>JAVBHV010000023.1:0-4800000 GCA_033992175.1 Spiraea crenata
CTTGAGGTCGTCACCAAAGTAGCAACTCGATTCGGAATATGGTGGTCCCTCAATTGGGCAGTCGTTCGGTTTTTAACAGAAGGAAGAGAACAGCGTTTTCGTGACCGTCTTTGCTCCGTTTTCAACAAAAAGTTACCAAGTTACTGTTCATGAGTAGCTTGAGGTCGTCACCAAAGTAGCAACTCGATTCGGAATATGGTGGTCCCTCAATTGGGCAGTCGTTCGGTTTTTAACAGAAGGAAGAGAACAGCGTTTTCGTGACCGTCTTTGCTCCGTTTTCAACAAAAAGTTACCAAGTTACTGTTCATGAGTAGCTTGAGGTCCTCACCAAAGTAGCAACTCGATTCGGAATATGGTGGTCCCACAATTGGGCAGTCGTTCGGTTTTTAACAGAAGGAAGAGAACAGCGTTTTCGTGACCGTCTTTGCTCCGTTTTCAACAAAAAGTTACCAAGTTACTGTTCATGAGTAGCTTGAGGTCCTCACCAAAATAGCAACTCGATTCGGAATATGGTGGTCCCTCAATTGGGCAGTCGTTCGGTTTTTAACAGAAGGAAGAGAACAGCGTTTTCGTGACCGTCTTTGCTCCGTTTTCAACAAAAAGTTACCAAGTTACTGTTCATGAGTAGCTTGAGGTCGTCACCAAAGTAGCAACTCGATTCGGAATATGGTGGTCCCACAATTGGGCAGTCGTTCGGTTTTTAACAGAAGGAAGAGAACAGCGTTTTCGTGACCGTCTTTGCTCCGTTTTCAACAAAAAGTTACCAAGTTACTGTTCATGAGTAGCTTGAGGTCGTCACCAAAGTAGCAACTCGATTCGGAATATGGTGGTCCCACAATTGGGCAGTCGTTCGGTTTTTAACAGAAGGAAGAGAACAGCGTTTTCGTGACCGTCTTTGCTCCGTTTTCAACAAAAAGTTACCAAGTTACTGTTCATGAGTAGCTTGAGGTCCTCACCAAAGTAGCAACTCGATTCGGAATATGGTGGTCCCTCATTGGGGCAGTCGTTCGGTTTTTAACAGAAGGAAGAGAACAGCGTTTTCGTGACCGTCTTTGCTCCGTTTTCAACAAAAAGTTACCAAGTTACTGTTCATGAGTAGCTTGAGGTCCTCACCAAAGTAGCAACTCGATTCGGAATATGGTGGTCCCACAATTGGGCAGTCGTTCGGTTTTTAACAGAAGGAAGAGAACAGCGTTTTCGTGACCGTCTTTGCTCCGTTTTCAACAAAAAGTTACCAAGTTACTGTTCATGAGTAGCTTGAGGTCCTCACCAAAGTAGCAACTCGATTCGGAATATGGTGGTCCCTCAATTGGGCAGTCGTTCGGTTTTTAACAGAAGGAAGAGAACAGCGTTTTCGTGACCGTCTTTGCTCCGTTTTCAACAAAAAGTTACCAAGTTACTGTTCATGAGTAGCTTGAGGTCGTCACCAAAGTAGCAACTCGATTCGGAATATGGTGGTCCCTCAATTGGGCAGTCGTTCGGTTTTTAACAGAAGGAAGAGAACAGCGTTTTCGTGACCGTCTTTGCTCCGTTTTCAACAAAAAGTTACCAAGTTACTGTTCATGAGTAGCTTGAGGTCCTCACCAAAGTAGCAACTCGATTCGGAATATGGTGGTCCCTCAATTGGGCAGTCGTTCGGTTTTTAACAGAAGGAAGAGAACAGCGTTTTCGTGACCGTCTTTGCTCCGTTTTCAACAAAAAGTTACCAAGTTACTGTTCATGAGTAGCTTGAGGTCGTCACCAAAGTAGCAACTCGATTCGGAATATGGTGGTCCCACAATTGGGCAGTCGTTCGGTTTTTAACAGAAGGAAGAGAACAGCGTTTTCGTGACCGTCTTTGCTCCGTTTTCAACAAAAAGTTACCAAGTTACTGTTCATGAGTAGCTTGAGGTCCTCACCAAAATAGCAACTCGATTCGGAATATGGTGGTCCCTCAATTGGGCAGTCGTTCGGTTTTTAACAGAAGGAAGAGAACAGCGTTTTCGTGACCGTCTTTGCTCCGTTTTCAACAAAAAGTTACCAAGTTACTGTTCATGAGTAGCTTGAGGTCGTCACCAAAGTAGCAACTCGATTCGGAATATGGTGGTCCCACAATTGGGCAGTCGTTCGGTTTTTAACAGAAGGAAGAGAACAGCGTTTTCGTGACCGTCTTTGCTCCGTTTTCAACAAAAAGTTACCAAGTTACTGTTCATGAGTAGCTTGAGGTCGTCACCAAAAAGTAGCAACTCGATTCGGAATATGGTGGTCCCTCAATTGGGCAGTCGTTCGGTTTTTAACAGAAGGAAGAGAACAGCGTTTTCGTGACCGTCTTTGCTCCGTTTTCAACAAAAAGTTACCAAGTTACTGTTCATGAGTAGCTTGAGGTCGTCACCAAAGTAGCAACTCGATTCGGAATATGGTGGTCCCACAATTGGGCAGTCGTTCGGTTTTTAACAGAAGGAAGAGAACAGCGTTTTCGTGACCGTCTTTGCTCCGTTTTCAACAAAAAGTTACCAAGTTACTGTTCATGAGTAGCTTGAGGTCCTCACCAAAGTAGCAACTCGATTCGGAATATGGTGGTCCCTCAATTGGGCAGTCGTTCGGTTTTTAACAGAAGGAAGAGAACAGCGTTTTCGTGACCGTCTTTGCTCCGTTTTCAACAAAAAGTTACCAAGTTACTGTTCATGAGTAGCTTGAGGTCGTCACCAAAGTAGCAACTCGATTCGGAATATGGTGGTCCCACAATTGGGCAGTCGTTCGGTTTTTAACAGAAGGAAGAGAACAGCGTTTTCGTGACCGTCTTTGCTCCGTTTTCAACAAAAAGTTACCAAGTTACTGTTCATGAGTAGCTTGAGGTCGTCACCAAAAGTAGCAACTCGATTCGGAATATGGTGGTCCCTCAATTGGGCAGTCGTTCGGTTTTTAACAGAAGGAAGAGAACAGCGTTTTCGTGACCGTCTTTGCTCCGTTTTCAACAAAAAGTTACCAAGTTACTGTTCATGAGTAGCTTGAGGTCCCAAAAAGTAGCAACTCGATTCGGAATATGGTGGTCCCTCAATTGGGCAGTCGTTCGGTTTTTAACAGAAGGAAGAGAACAGCGTTTTCGTGACCGTCTTTGCTCCGTTTTCAACAAAAAGTTACCAAGTTACTGTTCATGAGTAGCTTGAGGTCGTCACCAAAGTAGCAACTCGATTCGGAATATGGTGGTCCCACAATTGGGCAGTCGTTCGGTTTTTAACAGAAGGAAGAGAACAGCGTTTTCGTGACCGTCTTTGCTCCGTTTTCAACAAAAAGTTACCAAGTTACTGTTCATGAGTAGCTTGAGGTCGTCACCAAAGTAGCAACTCGATTCGGAATATGGTGGTCCCACAATTGGGCAGTCGTTCGGTTTTTAACAGAAGGAAGAGAACAGCGTTTTCGTGACCGTCTTTGCTCCGTTTTCAACAAAAAGTTACCAAGTTACTGTTCATGAGTAGCTTGAGGTCCTCACCAAAAATAGAAACTCGATTCGGAATATGGTGGTCCCTCAATTGGGCAGTCGTTCGGTTTTTAACAGAAGGAAGAGAACAGCGTTTTCGTGACCGTCTTTGCTCCGTTTTCAACAAAAAGTTACCAAGTTACTGTTCATGAGTAGCTTGAGGTCCTCACCAAAGTAGCAACTCGATTCGGAATATGGTGGTCCCACAATTGGGCAGTCGTTCGGTTTTTAACAGAAGGAAGAGAACAGCGTTTTCGTGACCGTCTTTGCTCCGTTTTCAACAAAAAGTTACCAAGTTACTGTTCATGAGTAGCTTGAGGTCGTCACCAAAGTAGCAACTCGATTCGGAATATGGTGGTCCCACAATTGGGCAGTCGTTCGGTTTTTAACAGAAGGAAGAGAACAGCGTTTTCGTGACCGTCTTTGCTCCGTTTTCAACAAAAAGTTACCAAGTTACTGTTCATGAGTAGCTTGAGGTCCTCACCAAAGTAGCAACTCGATTCGGAATATGGTGGTCCCACAATTGGGCAGTCGTTCGGTTTTTAACAGAAGGAAGAGAACAGCGTTTTCGTGACCGTCTTTGCTCCGTTTTCAACAAAAAGTTACCAAGTTACTGTTCATGAGTAGCTTGAGGTCCTCACCAAAGTAGCAACTCGATTCGGAATATGGTGGTCCCACAATTGGGCAGTCGTTCGGTTTTTAACAGAAGGAAGAGAACAGCGTTTTCGTGACCGTCTTTGCTCCGTTTTCAACAAAAAGTTACCAAGTTACTGTTCATGAGTAGCTTGAGGTCGTCACCAAAGTAGCAACTCGATTCGGAATATGGTGGTCCCACAATTGGGCAGTCGTTCGGTTTTTAACAGAAGGAAGAGAACAGCGTTTTCGTGACCGTCTTTGCTCCGTTTTCAACAAAAAGTTACCAAGTTACTGTTCATGAGTAGCTTGAGGTCCTCACCAAAGTAGCAACTCGATTCGGAATATGGTGGTCCCTCAATTGGGCAGTCGTTCGGTTTTTAACAGAAGGAAGAGAACAGCGTTTTCGTGACCGTCTTTGCTCCGTTTTCAACAAAAAGTTACCAAGTTACTGTTCATGAGTAGCTTGAGGTCGTCACCAAAGTAGCAACTCGATTCGGAATATGGTGGTCCCACAATTGGGCAGTCGTTCGGTTTTTAACAGAAGGAAGAGAACAGCGTTTTCGTGACCGTCTTTGCTCCGTTTTCAACAAAAAGTTACCAAGTTACTGTTCATGAGTAGCTTGAGGTCCTCACCAAAAATAGAAACTCGATTCGGAATATGGTGGTCCCTCAATTGGGCAGTCGTTCGGTTTTTAACAGAAGGAAGAGAACAGCGTTTTCGTGACCGTCTTTGCTCCGTTTTCAACAAAAAGTTACCAAGTTACTGTTCATGAGTAGCTTGAGGTCGTCACCAAAGTAGCAACTCGATTCGGAATATGGTGGTCCCACAATTGGGCAGTCGTTCGGTTTTTAACAGAAGGAAGAGAACAGCGTTTTCGTGACCGTCTTTGCTCCGTTTTCAACAAAAAGTTACCAAGTTACTGTTCATGAGTAGCTTGAGGTCGTCACCAAAGTAGCAACTCGATTCGGAATATGGTGGTCCCACAATTGGGCAGTCGTTCGGTTTTTAACAGAAGGAAGAGAACAGCGTTTTCGTGACCGTCTTTGCTCCGTTTTCAACAAAAAGTTACCAAGTTACTGTTCATGAGTAGCTTGAGGTCCTCACCAAAGTAGCAACTCGATTCGGAATATGGTGGTCCCTCAATTGGGCAGTCGTTCGGTTTTTAACAGAAGGAAGAGAACAGCGTTTTCGTGACCGTCTTTGCTCCGTTTTCAACAAAAAGTTACCAAGTTACTGTTCATGAGTAGCTTGAGGTCGTCACCAAAGTAGCAACTCGATTCGGAATATGGTGGTCCCACAATTGGGCAGTCGTTCGGTTTTTAACAGAAGGAAGAGAACAGCGTTTTCGTGACCGTCTTTGCTCCGTTTTCAACAAAAAGTTACCAAGTTACTGTTCATGAGTAGCTTGAGGTCGTCACCAAAGTAGCAACTCGATTCGGAATATGGTGGTCCCTCAATTGGGCAGTCGTTCGGTTTTTAACAGAAGGAAGAGAACAGCGTTTTCGTGACCGTCTTTGCTCCGTTTTCAACAAAAAGTTACCAAGTTACTGTCCATGAGTAGCTTGAGGCCCTCACCAAAGTAGCAACTCGATTCGGAATATGGTGGTCCCTCAATTGGGCAGTCGTTCGGTTTTTAACAGAAGGAAGAGAACAGCGTTTTCGTGACCGTCTTTGCTCCGTTTTCAACAAAAAGTTACCAAGTTACTGTTCATGAGTAGCTTGAGGTCGTCACCAAAGTAGCAACTCGATTCGGAATATGGTGGTCCCACAATTGGGCAGTCGTTCGGTTTTTAACAGAAGGAAGAGAACAGCGTTTTCGTGACCGTCTTTGCTCCGTTTTCAACAAAAAGTTACCAAGTTACTGTTCATGAGTAGCTTGAGGTCCTCACCAAAGTAGCAACTCGATTCGGAATATGGTGGTCCCTCAATTGGGCAGTCGTTCGGTTTTTAACAGAAGGAAGAGAACAGCGTTTTCGTGACCGTCTTTGCTCCGTTTTCAACAAAAAGTTACCAAGTTACTGTTCATGAGTAGCTTGAGGTCGTCACCAAAGTAGCAACTCGATTCGGAATATGGTGGTCCCACAATTGGGCAGTCGTTCGGTTTTTAACAGAAGGAAGAGAACAGCGTTTTCGTGACCGTCTTTGCTCCGTTTTCAACAAAAAGTTACCAAGTTACTGTTCATGAGTAGCTTGAGGTCGTCACCAAAGTAGCAACTCGATTCGGAATATGGTGGTCCCACAATTGGGCAGTCGTTCGGTTTTTAACAGAAGGAAGAGAACAGCGTTTTCGTGACCGTCTTTGCTCCGTTTTCAACAAAAAGTTACCAAGTTACTGTTCATGAGTAGCTTGAGGTCCTCACAAAAGTAGCAACTCGATTCGGAATATGGTGGTCCCTCAATTGGGCAGTCGTTCGGTTTTTAACAGAAGGAAGAGAACAGCGTTTTCGTGACCGTCTTTGCTCCGTTTTCAACAAAAAGTTACCAAGTTACTGTTCATGAGTAGCTTGAGGTCCTCACCAAAATAGCAACTCGATTCGGAATATGGTGGTCCCACAATTGGGCAGTCGTTCGGTTTTTAACAGAAGGAAGAGAACAGCGTTTTCGTGACCGTCTTTGCTCCGTTTTCAACAAAAAGTTACCAAGTTACTGTTCATGAGTAGCTTGAGGTCGTCACCAAAAGTAGCAACTCGATTCGGAATATGGTGGTCCCTCAATTGGGCAGTCGTTCGGTTTTTAACAGAAGGAAGAGAACAGCGTTTTCGTGACCGTCTTTGCTCCGTTTTCAACAAAAAGTTACCAAGTTACTGTTCATGAGTAGCTTGAGGTCGTCACCAAAGTAGCAACTCGATTCGGAATATGGTGGTCCCACAATTGGGCAGTCGTTCGGTTTTTAACAGAAGGAAGAGAACAGCGTTTTCGTGACCGTCTTTGCTCCGTTTTCAACAAAAAGTTACCAAGTTACTGTTCATGAGTAGCTTGAGGTCCTCACCAAAAATAGAAACTCGATTCGGAATATGGTGGTCCCTCAATTGGGCAGTCGTTCGGTTTTTAACAGAAGGAAGAGAACAGCGTTTTCGTGACCGTCTTTGCTCCGTTTTCAACAAAAAGTTACCAAGTTACTGTTCATGAGTAGCTTGAGGTCCTCACCAAAGTAGCAACTCGATTCGGAATATGGTGGTCCCACAATTGGGCAGTCGTTCGGTTTTTAACAGAAGGAAGAGAACAGCGTTTTCGTGACCGTCTTTGCTCCGTTTTCAACAAAAAGTTACCAAGTTACTGTTCATGAGTAGCTTGAGGTCCTCACCAAAAATAGAAACTCGATTCGGAATATGGTGGTCCCTCAATTGGGCAGTCGTTCGGTTTTTAACAGAAGGAAGAGAACAGCGTTTTCGTGACCGTCTTTGCTCCGTTTTCAACAAAAAGTTACCAAGTTACTGTTCATGAGTAGCTTGAGGTCGTCACCAAAGTAGCAACTCGATTCGGAATATGGTGGTCCCACAATTGGGCAGTCGTTCGGTTTTTAACAGAAGGAAGAGAACAGCGTTTTCGTGACCGTCTTTGCTCCGTTTTCAACAAAAAGTTACCAAGTTACTGTTCATGAGTAGCTTGAGGTCCTCACCAAAGTAGCAACTCGATTCGGAATATGGTGGTCCCTCAATTGGGCAGTCGTTCGGTTTTTAACAGAAGGAAGAGAACAGCGTTTTCGTGACCGTCTTTGCTCCGTTTTCAACAAAAAGTTACCAAGTTACTGTTCATGAGTAGCTTGAGGTCGTCACCAAAGTAGCAACTCGATTCGGAATATGGTGGTCCCACAATTGGGCAGTCGTTCGGTTTTTAACAGAAGGAAGAGAACAGCGTTTTCGTGACCGTCTTTGCTCCGTTTTCAACAAAAAGTTACCAAGTTACTGTTCATGAGTAGCTTGAGGTCGTCACCAAAAGTAGCAACTCGATTCGGAATATGGTGGTCCCACAATTGGGCAGTCGTTCGGTTTTTAACAGAAGGAAGAGAACAGCGTTTTCGTGACCGTCTTTGCTCCGTTTTCAACAAAAAGTTACCAAGTTACTGTTCATGAGTAGCTTGAGGTCCTCACCAAAATAGCAACTCGATTCGGAATATGGTGGTCCCTCAATTGGGCAGTCGTTCGGTTTTTAACAGAAGGAAGAGAACAGCGTTTTCGTGACCGTCTTTGCTCCGTTTTCAACAAAAAGTTACCAAGTTACTGTTCATGAGTAGCTTGAGGTCGTCACCAAAGTAGCAACTCGATTCGGAATATGGTGGTCCCACAATTGGGCAGTCGTTCGGTTTTTAACAGAAGGAAGAGAACAGCGTTTTCGTGACCGTCTTTGCTCCGTTTTCAACAAAAAGTTACCAAGTTACTGTTCATGAGTAGCTTGAGGTCGTCACCAAAAGTAGCAACTCGATTCGGAATATGGTGGTCCCTCAATTGGGCAGTCGTTCGGTTTTTAACAGAAGGAAGAGAACAGCGTTTTCGTGACCGTCTTTGCTCCGTTTTCAACAAAAAGTTACCAAGTTACTGTTCATGAGTAGCTTGAGGTCGTCACCAAAGTAGCAACTCGATTCGGAATATGGTGGTCCCACAATTGGGCAGTCGTTCGGTTTTTAACAGAAGGAAGAGAACAGCGTTTTCGTGACCGTCTTTGCTCCGTTTTCAACAAAAAGTTACCAAGTTACTGTTCATGAGTAGCTTGAGGTCCTCACCAAAGTAGCAACTCGATTCGGAATATGGTGGTCCCTCAATTGGGCAGTCGTTCGGTTTTTAACAGAAGGAAGAGAACAGCGTTTTCGTGACCGTCTTTGCTCCGTTTTCAACAAAAAGTTACCAAGTTACTGTTCATGAGTAGCTTGAGGTCGTCACCAAAGTAGCAACTCGATTCGGAATATGGTGGTCCCTCAATTGGGCAGTCGTTCGGTTTTTAACAGAAGGAAGAGAACAGCGTTTTCGTGACCGTCTTTGCTCCGTTTTCAACAAAAAGTTACCAAGTTACTGTTCATGAGTAGCTTGAGGTCGTCACCAAAGTAGCAACTCGATTCGGAATATGGTGGTCCCTCAATTGGGCAGTCGTTCGGTTTTTAACAGAAGGAAGAGAACAGCGTTTTCGTGACCGTCTTTGCTCCGTTTTCAACAAAAAGTTACCAAGTTACTGTTCATGAGTAGCTTGAGGTCCTCACCAAAGTAGCAACTCGATTCGGAATATGGTGGTCCCACAATTGGGCAGTCGTTCGGTTTTTAACAGAAGGAAGAGAACAGCGTTTTCGTGACCGTCTTTGCTCCGTTTTCAACAAAAAGTTACCAAGTTACTGTTCATGAGTAGCTTGAGGTCGTCACCAAAAGTAGCAACTCGATTCGGAATATGGTGGTCCCACAATTGGGCAGTCGTTCGGTTTTTAACAGAAGGAAGAGAACAGCGTTTTCGTGACCGTCTTTGCTCCGTTTTCAACAAAAAGTTACCAAGTTACTGTTCATGAGTAGCTTGAGGTCCTCACCAAAGTAGCAACTCGATTCGGAATATGGTGGTCCCTCAATTGGGCAGTCGTTCGGTTTTTAACAGAAGGAAGAGAACAGCGTTTTCGTGACCGTCTTTGCTCCGTTTTCAACAAAAAGTTACCAAGTTACTGTTCATGAGTAGCTTGAGGTCGTCACCAAAGTAGCAACTCGATTCGGAATATGGTGGTCCCACAATTGGGCAGTCGTTCGGTTTTTAACAGAAGGAAGAGAACAGCGTTTTCGTGACCGTCTTTGCTCCGTTTTCAACAAAAAGTTACCAAGTTACTGTTCATGAGTAGCTTGAGGTCCTCACCAAAGTAGCAACTCGATTCGGAATATGGTGGTCCCTCAATTGGGCAGTCGTTCGGTTTTTAACAGAAGGAAGAGAACAGCGTTTTCGTGACCGTCTTTGCTCCGTTTTCAACAAAAAGTTACCAAGTTACTGTTCATGAGTAGCTTGAGGTCCTCACCAAAGTAGCAACTCGATTCGGAATATGGTGGTCCCTCAATTGGGCAGTCGTTCGGTTTTTAACAGAAGGAAGAGAACAGCGTTTTCGTGACCGTCTTTGCTCCGTTTTCAACAAAAAGTTACCAAGTTACTGTTCATGAGTAGCTTGAGGTCGTCACCAAAGTAGCAACTCGATTCGGAATATGGTGGTCCCTCAATTGGGCAGTCGTTCGGTTTTTAACAGAAGGAAGAGAACAGCGTTTTCGTGACCGTCTTTGCTCCGTTTTCAACAAAAAGTTACCAAGTTACTGTTCATGAGTAGCTTGAGGTCCTCACCAAAGTAGCAACTCGATTCGGAATATGGTGGTCCCACAATTGGGCAGTCGTTCGGTTTTTAACAGAAGGAAGAGAACAGCGTTTTCGTGACCGTCTTTGCTCCGTTTTCAACAAAAAGTTACCAAGTTACTGTTCATGAGTAGCTTGAGGTCCTCACCAAAGTAGCAACTCGATTCGGAATATGGTGGTCCCACAATTGGGCAGTCGTTCGGTTTTTAACAGAAGGAAGAGAACAGCGTTTTCGTGACCGTCTTTGCTCCGTTTTCAACAAAAAGTTACCAAGTTACTGTTCATGAGTAGCTTGAGGTCGTCACCAAAGTAGCAACTCGATTCGGAATATGGTGGTCCCACAATTGGGCAGTCGTTCGGTTTTTAACAGAAGGAAGAGAACAGCGTTTTCGTGACCGTCTTTGCTCCGTTTTCAACAAAAAGTTACCAAGTTACTGTTCATGAGTAGCTTGAGGTCGTCACCAAAGTAGCAACTCGATTCGGAATATGGTGGTCCCTCAATTGGGCAGTCGTTCGGTTTTTAACAGAAGGAAGAGAACAGCGTTTTCGTGACCGTCTTTGCTCCGTTTTCAACAAAAAGTTACCAAGTTACTGTTCATGAGTAGCTTGAGGTCGTCACCAAAGTAGCAACTCGATTCGGAATATGGTGGTCCCACAATTGGGCAGTCGTTCGGTTTTTAACAGAAGGAAGAGAACAGCGTTTTCGTGACCGTCTTTGCTCCGTTTTCAACAAAAAGTTACCAAGTTACTGTTCATGAGTAGCTTGAGGTCGTCACCAAAGTAGCAACTCGATTCGGAATATGGTGGTCCCACAATTGGGCAGTCGTTCGGTTTTTAACAGAAGGAAGAGAACAGCGTTTTCGTGACCGTCTTTGCTCCGTTTTCAACAAAAAGTTACCAAGTTACTGTTCATGAGTAGCTTGAGGTCCTCACCAAAGTAGCAACTCGATTCGGAATATGGTGGTCCCTCAATTGGGCAGTCGTTCGGTTTTTAACAGAAGGAAGAGAACAGCGTTTTCGTGACCGTCTTTGCTCCGTTTTCAACAAAAAGTTACCAAGTTACTGTTCATGAGTAGCTTGAGGTCGTCACCAAAGTAGCAACTCGATTCGGAATATGGTGGTCCCACAATTGGGCAGTCGTTCGGTTTTTAACAGAAGGAAGAGAACAGCGTTTTCGTGACCGTCTTTGCTCCGTTTTCAACAAAAAGTTACCAAGTTACTGTTCATGAGTAGCTTGAGGTCCTCACCAAAGTAGCAACTCGATTCGGAATATGGTGGTCCCTCAATTGGGCAGTCGTTCGGTTTTTAACAGAAGGAAGAGAACAGCGTTTTCGTGACCGTCTTTGCTCCGTTTTCAACAAAAAGTTACCAAGTTACTGTTCATGAGTAGCTTGAGGTCCTCACAAAAGTAGCAACTCGATTCGGAATATGGTGGTCCCTCAATTGGGCAGTCGTTCGGTTTTTAACAGAAGGAAGAGAACAGCGTTTTCGTGACCGTCTTTGCTCCGTTTTCAACAAAAAGTTACCAAGTTACTGTTCATGAGTAGCTTGAGGTCGTCACCAAAGTAGCAACTCGATTCGGAATATGGTGGTCCCACAATTGGGCAGTCGTTCGGTTTTTAACAGAAGGAAGAGAACAGCGTTTTCGTGACCGTCTTTGCTCCGTTTTCAACAAAAAGTTACCAAGTTACTGTTCATGAGTAGCTTGAGGTCGTCACCAAAAGTAGCAACTCGATTCGGAATATGGTGGTCCCTCAATTGGGCAGTCGTTCGGTTTTTAACAGAAGGAAGAGAACAGCGTTTTCGTGACCGTCTTTGCTCCGTTTTCAACAAAAAGTTACCAAGTTACTGTTCATGAGTAGCTTGAGGTCGTCACCAAAGTAGCAACTCGATTCGGAATATGGTGGTCCCACAATTGGGCAGTCGTTCGGTTTTTAACAGAAGGAAGAGAACAGCGTTTTCGTGACCGTCTTTGCTCCGTTTTCAACAAAAAGTTACCAAGTTACTGTTCATGAGTAGCTTGAGGTCCTCACCAAAGTAGCAACTCGATTCGGAATATGGTGGTCCCTCAATTGGGCAGTCGTTCGGTTTTTAACAAATAGAAGGAAAGAACAGCGTTTTCGTGACCGTCTTTGCTCCGTTTTCAACAAAAAGTTACCAAGTTACTGTTCATGAGTAGCTTGAGGTCGTCACCAAAGTAGCAACTCGATTCGGAATATGGTGGTCCCACAATTGGGCAGTCGTTCGGTTTTTAACAGAAGGAAGAGAACAGCGTTTTCGTGACCGTCTTTGCTCCGTTTTCAACAAAAAAGTTACCAAGTTACTGTTCATGAGTAGCTTGAGGTCCTCACCAAAAGAGTAGCAACTCGATTCGGAATATGGTGGTCCCTCAATTGGGCAGTCGTTCGGTTTTTAACAGAAGGAAGAGAACAGCGTTTTCGTGACCGTCTTTGCTCCGTTTTCAACAAAAAGTTACCAAGTTACTGTTCATGAGTAGCTTGAGGTCGTCACCAAAGTAGCAACTCGATTCGGAATATGGTGGTCCCACAATTGGGCAGTCGTTCGGTTTTTAACAGAAGGAAGAGAACAGCGTTTTCGTGACCGTCTTTGCTCCGTTTTCAACAAAAAGTTACCAAGTTACTGTTCATGAGTAGCTTGAGGTCGTCACCAAAGTAGCAACTCGATTCGGAATATGGTGGTCCCTCAATTGGGCAGTCGTTCGGTTTTTAACAGAAGGAAGAGAACAGCGTTTTCGTGACCGTCTTTGCTCCGTTTTCAACAAAAAGTTACCAAGTTACTGTTCATGAGTAGCTTGAGGTCGTCACCAAAGTAGCAACTCGATTCGGAATATGGTGGTCCCACAATTGGGCAGTCGTTCGGTTTTTAACAGAAGGAAGAGAACAGCGTTTTCGTGACCGTCTTTGCTCCGTTTTCAACAAAAAGTTACCAAGTTACTGTTCATGAGTAGCTTGAGGTCCTCACCAAAGTAGCAACTCGATTCGGAATATGGTGGTCCCTCAATTGGGCAGTCGTTCGGTTTTTAACAGAAGGAAGAGAACAGCGTTTTCGTGACCGTCTTTGCTCCGTTTTCAACAAAAAGTTACCAAGTTACTGTTCATGAGTAGCTTGAGGTCGTCACCAAAGTAGCAACTCGATTCGGAATATGGTGGTCCCTCAATTGGGCAGTCGTTCGGTTTTTAACAGAAGGAAGAGAACAGCGTTTTCGTGACCGTCTTTGCTCCGTTTTCAACAAAAAGTTACCAAGTTACTGTTCATGAGTAGCTTGAGGTCGTCACCAAAGTAGCAACTCGATTCGGAATATGGTGGTCCCACAATTGGGCAGTCGTTCGGTTTTTAACAGAAGGAAGAGAACAGCGTTTTCGTGACCGTCTTTGCTCCGTTTTCAACAAAAAGTTACCAAGTTACTGTTCATGAGTAGCTTGAGGTCCTCACCAAAGTAGCAACTCGATTCGGAATATGGTGGTCCCACAATTGGGCAGTCGTTCGGTTTTTAACAGAAGGAAGAGAACAGCGTTTTCGTGACCGTCTTTGCTCCGTTTTCAACAAAAAGTTACCAAGTTACTGTTCATGAGTAGCTTGAGGTCGTCACCAAAGTAGCAACTCGATTCGGAATATGGTGGTCCCTCAATTGGGCAGTCGTTCGGTTTTTAACAGAAGGAAGAGAACAGCGTTTTCGTGACCGTCTTTGCTCCGTTTTCAACAAAAAGTTACCAAGTTACTGTTCATGAGTAGCTTGAGGTCCTCACCAAAGTAGCAACTCGATTCGGAATATGGTGGTCCCTCAATTGGGCAGTCGTTCGGTTTTTAACAGAAGGAAGAGAACAGCGTTTTCGTGACCGTCTTTGCTCCGTTTTCAACAAAAAGTTACCAAGTTACTGTTCATGAGTAGCTTGAGGTCCTCACCAAAGTAGCAACTCGATTCGGAATATGGTGGTCCCTCAATTGGGCAGTCGTTCGGTTTTTAACAGAAGGAAGAGAACAGCGTTTTCGTGACCGTCTTTGCTCCGTTTTCAACAAAAAGTTACCAAGTTACTGTTCATGAGTAGCTTGAGGTCCTCACCAAAGTAGCAACTCGATTCGGAATATGGTGGTCCCTCAATTGGGCAGTCGTTCGGTTTTTAACAGAAGGAAGAGAACAGCGTTTTCGTGACCGTCTTTGCTCCGTTTTCAACAAAAAGTTACCAAGTTACTGTTCATGAGTAGCTTGAGGTCGTCACCAAAGTAGCAACTCGATTCGGAATATGGTGGTCCCACAATTGGGCAGTCGTTCGGTTTTTAACAGAAGGAAGAGAACAGCGTTTTCGTGACCGTCTTTGCTCCGTTTTCAACAAAAAGTTACCAAGTTACTGTTCATGAGTAGCTTGAGGTCGTCACCAAAGTAGCAACTCGATTCGGAATATGGTGGTCCCTCAATTGGGCAGTCGTTCGGTTTTTAACAGAAGGAAGAGAACAGCGTTTTCGTGACCGTCTTTGCTCCGTTTTCAACAAAAAGTTACCAAGTTACTGTTCATGAGTAGCTTGAGGTCCTCACCAAAGTAGCAACTCGATTCGGAATATGGTGGTCCCACAATTGGGCAGTCGTTCGGTTTTTAACAGAAGGAAGAGAACAGCGTTTTCGTGACCGTCTTTGCTCCGTTTTCAACAAAAAGTTACCAAGTTACTGTTCATGAGTAGCTTGAGGTCCTCACCAAAGTAGCAACTCGATTCGGAATATGGTGGTCCCTCAATTGGGCAGTCGTTCGGTTTTTAACAGAAGGAAGAGAACAGCGTTTTCGTGACCGTCTTTGCTCCGTTTTCAACAAAAAGTTACCAAGTTACTGTTCATGAGTAGCTTGAGGTCCTCACCAAAAATAGAAACTCGATTCGGAATATGGTGGTCCCTCAATTGGGCAGTCGTTCGGTTTTTAACAGAAGGAAGAGAACAGCGTTTTCGTGACCGTCTTTGCTCCGTTTTCAACAAAAAGTTACCAAGTTACTGTTCATGAGTAGCTTGAGGTCGTCACCAAAGTAGCAACTCGATTCGGAATATGGTGGTCCCACAATTGGGCAGTCGTTCGGTTTTTAACAGAAGGAAGAGAACAGCGTTTTCGTGACCGTCTTTGCTCCGTTTTCAACAAAAAGTTACCAAGTTACTGTTCATGAGTAGCTTGAGGTCCTCACCAAAGTAGCAACTCGATTCGGAATATGGTGGTCCCTCAATTGGGCAGTCGTTCGGTTTTTAACAGAAGGAAGAGAACAGCGTTTTCGTGACCGTCTTTGCTCCGTTTTCAACAAAAAGTTACCAAGTTACTGTTCATGAGTAGCTTGAGGTCCTCACCAAAGTAGCAACTCGATTCGGAATATGGTGGTCCCACAATTGGGCAGTCGTTCGGTTTTTAACAGAAGGAAGAGAACAGCGTTTTCGTGACCGTCTTTGCTCCGTTTTCAACAAAAAGTTACCAAGTTACTGTTCATGAGTAGCTTGAGGTCCTCACCAAAGTAGCAACTCGATTCGGAATATGGTGGTCCCTCAATTGGGCAGTCGTTCGGTTTTTAACAGAAGGAAGAGAACAGCGTTTTCGTGACCGTCTTTGCTCCGTTTTCAACAAAAAGTTACCAAGTTACTGTTCATGAGTAGCTTGAGGTCGTCACCAAAGTAGCAACTCGATTCGGAATATGGTGGTCCCACAATTGGGCAGTCGTTCGGTTTTTAACAGAAGGAAGAGAACAGCGTTTTCGTGACCGTCTTTGCTCCGTTTTCAACAAAAAGTTACCAAGTTACTGTTCATGAGTAGCTTGAGGTCCTCACCAAAATAGCAACTCGATTCGGAATATGGTGGTCCCTCAATTGGGCAGTCGTTCGGTTTTTAACAGAAGGAAGAGAACAGCGTTTTCGTGACCGTCTTTGCTCCGTTTTCAACAAAAAGTTACCAAGTTACTGTTCATGAGTAGCTTGAGGTCCTCACCAAAGTAGCAACTCGATTCGGAATATGGTGGTCCCTCAATTGGGCAGTCGTTCGGTTTTTAACAGAAGGAAGAGAACAGCGTTTTCGTGACCGTCTTTGCTCCGTTTTCAACAAAAAGTTACCAAGTTACTGTTCATGAGTAGCTTGAGGTCCTCACAAAAGTAGCAACTCGATTCGGAATATGGTGGTCCCTCAATTGGGCAGTCGTTCGGTTTTTAACAGAAGGAAGAGAACAGCGTTTTCGTGACCGTCTTTGCTCCGTTTTCAACAAAAAGTTACCAAGTTACTGTTCATGAGTAGCTTGAGGTCCTCACCAAAAGTAGCAACTCGATTCGGAATATGGTGGTCCCTCAATTGGGCAGTCGTTCGGTTTTTAACAGAAGGAAGAGAACAGCGTTTTCGTGACCGTCTTTGCTCCGTTTTCAACAAAAAGTTACCAAGTTACTGTTCATGAGTAGCTTGAGGTCCTCACAAAAGTAGCAACTCGATTCGGAATATGGTGGTCCCACAATTGGGCAGTCGTTCGGTTTTTAACAGAAGGAAGAGAACAGCGTTTTCGTGACCGTCTTTGCTCCGTTTTCAACAAAAAGTTACCAAGTTACTGTTCATGAGTAGCTTGAGGTCGTCACCAAAGTAGCAACTGGATTCGGAATATGGTGGTCCCTCAATTGGGCAGTCGTTCGGTTTTTAACAGAAGGAAGAGAACAGCGTTTTCGTGACCGTCTTTGCTCCGTTTTCAACAAAAAGTTACCAAGTTACTGTTCATGAGTAGCTTGAGGTCGTCACCCAAAGTAGCAACTCGATTCGGAATATGGTGGTCCCACAATTGGGCAGTCGTTCGGTTTTTAACAGAAGGAAGAGAACAGCGTTTTCGTGACCGTCTTTGCTCCGTTTTCAACAAAAAGTTACCAAGTTACTGTTCATGAGTAGCTTGAGGTCCTCACCAAAGTAGCAACTCGATTCGGAATATGGTGGTCCCTCAATTGGGCAGTCGTTCGGTTTTTAACAGAAGGAAGAGAACAGCGTTTTCGTGACCGTCTTTGCTCCGTTTTCAACAAAAAGTTACCAAGTTACTGTTCATGAGTAGTTTGAGGTCCTCACCAAAGTAGCAACTCGATTCGGAATATGGTGGTCCCTCAATTGGGCAGTCGTTCGGTTTTTAACAGAAGGAAGAGAACAGCGTTTTCGTGACCGTCTTTGCTCCGTTTTCAACAAAAAGTTACCAAGTTACTGTTCATGAGTAGCTTGAGGTCCTCACCAAAGTAGCAACTCGATTCGGAATATGGTGGTCCCTCAATTGGGCAGTCGTTCGGTTTTTAACAGAAGGAAGAGAACAGCGTTTTCGTGACCGTCTTTGCTCCGTTTTCAACAAAAAGTTACCAAGTTACTGTTCATGAGTAGCTTGAGGTCGTCACCAAAGTAGCAACTCGATTCGGAATATGGTGGTCCCACAATTGGGCAGTCGTTCGGTTTTTAACAGAAGGAAGAGAACAGCGTTTTCGTGACCGTCTTTGCTCCGTTTTCAACAAAAAGTTACCAAGTTACTGTTCATGAGTAGCTTGAGGTCCTCACCAAAGTAGCAACTCGATTCGGAATATGGTGGTCCCTCAATTGGGCAGTCGTTCGGTTTTTAACAGAAGGAAGAGAACAGCGTTTTCGTGACCGTCTTTGCTCCGTTTTCAACAAAAAGTTACCAAGTTACTGTTCATGAGTAGCTTGAGGTCCTCACCAAAGTAGCAACTCGATTCGGAATATGGTGGTCCCACAATTGGGCAGTCGTTCGGTTTTTAACAGAAGGAAGAGAACAGCGTTTTCGTGACCGTCTTTGCTCCGTTTTCAACAAAAAGTTACCAAGTTACTGTTCATGAGTAGCTTGAGGTCGTCACCAAAGTAGCAACTCGATTCGGAATATGGTGGTCCCTCAATTGGGCAGTCGTTCGGTTTTTAACAGAAGGAAGAGAACAGCGTTTTCGTGACCGTCTTTGCTCCGTTTTCAACAAAAAGTTACCAAGTTACTGTTCATGAGTAGCTTGAGGTCCTCACCAAAGTAGCAACTCGATTCGGAATATGGTGGTCCCTCAATTGGGCAGTCGTTCGGTTTTTAACAGAAGGAAGAGAACAGCGTTTTCGTGACCGTCTTTGCTCCGTTTTCAACAAAAAGTTACCAAGTTACTGTTCATGAGTAGCTTGAGGTCCTCACCAAAGTAGCAACTCGATTCGGAATATGGTGGTCCCTCAATTGGGCAGTCGTTCGGTTTTTAACAGAAGGAAGAGAACAGCGTTTTCGTGACCGTCTTTGCTCCGTTTTCAACAAAAAGTTACCAAGTTACTGTTCATGAGTAGCTTGAGGTCCTCACCAAAGTAGCAACTCGATTCGGAATATGGTGGTCCCTCAATTGGGCAGTCGTTCGGTTTTTAACAGAAGGAAGAGAACAGCGTTTTCGTGACCGTCTTTGCTCCGTTTTCAACAAAAAGTTACCAAGTTACTGTTCATGAGTAGCTTGAGGTCCTCACCAAAAGTAGCAACTCGATTCGGAATATGGTGGTCCCTCAATTGGGCAGTCGTTCGGTTTTTAACAGAAGGAAGAGAACAGCGTTTTCGTGACCGTCTTTGCTCCGTTTTCAACAAAAAGTTACCAAGTTACTGTTCATGAGTAGCTTGAGGTCCTCACAAAAGTAGCAACTCGATTCGGAATATGGTGGTCCCTCAATTGGGCAGTCGTTCGGTTTTTAACAGAAGGAAGAGAACAGCGTTTTCGTGACCGTCTTTGCTCCGTTTTCAACAAAAAGTTACCAAGTTACTGTTCATGAGTAGCTTGAGGTCCTCACCAAAGTAGCAACTCGATTCGGAATATGGTGGTCCCTCAATTGGGCAGTCGTTCGGTTTTTAACAGAAGGAAGAGAACAGCGTTTTCGTGACCGTCTTTGCTCCGTTTTCAACAAAAAGTTACCAAGTTACTGTTCATGAGTAGCTTGAGGTCCTCACCAAAAATAGCAACTCGATTCGGAATATGGTGGTCCCTCAATTGGGCAGTCGTTCGGTTTTTAACAGAAGGAAGAGAACAGCGTTTTCGTGACCGTCTTTGCTCCGTTTTCAACAAAAAGTTACCAAGTTACTGTTCATGAGTAGCTTGAGGTCGTCACCAAAGTAGCAACTCGATTCGGAATATGGTGGTCCCACAATTGGGCAGTCGTTCGGTTTTTAACAGAAGGAAGAGAACAGCGTTTTCGTGACCGTCTTTGCTCCGTTTTCAACAAAAAGTTACCAAGTTACTGTTCATGAGTAGCTTGAGGTCCTCACCAAAGTAGCAACTCGATTCGGAATATGGTGGTCCCTCAATTGGGCAGTCGTTCGGTTTTTAACAGAAGGAAGAGAACAGCGTTTTCGTGACCGTCTTTGCTCCGTTTTCAACAAAAAGTTACCAAGTTACTGTTCATGAGTAGCTTGAGGTCCTCACCAAAGTAGCAACTCGATTCGGAATATGGTGGTCCCTCAATTGGGCAGTCGTTCGGTTTTTAACAGAAGGAAGAGAACAGCGTTTTCGTGACCGTCTTTGCTCCGTTTTCAACAAAAAGTTACCAAGTTACTGTTCATGAGTAGCTTGAGGTCCTCACCAAAGTAGCAACTCGATTCGGAATATGGTGGTCCCTCAATTGGGCAGTCGTTCGGTTTTTAACAGAAGGAAGAGAACAGCGTTTTCGTGACCGTCTTTGCTCCGTTTTCAACAAAAAGTTACCAAGTTACTGTTCATGAGTAGCTTGAGGTCGTCACCAAAGTAGCAACTCGATTCGGAATATGGTGGTCCCTCAATTGGGCAGTCGTTCGGTTTTTAACAGAAGGAAGAGAACAGCGTTTTCGTGACCGTCTTTGCTCCGTTTTCAACAAAAAGTTACCAAGTTACTGTTCATGAGTAGCTTGAGGTCCTCACCAAAGTAGCAACTCGATTCGGAATATGGTGGTCCCTCAATTGGGCAGTCGTTCGGTTTTTAACAGAAGGAAGAGAACAGCGTTTTCGTGACCGTCTTTGCTCCGTTTTCAACAAAAAGTTACCAAGTTACTGTTCATGAGTAGCTTGAGGTCCTCACCAAAAGTAGCAACTCGATTCGGAATATGGTGGTCCCTCAATTGGGCAGTCGTTCGGTTTTTAACAGAAGGAAGAGAACAGCGTTTTCGTGACCGTCTTTGCTCCGTTTTCAACAAAAAGTTACCAAGTTACTGTTCATGAGTAGCTTGAGGTCCTCACCAAAGTAGCAACTCGATTCGGAATATGGTGGTCCCTCAATTGGGCAGTCGTTCGGTTTTTAACAGAAGGAAGAGAACAGCGTTTTCGTGACCGTCTTTGCTCCGTTTTCAACAAAAAGTTACCAAGTTACTGTTCATGAGTAGCTTGAGGTCCTCACCAAAGTAGCAACTCGATTCGGAATATGGTGGTCCCTCAATTGGGCAGTCGTTCGGTTTTTAACAGAAGGAAGAGAACAGCGTTTTCGTGACCGTCTTTGCTCCGTTTTCAACAAAAAGTTACCAAGTTACTGTTCATGAGTAGCTTGAGGTCCTCACCAAAGTAGCAACTCGATTCGGAATATGGTGGTCCCTCAATTGGGCAGTCGTTCGGTTTTTAACAGAAGGAAGAGAACAGCGTTTTCGTGACCGTCTTTGCTCCGTTTTCAACAAAAAGTTACCAAGTTACTGTTCATGAGTAGCTTGAGGTCCTCACCAAAGTAGCAACTCGATTCGGAATATGGTGGTCCCTCAATTGGGCAGTCGTTCGGTTTTTAACAGAAGGAAGAGAACAGCGTTTTCGTGACCGTCTTTGCTCCGTTTTCAACAAAAAGTTACCAAGTTACTGTTCATGAGTAGCTTGAGGTCCTCACCAAAGTAGCAACTCGATTCGGAATATGGTGGTCCCTCAATTGGGCAGTCGTTCGGTTTTTAACAGAAGGAAGAGAACAGCGTTTTCGTGACCGTCTTTGCTCCGTTTTCAACAAAAAGTTACCAAGTTACTGTTCATGAGTAGCTTGAGGTCCTCACCAAAGTAGCAACTCGATTCGGAATATGGTGGTCCCTCAATTGGGCAGTCGTTCGGTTTTTAACAGAAGGAAGAGAACAGCGTTTTCGTGACCGTCTTTGCTCCGTTTTCAACAAAAAGTTACCAAGTTACTGTTCATGAGTAGCTTGAGGTCCTCACCAAAGTAGCAACTCGATTCGGAATATGGTGGTCCCTCAATTGGGCAGTCGTTCGGTTTTTAACAGAAGGAAGAGAACAGCGTTTTCGTGACCGTCTTTGCTCCGTTTTCAACAAAAAGTTACCAAGTTACTGTTCATGAGTAGCTTGAGGTCCTCACCAAAGTAGCAACTCGATTCGGAATATGGTGGTCCCTCAATTGGGCAGTCGTTCGGTTTTTAACAGAAGGAAGAGAACAGCGTTTTCGTGACCGTCTTTGCTCCGTTTTCAACAAAAAGTTACCAAGTTACTGTTCATGAGTAGCTTGAGGTCCTCACCAAAGTAGCAACTCGATTCGGAATATGGTGGTCCCTCAATTGGGCAGTCGTTCGGTTTTTAACAGAAGGAAGAGAACAGCGTTTTCGTGACCGTCTTTGCTCCGTTTTCAACAAAAAGTTACCAAGTTACTGTTCATGAGTAGCTTGAGGTCCTCACCAAAGTAGCAACTCGATTCGGAATATGGTGGTCCCTCAATTGGGCAGTCGTTCGGTTTTTAACAGAAGGAAGAGAACAGCGTTTTCGTGACCGTCTTTGCTCCGTTTTCAACAAAAAGTTACCAAGTTACTGTTCATGAGTAGCTTGAGGTCCTCACCAAAGTAGCAACTCGATTCGGAATATGGTGGTCCCTCAATTGGGCAGTCGTTCGGTTTTTAACAGAAGGAAGAGAACAGCGTTTTCGTGACCGTCTTTGCTCCGTTTTCAACAAAAAGTTACCAAGTTACTGTTCATGAGTAGCTTGAGGTCCTCACCAAAGTAGCAACTCGATTCGGAATATGGTGGTCCCTCAATTGGGCAGTCGTTCGGTTTTTAACAGAAGGAAGAGAACAGCGTTTTCGTGACCGTCTTTGCTCCGTTTTCAACAAAAAGTTACCAAGTTACTGTTCATGAGTAGCTTGAGGTCCTCACCAAAGTAGCAACTCGATTCGGAATATGGTGGTCCCTCAATTGGGCAGTCGTTCGGTTTTTAACAGAAGGAAGAGAACAGTGTTTTCGTGACCGTCTTTGCTCCGTTTTCAACAAAAAGTTACCAAGTTACTGTTCATGAGTAGCTTGAGGTCCTCACCAAAGTAGCAACTCGATTCGGAATATGGTGGTCCCTCAATTGGGCAGTCGTTCGGTTTTTAACAGAAGGAAGAGAACAGCGTTTTCGTGACCGTCTTTGCTCCGTTTTCAACAAAAAGTTACCAAGTTACTGTTCATGAGTAGCTTGAGGTCGTCACCAAAGTAGCAACTCGATTCGGAATATGGTGGTCCCTCAATTGGGCAGTCGTTCGGTTTTTAACAGAAGGAAGAGAACAGCGTTTTCGTGACCGTCTTTGCTCCGTTTTCAACAAAAAGTTACCAAGTTACTGTTCATGAGTAGCTTGAGGTCCTCACCAAAGTAGCAACTCGATTCGGAATATGGTGGTCCCTCAATTGGGCAGTCGTTCGGTTTTTAACAGAAGGAAGAGAACAGCGTTTTCGTGACCGTCTTTGCTCCGTTTTCAACAAAAAGTTACCAAGTTACTGTTCATGAGTAGCTTGAGGTCCTCACCAAAGTAGCAACTCGATTCGGAATATGGTGGTCCCTCAATTGGGCAGTCGTTCGGTTTTTAACAGAAGGAAGAGAACAGCGTTTTCGTGACCGTCTTTGCTCCGTTTTCAACAAAAAGTTACCAAGTTACTGTTCATGAGTAGCTTGAGGTCCTCACCAAAGTAGCAACTCGATTCGGAATATGGTGGTCCCTCAATTGGGCAGTCGTTCGGTTTTTAACAGAAGGAAGAGAACAGCGTTTTCGTGACCGTCTTTGCTCCGTTTTCAACAAAAAGTTACCAAGTTACTGTTCATGAGTAGCTTGAGGTCCTCACCAAAGTAGCAACTCGATTCGGAATATGGTGGTCCCTCAATTGGGCAGTCGTTCGGTTTTTAACAGAAGGAAGAGAACAGCGTTTTCGTGACCGTCTTTGCTCCGTTTTCAACAAAAAGTTACCAAGTTACTGTTCATGAGTAGCTTGAGGTCCTCACCAAAGTAGCAACTCGATTCGGAATATGGTGGTCCCTCAATTGGGCAGTCGTTCGGTTTTTAACAGAAGGAAGAGAACAGTGTTTTCGTGACCGTCTTTGCTCCGTTTTCAACAAAAAGTTACCAAGTTACTGTTCATGAGTAGCTTGAGGTCGTCACCAAAGTAGCAACTCGATTCGGAATATGGTGGTCCCACAATTGGGCAGTCGTTCGGTTTTTAACAGAAGGAAGAGAACAGTGTTTTCGTGACCGTCTTTGCTCCGTTTTCAACAAAAAGTTACCAAGTTACTGTTCATGAGTAGCTTGAGGTCCTCACCAAAGTAGCAACTCGATTCGGAATATGGTGGTCCCTCAATTGGGCAGTCGTTCGGTTTTTAACAGAAGGAAGAGAACAGTGTTTTCGTGACCGTCTTTGCTCCGTTTTCAACAAAAAGTTACCAAGTTACTGTTCATGAGTAGCTTGAGGTCCTCACCAAAGTAGCAACTCGATTCGGAATATGGTGGTCCCTCAATTGGGCAGTCGTTCGGTTTTTAACAGAAGGAAGAGAACAGCGTTTTCGTGACCGTCTTTGCTCCGTTTTCAACAAAAAGTTACCAAGTTACTGTTCATGAGTAGCTTGAGGTCCTCACCAAAAGTAGCAACTCGATTCGGAATATGGTGGTCCCTCAATTGGGCAGTCGTTCGGTTTTTAACAGAAGGAAGAGAACAGCGTTTTCGTGACCGTCTTTGCTCCGTTTTCAACAAAAAGTTACCAAGTTACTGTTCATGAGTAGCTTGAGGTCGTCACCAAAGTAGCAACTCGATTCGGAATATGGTGGTCCCACAATTGGGCAGTCGTTCGGTTTTTAACAGAAGGAAGAGAACAGTGTTTTCGTGACCGTCTTTGCTCCGTTTTCAACAAAAAGTTACCAAGTTACTGTTCATGAGTAGCTTGAGGTCCTCACCAAAGTAGCAACTCGATTCGGAATATGGTGGTCCCTCAATTGGGCAGTCGTTCGGTTTTTAACAGAAGGAAGAGAACAGTGTTTTCGTGACCGTCTTTGCTCCGTTTTCAACAAAAAGTTACCAAGTTACTGTTCATGAGTAGCTTGAGGTCCTCACCAAAAGTAGCAACTCGATTCGGAATATGGTGGTCCCTCAATTGGGCAGTCGTTCGGTTTTTAACAGAAGGAAGAGAACAGCGTTTTCGTGACCGTCTTTGCTCCGTTTTCAACAAAAAGTTACCAAGTTACTGTTCATGAGTAGCTTGAGGTCCTCACCAAAGTAGCAACTCGATTCGGAATATGGTGGTCCCTCAATTGGGCAGTCGTTCGGTTTTTAACAGAAGGAAGAGAACAGTGTTTTCGTGACCGTCTTTGCTCCGTTTTCAACAAAAAGTTACCAAGTTACTGTTCATGAGTAGCTTGAGGTCGTCACCAAAGTAGCAACTCGATTCGGAATATGGTGGTCCCTCAATTGGGCAGTCGTTCGGTTTTTAACAGAAGGAAGAGAACAGTGTTTTCGTGACCGTCTTTGCTCCGTTTTCAACAAAAAGTTACCAAGTTACTGTTCATGAGTAGCTTGAGGTCGTCACCAAAGTAGCAACTCGATTCGGAATATGGTGGTCCCTCAATTGGGCAGTCGTTCGGTTTTTAACAGAAGGAAGAGAACAGTGTTTTCGTGACCGTCTTTGCTCCGTTTTCAACAAAAAGTTACCAAGTTACTGTTCATGAGTAGCTTGAGGTCCTCACCAAAAGTAGCAACTCGATTCGGAATATGGTGGTCCCTCAATTGGGCAGTCGTTCGGTTTTTAACAGAAGGAAGAGAACAGTGTTTTCGTGACCGTCTTTGCTCCGTTTTCAACAAAAAGTTACCAAGTTACTGTTCATGAGTAGCTTGAGGTCCTCACCAAAGTAGCAACTCGATTCGGAATATGGTGGTCCCTCAATTGGGCAGTCGTTCGGTTTTTAACAGAAGGAAGAGAACAGTGTTTTCGTGACCGTCTTTGCTCCGTTTTCAACAAAAAGTTACCAAGTTACTGTTCATGAGTAGCTTGAGGTCGTCACCAAAAGTAGCAACTCGATTCGGAATATGGTGGTCCCTCAATTGGGCAGTCGTTCGGTTTTTAACAGAAGGAAGAGAACAGTGTTTTCGTGACCGTCTTTGCTCCGTTTTCAACAAAAAGTTACCAAGTTACTGTTCATGAGTAGCTTGAGGTCCTCACCAAAGTAGCAACTCGATTCGGAATATGGTGGTCCCTCAATTGGGCAGTCGTTCGGTTTTTAACAGAAGGAAGAGAACAGTGTTTTCGTGACCGTCTTTGCTCCGTTTTCAACAAAAAGTTACCAAGTTACTGTTCATGAGTAGCTTGAGGTCCTCACAAAAGTAGCAACTCGATTCGGAATATGGTGGTCCCTCAATTGGGCAGTCGTTCGGTTTTTAACAGAAGGAAGAGAACAGCGTTTTCGTGACCGTCTTTGCTCCGTTTTCAACAAAAAGTTACCAAGTTACTGTTCATGAGTAGCTTGAGGTCGTCACCAAAGTAGCAACTCGATTCGGAATATGGTGGTCCCTCAATTGGGCAGTCGTTCGGTTTTTAACAGAAGGAAGAGAACAGTGTTTTCGTGACCGTCTTTGCTCCGTTTTCAACAAAAAGTTACCAAGTTACTGTTCATGAGTAGCTTGAGGTCCTCACCAAAAGTAGCAACTCGATTCGGAATATGGTGGTCCCTCAATTGGGCAGTCGTTCGGTTTTTAACAGAAGGAAGAGAACAGTGTTTTCGTGACCGTCTTTGCTCCGTTTTCAACAAAAAGTTACCAAGTTACTGTTCATGAGTAGCTTGAGGTCGTCACCAAAAGTAGCAACTCGATTCGGAATATGGTGGTCCCTCAATTGGGCAGTCGTTCGGTTTTTAACAGAAGGAAGAGAACAGTGTTTTCGTGACCGTCTTTGCTCCGTTTTCAACAAAAAGTTACCAAGTTACTGTTCATGAGTAGCTTGAGGTCCTCACCAAAGTCGCAACTCGATTCGGAATATGGTGGTCCCTCAATTGGGCAGTCGTTCGGTTTTTAACAGAAGGAAGAGAACAGTGTTTTCGTGACCGTCTTTGCTCCGTTTTCAACAAAAAGTTACCAAGTTACTGTTCATGAGTAGCTTGAGGTCCTCACCAAAGTAGCAACTCGATTCGGAATATGGTGGTCCCTCAATTGGGCAGTCGTTCGGTTTTTAACAGAAGGAAGAGAACAGTGTTTTCGTGACCGTCTTTGCTCCGTTTTCAACAAAAAGTTACCAAGTTACTGTTCATGAGTAGCTTGAGGTCGTCACCAAAGTAGCAACTCGATTCGGAATATGGTGGTCCCTCAATTGGGCAGTCGTTCGGTTTTTAACAGAAGGAAGAGAACAGTGTTTTCGTGACCGTCTTTGCTCCGTTTTCAACAAAAAGTTACCAAGTTACTGTTCATGAGTAGCTTGAGGTCCTCACAAAAGTAGCAACTCGATTCGGAATATGGTGGTCCCTCAATTGGGCAGTCGTTCGGTTTTTAACAGAAGGAAGAGAACAGTGTTTTCGTGACCGTCTTTGCTCCGTTTTCAACAAAAAGTTACCAAGTTACTGTTCATGAGTAGCTTGAGGTCGTCACCAAAGTCGCAACTCGATTCGGAATATGGTGGTCCCTCAATTGGGCAGTCGTTCGGTTTTTAACAGAAGGAAGAGAACAGTGTTTTCGTGACCGTCTTTGCTCCGTTTTCAACAAAAAGTTACCAAGTTACTGTTCATGAGTAGCTTGAGGTCGTCACAAATGTCGCAACTCGATTCGGCATATGGTGGTCCCTCAATTGGGCAGTCGTTCGGTTTTTAACAGAAGGAAGAGAACAGTGTTTTCGTGACCGTCTTTGCTCCGTTTTCAACAAAAAGTTACCAAGTTACTGTTCATGAGTAGCTTGAGGTCCTCACCAAAGTCGCAACTCGATTCGGAATATGGTGGTCCCTCAATTGGGCAGTCGTTCGGTTTTTAACAGAAGGAAGAGAACAGTGTTTTCGTGACCGTCTTTGCTCCGTTTTCAACAAAAAGTTACCAAGTTACTGTTCATGAGTAGCTTGAGGTCCTCACCAAAGTCGCAACTCGATTCGGAATATGGTGGTCCCTCAATTGGGCAGTCGTTCGGTTTTTAACAGAAGGAAGAGAACAGTGTTTTCGTGACCGTCTTTGCTCCGTTTTCAACAAAAAGTTACCAAGTTACTGTTCATGAGTAGCTTGAGGTCCTCACCAAAGTCGCAACTCGATTCGGAATATGGTGGTCCCTCAATTGGGCAGTCGTTCGGTTTTTAACAGAAGGAAGAGAACAGTGTTTTCGTGACCGTCTTTGCTCCGTTTTCAACAAAAAGTTACCAAGTTACTGTTCATGAGTAGCTTGAGGTCCTCACCAAAGTCGCAACTCGATTCGGAATATGGTGGTCCCTCAATTGGGCAGTCGTTCGGTTTTTAACAGAAGGAAGAGAACAGTGTTTTCGTGACCGTCTTTGCTCCGTTTTCAACAAAAAGTTACCAAGTTACTGTTCATGAGTAGCTTGAGGTCCTCACCAAAGTCGCAACTCGATTCGGAATATGGTGGTCCCACAATTGGGCAGTCGTTCGGTTTTTAACAGAAGGAAGAGAACAGTGTTTTCGTGACCGTCTTTGCTCCGTTTTCAACAAAAAGTTACCAAGTTACTGTTCATGAGTAGCTTGAGGTCCTCACAAAAGTCGCAACTCGATTCGGAATATGGTGGTCCCTCAATTGGGCAGTCGTTCGGTTTTTAACAGAAGGAAGAGAACAGTGTTTTCGTGACCGTCTTTGCTCCGTTTTCAACAAAAAGTTACCAAGTTACTGTTCATGAGTAGCTTGAGGTCCTCACCAAAGTCGCAACTCGATTCGGAATATGGTGGTCCCTCAATTGGGCAGTCGTTCGGTTTTTAACAGAAGGAAGAGAACAGTGTTTTCGTGACCGTCTTTGCTCCGTTTTCAACAAAAAGTTACCAAGTTACTGTTCATGAGTAGCTTGAGGTCGTCACCAAAGTCGCAACTCGATTCGGAATATGGTGGTCCCTCAATTGGGCAGTCGTTCGGTTTTTAACAGAAGGAAGAGAACAGTGTTTTCGTGACCGTCTTTGCTCCGTTTTCAACAAAAAGTTACCAAGTTACTGTTCATGAGTAGCTTGAGGTCGTCACCAAAGTCGCAACTCGATTCGGAATATGGTGGTCCCTCAATTGGGCAGTCGTTCGGTTTTTAACAGAAGGAAGAGAACAGTGTTTTCGTGACCGTCTTTGCTCCGTTTTCAACAAAAAGTTACCAAGTTACTGTTCATGAGTAGCTTGAGGTCCTCACCAAAGTCGCAACTCGATTCGGAATATGGTGGTCCCTCAATTGGGCAGTCGTTCGGTTTTTAACAGAAGGAAGAGAACAGTGTTTTCGTGACCGTCTTTGCTCCGTTTTCAACAAAAAGTTACCAAGTTACTGTTCATGAGTAGCTTGAGGTCCTCACCAAAGTCGCAACTCGATTCGGAATATGGTGGTCCCACAATTGGGCAGTCGTTCGGTTTTTAACAGAAGGAAGAGAACAGTGTTTTCGTGACCGTCTTTGCTCCGTTTTCAACAAAAAGTTACCAAGTTACTGTTCATCAGTAGCTTGAGGTCCTCACCAAAGTCGCAACTCGATTCGGAATATGGTGGTCCCTCAATTGGGCAGTCGTTCGGTTTTTAACAGAAGGAAGAGAACAGTGTTTTCGTGACCGTCTTTGCTCCGTTTTCAACAAAAAGTTACCAAGTTACTGTTCATGAGTAGCTTGAGGTCCTCACAAAAGTCGCAACTCGATTCGGAATATGGTGGTCCCTCAATTGGGCAGTCGTTCGGTTTTTAACAGAAGGAAGAGAACAGTGTTTTCGTGACCGTCTTTGCTCCGTTTTCAACAAAAAGTTACCAAGTTACTGTTCATGAGTAGCTTGAGGTCCTCACAAAAGTCGCAACTCGATTCGGAATATGGTGGTCCCTCAATTGGGCAGTCGTTCGGTTTTTAACAGAAGGAAGAGAACAGTGTTTTCGTGACCGTCTTTGCTCCGTTTTCAACAAAAAGTTACCAAGTTACTGTTCATGAGTAGCTTGAGGTCGTCACAAAAGTCGCAACTCGATTCGGAATATGGTGGTCCCTCAATTGGGCAGTCGTTCGGTTTTTAACAGAAGGAAGAGAACAGTGTTTTCGTGACCGTCTTTGCTCCGTTTTCAACAAAAAGTTACCAAGTTACTGTTCATGAGTAGCTTGAGGTCGTCACAAAAGTCGCAACTCGATTCGGAATATGGTGGTCCCTCAATTGGGCAGTCGTTCGGTTTTTAACAGAAGGAAGAGAACAGTGTTTTCGTGACCGTCTTTGCTCCGTTTTCAACAAAAAGTTACCAAGTTACTGTTCATGAGTAGCTTGAGGTCCTCACCAAAGTCGCAACTCGATTCGGAATATGGTGGTCCCTCAATTGGGCAGTCGTTCGGTTTTTAACAGAAGGAAGAGAACAGTGTTTTCGTGACCGTCTTTGCTCCGTTTTCAACAAAAAGTTACCAAGTTACTGTTCATGAGTAGCTTGAGGTCCTCACCAAAGTCGCAACTCGATTCGGAATATGGTGGTCCCTCAATTGGGCAGTCGTTCGGTTTTTAACAGAAGGAAGAGAACAGTGTTTTCGTGACCGTCTTTGCTCCGTTTTCAACAAAAAGTTACCAAGTTACTGTTCATGAGTAGCTTGAGGTCCTCACCAAAGTCGCAACTCGATTCGGAATATGGTGGTCCCTCAATTGGGCAGTCGTTCGGTTTTTAACAGAAGGAAGAGAACAGTGTTTTCGTGACCGTCTTTGCTCCGTTTTCAACAAAAAGTTACCAAGTTACTGTTCATGAGTAGCTTGAGGTCCTCACCAAAGTCGCAACTCGATTCGGAATATGGTGGTCCCTCAATTGGGCAGTCGTTCGGTTTTTAACAGAAGGAAGAGAACAGTGTTTTCGTGACCGTCTTTGCTCCGTTTTCAACAAAAAGTTACCAAGTTACTGTTCATGAGTAGCTTGAGGTCCTCACCAAAGTCGCAACTCGATTCGGAATATGGTGGTCCCTCAATTGGGCAGTCGTTCGGTTTTTAACAGAAGGAAGAGAACAGTGTTTTCGTGACCGTCTTTGCTCCGTTTTCAACAAAAAGTTACCAAGTTACTGTTCATGAGTAGCTTGAGGTCCTCACAAAAGTCGCAACTCGATTCGGAATATGGTGGTCCCTCAATTGGGCAGTCGTTCGGTTTTTAACAGAAGGAAGAGAACAGTGTTTTCGTGACCGTCTTTGCTCCGTTTTCAACAAAAAGTTACCAAGTTACTGTTCATGAGTAGCTTGAGGTCGTCACAAAAGTAGCAACTCGATTCGGAATATGGTGGTCCCACAATTGGGCAGTCGTTCGGTTTTTAACAGAAGGAAGAGAACAGTGTTTTCGTGACCGTCTTTGCTCCGTTTTCAACAAAAAGTTACCAAGTTACTGTTCATGAGTAGCTTGAGGTCCTCACAAAAGTCGCAACTCGATTCGGAATATGGTGGTCCCTCAATTGGGCAGTCGTTCGGTTTTTAACAGAAGGAAGAGAACAGTGTTTTCGTGACCGTCTTTGCTCCGTTTTCAACAAAAAGTTACCAAGTTACTGTTCATGAGTAGCTTGAGGTCCTCACAAAAGTCGCAACTCGATTCGGAATATGGTGGTCCCACAATTGGGCAGTCGTTCGGTTTTTAACAGAAGGAAGAGAACAGTGTTTTCGTGACCGTCTTTGCTCCGTTTTCAACAAAAAGTTACCAAGTTACTGTTCATGAGTAGCTTGAGGTCGTCACCAAAGTCGCAACTCGATTCGGAATATGGTGGTCCCTCAATTGGGCAGTCGTTCGGTTTTTAACAGAAGGAAGAGAACAGTGTTTTCGTGACCGTCTTTGCTCCGTTTTCAACAAAAAGTTACCAAGTTACTGTTCATGAGTAGCTTGAGGTCGTCACCAAAGTCGCAACTCGATTCGGAATATGGTGGTCCCTCAATTGGGCAGTCGTTCGGTTTTTAACAGAAGGAAGAGAACAGTGTTTTCGTGACCGTCTTTGCTCCGTTTTCAACAAAAAGTTACCAAGTTACTGTTCATGAGTAGCTTGAGGTCCTCACCAAAGTCGCAACTCGATTCGGAATATGGTGGTCCCTCAATTGGGCAGTCGTTCGGTTTTTAACAGAAGGAAGAGAACAGTGTTTTCGTGACCGTCTTTGCTCCGTTTTCAACAAAAAGTTACCAAGTTACTGTTCATGAGTAGCTTGAGGTCCTCACAAAAGTCGCAACTCGATTCGGAATATGGTGGTCCCTCAATTGGGCAGTCGTTCGGTTTTTAACAGAAGGAAGAGAACAGTGTTTTCGTGACCGTCTTTGCTCCGTTTTCAACAAAAAGTTACCAAGTTACTGTTCATGAGTAGCTTGAGGTCGTCACCAAAGTCGCAACTCGATTCGGAATATGGTGGTCCCTCAATTGGGCAGTCGTTCGGTTTTTAACAGAAGGAAGAGAACAGTGTTTTCGTGACCGTCTTTGCTCCGTTTTCAACAAAAAGTTACCAAGTTACTGTTCATGAGTAGCTTGAGGTCCTCACAAAAGTCGCAACTCGATTCGGAATATGGTGGTCCCTCAATTGGGCAGTCGTTCGGTTTTTAACAGAAGGAAGAGAACAGTGTTTTCGTGACCGTCTTTGCTCCGTTTTCAACAAAAAGTTACCAAGTTACTGTTCATGAGTAGCTTGAGGTCGTCACAAAAGTCGCAACTCGATTCGGAATATGGTGGTCCCTCAATTGGGCAGTCGTTCGGTTTTTAACAGAAGGAAGAGAACAGTGTTTTCGTGACCGTCTTTGCTCCGTTTTCAACAAAAAGTTACCAAGTTACTGTTCATGAGTAGCTTGAGGTCCTCACCAAAGTCGCAACTCGATTCGGAATATGGTGGTCCCTCAATTGGGCAGTCGTTCGGTTTTTAACAGAAGGAAGAGAACAGTGTTTTCGTGACCGTCTTTGCTCCGTTTTCAACAAAAAGTTACCAAGTTACTGTTCATGAGTAGCTTGAGGTCCTCACCAAAGTCGCAACTCGATTCGGAATATGGTGGTCCCTCAATTGGGCAGTCGTTCGGTTTTTAACAGAAGGAAGAGAACAGTGTTTTCGTGACCGTCTTTGCTCCGTTTTCAACAAAAAGTTACCAAGTTACTGTTCATGAGTAGCTTGAGGTCCTCACAAAAGTCGCAACTCGATTCGGAATATGGTGGTCCCTCAATTGGGCAGTCGTTCGGTTTTTAACAGAAGGAAGAGAACAGTGTTTTCGTGACCGTCTTTGCTCCGTTTTCAACAAAAAGTTACCAAGTTACTGTTCATGAGTAGCTTGAGGTCCTCACCAAAGTCGCAACTCGATTCGGAATATGGTGGTCCCTCAATTGGGCAGTCGTTCGGTTTTTAACAGAAGGAAGAGAACAGTGTTTTCGTGACCGTCTTTGCTCCGTTTTCAACAAAAAGTTACCAAGTTACTGTTCATGAGTAGCTTGAGGTCCTCACCAAAGTCGCAACTCGATTCGGAATATGGTGGTCCCTCAATTGGGCAGTCGTTCGGTTTTTAACAGAAGGAAGAGAACAGTGTTTTCGTGACCGTCTTTGCTCCGTTTTCAACAAAAAGTTACCAAGTTACTGTTCATGAGTAGCTTGAGGTCCTCACAAAAGTCGCAACTCGATTCGGAATATGGTGGTCCCTCAATTGGGCAGTCGTTCGGTTTTTAACAGAAGGAAGAGAACAGTGTTTTCGTGACCGTCTTTGCTCCGTTTTCAACAAAAAGTTACCAAGTTACTGTTCATGAGTAGCTTGAGGTCCTCACAAAAGTCGCAACTCGATTCGGAATATGGTGGTCCCTCAATTGGGCAGTCGTTCGGTTTTTAACAGAAGGAAGAGAACAGTGTTTTCGTGACCGTCTTTGCTCCGTTTTCAACAAAAAGTTACCAAGTTACTGTTCATGAGTAGCTTGAGGTCGTCAGAAAAGTCGCAACTCGATTCGGAATATGGTGGTCCCACAATTGGGCAGTCGTTCGGTTTTTAACAGAAGGAAGAGAACAGTGTTTTCGTGACCGTCTTTGCTCCGTTTTCAACAAAAAGTTACCAAGTTACTGTTCATGAGTAGCTTGAGGTCGTCACCAAAGTCGCAACTCGATTCGGAATATGGTGGTCCCTCAATTGGGCAGTCGTTCGGTTTTTAACAGAAGGAAGAGAACAGTGTTTTCGTGACCGTCTTTGCTCCGTTTTCAACAAAAAGTTACCAAGTTACTGTTCATGAGTAGCTTGAGGTCCTCACAAAAGTCGCAACTCGATTCGGAATATGGTGGTCCCTCAATTGGGCAGTCGTTCGGTTTTTAACAGAAGGAAGAGAACAGTGTTTTCGTGACCGTCTTTGCTCCGTTTTCAACAAAAAGTTACCAAGTTACTGTTCATGAGTAGCTTGAGGTCCTCACAAAAGTCGCAACTCGATTCGGAATATGGTGGTCCCTCAATTGGGCAGTCGTTCGGTTTTTAACAGAAGGAAGAGAACAGTGTTTTCGTGACCGTCTTTGCTCCGTTTTCAACAAAAAGTTACCAAGTTACTGTTCATGAGTAGCTTGAGGTCCTCACCAAAGTAGCAACTCGATTCGGAATATGGTGGTCCCTCAATTGGGCAGTCGTTCGGTTTTTAACAGAAGGAAGAGAACAGTGTTTTCGTGACCGTCTTTGCTCCGTTTTCAACAAAAAGTTACCAAGTTACTGTTCATGAGTAGCTTGAGGTCCTCACCAAAGTCGCAACTCGATTCGGAATATGGTGGTCCCTCAATTGGGCAGTCGTTCGGTTTTTAACAGAAGGAAGAGAACAGTGTTTTCGTGACCGTCTTTGCTCCGTTTTCAACAAAAAGTTACCAAGTTACTGTTCATGAGTAGCTTGAGGTCCTCACCAAAGTCGCAACTCGATTCGGAATATGGTGGTCCCTCAATTGGGCAGTCGTTCGGTTTTTAACAGAAGGAAGAGAACAGTGTTTTCGTGACCGTCTTTGCTCCGTTTTCAACAAAAAGTTACCAAGTTACTGTTCATCAGTAGCTTGAGGTCGTCACCAAAGTCGCAACTCGATTCGGAATATGGTGGTCCCTCAATTGGGCAGTCGTTCGGTTTTTAACAGAAGGAAGAGAACAGTGTTTTCGTGACCGTCTTTGCTCCGTTTTCAACAAAAAGTTACCAAGTTACTGTTCATGAGTAGCTTGAGGTCCTCACAAAAGTCGCAACTCGATTCGGAATATGGTGGTCCCTCAATTGGGCAGTCGTTCGGTTTTTAACAGAAGGAAGAGAACAGTGTTTTCGTGACCGTCTTTGCTCCGTTTTCAACAAAAAGTTACCAAGTTACTGTTCATGAGTAGCTTGAGGTCCTCACCAAAGTCGCAACTCGATTCGGAATATGGTGGTCCCTCAATTGGGCAGTCGTTCGGTTTTTAACAGAAGGAAGAGAACAGTGTTTTCGTGACCGTCTTTGCTCCGTTTTCAACAAAAAGTTACCAAGTTACTGTTCATGAGTAGCTTGAGGTCGTCACAAAAGTCGCAACTCGATTCGGAATATGGTGGTCCCTCAATTGGGCAGTCGTTCGGTTTTTAACAGAAGGAAGAGAACAGTGTTTTCGTGACCGTCTTTGCTCCGTTTTCAACAAAAAGTTACCAAGTTACTGTTCATGAGTAGCTTGAGGTCGTCACAAAAGTCGCAACTCGATTCGGAATATGGTGGTCCCTCAATTGGGCAGTCGTTCGGTTTTTAACAGAAGGAAGAGAACAGTGTTTTCGTGACCGTCTTTGCTCCGTTTTCAACAAAAAGTTACCAAGTTACTGTTCATGAGTAGCTTGAGGTCCTCACAAAAGTCGCAACTCGATTCGGAATATGGTGGTCCCTCAATTGGGCAGTCGTTCGGTTTTTAACAGAAGGAAGAGAACAGTGTTTTCGTGACCGTCTTTGCTCCGTTTTCAACAAAAAGTTACCAAGTTACTGTTCATGAGTAGCTTGAGGTCGTCACCAAAGTCGCAACTCGATTCGGAATATGGTGGTCCCTCAATTGGGCAGTCGTTCGGTTTTTAACAGAAGGAAGAGAACAGTGTTTTCGTGACCGTCTTTGCTCCGTTTTCAACAAAAAGTTACCAAGTTACTGTTCATGAGTAGCTTGAGGTCCTCACCAAAGTCGCAACTCGATTCGGAATATGGTGGTCCCTCAATTGGGCAGTCGTTCGGTTTTTAACAGAAGGAAGAGAACAGTGTTTTCGTGACCGTCTTTGCTCCGTTTTCAACAAAAAGTTACCAAGTTACTGTTCATGAGTAGCTTGAGGTCCTCACAAAAGTCGCAACTCGATTCGGAATATGGTGGTCCCTCAATTGGGCAGTCGTTCGGTTTTTAACAGAAGGAAGAGAACAGTGTTTTCGTGACCGTCTTTGCTCCGTTTTCAACAAAAAGTTACCAAGTTACTGTTCATGAGTAGCTTGAGGTCCTCACCAAAGTCGCAACTCGATTCGGAATATGGTGGTCCCTCAATTGGGCAGTCGTTCGGTTTTTAACAGAAGGAAGAGAACAGTGTTTTCGTGACCGTCTTTGCTCCGTTTTCAACAAAAAGTTACCAAGTTACTGTTCATGAGTAGCTTGAGGTCCTCACCAAAGTCGCAACTCGATTCGGAATATGGTGGTCCCTCAATTGGGCAGTCGTTCGGTTTTTAACAGAAGGAAGAGAACAGTGTTTTCGTGACCGTCTTTGCTCCGTTTTCAACAAAAAGTTACCAAGTTACTGTTCATGAGTAGCTTGAGGTCCTCACAAAAGTCGCAACTCGATTCGGAATATGGTGGTCCCTCAATTGGGCAGTCGTTCGGTTTTTAACAGAAGGAAGAGAACAGTGTTTTCGTGACCGTCTTTGCTCCGTTTTCAACAAAAAGTTACCAAGTTACTGTTCATGAGTAGCTTGAGGTCCTCACAAAAGTCGCAACTCGATTCGGAATATGGTGGTCCCTCAATTGGGCAGTCGTTCGGTTTTTAACAGAAGGAAGAGAACAGTGTTTTCGTGACCGTCTTTGCTCCGTTTTCAACAAAAAGTTACCAAGTTACTGTTCATGAGTAGCTTGAGGTCCTCACCAAAGTCGCAACTCGATTCGGAATATGGTGGTCCCTCAATTGGGCAGTCGTTCGGTTTTTAACAGAAGGAAGAGAACAGTGTTTTCGTGACCGTCTTTGCTCCGTTTTCAACAAAAAGTTACCAAGTTACTGTTCATGAGTAGCTTGAGGTCGTCACAAAAGTAGCAACTCGATTCGGAATATGGTGGTCCCACAATTGGGCAGTCGTTCGGTTTTTAACAGAAGGAAGAGAACAGTGTTTTCGTGACCGTCTTTGCTCCGTTTTCAACAAAAAGTTACCAAGTTACTGTTCATGAGTAGCTTGAGGTCCTCACCAAAGTCGCAACTCGATTCGGAATATGGTGGTCCCTCAATTGGGCAGTCGTTCGGTTTTTAACAGAAGGAAGAGAACAGTGTTTTCGTGACCGTCTTTGCTCCGTTTTCAACAAAAAGTTACCAAGTTACTGTTCATGAGTAGCTTGAGGTCCTCACAAAAGTCGCAACTCGATTCGGAATATGGTGGTCCCTCAATTGGGCAGTCGTTCGGTTTTTAACAGAAGGAAGAGAACAGTGTTTTCGTGACCGTCTTTGCTCCGTTTTCAACAAAAAGTTACCAAGTTACTGTTCATGAGTAGCTTGAGGTCGTCACCAAAGTCGCAACTCGATTCGGAATATGGTGGTCCCTCAATTGGGCAGTCGTTCGGTTTTTAACAGAAGGAAGAGAACAGTGTTTTCGTGACCGTCTTTGCTCCGTTTTCAACAAAAAGTTACCAAGTTACTGTTCATGAGTAGCTTGAGGTCCTCACAAAAGTCGCAACTCGATTCGGAATATGGTGGTCCCTCAATTGGGCAGTCGTTCGGTTTTTAACAGAAGGAAGAGAACAGTGTTTTCGTGACCGTCTTTGCTCCGTTTTCAACAAAAAGTTACCAAGTTACTGTTCATGAGTAGCTTGAGGTCCTCACAAAAGTCGCAACTCGATTCGGAATATGGTGGTCCCTCAATTGGGCAGTCGTTCGGTTTTTAACAGAAGGAAGAGAACAGTGTTTTCGTGACCGTCTTTGCTCCGTTTTCAACAAAAAGTTACCAAGTTACTGTTCATCAGTAGCTTGAGGTCGTCACCAAAGTCGCAACTCGATTCGGAATATGGTGGTCCCACAATTGGGCAGTCGTTCGGTTTTTAACAGAAGGAAGAGAACAGTGTTTTCGTGACCGTCTTTGCTCCGTTTTCAACAAAAAGTTACCAAGTTACTGTTCATCAGTAGCTTGAGGTCCTCACAAAAGTCGCAACTCGATTCGGAATATGGTGGTCCCACAATTGGGCAGTCGTTCGGTTTTTAACAGAAGGAAGAGAACAGTGTTTTCGTGACCGTCTTTGCTCCGTTTTCAACAAAAAGTTACCAAGTTACTGTTCATGAGTAGCTTGAGGTCCTCACAAAAGTCGCAACTCGATTCGGAATATGGTGGTCCCTCAATTGGGCAGTCGTTCGGTTTTTAACAGAAGGAAGAGAACAGTGTTTTCGTGACCGTCTTTGCTCCGTTTTCAACAAAAAGTTACCAAGTTACTGTTCATGAGTAGCTTGAGGTCCTCACAAAAGTCGCAACTCGATTCGGAATATGGTGGTCCCTCAATTGGGCAGTCGTTCGGTTTTTAACAGAAGGAAGAGAACAGTGTTTTCGTGACCGTCTTTGCTCCGTTTTCAACAAAAAGTTACCAAGTTACTGTTCATGAGTAGCTTGAGGTCGTCACCAAAGTCGCAACTCGATTCGGAATATGGTGGTCCCTCAATTGGGCAGTCGTTCGGTTTTTAACAGAAGGAAGAGAACAGTGTTTTCGTGACCGTCTTTGCTCCGTTTTCAACAAAAAGTTACCAAGTTACTGTTCATGAGTAGCTTGAGGTCCTCACAAAAGTCGCAACTCGATTCGGAATATGGTGGTCCCTCAATTGGGCAGTCGTTCGGTTTTTAACAGAAGGAAGAGAACAGTGTTTTCGTGACCGTCTTTGCTCCGTTTTCAACAAAAAGTTACCAAGTTACTGTTCATGAGTAGCTTGAGGTCCTCACCAAAGTCGCAACTCGATTCGGAATATGGTGGTCCCTCAATTGGGCAGTCGTTCGGTTTTTAACAGAAGGAAGAGAACAGTGTTTTCGTGACCGTCTTTGCTCCGTTTTCAACAAAAAGTTACCAAGTTACTGTTCATGAGTAGCTTGAGGTCGTCAGAAAAGTAGCAACTCGATTCGGAATATGGTGGTCCCACAATTGGGCAGTCGTTCGGTTTTTAACAGAAGGAAGAGAACAGTGTTTTCGTGACCGTCTTTGCTCCGTTTTCAACAAAAAGTTACCAAGTTACTGTTCATCAGTAGCTTGAGGTCGTCACCAAAGTCGCAACTCGATTCGGAATATGGTGGTCCCTCAATTGGGCAGTCGTTCGGTTTTTAACAGAAGGAAGAGAACAGTGTTTTCGTGACCGTCTTTGCTCCGTTTTCAACAAAAAGTTACCAAGTTACTGTTCATGAGTAGCTTGAGGTCCTCACAAAAGTCGCAACTCGATTCGGAATATGGTGGTCCCTCAATTGGGCAGTCGTTCGGTTTTTAACAGAAGGAAGAGAACAGTGTTTTCGTGACCGTCTTTGCTCCGTTTTCAACAAAAAGTTACCAAGTTACTGTTCATGAGTAGCTTGAGGTCGTCACCAAAGTCGCAACTCGATTCGGAATATGGTGGTCCCTCAATTGGGCAGTCGTTCGGTTTTTAACAGAAGGAAGAGAACAGTGTTTTCGTGACCGTCTTTGCTCCGTTTTCAACAAAAAGTTACCAAGTTACTGTTCATCAGTAGCTTGAGGTCGTCACCAAAGTCGCAACTCGATTCGGAATATGGTGGTCCCTCAATTGGGCAGTCGTTCGGTTTTTAACAGAAGGAAGAGAACAGTGTTTTCGTGACCGTCTTTGCTCCGTTTTCAACAAAAAGTTACCAAGTTACTGTTCATGAGTAGCTTGAGGTCCTCACAAAAGTCGCAACTCGATTCGGAATATGGTGGTCCCTCAATTGGGCAGTCGTTCGGTTTTTAACAGAAGGAAGAGAACAGTGTTTTCGTGACCGTCTTTGCTCCGTTTTCAACAAAAAGTTACCAAGTTACTGTTCATGAGTAGCTTGAGGTCGTCACAAAAGTCGCAACTCGATTCGGAATATGGTGGTCCCTCAATTGGGCAGTCGTTCGGTTTTTAACAGAAGGAAGAGAACAGTGTTTTCGTGACCGTCTTTGCTCCGTTTTCAACAAAAAGTTACCAAGTTACTGTTCATCAGTAGCTTGAGGTCGTCACCAAAGTCGCAACTCGATTCGGAATATGGTGGTCCCTCAATTGGGCAGTCGTTCGGTTTTTAACAGAAGGAAGAGAACAGTGTTTTCGTGACCGTCTTTGCTCCGTTTTCAACAAAAAGTTACCAAGTTACTGTTCATCAGTAGCTTGAGGTCCTCACCAAAGTCGCAACTCGATTCGTAATATGGTGGTCCCTCAATTGGGCAGTCGTTCGGTTTTTAACAGAAGGAAGAGAACAGTGTTTTCGTGACCGTCTTTGCTCCGTTTTCAACAAAAAGTTACCAAGTTACTGTTCATGAGTAGCTTGAGGTCCTCCCAAAAGTCGCAACTCGATTCGGAATATGGTGGTCCCACAATTGGGCAGTCGTTCGGTTTTTAACAGAAGGAAGAGAACAGTGTTTTCGTGACCGTCTTTGCTCCGTTTTCAACAAAAAGTTACCAAGTTACTGTTCATCAGTAGCTTGAGGTCCTCACCAAAGTCGCAACTCGATTCGGAATATGGTGGTCCCTCAATTGGGCAGTCGTTCGGTTTTTAACAGAAGGAAGAGAACAGTGTTTTCGTGACCGTCTTTGCTCCGTTTTCAACAAAAAGTTACCAAGTTACTGTTCATGAGTAGCTTGAGGTCCTCACCAAAGTCGCAACTCGATTCGGAATATGGTGGTCCCTCAATTGGGCAGTCGTTCGGTTTTTAACAGAAGGAAGAGAACAGTGTTTTCGTGACCGTCTTTGCTCCGTTTTCAACAAAAAGTTACCAAGTTACTGTTCATGAGTAGCTTGAGGTCCTCACAAAAGTCGCAACTCGATTCGGAATATGGTGGTCCCTCAATTGGGCAGTCGTTCGGTTTTTAACAGAAGGAAGAGAACAGTGTTTTCGTGACCGTCTTTGCTCCGTTTTCAACAAAAAGTTACCAAGTTACTGTTCATGAGTAGCTTGAGGTCGTCACCAAAGTCGCAACTCGATTCGGAATATGGTGGTCCCTCAATTGGGCAGTCGTTCGGTTTTTAACAGAAGGAAGAGAACAGTGTTTTCGTGACCGTCTTTGCTCCGTTTTCAACAAAAAGTTACCAAGTTACTGTTCATGAGTAGCTTGAGGTCGTCACCAAAGTCGCAACTCGATTCGGAATATGGTGGTCCCTCAATTGGGCAGTCGTTCGGTTTTTAACAGAAGGAAGAGAACAGTGTTTTCGTGACCGTCTTTGCTCCGTTTTCAACAAAAAGTTACCAAGTTACTGTTCATCAGTAGCTTGAGGTCCTCACCAAAGTCGCAACTCGATTCGGAATATGGTGGTCCCTCAATTGGGCAGTCGTTCGGTTTTTAACAGAAGGAAGAGAACAGTGTTTTCGTGACCGTCTTTGCTCCGTTTTCAACAAAAAGTTACCAAGTTACTGTTCATGAGTAGCTTGAGGTCGTCAGAAAAGTAGCAACTCGATTCGGAATATGGTGGTCCCTCAATTGGGCAGTCGTTCGGTTTTTAACAGAAGGAAGAGAACAGTGTTTTCGTGACCGTCTTTGCTCCGTTTTCAACAAAAAGTTACCAAGTTACTGTTCATGAGTAGCTTGAGGTCCTCACAAAAGTCGCAACTCGATTCGGAATATGGTGGTCCCTCAATTGGGCAGTCGTTCGGTTTTTAACAGAAGGAAGAGAACAGTGTTTTCGTGACCGTCTTTGCTCCGTTTTCAACAAAAAGTTACCAAGTTACTGTTCATCAGTAGCTTGAGGTCGTCACCAAAGTCGCAACTCGATTCGGAATATGGTGGTCCCTCAATTGGGCAGTCGTTCGGTTTTTAACAGAAGGAAGAGAACAGTGTTTTCGTGACCGTCTTTGCTCCGTTTTCAACAAAAAGTTACCAAGTTACTGTTCATGAGTAGCTTGAGGTCCTCACCAAAGTCGCAACTCGATTCGGAATATGGTGGTCCCTCAATTGGGCAGTCGTTCGGTTTTTAACAGAAGGAAGAGAACAGTGTTTTCGTGACCGTCTTTGCTCCGTTTTCAACAAAAAGTTACCAAGTTACTGTTCATGAGTAGCTTGAGGTCCTCACAAAAGTCGCAACTCGATTCGGAATATGGTGGTCCCTCAATTGGGCAGTCGTTCGGTTTTTAACAGAAGGAAGAGAACAGTGTTTTCGTGACCGTCTTTGCTCCGTTTTCAACAAAAAGTTACCAAGTTACTGTTCATGAGTAGCTTGAGGTCGTCACAAAAGTCGCAACTCGATTCGGAATATGGTGGTCCCTCAATTGGGCAGTCGTTCGGTTTTTAACAGAAGGAAGAGAACAGTGTTTTCGTGACCGTCTTTGCTCCGTTTTCAACAAAAAGTTACCAAGTTACTGTTCATGAGTAGCTTGAGGTCGTCACCAAAGTCGCAACTCGATTCGGAATATGGTGGTCCCTCAATTGGGCAGTCGTTCGGTTTTTAACAGAAGGAAGAGAACAGTGTTTTCGTGACCGTCTTTGCTCCGTTTTCAACAAAAAGTTACCAAGTTACTGTTCATGAGTAGCTTGAGGTCCTCACCAAAGTCGCAACTCGATTCGGAATATGGTGGTCCCTCAATTGGGCAGTCGTTCGGTTTTTAACAGAAGGAAGAGAACAGTGTTTTCGTGACCGTCTTTGCTCCGTTTTCAACAAAAAGTTACCAAGTTACTGTTCATGAGTAGCTTGAGGTCGTCACCAAAGTCGCAACTCGATTCGGAATATGGTGGTCCCTCAATTGGGCAGTCGTTCGGTTTTTAACAGAAGGAAGAGAACAGTGTTTTCGTGACCGTCTTTGCTCCGTTTTCAACAAAAAGTTACCAAGTTACTGTTCATGAGTAGCTTGAGGTCCTCACAAAAGTCGCAACTCGATTCGGAATATGGTGGTCCCTCAATTGGGCAGTCGTTCGGTTTTTAACAGAAGGAAGAGAACAGTGTTTTCGTGACCGTCTTTGCTCCGTTTTCAACAAAAAGTTACCAAGTTACTGTTCATGAGTAGCTTGAGGTCGTCACCAAAGTCGCAACTCGATTCGGAATATGGTGGTCCCTCAATTGGGCAGTCGTTCGGTTTTTAACAGAAGGAAGAGAACAGTGTTTTCGTGACCGTCTTTGCTCCGTTTTCAACAAAAAGTTACCAAGTTACTGTTCATCAGTAGCTTGAGGTCGTCACCAAAGTCGCAACTCGATTCGGAATATGGTGGTCCCTCAATTGGGCAGTCGTTCGGTTTTTAACAGAAGGAAGAGAACAGTGTTTTCGTGACCGTCTTTGCTCCGTTTTCAACAAAAAGTTACCAAGTTACTGTTCATGAGTAGCTTGAGGTCCTCACAAAAGTCGCAACTCGATTCGGAATATGGTGGTCCCTCAATTGGGCAGTCGTTCGGTTTTTAACAGAAGGAAGAGAACAGTGTTTTCGTGACCGTCTTTGCTCCGTTTTCAACAAAAAGTTACCAAGTTACTGTTCATGAGTAGCTTGAGGTCGTCACAAAAGTCGCAACTCGATTCGGAATATGGTGGTCCCTCAATTGGGCAGTCGTTCGGTTTTTAACAGAAGGAAGAGAACAGTGTTTTCGTGACCGTCTTTGCTCCGTTTTCAACAAAAAGTTACCAAGTTACTGTTCATGAGTAGCTTGAGGTCCTCACCAAAGTCGCAACTCGATTCGGAATATGGTGGTCCCTCAATTGGGCAGTCGTTCGGTTTTTAACAGAAGGAAGAGAACAGTGTTTTCGTGACCGTCTTTGCTCCGTTTTCAACAAAAAGTTACCAAGTTACTGTTCATGAGTAGCTTGAGGTCGTCACCAAAGTCGCAACTCGATTCGGAATATGGTGGTCCCTCAATTGGGCAGTCGTTCGGTTTTTAACAGAAGGAAGAGAACAGTGTTTTCGTGACCGTCTTTGCTCCGTTTTCAACAAAAAGTTACCAAGTTACTGTTCATGAGTAGCTTGAGGTCGTCAGAAAAGTAGCAACTCGATTCGGAATATGGTGGTCCCTCAATTGGGCAGTCGTTCGGTTTTTAACAGAAGGAAGAGAACAGTGTTTTCGTGACCGTCTTTGCTCCGTTTTCAACAAAAAGTTACCAAGTTACTGTTCATGAGTAGCTTGAGGTCGTCACAAAAGTCGCAACTCGATTCGGAATATGGTGGTCCCACAATTGGGCAGTCGTTCGGTTTTTAACAGAAGGAAGAGAACAGTGTTTTCGTGACCGTCTTTGCTCCGTTTTCAACAAAAAGTTACCAAGTTACTGTTCATGAGTAGCTTGAGGTCCTCCCAAAAGTCGCAACTCGATTCGGAATATGGTGGTCCCACAATTGGGCAGTCGTTCGGTTTTTAACAGAAGGAAGAGAACAGTGTTTTCGTGACCGTCTTTGCTCCGTTTTCAACAAAAAGTTACCAAGTTACTGTTCATGAGTAGCTTGAGGTCCTCACAAAAGTCGCAACTCGATTCGGAATATGGTGGTCCCTCAATTGGGCAGTCGTTCGGTTTTTAACAGAAGGAAGAGAACAGTGTTTTCGTGACCGTCTTTGCTCCGTTTTCAACAAAAAGTTACCAAGTTACTGTTCATGAGTAGCTTGAGGTCGTCACAAAAGTCGCAACTCGATTCGGAATATGGTGGTCCCTCAATTGGGCAGTCGTTCGGTTTTTAACAGAAGGAAGAGAACAGTGTTTTCGTGACCGTCTTTGCTCCGTTTTCAACAAAAAGTTACCAAGTTACTGTTCATGAGTAGCTTGAGGTCGTCACAAAAGTCGCAACTCGATTCGGAATATGGTGGTCCCTCAATTGGGCAGTCGTTCGGTTTTTAACAGAAGGAAGAGAACAGTGTTTTCGTGACCGTCTTTGCTCCGTTTTCAACAAAAAGTTACCAAGTTACTGTTCATGAGTAGCTTGAGGTCGTCACAAAAGTCGCAACTCGATTCGGAATATGGTGGTCCCTCAATTGGGCAGTCGTTCGGTTTTTAACAGAAGGAAGAGAACAGTGTTTTCGTGACCGTCTTTGCTCCGTTTTCAACAAAAAGTTACCAAGTTACTGTTCATGAGTAGCTTGAGGTCGTCACCAAAGTCGCAACTCGATTCGGAATATGGTGGTCCCTCAATTGGGCAGTCGTTCGGTTTTTAACAGAAGGAAGAGAACAGTGTTTTCGTGACCGTCTTTGCTCCGTTTTCAACAAAAAGTTACCAAGTTACTGTTCATGAGTAGCTTGAGGTCGTCACAAAAGTCGCAACTCGATTCGGAATATGGTGGTCCCTCAATTGGGCAGTCGTTCGGTTTTTAACAGAAGGAAGAGAACAGTGTTTTCGTGACCGTCTTTGCTCCGTTTTCAACAAAAAGTTACCAAGTTACTGTTCATGAGTAGCTTGAGGTCGTCACAAAAGTAGCAACTCGATTCGGAATATGGTGGTCCCACAATTGGGCAGTCGTTCGGTTTTTAACAGAAGGAAGAGAACAGTGTTTTCGTGACCGTCTTTGCTCCGTTTTCAACAAAAAGTTACCAAGTTACTGTTCATGAGTAGCTTGAGGTCCTCACAAAAGTCGCAACTCGATTCGGAATATGGTGGTCCCTCAATTGGGCAGTCGTTCGGTTTTTAACAGAAGGAAGAGAACAGTGTTTTCGTGACCGTCTTTGCTCCGTTTTCAACAAAAAGTTACCAAGTTACTGTTCATGAGTAGCTTGAGGTCCTCACAAAAGTCGCAACTCGATTCGGAATATGGTGGTCCCTCAATTGGGCAGTCGTTCGGTTTTTAACAGAAGGAAGAGAACAGTGTTTTCGTGACCGTCTTTGCTCCGTTTTCAACAAAAAGTTACCAAGTTACTGTTCATGAGTAGCTTGAGGTCGCTCACAAAAGTCGCAACTCGATTCGGAATATGGTGGTCCCTCAATTGGGCAGTCGTTCGGTTTTTAACAGAAGGAAGAGAACAGTGTTTTCGTGACCGTCTTTGCTCCGTTTTCAACAAAAAGTTACCAAGTTACTGTTCATGAGTAGCTTGAGGTCGTCACAAAAGTCGCAACTCGATTCGGAATATGGTGGTCCCTCAATTGGGCAGTCGTTCGGTTTTTAACAGAAGGAAGAGAACAGTGTTTTCGTGACCGTCTTTGCTCCGTTTTCAACAAAAAGTTACCAAGTTACTGTTCATGAGTAGCTTGAGGTCCTCACAAAAGTCGCAACTCGATTCGGAATATGGTGGTCCCTCAATTGGGCAGTCGTTCGGTTTTTAACAGAAGGAAGAGAACAGTGTTTTCGTGACCGTCTTTGCTCCGTTTTCAACAAAAAGTTACCAAGTTACTGTTCATGAGTAGCTTGAGGTCCTCACAAAGTCGCAACTCGATTCGGAATATGGTGGTCCCTCAATTGGGCAGTCGTTCGGTTTTTAACAGAAGGAAGAGAACAGTGTTTTCGTGACCGTCTTTGCTCCGTTTTCAACAAAAAGTTACCAAGTTACTGTTCATGAGTAGCTTGAGGTCGTCACAAAAGTCGCAACTCGATTCGGAATATGGTGGTCCCTCAATTGGGCAGTCGTTCGGTTTTTAACAGAAGGAAGAGAACAGTGTTTTCGTGACCGTCTTTGCTCCGTTTTCAACAAAAAGTTACCAAGTTACTGTTCATGAGTAGCTTGAGGTCGTCACAAAAGTAGCAACTCGATTCGGAATATGGTGGTCCCACAATTGGGCAGTCGTTCGGTTTTTAACAGAAGGAAGAGAACAGTGTTTTCGTGACCGTCTTTGCTCCGTTTTCAACAAAAAGTTACCAAGTTACTGTTCATGAGTAGCTTGAGGTCGTCAGAAAAGTAGCAACTCGATTCGGAATATGGTGGTCCCTCAATTGGGCAGTCGTTCGGTTTTTAACAGAAGGAAGAGAACAGCGTTTTCGTGACCGTCTTTGCTCCGTTTTCAACAAAAAGTTACCAAGTTACTGTTCATGAGTAGCTTGAGGTCGTCACAAATGTCGCAACTCGATTCGGAATATGGTGGTCCCTCAATTGGGCAGTCGTTCGGTTTTTAACAGAAGGAAGAGAACAGTGTTTTCGTGACCGTCTTTGCTCCGTTTTCAACAAAAAGTTACCAAGTTACTGTTCATGAGTAGCTTGAGGTCCTCACAAAAGTCGCAACTCGATTCGGAATATGGTGGTCCCTCAATTGGGCAGTCGTTCGGTTTTTAACAGAAGGAAGAGAACAGTGTTTTCGTGACCGTCTTTGCTCCGTTTTCAACAAAAAGTTACCAAGTTACTGTTCATGAGTAGCTTGAGGTCGTCACAAAAGTCGCAACTCGATTCGGAATATGGTGGTCCCTCAATTGGGTAGTAGTTCTGTTTTTAACAGAAGGAAGAGAACATCATTTTCAAGGCCGTCCCAACAAAAAAAAAGGCCCCCCCCCCAAAAAAAACACGCCCTTTAAAAAAAAACCCCCAACAACCTTTCCTCCCCAAAAAAAAAAGTAGCACATATGCATAAATACATAGAGAAAAAAAAATTTCCAATATAAGTACATATTAGTAATAAAGCTAAAATGTAGTAATATCATTAAGCTATAAATTAAAATGAAACAAAATATTATCGAAGAACAATTATACAATCAATGCAAAATAAAAAAATCCATCAGCTCATCTAAATATCGTCCTTGTTGCCTTTTTAGATGCAAAATCATTAATTAAACAACTACATTGAAGATCTTCCAGCAAATCACTTTCAATAGAAACCTGGTTTTAAAGCCTTCAAGAAACTTCCAAATTCTTGATCTCCTAGCCTTCCTACAAGGCTTCACTACAGTAGTACAAGAGAAGTGTAGACCCAAACGCTCTGGAAAAATAGTAACAAATCATTAATATGTAAAACTAAACATTGACCAAAGATTTCAAAAATAAAGACTACAATATTGAAATTAGAATTTGTTAGTCCACTTGATTGAATTGAATCCCTCTTCCAACTTAGATGCAAATTGTTGATAGCTAATTTTTGTAGGATTTGACCAAGAGAAAAACGGGATGTGAAAAAGAAGAAGAGCAGCATTGGGCAGAGAGAAAAAAGGTTCTAAGATTAGAAGAGGAAGATCTTTTGAACCAAGATCTTCTGTTTCACATTTTTTGTGCCATTTTTGTTCCACTTTCCTTATTTCGACATCTTACGATAATTTGTGTTATGATCCAAACCGTTCACTTTTTTTATTATCTAGTAAAGATCATCCGTGCAAAAAATCATTCTAATCCGTGATTTTTTAGGTTATATAAAGATCCGGTTATATTTTGCAAAGTCGATTCGGCTATGTTTCATTGTTTGATAACTGAACGATCACGGATTAGAATGATTTTTTGCACGGATGATCTTTACTAGATAATAAAAAAAGTGAACGGTTTGGATCATAACACAAATTATCGTAGATATTGAAATAAGGAGAATGGAACAAAAATAGCAATAAAAATGTGGAACAGAAGATCTGTGTTCAGATCTTTTGGAGAGCAAAAGGAAACAAGAGGGAAAGTGATGTGAACATGAAGTGATGGGCTGAGAGAACAAGAAAACAAATTCATAGAGGCCACGTGGGAATAAAAGAAAGTGATGGAGAAAAAAATTGAAAAGAGGCCTCGTGGGAACAAAAAGTGATGGAGAAAGTTATGGGAAATTGGGAACTATATTAATTATTTTTGGGTTTTGTAATTTTTAAGAGTAAATGCCTACCACTCTATATTTTTTATGGTGCCCTCATCTTTGTGCGGCCCTGTCCCGTCGGACAGGTCGCACATCCTCTAAGCCGGCCCTGATCATTTTCGTGACCGTGTTTGCTCCGTTTTCAACAAGAATTCCCTAAGTTACTGCTCATGAGTAGTTTAATGCCCTACCAAAGGTAGCGACTTGATTCGGAATACGGTGGTTGCTCATGTGGGCACTAGTTCGGTTTTTAACACAAGGAAGAGAACATCGTTTTCGTAACCGTCTTTGCTCCGTTTCCAACAAAAAGTTACCAAAATACTGTTTATGAGTAGCTTGAGGTCGTCTCAAAAGTAGCAACTCGATTCGGAATATGGTAGTCCATCGATTGGGCAGCCGTTCGGTTTGTAACAGAAGGAAGAGAACGGCGTTTTCGTGGCCGTCTTTGCTCCGTTTTCAACAGAAAGGTACCAAGTTACTGTTCATGAGTAGCAGGAGGTCGTCACAAAACTAGCATGTCAATTCAGAATATGGTGGTCCCTCAATTGGGCAGTCGTTCGAATTTTAACAGAAGGAAGAGAACGGCGTTTTCGTGACCGTGTTCGCTCCGTTTTCAACAAGAATTCACTAAGTTACTGTTCATGAGTAGTTTAATGCCCTACCAAAAGTTGCGACTTGATTCGGAATATGGTTGTTGCTCATGTGGGCACTAGTTCGATTTTTAACAAGAGGAGGAGAACAGCGTTTTCGTGACCGTCTGTGCTCCGTTTTCAAGAAAAAATTTATTAAGTTACTGATTATGAGTAGCTTGAGGTCGCCACAAAAGTAGCGACTCGATTCGGAATATGGTGGTCCCTAAACTGAGGGAAGAGAACAGCGTTTTCGGCACCGTGTTCGCTCCGTTTTCAACAAGAAGTCACTAAGTTACTGTTCTTGAAAAGTTTAATGCCCTACGAATGGTAGCGACTTGATTCTGAATACGGTGGTTGCTCATGTGGGCACTAATTCGGTTTTTAACACAGGGACGAGAACAGAGTTTTCGTGACCGTCTTTGCTCCGTTTTAAACAAAAACTTACCAAGTTACTGTTCATAAGTAGCTAGACGTCATAACGAAATCTGTAACTTGATTCGGAAATTGATGGTCACTCATTTGGGCACTCATTCAGTTTTTAACATAGGAACGATAACAGTGTTTTTGTGACCGTCTTTGCTCCGTTTTCAAGAAAAACTTACTAAGTTACTGTTCATAAGTAGCTCGACGTCATAACGAAAGCCGGAACTCGATTCGAAATTTGATTGTCACTCATTTGGGCACTCGTTCGGTTTTTAACACATGGATGAGAACAGTGTTTTCATGACCGTCTTTGCTCTGTTTTCCACAAAAGCTTACCAAGTTAATGTTCATGAGTAGCTCGACGTCATAATGAAAGCCTCAACACGATTCGGAATTTTATGGTCGCTCATTTGGGCACTCGCTTGGTTTTTAACACAGGGACGAGAACAGCGTTTTCGTGACCGTCTTTGCTCTGTTTTTAACAAAAACATTCCAAGTTACTATTCATGAGTAGCTCGACGACATAACGAAAGCCACAACTCTATTCAGAATTTGATGTTCTCTCATTTGGGCACTCGTTCAGTTTTTAACACAAGGATGAGAACGGCGTTTTCGTGACCGTCTTTGCTCCGTTTTTAACAAAATCTTACCAAGTTACTGTTTGTAAGTAGCTTTATGTCGTCCTGTTAGCAGCAACTCGATTCCGAATTTTATGGTCACTCATCACTCATTCGGTTTTTAACACAGGGAAGAGAACACTGTTTTCGTGGCCGTCTTTGCTCCATTTTCAACAAAATCTTACCAAGTTACAGATCATGAGTTAGTTGACATCATCGTGAAAGCAGCAACTCGATTCGGAATAAGATGGTCACTCATTTGGGCACTCGTTTGGTTTGTAACACAGGGACAAGAACAGCGTTGTTGTGACCGTCTTTGCTCCATTTTCAACAAAAACTTATCAAGTTACTCTTCATGAGTAGCTCGACATCGTCACAAAAGCAGCAGCTCGATTCGGAATTTGGTGGTCACTCATTTGGGCACTCGTTCGGTTTTTAACACAGGGAAGAGAACACCGTTTTCGTGGCCGTCTTTGCTCCGTTTTCAACAAAAAATTACCAAGTTACACATCATGAGTAGCTCGACGTCATCACAAAAGCAGCAACTCGCTTCGGAATATGATGGTCACTCATTTGGGCACTCGTTCGGTTTTTAACACAGGGAAGAGAACAGCATTTTCGTGACCTTCTTTGCTCCGTTTTCAACAAAAAGTTACTAAGTTACTCTTCATGAGTTGGTTGACGTTGTCACAAAAGGAGCAACTCAATTCGGAATGTGATGGTCACTCATTTGGGCACTCGTTCGGTTTTTGACACTAGGACGAGAACAACGTTTTCGTGACCGTCTTTGCTTTGTTTTCAATTAAATCCGAAAAAGTTTTTGTTCATGTCTACCTTGATGTCATTATTGAAGTAGCACCTCAATTCTGAATGAGATGGTCACCGATTTGGGTACTCATATGGTTTTGAACACATGGACGAGAACAGAGTTTTCGTGACCGTCTTTGCTCCGTTTTCAATAAAAAAGTTACTATTCATGAGTAGCATGACGTCATAACCAAAGCAGCAACTCGATTCACAATATGATGGTCACTCATTTGGGCACTGGTTCGGTTTTTAACACACAGAAGAAAACAGCGTTTTCGTGACTCTCTTTGCTCCGTTTAGAACAAAAAGTTTCCAAGTTACTGTTCATGAGTTGGTTGACGCATGAGTTACTGTTCAGAACAAAAGTTACCAACTTACTGTTCATGAGTTACTGTTCAGATCCTCTTTGTTCAAATAATGTTCTGACACAAGCATGGTTAATTTCTATCAGAAACATGGGTATGGTATGCTGAAGGTATGAGAAGTCTGCACAAAGTATGAGAAGTCTGTCAAAGTATGGGGAGGGTCTGTCACAAACTTGGGCAATCTCTACTATAAATACAAGGTTTTAGGCCAGAGAAAAGATCACCCATTATCAGTCTCCTGCATCCCTCAGCCTGAGAAGTTCCTTTCTGTTCCTAAAACGTGTCACAACCCTCTGCAACACCATCACAGTGAAGACAACCAGATTTTCCATCTCCACCCTCATCAGTTCATTTCATGCTCGTTCTATACTCCTCTGCATTGTTCTTATCTACGATGTGTAGCTAAATTCTATCTAGGAATTGCGATGTAGCCCTTGCGAACTGTCTTGTGCTCTTATGATGAATGCAATCACATGAAATCTGATTCTTGTTTTCTTTCATTAATTCAATTAAAAGGTGTTTTGTATCATTTATGATTGGCCATCATATATGTTGCATATCATCTTACTTAGTCATAATTAGCTTAGACACCCATGAGTAATTGTGATGGACTTATGATTGAAAAGTAGAAGTTTGCTATGTAGACACCATGCGATGTGACTCTTTGGTCTTTATTTGTGTTTCCTTTGTTCTTTATGCATTCTATCTTGTTATCTAAGCTAGACACCATAGCTAGGTTGCTAGATAGAATAGTTGGTCACAACCGGTACACCAAACGGACGATCATTTAAAAGAGAAACGGACCCTTCAATTCAGGTAGTAATTGTGATTGTGGGATTCATAATATGCACAGAACAGGTTGTTTGTGGTGAAGTCGTGATTCCTAGGCTTTTTTCCTTCGACCTGTGTAGATTTATTTTATGTACTTTAAGTTTCCGTTTGCAAAACCAAACCAAAAACCTGATTTCCCTTTCTATTTACTAACTTCAATGATTAGCATAATAGTTTGTTCTATGCAAGTAACTTTGAATTCTAGTCAGTCCTTGTGGGTTCGACACTCGTACTTGTGCACTACTATACTTGTTATCGTTTGTGTGTGATCATACGCTCATCAATTTTGGCGCCATTGCCGGGGACTGATTATCAGTTCTTACAATTCCTTACTTTACAAGCTACTGTGCTGTCGTTTTAGTTTAGTAGTAACTTATTCTTTATTTTTGTTTCAGATTGTGCATGAATAAAACACCATTACTAGATCCAGTTACTACATCTCTTAGATGTTCACAAGGAGGATCTAGTATACAACCGAAGAGTATACAATCACTGGAGGAAGAGGTTGCCGCTGCAAAGCAAACAGCCCTAGCAACTTTGTCCAGCCAAATAAGCCACGAAGTGGAGTCCTCCACTTCTGAAGGTACTGGGCAAGACCAAGTATCTGACACCGAATCTGACCAAAGCACAATCCCAGAAGTCGAAATGGGTGACCAAGATGGTGATCAGCGGGTACTTGAGGACTATGCTCAACCGATCATACCCAACTCTCCATCATGCATTCAGCTGTCAGAGGCAGCAAGGAATTATGAGCTCAAATCTTCTCACTTTAATATGCTTCCATCTTTCTATGGTTTACCGGATGAAAATCCTTTAGCTCATATGAAAGAATTTTACATAGTTGTGAATTCATTGCCCTACACCATAAAGGACTAGGCAAAGGTGGCTAATGACTTTAGCTCCATCATCACTCACAGCTTGGGATGTTGTCAATAAGAAATTCCTTGAGAAGTGGTTTTCACCACAGAAGACCGCTGTCTTGAGAGGTCAAATCTTCATATTCTCGCAACCAGAAGGTGAATCACTTAATGGGAGTTGGGAACGCTTCAAAAACCTCCTGCAGGAATGTCCACATCATGGGTTACCTCTTTACCTTCAAATTCAAATTTTCAATGATGGATTAACCCCTATTTGCCAAAGCACAATCGACAACGCGGCAGGTGGTTCTCTGAAGAAGAAAATAGCCTCTGAATCCCAAGCAATCATTGAAATGTTGGCATCTAATGCTCAGCAAATAGCGTGAGGGGAAAGCCGCATGTTTATGGCGTTAACAATGATTTATCTATGCAAGTTTCAGATCTGCAGAGGAAGCTTGATGCGGTGCTCAATCTAGTACCAAAAGCATCTGAGGTGTGTGCCATATGCAATACTCTAGGCCATGCCACACATTTGTGCCTATCCCGAATTTGTTCAACAACTAGTCAATTTCACAAACTCATACCCGAATCAGAGGCAAAGATTTGATCCATATTCCAACACCTACAATCCGGGCCTAATGTTCCATCCCAATCTGTCATGGAGCAACCCAACCAATGTTCTAAACCAACCAAGTTCTTCATTCCATCAACAACAGCTGCAACAATAGAAATCATCACCGTCTCTCGAAGAAACAATGAATATGCTTGCTCAAAATATTTTGCAGCACCAACAAGCAACCAATAGTACCCTTCAACAACATACTACTGCCCTAACGAAATTGGAGGTGCAAATTGGTCAAATTGCAGATGCATTGAACCAAAGAGAGCCGGGAAAGCTACCTAGTCAATAGACATTGATCACACGCAATCAAGAGCAAGCTAAGGCTATTACGACTCTACGAAGTGGTAAGGTTATTGATAATGGTGATGGTGTTGAAAATAGAACAAGTGCCCAAATGAGTGACCATCATATTCTGAATCGAGTTGCTGCTTTTGTTATGACTTCATGCTACTCATGAATAGTAACTTGGTAACTTTTAGTCGAAAACGGAGCAGTGACGATCACGAAAACCCTGTTCTCTTCCTTATAATAAAAACTGAACGAGTGCCCAAATGAGTGACCATCATATTACGAATCCAGTTGCTGCTTTGGTTAGGACGTCATGCTACTCATAAACAGTAACTTGGTAACTTTTTATTGAAAACAGAGCAAAGACAGTCACTAAAACGGTGTTCTCTTCCATGTGTTAAAAATCGAATGAGTACCCAAATCGGTGACCATCTTATTCGGAAATGAGGTGCTACATCTATTACGACATCAAGCTAGGGATGAACAGTAACTTTATCGGTTATAGTTCAAAACGGAGCAACGACGGTCACGAAAATGCCGTTCTCGTCCTTGTGTTAAAAACCAAACGAGTGCCCAAATGAGTGACCACCATATTCCGAATCCAGTTGCTGCTTTTGTTACGATGCCAACCAACTTATGAACAGTAACTTGGAAAGTTTTTGTTGAAAACGGAGCAAACAGGGTCACGAAAATGCTATTCTCTTCCTTGTGTTAAAAACAGAAAGAGTGCCCAAATGAGGGACCATCATATTCCGAATTAAGTTGCTGCTTTTCTGACGACATCAACGAACTAATGAATAGTAACTTGGTAACTTTTTGTTGAAAATGTGGCAAAGAAAGTCACGAAAATGCCGTTCTCGTCCTTGTGTTAAAAACAGAATGAGTGCCCAAATCGGTGACAATCTTATTCGGAATTGAGGTGGTACTTCTATTACAACATCACGCAAGGTATGAACAGTAACATTATCGGTTTTATTTGAAAATGGAGTAAAGACGGTAACGAAAATGCTGTTCCCTTCCCTGTGTTAAAACCGAACGAATGCCCAAATGAGTGACCATCTTATTCCGAATCGAGTTGATGCTTTTGTGACGACGTCAACCTACTCATGAACAGTAACTTGGTAACTATTAGTTGTAAACGAAGCAAAGATGGTCACGAAAACCCTGTTCTCTTCTTTGTGTTAAAAACCGAATGAGTGCCCAAATGAGTGACCATCATATTCCGAATCGAGTTGCTGCTTTGGTTATGACGTCACGCTACTCATGAATAGTAGCTTGGTAACTTTTTGTTGAAAACGGATCAAAGACGGTCACGAAAACGCTGTTCTCTTCCATGTGTTCAAAACCGAGCGAGTGCCCAAATGAGTGACCATCTTATTCCGAATCGAGTTGCTGCTTTTGTGACGACATCAACCAACTCATGAATTGTAACTTGGTAACTATTAGTTGAAAACGGAGCAAAGACGGTCACGAAGACGATGTTCTCTTACTTGTGTTAAAAACCGAACGAGTGCCCAAATGAGTGACCTTCATATCCCGAATCAAGTTACTGTTTGGTTATGACGTCACGCTATTCATGAACAGTAGTTTGGTCACTTTTCATTGAAAACGGAGCAAAGAGGGTCATGAAAACGCTTATCTCTTCCCTGTGTTAAAAACCGAGCGAGTGCCCAAATGAGTGACCATCATATTTCGAATTAAGGTGCTGCTTCTATTACGACATCAAGCTAGGCATGAAGGAACTTTATCGGTTATAGTTGAAAACGGAGCAACAACGGTCACGAAAATGCTGTTTTCTTCCTTGTGTTAAAACCGAACGAGTGCCCAAATGAGTGACCATCTTATTCCGAATCGAGTTACTGCTTTTGTTACGACGTCAACCACCTCATGAAGAGTAATTTGGTAACTTTTTGTTGAAAACGGAGTAAATACGGTCGCGAAAACGCTGTTCTCATCCTTGTGTTATAAACCAAGCTAGTGCCCAAATGAGTGACCATCATATTACGAATTGAGTTGCTGCCTTTGTGACGAAGTCAACCAACTCATTAAAAGTAACTTGGTAACTTTTTGTTAAAAACGTAGCAAAGACGGTCACGAAAATGCTGTTCACGTAGTTGTGTTAAAAACCGAATGAGTACCCATATCGGTGTCCGTCATATTCGGAATTGAGGTCATACTTTTATTACAACATCAAGGTAGGCATGACCAGTAACTTTATCGGGTTTAGTTGAAAACGGAGTAAAGACGGTCACGAAAACACTGTTCTCTTCCCTGTTGTCAAAACCGAACTAGTGCCCAAATGAGTGACCATGTTATTTCGAATTGAGTTGCTGCTATTGTGATGACATCAACCAACTCATGAACAGTAACTTGATAACTTTTTGTTGAAAACGGAGCAAAGACGGTCAAGAAAACGCTGTTCTCTTCTTTGTGTTAGAAACCGAACGAGAGCCCAAATGAGCGACCGTCATATTCCGAATCGTGTTGCTGCTTTGGTTATGACGTCACGCTACTCATGAACAGTAGCTTGGTAACTTCTTGTTGAAAATGTAGCAAAGACGGCCACAAAAACGCTATTCTCGTACTTGTGTTAAAAACCGAACGAGTGCCCAAATGAGTGACCACCATATTCTGAATCGAGTTGCTGGTTTGGTTATGACGTCATTCTACTCATGAAGAGTAGCTTCGTAACTTTTTGTTAATAACGGACCAAAGACGGTCACGAAAACGCTATTTTCTTCCTTGTGTTAAAAACCGAACGAGTGCATGATTGACCACCATATTCCGAATCGAGTTGTTGGTAACTTGGTAACTTTTTGTTGAAAACGTAGCAAAGACGGTCACAAAAATGCTGTTCTCTTCCTTGTGTTTAAAACCGAACGAGTGCCCAAATGAGTGACCATCATATTCCGAATCGAGTTACTGCTTCTGTTACCACGTCTAGCTACTCATGAACCATAACTTGGTAACTTTTTGTTATAAACGGAGCAAAGACGGTCACTAAAATGGTGTTCTATTCCATGTGTGAAAAACCGAATGAGCACCCAAATCGGTGACCATCTTATTCAGAATTAAGCTGCTACTACTGTTACGACATCAAGCTAGGCTTGAACAGTAACATTATCAGTTTTTGTTCAAAACAGAGTAAAGACGTTCACAAAAACGCTGTTCTCTTCCCTGTGTTAAAAACCAAACCAGCGCCGAAATGAGTAACCATCATATTCCGAATCGAGTTAGTGCTTTTGTGACGACATAAAGCAACACATGAACAGTAAGTTGGTAACTTTTTGTTGAAAACGAAGCAAAGACGGTCAAAAAAACGCTGTTCTCTTTGTTGTGTAAAAAACCGAACGAGCGCCAAAATGACTGACCATCATATTCTGAATTGAGTTGCTGCTTTCGTGGGGATGTAAGGCAACTTATGAACAGTAACTTGGTAACTTTTTGTTGAAAACAGAGTAAAGATGGTCACGAAAACGCTGTTCTCATCCTTGTGTTAAAAACCGAACGAGTGCCCAAATGAGTGACCCTCAAATTCCGAATCGAGTTGCTGCTTTTGTTACGATGTCAAGCAACTCATAAACAGTAACTTAGAAACTTTTTGTAGAAAACGGAGCCTAGACGGTCACTAAAACGGTGTTCTCTTCCATGTGTTAAAAGCCGAATGAGTACCCAAATCGGTGACCATCTTATTCGAAGTTGAGCTGCTACTTCTGTTACGACATCATGCTACTCGTGAACAGTAAGTTGATAACTTTTTGTTGAAAACGGAGCAAAGACAGTCACTAATACAGTGTTCTCTTCCATGTGTTTAAAACCTAATGAGCATCCAAATCGGTGACCATTTTATTCGGAATTGAGCTGCTACTTCTGTTACGACATCAAGCTAGGCGTGAACAGTAACATTATCAGTTTTAGTTGAAAACGGAGGAAAGACGGTCACAAAAATGTTGTTCTCTTCCTTGTGTTAAAAACCGAATGAGCGCCGAAATGAGTGACCTTCATATTCTCAATCGATTTGATGCTTTTGTGACGACATAAAGCAATACATGAACAGTAACTTGGTAACTTTTTGTTGAAAACAGAGCACAGACGGTTACGAAAACGCTGTTCTCGTCCTTGTGTTAAAAACCGAACGAGTGCCCAAATGAGTGACCATCCAATTCTGAATCGAGTTGCTGCTTTTGTGACGACGTCAATGAACTCATGAACAGTAGCTTGGTAATTTTTTTTTGAAAACGGAGCAAAGACGGTCAAGAAAACGCTATTCTCTTCCTTATGTTAAAAACTTAACGAGTGCCCAAATGAGTGACCATCATATTCCGAATCGAGTTACTGCTTTTATTGCAACGTCTAGCTACTCATGAACCATAACTTGGTAACTTTTTGTTGTAAACGTAGCAAAGACAGTCACTAAAACGATGTTCTATTCCATGTGTGAAAAACCGAATGAGCACCCTAATCGGTGAGCATCTTATACGGAATTAAGCTGCTACTACTATTACGACATCATGCTAGGTATGAACAGTAACATTATCAGTTTTAGGTCAAAACGGAGCAAAGACGGTCACAAAAAAGATGTTCTCTTCCCTATGTTAAAAGCCGAACAGGCTATCGAACAGTATCTAGGTCAGTTTTTTTTGAAAAAAATTAAACACGGTCACGAAAACTCTATTCTCCTCTTTTTGTTAAAAACTGAAATCGTACCCAAATGAGTTGAGCATGCTATGACCATAGAATCCCGATATGAGTTCCTACCATTGTCTGGACATCGAGCAATGCATGAGGAGTATGTTGGTCATTTTTAGTTGAAAAAGAATCGAAAACGGTCACAAAAAAGCTGTTTTCTTCTTTTGGTTGAAAACCGAAACGGTGTCCAAATCAATTGACCATCATATTCCGAATTGAGTTACTTCTTTTGTTAGAACATCAAGCTATGAAAGAGTAGTATGTGGGTCAGTTTTTTTGAAAAAGAATTAAATATGGTCACGAAAATGATGTTCTCTTCTTTTTGCAAAAAATCAAAATCGTACCCAAATAAGTTGACTTCTATATTCCGAAATAACTTGCTTCCTTTGTTATGACATCAGGCTAAGTATGAACAGTACCTAGATCAGTTTTTGTTGACAAAGAATTAAACACGGTCACAAAAATGTAGTTCTCTTGTTTTAGCGGAAAACCGAAATCATACCCAAATGAGTTGAGCATACTATATGACCATGGAATCCCGACATTAGTTCCTGCCATGGTCGTGACATCGAGAAATCCATGAGGAGTAAGCGTGTCATTTTTGGTAGAAAAAGAATAGAAAACGGTCACAGAAAAGCAATTTTCTTCTTTTTGTTGAAAACCGAAATGGTACCCAAATCAGTTGACCTTCATATTCCGAATTGAGTTGCTTCTTTTGTTAGGACGTCAAGCTATGTAAGATTAGTAACGGTGTCAGTTTTTGTTGAAAAAAAATCAAATACAGTCACGAAAATGATATTCTTTTCTTTTTGTGAAAAACCGAAATCGTACCCAAATCAGTTGACCTTTATATTCCGAAATACCTTGCTTCCTTTTTTACGACATCAGGCTATTCATGAACTAAGGCAGTTTTTGTTGAAAGAATTAAACAGAGTCACTAAAATTCAAATCTCTTCTTTTGGTTGAAAACCAAAATCGTACCCGAATGAGTTGAGCATCCTATGACCATGGAATCCCGACATGAGTTCCCGCCCCTGTCCGGACATCGAGCAATGCATGAAGAGTAAGCTGGTCATTTTTGTTGAAAAAGAATCAATAAAAGGTCACAAAAACGCTGTTTTCTTCTTTTAGTTGAAAACCGAAATGGTACCCAAATGAGTTGGCCATCATATTCCGAATTCAGTTGCTTCTTTTGTTACAATATCAAGCTATGCAAGATTAGTAAATGGGTCATTTTTTGTCCAAAAGGAATCAAATACGGTCACGAAAATGTGGTTCTCTTATTTTTGCGAAAAACAAAAATCGTACCCAAATGAGCTGACCATCATATTCCGAATTTTGTTGCTTCCTTTTTTAGGACATCAGGCTATGCAAGAACAGTGACAGCGTCAATTTTTGTTTAAAAAGAATCAAATAGGGTCACAAAAACTCTGTTCTCTTCTTTTTGTTAAAAACCGAAATCGTACCCAAATGAGTTGAGCGTTCTATGGTCGTAGGATGGTCAATTCATTTGGATACGAATTCGGTTTTCAACTAAAAGAAGAGAATGACTTTTTGTGACCGTGTTTAATTCTTTTTCAACCAAAACTGACCCAGTTGCTGTTCTTGCATAGCCTGATGTTCTAATAAAGGAAGCAACTCAATTTGGAATCTTATGGTCAGCTTATTTGGGTAAGATTTCGGTTTTCAACTAAAAGAAGAGAACAGCATTTTTGTGAACAACGTTTTTTGACCAATTTTTTTTCAATGAAAAATGACCCGTTTGTTCCTCATGCATATTGGTTGATGTCCAGACAATGGCAGAAACTCATGTCAGGAATTCATGGTCATATGATGGTCAACTCATTTTAGTCCAATTTTCGGTTTTCAACAAAAAGAGGAATAGACATTTTTTTTACTCTGTTTAATTCTTTTTCAACAAAAATAGACCCAATTACTTTTCTTGCATAGCTTGAAGTCGTAACTAAGGAAACAACTCAATTCGGAATCTGATGGTCAACTCAATTGGGAATGATTTCAATTTTCAACTAAAATAACCCATTTAGCGTTTTTATTATCGTATTTAATTCTTTTTCATTGAAAAATGACCCATTTGCTCCTCCTGCATTGCTTGATATCCAGACAGCGGTAGGAACTCAATGTCTGGATTCCATGGTGATGTGATAGTCAACTCATTTGGGTACGATTTTGATTCTCTACTAAAACAAGATAAATGACATATTTGTGACCGTGTATAAATTCTTTTTAACAAAAACTGACCTAGTTCCTTGCATAGTCTGATGTCGTGCACAGTAATAACAAAGTGCATGTGAAGTCTGCTCTCTTCATTCCAAAATCAAGCTAATATTTATTATGAAATATTGAAAACCAAAGGATTTCATATATCAACCACAATATATGAATTCAATTCTGCACACTACGATTGTAAAGAGGCTGCTCAATCCAGCTCCCGCACATGCACAAGATGTAGCCAATGAAAACCCTAACCACGAAGTGTTGCCCGAGGGACAGCTGGTAAGCCCAGTTCGTCCTCAGCCTGCAAGCATTCGGTTATAAAGAACAATGAGAATAAGGCCACAATACCCCAATGCAGTAAGCAAAAAGGTGACTTTGCCTATAAAGATAGCTTAACTACTAAGAAGTGTAAATGTAGGTGGCATTTAACAATAACGAGAGCATAAAATTTAGCAACCAATGCAGTAAGCAAAAAGTGAGTCTGCCTTTAAATATAGCTTAACTACTAAAAAGTGTAAATGTAGGTGGCATTTAACAATAACGAGAACATAAAATTTAGCAAACATCTATGCACTCATATACCTGGGCACTGGTTCTGCCCGCTGGAGCTGCTGCATGTCCTATGGGTGCTGAGGGCAAGTTGAGCTCCCCATCTAAATCGGATTCCTTATCAGGTTGGAGATAAGAGGGAACCCCGTCGGCTTCAGTTTCCATACCCATGTCTGCTTCTAGAGCATCAAGCTCTGCACACATGATTGAGAATACAATAGGCAATTAAAAACAGAACACGATTGAATCAGAATGCAGAATCATATGCACAGACGTTTTGGATGAGACCACAATAAATCTTGATAAACACAGAACATTACAGGAAGCCTGGTTCCTTATGTCGCATCATTTCAGTAACTACAGTCTTGTCATGCTGTTAAATCATTAACGTAGCTTTTGACACTTCTTGTCAGTAAGACTTTTATGGAATGCCTTGGGCATTTTGAGCATCCAAATGATAATTTAACCTACCACCCATAAGATCCTCCTCATCAATGTCATCTGGAACATTATAGCTTCTACCAAGAGTCTCTTGGATTTCATTGCTAACATCCATCATGTCCATCATTTCATCTTGCAAATTCTAGAGCCAGCATCCACATGTCAGTGAGAGAGATACTTCATGTAGCTAGGACAGAAGCAAAAAGGGGGGAAAAACAGAAAGAGACTACTGACATCAATGTCTTGAATCTTCACGGTTTTCATCATTCCTTTTAGCTCCTTGTTGGCAGATTTCAGAGCTGTCATCTGCATAAAACAAATCGAAGTTAATTCACAAATAAAATAAACAAAATGCAGAAAAAATGCCGCCATACCATCTACATTAAGTAACCCATAAGGGTACCAGAAATGAGTAAGAACGGAATCTAGGACTTATTTAACCCCAAATTTATAAACAAAAAGCTGTCCTAGACACATATGGTCCATCTTCCTCTCATGAGGTAGGAAGCAGGTTCCAATCAGAGTACAGAAAAAGCTCCGCCTCCCCAGCCTTGAACCAAGGAAAAGAAACAACTTTACAGTGAATAAAATGTACTCTTAGTGCAACCAAGTTGATGCACTCCAACATGCTGTAAATCAATAACTACCCCTTTAATTTTGACAGTTTGCCTATCTTCTACTATATCTATTACTTCTACTGCAAGGAAAGAATGCATCTCATCAATCTAAAACACATGTCATCAGAAAAGTAGAATGTCATAGCCCCTCAGGGATCAAGAAAATTTGGTATCCTCGCTAATAGGCCCAAGTAGGTGCATACAACAGCACATGATTACTATCTTAAACTATAAACAGCTCCGGACATACCGTTTGCTGAGCATCTTTTAAACCCTCTGAAGCAAAGGCAACCTGATCAAGGTTAAATGTCTGATTATACAACATGTCACGTTGTCCTTCGTACCTGTTCAGAAGGTTAATGAATAAAAACAAGTCATTGAATAAAGAAGAATAGAATGAGTAGTTTATAATATTTACCCAACCTCCTACAAATTGCAATATCAATCTAATTATAAATACCAAAGGGTATGACCCCAATAGTAATTTTCGTACAGCTCAAGGTTTTGAAACTTTACCACTAGGGCGTGCTACAAAGGTATTGAAAAAACAAATGCATTATGCAGAACCACCCTTGCACACAGATTATAACCATAATTTCACGGGTCTTAACTGCCAGTGATTATATAATGCAAGATGTCATTATTTCCTCTGAGGGCAGACACTACGCATAAACTCAAATCAAATGCCTCGAATTAGCTAGAGGCATTCTAGCTAAATCTGAGAGTCCACAATCTGCATGCATGCCTAGTTTGTACTACTAGCCTTCCAGCAGTATTTTGTATACTTCTGTTGATGATCATGTCTATGTGAGTTTTAGTTCTGATGACAGTGTTTGAAGACTTCACAATCAACCATTAAGCCCAGCACCCTCAACAGTCCGTTCTTGAACATTCTGATACCACAAAAATGTTCAACCATTCTTCTTATTCACCACTCAGAATCTGTTTTAAATATTCCAATCAAATTCCAAGCTTCTCTAGTAGTCAAAATAAACCATCATCCAAACCCTGATAAATATACTGACTAATTTCACTCGAACTAAATAAAAGTGGCAGACAATAAAATGTTGCAAATGAGAAGTCACATGGACAAGCAATAAACCATTAACATTTTGGGAGGGCCTTACATTCGTTTTTGCTTGAGAACCCTCATGGCACGAGACTTAACAGCTTCTTGAGCAGGGCCAGGCCTTGTCTTCTTGATCTGCTCTTTGTATCTACTAAGCTCCACATCAAGCCTCTTGATTTTCTCATCCACCGTTTCACCTCTTTTATTAATCTGTTAACATTTATAATGTTTAGATAGCCCAAATTTTTCAGCATAAAGAAGCTAAAACGTCCAAACAACAGTTACATGGAACCTAGGCATCAGCTTAGTTACAACCATTAGAAATTCTAAAGCTGGTCATAATGAGTTGATTAAATATTCACTTCACTCTTCACTCTCAATTAGAGTAGATTGCTAAATTAACCGGCTACCCAACAGATGTTCAATATCGGTTATCAATAAGATGGACACACCCATCAATGGTCAATTCATAATATTTCACACGATACCAATTAGACCCTAAACATATCAAATCAATAAGAACAACACACAAGTTCAAAGTTCCAGAGTTCTTCCCAATAATCGAAACCAAAACAACCCACCTATAATCCAAATTCTGATTCTGTAATAACCCAACAATAGCATTAGGCATAAACCGAAAGCGAAAGAGAAAGAGAGGGTACCCTTTCGGAGGCATCCCCTATAGACGGAGGAGGCTCCTTGTTTTTGCTAGCACCGAAAATCCTCTTCATCTTCTCTTGTACTTACTTCTCCGTCTGATCCAACCGAGCGAAATTCAATTGAGCCACAACACGCAGATAGAGAAAGCAATTACTCCAATGGTCTCTGCTTCACCTAATCAATTTCGTTGTGGCTCAAACGGCAAAAATCCGAAGCCCTATCAACCAAAGAAAATTATTTAAGTGTGGATTAATCATGAAATTAAATCTCGGTTCAAATTATACAATGCTGCCCAAAGAAACAATACCCCAAATGTCCAAAAAAAAAACATGGAAATTTCCGCTGAACTTACCAGGAACACCGGATTTTCGTGGGAAAATTAGACAGTCGCGGGAAAGTAATGAACTCAGAGATGATGAGGGAAATTCAGAGGAGTAGGAAGAAGAGAGATTTGATGAGATTTGGAGGTCGATCAGTATAATATTTTGCTTAGCCCTAACTATTTTGGGACTACTTCTATGGACTCCGCGTGGGTTGAGGTCTTCTTCCGGGAAGCTTCTACTTACCTTCTCGTTAACAAATTTCGACCAAAAGGAAAGGATATATACGGTGTCGTGATAAAAAAGATAGGAGGCTTTTATAATTTATTGGCACTCAACTCCTTAATAAGTTTATCTATTATTAAATAAATTTTATTAAATTTTAATTAATTTTATATGAAATGACAAAATAATCACAAATAAGCCTACTAATTTCGTTCTCCACACCACTCCCACACCCATATGAACTAGACCCAACCCGACCCAACCCAACCAAATCGCGCCCCAGCATTTTCATTTTGTTTTGGTCAAATCATACCTTTCATTAAAACAACAAAAGAAATACAATCCATCAAGTGGCATAAAGCCCACTAACAGAAAATAAAGGCTCACTATGAACAAAAATCACATTAAAGAACAAGAGCCAATAGCAAAAACAAAAGCCCAAAGAAAACCTAGAACTATAGAGGCAGCACCACCAATCATCAATCGCCGCTCCAACATAGTAAAATTTCAACCACCCACGGAGAAAACGAGTAGCAGATGAACATAAGACACCAACGGAAAGAGTGGTGGACAAACCCCATGCGATGACGCCCCACGCAATCCAGTGTACTACCGAAGTGTACCACCGAACAAAACCATTGAAGACGGTGCTCGTTGGCCAAGAAAGGGCGATTGGTGGTCAAAAAATCACAGCGAGAAGCAACCATTGATAAAGAAGATCCATCAACAAATTTCATCAAAACTTTAGAAAATCTTTGAAAGCTTAAAGATAAGAGAAAATTTCACTTAAACCCCCTGAAGTTTGGCCTAATTCCAATCAGCCCAATAGATTTCAGAAATTACAATTATACCCCAAATTTTTAGCATCTATTAGGGCTTGCAAAACATCCAGGGGCAAGACTACCGTCTATTCTAATATATCCATTAACCTCATCTTCTTCCTCCACTTCTCCTTCTTGAGTTCTTCGTCTTCACATTTTTGGGGGTTCAACAGGCTGGTTGGGGGATCTGAAGGAGCTCAGCTTGGAAGAGAGAGGGTTGGGGTGGGGACGGAGGTGGACGACGTGGTTACGGCGGCAAGCCTTGAAGGCGGAGGAGGGCTCTGACATGGAGGAGAGAGTTCGAGTTTGGGTTCGCATTCGCTTTCCGATTAGGAGTTGTCATCGGATTGTGGGAGAGAAAGCGGGACATGAATGCTTAAGGTAGATTATCAAAGCATGAATTCAAAGACGCCCTCGTTGTCGTCGTCTATTGCCGCTTTAAGTTGCGGGATTTTCTTCTCCAATTTCTCTTGGAATTTATCTTTTGAGTTTTTAGGGAGTGAATATGCGGCAAACAAAATGGTGGTTGTGTTCCTGGGTTTTTTCTTTGAACGCTGGGTGTTTCTGGGTGGAGTTAGACGAACAGGTGGTCTTCCTCAAATTGGGTGTGATTCAATTTCAAATTTTAATCTAAGGGTTACTGTTTTTTTTTTCTTTAAATCAAGGGCAAAATAGATATTGTCGTGAGCTAGTGTAGGACTGAGTTACTCTACCGTTAAAAGTAACTGACAGACGGAGCGTGACTTTAATTTCTGAAACCTGTGGAGGTGACTCGAATTAAGCCAAACCTCAAGGGCGTTTAAATGAAATTTTCCCTAAATATAACATAAAATAAGTGGGCTTCTTGAAGGAAAAGTGGTTGGGCTTTATCTATATGCATCAATCCCACCTGCTCAACATGAGGGGCGGATCCATGTGAGAGCGGAGGTATGCCTCCGCCCCTCTGCTCGCCGGAAAAGTCAGTGGGTTTGGGACAGCTCCGCCCCTTTGCACGAATAAGACACCGCTCGATCCACTCCACTCGGCCGCTTCTTGACGAAGAAGATGATCTGTTTTCACCCACAGAAAACAGATCGTCTCCACTGCGCCTGAGTACTGGTGGTGTTTTTTAGTTGCTCAAGTCAATCGGTTAGTGGAAGCAGACGAAGCGGAAGTCGACGGCGGTCTTTGAAGCTCTGAGTTGGGTTTTCTCTGTCTCCATTGCGCCGCCATGGCTGGTTATGTAGCTTTTCTCGCCGTTCGCCATTAATGGGCTTTTTAGATTTTACATCTTTTCGATCACTTTCTAGTATTTACCTTTGTTGATAACAATTGATTGAAGTTTGCCATGAAACTATCTGGGTTACTTTCAAGTTTTGTTTTAATCGCTGTTTGTTCAATCTTTTAGATTACCCATGTGTTACTTTGATGAATGCACTATGAAAAATCAGTTCTTTAGGCATCTGGTGTTGTGAAAGTGTACTGTAGACTGGAAAGGTTAAAAATTTTAATGATAGTAGATCATTTTCAAATTGAACATTGAGATATGAGAATGTTTAGGATTCAATCTGTATGAATTACTTTGATTCATTTCCAGAAAAGAGCAATCGAACACCAAAGTGAAAGATCAGATAGTGAGCTCTGAAATGTCTACTACTCAGGGTCCCTCAATTCCTCTACTTACTCCTTACAAATTGGGAAAGTTCAATCTTTCTCACAGGTACTTTTGCTGAAATTTCTCTACTACATTTTGCTTTGATGGGTTGTGTTTGTTTATTTACTGGAAATTTTATGCTTTGGGTGGGTCGTTTTGTTATGGGTGCAAGAATTAGCTTAATGAACAAGATTGTAGTCTTATTCTTGCTTCGACTGTGGTTTGGGATGTTGGGTTTTTTTCTAGTTCCCAGTTTACTAAAACAAAAAAGTGAAATTGCTGCTCATGATGGCCATATTTGGTTTGTTGGGTAGTTTATGTTTTTGTGATATTATTGTTTTGCCTATGCAAGAGTCCTAGCATTTTCTTCTACCATGTACCCTTTTCCTCTTTTAGTTGTGATGTTAGCTTGGAGTATTCCAAAGGCAACTTCATTTGGCTGCATTTGTTATGTAACATCTATATATTCACATCAGACATAAAATGCCAAAGCAAAGGGAATTGGTTTGATTATTAGCTAATTTGAATTTTGGATAGCCCAGTTTTCTTCCTCTTTAAATTTCCACCTCTCTGCTCCAAAATTTCTGGAGCAAGCTGGGAAATTGGGAAAAAAGCGGCAGTATCTCGTCGACCACTTTCTAAGTAACATCAAAATCTGGTGTGCCTACCCATTTGATCATCCATTTGGTCACCGAATGGTTGAGGAATTTGAAGGGCTTGCGGTCAAGGATTGCCTTGATCAGAGATTGGAGTGAGAGTGGGGATCGAAGTAATAGTAGCACCAAGCTTCTTCTTAAGGAGACTCACTTGAAATACAAGGTGAAGGCGAGAGTGGGTAGAGCGGTAAGCGACTTCACCTATTTGTGCAAGTACCTTAAAGGGACCATAGAACGAGGCGACAGTTTGTTGAATAGGTGATGAGCCATGGAGTGTTATTGATTTGGTTGCAATCAGAGATAGAATACATCACCAACGTCGAAGTGGAGTTCGTTACTGTGTTTGTTTGCTTGATATGTCATTCTATTTAATGTTGGATCTGAGCACTTTCTTAATTTCATCACGTCTACGTAGGGCGGAGTCAACCATGTCCACCGTTGTAGTTCTGGGAAGATAAGAGGTAATGGACAGTGGAGGGTGACCATAGAGTGCTCACGTGAAATACAAGGTGAAGGCGAGAGTGGGGAGGCATCTCTAAGCAGTAAGCGACTTCACCTATTTGTGCAAGTACCTTAAAGGGACCATAGATGTTGAATCGGTGATGAGCCATGGAGTGTTACTGATTAGGTTGCAATCAGAGATAGACTAAATCACCGACGTCAAAGTGGAGTTTGTTACTGTGTTTGTTTGCTTGCTATGTTATTCTATTTAATGTTGGATCTGAGCACTTTCTTAATTTCATCACGGCTACGTACGGCGGAGTCAACCATGTCCACCGTTGTAGAGAAGGGAAGATAAGAGGTAATGGACGGTGGAGGGTGACCATAGAGAGCTTCATAGGGAGACAATTTGATTGCACTTTGGGTGGTGGAGTTGTACCACTTTTTAGCCCACGGGCCAAGAAGTTCAAGACTTTGGTTTGTCACCAATGGAGTTGTGAAGGTAATGTTCAAGTATTCGATTGGTTATCTCTATTTTCCCATCGGTTTATGGGTGATAGGCAGAGTTCCAGCAGATTTTGCAGTTGTACATGTCAAGGAAAGCTTCCCAAAGTTGGCTAATAAAGACGGGGTCACGGTCGGATATGATTGAAGATGGCATGCCATAGAGTGAAGATTTCTTTGATGAAACAATCTGCTACTGTGGTTGTCATGTAAGAATGAGAAAATGGGATGAAGTGCGGTGATTTTGTCAATCGATCCACGACTACCATGATTACTAATTTGCATTTCAAGAGGAAGAGCTCTTTCAGATTACCAACTAATCAACTGGAAATTGGGGACCAAATGCCTATATATATAGCAAGTTCATTTTTTAAGCACTTTAAACTACTTGAATTGGAAATGTTGTTTGAGTTCCAGATTATACTTGCAGCTTGTTCTAGTATTTTTCTTTGTTTTGTTCATTAAAATTAGGGACAATTCTAGTATTTTTGAATGTTGCACATTTAATATATAGAGATAATGATCTGCAAGCTCTGCCTCATATTTTACAAGAAATAATATATATATATATATATATATATATATATATATATATGGGAGAGGATCATGGAACACACTATTTTGACACACCATCCCAAACATCCCTCCTTGTCCATTGATTTGGCAATATGGATCCGATCCAACGGATAAGGAGGGATGTTTGGGAGAGTGTGTCAAAATAGTGTGTGCTGAAGCCTAACCCTATATATATATATATATATATATATATATGGAGAGGTAATAACACACTATTTTGACACACCATGTGAAACATCCTCTTGTCCATTGCTTTGGATCCATTATCAATGGGTCCCACAAAAAGTTACAAAATCAATGGGGAAAGGAATGTTTCATCCTGTGTCAAAATAGTGTGTTCATTACCCTAACCTATATATATATATATATATATATATATATATATATATATATATATATATATAATGATCTGCATGTTCTGGCTCATATTTTACAAGCAATCTCAGCTCTCATATATTACAAGTACTCCAAGTTAATCTAGTTTAATTGGAGAATCTGGCTGCTTCAAGACCATTTTGCGATGCCCGAATAATCTTGATTTCACTTTTCTAAACTCTTCCTCCTATTTTCTCACCAGCACTATCTTTGCTGGTAACAATGCTGAGCAGTTTGAATGTCTCATGAGCCTCTTCCAGCATTTGAACCACACTTCTCATTGATGGTCTCAACTCAGGAAGCCTAGCTGTGCATAAAATTGCAATTCTCAACACCTTGATACCCTCTTCTTTGTAGACATCTGGAATGTATGAGTCCACCATACTCAATATGGTCTCTCTACTCTTCAGCATGCTGCACACCCAGCTCACAATGTCCTTGTTCTCCCCAAACTCCGGCTCTATCGGCCTTTTCCCGGTCACTAGCTCCATCAGTACCACTCCAAAGCTGTAAACGTCACTCTTCTCGTTTACTTTGTAGGTGTACCCGTACTCTGCACATAAAATTAAAAATTCCCATTGAGCTCTAAGAAAATTGGATCCAAACTAAACTGAAGACATTGAAACGAAAGTAGAGAGATTGATTGATTAATTAATTACCAGGAGCAATGTAGCCATGTGTTCCAGCAACAACATGAGTGGAGTCCTTGCCTGCTGCACTAGCTTGAACAATCTTTGCAAGCCCGAAATCCGCAATCCTAGGCTTCAAAAACTCATCCAACAAAATGTTACTGGACTTGACATCTCTGTGCATAACCAGCCTCTCCAACCCATGATGCAGATACTCCAACCCCTTAGCTGCTCCCACTGCAATGTCGTACCTTGTCTCCCAATCAAGCTTCATCTTCTGGCACGTATGAAGCCGATCCCACAAGCTCCCATTCGGCATGTACTCGTACACCAACAAGCTCGAGTCCTCACTCGTTATGCTGCAATACAACTTCACCACATTCACATGCCTAATTGAGCTCAACGTCTGCACCTCAGCATCAAATTCCTTCGACTTCCTTGATCCGCCTTTCGCCAGCATCGGAGTTGTGCTCTTGAACATCTTGCTGCCATTTGGATCGGTGTCCCATATGTGCTTCACGGCCAATTCTTTGCCATTAGCAAGTAAAACTCTGTATACATTTCCTGAGCCCCCTTTCCCAATTAGATTCTCTTGCGTAATGGAATCGAGAATCTCATCTTCGGTGAAGCTCAACACATGGAATGACTTTACATCCCAAGATTCCTCCTTTAGCGAACGGTCTTGATCATCCTTTTCGCTCTTCTTTAAGAGCAAGAAGCATGTGAGGGACACAAGCAGGATTGCTGAGCCTACGGAGAAGCAAATAATGAGTGTCCTAATATCCTTGGACATGCCCGAGCGCGAAGAACACCGCGGGAAGGAGCTGATGTCCACGCTGCAGAGGCCGGGGTTAGCAGAAAAGCTACCGTTGTAGGCTGCAATTGCAAGACTATCCGGTATGGGACCGGTCAGCCTATTGTGCGACAGATCAAGAATGCTTAGCCTTAAAGATGCTAAGGTTTTCGGGATTTCACCAGAGAGTTGGTTTTGTGACAAATTGAGAGAATTCAAGGTTTGGAGAGAGCCTATAGATGTTGGGATTTGACCGGAAAGCGAGTTTCCGGCCATATTTACAACACTCAGAAAACCACAGCTTCCTAAAGACTCTGGTATAGAAGCAGAGAACATGTTGCTCTGTAAAAACAGAGTCCCCAGACGCTTCATTTCGCCAATCGTCTTCGGAATTTCCCCCGAAAACCGATTGTTGTTCAAGACAACAGACACCAAAGATACTGCTTTTGAAATCTCATCCGGTAACTCCCCAGATAACCGATTATTACTGACGAACAACTGCGCAAGCATCTTGCCGTTTTTAATATCAGAAGTGATCGGACCTTCAAACTGATTGGAAGTAAGATCGATGATCTCCGCATTCGGAAGACCCCAAATTCCTGGAGGAACAACGCCGGAGAGGGAGTTGTCGTTGACTCTGAATCGCTTCAAGGTCAAACACGTGGCGTAATTGGCCGGAATTTGGCCGGTGAAGTTGTTTTGCAGCATCAGAAACCCCCTCATCGTCCCCATCTTGCACATATCCGGCGGAAACGTCCCCGTCAAGAAATTCTCCGACAAGTCGATGAAATCGGTTTTTGCCCACGAGCCTAGTTGTCTTGGTAGAGGACCGGTGAGCTGGTTCGTGTACAGAGACAAATTCACAAGCTTCTTGAATTGGCCAAACTCCGCCGGAATTTCACCAGAGAGATTATTTTCATACAACTGGAGCGAAACTATGCTTTCCAAGAACCTCAGCTCCGATAAATCGCCTTCCAATAAGTTCGCCGAGGCGTCGAAATTCTCGAGGCTGGTGAGGCTTCTTAGCCCGGAAGGAAGCGTTCCGTTTAGCTTGTTGTTGTAGAGTTCAAGCTGCCAGAGCTTGGTCAGCTTGGTAATTTCAGATGGAATTTCTCCGACCATGCTGTTGTCGGATAATTCCAAGTTGATTAGCTCCGACAAGTTGCCGATTGCTTTCGGAATCGGGCCTTCGAGGCTGCAATTCGCCATGTAGAGCCAATTGAGGCTGTTGAGATTGAAGATTTGGTTAGGAAATTGAAATGGATCGAAAGGGTTGTCTCCTATGCTCAATCGAATTAGGCCCGTCATGTTGGGGAGCGATTTCCACGGGAAAGAGCCCGAAAATCCGCTGTTGTTGATGTAGAGATGTTGCAATTGGGATAAAGAGGAGATGTCAGGGAATGATCCTGAGAATTGGTTGTTTCCCAAATCGAGGTACTTCAATTTCGTGCAGTTGTTCAAGTCCGAGTCGACTGTTCCGTCCAAGGAGTTGAATCCCAAGGAGAGTTTCTCCAAGGACTCGAGCTGGCAGATTGCGTCCGGTGCAAGAAACCCGAATAGATTCTGTCCGGAAAGATCGATTTCGCGGACGGAATTGTTGTCGTTGCAGGTGATTCCGGTGAAGCTGCATATAGGAATGGTGGATGTCCATGTGCTGAGTATGGTGGAGTTCGAGTTTTTGAATGTGGATTTGAGTTTGAGGAGGATTTGAAGGTCGTCGGCGGAGGCCGATTTGGTGGCGGAGAGGAAGCAGAGGAGGAAGAGAAGGAGGTGGAGGCAGAGGGAGAGGCGGCTTCTCCGGCGTGTCAATGATGACATGATTGGGCGGTGTTGAAGGGAGAATGGACTTTGGGAAGGCAGGAGATTTGAATGTGGAAATGAGACTCTGCCATTTTAACTATCGGATGATGATGAGTGGTCACAATTATTACCGCACTTGTGGATTGGGTTTCAAAGTAGCCTTTTTACATCGAGACCAATAATTTGACTTATATAACTGTTACAGTAAGTGGTGTGTACGAGGTGATTTTCTTAGGAGTTTAGGAAGCTTCCAAAGTTAAAAGAGTTAAAACACGTTAGTATATGCATTATTAGCCTTTTCTCAGCTTAAGTTTTTTCGGTGCCTTGATTATCCCCTGTAGCTTACCAACCGGATGAGCCTTGATTTAACAATTGAACCCTTACGAACTATGTTGGTTCTAGCAGTCTGCTTTGGAACCTCTTATGTCTTTTATATATGTCATTATTGGCTTCTTAGTCTCAATATTGCATTTCAGAATTTAAAAATCAATTATTAGAAATAAGTGTCTCAACTGTATTATTTACTACATACGGCGTGGCCATGAACACAAAAATCCATTGACACACCGCCATCACTTCTAATTTTACGTATCCTTGTCTTCTGGTAGTTGTATGTTTGTTTCCCACTTCTTAGTTATTGAGAATATTAAGCTTGTAACTTTAAATTTTGTCTCAGCTTAAGCTTTTTGTTTTGTTTATTATGAATTTTGTTGGAAAGGAAGATATTGTGTATCAGAACTACTTTTAATTTGTCTTTGTTGTCTTCTTCACGAGAAAGAAGAGTTTGTGGATGTTGTGACCCACATGGAGGTTTTGGATATTGGAAGCAACTGAGAAGTAGCAGCCACCAAACAGAAGGTCGTAGTCCAATCGATTGGACTTTGAAGAAAACAATAGCTAAATTAGAGACCCAAGGAAGTCATCTAGACTTGAAAAAGAAACAAAAAGAAAAGAAAGCATTAAGCTCTAGCAAGAGGAATATATATGTAGGGAGTAATTTCATTTTCGTACAAAGTAGTCTTGATATATGTTTTTTTTGTAACAGAAATATATTATAAGAGCGTTTCACAAGCCAAACAAAAGAGTACAAATCAGACATCGACCGAACAAGGAATGCCTAATACTCCTACAAGACCAATAACTTCACTGCAACTAGGCAGCAAAAAGCAAGTCAACTCGTTAGAGAAGGCATCAGTACAACCGTAAAAAGATCAACTTGACCGATTAACCACAACTTTTACAGGGACAACTATAAAATGACAACTATAGAGAACCAACTGTAAAGAGATCCAACTATGCAACTAAACCAATTGCAACTGGAACACCAGCACGGGGCGCCCGAGCCAACAATCCTTATTCCAAAGAACACAAAAACAAACACCAAACTAGCAAACCCCCAAATAGACAAAGCTGGCCAAGCCAGGCATAATCGAAACCCGAAGCACATCAAGCAATCTGAATCTAAAAACTGCACCAGCCGCCATTAGATCGGATCGAAACAGACAAACCGACCAAGCATGGCGAAAACTGATTCCTGAAGCCCATCAACCAATCTGAATCTGAAAACTGCACAAGCCGCCACTAGCTCGGATTATGCAGACAAACCGGCCAAGCATGGCAAAACCGAAAACCCGAATCCCACCAAGCGAGCGGAATCAGAAATCTGCACTAGCCGCCACTAGATCTGTTGAGATCTGAAGCCGCTGAACCCGAGAACTGAAAAAACACCGGCCAAGCAAGGCATAATCGAGACCCGATGCTCATCAAGCAATCAAAAAACAGAAAATTACACCAGCCGCCACTAGATGGATCCCATCACAATATACCAATTGGGTAGCCTGCAAAACAGAAAAACAAGAAAGCAAAAAACAAACCGGAAAGCTACAACCCCAAGGACTCTAGGCAGCGGCAGCGGCAAAGGATCAAAATCGGGGGAGAAAGGGGAGGAAGAGCGGCCGGCCGACCCCAAGGCAAGCCAAGGGGCCGGCGGCGGCGGGGCGGGGGGGTTTGCGGTTTCGGGGCTTTTTGGGGGAGAGCGGCTAGACAGAAATTTAGGGTTTGTAGTCTTGATATACTTGATATATGAGGAGGGAGAGTTTGAACTTGCTATGAATGAGTTAATGCTTTAAATTAATTAATTCATGAATTTGAGAAAAACGTTATTATACTTTAATTGTAAGAAATAACAAACTACTAAGAGTTAAAACGTAACAATTAAAACTACATGAAATAAAGTGACACTTAACTCATTCCAACATATTTGTATTTTGAGAAGTTAGCATAACTTGGACTAAAACTTGACGCGGTACTCAGATTTGCAATGCAAGCAATGTAATATGTAGTTTACGTTTATGCATGCACTAACTTTCACCTTCTTCCATATCGTTTTCCATCTAAAAATCTTTCATTAGTACTAGGGTTTTTATCATGAATGATGCCTGAACTTTCACTAACCGGAGTTCATGGTGCCTGAACTTTAAAAGTGATCAATTTGGTACCCAGACTTTCAAAAACCGGACTTCATAGTGCCTGAACTTTAAAAGTGATCAATTTAGTACCCAGACTTTTAAAAAGAGGACTATGTGGTACCTCAGTCAATTTTTTGTTAAATTTTTCTTTAAAATGAATTATATAAAATGGTCTTTTGATATTAATTTTTATGTAAAATACTTTTTTTTACCTCTCAACCTCTATGTAAATGTGTATTATGGTGTTTCAAAAAAATAAAATGTGCACATAGCTATTTTAGAAAAATAAATAAATTGATTAATGAAAATATACTTGAACGGTATACTTTTTCTATTACTCAATTTATGTTAGAAATATTTTTTTATGTTCAAGTAATAAATAAATTTATTAATGAAAATATACTTGAACGGTATACTTTTTCTATTACGCAGTTTATGTTAGAAATATTTTTTTTATGTTCGAGTATATTTTTATTCATCAATTTATCTATATGTTTTGCAATAGCCATATGGATATATATTTTTTGAAACATCATAATACATATTTATATAGATGTTGAGAGGTAAAAAAATAGTATTTTACAGAAAAAAATTATATCAAAAGACCATTTTATTATTCATTTTAAAGAAAACTTTGACAAAAAATTGATTGAGGTATCACATAGCCCTCTTTTTGAAGTCTTGGACCAAATCGATCACTTTTAAAGTTCAGGCACTATGAAGTCCGGTTTTTGAAAGTCTGGGTACCAAATTGATCACTTTTAAAGTTCAGGCACTATGAAGTCCGGTTAGTGAAAGTTCAGGCACTATTCATGATAAAAACCCTTAGTACTATGTAGGAAGTGATGATTTTAATTCTTAACACTCCTATTCTAGTATTCAACACTCATCTTGAAAAGTTTGCATATATGATTGTACAAAATTTACTTTGAAAGCTTGAAGTGCACAATGCAAAAATTGTTCGGAGATACATGTATTTAGTTTCTGATTATGATATGAAAATAAAATTAAATACATTTTTTAGAGAGAAAAAGAAAGTAGGGGTTTTTTTCCTTCTAATGTTTACTTTCATTGATGTTCTTGATAGGGGGTTTTATAACAAGGTAAAAACAGTTTTACTTCTTAAAATCAAAGTAAAAAAGGGTATTGAGAATAGTTCATTGGCTTTACTCAGAATAGTTTACTAGACCGCGACTATACATCTTATCAAAAATAGAGGAAAGTGACAATGAAGCCGCCCCCTTGTTGACTTTCCTAACTCGTTAACAACCCTCCGCTACCTAAAAAAGCACGTGGATAAGGTTGAAGTTACAATGGACACCCCCCGCACGCACCACGTACCACGTTCATATTACCTTTATCATGCTTCAGGAGGTCAGACAAAAACAGTTATCGCACTCTACTCTATGAAGATATTTGTAAAATTATTTTTGTCACACTTAAAAGGAAGATTCAGTGCATTGAGTCCGTGTATCCAAAGTGACACGTGGGATCCACCTTCTAGAAGAAATTTGACAAATTTAATTTTCCTTAATAATGATTGGCGATAACAATTGAGATAATATTTCGTTTTGGTGGTCACCAATCCGAAGACCTCCTCGTGTGGAAAATGCTTTGATTTTACAGTGGGCGGTCCAACTACTGTTTACCTTGAGGTAGACCAGAAATCTTCATGGATTTGAGTCCAAGTGCTTGGAACTTTCTCTGTTTGTCCTTCAAAATTCAGACAGCCCAATGAAATGAGGAAAATGTTCCGCATATGCAAACGGAGCAATAAGCAATACTTTTGACTTTTAGCTCTCTCTCATCTCCACACACGGTACTGATTTTGCAGTGACTCTAAGACGGTTTTGATAATTTAGATCGAATAATTGAGATTTTTGCTACCCGGGTTTGGCTGTGGCGTTACAATCAGTTTAGTACTTTGGCGCAACCCTATATCACGTTTACTAATAATTATAAGAATTTCATTAGTCATTTTCTCCGTAATGAGGTCAATTTCAGGAAAAATTTATGGACCCAACAGTTTTTTTTTTTTTGAGCAAACAAAGTTAATTTCATTAAGGGGCCAAAACCAAAGCTTTGGAATTTTACAATAACCCCATTTGGAGGGTACAGGCAAGAACAATATTTAGAAAACAACTAAGCCTGAATACAATGAGCAAAAGAATTGAAATACAAAGCCGCTCACTAGAAGCCGAGAGAAACACAGAGCAAGAACTTCATGAAAACTTCAGTGCTACAGAAGAACCAGGCAGCAAGCAACTCTTGCACATCTCGGAGACAGAGACAACGCCACAAAGAGGACGGCATATCCACTCAAATCCTCCCAACATCCAAAAGATGTTCGACGTAGACCTCGTCTCAGCCAGGTTCACAGCACCAATACTCTGAACCAACATGAATTAACGGCTTCTCCTCCAAATAACTGCCAGATCTGCAAAATACAAGCTTTCACATAAAATCCAATAAACCCATAAACCCAATTTCCAGCAAGGCAGATCTGGAAAAGACAACACCAAATCAATCAAAGTTTGTACACATAAGCATCAACCCAAACCACAAAGAAGATGTCCGAACTGCAACCTAGGAATTTCATCAGACCCATGAAAAGAAACCATAGATCAGAGATGAGAAAACCCAGATGCAATTTGATAAAGAGGTGTGATGTAAGCAGCAGGAAAAGATGATAGAACATCCACCGCCCAAAAACCACCAAAACCGCAACAAAGCCGGCCAAAGAGCCGGTGTTAAGGCCCTGGACAAACTAGGGTGAGACAAAACCTTGCACAAAGCAAGGATTAGCAAAACTCTCTACAACAGACGGGGGAGAGAGGCGCTCGATTTTGGATTTAAGGGAGAAGGGAACCAGGGAAGACCTCTGGTCCCCTGCGAGGATTATGGTGGAAGTCGCTGTGTTGCAGAGAGGCGTTGGGGATGAGAGAGTTCTCCGTTATGGACTCAACAGTTAGGCATTAACTTTGTGAACTATTTTACCCATTCCCAACAACTCAAACCCCAATATGTTAACTCATGTGCGGCGGAGTATATATTTGTAACTTTTCTACCCGTTGTCGTACTCCGTATGATGGTTAAAATCCTGTATACCTAAATCCAAACCAAAACATTTGGCGGGCTTATCTAAATTATGTCCCAACGTAGTTGACTTTGTGCAATGTTTATATTGCCCTTATTGCAAATTTATAGATTTTAGAGGTTAATTAATGTTCATAAGGGTAAAACAGTACGTATTCTAAAGGGTAAAGTGTACGTAATTCAAGTTCAGTACGCAAAGTACGATGTATTCGGAATTCCAAAGCAAAAAAGTGAAATTTAGACCTTTCTTTTCTAGTTTGATTCTTGATGTTCTTTTAGAAAAGGGTAAGAGCAATTCTAATGAGAAGATATAAAATTGAGAATGTAAATGTAAGTTTTACAAATCTGATGATATCTTAATAAAATATTCTAAGATGTAAATTAATTTGCTACAGTGGGTAAGTTATAAACATTGGAATTAGAAGTTTACATTTCATCTTGAAAATTATATTCTCTCACTGGAGAATGAACTATTAAAATATACATTCATTTTTCATACTGATAATTTATTTTCTCACTGGAATCAAACCAACATTTTTTTATCAGTAATCTCCATTGATTGAATAATAATGTATTAAATAAAGTTTACTTTAACAAAATGTGGCCTATTTTGGAGAAGTAACAAAAATTCCATATTTGAGGTTTTTTTTAATTTTTTTTTTTTTTTTACATTTTCCGCCCAGATGGACAACTTACATTTCCATTTTTCTGACCCATTGCATTATAAATTTAATTTTAGGTATGCAAATTTGGCATTCTGACGAGTTTGCATCCTCCCATTGGATTTGCTTTGGGATGGCAAAAATCTCCATGGACATGGGTACCCGCGGGTATTCGCCCCTAATGGAGCGGGTATGAAGGAGCTAAATGGGGATGGAGGCAGGTATGAAGATTTTTTAAATCCCCTTGACGGGTATGTGGCGGGTATGGTATTACTAGTCCCCAACCCGAACCCGACCCGATTATATATATTATTAATATATATATAATTATATAACTTTTAGGAAAACTCAAAATCACCCCAACTTAAATGAAGGCTTTAGGGCTTCCATTCTTGAAACTATAACCCTAACTTATGATTCCATTTTTCTTTTTTAAACCTGCAAATATGAAGTTAAATAAAAATATTTAGTATTTTATGATTATTTATGAAATTTTATTATTAATATTGTCCATATTTTTTTTCTATACGGGGTGGGTATGGAGGCGGGTATGAGGATACCCGATTAAAAATTAATGGGTATGAATGCTGGTATGGAGGTGAAAATCACAAATAGAGATAGGTATGGAGATAGTACTACCCTGATCCAACTCGACCCATTGCCATCCCTAGGTTTGCTCTAAATTTCATTTTAAATTAAATGCAATTTGGTGATCTAAATTTTCTCTTTCCAAAATAGGCAATCATTACGTAACTCAAAGTTGGGGGATAAAGAAACAACTATACGTGCACATGTAAGCTGTAACTAAACATTACATGATGCATGAAATCAATGCCAGCCAGACATGCCTATTAGCTTACAGAGTGCAGTTGGAGACCGACAATGTTGAAATGATATCTTGTCCCACATCGGGAGTTTCAACAAATACTATACAGTTAATAATAAACTAATTATCTTTTCATATCACCGAGACCTTTTAATAAAACTCCACACCTGAGGTTGACAGGTGGTTAAGTTGGGAACAATATCGGTGATGCTCGGCCCGCTGCTACGCTACTCTGAAATTCAACATGGTATCAGAGCGAGTTGATATTTCAGGCCCAATGTGGTCCACTTCAATTATTCAGGCCCAATGTGGTCTATTTCAATTATTCAGGCCCAATGTTGGTCTATTTCAAATTCGGGTACTCTGTCCTGCATTACCTTCCACGTGTACCTCAATAGCATCGGGTCACACGTGTGGGGGAGTGTTGAAATGATATCTTGTCCCACATCGGGAGTTTCAACAAATATCATACAATTAATAATAAACTAATTATCTTTACATATCACCGAGACTTTTTAATGAAACACTACACCTGAGGTTGACATGTGGTTAAGTCGGGGACAATATCGGTGATGCTCAGTCCGCTGCTGCGCTACTCTGAAATTCAACAGACAAAAACTTCAAATTTATTGTCATACGGCACAAGCAGCATTTGCAGTACTCCATATAACCATGGTTCCTTACACAGAGAAAGCCAACCATATCTGGGTGCAACGGTGCATTTCTTTTTTGCTTTGTTTCTTTCAAGTACCTACTTTCTTACAAGAATAAGCGATTAATAACAGTAAAATCTCTAATTATTGCAACATATTACAAGATAGATATACTTGATCTTTTTAGACTTTAATTAGGAAAAAGAGAGTAACCTTTTTGAGTACACTAGCTAGCCATAACCTATGTAAATTAACGTTTCCACTTTATCTTTACGACCAAAAAAGAAAGCTATTCCAATCCACTTTATCTTTGCATGTCGAAAGAAGAAAAAATTTCTTAGTATCATCAAGCTGCTTAGCGTTCGAGTACCATACGATAACTTTCTACAGCATCGACCTAGAAGAACCGCCTCATAAACAAGTGTCCGAGACCTTATTATTGATTTCTAAGAATGTTTCGACTAATTTATGGCACTCCGGCTGGAAAGGTAGCTCCAGGAATCCCATCAATTCCATACTGCAGCTAGATCAGCATCTATATACGCTAATATAAAAGGTGACTCCATAAGATCGACAAATTAACAAATAATTAAAAGTTAGAAAAGTAGTGCAATTGTACAAAAGAACAAAAGCTAAAAACCTGAAAGCGAGATCACCATTGATCAATTACAAAAGAAGAAGACTTGGACTCTGAACAAGAAGACAACATCCGTGCATATTCGTGACGGTAGGATCAGGTGGCATTATGCATTTAATAATAAATTAATGTGAGTTTGACAACTCTGTGAGGGTACATTTGGTCACGAATAATTGAAAATAAATGGGTTGTTTAGAGAATTTGCACCGCAGAGGTCCAAAGGGGCGGAAAGTCGGGTGCAAGCGGACGTGTTGCCCCTCCCAGCCAAAAATTGGTTTGCACCGCTGAGGGGCAGTGCAGGTACAGTAGCGGAGAGGCGGGGCTGAGAGGCTGTGCAAAGGGTAGTTTCTCGCCCCTGTACTGTAGCGGGCGGGGCTGGCGCGTCGTGTGCGTGCTGGGCTGGTGATACGACCCGTTCCGAAAATTTCCCAAAATGCATGAAATGACCAAAATGCCCTTGATGGTCAAACGTTGACTTTGTGAACAGTAGAAATTTACATATTCGATATTGGACTCGATGCGAAGAGCTCGACGATACGAGCGCGTCCGCGAAGACGAAATCGAATACCGAGTTGTATCGAAGAAGTTACGGACGAAAAACGGAAATTTGGTGTAGTGAAGTGCCACGTGGCAGCTTCTGATTGGTCGGTTTGGGGAAGATATTTTGGGGTTGTTTTTAAACCCGGTTTAACCCCGAGTTTCCCAAAAGGGAAACCCGAGTTCGCAGCTGAAGTCCGAACCGCGAAAAAACTGCCGAAAACTTCCCACCGCCGTCGATCCTTCGCCGCGACGGATCGGGCCGCGACCGCCTCATCTCCTTCCCCTCGCCGAGACGAAGCCGGAGCACCAAAGATCGGAGCCAGCAACCGTCGGAATCGCCGGACGACGTCGACGGAATCCGCGAGCTTTCCGGCGAGATTCCTGAGGGCAGGCCGTGGTAAGTTCTGAAACCTTGATTTTTGGATTCCTTGGATTCCGTAGATGCGTTTTGACATAAAATTCGATGGATTTGGTTGAGAATTGAAGGTTTTAGGATTTTGGGGAACCCCCGAAAATCCCCAGACTTTTCCTCCGCGCGGCTTGCCTCGACGTCAGCGACACGTGGATGACACGCGTGTGCCGCGTGGCGCCACGTCAGCGCCACGTGTCACGCCATGTCAGCGCCACGTGTCACGCCACGTCAGCACCACGTGGCTGCCAGGTCAGCGCCACGTCAGCACGTGTCAGTGCCACGTCAACACGCCTTCCTGACGTCAGGAGCCGTTGACCGGCGTTGACCACGTTGACCGACCACTTTTCCGAGTGGAAACGACGTTCCGGATCCAATGGCGAACTCCGTTTTGCCATCCGAGATACGGTTATACCCCGATTGAGCAAAACTAGGAAAAGTAGGGTTTCTCGGTTATTCGTTAAGTTTCGGTTATTAACTTTGGATTATTGGGATTGTTAGGTGATCAGATTTCGAGGAATCAGCATAACCGAATCGTGCCTGGAGAGGAGGACGACGACGATCGCCCGTGTCACTGTGAGTGGACGGGTTTTGGTTTTAAATGTGTTTGAGTGTGCTTTGTTTTCGTATATTTATATTCGTATATTTTTATGCTTATAAATTGGTTATGCTGCTGGTTGTTGTGACTATTGTTGGTAGTCGTTGCTTGGTTGTTCCTAGTTAGTTTGTTGTGATTAGTACTATTAGGGGCGCATTATATGGATCGGGTGGGTATGGCCCTCGTCCATTAAATCATGGATCGGGTGGGTATGGCCCTCGTCCATGAGAGATATATTATGGATCGGGTGGGTATGGCCCTCGTCCATTAAATCATGGATCGGGTGGGTATGGCCCTCGTCCATGAGAGATATATCTCAGTCGGGTGTTATGGCCCTCGACCACATTACGTTTTAGTGTTGGGAATGTATTGTGTGTATAGGTTGCTCGGTTGTTAGTTACTGTACGTGTTGGCTGGATTGAGGTATGATATTATTATACTATCTGTTTTGACAGAGGGGGTTATTGGCATATCTGTTAAATGTTTTTCACTGACTTCTTTTTCCGTCCACTCACCCTTGGTTTTGCGCCCCTCAGGATCTGATTCCGAAGTGCATCACCGAGTCGACTGAGACCTGCCGATAGCTCTACTTCCACCAACGAAGGGTAGGAGATCTTCGTTGTCTTTGTCAGGCAGGTTATGAGTTAAGCTGTACAGCTGTGTATTCCGCCCTTGGGGCAGTTGTAGTGTGTTGTTTCTCTTCCGCTGTAGATGCTCTGATATTAATTGGTATTTCCTTTTCTTCCGTTTTTGTCGTTTTTATTTGTTTAAGGCTTCGTCACTCTTTGGGGGTGATGGCCGCACTCCCGGGCCCTACTTTTTGGGTCGGGGTGTGTCAGCTGGGAAAGCTGGCGCGTGCCGGCGGGGCAATTTCTCCATTTGATGCTTTTGCCAAATGGCTTCTTTCTAGCCGTCGATCTACAGATCCGACGTCCACGATTATTTGGACCAAAAATACCAAACAAAATGAGAAAGAAAAACATAAAATTATGAAAAAAAAAATGAAAGGCATTATGTAATATTTTTCTTGAGTTTTGAAATAAAAGAAGTTGTATTAATTTTAGTACCTTAGTACCAAAAAATGTGAAAACAACAATAATTTTTTTTTGAAAAAAACGTGAAATTTTTCTATAAATACTCAATCAAATTATTGCGCAATTAGATCGATACGTATCACAAATAACAACAGTTCAACATTTTATCAATGAAAATTTTATTGATATTTTTCCGTAAATAGTGATTACTTGCCATGTGCTATTCCGTCCATACTCTTCGGGTAATTAGCTATTTTTCTGTGAATTAAATACAATATTTTTTGAGATGTTTATTGTGGAGCATAAGCATCTACATTTGCTTATCCATGCATTTGGTGGTGCATTTGCTGAGGTGTCATGCTTGTAGCGGTTGGATTAGGAGGATATATTTAATTAAAAAAATGCTTATAGTGGTTGATGTTTGACATCTCAGCAAATACACCAAATGCGTGGAAAAACAAACGTGGAGGCTCATGATCCGTTTATTGTATATTCCGTGAAAAAAAAATGCACGCAAAGTAAGTTTTCAAACACATTAATAAAATTCTGTGAATCAAATGCAAGTGATGATAATTGAGTTTTGTTTTCACGTACCCTAATCCAACACACTGTTTAATAGCAAGGAATCCTATTAAAGCCCTCAAGAATCAAAGAGCTAGTAGACAGGAATAGATTACTGAGAAGACCCAAATCAATAATTGAGCCCCTTGTCCTTTCACAGGGACATGAATGGGCCATAGTCGACTCAGAAAGGCTCATATATCTTTCAGTCCCATCAACCGATCTTTTTCTGTTCATACGAGAGCATTTTTGCCCACCGTGGTTAACCTCACCACCACATTTTGCAGTTTTGAATGAGTAGAATTTGTGCACAAATTTCAATAATTCTACTTATTCAATAGTAGAAAATATGGTAGTTAACCTCACCACCACTTTTTAGTGGTGGGCAAAAAGATTCTCCTGAAGTACTACCATCTTCTCATTTATCAGCTAAATAATTAGACATATTTACAAGGTGCATTGTCTCCTATTGGAGCTAGTCCAAGGAATCGATTGACCTTGGCTACTTGTCGGGTCTGGACTTCTTTACTAGCCATAAAGTATGTGCTAGAAAGTGTTCTACAAGTGCAAGCTGTGTCATTACTCACATACATGATAAAAGCCTATCGTCACTTGCTTTCTCAACCAATCACATTTTTCACATACTAACCCACTCAATCCTCCAATTTGACCAACTTTTCTCCAAAATATCGTTTGGCCTTTTCCACTTTTGATATATTGATAAATATATGGAGCCTGTTAAACATTGAGGATTGTTATGATAATATTAATGTGGATAATTTGTGTATTATCTTTATTTTGATTATGTATATATAGTTTGATAATATTTTAGAGGTCTATCTAATGTAAACTTAGAGATTTAATAGTTCTTTTGTAGGAGTTGTGCCCATTTAGTTCCAAATATAATACTATATTACCAAAAAAATTTGTTTACCAAATAAGATTACTATTTAGTCTTATCTGTTGAAAAGTTAAAAGTATGGGACGACAAAACCACTTTCGCACCCCCAAGATGCACCAAAACACGGCCTCCATGTGGGTGGAACCCTTGACCTCATGTGTGATAATAGACTCACTTTACCACCATACAAAAGAACATCTTATGTTATAAATGGGCCCATTAATATCCATATCATTCCTTCTGATTCACAAATTTTAATTTTCTTATATAAAAAATATATTTTAATTTTTGATGTGCAATCTATTTACATTATTTATCATTTAATCTTTTCTTAACATAATGATTTATATATTAAAAATTCTTATATATCAAAATTTCATGATGATTTGCTTGTAATAACTCTTAAATTTTGTGTAACTGTATTTGCATTTTTAATATAACTGATCCTGCATTTTTCATATCACATTTATTCAAGCATTTTTCACATCATTGTTGTTCTTGCATTTTTCACATCACTATCTGTTCCTGCATTTTTACATCACTATTGTTCCTGCATTTGCATGAATGTTCCTGCATTTTCACTACTGTTGCAGGGGGCATTTTCATGTATGTTCATGTATTTGCATTTTAACATCATTGTACCGTACCAATGTGGTGGAAAGACTAGTAGAGGAATGGGCAGAGGCAAAGTTCAATTCGAATCAATCAACCAACCTATGTAACAAAATGTGCAAGTAACAAACTTGATCAAAGCCACTAAACTTCACACCAAACAAGACTTCATGAAATGGAATTCACAAGTGAAAATCCCAAAATTTATGAACACCCCAATCATCAAACAGCATAAAGATGATAAATTTCACACTAAAAATTCCAACTCTTGAGCAATCAGGAGACCATTCAAAGATGACAAAATCAGCAAAATTTGAATCAATCTGATCACAATTCTTCAATTTCTGACTCTAAGCAGACCAATTGTTTTTGGGAGTGGTGAGAAATCAGAGAATTTTTGCATCAATTGAAGAGGAAATTCACACCGCGGCGGCGACGAGGGGAGAGAGAGAGAGAGAGAGAGAGAGAGAGAGAGAGAGAGAGAAAGAGAGAAGAGGCGATCTGTTTGGCGAAGAGAGGTGAGTCGCGAAGGAGAGGTGGTGAGCTGCTGAGAGGTGATTAGTTTAGGTTTAGAGTTATAAAAAATTGCATATACACCATTGGTAAAATTGCATATATACCCTCGGTATTTGGTATACCATGGTATTGCATATTCCATACCATAAACCATACCAAAAACTTTGGTATGGTACATTACCGTACCGAACAGTAATTGTACCGAAACTGTACCAAATGAAAGTGTACCAATCGGTATGGTACGGTTGGTTTTCGGTATTTGGTACAAAAATTTCACCCCTACTGGAGGTCTTCTCATAAAGAAACTGGCTCACGCATTTTCCTCTTCAACAAACTCCATTCAACTTCATGCAGTCGCCCCTTGCTCATTACAATCTAACCACTCTCACAAACTCGAAGAAACCACAAAAGCCTCCACACTGGCCGCCACCACCGCGACAATCCTCCTCACTCTTGCCGCCATCCTCTCACTCCTCTCCGTCTCCTCGATTGTCCCTACATAAAGCTTCATCAACGCTGCCAAAATCCTCTCTAATTCCAGCTATAACTCCATGGTCCTCATGGCTGCGACGCCTCCATCCTCGTCTCCTTCACCCCCTTCAACTCCGCCGAGCGCGATGCCGACATCAACCTCTCCCTCCCCGATGATGCCTTAGACGTCATCATCCGCGCCAAGACTGTACCGCTACCATCTCCTGCGCCTACATCCTCATCGTCGCCACCTGCGATCTCATCACCATAACGGGCGGCCCCTACTACTCTATCCCCTCAGCCACCTCGAATGGCGGAGTCTCCAAAGCAACCATCTTGGAAGGCACCCTCCCCTCGACCCTCCATGCCCTTCTCGGAGCTCATTCGGGTCTTCGGGTTCCGCAGGTTCTTTGTCCAGGAAATGTTCGCCCTCGAGGCCCACACCATCGAATTTTCCCACTACAATGAAATCAGCACTGGTATCTACAACTACTCCAAGTCGAGTTAGCAGTCCGACCCACAGTACAACCCGAGATTCGCATCCGAGTTGGGCCGGGATCTCATTTGAGTTCATATAGTTTATAAAATATGCACGCAAAACTGTTGGTCTTGGTTTGATTTGGTGGAAGTTCTCATTCTGATGAACTTGCTTTAGGTATTGTGGTGAATTTCTCAAATAGCAGAAAAGAATGACGACTACTTTTTAAAATTGATGAGCTAATTGGTCTCATTACTAAATAGTCAGAAAATTGTAGGAACAATCATAAAAAATGCAGGAACAAATGCAAAAAAAGTAGGAACAGTCATGAAAATGTAGGAACAATTATGAAATTTGCAAATATGTTGAGTGTCCCTGCAAAAAATTCAACTGTTCTTGCAAATTCGTCAACAATTCTTGCAAATTCATCAACAGCTCATGCAAAATCATAAAGTGTTTATTTAAAAAATCGTATAGTGTTCTTGCAAAATGGTAATTTGTTCCTGCAAAAATTGTAAAGTATTCCTGCAAAAAAAATCTTAATGTGTTCCTGTAAAATCGTAAAGTGTTCATGCAAAATTATAAATTGTTCTTGCAACAAGTAAAAACAAATGAAAATTTTCAAGAATAAAATAAATATTAGTAAGCCCATCAATGTCACAAGGTGCTTGGTTGGCATGGTGGTTGGATGAATGATTGTAAACATGAAGGTCCAAGGTTCTATTCCACATGGAGGCATCAAGCAAACTATTTTGCCTATGTTCATAATGGGCGAGTGTGATACACGTGCTTGTAGCTGAAGTGGGCATCCGTGGGCCTTGTGGTCTTCTATGTGAAGTGTTGGGACCAAATGATAATAGTAGGATAAAATGGTAGAAAAAAAGTGGTATACGTATACAATTTAAATTCCGCTATTTAACTTCAACACTTTACATTTGCTGTTATTTAAATATCTTAGATGATATGAGCTATAATCTTATTAGCCCAAATGCCCCCTGCAACTTAGTTTAAGAGAACATTTGCCCCCTGCAACTCAAAATGAGCCCAATGTGCCCCTTCCAACTTACTTCTGGAGTCTATTTGCCCCCTTTGGCCGGATTCCGGTTGTTCTTGCTGATGTGGAGGAACATATGGGACCCACAAACCCAGTCAGCAAATAAAATTATTAAAAAAAACTAGCAAATAGTTTCTCTCTCTCAATACCCACGATCCATGACAGATTGACCCTCGAGCTTGCTCGGATCAATCCAGCGTCACGCAAGACGCCGCCAGATGAAAAAAAGAGGGTCGATTTCTTGATCCGATTTTTTGCCAATCGCCGTTTCGTGGATTCCGCGATTGATCCCGTTGATCTGCCCTGTGCGTCAACCCCTTTGCCCGTCGCCGCGACGGATTTCCTATCGAGCCTTTCTTCAGTTCTGCCGAGTCGCTCATCGCGAAATCAACCGCCGGGATCAACAGGCTTGATTTCTCTGTAGAGAAAACCGGCGGGGTGAACGTGGTAACTGAAGCTGGCGTCGCCCACTCTCTCATCATCGTCTGTTCGGGCGATAAGAACATCAACCTCCAGGAGATTAAAGATCTGGTATATAATCCACCATCGGATCGATCTCAATCTCAAGCACGAAGACGACGAGATCGAAACCGTAGCTCCCGTCGACCTCGTCTCTGCCCCCAGAAATTCAGCTTCAGCTGAAATAAGCAGCTGCAGAGTCGTCGGCGGCGACACTAATTTTAGAAACCGCGGAAGAAGCGGCGGAATCTGATCAGTGAAATTGAGGGTAAAAATGGGAGCTTGTGCTTTGAGGCCGGAGGGTTGTAAGATTGTTTTTCCGAAGACGAAGAAGAATGGCCGGCAAAGACGAAATGTTCGCCGACGGGTTTAGCCTTCCGATGTATCCTGAACTGTTTCCGCACTCTAATGTTGTTAATTTGAATCTTTTCGAACTCTGAAATTGTTGGTTCTTTGGATTGAATTTAGTTCAATTTGGTTAATTTCGCTCAATTTGGTTAATTTCGCCGAGTAATGAGCTGTAGGAAGTATGGATGGAGCTTGGTTTGATGCGAATTCGGCGGAGTCGAAGAAAGGCTCGACAGGAAATCAGTTGCGGCAACGAGCAAAGGGGTTGACGCAGAGGGCGGATCAACGGGATCTGTCGCGGAATCCACGAAACGGCGATTGGCCAAAAATCGGATCAAGAAATCGGCCCTCTTTTTTTCGTCTGGCGGCGTCTTGCGTGACGCTGGATTGATCCGAGCAAGCTCGAGGGTCAATTCGTCGTGGATCGTGGATATTGAGAGAGAGAAACTATTTGCTAATTTTTTTAAATAATTTTATTTGCTGACTGGGCTTGTGGGCCGCATATGTTCCTCCCACATCAGCAAGAACAACCAGAATCCGGCCAAAGGGTGCAAATAGACCCTAGAAGTAAGTTGGGAGAGGCACATTGGGCTCATTTTGAGTTGTAGGGGGCAAATGTTCTCTTAAACTAAGTTGCACGGGGCATTTGGGCTAATAAGTGTTCATTATATGTATGGTAATATGAGTTTGAATTATTGAAAAGATCATGATCTGAGGTTAATTGATCCTTATTTCTTTGCCAAAGTGAATCTATAGTTCCTTGTCACTTTTATTCAGCATTGTTTTATTATTCCTTTCTAGTATTCGTTCATAATTCTTTTAATTAATCATGTCATATGATGAGTATATATGATGCTAATATCAGAACTAGAAGTTCTTTGATCCTCATCATAAACTTACATGAATTATAACTTAAAGTCCACTGACTCAATGATTCGAAGGGGGAGTGTTGTGATAATGTTGATGTGGATGACATTTGTATTATCCTTACCTTTATCATGTATTTATGTAATCAGATAATATTTTGGAGTTCTATCTGATGTAAACTTGGAGAATTGATGATTATTTCCTATCCATCTTATTACCTATAAATATATAGTGTAGTACATAAGATTTCAAATTTCGGTTTCGTTAGTTTAAATTTATGAAAATTTCGTAAAAAGTTTCGATTTAGGTAAAAAAAAAATGCTAAAAACCTATAAAATAATATCTTAACTTTCTTTAGATTCTAAATCAACTAATAATGTATCAAATTCACATGTAAGATATGTAATTTTGTTAATTCATAGACAAAATTTACATATGAGGTAAAATAATTGACATTTTTAGTGTCACTGTGACATAAATAAGTAGTTATTTACAGTAAAAAGAAGTAAATTTTAGATTATTTTCATATTATTGACTAATTTGTAATAAATTTTTGAACTCTGGGGTATATTCATAATCTTATAAAGAATAGGACAGCTTTGCAAATTTCAAAATTTTAAAAAAAGACTCAAATTTTTCCGAAATTTCACTGAAATTAGGGGTGACAATGTGTCGGGTTGAGTCGGGTCAGGGGAGTACTATCTCTTTACCCATCTCCATTTGTGATTTTCACCTCCATACTCGCGTCTATACCCATTAGTTTGTAATTGGGTATCTCCATACCCATATCCATGGAGGTTACTATCTCCATACCCTCCTCCATACCCACCCCATATAGAAAAAAATAAATAATATTAACAATAAAATTCCATAAATAATCCTAATCTATACCCGCCCCATACCTGTCATGGGGATTTTAAAAATCTCCATACCCGCCTCCATCCCCATTTACTTACTCCATACTCTCTCCATTAGGGGCGAATACCCGCGGTGTCCATATCCATGAAGGTTTTTGCCATCCCTAACCGAAATTTACCAAAATTTTGATCTTTTCTGTAAAAATTGAAATATACCTCCGTTCAAATTTTGGTAGGCTAAAAATTCCAAAATTTCGGTGGAAAATTTTGAAATTTAAAGTTAATATTTTATATAAACGAGGAAATGAAATCCTATGTTTCGTAGGACTTATGCGACCTCCCTTAAGAGGCAAATACACGCAAAAATATAGTAAAATTGTTTATGAAATTTTCACTACTAGTTTTTTGCTTCAAGAAAGCTAGAATAATATGTACTGCATTTTGTGCAGTCCTAGTCTAATGGCTTAGCTTAGCATTACGTCATTGCAATCAGTTGCTTTTGATTGGAGCATATCAGAATTGAAAAAGGCCTATCCTACCACTAAGTTATGTGGTACCCAAGATCTTTCCCAGTTGCTACAAAGTGTCAAGACTAAGTAGAAAAATTCATAAGCAACTACTGGTGTAAAAGGATTATATTGCTTTGTTGTAAGCTACGAAAGAGATTGAGTTTAATCCCTTGATTGGTTGCCTGTATGTTGATTATATACATAACTCCAGAAGAAACACCTACTGTTTATTTTCTTAAATCTATAAGAACTTCTTACTCTCGACAAACATTTCTCAAACAGGTGCGCATCAATGGCCAAAATTTGGGACCAGCCTAGCAAGATCTTTTCACATGATGGGCCATTCTAGGGCTCTTAAATGCTTTGGTTCTCGACTTATTGCTATTCAATAATACAATATGTTGCAGTACCCATCTGGAACCCCGGTCAAACTCCCATCTGCAGTTTTGTTGAAATAAATGCATTGTTGTATAAATTGTGTAAGTGGTTAAAGTAACAACTTTAGACACAACACAATATCTAGATACTTAAGTTAGGTAAAACTCTAGTCTATTGCATAAATATAGTGCTTAATATTTTGTACTCAATATCTAGATCTAGATATTACTAAAGGTAAGAAGTAATGTATTATTATCTTTACGAATATCTAAGTGCACAAATGTGCAAATGTGTGCACAAGTTAGTATCTAAATATTACTAAATATTAGAAGCAATTTTTTTTTTACCTTCAAGAAATATCCGAGTACACAAGTGTGCAAGTGTGTGTTGGCAAAGTGTGGTGTCAACATACAAATATCTAAAGTGTAGCGATCTGTGTTGGATGAAAATATCAACCATATCATCTCCAGTGGCGGATCCAAGGGTGGTACTCGGTGGTACTAGGACCACCCAACCTTCTAAAATCCTTCCGTGAATAAGAGAAGGAAAAAAATATACAGGGAAACAAAAGAAGGGGGAGATGTGGAATCAGGACCACCCAAACTCCGGCACGGATGAAGAAGAAGGGGGCGCTGGGGAAGAACAAGCGGCGGAGGAGTGAGAAGAGAAGACAGTGGCAAAATGACATCATGAGTGCCATAGGGATGTGAAAAAACAACACAGAAATATATAAAAGAATCAAATAAAGGAAAGCAACTCGTCTCCATTTTCAATTAAACAAACACACCACCCACCCAATTTCAATCTCTCCACCCACAAAAAGCCAAAATCTTAACCCGTCTCTGTTTTCCAAATCATTCCCTATAGGATCTAGATTATTCACATTTTTATTCAAGTTTACAAATTCACCTTACTATTCTACTCATTCATGAACTATGGCATCTTCTTTTAATTTTGAAAAGTATTTTAATCAAAAAATTTTTTTGGACATTATATAATAGGACTATCCAGTTTATATGTCCTGGATCCGCCATTGATCCTCTCTATATAAAGTGTAGAGAGACAAAGAAACAAGTGTGAGAAGTAGTTTACCCATACTACCAAATATAAAGAGGTGATTCAAACATGAACATCTTAAACACCAAATGAGTTCTTGCTAAACTCATGAGAAAGAACAAATTAATGCTTCTACATGAAATGAACCTCTGAGTTATGTATGAGTGTTTGTAGCAATTACTTGTTTTATATCAAAGAAATAAAGAGAAAAGAGTGATGCAACACAATTGAGTTTTTTTCCTTTCCTTAGCTTCTCTGTTTCTTTTCTCCTCTCCCGAATCAAATCTTAACATGTTCAAGTGCGTAAATTATATTTTCGAGGCCAGCTGCCATTTCCAGGAATGAACATTAACTATAAGCAGGGTTGGTCCATAGATTATGGGACCCAAGATGAATCTCAAAGGGGGTCCTAAATGTTTTCAACTCTTCATTCATTGTATATTACTATAAAATAATAAAAAACTATGTATGTTGGCAATAAGGTGGGTAATTTTTATCAAATCACTTCACTTAAGCAAACAACACAAATAAATCACAAAGATTACCAGTCACCTGATGTGATGATCCTGACAGTTGGACTACAGTAGATTTTATCTGAACAAAAGTTATCTAGACAGTTAATTACCAATAACAATTTGTGTAATCTTGTGAATTCTTCAAACACACTCATATACAATGCCAACTTAGGTTCCCAATAGATTAAGTGAAGGTTGAATCTATGAGCTATCGGCAATTACAATTTATTCAATCTAGCTTTCTAATGCAGCAGTTAAGATGACCAGTCAAACATATTTGTCCAGATTGTATGTCATTGTAAGTTGGTGGTCTGCCCTAAACGAGCAGGTAATAAACCTTGCACTATTAAGTCGTTATTGAGTATAGAATGAAGTAAGGCTCCCGCAGAGGATTGTTGAAACTATTAACCGAAAAAACTGTGAAACAACCAATAATGTAAATTTGGGGGGGGGGGGGGGGGGGGGGAGGGGGTTGAGATTTTGACTGTAAAACAATAATAAGAAACAACTACGGATAGATTATCCACCACCAAACACGTTCAATTACATGCAATTTCCAGAATACATCCCTTATAAGCTCAATTGAAATCTTCCCAAACTAATTCACAAGCTCGAACCAGTTTATTACCCTTTTCTTAGTTAATCGTTAAGCGTACACAAGCTCGACACTTAATCTATTTCTGAACTTGCAATCAAGACATAAGCTCGCAAGATTTAACAATCCAGAATCATTACACACGAAAAAGGGTCTAGGACGAAACTAGGGTTTACTAGTACTAGAGCAGTCTTGCTGAACCTAGAGATTGTTTCACAGGTTAAGGTCGTTAACTTGGTTAGCCAGGGTACACATGCATAATGATTACGTATTACACATATGAAACTAACAATAGAATCCTAGCATGCTCATCTAGTTGGCCACCTAAACAAACAAACCAGAATTCATGTTATTAAGATCAGTGAAACAATACTTCAATCAAGAATCATAAGGAACACAAACTAAACGTCATTGCATATAATCAAACATGTTTGGGGCTTCAAAACAGACCCTAGTTACAGAAAATTAGCCGGACATGATGGCTAACATCAGAAACATAAATAAATAATAAAATTGGAGAAAAACTGATTTTAGATGAAAAGGACATAGTACCAACCAAGATGAATGAATTTTGAGTCAAGAGATCTCTGTTCTGGTCTCCAAAGGCATGCTTTTATAGGCAAAGGTTTCCCAGAAGTCGTGGAAACCCTAGCTGACTTCTGTTATTAATTCCCCTATTGAAATCAAATTTTTACCTTATCTGATTCAAATTCGAATTTGATCTTCTTTCCCTCTTTGGTCAGGCAAAAATATCTCTGAATATAGCCTTAAATACGTCTGAATCCATTTCCCTATCTTCAGAACACAATCGGGCCTTCAACTTGGGCTTGATCAGTTTTTCGGTCAAACCGAACAACATTGAGAGAAATGGGCCTAGAATGGACCACTAGGCCAAAAAATGGCTTTAACAACGCTGGGTAGATAACGGTATGGCTGAAACTGTTGCAGGATGAAGAAAAAGTACAATAGACAACGAATTTGTCTATTTTCGTTGTCTACAATGTTCTAAAACCGTTGTCTCCAATGACTTAAATTAGAAGAGACAACGGTTTTTAATTTACTGTTGTCTTTGAAAAACACGGAAGTTACTGTGCACTAAAGGAAACAAAACACAAAATTCCTTCCATGTTCGCTTTTAAATTTTGAATTCCTCTTTCCTTTCAACATCAAAACCCTAGCTTCTCTTTGTCTCCTGCATCTCTTTCTCTATCCTTCATTTGTCTGGCAACATCTTCGGCGCCTTCACCACCGCCACCTTCAACCTTCTCCACTTTCAATCTTCATTGTCTCCGCCAAGAAATGGGTCCACCCGTCGCCCACCGAGCCCATCGACCACAACTCCGATGCCGTCTGCCGCCCCATCGACCGCGGCTACCTCATCAACCCGGACCTCCAGTGCGAGATCTGGAGTGCCTATGAATGGGTTATAGGTACTAATCGTATGTGAAATTTTTTGATACCCTTAATATACAAAAAATGGTGTGAAGAAATCAAAATGTTATAATGATTGAAAATCAAGATGGTTGATTATTTCAGTACTTTTGGATTCCAAATGTTACGTTGCAAATAATTAGTTTATCGATTCTTTCTTTTTCTTGTTGCTAGATCTCTTTAACCATTTTCAGCATGGTATACTTAGTTATTTATTGAACCGTTTTCAGTAAGTTTATTGACTACTACCTGATTGTTCACAGGCAGTTCCTGGTAACATGACTTTGCCTCATGGTAGCGGGAAGGTAGTTGGCCAAACTGCTCTAAATCATTGCTGGAGTGTTTTCACCTAACTTCAATGCTAGTTCACTCGTGCATGACCACTGTCAATTTTCAGGTTGTCAGGGCTACTTTCTTTGCTGAAGGCTCAAATGCAGAAGAAGCTAGAGCTGCAGGAGCAGATTTCGTTGGGGGTGTTGAACTTGCGGAAGAAATTGCAAGTAACTCACCAACCTTTTCTTACATGATGATCTCGTTGCATTCTAGTTGTAATGCTACAAATTGAAACTCATGTCCAGTAAATATACCATGTAATGATTTTCCAATTTCAAAATATTTGAGTTTTGGTATAAACTTGTTTCTATGATAATTGTATCTGTGTTTATGCTACTCTTATATTTGTTCTGTTGGAGAAGTGAGGAAACTATATGTGTTTATGCTACTCTTATATTTATTCCATTGGAGAAGTGTGGAAACTATTTATGAACTGAGCTTGAACATGCAGGCAGTTAGAAGCTCAATGTTGACAAGTTATGTCTGATAAGTGATATGAACTTGGTGAGTTGGAAACTTAGAACTGACATTGATTCGTGCTATGGTTTTGTGTTGGCGGCGTATAGGTTGGAGCATGCTTGGCGAGTGAGAATGGTGTAATTCTAGGTGAGGATGAGATCATTTGACATGGAATTGTTAGTGACTTCACACATTGTCTTTGATTTTTATGGTCCACATTCAGTATCCTTTGGCTTCCATCATTCCATGGTAATTTCCCTTTCTCAGGAATTGGGTACAATGGCTTCATTGCCCTTATTTTCTAACTATTATGGCTTTTGTTGTCTTCTTCTAATAGATTATTTATTCCCGTCATCATTGTGCCTATGTTGATTCTTCTAGTCAATCCCCAACAGGTAATGAAGTTATCCAATCTTCCACTTTTTGTTCTTAGATAACAACACTATTGGTTAGGCATTATCTGAAGCGTTTTCTTCCTAGAGCCCATAATATGTTTTCAGACTTTAACCCTCTCTTGTGAAATATTCATGGATAGATCATCTATATTCTGGCTTGATGCGTTCTGCAGGTTGGCAATGAGGGGGGTAATTTTCAATTAAGTCACGGCAAGTACAAACAATCCACACAACAGATTACTTAGGTGACCAGTCACCTAAAGCAAAGAACTTGAACCTTTGTTTCTGTACTGAACAACGTGACCAGTCACTTAGTTTTCCACACTGAAATATGTGACCAGTCCTTTAATTAACAGTTTGTGTATGCTTGTGGGGTTGTTCAAAACACATTCGAATGCTATGCCAACTTAGGTCCCCAAAACAGATTCAGTGAAGATGAACTCTGCGGGCTATCCACAACTACAACCTAGTCAATTCCAGCGGTTCTAATGCAATAGTTAATTTGATGATCAGTCACACAGTTTGTCCAGATTGCATTGTAAGTTGAGTTGGTGCATAATTAAATCCGATTTTATGACTAGTCAGCTTGTTAACAAATCACAGAGATGAACACAATGTTTTGGTACCCGGAAAAACCCCAAAGGGTAAAAAACCGGGGGTCTATCAGAAGACCGGCCTTCCACTATGAAACGGCAAAAAGATGCCCAATACAAGGTTCATACAATGCTCAATATCTAATGTACCTAGTCTTAGATGTAGCAGTTCCTCGTGCGGCTTCTTCTTCAATCGCTTCACCTCCAGTGGTACAGATGACTGGTCAATCACTTTCCAGAGAATACACACGTATGTCTGGTCAGCGACACCAAATGTATGAGCTGTGATTATGTGTGACTAGTCACCAGCAGAGTTACAGAGAGCTAAAGAGCTTCAGTAAAACCGCTGGACAACTGAGTGTTCTACTGCAACAGTTACAAAACTGGGCAGAAAAACATGAAGTCACAAGACTCCTAAATATCAACCTTGTCTCAAATAATGTGTGAACATGGGAGACAAGATCGAAGACCACTATTTCAACTTCTAAACTAAATGAGTTTTGAAAACAAGGAAGTTGAAACGGTGAAGATGAGAACTTCTTCAAGGTTTCCTTCAAAGATATGATTTTGAAAGAGCCGAAACTTAGAAGAAATTCATGACGCATGCCATCCTCAATATCTCACAATGCTTCTATATAAGTGACCTAAAAGCACTCAAGAAGACAAGATAGAATCCGAGAGGAAAAATGGCAGCACAAAGTGAGAGCTTTTGAAATATGCAAAATGAAATGTTGTGCACAAAAACCCTAACTGAATAGTGGGGGAAGAGTTTGAAATTTATAGGTCTAAAGGATAAGAATCCATCGACTGAGATTACCTTAAGATCTGCAAAAAAAAAAAACTAGTCAAACCGAGGTAGTGGAGTGTAGCTGATTGTCCAGCGGGTAAACAGATGTTTGGTCAACCCGGATAAAAGCTTGAGCTGTTTAAATGACCAATCAGCATCACTGTCAGAAAAGTGACTGTCACATGCGGATCAAGGTGACCAGTCACGGCTTGTAAGAAAACTGAGTTTTTTTATGAGAAATACATTTTTCTTAATTTTAATCCTAAGTTTTGAAAAGTTTATGCAAATGCAATTTATACTAAGTGCTGAGTTAATCATAACACATCCGAGCATGTCTTCATTTCTTGATCTTCAACTCGACCACTTATCACTAAGCTTAAGGCTAACTACTAAACACCTAGATTGAGCATGTGAATGATTTTACAATGTTTTTGTGAGACAAGGATAGCCAATTACATTTATGTCTAAGATACAAATATCCTACAATCTCCCCCTTTGGCTTTCCTTGACAAAAACAACCCAATATGCTCACATCTCTCACACTCACCAGAGAATTTGCTAGACTGTGACCAGTAGCCAACTGTTCCTGCTAGTAAGACATATATGTATATCCACACATGTGTGACTAGTCACAGAATGTTCCTGCAATGAACTTCAAGAACTATGACCAGTCACAGAATGTTCCTGCAATGAACTTCAAGAATATGTATGCATTTTCTCCCCCTAAGTATCATAACATGATATCCACAATATAGAGAGTTAGCCAGATAAGTGAGTAACAATTATGAACATGGCAAATGTAGACTCCTCTATCTCCAAACTTCTCCCCCTATCTCCAAACTTACTCCCCCTTTTTGTCATGGGAAGACAAAGGAGTAGCACATACGGAAGCTTTAGACATGGTAAACTCGGAGAGATAACTAAACAAACTATGCAGAAACATAAACAATGAAGAAGGCAGTATAGTACAAATATGACTAGTCAACAGAAATTGGGAAACTCACGCATGACTAGTCAGATAAGATCAAGGAAAATATGCATGACTTAATAAACATGAAAACATAAACCATGTAGTACTGAAGGAAACTGAAAGCAGAACTTCACAATCATCAAAGCAAAAACACACTAGCCTCAATGTCCAAGAGGGCTAATTAAGTTACAACCAGCAAAAAGACAACCGACATAAATATTGTTCATAGAGACTAGACACGACAGAAAGTAAACAACAAACACAAACAACCGCACAACATCAACATTTGATCACTCCTGATCAGTCGCTTTCGAAGAGGAGGTCTTGGACTTCTTCTTTTTCTTCACACCAAAAGCTTGGAGAAGCTGTGATGTGGCCTTCTTAACAGCAGTGTCAATGGTGGCAGACAGTGATTACTCAGTGACTGATCCTATATTGACCTTAACCTTTCGAGCGTTGTCAACCGCAGTCTCACTCTTTTGCACAAAATCCGCAGTCATAGGAATGGTGGGAGCCTGAAAGACATCCTCAGGACCAGACATGTCGACTCCAGAGGTCTCACACAGATGATGGATCAGACAAGGGAAGACAATAGAACCACGAGACCCTTCCATTTTCCCAAAATTCCTAGTCTTAGACACTATTGCATCATAAATGAGGTGACCAAAAGGAACAGGAAAACGATGATACAAGAGAATTGCTAGACGAGCTGCTTCTAAGGTGACATTGGCTGCATTGCCGGTAGGAACAAGATTGGTTTTGATGAAATGCAGCAAATACCTAAAGCTAGGGGACAAGTGGTGTCTAGACGGCTTTGTACCATGGGCCAAGACTAGTTCTGGGTCATGAAATGCTAAGGTAGAGAAATCATGCATAAAATATCTACTCGACTCGTCAAGATAGTTATCATATGCATCATGACTTGAAGGACTAGGCAATGAGAAATAATCATAAATGATAGAAGGACTCAACCTAACCACGGTGTCTCTAACCGAAACATGTGCACCATACTCAAATTCTTCTAAGACAGGGAAGTTTGCATAAAATTCACGCACAACTGACACATTAAAACGGAAAGAACTGGGAAACCCAGCCACCAAATTTTCAAGATTTAAGCTCCTAATGACTTCTTGGACCCAACCCATACCTAAGGACTTGACCAATTTGGAAGGGAAGTTTAGAATGGGATACCCTCGTTCGGTCACAATCATCCGTGTGGAGACTTGGTTGTAATACCTCTGCGCATCCTCATCTACGAAGCGGGACTGACTGGTCATCGACTGAGAGGTAGATCCTCGTGATTTCCGCGGTGGAGCCAGGTGCTTTACATGTTTGCCGCGGCTATTTGGAGGAGGAGATGGGTTGGTCTGAAAAGAAGATGGACGAGTAGAGAACTCTTCAGGAGGTCCATCGGAGTTCTTTTCATGGTTATCAGGAGCAGCCAAGGATGTTGACATGAAGTCCGACTGCGATTCGGAGGCGTGCTCAGTCACAACAACCTGGGGCTCCTCATCGGAGTTTGAACCGTAGCGAAGATGCACCAAATGAGCAATTAGCAGTGCCAAAAACATGTTGGCAATGAGATCAGTGATGGGTTTGAAGGAATTTCTGAGAATTTCTTGTGATTTTCAGAAGTTGAAGAATTTTGGGCAAAAGCTTGAGAGCGGCGGGTGAAGAACGGAATGGAGAGGTGCCGAACCCTAGACTTAAAAACCCACTCAAACCCTTTTTCCGAAACGCTCCCATGAATCGCGAAAGAACACGCTGGTCTGTGACCAGAGTACACGTGGCAGAGAACTGGACACTCTGGAAGACAGTTGATTAAAAAGGAACCGGTTCATGAAACCATACCTTATTTTGAAAGTGTAACGGTCATTATGGTAGTCTAAACTGGTCAACCTTAACACAAAGATATGAGGACCCACTACCATATTTGATAATTCGAAGCAAACACATTTATGAGCAATATTTACACTCGGGTCAACAACTAAACATCACCAATTAGTATGACTTGTCCTAGTTAATGCTTGAACAAATATGATGCAAACATAAATAAATTGAGTAAAATGCATGAATTGTATTTTTGTATTCAAACTGATTTTCTCATTCATTTTGACACTTTCAATGACATATTCGAGAGATAAAAAAGATTCAATGACTAAGTCAAACAACATATTCGGGAAGGGGATGACTAGTCATATTGAGTGTACATTACAAAGAAAACAGATTACTATTTGAAGACTCACTATTTCATGCACCCACAACATCTTAAGACTTTCAAACAAGTGATAACTTGCACAATTTAAATTTGAGTGTAGAACAATCATATTGATTTGAAGTAGTGGTGCAACATTGGCACATCTTTTCTTTGACTCAAGCCCAAAACCCTAATCTTTTGATTTTATTTTTCTTTTGAGTTAGGGCCTTATTGTCCTTCTCGTTTTCATTTTCGAGGAAAATCTTCATTTTTCTTTTTAACTACACATCTTTTGAGAAGGAAACAAGAGTCAAAATGATTAATCATCATCAAGTAGTAAGGGAATTAGACAAGTGTTGAAAACAAATTTAAATCAACCATCTTTAGAATATGCACTCTTTACTTCTTGATCAAGAGACGGGATTATGACCATTTGACTCAATCTAGGGCTTCAATTATATCTAACAAATATCCAATTGATAGTATCAACACAAAGAAAAACCAGGTTGAGAGGCGTTTTTCAATTTAGAGATGATGCATGATATGCAAGAATTGAAAAATATACAAGCATTAACTGTGACTAGTCACACTAGTCAATAGAGCAGATTCCAAGACTTTTGCGAAGACCAGTCAAGACCTGATCCTCCAAAGGTTTGGTTAGAATATCAGCAAGTTGGTTTTCCGAGGGCACAAATTTAAGCACTAATGTCTTTGACTCAACGAGATCTCTAATGAAGTGGTGCCTAATATCAATGTGTTTGGTCCTAGAATGCTGCACCGGGTTCTCAGAGATGCATATAGCACTCGTGTTATCACAATATATGAGGAACTGGTCCTCGACTATGCCATAGTCACTAAGCATTTGCTTCATCCAAAGCAACTGTGTGCAGCAACTACCTTCTGCTATGTACTCTGCCTCAGCAGTGGATAATGAGACCGAATTTTGCTTTTTACTATACCAAGAAACCATGTTGTTTCCTAAATAGAAGACACCACCGGAGGTACTCTTTCGATCATCACTACATCCTGCCCAGTCAGCATCACTAAACCCAACAAGATTTGTATTTGTGTCAAATGTGTACCAAATACCATAAGACAATGTCCCACTAATGTACTTGATGACCCTTTTTACAGCATGAAGATGAGACTCTCTAGGGTCGCTTTGAAAGCGAGCACATACTCCAACCGAGAAGGAGATGTCTGGTCTACTTGCAGTAAGGTACAGCAAGCTGCCAATCATACTTCTGTAGAGTGTCTGGTCAACACTCTTTCCCTTTTTATCACTAGACAACTTAGCGGATTTGCTCATGGGAGTCCTAGCGGGTTTGGAAGATGAAAAACCAAATTTGTTCACAAGATTTGCAGCATATTTGGATTGGGAAATGAAGAGACCAGTCTCTTCTTGCTTAACTTGTAAACCTAGGAAATAGTTCAACTCACCAATGAGACTCATCTCAAATTCACTAGTCATAATCTCTATGAATTGTTGAACTTGAGATTCGGACATGGAACCAACAACAATGTCATCAACATAAATCTGAGCAACCACAACATCATTCTTGGTTTGTTTGATGAACAAGGTTTTGTCCACCGAACCACGTGTATAGCTGTAAGACCCTTACTACTTGACATGACCGGACATAGCGTAGTCTTAGTGCTATGTCAAGAAGGATGCGAAGCTAAGGCAATGTTGGTGGCTGAGAGTAGGCAGCCAACGCGTGCATATGAGTGCAGCGCGTAGCACACAATGGGTCATGGTGATGCAGCGTGAGATCCGAAGTGATTCGGAGTGATGCGGAGCAATGCGGGAATGTGGCAGCGTGCAGCACACAGTGCACCGAGATGCAGTACACGGATGCAACGTGCAATGCAGTGGAGTGCAGCGCACAGCAGCGATGCAGCAGCGTGCAGCAGATGCAGTGCAGCAGCGCAGCAGCGTGCAGTAGCGCAGCAACGTGCAGCAGATGCAGTGCAACAGCGCAGCGAGATGCAGCAGATGCAGTGGCATAGCGTAGCGAAATGCAGCAGCATGCGTAGGACATGTGGCAGCATCAATGCTTGACACTTAGCGGCGGTTATCGGCGGTTATCGAGTGTAATTGCATGCGAGATAAGTGGCGTTAGTGGCTGCCCAAAGCATGATAGCAGTGCACAGCGGTTATCGGCGGTTACCGGGAGTGGGAGCATGTTCCTAGATTCGTGGAAGCAAGTGGGCAGTGGTTATTGCTGAAAATAACCACCCATTAAGTGGAGAAAAACGTGCTAGTGGGTTCCTAGCACTTCCCTAAAAACGTGGCTGGATATTAGGGGCGGTTACAAGCGGTTACGGGCAGTTTTGGAAGAGAAAAACTGCCACTACATGTGTTGGCAGCACCTAGTGCATCCAGCAGGGTTGCAAGCGGTTATCGGAGGTTAATTGCAGCGCCTATATAAGTGTTGGAGTGCAACAACACTTAGGCATGAGATGGGAGTTGTTCCTCATCAGAAAATGAGAGTAGGATGAGGATAGGTTTCATCATCATCATGTAATAGTGAGTCAATCAACAATGTAGTCAAGTTCGGGTGCGGGATTGGAGGACTCGAAGACTAGATTGATAGAGGTTGGGTGAGGCTCACAAGAGTCGGGTTAGGAATGTATGGGCGTTCCTATGCCTTGGAGTTGTTGTAGAGGCGACTACGCCTTAGAGTAGGCAAAACGTTGAGGCACCAAGAAATGTGGTGACCCAACACAAACAAGTGTTGTATCCTTCGTGTTTTAGTTAAGTGAAATACAAGGTTGGGAGTGAGGTTTCCCGTAAATGAGTGTCTTGCTTAAATACGATGCTTGGTTTGTGTGTGTGGGGTTCTTGGATGCTGAGACAATGATGGTATTCCGCTGCGAAGAAACTCTACACCTTGTTAAGTGTGGGGTTGCGAGAAGGCTGAGCTTGGGAAGGCGTCCCGAGTGCCGAACGGATAGGCGAAAAATCATATGGGAAAATCGCCCCCGTTACAATAGCCTTTTGACAGAAGGTGACTAGACAACCTATCATACCAAGCTCTAGGAGCTTGCTTCAAACCATACAAAGCCTTTTTCAACTTATACACACCATTAGGCATATGAGGATCCTCAAAGCCTTTTGGTTGTTCAACAAACACATCCTCATTCAAGTATCCATTGAGAAATGCCGTTTTGACATCCATTTGATACAACTTGAATTTAAGATGACAAGCAATAGCACACAACAAACGGACTGACTCAACTCTAGCTATAGGTGCAAAAGTTTCCTCAAAATCGATGCCTTCGACTTGAGAATATCCTTGAGCAGCAAGTCTAGCCTTGTTCCTCACTATGTGACCAGTCTCATCACTCTTATTCTTAAAAATCCACTTTGTGCCTATGACATTTGTGGTGACTGGTCTCTTGACCAATGTCCAGACTTGATTTCTCTCAAACTGATTCAGCTCTTCTTGCATGGCAAGCACCCATTCCTCATGGATGAGAGCCTCTTTGATGTTCTTGGGTTCTACTGTGCAGACATAACACACATGTGCTACTTCACTTTGGATCTGACTTCCAGTCCTCACACCTTCTTTTGCTGACCCAATTATGTTCTGTTCAGGGTGTCTAGACACTACCCAATTTGGCTTTTTCTTTGGTGGTTGACTAGACTTATCTGAACCATCAGAATCAGAACCGGATGACTGGTCATCTTGTTCTGTCTGAGTCTCACTAGCAGACTCAGTGACCTGTTCAGGAAACAAACCATCCTCATCTAAAGCTTGATCAACTGAAGCATCAAGGTTGTCAATTGTCACATTTATGGACTCCATGATGGTATTGGTTCTAAGGTTGAAGACTCTGTATGCACGACTGTTCGTGGAATACCCAAGAAAGATGCCTTCATCACTCTTGAGATCAAACTTAGCAAGATGTTCTCTATCTCTCAATATATAACAGGTACTTCCAAAAACTCTCAGGTGACTGATCATTGGTTTCTTTCCTTTCCAGATCTCATAGGGAGTCTGGTCTGTGCCTGGTCTCAAGTAGACTCGATTAGAAATATAGCAAGCAGTGTTAACGGCCTCGGCCCACAAATTTTTGGCTAGATTTTTGCTGTTTAGCATCACTCTAGCCATTTCAATCAAGACTCTATTTTTCCTCTCAACAATTCCATTTTGTTGAGGAGTAATTGGAGCCGAAAACTCATGCTTTATGCCCATGCTGGCACAGAATTCAGCAAACAAGAAATTCTCAAACTCAGTGCCGTGATCAGTCCTAATCCTGACAACAGAGGAGTGACTAGTCATCACCTCATTCTGAATTTGTTGGAACACCGTCACAAAATTTTGAAAAGCATCAGACTTTTCTCTCAGGAAGGACACCCAAGTAAACCTACTAAAGTCATCAACAATCACCAGAATGTATTTCTTACCACCAACAGACATGGTTTGAACTGGACCTACAAGATCCATGTGAACGAGTTCAAGGGGGTGACTAGTCCTAACATCCTTGACTCTCTTGTGTGCGACACGTGACTGTTTGCCTAGCTGACATGGACCACAGATGTGCTTAGATGGCTTTTCTAACTTTGGAATACCTCTAACAAGTTGCTTTTTGGCCAAGGTGTACAAATCATTGAAATTCATATGTCCTAACCGTTGGTGCCATAAAGCAGTGGTCTTATCGGTCACAGAGTGACAGGTCACCTTGGTAGCCAAGGTTTGGCTATCAAGAGTATAGCAGTTGTCATTTGATCTGCCTGTCCTGACTAGATCACGACCCTTGCGATCAATAATCCTACAACCTTTGTTGACATGCAGACTTCCTCAGCCCACTGATCACACAGGTGTGATACACTGATAAGGTTGGACTTAAGGCCTTCTACATACCTTACATTTTCAAGGACTGGTAGACCCGGAAGTTTAACACTACCTTGACCAGTCATCTTAGCAGTTTCACCACCTCCAAATTCAACACACCACCATCTAAATTCTTAAAATTTACAAAGACAGATTTGTCACCAGACATGTGTTTGGAACAGCCACTGTCAATGTACCAACGAGTTGGATCACGCACATTCAAAACAAACAAAGCGACCAGACACTTTTTTTTTTTTTCCCCCCCCTTTTCTAAAGAAAAAAAAGAAAAAAAAAAAAAACCCAAAAAACCAAACACCCCCCTCTCCCCCAAAAAAAAAAAAAACCCACCTTCTCTTAAAAGCACCACACTACTCTTAACCTCCCTTTTTAAAAAAAAAACACAAACAACGCCCCTGACAAAACACAACACCAAAAAAGCAACAAGAGGACACACCACCCGCCCAAGAAAGAAAAAAGGAACCACAACACACCCCACCCCCCCTTTCCTCCTGGCCCCCCCACCAAAAAAAACAAAAGAAAAAAAGAAAAGAAAAAGAAAAAGAAGAGGTAGGATTCTTTTGTTATTTCTAGAATGGTACTCCAATTCAATTGTTAACTAAAACAATTACTCAGACAATTATGTAGTCCCTAATGTGCAGCGGAATAATACGTAAAACAGCAAACACAACACACCAAAATTTAACGAGGTAAAACCCCACCACTGGGGAAACGTCCTCGGGCACTATGCCGGTATCAAATCCACTATAAGAATGAAGTACAAAAAGGTCTTACAAGATCTCAACAACTAGACCCCCTAGAAGGCAGACTTGTCCACGCACCTTTGCTACTCCAACGTATAAGGAACCTTGATCTCCTTCGTCAACAAAAGATGGCACAACTCTGAACGCGATTGCTCATCATCTTAAGGCACGAACGTTGATCACCAACGAGCATATGCAATATGATATGTATGAGAAAATCTTTGGATTGATTATCTATACTAGTTAGACATGGAACAACTAGTCTAGATTCTCACAAGGTAAAGCTTATGGTGTTTCAGTGGCAAAACATGCTTAAGGTCTTTCTTTTGAAACTCAAATAACGATGGCAACACCCACAAAAAAAACTGAACGGCACTTGACTATCCTCACGGCTGCGCACCAAATACTAATTAATCTACTAGGGTATAAATCATGCATATTAGTTAAAAACTAAATGGGCTTGGACTTTAATAAATAAAGCTGTGATAAATTAAAAACCTTTTAACCTTAACAAGCTAGGAAAACCCATTTAATATGACTTGCATAACAACCCAAAATCAGCCATGTGTATTTAGGAGAAAAACATGTATGCACATGAATGCACGTTATACCTGAGTGTCGTCGCTGAGATATATCCGAGTATATAGATCACATTCACACATCGGACGAAACCTAGACTCTACAAATACAAGTCAAGAGTCTAACCTAAGTTTTTGTATCCGGAAATTGCCAATCTACAAAATATGGTTCTAACAATCTCCCCCTTTGGCATTTCCTATACAAAAACTCTTTACAAATAATAGTACACATGATCCCGACAACCCAGACACAACTATTTGCCATGAGAAAATGAAAACCTGAAACCTGCACATCTTGAAACACAAAACCCGTGAAGCACATATGGCAGAGAAACAAAATGAACACATAGCAATGGTAGCCACAATTTCTCAACCGAAACATCAACAATTTCAACAAGTGTCTCCCCCTTTTTGTTAGGAAAAGACAAAGGGTGTAGCCAATAAAGAAGAACATGTGCAAATTGGGACCAATGAACTAAGAATTTGTTAAACAATGAATATGGTCTGACATGATCTCCCCCTTAACATGTGCTCAGAAAAAAATGCAAATAAAGAAATATGCACAAGCACAATGAACTCCCCCTTAACAGGATCTCCCCCTTAATATGTCCTCAATATCAGGACAAAACACTAATCTTTCCAGAGCAAATCAGGGAGCCTACACACTAGACTTTACAAGAGTGAGAAAGTAGCAACTGATGTAATTCTCAAACCAACTCACTGGATAGCATACAATAAGGTCAAATAAGACAATAGTCAAAGTCAATAAGAACCAAAAGCGATCAAGTCCAGCATGCTTCAACGAAGCGTCAACCCTTAAACTCACAAGTCATACACTCAAATTGTCACTCAATTGTTTAAGGTTATGTGTCTACACAAAAGATCATTATATGAAGGATCTACCATAAGCTTGCAGATTGATCGCATCTCCACTAATCATGAATGACACTCCAAAGAGTAAGTAGGGCTTTCAATGACGGTTGTAATGGGGATAAGGGTGAAGGGATACAAGAAAAAGAATGATGTGGATTTATTTAACAAAGATTCACTGTAAAAAAAAACATAGTCGAGCACTAACTTCATAAAGAAGAAACAACTGCACCTTCTTGACCTGCATTGCATGCAATTTGATCTAACCACACTTGAAGCTACTTATTGCTTCACATATCAGATTGGCCGCTCACTCATGCAGCTTGTTTTTTTTTTTTTTTTTTTTTTTTTTTTTTTTTTTTTTTTTTTTTCAGTTTGCTCAACTCCCTTATTGGTTCAACTCTCCTTCTTTTTCTTTTTCTTTTTCAGTTCCCCTTTTTTTCTTTGAATTTCACAGAAAACCTTCATACTGCATAAAACTCCCAAGCTCCAATCCAATGACAAATACTCCCCCAACATGTGAAACACAAGATGAACATTGAAGATGATTATTACAGTGAATAGAGAAAGGTATGGTATTTAGGCTTGTGGGAGTAAGTCAATATAGGTTCATGGAAGAAAAAAGGCTTATTTAGGCGCAAGGGGGTTCACTAGGAGATAAATAATTTGTAAGGCACTGGCAGATATGGCAATGGTGGCAAAGTCCTACTGCCTACTAATTCATGATACATGTCCGGAATGGTCTCAAAGCAAGTTCTAGTGATCACAACATATAAGATTCCACTCAAGAATAATGAAGCGTATGAAAGAGCCATACACTATAAATATTGGCAAAAAAACTCACACGGTGTGGATTGAAGCAAGTTGAACATGCTGTACTCTTTTACAACCGATTCACATCAACAAAGATTCTTGTCAAAATTTGATACTAAAATTTAGGCTATAAAGTGAACAAGCAAGAACGTATAGTAGCACACTTTTTGCACTCAAAAGCAAAAACTAGCTATCAACTCAGTTTCATCATAAAAGTCCGGAAAGCGACTCGATTAAAAAAACAGACAAAAGACAATGAAAGAAATGTTTTTTTTTTCTTTAATGACAGTAACAAATTTTTATTTTTTTAACATCTCAAAGCTACTATGCAGAATGCAGAAACTTCAATGCATATATAAATAAAAACAAAATTAATCATAAACTAAAAAGATGACCCTACACTGCAAGAATAGTTCAAAGTGATATGGAAACACATGACAAAAAAACAAGATCAGTCCAGGGAGCAAACACCAATAGACTTTCGAAGATATTCAAAGCGAACATCATCTAAAGCTTTTGTGAACTAGTCGGCTAGCTGATTTTCAGAAATATTTATAGCACTAGTGCTGTCACAGAATAGAGTTAACGTACCTTGCTTAAGCCCATAGTCTTTCAGCATTTGTTTCATCCGAAGCAACTGTGCACAACAACTTCTAGCAACTATATACTCGGATTCAGAGTAGATAGGGAAATACAGGTTTGCTTCTTGTTCTCACTGCATCATTCAAATTCCCAATGATAGCAGATGGTGTATGATCTTTTTGTACTTGCTTAGCTCCTGATCTAAGAATAGGAGTGAAAATATCATCATCTTTCTCTCCAAGATTATCTACACTTGATTCAATCTCTGAGCTTGAATGAGTGAATGCTGTTTGGGCGAACATACACGTTTCACTATCTTTTCTTCTCCAAATCTGTTTCAGTTTAGGACTATAAACTTGAAGTAGTTTTGAAATTCTACTAACTTCCTTCTGATAACCTTCAAGCTTTTGTTCAAGGTACCTATTTTCAGTCTTGCTCGTGAGAGGCTTCACTTGATTTTGTCTAAGTTTGTTGCATCTGGGCCTGATGTGTCCCAAAGTTCCACAAAAGTGACAAGTAGGAACAAACCTTCTCTGACAACTTTTAGCATTATCCATTGTAGTTGCCTTCACAAAATTTGTATTGGACAGACCTTGTGGAAGGCGATCTCTCTCAAAACCAATTCCTCTCATATCACCTACTCTTTTTCCAACACTTAACATCTGATCAAGTTTTTCAGTACCAATAGTCATATTATGCAATTTCTGTTTTGCCTCCATCAACTCCGCATCGACTCTAATTTTTTCAACTGTAAGAGCAGTAGCAAGATCCCGTTGTTCTTGAAATTTATCCTGAAGAATTTGCACCTTCTCAAGCAAAGATTGCTGCAGCTTTTGGCCAATTTCGAGTTCACTCTTCAGGAAAGCAACTTGTTCAGTAAGATCGACATTTTTCTTTCTTAATTTCTCAGATGATTCAAACAAGTTGTTGTATTGTTTCATAACATCTTCCATTGTAGGTTCTTCCATATCCGAATCAGCGGCATCTTCCACGTCAACTTTTCCTGAGTAAGCAATAATATTTTCTTCACTTTCTGAAGTCGAATCATTATCTGAATCAGTATCACTCCATGTGGCTGCCATGGCCGTGTTTTTGGTCTCTTTTTGCTTCCTTTTAGTATTCGCACATTCAGATGCATAGTGTCCAAACCCTTGACATTCAAAGCACTGTTGTTGATCCCTCAAACCTTTCCTTTCACCTACAGCAGCTCTTAAATTGCGAGCATGATATGATGATTCATGAGGACGAGGGCTTCTTGAATTTTGACCAGACTTGTTGCTTTTCTCACTTCCTTTTGAACTCTTAAGCTTGAGAAACTTCCTAAATTGCTTGGAGATCAAGGCATACTGTTCTTGAGTTGTTTTATCAGAGAAGTCATCATCTTCATCATCCTTGAGAACATTTAGTGCTATGCTCTTGTTCTTCTTAGCTTCTGGAAGCTCCATTTCATATGTAGTAAGTGAACCAATTAATTCAGTGAGCTTGTAAGTGCTCAAGTTCTTGGACTCTTCAATAGCTGTTTTCTTCGTGTGATACGTCATTGGCAAAGATCTCAAAATCTTCTTTACCACCCTATGCTCAGGTATCGGATCACCTAGATTATTGCATCCATTCACAACAACACTCAATCTAGCATAAAATTCAGCAAAATTCTCATTGTCAGACATCTTGATATTCTCAAACTTTGTCATAAGTTGTTGAAGCTTTGACTCTCTAACTTCTGCATTTCCTTCATGAGTCACCTCCAAAATATCCCATGCCTCCTTAGCCGTCTTACAATGACAAATAAAGTCAAATTTTTCAGTAGACACAGCAGTGAAAATGGAATTCAAACCCTTCTGATTATAAGTACTACTAGCACATTCATCAGTAGTCCAATCCTTCTTTGGCTTGAGCACAAGCTTTGATCCTGAACCTCCTTCACTTTCAACATTTTTTCCTTTAACTTCCATTGTAGGAGGTTCCCATCCTTCTTCAACAGACCTCCAAACCTTTTCATCTTGGGCCCAAAGAAAGGCTTGCATCTTAGCTTTCCATGCACCATAATTCGTATTTTCATCAAGAGATGGTGGATGTGTCACGGAACCAGCAGAACGATCCATTCTAGAGTTGCCCACGAATCCCACTAAGTATAGCTGAAATTTAGTGTCAAGCTCCGATGCCAATTGTTATTTCTAGAATGGTACTCCAATTCAATTGTTAACTAAAACAATTACTCAGACAATTATGTAGTCCCTAATGTGCAGCGGAATAATACGTAAAACAGCAAACACAACACACCAAAATTTAACGAGGTAAAACCCCACCACTGGGGAAACGTCCTCGGGCACTATGCCGGTATCAAATCCACTATAAGAATGAAGTACAAAAAGGTCTTACAAGATCTCAACAACTAGACCCCCTAGAAGGCAGACTTGTCCACGCACCTTTGCTACTCCAACGTATAAGGAACCTTGATCTCCTTCGTCAACAAAAGATGGCACAACTCTGAACGCGATTGCTCATCATCTTAAGGCACGAACGTTGATCACCAACGAGCATATGCAATATGATATGTATGAGAAAATCTTTGGATTGATTATCTATACTAGTTAGACATGGAACAACTAGTCTAGATTCTCACAAGGTAAAGCTTATGGTGTTTCAATGGCAAAACATGCTTAAGGTCTTTCTTTTGAAACTCAAATAACGATGGCAACACCCACAAAAAAAACTGAACGGCACTTGACTATCCTCACGGCTGCGCACCAAATACTAATTAATCTACTAGGGTATAAATCATGCATATTAGTTAAAAACTAAATGGGCTTGGACTTTAATAAATAAAGCTGTGATAAATTAAAAACCTTTTAACCTTAACAAGCTAGGAAAACCCATTTAATATGACTTGCATAACAACCCAAAATCAGCCATGTGTATTTAGGAGAAAAACATGTATGCACATGAATGCACGTTATACCTGAGTGTCGTCGCTGAGATATATCCGAGTATATAGATCACATTCACACATCGGACGAAACCTAGACTCTACAAATACAAGTCAAGAGTCTAACCTAAGTTTTTGTATCCGGAAATTGCCAATCTACAAAATATGGTTCTAACACTTTTACAAACCTGGTTTGTGAAGTTGAGGGACCAGACCCATCAGCTACAAAACCTAGACCAGTCCTATCATTGTGACTTTTCCCAACATTAAGCATCTTGTCTAACTTAGCCGAACCAATTGACAGATCATTAACCTTTACTTGCAGTGATTTATTGTATTCAACCAAGTGGACATTAGATTGCTTGAGTGACTCAACTTCCTCTTTTAACTTAAGCCTTTTACTATGCATGAGATTAATATCATTTTCTGAGGTGCACAGTAGATGTCTAAGATCTAGATTCTCCTTTTTAACCTTTTCATACTGAACAAACATCTGTGTATACAAAACTTCAAATCTAGACTCAGATGACTGGTCATCTGCACTCTCCCTTTCTCTATGTGAATGACCGGTCTCGTAATCCTCTAAAGCGAGACAAAGTGCAGCCTTTTCCAGTTCCAACTCATTACAACGCTTTTTCAGCTCAATGCTATCAGCCTTGATCACACAAGTTTCATCAAATAAGGCATCATACCTTTCACACATCTTCTCATAAGTCTGATTCTCTGGAAGAGCATCATAATCATGAAAAACAGGACACTACATCTCAGGTGACTGGTCATCATCAGTCATGTGTTGTGAACCCGACTCGGATTCCTCACTCGCTGAGTTGTGATCAGAAATTCTAACAACAAAGGCAACCTCATCATCTTCATTTTCTGAAGAAGAGTTAGAGTGAAGTGATTCCTCATCCTCACTATCACTCCAAGATGCTTTTAAGGCCTTATCCTTGCCTTTGTATGACTTTTTCTTATTGTTAGCACAATCAACAGAAATATGACTAGTCCCACCACAGGTGAAACACTTCACAGGACCCTTCTTGAACTTATTCTCTCTAGACCCTGAGTTCTTTTCAAATTTCTTTTCATTAGTCATTTCACCCTGAGGTTTGAACTTTGACTCTCTAGAATAGCTTGTACTACCCTTGTGATCCTTTCTATCCCTTAAGATTCTTCTAAACCTTTTGACAAACAGTGCCATATCATCATCAACAGAGGATGACTGGTCAGACTTAGAACTTTTGGGTTCAGGATGATCGGTCACACTCTGTAGTGCAACACCTTTGTCCTTTTTGTGCATACTCTCTTCCAATTTTAATTCCAGCTCATAAGTCTTTAATTTACCAACAAGTTTAGGTAGCTTTATGTCAGACATGTTTTGACACTCTTTGATTGCGGTCTTCCTCGCGGAAAACCTCATAGGCAGCACCCTTAAGATTTTTTGTACAACCGTAAGTTCTGAGATTGGTGACCCTAGACTCATTGCAGCATTTGTAACATTCTCAACTCTAAGGTAAAAATCAGAGAAGCTCTCTGAATCGGTCATCCTAAGTTCCTCAAACTCGGAGAGGACCATCTCAAGTTTTAAATCCCGAACCTGGTCATCACCCTCATGAATGACACGCAATCTATCCCAAGCTTCCCTAGCTGTTGTACAGTGCTGAATATGTGAATATTGTGCACTGGATACAGCAATAGCTATGGCGTTCCTAGCTTTCTTGTTTGCATTAGACGCATTGACTTGGACCTGTGTCCAGTCATCTCTTGGAACATTCACTCTCTCACCGTCAACAATTCTAAACGGAGGACGCCATTCAACAGACAGATACTGGAAAGCAAACTCATCATAAGCATCAAGAAAAATCTCAAATTTATCACGCCAAGCAGCATAGTTTGTGCCATCGAAGTACGGAGGTGAATTCACCGAACCGGCTACTCGATATCTTTCCATGACTAGACCCCTAACCAACCAGTCCCTAGACCGGCTTTATGTATATCTAAAGCCCTACTCTGATGCCAATTGCAGGTTGGCAATGAGGGGGGTAATTTTCAATTAAGTCACAGCAAGTACAAACAATCCACACAACAGATTCCTTAGGTGACCAGTCACCTAAAGCAGAGAATTGAACCTTTGTTTCTGTACTGAACAACGTGACCAGTCACTTAGTTTTCCACACTGAAATATGTGACCAGTCCTTTAATTAACAGTTTGTGTATGCTTGTGGGGTTGTTCAAAACACATTCGAATGTTATGCCAACTTAGGTCCCCAAAACAGATTTAGTGAAGATGAACTCTCCGGGCTATCCACAACTACAGCCTAGTCAATTCCAGCGGTTCTAATGCAACAGTTAATTTGATGATCAGTCACACGGTTTGTCCAGATTGCATTGTAACTTGAGTTGGTGCATAATTAAATCCGATTTTATGACTAGTCAGCTTGTTAACAAATCACAAAGATGAACACAATGTTTTGGTACCCGGAAAAACCCCAAAGGGTAAAAAACCGGGGGTCTATCAGAAGACCGGCCTTCCACTATGAAATGGCAAAAAGATGCCCAATACAAGGTTCATACAATGCTCAATATCTAATGTACCTAGTCTTAGATGCAGCAGTTCCTCGTGCGGCTTCTTCTTCAATCGCTTCACCTCCAGTGGTATAGACGACTGGTCAATCACTTTCCAGAGAATACACACGTATGTCTGGTCAGCGGCACCAAATGTATGAGCTGTGATTATGTGTGACTAGTCACCAGCAGAGTTACAGAGAGCTAAAGAGCTTCAGTAAAACCGTTGGACAACTGAGTGTTCTACTGCAACAGTTACAAAACTGGGCAGAAAAACATGAAGTCACAAGACTCCTAAATATCAACCTTTTCTCAAATAATGTGTGAACATGGGAGACAAGATCGAAGACCACTATTTCAACTGCTAAACTAAATGAGTTTTGAAAACAAGGAAGTTGAAACGGTGAAGATGAGAACTTCTTCAAGGTTTCCTTCAAAGATATGATTTTGAAAGAGCCGAAACTTAGAAGAAATTCATGACGCATGCCATCCTCAATATCTCACAATGCTTCTATATAAGTGACCTAAAAGCACTCAAGAAGACAAGATAGAATCCGAGAGGAAAAATGGCAGCACAAAGTGAGAGCTTTTGAAATATGCAAAATGAAATGTTGTGCACAAAAACCCTAACTGAATAGTGGGGGAAGAGTTTGAAATATATAGGCCTAAAGGATAAGAATCCATCGGCTGAGATTACCTTAAGATCTGCAAAAAAAAAACTAGTCAAACCGAGGTAGTGGAGTGTAGCTGATTGTCCAGCGGGTAAACAGATGTTTGGTCAACCCGGATAAAAGCTTGAGCTGTTTAAGAGACCAATCAGCATCACTGTCAGAAAAGTGACTGTCACATGCGGATCAAGGTGACCAGTCACGGCTTGTAAGAAAACTGAGTTTTTTATGAGAAATACATTTTTCTTAATTTTAATCCTAAGTTTTGAAAAGTTTATGCAAATGCAATTTATACTAAGTGTTGAGTTAATCATAACACATCCGAGCATGTCTTCATTTCTTGATCTTCAACTCGACCACTTATCACTAAGCTTAAGGCTAACTACTAAACACCTAGATTGAGCATGTGAATGATTTTACAATGTTTTTGTGAGACAAGGATAGCCAATTACATTTATGTCTAAGATACAAATATCCTACACATTCTTTCTCGGAACACATTCTTCTTCTTTCTCAGATCACATTCCTTACTGCTTTCTTCTTTTTTGGTTTGTTTTTGTTTTCGGTTTTTGAAGGGCAGTGGCTAGGCATTTTGTGTTGGTGGAGATAGTGTCCCTTTATCACATGATAAACAAAGGTAAATCTCATGATTTTGGTGGCTTACCTGGTTTTATCTTCTTGTCAATTTAATGAGAGTATACAATTAGATTACTCCTGTATTCTCAGTTAGATTTCTCTTCTAACTAATTCAGTTGCATTTCTATGGCTAATTTTCAGTTGGGTTTTAGTTTTTAGGTGCATTTTGCAAATTTCTACAAACCAATTTGCTTAATTCTTGTACTTGGTTTTGGTTTTCTAATATGTGGCTACTACTAAGAGCGACTGCTTTAGTTGGATATTAATGGTTTGTATTCTCTCTTTACCATGCATATTACATTGTTTGGAAATCTCTAGATTGACATTTCTCTTGGATTTGTAGATGGAGCTCATTTCTAAATTACGAAATCCATTTATTGTGGAGTACAAAGATTCATGGGTGGAAAAGGTATACTGCAACTATATCTTGTTGTAGGATATTTGTATTGTAGAATACTTTGTAAATTGGCTAATCCTTGTACAAAAACTTTGTATTTTATCACAAGCTCAATTAGTTTCATTTTAGGACTTAGTTCTAGAATTGAAGACATGAGGATAGCATTTGAAGCTTGAAGATTGAAGATCTCGGAATAAAAACACACTCATTCATCTATTTAATTTGCATTCATATAGATTGTGTAGGTGCTTTTAGTTTGGGTGGATTCTTTACAAAACTGCAGTTTGTAAACCTAGATGACCAGTCATCTTTTTACTGCACGTGAAACTTTCAAAATTGACTTTCTTTTTAAGCCGTTTTGTCTTTTTCTGGTGGCCCATGTGTCAACAGCTGGACTCCACTTTCGGGGCTGCCTAGGATTAGTTTAAGGTTGTTTAAAGTTGGGTCATTGTGGTTCACTCATTTCCTATCCTTCTTTTCCTATTTAAACCAAACCTCACCACACATTTCATTAGGGTTTTAGAGCTTACAAACTTCATTTCATCTTTTCAAATCCTCTCTTTGTGCTGCCACCCCTATTGGTCTCTACCAAGAATTCTTGAAAAGCTTTTAATTCATAAAGTCTTTGCAAGAAGTCATAGGATGGCATGTTATAGAATCTTCTTCTAAAGTTTCGATTTCTCATTAAAAAATTTATATTGTAGAAAACTTTGAAGGAGTTCTTATCTTCATTGATTTTGGCTTCCATGGTTTTCAAACTCATATAGTTAGAAGTCCAAAATAATTGTGCAATCTTGTCTTTCAAGTTCATTCATCTTACAAAGACAAGGTTGAGTTTTAGAAGTTCAAGATAATTGTGTGCAAACTTGTCTTTCATGTTTATACATGTTATAAGGCAAGGTTGAGTCTTTTTGTGTTCTTGACTTCGGCATTTCTGCACAGTTTCGGTCACTGTAGCAGAGTGCACTCAGTTGTCCAGCGGTCCTTGCTGAAGCTCCGTAGCTCTCTGCAACTCTGCTGGTGACTGGTCATATAGTCATTTTTGCACAGTCATCGGTACTGTAGCATAGTGCACTCAGTTGTCCAGCGGTCCTTGCTGAAGCTCCATAGCTCTCTGACCAACTCTGCTGGTGACTGGTCATATAGGCATTTCTGCACAGTCCGTGGTTACTGTAGCAGAGTGTACCTAGTTGTCCAGCGGTCCTTGCTGAAGCTCTATAGCTCTCTGCAACTCTGCTGGTGACTAGTCATATAGTCATTCATAGTATTTTTCATTTGGTGCCACTAAGACAGAAATACCTATGTATTGTCTGTGTAGTGATTGACCAGTCATCTGAACCACTGGACATGAAGTGAAGGAGAAGAAGCCACACGAGGAACAGCTGCATCTAAGGATTAGGTACATTTAGATATTGAGCTTGTTTGAACCTTGTATTGGGCATCTTTTGCCATTTCATAGTGGAAGGCCGGTCTTCTGATAGACCCCCGGTTTTTTACCCTTTTGGGGTTTTTCCGGGTACCAAAATCTGTGTCCATTTATGTGTTTTGTTAATCATTCGACTAAACTTAAAACCGGAATTAATTCTGCACCAACTTACATTGAAATGCAATCTGGACAAAATCGCATGACTGGTCATCTATAACTGCTGCATTAGAACCGCTGGATTTAATAGGTTGTAGTTGTGGATAGCCCGCAGAGTTCATCTTCACTGAATCTGTTTTGGGGACCTAAGTTGGCATAGCATTCGAATGTGTTTTGAACAAACTCCACAAGCATACACAAACTGTTAATTAAAGGACTGGTCACATATTTCAGTGTAGAAACTAAGTGACTGGTCACGTTGTTCAGTACAGAAACAAAGGTTCCTGTTTATTACTTTAGGTGACTGGTCACCTAAGTAATCTGTTGTGTGAATTGTTTGTACTTGCCGTGACTTAATTGAAAATTACCCCCCTCATTGCCAACCTGCAATTGGCATCAGAGCAGGGCTTTAGACATACCTAAAGCTGGTCTAGGGATTGGTTGGTTAAGGGTCTAGTCATGGAGAGAGATTGAGTAGCCGGTTCGGTAAACTCACCTCCATATTTCGATGGCACAAACTACGCTGCCTGGCGTGATAAATTTGAAATTTTTCTTGATGCGTATGATGAATTTGCATTCCAATATTTGTCTATTGAATGGCGTCCTCCATTTAGAATTGTTGACGGTGAGAGGGTGAACATTCCAAGAGATGACTGGACACAGGTCCAAGTCAATGGGTCTAATGCAAATAAGAAAGCTAGGAATGCCATAGCTGTTGCTGTATCCAGTGCACAATATTCACATATTCAACACTGTACAACAGCTAGGGAAGCTTGGGAAAGATTGCGTGTCATTCATGAGGGTGATGACCAAGTTAGGGATTTAAAACTTGAAATGGTTCTCTCCGAGTTTGAGGAACTCAGGATGACCGATTCCGAGAGTTTTTCGGATTTTTATCTTCGACTTGAGAGTATCACTAATGCAGCGATGAGTCTAGGGTCACCGATTTTAGAACTTACAATTGTACAAAAAATCTTAAGGGTGTTGCCTAGGAGGTTTTCCGCAAAGAAAACCGCAATCAAAGAGTGTCAAAACATGTCGGACATAAAGCTTCCTAAACTTGTTGGTAAATTGAAGACCTATGAACTTGAATTAAAATTGGAAGAAAATATGCACAAGAAGGACAAAGGTGTTGCACTACAGAGTGTGACCGATCACCCTGAATCCAAGAGTTCAAAATCTGACCAGTCATCTTCTGTTGATGATGATATGGCCTTGTTTGTTAAAAGGTTTAGAAGAATTCTAAGGGATAGAAAAGATCATAAGGGTAGTGCGAGCTACCCTAGAGAGTCAAAATTCAAACCTCAAGGAGAAATGTCTAATGAAAAGAAGTTTGAAAGGAACTCGGGGTCTAGAGATAATAAGTTCAAAAAGGGTCAAGTCAAGTGTTACACCTGTGGTGGGACTGGTCATATCTCTGTTGATTGTGCTAACAATAGGAAAAGGTCTAACAAAGGTAAGGATAAAGCCTTGAAAGCTTCATGGAGTGATAGTGAGGATGAGGAATCACTTCACTCTAACTCTTCTTCAGATAATGAGGATGATGAGATTGCCTTTGTTATTAAAATTTCTGATCACAACTCGGTTGGTGAAGAATCCGAGTCGGGTTCACAGCACATGACTGATGATGACCAGTCACCTGAGTTGTATTGTCCTGTTTTTCATGATTATGACGCTCTCCCAGAGAATCAGACCTATGAAAAGATGTGTGAAAGGTATGATGCCTTATTTGATGAAACTTGTGTGATCAAGGCTGATAGCATTGAGCTGAAAAAGCGTTGTAATGAGTTAGAATTGGAAAAGGCTGCACTCTGTCTCGCTTTACAGGATTACGAGACCGGTCATCTGCGTAAAGAAAGGGAGAGTGTAGATGACCAGTCATCTAAGTCTAAGGTCAAAGTCTTGCATTCACATATGGGTGTTGAGTTGGAAAAAGTCAAAAAGGAAAATCTTGATCTTAGACATCAACTGTGCATTTCTGAAAATGACATTAATCTCATGCATAGCAACAGTCTTAAGTTGAAAGAAGAAATTGAGTCTCTCAAGCAATCTAATAAATACTTGACTAGTCACAATAAATTACTGCAAGAAAAAGTAAATGACTTGTCACTTGGTTCTGCAAAGATTGATAAAATGCTTAATGTTGGGAAAAGTTATCTTGATAAAACTGGATTAGGGTTTAATGCTAGTGAGTCGTTAGCTTCAACTTCACGACCTAGGTTTGTCAAAGCTAGTGAACCACACTCACCGAAGTCACTGGTCACCACTCGTCCTCCCGAACCTAGAGTTATCATGGTTAAAAAGAGTCATCAAGTTTTCCCCAGTACCACTGCTCCCAAAAGATCCAGGTTTGTGCCCACATGTCATCACTGTGGGATGACTGGTCACATCAGGCCCAAGTGTCATAAGCTGAAAAAGGAAAGTCTGACTGGTCATAATAATTCACTCAGAGAACAGGTTGACTCACTGCTTGTTGAAGTAACTAGAATAGCTAAACTTGTTCAGTCATCTTCCCCATCACCAAGTAATTCTCACAAGAAATGGGTAAAGAAAAATGAAACTTGTCTTGTTGCTTTGTCTGTCTTGAATGCTCGTGATCCAACTCGTTGGTACATCGACAGTGGCTGTTCCAAACACATGTCTGGTGACAAATCTGTCTTTGTAAATTTTAAGGACTTTGATGGTGGCTCTGTTGAATTTGGGGGAGGTGAAACTGCTAAGATGACCGGTCATGGCAGTGTTCAGCTTCCCGGTTTACCTCTCCTTGAAAATGTGAGGTATGTAGAAGGCCTTAGGTCCAACCTTATAAGTGTATCACACTTGTGTGATCAGTGGGCAAATGAAGTTTGCATGTCAACAAAAGGTTGTAGGATTGTTGATAGCAAAGGTCGGGATCTAGTCAGGACAGGCAGATCTAATGATAATTGCTATACTCTTGACAGTCAAACTCTGGCTACCAAGATGACGTGTCACTCTGTGACTGATAAGTCTACTGCTTTATGGCATCAACGGTTAGGACACATGAACTTCAATGATTTGTATACCTTAGCCAAAAAGCAGCTTGTTAGAGGCATTCCAAAGTTAGATAAGCCTTCTAAGCACATATGTGGTCCGTGTCAGTTGGGCAAACAGTCACGTGTCGCACATAAGAGAGTCAAAGATGTTGGAACTAGTCATCCTCTTGAACTCATTCACATGGATCTTGTAGGTCCAGTTCAAACCGTGTCTGTTGGTGGTAAGAAATACATTCTTGTGATTGTTGATGATTTCACTAGGTTTACTTGGGTGTCTTTCTTGAGGGAAAAGTCGGAGGCTTTTCAAAATTTTGTGACTGTTCTCAAACAAATTCAGAATGAGGCGATGACTGGTCATCCCTCTGTTGTTAGAATTAGGACTGATCATGGTACTGAATTTGAGAATTCATTGTTTGCTGACTTTTGTGCTAGCATGGGTATAAAGCATGAGTTTTCGGCTCCAATTACTCCTCAACAAAATGGAATTGTTGAGAGGAAAAATAGAGTCTTGATTGAGATGGCTAGAGTGATGCTAAATAGCAAAAATCTTGCCAAGAATTTGTGGGCTGAGGCCATTAACACTGCTTGTTATATTTCCAATCTAGTCTACTTGAGACCAGGCACTGACCAGACACCCTATGAACTTTGGAAAGGAAAAAAGCCGATGATCGGTCATCTGAGAGTTTTTGGCAGCACTTGCTATATTTTGAGAGATAGGGAACACCTTGCTAAGTTTGATCCCAAGAGTGATGAAGGCATCTTTCTTGGGTACTCAATGACCAGTCGTGCTTATAGGGTCTTCAACCTTAGAACCAACACCATTATGGAGTCCATAAATGTTACAATTGATGACCTTGATGCGTCAGTTGACCAAGCCATAGATGATGATGGGTTATTTCCTGAAAAGGTCACTGAGTCGGCTAGTGAGACTCAGACAGAAAAAGATGACCAGTCATCTGATTCTGAGTCTGATGGTTCCGATAAGTCTAGTCAACCACCTGAGAAAAAGCCAAATTGGGTAGTGTCTAGACATCCTGAACGGAACATAATTGGGTCAATTAAAGAAGGTGTGAGGACTAGAGGTCAAATCCAAAATGAAGTAGCACATGTATGTTATGTTTGCACAATAGAACCCAAGAACATCAAAGAAGCTCTCATCCATGAAGAATGGGTACTTGCCATGCAAGAGGAGCTAAATCAGTTTGAAAGGAATCAAGTTTGGACACTGGTCAAGAGACCAGTCACCTCAAATGTTATCGGCACTAAGTGGATTTTCAAGAATAAGAGTGATGAGAGTGGTAACATAGTGAGGAACAAGGCTAGGCTTGTTGCTCAAGGGTACTCTCAAGTTGAGGGCATTGACTTTGAGGAAACTTTTGCACCCGTAGCTAGACTTGAGTCGGTCCGATTGTTGTGTGCTATTGCTTGTCATCTTAAATTCAAGTTGTACCAAATGGATGTCAAGACGGCTTTTCTTAATGGTTACTTAAATGAAGATGTGTTTGTTGAACAACCTAAGGGCTTTGAGGATCCTCATATGCCCAATGGTGTTTATAAATTGAAAAAGGCATTGTATGGTTTGAAGCAAGCTCCTAGAGCTTGGTATGATAGGTTGTCTGGTCATCTTCTGTTAAATGGCTATACACGTGGTTCGGTTGATAAAACTTTGTTCATCAAGCGGACTAAGAATGATGTGGTTGTTGCACAAATTTATGTTGATGACATTGTTGTTGGTTCCACGTCCAAATCCCAAGTTCAACAATTCATAAAGATTATGACTAGTGAATTTGAGATGAGTCTCATTGGTGAATTGAACTATTTTTTAGGGTTACAAGTTAAGCAAGAAGAGACGGGTCTCTTCATTTCACAATCTAAATATGCTGCAAATCTTGTGAACAAATTTGGTTTTTCATCTACCAAACCCGCTAGGACTCCCATGAGCAAATCCACTAAGTTGTCTAGTGATAAAAAGGGAAAGAGTGTTGACCAGACACTTTACAGAAGCATGATTGGCAGTTTGCTATATCTCACTGCTAGTAGACCAGACATCTCCTTTTCTGTTGGAGTTTGTGCTCGATTTCAAAGCGATCCTAGAGAATCTCATCTTCATGCAGTCAAAAGGATCATTAAGTACATTAGTGGGACATTGTCATATGGTATTTGGTATACTTTTGATACAAATACTAATCTTGTTGGATATAGTGATGCTGACTGGGCAGGTTGTAGTGATGACCGGAAAAGTACTTCCGGTGGCGTCTTCTATCTAGGAAACAACATGGTTTCTTGGTATAGTAAGAAGCAAAATTCGGTCTCATTATCCACTGCCGAGGCTGAGTACATAGCGGTGGGTAGTTGTTGCACGCAATTGCTGTGGATGAAACAAATGCTTTGTGACTATGGGATAATACATGACCAGTTCCTCATTTATTGTGATAACACGAGTGCAATATGCATCTCAGAGAACCCAGTGCAGCATTCTAGGACCAAACACATTGATATTAGGCACCACTTCATTAGAGATCTTGTTGAGTCAAAGGTTTTAATGCTCAAATTTGTGTCCTCGGAGAAACAACTTGCGGATATTTTGACTAAACCTTTGGAAGATCAGGCGTTGACTGGTCTTCGTAAAAGTCTTGGAATCTGTGCTATTGATTAGTATGACCGGTCATAGTCGATGCTTGTGCATATTTCAAATTTCTGCATATCATGCATCATTTAATAACTTAAAATGTCTCCCCAGACTGGTCACTTGGTGTTAATACTATCAATTGGATATTTGTTGAATATGATTGAAGCCTTAGATTAAATAAAATGATCATAATCCCGTTTTCTTGACTAAGAAATAAAGAGTGCATGTTTTTAAAGATTATGGGCTTAAATTTGTTTTCATCACTTTACTAAATTCTCTTACTACTTGATGATAATCAATTATGTTAATCTTGAGCCTTCAAAATTGTGGAGTTAAAAGAAATTGAGAATTTCCTCGAAAATGAAAACGAGAAGGACAATAAGGCCCTAACTCAAAAGAAAAATAAATCAAAAAGATTAAAAGTTTTGGGCTTGAGTCAAAGAAAAGATGTGCCAATGTTGCACCACTCCTTGAATTTAATGTGTTTATCATAGATCTACACTCAAAAATTAAATTGTGCAAGTTTTCACTTGATTGAATTGTCTTAAGATGTTGTGAGTGCATGGTATAGTGAGCTATCAAATAGTAATCTGTTTTCTTTGTGACTTACACTCAATATGACGAGTCATCCCCTTCCCAAATATGTCATTTGGTTTAGTCATGGAATCTTTCTTATCCTTTGAATATGCCATTGAGAGTATCAATGAAAATGTGAAAAACAGTTGGGGTGGAAAAATAAAAATTCATGCATTGTTATTTTTCCTTTTATCATTGCATTCTCATGTACCAAGCACTAACTATGGAGGATTGTACAAATTAATATTATTTGTTGTTAATCCGTGATTTATATTTGGTCATTAAAATTTTTGTTTCAAGAATTTGATATGTTAGTGGGTCTTAATATTTTTGTGCATGATGTCTACCTTGTTTGAATGATTTTCAGTTTCATGGACAGTATGTACGTTATGACTAGTCATGTGTGTGACACAATGTCAAGTGGTTAACTAAGTTGTTGGTCACTTATCTTCTCTAATCTCTATGCCTAATCATGCTTGCTACAAGTAATGTTGTTAAGGGAGTTCTTGATGATTGGTGTGCTAATTGTTCTGCTACTACAGTCATATGATGTTTTTTGTGATCAGTCATGTCTCTATCCATTCTGATTAACTTCTGTTTACACTGAAATCCTCACATGCCGATCTTGAATGTTAAGCGATGTTTGTGTATATGCTCCAAATGTTGTTGTTCTTTCTATTTCTTCTTGACCAGTCATCTGACTCGCCTCAGGATTGATTATGCACTGCATGTGTTGTCTTTTGGATGTTGTGTGTTTATGACTAGTTTCAGTTTGTTTATGTTCATGTCTAGTCAATCTGAACAATGCTTGTGCTCTGTGTGTTGTGTGCTTACTGCAAGTTATGACTAGTCTTTGCCCACTGTGAACATTGAGGGCTCTTTTATTATGACTAGTCATATGTGTTAGTATGTGACGGATTATGTATGGATGCTTAACTTAGGGGGAGTTTCACTCCTACTGGGTTTGCCTAGTTCTGTGACTAGTTATGTGTTGGTAACTGTGCTTCGTTTGTGCATGCTCTCTCCTCTTCTCCTCATGACTTATGCTAATGCATCATGTTTATATTCCCTTATGCTTCCGTTGCGATTTATTCTTTGACTTACCATGACAAAAAGGGGGAGAAAATTAACATGCTCATAGTTAGGGGGAGTGCTCATACTTAGGGGGAGATAAAATTTTCATGCTCTTTATATGTGTTTATGCTCTGATACATCTACAAAGTTCGAATTTGTATGTGCACATATATTGGATACTCCTTGAGCTTTTGCAGGTACAATCTGATGACTAGTCATCTGATTAGTTTTGGTGAGTGTTGAGCGATGTGAGCACTTGGGTTAGTTTTTGTCAAGGAAAGCCAAAGGGGGAGATTGTAGGATATTTGTATTGTAGAATACTTTGTAAATTGGCTAATCCTTGTACAAAAACTTTGTATTTTATCACAAGCTCAATTAGTTTCATTTTAGGACTTAGTTCTAGAATTGAAGACATGAGGATAGCATTTGAAGCTTGAAGATTGAAGATCTCGGAATAAAAACACACTCATTCATCTATTTAATTTGCATTCATATAGATTGTGTAGGTGCTTTTAGTTTGGGTGGATTCTTTACAAAACTGCAGTTTGTAAACCTAGATGACCAGTCATCTTTTTACTGCACGTGAAACTTTCAAAATTGACTTTCTTTTTAAGCCGTTTTGTCTTTTTCTGGTGGCCCATGTGTCAACAGCTGGACTCCACTTTCGGGGCTGCCTAGGATTAGTTTAAGGTTGTTTAAAGTTGGGTCATTGTGGTTCACTCATTTCCTATCCTTCTTTTCCTATTTAAACCAAACCTCACCACACATTTCATTAGGGTTTTAGAGCTTACAAACTTCATTTCATCTTTTCAAATCCTCTCTTTGTGCTGCCACCCCTATTGGTCTCTACCAAGAATTCTTGAAAAGCTTTTAATTCATAAAGTCTTTGCAAGAAGTCATAGGATGGCATGTTATAGAATCTTCTTCTAAAGTTTCGATTTCTCATTAAAAAATTTATATTGTAGAAAACTTTGAAGGAGTTCTTATCTTCATTGATTTTGGCTTCCATGGTTTTCAAACTCATATAGTTAGAAGTCCAAAATAATTGTGCAATCTTGTCTTTCAAGTTCATTCATCTTACAAAGACAAGGTTGAGTTTTAGAAGTTCAAGATAATTGTGTGCAAACTTGTCTTTCATGTTTATACATGTTATAAGGCAAGGTTGAGTCTTTTTGTGTTCTTGACTTCGGCATTTCTGCACAGTTTCGGTCACTGTAGCAGAGTGCACTCAGTTGTCCAGCGGTCCTTACTGAAGCTCCGTAGCTCTCTGCAACTCTGCTGGTGACTGGTCATATAGTCATTTTTGCACAGTCATCGGTACTGTAGCATAGTGCACTCAGTTGTCCAGCGGTCCTTGCTGAAGCTCCATAGCTCTCTGCAACTCTGCTGGTGACTGGTCATATAGGCATTTCTGCACAGTCCGTGGTTACTGTAGCAGAGTGTACCTAGTTGTCCAGCGGTCCTTGCTGAAGCTCTATAGCTCTCTGCAACTCTGCTGGTGACTAGTCATATAGTCATTCATAGTATTTTTCATTTGGTGCCACTAAGACAGAAATACCTATGTATTGTCTGTGTAGTGATTGACCAGTCATCTGAACCACTGGACATGAAGTGAAGGAGAAGAAGCCGCACGAGGAACAGCTGCATCTAAGGATTAGGTACATTTAGATATTGAGCTTGTTTGAACCTTGTATTGGGCATCTTTTGCCATTTCATAGTGGAAGGCCGGTCTTCTGATAGACCCCCGGTTTTTTACCCTTTTGGGGTTTTTCCGGGTACCAAAATCTGTGTCCATTTATGTGTTTTGTTAATCATTCGACTAAACTTAAAACCGGAATTAATTCTGCACCAACTTACATTGAAATGCAATCTGGACAAAATCGCATGACTGGTCATCTATAACTGCTGCATTAGAACCGCTGGATTTAATAGGTTGTAGTTGTGGATAGCCCGCAGAGTTCATCTTCACTGAATCTGTTTTGGGGACCTAAGTTGGCATAGCATTCGAATGTGTTTTGAACAAACTCCACAAGCATACACAAACTGTTAATTAAAGGACTGGTCACATATTTCAGTGTAGAAACTAAGTGACTGGTCACGTTGTTCAGTACAGAAACAAAGGTTCCTGTTTATTACTTTAGGTGACTGGTCACCTAAGTAATCTGTTGTGTGAATTGTTTGTACTTGCCGTGACTTAATTGAAAATTACCCCCCTCATTGCCAACCTGCACTTGTGTACTTGTGTTTAATGGTGTATGGTTATTTTTTTGGGGAAGTTTGTAAACGGTCCTTGGTCCCCCTACTATATAGACTAACACTTTATACATTTAAAAGTTTTGACTAAAGGACAATATTAATATTCATCTGCCATTAATTTCAATTAGCCCAACAATGTACCAGTTTATTACAATCATGCCACTGAATACAAAGTTCCCGTTGTGGAAGCTTCACCCAAAATCTGAAATGCTTCCAAATTTTCATCCCTTTCCCAAACTTTCCGGTTCAATATTGAAACATCAATCTTCGGCAATAATCACCCATTCAAGATTCGAGCATCATCGAAACGATATTAAAACTGAACGGAGATATCACCAAAAAATTCTGGAGCGGCGACAACTTACGGAGATATCGGCAAAAAATTCCGGAGCGGCGATAGCTTCTGTGTAAGTTTCAATTTTTTTCTTTAGTTGATTCGTCATTTGTACATCATGTTTGTTCTCAATTTCTGGGTAGGTGATCTATTTTGATTTTTGTTGTTGTGGGTGTGGATCTATCTCTATATGCAATTGAAGATTTTGCTAAGTAATTTATTTTAGTTTTGTTCTCAATTTTTGGGTAACTTAATTGTTTGGATTTTTGTTGTTGTGGTTGTGGATTTTATGTATGCAGTTCGTAGCGTATAGCACCAGGTAACCCGCATTCTAGTTTTGTTCGACATTCTTGTTATTAACCATCGTCAGTGTTCTTCAAGATTTTGATATCTGCGTGGGTACATTATTTCCATTTGGGTATTTCTCATTCATGGGTACATTATGTTCATTGGTTGGTTCTAGGGTCAATGGGTTCATTCTAGCAAAGTGGTACCAATTTTGGGCACATTCTGTGTTCATGGGTACATTCTAGGGTCAATGGGCACATTCTATCTAAGTGGTACCAATTTTGGGCACGTTCTGTGTTTATGGGTACATTATAGTTTCATGATATATATATATATATACTTGGTGATGGGTACATTCTGTCCATATGGGTACGTTCTCATTCATGGTACATCATGTCTATTTGGGTACGTTCTAGGATGTGATGGGTACATTCTTGTTGATGGGTACATGTGCTGCAATGGATGTAGTTCTGTCAATAGATTTTGGAAAAAAAGAAAAAAGAAAAAAAAAAAGAAAGTACCAATAGATATGGGTGCATTCTGTCCATTTTGGCTACCTTCTCATTAATGGGAACATTTGTTCCATTTTGGGTACGTTCTAGGGTCATTAGGTACATTCTAGTGTAATTATATGAATTCGAGCATGTTCTATGTTCGTGGGTACATTCTCGTTTAATGACATATATATTTGGTGATAGGTACATTCTCATTTTTTGCGTTGATATGTACAGAAAACAATGGATTCATATGACGAACGAGGTTACTTGAACTATCGTTCAAGCCTACTTCATTTCGCGAAGTTGCATTCGAAAAGCAGCACAATCCGCACAAGAATAACATGAAATAAGAAATATCAAGAAGGAGATGGTACATCTAAGATTCGAACGTGGTCCAATCAAGTGCAAAATTGACACGAATTAGTTGCTATCAGCTTACATTTGAACATTAAGACATACAAACGGATTCCGTATAGCATTCGTTCTATAATTTTTGTACAGAAAGTTCCAAGTAAATTACTTAGCAAAATCTAAAGACTTTGTAATCTGGCACTACAAAGTTATCACAAAAAATAACCTTTCTCAATCACTCAATATGGGTACAACCGATTACAAACTTCCCCCAAAAACAACAAAACCCGTGAGTCTATCAACTTGAAGCCATCCAAAATATAGACCAAATTGTACCCATGGCTAGCAATCAACAAGAAAATTTTTATAATCATTCTATTGTGTATGGGTACAAAGTGTATGGAATCTATAAACTATCAAATTTACCAGGAAATTGAATGACTCGTCTTTGACCGGAACTTGTTTGCCGATGTTGCCGTTCAATTGCTCTGTTTGGCCGGCAATTCCCAAGAGAAAATCTGTTTTGAGAGTGCATCTATTGGGTACAATTGCGATTTACCATTGTCACATGCAATCAATCAACAATTAAGATGGAATATTGAGGATGAAATTTGGGGCGACCTTGAAGCTTCAGAAAAAAAAAACGGAAGCCGAGAGAGAAGAAATTTTGGAACGGTTTTGGTTTCTGATACAATTTCATTCCATAGGGTATTTTAGTCATGGACAAATAATCATTCTATGTAATAAATAACATATAGGTACAAATATGGTAAATTGCTTATCTGGACAAATAAGTTTGTCCTTCAATCTATTTTACAAAATGTACAAGGTTTTAATCAAAACAAAGTTATCATCAGGGACTGCAAACTAATTTCCCCTATTTTTTTTTCATTTGTAGGCTATAGTTCATAAAAAGACTTTAAGCATACTGAGAATTTGACATCTTCAAGCCTCCCATCAATATCCATGTTCTCCGATCAATATCCATACATGCTGGTATCTCAAGTTAGTGAAATTGCAATGTGAAAAGTTATTTTCCTTTTAAGATGAAGCTCTAACCTAGATCTTATCTTTATAATTTTGCAGGGATCAATGAATGCACTGAATACGCTTTTGAAGGAAGCTATACCAGTAAACCGTTTTAGACCCAAGTAATTCTTTTCCTCTTTTTCTTCTTAATTCTTTCGGTATATTAACATGTGTAGTACATGGATGTGCATAGGTTTGAATGTTGAAAACTCTTCCTTGTAGCATTCTTGTTGATGTTTGTGAACCATTTTCTGAGGTCTTATGCACTTAGATCAGAATAAACAAGCATACATCATTCGGATAACCCCCTGCAGCTGCAACTATGAGATGGACAAAGTGAGAAGCAAATGGGCAGGCTTCTTCCAGAACTTTGTTGAACTTTAGTTTGGAGATGTGGTATGTTAGTAAGCGTAGGCTGCAATAGTTTTTGCATATTTTGATTGTCTTAGTTGACTGCCCATGTTGTTGGGGCTTATTAGTAGCATGTTAACTGCCGATTGTGATCGTTTTTTGTATATTAGTACAATGGCTTAGTTGCCCAGGGTATTGCTGGTTTGCTGTCTTTTGTATATGGTTGCACAATTGGTCATTTTTTATCTTGAATACTTTATATATGATATCTCATTTTGAAGGTGAATGTATGAAATGATTTGAATGAGATTTGAATGAATGGAATGATTGGAATGAATGAAATTATACAGGTGGTTCATTTTCAATGAATAGTGGATCCCAAATTAGCACAAATATGCCCAGAAAATTTTCCCTAAAATAAGTGCAGACAACAGATTTTAACCGTTGTTTGCGAGTTTTCAAGACAACGGTTTCTAAGATACAACCGTTGTCTATGCCACATTTAACAACGGTTTTCGCGTGAAAACCGTTGTCTAATGTGGCATAGACAACGGTTTTAGGTGTTGTTAAATGGGGTAGGAATAGACGACGGTCACTTAGACAGCGGTACTGAGAGGGAATAGACAACGGATAATGGCCGTTGTTAAAGCCATTTTTTGGCCTAGTGGACGCCTGGGATTCGATTGATGAACCGTCAATTTTAACTGTTATCTAACATCCTTGTGATTGTCCTAACATGTGGCTGTTGGTGTGGTTCTCAATATTGGTCATGATCATGCTCGTTCAACACAACTGACTTTTTCAGCAGAAATTGGCTTTTTGACTGACTTTTTTATTCCAATGCTTGAATGACCTACAAAACATAAAACCAAAGTAAAAACCACTAATAATGAAGATTTGGAAGCTCAATGTAGGGTATGTAATGACCAAAAACATGTGTAGATACGCACACATCAAATATCCCCACACTTAGCTTTTGCTAGTCCTTGAGCAAAACAGAACAAAGAAAACAAACAAGATAAAGACACTAACAAAAATTAAGGCTCAAAAGACATCTAACCTTCCAAATTTTGTCTCAGGGAACAAATGATTGCATCAAAATTAACATAAGCAGTACATCAAGCCATTAATAGTCAAGAGCTAATACATGTTCTTGATGATCACATTTGAATGCAGTGTGCGATGGCTCCTAATCAACTCCTTATAAGCACAAACAACTTAAAGCATATTAAACCCAGTTTCAACCCATCACAGATTCACACAAGTGTTTACTCTCAAAGTGTTTTGGGTACTCCTCGCAACTCAATCATTGTACATGCATCATCTACCATAAGCTTGTAAATCGATCTAATCTCCACAGAATCAAGTCTTCCCTTTGGATCAATTCGGCAAATATCAAGGTTGTAATGGGGCTTAGGGTCACGGTTAAAGAAAGAATGGATATGGATATCACAAATTTCATTGGAACATATTTGAAGAGTATATGAAACAGTAAGAGACATGCTTGCATCACAACTTATGAGTAAAACCTCCAAGCAAAATGTCAATACTGAGGGTAAATTTCATCTTGTTGGCCCAGGCATCACTTTATGCATAATATACACCATCAAAGCTCCAAGAACAATTCAAATACGTCCTTCTTTTAACCAGAACATCAAACAAAAACAAAATTGCCAAAAGTAACTTCTTCTTTTTCTTTCACACTCTTTTTTTCTTTTTCTTTTTCTTTTTTTTTTGTCTTTTTGCATGGCAGCTACATACACATAACACAAATAAAACTAGCTCTAATACATAATATAGCAACCCCCACACTTGAACCTTGCAATCTTCAATCACGAACCAGTGACACATTATCTCTTTTATTCTTAGCTCCAATGAATTAGGGTAGGAGAACATGTTTAGGCTAAAAGGGCAGTCAATGTAGCTTCATGAAACAAAAGGCTGAATAATATTGGCTCAAGGGGTTAACTAGTTGATATAAATAGGACACATGTCAGTTTGGAAATGGAGATTAAGTCCTAATGCCTCTTATCATATCCAAGTTTTGGGAATTATATCATATGATTAAAAAGTCACGAAAAGAATCTCAAAACAAGTTCTAGAGATGCATGACATGTACAACCACTCCAAATGAAAATTTAGTGTATATAATGATGAATACACTCTGATTAAGGCTCAAAATCTCACATAGGGGCGGGTTTATTCCAAGTGATCACATGCACAAGTCATTTAAACCTATAGCTTGTCAATTATCGGCTATGTGCTCAATGTTTCAAACATAATAGTCATGTACACAGATTAACCAAAAACTACATAGACCTTCAGTAGTGATTATGTGTCATCTTAATGCATGAAAGTTCTGTCCTCATCATCAATTTTGGAAGGATCCTAAGACTCAAAACAAAACAAAAACGAAAATACAGCCATTTTTTAATTTTTCCAAAAATTTTGACACAAAAAAAAAAAAAACGATTAGCCTTCCCCCCACACTGAAAACTGACATTGTCCTCAATGCAAAATATAAGCATGAAGCATGGATTTAACACCAACAGAACCAACAAAGCACTAGTAAATCAGAAATTCAAAAACAGTAAAAGGGATCAAGAAAGTAAATCTGAATTGGGTTGCCTCCCAATAAGCGCTTAATTTACTTCTTCAGCCTGATGGAGCGGATTTTCTTCAAAGTTCAATCAACCGCAGTTGACGCTCCTTTCTTTAGAAGCATAGCCTTCAGCATGGTTATAACTTGAACTATAGCCTTCTCCAATGTCTCATCAATGCTTACTTGATTGGAACTAGCTTGCACAAGTGAATCAGCCACATTAATAGAAAAAAAATCATGAACAACTTTAGGATACCTTGTTGGTTCAAAGATTTTGAAGTGAACTGTTTTTCCTAGCACAGTCATGGATAAAGTTCCCACAAAAAGATCAATCTTTGTGTGAGCAGTTGCCATGAAGGGGTGTCCCAAAATTAACGGTAGTGATGTAGGCATAGGGGCATCCTCCATCTCAGGTACATAGAAATCTGCTGGAAGGATGTGCTCATCTACCCGAACCAGTACATCTTCAATCACTCCCCTTGGGTACTTGATCGACTGATCAGCCAGCTCAATGGTCACGGATGTTTCCTTCAGCTCACCTAAATTCAATGCCTCATAAACAGAATAAGGCATTAGATTAACTTGAAGCACCTAAATCAAGCAAGGCTTTTTCAAACATGTGTTCACCAATTATGCAAGGAATCGTAAAACTCCCTGGATCTTTCACTTTTGGTGGTAGTTTTCTCTGAATAACAGCAAACACATTCTTGCTTAGCTTCATGATTTCAGCTTCTTGACGCCTCCTTTTATTAGTGCAAAGTTCTTTCAAGAACTTAGCATATGCAGGAATTTGCTTGATGGCATCTAGGAGAGGAATGTTGACTTCTACTTTGCAAAACGTATCCAAAATGGATTTCTCATTCTCCTCTTTCTTTGACTTTGCAAATCTGTGAGGAAAAGGGACACAAGGAATATTTATAGAAACCAGAATTTCACTATGTACCTTTGCATTCAAAGGGGCTGGTTTCACGATTTCAGAGCTCGGAAAGCCTAATTCAACACTAGCAGCTGCCTTGTCCTCTTCCAATGACGTTGGTGGGGACTTTTCATCATCGCTAGACATGTTTTTCGCTTTCTTGGTCGCAAGAGGCTGCTCCAATGCTTGCTTACCACTCCTTAATGTAACAGCGTTTACTTGCGCGAATCCACCCTTTGGATTGGGAAGTGGTTGGCTTGGTAACACTCCTTTCTGAGTGAATTGATGCATAGAACCATTTGGCTCATGGACCTTTCCAAGTTCTCAATCGCCTTCTTTGTCTCCTGATTTATACCTTCTTGGCGCTGATTTATGCTCGTCTGTTCTTGTTGAAACTGCATCATACTAGCAGAAGATTATAAGATCAAATTCAACTTATCATCGATAGATGACGTACCTTGAGGTGCTTGTTGATAAGTTGAAGCTTGAGGCTTTACATGGTAGAACCCAGCTGGACCGTTTTGCGGTGGATGAAGCACTTGATCATTGTTACTTGATGTGAATTAAACTAACCCTTTTTAGTTGATTAATTTAACCAAATTAAAAACTCGCAAGTGCACGAATCAATGTATAATATAGCTCAGGCAAAATACGAGGTCGATCCCGCAGAGAAAATAGTTAACTTGGAAATTGAAAACCCGAATGAAATCTAATTAGAACACAGATAAACACACAAATTGAAAAGTGATTTTGGTTTTTAGGATTTTGTAAAACAACAAATAAACAAACTTTGAAATCTTAAGCTTTAGGGGTTTTGAAAACAAGAGTAAAAGCCTAGGGTTCGGAATCAACCACAAGCACTTCCGTTTATGACACAATGCAATCAATGAAGTGTTTCAATTCTAAAGATGATAATTCCCGTATCTAAGTCACTGTCGTGCACCTAGACCATAGTTTTCCTTACGTGCATGATTCTCTCACTGTCGTGCATAAATTTAACATGTAAGACTCATTACTTTGCGAACAAGAAAACAGGGAACCAAGCAAACCATTAGTCTCTGTCGAGCAACAATGTAATTTACCACACTCAATCACAAGAAGCTAATTGCTCGGATTGACAAGCCGTAAAATTCTACTTGAAGCTAATATCCGTATCTTTCCAATGATTTATAACTCGCCATTTGATTCTCTTCTAAGGATATCCAGAATCTTCCATGAGCTAACTGCTTGCTGAACACCACTTGACCTTAAAAGCTCCTTTTTGTACATTCAATCACATTTCTGCTTCAAACCTTCCAAATAACAAAACTAAGTTAAAACAAACTAAAATCACTCAAGAACATAACCAGAATCTAAGAATAAGGATATAAAAGTGCATGCCAAATCGGTTATATCATTACTCCACCTTTGGTTTGGATGATTTTTCCAACCCTCATTGTAAGTGTTGGAAAATGGGTCATTTCTCGGCCTTTGTTGCCCTTGGTAACTGCCATCTAATGCGTGCACTTGTTCCAAAGTTCCTTCCATCAAGCTTGGACATGCATCCGTTGAATGCCCATTCATCGAACACACACCACAGACCTGCCTTGGTTGAACCACACTCTCTCTACAAGGTTAGTTAGCTTAGAAATTTGAGCAATCAATTCATTGTTTGTACTGACATCATTGACCTTGTGAGAAGATGGTCCTCTTGATCCAAATTGTTGAGTTTGTGCAGCCAAGGTGGCTATCAACGTCCATGCTTGTGTAGGTGTTTTGTCAATCAAAGCTCCTCCAGCAGCGGAATCAAGCATAGCTTTCTCTCCAAGAGACAAACCTTCCTAGAAATATTGCATGAGTGACAAATCAGTGAATTGGTGTTGAGGGCATGCAGCACATAGCTTCTTGTAACGCTCACAATATTCACATAGCAGCTCCCCATGTTGTTGTTGCACGCCACATATAGCTTTCCTCAAAGTGGCAGCCTTGGAAGCTGGGAAATACTTCTCCAAAAATTGGCGTTGCATTTCATCCCATGTGGTGATTGATCCTGGTGGAAGGTCATACAACCATTCTCTTGCACTATCGTCTAATGAGAAAGGAAATGTCTTTAGCTTGACATTCTCCTCACTCACTCCTTCAGGTTTCATCCCCCAGCAAACCATGTGTAATCCTTTCAAATGTGTATGTGGGTCATCTCCTGCAAAACCACAAAAGATAGGTAAGTAATGAAGCATTCCAGATTTTAGCTCAAAACCTCCAGTAGCCAGATAGGTGATACACAATGGTGTATTAGGTCCATTGGTTGCCACAAGTTGCCTCATGGAGTGGTTGGCGTTGGCTGCCATCTCTTGTGGTTGCTCCTGTTCCTCTTCACTCGAGCTTGAAGCGTTAGGTGAAGGTGGCAGAGAAGTATGCTCCGCCTGCTCAAAAATGGTTGGGTTCTTTAGTCTTTCAAGGCGCTCAGCTATGGTGGACAAAGGATCACAACCTTCGGACATAAACACGGGGTCTAAAAATTGAAGAAAACAAAAGCAAATGATTAGTTAAGTGAAAACTGAGTAACAAAAACAAAACAGAAAAAAAAAAAACACACACTAATTTTCAGTTAACAATTAGGAAAACAATCCCCGGCAACGGCGCCGAAATTGATCTGCCCTAAACGAGCAGGCAATAAACTTTGCACTGTTAAGTCGTTATTGAGTATAGAATGAAGAGGCGAGGGGTGGGAGGTTTGAGAGTTTTGATTGTAAAACAATAATAAGAAACAACTAAGGACAGATTATCCACAGGTTAAGGTCATTAACTTCGTTACCCAGGGTACACATGCATAAAGATTACGTATTACACATATGAAACTAACAATAGAATCCTAGCATGCTCATCTAGTTGGCCACCTAAACAAACGAACCAGAATTCATGTTATTAAGATCAATGAAACAATACTTCAATCATGAATCATAAGGAACACAAACTGAACGTCATTGCATATAATCAAACATGTTTGGGGCTTCAAAATAGCCCCTAGTTACAGAAAATTAGCCGGACATGATGGCTAACATCAAAAACATAAATAAATAATAAAACTGGAGAAAAACCTATTTTAGATGAAAAGGACAGAGCAGCAGCCAAGATGAACGAATTCTGAGTCAAGAGATCTTTGTTCTAGTCTCCAAAGGCATGCTTTTATAGGCAAAGGTTTCCCAAAAGTCGTGGAAACCCTAGCTGACTTCTGTTATTAATTCCCCTATTGAAATCAGATTTTTACCTTATCTGATTCAAATTCGAATTTGATCTTCTTTCCCTCTTTGGCCAGGTAGAAATATCTCTGAATATACCCTTAAATACGTCTGAATCCATTTCTCTATCTTCAGAGCACAATCAGGCCTTCAACTTGGGCTTGATCAGTTTTTCGGTCAAACCGAATAGCATTGAGAGCAATGGGCCTAGAGCGGACGCCTGGGCTCCGATTGATGAACCGTCGATTTTAGCTGTTATTTAACATTGTAGGTTATTTTATGATTGGCTATCCTTGTCACAAAAACATTGTAAAGAATCTAACAAGCTCAATTAGTCTATAAGTTTATCTCTAGATCTTTAGGAAAATTGAAGAAGCTTGGAAGATTAAAGATAGATGATGGTTGAAGATGCATTCATATTTAGTGTTCATTTGCATATATATTTTGTGTCAAAACATAGGTCTTAATGTTTTCTAGTCAAAATGTTTTTAAAACACTTTAAAGTTTTGTACTTGTTTTCACAAAAATAAGGATTTCAGATCTTCTGTGACTAGTCATCTATTTCATGCACGTGAAGGTTGACTACTTTTCTGACAGATTGATTAAACAGCTCATGCTTTTATCCTTCTGTCAGTCAACTGCGCCCCACTCACTCGGATCTGCCTAGGTTATTTTGAAAAGAGAGTTTAAGGTTTAATCTTGGCCGTTTATCTCTTATCCCTTTGTGTCTATATAAACACAACTTAATCTTCAATAACGGCTGGGGTTTTCAAGTTAAATATCTTTTGCATTTTCTGAAAAACTCTCTTTGTCTAGCTGCATTTTTCCTCTCCGGTTCTTACTTGTCTTCTTGAGTGCCTAGTTCACTTATATAGAAGCTCCATAAGATTGTGAGGTTTGCTAGCTTTTGAATCTTGTTTTCAAAGTTGTTTTTCATAGAAAACACCTTAAGCTTACTTTGAAAGAAGGTTCATCTTTCCTAGTTCGGCTTGTTTTAAAGTTTCCAAACTTTGAGTCCAGTTAGGAGTGTGCAACACTAGTCTCTCATGTTCATGTATGTTTGTAGACTTTGTTGAGTATTAGAGGTCATTGACCTTAGTATTTTTGCTGCCCAGTTTGTAGCTGCAAGCAGTAAACACAGTCATCGGTTCATTTCTGGGAAGTTTACTGCTTTCTGGAAATAAATCTGTGACTGGTCAGAAATCAGCACAGCATACATTTTCCGTGCCACGTTAGAGGAATACTTGTGTATGTCCTTGTAGCGTGTTGACTAAGCGAGGATCCGCTGGAAGTGAAGTGATTGAGAAGAAGCCGCATGAGGGACTGCTGCATCTAAGTTAGGTAACTAGATATTGAGCTTGGTCTGAACCTTGTACTGGGCATCTTTTGCCATTTCATAGTGGAAGGCCGGTCTTCTGGTAGACCCCCGGTTTTTTATCCCTTTGTGGATTTTTCCGGGTACCAAAACCCCGTGTACATCTTTGTGTATCGTTAAACATTCGGCTTAATTAAAATTGGATTTAATTTTGCACCAAGTCACTTAACATGCAAACTGGATAATTCTGCCTGACTGGTCATCTTAACTGCTGCATTAGAAACGCTGGTTTGATATAGTTGTAGTTGTGGACAGCTCAAGAATATCAAACTCACTGGTTTCGTTGAGGACCTAAGTTGGCATTGCATCTGAGTGTTGTTGATCAAATCACAAGCATCCACAAGTAATATCTATCAAGTACTTAATCTAATTAATTTGTAAAGTTCATCACACTGTGACTGGTCATCTGTGTGATCATTGTTTGTGCTGTTTGTTAAACAAAAGGGAATTAGTTTTAAAAACACCCCCCTCATTGCCAACCTGCAATTGGCATCAGAGCAGGGCTTTAGACATACTTAAAGCAAGGCCTTGGGTTTGTTGGTTTAAGGGTCTAGACAATGGAGAGAGATCGAGTAGCCGGTTCGGTGAACTCACCTCCGTACTTCGATGGCACAAACTACGTTGCCTAGCGAGATAAGTTCGAAATCTTTCTTGATGCGTATGATGAATTTGCTTTCCAATATTTGTCTGTTGAATTGCGTCCTCCGTTTACAATTGTTGGCGGTGAGAGAGTGAACATACCTAGAGATGACTGGACACAGGTTCAGGTCAATGCATCTAATGCTAATAAAAAGGCTAGGAACGCCATAGCCGTTGCCGTTTCCAGTGCACAATATTCACATATTCACCACTATTTAATAGTTAGGGAAGCATGGGACAAGTTGTGTGTCATTCACGAGGGTGATGACCAGGTTAGGGACCTAAAGCTTGAAATGGTCCTATCCGAGTTTGTAGAACTCAGGATGACTGATTCAGAGCTTCTCTAATTTCTATCTCAGACTTGAGAGTGTCACAAATGCCGCGATGAGTCTAGGAGCACCTATTTCAGAATTAACAATCGTTCAAAAAGTGTTAAGGGTGTTACCGAAGAGGTTTTCCACGAAGAAGACCGCAATCAAGGAATGTCGAAACATGTTCGACATAAAACTTCCAAAACTTGTAGGAAAATTAAAGACCTGTGAACTTGAGCTAAAAATGGAAGAAAGCATACATAAGAAGGATAAAGGTGTTGCACTGCAGAGTGTGACTAATCAAGTTGAGCTGAAAAGTTCAAAAATAGAAAAGTCATCTTCGGTTGATGATGACATGGCTTTATTTGTCAAAAGGTTTAGAAGAATTCTCAAGGATAGGAAGGATTACAAGGGTGGTCCGAACTACCCTAGAGAGTCTAAATTCAAACCACAAGGTGAAGGGTCAAATGAAAGTAAATTTGAAAAGAATTCTAGATCAAGAGATAACAAGTTCAAGAAGGGTCCAGTTAAGTGTTATACCTGTGGTGGGACTGGTCATATTTCTGTGGATTGTGCTAACAATAGGAAAGGGTCTAACAAAGGCAAGGATAAAGCCTTGGAGTGATAGTGAGGATGAGGAATCACATCACTATGACTCTTCTTTGGATAATGAAGATGATGAGATTGCCTTTGTTGTTAGAATTTCTGATCACAACTCAGCGGGTGAGGAATCCTAGTCGGGTTCACAACACATGAATTATGACGACCAGTCACCTGAGATGTATTGTCCTGTTTTTCATGACTATGACTCTCTTCCAGAGAATCAAACTTATGAGAAGATGTGTGAAAGGTATGATTCCTTGTTTGATGAAACTTGTGTGATCAAAGCTGATAACATTGAGCTGAAAAAGCGTTGTAATGAATTAGAGTTGGAAAAGGCTGGACTTTGTCTCACTTTGCAAGATTACGAGACTGGTCAGTCTAGCAAAGGAAGAGAAAATGTAGATGCCCAGTCGCATAGGTCAAGACTTGATTTATGTATGAACAGTTGTCTATTGATTTTGAAAGAGTTAAAAAGAAGAATATTGACCTTAGACATCAGTTGAGTAACTCGGAGCACAGTGTTAATCTTATGCACAATAAGAGTCTTAAGTTGAAAGAAGAAGATGAGTCACTCAAACAATCTAATGTCTACTTGGTTGGTTACAATAAATCACTGCAAGAAAAAGTTAATGACCTGTCAATTGGTTCAGCAAAGTTAGACAAGATGCTTAATGTTGGAAAAAGTTTTCATGATAAAACTGGTTTAGGATATGTTGCTGGTGAGTCATCTACTTCAGTTTCACGACCTTGGTTTGTCAAAGTTAGTGAGCCACACTCACCGAAGTCACTGGTAATCACAGCTCCACAAGAATATAGGTTCATTAATAACAAGAAGAGTCGCCAAGTGTTGTCTAGTTCCACTGCTCATACAAGAACCAGATTTGTACTCACGTGTCACCACTGTGGAGTAACTGGTCACATCAGACCTAAGTGCCGTAAACTGAAAGTCAAGAGTCTATCTAAGCACAATAGCTCACTTAGAGAACAGGTTGATTTGTTGCTTGTTGAAGTGACCAGAATTTCAAAACTTGTTGAGTCATCTTCTTCACCACCGAGTAAGTCCAAGACTAAATGGGTAAAGAAAAAGAAAAAATGTTTGGTTGCCTTGTCTGTCTTGAATTTGCGTGATCCAACTTGTTGGTACATTGATAGTGGCTGTTCCAAACACATGTCTGGTAACAAATCTGTCTTTGTAAATTTGAATGATTTTGATGGTGAGTTTGTTGAGTTTGGGGGTGGTGAAACTGCAAAAATGACTGGTCAAGGGGATGTTCAGCTCCCCGGGTTGCCTCTGCTTGAAGGAGTGAGGTATGTAGAAGGCCTTAAGTCCAACCTCATTAGTGTGTCACATTTATGTGATCAATGGGCAGATGAGGTCTGCATGTCTATTAGAGGTTGAAGGATTGTTCATAGCAATGGTCACAATTTAATTCAAACAGGTAGGTCAAGTGACAATTGCTACACACTTGATAGCCAAACCCTGGCTGCCAAGTTGACCTGTCACTCTGTGACTGATAAGACCACTGCCTTATGGCATCAAAGGTTGGGACATATGAATATAAATGATTTGTACACCTTGGCTAAGAAACAACTTGTTAGAGGTCTTCCTAAGCTAGACAAGCCTTCAAAGCACATCTGTGGTCCTTGTCAATTGAGAAAACAGTCACGTGTTGCACACAAGAGAGTCAAAGATGTTGGAACTTCTCATCCTCTTGAGCTCATTCACATGGATCTAGTTGGTCCGGTTCAAACTGTGTCTGTAGCTGGTAGAAAGTATATTCTTGTGATTGTTGATGATTTTTCTAGATACACTTGGGTGTCTTTCTTGAGAAAAAAGTCGGATGTTTTTCAAAATTTTGTGACTGTGTTCAAACAAATTCAGAATAAGGTGTTGGCTGGTCATCCCTCTCTAGTTAGAATCAGGACTGATCAAGGTACTGAATTTGAGAACTCCTTGTTTGCTGATTTCTATGCTAGCATGGGGATCAAACATGAATTTTCGGCTCCAATTACTCCTCAACAAAATGGGATTGTTGAGAGGAAAAATAGAGTCCTGATTGAGATGGCTAGGGTGATGCTAAATAGCAAAATCTAGCCATGAATCTGTGGGCCGAGGCCATTAACACTGCTTGCTATATCTTGAATAGAGTCTACTTGAGACCAGGCACAGATCAGACTCCCTATGAGATCTGGAAGGGAAAGAAACCTATGATTAGTCATCTTAGGGTGTTCGACAGCACTTGCTACATTCTAAGAGATAGGGAACACTTAGCGAAGTTTGATCCAAACAGTGATGAAGGCATCTTCCTTGGATATTCCACGACTAGTCGAGCCTATAGAGTCTTCAACCTTAGAACCAATACCATCATGGAATCCATTAATGTCACAATTGATAATCTTGATGCATCAATTGATCAAGCTGTAGATGATGATGGGTTGTTTCCAGGAAAGGTCACTGAGTCTGCTAGTGAGACTCAGGTAGAAAATGATGATGGGTCATCAGATTCTGACTCTGACAGTTCAGAGAGTTCTAGATAGCCACCGAAAAAGAAACCAAACTGGGTAGTGTGTAGACATCCTGAAGACAACATCATTGGGTCAGTTAAGGAAGGAGTAAGAACTAGAAGTCAAATCCAAAGTGAAATTGCAGATGTTTGCTATGTGTGCACTGTGGAACCTAAGAACATTAAGGAAGCTCTTGTCCATGAGGAATGGATAATTGCTATGCAAGAAGAACTAAATCAGTTCGATAGGAACCAAGTGTGGACTCTTGTTAAGAGACCAGTCACTTCAAATGTCATTGGGACTAAGTGGATCTTTAAGAACAAGAGTGATGAGACCGGAAAGATAGTGAGGAACAAGGCTAGACTTGTTGCTCAAGGGTATTCTCAAGTTGAAGGGATTGACTTTGAGGAAACATTTGCACCCGTAGCTAGACTTGAATCGGTTTGGTTGTTGTGTGCTATTGCTTGTCATCTAAAGTTCAAGTTGTACCAAATGGATGTCAAAATGGCTTTTCTAAATGGTTACTTGAATGAGGATGTGTTTGTTGAACAACCAAAAGGTTTTGAGGATCCTCATATGTCGGATGGTGTTTATAGATTGAAAAAGGCATTGTATGGTTTGAAGCAAGCTCTAAGAGCTTGGTATGATAGACTGTCTAGTCATCTGCTGTCAAATGGATACACTCGTGGATCCGTTGACAAGACCTTGTTCATCAAGCGAACTAAAAGTGATGTGGTTGTTGCACAAATTTATGTTGATGATATTGTTGTTGGGTCTACTTCGGAATCTCAAGTTCAACAATTCATAAGAATTATGAATAGTGAGTTTGAGATGAGCTTAATTGGTGAATTGAACTATTTCCTTGGTTTGCAAGTTAAACATGAAGAGACTGGTCTCTTCATTTCTCAACCCAAGTATGCTGCAAACCTTGTTAGCAAATTTGGATTCTCCTCTGCCAAACCTGCTAAGACCCCCATGAGTAGAACCACTAAGTTGTCTAGTGATAAGAAGGGCAAGATTGTTGACCAGACACTCTACAGAAGCATGATTGGCAATTTGCTGTATCTTACTGCCAGTAGACTAGACATCTCCTTTTCTGTTGGAGTTTGTGCGCGATTTCAAAGTGATCCTAGAGAGTCTCATTTGCATGCCGTGAAAAGGATCATCAAGTACGTTAGTGGAACTCTATCATTTGGTATTTGGTATACTTTTGATACCAATACTAACTTGGTTGGGTTTAGTGACGCCGATTGGGCGGGTTGTAGTGATGACCAGAAAAGTACTTCCGGTGGTGTGTTTTACCTTGGCAATAACATGGTTTCTTGGTATAGCAAGAAACAAAATTCTGTGTCAATGTCTACTGCCGAGGCTGAATACATTGCGGTAGGAAGTTGTTGCACACAGTTACTATGGATGAAACAAATGCTTTGTGACTATGGTATAATTCGTGACCAGTTCACCATTTACTGTGACAACACTAGTGCCATATGCATATCTGAAAATCCCGTGCAGCACTCTAGAACCAAGCACATTGATATTAGGCACCACTTTATTAGGGATCTCGTTGAGTCAAAGATTTTAATGCTCAAATTTGTAGCTTCGGAGAAACAACTTGCTGATATATTGACCAAACCCTTAGATGATCAGGTCTTGACTAGTCTTCGAAAAGAGTCTTGGAATCTGTGTTATGGAATAATTGTGACTAGTCGTAGTCGGTGCTTGTACATATTTCAGGTTCCTGCATATCATGCATCATGAAAAAATGGAAAATTCTCAATCAGTCTAGTCTCTTTGAATTGGTACTCTAAATCAAATGCTTGTTGAATATAATTGAAGTACTAGGTTAAGTCACATGTTCATAATCCCATTTCCTGTCAAAAGAGTAAAGATATGAGTTTTAAAGTTTCATTGTTTAAATTTGTTCTCCTCCCTTTTCTAAAAACTCTTACTTCTTGATGATGATCAATTGTGTTACCTCTTGTGTTTTTCAAAAGAAATGTGTAGTAAAAAAATGGAGAATTTCCTCGAAAATGAAAACGAGAAGGACAATAAGGCCCTAACTCGAAATATATATATATATATATATATAATGCAACTGAAGCAATTGATAAAATAATTACTTGAAAATAATGAATTCAAAATAACATATCTGAAAATAAACTTCAATTAATTGATTGACTGTAGAGCTGCTTACTTTGGATACAAAGGTTTACTGGGGATAGAAAGAGATATCGAAAGTAGTAGGATACATGAATATCACAGTTTGATATCTCAAGTATACTAAAACAATCTTGTTAATCTCTTTGAATTGGATAAATAAGATTGACTTCCAAAATGAGATCTTCTTTCTCTTGATCGGAGATTTTTAACTGACTAATAGTTTTCTTGACTCTACAGTCTTTGGCATAATGACCTTTCTTTTGACACTTAAAGCAGGTGATATTACTTTTGTCTTTGGTCTGGTATTTTTGACTAGGTTTGGTATTTTTCTTCCAATGGCGTTTGGGTCTGGGTTTGGAATAAAATACATCATTGGCAGGTTTACTCTTATCGTATCGTTTGTACTTGTGAGACCTTTTGTGACTAGGGTATTTTTGACTGGACTTGGTATTTCTGGAAGGGGCTATTGGAGGTAGACCGTATTGTTCACAGAAATTACCCATTTCGTATTTGGCGATTTTCCTATCGCTGTTGACTTGTTTACTGATTTTCATATCAATACACATCTTCAAACCTTCTTGTTGAATGGTATTGATAATGTTTCCGTATGTGAGACTGTCGTAGGGAATGACATTGTTCTCATTACTGAGGACTTGTCTGATTTTGTGTGCGAATAAATTGGGAAGACCGTTAATGAACTTTTCTTTCCAGAAAGGCTGATTACTGTCTTCTCTGAGCATGACTCTAGATATAAAGACATCTTTATACCATCTGAAATCACTGAGAGTTGGGCATCGCAGATTACTGAGTTGGTCATGGATCCTAGAGGTGATGTTACTAGGAGTACCTATGAAATGTTCTATGATTGTGAATAGAAGAGTATTGACTGGATCTGGAATACCTTGTCCGATGGTTTCATCGAAGATTGGTAGTCCATCTTCATCTTGTTTGACTGCTGATCGAATGGCTTGTTTGGAATCAGGAGTGAGATGGTTTTCCCACCAAGATAGGAGAATGCCGGTAAAACCGGTGACTAGCAAATCAAAGATTTGTGGTTGACTATATTGATGAGTAGTGGAGTAGGTGTTGGCCACCATAGACATATGTTGAAGTTTGTTCAACAATTCTTGTTCTGACAGACCATCTATGTTCCATTCATAAAGCTTGTCTGCAGAAACTGCGAATTGGTTTGAGAACATTCTTTCTTCAAACTGCATATCAGGAGGTGTTGGCCTTGGGTACCAGTTTTTGGTGAGACTGGTAGGATTGACTCGAGTTTTGTTGTGGATTCGTTTGACTTCGAGATTTTTGAAAGCATTTTCAATTTGACTGATGTTATCTGATTCTGGTTCTGAGGAATCAGACTGTTGGCTAGTTTGGGAGACATTTATCATGTTTACAGAAGGGCCTGATTTGGTTGGGGTTAGGTCCTTAAGCATTTGTTCAATTTTAACTAGCGTAGGGTCCTTAGGCTTAAGACTTGGGCCTGGTTTGGACTCAAACTTGACTAATGGGCTTTCTCTTTTGGCAGAACTGGGTTGACTGAGAAATTGGTCAGTATTGGTTTCAATTTTGTCTAACTGTTTTCCAATGGTGATTAGACACTGGTTGGTGTAATTATTTTGTTCGATGACCTTTTTGACTTCGGAATCCTTGTCAGGGATTTTGAATGGAGAAGCAATGATGGATGTTTCTAAGTGTGGGATGACTATTGTTTCGACTGGAGGATGACTGGCAGACGCATGTGATTTATCTGGTTTTATCCAGCTTTGTTTGGTAACTACATTGACATTACTGTGTGACTCATCAATGAAATCCAGAAAGAATATTTCTTTTTGGTTTTCAATCATTGTGTTTTTCCATTGACTAAATAGTTCCTTCTTCTCTGACTCAGAGAATTGTTGACGGAACTGGTTTCGTCTTTGGATGTTTACTTCGTGTGTAAAATGCTTATCAAGCATTTTCCAATTGATTTTGAATTCTTTGGTGATAGTGAGGAGTTGGGAGTTAATGGGAGGAGTGACTTCAAAATCAGTAGCTGTGGGTGACTGTTTGTCTGACTCGGAATCGTCATTGTTTGTGTAACAAGGATGGGTGACTTGAGAAGTAGTTTGGACTTCTTCTAACTTAAGTTTTTTAAATTCTTTATCGATATCTTCATCGCGTCGGAGAACTCCTTCGGTTGTCGCTGACTCGGCAAAGGAATGTCTTGGCGGTAAGATACGATTTGTTTGACTGGGAACGGTTCTGATGCTAATTGGCTTTGGATCAGAAGAGGAAGGCTGACCTCTAAAGTTTATTTTGACTGTACCGTCTAGGTATTGTTGGATGTAATCTAGAGATGACTGGGTATTCTGGATATCTGTAGGTTGGTTTTCGTTAACTAACAACCAATCTGTGGGAAGGTTGATTTCTGACCATCTGAGTGTTTGGGGAATTCTAATGTTGGCATTGCTTTGGTTACTTTGAATGAGAAGTGTTTGGTCTTTGGGACTTTTGTTGACTATGTCTGGTATTTGGCCTAGGTTGGACCTAGAACTGACTGAAGAATTAGATCGAAATAATCGACTCATCTTGACAACTGGCTAGGGATCTAAAAATTGACTGACTTACTATTCATCATCGTTTCTCTATCCATGTGTACCTGGTAACTCGAGAAGATCTCTTCCTCACCGCTCATGCCCCCCGCTCATGCCTCACCTGGGACTTACTGTTTGGTCTTTGGCCTTACTGTTTGGATAGATAGACAGATAGATAAACAATAAATGAATCAACAGATAGATAACCAGCCACTTGGGCGGAATGAGTTGACTGAATCGAAGAAAAACTTCAGACAGATAACTGGATCTCAACACTTATGGCTCTGATACCATAAAGGCACAGAGGTGCATGCGGAAGGTAGATAATCAAAATGACTATGAAAATAATGTGATATGATGAAAATAATGCAACTGAAGCAATTGATAAAATAATTACTTGAAAATAATGAATTCAAAATAACATATCTGAAAATAAACTTCAATTAATTGATTGACTGTGGAGCTGCTTACTTTGGATACAAAGGTTTACTGGGGATAGAAAGAGATATCGAAAGTAGTAGGATACATGAATATCACAGTTTGATATCTCAAGTATACTAAAACAATCTTGTTAATCTCTTTGAATTGGATAAATAAGATTGACTTCCAAAATGAGCTCCCTGAGGAATGTGACTGAAGAGTCCTTATATAGAAACTGAGTGAAGGACCTGTATAATTGCTCACCGAAAGTGTGAGAATCTTGACTGTTGATGAATAATGACTTGTCTGAGCTTTTTACTGTTGATGACTAGTGACTTGTCTGTTGACTGTTGAATCACGTGCTTTGACTTGTGTCCTTATCCGGCCATGTCGTAGGGATCTATGTCGGCATAAGGGTCTTGGGCATCTTGAAAATTCTGGTAACTTTGACGGTCGTCTTCTTGACTGTCTTCATCTGGATAATCTGCCCAACGCAGTGGTTTTGCTGGGCTTGGAGCTGGGGTGACTGCTGGAGTGACTGGTACTGACGAGGAAGATGATTCCTCTTTGTTGACTTCTTCTTCATTGCCTTCTTTTTGGTTGGCAAGGAGTAGTAGTTTACTGGCCATTTCTTTGAGTTCGGCTTTTGACTTTCCTTCAATACTGAGAGAGGAGGAAGATGACTGTGATGTTGCTGGTTTGACTTCCTTGGGCTGGATTGCCGGAAATTCTTCATTAACTTGTTGAATGATTTGGTGGTGCTTGAACTTATCCCACCATTTGACTGAAATTGATCTGGTGAGAATACCTGAATTGACTATGTATTGCCATTTCATAATCCATGGCATTTTATATTTTGATACAAATAAAAGTAAATGCGGAAATCTAGCATTTTGTTGACTGGGCTTGTGGCGGACTGAGAAATGCTTGACTGAATCTTGAAGCTCCTTGGGGAGAAGCTCGAATGATGGTCCGAACATGGCCCACCATTTTTGGAACCATAACGGAAGTTGACTTCTGAATTTACTGTCGAAGCAAATGAACCAAGAGTGGCTGAATGCTTCATTCTGATGGAGAAATATTCTGAACCAAGCCTCCATATAGTCGTAGTAGTTGTATACTACTCCTTCTGTGAGAGTCTTGGGCTTGAATGGTTGACTGTCCCATTGTTCTTGGGTGATTACTCTGAGAATGTAAATAGAATGATAAAGGAGTTTTGGCTGCTCGCTTTTATCATAGATTGGTTTTATGGTGACTGACTGGGTAGAGAATAGGATATCTCTGTAAAAGGCAAGTGATCTACTGGGATGCATTGGGGCATAGTGGAAGCCTGGAGGGAAATAGGCTTTTGCTAATTGACTAGGGTTTTTTATATGACTGAGGCAATCTTCAATATAAAATAAAGGGTGACTGGGAGATTTTTGGAAGTATGGTGAAGACTTCTGATAAATGGTGGATGGTTGTCCATGGGACTGTGACTGGGTTACTGACTGGAAAGGATCAAATTGGGTTACTAATGCTGACTGGTAATTGGGGCGGATTTGTCCTAATGTGGTAAATCTGTTTGTGACTGTAATGGGAGATGATTGACTGAAGGGTACCATACTCTGAGATGGCTGTTCTGGTCTGACTGGTTTTTGGGAAGTTGACTCTTGTTTGGCGGATCTTAGGGGATACCTAGATCCCATCTTGCTTTCCCTGTAAAAACTCTCTGGTTAAGAAATCAGGGATTGAGTTCTGACTACCTTTAATATATTCAATTTCAAAATCAAAAATACTAAGTATAGCTTGCCATCATGCAAAAATCTGTTTTGATGCAATGTTTTGAACATCTTTTTCTAAAATATGCTTTGCAGATTTGCAATCTACTCTGACTAAAAATTTTTGATTTAATAAATCATCTTGAAATTTGGATATGCATAATACAATAGATAATATTTCTTTCTTAATAGTACTATAATTATGCTGTGTATGATTCCAAGTTCCTGAATGGAAACGAACAATTTGTTCAGGACTGGAATTGTTGACTCTTTGCTTGAGGATGCCGCCGTAACCGAGTTCGGAGGCGTCTGTTTCAACGATTTTGAAGGAGTTGACTGTGGGAATACCAAGACATGGAAGAGACTTAACATATGTCTTGATTTCTTTGACTATTGAAGTATGAGCATCAGTCCAGGGAGGAGGATTGTTCTGGAGCCGATCAAATAATGGCTTGCATTTGACTCGAAGACTTTGATAGAATTCTGCAACGTAATTAAGTGATCCTAGAAACCTCTGCAACTGGGTTTTGTCTAAGATCTTATCTGGGAATTTTTCTGCAAATTGGATGACTCTGTCAATAGGAACTATGGTTGACTGGTGGATGTGATATCCTAGAAATCTGACTTTAGTCTGGAACAGCTTAATCTTCGGGGTTGAAACAACTAAACCGTTAGTTTTGACTGCATGAAAGAATGACTTAAGATGCTTCCAATGTTCTTCAATGGAGTTGGAGAATATAAGAACATCATCAATATAAACAATAGAGAAATGACTAAACGGGTTAAATATTTCATTCATAATGTTTTGGAATTCACTAGGTGCATTCTTTAAACCGAATGGCATAACATTCCATTCATAATGACCAAATGGGGTGACAAATGCAGTTTTGTATTTGTCTTGTTCATGAAGTTGGATTTGCCAAAATCCACTTTTCATATCAAACTTAGAAAAGATGACTGCTTGACTTAATCTGCTAATGAGATCTTTTTTGTTGGGAATGGGGTATCTGATCCATTCTAAGACATTGTTTAGGGGCTTATAATTGATGACTAACCTGGGGGCTCCTCTTTCTATCTCAGCGTTTTTCTGGACATAAAAGGCTGCACAAGACCAGGGAGATTTACTTTTTCTAATAATACCTTTACTGACTAATTCTGTAATTTCTTGTTTACAGAATTCCATAAGTTCATGACTCATTTGAATGGGACGTGCTTTGGTAGGGATATTCCTTTCATCAAATTCTTTGATGTAAGGAAGCTTGACTGTATGACGCTTTCTGTTCCAGAAGGCGTTAGGAAGATCAGATCAGACTTCTGTCCTGAGTTGTTCTTCAAACGAAAGGAGTTTTTGTTTGAAGTGACTGTGAAGTAATTGTTCTTCAATTCTTCTGAACTTGATTTCACTCTTGAGATGACTAATGTGTTTGACTTTGCTCGTGAGTAGGCTAACTGACTTGGAAATGGAATTTTCCTGCAGAGCATGAATTTCCTTAAGCTCTGGATGACTTAGGAATTTGAATTTGACTTTTTCACCCATTGGATAGGTTGTGATTCCATCATTTTCAGTGGTGAAAGGATATAGCAGAGCAATGAAAGGAAGACCTAAGATGACTTGGTCTGTCATGTTTTTGACTAATACGAATGAAGTTTTAAAACATACTTGACTCTGGCAGATATGAGCTTTGGAAATTTCATAATTAATTTCCATCTTACTACCGTTGGCTGACTTGAGAGATTCTTTGGTCTTGGAGTAGAATTGAGTTGGAATTAATCCTTCCTGAATGCAATTTAGATCTGCACCAGAATCGATTAATGCTTTGATTTCAAGTCTGAAATCATTGATGACTATGGTTATTCTGGAATACCATTTTCGAATTTGAATTCGTTCTAGGTATGACAGGACATGTTCGTAACTGTTTTTCTCTTCTTCAGTTGGTGTTTTCTGAGGAAGTCTTAACTTAAATGTTTCTAAGTCTTGACTGATTAAATATTGACCTGTTTTTAATTCTTGGTTCTGTTGCTTAAGAATTCTGACTTCTGACTTAAGGTGGTTGACTTCAGAATGGAGGTCGTGAAGGGTTGGCAACTTACCTTTGTTTTTACTGAATTTTTCTAATGTGGTGTTAAGACAGACTTTTACTTCTGGGGTCTTAGGCTGGGTTTCTTCTGACTGGAGCATGACTTTGTTCAGTTTTTTCAGATACTCGGTTTTGAGTTCTGGATTTTCTAGTTTACTGATAAGATCAACTAAAAGTTCTTCCTGTTCTTCTTGTTTTGTAAGAACAGTTACTGTTTTACAGCAAGTGTCTTTACAACCAAAATTGATATCAGGAGAACTAGAACTTGAACTATCAGAGGCTGACTCTGTGTCTGACTCTGGGTTTGACTCTAAGTTATCATCACTGGTTTCTCTGATCTGGAGTGTATATATATATATATATATATATATATATATAAATAAATTTTGGGCTTGAGTCAAAATAAAGATGTGTCAATGTTACACCACTCCTTAAAGTTCAATGTGTTCATCACATAACTACAATTAAGACCAAATTTTCAAGTTGTCACTATTTTGAAAGTCTATAAGTGTTGTGGGTATATGATTTAGTGTGTAATTAAATGGTAGTCGATTTTCTTTGGAATTCTTACTCAATATGATCTAGACTTCTCATTCCCAAATGTGTCATGTGACCTAGTCATTAAATCCATTATATTCTCTAATCATGTTATTGGGAGTTCGAATTTAAATATGAGTACAAGTTTGGTTATAAAAAATAAGTCATGCATTTTATATTTTGTCATATACATCATTTGTCAAGCACTACCTATTGGGTTGTCACATTATGTCCTATACCTATTTGTCAATCTGATACTATGTCTTTGATCATTAAAATGTTTGTTTCGGATGCCTTGTATGTGTGTGATAATTTGTAATGTTGTGTGGACACTTAATGCACCGGTTGAGTGTTTAGTTGTGTGGAAACGGACTCTTTAAGAGAGTTGTCTCTTCAATTCAAAATCCACCTTTTCCCCTCCACTAGATGACCGACACGTTATTACTGGTGCATGTACCGAAGGTTTCTTCAACATTCCATGGCAGCTTTTGGAGTTTTTGAGGCATTAAAGAATCTAGGTTTCCCTTGTCGCCGCTCATAAAGGTCTCTCACTTTTCGGATTTCTTCCAAAAAATCTTGCCAAGATTTCTCAAAGTTTCGAAAACTCTCCAAACTTTCCAAATTTCCCAAAATCCGCCAACCACCGTGTTGCTACTTCTCGCACTTGCTTCGTTAGCCCATCTGTACTTCAACTCTGCGGACTTCGATGATGAAGTCCAAGTCATTCAACCGGACTCCCCACCGGCTGAACCTGCAAATTCGTCTGTCTCTGCGGCTGGCTCGGTGTTTAATGGTGTTGGACCATCTAACCCAGTTAATTCCGTTCCCATCGATGTTGAACCCCCACACCCTACTGTCTCTGTTCACAGTGGGAATTCCTCTCCTCCATCCGATCACTCATTGCATGTTGGAGCCAGTTGCAACCGCCGTACTGATGGAACCAGTTGAAGATGATGAACAAGTGGAACCGGTTACACCTGTCGAGCGATCAAAGAAGAAGAGTGGTGGTCGAAAGAAAGCAACAGCCAATCGCCGCTGACAATCCCCTCGCAATCCTCAGTCAATGATCAATCATCCCCGATTTGTGAATGAGGGAGCGCGTAGATACTTTGACCAAGTCTCTTCTCGCATGGTGGTCTCCGAAAGAGGGTATCCTGTAGGTTATTTGATTGGCTGTCCTTGTGACAAAAACATTGTAAAATATGTAACAAGCTCAATTAGTCACTAAGTTTATATTTCTAGATCTTTAGGATATTGAAGAAGCTTGGAAGGTTGAAGATTGAAGATGCATTCATATAACACATTCATTTGCATAGTCTTTTTGTGTCAAAAACCTTGTCCTTTCTTTATTTAGTAAAAAGGTTTTAAACACTTTAAAGCTTTGGACTTGTTTTCACAAGAATAAGGATTTTAGGATTTTCATTACTGGTCATCTATTTCATGCACGTGACGGTTGGCTACTTTTTTGATAGATTGATTAAACAGCCCATGCATTTATCCGCTGGTCAATCAACTGCGCCCCACTCACTCGGATCTGCCTAGGTTGTTTTAAAAAGAGAGTTTAAGGTTTAATCTTGGCCGTTTATCTCTTATCCCTTTGTGTCTATATAAACACAACTTCATCCTCAATAACGGCTAGGGTTTTCAAGCTAAACATCTTTTGCATTTTCTGAAAAACTCTCTTTGTCTAGCTGCATTTTTCCTCTCAGGTTCTTACTTGTCTTCTTGAGTGCCTAGTTCACTTATATAGAAGCTCCATAAGATTGTGAGGTTTGCTAGTTTTTGAATCTTGTTTTCAAAGTTGTTTTTCATAGAAAACACATTAAGCTTACTTTGAAAGAAGGTTCATCTTTCTTAGTTCGGCTTGTTTTAAAGTTTTCATACTTTGAGTCGAGTTAGGAGTGTGCAACACCAGTCTCTCATGTTCATGCATGTTTGTAGACTTTGTTGAGTATTAGAGGTCATTGACCTTAGTAGGTTTGCTGCCCAGTTTGTAGCTGCAAGCAGTAAACAAAGTCACTGTTTTATTTCTTGCAAGTTTACTGCTTTCTGGAAATAAATCTGTGACTGGTCATAAATCATCACAGCATACATTTTCGGTGCCACGTTAGAGGAATACTTGTGTATGTCCTTGTAGCGTGTTGACCAAGCGAGGATCCGCTGAAAGTGAAGTGATTGAGAAGAAGCCGCATGAGGGACTGCTGCATCTAAGTTAGGCCATCTCCAGTCGAAAAGGGCTACAATGTAGCCATGCTACATTGTAACCCTTCAAAATATGATTTTTTAAGAGAATAGTGGTAGGCTACATTTTGCCATCTCCAAACGGAACGGGCTACATTGGTTGGGATGTTGGGATTTCTTTTGGGAAGTGGGTGGGGCCTTGGTTGCAAGTGGGTGTGTTGCTTTCTCAAATTGTAGCCCGGTCATGAGAGGAGGCTACATGCAGCCCCCTTTGTAGCCTTCTAGCCCTCTTCAATTTGTAGCCCAAATTGTAGAACTCTCGTCTGAAGATGGTTTTGAACCAATTTTGGGGGCTACAATAGGTGTAGCCAGCCCTCATGACCTCGGCTGGAGATGGCCTTAGGTAACTAGATATTGAGCTTGGTCTGAACCTTGTACTGGGCATCTTTTACCATTTCATAGTGGAAGGCTGGTCTTCTGATAGACCCCCGGTTTTTTATCCCTTTGTGGATTTTTCCGGGTACCAAAACCCCGTGTACATCTTTGTGTATCGTTAAACATTCGGCTTAATTAAAATTGGATTTAATTTTGCACCAAGTCACTTAACATGCAAACTGGATAATTCTGCCTGACTGGTCATCTTAACTGCTGCATTAGAAACGCTGGTTTGATATAGTTGTAGTTGTGGATAGCTCACGAATATCAAACTCACTGGTTTCGTTGAGGACCTAAGTTGGCATTGCATCTGAGTGTTGTTGATCAAATCACAAGCATCCACAAGTAATATCTATCAAGTACTTAATCTAATTAATCTGTAAAGTTCATCACACTGTGACTGGTCATCTGTGTGATCATTGTTTGTACTGTTTGTTAAACAAAAGGGAATTAGTTTTAAAATACCCCCCTCATTGCCAACCTGCATATCCAATGCTTGACTTCTCTGTTGATCTAGTCACATCCTTAGGTCTAGGGTTTGTCCAAGTTGTTGTTAGGTCATTCAATTTGGGATATTTGTTGTCAAGTCCTCCAAATGGGTTCAAGTTTAATCTAACGGTGGTTAGGGAATTCTTTGCAAATTTTCCAAAACTCGATGCTTTTTCATATAATGCGGATGTTGTAGTGCGTGGGGCTGTTATTCACTTCGACCCATCTATCATTTATGAATTCGTTGGGCTGCCTAGTCACACAGATCATGATGCATACACCACTTATTTGGAAGAGTCTTGTTGTTTACTTATGCAAGATTTCTCTATTTTAGCCTTTCATGATCCTGATCTTGTCTTAGGTGTAGGTAAAAAACCTTGTAGGTCTCATCTATCCCCAGGGTACCATTTGTTGTTGTATATCATTAAAACGAACATTCTGCCAACCGGCAATGCAGCAAACGTTACTTTGGAAGCCGCTAGACTAGCTGTCCTCTTAATACAGCGTTTTCCCATTCCGTTAGGTCACATCATCTTTGATTCCATTATGTCTAAGACTCGGAACACGGTAAAAATAGAAGGAACTCGTGCATCTATTGTTTTTCCGTGCTTCATCCATCATTTGTGTGAACGTGTGGATGTGCCTATGGATGAGTCACAAGATGTGTATGAGAGTCCTAAGTGTCCTATGACCGAAGACTTGTTGAAGAAAAGTGAAAAGGCTGCTAAGAGTGCTCGGGGTTCCAAATTGTCAATCAGACCAGTCTCTCCTGCAAATCTGTCTTCCACCATTGAAGCAGCAGTGAAAAAGGCTGCTGCCAAGGTCATTAAGGCATTTAGTGCTAAGCGTTAGAGGAGGACCTCGAGGAAATATGCCAAGAAATACTGATCATGTTGTTGTGAAGTTGATTGTTGTTTGTTTGTCTGTTCTGTTTTTATTCTGTCTGGTCATGAACAATTTATGGTTAAGTGTTATTTTGCTTGGATGTATCTTAATTGCCCATGATGAACATTGGGGCTTCTTTTGCTGTGACTAGTGCTATTTCTGTTTTTGTTTAAATTGCTTGCTTGTGCCTGGTTGTGATATTAAGGGGGAGTGCTCCCTCACTATTGCTTGCTGCTTATTGCATGTGCTCTAAAGCTCCGTTTGTGCTATATATATTCTCTCTCAATTGTTGATTGATGGTTATGTAATTATGCTTCCAATGTTTACCATACTCATTGTTACATCCTTTGTCTTGCCATGACAAAAAGGGGGAGTAGATACTTCAATCACACGCTTAGGGGAGTACTTTTTCGCATATACGTTAACTCTGATATGACTATGCTAGTTAGGGGGAGAATACATTCTATTGTATGTTGCCTTGAGTTTTCCTGTAGGTACATTTTGACTAATCAGCATAGTTAGGTTTGGTGAGTGTGAGCGATGTGAGTTATGGGGTTGTTTTTGTCAAGGAAAGCCAAAGGGGGAGATTGTAGGTTATTTTATGATTGGTTATCCTTGTCACAAAAACATTGTAAAGAATGTAACAAGATCAATTAGTCTATAAGTTTTATCTCTAGATCTTTAGGAAAATTGAAGAAGCATGGAAGATTAAAGATAGATGATGGTTGAAGATGCATTCATATATAGTGTTCATTTGCATATATATTTTGTGTCAAAACATAGGTCTTAATGTTTTCTAGTCAAAACGTTTTTAAAACACTTTAAAGTTTTGTAGTTGTTTTCACAACAATAAGGATTTCAGATCTTCTGTGACTAGTCATCTATTTCATGCACGTGAAGGTTGACTACTTTTCTGACGGATTGATTAAACAGTTCATGCTTTTATCCTCCGGTCAGTCAACTGCGCCCCACTTACTCGGATCTGCCTAGATTATTTTAAAAAGAGAGTTAAAATCTTGGTCGTTTATCTCTTATCCCTTTGTGTCTATATAAACACAACGTAATCTTCAATAACGGCTGGGGTTTTCAAGCTAAACATCTTTTGCATTTTCTGAAAAACCCTCTTTGTCTAGCTGCATTTTTCCTCTCCGGTTCTTACTTGTCTTCTTGAGTGCCTAGTTCACTTATATAGAAGCTCCATAAGATTGTGAGGTTTGCTAGCTTTTGAATCTTGTTTTCAAAGTTGTTTTTCATAGAAAACACCTAAAGCTTACTTCGAAAGAAGGTTCATCTTTCCTAGTTCGGCTTGTTTTAAAGTTTCCATACTTTGAGTCGAGTTAGGAGTGTGCAACACTAGTCTCTCATGTTCATGCATGTTTGTAGACTTTGTTGAGTATTAGAGGTCATTGACCTTAGTAGGTTTGCTGCCCAGTTTGTAGCTGCAAGCAGTAAACACAGTCATCGGTTCATTTCTGGGAAGTTTACTGCTTTCTGGAAATAAATCTGTGAGTGGTCTTAAATCAGCACAGCATACATTTTCCGTGCCACGTTAGAGGAATACTTGTGTATGTCCTTGTAGCGTGTTGACCAAGAGAGGATCCACTGGAAGTGAAGTGATTGAGAAGAAGCCACACGAGGGACTGCTGCATCTAAGTTAGGTAACTAGATATTGAGCTTGGTCTGAACCTTGTACTGGGCATCTTTTGCCATTTCATAGTGGAAGGCCGGTCTTCTAATAGACCCCCGGTTTTTTATCCCTTTGTGGATTTTTTCCGGGTACCAAAACTCTGTGTCCATCTTTGTGTATCGTTAAACATTCGGCTTAATTAAAATTGTATTTAATTTTGCACCAAATCACTTACATGCAAACTAGATAATTCTGCCTGACTGGTCATCTTAACTGCTACATTAGAAACGCTGGTTTGATATAGTTGTAGTTGTGGATAGCTCACGAATATCAAACTCACTGGTTTCGTTGAGGACCTAAGTTGTTATTGCATCTGAGTGTTGTTGATTAAATCACAAGCATCCACAAGTAATATCTATCGAGTATTTAATCTAATTAATCTGTAAAGTTCATCACACTGTGACTGGTCATCTGTGTGATCATTGTTTGTGCTGTTTGTTAAACAAAAGGGAATTAGTTTTAAAAATACCCCCCTCATTGCCAACCTGCAATTGGCATCAAAGCAGGGCTTTAGACATACTTCAAGGAAGGTCTTGGGTTGGTTGGTTTAAGGGTGTAGACAATGGAGAGAGATCGAGTAGCCGGTTCGGTGAACTCACCTCCATACTTCGATGGCACAAACTACGCTGCCTGGGGAGATAAGTTCGAAATCTTTCTTGATGCGTATGATGAATTTGCTTTCCAATATTTGTCTGTTTAATGGCGTCCTCCGTTTAGAATTGTTGACGGTGAGAGAGTGAACATACCTAGAGATGACTGTACACAGGTTCAGGTCAATGCATCTAATGCTAATAAAAAGGCTAGGAACGCCATAGCTATTGCCGTTTCCAGTGCACAATATTCACATATTCAGCACTATACAACAGCTAGGGAAGCATGGGACAAGTTGCGTGTCATTCACGAGGGTGATGACCAGGTTGGGGACCTAAAGCTTGAAATGGTCCTATCCGAGTTTGAAGAACTCAGGATGACTGATTTAGAGAGCTTCTCTGATTTCTATCTCAGACTTGAGAGTGTCACAAATGCCGCAATGAGTCTAGGAGCACCTATTTCAGAATTAACAATTGTTCAAAAAGTGTTGAGGGTGTTACCGAAGAGGTTTTCCGCGAAGAAGGCCACAATCAAGGAATGTCAAAACATGTCCGACATAAAACTTCCAAAACTTGTAGGAAAATTAAAGACCTATGAACTTGAGCTAAAAATGGAAGAAAGCATACATAAGAAGGATAAAGGTGTTGCACTGCAGAGTGTGTCTAATCAAGTTGAGTTGAAAAGTTCAAAAATAGAAAAGTCATCTTCGGTTGATGATGACATGGCTTTGTTTGTCAAAAGGTTTAGAAGAATTCTCAAGGATAGGAAGGATCACAAGGGTGGTGCGAACTACCCTAGAGAGTCTAAATTCAAACCACAAGGTGAAGGGTCAAATGAAAGGAAATTTGAAAAGAATTCTGGATCAAGAGATAACAAGTTCAAGAAGGGTCCAGTTAAGTGTTATACCTGTGGTGGGACTGGTCATATTTCTGTGGATTGTGCTAACGATAGGAAAGGGTCTAACAAAGGCAAGGATAAAGCCTTGAAAGCTTCTTGGAGTGATAGTGAGGATGAGGAATCACATCACTCTGACTCTTCTTCGGATAATGAAGATGATGAGATTGCCTTTGTTGTTAGAATTTCTGATCACAACTCAGAGGGTGAGGAATCCGAGTCGGGTTCACAACACATGACTGATGACGACCAGTCACCTGAGATGTATTGTCCTGTTTTTCATGACTATGACTCTCTTCCAGAGAATCAAACTTATGAGAAGATGTGTGAGAGGTATCATGTCAGCCTGCCTTGAAATTTGTCAATCCTGCAACCATTTTATTACCCGATTTAGTTACAAGTCCACGCTACTAGTCTCGGTCTGAAGAATGCTGATTCATAAAAAAAACCAAACTTATAAAGAAAGCTTCAAAACGCATGCAAGCCTCAAATTCTTTTAGTCTCTATGAAAGTGATCTATGCACTCAAAAGCACAAAGAAGAAAACTGGAGTGGAAGAGATGCAAAGAGAGTTTTCAAAAATGAGATAAATTTATTTCAAAAACCCTAATGAAAAAGTGCGAGATGTTTAGTTTAAATAGGCCAACAAGATAACAATTTTGTGGTTAATAATGGTCCATTTTGACTTGGTCTTCCCCCCCAAAACCTGGCAAATCTGAAAGTGATTGACAGCTGAGTTTGACTTCAGCAAAAGGAAAAAAGTTGTCAGAAAAATGTTCACGTAAGGGAATAAGATGACCAGTCATGTAAAACATGAAAACTTAAGATTTTTGAAAAACCTTTTCCTGAAAACCTAAGTTAACAAAACTTCTATGAATGCATATAATGTGCAGGTTGGCAATGAGGGGGGTATTTCAAAATAATTCCCTCTACTTTAACAAACAACACAAACAATAATCACAAAGATGACCAATCACCGTTGTGTTGAATTTTTACAGTTTACTTTGAGTTGTGTTTTTCAAAGTTAAAAGATTTACCACTTGACAAATATAACTTGTGGATGTTTGTGATTTGTTCTACAACACTCAGATGCCAACTTAGGTCCTCAACGAAATCAGTGAGTTTGATATTCGCGAGCTATCCACAATTACAACTTATTGAATCTAGTGCTTTCTAATGCAGCAGTTAAGATGACCAGTCATGCAGTTTTGTCCAGATTGCATGTTATGAGCGTTGGTGCTGAATTAAATCCAATTTTAATTAAGCCGAGTATTTAACAGTACACAAAGATGGACACAACATTTTGGTACCCGGAAAAATCCACTAAGGGAAAAAAAATCGGGGGTCTATCAGAAGACTGGCCTTCCACTATGAAATGGCAAAAGATGCCAATACGAGATTTCAACCACTCTCAATATCTAAAGTACCTAACTTAGATGTAGCGGTCTCTCGTGCGACTTCTTCTCAATCACTTCACTTCCAGCGAATCCTCGTCTGGTCAATCACGTTATACGGACATACACATGTATTCCTATACCGCGACACCTTTGTATGAATGTTGTGGTGACTTATGACCAGCCACAGATGCATTTCCAGAAAGCAGTAAACTCCCAGGAAATGTAACGGTGACTGTGCTTACTGCTATAGTTATAAACTGTGTAGCAAACCAACTATGGTCAATGACCTCTAGAACTTAACTAAGTCTGCAAACATGCATGACCATGGGAGACTATAGTTGCACACTAATAATTCGACTCAAATTATAAGAACTTTTAAAACAAGCTGAACTAGGAAAGATGAACCTTCTTCGAAAGTTAACTTAAAGTATTTTCTAAGAAAAACAAACTTTGAAACATGATTCAATCGCTAGCAATCCTCACTATCTTATGATGAATCTATATGAGTGAACTACGCACTCAAGAGTACATGCAAGAACCGGAGAGAAAAATTGCAGCCAACAAAGATGAGAGCTTTGAAAGTGTTTTTGAACTTTTGAACTTGAAAGCCCTAGCCGAAAATGATGAAGGAGTTAACCTTAAATAAGCTCCTAAGGATAAGAAATGGACGCCTAAATTTAATCACAAAAACTCATCTTTAACAAAACCTAGGCATATCCGAGTTAGTGGGGATCATTTGACTGTCTACTGGATAAAAGCATGTCCGGTTAAAAGCAGTGATCAATCTGTTAGAAAAGCAGTCAACGTTTACGTGCATGAAATAGATGACTAGTCATGTTTACAGAACCTTAAAGTGTTTGAAAAGTTTTGACTCAACAAAGTAAGAACCTGGGTTTTGACACAACTAAAATATGCAAGTGATCATCAATTATGAATGCATCTTCAATCGTCATCTATCTTCAATCTTCCAAGCTTCTTCAACTATTCTAAAGATCTAGAAATAAAACCTAATTGAACTAACTGAGTTTGTTACACATTTTACAATGTTTTTGTACAAGGACATCTGATGTGTGCATATCTACACAAGTTTTTGGTCATTACATGCCATACATTAAGCTGCTAAATCTTCATTATTAGTGGTTTTTACTTTGGTTTTATGTTTTGTAGGTCTTTCAAGCATTGGAATAAAAAGTCAGTCAAAAAGCCAATTTTTACTAAAAAATGTCGGTTGTGTTGAACGGGCATGATCTTTGACTAATATTGAGAACCACACCAAAAGCCCCATGTTATGACAACCACAAAGATATTAGATAACAGCCCAAATCAACGGTTTGTCAATCAGAGCCCAGGCGTCCGCTCCAAGCCCGTTTCAATGATTGCTGCTTGGTTTGACAAAAAACGACCAAAGCCCAAGTTGAAGGCCCGATTGTGCTCTGAAGACAAGGAAATGGATTCAGACGTATTTAAGCCTATATTCAGAGATATTTCTGCCTGACCAAAGAGGGAAAGAAGATCAAAATTCGAATTTGAATCAGATAAGGTAAAAATCTGATTTCAATAGGGGAATTAATAACAGAAGTCAGCTAGGGTTTCCACGACTTTTGGGAAACCTTTGCCTATAAATTCATGCCTTTGGAGACTAGAACAAGGAGATTTTTTGACTCAAAATTTGTTTATCTTGGCTGCTGCTCTGTCCTTTTCATCTAAAATCAGTTTTTCCAGTTTTATTATTTATTTATGTTTTTGATGTTAGCCATCATGTCCGGTTAATTTTTCTGTAACAAGGGGCTGTTTTGAAGCCCCAAACATGTTTGATTATATGCAATGACGTTCAGTTTGTGTTCCTTATGATTCTTGATTGAAGTATTGTTTCACTGATCTTAATAACATGAAGTCTGGTCTGTTTGTTTAGGTGGCCAACTAGATGAGCATGCTAGGATTCTATTGTTAGTTTCACATGTGTAATACGTAATCGTTATGCATGTGTACCCTGGGTAACGAAGTTAATAACCTTAACCTGTGAAACAATCTCTAGGTTCATCAAGACTGCTCTAGTACTTGTAAACCCTAGCTTCGTCCTAGACCCTTTTTCGTGTGTAATGATTCTGGATTGTTAAATCTTGCGAGCTTATGTCTTGATTGCATGTTCAGAAATAGATTAAGTGTCGAGCTTATGTACGTTTAACGATTAACTAAGAAAAGGGTAATAAACTGGTTCGAGCTTGTGAATTAGTTTGGGATGATTTCAATTGAGCTTATAAGGGATGTATTCTATAAAATTGCATGTAATTGAACATGTTTGGTGGTGGATAATCTGTCCTTAGTTGTTTCTTATTGATAGTGCAAGGTTTATTGTCTGCTCGTTTAGGGCAGATCAACATCCAATCAAAATAACCTACATAATGATAAAATGTGACCATGTGAGCATCATCAAATCTTCAATCCTCGATCTGCAAGCACAATCAACAAGTCTTCAAATCTAGAACTAAGTCTTAATTAATCTAATTGAGATTGTGATGGATTACAATGTTTATGTGCAAGGATGTCCAATAAAAATATCCTACAATCTCCACATTTGGCTTTCCCTGACAAAAACTGCCCAATATGCTCACATCTCTCAACACTCACAAAAAACTAACTAAGTTGGAACTAGTCATCAAATTGTACCTACAATGCAGCTCAAGGAACATATCAGAGCATATATCATATAATGAGTATCAGCATGCTATTTTGCTCCTCCTTTTTGTCATGGAAAGACAAATGGTAAGCATCAACGGAAGCATAAACATAACAACATAAGAAGAGAAATATGCACAAACGGAGCAGATACATCAACAATAGGAGAGAACTCCTCTTAATCCAGCAACTAAACTACACAGAATCTAAAAACATGCATAACTAGCCTAAACCCTAAAATTACGTTACAACCAAAAAATTGTTGGAGTTATGCCCTAAAAGCCAAATATTTTGTAATATTATAAACAACTCAACTATATATAAAAGGGAAAGTATCTATTAATTAATGAGCATGGCTTTTACATTATTGAGATAATATGCTATGAATGAGTCCATTGGATTAAGGTATGACTACAATGTCCTAAACGTCGTTAGGGCAAGGAGACTTGTAGGGCATAATACTTAATTCACAAAATTGTTCCTAGCCAATGGAGAGTCAATTGGGCATTGACTATCCTGTGAGGCCGGTGTATATCGCATCAGGGTTAGCATGGTCTCGTGCTACGCATATTGGATATGTGATTGATATACATGTGCTTGTTATTGACCAAGCCCACTGAACATGACCACCCCGAAGCATAAACGTATGGATGCTTACAACATGTCAAACGTTACAGAGCTTCAGGTTGTAGTATGTAACTAGTCCTTAGACCTGAGGCATCTTGGGACATCTTGTGCTTAGCATCATAAACTTTGACTTTCCTTCAAGGTAACTACATGGTTCAGTGACCCCATGGGTAAAGATTGGGTATATGGTTATAGGTACGAAGATATATGAATGCGCAATATGGAATCTATCACCTTCCGGTAATCAGTTCAATAGAAGGAGATATCCCTCAGAAGCCACTTGACGATCCATCTTAGAAATCTCTACGCAGAGTGTTTATTGATCAAGCGTAGGTTTGTATGAACCGCTTCGTCAGAGATGGATCTTGGTGATTGAGATTCTTTATAGTGATTTGACAAATCTCCATATAACTCACATCTCAATCAGGATATAGATGATAGAAGGACCGTATTACATTGTAACTACAAACCAAGGTTCGAAAAAAAGGTAAACATGATTTAGTCACGTTCACTTCTACTAATTCGGGTAGCCATGACATGTTGCTAGGCGTCAACCATGGTTTGTGGAATGTATTGTTTCACTGCTGGCTTTAGTTAGAACCTAAGAGGTCACACACCTATGAACCGCTTCGTCAGAGATGGATCTTGGTGATTGAGATTCTTTATAGTGATTTGACAAATCTCCATATAACTCACATCTCAATCAGGATATAGATGATAGAAGGATCGTATTACATTGTAACTACAAACCAAGGTTCGGAAAAAAGGTAAACATGATTTAGTCACGTTCACTTCTACTAATTCGGGTAGCCATGACATGTTGCTAGGCGTCAACCATGGTTTGTGGAATGTAATGTTTCACTGCTGGCTTTAGTTAGAACCTAAGAGGTCACACACCTATGGTAGTGCTGACGACATTAAAGGATGATGGATTATATAATTAAATGTTAATTACATAGATATATATATATATATATATATGGTTAATTGTTAATTATATATATTGGATCAATTAATACTGGGCTTGCATAATTAAATTAGAAATCATTGGGCTTTATTTAATTATACAGTTGAAAAGTCAACAACCCATAAATGAGTAGGATTGGGCCGAGGCAAAAAGCCTGTGGCGCCAACCCTAGTAAGCCTGCGGCATGAGCTTGCATATATAAATATGCAAGTCATGCTATTTTTCTCATAAGTTCAAGAATTGCTACAATTTGATTGTGCAAGAGTCCCAAAATTCCAAGAGAGAAAAATACCTAGAGTGCCTAGATAGATTGTGTGTGCCGCACCTTTCCTTGTCTCTCCAATTGTTGGAGATCGATTGATCATCTTGTGTGAATAATCTTGCTAGCACAATTGAGAGTTCATCCCGTTGTCCGTCGTTGGCGTTCCAGTGTGGATACTTTTAGAGGCTCAACACTTGAGGAGCTAACGTGATTGAATCGAAGATCATGGCAAGCAAGAGGAGCTCAACAATGTCATATGCACGTGGAAGAAAGACAACAAGTATGTTTGCTCAATCTCCTATTTGTTTGTTTTTCTATTTTGCGAATTATCGATACAACCAACCGGATATGTAATTGGGAATTACATGTTTACTTTTCACTGCGTATTATTTATTGATTATTGAATTAATAAAATCTCAATTATATGCCCGGAAACCCAATAGTGGTATCAGAGCCAGGTTGTGATCGATAATTGCGCAATTGTTCATTTTTATGGTGAATTCTTGAATTCTTTGATTTAACATTAGGTTCATGATAATATGAAATTCTTTCTTGATTATCATGATTGTTTTGTTCATAATATATGATATGATTGAATGGGTTTTGATACATAAAGTATTGGTTGAAAAGTGGGAGGAAAAGGAATTAAAAAAATCAAAGGAATTCTCGGTTGGACTTTTAGTGGCGAGACCGTTTGGCAGGTAAAAGCTCTGCCGTAAGGGAGGCTAATGAGTTAGCGGGACAGGAGGTTTTTTGCGGCGGCAGAGAAGTCTGCAGCAAAAGCTTAGTGCGGCAGAAACTGTTCTGAAGCTCAGTTTAGCGACGAAATCCGATTTCGTCGCAAAAGGCAATAAATTCCCATAAGGCAATTTTAAGGAAAGTTGGGTGAAATTAGGAATTTCATTCCATATTGAATTTGGTTTCCTTAATGTAAAGAAATTAATAATTCTATTTTGACAAGGAAATTGTTTTCTTGTTGACAAGGGATTCTTAAAAGTTAAGAATCCAAATAGAATTGGTATTAGGAAATGGTTTCCAAAATCCTCTTGGGATTTTAATTAAGATTGAGTTGCCTAATTTATTGAATTCTTTAATTGTTAAGGAATTTAATTTAAATTAGGAACAACAAATCCTTTTAAGTATTGCGAGCTACAATGGATTACTTGTTCGACAAGCTATGCTATACCCATGAAAACTTCGGCATCCCCTTGGGTTACAAAGCCCATGATGTATGGTCCATCTAGGCCCTTTTATTTGTAACCCCAAAACCTAGTCACTTAAATACATAATTAGAATGAAGAATTATTTATTATAAAGTGTTATTTTTTAAATAATTGAAAAAGGATGATCATGGACTAGACCACTATAATTGAGCTACTTGTTTGGTCTTTTTGCTATGGGGATTATGTGCGTGACACGTTAAATTGGTTGTTGGTTTTATTTCCGGTTTTATTAAATGGGGACTGCGTGCCCTACTCCCTCTTAATTCTGGTGTTGTAAAAGTTCTATCTCCCTCCATATTGTACCTCTCCTAATCCAAACTATAAGGATTAGGTTTCTTTTGTTTTTATGTGTGTTTTGAAGAAGACGTGCAAACTTTGAAAAATTGGAGGTCGACGGAGTTGGAGAAGATGGACGGTGGCTAGGTGGTTGGTGGCAACCCAAAGCTGAAAAAAGCCCAGTAAAGATGGAGTGAATGTATGGGCACAGCCCTGATGGCTAGCATTGTTTGTTTATGCTTAACCATTTAATCAAAGCTGGGGATGGGACGTAAAATCAAACAACAATTGCAAGGATTTGAGCGTGTGGCTCGCGCCCAAACGAAGTCCATGATTAGCTCCTTAAATCCATGTGATGCGATTCGCTGGATCTCTTGTTCAAATTATGTATCTCGACATATACTTGTGAAACCGATAACAAAACCCTCAATTTTAAATATTGAATTTGTAAGGGTTTCTTGGAATTGTTCTAATGGACCCAGGCCTTCCACCGAAACCTACTAATCTTTTAACTGGCACACCGCTCTGTGTCTTAGCATGTCATTCGGGGCATTTTGGGCGGCAATGGGAGGGTTAGTAGGACACAAACATTGGATGTCCGATAATACCATAACTCACGGTGTCTTTGTATGTCAATCGGGGCATCGGGGTTAAATTTGGTCCCTATCGATTTGGTGGGATTTTGATTCAACTAATAATCACTTATCTTAGGTTTTCTCCGGGGTAACGGATTATTAGAGGCTAAATATCGGTAATTGCATAAGATGCAAAGGAGTTGTGAACTCTCTTGGGTGGATAACTGGTAAAGGCATTAGCGACATGCGCGTCTTGGCCCTCCTACCGCAAGCCTTCGACTCCATCTATGGAGGGATCTCACGAGTAGTGGGAGGAACTCACGTCATCGTAGAGGGTAATTTCGAAGACGAAGAAAAGTAGACGGAAGCCAACTTAAGATAAAGACCCATCTTATTTTGGTGAATTTCAACATATCACTAATTAAAATCTGGTTTTATTTTCTTTAGATAATCATCTTCACAACTCAATACTACAAACAAACCCTGATAACCAATTGATTGAACAAAGGAGGCAAAGGACTTTCGAGAAAGATCTAGAACTCGGAATGGATTTTGATCTGAATGTCCTTGCCATCATGGGTTCAAGAGATGCAGTACAAACTGTCAAACCCTGGATTCAGGAGCTTGCTATCATGTTTGTAATTCGTTGCATGGCATGAAGATTGACAGACATCTAGAGAAAGGCGCATTATCATGGAGAATGGGGAATGGTTCTCGTGCGCATGTTTGTGCCATTGGCACACATACTCTAGATCTACCTAATGGCAAGTGTCTCTTTCTGAAAGAGTGCTACTACATCCCGACATGTATTTATAATATTGTGTCGATCTCTTCTTTAGATTTGGATGGGTATTACATCCTCACTGGAGGATCCAAATGTAATATCACATATAAGGATGCAGCCATTGGTAATGGGCACCTTTTGGGGAGCCATTACATCCTAGAACAGGAAGGTGGGATTTACTGTAACTCGAGTGATAATAGTGGGAGCAAACGACCCCGGGAAGAGGTCAATCTCAGCAAGAAGTGGCATATGCGACTAGGTCACATCAGTGAAAAACGTTTGGAACGTTTGGCTAAAGATGGACTAATCAGTCTTGAAGCTTCGAAGCCGCTACCACCCTGCGAGCCATGCCTCAAGGGAAAGATGCCCAAGTCTCCATTTGATGGAGTAAACAAGCGTGCTGATGAGATTTGCGAGCTGATACATACTGATGTATGCGGCCCCATGAATCACATTGCAAGAGGTGGCTATCCTTACTTCATCACATTCACAGATGATAAGTCACGGTACGGATATGTGTATCTTATGAAGAACTAATCCGAGTCTTTTGAAAAGTTCAAAGAATTCAAGAATGAGGTGGAATTGTAAACAGGAAAAAAGATCAAAATCCTACGATTCGATCGAGGAGGTGAGAGTATCTAAGTGCGAATTCACAGACTTTCTGAAAGACTGTGGAATATTATCACAATGGACTCCTCCTGGAACGCCACAGTTGAATGGCGTGTCTGAAAGGAGAAATCGAACTGTAATGGATATGGTTCGATCCATGATTAGCTATACTAATATGCCTATAACCTTCTGGGGTTATGCGCTTGAGAGAGCAGCATATTTGCTGAACCTTGTGCCAACTAAGAGTGTAGAAAAGATTCCGCACGAAACCTTCGTGGGAATGAAGCCTAGCTGTTTGGACCCAATTTTGCAATCCTACTCGGTAAATAACATACCTTGCAATACTCGTCCTTGAAATCCTACTTGGAACAGGAATACATGACCGAGCGAGGAATACACATGACCGCGCGAGGAATGCACGAAATCCTTCTTGGAACAGGAATACATGACCGCGCGAGGAGTACATGAAATCCTGCTTGAAACTGGAATACATGAACGCGCGAGGAATACATACACAAGGTATACATGACCGCGCGAGGAATACATGACCGCGCGAGGAATACATAACCGCGCAAGGTATACATGACCGCGCGAGGAATACATGACCGCGCGAGGAATACATAACCGCGCAAGGTATACATGACCGCGCGGTAACCGTGCCCAAGTTACTTCCTACACCTTTGCAATCCAACTTGGTATAGGAGTAGGTCATCATGACCAAGCCGTAACCATAACTTGGTATGCCATCAATTTGGTGTTCCGTGTACAAACGTTAGGTTACCGAGGTCATTGTTTACGCGCCATGGAAAATATGGGTTTGCCTTGTATCATGTTTACAATGACCAACACCCGAAAGCCCAAAACTTTTTATCGGCAAGATCATCTCCACCAAACAGCCCATCAAGACCCAGCCGAAAGCAAGCGTTAGTTTATCTTGGGGTATGACTTGAGAGTTGGTCAAGAGGATGGCGATTTGAATTTCCCCAAAGTCAACTTGGCGCGATCAAGTAAATTAATTGACGAATCAAGCAACGCTGGGAAGTCTCCTCGCCCAAGAAGGAAACGATTTTCAAACCTTCAATCAGAGAACGTCGAGATGGAAAGTGAAGGCATAACGGGTGAAATCAAGGCTGCAAAAAATATGCGTGATCATAACGTGAACGCCTTCTTTAGAATTAGTATAAATAAGACCATCTAGATCATTTGTCAGGGGCCAACACCAACACAATCAACTCGTCTATTCACTTTACTTGCATATTGCGTGCTTTTATCTTTTCAATTCTTAGTCATGTAGTTTAATTCTTCTTAAGCGATTCAATTCGCGTGTCTGCCTTTCAATTCCTTTTCTTATATTGCAATTTCAAGTTCATGTCCTTTATTTCTTCGCACTTTAATTATCGCTTTTATCTTCTTGCTCTTTAGTTCTTCGCAATTTCATTACCGCTACTTTATTTTTATGCAACTTCTATCCCTTTACGTCTATCCCTACCTTTTTACTTTGATGTCTCTTTACATTTATGCAATTCCTATCCCTATCTTTTTAAATTTTGCTTAATCTTTAGTTTTGGTTAAATTTTATAGTTCGTGTCAATTCAATCTTTGCGAACAGTTTCGTTAAAGTTTGAGGAGACTCTCGATCACCAAATTCACCATCATCATACCATCCTTTTACGAATAACGCCATTTTTAAGTTCTTGCAGCCAAGGCACGGTGAACCCTCGACCGAGACGTGTTCCTTCCTCGGTCCACAATCGTTTTGAAAGAAGTCAGATCAGCGCAACCACATACATACCTACAACTGTCTTTTCCTCGTCGGCGAGGTGGCACGCCCGCGCACACAAACAAGAAGGACGAAAAAGGAGTCCGAAATCCCTCAACGGATTTTGAGACCAACACTAGCTTAAAGCACTTGAGGGTATGGGGATGCCCGACCTATGTAAAGACATTAGAGCCAAGAAAGTTGGACAACAGGTCTGAGAGATGCCATTTTCATTGGATATCCGAAGGAAACTTATGAATACCAATTCTACCATGTTGGGGATCAAAAGTTGATCGTCCGCAAACATGCCCACTTCCTAGAGGAGGAATTCGTTAAGAACGACGGACAAGGCAAAAAGGTAGACCTTGTAGAGGAAGCAATAGACAGACAAGGGGAGACTACAGAGTCTGCGCAACGAGTTGAAGAAGAGACGTGATGAGAGTCTCAAAGTGCATATTATTACTATTCTTTTGGAGAGTTTTATGTGTTCTATGAGCTCAACTATATTCATTTCGTAGAATAATTGCATTTCATGCTCATCAATTGAAACAAAAGAATTCTTATATTTAATTATCACTTATTGAGTGAATTTGTTTGTTGTAGCAATTGGTGAGTAAAAGAGTGATATAAGAACTTAAAGAGGTGGGGGAAAATGCCCCAAAACGTGCAGCCCAAAAGAAGTAACAAAGGTGATGAAGAAGAACTTTTTGGCAATTAAAGACAAAAGGATGTGGGAGGTTGTGATGTGCGGCCAAGGCCAAATGATGATAGAGTTAGTGTGTGTGGCGCTTTAATTTCTTTATTAAATCAGAAGAAGTGATGAAAGGTCAAGGCAGCAGAGAAGGCATCTTTGGCGTGCACACTTCGAAGCATTTCCATCCCACTCCAACCTCCATATAATTCCAAATTGAAGCAGCATCATCACCCCATTCCAACGCCTCCATCACCATGAATTCTAATTGCTCCCTCATTAATTTTGGTTTATCAATTTTCTTGAATGCCCACTACTCCACAACATTACTATCAACCAAAGACTACATTATAAAAGGTGAAATCCATTCATCTCATGGATCATCTTGGTTTTACTTGAATTTTGATTATTTGTAAGCTTTTTACATTATGTTTTGTTGCTAAAACTCTAGCTAGGGCTAAAGGGAATGTTCTTTGTGTAAGTTTGTGAAGTTGTTCTTCAATCCAAGTCTTGGTATGAATTGATAATTTCTTATATCTTTGATGTTCAATGTTATTTGTTCTTTTAATCTAACTGATGTTAAGTTCTTTTGCTTTTCATGAGTTTAATCAAGTTTTTCTCATTGTTAAGAATTGACTTAGCATTCTTTCATGATTAGAGAATTGAATTGTGTACTATCATGTGATGAACATTCATTGATAAAAGATGATATTTGGAAATTAAAATTGGTTTTAACTTCACTATCTTCCGATTAAAGTTTCTTTATGTAAATTTTAATTGAGTTATAATTAGGTTGAAGAACATGACACTACTTGCTTAAAGAATTTAACCTTGATGCCCTAACATTTTTCTCATTGATACTTTCTTTTTACATTTGATCTGTCTCATCAAATTCATAAAAACAACCCTTATATTTTGGTACGTTTAACCCTTTTTTTTGTGTTCAGACTTTTTGAATCTGCTCCTTGTAGATACGATACTTGGACTTCCGAGTTGATACTACTTGCGATTACTTGCACTTGAGTAAAACGCAACAAGTTTCAAGACATCCCCAATGGTTGATGTTGGGGAGTCGTCTTCTCAACCCGCACCATCTCAAGAATTGAAGCGCAAAAGATCCGCAGCAGAAGAACCCACTCGTAGGTCAATTAGAAATATCATTACACCAGATCGTCTGCTAATGATGGATGAGGATAATGACCATACGGTCAATGATCCAAAGACTTACGAGGAAGCGATGTCAGACATCGATTCGAGAAAATGGCAAGAAGCCATGAAATCCGAAATAGAGTCTATGTTTTCCAACCAAATTTGGACCTTGGTAGATCCTCCTAGTGGTAGAGCACCAATAGGAAACAAATGGATTTTTAAGAGAGAGAAATTCAGAAGGCAAAGTCGAGACTTACAAAGCTAGATTGGTAGCTAAGGGGTATCGACAGAGAGAAGGAATTGACTTTGAAGAAACTTTCTCTCCTGTTGTCATGATGAAATCTATTCAGATTTTGCTTGCAATAGCTGCCCATTATAATTATGAGATATGGCAGATGGGCGTCAAAACAGCGTTTCTGAATGGCTACCTAGAAGAGGAAATATACATGGAACAACCCAAAGGATTTGTCCCGAAAGGTGAAGGGCATAAAGTATGCAAACTTCAACGTTCCATATATGGCCTCAAGCAAGAATCTCGAAGTTGGAATGTGAGATTTGACGAAGTCATACAAGGATATGGTTTCGAACAAAACTCAGATGACCCGTGTGTTTACAAGAAACTCGACGGTAGTTCAATCACATTTCTAGTACTTTATGTTGACGACATATTGTTGATTGGAAATAGCAAAGCAATGCTTAATGAAGTCAAAGCTTGGTTATCAAGTACATTCTCCATGAAGGACATGGGAGATGCCTCTTACATTCTAGGGATAAAGCTATATCGAGATAGACCCAATAGAATGATTGGCTTATCCCAATCCAATTACATAGACAAGATGTTGAAGAAGTTCAGCATGGAGAAATCGAAGAGGGGCTTCCTCCCTGTTCGACATGGTGTTGTTCTGACCAAGGAAATGTGTCCTCAGACTGAATGTGAGAAATTAGAAATGTCTAAAATCCCATACGCATCAGCAGTAGGGAGTCTCATGTATGCCATGCTATATACTAGGCCAGACATCTGATATTTCGTGGGCATAGTCAGTAGGTTTCAAGCAAATCCTGGCCGCCAGCATTGGGAGTCCGTAAAGACCATCCTAAGTACTTACGAAAGTCTAAGGATATGTTGCTGGTTTATGGGGGTAATGTGGACAAGGAGTTGTCTGTAGTAGGCTTTACAGATTCCGACAATTTGGGATCTGAGAAAAGTAAGTCCACTTCTGGAAGTGTCTTCTTGTGAATGGAGGAGTTGCAAGCAGAAGTGCGTGGCACTCTCTACCATAGAAGCGGAATATTACGAGAGGCTGTTTGGATAAAGAAGTTCATTACTGAACTTGGAATAGTTCCTACCATTGAATCATCGTTGACTTTGTTTTGTGATAACAATGGGGCGTTAGCTCTAGCCAAGGAACCTCGGTTTCACAGGTCTTCCAAACACATCGAAAAGCATTATCACAAAATTCGAGAATTTGTGAAAACGAAGATGATTCAAGTTCAAAGAGTTGATACTGAAGAAAATGTAGCGCACTCGTTCACTAAAGGAATGTCACAAAAGCAGCTTGATCGACACCTCATAGAGATGGGTGTGCGTTATTGTAGACATTGGCTTTAAGTGCAAATGGGAGATTGTTGGAGTTGTGGCCTAAAAGCCAAATATTATGTAATATTATAAACAACTCAACTATATATAAAAGGGCAAGTACCTATTAATTAATGAGCGTGGCTTTTGTATTATTCAGAAAATATGCTATGAATGAGTCTATTGGATTAAGGTATGAATACAATGTCTTAAATGTCGTTAGGGCAAGGAGACTTGTAGGGCATAATACTTAATCCACAAAATTGTTCCTAGCCAATGGAGAGTCAATTGGGCATTGACTATCCTGTGAGGTCGGTATATATCGCATCAGGGTTAGCATGGTCTCGTTCTACGCGTATTGGATATGTGATGGATATACAGGTGCTTGTTATTGACCGAGTCCATTGAACATGACCACCCCGAAGCTTAAACGTATGGATGCTTACCACATGTCAAGTGTTACAGAGCTTCAGGTTGTAGTATGTAACTAGTCCTTAGACCTGAGGCATCTTGGGATATCTTGTGCTTAGCATCATAAACTTTGACTTTACTTCAAGGTCACTACATGGTTCAGTGACCCCATGGGTAAAGATTGGGTTTATGGTTATAGGTACGAAGGTACATGAATGCGCAATATGGAATCTATCACCTTCCGGTAATCAGTTCAATGGAAGGAGATATCCCTCAGAAGCCACTTGACGATCCATCTTAGAAATCTCTGCGCAGAGTGTTTATTGATCAAGCGTAGGTTTGTAAGAACCGCTTCGTCAGAGATGGATCTTGGTGATTGAGATTTTTTATAGTAATTTGACAAATCTCCATATCACTCACATCTCAATCGGGATATAGATGATAGAAGGACCGTATTACATTGTAACTACAAACCAAGGTTCGAAAAAGGTAAACAGGATTTAGTCACGTTCACTTCTACAAATCCGGGTAGCCATGACATGTTGCTAGGAGTCAACCATGGTTTGTGGAACGTATTGTTTCACTGCTGGCTTTAGTTAGAACCTAAGAGGTCACACACCTATGGTAGTGCTGACGACATTAAAGGATGATGGATTATGTAATTAAATGTTAATTACATAGATATATATGATTAATTGTTAATTATATATATTGGATCAATTAATATTGGGCTTGCATAATTAAATTAGAAAGCATTGGGCTTTATTTAATTATACAGTTGAAAAGTCAACAACCCATAAAGGAGTAGGATTGGGCCGAGGCAAAAAGCCCGTGGCGCCAACCCTAGTAAGCCTGCGGCATGGGCTTGCATATATAAATATGGAAGTCATGCTATTTTTCTCATAAGTTCAAGAATTGCTACAAGTTGATTGTGCAAGAGTCCCAAAATTCCAAGAGAGAAAAATACCTAGAGTGCCTAGATAGATTGTGTGTGCCGCACCTTTCCTTGTCTCTCCAATTGTTGGAGATCGATTGATCATCTTGTGTGAATAATCTTGCTAGCACAATTGAGAGTTCATCCCGTTGTTCGTCGTCGGCGTTCCAGTGTGGATACTTTTAGAGGCTCAACACTTGAGGAGCTAACGTGATTGAAGCCAAGATCATGGCAAGCAAGAGGAGCTCAACAATGTCATATGCACGTGGAAGAAAGACAACAAGTATGTTTGATCAATCTCCTATTTGTTTGTTTTTCTATTTTGCGAATTATCGATACAACCAACCAAATATGTAATTGGGAATTACATGTTTACTTTCTGCTGCGTATTATTTATTGATTATCGAATTAATAAAATCCCAATTATATGCCCGGAAACCCAACAAAAATTCCACATAAAGACTATACAAATCTTATAAGCATTGTTCATGACAACTAGACATAAACATAAACAACCCAGAAACAGACAAGAACATTCAACAACCAAACATTCAGTGCAGAACCACTTCTTTGTAGGAGTTTTATTGGATGATTTCTTGGACATCTCCATCTTCTTCACACCACCTCGAGGAGCTTGGCACTGGCTTCCTTGACAGTGGCTTCAACAGTAGCTAATATGGATGCCTTGGAGACTAGTCCCAAGTTTAGTTTAGAATGCCTAGTAATCTCCACTACCTTCTCACTTTTCCTCACAAGATCCTTTGACATGGGGCCCTTAGGTGACATGAAAATGTCCTCGAAACCAGTCACATTAACGCCAGTAGACTCACAAAGATGATGAATAAGACATGGAAAAACGATGGAAGCACAAGACCCTTCTACCCTCCCACTATTCCTATTCTTTGACACTATGGAATCATAAATTAAGTAACCTTTGATGTAACAAAATGTCTAATCGGCTGCTTCAAGTGTGACGTTGGCTACTTTACCGGTGGGAAGAATGTTGGTTTTGATAAGGTGCAAAAGGTATATAAAGCTTGGGGTCAAATGAGACCGAGTGGGCTTGTCACCATTGGCTAAAACCAACTCAGGATCACGAAAAGTCAACACAGAAAAATCATGCAAGAAGTACCTACTTGACTTATCAATGTAATTGTCAAAGTCGTCATGGTTAGGATGATTCGGCAAGTAGTAATAATCATATATGACTTCGGGACTCAACCTAACTATAACACCTTTAACCAAGACATCAACACCAAATTCAAATTCATCCATCCTAAAAAAATTAGATTAAAACGCCCTAACCGCAATGAGATTGAACTTAAAGGAACTCGAAAACACCGAAACCAACTTACCAAGATAAAAGCTATGAACAACATCCTGAACCCATCCCAAATTCAAGCTATTGACCAATTCGGAAGAGAAACTCAACACCAGATGCCCACGTTCATTGACTATCATCATAGTGGCTACTTGATCGAAATACTTTTGGGTTTCTTCATTCACAAACCTGAATTAACGCGGCGCAGGAGTTGGGGTGGAGGAAGTTGACTTTCGCCGATTTCCCGTTGTTTTGCATTCTCCACTGGTGTTCTTTGAGGCAGGAATAGGGGACTTCTAGGCAGAAATTGGTCGTGAAGATGACGCCGCTGGGGTTTTCATTGTGTCCACCAAGATCTCGGCGAGAGAACATCGTTCTCTTCCTCAGAATCAGAATGGAACACAGTGTGCACCATGTAACCATACGACTTTTTAAAAACACAACGGTTATTCGGAAAGTCTACAATAGTCAAATATCACAAAATAATATTAAGGACCACTCATACATCAAGATTCTCGAAGCAAAATACTTAATGACCAAATAAGAACAACAGATCAACAAATAATGTCTAATAAGTAGTGTGATCATGAATAGTTAGTGTTTGACTGAACATGAGATTTATTTTTGAACCTAGACTAGTTTTCATATTTGCATTAACACTTCCAAAAACATGTCCAAAGATAGAAATGATTCAATGGTTAAGTCAAACAACATATTTGGAAAAAAGGATGTCTAGTCATATTGAGTATGAGTCACAAAGAAGGTAGATTACTATTTGATATCACACTATACCATGCATGCACAACATCCTAAGACATTCAATCAAGCAACAACTTGGAAAATTTAATTTTTGAGTGTAGATTTGTGATAAACACATTGAAATTCAAGGAGCGATGCAACATTAGCACATTTTTTCTTTGCCTCAAGCCCTAAACTTTGAATTATCGATCTTATTTTAGTATTATGGCCTTATTGTTCTTCTCGTTTTCATATGCGAGGAAAATCTCTGTTTTTGACTGCACATTTTTGAAAAGAGAAAAGGCAACATAATTGTTCATCATTAAGTACCAAGAGAATTAGGAGAGTGATGGAAGCAAATTTAAACCAATAACCTTTAAAACATACACTCTTTACTTCTTGGACAAGAAATGAGATTATGACCATTTGACTCAACCTAGGGCTTCAATCATATCCAACAAACATCCTATTGATAGTATCAACCCAAATAGACCAGTCTGAGAAAAACTTTTCAATTTTAAATGATGCAAGATATGCATGAATTGAAATATGTACAAGCACCGACTATGACTGGTCATGCTAATCAGTAGCGGAGATTCATGTTTCTTGCTATACCAGGAAACCATGTTGTTTCCTAGGTAGAAGACACCACCAGAAGTGCTTTTCCGGTCTTCACTGCATCCTGCTCAATCAGCATCACTAAACCCTACTAGATTAGTATTGGTATCAAAATTATACCAAGTACCATAAGAAAGTGTCCCACTAACCTACTTAATGATGCTTTTCACATCATGAAGATGGGATTCTCTAGGGTTACTCTGAACTCAGGCACACATTCCAACATAAAAAGTGATGTTTGTTCTACTTGTAGTAAGATACAACAAACTTTCAATCATATGTTTGTAGAGTGTCTAGTCAACACTCTTCCCATTCTTATCACTAGACAACGTAGTGGTTCTACTCATGGGTGTCCTAGCAGGTTTGGAAGTTGAGAATCCAAATTTGCTAATAAGGCTTGTAGCACATTTGGATTGGGACATGAAAAGACCAGTCTCTTCTTGCTTAACTTGAAGACCCAGAAAAATAGTTCAATTCACCTGTAAGACTCGCCACAAATTCATTAGTCATAATCTTAATGAACAGTTGAAATTGAGATTCAGAAGTAGATCCAACGACAATTCCATCAACAAAGATTTGCACAACAACCACATCATTCTTAGTCTGCTTAGTAAATATGGTTTTGTCCACATAACCACGTGTATAGTCATTAGACAAAAGATTACTAGACAACCTGTCATACCAAGCTCTAGATGCTTGCTTCAACCTGTACAAAGGCTTTTTCAGCTATACACAATATTGGGCATATGAGGATCCTCAAAGACTTTTGGTTGTTCAACAAACACATCCTCATTCAAGTATCCATTGAGAAATGCTATTTTGACATCCATTTGATGCAACTTGATCTTAAGATGACAAACAATAGCACACAACCGACTCAAGTCTAGCTACGGGTGCAAAAGTTTCCTCAAAGTCAATCCCCTTGAATTGAGAGTATCCCTGAGTAACAAGCCTAGCCTTGTTCCTCCCTATGCTACTATTTGTAGGATATTTGTATCTTAGAAAATAATGTAAATTGGCTATCCTTGCACAAAAACTTTGTATAATCATTCACAAGCTCAATTTAGGTTTTAATGTTTAGATATTAGAATAAGTGAGATGGTGGTTGACTTGAAGATCAAGATGTGAATATGTGTTCCCAGATTTCTACAGCATTTGACATCATTTATGTTTGCATATGATTTCATAACATAGGATCATTCTTGAGAAAAACATGTTCTTTACAAAACTGCAGTTTTCATGTATTTGGTGACTGGTCACCTAAACTCCGCATGTGACAGATTTCCTGACAGCGACTGATCAGTCAGATTGACAGATCATCCTATTATCCAGTTTTGACTGAGCATCCTTTTACCCGCTGGGTTGTCAACTGTTTTCCACTAACTAAATCTGCCTAGGGTTACATCCTTGTTTAATGAAATCTCAGCCATCCATTCGATGAAATCTCGGCCATCCATTTCATATCTTCTTTGCCTATAAATTCTAAACCTCACCTCTCTTTTCATTTGGGGTTTTTGAACTAAATTTCTCCATCTTTCAAACCTTCTCTTTGCTGCAGCCCTCTTTGTTTTTCACTTTCTCTCTTGAGTGCTTTATCTCACTTACATAGAGATATAATGAGAATTTGAGGCTTGCATGCGTTTTGTTTCAAAGTTTGTTTTTCAAAAGATTTCATCATATACAAACTTTGAAGGAGAGTTTTGAGCTAAATTATTTCACTCATCTTTTTCAAAATCTCTCCTTGGTTGTTGCCTTGTCTCTCCGGTTTTCTTCTTAGAGCTCTTGAGTGCGTAGTTCACTTATATAGAGACTTTGTAAGAATTTGAGACTTGCAACCGATTTGAAGCTTTTGTTCTTAGTTTGGTTTTTCATAAAACTCATCTTATCCAAACTTTGAAAGAGTTTCTTTCACTGTTTCGGTCCCTCTCTAAAGTTATACATCTTTGAGTCGAAATAGTAGTGTGCAATCTTGTCTCCCATGTTCACGCATTATTTGAGACGAGATTGGTTTTAGGAGTCTTTTTGACTTCGTGTTTTTCTACCCAGTTTCATAACTGTTGCAGTAGAACACCCAGTTGTCCAGCGGATTTACTGAAGCTTTGTAGCTCTCTGTAACTCTGTTAGTGACTGGTCTTATAGTATCACAGCTTACTACATTTGGTGCCGCTGACCAGACATACGTGTGTATTCTCTGGGAAGTGATTGACCAGTCATCTGTACCACTGAAGGTGAAGCGATTGAAGAAGAAGCCGCACGAGGGACTGCTGCATCTAAGACTAGGTACATTAGATATTGAGCATTGTCTGAACCTTGTATTGGGCATCTTTTTGCCGTTTCATAGTGGAAGGCCGGTCTTCTGATAGACCCCCGGTTTTTACCCTTTTGGGGTTTTTCCGGGTACCAAAACCTTGTGTCCATTTCTGTGAATTGTTAACAAGTTGACTAATCATAAAATCAGATTTAATAATGCACCAACTTGACATGACATACAATCTGGACAAAACTGTGTGACTGGTCATCCTATAACTGCTGCATTAGAACCGCTGGATTTGAATAGGTTGTAGTTGTGGATAGCCCGCAGATTTCATCTTCACTGAATCTGTTTTGGGAACCTAAGTTGGCATAGCATCCGAATGTGTTTGAACAAATTCACAAGCATACACAAACTGTCAATTAAAGGACTGGTCACATATTTCAGTTTGGAAATAAATTGACTGGTCACGTAGTTCAGTAAAGAAACAAAGTATCAGGTTCATCACATTAGGTGACTGGTCACCTAAGTGATCTGTTGTGTGAATTGTTTGTACTTGCCGTGACTTAATTGAAAATTACCCCCCTCATTGCCAACCTGCACTATTATCATCACTCTTATACTTGAAGATCCACTTAGCGCCTATGACATTTGAGTTGACTAGTCTTTTTACCAAAGTCCAGACTTGGTTCTTGACAAACTAATTGAGCTACTCTTACATTGCAAGCACCCATCCTTTGTGGATGAGAGCCTCTTATATGTTCTTGGGTACTATTGTGCAGACATAGCACATATGTGGTATTTCACACATGTGGTATTTCATTTTGGACTTGACTTCTAGTCCTCACACCTTCTTTTACTAACCCAATTATTTTTTCCCCAGAATGTCTAGACACTACCCAATTTGGATTCTTCTTAGGTGGTTGGCTAGCCTCTTCTGAACCATCAGAATCAGACCAGATGATTGGGAATCTTGTTCAGTCTGAGTCTCACTAACTGACTAAGTGACCTTCTCAGGAAACAACTCATCCTCATCTAAGGATTGATCAACTACCGCATCAAGGTCGTAAGTTGTCACATTTATGGTTTCCATGATGATGTTGGTTGTAAGGTTAAACACTCTACATGCTCAACTGGTCGTGGAATACCCTAAAAAGATGCCTTCATTGCTCTTGGGATCAAACTTGGTTAGTTGTTGCCTAGCACTCAGAATATAACAAGCACTACTAAAAACCCTCAGTTGTCTGATCATCGATTTCTTCCCTTTCCAGAGCTCGTATAAAGTTTGGTATGTCCCGGTCTCAACTATAGTTGATTGGAGATATAGCGTGCAGTGTTGGTAGCCTCAGCTAAAAAAATTCTTAGCCAGATCTTCGCTATTCAGCATCACTCTAGTTTTTCTCTCAACAAATCCATTTTGTTGAGGGGTAATTGGAGCTGAAAACTCATGCTGGCACAGAAATCAGCAAACAATGAGTTCTCAAATTCAATGCCATGATCAGTTCAGATTCTAACAATTGAGGAATGACTAGTCACCACCTCATTCTAAATATGTTTAAACACAGTCATAAAATTTTGAAAAGCGTCAGACTTTTCTATCAAGAAAGACACCCAAGTGTACCAAGTGAAATCATCAACAATCACAAGAATGTACTTTTCACCTGCAATAGACAAGGTTTGGACTGGACCAACCAAATCCATGTGAATGGGTTCAAGAGCATGAGAAGTTCCAACATCTTTGACTTTCTTGTGTGCGACACGTGACTGTTTGCCCAACTGAAATAGACCACATATGTGCTTAGATGGCTTATCTAGTTCGGGAATGTCTCTAACAAGTTGCTTCTTTACTAGGAATAAACGTCATTGAAGTTCACGTGTCCCAATCATTGATGTTATAAGGAAGTGATCCTATCAATTGCTGAGTGACAACTCATCCTGGCAGCCAAGTTTTGGTTATCAAGAGTATAACAGTTGTCATTAGATCTACCTGTTTGGACTAGATCATGTCCCTTGCTATCAACAATCCTACAACATCTTGTTGACATGCAGATTCCATCTACCGACTGGTCAAACAAGTGTGAGACACTAATGAGGTTGAACTTAAAGCCTTCTACATACCTTACACGTTGCAGCAGAGGTAAATCAGGGAGCTGAACACTCACCTCACTAGTCATTTTCGCAGTTTCACCACCCCCATATTCAAAAAAACCACCATTAAAATCATCAAGGTTTACAAAGATTGATTTGTTACCAGACATGTGTCTTGAATAACCACTGTCGATGCACCAATGAGCTGGATCACGCACATTTAAGACCGACAAAGCAACATGACAAGTTCTACTTCTTTTGAGAAGTACTGGGTGACGGGGAAGATGACTCAACAAGTTTTGCAATTCTGGTTACTTCAATAAGTAGTAGATCGACCTGTTTCCTAAGTGAATTGCTATGATTAGACAGACTCCTTGATATGCGAAAAATAACACACAACTTAACCGTGCGATAGGATTGTCAAGAGATAGTATAGGAGGGTTGTATGGTTTATCAATACAATGGTAAAGAAACAATGAACTTGAGTTGTGTAATTAGATGATAAAGATGTTAGGAGCTTAGTAATCTACCACCGATTAGATTTGGGTACCCGGATAAACTCAAAATTGGTTAAAAAAATCGAGGGTTTATCAAAAGACCAGCCTTCCGATATGAAATGGCAGAAATTGTCCAATACAAAGAATCATAGCTTAATATCTAATTGTACCTAACTAGATGCAACTTTCCTTGTGCAGCCTTTTCCTTCCTCACTTCATGTCCCGTGGATCCTCGTTTGATCAACACTGTTTAGGTAATACACAATTATTCCTAGTCTGTGGCACCGATGAATGTATGTACTGATATTGTATGACCAGTAACTGACACATTTCTAGCGAGCTATAAAGTTTCAGGAAATCTATCAAACATTGTGTAAAACTGCAGCAAGCTAAAGAGCTGTGTAGTAAAACCAAAGTCAATGACTCCAACAACTAAACCTAGTCTACAAGAGTGTGTAATTATGGGTAGACTAAAGTTCACAAATACTATTTCGACTCAAGTATGAATGACTTCAAAGTTTAGAAATGATGAGTTCTGTTTATAAAACAAAACTTAGAAACAAAGCTTCAAAAAAATATGCATGCCTCAAATCCTAATAATGTCTCCAAGTAAGTGAACTATGCACTGAAGAGCACAACGAAGAAAACCAGATGTGACAAGCAACAAAGAGAGTTTTGATAGATGAGTGCTAATTTTGCTCATAAATCCTAATAAATGTTGAGGGGAGGTTTTGCTTAAATAGGTCCACTAGGATAAGATTTGTGTGGTGGACAAAGTGCACATGTGATGTGGTCTTTCCCTCCAAAACCTAGGCAGATCTGAAAAGTGCAAGATAAGTGGTTTGACTTTCGCTAGAAACCAAAACGTGCTGCCAGGAAAGGCAGTCAAAAGGTGCTGTCAGTAAAACGCAGTTAAAGGTTTCACGTGAGGGAAACAGATGACCAATCATATTTTGCTTGAGATCCTTAGTCTAAGAAAATTTTTACAAACACCTTGTTTTTGGAAAGGATTTTGAAATGTTTTAATAAAGAATTATGCTTAACTCATGTGAATGCAGATATGTTTATGCAATATGACCAAGTGACTTTCATCAAGTCTTCAATCTTTAATCTTTAAGCACAATCATTAAATCTCCAAATCTAGAATTAAGTTCTAATTAATCTAATTGAGCTTGTGACTATATTACAATATTTTTGTGCAAGGATAGCCAATAAAATAACCTACAAGGCATACTTATTTGCATATAGGATTGGTTCAAATTGCGGTAAAACCTCTAACAAGAATATGTTTGAACACCTCCATTATGTTGTGCGTACGTGATAAACGCCAAAAAATTTCACTGATATTTTACTTTGTGTAGTCGAATCTACACTTTGTGAAGGATCTATATATTTTAATTGTTTTTCCAATTTTTCAGTAGCTCTTGCAGATCCAAGCATATTCGAAACACTTTCTCTGAATATAGATACATAGGGATACAACATGGACATAGGACCCAAAACTTGGCAGTTATCTACCGAGTCTCTTTCAAGGCCATGAACACAATAGTGCCAAGGGCGAAAGCTATTAGCATCGAAGGGGAGACCACGCTGTTTCAAGCACACATAGGTTAAACCCATACGAATTAAGGTCCATATGCCAAAATCATGGAATTTGATGGAACCAACCCTAGCAAAGCCAATTGAGATTAGAAATACGAGTTAAATCATCAATCATGATGATGGAGAAGTTGAGTTGACTTTCATCAATAAGAGAAGCACAAGAATTCACTCTAGTGCTAGACGAAGAATTGACTCTTTATATCCAAGGAGTGATTGGCAGGAGCAGGATCAAGAAACGACAATCTTTGAGGGGTTAAGAAGAACCAAGAAGAACATGCAGATCCCCGTCTATCGAGATGGAGAACAGATTCGAAATCCACCACTAGCAGAGCCCTCATGGTCTGATGTAGACTCAACAATCTTTTTGTAGAAAAAAATTGAAATTGACAAGGATTTCATAGTACAAGACTACCATAGTCTTGAAAACCGGGCAAAATAATACGACCCGTTGCGAAAAATCCCCGAAAAGCAGTGAATTGACCAAAATGCCCTTGATGGTCAAACAGTTGACTTTTGAGCCGTAAGAAATTTCATATTCAATATTGGACTTCATGAGAAGATCTTGACGATACGATCACATTCGCGTAGACGGAATCGAGTTTCGAGTTATATTTGCGGCGTTATGGAACGAAAACCAGATTTTGAAGAATGGGGACAATGGGATAGGTGGCGTATGGTGATTGGGCAACGTGTGTGTTTGTAAAATATGTGTCATCATATGGGGTTTTAACTCACACCCCAAACTGGTTGGAGGGAAAAAAGAACAGAAGAAATAGAAAAGAGGAAACGCTCGCGTCCAAAACCGTTCCAATGCCGAGTTGACTCAGCCTCATCGCCGATTCACTACCACCGGCCACCGATCGGCTTGCCGACTGCCTGCACCATGTTCGCCTCGTCCTCGGCGACTCATCCACGAAGCTGCAAGTCCAGTTATGGCGCAGAACACCGTCGGCGAATCAAAACAAGGGAAGCGACGCCACGGCATCCTCGCCGCCGTTCTCGCCGTTTCGTCCACCGATAGAGGACGGCGTCACCACCAATCGATTCCTCGCGTCCCAGAGGTCATCCCCATGAATTTTCAGCTCGAAGGACCTTGTGGTTGGCCGCCGACGAGAATGAACGGAATCTGCACTTTCCGATCTTAATTCCGGCCAAACCAGGCCGAGGTAAGCTTCAAAATTCTTTCTAATCGGTTTCTGGCATTGCGTAGATGTGTTTTGCCTCAAGAATCGCTCGATTTGGTGCCGTATTAAGGGAGAACGAGTTTTGGGCAGCTAGCGACTTTTCCGGCTCTTTTCCCGGCCAAACCCGACCTCGTGAGCTCTGATTTTGTGATATTCGGTTTCCTGGAGATTTCTAGATGAATTTCCATATATTGCATGATGAAAATGGTTGAGAATTGGATTAGTTTGGAGCTCGCCGGAAATTTGGGTTTGTCGCCGGAATCTGGGGAATTCCCGGCGACTGTGGAGGCGTGGATGAACTCGCCGGAATCTGGGAATTTCCAGATTCCGATGAGTTTTCCGGCTCCGGCGAAACCAGCACGGTTGGTTGTGGTGACGTGGATGCCACATCAGCGCCACCTCAACGCCACGTGGATGCCACCTCGGCGCCACGTGGACGACACGCGGCCACCACATCAGTGCCAAGTCAGCGCCACGTCAGCACTCCGGTGCTGACGTCAGCCGTCCGTTGACCCGAGTTGACCAAGTTTGACCGGTGACCAATTTTAAGGGTTTCGACGTTCCGGATCCAATGGCGAACTCCGTTTTGCCATTTGAGATACGGTTAAACCGAGCAAAATAAGGGAATTAGGGTTTATACGATTTGATTTTGGTTATTGATGATGTTGTGGTTGTCGGGGCATTCAGGATGAACGCAGTCCAAGAGAAGGGCACAATTGGATCGAGTGTTCAAACGAGGATGACGAGGACCGCCCGATGTCACTGTGAGTGGACTGGTTTGATTTTAAATGTGTTTTGAGCATGATATGATTTTTATATATATTCGCTTATATATATATATGATTATGAAATGGATTTTATGCATATGGTGATTATGATTAGTACAGTTGATGGCACACCTGAGAATCCAGTGGGTTGAATTCCCAGTGGGTTCTAAGCATGCGATGTCTGGGCATTGGTGGTTAAATTCCCCTTGTCCTGACATCCGGGCATGGTGGTTGAATTCCCCTTGTCCTACACACCGTCACTGGTGGTTAAATTCCCCAGGTCGGATTAGATCACGGTCGTAGGTTTATATTGTGAAAATGCACAGGTATGCCTATTATGATACCTTACTGTACTACTACTGCATGCTCATTATAGTAAAGGCTTGTACTAGGTGTTTTCAAACTATGGGGGTTATTATATTGATTCGTAAACGTTTTTCACTGATCTTTATTTTCCCTGTCCACTCACCCTTGTTTTTGCGCCCCCACAGGTTCTGATACTGTTGAGCACCACCGGGACGAGCGGCAAGGTCTAGAGTAGCTCTATTCTGTGTTACAAAGAGTAAGACTCTCTTTGTCTTTTGTGTAATTCAGACTTGTGTAAACTCTTCACTTCCGTTGTATAGAAGCTCTGATATTTTGTCTACTGTTGAGTTGTCGAGTTACATCCAGTTGTTTTATCTTTTGTTGTTTCTTTTGAGCTTAAAGGCTTCGTCACTCTTTGGGGGTGACGGCCGCACCTCCCGGGCCCCACTTTCTGGGGCAGGGTGTGTCACAAAAAGAGAATGGTATGAAAGTACCCATTCTCAAGAAAAAAGAGACGTTTAAAAAGGCATTTTATCCTTTCTTAAAATCAAAAAGGATTAAAGCTAGGTTTTTTAATTGGTTCGAATGGTGTGCTAAGAATAATGACTTTGCATAATATTTTGAGTGCATCAACAACATAGACAACCCGTTCAAAACCTATATAGCCAAGGATGGAACGACAGAAAGCGCCATTTATCCACCGGAGAAGGCGATTCAGGTTAGCAACAAAGGAGCACTTGTCGTACCGTACAAAGGAGATCTGGTGGAGCAAAAGGAAGGTCAAGCCCCGAGTACAACCATAATTAAAGGAGTTGCAGCAGTAATTCACCAAAATATTTACAGTAACATTTTTCTTCAATCTTGATGTCTTCATAATTTCTTATCATTTAATAACCTTTTAACTTAGTTTTGTGAGGTAATTTGGACTTAAGATGCTTATTTACTTTATTTTCTGGTTTTTCAGCTCCTGAACACCAAAATGTAGAAATTCACCAAATATTGCACGGATCCGATTTTGAGATGTCTAAAGTGCCGGTTTTCAGTGTGCAACTCAGGCATAAGTGTTTCCTGCAGAAAGCTGAGCCACTGTCACTCTTTTGGTCATATCAAATTCATCCAGTGTCGAATTGAAGTAAATGACATATCAGTGATGAGAAGACATCTAGACCTTTCGGAAGAATATTTATGTGTAATTTTCTAAGTCCCGAAAGGTGTCTTAAGAGCATTCACTAGGTAGTCCTTATGCTGTCCAGAATTAAAAGCTACAGCAGCCCACTTGGTCTTCTATTTTCTTTTAGAAGCCCAATTGTCCAAGGCCCAGGGGTTGTTAGGTTTCCACTTTGAGGAAGACAGCTAGGAAAGAGTGGACATGAGGATAATTAGACCAAGCAGAATAGGAGGAGAAAAACAAGGCAAAGGCGAACGATTGCAGCAACGTGAGAAGGCGAAGAACGTGAACGCTTCGGAGTGAGCTGGCAGCGAGACGGTGTCGCAGCTCCCCCTCTTGGTTCATGGGTTTCTCTTACTCTTCCTCTATTTCTGATTTTAGCTTTGTTTCCATGACTATGAGTAGCTAAATTTCTATTTACCAAGATACAATGTAATCCCAGATTTTGTTATTTGAAAACTCAGTTTTGATATGCTATTAAAGGTTCTCTTGTAGTTGAAATTTCATCTCTATGCTTATATATTTGGGTGATGATCTTAATGCCTAGCTACCATTAGGATTTTCAGTTGGATAATTTGATGCTGGTTAGGGTATACGCCATGCCTAATTCGATTTTAGCTTCTTGTGATAAAATTCATGAACACACTTGAGGTACACACCATATGCTCAGGGGTTTATGTGATTATGTCAAGTTCATACTATGCTTAAAGTCTTTTTATGTGTTTACATTTATGCCTAACACCAAGGATAAATTGCATATATTTTGAAGTGATTAATTGCTGTGAAAAGAGTTAATCATAAAATTGGAGAGCTAATCATCAACTAGATTGAGAACCTTGGTTGTATGTTTACAGAGGTTTCAATAACAAGATCTGTGGTGAAGTTGTTGCCTTGGTAGCTTTCTCTTGAATCGAACACACCCGTTTCAGTTCATATTTATTTTATTTTCCTTCTTTGTTTGATTTACTTGCTTTCAAACTTTCTTATATAACAAATCTTTCAAAACCCACTCTCAAAACCCCTTGATAAGTCTTAGTTGAGTCATAGCTTAGTTTATTAATTTCTGTTACGTTTGCGTGTTTGTAGTTTAGATAGTTGTTTTGTTTTCTTATTTTCACTTTTTCTTATTTTTCAGTCATTTAGAGCTTATTTAGTTCATTTAAAATAAATGCTAATTTAAGTTATAAGTCATAATAACATGGATAGTAAATCAAGTCTCTGTGGGATCGACCTTGTTCTTGCCTAGGCTATACTTCAATTACCTTGTGCACTTGCAATCAAATCTATAGGAAAACAGGCTACCAGGATAGAAAATTCTATCCCTTCTACGACAAAGATAACGCTAATTCCAAAACGGGAACCCAAAGACCCCAAGATCCAACTCAAAAAGCAGCATTAGGAGAAGGAGAGACAAGGAAAAACAATTGTCAGTGATGTTTCAGCCACAAATCGTAAAAATAAAAGACTTCAAACTCGTCACTCACCGAAGATGAGACATTCATGAAAGCCTTAACACTTGCCAGCAATTTTTCAGCCACAAACAATAAAAATAAAAGACTTCAGACTCGAGAAGTCACTCACCGAAGATGAGACATTCATGGAAGCCTTAACCAAGAGGATGGAGGCTTTAAAAACCTTGAAAAAAGAACTGCAAATTTCGGTCATAGAGGAAGCCAACCTGTCTGACTTGGAAGCCCACAGGTGGCAAAAGTCAGCAAAATAGGAGCTGCAAGACCAGTTCAGAGAACAGCTCTAACCCGAAATTACTATCACCGGCCATCACCTATAGACATGCAGTTTGAAGAGAATGACATGGCTAAAAGAGTTCAATATGACAGAAAGTCTATCATCGAATGGAATATAGATGAACAAGCAGATTACCAAGTCCCAAACACTCTTCATCACATGATGATTTACTCCACAGCAAGTCAATCACAAGGAAACACTAACAAGGGAATTGCTCCAGCCATAGTGGCGGGATTTGTTGGGCAATTGCAAGGATGGTGGGATAGTTGCGTCAGCTAGGAAGGAAAGGAGCAAATTTTCAACAGTGGTCGCATAACGGAAGAAAACGGCCAACCGACCTGCTAGAAGACACTCAGAGTGCCGAGGTGCTCTTTGTTGATGCAAAAATTGGATCAACGGTCAATGTATGTGAAGAGTGTCAGGATCGGGTCGATCTCTGTTTCAGGGAGCTGAGAGGCTAGCTCCAAGTGTTGATGTCCGGCTGGGGGCCGGAAGGAGGTTCTCTTGCTCTATCTTGGGTCTGTCCGGAAGGTGGTGTCAGTTCCCAGCCAGAAGAGGATCTGCACAGAAAACAAGTGTCGGATGAGCACCCGTGGGGTGCCGGCCAAAGACTCTCTGATGCTTAAGTCAGCGGGGATGGGGGATGAGTCTTTAAGGCAAGTAAAGGGTTTAGGTGAGAGAATTGAATACACCGGGTGTTCCACCTTGTCTACTTCTTTGATGAGGACCGAGGATACTGCCGTTCCGGAGATAGAGAGATATAAAGTCAGTACATCTCCGTGCTTGGGTTTTGCGAGTACCGAGGCTTTGCTCATGTATTTCTTCAATTGGCCGAAGGTCTGGTCGCACTCCGGGGTCCAATCGACGAGCTTTTATCCCACCTTGAGGATTTTGAAGAAGGGCGCACATCGGTCGGTGGCCTTCAAAATGAAGCGGGAAAGGGCAGCTACCAGGCCGTTGAGGCTCATGACATCCTTCTGGGTCTTCGGGCTCCCCATGTCGATGAGGGCTTTAATTTTTTCGGGGTTGGCCTCGATTCCCCGCTGGCTGATCATGAAACCCAAGAACTTCTCGGATCCCACTCCAAAGGCACATTTGGCAGGATTGAGATGCATGTTGTAGTTCTTGAGTTTGTCGAACATTGTGGAGAGATCCCCTACATGTTCTCTGGAGGTTTTGCTCTTGACGAGCATGTCATCGACATAAACCTCCATACTCTTCCCGATGAGGTCGGCGAATACGGAGTTCACAAGCCATTGGTAAGTTGCTCCAGCATTCTTGAGTCCAAACGGCATGACCTTATAGCAATAGAGTCCCCGATCGGTGACAAAGGCCGTATGCTCCTGATCTTCCGGATGCATGAAGATTTGGTTGTACCTGAAATAGGCATCCATGAAGCTCAAAAGCTCGTGCCCGGCAGTGGCATCGATGAGCTGGTCGATGTGGGGAAGCAGGAAGCTATCCTTGGGGCAAGCTTTGTTCAGATTGGTATAGTCAACACACATCCGCCACTTCCCTTGAGATTTTGGCACGACAACGGGGTTGGCTACCCAAGTCGGGTACTTAGCCTCCCCGGATGAATCCAATGGAGGACAATTTCTCTACTTCCGTCTGGATTGCGTCGTATCGCTCTCCATCGAATTTTCGGCGCTTTTGGCACACCGGCCGAGCTTTCGGGTCGATGCTCACTCGATGGGAAATGACATCGGTAGAGATGCCTGGCATGTCACTGTACGACCAGGCGAAGAATTAGGCATTGTCCCGGAGGAACTTGATGAGTGAGGTCCGGACGACAGGGGGGAGGTCCGCGCCGATCTTAACTTGCCTGTCTGGAAACTCGTCCGAAATGCAAACCATCTCCAAGCTTCCGGCTGGTTTTGCTTGGGATGTAGTGGCTTCGTCCCTCGGGTCGTCTGGGCTGCTGTCCGGGGAGGGCACTTCAGCTGAGGGCGGGGTTGTGATGGAGCAAGCTTCTTGGAGAGCCGAGGCAGTGGTCTTTGATCTGTGCTTCATGGCTACGGAGTCGCAGCCTCTCGCCGTTCGCTGATCGCCGCGGACGCTACCGACCCCATGAGGAGTCGGGAATTTGACGAGAAGGAGATGAGTGGAAGGAATGGCCTTCATCTGATTGAGGGCGAGTCGCCCGAGTTTGACGTTGTAGGCGGTAGGGCAGTCCACCACCATGAAGGTGGCAACGACGTGAGTCCGCTTTGGGGCTTCGCCGAGGGTGATGGGCAGGTAAACGCTTCCGATTGGCTAGATACAGTCCCCGAAGAAACTCACGAGTGGGGTCTGGGTTTGGTCCAGGTGATGATATGCAACGTTGAGAGTCTGGAAGGCTCCCATGAAGATGATGTTGACGGAGCTGCCCATGTCGATCATCGTCCCTCAGACATCGTAGTGGGCAATCTCAGCCCGTATGACGATCGGGTCGTCATGGGGGTGTAAGATTCCTGCCTCCTCCTCTTCGTAGAAGGTAATCGATCCCCAGCCCGTCATGAGGATTTTCTCTGCCTGATAGTTGAGGGCCATTACCTCCTGGCCTGGGTAGCAGGCTCGAGCATGCTCTTTCCTTGCTCGGTTGGAGTCTCCGGCCAAAGTTGTGCCTCCGCTGATGGTGTTCATTTGGCGGACCTGCTGCTGGGGAGGAGCATAGCCTTGCTGGAATTCAGCAATCCTTCCCTCTCGGACGAGGTCCTCAACACAATCTTTTAGCACCCGGCAGTCTTCCGTGCCGTGAGTGTTGGCTTGGTGATATTCGCAGAAGACGCCGGTGTTTTGCGTTGCCTTGGCAGAGTTCCTCCAAAGCGGGGGTGTAGGGATGAGATCGGCGATGACCGGGAGGAGGGTCTCATAAGTGGTGTTGAGGGGGGTATGACGGTCGTACTTGGGAATGTACTCCTTCCGAGGTTTCCGGTTCCAAGCGTCGTGTCGAAGCAGTGGGGGCACCGAGGGTTGGGGATTGGGCGCTTGGTACGCTTGGTACACTTGCTGACCGGCCTCGCGGTTCCGCTTGTCGCGGTTACCGAAGACGGGGTGGGCTCCCTCCTTCCTCTTGTTTGAGGTGTAGCCGTTTCCCTTCGAGATGGGTGTACTGTAGGCCGTCGAGTGCCGGGCAGGGGCCGGATTGTATTGGACTGCCGGGGTAGGGGCTGCACGCGGAGCCGATGTCTGGCCACCTCCCATTACCGCGTGTCGCGGGTTGAGGTCCATGAGGTGCTCTGCCCAGGCATGAAGGTTCGCCTTCTTCATCAACTAGGGGTAGGTCATGTCGGTCTCCAGATTGATTTGGTACAGGAATGGGCTTGACCGGAGTCCGGCCTTGAAGGCGTTCACGGCCGTACGGTCATCCGTCCGGGACACTTGGCGTACTCATGACTGAATCGGGTGACGTACCTCCACAGCTTTTCATCCTCTCCCTGGATGATGGCATAAAGGTCCTCGCATGAATAGAAGGTCGAGCTCTGACTTTGGTGTTGTTCGACGAATGCTGTCTCCATTTCGGCCATGCTGCCGATGCTCCCTGTCGGCATTCAGAAAAACCAATTGAGGGCGGCTCCCGTGAGCGTGCTGGGGAATTATAGGCATTGAGCTTGATCGGAGATGTTCTTGTGGAACATGTTGGACTTGAAGCTATTCATATGGGCGTTGGGGCATTCGCCCGGGCCTCCTCCATAAAGGGCGATTCGCAACGCGCGGGAGTCGATCTCCTGGAGCTCGTGTGTGCAAGCCAGAACGCGACCCGTGAAAGGTCCTTCCTGGGTCGGGGTCACCTTAGGCTGGGCAGTCTTCCCTTGGCGCTCCTTGGCCCTATCATTGACAAGCTCCAGGACTTGATCCAAGAGTTGCTGGATTATGTTCTAATCGCTCGTCTCCCGGCTGTGCTGGACCTGCTGCGGCCTGAGTCCGGAGTGCGGCCTGTGTCCGGACAGTCACGATCGCTCGCCCGAGAATAGGTGCTGTTGCCGGGATGATGGGCCGTTCACGGTGGCTGGACTCCGCCGTTTCCTCCTCTGGGGGAGTGATGATCGGAATTACCTGGACCGGAGTAGGCTCCGGGAGGGGGTCCCATACCTGCGGGGTTAATGTTCTTGGTCACCACCTCAACTCTCGCCCTCTCGCGGTTGTCGTTGAGAAGGAGGCGAGCATCGCTGTAGACCTTCACTGCACCATTGTTCCCGCCGATGATTATGTTGGAGTTAGAGGGGGCGGAGTCGCTCGACAAAATGGTTCTTGTAGCGCCGGGCGCCCTGGATGGGCCCGGTCGGGTGCTCTTAGTCAGTTGCGCGGGCTGTGTCGCCATAATAGGATTGTCTGGAGTGTGAAGTTGGGATTGGGGAACAGGAGGTTGTTCCCGGCTGTACTGCTCCAGGAGGTGCTGCATGTTGACGTTGGCCATCAGCAGTTTCTCGGTCGCTGCCTGGTAACTCTAGTCGAGGACCTGGCTCCGGACGTGGAGGCTACGGTTCTCGGCGTCCAAGGCCTGAGCTCGTTCTTCCATCGCCGCGAGTCGCTGTGTCAGTTCTTTGCGGGCGATCTTCTTCTTTTTATTTTGTTTGTCGGCTGGAGGAGGTCGAGTCTCCGCCGGAGCCGTGCTGGTTTCCGCCCGATGGTGTCGGGGACGGGTGACGTTGTCCTCCGGATCGTTGTCATGATGAGGGGAAGACATGGTCGTTCTTTGCTTGTGGTAAAACACGTAGGAATTTGGTCAATTCCCACAGACGGCGCTAAACTGTTGATGCAAAAAATGGATCAACAGTCAATGTATGTGAAGAGTGTCAGGATCGGGTCGATCTACCTGTTTCGGGGAGCTGAGAGGCTAGCTCCAAGTGTTGATGTCCGGCTGGGGGCTGGAAGGAGGTTCTCTTGCTCTATCTTGGGTTTGTCCGGAAGGTGGTGTCAGTTCCCGGCTAGAAGAGGATCTGCACAGAAAACAAGTGTCAGAAGAGCACCGGTGGGGTGCCGGCCAAAGACTCTCCGATGCTTAAGTCAGCGGGGATGGGGGATGAGTCTTTAAGGCAAGTAAAGGGTTTAGGTGAGAGAATTGAATACCTTTGACCCATGGGGGTTTGACTTGTATTTATAGTGGTAGGTTTGATGTTCAAACCTACTTGTGATCAATGTGGGACAAGTCTCCCACATTGATCCCTTTGGAGGCTTGCCTTTGAAGGCTAGGCATAAGTCGCCTAATAGATGCCAATCTTTGAGACGTTGCACGGACTTCGATACTCATCGTATGGAGCGGGTTAGCGGCTCTATGCGAAGGTGGCAACAAAGTGGTCCCAAAGCATGCGCTTCGGATAGTCGGCTCGGCCTCCATGTGGGGGCCATGGGCCTCGTAAAGCGTGCTCTCGGGAAGAAGGGGAATGCCTAGGTGGCGCTTCCATGGGATGACATGTGGCCGATTTGGGTATGGTATGAACACTCTTCACTTTTGGTGGTATAGGGACGTCTTCTTCACCAAGGTGTTCCAGAGAGCTGATGGACACTCAGACATCTGGAAAAAAAAGTTTATTTCTGAACTAGCTATATATATATATATATATATATATATATATATATATATATATTATTCCCCATTAAACGGTTGTATCCTTCTTGCAGCAAGTAGATTTCAACATTCCATCGTGTCTACAAATAAAAAGAGGGCTGCTATGTACACCCGGTTTTCTTCTTTGGACAACAGAGTTTCTTTGTACACTCATTTTATTTTTTGAAACTACTTTGAAAACCGAAATTTAATTAAAATTTTTCACATATACCCTTAATTTAGTTTATTGAATAAACTTTCTTGAGCACCCTTTAATTTTTCTTTGGACACCCAAAATTAGAATTTACTAAACTCATCTCCTCCTACCTCGTTAGGTCTCTCGGATTCATAAAAAACTCAAATCTATATTGAAAGAAGTTCATCACATTTATTTTAAAGAATACACTAGGCCACGAAAGGCCATACACAACGGTGAAAAGCCGTTGTCTATGTATAACCAAAACCGTTAAGAAAACCAGTGTAATCCTTGATGCCATGAATAGATAACGGTGGAAAACCGTTGTCTAAAATAGTGAAAGAGAACGGTTTGCCAAGAAAACTGTTGTCTATACAAGAAAACTGTTGTCTAGTATGATGATATAGACAACGATTTTCTTGTTAAACTGTTGTTTAGTAAGATGATAGCCAACATTTTTTTAATTTGTATTCATACTTATATTGATATATGTGTACACATTTGTATTGGTACAAACAATTTATTTCATTCATCCACATAATCCAAATTCATATACAAATCTCAATCCACACCAAGTATTTTAACATAAACTCATATCATTCACAAATCTCAAGTCTTACACAATAGTTCCTAGTTTTTCTATCTAATAAGTATGAGAACCTACAACCTCAAAGTCTTGAAGTCCTTGGTCACTCTCATCTAATCAACCAAGCAGCCCTCTATTAGCCTACACCTCCCAATCCATAACACCCCTGCAAAGCAAAATCTTCACAAGTTAAGTTATACATCCAAGGAAAGTCATATCTACCTACAATGATAAAGGATTTCTGCACTAAACAACAGTAAAACAGCCAGCTTGTAGAACAATTATAAGCAGTAAAAATGTTACCAACATTTGAATTGGAGTCTGTTTATTTCAGCAGTCCAGCATAACTTATCTATTAGGGAATTATACACTAGAAAGAAGTAAACTTATACAACTCTAAACATGCCAGTGAGAAAAAACCCAAGTATAAGCGACTTTACCTTTGGAGTTTCGAGGACACAGCCATCAAGCCGAGTCAATTCCTTCTCTATATAAATACCACATGTAGAAAGCACAGGATCATCATCATACTGGTATCTTCTCATAGCCTGCAATACCAATTTATATGAGCAAGAACTATATTGCATCATAACAGTTTTATCAAGAAAATTGGTTGGCATGTAGATCTGTAATTCAGATTCAATAAGTTTATGTAAGGGAAATAAAAGTCTAAAAGTCTTAGTTATACCACAAAAGAGGTCAATTTCCTTAAATCCTTTCCTCTCTTTTTATTTTATTTTTCCCTTTCAGGGCTTCTAGATGCTACAGCAGTTATGCAGTGTTAAAAATAGCAATATCTTTCCATCCAACAAAAATTACGTACAACTAGACTAAAGTACATTTTACTTTTTATACAATCCTTCATATTTTCATCTCGAATGCATCCCTTTTATAAACCGAAGTAATAAGGTTGAGGTTGACCACCAATGATCTATGCAACTCCCATTCTAGGGTTTTCCAGTTGAGCCTCCACAGACCCAAAAGAAAAGGCAAAGAAAACAGACACACACAATTGGTACCTGAAAATGTTCTATCGTCTTGCTGTCTCTTAATAAAATTAGCAGACATGCATACACACATTTATCTCCTGCTAGGTTTGCTAGGTCGCCATTGTAACTGAACAATTATATATGCATCAGACAGGAAACTAACCTAGTGGACAGCAAAACTGGAATTAATTCCCGCTCCATTTATCTCTTTGCCTTGCACATAAAGTCTTCTTACAGAGGGACCCATCCCCTTCGGACATACAGCAATTACACTCATTCTTAGGAAAGTCAAGTCCCACAGACTGCAAATGGCCAAGAAGAAAACCATGGGACAGACCAAGTATGCTATTTGGTTTCATGTGTGAGAATATCTTCTCATAATTGTCTGCCTGCAAGACGAGACAATTAAACCTTTTCATAACCAAAATTCTCTGATATGTACCCCAAAAAAACACTCAAAACAAAAATTCATCACCAAAACCCACAGTATTTCACTCAAATTACATTAGTTTCTTAAACCTGACAGGATTCTCAAACCTCACCAGGGAAACTTAACTTACATTTAAATAACGTAAAGCATTTTTGGACCACTGAAACAAGTAATGCAGAATGATCTTTAAGATGACCACTTTGGTTTGCTATAAACTAAACTGACTTCTGAACTTCTGATGGTAGTACAAGAACCTGAGCAGTGCTATATTAGCGGTACAACATTACACCAGACAAAGAAGAGCCTTCAAACTCTAACAAGTTCATTAAACAGGAATTTGGACTATCGAGAACTGGCACTACCAGGATCTACAAATTCAAAGAGTGCAAGTCCATTAAACAGGTCTAATAACTAACTTTCAAAATTTAAAACTTCTCAATAACATAAGTTAAAAAGCAAAAGGTCAAAGTTTATTACCACATCGTTGGTTCCTTCTTTCGCTTGGAATCACTATGGCGCAAGTCATTTGCAACTTGGTTTGCATACCTCCATCAACTTGGTAATGTCAAACTTGGGTGCTTTCAAAATCTTCACTTTGCGGATGAATACATTTTGTAGAGGATAGATGCTGCTAGTCGCCTTCTCAATCTCTTTACCAATGCTCTCAGCAATGAACTTGCGGACCAATTCATTTAGATCACTAGATGTAGCCTGGGCGACCATGATCTTCCTCATCTTGCGGCGAATCTGACAAAACAAATGCGATATTATGTCATGGTCGGCCAAACAAACACTTCAACTATGCTTAAAACAATAAACATTTCAGTAACACATGCTAACAGTAAACATTTCAGTAACACACGCACTTAAAACACCATTAATAAAGAGATCATGTAGAGTTTCAACTCACAGTTAGATGTGGGAGTCACCCCAAATCATCTAAATACAAACACAACAATCCACTCGAACCCAGGTCTTAAACAAAGAACATAATAGCATCAAATGCCATCCAACAAGTTAAAACCAGCATAGAATAAAACAGGGGTTGAGCAATAAGCACAGTCTAGATAAAATTTCCTTTACACAACTATCGATCTAAACCAGCAACAAAACATTCAACACTCGAGGCACAAGTGATTAAACCATCTAATTAACACGATACGAGAATGAAACTAAGCTCAACAATGCTTCCAGCTAATGTAACTTGGCATTCCACAATAATTCACAGTATCGAAAACAGCGTTGAAGGTGAAAACAACAATCGAAACCAAAGATATGCTGACAGAAGTGATACGTTGGTACCCCGGGTACAGCTGACAAGAGTCTTCCCCACACTCCTGTGGGTGAACATAGCTGGGGCCTTGATGTCATACCAGTCCTTCTTGGCAAACGGATCAGCCCTATATTATCATCCCGCAAAAATAAACATCAAAAAAACACAAACAAAATCAACAAATTGGCCAAAAAAATACATGAAAAAGCAAATGAGAAAAAACCCAAATAGAAAAACAACAAGAAAAAACAAAACCCAGATCTACAAAGCTGTGAAAATGAGCTTACGCTTTCTTCTTGCCTCCCTTCTTTCCCTTGGAGATACGCTTGTTCTTTCTGCGTGAACACAAAGGTCAGTGCTTTAGTGAATTACTCAGTAAAGTTGTGAACTTTAACATGCGTGTGTGTTGAGAGATTACCCGACGGCCATGATTGGAGCTTGGGTTAGCTGAAGAGCTCGAGTGCGCTCTGCAGAGGAAGATGAAGTGAGAGGCGCAGATGGCTATGAAAGCAAACCCTTTTCAGCGATACGGCTGACGAGCCAAGGCGCGGCCAGCGTCGATAATCGCCGTCATCGTGGGTTTTGGACCGAGATCTAGACGGAGAGGTTCGACGGGAACTTACGGGTGGTCGGTGCGGCCTTCAAGAATCATCGATTCCAACGATGCCATGACCGTCACAAGCTGGGCATGCTGTGAACTCATCGGCGTGCAGGTTTTGTGGACGGCGGCGACGTCTTCACGGAAGGGGAGTTCAAGTTTGAAAAAAGAGAGGCTTCAGATCTGTAATGTGGGAGTGGGAGAGGAGCAGCCGATTTGACTTTTCATAGCAAAGAGGATACAGATGGAAATTTAATGAACAATTTTAAATGAACAGTGTCCTCCGTGTTTTGGTTTTGATTTCCGCACCTGTGGTAGATCACGAAAATAGGCTAAGAGCATTTGCACCGCGGAGGGTGCAAGGGTGCGGAAAGGCGGTGGGGCCGACGGAAAATCGCCCCTCCAAGCAAAAACCGGTTTCCACCGCGGAGGGGCAGGGGCGGACTGTTGCTGAGGGGCGGGTGCAGAGTTCGGGGTGGAGGGGCTGCTTTCCGCCCCTCCACTGTAGCGGGCGGGGCGCGCGAATGGCGGAGCGTGCGGAGGGAGAGGAGCGTGAGGCGCGGGTGAAGCCGAAGGTAGATGGCGCGTGCAGCGCGTGCACACGCGTCCGCGTGCTGGCGCGTGCGGCGCGTGCGCGCGTGCGGCGCGTGGAAAGCGCGGCTGCCGACGTTTTTTGAATGCAACGGCTACTTCTGCTGACGTCAGCCCCAACGGCTACAAACGGGCAAAATTTTTAAATGCGCCACGTGGCACCTTCCTGGCCGTCGATCTCCAGATCGGACGGCCACGATTAATTGAGCAAAAAAATCATAAAAAAAGGTGAAAAAATGTAGGAAAAAAATTGGAAAAATTGTAAAAAAAATTTCTATAAATACCCAATCAGATTTTACACTTACCACAACAAATCTTCACAAATTCTCTCTCCCTCATATATCTATCTTTCATTTGTGTGTTTCTTTTAGTTACAAAATGTCCTCATCCGATGCCGCGACTTGGACAAATGAGGAGGACATCCACCTGTGTGAAGCTTGGTGGGTAACTTCTCACGATCCAATCACCGGCAACAAGATAAAGGTAGATTTATTGTGGAATAAAATCACAGAGGAATTCGATAAGCGAAGTCCCGGAACATCCCGCACCGCCTCAGGTATTCAAACTCACTTGGAAACGTTTGGTCGTAAAGTTCAATGCTTGGCGGTATGCTATTAGACAAGGACGAGCCGTTGTACAACAAAGTGGTTCAAATGCACAAGCTTTGGTATTTTTTTTTATCCTTGTTATTTATATATAAATTTTTTCATTTATCTTTATATACTTGTCTAAGTTTGCATGATTTTTTTTTGTGTGTAGGAAGATGCCATACAAGCATTTTACAAACCCAGGGCAAAAACCACAAGGAATTTCACTAACCATGATTTATGGGATATTGTGAAGCATAGTCATCGCTTCAAAATTTTGGAGGATACACCCATCAGTATGCACATCCCAGAAGAAACGCTGGGTGAAGATTCACCAGCTGCGGAGAATTTATCCGATGATGACACCCCCATTCGGATAACAAGGCCTCTAGGGAGAAGAAAGGCCAAGGAAGCAAGAGCGGCAAGGAACAAAACTCCCACTGAGACATCAAGATTCTTTGAGCAAATTGTACAGCAAGGTGCAATTACCATTCAAGAGATCAGGGAAAGAGAAACGGACAGAAAGGCGGAACTCCAACAAAGATTGGATAAACTTGCCGCGGATAATCAAGCTGCGCAAGATTATCAAACTATGTCAATGGATACATCCAAGTTTTCTCCCCTAACTGCCAAATATTGGAAGGCAAAACGTATGGACGTCATGAGGAGAGAATTGTTTCCAGTTGATGATCCCGAGGTAGGTGGAGGGTCAAGCGCTGGCGGAAGTCATGAAACCCCGTACTACCCAGAGCAACCTTGGAGGAATGATGTTGAAGAATAAGTTGGATTGTAGCGGTTATTATTTTGTATTTAATTTTATGTAATGGTTTGTTTGGGATTTTAAATAAAAGTTTATGTATTTTTTTATCGGATGCCGTTTAATTAATTGTTGTATTATTTTTAGTTGACTTGAATTATTTTTTATTTTAATGAATAGTGATCGCCCCATTGCCCCTGCCCCTGTTGGGGTGGAACGAAAAATGAAAAAAAGGTGCAATTCGGGTGGGCCCTACATAAATAGTACCCACCTTTGGGGTTGCACCCTTGCCCTTTGCACCCTTGCACCCGCCCCTTGGGGTGCAAATGCTTAAAAAAAAAAAAAAAAAAAACTAAACTGTTATTAGTTCCCTAATTTGAGACACCATAGAAAAAGAAAAAGGGAAAAAACGCAAAAAAAAAAAAAGAACACCATTTTTCCTCTATTTTTTTTCCCTCCAGTGATATATATTCTATTTTTTGGCGCAGAGAGAAAGGAAAAAACACTTTGCTTTTTTTTTTCAAAAAAAAAAACCAACCCTTTTTTCACATCAAAAAAAAAAAAAAAAAAAAAATTTTTTCTTCTTCTCCTTCTCCTCCTCTTCTTTTTTTTTTTTTCACAACAAAAAAAAGAAAAAAAAAAAAAAAAAAAAAAAAAAAAAAAAAAAAAAAAAAAGAAAAAATTTTATTTTAATAAAACCGGGAGGGGCTCCAAAAATAAAAAAAAAAAAAAAAAAAAAAAAAACCCAAAAAAAAAAAACAAAAAAAAAAAAACAAAAAACAACAAATAAAAAAAAAAAGGGGGGGGCAAAAGAGGTTTGCAATTTAATAGGGTGTGTAAATATACTGTTTGTTTTTACAAGTATCCCTTGATATAAAAGAGTTCCATTTTGCAAATTTGCCCCTCGCTTTCTCGACTCCATCCTCCCTCTAAATTTTCCCCTACTACAACACCATCGACCCCATAAATTGGACCTGCCATCATCGACGATGACATTGATGAAATATCTGTCGATGAAGCTTTTCCTGCCATCGATGAAGATCAGTCCGCCATAGATGAAGTTCCGCTCACCATTATTGATGAACCTTGGCTCAGCATCAATGAAGTGCAACCCACCATCGATGAACCTCACCACTCTTGGTGAAGTTTCTCCCATCATCGATGAAGCTCACCGATTAGAACTTCGCCCAAAAATTGAAAAAAAAAAATTGAACATAAATAGGAGTGAACTACGATTGTACCATACGGTACTATGGGTACTAAAAGGGTATTATGATGTATCTATACAGCAGACTCCATTGGAACTATATGGATATTATGCGAGAGAGAAATATAATGCCATATAGTACCATTAGAGTAGTGTTATAGGACCATTAGGGTGTGTTTGGTACACTTCCTTGGACTGGACTAGACTGAACATGAAAATTCCAAATAAGAACTTTGTCCCATGATTGGTGCATCAGTTCTAATTCAAGAAGGAATTGCGGTTGTTGAACCAACTCCAATTCTTCACTATCCAACCTAATTTTAGACTATTTTTTTTCTTGGGTTTCAACAAGATAATTTTCACATGCCAAGCATCAACCCCTTCTCCTCTAAGAAAGAAGCCGCCAAGAACGAGAAGCTCTGCCACTGCTAAAGCAACTGGCCCTTCGGGCTGCCGCTCGCATCCTCGCCGCCCTATACATCAACTTTCCACAAAAATGACTTTTTACGACTCCAAAAAGGTTTTCCTTCGCTAGAGAGACCTAGTAGGGCGTGATGTACATTGGAGATTTGGCAGCAACGTCTCCTTGGTACCTGAACCGTATCAGAATCTCCCAATCCAACTGGAGTTGATTTTCGCAAGTATCAATTTTGAAATTTTTGGACTTGATTTCACAAGAAAATAGTTGTTGACTTTTAATCAAAATCAAGATCAGATAAGGAGGCGACGTAGACGGCGGGTAACAGCTGATTTCTTCATTCGAGAGTTAGAGATTATTGACTTGGGTTTCTGATGTTGTAGGTGTTTTGCTAGATGAAATTTAGATGAATAGTGGATTAGAAAAAAGGTTAATAAGGAAATTTCCAACCCATGAAAACTGTACTCTATTCGACAAAATAAAAGAAAGCATTGTACTAGGGCTGGGCACGGGCTGGCAGAATAACAGAAAACCCAGATTTTTTGGATTGTTCCATTCCGAAAATGAAGGATTCGATCTGGGACATTAAATGTTATATGTAAACCCATTCTGTTCCGGCCCGAATGGCAAATTGCAATTCGGTCTACATGACTTTAATATTTAGCCCAATTCACCCTGTTTGGCCATTTGAAATAAGGAGGGCTTTAGGGTTTGACTAGTCCACGTACTAAATTTCATTTCTCTCTCTCTCTCTCTCTCTCTCTCTCTCTCTCTCTCTCTCTCTCTCTCTCTCTCTCTCTCTCTCTCTCTCTCTCTCCAGCCTCCATTCTTCTCAATTATGTTGTTTTTCAACCTCATTGCACCCCCATTTTCATCGCCCCCACTTCTTTCCTTCGATCCTCATCGCTGAGACCTCCATCTTGATCGCCGCAACCCCATCTATACAAATCAAACCCCCAAACACAAACCTGAAATCCTTGATTGGCAATTCTGAAAACCTCCAAATACACCATAGGAAGATCGACTTCTATACAAGGCCATTTGTTGACATCATATGTGGATTACATATCACACCATGCAGACTTCCTTGAAGAGGTTATGATATGGTTTGTGGATAAGCCCCTCAACTAATTACTAGTTTTGATCTTGTGTTTTATCTCTTTCTATAATTGCCACTGTAATATAATATTCGTGTGTGTTTTATCTCACAGGAGACAGATTCTTTACTAATTTGGCTTTTCTTTTATGAGACATTATGGGTAAATTACAATTACGTACCCTGTGGTTTTGGTCAAATTTCAAATGATACATGTACTTTTTTTCTTGTATTTTAGTACATCGTACTTTCAAATCCTTGAAATTGTGTTCCACAGTTTGTACAATTGTCAATTTTCGGCTGTTCAGAGATGATGTAGACTCTGTGGTTTGATTAATTGATGTTTGGGTAAATAGATTGTGTATCTGCAGCAAAACCATGGTGCCAAAACTACTAAAGGCCGCATTCTTCAATGACTCAAAGCCACTCGATGTAGTTGTACCACCCGTTGTAGACCACAATGATAGGGAAGAATGAACATGTGGGCTCCACAACATCCACGTCATCTTTGAACAGCCGAAAATTGATGATTCTATAAATGGTGGAACACAATTGCAAGGATTTGAAAATATAAGGTACTAAAATGCAAGAAAAAAGGTGCATGTATCATTTTGAAATTTGATCCAAACCACAAGTTACGTAATTGTAATTTGCCCACAATTTTGTAATTATCTGGATGCAAATATCTTATTTCTTCTTGTTTTGTATGAATTTGAGACAAAATTGGAACTTCATAAAGTTATTTTTTTGTATAACATCTGCACTGGATTCTTCAATCAAATGCCTATAAGATTCGAGGAACGATATAGGTGATTAGTCTTGTTTTTGTTTTTTTAGAGATTCTAAGTCTGGGTTTGATTGAGTGAAAGGTATGAAATCAAATTTTCACAGTGGTCTGGTGGCTAATATATGAAAGTTAGAATTTAGATGTAAATGCAATCCGAAGAATATAGGGTTCGGTTTTTGTTTTGTGTATTCTTAGACCAGATTTGTTTTAGTTTAACTTACAATTCATTCTGTGTAGCCTCAATATTATACACAAACACAGCTTCCTTCTTAAACGCAACTTCTTTTTTTGTGATGAACACTTCTTTTGATATATGTTTAGCACATGTATCCTATGAAAAAACAATGATGGAATTTAAGAACTATTTAATTGTGTTGAATATATATTGGAATATTAGTTTATTTGTCATATGAATGAACAATGATCTATTTTATTTGATTGTGTCGAATGTTAATAAGATTTTTTTTGTTATTTTTGAATGAATCGGCCCAATAGGCCCGGACCATATCGAATTTTAAATGGGCTGATCCGATTCTGATCAAAAATATATATGTCAATATTTGTTCCGGATCATACTGAATAAATAATTGGGCATCAGACTGTGGATCAGGGGTTTTTTGGCCCGGACCGAACTGTGTGCAGCCCTACATTGTATTATTTTTTTTTTTTAATGTCCTGAAGAATTGCAGAAGATGAATTCAGTACTGTTTAGTACTATTTTGAATAAGCCTAAAATAAAATCTTGTCGAAAATAGTCCTAGACGAGCCTTTATAATCCGCCAGGCCCTCAATCAGCAAATAATAAAAAGGGAGATTATATCCACACCCATTTTTTATCTCAACACACCCAATTTTCTCAAAACACCAATCACTTATTTTAGTTAGCTTAAATTTTCTCTTTACACCCACTTTATATTCCAAAAGCCTCTAATCAAATATTGAATTTTTCTCCTTGCACCCATCATTACTCTAACCTGTACAAATTAATTTGACAATGCAAATTAACAAAAACATTCATAAGATACCCCCTCATCACCAAGCGGTGGATTTGTCCATGAGACACCACCTCCTCATCACCAAAAGGCAGCCTGCACAACTATCATATTTGAATCCATGCCAATGATTTTAAATCAAACTGATGAGATTCTTTCGTGCGCATGGCATACCGAATGCAAGCAACTATTATATATCATGGCTAACAACTTCAAAATTTAGAACTTCACTCATAACTTTACTCGCAACCCTTACACCAAAATTTGCATCAGATGGAAACCCTAAAGCCCTAAAACTTGTGACAAAATTTTGCATTATAAACCTTATATCTTGAAAAGAAACTTTCAACTTTCATACCTCAATTGAAGGATCCGGAACTTCGATTTCACCTTCCATTCGTCAAGAGATTCTTAATTTCTCTCTAAGTAAGCTTGTCGATTGTGTAGAATTGAATAATCATGTTGTGCTGTAACCTTTTTTTTTAGAATACGTTGTTTTGAGAATTGGAAGGGTTTTGTTTGATAGGTTTGGTGTGGTGGGAATTATTTTATTTTATTTTATATCTTTTAGGGTTTAAGTGTAATTTTACAAAAGGATAAAAAAGTAATTTCATAATTCATATAAATGAAGGGTGTGGGGAGAGAATTGTTGGGTGAGAATAAAAATTATACTTATTCACTAGCCTCACAGCACACGCTTACGAGTGTGCGAGAGGCTTTTTTTGCCCCACGGGCGCTTCGCGCCACATTTCAACGCTCTTAGTATTCGTCTTGCATTTGCTCGGCGTATGTTTTGAAGAGGGTGGGAGAGGCCAATTGAACGCCGAGCAAATGCGAGACAAATACCAAACGCGTTGATATGTGGCGCTGCGCCCTCGTGATGTGGCGCGAAGCGCCCGTGGGGCAAAAAAAGCCTCTCGCACACGCGTAAGCGTGTGCTGTGAGGCTAGTTATTATTAAGTTGGTTCAGTTTGGTTCGTTTTGGAAAATTTTGAACTATTGATTCCCATCAATTTCCATGTTGTAGGTTAACGCTGGAGCAAATTGCCCTGACATAAATGGCCATGGAAACAAACAACTTAAAGCCAGATGGTACTAATAATCCAATGGCATATACATAGATAGAAGAGTGTGTTGAATGGAACGGTGGAAAACAGTTGAAATGGTTAAATTTAATAGAAATCCGAAACTACCCTTGAATCCAAAGAACAATGTAGAGGGCAGTTGGTGTAAAAATAGGGGCAAACCGGTAAAAACGGTGAATGACCTGAGAGTCTCCTCTTTTTCTTCCCACGTTCATCCGTGTTTCTTCTCAGTCGTCAAAAATTTCGAATAGAAAGAAAATCAAAACCGCTCTCTAATTTACTGAAGCCAACGCGGAAACCAGAGGGATCGACACCGCAAAGAAGTTCGCGAACACTGGTGAAGAAGGAAAAACCTTTACTGGAAGGACTGCCCAAAGAGTATTACGACGATGTAAGTGATTCTTAATCTTCAGTTTGACCAATTGGGTATGCAAATTTCGTATCTTTATCTCATTTTTTGTATCTTGGTTTCCATGGGTTGGTTGATTACATAGATAGTTGTGTAAAAGTTTATTTCTGTTGATTCAATTGGGTTTGGCTGCGCTGTTTTAATTTTGTGGATTTGATGTGATTTCGATGTTTCAAGGTTCTTGGTCAGAGAAGGGGCGGATGCTAAATCCGAAGAGAACTCAACTCCGGCAATCGAACATATTCATCGGCGGAGACGGCGGTGGAGAACTCAACTATGAGAGTGGAGGATGAAGAAGAGTAAGGGGAAGAACAATGGCCTATTGCCGAACTCGCTCAGGATCATATTGTCGTGCTTGAAAACTGTTTCGACAAATGCGAGCACCCTTCGTCGGTTCGGTCGGCTGGTGCGTCGAAAGATCAGGTTTTCGAATCGATTTCCGAAGTTTTTACTTCCGTTTTGGTTTATGTATTTGTTTCTGTTTTGGGATGTTATGAACCGATTACGCGTGTGGGTGCTGCTTCTATACGCTTACTGTCTCAGGTTCATATAAAAGAACCTGAGATTGATTTGGTTAGATAATGCATTTGTACATCTTAAACATGTTGTAGGATAGTGAATTTGGTTAGATAAGTACAAATAAGTGGACGCCGGAATCTGAGTACCAGGTCTTCTTCCCTCATCCTTGAAATTCTTTTGTATGTGGTTGTTCTTAAAGAGATTGATTTGTTGCAAGTTTAGGAGAACAAATGAGTTGAAACCAGAAATTGATACAACCCTCTGTTGGCATTGAGTGAGAATGTATGCAATTGATGTAATTGATGGAATTGATTTCATGGACGATCAATTGATTACTTAAGTCGGAATTACTTCTTTTCTGTAGGTGGGGCTTTTGAATGTGGACGGCTACTATAATTCTTTGGTGAGTTTCATTGACAAAGCCGTGGAGGAAGGGTTTATTTCTCCTACTGCACGTCAAATCATCGTGTCCGCTCCAACTGCCAAGCAATTGGTCAGACAGCTTGAGGTATCTGCTTCATTCGTATCTCCATGTATCATAGGACATATGGTACGGTACTTCTAATGGTTGGTCATCATTGTGGCATCGGTCTTCTGAATGAGTCAATATATGGTCAAATACTTCTGGTATTTGTGACTCTACATTCAAATTACAAAAGCAAACTTGGTTAAGGTGACTGATAAATTAAGAATCAGAAAAAATAAGATTGTTAGCTCACCAATAGGAGCCAAATCGAAGTTATTCCCTCCCCGCATTTGCAACCTATTTGAAGGTGGCGGGTCTTGACCATGGTTGTACACATTTGTTGGACGTGGATGCTGGTGTTGTACGTGTTTTGTGGATCAGGTATGAAATGTTATTAGGTTTAGACGTATCAATACTTGCAAACCTTATGAACTCCACGTGAAGGAAGAGCACTAATATTTGGAAAAGTACTAAAGAGTATGTCTCTCTGCGAAATGTTCTATATCATGATTTAATGTCGAATGCCTCACTAAAGGAATATGTTAACTGCAAAATAGAAGGCTCGTGCTGCAAGTACGTACCTATAATTTGTTGTTCAACATTATAAGGGCCCCTCCTTGAGTGTTGGTGATGTGCATCGGCATCATCGGTACATTTTCGCTTATCTCGTGCTATAGCACGTCTTCGTGCTAAATAAGCTTCATGTTCTTGAGGACTAAATGATTCTCGCCAACGTTGATGAGTGCTACTTCTGGCATTCTCCATCAGTGTGTTTGAAGCAGGATGAATGCAATATTTGTTTCAAAAATTGACTCCTTCATCATTCTGCATATTGAAAAATAAGTTAGAAACTTTGTGAATCACAATTAGTTACAGCGGTTAAGAGAATGCAAATTTTGCCCAAGAAGGCAAGCGGAGATAGGCCTGAAACTGGAATTAAATATTGAGATTGATGCAGCGGAGACAGTTAAGAACAACAGAATTGTGCAGTTTTGGATAGTTTATTTTGGTACAGAATTTTGCAGAAGTTAGATGTATAGAAGATGGTTTTTAACGTGACATGAAAGGTGAGACTGATCAATCAAGTGCTATTAATCTGCAAGTTTAGGTACAGTGATCTTCTGACTGCGTTCTTAGTAACTGAACACTCGTGCTGTACATAGTTGAATTGTACAGGAGGCAAAGAATATTATACAAATTGAACAGTAAGAGAGGACTTTGAAAACCTAAACTACTTTATCACAGGCAAAGTCAGTGTTGCACTCGTAACCACCTTTCCCATCTTTGGCATATGATGTAGGAGATGTTGGGAAGAACTATAAGCATCAACCTGAAAACGTTAAAATTTTGAATTTGTAATTACAATTGTTGACAGTGGTTAAGGGAATGCTTATTTTCTGCAGTTTAACAATAGATAACAATATAACTGATAAGAACGCAGGATGCAGTAACCATCAATTTTTTTTTCCAGCACACCCGAACTTACCTCACACTTTCCAAATGTCAGAATAACGCGCAAAGGAATGCGAAACCCAACTTCAGAAGTTCCAGACAGATGATTTCTATAATCCTGAAATCGAAGAAGACAACAAAAGTGGAGATGGCAATAATAATTTTTTAGTAATAATTCCTCTACCACTTTGGATATAGCATTGACATCTGTTTTATGTACCTACGTTGCTCTGTTGAATGGGGGCAGGCATGAAGATTTTTCCGCATCTGCATGTGTTTCTACTGCAAGGGTGTGCAACAAAGTAAAGCATGATTGATGGAAGAGGCTAGTATTAGAAAAGGAGAACACATGAAGGTAGGGACAACTAAATCCTCAAAGGAGAACATTGTTGGTTTCATCCAACTGAGAACAAATAAATCATAATGAGCAGAGCACATATGGGTTCGACTATATACGTGTGTTTCTACCGCAGCGGTGTCCAACCAATTATTTGAAGAACCAAATCAGCGTAGTGGAACCCATGAAAGGGTTTCAATTAGAATTTCACAGAAACACCAAATTAGAATTGATTAAAGAAACAAAATCATCAAAGAAACCCGAAAACAAAGATGATCTTGCAAACATCAATAGGCAAGTAACTGGCGTTAAAAAACCAAGAACAATTATTCCTAACCCATATCGAATTCCCACCACACGACAATGCAAAGAATTTCTATTAAATCTCACCGTTAGGTCGTCCTCGTTCCTTGTCAATTGATCAATAACATGAGCAGCCCAATTCCTCGGCAGTTGCTTATCCAAGTCTTCACGGATTCAACTTTGAAGTCGTCAGAAAATCAACACCATCTATAATCAAGAACAAATTAAGAAAAAGAACCTCCCCAAAAAGGAAAAACTGCTGGTTGGCAATTAAATAAAAAGTAGAGATTAAAAATCTTAGGAAAACCGCGCATACCTCGATCGGGTTGTAAGTCGGAGAAGACTTGGAACAACAATAAACTTGAAAAGAAAGAATTGGTAATCGACCTCCGATGGAGATTGAAAGGGTCTGTGGAGGAGGACTTTGTGAGCGATTTGGCGTTTTTGTGTGTGAGAGGCGGTAGGAATGGAGGAGAGATGTTCGGCGTTTGTGTGTGGGAGGCGGCAGAAATAAAGGAGTAAAAGGAAGTTGGAGGCTCATTCACTGTTTTACCCCCAATTCCCTAAAACTGCCGATTGGATTGTTCTCTGCATTTAAGGGTAATTTCAGTTTTCCCTTAAATTTAACCATTTCAACTGTTTTGGGGCAATCTGCTTTATTAATATAGATTTTAACTAAAAAAACTACTTGCACAAATTAAATAGAACATGGGAGATTATATTAACACCCATTTTTTTATCTCTACACATCCAATTTTCTCAAAACACCAATCACTTATTTTAGTTAGCTTAAATTTTCTTCTTACACTCATTTTATGTTCCAAAAAAACTCTTAATCAAATATTGAATTTTTCTCCTTGCACTCATCACTACTAACCTATACAAATTGAATGCAAATTAACAAAATATTCATAAGAACATAAGGGTCGCTGTTTCTCAAGGTTGTCCCCTCTTTTGATGAGAATTCTGAGAAGATCCATCATGTTTTCCATCGGATCCATCCAAATTTGATTTCCCTTACCACAAATTATGTGGTATCCAAAACAAAAACCCAGAATTAGAGCAACTCCACCGGGCAGGCGAGCGCTCGGGCGTGGGCGCGGGGTCGCCTGCGCGCGGCGCTGTTCACGCCACAGCGGGAGAAAACGGGGAGGGCAAGCGGCGGGCTTGACGGAAGAAGGCGGGCGGGCCGGCGACGCTCGCTCGCGCCCGCGCCCGCGGGCGGTGAGGGGAAGTGGGCCCCAGCTGACGCGGAAGCGCACTCAATTTTTTTTTTTATTCTGGCGCGTGCATTGCACGCGCGCGTGAGGGAGAGTGGGTGGGTGGCGTGTTCGGTAGTGGCGTCCGAACGGGGGTGTTGGGCGGCTTTTTGTGTTCGGCAGTGGCTGCCGAACACTCCAAAACTTTTTTTTTTTAATTTTTTATATAAAATCAACATTTTCTTTTACAAAAACTCACAATTTTTTTTATATACAATTTTTTTTATATCAAATTTTATTTAAGAATGTAATATTAAATTTTAAGAGCGAATAAAATTTAACATATGATAATTCTACATGTTTTTTATAATAATTATTTGTATGTAAAATTTATTCGAAAATTTAGATGTTCAAATTTTATGTGTTGATTACTTGAATATAATGTTGGTATAATTTTTATACATGTTTTTGAAAAAAAAAAAATTAAAAAAAGTTATCGCCTGCGCCTACGCCTACATGGGTGTGCGCTGTTTTTTTGACGGAAGGCTTGCCCGATCACTATTCATCGCCTGCTCGCCTGAGGAGGGCAACAACCCACTTCGCGCCTGCGCCTGCGCCTGCATGGGTGGAAATGCTCTTATGTAGCAGTGGAATAGTGAGAGATAAATATATCTGGGGGTTTGTTTGAAGTCCTATATTGTTGAGTGAAGTGGTTGAATGAATTGGGATACCAAACCTTAACCTCTTTCATCCTCTGTATGACTAAGTGAACGCTATTCGCCACTCTTTATGGTATCATTTCTCGCCTGGTGATTAATTCTAGGTTGTCAAACTCATTAATTCTCATCAAAAGAGGGGTCAACCTTGCTGTTAGGGACATGAGAAGCAGCGACCCTTATGTTGTTGTCAAATTGGGTAAAAAGCATGTAATTAATTTATATTCTTTGAAATCTGCTGTTGCATTTCTTGATCCAGTTGGAGTTTTTGGGCGGGGTTCAACAGGTGACATGGGCACAGAAAAAGAAGGATTGGAAGGGTTTTGTTTGATAGGTTGGGTGTGATGAGAAATGCTTTATTTTATTTTGTATCTTTTGAGGTTTAAGTGTAATTTTACAAAAAGTTAAAAAAGAAATTGCATAATTACTATGAATGATGGGTGTGGGGAGACAATTATTAAGTGGGAACATAAATTCCCATAGAACATATTAAAAATAATTATTTTAGTCGATTTCCCAAAAAAATTTCATCAATTAAAGATGGGTGTTTCCAAAATTGAAGCCAAAAGCAAAATGTTGGCCCTATTGTTGCGAGTCCCTCTGCAAACCCCACCTCCGAATCCTCAATTGAAACTGTGCCACCGCCGCCAAAACTTTCACCGTCTGATTGGGACTCAAGACCTCCACCACCTTCCTCACCGTCGACCCCCTCAGCCCGTCGGCGCTCTGGAACACCCCCAGCATCGCCGTCTTCAGCGTCTCCATCGCCAAGTCCAGCGACGAGATCTGCCCGTCCATCAGCCTCCCCACTCGCCTCGCCAGCTCCAGGATCGGCGGCGCCGCCACGTTCTCCTGAATCCTCGCCATTGTCTCCGATAGCTCCCGTTCCGCCCGCCGCGTCTCCCCCTTTACCGTCTCCATCTCCCTCGCCTGTTCCGCCGTCAGGTCCTCGACCGAGCTTTCCACCATCCGCAGCACCAGCGACGGCTTGAACCCGGCGAGCCACAGCATCGTCCGCTCAAACGAGCTGAGCCACGGCGGCGAAAAAAGAACGAAAACATCCTCTTCCGCCGCCCGGGCCTTCTCGGCGAAATACTGCTGGTAGTGGCACAGAACCTGTTCGATCAAATGTCTCTGAGAGCCCTCTTTGTGTTCTGACTCGGGTACATCTAGCAAAGTCATTAGTTGGTCGAGAAATATCTGCTGGCGCTGGAGCCAGCCACCGAGAAATTCGACGAACCGCTCTAGAGCCGGGTGGGAAGCAATGGCTGCAGCCATTATCGTTGTTGTTGTTGAGGTTGTCGGTGCAGAGCCAACCAAACTGAGTTGATGAATTCCGAAAAGGAATGTCATTTGCTCCTCCTATTTATCTGCTCCTGTTTTTCTCGGGAAATTAAAAATTGGGATTTTGTAGTTTCTTTGCTGAAAAGGTATAGAGTGGAGGAATTCACCATAAAATTAATTTATCATTTGCTTCGTGGGGAAGAATTCTTGTATTTTACTTGCTGGGTAAGGCGAGAGAGTGTAGAGACGATGAGCACTTTGCTTTGCTGAGAAATTTGTGAGAAACTGCCACTGAAAAGGTCAAAAGTCGGAAAGAAGATTACGCGTGTCGGGCTGGTAGAGGTACACGTATTTGGCCACGTGGGGCACATTCAAGTGCCTTTCTGCTTTGGTTCTTGACTTCTTGGAGCCTACAACCGACAAAACCATAAAGAAAACTTTTGAACAGTCTACAGTTCGCCTTGAAGAGGCAATCGGTTCTGAGTCGTGCTAGAGTCCGGGTTGACCGTCAGCCCCTATCGTCCGCCCCCCACCATCCTTCCACCATCCTCCACCGTTGGATTGAAATAAACAGTTAAAAATGAGATCCAATGACTGTGAAAGTAAACATGTACAATCCAAAGGCTGTGAAAGAAAACTTAATAGTGCAACACATATAAACAACCCCACCGAAACATAATATCCGTTAACTCTGCCTCCTTCTGATCTCCATCGTTTTTACCCGAGGCGTTCTTCTGATCTTCATTCCATCCTCCGCGCCGCGCAGCCGAACCACAGAAGACAGCAGTGGTGAAGGAGCGACGTCGTTTTTACCCGAGCGGCATCTTCTGATCTTCATTCCATCCTCTCCGCGCAGCGCAGCCGCGGAACCACAGAATACAGAACCCGACCCGACCGAATGATCCGCACAGCGCAGCCGAACCACAGAAGACAGAACCCACAGAACGATCCGCTCATCTTTGGTAACTTTTCGATTTCACTGATTGACTTATTGTTTGATAGATTGGTTGGTCAGTTGCTGCTTCTCGGTTTGTTTTGATTTTCTGTTTGGATGGTCGGAAAGCTGGATAGAGGAATCGGAATGGAAAGCTGTTTTGATTTTCTGTTTTTAATTGGAATGGCCGGTTGGGTAATCTGTTGTCGAGTAAATTTTCCTTTTTGTTTGTTGCTATACTGATTTTGTGATCTGAATTTGCTTCAGGAGATGATAAGCAGAATGATAGTGGAAAATTATTTTGAAGAATATGGACGCAGTAAAGTTGGGGAAGATTGTGGTGCAATGAATGTGACGAAGGTGAGTTTTAACGTGTCCTACCTTGAGCAAATCATTTTTCCTATATATGATACATTGGCAGGGGTCAGTTGATCTCTATTTCTTTTGTTGTATATTCAATGTGTTTCAGTTTGCCTTCTGTATTGGTTTATAATTTACGTTGATGTTTTTGTCAATCAAGATATGTATGTCCGTGAAAAATTTAAAAGGTTCTAGGGTTTGCATCCTCAGGAATTGCATTTTATGAAACTGTGCAGCGCTTTATACTAAGCCTTGCTCACTAAATATATACTAGATATACCAATTTTAAAGGTTGCATAGTTTGAATCCTCTGAATTTGCATTAATATCAACTTCTGTAGCTCTAACTATGAGATCTTGAATACATGGATTCAGTAATTTATTTTCTTCGATGACATAATCTCATGGGGAGATCTGGTATTGTTGGTGTGAAGAAGAGATATGGTGGTTTCTTATGATGTAGCTTTCGTGTCTTGAAGGTTGCTTCTGTGTAAATAGTGCAAGTGATCTTGCCAATAACTTCTGCTTTGTTTTACTTTGCACACAGGAAGCTGCTAGAAACAATAGCATGGTGGAATTATGATGACTATAATGAATGCTTTTGGTTTGTTTCTTTGTATCTCATTTAAGGGATAAATGATATGAGTCTCCCTGTTTGGCGTGTGACGTTTCTCTTGCATTCACCGTTTTTGTTTAAGCCTAAACCTAAAAAAGGGAAAAGGGTTAGTTATATTTATATGTGGCCATACTCAACATATGTTTATTTTGAGACCTTTGTACTAATAAAGTCTCAATAAGTCAGGTTTGTTTGAACTTTGAAGGTGCCCATGTTTATCATCCTAATTGTGTACTATGTTTCTACATTCAGTTCTCTAGACCTACATAATTCAGTTTTTGTTTTTTAAATGAAAAGGAAAAATTAGAATTGGATAGCTGTGTGCTCTCTCTGTTATGTTCTTCTCGTGTATTCTTTTTTCCTTTCCTTTCCTCTTTGTGTTGACATGTTAAAGGCTTATTTTTGAATTGTCTGATTTGATAAGCATGACGAACTTATTGAGTACTTATTTCTGAAAGCCTCAACTTTTTCATAAAGTAATTGACATCTCAACCTCCTCGGTGATCCATATGTGTGTTTCAGTTTGGCTGGATGCATCAGATTTTGATAAATTACATAGGGTAGTTAAATACTTATTACATAGGCTAATGACAATCTGATATTCTGTGCAAAGATGATAGTTAACACATCTATGTCTTGTAAGTTGTACCATTTTAGTGGGAAATATCTTCCTACATGCACTGAAACGATTATGCGCTCCATTCTGATGATTTTGCAGAAACGATTATGTGCACTGAACATCAAGCAAGGGAATTCAACTTTGAGCCCACATTTTGGTAACAAGGGCAAATAATGGCAAGTAGAACAACAGTTGAAGAAACTCCCCACTTACCTCGCTAATGTTATAGGTTGTCATTGTAAACCATAAGCATCAGATAAATTATCATTTGCTGCTGACATCTTGTAAATTTTCCATTATTTTTTTTTAATAAAGTGGAATGTAATTATACTTCTAATAATTGTATTTTTTCTTCTTCATGTTTTCGAAGGAAGGCATGTTTATGTAGCATTCTGTTTCTACTTTGTTCTATATTGAGAGGCTGAGAGGACTAGAAGAGTTCAATACTTTCTAGATATTTAACTCAAGTTGAGCATAGTGAAATTCTTGTTTGGAGTAATACAGAGACTCATCATAGACCACAAACGTTCAATCCAAGCATGTAGATTGATGCTTCACTAGGGGAAAAAAATTCATAATGAGTTTTACAGAGTATGAGTCATAAATGGTGGATGTAATTTACCAATAATGGATGAAAGAAGATTCAGCATTATGACTACCAATATTGCAGACTGTTTACGACCAATGGATGAACAACGGAGTATTCTTCAAGGAATAGTTAACTGTTCTTAATTGAACAGCTGATTGTTCTTTAAAGAATTGTTGACTGTTCCTTAAGGAACAACTGAATGTTTTTAATTGGAGAGCTGACTGTTTTTTAAAGAATAGCTGATTGTTCCATAAGGAACAGTTGACTGTTCTTTAAGGATTAGTTGACTGTTCTTTAAAGAACATCTGACTATTCTTTAAAGAACATCTGATTGTTCATAAGTGTGTATATCATGGTCATACGACGGTCATAAGTGGGTAAATCAATAAATAAGATGATATAAATTGTGGATACAACAAAGTCATACCACGTGGCGTCCTGTGATTGGCCGATCAAGAAGATATTTTAAAAAGGGTGTAACTTTTTTGTACGAAGTCAACTCAAGGTGCGGTCCAGTTCCCTATGCTCGTGAGAACGGGCCCTACAACTTCCGAGAATGACTCGAATAGTAATTACATCACCATAGACCCTGAATGCTTACATTCGCTCTGGACTGTCAGTTATCCTTTACATAGATGACTCTGTTCCTGTAACCGTATTTTGGTTTTTAGAATTTTGTTTTTACCAAAACATAGTCTTTTTTGGAATAGAAGAGAATGACCAGTTCGGATCATCCATATCACGTTTATATGTTTGTGGAATGGTTGAATATGAGCATTGACGGGTTAGTGTTATGAAACATTCTAAACATCAAGCGTCATTTGAGCTAATTGTGAATATCTAAATGCGATATTGATGATCCGAACCGTTCATCTTTTGCGGTCATGTTTCAACGAAAAAAATTTAAAATATAGCTAATATAATCCCCGTAATGGAGTATGAACATAAACGGCGATGGACGGTCAAAAATGAATGTATCGATTTACTGAAAATGGGGTCGTAACTTGGGGAAGAATCCTTCAGGAAAGTTGTATAGTGCCTCAATACGAATGCAACAGCAAAGAACAAGCATGAAGTTGGGTCAGCACGCGAAAGTTATAGCATAGCAAAATTGAAATTTGATCGGCCGACAGTCATGAGATGGTAATAAGATGATCATAAAATGGTAATACGATGGTCATACTATGGTCATACAAGGGTAAAGCATTAAATAAGACATAATATAAACTAAGTAGGTACATTAAGGTCATAAAATGATCATAAGTTGGTCATATATTGGTTATAAGATGGTCATACAAGGGTAAACCAATAAATAAGACATAGTATAAAGGAAAAATACCCATTTAGTCATATTTTAAAACATTACTACCCAAAAAACTCATTACAATTTACTCCTCACAATTTAGTCCTATTTTCCACATGTCATTTCCCAACTGGTTGAGTCCTTTTCCAATCCTCATGCGCATCTTCTTCACCAATCTCACTAACCTTACTCCTCTGCCCCACCCACATCAAGAACCCAAACCACCAGATCAGGATGGGTCCGCCCACCATTTCCCCCACAGCCGCTACCTCACGCCGTGAAACTTCTTCCTCACCGAAGCCGCCGTAACCGCCTTCAATCCCAACCGCACGCATGTCGGAGCTTTGGATTTCCCGGCGGTTCTCTTCCGGCCGGTCCTCTTCGTCCTTCTCCTCCAAACAGCGTCGGTCTCCCTGGAAGATGACTCTATTGTGACCTCGTCGTCGGTGGGGAATTACCGCGCGTTCATCGCCGCCACCGATGCACTGCTCGCGATTCGAGACAGATGAGTTTGATTCCATGTGGCCCAGAGTCAGCCATTGATACGCACCTTGAATCGGCGGAGTAAATTTTGGAGAAGAGGAAGATGAACCAGACATTGCTAGCTATTCACAGTACTTTGCTCGACTTACTTGAAATTCCTTAGCTCATGGAAGCGTATGTGTTTCCAATAATTATAAAAATCGTTTCTTTGAGTTGTAATCACTATGGTTCAGTTGAAATATTTTGAGGACGAGCGCATGTCACCGGAACATGAACATGGATGTGTTGATTTTATTTGCTTTAATTAATTTGTGAACTGTCTTCTCACGTGCTTCATTGATCAAACACGTTACTCTGTATAAATCTCTGGGTAGTTGTTGTTGTTCTTGTTTCTTTGTTAATTGTACAGACAACATATGCATTTTAGTCTCTGGGGAAGTGTCCCGGCAAAATAAGGAAGTGTCCCGGTAAAATGAATAAGTGTCCTGGTAAAATAAGGAAGTGTCCCAAAAAATGGAGAAGTGTCCCAGAAAATGGAGAAGTGTCCCGGAAAATGGAGAAGTGTACCCTCCCAATACCCTACACCCTCATAGTACCCTCCCAGTACGACACTACCAATATGCTGGATTTACCTACTTAGTTAATATTTTGATCGTTGTATGATCTTGATGTACCCATATGATTGTTCCTCCAGAACAGATGACTGTTCTTCAAGAAACAACAGACTGCTCTTCAAGAAAGGCTGACTGTTTTTCAAGGAACAACTAACTGTTCATTAGTTCACATCTGACTGTTCTTTAAAGAACAATTGACTATTTTTCAAGGGATAAATAACGGTCATACAAAGGTCATACGATGATCATAAGTCGGGTAAATAACGGTCATAAGTGGTTAAATCAATAAATAAGATAATGTAAATTGTTATAACAAAATCATACCACGTGGTGTCCTATGATTGGCTGATCAAAAAGATTTTTGAAAAAAGGTGTAACTTTTTCGTACGAAATCAACTCGAGGCGCAGTTTGGTTCCCCATGCTCGTGAGAATCGGCCCTACAACTTCCTAGAAGGACTCAAATAGCAATTACGTCACTATAGACCCCAAATGCTTACATTTGCGCATAACCGTCAATTGCCGTTTATGTCAATGACTCCGTTCTTGTAATTGTATTTCGATTTTTGGAATTTTTTTTCACCAAAACATGGTCTTCTTTTAAATAGAAGATAATGACCGGTTTGTATCGTCGATATCACGTTTCGATATTTGTGGAATGATTGAATATGGACGTTGAGGGGTTAGTGTTACGAAACATTCTAAACACCAAGCGTTATTTGTGCTAATCGTGAATATCAAAACGCGATATCGACGATCCGAACCGTTTATATTTTGCGGTCTTAAGTGATGTCACGCTTTCACAAAAAAAATTCAAAAAAAATACTTAATATAGTCCCCGTAGTGGAGTGTGAACGTAAATGGTAATGGACGGTCACAAATGAATGTACTGATTTACCAAAAACGGGGTCGTAACTTGGGGAAAAGTCCTTCATGAAAGTTGTATATTGCCTCAATATGAATGCAACAGTCAAGACACAGCATCAAGTTGGGTTAGCACGTGAAAGTTACAGAGTAACAAACTTGGAATTTGATCGGCCGACGGTCATAAGATGGTCATAAGATGATCATATGATGGTTATACGATGATCATATTATGGTCATACAAGGGTAAACCAACAAATAAGATATAATATAAACTAAGTGCGTAAATTAAGGTCATAAGATGGTCACAAGATGGTCATATGGTGGTTATAGGATGGTTATACGACAGTCATACAAGGGTATATCGATAAATAAGACATAATATAAACTCAGTGGGTAAATTAAGGTAATAAGATAGTCATACGTTTGGCATACTCTGCCGTAGAGAATCACAATTTGAAGGCATGCTCATACACGCCGTAATATATATATATATATATACACTAGCCTCACCGCGCGCTATTGCGCCTGAAAGAGGCTTTTTTGCATCACGGGTGCTTCGCGCCATAATTAAACATTGGTTGGAGTCGTCTTTTAAGCGTCGCTGTATTGTTTATAGTCATATGCTAGGAGCAAATCGAAACCTAATAGTTGTTTTTTTTTTTTCCATCTTTTCGTTTAGCACAGGCGTTGTGCGTCACATTGTGTCAATACCTAAGTTTGCAATGCTACTATTGAACCCTTAGAAACTTGGAGCCAGATATCACATTTTGATCACAATACAACGTCAACTTTTCACTTTTAGATGCACATAGATTTCTTAGTGAAGTAACATCCTTAAGCGCAAAAAATGAAGTATCCAAGTAACAAACGAAAAAGAACAATGAGACAATAGATCAAATTTGAAAGTCACTTAAATAAAATCATATTACATTGTTGTAATGTAAATGTTAATTCCTTCTTCAACAATCGTCAGTAACCACTGAAATGTTCTATTTTTCATTTGTGGTTTATAAATCTGCAAGTTTACAATAGGAGAAGAGATAATTGAATATGGATTTATTAAAAACTGATCAGGAATAAAGCTGCTCTCCACTTAGCCTAAATTTGATACGACCCATTTAGAATTTTTCCCAAAATTTTGTGAAATGACCAAATTACCCTCATGGGTCAAACAGTTGACTTTTAAACAGTGGAAATGTACATAGACAATAGTGGACTCTAGGCGAAGAGCTCGATGTTACAAACACATACGCAAAGACGAAATCGAATTCCGAGTTGTATCGAAGAAGTTACGGACGAAAAACAGAATTTTGGTGTAGTGAAGTGCCACGTGGCAGCTTCTGATTGGTCGATTTGGGGAAGATATTTTGGGGTTGTTTTAAAACCCGGTTTAACCCTGAGTTTCCCAAAAGGGAAACCCGAGTTCGCAACTCGGGTCCGAACAATGAAAAAACGCCGAAAACACTTCGCCGCCGTTGACCCTTCGCCGGCGACGGATCGGGCCGGCAATCACCTGCATCGGCTTCGCCTCGTCGTCACGAACACGGAGCACCAAAGATCAGAGCCAACAACCGTCGGAATCGCCGGCAACGACGTCGACGGAATCCGCGAGCTTTCCGGCGTAATTCCGGCCAGTACAGTGCGTGGTAAGCTTTGAAACCTTGATTTTTGGATTCCTGGGATTCCGTAGATGCGTTTTGACATAAAATTCGATGGATTTGGTTGCGAATTGAAGGTTTTAGGATTTTGGGGAAACCGGCCGGAAAATCCCCAGATTCCGGCCGGCGCGGCGGTGTTGACGTCAGCGCCGGTGCTGACGTCAGCGACACGTGGATGACACGCGTGTGCCGCGTGGCGCCACGTCAGCGCCATGTGTCACGCAACGTGGCAGCCAGGTCATCGCCACGTCAGCACTGTGTCAGTGCCACGTCAGCACGCCGGTGCTGACGTCAGCAGCCGTTGACCGGCGTTGACCACTGTTGACCGACCACTTTTCCGAGTGGAAACGACGTTCGGGATCCAATGGCGAACTTCGTTTTGCCATCCGAGATACGGTTATACCTCGATTGAGCAAAACAAGGAAAAGTAGGGTTTCTCGGTTATTCGTTAAGTTTCGGTTATTAACTTTGGATTATTGAGATTGTTAGGTGATCAGATTTCGAGGAATCAGCATAGCCAAATCGTGCCTGCAGAGGAGGACGACGACGATCGCCCGGTGTCACTGTGAGTGGACGGGTTTTGGTTTTAAATGTGTTTGAGTGTGCTTTGTTTTCGTATATTTATATTTGTATGTTTTTATGCTTATAAATTGGTTATGCTGCTGGTTGTTGTGACTGATGTTGGTAATCGTTGCTTGGTTGTTCCTAGGTAGTTTGTTGCGATTAGTACTACTAGGGGCGCATTATATGGATCGGGTGGTATGGCCCTCGTCCATTAAATCATGGTCTGGGAGGTATGGCTCTCGTCCATGAGATCACGTGGGAACGCTATTTGGACGGGTGATATGGCCCTCGTTCATGAGAGATATATCTCGGTCGGGTGATATGGCCCTCGACCACATATTATATCTTGGACGGGTGATATGACCCTCGTTCATGAGAGGTATATCTCAGTCGGGTGTTATGGCCCCCGACCACATTATGTTGTAGTGTTGGGAATGTTTTGTGTGTATAGGTTGCTCGGATGTTAGTTACTATACGTGTTGGCTGGATTGAGGTATGGTATTATTTTATACTATCTGTTTTGACAGAGGGGGTTATTGGCATATCTGTTAAATGTTTTTCACTGACTTCTTTTTCCGTCCACTCACCCTTGTTTTTGCGCCCCCTCAGGATTTGATTCTGAAGTGCATCACCGAGACGACTGAGACCTGCCGATAGCTCTACTTCCATCAACGAAGGGTAGGAGATCTTCGTTTTCTTTGTCAGGCAGGTTATGAGTTTAGCTGTACAGCTGTGTATTCCGCCCTTGGGGCAGTTGTAGTGTGCTGTTTCTCTTCCGCTGTAGATGCTCTGATATTAATTTGTATTTCTTTTTCTTCCGTTTTTGTCGTTTTTATTTGTTTAAGGCTTCGTCACTCTTTGGGGGTGATGGCCGCACTCCCGGGCCCTACTTTTTGGGTCGGGGTGTGTCAAATTTCAAGCCTACAAAAGCCAAATCTTTCTCTGATAATGTGTATACCTAATACAGAAACTGAAATGTAAAAGAGGACTTAAAGACTTCATCAGACCTTCATCAGTTTGATCTGTCTTATGACTAAATTTTCCAATTCCCACCTTCAAGTTTGTAATTTCTTTTCCTGCAAATTTGAAGGCCAATAAAGCCAAACCTCAAGAAAGAGTTTCTACCAACTGAAATTAAAACCTGCAAAGACAGTACCCATGTTAATAAAAACTCTGTAGGTGAACAAAGTTGTAATTAGGTGAAATATATGGCAATATTGACTGGCGTCTGCACACAACAATTTAAGAGAAAGTACGGATTTGTGGACTATCTTATCTATCAACCAAGTAGCAAAAAGAATTGAAGTTAAATCTAGCATTATTTTCTGCCAATTTAGAAACAAATTAACGAATTCGTATTTGTTGTAACTAAAACTATATGAACGAACACTAAGAAATTGAGTTCATTACTCAATCAATCGGAATTGAAGGAACAACATGTAAAAGCAGAAAAAGTCCCAAATTGAAAAATTGAAGGCATAGACAAATCAAGCCTCATCACCCAAGAAATTAAACCTGTCAAGAGACTCAACTGACCTTTTGCAAAGCATCCAGCGTTGTAGAAAATTGACTGAAAAAAGAAAAGGTGATTTGCAAGCACTGAAAAAACAAACAATAAACGTTAAGAATGTAAAATTTCTGCAGAAAATAACAAATGACTCACATTTTAAACACTATCGGGTTTGTCCAACTTTCTCAAAGTGTTTTCTCGTCACCCAACACCATTCCCATACTGAAACAGTCTATAAAGGTTAAATTTAGATGATTCCTTCTGAAAACAAAATGAAAATGGATGAATCAACACTACGTCAAAAATTGTTTCAGACGACAAGAAAATCCGTCGTCTGATGAGTGAAAAAAAGTGTCGTCTGTGGCCCTGCCGTCTGATGCTATGCATCAGACAACACTTTTTTTCCGTCGTCTGATACCTTATTAAACGACACTTCTGTTGTTAAAACTGTCGTTAAATATGCTTAATTGTGTCATATGATGTACCATTTTACGACAGTTTTTGTTATTAGTGTTATCTGAATGTATATTTAACGACAGTTTTATATCTAATTCTGTAGTGGAATAGTAGAAGTAACCACACTTTTTTTCTTAATTATGTCGTTTGATTTCATTGACTTTGATGACGTAAGCATTGACTCGATCGTTGGAATTTGAATTTTTTGAATGCTGTATTATTATATATACATATTTCTATGTATTTGTACATATATTTTATACGTATTCGGATATGCATTTGTACGTATTTGCGTTGACCTTTGACCAAAAACCCAAAATGCCCAGAAATCAAAAAAATGCAGATTTCGGGGAAAAATTCCCCAGATTACCCACACTGCAAAACTGGAAAACTTGCCCAGAATGCAAATCTGGGAAAACTGCCCAGTATGCTGGGAAAGCTTCCCAGAATGCAAAAACTGCCCATAATCTGGAAAACTTGCCCAAAATGCAAACCTGCAAACCTGGGAAACTACCCAGATTGTACTTCTCATCCAAGTATTGCACAAACTTTCCATTTCATACATCCATCCACAATCCAAATTATCATTCAATACATGAGCTTAAACCATAAATCAATTCCACAGTACACAAAATCATCAAGATCTTGCAAACTACTAAAAGTGCAACCTAATTCTGCAGTTCATCTTGAAACCAAAAAATTTCTACACAATCAACCATTACACCAAGCTGTCTAGATTACAAGCAAAAACCTACATCAATACCTGCTGCAAACTGTCAATACTCCACCGATATATTGGCGAACACCCATGTTTCCCACTCGGCTCTTACTTCATCAATTTCTGCTTGAGTATAAACCAGTTGCTGTCGTCTTTCCCACTGAAACAATAATTGTATTTCATTATGTAGTATAAGTGCTTAAATACACCAGAACAAGTTGCAACTATGATGTGGCACTTAAACAACATTTTGCAATTCAAATGTAGATTAAGTGCTAAAAAATGAACCTGCAGGAAGAAAAATCTAATAATATCAATGAAATAACTTTGTCAACATCATTCAAATAACATTGCCTAACAAAATCAACTAGCTGTAAGAAAAACTCAGGTTGAAGGCCAATTTAATGAAAGCAACAGCAAACAAATTTCTTACCTTTCTCTCAAATGACAATTCTTTGTCATTGCAGATGTCTCTCATATATCTCAATACATAATAGCCACAATCAGTGTAACTTTGCTGTTGAGGAACACCCTGGAATGAAAGATTAAAGTAGCTAAAGCAACATAAATGTTTATATGTATAACAAAGTGCTAAACGGAAAATTCTAATGGGAAATCAGATTTGTAGGTTCCAGAAACTAACCGCCATATTAGTCCATTGAACTTTCTTTCGACTCTGCACACTGTATTGTGCTTTCCACATTGAAATTGCACTTGAGCATACAAAACCAAACTATGCATCAGAAATCTTTATATGTATAGCAAAACAAATAAGAATACACAAGTTAACTATAACTTACATATCAACAATATTTTTCCAATCAGATCCAGGTAGTTTCCTCTTTAATGGATCCATGAATGTTACAGCATCTTTCCAAGGATGAACTACAATCAATGTCCAATGCTTATTGCCCATGAAATCAAACATCCAAATTAAAACATAAATATGAATTAAGTAATTGAACTGTTAGTTAGGAAGAACATGCTTGATCTATGTACCCTGAGTTGAAAGGAATCAGAAAAATTTGATTTTGAGGTGCATGTTTGAATGAATCAGCCAGAGCTCTACTCCTTGCATTGTCTTTCCCACAGTTATGACCAACTAAATCTGGGTTCACAAACTTGACCATTGAAAGCATATGAGATTTCTCCAATACATCATGAAGGATCCTAACACATGATAGAGTATTAACATGGGTACTAAATGCTATACAACGCTTGTTAATTACAATTCACTTTAAATTACCTTAGGTATATCAGAATGCTACCACTTGAGATTTCTTTCATGCTTGCAAAGTCATAAATATCTTTCTGTCCTAGAAAGGTCTTACAATTGGTGCCAAACAGCTATGAGCCAAGATCGAAGCTAGGACAGTCATCTTCGCTCATCTGATATCGTGCCAGCCGGCATAGCGCTTTCACAGATGCTGGAGTGCTTTCAGGCAGAGCCTTAATGTCAAACACTGGGTCAGATTGTACCTCGATCTTCTTTCTCTTCTTTGGTTCCATGGTAGTGTTTGAATTTTATTGGGTTTAAATAACAAGAAGAACAACTATTAGATTCAAGATGACTACAAAATTCAATACCAAATTTATGTATTAGAAACCAGAGCATTTACCTCATAATTTAATGGAAGAACATATTTCTTTGGCCAAGCTACAAATGTTCCGACAGCATTCTCAACAGTTTGAAACTCTCCTGAAGGAAAGGGAAGCTTTGCATCTGGTTTAATTGCAGTTGATATGCAAACACGGTCTTGATCATCCTTTAATTGTACACAATGAAGAAATTGAGGCTCAGATGACTTGGCTACAAATACCTTCCCCCTAGCAACAATATTGCTTGTCTTCCCTACTGCCAGTATGCAGTCTTCTTCCACTAAATTATTCTTCTCCAATGCCCCCTTGTCTTCCTCGTCAACTTCTATTACTTCTTTTTCAGCCAAGTTTAACTCACCATCATTATCTGTTGTCTTATTCAATTTCACCATCTCAGGATCACCCAAACTCAAAACTTTCTTCATAGCTTCACCCTTCTCTAAAATAGCTGTGTCCTTAACAACATGTGAGCAACTACCTTGAGTCTCCTGACCAATAGTAGTTTTAGGAGAACCCTTTCCATCTAGTTCCACTCTAGTGGATCCATTTTTAGCTTCAAGTTCTGCTCTTATTTGTGCAAACATTGTTTTCTACATTTCTTCCTTCTCCTCTCTTAAAATGGCCTTCACACTAACTCTAGCTTGGTGTTCCAGGCTCTCCTTCCGCCGCTTGGGTAAGCTGAAGAATGCATTAGGCTTTGCATAACCTCCTATGCCCCTAACTCTACCAGGATTTTCAGGCGTTCCCAAAGCAAGTGTTAACACATCTGTGGTTACAGATATCTCTAATTCTCCACTAATAGTTTTCTCCTTCAACTTTTCCTAAAACATTCACAAAGAAAGAAATTGTTAGTGTGTACTGAGTAAGTAGTGTATATAAACGACGAACCTTAAAATTGGATAGCTTGTATACATACAATTTTTTTCGCTGTCGCCTCTACCTCAGGATCTCTAAAGTTTCCAGCTTTATCTGTACGACCAGCTACCCATAGATCAGCTCTATCAAGCGCTTTATCTGGCGTTTCTTTAGACTGCAAACCATAGAGATAAATTAATGATATGATATATATGAATACCATATACATTATAATATAGCTTTAAACATGTCTTTGGAAGTTACTCACCATCTCTGCTTCTAAACCAGCATATCCCTTTCGAGACATGGTATGATCATACTTGTTCAATTGTCTCTTTGCTTTTTGTTTTTCATGTAGCACCTACAAAGCAAAAAATAATGAGTTGACAATTAAAACAATATGTAGTACAATACAGATGAGTGTCTACAAATTTATGTAATAGTTACTTACCATAAATTTTGGCGTCTCTCTGCTGGCAACGAAGATATCCTAGTAATCTTGCTCAATCCATGGAAAATCTCCAGGAAGGGTCTTTATCAAATGAAGTCTATCCAAGTATGGCAGAATATATGAAGTTGTCAGTAAGGACTTAAAATCCCTCCACTTATCATTTGCCGATGCAAGAACCATTTTCCGGTTTTGAGGGCCCAAAACAAATGCTAACTGCACACAAATCATAAAAATCATGAGTTGAAGAACACAAAACAGCTTAGCCAACTAATAAAACTAAAACTACACTGGTAGGATACATTCATACATCTATAGCTTCCCATATCTTGTTTTTTACTTCTGGATCCACCCCTTTCCAATTAAGATTGTTTATTTTCTTCCTTTCTCCCTCCCCCCCAGGCCATTAAGCAATAGGAACCCCCACCCCCCCCAACACCCCCATATAATATTGTTTCTCCCCCCCCCCCCCTCCCCTCTATCCCCACCCAAAAAAAACACACCCCCACCCCCCCCCCCCCAAACCCCCCCCTCCCCAATCCACTCCCATAGTAACTGTAGGATATTTGTATCTTAGACTTAATGTAATATTGGCTATCCTTGTAACAAAAACATTGTAAAATCATTCACATGCTCAATTTAGGTTTTAGAAGTTTAGGATGAAGTTTAGTGATAGGTGATTGAAGTGAAGATCAAGAAATGAAGACAGGTTCAGTTGCACTGTGATTAATTCAACATGTAGCATCATTTGCATATGCATAAGGTTTTCATAAACTTAAGTTTAAAATTAAGAAAAATGTGTTCTTCATCAAATTCCAGTTTTCACATGTTTGGTGACTGGTCACCTTAAGCATTGCTTTTGACAGCTCAATTCCTGACAGCGACTGGTGATCAGTTGCTTGACAGATCAGTGGTTTATCCGGTTTTAACAGGTCATGTTATTATCCGGGTTGACTGAACATCTGTTTAACCGTTGTGTAGTCGACTGGTGATTGGTCACCTGACAGAACACGCTTTTACCCGGTTTAGACAGGTCATGTCTTTATCCAGCTGAAGCATGCTTTTAACCGCTGTGTAGTCAAATGCATCCCACTATCTCGATCTTGCCTAGGTTAAACTCTCTAGAAGAAATCTCAGCCACTCATTAGGTGATATCCCAACCACTCTTTTCATATCCTCTTTGCCTATATAAGCTAAACATCTTCCACCATTTTCACTTGGGGTTTTTGCACATACATTATCTTCATTGCATATTTCAAAAACTCTCATATTGTTGCTGCCTTCTTGTTCGGTATTGAACCTTAAATCCTTGTGAGCTTTCATTCACATAAAGTTTGTACAAGGATTCTTAAGGATGGCAAGCACATGAACTTCTTTCAAAGTTTCGGTTTTTCAAACATTCATCTTTGAAGGAAACCTTGAAGAAGTTCTTATCTTCACCGTTTCAACTTCCAAGTTTTCAAAACTCATTTAGTTTAGAAGTTGAAATAGCGGTCTTCAATCTTGTCTCCCATGTTCACACATTATTTGAGACAAGGTTGATTTTTAGGAGTCATTTGACTTCATGTTTTTCTGCCCAGTTTTTGTGACTGTTGCAGCAAAACACCTAGTTGTCCAGTGGGTTTACTGAAGCTCTTAAGCTCTCTGTAATTCTGCTGGGGACTAGTCACATATTATTCACAGCATACATTCTTGGTGCCACTGACCAGACATACGTGTGTATTCTCTGGAAAGTGAATGACCAGTCATCTGTACCACTGGAGGTGAAGCGATTGAAGAAGAAGCCGCACGAGGGACTGCTGCATCTAAGACTAGGTACATTAGATATTGAGCATTGTCTGAATCTTGTATTGGGCATCTTTTTGCCGTTTCATAGTGGAAGGCCGGTCTTCTGATAGACCCCCGGTTTTTTACCCGTTTGGGGTTTTTCCGGGTACCAAAACATTGTGTCCATCTCTTTGATTTGTTAACCACTTGGCTAATCATAAAATCAGATTTAATTATGCACCAACTTGACTTAACATGCAATCTGGACAATATCGAGTGACTGGTCATCCTATAAACTGCTGCATTAGAACCGCTGGATTTGAATAGGTCGTAGTTGTGGATAGCCCGCAGATTTCATCTTCACTGAATCTGTTTTGGGGACCTAAGTTGGCATTGCATCCGAGTGTGTTTGAACAAGTTCACAAGCCTACACGAACTGTAAATTATAAGACAGTTCACATAGTTCAGTTTGGAAACAAAGTGACTGGTCACGTTATTTCAGTGTGAAAACAAAGTGACTGGTCACATTGTTCGGTATAGAAACAAAGTATCAGGTTCATCACATTAGGTGACTGGTCACCTAAGTGATTTATTGTTTGAATTGTTTGTACTTACCGTGACTTAATTGAAAATTACCCCCCTCATTGCCAACCTGCAATTGGCATCAGAGCAGGGCTTTAGACATACTTAAAGCAGGTCTAGGGACTGGTTGGTTAAGGGTCTAGTCATGGAAAGAGATCGAGTAGCCGGTTCGGTGAATTCACCTCCCTACTTCGATGGCACAAACTATGCTGCTTGGCGTGATAAATTTGAGATTTTTCTTGATGCGTATGATGAGTTTGCATTCCAGTATTTGTCTATTGAATGGCGTCCTCTGTTTAGAATTGTTGACGGTGAGAGAGAGAATGTTCCAAGAGAGGACTGGACACAGGTCCAAGTTAATGCGTCCAATGCAAACAAGAAAGCTAGGAACGCCATAGCTGTTGCTGTATCCAGTGCACAATATTCACATATTCAGCACTGTACAACAGCTAGGGAAGCTTGGGATAGATTGCGTGTCATTCATGAGGGTGATGACCAGGTTCGGGATTTAAAACTTGAGATGGTCCTTTCCGAGTTTGAGGAACTCAGGATGACCGATTCTGAGAGCTTCTCGGATTTCTATCTCAGACTTGAGAGTGTCACCAATGCGGCGATGAGTCTAGGGTCACCAATTTCAGAACTCACGGTTGTTCAAAAAATCTTAAGGGTGTTACCTAGGAGGTTTTCGGCGAAGAAGACCGCAATCAAAGAGTGTCAAAACATGTCGGACATAAAGCTTCCTAAACTGGTTGGTAAATTAAAGACTTATGAGCTGGAATTAAAATTGGAAGAGAGTATGCACAAAAAGGATAAAGGTGTTGCACTACAGAGTGTGACTGATCACCCTGAACCCAAGTGTTCCAAGTCTGACCAGTCATCCTCTGTTGATAATGATTTGGCACTGTTTGTTAAAAGGTTTAGAAGAATCTTAAGGGATAGAAAGGATCACAAAGGTAGTACAAGTTATCCTAGAGAGTCAAAGTTCAAACCTCAAGCTGAAATGACTAATGAAAATAAATTTGAAAAGAACTCAGGGTCTATAGATAACAGGTTCAAGAAGGGTCCGGTCAAATGTTTCACATGTGGTGGGATTGGTCACATCTCTGTTGATTGTGCTAACAATAGGAAGGAGTCATACAAAAGTAAGGATAAGGCCTTGCAAGCATCTTGGAGTGATAGTGAGGATGAGGAATCACTTCACTCTAACTCTTCTTCAGATAATGAAGATGATGAGATTGCCTTTGTTGTTAAATTTCCTGATCACAACTCAGTGGGTGAAGAATCCGAGTCGGGTTCACAGCACATGACTGACGATGACCAGTCACCTGAGATGTATTGTCCTGTTTTTCATGATTATGACTCTCTCCCAGAGAATCAGACTTATGAAAAGATGTGTGAAAGGTATGATGCCTTATTTGATGAATCTTGTGTGATCAAGGCTGATAGCATTGAGCTGAAAAAGCGTTGTAATGAGTTGGAACTGGAAAAGGCTGCACTCTGTCTCGCTTTAGAGGATTACGAGACCGGTCATTCACATAGAGAAAGGGAGAGTGCAGATGACCAGTCATCTAAGTCTAGATTTGAAGTCTTGTATACACAGATGTGTGTTGAGTATGAAAAGGTTAAAAAGGAGAATCTAGATCTTAGACATCAACTGTGCACTTCGGAAAATGACATTAATCTCATGCATAGTAACAGTCTTAAGTTGAAAGATGAAATTGAGTCACTCAAGCAATCTAATGTCTACTTGGTTGAATACAATAAATCATTGCAAGTAAAGGTTAATGATCTGTCAATTGGTTCGGCAAAGTTAGACAAGATGCTTAATGTTGGGAAAAATCACAATGATAGGACTGGTCTAGGTTTTGTAGCTGATGGGTCTGGTCCCTCAACTTCACAGACTAGGTTTGTAAAAGCTACTCAAGCAACTTTGTCTAAATCACCAGTCATCTCTGTTTCACCTGAACCTAGAGTCAGCACAAACAAAATGAGCAATCAAGTGTCGTCTAGGTCCACTGTTCCTTCAAGGACCAGATCTGTACCCACGTGTCACCACTGTGGTGTGACTGGTCACATAAGGCCTAAATGTCCTCAACTTAAAATCAAAGGTCAGTCAAAGCATAATGGATCACTTAAGGGACAGGTTGATTTATTGATTATTGAAGTAACCAGGATTGCTAAGATTGTTGGGTCATCTGTGTCATCACCTAATGTGTCTAAGACCAAGTGGATAAAGAAAAATGAAAAGTGTCTAGTCACTTTGTCTGTTTTGAATGTGCGTGATCCAACTCGTTGGTACATTGACAGTGGCTGTTCCAAACACATGTCTGGTGACAAATCTATCTTTGTAAATTTTAAGGATTTTGATGGTGGTTGTGTTGAATTTGGAGGAGGTGAAACTGCCAAGATGACTGGTCAAGGTAGTGTTAAACTGCCGGGTCTACCAATCCTTGAAAATGTAAGGTATGTAGAAGGCCTTAAGTCCAACCTTATTAGTGTATCACACCTGTGTGATCAGTGGGCTGAGGAAGTCTGCATGTCAACAAAAGGTTGTAGGATTATTGATAGCAAGGGTCAGGATCTAATCAGGACAGGCAGATCTAACGACAACTGCTATACTCTTGATAGCCAAACCCTGGCTAGCAAGGTGACCTGTCACTCAGTGACTGATAAGACCACTGCTTTATGGCCTCAACGGTTAGGACATATGAATTTCAATGATTTGTACACCTTGGCCAAAAAGCAGCTTGTTAGAGGTATTCCTAAACTAGATAAGCCGTCTAAGCACATCTATGGTCCATGTCAGTTGGGCAAACAGTCACGTGTCGCACACAAGAGAGTCAAGGATGTTGGGACTAGTCACCCCCTTGAACTCATTCATATGGATCTTGTCGGTCCAGTTCAAACCGTGTCTGTTGGTGGTAAGAAATACATTCTTGTGATTGTTGATGATTTCAGTAGGTTTTCTTGGGTGTCTTTCTTGAGAGAAAAGTCTGATGCTTTTCAAAATTTTGTGACGGTATTCAAGCAAATTCAGAATGAGGTTGTGACTGGTCACCCCTCTGTTGTTAGAATTAGGACTGATCATGGCACTGAGTTTGAGAATTCCTTATTTGCTGAGTTCTGTGCCAGCATGGGCATAAAGCATGAGTTTTCGGCTCCAATTACCCCACAACAAAATGGAATTGTTGAGAGGAAAAATAGAGTCTTGATTGAAATGGCTAGAGTGATGCTCAATAGCAAAAATCTGGCTAAAAATCTGTGGGCCGAGGCCATTAATACTGCTTGCTATATTTCCAATCGAGTCTACTTGAGACCAGGCACAGACCAGGACTCCCTATGAGATCTGGAAAGGGAAGAAACCAATGATCAGTCACCTAAGAGTCTTTGGCAGTACTTGTTACATATTGAGAGATAGGGAACACCTTGCCAAGTTTGATCCCAAGAGTGATGAAGGCATTTTTCTTGGGTACTCCATGACCAGTCGAGCCTATAGAGTTTTCAATCTTAGAACCAATACTATCATGGAATCCATAAATGTCACAATTGACGATCTTGATGCATCAGTTGAGTTAGCCTTAGATGAAGATGGTCTGTTTCCTGAGAAGGTCACTGAGTCTGCTAGTGAGACTCAGACAGAACCAGATGACCAGTCATCTGGTTCTGATTCTGAAGGTTCAGAAGTGTCTAGTCAACCACCAAAGAAAAAGCCAAACTGGGTAGTGTCTAGACATCCTGAACAGAACATAATTGGGTCAGTAAAAGAGGGTGTGAGGACTAGAGGTCAGATCCAAAGTGAAGTAGCACATGTGTGTTATGTCTGCACAATAGAGCCCAAGAACATCAAAGAAGCTCTCATCCATGAGGAATGGGTGCTTGCCATGCAAGAAGAGCTGAATCAGTTTGAGAGAAATCAAGTCTGGACATTGGTCAAGAGACCAGTCACCTCAAATGTCATAGGCACAAAGTGGATCTTTAAGAATAAGAGTGATGAGACTGGTCACATAGTGAGGAACAAGGCTAGGCTTGTTGCTCAGGGATATTCTCAAGTCGAAGGCATCGATTTTGAGGAAACTTTTGCTCCTGTAGCTAGACTTGAGTCAGTTCGTTTTTTGTGTGCTATTGCTTGTCATCTTAAATTCAAGTTGTATCAAATGGATGTCAAAACGGCATTTCTCAATGGATACTTGAATGAGGATGTGTTTGTTGAACAACCAAAAGGCTTTGAGGATCCTCATATGCCCAATGGTGTGTATAAATTGAAAAAGGCTTTGTATGGTTTGAAGCAAGCTCCCAGAGCTTGGTATGATAGGTTGTCTAGTCATCTTCTGTCAAATGGCTATACTCGTGGTTCGGTGGACAAAACTTTGTTCATCAAACGAACCAAGAATGATGTTGTGGTTGCTCAGATCTATGTTGATGATATTGTTGTTGGTTCCACGTCCGAATCCCAAGTTCAACAGTTCATAAAGATTATGACTAGTGAATTTGAGATGAGTCTCATTGGTGAATTGAATTATTTTCTTGGTTTGCAAGTTAGGCAAGAAGAGACTGGTCTCTTCATTTCCCAATCCAAATATGCTGCAAATCTTGTGAACAAATTTGGTTTTTCATCTTCCAAACCCGCTAGGACTCCCATGAGCAAATCCACTAAGTTGTCTAGTGATAAAAAGGGAAAGAGTGTTGACCAGACACTCTACAGAAGTATGATTGGCAGCTTGTTGTACCTTACTGCAAGTAGACCAGACATCTCCTTCTCGGTTGGAGGATGTGCTTGCTTTCAAAGTGACCCTAGAGAGTCTCATCTTCATGCTGTAAAAAGGGTCATCAAGTACATTAGTGGGACATTGTCTTATGGTATTTGGTACACATTTGACACAAATACAAATCTTGTTGGGTTTAGTGATGCTGACTGGGCAGGATGTAGTGATGATCGAAAGAGTACCTCCGGTGGTGTCTTCTATCGAGGAAACAACATGGTTTCTTGGTATAGTAAGAAGCAAAATTCGGTCTCATTATCCACTGCTGAGGCAGAGTACATAGCAGTAGGTAGTTTCTGCACACAGTTGCTTTGGATGAAGCAAATGCTTAGTGATTATGGCATAGTCGAGGACCAGTTCCTCATATATTGTGATAACACGAGTGCTATATGCATCTCTGAGAACCCGGTGCAGCATTCTAGGACCAAACACATTGATATTAGGCACCACTTCATTAGAGATCTCGTTGAGTCAAAGACATTAGTGCTTAAATTTGTGCCCTCGGAAAACCAACTTGCTGATATTCTAACCAAACCTTTGGAGGATCAGGTCTTGACTGGTCTTCGCAAAAGTCTTGGAATCTGCTCTATTGACTAGTGTGACTAGTCACAGTTAATGCTTGTGTATTTTTCAATTCTTGCATATCATGCATCATCTCTAAATTGAAAAACGCCTCTCAAACTGGTTTTTCTTTGTGTTGATACTATCAATTGGATATTTGTTAGATATAATTGAAGCCCTAGATTGAGTCAAATGGTCATAATCCCGTCTCTAGATCAAGAAGTAAAGAGTGCATATTCTAAAGTTGGTTGATTTAAATTTGTTTTCAACACTTGTCTAATTCCCTTACTACTTGATGATGATTAATCATGTTGACTCTTGATTTTTCAAAAGATGTGTAGTTAAAAATAAAAATGGAGATTTTCCTCGAAAATGAAAACGAGAAGGACAATAAGGCCCTAACTCAAAAGAAAAATAAAATCAAAAGATTCGGGTTTTGGGCTTGAGTCAAAGAAAAGATGTGCCAATGTTGCACCACTACTTCAAATCGATATGATTGATCTACACTCAAAAAATATAATTGTGCAAGTTATCACTTGTTTGAAAGTCTTAAGATGTTGTGGGTGCATGAAATAGTGAGTCCTCAAATAGTAATCTGTTTTCTTTGTAATGTACACTCAATATGACTAGTCATCCCCTTCCCAAATATGTTGTTTGACTTAGTCATTGAATCTTTTTTATCTCTTGAATATGTCATTGAAAGTGTCAAAATGAATGAGAAAATCAGTTTGAATACAAAAATACAATTCATGCATTTTACTTAATTTATTTATGTTTGCATCATATTTGTTCAAGCATTAACTAGGACAAGTCATACTAATTGGTGATGTTTAGTTGTTGACCGGTGAGTAAATATTGATCATTAACGTGTTTGTTTCGAAATATCAAATATGTTAGTGGGTCTTCATATCTTTGTGTGATGTTTAGCTATTGTGACTCTCGGCATGTTATAACTTGATGTCCAGTCATGTTTGCAATGGAAACAGTGTGGCTGTCTGATCATGTGCCATGTGTATTCCAATTCTTCATGTACAAACAATTCTTTGTTGACTTGTCACCAATCTTGGTATTTAAGACCCCTTGTCTTTTGATCTTCATGTCGCTTTCCCTGTTCTATATTCTCTGATATATCTTACTTAGGAGGAGTAGTTGTTGTGCATGATATCTGTTTTGCTTGAATGATTTTTCAGTTTCATGAACTGTGTACTTTCTGACTAGTCATGTGTGTGACACAGCGTCAAGTGGTTGACTATGTCATGTGTCTATCTTCTCTAATCATTCATTGCCTCTTGTACCTAGTCACCCTTCTTGGAGTATTTGATTTAGGGGGAGTACTGGTCGTCATGGTATGCTTTTCAAATCTTGGTTATGTGACCTCAACATATACATCATTCGATCATTGATAATGTCTTGCACCTAGTCCTTGTCTAGGAGTGTTTGCTGATGTAGTGTGCTTTGAAAACTTGATTGCATGACCCCTTCTATCTTTGTTGATGTGTATGCCTAATCATGCTTGATGCGAGTAATGTAATTAGGGGAAGTTCTTGATGATTGGTGTGTTGATTGGTCTGCTACTTAAATCTTATGATATTTCTGTGATCAGTCATGTCTGTGTCTGTAGTGATTAATTTCTGTTTACACTAGAACCATCACGTGCTGATCTTGAATGATAAGTGATCTTTGTGTATGACTAGTTCTTCTTATGCTTCAGATGTGATCTAAATTCGTCTTATGGTAAATTGTGATGATTGTATCATGTCTTGATTGGATTAGTTAAGAAGAATTGTGATAGTGGTTGCTGTCATGTGTTGATTGATATGGTTAGTCATTTGACTTGCCTCGAGATTGATTCTCTGCTCTGTGCATTGTTGTTGAACGTGGTGTTTTATGGCCTGTTTCTGCTTGCTGATATTTTTGACTAGTCATTCTGAACAATGGTTTTGTGGTATGTCTAGTCTGTCATGTTGTATTTCTCAGGTTGTAACATAATATGCCCTCTCGGACATTGAGGCTTTCTGTGTGTTTGTGTTATGGTTGTGGTGCTATGCTTTCAGTTTCTTTAATTACTACATGGTTTAAGTTTCCCTTATTCCTTAAGTCATGCATGTTTACCTTGATTTCATTTGACTAGTCATGTATGAGTTTCTTAGTTTTTGTTGACTAGTCATGTTCTTACTACACTGCTTTCTTCATTGTTCTGTTTCTGCATAGTTTGTTTATTCATCTCTCCGTATTTACCATGTCTAAAGCTTCCGTTTGTGCTAATCCTTTGTCTTCCCATGACAAAAAGGGGGAGTAAGTTTGGAGTTAGGGGGAGTATAAAAATTGCCATGTTCATGATTGCTATTTTTTATCTGGCTAACTCTCTTAATTGTGAATATCATGTTATGGTACTTAGGGGGAGAAAATGCATACATATATACATATTTCTTGAGTTTCAATTGCAGGAACATTCATTGACTGGTCACAGTCATTTGGTGACTAGTCACATATGCATGGATATATATGTCTCTTGCAGGTACATTTGGTGACTAGTCACTGCTAGTCAATTCTTGGTGAGTGTGAGAGATGTGAGCATATCGGGTTGTTTTTGTCAAGGAAAGCCAAAGGGGGAGATTGTAGGATATTTGTATCTTAGACTTAATGTAATATTGGCTATCCTTGTAACAAAAACATTGTAAAATCATTCACATGCTCAATTTAGGTTTTAGAAGTTTAGGATGAAGTTTAGTGATAGGTGATTGAAGTGAAGATCAAGAAATGAAGACAGGTTCAGTTGCACTGTGATTAATTCAACACTAGAAAATAGCACACCCGCTATGCGGGTGCAATAAGAGACCGTATTTTGTACGTTGTAGAAGAGTTAATAGAAAGGGAAAAAAAAAAAAAAAAAAAAAAAGTGTCGGTACTGTTCACCGTTTCAACTTCCAAGTTTTCAAAACTCATTTAGTTTAGAAGTTGAAATAGCGGTCTTCAATCTTGTCTCCCATGTTCACACATTATTTGAGACAAGGTTGATTTTTAGGAGTCATTTGACTTCATGTTTTTCTGCCCAGTTTTTGTGACTGTTGCAGCAAAACACCTAGTTGTCCAGTGGGTTTACTGAAGCTCTTAAGCTCTCTGTAATTCTGCTGGGGACTAGTCACATATTATTCACAGCATACATTCTTGGTGCCACTGACCAGACATACGTGTGTATTCTCTGGAAAGTGAATGACCAGTCATCTGTACCACTGGAGGTGAAGCGATTGAAGAAGAAGCCGCACGAGGGACTGCTGCATCTAAGACTAGGTACATTAGATATTGAGCATTGTCTGAATCTTGTATTGGGCATCTTTTTGCCGTTTCATAGTGGAAGGCCGGTCTTCTGATAGACCCCCGATTTTTTACCCGTTTGGGGTTTTTCCGGGTACCAAAACATTGTGTCCATCTCTTTGATTTGTTAACCACTTGGCTAATCATAAAATCAGATTTAATTATGCACCAACTTGACTTAACATGCAATCTGGACAATATCGAGTGACTGGTCATCCTATAAACTGCTGCATTAGAACCGCTGGATTTGAATAGGTCGTAGTTGTGGATAGCCCGCAGATTTCATCTTCACTGAATCTGTTTTGGGGACCTAAGTTGGCATTGCATCCGAGTGTGTTTGAACAAGTTCACAAGCCTACACGAACTGTAAATTAAAAGACAGTTCACATAGTTCAGTTTGGAAACAAAGTGACTGGTCACGTTATTTCAGTGTGAAAACAAAGTGACTGGTCACATTGTTCGGTATAGAAACAAAGTATCAGGTTCATCACATTAGGTGGCTGGTCACCTAAGTGATCTATTGTTTGAATTGTTTGTACTTGTCGTGACTTAATTGAAAATTACCCCCCTCATTGCCAACCTGCAGTAACAGCACCTCGCTTCATCAACTTCAACCCTTCTGCATTACTGGTGGGATTTTCCACACCATTTTTTATTGAAGGGGCTGAATACTCAAATTCATCATCCCTACTCATAGACTTCTTCCTCTTTCTTTTCAGTTCTATTGATTGCTTCCTCAGATTCTTTGCTTTTTTGCTTGCTGTCTTTTTTGAGGCAACAGACCGCGCACAAGATGCAGCAATCCTTGTTGCAATCTTTGTAGGGGTAGACCTTGTTGCAATCTTCGTAGGGGTAGACCTTGTTGCAACCATGATCTGTAACAGATAAAGGATAGCATTTAAAGAGAGAAATTTCTTATGTACTAACAATGAACATAAAAGAAGTATGGCAGATAATAATTTCAACAAAATACCATAGTAACTTGCTGCAAAATTAATATGGCTGCAAATATTAATTTCATTCAATTTCAAGTTTTCATAGAAGCACAACAGAATACAAGAACACAAGGCAGACCAGCCAAGTAATAAAATTGAAATTACAACAATCAATCCCTAGTCTGATGCTAAGATACTTTCATTTTTGGCTCGCACATACTTGGAAGTCCATTACTAAACCCCCTCCCCCCCCCCCCCCCCCCCCCCCCCCCCCTCTTGATCCATACAATCAATAGATGGAAGTCCATTACTAAAGGGTTGATAACCTAATACTGTGTCCCCAAGCTCATCATCATTGAAAGTATCATAATAATCTCTATCTGGAGTTCTAAGAGCAATAGACAATGCAGCATTACGTGGGTTTCTAATGTAAAAAAACCTGTTTTACAAAGGTGGGCCAAACAAAAGGATCTGTAGTATGATCTATCCTATTCAAATTAACCAAAGTAAACCCATCCTTATCAATTTCTACACCCTTCTTACGCTCTACCCAGTCACATCGAAATAGAGGAACCCTAAGCTTCGTATAGTCCATCTCCCATATTTCTGTAATGACTCCATAATAGCACATCTCAGAAGTTATAACACTTTTATTCTTCCTCAACTCCATTGTATAAGCAAATGAGCTCACTCCACTACTTTGCCTTGATCGAAGATTATCACGCTGTTCAGTGTTGTAATGGACGCCTTTCACGTCGTATCCACTGTAAGTTGCCACTTTGAAGTTTGGCCCATCTGTAATCCACCTTAAAGCCTCAGATATATTGTTGGAAACTTGTTGAAGTCCTTCACAGACCTGAAATATAGGCAAATCCTAATTTATCAAAAAATCTTATACAGAGACATGGATGAAATAAGTATATATGATCATTGTGTCTATTCAAACTTACCCTTTGCTTCAGCCATTTACTGAATGTGCGGTTGTGCTTATCCTTAAGCCACTGATCATTGTTTTCGTGCTGAGGAAATGTTGCCTTCAAAATGTCTCTATATTCTCTAAATATTTGATATGAATTAAGTTGTCAATTGTAGGATTATATAATGCAATGAAAGAAATGAACTGCATAATAGATTAGAGTATAAAAAGCAATACTTACAAGATGTAGGGTTGTACTTCTTCTGTGTGTTCCAATACACAAAGATGCGCTGCATCAAAGTCTGCTTGATCCACAGTTTTCATAGTAGCACCTGATAAAGCCTTGTAATCACCCACCAACCGTATATTTTGCCTCGCTGGGGTAATATCATATTCAATAGGAGGAAATTGGTCCGAAATAAGCTCTAACGCTTCTTCAGCAATGTTTGTCTCAGCCATGCAACCCTCGGGATAGGTCATATTCTTAACAGAACCCTTTAAGACTTTCATGTATCGCTCAAATGGGTACATCCACCTAAACCAAACCGGTCCATATAGTTCGACCTCTCGAACAAGATGTAACGTTAGGTGGAACATGATATCAAACAATGATGGTGGAAAATAGACTTCAAGCAAGCATAGGGTCTCTACAAGATCCTCTTCTGTTTTACGCAGCTTTGAACAATCAACGACTTTCGAGCATAATACATTGAAGAAATGACAGAATCTGATGATTGCATATCTAACAGGCTCATCTAACACGGACCTAATAGCTATGGGTAGTAGCTGCTGCATCAAAATGTGGCAGTCATGAGACTTGAGGCCAACAAGTCGATTATCATCCAATGATACAAGTGACTGTATATTGGAACAATAGCCTTCAGGGAGTTTCATTCCATACAATGAGTTGCAAACAATTTTCTACTCTTCTAGAGTCAAGTTCCAGCTTGCCAATGGCAATTTCTTCCCCTCTGGAGGCTTCAAGTCCGTTTTCCACCCTAATTTAATTAGATCTAATCTAGTAGCCACCCCATCTTTTGTTTTTCCCGGTTGATTCAACAATGTACCATACAATGCTTCAATGCAGTTTTTCTCAATATGCATCACATCAAGATTATGTCGCACTAGTAGAAATTTCCAGTAATGAAGTTCAAAGAACACTGATTTCTTCTTAAAGGATGGCCTATCCAGACCCTCACTAGCTTTATTGGGAGGGGGGTATGCTTTTTTCCAAAATACAGTTAATTGTTGAAACCCTTTCAAAAACTTGTTCTCCAGTTAAAGGCACAGGAGCAGAATCTGTTTCAGTCAAGTTGTTAAACTCTTCCTTTTCCCTTCGATATGGATGATTGCGTCGTAGGAATCTTTGAGTCCGTAAGTATGCCACTTTCTTACATTTCTCTAATCTGGTTGGCTTTGTCTCCTCAAGGCAAATAGGACATCCATTATATCCTTTAACATCATTATCGGACAAGTTTCCATAAGCTGGAAAGTCACTAATCGTCCACATAAGAACTGCCCTAAGGGTAAAATGTTCATTTAACTCTGCATCGTATACCCTCGGCACTCCCTCCCACAAAACCTTAAGCTCATCCACAAGTACTTGCAAGTACACATCTATACTATTCCCAGGTTGTTTAGGACCAGAAATTATCGTGTTTAGCATCATATACTTCTTTTTGTAGGTTAACCAGGGAGGAAGATTGTAGACAACAATTATAACCAGCCAGCAACTATATTTACTAGACATAGAACCATAAGGATTGAATCCATCAGTGGACAGGGCTAGCCTAAGGTTCCTTGTATCTTGACTGAAATCTGGCCATTTTTCATCAATTAATTTCCAAGCAGGAGAGTCTGCCGGGATGACGCATTGTCCCCTCTGTCACGGTTCTCTTACCATGCCATTTCAAATATTCAGATTTCTTCGGAGACTGAAACATTTTCCTAAATCTAGGGATGAGTGGAAAATACCACATCACGTTTGCAGGAGTACATTCCTTTATGTGTTTTTTATCTTTAGTTATCTGCCACCTAGAAGCTTGACATATAGGGCAACTAGTGCTATTGGCATATTCATTCCTATACAATATACAATCATTCGGGCAAGCATGTATCTTCTTATAGTCCATTCCTAAATGACCCAAGATTTTCTTTGCCTCATAACAAGATGTGGGAATGTCATTACCTTCCGGAAGGAAATCTGATATCATAATTAGCATATCTTCAAAGCAAGCATCAGTCATTGAGTTCTTTGCTTTGAGATTATACATTCGCACAAGAGCGTTCAACTTAGTAAATTTAGTACACCCTGGATACATGGGTTTACATCCATCATCAACAAACTCCCTAAATGCATCAGAGTTCTTTGAGAACTCATCATCACCAGTGAAATCAATATCACAGTCCATATCCCCAATCTCTATATCATCTTCAATTTCTGCCTCATCACAATCATTACAATCTGAAACATCTTCTGATTCACTATCACTGCTAGCAACCTCATCTAAACGAGCCATTTCTCCATGCCAAATCCAGTTTTGGTAACTGGAATCAATTCCATTAAAGAACAAATGTTCTTTAATCACATAACTACTCAAGTTTTTTGTGTTCCCGCACTTTAAACAAGGACAACAGAGAAGGTCTATACTTTTAGATTTCTCTAGGGCAAACTTAAGAAAACTAGCCACTCCTAACTGGTACACCTTCGGCCTTCTATCTGATTCGACCCGTTCCGGAATTTTTCCCAAAAATTGTAAAATGACCAAAATGCCCTCATGGTCAAACGGTTGACTTTTGATCCTTTAGGAATTTCATACTCAATATTGGACTTCATGCTAAGGTCTCGGTGATGCAATCGCGTCCGCGAAGCCGGATTTTGATTTCGAGTTACAGTGAAGCTGTTACGGACAAAAAATGGGATTAAAGAGTGGGGACAAGTGACATGTGTCGTGCAGGGACTGGTCCATGTGTGGTAATCAAATGTTTGACAGCAATTGGGGTTTTATTAACTATGTTGAACCGGAGTTAACGAGGAAATCAGAGAGAAAACAATGCGCACACATTCGAACTCGTCCAAAAGCGAGTCAACTCACCTCACCGTCGAGTCACCACCGCCGACCACAAATCGGCTCGCCGACCACCTGCACCGTGCTCGTCTCATCCTCGGCGACTCATCCCCGAAGTTGCAGCCTCAGAATCGGCGTGGATAGTCGCCGACAAACACACACAGCAAGTCGACGCTGTGAAGCTTCAACGTCATCGATCTCACGGCGATCATCAATTGGGGAAAGGAAGCCCGGAATCTGCTTCCTTGCATCGTGGCGAGCTTGGAACACCTTGTGGCATCTTCAATCGACGTCAAAATCGACCCCGACGAGCCCAATGGAAAACTGGAACTTCCGGCGTGTTTTCCGGCCGATTCCGGCCGAGGTAAGCTTCGAAAGCTATTCTAATAGATTGCTGGAGTTGTGTAGATGGATTTTGGGTTAACATGCATCGAAATTGGTTGAGATTTGAGTAAATTGGAAGTCGCCGGAATCTGCCGCCTTTCGGGGCTTTTTCCGGCCAATTCCGGCGACGGTGAATTTCAAAAGTGGCAGATTTGGATTCCTGGGATTGTGCAGATAATTTTAGACATAAAATTCATTGAATTTGGTGAAGAATTGATTGAGATTGAGCTATTGGAGTTTCGGCCGGAAAATCTGCAGAAATTGGCGAGGTCACGGCGGCACCGGCGTCGGCGCGGCGGCGCTGACTTCAGCACCGGCGTGCCATGAGGCTGCTGAGTCAGCGCACAGTCAGCGCCACGTAAGTAACACGTGGCTGCCACGTGGAAGCCAGGTCAGCGCCACGTGGATGCCACGCGTCTGTTGAGTCAGCAACACCTCAGCATCGGAGTGTTGACGTCAGTCGGCCGTTGACCGCCAGTCAACGCCGTTGACCGATCGTTGACATGCGTTGACCAAGTTTGACCAGTGACCATTTTAAAGGTTTTCGACGTTCCGGATCCAATGGCGAAGTCCATTTTGACATCTAAGATACGGTTAAACCCCAATTGAGCAAAACATGGGGAATTAGGATTTTTACGATTTAAGTTCGGTTGTGGTTATTGATTGTGGTTGTTGGGACATGCAGGCTGAACGAATTCCATGGAAATAGCATAATTGGACCGAGCATGCAGAGGATGAAGAGGACCGCCCGGTATCACTGTGAGTGGACGGGTTTGATTTTAATTGTGTTTTGAGCATGATATGATTTATATATATATTCGCTTATATATATATGATTATGAAATGGATTTTGCTGGATTTTATGCACATGGTGATTATGATTTGTACAGCTGATGGCACACCTGAGAATCCAGTGGGTTAAATTCCCAGTGGGTTCTACGCATGCGATGTCTGGGCATTGGTGGTTAAATTCCCCTTGTCCTGACATCCGGGCATGGTGGTTAAATTCCCCTTGTCCTACACACCGTCACTGGTGGTTAAATTCCCCAAGTCGGATTAGATTACGGCCGTTGATTTACACTGTATTATTGGAATGTACATGTATGCCTATTGTGATACCCTACTGTACTATTACTGCATATAAGTTTACACTACTGGTTTTAACTATGGGGGTTATTATATTGATTTGTAAATGTTTTTCACTGATCTTTATTTTCCCTGTCCACTCATCCTTTGTTTTGCGCCCCCACAGGTTTTGATAATGTTGGGCACCACCGAGACGAGCGGCAAAGTCCAGAGTAGCTCTATTTCGTGTTACAAAGAGTGAGACTCTCTTTGTCTTTTGTGTTTTTCAGACTTGTGTAAACTCTTCATTTCTGTTGTGTAGAAGCTCTGATATTATGTATACAGTTGAGTTGTCGTTTTACCTCCTGTTGTTTTGTCTTTTGTTATTTCTTTTGAGCTTAATGGCTTCGTCACTCTTTGGGGGTGACGGCCGCACCTCCCAGGCCCGACTTTCTGGGGCGGGGTGTGTCACTATCAGCAAACATCCAAGTCTTATCCATGTTTAACTACAAAAATATATACCCATACACAACATCTCAGCAGGTGCACCAAGATAACATACCAATTATAGCAGAAAAGAAACACCATTATGCACTAAACTGACATATGAACATGTAATAGAAGACATAAAAAGAGAAAACATAGGTATACAAAATTGTGTACTTACCGTATGCTCCAACGTATGCTCCAACGTAAGCTCCAAGCCTCAGCCAAAGTAATCACCCCTGCAAACAAACACATTCTCTAATGGCAACTACAAAACTGGTTAAGCACAAGAATCATCAAAGCCAATAACGAAATCAAGATAAAGTGTTGTCTCAATTGAATCCCAATTACAAACCCAGAAATCCTAAACCCTAACCTGCATACAATATACCCCGATGTACATTGCCAGAACCTCAATGTACCCCGAATAACCACAATTAGACAAATTCAAATCCAAATAGCAAACTCACAAGGTCATATCGATTCCCAACATCAACCAAAAACCCAAATTGTAATCCCAGTTTGAATCCCCAGACCAATTCCAGAACCTCAATGTTCAATACGAAAGCCCAACCCTTTTAATCCCAATTTCAAACCCTAGACCAGATCCAAACCCTCAATGTTCAATAGAAAAACCCATCCCATTTAATCCCAATTTGAAACCCTAGGCCAATCCAACCCCTCAATGTTCAATACGAAAACCCAACCCTTTTAAGCCCAATTTGAAACCCTATACCAGTTCCAAACCCTCAATGTTCAATGAAAACACCCAAGCATACACAACCCCTCCCTCTGTATTTCTAGACCTAGAAAACCCAGAGCCGAAACCCTTGAATACAAAACCCGAATCAAAAATTGCAGAATCGAAACTTACCTAGACTTTCCTCATCGTCGATAACTCAAGAACCACCGTCGAAACTAGGAAGAAGGGGAAATACGAGGCAAGAGGAGAGTTTTTGGTTCAATTTTGGAGATGAGATTTCAAAGAAATCTGGGTTGTTCTGGGATTTAATTTTGGTTCAGTTTTGGAGCTGAGAGCTTCAGACAAGAGGATAGAGTTTTTGCAAGTGTTGTCGAATGGGTTGGTCAAAATTTTAGTCAAAAAATACTGAAGGCTGGAGTCAAAGGGAAAGTCAGCGAAATTTTTAGGGGGGAAATTTTACCGCTTTTTTTTTTGGTGAAAGAGACGACACTGTTTAGTTCAAAACTGTCGTCTAAAGATATGACGAAACTGGGGTGTCGGATATTGAGCTATTAGACGACATTTTTTTTTTTTTTTTTTTTTTTTTATTTTTTTTTTTTTCTGTCGTCTGAAATAATCAGACGACAGTAAAGTACCAAAGTGTGGTGTCGTCTGATGCTTGTTTTAGCGTAGTGCAATTGGCTTCTATTGATCTGGTAACCCATCGAGCACCCACGTTCTTCCGCGTTTCTCTTTTTCTTTCATTTTCCATTTGATCCCAAAAGAGAAGTGAAGAATGGCTTTTGTGCAGAAGAGGCGGAGAACGTGCGTTCAACCGTGTCCTTCCTTTTTCTTTTTGTTTTCCTTTTTTCTTTATTTTTCACATGAAATCTCGATACTGTCCCTTTACAAATTTTAGCACCAGTTATAGGTTTTTTTGTTTCAGGAATATTTTTGGCACCAAAAACGGTTACCAAGTGTTGTGTTTTTTTTAAAGAGTAGTTATACATATTGTTTTCAGGCAAGATTTGCACGCCGTAATTGATTTTTTAAATATCTTAATTTATTTTCTATACTTTCTATATTCACATAATTTTGTAAATCAAGTAAAATACCAAATAAGTTAAATAGAACTCTTCAAATACATCTCATTCATTCATATACTAATATCAAGTTCAATTGTTTGAACAAAATTCACTTGTTTGAACAAATACATAATACATAATACTAATGAAGTAAAATATGTCCATGATCCTCTTTACATGCATATTCAAATAGCCAAGTCTAACAAAAGCATCATCTTGCCTTCAAGAACTTGATCAATTCACTTTAACCATCAAAGAAAAAGATCAGCTTTGTATCATACTTCTCCACCGCTCATGTTCCAGAACTCCGCCTCATGTTCAAGAACACTCAGGAATGTTACTTCAGCTTTACTCACCACATCTTTCCCAATCTTCACCGAAGGCGAGATATATGAAGATGCTTATAGTGGTTTGCAACATATACATAAATAAAAAAACTAATGCAACAAGTGGCAGGTCAACTAAGTAAACAACTAACTCATAAACGAGTAGTTAAAACAACTAAAGCATGAATTCATGATATTATGAAGCAAAAATGAAAACTCTGTAAACAATGGGCTTTTCTCAAGAACAATACTACGAACATTCATGATATTAAAGAACGAGTTTCAACAACAAGGAGATAGATCTTTCTCTCCGCCAGTCATAGAAGAACTCTTGAGATAGCTATTATTATGCCAATTTTGGTCATAGATGACGGTCAAAAACCGTCATTAGAAGACTCAAAAACGTCATCTTTGCACGTGTCATCTATATCAAACAATATAGATGACGGTTAAAAATCGTCGTCTATAGCAGTTATAGACGACAGTTTTTTCAAGAAACCGTCGTCTATAAAGACAAAAAAACAAAAAAAATGCTATTATTTAGCAAAACAGGGGTAACAAAATGTTGTACTTCTAATACAAATGAATACAAATTTGTTATACAAATGAATAAAAGAGCCACAAATGAATACAAATCTGTTATATACAATATTATTCTCCTAATCAAATCTAACTGCAAATGTTTGAAGATAACTAAGGAGATTTGAGAGGGGAACAAGAATCTGTGTTCACTGAAGAAACAAAACCAAATTTATAACAACATTAGCATTTGACTTCAAAAAATCATAACTATTAATGCGTAAGAATGTAAGCATACAATTGATCATGGTCCTGCCAACTTCCAAGACATTCTAAGTAACCTAAATTGCACAAAAAAAGAAGAATATCCAGTAAAATTGACCAAAAAGAGCGATGAATGTCCAACAAACATCAAAACAGTGACAAGAATATCCACTAAAATTGACCAAAAAGAGCAAACCCATGTCCAGTAACAATTCCTATTATAAAATCTAAAGGGACATTAGATAGATACATGGATTTCAGAAATTTAACCAAAAAAGTTAAAGCTAATGAAACCAAATGGCAAACACAGAAATCTTATTTACTTTGGCTTGAGCAATGGCTTCATCAAATTCTTTCCTGACTTCCTTCTCAATATCCTGAAAGATAAGGACAAATTCATCAGTTTTCTCATCGGAACCCACAAAAAATCCAGAAACTTCCAGCTTCCTCCTTCTACAAGTGAAATTTCCTGGTAACCGAGCAGGAATCAATCCTCGAAGAGCAAGATGAGAGACAGAAAAGATAAATATTCAAAATTTTGCCTCAATAATGAAAATAATTACTCAAAGGAAAAATGACAGTAAAACTGAATACAAAGCACCCTAATTGAACTATATACCTTTAGATCTTTCTGAGTAGCTAGATCATGGCCAAAAATTAGCTTTCTTATTCTTTCAAGTGGATCACGCTCCTATAAATCATAACAGAAAATAAAATTATAAAGATTCTTACAGATTTTGAGCCACATTTAAACTATTATCCACTTCAGATGAGTCTTACTACTACAGGCACAACTTTTCCCAAAGTTTCAAATCAAACAAACAATGCGATGAATTACATCATTGAAAACAAACCTAGAACCAAAAAGTTAACAACTTTACACAACCCATAAACCAATGCAATCAATTAAACACTCTATACAAGAAACTAAGAACAACCCAGAAATCCAAAACCCTCCAAAATCCTCTATGTGCTTACCATGACATCCCACTTGTGTCCGGGACGTAGGGAACCACGAATTTGCAACACCATCCATGCTAGAAGCCAAAAGAGACATCCAATGCCGTGCTTACCCTTGTTATTGGCTGGGATGCCAATATCAACATATCGCATGGGCCAAAAAAACAAAAGCTGTATAAACTAGGGAAATAAATCATTATACAATAGCATGCACAAAATCCCAAAACGAATAAAGGTTCGACATTTGACATGTTAAAAATGAACATGGCAGATACATGGATCAATGCAAGAAATGAAGGACGATGACCTGGTGATCAGTTCTAGGGTCAGTCAAAATGAGGAGACGGGGCTCATTAAAAGAAGTTTGGAGCTGATTGGTAAAAGTACCAGGAGTGTGCCTTCCAGCAATGGCATTAGTTCCTGTGTGCTAATCAATTACCAAACACAACATCAAGGAAAACGATGACACATGTAGCATATAGCATATTCTATTCCTAATCAATTATCTTCAAATTGCTCAACACATCTCAGTGACCATTACAGAACTTCTATATATCTCGAATAGGAATTTGTGCAATCAGATTAAAAGTAAATCAATACCCCTTCCACTAATGAGCAACCCAAAAACACAATTAATTGACATTACATGAGAAACAGTTATCAACTCAGTAGAAAATAACTACAAAAATACAAACTTGGAACAAATAACAACAAACCAGAACTGCCCAGAAATCAGATCTAGCATAAAAACTTATAACCAACAAACCCAGTTCGCCAAATGATGCTGCTTAGGACCATTTTCTCACAAATTAACAAGTACCCATCACTTAAAACATACAGGACATAAAGAAAAATCTGAACTTTGCACCAATTTCATCTACAATTCTTCCTCTTATTGAACAAAAGTAGCATACAACAACTAGTTCCACCAACAACAGCTTCAAAAACTCAACAGCTAAAATTTGGCAAGCTAAAATCCAGCTTAATTGGAACCAAAAACTAAAAATTCATTGATTCATTATTACTATATAAGGACTAGGCGGTTACCCATACCTCCGCTGAAACCCCCACCGCAGCCATTCCCATCACCCCAGACCTCTCCGCCGTCTTCAGCCTTGGGCACCTTCATGATAACTGCGCCAGCCAACTCGGGCAGAGTCGACTCAGGGAGCCGGAACCTCCACACATCGAGCTCGCGCTTGAGCTTGTCCAATCTCAATTGTTGGCCTCCACGACGAGTCGGAAGCAGTCGCAGCTCTCCTCGATCAAGACGTCGGCGTCGGAGCGGAACGGAAGCTTGAGGACGCGGGGGAGGCGGCGAGCTTTTTGTGTGTCAGATTGAAGTCAGAAAGTGCGATTGCTCGTAAGGTTGGGCCGAATTGATAGAACTCATCTCGCTCGAATCATCTACGGGCCTCCTCACTCTAGACCCACCGCCGGATTCCCCCCAATGCACCGCCGACTCGCAACGTTGTTCGAGCTGCAATTGAACGCCTTAGGGAAAGTGAAGAATGGCGGAGAAAGAAAAGAAGATGAATTGATGAAGTCATTCTAGATCTACTTTCTCTCTCTTCTTTCGTGCTTTTGAAAACCAGAGAGTTGAAAGACAGACAGAAAAAAAAATTGAATAAGTGCACAGTGTCGTCCGTGTTTTGATATTTGGCTTTTGAACGATGGGTTTTAAAAAAAATTGAGCTTATAGACGATGCTTTTGGCCAAAAGCATCGTTTATTTTTTCACGATGACGGTTTTTTCTGCGACCGTTGTCTATCCAACATCATCTATGACCTTTAATGGCATAGTGTAGCCAAGAAGTGTAAGATCGGACCCTATGACTTAACACTTAAACACTAAACCTACGTTACTTAAGGAACAAGTAAGAGCTTATGTGAATTACCTATACTAGTTGTCCTAGTCAATATGGTATTGATATTGATTAGGAAGTGTCTAACCGGACTTGTCCTAGTCCATCAAGGACTGTTATTTAGGTTGCAAGTAAGTCAATTAGGGATTAGGATTCTATTATGGGTGGGCCTAATAACCCTAATTGCACTACTATATAAGCAAGGTCCCTACAAGCAATACAACTTCCGGTTGATTCATTATTCTGGCCCATAGAAGAGAATCTGAGTATTGCCTTGTAGAAGACCTAGCCTATTCCAACGTGTTCATCAACATGTCATCCGATCCGATGCCGAGACAAGGTATAGTACATGTTCATGTTGTTTATGCTTTTGGACTAACCTATTGATGTGCTTATGTTTATGGATGCTAGATCATATTAAGTTCACATGTTTATTCATGGAGGTTTACATGTGGTATCAGAGCCACAGCTTCCATGAACTTAGAGTCTTCAATTGGTTCAGTTTTGGCTTCAGAAAATTTTGGTTCGGTATAGCAAAATCAAGTTCATGCTCAAAAACTGATTTCAATTAAAAAAAAAGGAAGGGAAGACCAGTTTTCAAACGAGCCAACCCGTTTTCAAACACGCGGATCCTCCATCCGACCCGCTTTCAAAACGCGCGGATCTTCCCACCCGACCCAATGACCCATTTTTCAAAAAAACTCGCGGATCCATTTTGACCCGGTACTCCGTGAAAACACGCGTACGCTCGCGTACGCTATTCTTCCTTCGGTCGACGCTTTCTGGGCAGCAGAAAAGAAATTTAGTTTTCTGGGCAGCGAAAATTCAATTTGGGGTTAGGGTTCTTGAGAGTTTCAATTTCAAATTCCCTTAAAAATTCTCGTTTTTGGGCAAATTGGGTCTGGGCAATCACTTTAGTGGGTTCGAAAAGCATTTTCGAGAGTCAATTTGGTTCGCTTCCGCTTAATTCTGATGCTAGCTTGGACTCCAGATAAGTTTTCGAGGAAACTTTGAATTTTGCTTAATTCTCTGCTTAATTTCGCACTGCTAGTGGAGTAGATGCGTATGAGGACCGCGCATAGGTTAGGAGATTATGCATGCTGTCCTGGGAGTTGTATGATTGATTGCGGAGACTGGCGGTTCGGTTGGAATTGGATGATATTTTTCTGAGCATGTTCATTGATTATTCTGGTTGAGAATTGCTATACTGATGATGATTGTTAGATAACAAACAGAAAACACTCCCAACTTAAGTCTGCTTGCAGTTATCTGACAAGTTGAGATGATTGGTGTTCTTGTTTTACCAAGAACGTTCGGTACCAATCTGTTTGGTTCTGGATTCAATGGAGGTTCTCACTATGGCATGCCACACACAGTGGACTCATAGAGTTGACCTACTGTTGTTTCATCAGGTTACAGAATCAGACACTTGTACTTTTGTACCGTTGACTGCACTAGTATAATTTCACACAGAAGGCTCAACTTTTGCAGTTTACAAAATGGTACATCAGTAGCATATAATAGGCTCCTGCGATGCATGTTCGGGATTTTGGCTTTAGCCACATAACACAGTTGTGGCCAATAGCATCATCATTATGCATATGTAGAGTTTAGTTATATGATTCAGTTCAGGTCATCAAGCTGACAAACACAGGTCAGATTTTGGCATTACATGGGGAATTTTGTAAAAACTTCAGAAAACAAATAAAGAACTTGTTTGTTTTGTTTGCTAAGTGTGTTTGTTTTAATTCAGAAATCCCATAAAAGCTTTTAAACACAAAACTTAGCAAAATCTTCTTCTGTTTTCAGCTCCCAGTCTTTCAAACATAGAAGTTCTTAATGGATCAAACTTTAAGAAGTGGAAGAGGAACGTTAGCTTTCAGATAGCTTACAACCAGTGGGATCTAGCCTTAGACAACCCTAGGCCAGAGGAACCACAAAATAGGAGACAGAGGAAGGACTATGATAAGTGGATCTATGCTAATAAGATGGCACTGATGACTATGAAGGGTTCCATAGATGAAGTCATAGTGGACAGCATAGATGACCATGCAGATGCCAGCCAATATCTGAAGAATGTGGGGGAACGTTTTGTTGAGTCCTCTAAGAATCACATGGGACAACTCATGAATCAGCTGTGGACATTGGAGTATGATGGGAATGGAATTAGAAAGCATATACTGAGGATGATCAACATTGTGAAGAGACTTAGGGATTTGGGAATGGTTCTAGATGATAAGTACCTAGTCTGGCACATCCTTCACCGTTTGCCTCCTGAGTTTAAGACCCTGAAAAGCAGCTACAACTCTGTTGATCAAAGCTGGGATGTCAACAAGTTGCTGGAAGTGTGTGCTAGTGAGGAGCAGGACCTGGAGAATGAGAAAATTCTGGAAAAGGAGAAGGCCAAGATTGTCAACTTTATGCATGAGAATGCCAAGTCAATGCAGAAGCTGAAGGTTGACAATACTGAGAAGGCTAAGAGCAATAAGAAGGGCAAGAGCTATGCTGGTGGCTCGAGCAATTGGAAAGGAAAGGAGAAGTTCACTGACAAGAACTCTAAGCTTAAGGTTAACCCTAAAGGTGGAATAAACAAGCATGCCAAGCTTAGATGCTTCTTCTGTGACAAATTGGGGCACCTCAAAAAGGATTGCAGGAACCATAAAGAGTGGATGGCAAAGAAAGGTAATGAAATAGTAATACCTTTAGTACCTTATCATATTGAAGTTAATTTGATAAGTGTAGAACCTGATTCCTGGTGGTTAGACACAGGCTCACCTATCCATATTTCTAAAACTATGCAGGCTATACTGGAAAAGACAAGAAGGCAGCCGAATAGGGAGGAATCAAATGTCACAGCAGCCAATGGATCAAGAGTTGCTGTGAAGGCGCTTGGAGAAGTTAGCTTAGTTTCAGATTTAGGTTTTTCTTTGGATTTCAGCAATGTATTTTGCATACCTTCGATGAGAAGGAATTTAGTTTCTATGTCTTGTTTTGTTAAGAATGGTGGTTCTTTTATTGGTAATGAGAAAGAGATGCAACTTTTTAATAAGGATGGAGTTCTTATTGCCAATGCTACTGCAATGTTTGGTTATTGGAAACTAAATTGCAAATAGCCCAAAGAAATCCTATGTGTTGAGACTAGAGGCACTAAAAGAGAAAGGTTGGATGAAAAATCTGCAAATTTATGGCATAGGAGATTAGGACACATCTTCAAAGAGCGTTTGCAGTTATTAGTTAAGAATGGTATGCTGCATGAGTTGGATTTTTCTGATTTAGGTGACTGTGTTGAATGCATTAAAGGAAAAATGACAAACACCAGGAAAAAGGGATCAACTAGAAGTAGTGAACTGCTTGAAATCATTCACACTGACATCTGTGGACCTTTTCAGACGAAAACCATCTGTGGAAATTCATATTTCATAACTTTCATAGATGATTTTTCACGTTTCTGTTACATATACTTGTTAACAGAAAAGTCCCAAGCCTTTGAGAAGTTTAAAATCTTTAAAGCAGAAGTAGAAAAGGAACTTAACAAGCAAATTAAGGTTGTTAGATCAGATAGAGGTGGTGAATACTATGGAAAATATGATGAATCAGGTCAACACAAAGGCCCTTTTGCATTGTTTTTAGAGCAAGAAGGTATTAAGGCTCAGGTACACTACTCCTGGTACTCCTGAGCAAAATGGAGTTTCTGAGAGAAGAAATAGGACTCTTCTCAATATGGTTTGCTGCATGATTTGTACTAGTGGTTTGCCTGTTTTTCTGTGGGGGGAAGCACTGAAAACTGCAAATTATTTGTCTAATAGGGTTCCCAGCAAAGCTGTCAAGAAAACACCGTTTGAGTTATGGAAAGGGTATAAACCAGCATTATATCACATTCATGTTTGGGGTTGTAAGGCAGAAGCTAGGATCTATAATCCTTTGGAAAAGAAATTGGATGAAAAGACTATAAGTGGTTATTTCATAGGATACATAGAGCATTCTAAAGGTTTCAGATTCTACACTCCTAAGCATTCTTCTAGGATTGTAGAGACTAATAAGGCTCGATTTATCCATGAAATTGATCACTCAGACTATATTGAGTATCCAGAACTCAATCCCTTTGATGACACAACCCACACAACCTCCCAGCCCACTGTTACTATTACTGAAGTTCCAGCAGAAACATCAGCAGCTCCCATCCCTGCCCAACCAGTTCAAAATGATCAAATTTCACATGATCATATCAATCCAAATCAGTCTAACCATACAGTTGAGGAACATCCAGAAATGGAAGATTTAGCAGAACTTGAGCCACTTCCCATAGTTAAGAGGTCTAGTAGGGTTCCAATACCTACGAAACAGGATCCAAACTTTCAGTTTTATGCAGTAGAGACTGATTTTGATTGGGGGGAAGATGATGATCCAGTTACATTTAATCAAGCTATAGAAAACTCACACTCACAACACTGGTTAAAAGCCATGGAAGCTGAGATGCAGTCCATGTCTGATAATCAAGTGTGGGAGTTAGTTAAGTTGGATCCAAAACAGAAATCAATTGGATGTAAGTGGGTTTTCAAGACTAAAAGGGCAAAGGATGGCAGCATAGAGAGATATAAGGCAAGGTTAGTTGCTAAGGGGTTCACTCAGAAAGAAGGAATCGATTACACAGAAACCTTTTCCCCAGTTTCCACTAAAGATGCATTTAGGATCATTATGGCCCTCACAGCTCATTTTGACTTAGAATTGCATCAGATGGATGTCAAAACAGCTTTCCTAAATGGAGACTTAGAAGAAAACATCTACATGAGGCAGCCTGAGGGTTTTATTGCATCTGGTTCTGAAAATATGGTGTGCAAACTTAAGAAATCAATATATGGATTAAAACAGGCTTCAAGGCAGTGGTATCTTAAGTTTGATTCAGTTATTACATCATATGGCTTCGTTGAGAACTTAGCAGATCAGTGTGTTTATCAAAAGAGCACAAAAGAGGGGTTTATCTTCCTAGTATTGTATGTAGATGATATCCTGTTGGCCAGTAGCAGTAAGAACCTTTTGCATAAAACAAAGACCTTTCTGTCAAATAACTTTGATATGAAAGACTTAGGTGAGGCTGCTTATGTACTTGGAATTGAGATCAAGAGGGATAGAAGGAGGAAATTACTTGGTCTGTCTCAGAAGAACTATATCAGTAGGATTCTGAAACGGTTTGATATGCAAGGGTGCAACCCAGGTGATGCACCAATATCAAAAGGGGATAAGCTGCATAAGAACCAATGTCCTACAACTGAGGCTGACAAGAATGAGATGAAGAAGAAACCTTATGCACGCATGATAGGCAGTATTATGTATGCACAAGTGTGCACTAGACCAGAAGTATCTTATGCGCTTAGTAAGTTGTCTAGTTTTCAGTCAAATCCTGGACAAGACCATTGGACAGGTGGTAAAAAGGTGCTGAGATATCTTAAAAGGACTGCAGATCACATGCTAGTTTATAGACATGTGAAAGAGTTGGAATTAGTAGGATATACAGATGCTGGATTGGCTGGTGACTATCCAAATGGTGGAAAGTCAATGTCAGGTTATGTGTTTAAGTTAGCTGGTGGTGCAGTAGCATGGAGGAGTGTTAAGCAAACTCTAACAGCAACCTCAACAATGCACTCAGAGTACCTAGCTATCTATGAGGGAGTTAGTGAGGCAATCTGGATAAAGAATTTCCTCATACAGACCAACCTTATGCCTTCACTGTCAAAGCCTTTGGTCATATACTGTGATAATTCAGCAGCTATATTCTACACCAAGACTAATAAGAGATCAACTAACTCGAAGCACATTGATCTTAAGTATTACAGTGTCAGAGAAAGAGTTAAGCACAAGGAAATAGCAGTTGTGAAGATTGGCACAGCAATGCAGTTAGCAGATCCATTCACTAAAGCCCTTCAACCAAATATATTCCTAAGACATCTTCCAGAGTTGGGAATTCTTCCTGTTTTAGATGCTTAGGATGAGTGGGAGCTTCCTGTTTAGGGCCAAGACTCTTTTCTGTTTGAGTTTTCAGTTTTCAGTTTTCAGGATTTCAAAAGAAATCAACTTCAGTTTTATTTTGAGCTCATTATGCTAATTTGTTAGTCTATGTAACTGATGTAGCATGTTTTAAAGTCATTATAAGACTTGTTCAAGTTGTACAACATTTTCATATTGATTCAGATCAAAATCCATGGTATTCAGTTTCAAAATTCAGTTTTTGAGTTTGTGATTTTACTGCAGTATAAACATTTGAGGTTTTGAAATAGCTATTCACTTTTCAGGTTGGAAATTAAGTCCAACATTCAGGTTGAAATTGAGTTCAACACTTAAGTTACAGTTTATCCAAGCACCATTCGGTTAGGGGTGTTTGATGATTGGACCATGTACATGAACAAATTCAGTTCAATACCTCTTCAGTGTTCATTGTACACTTCAGTTCAACAGTGCCTTATGCTCATGTGAATCATGGATTTAGCACAAGTGATTATGGAGTGGTTGCAGTTTTACACTGCATACTTTTCCTGATTCTGTGTTAATGAAATGATTTGACAGAGTGGGTTAGATTTGGAATCACTTAAGCTCATTGCATGCACTTCAGTTTACTTGGTCAACTTACATTATGTTTAGTGTGTGTAGTAGTCTTGGTCCGAGTGGGAGAATGTAAGATCGGACCCTATGACTTAACACTTAAACACTAAACCTATGTTACTTAAGGAACAAGTAAGAGCTTATGTGAATTACCTATACTAGTTGTCCTAGTCAATATGGTATTGATATTGATTAGGAAGTGTCTAACCGGACTTGTCCTAGTCCATCAAGGACTGTTATTTAGGTTGCAAGTAAGTCAATTAGGGATTAGGATTCTATTATGGGTGGGCCTAATAACCCTAATTGCACTACTATATAAGCAAGGTCCCTACAAGCAATACAACTTCGGTTGATTCATTATTCTGCCCCATAGAAGAGAATCTGAGTATTGCCTTGTAGAAGACCTAGCCATTCCAACGTGTTCATCAACATGTCATCCGATCCGATGCCGAGACAAGGTATAGTACATGTTCATGTTGTTTATGCTTTTGGACTAACCTATTGATGTGCTTATGTTTATGGATGCTAGATCATATTAAGTTCACATGTTTATTCATGGAGGTTTACAAGAAGAACTCTTGGTGAATTCATTCCAGAATGCTTAATATAGAGGCCACAAAATTAAAGGAACCGCCCACGAAAACCCCCCCCACCTTCTCTTCTTTTTTTAGAGGGGGGGGAAAAAAAAAAACACAAGACACGGGGGCCCCTTGCTTCAGCATGCTTCCTGCACTTCACCTCTGATGTAGTGCACATAAATGCTTGCCACTGCATTCAAATTTTGATGAAACATTACTAGATAATCATGGAACATTAAACAGATTAAGGAGAATATGCATCAAAACCCCTGATAAACTATTAGATCTTGATAATCAACTTGTCCCACAACTATTTGTAATATATATCAAGTGTTCTAGCTCCAAAATCGAACCAAGTTTAACTAAAAACTACCACAAAGCCTCACCACCAGCTGCCAACAAGCATTATGAAGCAGAAATTTTAACGTAAACTAAACCCAACTTTCCCACCCGCACTTGAGAATTCTTAAACATGCATTGGAGCATGTTGATCCCTTTTATCCAGAATCGAGAACATGCTGATTAGTTTCACCTCGCATTAGCAACAAAGATGAATTCGTCACAAAGCTGCATAACAAGAAACATAGAAAACCAACTAGCAGGAAGTGGCAGGCTCCAATTTAGCATATCATACTAATACCCACTTTCAATCACATTCCATTTAGACACGCAGAAAATTATTCAGTACGAACCCATGAAGAACATATCCAAACTTAATTACTACTAGGTTCATTCAATAGAGCATATCACCAACAACTAGATAAGTAATTAAAGATAGCTACTTTCCCAAAGATCTTTCCTTATCCTACTACAACTTTCTCAGCAGCCAAACAACCCAATAAAGTTCACAACTTTATAAACGTTAAATCAATCACAGAGAAATTATAACATCCTAAAAGCAATGAAATTTGGCAAGTCAAACTTCAACGATTAGTTCGCTGCTTTTTGTTCGTTTTCAACAATTGTTGACAGCAAATGCATCGATCAGTTCAGTGGTACCGGCATGATTTGCACGTATATATATACGTATTTTCTTCACTTTTGTGAAGAAAAGTGAAAAAGCAGTTGAAACTTTTAGGAAGTCTAAACTGAACATGGGACCAGTCAACAAAGCATTCCTTGTCTGCTACCGTTGAAGCTGCTGTTAAGGAAGCCACATCAAAACTTCTTCAAGCTTTTGGTGTGAAGAAGAAGAAGAAGAAGAAGAATTCCAAGACCTCATCTGAGATGGACATTGATCAAGAATGATCATGTGTTGTGTTTTGTTTTGAGTACTATGATGGCTGTTTGCAAGTTTTATTTCGTGTCTAGTCTCTGTGAACAATTTTTATGGTCGGTTATTGTTGGTTGTAACTTAATTAGCCCTCTTGGACATTGAGGCTATTATGTGTTTGTTTTGTTGTTTGTGGTGTTATGTTTTCCGTTTCTTTAACTACTGCATGGTTTATGTTTTCTTTATTCATTGGTCATGCATGTTTACTTTGTTTTTCATCTGACTAGTTATGTGCAAGTTCCTCAGATTTTACTTGACTAGTCATGCATATGCTACACTGCTTACTTCATTATTTCTGTATCTGCATAATTTGTGTATTCATCTCTCTGTGTTTACCATGTCTAAAGCTTCTGTTGTTGCTAATCCTTTGTCTTCCCATGACAAAAAGGGGGAGTAAGTTTGGAGTTAAGGGGAGTATAAAACATGTTCATAATTCCTATTTTTATCTTGCTAACTCTCTTATATGTGGATATCATGTTGTGGTACTTAGGGGGAGAAAAATGCATAGATATATACATGTCTCTTGAGTTTCATTGCAGGAACATTCATTGACTGGTCACAGTCATTTGGTGACTAGACACACATGCATGGATATATATGTGTTTCTTGCAGGTACATTTGGTGACTAGTCACTATCTAGTCAATTCCTGGTGAGTGTGAGAGATGTGAGCATATCGGGTAGTTTTTGTCAAGGAAAGCCAAAGGGGGAGATTGTAGGATATTTGTATCTTAGACATAATGTAATATTGGCTATCCTTGTAACAAAAACATTGTAAATTCATTCACATGCTCAATTTAGGTTTTTAGTGTTTGGCTTTAAGCTTAGTGATAGGTGATTGGTTTGAAGATCAAGAAATGAAGACATGTTCAGATTTAAAATTGAGAAAAATGTGTTCTTCATAAAAAAACCTAGTTTTCATATGTTGGTGACTGGTCACCTTAGCTTTGCATATGACAACTAATTTCCTGACAACGACTGCTGATCAGTTGCTTGACAGATCATGCGTTTACCAAGGTGTGGCTGAACATCCTTTTATCCGTTGGGTTGTCAACTGCACCCCACTTTCGGATCTGCCTAAGTTGCACGTGATTGTCTAGTCATACTAAACCCTAGAGTCATTTGTGTCCACTCAAACCTTATCTCCTTTTCCTATAAAACCTAAACCTCACCTTTAATCTCATTAGGGTTTTTGCATTCATATTTTCATTGTCTTATCTTTCAAAAACCTCTCAAGCTATTGCTGCCTTCTTGTTCAGAATTGTATCAATAATCCTTGTGAGCTTTCTTTCACATAGAGTGTCTACAAGGATTCTTAAGATGGCATGCACTTGAACTTCTTTTAAGTTTCGGTCTTTCAAAATCATATCTTTGAAGGAAACCTTGAAGAAGTTCTCATCTTCACCGTTTCAACTTCCTCGTTTTAAAACTCATTTAGTTTAGAAGTTGAAATAGTGGTCTTCAATCTTGTCTCCCATGTTCACACATTATTTGAGACAAGGTTGATATTTCGGAGCCTTTTTGACTTCGTGTTTTTCTGCCCAGTTTTCATAACTGTTGCAGGAAATACACTCTGTTGTCCAGCATCCTTTTATTACTCTTTGTAACTCTGCTGGTGACTAGTCACAGATTATTCAGTACTTACATAATCGGTGCCGCTAGACAGAAATACCTGTGTATTGTCTATTTGGTGAATGACCAGTCATCTGAACCACTGGACGTGAAGTGATTGAAGAGGAAGCCGCACGAGGGACTGCTGCATCTAATACTAGGTACATTAGATATTGAGCATTGTCTGAACCTTGTATTGGGCATCTTTTTGCCATTTCATAGTGGAAGGCCGGTCTTCTGAGAGACCCCTAGTTTTTTACCCTTTGGGGTTTTTCCGGGTAACAAAACATTGTGTCCATCTCTTTGATTTGTTAACAAGTTGACTAGTTGTAGGATATTTGTATCTTAGACATAATGTAATATTGGCTATCCTTGTAACAAAAACATTGTAAAATCATTCACATGCTCAATTTAGGTTTAAGAAGGTTAGGATGAAGTTTAGTGATAGGTGATTGAAGTGAAGATCAAGAAATGAAGACATATTCAGTTGCACTGTGATTAATTCAGCTTTTAGCATCATTTGCATATGCATAAGGTTTTCATAGGTTTAAAATTGAGAAAAATGTGTTCTTCATCAAAATTCCAGTTTTCATATGTTTGGTGACTGGTCACCTTAAGCTTTGCTTTTGACAGCTCAGTTCCTGATAGTGACTGGTGATCAGTTGCTTGATAGATCAGTGCTTTGTCCGGTTTTAAACAGATCAGTGCTTTATCAGGTTTTAAACAAGTCATGTTATTATCCGGGTTGACTGAACATCTGTTTAACCGATGGTTAGTCAGCTACACCCCACTACCTCGGTTTTGACTAGTTTTGATAGATCCTGTTGTTGTCCGGTCAAGCATGCTTTTAACCGTTATGTAGTCGACTGGTGATTGGTCACTTGACAGAACAAGCTTTTACCCAGTTTAGACAGGTCATGTCTTTATGACAAAATCTCAGCCGCTCATTAGGTGAAATCCCAGCCACTCTTTTCCTATCTTCTTTGCCTATAAGTGCTAAACCTCACCCCAACTTTCACTTGGGGTTTTTGCGCATACATTATCTTCTTGCATCTTTCAAAAAACTCTCATATTGTTGCTGCCTTCTTGTTTGGTTTTGAACCATAAATCCTTGTGATCTTTCATTCACATAAAGTTTCTACAAGGATTCTTAAGTTGGCAAGCACATGAACTTCTTTCAAAGTTTCGGTTTTTCAAACATTCATCTTTGAAGGAAACCTTGAAGAAGTTCTCATCTTCACCGTTTCAACTTCCAAGTTTTCAAAACTCATTTAGTTTAGAAGTTGAAATAGTGTCTTCAATCTTGTCTCCCATGCTCACACATTATTTGAGACAAGGTTGATATTTAGGAGTCATTTGACTTTGTGTTTTTCTGCCCAGTTTCGTGACTAGTGCATTAGAACACCCAATTGTCCAGCGGATTTACTGAAGCTCCGTAGCTCTCTGTAACTCTGTTGGTGACTGGTCATACAGTTTCGCAGCTTACATATTTGGTGCTGCTGACCAGACATACGTGTGTATTCTCTGGAAAGTGATTGACCAGTCATCTGTACCACTGGAGGTGGAGCGATTGAAGAAGAAGCCGCACGAGGGACTGTTGCATCTAAGACTAGGTACATTAGATATTGAGCATTGTCTGAACCTTGTATTGGACATCTTTTTGCCGTTTCATAGTGGAAGGCCGGTCTTCTGATAGACCCCCGGTTTTTTACCCTTTTGGGGTTTTTCCGGGTACCAAAACCTTGTGTCCATTTCTGTGAATTGTTAACAAGTTGACTAATCATAAAATCAGATTTAATAATGCACCAACTTGACATGACATACAATCTGGACAAAACTGTGTGACTGGTCATCCTATAACTGCTGCATTAGAACCGTTGGATTTGAATAGGTTGTAGTTGTGGATAGCCCGCAGATTTCATCTTCACTGAATCTGTTTTGGGAACCTAAGTTGGCATAGCATCCGAATGTGTTTGAACAAATTCACAAGCATACACAAACTGTCAATTAAAGGACTGGTCACATATTTCAGTTTGGAAATAAATTGACTGGTCACGTAGTTCAGTATAGAAACAAAGTATCAAGTTCATCACATTAGGTGACTGGTCACCTAAGTGATCTGTTGTGTGAATTGTTTGTACTTGTCGTGACTTAACTGAAAATTACCCCCCTCATTGCCAACCTGCACTAGTCATAAAATCAGATTTAATTATGCACCAACTTAACTTGAAATGAAATCTGGACAAAACTGTGTGACTGGTCATCATATTAACTGCTGCATTAGAACCGCTGTATTTGAATAGGTTGTAGTTGTGGATAGCTCACTGAATCTGTTGAGGACCTAAGTTGGCATAGCATTTGAATGTGATTGAACAAATTCACAAGCATACACAATCTGTCAAGAAAAGGACCAGTTACTTAATTCAGTATAGAAACAAAGTGACTTGTCACATAGTTCAGTATAGAAACAAGTGTCAGGTTCATCACATTAGGTGACTAGTCACCTAAGTGATATGGTGTGTGAATTGTTTGTATTTGCTGTGACTTATTTGAAAATTATCCCCCTCATTACCAACCTGCAGGACCCACGCCCAAAACTCATCGCCCCTCCATCGTCGTTGACTCGCCGGCGAACACCGATCGGGAAAACAAACCCCAGAAACACATTCCCCTCATCCTTATGAACACGGATCACCAAGGATCGGTGGCTGCAACCTTCGGAAACTCCAACAACGAGACGAACGGAATCCGCGAGCTTTCCAGCATGATTCCAGCCAAATTAGACCCCGGTGAGTTCTGAAAGTTGTAAATTTGGATTCCGTAGATAGATTTACACATACAATGGTTGAGATTTGAGGGTTTTAGAAGCTTTGGGTAATCGGCCGAAAAATTCCCTGTTTCCGGCATGCACGGCAACGATGACGTCACCACCGGCGTACTGACGTCAACGCCACATTGGTGCCACATCAGCGCCACGTTGGTGCCAAGTTAGCACCACGTCAACGCCACGTGGGCGCCATGTCAACACCACATGGGTGACACGTCCACGCCACGTCAACACCGGAGTGTTGACTTCATCGAAATTTGACTGGCGTTGACCGACCACTTTTTCGAGTGGAAACGACGTTCTTGATCCAATGGCGAACTCCGTTTCGCAATCCGAGATCAATTGAGCAAAATAAGGAAAATTAGGGTTTTACAGTTATTCGTTACGCTTCGTTTATTAACCGTTAATCATTGGGATTATTGGGTGATCAGTTCCCGAGGAACCAGCCTAACCGAACCGCCCAGACAGACGACGGTGACGAGGATCACCCGGTGTCACTGTGAGTGGACGGGTTTTGGCTTAAATTGTCGGTGAGCATGCTATATATATATATACTTACTTTATTGGTATGCTGGTTATGTTGGTTGTCGTTGGTGTTGTATTTATTGTGGTATATTTGTGGGCCCATGGGTCAGAGTCCCAGTGGGTTATTTCCACTGTATAGTGGTGTGGCTGGAGTCCCTTACCCTGTGCATTGGTAGTGGGCTGGAGTCCCTTACCTTGTATAGTGGCATTGGGCTGGCGTCCCTTTGCCTTATTAGATCACGGCCGTAGATTCTATGTATATATATGGTGCAAAAGTTGCTTTATGTGACTATGTACGTACCTGTTATACATGTTCATTATAGGATAGTCTTATACTACTGGTTTTAAACTGTGGGGGTTATTATGTTATCAATAAATGTTTTAAACTGTGGTTTACACTAACATTTATTTTCTTTGTCCACTCACCTTTGTAGGTTATTTTATGATTGGCTATCCTTGTCACAAAAACATTGTAAAGAATGTAACAAGCTCAATTAGTCTATAGGTTTTATTTCTAGGAAATTTGAAGAAGCTTGGAAGTTTTGAAGATAGATGATGATTGAAGATGCATTCACATTTACTATTCATTTGCATTAATATTTTGTGTCAAAACTGGTCTTTATGTTTTCTAGTCAAAACGTTTCCAAAACACTTTAAGGTTTTGTACTTGTTCTTACAAGAATAAGGACTTCAGTTTTTCTGTGACTAGTCATCTATTTCATGCGCGTGAAGGTTGACTACTTTTCTGACAGATTGATTAAACAGCCCATGCTTTTATCCGCTGGTCAGTCAACTGCGCCCCACTCACTCGGATCTGCCGAGGTTGTTTTAAAAAGAGAGTTTAAGGTTTAATCTTGGCCGTTTATCTCTTATCCCTTTGTGTCTATATAAACACAACTTCATCCTCAATATCGACTAGGGTTTTCAAGCTAAACATTTCATCATTTTTCTGAAAAACTCTCTTTGACTAGCTGCATTTTTCCTCTCCAGTTCTTGCTTGCCTTCTTGAGTGCCTAGTTCACTTATATAGAAGCTTTATAAGAAAGTGAGGATAGCTAGTATTTGAATCTTGTTTTCAAAATTGTTTTTTCATAGAAAACACATTAAGCTAACTTTGAAAGAAGGTTCATCTTTCCTAGTTCGGCTTGTTTTAAAGTTTCCATACTTTGAGTCGAGTTAGGACTGTGCAACACTAGTCTCTCATGTTCATGCATGTTTGTAGACTTGGTTGAGTTTTACAGGTCTCTTGACCTGAGTTGGTTTGCTGCTCAGTTTGTAGCTGTAAGCAAGCAAACACAGTCACCTTTTTATTTCCTGGAAGTTTACTGCTTTCTGGAAATAAATCTGTGACTGGTCATAAATCATCACAGCACATAGTTTCGGTGCCACGTTAGAGGAATACTTGTGTATCTCCTTGTAGCGTGTTGACCAAGCGAGGATCCGCTGGAAGTGAAGTGATTGAGAAGAAGCCGCACGAGGGACTGCTGCATCTAAGTTAGGTAACTAGATATTGAGCTTGGTCTGAACCTTGTATTGGGCATCTTTTGCCATTTCATAGTGGAAGGCCGGTCTTCTGATAGACCCCTGGTTTTTTATCCCTTTGTGGATTTTTCCAGGTACCAAAACTATGTCCATCTTTGTGTATTGTTAAACATTCGGCTTAATTAAAATCAGATTTAATTTAGCACAAATTCACTTAACATGCAAACTGGATAATTCTGCCTGACTGGTCATCTTAACAGCTGCATTAGAAACGCTGGTTTGATATAGTTGTAGTTTTGGATAGCTCACAAATATCAAACTCACTGATTTCGTTGAGGACCTAAGTTGGCATTGCATCTGAGTGTTGTTGATCAAATCACAAGCATCCACAAGTAATATCTGCCAAGTACTCAATCTAGTTAATCTGTTAAGTTCATCACACTGTGATTGGTCATCTGTGTGATCTTTGATTGTGCTGTTTGTTAAACAAAAGGGAATTAATTTTAAAATACCCCCTTCATTGCCAACCTGCAACCTTTGTTTTTGCACCCCCTCAGGACCTGATACTATAGAGCACCACCATGACGAGCGGCATATTTCAGGATAGCTCTGTTCAGTTTGCAAAGAGTAGGAATCTCTTTGTCATCTGCGGTTTGTTAGACTAGTGTACGTCTTGTGTTGTACTATTCGGCCTTCAGGCAATACGTTTGTTTAAGTTTTCCTTCCGCTGTTAGATGCTCTGGTATACTGTCGTGGTTGTGTTTATTAGGCTTCGATCCTACTGTTATTTTATTTGTCATTTCGTTGTTCTTTTTGTCTGTTTCGAGTGGTCAAGGCTTCGCCACCTTGTCCGGGTCATGGACGCACCTTTCGGGCCCCACTTTTTGGGGAGGGGTGTGTCAATTCCTAGATGAAATTTAGTCACACCGCATGAATAAAAATGATATAGAGGAGTATTGGACAATCATGATACAAACTAATGGTATAGAGGAGGAGAATATGGTTGTCTTCACGGTGGTGGTGTGGCAAATGGTTGCGACACAGCTGAGGAACAGAAGAAAAAAAAAAGAACATGTAAGGCTGAAGGGTGAAGGAGGCTGGGCGTGGATGATTTCTTCTCTGACCTAAATCCTTGTATTTATAGTAGAGAATTCCCAAAATTCGTGGGAAACCCTAGCTGACTTCCTGTCACTTTCCTTTTCCAAATAGGATTTGACTTTATTTGATTCCTATTTGATTTGGGCCTTCTTTTCCTTTCTGATTTAGGAGAATTATCTCTGTATAAATGCTAAAATACCTCAGAAAATGTTTCCCAATTTTTGGAGCATAATCAGGCCATCAAGTCGGGCTTGGTCAGTTTTCAATCAAACCGAACATTATTCAGTAAAACGCACATAATGCCGACATCAGGGCTTCGATTAACAAACTGCAAATCCTACGGTTAGCTAACATCCAAATCCTTGCATCAATCTATTTATTGTTGTCTGGTTCTCTATATTGGTCAATGTTCTCGTCCGATTTCTTCGATTATTCGGCAAAAACAGACTTTTTCAAAGGAATTGACTTTTTCAACGGAAACTGAATTTCTATTGAATTCACACCAAAATGCTCCATTAAGCTCCCTTTTGTAATCTATTGTATCATTTATGTAACATCTGACCTATGTACTGCACTCCTGCACAAAATATATTAAATGCAACCAGTTTATGCTCAAAACACTATCAATAACATTGAATTAGATGATATAAACATAGTCTAAACGTGAGTGATCAGCTTTGTCGCCTTGTTGAGGTGATGGCCGCACCTCCCGGGACCCACTTTTGGGGACAGTGTGTGTCATTTTATGTTTATGAAGTTATGATGTTTTGCCAAGTTAAGTGGGAATTCTGCAATTGCATTTGCAGAACTCGTTTTCCAATTGTAAAACTTTTCATTTGATCAATAAATCCATGGTATGAAGTTTTGAATCCAAATACTTGTTCAGTTCAAGTTTAAAAGCTCAATTCTATCTGGCTACATCTTTCTATATATATATGTGTTGTTGAAAATAGCTATTTATATATAGATTGGATTTAATCCCAAGAATTAAGTGATGACATCTAAACACAATTATGCTGCTGTGTTAAGATGATTGGACTGTGTACATAAGGAACATTCATGTTATCAGATCATTCAGGATTCAGTACACACTCAAAGTTCTAACATGTTCCATGAAATGGTTCAATTGTTTATGGTGATTATGGATCAAGTTATTGAGTTATAATATGTGCCTTGTCTTAGTTAAGATGTATCTGAGTTGATTACAATGAGGGTCACGTTGGTTATTGGCAGGATTCATTCCTAGTCCAATTAGAACTGTACTTAAGGCACAAGTTAGGGAATTAGGGCATTATAGTCTTTTATGGGAGGACTATACCTGACTTAATTGACTCCTATATATATATATATATATGATTCTAAGGTCCTTGCACACTATCATCGTTTTTACCATCTTTGCCCCATAGAGAAGAGAACTTGAGGTGATAGTTGTGTAGAAGACCCTTGCTGCTTCGTCCAACCATGACTGCTTCTAAAGGTAATAATCAGTCAAGTTCTTATGTGTAATATCATTGTGTCTATGATCTTAAACGTGCTCAATGTTATAGAGTAGTGGGAAAGTGTATAAAAGTAACTCCTTCAATTAGTAGGGATTGCTATATGCATGGCTTCAAGCATAAGGAGATGGAATGGTAGTTGATGTTTCTTTTTGTTTTTGTTTTCTTTTGACAAAATTGTTGTTTAGTGTTTCTCGTTACTACTATATTTAATCAATCAGAATTTATGAACTCCAATCGTGATCATTACTCGAGCACTTGTGTGATTCCATGTATTTATATGGATTCACATCCAATATTGCTAAGAACACATGAGACATGGATAGACTAGAAGTAACAAGACGCTAGACATACATTACAATGAGTAAGATGATAGCATGATAGGCATGTGTGTTTGATAGATACAATATAAGTTCATATGTTGGTAAAAATATCTTCTATTAAAATAATATTAATACCAACAAAAGCCGCTGAAGGACCAGATTGATATGCATATAGGTGCGTGTTGAGATACTATTATAATTTAAGAGTTCAGTTGGAGTGGAATTTATGTTTTGGTTCATTCTTCCCCACAAAGGTCAAACTTTGGGAGTGTTTTATTTTTATACAAAGTGTTGTTTCTTTGGTTAGATGTCTTTGGACCCAATATTATTCTTTGTTTTCTTGAAACATTGGTGAAAATTCAAGTTGCTATTGAAAAATCAATGGAAGATTCCAAAATCCCTACCGACCTCATCCTGGCCTTGTTGTCCAAATGCTTTTTCGTATATCTTTAAGGTCCCAACTTTCCTGCCTTTGGTTCAAGTATATCATAAGTGCTGTTGATCAAGGGAGTTCTGTTCTATAGCGCTTGAGTATAATTCCAAAGCCTCAAAGAAGGTACTCAACTGTTTTCATGACCAATCTACGTACGTATCCTACATGAGCTAGATAGTTTCCATTGTTGTTGAATTCTTGAGTCACAATTTGAGCCTCGCTTTCAAGCCTCTTCTTCATAGAGATGTGACTTGAGTTCCGGGTTATAGACTGTACTTTCTCACAATTTTCCTTTTACCCAGCTTTTGTTCCTATTCTGGTTATCTTTCTCTTCAGTAATTGCGTTTCAATTTCTTGTTTTGGGGAACAGTTGTTACCAAAACGACTTATAAAGACCAAAATCAGATAAGTAATCAATCCCAATAATTACAAGGTGCTAGGTTGAATAGGACTGCTTAAGAACAAATGGAAACTGCCAAATATGCTTATGAGAAAGAACCTAAAATAGACACTCCAGCTTGGTCGTGAGTCGTAACCATGCACAATTACTAGTGTTTTGCAGAAAAACATGATAGTCGCAATTAATAATACACAAGTCAAAGGAGGCAAACAATATTCATTGAAAATCTTATCCGCCTCACAATCCAACCCCGAAGTCAATTCAAAACTGAAAAAATTTAGACACAAGGATAGTTCCAGCTACATACAGAACTCAGCAGTAACATGAAATTAGCCAAAACAGTCATACACATATCCAATCTCATATACAGAAATGTTGACCCCAATTTCCTCGTAAAGGAAATCTTACTTTCTTAAGTGCAAGGCATGCCACCAATAGCACCATTGAGGCCTATTGGACTTGTGATTGAATGATATGCGTGTCTTTGACTTCCAATCAAATTATTGTTCTAGACAGGAAACACGTACAAGTAAATCTGGACAAAGGTTCTTTTTTGCCTTTGGTCGATAAAGGACTTCACAATTCACAAGTACTAAATCAGTAGCAACAAAGAACAATATCTTTATTGAAAGTTTGATGAAAGAACAACAAAAGATAAGATACAACTGGGATGTCGCGTCGGTTGTATATGAAAAACTAGATCGGCCTAGTCTTATGTTGTCATCATGAACGTCGGTGTGATCGTTGGGATCGTCTTCGTAATCGTAATGAAATCTGGTTACATTTCGGCGAAATCTGTGTAGAGATATCAAGGTGTTTAATTGATGAGAGATGCCCCTTCAACTTGGTGCGAAGCTCTCTTTATATAGCAGCACCTTACGGACTTTGGGCTTTCTCTTGGGCGGCAAGCAATAAATCTCCCAATTGAAGACTACTTTCTCTTTTATCAAAATCCTTCTTAAATTGGGTTTGCCAAGAATCCCTTTTTGATGTTTACCCGATCCCCTTCGGCCCATGGGAAATACTTTCCTGATCCTTGACTAAAGATCCCCTACCTTGTGCTGAGGATATTGCTTTCCTATTCACCATGGGATTCGTCCACATTATGCCGATTCCTTCCTAAATTAGCCACTAAAAGGCCTTTATTCTCTATGCGTATCGGCCCACTTCCATCGCCCAGCTTTATTGCACAACTCGGGCCCAAACAAGAAAAAAAATGCAATCAGTCACAATGGAAAGTAGAATGTTTTAACTCTCAATGTCACATAAATTCCAACATAAAGGAAAGACTGAGATGTTGAAGAGTCTGGAGTTAGTGCAGGTGGCTGCAGAAGCGGTTGAAGAGCTTTGACGACAATGCTCATATTTGGTGAGATCTCAACTTCACATTGCACGCACAATGCTGCCATAGGTACCAGTTGCATCAAGAAAACATAAGGCTCATTTTTAGCAATGCCCCCTGAAATTCAAACTTTGTTCCACTTTCTACCCTGAATCTCCTTGAAACTCACTTACATCATGCATGATGCCCCTTGAAGTTAACATTGTTACACCCCATCCCAGAAAGTGGGCCCGGGATGTATGGCCATTACCCGAAGGGTGACGAAGCCTAAACTCGCACGCACAAACGATAAAACCAAGGAAATAAAAAGACAAACGACGCGACTGTGCCCATAACAATCATACGATTGGATCAGAGTAGCTACAACAGAAGGAATGAACCAAATAACAACTGAAGACTAAACAGAATGGGAAATGTCCCTGCAATCTCGAGACCCATGCAGAGCCTTCGAAGTTTTCTCTCCTCGCGTCTCTGGTCAACTCAGCTACTATTCCCTGAGGAGGCGCAAAACCATAAGGGCTCGTTTGGTACCCTTCATTGGCTAGGACTGGACAGAATTAATAAAAATTAGTCTTGTATCCCATGTTTGGTGCAAGCCGGGACTAATTAAATGGTGCTATTTAGCACCCGTGTTTCCAAAATCAGCGACTTAGGCAGTCTTGAATAGCGAGGCCGATTCACTTGGGATACGATAGTCCCGTGTCTCCCCAGCCCGTCATCCTCTGTAGCTCTTCTTGTGCTCGGGTCTGCAGCCCGTCGTCCTCTCCCAAGCTGCACCCCAGCCCCGCGCAGCAACACACCACCCATCATCCTCTCCCCAGCCGCACCCCAGCTCGTCGTCCTCTGCAACCCTTCTTGCTCTCGGGTCTGTAGCACGTCTCGCTTGAATTTGCCGCCCACAAATTTGACTTCACCAGTCACCGGCCACAACCTACTGTTGCTACAGTCCTCCGCCAGAAAACGCACCACTCCAGTCCTTCTCCGGCCCTCCCCAGTCCTCCGCTGTAGCTATGCAGTGAACCCAACAATGAGTTGGGAGTTGAATTGATGTGGAAGTTGATTGGTTGTTGTTGATTGTTTGTGGGTTATTATTGGTTGATCAATTGTGGGTTATGGTTGATTGATTGATCGTCGGTTATTATTGATTGGCTGTGGTTATTATTGATTGGTGGCAGCGTGATGGTGGTGCATGCGGAGGGCGGCATGGTGGTGGTAGATGCGACATGGTGACAGCGTGGTGGTGGTGGATCTGGTGTGGGTGTGGTGGTTTCTTAACTGGGCAAAGAAGCAATTTTGTTTTGGTTTGATGAATAATCAAAATTTAAGTCCAATTCCAAATCTCCCCAAACGTGGGATAGGATTGAATCCTGCCAAAGCCAATCCAAGCCATTACCCCTTAGTCCGAGGATATAATCCTCTCACTAATAGTCATCCGTGCCAAATAAGCCCAAAGGGTGAGTGGATGGAAAAATAAATAATCTTTCAAAAACATTTATAAAACATAGTACATAACCCCATACTGTAAAAACATATAACTGTACTGAAATACTGGAAATACTGTATTATACTCTGATCTGTGCATGTCGAGTGCACGTAGCATATCACACCCAATTCCCTAGAACTGCGCAGGGTACCGCTAGTACAACTGAATATATAAATCCCTGTGTACTCACTCTCACATGTCACCCACAACACCCTGGGACTATGCAGGGGTCGCTAGCACTGGAATAATAAAGATAGCAAGTGGGGTCTTCGGTGAGGGTAACACTGTGAAATCTGTAATGTACGTGTGATTCTAGGTGCACTATGATACATGGCTGCTGAAAAACGCATATTTATATACGTATAATACTTGAAAGGCTATCATCAATAAAATCAATAACATTTGAAAACGAAACCCATCCACTCACAGTGAATCATGGTTGTCGAACTCGTCCTCCAAAACTGCCTGACTGCGGCGTCTCACTGGAGCTCGGGCACCTAAGAAGTTTCCCAAATTCAATGATCATAAAATCACAATTAATAAAGATCGCTCGAAACCGTAATCTCCCATGTTTTGCTCAATTGGGGTTTAACCGTATCTCGGATGGCAAAAAGGAGCTCGCCATTGGATCCGGAACGTCGAAACGCTTCAGAGAAGTGGTTGGTTGACCTTGGTCAACATCGTTCAACGGCGTTGACTGACGGTCAGTGTTTGCTGACGTCAACACGTCGGTGATGATGTGGCGCTGACGTGGCTGACGTTAGCATTGAAATCTGGAAAATTTCTAGTTTTCCAGTGAGCTCGATTTTATCAATTCTTCACCAAATTTCACAAATTTTTTTTATGGAAATCTATCTATGCAACCCAACTAATTCAATGGGACAGAAATCGGGACTCACCGTCGCCTGTACTCGCCGAAATCACGCCGGAAAACTCGCGGTTTCCGTTCGCTCATTGCCTGCAATTGCGAAGGTTGCAGCCGTCAAACCTTGGTGCTCCGAGATTGTGAGAGCGAGGAGATGACGATTCCGGCGTTTTGGAGTCAAATCGACAGCCCGACGGCGTTGATCGACTGTGAGGGGCGTGCAGGTTTCGAAGTTTCCTGAAAGGAAATTGTGGGCGGTTCGGGTTTTAAACTCGCTCCACCGTCATCCAAAAATATCACGTGTCATCCAATCATGGCTGGCCACGTGGCACCTCACTCCAACACTTCAATTCCCTTTTTCGTCCGTAACTACTTCGATATAGCTCGGAATTCGATTCCATCTTTGCTGATGCGTTCGTATCGACGAGCTCTTTGCATCAAGTACAATATTGGATACGTAATTCTCAACGGTTCAAAAGTCAATGATTTAACCCACAAGGCAATTTGGTCATTTACCCCAAAATCCTGGAACGGGTCGTAACAAACACCGTTAAGTTATAATTACTTATTTCGAGGAATGCCATAGAAACTCTCAAATTGTCCCACTTTTCTCCCTGAAACTCTCAAATTATCTCACTTTCTCCCCTGAAACAAAAAATGGGTCACTTAACCCTCCTATGTCAAGCCCCAAAACCATGGCAATGTGAAGGGGATATCAAGTTATTACACCTTCACCTCTCGAACACCAGTGCACTTACCCTGAAATAAAAAAAGAAGGTAAGCTTCACCATGCCCTGTAGGAATAACAAAGCAAATCATCATAACAGATATTTCAACGGAATACATATAATTCATATCCTAAGTTCCCAACACTGTGTTTGCGAGCTCTAATCGTCGGACAAGACAACCACCTCAGAATTAGGGTTTGAGTACACTACCCTGATTAGGTTTTGGGGCTTTCATCCTAGGAATTACAAACCCTCCTTATTGAACATTCAAGGCAACCTAATCAAGCTCTCAAATTAATAAATATATGCTTATTCATCAACTCGATGTGAATAAGTCAAATTAAAGTCAAGTTCATTAAATAAAACACATATTTATAGTTCATACCAAATGCATATCAATATCAGAATACAAGTTATAACAAATGCATTGTTATCCCTACCTCAATTCCAAAACTATAGAACAACTCCACCACAAAAATAATTAGGTGTTCTTCCTCCTCTTCCTCTCTCATTCTACTCCTCTTTCTCTTCTCCTTCTTCCTTCCCGGCTTCTCGTTCTCCCAACCCCCTCCTTCTCTTTCTTTCTTCTTTTTGTTTCGACTTTACCAGTAGGTGATTGATGTGCGAGAGCAACACGTGGCACAAGAAGACCACGTGTGCGGGAGATTCACTAAAAGCTAGGAGTTGGTTTGGTAGTAATATAAAGTAATAGGAAGGGCAAAATAGTAATTACATAAAGGGTAGTATTTTTATATAATTAAATAGGAAATAATAAATGCTAAATGATGAATGATAAATATTGCAAGATGAATGATAAATGGAATAAAAATTGGTAATTTATGAGTCATTACACCCTGAATATCTTCATCCACTTTATCTGATTGTGGTTTACTTCATTTATACGGGATCCACTTTTTCTGCCACCCATTTTCTTATTCACTCCTACAGCCCTCTTTCGAAACTCTATCTCACCGTCATCTTTGTTCTGCCTTCAAATCTCTACCATTAAAAGGGAGTTGTCTGCCACAAGCTTTACTTCTCCGTCTATGTAGTCATGGAAGAAAAAAAAATGAAACACCTGGCTCAGCATTATAAATTGTTTATATCTAAGTTAAATTTTTTTTTTTTTTTGCGAATCAATACTTTTAATTTTTTTTTTTCACTGCAAAAGTATGACGAATTGATACAGAGTGTTTTGACCATATTTTTTATTCGAAACGGGTTCCAAAACTCAAAACATGGCTTGGGTGGCGTTTCGGTGCTTCATAGAGAGACAAAAGTGGATTCTATATAATTAAATGCAAAATAAATAGAGTTAATCAAAATCAGACAAAATGGGTAAAGGAAGTGAGTTATAGGAAGAAAAGTAGACAATTGGAGAGTTTCAAGGAGGAAAGTGGGACAATCTAAGAGTTTTATGGAGCATTCCTCCATATAAGTAGTTGTAACTTAACATTTTTATCTTACAGGGAGCAACGTAGGTGATAGAAGTCAATTTTAGGGGCCAAAGTGACCCATTTTGCATTCAGAGGGAAAATTGGATATAGTTTGAATTTCAGAAAGCATTGATACAAATAAGCAAAAACATAATCACATTCTCAGTTGATAATGATATTAAAACAAATGAAAATGTGCCCGAATGCTGATATCTTCATAATTTCCGATCAATTTTATAACCTTTTAACTTAGCTTTGGGAGCTAATATGGACTTAAGATGCTTATTTACTTTATTTTCTAATTTTTCAGCTACTGAAGACCAAAATGTAGAAATTCATCAAATATTGCACGGATCTGATTTTGAGATGATTCCAGCTGATGATAAAAGATAACAAGTTTGTCCATGGGGATTTCCAGAAATTTTCAAGATGTCTAAGGGGCCAGTTTTTTGTATACAAGTCGTGCCTGAATGTTTCTTGTAGAAAACTGAGCCATTGTCACTCTTCTAGTCATATCAAATTCATCCGACGTCGAATTGAAGCAAACGACATATTGGTAACAAGAAGACATCTAGACCTTTTCAAATAATGTTCGTTTTTAATTTTCTGAGTTCCGAAAGGGTCTTATGAGCAGTCATGAACTAGCCTATGTGCTGCTGTCCAGGATTCATAAGTTGCAGCCCACTTGGTTTCTCTTACCGGTTTCTTCAAGACCATTTGTCCAAGACCCAGGGGGGTGTTAGGTTTCTGCTTTGACGAAGACAGCTGGGAAGAGAGTAGAGAGCTCAAGGGGGGAATCGCAGCAGAGAAAAAAGCAAGGCAAAATGATCTTAGCAGTGCGAAAGAGCGAAGAATGCAAAAGCTTCGAGGTGAGCTGGCAGCGAGACGGCGTCACGGCTGCACTTCTGGGTTCAAGTTTTACTCTTTCTCTATTTCTAATTTTAGCTTTGTTTCAATGACCATGAGTAGCTAAATTTCTATTTACCAAGACACAATGTAATCCCAGTTTTTGTTATTTGAATCCCAATTTGATATGCTATTAAAGTTTCTCCTCTAGTTGGAATTTGATCACTATGTTTATATATGTGATTGAAATCTTGATGCTTAGCTACCATTAGGATTTTCAGTTAGATAATCTGATGCGTACTAGTGTCTAAGCCATGCCTAATTGGAGTTTTAGTTCTTGTGATGAAATTCATGAACACACTTGAGGTATACGACATATGCTTAGGGGTTTATGTGATTATGTCAAGTTTTAGCTTTGCCTAAAGTCTTTATATGTTTACATTTATGCCTAACACCAAGGATAAATGCATATATTTTGAAGTGATTAATTGCTTTGAAAAGAGTTAATCATAAAATTAGAGAACTAATCATCAACTAGATTGGGAACTTTGGATGTATGTTTACTGATGTTTCATTAACAAGAACTGTGGTGAAGTTGTTGTCTTGGTAGCTCTATTTTGAATCATCACTGGTGAAGTTGTTTTCTTTACCTTGCTTGTTTGATTTACTTGCTTTCAAACCTTTTTTTTCTAACGAATCTTTTAAAACCAACTCTCAAAACCCGTTGTTAAGTCCTAGTTGAGTCATAGTTTAGTGTGTTTATTTTCTGTTGCACTTGTGTGTCTGTAGTTTAGATAGTTGATCTGTTTTTCTTATATTTAAATATTTTTTGTTTTTCAGTCAATTAGGGCCTAATTAGTTAACTTTATACAATGGTTAAGTTAAATTATAAGTCACAATAACATCGATAGTTAATCAAGTCTCTGTGAGATCGACCTTGTTCTTGCCTAGGCTATACTTCAATTACCTTGAGCACTTGCAAGTTTTGCTTGGTTTTACCTATCTAATTATTAGGTATCTAAATTGACCAGTTTGTCTCTCTACCGGTCCTTAGGGACTGGTCTCTACTGGACTTTCATTGTCCACTGTCAGATCAAAAATTTAATCATGATCTGATGGTGGACAATGATGGTGCGGTAGAGACCGGTCTCTAAGGACCGGTAGAGAGAAAAAGCTCTAAATTGACATCAAATGCCTCTGGGTGGACAGGTGGGAGCATGTATTGTGGGACCATGTGTGCTGAGAAAAAGAGAGCGCACGACCTTGCTTCCTTGACAAACGAACATCGTCAGTCACTGAATTCAGCGTCGCCTCTAGATCAGTATTTTGATTCTTTATACTGCATTATCAAGAGGCATTTTGAGTCTTTGTTGAACTAGCCTTGAAATGTGCTGCAGGACTCCTCTTAAGGAAGATTTGAAGTTTTGGAACCCAGTATGCCAGCTTTTGTCAACGATGTTTTGTACTATGATCCTCAGACAAACACTGGTGACTTGAAACGGCTAGCAAGGAAACCGATGATATTCTTCAAGATGAGATATTCGCAAAACACATTGATTGAAAAATGCAGTGCTCCAAAGTAACTTGGTTTAGTTTGCAAACTTTCCGATTAAACACATACAAAATTTGGTGTGGAGGACACATGAAGAAGTGTTCAAAAACTCTTTACCTTTCAGATTCCAATATTATGTGCAAATTGCCAAAGTTGTCAGCATCTGCTACTCAAGAAAGTCTATTATGTGTATTAAAAACCAAGATCTTGAATTAACAAAGAGGTGTCCTAGTCCTACATAGCATTCTATTTCACCTACCCACTCAATCTAGTCACCACTCTTTTATATATCTAAATTGAAAATCAGAAGAAAAGATATTATTTAGGGTAATGGCATTAGCCAGTCCTGGTCGGTCATTCCTGAAACCATGTGCAAAGCACATGTAAATTATATAGAGCGCGAGTGGAAGCCCCTGGTGATCTTCAAAGTATTCAGAACAATCCTTCTTTCTATCAGAGCAACTCCACCGGGCAGGCGAGCGCTCGGGCGTGGGCGCGGGGTCGCCTGCGCGCGGCGCTGTTCACGCCACAGCGGGAGAAAACGGGGAGGGCAAGCGGCGGGCTTGACGGAAGAAGGCGGGCGGGCCGGCGACGCTCGCTCGCGCCCGCGCCCGCGGGCGGTGAGGGGAAGTGGGCCCCAGCTGACGCGGAAGCGCACTCAATTTTTTTTTTATTCTGGCGCGTGCATTGCACGCGCGCGTGAGGGAGAGTGGGTGGGTGGCGTGTTCGGTAGTGGCGTCCGAACGGGGGTGTTGGGCGGCTTTTTGTGTTCGGCAGTGGCTGCCGAACACTCCAAAACTTTTTTTTTTTAATTTTTTATATAAAATCAACATTTTCTTTTACAAAAACTCACAATTTTTTTTATATACAATTTTTTTTATATCAAATTTTATTTAAGAATGTAATATTAAATTTTAAGAGCGAATAAAATTTAACATATGATAATTCTACATGTTTTTTATAATAATTATTTGTATGTAAAATTTATTCGAAAATTTAGATGTTCAAATTTTATGTGTTGATTACTTGAATATAATGTTGGTATAATTTTTATACATGTTTTTGAAAAAAAAAAAATTAAAAAAAGTTATCGCCTGCGCCTACGCCTACATGGGTGTGCGCTGTTTTTTTGACGGAAGGCTTGCCCGATCACTATTCATCGCCTGCTCGCCTGAGGAGGGCAACAACCCACTTCGCGCCTGCTCCTGCGCCTGCATGGGTGGAAATGCTCTCATAGGATATGAAATTCAAATGTTATCCTACAAGGACAAAACACTAAATTATATATTGAATTATAAAAACTGAATGCAGGTTGGCAATGAGGGGGGTATTTTAAAATAATTCCCTCTACTTTATCATACAGCACAAACAATGATCACAAAGATGACCAGTCACTGTTGTGATGAACTTTGACAGTTTACTTTCAATTGTGTTTATCTTTACCAAAGTTAAAATAACAATCACTTAACAAATATTACTTGTGGAAGCTTGGGATTTGTTCAACAACACTCAGATGCTATGCCAACTTAGGTCCTTAATGAAATCAGTGAGTTAGATATTCGCGAGCTATCCACAACTACAACTCATTGAATCTTGCGTTTTTAATGTAGCAGTTAAGATGACCAGTCAGGTAGATTTGTCAAGATTGCATGTTAAGAGAGTTGGTGCTAAATTAAATCCAATTTTAATTAAGCCAAGTATTTAACAATACATAAAGATGGACACAGCATTTTGGTACCCGGAAAAATCCATCAGGGGATAAAAAACCGGGGGTCTATCAGAAGACCGGCCTTCCACTATGAAATAGCAAAAGATGCCCAATACAAGATTTCAACGGAGCTCAATATCTAAAGTACCTAACTTAGATGCAGAGGTCTCTTGTGCGGCTTCTTCTTAATCACTTCACTTCCAGTGGATCCTCGTTTGGTCAATCACGTTATACAGATATACACAAGTATTCCTATAATGTGGCACCTTTGTATGAATGCTGTGGTGATTTATGACCAGTCACAGATGCATTTCCAGAAAGCAATAAACTCCCAGGAAATGTAACGGTGACTGTGTTTACTGCTACAGTTATAAACTGGGCAGCAAACCAACTTAGGTCAATGACCTTTATAACTCAACTGAGTCTACAAACATGCATGAACATGGGAGACTATAGTTGCACACTCCTAACTCGACTTAAAGTATAGAAACTTTTTGAAACAAGCCGACTAGGAAAGATGAACCTTCTTCCAAAGTTAGCTTAAGATAATTTCTAAGAAAAACAACTTTGAAGCAAGATTCATATGCTAGCAATCATCACTATCTTATGATGACTTTATATGAATGAACTACGCACTCAAGAGAACATGCAAGAACCGAAGAGAAAAATTGCAGCTATAAAGATGAGAGCTTTTCAAAATATTTGTGAACTTTAAAACTTGAAAACCCTAATGAAAAGCTGATGAGGTTTATGCTTAAAAATAGAGGGGAACGGATAAGAGATCAATGGACCAGATTTGAACAACAAAATTTGCCTTTTCCCTAATTTAAGCAAAACCGGGTTAGTGGGTTAAGTTGACTGTCCACTGGGTAAAAGGATGTTCGGTTAAATCTGTGCATCAATCTGTCGTTGTCAGCTAGGCAGTCAACATTCCACATGCAGAAATAGATGACTAGTAACGGAAAACCTGAAATCATTCAAATAGAAGTGCACATAAAACCTTAAAGTGTTTGAAAAGGTTTTGACTCAATAAATTAAGGAACTAGGTGTTGACACAACTAAAATATGCAAGTGATCAACAATTATGAATGCATCTTCAATCATCATCTACCTTCAATCTTCCAAGCTTCTTCCATTATTCTAAAGATCTAGAAATAAGACTAATTGAGCTTGTTACACATTGTTATAATGTTTTTGTACAAGGACAGCCAATCAAAATAACCTACACTAAAGCCTATCACATGTGCTCAAAAAGAGAAGGCCAAGCGAGACTTTTACGGTCAACCCCACACTCAAAGGCGACCACTCCGAGCTAGCCAAAAACTTCCCCCACCAATTCTGATGTGTCGCCTCCTTCCTCACCCTTCCGACCGATCCAAATCCTCCACCTTCCTCAAACTAGTCTTTCTCTGATCAACCAATCCGCCATCAAAACGATCTGCCACTGTCACCCGCGACCCTCAATTTACAACTTCCTTAGGCCTCGTCGACTTCATAATTTGCATTAGCATATCGAAATTTCATTGAACGCCCCCCCGATCTCACTCTTGACGGCACCGTGGCCGAAGACGAGGACAAGGATGATGACGAAGTTGACTCCAAGCTCGAGCTTGTGCGGCTTGACAATGATTCCCCATTATATCAACTTTTAACTTTTGTGTTGTCTCCAAAAGTTTAAAATTCGGTTGTGTTTTGTTGTGTATGATTGTTGACAAAAAATTGTATCATATTGTGTTGAATTTGGATGAATTTTGAATTGGATTGCGGTTATTTTTTGTATTTCAATCATTGAAATGGGACTTTGAGTCCGAAAAATATTTTTGTGTTTGCACGAATTGTTTTTATGTTGGCAGAAACTGTTTCTCTGTTGACAGGAATTGTTTTTGTGTTGACATGAACTGTTTCTGTATAACACGATTGTTTCTATGTTAGCAAGAACTGTTTAGGTATGGCACGAACTGGTTCTGTGTTGGCAGGAATTGTTTATGTGTGGCAAATTCGTGAGCTCGTGATTCTGTATATTTTTTTGAAAAAAAAAATAGCAAGATTGTGCATATGTGGAGGCAAGTGAGAGTAGAGTTTGAGCGCATGTGGTGTCCATGTGGCAGTCAATAAACGAATTTTAACTAGCATTAGTGCCTGCGCGATGCAGCAAGTTTGAAAACGGCATAAAAATGTATAAAGTTGTAAAAACACACAAAGGAAATGTAATAACATTTAGGGTGATTTTAATCACACCAATCATTTTTATTTTTACACGCACCCTTCTATAAAAACCTGTCACTTATTTTAGTTAATTTGAGTTTTACCAATACGTTTATATCCCAGAACTAACTCTTAACCAAACACTCAATTTATTTTTTACACCCAACTCCATTTCTTATTTGTCAAAGAAGGGATATTAGTTCAAATTTGGATTTAGTTTCCTGTCATTTCCCATCGCAATTGTTTTAGTTTCAATCTATTGACTTTTGAGAACACATTTGATGGACAGAGCATATGGCATCAAAACATTGTTTCTTTGTTTCATACAATTGATTATGTTCTTCAGGGGTCATTGAGACATTATTTCCAGGGAAATCTGAAATTGAAATTTGGCAATGGCTTCGAGTGCGAATTCTAATAAGGAAGAAAATTGTCAGACTATGTGATGATGTTGTCTAGCAAAGCTCCGGGATTCCAGTGGCCTGGACACTTCCTACTCTAAATATTTCCCAGAAAACAATTTATGGTTGACAAACTATGTGACATTGATGGGGATAGGGTATCACGAACACGGATCAACAAGAATCAAACAAGACACCAGAACTAGGATCTAGCAAACTCATAGTGTTAGTAGCAAATTACATGCCACAATAACATAAACTTTAATAATTCGTCATAAACTAACTATTACAATGATAATTAGCCATATTTATAGGCTAAGCATAACTTGGGCACCAAGAATACATGGGCGTAAAGAAAACTAATTAAAACTAAAATCTACTTTAATTATATAATAAAATCCTAAATTTCCTAATCTAAAAATCTAGAATATTCAAATACTAAATAGACACATAATTAACTTAATAGAGTCCATACTTTCCTGCACCAAACTCCCCTGGTTAGACAGAATTCGTCCTCGAATTCGAAGCATTGAATAGATGTAGAATCCGAATAAGATCATTGATTGCTTCAAACTCATTCTTGAACGATTGACTTCTAATTGAAATCTTCCATTCCAAATAAAGAGATATTTGGAGTAGATTATAACTCTTGAACAAATGTCACTCCGCCAGATCAAGTTCCTGACCAATGATTTCTTTGATTCAAGTTTCATCTCATTTAACACACCATTCGAAGTTATGGCACTCTTCCAAATAAAGGAATCAGTGCCAATAAGATCAATTGGATCTTGGAAACTTGAAAGCACATAATCATCTTCTGCAAGATACACCCAATATATAACTTTTCCTTCCTTTAGCCACGCGTCTTTCCAAATATAACTTTTCCTTCCTTTAACAAACTCTGATGACTTTGCAACTTCTTGGTGGACGCCATTCTTCTTAATCAAGCAAAGATCACGTGATTGATTAGCATGAGATAAACCGGCTTGAACACCAACAATTTGTTTGCTTGCATCAAATCGTTGCAGGGAAGGTTCAATACATTTGACCTCAGCCACCACATATGCACAGAGATTCTGCAAAGAATTGACAGCAGCAAATGTGTTCCATGAATCCTCCACATCTCCATATAGATCTTCCTCCTTGTCCACCATGACAATATCAAGTGCATTGTCGCCATCTTCTTCCTCGAGCTTTATGTCCCAAGCTTTCTCAAACTCCAAATAAGCATCGTTAACAAACCCACAATCATCCTCTAAATAACTATCAAATATTGGAGGTAGATCAAAATCCAAGGAACTATTTATTTTACTTTTCTCAATAAAACCTTCTTCAACTGGAAAATTAAAGATAGATGAATTAGAACCTGAATTGATTCTAATTGCTTCGGCCTTTTCATCCGACTCACCCAACGGAGCGCCAATATGAAAAGGTTCAACATCTCTCTCCACGTCAGGACACTCACCATCACCATCTTGGCATGAGGTCTCGTTGCGATCGATACGTTGATGATAGGTGGTAACGTTTCTCTCCCCGTCAAAATTACGATGACCTCGTCGTTGAGCTTCAATGCGATCGAGACGTACCGCAAGCTGCTTTAACATCCATTGGATTTCCGCCATGTCGTTGTTTCTGTCACAACCCGCCACCATTTGAGAACCACCCCTTCGTCGCCTGATCTGAGCCATGGACTCCACCATCGCAAGCCTGACTACTGATACCACTTGATGGGGATAGGGTATCACGAACACGGATCAACAAGAATCAAACAAGACACCAGAACTAGGATCTAGCAAACTCATAGTGTTAGTAGCAAATTACATGCCACAATAACATAAACTTTAATAATTCATCATAAACTAACTATTACAATGATAATTAGCCATGTTTATACGCTAAGCATAACTTGGGCACCAAGAATATACTTGGGCGTGAAGAAAACTAATTAAAACTAAAATCTACTTTAATTATATAATAAAATCCTAAATTTCCTAATCTAAAAATCTAGAATATTCAAATACTAAATATACACATAATTAACTTAATAGAGTCCATATTTTCCTCCATCAGACATTATGGTTTTGCTCATTTAATTCTTGTCTTTGGGGGTATCTCTTTCTGGTCGGAGTCATTGAGTTTTTCTGATGTTGCTTTTGACAACCTAATCAATATCAAATTTTATCCTTTTGCAGAAGAGGGCTTTATTGGAGATCTGGTGGGTGTAGAGATAATGTTCTGATTGCATTTTGCATACTTTTTTGTGTTTAAAGTAATTTTAAACTAGGGTATTACAGTAATTTGATATTAACATTGAGTGATGGGTATAGAAATAAAATTGATAGGTGTGGATAAAATTTCCTAACATTTATACATACGCAAATCCAAATAGCGGACCCATGCTTTATTTAGCAAGTTTAATTTACAAAAAGTTGATAAAAAACATGTGCTTATAAAACTTGCCTCTGAAACCACTCGGTGTCAATGAACTTCAACATGAGCTACAACAAACTACCAAGAATTGTAAGCTTTAAGTTGCAGGTACTGCACTTCTGCTATTTAGGTGCAGAAATCTATCTACAAAAAGAGCAAACAATCTAGTAAAATAGACAAAGAAAAGAAGAAAAACCTAAAAATATCACACAAAAGAAATTTAGACGACAACCTATAGTACAACAAACAAATCTAACCCAGCTAGAAAAATATTAACAAAATCCATCTATTTGTTTAGCCCTACAAAACACCAACCAAAATGAGATAATTAATTATGAAACCATTCATAGATAACTAATGAAGCGGTTGGAGGCTAAGCAAAAAAAGGATTGAGGATAGATGGAGAGCAGAAGAGAGAAAAATTGGGAAAGAAACTCATGCAAGCGGCATGAAGGGATAGCCAAACACAGACGACCCGTCCAAGAAATATCTCGAAGCATTCAGAAGGATTATGAGGGTATGGGGCTTTAACTGTACAAATGGGGAAGTTGGGATTTTTGTGCATTGAGGCAAGGGCAAAAACGTCCGTGCACTGTAGCAAGAACAGTAGATTCACATTTCATATAGAGATATATTTATTTTGGTCATTGAATGTGAACTTTTGAAATTCTTGATCTACTCTAAAAAAATGAGTCTATTTTGTTCTTAGGAGTCTTTGTCCCATATTCAAATCGCTATCGCCCTAAAACCTCATCCGACCCCATTCGTCCATCTAGGCCTCTACCCACACCTGCGTCGAACATGCCGGACTTGGCTGTCCACCAATGTGCGGTGGAAGCCTCAACGACAACATCGCCAACGTCGTTGAATGGCTCGTCCTCCTCAACGCCACAATTCTTGACCTCAACCTGCCCTATCTCCACAAGAAGATCGTCCATCTCTCCAGGGACAGTCAAAGTAAGCAAAAGAGGCACAGTGCCTTGTTCGACATTGTTTGGCGACAGCAACATCTTTGCCTTTCACCGTTGTTTTTGAGTCATAGACATCACAATGAGAACAACTTGCTTCATTTGTTGCTATAGCAGGTCATCACCTCAAAGCCATTGATTTTATATTAATGGTGGAGATAGTACAGGTATTCGTTTGCTTCATTTGGGTGCAACTTTCAGCTTATCAGTTAAAGCGCGAAACAATGGCAACTCTCCCAAAAAAAATATCCAAACCGACTTTTTGGCCCCCAATCATCAAGGCCTCCTAAATCCCCGCTTTTATACTCAAAAGAGGTCATTTCCATAATTTGCCCAAGAAGCCAATTTCCGTCTTCCACTTTACTCTTCACCTTCACAACAGCGTGACTTACCTGACGACGCTCCCGCGGCCAAATCAAAAACCGCCACCTTTTTCTCTCTCTCTCTCGATCATTACAATCACTTTTCTAGAGAGAGAAACTCCGATTCCAATTTAAGAGAGAGAAAATTCGGAAGGTTTAGAGTGAGAAGGGAAAGTGGCCGGCCGATCGCCATGCCGCCACCAGACGCAGACCGGCACCGTGGAATTCGAGTTCGACCGGCGGCGGCGGCACGAGCCCGAATTCCGCTCCGTCAGCTCCTCCGGGTTGCGTCGGTGGCGTGCGGGATTCAGTTTGGGTGGGCTCTACAGCTCTCGCTTCTGACTCCCTACGTTCAAGAGCTCGGAATCCCTCACGCTTGGGCCAGCATAATATGGCTCTGTGGGCCGTTATCGGGCCTCGTGGTCCAGCCCTTGGTGGGCCACATGAGCGACCGCTGCGAGAGCCGCTTCGGTCGCCGCCGGCCATTCATCCTCGTCGGAGCTGCCTCCATCGCCGTCGCCGTGCTCATCATCGGATTCGCCGCCGATATCGGGTACCTTCTCGGCGACAGGGGCGGCGGCGTCAGGCCCAGGGCCATCGGCGTCTTCGTGCTCGGGTTTTGGATTCTGGACGTCGCCAATAATGTGACTCAGGGTCCTTGCAGAGCTCTCCTCGCTGATCTCACTGGTATTTTACTAGTTACTAGTTACCAGTTTTCTTTCTCCGTTTTTTCGAATTTTAGGCAATCGAATTCTATCCATTTAATTCTTAGTTTGTTATGATTTTCATGATTGCTATAATATTTGATTATGTATTGATGCATAAATGAATAAGATGAAATCAGGATCAACTCTTGACCAACAAGAGAAATCAAGATCAACTTGTGCTTGTGCATCTTTTCGGCTGTCTATTTGCATATCTGCTTTTTTGTTTTTTGTGTATGTGCTAGATGAATGGACCTTCAGGACAAATATTGAGTAGAGCTTATGTCTGCAAACGCTAGAATTTTCGTTCCTTGTGAACTAATAATTCCTGAAACACTCTGAAGGCAGTAGTCTGTAACTAGTAAATGCCACATTTTTTGGAAACAGCCCGTGTCCTGATTATCTTGTAAGAGGCAATTAAATTGCGATCCAGTAGTTTTCTAGATGAAAGTCATGCGGGAAAGATGACTAAAGATACCTGATGCATGGGTCATAGTTGATTCTTTTGAAACGGTGGTTACCAACAGCAAGCATAAGTTCTATATAACCCAAGTGTCAAAGATTTTCAAAGATCTAACTGGAAAACTAAACAACAAGTAATACTTATCCTTTTTCATTATTTCTGTGTTTTTTTAGCGAAGGATCCTCGAAGAACTAGAGTGGCAAACGCTTACTTCTCTCTGTTTATGGCGGTTGGTAATGTTGTTGGCTATGCAACTGGATCAGTCAGTCACTTGTACAAGGTTTTTCCATTTGCAATTACTTCTGCATGCAACATTAGCTGTGCAAATCTGAAGTCTGCTTTCTTCATCGACATTGCCTTCATTACAACAACAACATTTATAAGCATATCAGCAGCTCAGGAAGTACCACTCGGTTCAAGCAATCGAAGTACACCCTTGGCTGACGAAGGTGCAGGACAGTCCGGACATGCTGAAGAAGCTTTTCTCTGGGAACTGTTTGGGACTTTCAGATATTTCTCCGGATCTATATGGATAATCCTACTAGTTATTGCTCTAAACTGGATTGGGTGGTTTCCATTTCTCCTCTTTGATACTGATTGGATGGGTCGAGAGATTTATGGTGGGAAGCCAAATGAAGGGACAAACTATAGTTCAGGTGTTAGAATGGGTGCTCTTGGTCTGATGTTGAACTCAGTTGTTCTTGGTATAACTTCTGTTCTTATGGAGAAGCTTTGCAGAAAATGGGGTGCTGCTTTCGTGTGGGGGATTTCGAACTTCCTCATGACTCTTTGCTTTCTGGCAATGCTCGTTATTACATTTGTGAACAAGAGTATTGGCTTTTTGGGCCGTGATTTACCTCCAGATGGTATTGTCATAGCTTCACTGGTTGTTTTCGCAATTCTTGGCATTCCTTTGGCTGTAAGCTGACTTCTCTCCTTTAATTCTTGTCCTGCTATTTGAAATTTTTGATTCAGAATTAGAAGGTATACTGGGTCAAACTTTTTCACAGGAGGAATTACAATGACATAAAGGAACATGGGAAATAAATCCTTCAAAAGGGGATATACCTTTTTCTGCTGTAGAATAACTCCCAATAAAAACACTGGAAGTCCAAAATTCACGGATTTTTGTGAGCAATTCTGGCAATTTCTTATGAATCTGATCAGGCTAACGTGCTATAGTGGTTATTTCAGATTCAAAACACTTTTGGGGGGGATTTTGCAAGTCTCATTATTCTTCAAATGAGTATGCTTAATGGGTTAAGTCGGTTTATGAATTGCGCTTACATTGGCAGAATATTTATTGCAGATCACATACAGTGTTCCATATGCCTTGATATCATCTCGTATCGAGTCTTTGGGGCTTGGCCAAGGTGATCATTTCTTTAAGAGGTCATGTGGTTACAAAATTTTCTGTTGTATTTTTAGACTTCTTATATTCATTCTTGGTTTGTGTAGGGTTATCAATGGGTGTACTGAATCTTGCAATAGTAGTCCCGCAGGTACAGACCTTTTCCTTTTAGCAATGCACGTGCATCCTTCTGTGTGGGTATGACATGAAACACATTGCAGTACCCAAAAAAAAAGAAAAAAAGAGACACATGTACACAGTGACATTGAGTCATGTCCCATGTCCCAACTGGCAATACCAATCGTAATCTCTTTCCTGGATTGGCTACCTTTTCATCTAAGCTCTTCCCTCATAGAAGTACCTGCAATGTATATACTTCGTGCATGAACTGAATGCATATAGGGTATTGTTCTCTTGCTAGATATTAACATTCTATGTTGCCAGATTTTGGATACGGATCGCATGGTAAAAAAATGATAACACCTGATTAATGATTCAGAATAATAGTCTAGGAAGGTAATTTTCCTAATTTTCTGGCCACTGAACATTGTGATTAACTATATATTTTGTTGACCCTAGGTATTTTTGTGATTCTTTTGCATTGCGTAGGAATCCAAGCTGACCCTAGGTATTTTTTGTAAATTTTTGCAATGCCACTTGTTGGGAATCCAAGTAAATTTTTAAAAAATACACAAGCAAAAAGTTAAAAAAAAAACTTTTGTAACTAATATCTATAGGAGAGACAGAAAGTGAGAATTAAGGAATTATTTTGTAAAACGGCAGCAGGAGTTTTATATATATGTAGTTCAACCTACTTGTACTGCACACAGAGATCGAAGGGGTTACTGTTGAGAAGATTTTGAAATACCTAGTGTTTAGGAGGGCAACTGAAAAGTTCTACCAGCATCTCAATTATAAGCATCAAAATGTGTCTAACTTCAAGCAAAGACAGGTAAAAGGAACTGGAAAGTTCTTCACCATCCAGGCCACCTGAGGTGTCTATAACTAGGAAATAAAAATAAAAGTTACCCCTCACTAAGACATAATTATGCTGATGGTAAGAATTAACAGAAGAACTGTCCTTATTTATACTCCATGCTTTGTTCCATAAACGCGGCTCCATTTCTTTTATTTTTTCTCATAATATTATGGATCAAACATGAAGTGGATTCTTGGTATTTCTAAAGGTGAGATTGTCTTTCTGGAAATCCACTTTTGTTGACTGCAACCTTATCAAATATGTTCCAGCAGACTATAAGGTCGGTATTTCCAGAATGGATTATTGTGATTGCCCAGATAGTTTGAATAAGAGAGAATTGTTGACCTTTTAAAATAGTCTGACTAAGGAGGAACCTTTATTTGTTATACAATTCTAACTAATTTAGTAAAAAGATGCTACAGCTCGGGGAAGCCCACTAGGTAACAACAAAATTTTAGGTCTATTCTTCATAGAGCTCACTTTGACCTCACTTGTAAGACCCAGCCAACAACCCTTGAACTCCTTTATTGCTTATGTGCAGTACTCTATCCCGCCCGTTTTTTTTGCTAGCTCCACCACTGCAGATACTGTTGACATGTAAAGCTAGTAGGATTGTATCTGTGTTTTACCTGGTTTCCCGATTTGCAGCATCTGCTAATGCTTAATTTGAGTCAGATTTCCAGATTATGATTTTATAGTACCAATGGCTACATATACCTTTTCATTTAAAACTGTTTGGGTTCATTTTATTTAAATCTAGAAATGGGTACCATTATTAGCGTTCTTTAACATCAGTTATTTTGTAATGTAGTTGCATGAGGCGTAGGTTATTTGTCTTTTACTAGTTTGCAAGTAGACAATAATTTAAAAACTTCTTTTCTCTTTTAGTGAAGATAAGGAAAGAGAAAACAAGTTAACAATAATTTTGAATTCAAATATATCTCACCTCGATGGATAGCATTGGAGTTATGCTCGACTATTTAAGTTTAAAAATCGAATATTCAAATTGAAGCCTTTAAAATCGAATATTCACACTCGAGCCTTTCTACTCTGAAAAAACCACTGCTTTCATGTTAAACATGTGCTCCAGACATTGTTCTCTCATATGAAACATTGTTGGAACTGTTGTCTACTGCACCATTTGGAGCAGATCACTCTGAAATGACACCACCCATAAACGATACCCCTTATGCTACAAGCCAAAATCTGAGCTGAAGAACAAGCTTTGAAAAGCTGATTTATGTATGTATTTCATCGGTTATATCGAGTAAAGAATGGTATAATTGTTGTCTACTAATCCAGTACTACCTAATTGAACTCCCATGCATTTTTTTTTGGTGAATAGAAAGTCTTTTTCTTAAACTAATTTTGGTCATGAATAATTGGTTTTTGTAAACAGGTGGTGGTATCCCTTGGAAGTGGGCCGTGGGATCAGCTATTTGGTGGTGGTAACTCTCCAGCCTTTGCCGTGGCAGCAGTTGCTGCCTTAGCTAGTGGGCTGGTGGCCATTTTGGCTATTCCGCGTTCTGCTCCTCAGAAGCCAAGAACTGTCACATGAGGTATTTTTTTGTCATGAAGATTGGAAAATCTCAATAATTAGTGAAAACTTGTAAATAGCTGTTACTTGCTATTGATTAATAGTGTCAATTATTTGTCCTGGAAATTTGTTGTTTTCCATTTTCCCTTTTAGATATTGATATAGTTGAAGGCCTGGCTGCGGTTATGTGGATGTCATGCGCAATTTTCATGTGAACTCCTTCCACTGTGCAATATATTCATCTGAGTTTCTTCAATATTAAATTCCTGTTTGAAACTGAGCACCGTCTCCTGCTGGACACCATGAAATCCCCACATCAGAAGAATAATTCTGTTTAGACATGGGGAATCCATTTGCTATGGGTTATGTTAGACACTGCTGTTTTTAGATATGTGATGAGAAAAAGGTTAGCACAAAGTGATGGTGTTTAGCACGTCGAGACATGTTATCTGCAATTAGTGGAGAATTTCTTCAATGAAAATCAGTCCCATCTTCTTGATTGTGGCAAATTGTCATGGAAAAGTAGGTTAAGCCTGAGCTGTGGATTCCAAAATTACTCCAAGCCTAACTCCCTACCAATGAAAGATATATTTCCGCTGTTTGAGAATTATTCCTTATGAAAATATCATGTTCTTTTTAGGCAAAAGTGATTTTTGCGATGGTGGTTTAATTATGAGGTAATGGTATCTCATGCGTTTTGTGCATGAATTTTGTTGTATGAATATGGTGAAATGCGCTTGGTGGTCAACAGTGAATATGTGAATTGTACTTGATTGAAACCTTGATGGAGAGAATGCCTTTTTATTCTCTGATCTTTTTTCTGTTGGAAAGTTAAGGTCATTCTTGTGATGGGTGGTTCATGTTTATTCTGTTCTCTTTGGTTTTTATACTTGCTAGTATTATTATTATTCAATTACATTACTTTTCCTTGTATCCACCCCTTGGAATAAATGCTTGCCTTCATTGCTTTTATCAGTATCTGTAGAAGTCTATTTGCTTGAATCCCCCATGCAATGTCTGCTACCCAGTCCTCTGGGAAGTATTGTGGAGAAGTTCTCTCTTTTGGTACCGCATGTTTTCCCTACAAACACTCTGGTATCTTCCTAAGATGTCATTGATATTGTTGATATTGGCATCAATAATAGGGTCCATATCCTTTCTACAATAATATTGATAGACTATCAGTATTTATATACGTGAGGTTACAGAACATCTGATATGGAGAAAAGTTGTTTAGGATGAAAGGGGTGGAGAAAAGCTGTTTAGGATGAAGGGGTGGCAGACACAGAAGTGGGTTGAAAGTAAAGTAGCATATTAAAAGTTCAGTGAGCTTGTTGGGGAATGTTCTTGACAAATATGACAGTTTTTGCATCTAAAATTCTAAGCACACGGAAAACACGTAAGTTTTTGTCACTAAAGTGAGATTATTTGCATTTGTGCTAAGTGAGCGATACATCATTACATTGTTCAGAGTTTCCAAAGCATCAGACTTATCCAGGAAAGGTAAGGTGAGAGGGATAGAATCTGTGAATTTGTTCTGTTTTTATTTAGTGGAATACACTCTTTCAATTAATGTCAAATCATTCCAGCAGGCCGCGTCTTTGCCGAAAAAATCCTTTTCCCCAAAACTCGCCTTGGTATTTGGATATTTATTTTCTTGTGATTGAAATTTGATGCTCCACGAACCCGGAAAAAAAAAAAAAAAAAATCTAGGGTTTGTCTACAAGAACAACTTGGTGCAAAATGGTGGGAATTTTTCACATTTTTGGAGTGAGTCCCACTTTCCAATTTAAGATGCTAAATTCGAAATGGGTTGCATTTGGATAAAGATAGTTGCATTACCATTTATCTATAACTTACCAATTGGTGCAACAATAAATAATGCATCAGAAAAATGTCATCACCATCACCCGTGAGTCATTTTTTTGATCTTATATCAAAGACTACAAAATTGTGACAGAACATTATGACAAGAAGCAATAGTGCAAAATAAATGAATTTTCTGCTACAATTGATTGGTGTGTATGTAAGTTTGGGAACTCTCTGCATTTTGGATTTTTGGTCATTTTACTCATTTTGGTCCATTGGTTTTGTAGCTGGACACAGACCTCTCAGGTCTCATCTTCAGCAAACTCATTGAGCTTCGATTCACATGGAATCTGACATGGGCGGGTTATGGGTTTTACGAAACAAATGAAAATATCTATGTACAAGAAAACAAATTAATGACATTCTGATTCTTCAAGTTTCTCCAATTCTTAAGACTTTCTGTCCTACGACCGGACCGGTTGTCTATAGTTAAGCGATTAGATAAAATGAAAAAAAACGTGATTGCATAGAACTACTGTATTGTATACAATGGCGTGCTCAAACAGATAGACACATGATTGTATCACTGGTGACGTTGGAATCTATCGAGACTGAAATGGAGGAGGAAAAAGTTGAAGTTGCAACAGCTCCACTGCCTGTTTTGGCTGGTGGTGGCAGGCAGAGGCAGTGGCAGAAGAAAGAGGCCAAAATGGCTCTCTACAGAGAGACAGCCTCATCAATCTGTTGTGAGAAAAGGGATACAAATTAAATGGTCGCACGCGAGGCACGTAATTGTCTCCCTTCCTCCCATCCACCATTATTTTTTTTTATTTTGTATTTTTTGTAATTTGTCTATTAGCTGTGGCACACAATTTCCTTACTTATAAACCATAAAAATCCCAATTTGTTTGGTTAAGTTAGGTTAAAGCACCAAATACAGTCACGATGAAGTTGGTGCTCAATCTTATTGGTGGATGATGCCTTTAGTCCATTTCAAGTACCCTATTTTTGTTCCATCTTAAAGCAGCAACCTCATCTATCTTGCTTGATTTTGAGTGCCTAAACACAAAGTTTGAGCACATCAGAGAAAAGGTTATAATGACCCAACACTTGATCTATATGTGCGATTACGATCTTAATAAATCTCTAAAACAGATTCTAAATTTTCAAGCCACTTTCTCCAAGAAAAGGAAACTCCATCAAAATGTTATTACAATATAACATCAATTTAACTCGAAAGTTATGTCTCACGTTTCTCTATTCTGTGGAAGGAGTAACCTGACATAACCTAGTGATATCAATCTATTCCCCTACTATCCTTCATCACTTGGGCTAACCAGAAAGGCTTGACGCAATGTCGCACTTTCGGCCCTTGCTTTGCATATATAAAGCTTTGGCAGCTCTCAACTTGAGTTAACTAGTCACTAGTGAGTTCTTGGAGTTGAAATGGTTGAAGACAACAAGAGAGACGATTATCAGAATTGTGTTTGTCCTAAGATAGAACATGCTAACATGTTTCCTGCCCACAAGTTTGCTACCGCTAGCAGCCACACCGTTGTGATCAAGAAAACAATACCCAACCAACTTATAGGCTCTTGTCATTTCTTGAGCAACCAAAATCTTTAGCTAGCTAGCTGGCAAATTTCTTCGCCAATTCCACTTGGCATTCTCAAGATAACTTATTTTTACTTTCTTGGCCTACAAAACAAGACCCCAAATTCAAGATAAACTTGTTTAAGAAGATATGCACTTGAACAAAAAAAAAATAATGTAAACACCAAATTAAACCCACTAACCCCAAATTGTCTATGGTGGTTAATAATGAACACCAATATCACCAATCACTCACCTGGGTTTTCACCGGTCTGATTTTTCCAAGTTCCTCCACCCAATTTTTTTTTCAACTTTTAAAAAATTGAAACACAAAATGAAGTGACTAACCTAATATTGAAAGGATAGAAAGGGCTACAGGTTAAAAGACTGCAAAGTCGGCCCCCCCCCCCCCCCCCAAACCTCCCCATGAACATTTTTTATTTTTATCTTTTTGGGTTCAACCCTAAAGCATTTTTGGGAGAACACTTTTTCCCTCGAGTGTTCTCTCATGGATAATTGACACGTTTTAGAGGTAAATGGGGCCCCCATGCGTATATAAAACCCTCCCCACCCAACCTCTTCTCACATTCAAATCAAATTCTCCTACCAAAAACAAAAAATCCCCAATCCAAAAACAGAGCACAAACCCAAACAGGGTCCTAATTTTACTCCAAAAAAGAAAAACGAATTAGCTTCCCCAAGTTAATTATCATGTGCAACTCAAACCCCTCTTCTCCCACCTCATTCCTCCCTCCCAACAAAACTCATTTCATCCAAAACTCCAACAAATCCATGGAAGAAGAAGACGATGATCAAGAGCTCCGCAGATGGCCTACTCCTTCTGAGGTACCACCAAATAAACACCAACAATCATTTTCACCATGTAAAAATAAAATCACTCAAAAACAGTAACTAATTTATCATTCAATAAGTAAAGTTTTGTCTTTAATCAACTAACACATGTTCTTTGCTTTCTTTTTGCGCCTCAATTTTGCAGGCTTTACAAGAAATCAAGGCCATAGGGAAAATATCAGGTCCAACAACAATCACAGGCCTACTTTTGTACTCAAGAGCAATGATCTCAATGCTTTTCTTGGGCTACCTTGGTGAGCTTGAGCTTGCCGGAGGCTCACTGTCGATCGGTTTTGCCAACATCACCGGCTACTCTGTCATCTCCGGCCTTGCCATGGGAATGGAACCCATCTGTGGCCAAGCCTACGGCGCAAAACAGATGAAGCTTCTTGGTTTGACACTACAACGAACCGTGCTCCTCTTGCTCTCCATCTCCATTCCCATCTCCATCATGTGGCTCAACATGAAAAGAGTTCTCTTGTGGTGTGGGCAAGACGAGGAAATTTCCTCTGTTGCCCACACCTTCATTCTTTTCTCGATTCCTGACTTACTTTTCCTTTCGCTTCTTCACCCCTTGAGAATTTATTTGAGGACCCAAAACATCACATTGCCATTGACTTACTGCTCAGCCATCTCTGTTCTTCTTCATATCCCTCTCAATTTTATACTAGTAGTGAGATTCGAAATGGGGATTTCGGGTGTGGCCATAGCCATGGTTTGGACTAACCTCAATCTTTTCCTCTTGCTCTTCTCCTTCACATACTTCTCCAATGTCTATAAGGACTCATGGGTTTGTCCAAGCACCGATTGCCTCCGTGGATGGTATTCTTTGCTTGCTCTTGCCATCCCCACTTGCATTTCTGTCTGCCTTGAATGGTGGTGGTACGAATTCATGATAATGCTATGTGGACTACTAGCCAACCCGAAAGCCACCATCTCTTCAATGGGAATACTAATCCAAACCACTTCTCTTGTCTATGTTTTTCCATCTTCACTAAGCCTTGGAGTCTCCACTAGAGTTGGGAACTTATTAGGCGCTAATCGACCCTCAAAAGCGCGAAATTCAATGATAGTTTCACTTGCTTGCGCGGTGACGTTAGGCCTACTAGCAATGTTGTTCACAACCTTGATGAGGCACCAATGGGGGAGGCTCTTCACTAGTGATGCCGAGATTCTCAAGCTCACCGCAATAGCATTGCCAATAGCCGGGCTGTGCGAGCTCGGAAACTGCCCCCAAACCACCGGATGCGGTGTTTTGAGAGGAAGTGCGAGGCCGACAGTTGGGGCCAACATCAATTTGGGATCTTTTTACTTGGTGGGGATGCCTGTGGCCATGGTGATGGGGTTTGTGGCCAAAATGGGGTTTGCTGGGCTATGGCTTGGATTGCTTGCAGCTCAAGGCTCATGTGCTTTGCTCATGTTTTATGTTCTTTGCACCACAGATTGGAACCTTCAAGTCAAAAGAGCAAGAGACCTCACCCAAGTAACTTCTGATTCTACAACTCCTCCTCCAATATTGCCAATCTCATCCCTCAAAGGACCCATCAAGAAGGTGCAAATTAAGGAGGATGATCATCTTGTGAAGTCGCTTCCAGAGCCCTTAGAAACTGACCCTCTCATTTGATCGAGAAATTACAGAATAGTACTTCACATGTTCATGTCAACCGCTACAAAATTTAACAGTGTTGTGCATTAATTAATCATCTGAGCTAATTAGTCACACAAGCTAGCTTCCCAATTTTTGTTTTACCCTTTTTGAGAGAGACTGATGTGAAAATTAATTTGTCAAAGTTCCATCAAATACTGAAATTAATTTAGCCTCTCTCTTTCTTTTCCATGGTGAGCATCATGTGTTTGCGTGTGGGTTTTTAGAGAGAGAGAAGAATTGTTTAGTTGTCGGTTGTTTGTGAGACGAGGCAAAAGAGGATCTCTGCTTTCTTGGTCTATTTCCAAATTAGGCAACAACCTTGCTGGCTGAAAACGGAAATTAGTATTCTACACACTACTTTTGCTTCGCTATATTTTTCTAAGGATTCTATGCTCATTAACAAAATATGGTTGTTTCAAAAGATCGTTTTATATACATTGTTGGAAATTATGTTTGTCTGGAATATATGAATAATATCAACAGATCAAATATGAGTAGATGTCAGAATTTCTGACTCAACTCGACGAGTATGTATTCATTTTTTAAGAAGAAGAAAAAAAGAACTTCGTGAGCTTACTTTTCATTTCCAAACTCCAAAGCCTTAAGGGACTCAAAGTTGAATAATTGTTATGAAATTTCACTTTCTTATTTATGAAAAAGGAGGTTAATTATTCAATATACTTTTGGAAAAAAAACAAATATTAAGTATGCAAAAATCAGTGTCACCATGCATCTCTAGTTGGGTTGGTACCAATTTTTGTAGCAAGAAACCTAAAGTAACTTTTGTAAGAATTCCAATTTAAAATACTCTCCTTGAAGGCTCCAACAAGAACCAGTTACACACCAAGTAAGAAAAATAAACAAAAACCAAACCTATTGCACCAAAAGTAAAATTAAAAAAAAAATATGTAACACAAGAATAAAGGCATGTTTACTTCGGATGATTCATTCTTCAGCACTTATTAAATCACTAGGGAATAAAAAGTATATGGATTCGAACTTAAAATGATAAATCATTTTCCCACAAAAATCATAAAGTAGATAAAATAGGACGAAGATGTTTATCTGATTGATTGGGTGGAATTACAATGTCCAGAGTACCTCGATTCCTAATTTCTACATGATAAGTGAACATGTCCTAGATGAAGAGACAGAGCGGTAAAATGATGAAAATAATTGGTAGAGGGCAGAATTATCTACAGAAGAAGGGCATTGGATGGAGTGGTGGGGGGCACTAGATTCTAATTGAAGAAACAAAATTCAGCTATTATTGCCTCTGTCTACTTCTCAGATGACAAAAGTTGGTGCAGTGCCTCTGGATTTTCCAGTTTCCCACTCCCTACAACCCATCATAACTTCCTTCCTCTTTTTCATTTTGTTTTTTTAACAGAAAATTAAGTAAATTCCAATCGACGAAACAGAAGCTAAGAATTTAGAACAAAAATCTCCAATTAATTGAAATTGTTTTCCACAATTGAATTCATGTACTCTCTAGGTCTTCAACATAGAAACATGTGTAGATGTATCCAACATAGAATATGCATGCATTCCGAGAAAAGGGTGAGGGTGAGGACAATCTAAGGAAAGGGCCAACCAGATAATTTCCATTTGTTCATGATTTTCTTAATTATTATGTTAGTTGAAATTAGAGGCTCTTCAAACCAAGTACCATTTGGCCTCACGGTAGGCAAGCATGAGCACAGCTTCCACCATAGGTCGCTAATGAAGCCACTTCTCATCCCATATTTTCTTATCTTATTATTTTTCTATATTGAACTTATAAATACCAATCTATCTAGCCATCCTAGTATAGTATTATTACTCCACGAACAATGTCATGCATTTGCGGCAACACATTGTCTTTACAATGGGTGGTATACCATCCATTTTTTTTAAAGGTATACCATCCAAATTTCCTTGTGAATAATCAATTAACTTCCTCAAATTGGGTTGGAATCATAAGTTGTGTTTGTGTCTCAAGCTGGAAAAATACTTTATTCTTGTCTTTTTAAAGTCGTTTTCAGTCATTCTCTTAAACTTTTAGTTTGAATATAATAACGTGCATCTTTTGCTCACATACCCAAATATATATATATATATATATATATATATATATATATATATATATGTTGAAAGATAGTGTTAGTTTGTAACTAAGTATAGCATTACAAAGTGATTGTTGTATAATGAAAGATAGTGGACATTGTGAGGAATGATATTCCTTCCTCTGGGATGATGTTGAGCCATACTGGCTTGGCTCGTTTATATTCTTATTTCTGATGTAAATGTTTCAATTCTAATTTAATGGAGTTTGTTTGAAAAAAAAAAGAAAAAAAAGAAAAAAAAAGGGAGAGAGAGAGTAGATGATAGATTCATTAATATATCACATTATTTGGAGGTCAACTTAAGCACGCCCTGTGGGTTAGTAGTGCATGCACCCCTGCAGCCTTCAAGTTAGTAGAGGGTATACCGTTCCAACTAGTGGATAACAAATTTCAGCTTAAATGTCGACAATAGGATACCCACATGAACTTCGTAGAAAAGTATTAAAAGAAAGTTCTGAATCATATTTTGTAAGTTGGTAACCAGCAAACGCAAATTGGAAAGAAATGAGCAAAGACGAAAAAAAAACAGTGATGCTAGGGAGACCACTCATAAATCATAAATCATCCTATATATGTGTCAATTAATGCATATAATTAGTACCTTTGCGATACTTCGTTGATTGACCACGTAAGAATTTCATCTGATTTACTATATATATATGTCGTCATTTCTAAAGACGAATTGACAAATAAAGACGTGGGGAACCCTGTTTAATTTGTGAGTGCTTGGTAATTAATTAAAACAATATTGTGTAAATATTCACAAATGTAAGGTGGTCAGGATGGCCGAGTGGTCTAAGGCGCCAGACTCAAGTTCTGGTCCTCTAACGAGGGCGTGGGTTCAAATCCCACTTCTGACATTTTTTTTATGCTAATTTTATTCTTGTTTCATCTCCCTTTTTCTATATAGCAATATATAAATTGGCACTCTAAAGCATAGTTCTCTGCACACCTAACCTTAGCCATCTAATAAGCTCTTTATAACATAGTTTTGCTTTTTAAAAACAAATCTTATCTTCATTTTAACATTTCATTCCAATTCGTTTCAAATGTAATGATGACATTTATGCACTTGGGACAGTTTTTCACATACTCTTTGTCCAGATTTCTCTTAAAATCAGTTGATGTCTGCAATAATTTGAATGAAGTATTATACGTACATGATTTTTCATATTGTGTTGCTTGAGCTAGCTAGCTTTGTGATTCTTGTAAAATCAATATACACTATCGTTCCTTTTTTAAAAACAATGTTATCGTTAATCAAAGCATGCATTGCGCTGTTCCTCATGAGGTGCACATTGAAAACTAAAATTTGAATCTTTATCTTTTAATTAATCTGAACTATAAATTATGGTATTCTTTTTGCAAGGGGATCTCCTTACAAATATTGCTGGGATATATCAATCAGAACCATCCTTGTCCAGCCCATCCATCACATTACTAGCCATGGTGGAGATTGGAATCGAACACATTCATGCCTCGTGTCATTTCACAAAATATTTGATGTTCTTTTGGTTTTTCACCCGTTGATAGGTTGGCACATGTCCGGAATCTCAAGATTACTTTTGTTTAACTTAAGTAGTCCACCAATGGCATCTCACTATGTGCCAAATTAACAACCATTTCCATGTGACTTGGAAACGATTAAGAAACATGGAAAAATCAAACCGCCCCAATTGGTGAATATTAGTGGTAGGGTTTGCTTTGCATTGAACCAAAAAGAAGAATTCATTGAGCACAAAGAAACTAAAAAAGTTGGTAGACGAAGATTAATTAAAGCAATCGAATAGCTCCAATATGTGATTGTTGATGTGAATGTCTATAACTCATTAGTGTTAGTGAGACGTTTTCAAACTACCTTTATGACAGGATTATGTGTACATGCTACATAAATTAGTGAATCTAACTCACTGAATATTGATAGTAAACATGACTGACATGCCACATGAAGGTTGTTGTAATAGTTGGTATAAGAACATATGGTTTCTGTCTCATTATTCGTCTCATTACTTTTTATTTAGAGAAGTTAATTGCTTAACAGCCAGTGGCAAGTCTAAATGTGGCAAATTGGGAATGTCATATATATTGTGCTTTTGTGCTTTTTCCCACCTAAATGTGTCTTTATTTTTATATATAAAAAAAAACCTAAAAGTGTCTTTATCAAAAACCACCCCTCCTATAAACAGAAAGATAAAAGATCAGCTAAGTAGTTTGTGGTGGCCTTCTTATCTCTTCCATTCATGAGTGGCCACTACATCATATGTATGCATCAATTGCATGCTTTTAGCATAACAAGTATTGAGGAATGAGGACCTTCTCCTCTTGGCAAAGAAAAGCAAGGAAAAAAGAATGGCTTTCATTTGTGTCAAACACCAACTCATACATTGATTCCCCCTTTTTTCTTGTGCCAAAATGCCCTATATAGTCAAAGAAGCATATATAAATTAAAACGAAAATGGAAAAAACTTATGCATTTTTATAGATTAATTAGAAGTGACAGATATTGAGAAAGGTGGATCAAACTGCAAAATCAAAATGTAAGATTAAATTTTGTTAACAAAACTAAGTGAAAATGCGGAAAAAACTATCTTAAATACGAATAACAGTTTCAATACAGTAAACGTTGTTCTATATGTGATCCCCTCGATGTGAGGGCGACCCACTGATCCTGCATGTTTATGCATCCACCTGGACGAAAAGAAGTTCCTGAAACACACGTGATTAACAGTAAGATTCTGTGTACATTGGGCCATTGGCATTCTACTGTGGTCAGAGCAGCAGCCACTTTTAACCTGTAGATGCATTTGATCAATCATTGTTGTCCTTTGTTTCTCAAACCCTGTTTTTGTTAGGGCAAGTGAGTAATTTCTTGCTTGCACTTTATGAATGAGATAAAATTTTGTTGAAGAATGTACGTATTGGGAACTTGAGGACACGGTCAATAATTCTACTTAATGTTACTAAATCTTTATATTAAATGACCGGTTGTGATCATTGATGCTTTTCGTATCGTGAAAATGATTAGGATATTCACTTTATAATAATATATGATATGTATTTGGTCAAGTTTCTGGTTTATAGATTTGGAGAAAGGGATAAGCATATAATTCGAATGTAATCAATACATTACTTAATCAGGCGATTTCTGAAGATTTGGGAAGTAATACAATCGAGATTACACTTAAATCTAATTTCAATAGCCCAGGGCCCTAGTCAACAATTCTAATATTGATATTACCGATATCTTTTATAGTTTTTCTAAATTAAGTCAGAGGAAACTTGAAAAATTAATGCAACATGAATCGATAATTGGACTGACATAATGGCTTGTACAAGTTGAACGTACCACTACTCTTGATCTAGACATATGTGGTAAGGGTACGTGCATAGTCCAAAATCGAAAACATCCAAGAAACAACTACCACTTTTTTCAAAGATAAAAACCCTCACGGATCTCCCATCATCAAATGTTATGAATCAGTAGGTGATAATAACACAGAATAAGAGTAGCGAAAACTTGGAAAAGTCATGATATGTATAATTACAGAAGTAAGATTGGAGGTCTCCATACATAGCCTTATCCACCCCACTAGCTAGCCAGTAGCCACCATTTCCGTGCTGACCAAAAGTACCCTAGTACTACTGGTCTACTAATCACGCAGAAGAAAAAAAAAATTGAGCATGCTTCTTGCAAACATTAATTCAAAGATGCCAATCGTGTGTACCTCCCACAAAGACATACTTTTGCAGTGCCGTATTGGCTTTCCATAGAGCGCTGTAGGGGTCCTCCCCCCCCAACCCCCGCCCCGCTCTTTCCTGCGCATGGACCATATCTTTTCATCTTTTTTCTTTTCTACAACTCGATGGAATGCTTACAAACATACTATTGCATTGGAGAATTAGCTAACCCTACAAACAGACGACAATTTAGTATCGGTCTCATTATTAATGTATGTCAATGTCGCACTGCATACATTGTTTAACAAAGTGAGGTAATAAGAGCATCTTCAAAGAACTCTATACATGATGTAATAAGAGCATGTCCAAAGGATTTTACAAATGGCTCTGCAAACCAAATTTACATCTCCATATTAGCATAATCACCCTCCAAGAGAAGCTGATTTTGCAAATTATACAGAGTCTAGTATAATCTGTATATGTATAGAATATAGTAGATGTTCAGTACATTCATAGATTGTAGTAGATGTTGTAAAAATGCCATACATAATATAGTGAATTAAAAATGCCCTACTCCTCTTAACAAATTGGGCTCCACATAAATAAAAAATGCACATACAATATAATACTAGTTACCTCAACTTATTTACTCAACTTTAATAACTACATAAATAAATCGGTAAAAACTAAATATTTATCTATTATAAATTATAATTATACAGTTACTTGAAGATGCTCTAAAGAGCTATCGTCAAACCAACTAGTCATCATATGTTATTTTGTTTGTTTCTTATGTAAATTTGACTAGGGCACACCACTAAGGGTCCTACACATACTCTAGGGCTTTGTTTTAGTCGGGGCCTGGTACCACTTAAAGGGTGCAAATATAGTCATTTATAGGGCATGCAACACACATCTATATACGCCTGGAATTAAGTTTGAAAAACCGAATGGGAGGGCTAACTCTTTGTCTTTTTATAGATAATGATGTTTTTCAGTTTCTCTATATAAGAACCGACCCATCATCATTTGGGAATGTTTCAATAACTCCGAACTCCCAAAAATTGTCGGTCTTTGCTTGACCCACTTTGTGGCATATTGTTTTCCTTCCTTGATAGCTCACTACTTTATCAATCTTTTTGGTGTTTTTATAATCAAGACAATCAACAAAACGTCCCTGATGAGAAAGAGATGTACTAGTCGTCAATGAGCCACGCACTCTTTTGCTGTCACACTATAACGACGTTAAAAAGCATACGTCAACTTATAATCATTTTTTGACACTTGACATTAGTTTCTCAAATTGAAAGCCGTGTGTCAGTAAAGTATATCATATACTATAACTTAGTGAATTAGTGTGGACACAAAACGTATAGGAGATGTGTTTTTTGGGTGCGGGGGCACAAAAAGCAGCACAGAAGCTGAGAATGCATATTTCAATATTGCAAAGTAATCTTTGATCTGAAGTGAAAGGCAATATAAATAATATTAGGTGTCATTGCCAGTCTCATTAGTGGGGTTGACATTTGCTTCTGACAAGTTGATACATTAATTGTGTTTTGACCCAAATGTTTATGGTTTTTTTTTTTTGCAGTTTGACTAAGATGCCTCCAATCAAATTTGGGGTTATCAATCAAATTCTTAATTGATCAACTGACGGATGAGGAAATCCGAGGAGGGGGGGAGGTAGAAAAGAAAACAAGTTCAAGAAGCTATGAAGCCTATGAAGTATAGCCAAACATTAATACTTTTGGAGGGTTTGATGCGGTCAAACAATAGCTACATATATGCTGAACAGTGGCGGATGTACCAGGGGAACGCTCCCCGTCTCTATTTTTCCCTATGTTTTCTTTTCTTTTAATTTATTTAAATAGATTGGTTACTATTACCATTTAATTCCATTTGAGGAGTTTAATGTCTAAAAAACTCGTGATAAATTAGTCTTTGTTGTATAATAATAGGGAGCTGTTAAATACACTTCCCTTTTTACCATCCACCCTCCACTTTTAGTTTTAGTGTTTTTTTTAAAATTAATTTATTTATTTATTTTCCCATTATACCCTTCAAGTTGAAAAACCTAATCTCCTCTCTCGACCTTTTTGTTACCCACTGTATGTCCAAATCCAAATTCAAGAAATTCCAAATCTAAACCCAGAATCAAGAGAGTCTCAACTTCCCAAATTGAAAGTCTTCATTTTCATCTCTTCAATCAGTCTAAAAATCCAAACATCGAACTTGAAGAAATGAAAAAGGAATTCCCAAGAAGAAAAACCATAACACTACCGCTTTACTAAAACGCCAATTGTTCATATACTGATTTGATTAATGTAGATCGAAATCCCCGAAACAGTGATGAAAAGGACGGAGCCTGAATTCTCGGTGCAATTGCAGAAGCAAGCCTACGGAATTCTAAGCTCAAATCAACATCAAATCCCAATTTCTCGTTTGCCTTGGAGAAGAGGGCTCAGTCCCCACTTTGAGGATACTCTGCGCCATTGCATCTGAAATGGCCGCACACATTTCCGGCGCTAGGAATCACTGGCCTAACCTTATCGCAAGAAGCCCACGCACCAAATTGCACGGCTTCCTCTCCATATCGCTGATCCTCATCATCTCGAACTCTCTCAAATTTGAATCGCCCATGCCCACCATCTTTGCTCCGGCAAACACGACGTTCATGCACTCTGGCAAGCCTCGCTGCCGCTCATCCTCTACCACTTCACGCTGCGACGTCTTACAATCGAACCCCTCAGTTACCTTTGCTCCAAAACCAAGATCCCAACTTTGCTCTCTAAATCTACCATGACTTTGATTAAAGTTCTTGTCTTTTGGGGATTTTTAGGCTAGGTTTAGTGACGGGAGGTCGCCGTCGGGGTTTTCTGGGTTAGAGAGGTTTATGACAGTAGGTCGCCGCTGGGTTTTGTGGGTTCGTATTTTGGTATGGTTGTAGTGAAAAATTGAGAGGAAGAGGAAGTTGAAGAAAGAATTTATTTATCAACAATTGGAGGGTTTTTCATTTCTTCAAGTTCGAGGCTTGGATTTTTAGATTGATGAAGACTTTCAATTTGGAAAGTTGAGACTCTTGATTTTGGGTTTAGATCTAGAATTTCTTGAATTTGGATTTGGAGATCAGTGGATAAGGGAAAGGTCGAGAGGGGAGATTGGGTTTTTCAACTTGAGGGGTATAATGGGAAAACAAATTAATTAATTAATTTTAAAAAAACAAAAACTAAAGGTGGAGTGTGGATAGTAAAAAGGGGAGTGTATTTAACAGCTCCCTAATAATATGGCCAGGGAGAGAGAAGTGGATAAAGAGAGAGATTTGAGAACGAATGATTGATCTCTGAATGTGTGTTCATCCCCTTGTAAAGTGCCCATATTTATAGTGGAGTAATCCCAGGGTTTGCCAATCATACTGGGATTGGGCCTCTCTATTACATAGAATCCATATAGGATTCCTACTACTGATTTTCACAGTCACACTGGATTACAGTTTACAACACTGCCCCTTGAATGTGTAGAACTCAAGAAGTAGTCGCATCAGATCTTCGTAGGCCATTGAAGTTGTCGCAGTAGGCACTCGGGGAATATTTGTCTATGGGGAATCCATTCAGGGAAATGCTAACACCAAAACCTTGCTAAGGAAAATCCAATGGGAAAAAGCCAAAGCGAAGGGAAAAAGTGAGCATACATAGGTCAATACTTAGCATCTGCAAGATGCAATAAGCACTCAGAGGTATGACCAACCCAACACGGGTGCCTTGTTAAATACCTTGCCAAACAACGAAACCCAGTGGGAAAAAAGTTGACTTGTGCTAAGGAAAAAAAATACATTAAGGTCAAGTGAGTACACTTTTAGATACTACGTACGTTTCAAATCTGACAATCGACGCAATCCAATTCCATGAACAATATTTTGGAAAGTAACCTTCAGCAAAGACTTGGTGAACAAATCTGCGAGGTTGTCTTGGGATCAAATCTGCTTGACTTCAATCTTCTGATGGTCTTGTTGCTAATGTGAGAAGAAAAGCTTCGATGCGATGTGCTTGGTGTTGTATCCTTTGATGTATCATTTCTTGATCTGGTTGATACATGCGGCATTATCTTCATAGATAGTTGTCGGGACATCACTAACGAAAGACAATCAGCTAGTTTACCAAATATGTTTAATAACAGCTCTCAACCAAACACACTCTCGTGTGGCTTCATGAAGGGCGATGAGTTTGGCATGATTCGAAGAAGTCGCAATGAAGGCCTGCTTCGTAAACCTCCAAGATATTGCGGCATTCCCCATAGTAAAGGCATAACCAGTTTGGGAACGTGCCTTGTGCGAGTTTGATAAGTAACATGCGTCAACATAACTAACAAGGAAAGCATCATTCTGAGGATCAAGGAGGGATGGTCCATCCTGAGATGCATAAGGATAGAATAAGCCCATATCTGTCGTACCTTTGAGGTAACATAAAATATCTTTAACACCAATCAGTGGCGGCGTGTTGGCGAGCAGCTATACCAGCTAACAAATTCACAGAAAATGAGATGTCCGGCCTAGTGCATTGAGCTAAGTACAATAAGATGCCGATTGCACTTATATATGGAAATTCTGCTTCCAATAACTCTTCATCTTCCTCTTTAGGACGGAATGGGTCTCGTTTAGCATCTAGCGTTCGAACGACCATGGGTGTACTCAAGGGCTTCGCTTTATCCTCAATAAAGCATCGCAACACCTTGTGGGTGTAATTCGACTGATGAACCAGAATACCATCAATGCATTGCTCAAGCTCAAGGCCAAGAAAAAATTGAGTTTTCCCTAGGTCCTTCATCTCAAATTCTGATTTCAGGTGCGAGGCATTTTTCTCAAGCTCTTCTAGAGAACCAATGAGATTCATGTCATCGACAAAGACTGCAACTATCGCAAATCTGGAATGTGATTTCTTGATAAATACGCAGGGGCATAATTCATTATTCACATATCCCTTACTGATCAAATATTCACTTAGGCGGTTATACCACATCTGCCCGGATTGTTTCAGTCCGTAAAGTGAATGCTTCATGATACGCCTTGCCCCAAAAGTGGGGCCCGGGAGGTGCGGCCATCACTCGTACGAGGTGACGAAGCCTTAACCGACCCAAAAGCAACAATCGAAACCAGCAAAAGACAAAACAACTCACAAATCGGGTCGAAACCCATTAAAAACAACCACAATATTGTACCAGAGCATCTACTAGCGGAAGGAAAGTTAAACAATAGTACTGCCCGAAGGCGGAATAATTACACAAATACAATAACGTACACAAGTCTATCGAACATTAGACGAAAGACAAAGAGACTCCTACTCTTTGTGACGCGGAATAGAGCTACCCTGAATCTTGTTGCCCGTCTCGGTAGTACTCAACATTATCAAGTCCTGAGGGGGAACAAAAACAAAGGTGAGTGAACAGGGAAAATAAATGTCAGTGTAAAACACATTTTAAACATTTATCGATAACATAATAACCCCCTCAGTATAAAAACAGGAGTATACGACTATACTACAATGAGTATGCAATGACAGTACAGTAGTGAATCAAGAGAGGCAAACCTGTGCAATAAAATAGTATAAATCAACGACCGTGATCAAATCTGACAAGGGGAATCTAACCGAATGTCGGTGAGTTGGACAAGGGAAATCTAACCCAATGTCCGGATGTCAGGGCAAGGAGAATCTAATCCAATGCCCGAACATCGAGTGCATAGAACCCACTTGGAATCTAACTCACTGAGTTCTCAAGTCTGCAAGCAATTGTACTAACAATAAACAACAATATGTATACATTCCAAAAAATCCATTTATAAGCATATATATATATATATATATATATAACAAAGACCAAACATGTACTCTAAATCACTTGATTTAGCCTGCTAAACACACGGCATATGTGAACATGCACAACTGGGATCCCATCCATTAAACTAACGCAGCCACTAGGACACTCAAAATGGTCTACAACAATGAACCAATGTATGGTAATATCATACCACCACCATCTTCTACAACCCATGCATATCAACTTCAGCCAAACGTAAAGCATTCTAAAATAGTTGAATGCATCAGACCAACAACAACTAAACCACTTAATACAAAGGCACCAGAACCCAGCCGGTCAATTTATTCAAAGAACCCTAAACACAACTTGTCACTATTATGAACGCAGTAGCCTTTGAGTCTTACTTCCCAAAATTTGGAACCAAAAGTCCAATCGAGAACGTCATTGTCTTCAAACTATCTCACCATTTCACCGCATGTTATAAGCTCATGGACAATTTTAACTCTAGCAACACACAACATTTTCAGCTTACAATTAAGTGCACAAATCATTTACAACAAACATGCATGAACTATTAGCTTTCAAGCTCACCCAAACAAAATCATGGAAACTATCCCACTTGGTTCTACATTACACTACCAAATTGAGTGTTAGAATGTCCCAAGTTTTTGTAATTCAATGTTTAAAAACATGTTAAATTCAACACTTATTTATCCAAATGCCTCCTGCCACTCTATTTCAATCTCAGTTTTGTTGGATTGTGCCAGTTAAGGCATTGACGTGGCAATACGTGATGGGAGACACGTGTCAATCCAAAGTTGAGAAATCAACAACAAGGGCAAATATAGACACCCTCGACGGAGCGTGTGACCTAATAAGCGTATTAGGGAGGCTCGCGGTCGAATGCCAGGGTGAGTCCTAGGAGAATATTGAGTGTAGGGATGGAATCACAAACAGGTTGTGATTTTAGATACGTTCCCTATTGTCCTCGACTCTTAAAGAACGTTCCTAGCCATAGGATATCCAGCTAGGGCTGTTGGATATCCGTTAAGGCCGGTTCATATCGTATTCAGTAGTCGATCTCAGACTAAGCATATAGTGATATGAAATAGGCATGAATGTGCTCGTATATAGATACAAGTTCACTGAAAACTGACCAACCACAGAACGTACAAATGGAAGTTTACCTACTATGTCAATCATACAACGTTCTGGCTAGTTATATGGGTGAAAACTAGTTCTTAGACCTGAGGCTTCACCGGATATCTCGTGTTGGGAAACTTGAATTTTGACCTCAATCTCATGGTTCATCAAGAATGATTTTGGCCAAGTAGGTGAGGATTGGGTGCATGGATTCAAGCAGGGAGATTTGTGAATGCGCAAAATGGGATTCATCACCTTCTAGGTAATCAGTGAAGGTTGATATTCCAAGAGCCCCTTGAAGATCTATCTCTAAGTCTTCGGCCGAAGCATATAAGTAAAGAGATACATCAGGGCGATCATATCAGCACACTAATGCATTAGGGCTTGTCAATGAGTTTCCATGCCCTAAATGATTTGATCAGAATATAGGAGACGAAGGAACCTTATTGCACTGTAACCATAACTAATGGTTCTGCTCAATGTGTGATGAAGAAGTTCAAAACACATTCTTGATAATCTGGGTAGCCGAGAGCCATAGCTAGATGCTACTACTCGGTTTGTGAATGATCTTCCCTATAAGGTTGAATATTGGTAATTTCCATATTCGGAAAAATAAGATTGTTTACTGCCAGCTTTATCCGAACCTACCGAGGTTAGACACACAAGAACGCATGCCTGATGAGGATGTTTAACAGGAATTAGTTTATGTTAAATGGTAAATTTATTTAAGTTGGTGATTGGGCTTGAATAAATAAATACAAGTCATTTGGGCTTGGTATTAATATTAGCCCAATACAATTTGGAATTGACCAATTCAATAAATTAGGATTGATGACACATTAGTGGGCTAAGCCCACTAAGAGGTGCGACACCATTAGGGACGGCAACTCTAGGGTTTCTCCTAGAGTTGGCGCACCCTATTCCTTGTGAGACAAGGATTGTTGTTTAATTGTTAAACAAGAGTCCAAGCCTGTTAGAAAAAGGTTCTTTATATAAAGGATTGTTGGGTATTGACCTAATAGAGGTTGTGAACTCACACATCAGTAAAGAATCTCATGTGTTGAGAATACATTCTTTACTAAAACATAAAGTCAGGGGCAAATTTCAATTTAGTACCCTGTGGTTTGGGTTCAGTTTCAAAATGATACCCAGACTTTTTTTTTTTTGCAATTTAGTACCCTATGGTTTTAATAAATTTCATTCTTGCTCTTCCGTTAACAATTTCGTCAACTGTTCCGTTAAGAGCCAGGTGGCAAGAAAAAAAAACCAAAAAATGCAAAAAAAAAATCACCCAAAAACATCAAAAACCAAATTCCAAAAAAAAAAAAGAAAAAAAAAAAGCTTGAGAAATCGGCAAAGCTCGACCTCACTCCCCGCTCGCCTCCACTAGCTCCCTCCGGCGAGGTCTCCCGCTCCACCACCTCCTCCGGCGAGATTCCGGTGATGCTGGCCCCGATTCTGGCCGATCCGGGGGAAGACCTCCGAATTGCGGTGGCCCCCCCGCCCAAGTACGTCGGGAGGAACAAATTGAATCAAATCGCAATTGACTGGGTTTGCGACGAGAATCGAATCGGGTTTCAAATCCGGTTCTTTTCTCTCTGATTCGTTCAACGATCTGAATTGGAAGTGTGGGGTTTCAACGGGAATCAATTCGAAATCGAGTCGATTCGAATTGCTAGCGTCAAACCTGAAAGTTTGAAGCTTTCGGCCTATCGGAATACAATCGTGTATTTCTGAGGTTTGTTTATCGACCCCTGATCGATTTGCGTTTCAATAATTTCTGGGTTTTGTTGATTTCTACGGTTTGCTTAGATAAAAGGGCAAAAGATTTCAACTTTGAGAATCTGGGTTGTGGTGGTAATTTGGCGTTTGTAAATTGGTTCTGTCCTCTCTGATTCGTTCGCCGAGAGTGCTTTCCGATGAGATTGCTCCCCTCAAACCGATCGTTCGCTAAGATTCGGAATCAGTTGGGCCTTTCGGATCGAATCGATTCAAACCCAGATCTGATTCGTTTGCGGCGAGATTCAAATCCAATTCGTCGGTGACGCCCTTGCTGTTCCTCCCGACGTACTTGGGCGGGGGGGCCACCGCAATCCGGAGGTCTTCCCCCGGGTCGGCCAGAATCGGGGCCAGCATCGCCGGAATCTCGCCGGAGGAGGTGGTGGAGCGGGAGACCTCGCCGGAGGGAGCTGGTGGAGGCGAGCGGGGAGTGAGGTCGAGCTTTGCCGATTTCTCAAGCTATTTCTTTTTTTTTTTTTTTTTTGGAATTTGGTTTTTGATGTTTTTGGGTATTTTTTTTTGCAATTTTTGGTTTTTTTCTTGCCACCTGGCTCTTAACGGAACAATTGACGAAATTGTTAACGGAAGAGCAAGAATGAAATTTATTAAAACCATAGGGTACTAAATTGCAAAAAAAAAAAGTCTGGGTATCATTTTGAAATTGAACCCAAACCACAGGGTACTAAATTGAAATTTGCCCTAAACTCAGAAAAATTGTTTCTCTGAAACCCTTATGTGCCGCAAATCCTCAGCCTTGCTGCAGTTATTGGTGGTGCTCGTCATCGTCCGTCGGAGTTTGGCGCTTCTAGCTAATACATCCTCTCTCTGCCTCATCAACCGAATACTGTTCATGTCGATACTTGCAGAGGACGGACACTTGAACGTCTAGGACATCATCATCATCATCATGGAAAGCAAAGGTTGGTAACTCTAATCTTCTTTTAGATTAGAGGTAATCTTATTGGTATGCTAAGAATCACATGACACGTCGGTTAACCATGCACGTGGATTAATTAATATGATTAATGGAATCCAACGTTCCGCCAACCATGTATGTTTACCAATGGTTGGCAATGAGGGGGGTATTCACAACTACAACTATATCAAACCAGCGTTTCTAATGCAGCAGTTAAGATGACCAGTCAGGCAAGATTATCCAGTTTGCATGTTATGTGAATTTGTGCAAAATTAAATCCCATTTTAATTAAGCCGAATATTTAACAATACACAAGAATGGACACAGAGTTTTGGTACCCGGAAAAATCCACAAAGGGATAAAAATACCGGGGGTCTATCAGAAGACCGGCCTTCCTCTATGAAATGGCAAAAGATGCCCAATACAAGGTTCAGACCAAGCTCAATATCTAGTTACCTAACTTAGATGCAGCAGTCCCTCGTGCGGCTTCTTCTCAATCACTTCACGTCCAGCGGATCCTTGCTTGGTCAACACGCTACAAGGACATACACAAGTATTCCTTTAGCATGGCACCGATGTATGAAAGCTGTGGTGATTTATGACCAGTCACAGGTACATTTCCAGAAAGCAGTAAACTCCCAGGAAATGAACCGATGACTGTGTTTACTGCTTGTAGCAACAAACTGGGCAGTAAACCAACTTAGGTCAATGACCTATACTACTCAACAAAGTCTACAAACATGCATGAACATGAGAGACTAATGTTGCACACTCCTAACTCGACTCAAAGTAATGAAAACTTTTAGAACAAGCCGAACTAGGAAAGATGAACCTTCTTCCAAAGTTTGCTTAATGTATTTTCTAAGAAAAACAACTTTGAAAACGAGATTCAAATACTAGCTATCCTCATTTTCTCATAAAGCTTCTATATAAGTGAACTAGGCACTCAAGAAGACAAGTAAGAACTGGAGAGGAAAAATGCAGCTAGCCAAAGAGAGTTTTTCAGAAAATATGAATGAAGTTTAGCTTGAAAACCCTAGCCGTAATAGAGGATGAGGTTGTGTTTATATAGACACAAAAGGATAAGATATGAACGGCCAAGATGAAACCTTAAAACTCTCTTTTACCGGAACCTAGGCAGATCCGAGTGAGTGGGGTGAGGTTGACTAACCGGAGGATAAAAGCATGGGCTGTTTATTCAATCTGTCAGAAAAGCAGTCAACCTCCACGAGCATAAAATAGATGACTAGTCACAGAAAAACTGAAAACCTTATTCTTGTAACAACACGTGCAAATCCTTAAAGTGTTCGAAAAACATTTTGACTCAATAATGAAAGGACAAAGGTTTTGACACAGAAAATTAATTCAAATGAACACTAAATGTGAATGCATCTTCAATCATCATCTATCTTCAAACTTCCAAGCTTCTTCAAAATTCCTAAAATCTAGAAATAAAACCTATAGACTAATCGAGCTTGTTACATTCTTTACAATGTTTTTGTGACAAGGATAGCCAATCATAAAATAACCTACAATCTCCCCCTTTGGCTTTCCTTGACAAAAACAACCCCATAACTCACATCACTCACACTCACCAAACCTAACTATGCTGACTAGTCAAAAAGTACCTGCAGGAAAACTCAAGACAGCATGCAATAGAATATATTCTCCCCCTAACTAGTATAGTAACATCAGAGTTAAAGCATATGCTAAAAATTACTCCCCCTAAGTGATAGAGCATGTGATTGAAATATCTACTCCCCCTTTTTGTCATGGCAAGACAAAGGATTTAACAATGAGTATGATAAGCAACGGAAGCAACAGTAAATACAATCAACATAGTGATCAATCAAAGAGCAATGAGAGAGAATAGCACAAACGGAGCAATTATAAACTAAGAGCAATAGTGAGAGAGAGACTAAAGACAGCAACTTTAACAACTAAAACAGAACTGAAACTAGTCACAGCAAAATAAGCCCCAATGTCCAAAGCGGGCAATTAAAGTACATACCAACACACACATAACATTAATTGTTCACGACCAGATAGACTTAAAGACACAACTGAAGCAAATTGAACATAACACATATAGACTAAGCTATATCACACATGATCAGACTTCCTCTTCTTCGAAACACGTTTCGAAACTTTCTTCTTGCGTTTAGCACTGATTTCCTTAAGAGCTTGCTTCACAGCAGCATTAATCGTTGAAGACAAATTTGCTGGGGAGACTGGTCCAATAGACACTTTGGCATTTCGCGCACTAGTAACCGCTTTCTCACTCTTCTGCAGCAAGGCCTCAGTCATAGAACCCTTCAAACTCATGTAGTCATCCTGTGACTCATCCATTGGTACCTCTACCCTCTCACACAGGTGGTGAATGAAACAAGGAAAGACTATGGAAGCACGAGTGCCCTCTATCTTTCCTGTGTTACGCGTTTTAGACATGATGAAATCATAGATAACATGACCAAACGGAATTGGAAAATGATGCTAAACAAGAATGGCTAATCTAGCGGCTTCCAAAGTGACATTTGCTGCATTGCCGGTTGGCAGAATATTTGTCTTAATGATGTGTAGCAGCAAACGATAACTTGGTGATAGGTGAGACCTACATGGCTTATTACCTAGTTCCAAGACCAAATCAGGATCATGAAATGCAAGTTCAGAGAAGTCTGGCATGAGAAAACGACTAGATTCTTCTAGATAAGCAGTATATGCATCATGGTTATCCACACTATTTAACCCAAAGTATTCATAAATGATGGATGCACTGAACCTTATGACTCGACCTCGCACATTAACTTCAACATCATATGACAATTCATTTAATTTTGGGAAATTTGCGAAAAATTCCCTAACCACTGTGAGATTGAATCTAAATGAACTAGGGGGTGCTGACAGGAGATTTTTCAAATTGAAGTGCCTAACCGCAATTTGGAGCCAACCTAGACCTAGAGATGTGACAATTTCGGAAAAAAAGTGAAGAATTGGATACTCACGCTCAGTGACAACCATGCGTGTGGAGACTTGGTCATAGTACCTACGCGCGCTTTCATTCACAAAACGAGTATGGCTGACCATGGACAAAGGGTTTCGAGGGGACTTTCTTTGGCGATTTGCTTTCACCTTCTTTCGACCATTCTTCTTCTCCTTGGGCGGTTCAATGGGTGCTGCTGGTTCGACAGGTGAAGCAGGTTCAGCAGATTCGGCCTCATCGGCAGGAGCAGTAGGTTCTGAAGGTTCGGTATGGAGCGAGTGTTCAGATGGAGGAGACTCATCATCGACGGGAATGGATACAACTGGTCGAGATGGCCCAGCACCGTTGAAGACCGAACCGACAGCGGAGATTGATGAGGTTGCAGGTTCAGCAGGAGGGGAATTTGGTCTGACCACCTGAACTTCATCGTCGGAGTCTTCCGACTCGAAGACAATGTGAACCAGAGAAGCAAGAGCAAGGAGGAACATCATGTTTCCGAGCAGTTTGGAAGTTTGAAATTTTTCTGGACTGAGAGACTTGAAGAGTTCGGTGAAATTTTTTTCAGAGAGAGTTTGAGGAATAGCAAGGGTTTTCTCTGAGAGTGGAGACTTAATCAAGAGACTATGGGAAACCTAATGCAATAAAGCACCTCAAAAACCTTCCCAAAAGCTGCAATGGAACGTGGAAGAACCCTTCGGTACATGCACCAGAGGATACGTGTCGGTCATCTAGTGGAAGCCAAAAGGTGGATTTGAAATTGAAGAGACAACTCTCTTAAACACATACGTTTCCAGCCCAACTACACTCAACCGGTGCATTAATTTAGACTAAGCAACCACACGCTATTATCACACACATACTAAGCATCCGAAACAACCATTGTAATGATCAAAAATATTAGCGGATTAACAACTAGGTATAGAACATAATGTGACAACCGAATAGCTAGTGCTTGACAAATGATGTATGTGACAAAATATAAAATGCATGACTTATTTTTATAACCAAACTTGTACTCACATTTAAATTCGAACTCCCAATAACATGATTAGAGAATATAATTGAGTTAATGACTAGGTCACATGACACACTTGGGAATGGGAGGTCTAAATCATATTGAGTAGGAATTGCAAAGAAAATCGACTACCATTTGATTACACACTAAATCATGTACCCCCAACACTTAGAGATATTCAAAAATAGTGACAACTTGAAGGTTTAATCTTTAAGTGTAGGTATGTGATGAACACATTGAAATTTTTAAGGAGTGGTGTAACATTGACACATCTTTATTTTGACTCAAGCCCAAAACTTTTATTTTTCCTTTTATTTTTCTTTTCCTTTTTGAGTTAGGGCCTTATTGTCCTTCTCGTTTTCATTTTCGAGGAATTTCTCCAATTTTTACTACACATTTCTTTTGAAAATACAAGAGGTAACACAATTGATCATCATCAAGAAGTAAGAGTTTTTAGAAAAGTGAAGAGAACAAATTTAAACCAATCAAACTTTAAAACTCATACTCTTTACTCTTTTGACAAGAAATGGGATTATGAACATGTGACTTAACCTAGTACTTCAACTATATTCAACAAGCATTTGAGAGTACCAATTCAAAGAGACTAGACTGATTTTGTATTTTCCATTTTTCATGATGCATGATATGCAGGAAAATATGTACAGGCACCGACTATGACTAGTCACAATTATTCCATAACATAGATTCCAAGACTCTTTCGAAGACCGGTCAAGATCTGATCATCTAAGGGTTTGGTCAGAATATCAGCAAGTTGTTTTTCCGAAGGCACAAATTTGAGCATTAAAATCTTTGACTCAACGAGATCCCTAATGAAGTGGTGCCTAATATCAATGTGCTTGGTTCTAGAGTGCTGTACCGGATTTTCAGATATGCATATGGCACTAGTGTTGTCACAGTAGATGGTGAACTGGTCACGAATAATACCATAGTCACAAAGCATTTGTTTCATCCATAGTAACTGTGTGCAACAACTTCCTACTGCAATGTATTCAGCCTCGACAGTAGACAATGACACTGAATTTTGTTTCTTGCTATACCAAGAAACCATGTTATTGCCAAGGTAAAACACACCACCGGAAGTACTTTTCCGGTCATCACTACAACCCGCCCAATCGGCGTCACTAAACCCAACCAAGTTAGTATTGGTATCAAAAGTATACCAAATACCAAATGATAGAGTTCCACTAACGTACTTGATGATCCTTTTCACAGCATGCAAATGAGACTCTCTAGGATCACTTTGAAATCGCGCAAAAACTCCAACAGAAAAGGAGATGTCTGGTCTACTGGCAGTAAGATACAGCAAACTGCCAATCATGCTTCTGTAGAGTGTCTGGTCAACACTCTTGCCCTTCTTATCACTAGACAGCTTAGTGGTTCTACTCATGGGGGTCCTAGCAGGTTTGGCAGAGGAGAAACCAAATTTGCTAACAAGGTTTGTAGCATACTTGGATTGGGAGATGAAGAGACCAGTCTCTTCCTGTTTAACTTGCAAACCAAGGAAATAATTCAATTCACCAATTAGACTCATCTCAAACTCACTAGTCATAATCTTTATGAATTGTTGAACTTGAGATTCCGAAGTAGACCCAACCACAATATCATCAACATAAATTTGTGCAACAACCACATCACTTTTAGTTCGCTTGATGAACAAGGTTTTGTCAACGGATCCACGAGTGTATCCATTGGACAGAAGATGACTAGACAGTCTATCATACCAAGCTCTCGGAGCTTGCTTCAAACCATACAATGCCTTTTTCAATCTATAAACACCATTCGGCATATGAGGATCCTCAAAACCTTTTGGTTGTTCAACAAACACATCCTCATTCAAGTAACCATTTAGAAAAGCCGTTTTGACATCCATTTGGTACAACTTGAACTTTAGATGACAAGCAATAGCACACAACAACCTAACTGACTCAAGTCTAGCAACAGGTGCAAATGTTTCCTCAAAGTCAATCCCTTCAACTTGAGAATACCCTTGAGCAACAAGTCTAGCCTTGTTCCTCACAATTTTTCCGGTCTCATCACTCTTGTTCTTAAAGATCCACTTAGTCCCAATGACATTTGAAGTGACTGGTCTCTTAACAAGAGTCCACACTTGGTTCCTATCGAACTGATTTAGTTCTTCTTGCATAGCAATTATCCATTCCTCATGGACAAGAGCTTCTTTAATGTTCTTAGGTTCCACAGTGCACACATAGCAAACATTTGCAATTTCACTTTGGATTTGACTTCTAGTTCTCACACCTTCCTTGACTGACCCAATTATATTATCTTCAGGATGTCTAGACACTACCCAGTTTGGTTTCTTTTTCGGTGGCTGTCTAGAACTTTCTGAACTGTCAGAGTCAGAATCTGATGACCCATCATCATTTTCTGCCTGAGTCTCACTAGCAGACTTAGTGACCTTCTTGGGAAACAACCCATCATCATCTACAACTTGATCAATTGATGCATCAAGATCATCAATTGTGACATTAATGGATTCCATGATGGTATTGGTTCTAAGGTTGAAGACCCTATAGGCTCGACTAGTCGTGGAATATCCAAGGAAGATGCCTTCATCACTCTTTGGATCAAACTTCGCTAAGTGTTCCCTATCTCTTAGAATGTAGCAAGTGCTGCCGAACACCCTAAGATGACTAATCATAGGTTTCTTTCCCTTCCAGATCTCATAGGGAGTCTGATCTGTGCCTGGTCTCAAGTAGACTCTATTCAAGATATAGCGAGCAGTGTTAATGGCCTCGGCCCACAAATTCTTGGCTAGATTTTTTCTATTTAGCATCACCCTAGCCATCTCAATCAAGACTCTATTTTTCCTCTCAACAATCCCATTTTGTTGAGGAGTAATTGGAGCCGAAAATTCATGTTTGATCCCCATGCTAGCACAGAAATCAGCAAACAAAGAGTTCTCAAATTCAGTACCATGATCAGTCCTGATTCTAACTAGAGAGGGATGACCAGCCAACACCTCATTCTGAATATGCTTGAACACAGTCACAAAATTTTGAAAAGTATCCGACTTTTCTCTCAAGAAGGACACCCAAGTATATCTAGAAAAATCATCAACAATCACAAGAATGTACTTTCTACCAGCTACAGACACGGTTTGAACCGGACCTACTAGATCCATGTGAATGAGTTCAAGAGGATGTGAAGTTCCAACATCTTTAACTCTCTTGTGTGCAACACGTGACTGTTTTCCCAATTGACAAGGACCACAGATGTGTTTTGACGGCTTGTCTAGCTTAGGAAGACCTCTAACAAGTTGTTTCTTAACCAAGGTGTACAAATCATTAATGTTCATATGTCCCAACCTTTGGTGCCATAAGGCAGTGGTCTTATCAGTCACAGAGTGACAGGTCAGCTTGGCAGCCAAGGTTTGGCTATCAAGTGTGTAGCAATTGTCACTTGACCTACCTGTTTGAATTAAATCATGACCATTGCTATCAACAATCCTACAACCTCTTGTAGACATGCAGACTTCATCTGCCCACTGATCACATAAATGTGAGACACTAATGAGGTTCGACTTAAGGCCTTCTACATACCTCACACCTTCAAGCAGAGGCAAACCGGGGAGCTGAACATCCCCTTGACCAGTCATTTTTGCAGTTTCACCACCCCCAAACTCAACAAAACCACCATCAAAATCATTTAACTTTACAAAAACAGATTTGTTACCAGACATGTGTTTGGAACAGCCACTATCAATGTACCAACGAGTTGGATCACGCAAATTTAAGACAGACAAAGCAACCAAACACTTTTCCTTTTTCTTTACCCATTTAGTCTTGGACTTACTAGGTGGTGAAGAAGATGACTCAACAAGTTTTGAAATTCTGGTTACTTCAACAAGCAACAAATCAACCTGTTCTCTAAGTGAGCTATTGTGCTTAGGCAAACTCTTGACTTTTAGTTTACTGCACTTAGGTCTGATGTGACCAGTTACACCACAGTGGTGACAGGTGGGTACAAATCTGGTTCTTGTGTGAACAGTGGAACTAGGCAACACTTGGTGACTCTTCTTGTTATTATTGACCCTAGGTTCTTGTGGAACTGTGATGACCAGTGACTTCGGTGAGTGTGGCTCACTAGCTTTGACAAACCTAGGTCGTGAAACTGAAGTAGATGACTAACCAGCAACATATCCTAGACCAGTTTTATCATGAAAACTTTTTCCAACATTAAGTATCTTGTCTAACTTTGCTGAGCCAATTGACAGGTCATTAATTTTTTCTTGCAGTGATTTATTGTAACCAACCAAGTAGACATTAGATTGTTTGAGTGACTCAACTTCTTCTTTCAACTTAAGATTCTTACTGTGCATAAGATTAACACTGTGTTCCGAGTTACTCAACTGATGTCTAAGGTCAATATTCTCCTTTTTAACTCTTTCAAAATCAACAGACAACTGTTCATACATAATCTCAAGTCTTGACCTATGCGACTGGGCATCTGCATTTTCTCTTCCTTTGCTAGACTGACCAGTCTCATAATCTTGCAAAGTGAGACAAAGTGCAGCCTTTTCCAATTCTAATTCATTACAACGCTTTTTCAGCTCAATGCTATCAGCTTTGATCACACAAGTTTCATCAAACAAGGCATCATACCTTTCACACATCTTCTCATAAGTTTGATTCTCAGGAAGAGAGTCATAATCATGAAAAACAGGACAATACATCTCAGGTGACTGGTCGTCGTCAGTCATGTGTTGTGAACCCGACTCGGATTCCTCACCCACCGAGTTGTGATCAGAAATTCTAACAACAAAGGCAATCTCATCATCTTCAATATCCGAAGAAGAGTCAGAGTGAAGTGATTCCTCATCCTCACTATCACTCCAAGAAGCTTTCAAGGCTTTATCCTTGCCTTTGTTAGACCCTTTCCTATTGTTAGCACAATCAACAGAAATATGACCAGTCCCACCACAGGTGTAGCAGTTAACTTGACCCTTTTTGAACTTATTATCTCTTGATCCAGAATTCTTTTCGAATTTCCTTTCATTTGACCCTTCACCTTGTGGTTTGAATTTAGACTCTCTAGGGTAGTTCACACCACCCTTGTAATCCTTCCTATCCTTGAGAATTCTTCTAAACCTTTTGACAAACAAAGCCATGTCATCATCAACCGAAGATGACTTTTCTGTTTTTGAACTTTTCAGCTCAACTTGATCAGTCACACTCTGCAGTGCAACACCTTTATCTTTCTTATGCATGCTTTCTTCCAATTTTAACTCAAGTTCATAGGTTTTCAATTTTCCTACAAGTTTTGGAAGCTTTATGTCGGACATGTTTTGACATTCCTTGATTGCGGTCTTCTTCGCGGAAAACCTCTTCGGTAACACCCTTAATATCTTTTGAACAGTTGTTAATTCTGAAATAGGTGCTCCTAGACTCATCGCGGCATTGGTGACACTCTCAAGTCTGAGATAGAAATCAGAGAAGCTCTCTGAATCAGTCATCCTGAGTTCTTCAAACTCGGACAGGACCATTTCAAGCTTTAGGTCCCTAACCTGGTCATCACCCTCGTGAATGACACGTAACCTGTCCCACGCTTCCCTAGCTGTTGTACACTGCTGAATATGTGAATATTGTGCACTGGAGACGGCAACAGCTATGGCGTTCCTTGCCTTTTTATTAGTATTTGATGCATTGACCTGAACCTGTGTCCAGTGATCTCTAGGTATGTTCACTCTCTCACAAACGGAGGACGCCATTCAACAGACAAATATTGGAAAGCAAATTCATCATACGCATCAAGAAATATTTCGAACTTATCTCGCCAGGCAGCGTAGTTTGTGCCATCGAAGTATGGAGGTGAGTTCACGAACCGGCTACTCGATCTCTCTCCATTGTCTAGACCCTTAAACCAACCAACCCAAGACCTTGCTTTAAGTATGTCTAATGCCCTGCTCTGATGCCAATTGCAGGTTGGCAATGAGGGGGGTATTTTAAAATTAATTCCCTTTTGTTTAACAAACAGCACAAACAAGGATCACACAGGTGACCAGTCACAGTGTGATGAACTTAACAGATTAACTAGATTGAGTACTTGGCAGATATTACTTGTGGATGCTTGTGATTTGATCAACAACACTCAGATGCAATGCCAACTTAGGTCCTCAACGAAATCAGTGAGTTTGATATTCGTGAGCTATCCACAACTACAACTATATCAAACCAGCGTTTCTAATGCAGCAGTTAAGATGACCAGTCAGGCAAGATTATCCAGTTTGCATGTTATGTGAATTTGTGCAAAATTAAATCCCATTTTAATTAAGCCGAATATTTAACAATACACAAGAATGGACACAGAGTTTTGGTACCCGGAAAAATCCACAAAGGGATAAAAAACCGGGGGTCTATCAGAAGACCGGCCTTCCACTATGAAATGGCAAAAGATGCCCAATACAAGGTTCAGACCAAGCTCAATATCTAGTTACCTAACTTAGATGCAGCAGTCCCTCGTGCGGCTTCTTCTCAATCACTTCACGTCCAGCGGATCCTTGCTTGGTCAACACGCTACAAGGACATACACAAGTATTCCTTTAGCATGGCACCGATGTATGAAAGCTGTGGTGATTTATGACCAGTCACAGGTACATTTCCAGAAAGCAGTAAACTGACACACCCCGACCCAAAAAGTAGGGCCCGGGAGTGCGGCCATCACCCCCAAAGAGTGACGAAGCCTTAAACAAATAAAAACGACAAAAGCGGAAGAAAAAGAAATACAAATTAATATCAGAGCATCTACAGCGGAAGAGAAACAACACACTACAACTGCCCCAAGGGCGGAATACACAGCTGTACAGCTTAACTCATAACCTGCCTGACAAAGACAACGAAGATCTCCTACCCTTCGTTGGTGGAAGTAGAGCTATCGGCAGGTCTCAGTCGTCTCGGTGATTGCACTTCAGAATCAAATCCTGAGGGGGCGCAAAACCAAGGGTGAGTGGACGGAAAAAGAAGTCAGTGAAAAACATTTAACAGATATGCCAATAACCCCCTCTGTCAAAACAGATAATATAGTAATACCATACCTCAATCCAGCCAACACGTACCGTAACTAACATCCGAGCAACTTATACACACAAAACATTCCCAACACTACAATGTAATGTGGTCGAGGGCCATAACACCCGACCGAGATATACCTCTCATGAACGAGGGCCATATCACCCGTCCAAGATATAATGTGTGGTCGAGGGCCATGTCACCCGACCGAGATATATCTCTCATGGACGAGGGCCATATCTCCCAGACCATGATTTAATGGACGAGGGCCATACCCACCCGATCCATATAATGCGCCCCTAATAGTACTAATCGCAAACAAACTACCTAGGGACAACCAAGCAACGATTACCAACAATAGTCACAACAACCAGCAGCATAACCAATTTATAAGCATAAAGCATACGAATACATATATACGAAAACATAGTACACTCAAACACATTTAAAACCAAAACCCGTCCACTCACAGTGACACCGGGCGATCGTCGTCGTCCTCCTCTGCAGGCACGATTCGGTTATGCTGATTCCTCGAAATCTGATCACCTAACAATCCCAATAATCCAAAGTTAATAACCGAAACTTAACGAATAACCGAGAAACCCTACTTTTCCTTGTTTTGCTCAATCGAGGTATAACCGTATCTAGGATGGCAAAACGGAGTTCGCCATTGGATCCGGAACGTCGTTTCCACTCAGAAAAGTGGTCGGTCAACATTGGTCAACGTCGGTCAACGGCTGCTGACGTCAGCACCGGCGTGCTGACGTGGCACTGACACAGTGCTGACGTGGTGATGACCTGGCAGCCACGTGGTGCTGACGTGGCGCCACGCGACACACGCGTGTCATCCACGTGTCGCTGACGTCAGCACCGGCGCTGACGTCAGCACCGCCGCGCCGGCCGGAATCTGGGGATTTTCCGGCCGGTTTCCTCAAAATCCTAAATCCTTCAATTCTCAACCAAATCCATCGAATTTTATGTCAAAACGCATCTACGGAATCCCAGGAATCCAAAAATCAAGGTTTCAAAGCTTACCAAGCACTGTAGTGGCCGGAATCTCGCCGGAAAGCTCGCGGATTTCGTCGACGTCGTTGCCGGCGATTCCGACGGCTGCTGGCTCCGATCCTTGGTGCTCCGTGTTCGTGACGACGAGGTGAAGACGATGCAGGTGGTCGCGGCCCGCCCGATCGCCGGCGAAGGGTCAACGGCGGCGAATTGTTTTCGGCTTCTTTTCACTGTTCGGACCTGAGTTGGGAACTCGGGTTTCCCTTTTGGGAAACTCGGGGTTAAACCGGGTTTTAAAACAACCCCAAAATATCTTCCCCAAACCGACCAATCAGAAGCTGCCACGTGGCACTTCACTACACCAAAATTCCGTTTTTCGTCCGTAACTTCTTCGATACAACTCGGAATTCGATTTCGTCTCCGTGGACGCATTCGTATCGAAGAGCTCTTCGCAAAGAGTACAATATTAAAAATAACATCTGTCACTATTCAAAAGTCAACGTTTGACCAAGCAAGGGCATTTTGGTCATTTCATACATTTTGGGAAATTTTCGGAACGGGTCGTATCATAACCTCCCAGGAAATGAACCGATGACTGTGTTTACTGCTTGTAGCAACAAACTGGGCAGTAAACCAACTTACGTCAATGACCTATACTACTCAACAAAGTCTACAAACATGCATGAACATGAGAGACTAATGTTGCACACTCCTAACTCGACTCAAAGTAATGAAAACTTTTAGAACAAGCCGAACTAGGAAAGATGAACCTTCTTCCAAAGTTTGCTTAATGTATTTTCTAAGAAAAACAACTTTGAAAACGAGATTCAAATACTAGCTATCCTCATTTTCTCATAAAGCTTCTATATATGTGAACTAGGCACTCAAGAAGACAAGTAAGAACCGGAGAAGAAAAATGCAGCTAGCCAAAGAGAGTTTTTCAGAAAATATGAATGAAGTTTAGCTTGAAAACCCTAGCCGTAATAGAGGATGAGGTTGTGTTTATATAGACACAAAAGGATAAGATATGAACGGCCAAGATGAAACCTTAAAACTCTCTTTTACCGGAACCTAGGCAGATCCGAGTGAGTGGGGTGAGGTTGACTAACCGGAGGTTAAAAGCATGGGCTGTTTATTCAATCTGTCAGAAAAGCAGTCAACCTCCACGAGCATAAAATAGATGACTAGTCACTGAAAAACTGAAAACCTTATTCTTGTAACAACACGTGCAAAACCTTAAAGTGTTCGAAAAACATTTTGACTCAATAATGAAAGGACAAAGGTTTTGACACAGAAAATTAATGCAAATGAACACTAAATGTGAATGCATCTTCAATCATCATCTATCTTCAAACTTCCAAGCTTCTTCAAAATTCCTAAAATCTAGAAATAAAACCTATAGACTAATTGAGCTTGTTACATTCTTTACAATGTTTTTGTGACAAGGATAGCCAATCATAAAATAACCTACAAACGAGCATGTTTGGAATAGTGTATTTAAATACACGAGATCTTTACGGTGATGCTCGTTAAGGGTACGGCGCATCACATCTTGACCAGGATGTCCCAAAATGTAGTTCCAAAGCAAATAAGTGCTCGAAGCGGCTAGCTTCTGACTAGCTACATGGTGCACTTCAATTGAGCAAATGGTTATGCGATACAACTCATTTGGGAGGCGTTCCAACTTCTCCAATATACACTGATAGCCGTATAAATAGAGGTAATGCAAAGATATTCCTTATCATTTTCTGCAGTGGTGTCAACAATTGTTCAATCGAATATTGCAGGTTGGCAATGAAGGGAGTATTTTAAAACTAATTCCCTTTTGTTTAACAAACAGCACAAACAAAGATCACACAGATGACCAGTCACAGTGTGATGAACTTAACAAATTAACTAGATTGAGTACTTGGCAGATATTACTTGTGGATTTGTGCAAAATTGAATCCGATTTTAATTAAGCCGAATGTTTAACAATACACAAAGATGGACACAGAGTTTTGGTACCCGGAAAAATCCACAAAGGGATAAAAAAACCGGGGGTCTATCAGAAGACCGGCCTTCCACTATGAAATGGCAAAAGATGGCCAATACAAGGTTCAGACAAAGCTCAATATCTAGTTACCTAACTTAGATGCAGCAGTCCCTCGTGCGGCTTCTTCTCAATCACTTTACTTCCAGCGGATCCTTGCTTGGTCAACACGCTACAAGGAGATACACAAGTATTCCTCTAGCATGGCACCGAAAATATATGCTATGATGATTTATGACCAGTCACAGATTTATTTCCAGAAAGTAGTAAACTTCTGGGAAATAAAAAGGTGACTGTGTTTGCTTGCTTACAGCTACAAACTGGGCAGCAAACCAACTCAGGTCAAGAGATCTCTAATACTCAACTAAGTCTATTAACATGCATGAACATGGAAGACTCTAGTTGCACACACCTAATCCGACTCAAGTATATGAATTTTTTTAAAACAAGCCGAATCTAGGAAAGATAAAACCTTCTTCCAAAGATAGCTAGAATGTTTTCAATGAAACTTACTTGGAAAACGAAGGTTTTAACAACTCATACAATCCTCATAATTCATATGGTGTTTCTATGTAAGTGAACTAAAAGCACTCAAGAAAACAAGATGAAACCGGAGAGGAAGGTATGCTCAAAGGTGAGAGTTTTTCAAAGATTTTTGTGAAATGAAACTTGAAAACCCTAGCCAATATTGAAGTTGAAGTTGTGTTTATATAGACACAAAAAGATAAGAAACAAGCGGCCAAGATTAAACCTTAAATCTCACTTTTAACAATAACTAGGCAGATCCGAGTGAGTGGAGTGTAGTTGACTACCCGCTAGATAATAACATGGGCTGTTTAATCAACTGTCAGAAAAAGGCAGTCAACTTCACGTGCAGGAAATAGATGACTAGTCACAGAAAAACTGAAGTCCTTATTCTTGTAAGAACAAGTACAAAACCTTAAAGTGTTTTGGAAACGTTTTGACTAGAAAACATAAAGACCAGTTTTGACACAAAGTATTAATGCAAATGAACACAAAATGTGAATGCATCTTCAATCATCATCTATCTTCAAAACTTCCAAGCTTCTTCAAATTTCCTAAAATCTAGAAATAAAACCTATAGACTAATTGAGCTTGTTACATTCTTTACAATGTTTTTGTGACAAGGATAGCCAATCATAAAATAACCTACAATCTCCTCCTTTGGCTTTCCTTGACAAAAACAACCCCATAGCTCACATCGCTCACACTCACCAATTCTATTCTATACTGACTAGTCTCAATGTACCTGCAAGGAAGCTCAAGACAGTATGCAATAGGGTATTCTCCCCCTAACTAGCATAATGAGATCATAGTAAAATACATATGCTAAAATCAATAATTAAACTCCCCCTAAGTAATAGAGCATGTGATTGAATATCAATTATCTACTCCCCCTTTTTGTCATGGCAAGACAAAGGGTATACACTAAGAGTAAGCAACGGAAGCATAAGTAAATATCAATCAACAAAGTAAGGAGCAGGGAGCAATGAGAGAGAATAGCACAAACGGAACAATTATAAACTAAGAGCAATAGTGAGAGAGAGATTAAACACAACAACTTTAACAAACTAAAACAGAACCGAAACTAGTCACAGCAAAATAAGCCCCAATGTTCAAAGCGGGCAATTAAAATACATACCAACAAAACAACACATAACAATAATTGTTCATGACCAGACAGACTTAAACACACAACTGAAGCAATTAAACATAACACATATAGACTAAGCTATATCACACATGATCAGACTTCCTCTTCTTCGAAACACGTTTCGAAGCCTTCTTCTTACGTTTAGCACTGATTTCCTTAAGAGCTTGGTTCACAGCCGCATTAATCATTGAAGACAAATTTGCTGGGGAGACTGGTCCAATGGACACTTTGGCATTTCGCGCACTAGTAACCGCTTTCTCACTCTTCTGCAGCAAGGCCTCAGTCATAGAACCCTTCAAACTCATGTAGTCATCCTGTGACTCATCCATTTGTACCTCTGCCCTCTCACACAGATGGTGAATGAAACAAGGAAAGACAATGGAAGCACGAGTGCCCTCTATCTTTCCTATGTTACGCGTTTTAGGCATGATGGAATCGTAGATAATATGACCAAACGGAATTGGAAAATGGTGCTGAATAAGAATGGCTAATCTAGCGGCTTCCAAAGTGACATTTGCTGCATTGCCGGTTGGCAGAATATTTGTCTTAATGATGTGTAGCAGCAAACGATAACTTGGTGATAGGTGAGACCTACATGGCTTATTACCTAGTTCCAAGACCAAATCAGGATCATGAAATGCAATTACAGAGAAGTCTGGCATGAGAAAACGACTAGACTCTTCTAGATAAGCAGTATATGCATCATGGTTATCCACACTATGTAACCCAAAGTATTCATAAATGATGGATGCACTGAACCTTATAACTCGACCTCGCACAGTAACTTCAACCTCATATGAAAAAGCATTTAATTTTGGGAAATTTGCGAAAAATTCCCTAACTACCGTGAGATTGAACCTAAATGAACTAGGGGGTACTAACAAGAGATTTTTCAAATTGAAGTGCCTAACCGCAATTTGGAGCCAACCTAGACCTAGAGATGTGACAATTTCGGAAGAAAAGTCAAGAATTGGATACTCACGCTCGGTGACAACCATGCGTGTGGAGACTTGGTCATAGTACCTACGCGCGCTTTCATTCACAAAACGAGTATGGCTGACCATAGGTAGAGGGTTTCGAGGGGACTTTCTTTGGCGATTTGCTTTCACCTTCTTTCGACCCTTCTTCTTCTCCTTGGGCGGTTCAATGGGTGCTGCTGGTTCGACAGGTGAAGCAGGTCCAGCAAATTCGGCCTCATCGGCAGGAGCAGTAGGTTCTGCAGGTTCGGTATGGAGCGAGTGTTCAGATGGGGGAGACTCATCATCGTCGGGAATGGATACAACTGGACGAGATGGCCCATCACCGTTGAAGACCGAACCGACAGGGGAGATTGACGAGGATGCAGGTTCAGCAGGAGGAGAATCTGGTCTGACCACCTGAACTTCATCGTCGGAGTCTGCCGACTCGAAGACTATGTGAACCAAGGAAGTAAGAGCTAGGAGGAGCATCATGATTCTTGAGAAGTTTGAATTTCTGGAAAAGTTTTGGAATCAGACTTGGAGAATTCTCTGTACTTTGAGAGAGATTTTGAGACAAGGAAAAGGGCTCTTTTGGGAACAGCGACTAAACCAAGAGAGAATGGGAACCGAATACTTTAACGCCTCAAAACCTACCCAAAAGCTGCAATGGAACGTCGAAGAACACATTGGTACATGCACCAGGTGCAACGTGTCGGTCATCTAATGGATGGCAAAATGGTGAATTTGAATTGAAGAGACACCTCTCTTTAAAGAACCCGTTTCCAACAGCAACACTTCTCAACCGGTGCATTAAATCATTTCACACAAACACACATTACTGTCACACACATACTAAGTATCTGAAACAAGGATTTTAATGATCAAACACGCACATCGGATTTGTACTAAGGTATGGATAATAATGTGACCAACCTATAGTTAGTGCTTGACAAATGATGTATGTGACAAAATATAAAATGCATGAATTATTTTTATAACCAAACTTGTACTCATATTTAAATTCGAACTCTCAATAGCATGATTAGAGAATATACTTGATTTAATGACTAGGTCACATGACACATTTGGGAATGGGAAGTCTAAATCATATTGAGTAAGAATTGCAAAGGAAATCGACTACCATTTGATTACACACTAAATCATGTACCCACAACACTTATAGAATTTCAAAATAGTGACAACTTGGAAATTTGATCTTAAGTGTAGGTATGTGATGAACACATTGAAATTTAAGCAGTGGTGTAACATTGACACGTCTTTATTTTGACTCAAGCCCAAAACCCCCTTTGTTTTTTTTTTTTATTATTAATTTTTTTATATTATTTATTTTTCTTTTTCTTTTTGAGTTAGGGCCTTATTGTCCTTCTCGTTTTCATTTTCGAGGAAATACTCCATTTTTGACTACACATTTCTTTTGAAAACACAAGAGGTAACACAATTGATCATCATCAAGAAGTAAGAGTTTTTAGAAAAGTGAAGAGAACAAATTTAAATCAATCAAACTTTAAAACTCATACTCTTTACTCTTTTGACAAGAAATGGGATTATGAACATGTGACTTAACCTAGTACTTCAACTATATTCAACAAGCATTTAATTGAGAGTACCAATTCAAAGAAACTAGACGGATTTTGTATTTTCCATTTTTCATGATGCATGATATGCAGGAAACTGAAATATGTACAAGCACCGACTATGACCAGTCACAATTACTCCATAACACAGATTCCAAGACTCTTTCGAAGACCAGTCAAGATCTGATCATCTAAGGGTTTGGTAAGAATATCAGCAATTTGTTTTTCCGAAGGCACAAATTTGAGCATTAAAATCTTTGACTCAACAAGATCCCTAATGAAGTGGTGCCTAATATCAATGTGTTTGGTTCTAGAGTGCTGTACCGGATTTTCAGATATGCATATGGCACTAGTGTTGTCACAGTAGATGGTGAACTTGTCACGAATAATACCATAGTCACAAAGCATTTGTTTCATCCATAGTAACTGTGTGCAACAACTTCCTACCGCAATGTATTCAGCCTCGGCAGTAGACAATGACCCTGAATTTTGTTTCTTGCTATACCAAGAAACCATGTTATTGCCAAGGTAAAATACACCACCGGAAGTACTTTTCCAATCATCACTACAACCCGCCCAATCGGCGTCACTAAACCCAACCAAGTTAGTACTGGTATCAAAAGTATACCAAATACCAAATGATAGAGTTCCACTAACGTACTTGATGATCCTTTTCACAGCATGCAAATGAGACTCTCTAGGATCACTATGGAATCGCGCACAAACTCCAACAGAAAAGGAGATGTCTGGTCTACTGGCAGTAAGATACAGCAAACTGCCAATCATGCTTCTGTAGAGTGTCTGGTCAACACTCTTGCCCTTCTTATCACTAGACAGCTTAGTGGTTCTACTCATGGGGGTCCTAGCAGGTTTGGCAGAGGAGAAACCAAATTTGCTAACAAGGTTTGCAGCATACTTGGATTGGGAGATGAAGAGACCAGTCTCTTCCTGTTTAACTTGCAAACCAAGGAAATAATTCAATTCACCAATTAGACTCATCTCAAACTCACTAGTCATAATCTTTATGAATTGTTGAACTTGAGATTCCGAAGTAGACCCAACCATAATATCATCAACATAAATTTGTGCAACAACCACATCACTTTTAGTTCGCTTGATGAACAAGGTTTTGTCAACGGATCCACGAGTGTATCCATTGGACAGAAGATGACTAGACAGTCTATCATACCAAGCTCTCGGAGCTTGCTTCAAACCATACAATGCCTTTTTCAATCTATAAACACCATTCGGCATATGAGGATCCTCAAAACCTTTTGGTTGTTCAACAAACACATCCTCATTCAAGTAACCATTTATAAAAGCCGTTTTGACATCCATTTGGTACAACTTGAACTTAGATGACAAGCAATAGCACACAACAACCTAACCGACTCAAGTCTAGCAACAGGTGCAAATGTTTCCTCAAAGTCAATCCCTTCAACTTGAGAATACCCTTGAGCAACAAGTGTAGCCTTGTTCCTCACAATTTTTCCGGTCTCATCACTCTTGTTCTTAAAGATCCACTTAGTCCCAATGACAATTGAAGTGACTGGTCTCTTAACAAGAGTCCACACTTGATTCCTATCGAACTGATTTAGTTCTTCTTGCATAGCAATTATCCATTCCTTATGGACAACAGCTTCCTTAATGTTCTTAGGTTCCACTGTGCACACATAGCAAACATTTGCAATTTCACTTTGGATTTGGCTTCTAGTTCTCACACCTTCCTTGACTGACCCAATTATATTATCTTCAGGATGTCTAGACACTACCCAGTTTGGTTTCTTTTTCGGTGGTTGTCTAGAACTCTCTGAACTGTCAGAGTCAGAATCTGATGACCCATCATCATTTTCTGCCTGAGTCTCACTAGCAGACTCAGTGACCTTCTTTGGAAACAACCCATCATCATCTACAGCTTGATCAATTGATGCATCAAGATCATCAATTGTGACATTAATGGATTCCATGATGGTATTGGTTCTAAGGTTGAAGACCCTATAGGCTCGACTAGTCGTGGAATATCCAAGGAAGATGCCTTCATCACTCTTTGGATCAAACTTCGCTAAGTGTTCCCTATCTCTTAGAATGTAGCAAGTGCTGCCGAACACCCTAAGATGACTAATCATAGGTTTCTTTCCCTTCCAGATCACATAGGGAGTCTGATCTGTGCCTGGTCTCAAGTAGACTCTATTCAAGATATAGCATGCAGTGTTAATGGCCTCGGCCCACAGATTCTTGGCTAGATTTTTACTATTTAGCATCACCCTAGCCATCTCAATCAAGACTCTATTTTTCCTCTCAACAATCCCATTTTGTTGAGGAGTAATTGGAGCCAAAAATTCATGTTTGATCCCCATGCTAGCACAGAAATCAGCAAACAAGGAGTTCTCAAATTCAGTACCATGATCAATCCTGATTCTAACAAGAGAGGGATGACCAGCCAACACCTCATTCTGAATTTGTTTGAACACAGACACAAAATTTTGAAAAGCACCCGATTTTTCTCTCAAAAAAGACACCCAAGTATATCTAGAAAAATCATCAACAATCACAAGAATGTACTTTCTACCAGCATAGACACGGTTTGAACCGGACCAACTAGATCCATGTGAATGAGTTCAAGAGGATGTGAAGTTCCAACATCTTTGACTCTCTTGTGTGCAACACGTGACTGTTTTCCCAATTGACAAGGACCACAGATGTGCTTTGAAGGCTTGTCTAGCTTAGGAAGACCTCTACCAAGTTGTTTCTTAGCCAAGGTGTACAAATCATTTATATTCATGTGTCCCAACCTTTGGTGCCATAAGGCAGTGGTCTTATCAGTCACAGAGTGACAGGTCAACTTGGCAGCCAAGGTTTGACTATCAAGTGTGTAGCCATTGTCACTTGACCTACCTGTTTGAATTAAATCACGACCATTGGTATCAACAATCCTACAACCTCTTGTAGACATGCAGACTTCATCTGCCCATTGATCACATAAATGTGAGACACTAATGAGGTTGGACTTAAGGCCTTCTACATACCTCACACCTTCAAGCAGAGGCAAACCGGGGAGCTGAACATCCCCTTGACCAGTCATTTTTGCAGTTTCACCACCCCCAAACTCTACAAAACCACCATCAAAATCATTTAAATTTACAAAGACAGATTTGTTACCAGACATGTGTTTGGAATAGCCACTATCAATGTACCAACGAGTTGGATCACGCAAATTCAAGACAGACAAGGCAACCAAACACTTTTCCTTTTCCTTTACCCATTTAGTCTTGGACTTACTAGGTGGTGAAGAAGATGACTCAACAAGTTTTGAAATTCTAGTTACTTCAACAAGCAACAAATCAACCTATTCTCTAAGTGAGCTATTGTGCTTAGACAAACTCTTGACTTTTAGTTTATTGCACTTAGGTCTGATGTGACCAGTTACTCCACAGTGGTGACACGTGGGTACAAATCTGGTTCTTGTGTGAGCAGTGGAACTAGACAACACTTGGTGACTCTTCGTGTTATTATTGACCCTAGGTTCTTGTGGAACTGTGATGACCAGTGACTTCGGTGAGTGTGGCTCACTAGCTTTGACAAACCTAGGTCGTGAAACTGAAGTAGATGACTCACCAGCAACATATCCTAGACCAGTTTTATCATGAAAACTTTTTCCAACATTAAGCATCTTATATAACTTTGCTGAGCCAATTGACAGGTCATTAACTTTTTCTTGCAGTGATTTATTGTAACCAACCAAGTAGACATTAGATTGTTTGAATGACTCAACTTCTTCTTTCAACTTAAAACTCCTACTGTGCATAAGATTAACACTGTGCTCCGAGTTACTCAACTGATGTCTAAGGTCAATATTCTCCTTTTTAACTCTTTCAAAATCAATAGACAACTGTTCATACATAATCTCAAGTCTTGACCTATGCGACTGGGCATCTGCATTTTCTCTTCCTTTGCTAGACTGACCAGTCTCGTAATGTTGCAAAGTGAGACAAAGTGCAGCCTTTTCCAACTCTAATTCATTACAACGCTTTTTCAGCTCAATGCTATCAGATTTGATCACACAACAAGGCATCATACCTTTCACACATCTTCTCATAAGTTTTATTCTCTGGAAGAGAGTCATAATCATGAAAAACAGGACAATACATCTCAGGTGACTGGTCGTCATCAGTCATGTGTTGTGAACCCGACTCGGATTCCTCACCCGCTGAGTTGTGATCAGAAATTCTAACAACAAAGCCAATCTCATCATCTTCATTATCCGAAGAAGAGTCAGAGTGATGTGATTCCTCATCCTCACTATCACTCCAAGAAGCTTTCAAGGCTTTATCCTTGCCTTTGTTAGACCCTTTCCTATTGTTAGTACAATCAACAGAAATATGACCAGTCCCACCACAGGTGTAACACTTAACTTGACCCTTTTTAAACTTATTATCTCTTGATCCAGATTTCTTTTCAAATTTCCTTTCATTTGACCCTTCACCTTGTGGTTTGAATTTAGACTCTCTAGGGTAGTTCGCACCACCCTTGTAATCCTTCCTATCCTTGAGAATTCTTCTAAACCTTTTGACAAACAAAGCCATGTCATCATCAACCGAAGATGACTTTTCTGTTTTTGAACTTTTCACCTCAACTTTATTAGTCACACTCTGCAATGCAACACCTTTATCCTTCTTATGCATGCTTTCTTCCAATTTTAACTCAAGTTCATAGGTTTTTAATTTTCCTACAAGTTTTGGAAGCTTTATGTCGGACATGTTTTGACATTCCTTGATTGCGGTCTTCTTCGCGGAAAACCTCTTCGGTAACACCCTTAATATCTTTTGAACAATTGTTAATTCTGAAATAGGTGCTCCTAAACTCATCGCGGCATTGGTGACACTCTCAAGTCGGAGATAGAACTCAGAGAAGCTCTCTGAATCAGTCATCCTGAGTTCTTCAAACTCGGACAGGACCATTTCAAGCTTTAGGTCCCTAACCTGGTCATCACCCTCGTGAATGACACGCAACCTGTCCCACGCTTCCCTAGCTGTTGTACAGTGCTGAATATTTGAATATTGTGCACTGGAGACGGCAACAGCTATGGCGTTCCTAGCCTTTTTATTAGCATTTGATGCGTTGACCGGAACCTGTGTCTAGTCATCTCTAGGTATGTTCACTCTCTCACCGTCAACAAATCTAAATGGAGGACGCCATTCAACAGACAAATATTGGAAAGCAAATTCATCATACGCATCAAGAAAGATTTCGAACTTATCTCGCCAGGCAGCGTAGTTTGCGCCATCGAAGTATGGAGGTGAGTTCACCGAACCGGCTACTCGATCTCTCTCCATTGTCTAGACCCTTAAACCAACCAACCCAAGACCTTGCTTTAAGTTTGTCTAAAGCCCTGCTCTGATGCCAATTGCAGGTTGGCAATGAAGGGGGTATTTTAAAATTAATTCTCTTTTGTTTAACAAACAGCACAAATAAAGATCACACAGTTGACCAGTCACAGTGTGATGAACTTAACAAAGTAACTAGATTGAGTACTTGGCAGATATTACTTGTGGATGTTTGTGATTTGATCAACAACACTCAAATGCAATGCCAACTTAGGTCCTCAACGAAATCAGTGAGTTTGATATTCGTGAGCTATCCACAACCACAACTATATCAAACCAGCGTTTCTAATCCAGCAGTTAAGATGACCGGTCAGGCAGAATTATCCAGTTTGCATGTTAAGTGAATTTGTGCAAAATTGAATCCGATTTTAATTAAGCCAAATGTTTAACGATACACAAAGATGGACACAGAGTTTTGGTACCCGGAAATATCCACAAAGGGATAAAAAAAATCGGGGGTCTATCAGAAGACCGGCCTTCCACTATGAAATGGCAAAAGATGCCCAATACAAGGTTCAGACTAAGCTCAATATCTAGTTACCTAACTTAGATGCAGCAATCCCTCGTGCGGCTTCTTCTCAATCACTTCACTTCCAGCGGATCCTTGCTTGGTCAACACGCTACAAGGAGATACACAAGTATTCCTCTAGCAAAGATTCAATCAGCCCATAACTGGCCCAGCCCAATGTAAAATGGCCCAGTGCTTGTTTGGGTAGGGACCGAACAAAGAGGACAGCCCATCCCTCATTCGGTTAGGTTTCCCAAACGAAACCTGCCGCCACCTTGGAATCATGTAGGGATCGTTGGCGATCGATGCTTTTACAGGTGTTTGCAGTGAGGTCGACGGCTGTGACGGCGTCCCTAAAGGAGAAGTAAGCTCCAACGTTGCGGCGACGCCGAGATCCGGCAAAGGAGCTAGCGGTTCTGCGAGATTCTCATGGCAAAATCAGGTGTTCCTTTTTTATTTTAGGCCAATAGTAGATTAGGTTAAATAGCTGAACAGCTCTCTCTCCTTGGATCAAGAAGAAATTTTGAACTTGGAGACTAGACTAGCAGAGATTTAAAGCTGAGCATCCGAGACCATGAATCAGATCGAGCGTTTGGCGACTGACCACCAAACTGACTTTGCCAGATACCAAAATATCCCAATAGTGACCAAGACTTTCGATCCGAGACATGAACTTGTCAGGGAAACCATGGTTAAGGGAGAAACCGATTGGGAAAAAGTTAAAGCAACCTTGATAGAATACTTTGTGTAGGATATTTTACTAGCCATCTTGCACAAAAATATTGTTATAGTGTCACATGCTCAATTAGGTTATTAGAACTTAGTTCTAGTTTTATAGATTTGATGATGATACTTGAAGATTAAGACTTGGTCAAGGTCTCTTGGTGATAATACATATCATATCTGCACTTGACTACTTTTCTGACAGCACAGTTTGTCTTTTAGCTAAAGCTGTACAACACGTTTCAGATCTGCCTAAGTTTAGGGGAAATCTATGTCAACTTGGTTAATTTGTGGCCACTTAAATCTTATCTCTTGATTGCCTATTTAAGCTATACTTCAGCACATTTCAGATCTGCCTAGGTTTAGGGGAAATCTATGAAAACTTGGTTAATTTGTGGCCACTTAAATCTTATCTCTTGATTCCCTATTTAAGCTAAACTTCATCCATCTTTTCATTAGGGTTTTGAGTCATAAAATTTTGTCATCTTTTTTAAAACTCTCTCTTTGTTGTGCTGCTTTGTCTCTCCATTTTGTCTTTGTTCTCTTGAGTGCGTAGTTCACTTACAAAGAGACATCATAAGAGTGTGAGGCTTGCATGCTCATTGTTGCTTTCTTTCTAAGTTTGGTTTTACCAAAAGAAAAATATCTTTCCAAACTTTGAAAAAGTTTTCTTCACTGTTTCAGACTCACTTCATATTTATAATTAGTTGAGTCGAAATAGTGTTTTTGCAACCTTCGTCTCCCATGTTCATGCATGCTTGTAGACGAGGTTGAGTTGTAGGAGTCATTGACTTTGGTTCTTACTGAACAGCTTCATAGCTTGTTGCACCAAACCTGATTTCTGACAAGTTTTCTGAAACTTTGTAGCTCTCTGGAAATGTGTCAATGACTGGTCATATAATATCATTGCATTCATTTATCAGTGCCATGAACTATGAATACTTTGTGTATTTGCTTAGGAAGTGTTTACCAAATTTGGATCCACTGGACGTGAAGTGAAGGAGAAAAGGCTGCACAATAAAAGCTGCATCTAGTTAGGTACAATTAGATATTGAGCTGTGATTCTTTGTATTGGGCAGTTTTCTGCCATTTCATATAGTTTGTCCACCCAAGGGGTCACTCATTTATTATAATATTTCCTTTTTTTTCTTTGCTTGTGCAAGCAAGACATTGTTTTTTTCCATTATTATAGTGCTTTTGAAAAATTTATCCGCACATGCATTCATTCAAGTATCAACTTGCGCCATTCATTTCCCATGAAGTGGGATAATATTTTTTCAAGAATCGGCCATTAATTGACATGGCACGGAGTTCTTCATCATGATCCCTTATTTGATACGCTCATTTTCCGATAATTTTATCAATAACGAATGAGCCTTCCCAACTTGGTAACCACTTCCCAAATCTTGGGTCCTTAGTTCTCATTGGTAATACAGCTTTCCAAACCAAATACTCTGTTGCGAAACCTTTGAACCTGAGACATTTATTATAAGCTCAAGCCACTGCTATATTTTTGTGGGTAGGGGGATAATTTGAAACAAATCCCTTTAACTCAATTAAATCACACAAACAGATCACAGACATGACTAGTCATCTGATGTGATGAGCCTAACACTTTGTTTACACTTGATTTTAAACTCAATCGAAGTAATGTGATCCGATCTTAACACTTATCAATTTGTGTATGCTTGTGAATTGTTCAAACACATTCGTATACTATGCCAACCTAGGTCCTCAACAAATTCAGTGAGATTGAAAACTACGAGCTAGCCACAACTACAACTTATTGAATCCAGTGTTTCTAATGTAGCAGTTAAGATGACCGGTCAGACAGTTTTCTCCATATTTCATGTCAAATTAAGTGGGTGCATAAATGAATCCAATTTTAGGCTTAGTAAAGTGATTAACAATTCACATAGATGGACACAAGACTTTGGTACCCGGAAAAACCACAAAAGGGTAAAAAACTGAGGGTTTATCAGAAGAGCAGCCTTCCACTATGAAATGGCAAAAGATACCCAATGTAAGGTTCAGACAAGCTTAATATCTATGTACCTAACTTAGATGAAGTGGTCCCTTGTGCTGCTGCTTCTCATTCACTTCACGTCCAGTGGTTCCACAACTGGTCAATCACTTCCCAGACAATACACAAGTATTTCTGGTTAGTAGCACCGAAGAAGATATGATGTGATACTGTATGACCAGTCACCAACAGAGTTACAGAGAGCTACCGAGCTTCAGCAAATCTGATTGAAAACCAGGTTTCTTGTACCGGCTACAAAGCAGTGCAGAAAAAACGAAGTCAAGAAGACTCCTACAACACAAATTTCTCTATGAATATGCATGAACATGGAAGACAAGGTTGCACAAGATTATTTCGACTCCAAATATATGAATTTCAAAACGGTAAGCCGAAACAGTGAAGAGGAAGCTCTTTCAAAGTTTCCTTAAAAAATTTTCTTTGAAAAATTAAACTTAGAAAAGAATCTTCAAATGCACACCATCGTCAAATTCATGCTAAGCTTCTATGTAAGTGAAACTAGAGCACTCAAGAAGAAATAGAGAAAACTGGAGAGAAAATGGCAGCACAAAATCGAGAGGATTTTGAAAAAGAAGAGAGAAACTAAAAAACCCTAAAAGAGAAGAGTGGTGAGGTTAAGCTTTTATAGCTAAAGAGGATAAGAAATGAGTGAACCACAATTAACCAAGTTGATTTGATTAATAAATTAACCTAGGAAGCTCCGAAACATGGAATAAATCTGTTTGACTTTCGGGGGACAAGACAGCACTAAAGACAAAAACTGTTAGCAGAAAAAGCAATCAACTCAAAAAAGTTCACGTGCAAAAATAAGATGACTGGTCATGTGAGTTTAAACACTGTAGATTTTGTAAAACCTTTTCCGAAACCAAAACACCTACACCATCTTTATGAATGCAAATTATTTTGAAATAAGAAAGTATGAGCATCGTCAAGTCTTCAATCTTCGATCTTCAAGCACAATCATCATGCCTTTCAAATATAGAACTAAGTTCTAATAAAAACTAATTGAGCTTGTGATGACTTAAAAAGTTTTAGTACAAGGACAACCAATTTACAAATATCCTACACTTTTGGGCTTCCATCCGATTGTAAGCAACCAAATGCTCGTGGTCGAGCTCCTCCAACTCTTGCACCATGGCTTGAGTGTAATCATCGGTAGACAAACTATTTTGAGCTGCCGCTTTGAGTGATTTGACATTAACCTCTACAGGAAGAAGAATTGCATTGTGTCAAAAAAGTGCTTGCTAATCCCAGGAGTTGTGTAGCAGTATAACTCGTAAGTACGAGTGTCGAATCCATAGAGCAGTGTAGAAAATCGCATATTTGCAAGTATCTGTAAAACGTAACAATGTTCAATATCGAGTAACGAATAATGGAAAACGAATAAAGATGAAATTCAATGATTAAAAACACTAATGATTCAGGGTTCCACCGAAATACAACTATGGAGTTGTATCAGATTGATCCTACTTAACTATAAATCTAACAATTAGCTTCCCAAAGTGGTTATTCATAACACATAAATTTTTAACAATTTCCATCAACAATAATCTCAAGCATAATTCGTACGACAACAAACTATCAAGCAAATACGTTACCGAAAATTGTACCAATCCGCTAGTTCACTCAATAACTCGTAAGTACGAGTGTCGAATCCATAGAGCGGTGTAGAAAATTGCATATTTGCAAGTATCTGTAAAATGGAACAATGTTCAATATCGAGTAACGAATAATGTAAATCGAATAAAGATGAAATTCAATGATTAAAAACACTAACGCTTCGGGGTTCCACCTATATATAACTATGGAGTTGTATCAGATTGATCCTACTTAACTATAAATCTAACAATTTGCTTCCCAAAGTGGTTATTCATAACACATAAATTCTTAACAATTTCCATCAACAATAATCTCAAGCATAATTCGTACCTACGGCAACAAACTATCAAGCAAATACATTACCGAAAATTGTACCAATCCGCTAATTCACTCAATAACTCAAGAGTATGGATGTTGAAATCAAACAATAAGGAAAACATGATTGAACTCATGAATAATAACAACCAACCATCAGTTAAATTTGTTGAATTAAACTAGATACCAACTTGAACTACCTCAATAGAATTTATCATTGAAACTCCAAAATTCGAATCAAAATAATACAATTTGAATAGATATATATATATATATATATATATATATATATATAAGTTTCACCCCTAGCCTTAGCAAGGAGAGTTAGTTTCCATGAAATTTAAGGCAAAATACACAGAAACATTGTTCACCGTCAAAGCCGAAGGATGATATGCCGCCCAGAGGCGGACTTGAGCAAAGACAGCAAAGGCAGGCGTCTGGGGCCAACAAGCATTTGGGGCCACTGTTTGTATATCCCTTATATATATATCTGCCGTTAACTTATGTCTAGCATTGAAAAAAAATTCAAAAAGAACCATTTTTGAATCTCAAATGAAAACTAGATTTCCTCAAAATAGACCAATTTGTATTAGAAAAAAGTTCAAACAAATGGCTAACTTTGTAAAAGAGAAAAGAAAGAAGGTCTAAGTATCATTTAACTTAACTCAAAGTCAATGAAGACGTGATTAACACTTTCTCTGCCAAAAATGCGAGACAAGTGACGTTTAGGTGATTTATTGTGGCATTGTAATGTCGGTTTTTGGGATTGTCTAATGTTCTTTTTGGAGATTGTCTTATGTTTATTGTTGTATTTTAATGTGACAATTCGTAGTATGCTCTGCTGCCTCTGCTCCAATTTCTTCCCCTTATATTTGGGAGCCTTTGTGAACCTTAAGTAGTTAATAGGAACGAAAAAGCCCATAGAATATGGCTTCATAATTTGACTTGGATTCAGTTTCGGCGGTGACTTGAAGTGGGAAGAATTCAATTTCTTTCAGTTTCTGGACTAGGCGATCGACGCCAACTCGAGGTGATGTCTGGAGGTGGAACTAAATCTGCCACTTAAAGCAATACATGTGCCTTGCACGTGAGGCACACCATGGGCCCCCTTTTTTTTTTTTCTTTCTCTTTATTGCACTTCCTTAGGAACCAAAGCCCAACATCTCAATACCATCCATATGTTGTTGCTTTGCTAAGACACTCCAAGTCAGCCCCGTGTATACCTCTTGACCTTTATCACTTTGACCAAGAAACTACAGTAAAACCTCCATATAATCATACTCTATAATGGAATAACTGTTGTAGAACGGGTATGAAAGTAGTGCAGTGGCGGAAAGTAAATGAGACACAGAATTTAACGAGGTTCGGCAAGTGTGCCTAGTCCTCGGGGCGGTAGTACTGGTTTCTCTCATTATATGGAAATACTGGAAATGTATACAATACAGAGTATCCTCACTACTATCTCCCCCTGGTTTGTACTCTTCTCTTCAGGAGAAGAGTTGGCTCTTCGGTTGTGTGTTGTAGGAGGGGGGCTTCATCTCTTTATATAAGCAATGGATTGGGAGTGATGTGGTAAGCCATGAAGTAAGCATCCACACTTAATATTCTACAACACTCCCCCTTGGATGCACACGAATGCACATGAATGCCTTTGAATGCACCACCTGATGAACATCACCGTAGCTCTTCAATCGATCTAGGAATGTTGAGGTTGAATCTGATCTGGATCCTTGACTCTCTCTCTTCTGTCAGAAGGACAAGGACAAGGACTAGGAGAAGCCTGGTGGATTCCAGAAGGTCCAGCGCAGGCTTATGAGAACTGCCAAGATTGGAAGCATGATATGAGATACCATTGCTTCCAACCTCCATGATATGAGATACCTTTGCTTCTGGAAGGAATGACCGAAGTTGGCTATTCGGACTATCGACCTCCAAAACATCGTGGTTTGACAGGAATTCATCCCTGGGAATGTGAAGGTCTTGCAAGGTCAGACAGATGCTGCGGTGGAGTTTAGGGAATCCCCAAGTCAACTAATCTTCGGAGTATGATATGAGGTACACTTGCTCCTTTAAACATATGAAAGGCAAATTGCGCATGAAAGGCTGGATGAGTGATCATCTAAAGGAAATTGGGAATGCTGAGAGACTTCTTCTATACCAAGTGCAGAATGCTGAGGATATATACATAGACCAGCAGGAGAATAAATGGCTGAGATGCGTTTTCTAATCATCTCAAGACAGGTAAGGCGCACTCCTTGGGATCCGAGAACGCTTTGAAAATATCCCGTGAGTGATTCAACGTCTATTGAAATTAGTCACCCTTGGAACACGTGCGGCCAATCATCTGGAATCTGATCTGAAGTTAATGGGATCTGATTTGCAATAAAGTAGATTTGCCTGTTAGGTCTCGAAAGAAGGAGACCCATTTTTCTCTAGATATCCTCCGTGCAATTCATCTTTGGAAGTCGCACCTTCAAAGACTTTCGCTTGCAAACTATCTCAGCTTTAGCCCTCCAATTTTCCTAGCATTTCATACCTTTCTTTCTTTCCAGTAATGGCTTCATCCTCCAATGTTTCTCCTGATTTGACTCTTGCTCCCCCTGGAGTTTCGACGCCAAGTATTAAGATTTGGCGTCCTACATTAAATTCCAGCACAGGCCCGCTTACTGTCAAGGACTCAGTAATGCGCAATGATGGTACTGCATCAATAGTGGCCTGCAACATCTCGACTCCGGAGGATGAGATGTTGTTAGCGGGGCGTTCTGACAAAGAAGCCATGACATGTGCTATGGCTTCATGTGTCCAAGGTGCAGCAGAAGTGTCAAATCTGGCCAAACGACTGGTGGCCCGAAACTATGAGCTAGACGTGCTCAAGAAGGATAACCAATCATTGAGAGAAGAGAACCGACGTCTGCATGTCATATGCACTCAGTACTCAACAGAGATGAAGGACAAACTCGACTGGCTGGAGTCCAGATCCTCTGTTCTACCGCATAAGAATTCTTGATTGCATCCATTCTGGGACAATATCAATTCCAGGCTTTTGTGGAAAACTTTGTGTTACAAGTTTTGTCATATGCCTTGTAATCTTGTTTTTCTCATTTTCTTGTAAAAAGACCCACTTGCAACCTACAGGGTTCACATTGGGTGGTGTTTGACATACTGGTCTGAACACACTTCAAGAAATTCAAATCTACCTGAATTGCATATTTCAATCATATCTCTGTATGTAGATCCCCATAGAGATATCTTGCAATCATATCCATAAGCTACATATTCAGTTTTTCGGAAACTACCAAACTGAGAAGGTAGTGGAACGCCAATGCGTCCATTACGAGAGAATACATCTCATCGCAATCAATGTCAGGGCTAATGAGAGAAGCCTTTTGCCAGAAGGCGTGCCTTCGCACTATTTCATTTCTCATCATTATGCTCCCTTACGAAATCCCACATGTAACCTACAGGGCTCACACTGGGTAGTGTGGGAACTTCAGGTCCAAACACTTTTCGCTAAGGAATCTAAATCGACCTGCATTGTCTCTTTCCATTTTCACCAATTAGTTCAACGTTGTGCTTAATCAACGGAACGCGGTTCGATATCGTCGCACTTTGTGATTCAGTGGCCACTGCATAAGCAAAGATATCATCGATGATTATCTCATCTCGATTCCATAAGCTCATCCGGACCGAGATCTTCTGGTTCTCGGGAATTTGGATTTGGGGTATCACCCTGGGACGTCTCCCAGGACACTTCCATAATCCTGCGCAATTCATGAGTTGGATCGGTTGAGATAGCGACCAGATTCAATTGTGCCATAGTTCTCCTCTTCTGGGGAGTGAATCCTTCGAACCGAGTCTGTCTCGCTTCTGGCCGAGGACAGAGGATTGGCTAGCCGCCGATGTACCTCGTTCGTCAGGAACGAAACGTCATACAGAGACGTTGCATCTTTCAGGGATGATTTTGCGTCCTACAGGGACACCTTCATTACAGGCTTTGTTTTGCATGTGGTATATATGATCTCGTCACTTTTATTTGATCATAAGGGGCATCAACCATATCTAAGCAATATTCATCATCCACGTTAATTCGCGTGGGTAAGATGTTGCACTTACTTATTATACTGTGTGATGCGGGGATCAAGATGAGACATAGTGGATGCATCCCTGTCAATTCACGCCGTTCTTCAGGAACGTTGACGTTCTTTCCTCCCCCTAACGGCGGGAAGACTGTCTCATCAAAGTGACTATTTGCAATGAAGGCCTGTCAATGGAGGGAAATCATATCCGATAAAGATTCCGAAATTGAGGACCCATATTGGTACGTTGCGGCGGCGCAACTGGCACATAAACTGCACACCCAACATTGCGTAAGTACGGTGAATCATGTCCGTACCCAGTAACCAACTGTAACGCTCAATAAGAATGGGTGGAGATGGGTCTCAAACGGACCAATATAGCTGCATGCAATATTGCATAGTCCCATGGAGAAACGGGAAATGTTGTGAACATCATCAACTAGTCTGACCCGGGTCTGCCCAGCCGGTCTAACCCGTGTTTCTGCGAGATCATTTTGAGTATGAACATAGGGAATTAAATGTTCAATCTCAATTCTAATGGACGTGCAATAATCATCGAAAACCTTCGATATAAACTTTCCGGCATTATCCAGTCTTCTAGACTACAACGGATAACTAGGGTGGTGAGCCCTCAATATGTGCCAGAAGTTTAGCAAATGCAGCTTTTGATGTGGACAATAGACATGTGATCAGTGAGTCACTACATCAACCAAAACCATAAAATCTTTATATGGTCCGCGTATTGGTTGGTAATTGTCCACAAACTTTCCCTTTTTAACATGGTAACTGTTCAATCGAATATCCTTATAACTCAACAATATTCTTCCGGAATGTGGTGAGTATAATGTCTTTGTGGATTTCATGGAGGTATGAAGTTAATAATATATCTCCATTCAGGGAGAATATCATGCGCAGCCGCGCTATCATCCATATGATTAACTTTACATTCCTCAATATGGATTAATTGAATTGGTACATCATCAAGGAAACTACTGGTTCCAATTGATTCAATTAATTGATATTCGAGAACAAAATCCGGGTAAGACTGAAACTTAAACCCGGATAGAGCAAAATCTAGCTCTCAATTAATCCCAATGTCTTTCAGTTTGGATTTGATTAAGGAACTTCATGTCCGATCATATTATGATGACTAAGGAACTTCGGGTCCAATCATATAATAAGGATCAAGGAACTTCAGGTCCGATCTCTTGCATGATATAAAATATCAAATATTTGCAAGACTCCGTTACTCATGATATTGCACTGGCATATAATATAAAATGGGAATCGGTAAAACCGTACCATCATCCCACAATCAGAATTTAAATTACAGAAAGTAAATAGCAGAATTTAAATTGCTGAAATTAAATAGCAGAATTTAAATTGCTGAAATTAAATGACAGAATTTAAATTGCTGAAAGTAAATAGCAGAATTTAAATTGCCGAAAGTAAATATGGAGAGGCGGTACAACCGTCCAACATCCCACAATTGCATAATTTAAATTGCAGAAAGTAAATATGGGGAGGCGGTACAACCGTCCAACATCCCACAGTTGCATAATTTAAATTGCAGAAAGTAAATGGCGGAATTTAAATTGCAGAAAGTAAATATGGGGAGGCGGTACAACCGTCCAACATCCCACAGTTGCATAATTTAAATTGCAGAAAGTAAATGGCGGAATTTAAATTGCATAAAGTAAATAGTTAGAAGTTAGATGTTAGATGTTAGATCAATATTAGTAACTTCTTTTGAAACTTCGGGTTTCATTCGAAACTTCAAGTTCGAGATTTATTGTGAACTTCGGGTTCACTATGCGTGCCAGTACAATATTAGTAACTTATAGTTTTGAAACTTCGGGTTTCTAAGTTTAATTAAGCTTGAAACTTCGGGTTCAATATATGTGATGAACTTCAGGTTCAATCGAAATTGCATAGTCCAACAAGTATATACATGGATCAAACAACAGTCTCGAGTCTGCTGGACTCGTTCTAATACGTTGGAGAGTGTTATGGGCTTCAGAAACTGTTTTAGCCTAATTGGAATAATAAGACAAAACAAATCCAGCCCAAAACAAGAACCGGCCCAATATGCCAAAACCAGCCCAACTACTTGTTCGGTGGGGATTACCGAACAAGGCATGCGGGTGCGTTCGGAGGGATGCTCCGAACAAGGGCGCCTGATTTCTTTGTTTGTTCGGTGGAGGCTTCTGAACATTACGTTTGCCTCGGTCGGTTTCTGTTTCACGGACCGAACCGAACTCCTAAAGTCGCCGTCGGGGTCAACGCCAAGCAAACCACGGATCGGCGGCCATGAATTACGGTGGTCGGAGCTGCTGGCTCGAGGACCATTCGTCGCCGTGGATCGTTAGGATCCTGCGAAGAGTCGCCGTGGATCTTCAAGATTCGGCGTTGAGCACCAGATCGGCTTGCTCGTCGGAGCTGCCTCCATCAGTAGTCACAGCAGCGAGTTCCCGGCGATCGTGCCGGCCTGGAGATTCTCGCGCACGGTTGACTCGCACGGCTCCTCATCCGACTCGGACTGCGGGTTGACTTGGAGGTGTCGTTGTCGTCGAACGACGGAGAGAGCTTCGGCGGAAGCGGTGGGCGTTCTTCGGAGCTCTCGTCGGCAGCGATATCCTGCCGGGTTTTCCTTCAAGGATAACCGACAGCTTGGACGGCGACTTCAAGTCGTCGTCGGCGTGCTAAACCGTCGAGAACTGGCGAACCGAGCGGCGGCGAGCAGCGGCGGTTCACGACTGCTGGCGTGAAACTCTGGGCTGCGTTCAGCGAGTGTCCAAACACACTGTTTTGATGCCTGGGTCTGCTGGACTTGGGCATCTGAAGTTTTGAACTTTGTTGATTTGGAGTTCAATAGGGTAGGAGAAGAAAAAAAAAAGGGTTTCTTTCAGAGAGGAAATGATTTTCTTGCTGGCAACTTAGTGAGAAGTTAGGTACAGCAACATTGCTGTGCCCTTTATTTTCAGTAGAAAATAAAGAGGAGTGCTTTGCGTTAGGTATAAAGCAAAGATAGCACCCAATCATTATTTCGATGCCTTAATCAACTTGTATCAAGTGTAAAGAACTGCAGGTTCTTTATTGGAGTACACAGCTGAGAATCTTCAGGTTCTCATTCAATGTGTATTGCTCTCTCAGAGCACACAGTTTTCGAATCTTCAGGTTCTCATTCAATGTGTATTGCTCTCTTCCAGTAAGAATAATAGAGAGTGGTTTGCGGTAGGTAAAGCAAAACATCTCATATTATTATTTTCCGCATCCACCACTAACACTTACACGAGAGTCATTCGTGCTGATAACGTGTTGTAGAACGGGTATGAAAGTAGTGCAGTGGCGGAAAGTAAATGAGACACAGAATTTAACGAGGTTCGGCAAGTGTGCCTAGTCCTCGGGGCGGTAGTACTGGTTTCTCTCATTATATGGAAATACTGGAAATGTATACAATACAGAGTATCCTCACTACTATCTCCCCCTGGTTTGTACTCTTCTCTTCAGGAGAAGAGTTGGCTCTTCGGTTGTGTGTTGTAGGAGGGGGGCTTCATCTCTTTATATAGGCAATGGATTGGGAGTGATGTGGTAAGCCATGAAGTAAGCATCCACACTTAATATTCTACAACAATAACCTCCATATAATCATAAAATTTCTTGGTCCCAACTTGGGACCAGTTATAATTTGGAATAACCTCCACATTGTCATATTCCATGTATTTTTAGAGTCCCGTTCTTAGAGATTTGCCTCCATATAGTCATAATTACAATAAGATCAAATATATAATACTTAATACTACAATAAAAATGAAAGATAAAGTTAAATATCTATCAATTATTGTATGAGATTAAAGATCCCTTGGGTGGCATGATTGCCTTTCTAGGAAGACAAGTAAAAAAAAAAAAACTTAATACTAACTGATGTCAAAAAATTAATTTTGCTAGTCATACCTCTCTTAAAGAATAACCTTCTTATAGTCATAAAAATTATATGGTCCCAACATTATTATTATATAGAGGTTTTATTGTACTTGGACATGATTTACCCAAATAAGCACATCAAATTAAGATTGAAAATAACCATAAGACTTCTTTAACCACTAATGGATATACAAACTCAAAAACAATATATTGACAAATAAACATGTGCAGTTAATAGAACTTAAGGCAATAAACATGCACTTTTGAGCTATTATCACAGTATGTAAGAGCGTTTTGAAGTTTGGAATGCCCATAAAGTCTCGGATAACAAATTGTGCCAATCTCTCGGGTTGTCTTGCACCATTTTCTTCAAGATTTTTATTATTCCTTTATTGCTAGCTTTGGCGTGACTGTTTTCCTGAGCATAATATGGGGTTGTGTGCATTAGATTGATTGCCAAACGGTCCGTGAAATCGCACATGGCCCCGATGATGAATACCGATCCCCTATCTGCAGTGATTATCTTAGGAATACCGAATCCATGCATGATTGGTTCTTTTATGAAATCAATCACAGTAGCACTTGATATACTCACGTACGATTTGGCCTCCGCCCACTAGGTAAACTAGTCAGTGGCAACCAAGTTCCATACATGGCCTCCGCCTACCTGATGTGCCCCTCAAATTCTTTCATGAACTTCGCCCATTGTTAATTTTCATCTTCATTACCAAGACAGAGGAGCAACAAGTCATCAACGCTTTTTCAATAAAGCTCACCTTCATAGACGATGAAATTTGTTGCCAAGTATCGAATCTTCCGATTATGTTTGCCATCAAGGTTTTGATGGTACTTAATGATTGGAGTCCTCCAATCAGCTATGGGTTCCACATTGATCTGAAGCACGTGTTCCGAAATTTCTCTTTCACTTAGAGCTGCCGAATTTCTATTTTCAATTTTTATCACTCGATTATGCTCCCTTTCTGGAAGATGAACGTGCATGAGCGAGATTCGATCGAATGTATATGCATGTCGATTAGCCATGGCAAAGTATGGCATAAGCAACCAACTAGCGCATTTGAACCATCTTTCCACTTGATGTGAGTAACTAAGAATCACCAAGAACCAATATTCTTTTTGCTCCCATCTTTTGGAGAATTTCAGGCCGATGATTAGAGCTTCATACTCGGTCTGGTTGTTTGTACATTGGAAGTCCTTCGGTTGTTTTGATAACAACATTAGCCCCAGCCGAAGTATTGGTCCTTGATCCATCAAAGTACATCGTCCAAAAGTTATCCATGCCTCCATAGACCATACTGATGTCCATTTGGATATCCGTTCAATCAGGGTTTAGGGATGATGTTCCAAGAAGTCAGCGAGAGACTGACTCTTAACTGCCTGTTGAGCAACGTATTGAAATGTGAACTCCGATAACGATATAGTCAACTTCCCAATCCGTACACGGATAATAGGACGAGTAAGCAAAGTGGCTAAGAAGTATACACCTAAGCATAGTTTCTCTATTGATGTGTACTTTACTTCCACATCCGTAAGAATTCGGTTTAAATAATAAAGTGTTGGTTCCTTCCAGGCTTTATTGCCCTGAGCAACTAAACTCCCTATTGATTTCTCTTCTGCAGATATGTACAACTTCAACTGATACGACCCATCCCGATTATTTCTCGTGAAATTACCAATATGCCCTTTCGAGTCAAATATTACTTCGACTAGAAAAATTGACTTTCAAATCGTAAGGAATTTGGTATTCAATATGGATCTTGTATAGAAACACTCGACATTTCAAGCATGTGGAAGAAAGAAATTTTTGAATCTGAGTTGTAACGAATGCTCGGCGAGCTGAAACATGTTATAAATCAAAATATAAAAGGGGGAAAAAAACCCCAAATTTTCATTTTCTCTCCCCTCTTAAATTTCACCAAAGTCACCGTCGCCGTCGTCGTTCTGGCCACGTCTCCTCATTGTCACGAACACAACCCAATTGGTCTCACCCTCTAATTCGAAACGGATTACAACTGAGGAACGAAAATACATTGGCGTGAACTTTCCAGCGAGATTCCGGCCGAGGTAAGACCCGAAACTTGTTGGAAATGAATAGTTTGATGTAGATATTGTTAGACTCAAGAATCGTTTGATTAGGTGCAGTTTTGAGGGAGAGCGAGTTCTCGCCGCCATCCACTTTTCTAGCGCCGTTCCTGCACGATTTCAGGCCAACTCCAGCAGAATCTCGGGAAACCGAAGGTACATCCTTATTTTCGGGGCTTCAATTTCAACTACTATATCGATGTGTTTGGAGATGTTTGGAAAACGTTTGAATTTTTGGGGTGGTTGACCACCAGTCAAAGGTGGTCAACACCGGTCAACACCGTCGACCACCGACCGCCACTTTTCGATGTAGTTTTGCGTCCCAAATTCGATTACGAACACCGTTTAAATATTAAAATCATACAAAAACGACTTATGAGCAAAACGGAGGAGAATTAAAGTTTTTTATTAATATTAAAATTTGACTAATTGTTGACTGTTGGGACTTCTAGGTGGGCAGACTCCTAGGAAGCAATGCAATCGGACTGAGCAATTGGACGAGGACGACGACGATTGCTCGGCTTTCCAGTGAATTGCGGGCTTTGGTTTATAACTCTCGTTTTGAGCATTATATATATTTGTGTGGTGTTGGAATTGTTTATTATGGATGTTGTTATGTACAGTTAGTAGCACACGTATGGCCCCATGGGTTCGAGTCCCAGTGGATTATTTGCACTATATGTTTGGCGTGGGTTCGAGTCCCATTAGCCTGAGATCCTGGCATGGTTTCGAATCCCATTTGCCCTACTTACCGGCGTGGGTTCTAGTTCCACTGCCTTTTTAGCTCACGGCTTAAGATTGTTATTATTGTTACTTGTGTAGAATTGCCTTGTGTGAGTAACTATCGTACATGTGGTTTTAGATATTTGTGGTATTGTTGATATTACTTGTTTTGACAGAGGGGGTTATTGGAAAATTATAAACTGTGTTTTTCACCGATTGGGTTATCCATCCACTCACCCTTGTTTTTGCGCCCCCTCAGGTTCTAGCCCTGAAGTGCAGCATAGTGACAATCAAGACTCCTTTGATCTCTGTTTCTGTTAAAAAAGAGTAGGAGCTCTTTGTAATCTGTCTAGTTTTTAGGTTGTTATTATGCTGGAAGCTACTTGGTTTATTTCACCCTTTGGGCTGTACTGGCTATGTATTTTCCTTCCGTTGTTAGATGCTCTGATACTTTGTGTATACTGTATTGACGGGCTACGACCCTGTTGTCCTTTATTGTTTCATTTCACTTGTATACATCTTGTTTATGTTTATCAAGACTTTGTCTCCTCGTTAAGATGATGGACGCACCCTCGGTGCCCTCTTTTGGGGATGGGGTGTATCATCAACGACTGTCCTCTTGTTGGTGCCATCAGAATGGGAGGGGTTCAAGTAATGTTTAGGCTCGTCAAAAGCTTTTTGGTGTTCCTTCTACCATATGAACTTCTCCAGGGCATTTAATCGTAACAAAGAAGAACCAATATCGAACAGGCTATAACAAGTTCGATTAGTAAGCCGGGCGTGCTTGATCCATCTAAAGCCATGGGATGTAAAATCTCTCACTTGGCTAGGCAGTCTAGTGAGGAGGAATGTTTAGCCTATTTTAGCACCCTGGCCACTTTATCGGTCGCTAGGTGGATCGTGACCCTCCAAAGTAGGGGTGGGATCGGGACGATCCCGATCCCGATTATGAAAATCCCGATCCCGTCCCGATCCCGATTAGAAGGTAAAAATGATCCCGAATCCCGTCCCGATTAAGTCGGGATCCCGACAATAAAATCCCGATTAAGTCAGGATCCCGATCGGGAAACCCGATCAATCCCGACAATTGAAATCTCAAGTATAATATGAAATTTTAAACTTTTTGTGTGTGCATGAATCCTTATTGTGAATCATCAAGAACAACTCATACATGATGGAATGAAGCATAGTAATATAGGAATATGCAAAAATTCCTATATTACATAATTTATATATTTATATAATACCCAAATAAACAAAAAATTATTCCATTTAGTCTTAAAATACATATAGTTTAAGGAAAATTCTTCAGTGCATTTTCTAAATAAAATGCACCGATATATTTTATTTATATTAAACATGCCGAATATTTTAGACTGTAGATTAACTCGTAATATATCTTAACCATTCATTAGGTTTGAATTAATCACACCATTGATCAAGTTAGTGATTTATTTGGACCATTGGATTCGAAGATATATTTTTTATACATGTTTATGGTGGTTGCTGTATTTTAGGGTTTAGGGTCGTTGCCGTATTTTGTGGTGCTTGCCGTATCCCACAAAAAAAACCCCTCTCTCACAAAACGTTAATGATCGAAGCCGGGTTCCCCATCTGCTAGTTCACGCGCGGTTGTGTTTTTCGGATTCATTATTGTATATTATTTCAAGCGGCGGTGTGTTTTTCGAATTCATTCATGGCTGTGATTGCGGTGGTGTTTGTAATATTCATTCATGTATGTTATTTGCAGCAGTTGTGTTTTTTGGATTCATTCATGTGCAAGACAGGCGTGAATGGTATTATTCGCTTGCTTCTGGAGTTTGAATCATCAACATGTATGATTGTAGAAGGAGGGCAAGCCAATTTGGATGTTCTCGGGCCGTGTGCACGAAAAGTGATTAGAAGAGTGGGAAAAAAAAGTGGTCTTCTACCTAGTACTAATAATAACCACTGGGCAACAAATATCAATTTTGAAAAGTGATATTGAATTGGATCAACCGTTTGATTTGGATGTGTTGCTGGTTGTACGTGTATGAAAATTGATATACGATTCTAATACTACAACACCTGACAAAACGTTATAATGTGAGCGTGAATTTTATAACATTTAGTGCATACGGAAGATCTGCTGTGAGATATACCATCATAATGTTATAACATGCTTTTTAAGATTACAACGGTACCAACGTTCGGCTGTAACGTTACCCTAAACCCTAAACCCTAAACAGTACTATACTATAATGTACCGTAGATATTTATTTTAATAAAAGTGATAATAGCTTGTACACTGTATGACATATACATCACTACTTCTTTAAAATACGTATGTTGTAAAGATGACCAACATTGCCAACTAGGAGCAATACTATTAGAAGGTAATCAAGTAACAATGCAGTAATCTAAGTTAAAACTTTGATAGCTTTATTGATCTTTTGTGAGACGGACTCTTTATGAACTCAATACAATGTGTAAATCTTTTTGCAGTAAGTATTTTATTTGAGTATAGCATGATTTCATTGTGAGTTGTTGCCAAGTTTGAGTGGTAGCTTTCAAGTTGATCACATTAGCATTGTCTTGGAGCCATGTAAGCATTACTATCTACAATTCCCAACGGAAGCAATTGTACATGTGAGTCAAACACCATTTCGTCTTAGTAATTGTGATTAATGCAAATTATCAGGCTTTAAAAAAGTAAGACCATGCTTCTAAAGTGAGCCACATATTAGAACCAGTTAGTGTTATATGTGCATGTTTTAATTGTACTCCAAACTTAGACGTTGTAACAGTTAAAGATGATGCTACAACTACTGACATACTATTATAATAATATGAAAATGGTGAAGACTCCTACATAAACATAAAAACTATTAATTACAAAGATTTATTGGCGGGATTCTCGAGTCATCCGTATCCCACTAGGATTCTTTCTTTAATGGACTTATCTCCACTAGAATGGTAATTGATAAGGGAGTTATATTTACCAAAAAAACATATGGTTGAAATCGAGAGCTCTCTAAAAACCTCACCGTCATCCTCTTCATCATTCATCCGTTTTGAAAAAATTCTGAAAGTTAAGTCCATCTCGAGATCGACCAAACCACGACGTCCGTTTAGCTCTACTCATGGATTCTCTCCGAAAAATCATCATCATTCATCCGTTCTTCGATGGTTAATACTTGAAGACATATATGGCTGCATCAACCTCCGAATTTTACCTAGGTTTGGTTCGATACTAGTAGCCGAATTTTTTGTTTGATTGGCGAATTTTACTCAGGTTTGGTCTTGCATGGTTATGAAAATGTGAAATTAGTCTTTTTAGGACATTAAGGTTTGTTGTTGAATTCAAATTTGGGGTTAATTTAGGCGAATTTTTCAAGGCATCAATGTCAATTGATTTGGGGTAATTTTAGAAACATGGTCTTGCATGATTGTGGAAACGCCGAATTTGATTTCTTGGGACATTGGGGGTTTGTTTTCGGTTTGAATTTTGAGGTTAATTGTAGGAAGATGCACTTCAATCCACAAATTACGGAAGAAAGACTAAAATGATTCAATTGGCAGAGGAAGAAGCGGTAGAGGAAGACGAGAAGATGACGCCGGAAGGATATATCGCCTTTATTCGCGCAAAGCATGTAATATTTAATCAAAAAGATGCACGCGCTGTCGCCAGTAGGAATGTGATGCGCAAGCTGTTTTGAATTTTGAGATAAGCTGTTTGAAGTTTGAGACAACAAATGAACCTAGAGTATCTTTTGTTCCTTTTTTTGGTAATCAATCGTTGTAGCTCTAACACTTAGCTATCTCGTGAATGCAATTGCTATATAACTATTTCAATAAATGGTCTTCGTCGTTGGCCTATTTGCTATGATCGATTGTGACATGTAATATACACTCATTGTTGGAAGAGACAACAATCAGTAACTGAGAATTGATATAATATAACAAATAGAAACATAGTATAACACATAAATTTGTTATAACATAAATAAACTACGGATAACATAAATTGGAATACTACAACAGTATAAAAAACTCTATGATGGAGAATCTGGCGCCTCTTCACAAGCGAACACGTCCGCTGCCTCTTTACAACCGATGAAACTGCTTGGAGCAGTTGTGTCTCCTAATCTAACTCTAATTGGTAGCATCAAAACAAAGGCAAAGCCCAGTATTACTTGAATCCTATCCGACACCAACATGATTAACCCAAACCATTCAAACTCCAACACTCGTGAGGTTTGAGTTATTATCCTATTAAAATGAGGAATCTTATCCTATAAAACCCGAGGGAATTTCACCCTGATTTGACGAATAAAAAACCTAGCCTTTGGGTTTACGCTACAAACTCCAATGGACGACAACATGACTAAAAACCCCAATCGATAGTTGTGCAGCAACAACAAGAGCCCTGTCTTGAATTCGAACACCATGGTGGCTTTCTTATTTCTCTTTTAACCCTCGAAGGATACTGATTGTGTCTGCAAACACTAGTTCATGTACGTAAACTTGTTCAAACCATGGTGGCCTTCTTATTTTTCTTATTAGAACATGTGGTAGGCGAATTAAATAAAATATGGAGTCATCCTAGATTTACAACCCCAAGGAAATCTATTCCACTACCGAGGTGCACTTTTATAATATATCTTAAGAATGCTCCTTATTACAATAGGAAGGACCCCATTTATAATATGAATGATAGGTTTTACACATTGAGGTCCGTAGAGGGTATGAAGAGGATTTACAATGCCAAGGTAGTATATTACAACATGTGGTAAGCGAATTAAACACAATATGAAGTCATCCTAGATTTACAACGCCAAGGAACTCTATTCCACTACCAAGGTGTACTTTTAAAATATGTCTTAAGCATGCTCCTTATTACAATATGAAGGATCCCATTTACAATATGAAGGATATGTTTTACACACTGAGGTCCTTAGAAGGTAGAAAGAGGATTTACAAAGCCAAGGCACTCAATTCCACTGCCAAGGTGCACTTTTACAATATCTCTTAAGCATGCTCCTTATTACAGTAGGAAAGACCCCATTTACAATATGTAGGATAAGTTTTACACACTGAGGCCCATAGAGGGTATGAAGAGGATTTACAATGCCAACATAGTCTATTACAACATGTGGTAGGCGAATTAAACAAAATATGAAGTAATACTAGATTTACAACGCCAAGGAAATCTATTCCACTACCAAGGTGCACTTTTACAATGTCTTAAGCATGCTCCTTATTACAATAGGAAGGACCCCATTTACAATATGAAGGCTAGGTTTTACACACTGAGATCCATATAGGGTATAAAGAGGATTTACAAAGCCGAGACACTCAATTCCACTGGCAAGGTGCACTGTTACAATATCTTAAGTATGCTCCTTATTACAATAGGAAGGACCCCATTTATATTATGAAGGATATATTTTACACATTGAGGTCCATAGAGGGTAGAAAGAGGATTTCCAAAGCCAAGACACTCAATTCCACCGCCAATGTGCACCTTTACAATATCTCTTAAGCATGCTCCTTATTAGAGTAGGAAGGACCCCATATACAATATGTAGGATAGGTTTTACATACTGAAGTCCGTAGAGGGTATAAAAAGGATTTACAAAGCCAAGGCAATCCATTCCACTGTCAAGGTGCACTTTTACAATATCTCTTAAACATGCTCCTCATTATAATATGAAAGACCACAATTACAATATGTATGTTAGGATTTACACAGTGAGGTTCTTATAGGGTATAAAGAGGATTTACAATGCCAAGGTATTCAATTCCACTGTAAAGGTACTCTTTTACAACATCTCTTATATATGCTTCTTATTACAAAAACTTGTCACCAGCAAATACGTACAGCAAGAAACTTACCGAGAAACCCCTCAAAACCAAATGAATCAAAATAACACTCTGCACAAAAGCCCAAATCTATTAGGAACAACCAAACCAAAATCTACTCATAGAATATGTGTGATTAGAATGCCCTTGGTATATCACCTGAGCAAAGCATATAGATACGGTTGTCTGTTAACTGTTAGACATCTACACCTTTCAATTTATCAACATCACATACTACCAACTGTTATAACTAAATTTTCATGTTATAATCATACTGGCAGAAATATGATTGTTGTGGTAAGGAATTAGGCATAACTATTTCGTTGAGGAAGATGACCAACCAATTAAGGTATTACATACAATATAGGCATATGAACAACTTTCCAATGGAGAAAAAAAAATTAGGCATTGTTCCGCCAATACTACAACGAATCTACGATAAAGAGAATCGCAAAATATGGAATCCTTTAATGAATAATCTGATTTAGTCAATATATTGTGAAAGGGTATTGAACAATAAGGAAAAGGAGAGGGCAACCTACCCAAATGTCCAGGACGATGATAATGCCAAATACAAAAGAGGATGACGTTTGCCAATTTGCAAAAGAGAAATTTAAAGATGATGCCGAATTCAAGAGAGGAAGTCGCTTGCCAATCTGCAAAAGACATATTGAAGGATGACGATGATGAAAACCGCTTGCGAATTTGAAAAAGAAAAATTGCATAACGACGATGCCGAATTCTAGGGACGAGTGGGCAACCACTTGCTTGTTTAAATCAAGCTGAATTGTGGTTTCAATGGAAAACAAAGGTAGATTTTAAAGTGCTTTGCCGAGTTTGATTTCAACTGGGAAAGAAATACCTTCATCATCTTCTTGGGAAAGGAAGGTTATTTCTATTAAAACAATAATTAATATTAAGTATGATTGGTATTAAATCTACGATTATAAATAAAACATGATATAATATAGAGAAAAAAAAATGTATCGATACCTTTTTAAATTAAAATGTACTGAAGACTGACCCATAGTTTAATTTTTACTATTTAGTAGCCTTTAGTTTTATTAATCAAAAGTTACCAACTAAAATAAGGCATCAAAAGTAAGCATTGGGTTTAAAATATTTTATTGAAAACAAAATAAAAAATAAAAAACTATCCAATAACCCTCCCCAAACGAAATTGCAGCCGTTCACCCCTCTATTATCATCGTTGTCCCCTCCCAAATAAAAGTGCAGCCGTTCGCCCATCGCCGTCGTCCTTCGCTCATCATCATCGCCCACTGCCCATAGCCCATGATTGCCCATCGCCGCCATTGTAGTCCGCCGCCGTCGTCGTCGCCCACTGCCCATAGCCCATCGCCCATCGTTGTCGCCCATCAGCCCTCTTTGACGCTCATCACCATCATCGTCGCCATGGGTGTTGTCGCTCACCCATGTCCCATCATTGTTGCTGTGAGTGCGCCTGCAATTCATGAATTGATTGCAATCTCCATGTCAATTTGATTCGATTCCTTAAGCCCGAGTTAGTTTGATTTGATTGCTTTGGAATTTGAATGCTCGATTTGTTTGGAATTGAATGAATTGAATGTTTGATAAGAATCTGTGTATTTAGTTGAATTGAATTCGAGAGGAGATTGAATTGAACAAATTGATTTGATTTTTCAATATGTATGTTGTCGGGATGTCGGGATCCCGACAGTTTCCAAAGATAAATCCCGCTCCCGTCCCGATTCAGTCGGGATCGGGATAAAATCCCGATAAGTCGGGATCGGGAATGTCGGGATCGGGATTATCGGGATCGGGATCGGGATGCGGGATTCGGGAAGAATTTCCCAGCCCTACTCCAAAGGACTTATACTTTCTTCTAAGAGGGTCATAGACTTTTTGAAGGTCCTCCTAAAGATGAAGCAGCACATGAAATTTCTGATGAGATTGTGGCTTCATCAGTGGGGTGTACAGAACAAGGGTCACACCAACTATGTGAGTGGTGTCGAAGTCTATCAGCCATAGTCCATTCTTGCGCCAGTTTTCTCAAGCTATAACAAGTGTCACTCTTGGAGGATAATTGAGAAAGATGAGAAGCCTTTGAATTTGGCCACTACTACACAACATCATGTGGTCAAGCAATGGAAGAAGATGAGAAGAGTGATTCGTCTTCCAATCTTTTCAGTTGAGCCCTCGGTGACTGCTCAGTTCACTTCATGATGGAAAACCAAGGCCTCCTACATCTCTTCTGAGACGTGGCACGTCATTTATTATAAGCAGCCGAAGTCTGACTAAATGCTTGCCTATAATTGGTCAAAAGCCCAAGCCACAAGTAAGTTTTTCACTTTCTTTAGTTAAATTCTTTGTTCTTCCTTGTGTACCATGACTCATAACAGGCATTTGATTGTGTAGGGATCCTTCTGACCAATTTTAAGGTACCAACCATTCTTCAGGCCTTGGAGCTTGTAGTTCCTCCGCCCCATCATCTTTTAGGGAATCATCAGATGTGCCAGCGGAAACTCCAATTCTTCATGAGGCTGCAAAGGATATAGCGCCATCGACCACTGAGGCTCCTAATTTTGATGATAATGTCACCTTAAGGGCGATTTTAGGCTCCTTTCCCCGTATACCGTCTTTGGGAGGCAGAAGTAAGTTGGATGGTGGACGATTTCTTCTGTAATATCTTCAAATTTATTATCTAACTTTCCATGTTCCCAGAAAAACATTTGGCCAAGCCATCATGCTTGAACGTGCAATCGGCTACACCTCTCGCACAGCCCCTTTGAAGAAGAAGATGAATTTGACAACGACAATCTTGATCATGGCAAGAGAAGAATAGGATCTTCCTCTGCGATACATGTTCCTCAATCACATTCAAACGTAGTTCTTGATGACTTTGAACTGTTCCTTAGAACTTATGCTTATGACTTTGAACACTTGACAGCAAACAAAATGACAACCAGACTGGGCCCGAAGAATTGATTGTTGATGATCAAGGTGGATCTGCTAAGGCCATAGAAGGTGGCCCTATGTTTAGAAAGAGGTAAAATATTATGCTGGTGGATATTCTTTCTTAGTCATTCAAACCCTTTTAATGTCTCTGACCTTTTGAAATCTCAGGAAGAAATTGAGATTGAGGTTGAAGTTTCAGCACCTACTTCTCCTGAAATTGCACCCGATGTTCTGGTAATCTTCACTTATTTTTGCATTCATCAATAAGTTTGATAGTCTAATATCTAAAACTAAGCATTTGAGGAGAGAACCAATATTGAACAGGCTGCCGAAGCAGGGCTGATGTTGATGCTAGCTATGACCCTATTGTCTCTTCTATGATACCTTCTTCAAGTTTTCTTCGAAGGTACATTTCCCATCCTTATAGCTTTAACTTGCCAACTGACTAGCCTATTTGTTTATGCTAACGTTTGACGTATTGGGGACTCAACCATGATATGCTGGTCATAATACCTGAAGTTCCTTGACCCTCAATTCCTAATCCCCTAAAGAACTCAAGTTTTACAGCCTTGCTGTCAGATTTGAGAGCTTCTCCAATATCAGCAGCTATACCTACATCACCATCACCCTCCGCAGCTTTGAAAGAGATTCAGAATTGGATTTTGGCTGATGGAGGTTATCCTACCTCACTTTATGCTCTGTCTTAGAATTTTGAGTAACTTCAAGACCGGAGTTTGATTTTTTTTTTTAACTCATTAATTCTTTTAGGCTGCACGTAGGTCATCTCTTTAAAGACTTGGATTTTTCTAATTATACTTATGCTGATATCAAGCACCATGAAGCTGACCTCTCTTCACTTCCAAGTCATCATGCTCAACTAGACTCTGTTTTCGATCAAAGTGAGAGGGTGGCTATTGACTTGGAGAAATGTAGATCAGAGGTTAAAGCCCTAGAGGCCCAGTTAGCTGCAAAAGGATCGAATACAATGAACTAGATGGGAGAGTTTATGCTTCCCTATCTGGCGTTCAATCTTAGAAGGCAATCATATCATGCCAAGAGTCGAAGCAAGAAGGTTTAGATCACCAACGTCAACATCTTTGGAAGATTCAACAAGGAATTGAGGTAGAGAGGAAGTTCATCATTAGCTTAATTTTTAGAATAAAAATGTATACTGTCACTTTTTAGCGCTCATGTTTATGAACAATTTTGAGAATGTAGATTCATTTCAAGAACAACAGAATGTAGCCACTAACTTGACTTTCACATTAATAAAACATTTCGGCCACTTTTGGCCTTTTACAAATACTGCTTCTATTTAGCAAGATTGAGAAACTTATGAAGATATCGATCACTTTGCGTGACTTGATATAGAAAGCCATTCATCTGGCTGGTATGAGTTACAATCCACCTTAATTTGTAATTCATCTTTCTTCTGCATGATCTGGTTACTCAGATTTATCGAAATCACGGATGCATCTCAAAGCGTTGGATAAAACAGCCATTTGTCGTTGATAGGCAAATCATGAATGTCAACGTCTCGATCTTTCAATTTGTAAGCTCCTTTTCCTAATGATTTGTTTAGGATATTTTATGATTGGCTATCCTTGTAACAAAAACATTATTAATTACGTAACAAGCTCAATTAGTCAATAAGGTTTTATTTCTAGATTTTTAGGATAATTGAAGAAGCTTGGAAGATTGAAGATTGATGATGATTGACGATGCATTCATAGTTAATGATCATTTGCATAAATCTTTTGTGTCAAAACCTAAGTCCGTACGTTATTAAGTCAAAGCTTTTAAAACACTTTAAGGTTTTGTACTTGTTTTTACAAGAATAAGGTTTTTAGGTTTTTCGTGACCAGTCATCTTTTTCTTGCACGTGAACGTTGGCTACTTTTCTGACAGTTTGATTAAACAGTGCATGTTATTATCCACCGGTTAGTCAACTTCACCCCACTTACTTGGATCTGCCTAGGTTTTGCTAAAAGAGAGTTTTAAGATTAAATCTTGGTCGTTGGCTTCTTATCTTCTTGTGTCTATTTAAACAAGACTTCATCTTCTATTTCGGCTAGGGTTTTCATGTTAAGCATCTCAAATATTTTCTGAAAAATTCTCATTATTGTGCTGCATATTTCCTCTCCGGTTCTTGCTTGTCTTCTTGAGTGCCCAGTTCACTTATATAGCAGCTTCATAAGATTGTGAGGATTATATGCATTGTTGAATCTTGTTTTCAAAGCTTGTCTTTCAAAGAAAACATATTGAGCTAACTTTGAAGAAGATTCATTCTTTACTGTTTCGGCTTGGCTTTCAAAAGTTCTATACTTTTAGTCGAAATAGATTTGTGCAACTTAAGTCTTTTCATGTTCATGCATATCTTAGGCTTAGTTGAGTTTTAGAAGTCATTGAGTTGGTTTGCTGCCCAGTTTGTAGCTGCAAGTAGTAAACACAGTCACGTTACATTTCCTGGGAGTTTCACTGCTTTCTGGAAATGCATCTGTGACTGGTCATAAATCACCACAGCATACATTCACGATGTCACGTTATAGGAATACATGTGTATGTCTTTCTAACGTGTTGACCAAGCAAGGATCCACTAGAGGTGAAGTGATTGAGAAGAAGCCGCACGAGGGACTTCTGCATCTAAGTTAGGTAACTAGATATTGAGCTTGGTCTGAACCTTGTATTGGGCATCTTTTGCCATTTCATAGTGGAAGGCCGGTCTTCTGATAGACCCCCGGTTTTTTATCCCTTAGTGGATTTTTCCGGGTACCAAAACTCGGTGTCCATCTTTGTGTATTTAATTAAAATTGGATTTAATTTCGCACCAATTCACTTAACATGCAAACTGGACGACTCTGCCTTACTCGTCATCTTAATTGCTGCATTAGAAACGCTATTTTGAATAAGTTGTAGTTGTGGATTGCTCGCGAATATCTAACTCACTGATTTCGTTGAGGACCTAAGTTGGCAATGCATCTGAGTGTTGTTGATCAAATCACAAGCATCCACAAGTTATTTGTTAAAGTGATTAATTTTCTTGGACATAAGTTAAGATTAAAACAATTCAAAGTAAACTGTCAAAAATCATTTAAACGGTGACTGGTCATCTTTGCAATCTTGTTTGTGCTGTTTGTTAAAATAGAAGGATTAATTTTAAAATACCCCCCTCATTGCCAACCTGCAATTTGTGGACCACAAATGGTCCTTCCCAAGTATGACTCCACTTTCCAAGTCTTTGGATATGTGATCCAAGCGGTAAAAGAACTCTCCAAACCAATTCTCCTTCTTGGAAAGCCTTATCTCTTACTCGTTTATTATAAGCCCTTGCAATGGTATTATTCCCGACTAGCAATTTGTTCAAAGTTTCCATTCTTGAATAGTCAAGTTCTTCTACTTCCTGCATCATCGCATCTGCATACTTGTTTGTTAGTAATCCATGCTGATGTGCAATCCTTAGCGACTTGACATTCATCTCCATTGGTAAAACAACACATGTTCATAGACTAATGCATATGGCATCATCTTAGTGGATGTTCTCCTAAACGTTCGATTGGCCCAAAGTACCTTTGACAATTTCAAGTGCTACCTCTTTGGATTATCATCTAAATGCTTCTTGATCATGCTGATAATCACCTTGTTCTAGCCTCCACTCGGCCATTGGACTGCGGAAAATATGGGCTTGATTGTTGGAGCTTAATTTTGTATGCATCAGTTAGAGCTTGAGTCTCTTATGATATGAATGAGCCTATTGTTTGTTGTGATCATCTCTAGGATTCCAAAGAGATGAATTTTATGATGTTGACCACTTCTCTTGATGTGATGTTTGTCAATGGTGCAGCTTCTACCCACTTAGTGAAATAGTCAGTTGATATGATAATAAGCGTATGCTTCTTGAATGATGGTGGCAATATCTTTCCAATGAAATCTATTGGCCTACTCCTAAAGGGCTATGGTTTGACTATAGGGTTCAATTGAATAACTAGTGCTTGCTGAACTAGGCTGTGCCTTTGGAAGGCCTCACATCCTTTAGCATATTAGAGACAATCGAGCACAATTGTAGACTTGAAATAACCATACCTTCTGAGTAGCCAGTGCATCTTCTTGCCTGCCTAATGTGCTTCTCAAGTACCCTCATACACTTTTTCCATTACCCGCATCTAATTGTTCTTTCCTTGGCATCAGAGTAGCAACTCATCGCATATTCTTCTGCAAAGCTCATTATTCCATATAACATAATTAAGAGCCATCATTCTCAATTTTCTATTTGCTTGGGAATCAGGGTTATCCAAATAATTGATGATTGGTGTCCTCCAATCATTGCTTCAAGATCTATGGGACATATCTCATAGTCCATTCCCCTACTGAGTATTGATAGTAGAGCTCTTTTCTTATCGATAATGACTTTCTCATCTTTTTGATCGGGTAGTTTGACCCTAGAAGCAACTTCGGCCATCTCATTCGCTGCCCAATTTTTCCTACTTGCCACAAAGTAGGCTATCATGTTAGGCCATCTCCAGCCGAAGTCATGGGGGCTAGCTACACCTATTCTAGCCCCCAAAATTGGTTCAAAACCATCTTCAAAGGAGAGGTCTACAATTTGGGCTACAAAATTGAGAGTGCTAGAATGCTAGAAGGGGGGTTGCATCCAACCCTCCCTCTTGACCGGTCTACAAAAAAGCAAAGGAAGCCACCCACTTGCCAAAGGCCCCACCCACTTCCCAAACTTATTTAAAATGGCTAGTGGAAGTCTAGTCAGCTTTCCACAACAACAAAAAATGGATTTAAAATGAGTAAGTAAGAATCCAATGGATTTAAAAACTAATAAAATATTAAAAGGGCTAAAATGTAACATACCACTATTCTTTTAAAAAATTATATTTTGAAGGGTTTAGCTACCTAGGGTGTAGCTTTATGCAATTTGATAGTATAAATTCCTTGAGGTAGACAACATGCACTAGGGTTTATGTGATTAACGGTAAGATCCGTAGTTCTTAATGACTTCTTAGATGTTTAATTGTACTAGATACCATAGACAATTAATATATATAGGAAGATGCTAGATAATCTAGGCAACATGGATATTTTGTAACATTAGGATTTTGATTATCAACTTGGAACGAACTGTTTGGTATAATTGGGTCTAGAAACAAGTAGGATTGATTGTGGTGAAGTGGATGTCCTAGTTTTCCTCGTAATTTGATTCACTCTTCATTACCGAATTTCTCTTTACGTTGTGGTTTCAATTTTGTTGTTTTTACTTTGATCTTTCGTTGTTGTTTTTAGGTTTAGGAAATTAAACAAGTCATTCCTGCTAGACCTACGCTTGGGTGTTTGCATTAGCAGCAAGGTTAATTAATCAGACGAGTTAAACGTTTAATCTCTGCGGGACGATAATCTGTACTTGCTAGGCTATACTATATCTCGATTCATACACTTGCGAGTCCATAAAATTTGAAAAAATAATGGCTAATTAATAAAACCGAATTTTCACAACAAGTTTTTGGAGTCGTTGCCGGGGATCAAATATGATTTTACTAATCTGTTTAATTAATTTTTTAGGTAATTGCATTACCCAATTACTCACTATTCATATTGATGCTATGGTGCCTTCATCTCTTCTTCGATCTTCTTCTGTTCCTTTTTCACCAGAACTTCATCGAGCAATACCCCGGTTGCTGGTACTTCTAGTTCTTATTGGCACTTGCATCAGCTACATAAGACCACTCCAGCCACTATATAGGCTTTTGATCGAGCCAATATCTTTATTTTTATCTGTTTTCTAATGGTTTTTCTTGCTTCATCATACTCGATGTCGATTGTAACCTTATTTTAGTCGTATCGAACAACCCTAGGCCTATGTGGTTGATTGGAAAGGGCTTTGAATCAATTTTCACTATGGGTCACTATGGGTCTCATTCTAGGCAGACCCTTCATGGCCACTGCAGATGTGAAAATTACAGCTAGGACAGGTTTATTAGCCATGACGGTGGAGGATACTACTATAGAGTTTCATATGTTTGATGCCTTAAAGAAACCAGCGGAGCCCTATGATTGTTTTTCCATTGAAGTTGTGGATAAAATTGTGGAGAAATCATTCATTGAATCAAGTCCAGCCGACCCTACAGAGGTATGTATTTCTCAATTTGGTATGGAGTTTGAAAAAGCCTTAATTCTTGAAGCAGAAGCAGATCTCAATGCTACCCCTTCGTACATTCCAAGACACGAGCCTAGGTTTGAAGCCTTGCCATTGTCTCGTGCTTAGCTCATCCCATCCATTGTTCAACCACCGAAGCTCGAATTGAAGCCACTTCCTGAAACTTTAAAATATGCATATCTCGGTGATGCGGAGACTCTTCCGGTAATTGTTGCTGCTGATCTTAGTCCTACAGAAGAAGAAAAGCTGATTCGAGTGTTGCGAGAGCATAAAACAGCCCTTGGATGGAGTATTGCTGACATAAAAGGAATTAGCCCCTCAATTTGCATGCATCGAATATTTCTAGAAACTGATTCAAAGCCTTCTAGGGAGGCTCAAAGACGACTCAATCCGAACATGAAAGAAGTGGTACGTGCTGAAGTTATTAAATTGTATGATGTTGGCATTATTTATCCTATTTCCGACAGTAAATGGGTGAGTCCAGTACAAGTGGTACCGATGAAGTCAGGAATCACAGTTGTCAAGAATGAACACAATGAGCTTATACCTCAGAGGACGGTTACAAGTTGGAGAGTTTGTATAGATTATCGGCAGCTCAACAGTGCAACACGAAAAGATCACTTCCCACTGCCTTTTATTGACCAGATGCTCGAGAGACTTGCAGGTTATAGCCACTATTTTTTTCTTGATGGATACTAAGGATACAACCAAATTCCGATAGCCCCAGAGGACCAAGATAAAACCACATTCACATGCCCATTTGGAACCTTTGCATACAGAAGAATGTCTTTCGGTTTGTGTAACGCTCCAGCAACTTTCCAAAGGTGCATGATGAGCATCTTTTCAGACATGGTGGAAAGGTTCATTGAAGTGTTTATGGATGATTTTTCAGTATTCGGGTCTTCATTTGATCAATGCCTAAATCATCTTTCCTTGGTGCTGAAACGTTGTCAGGAAACAAATTTGGTGCTAAATTGGGAAAAATGTCACTTTATGGTGAAGAAGGGAATTGTTCTTGGTCACATAATTTCTTCTCAGGGTATTGAAGTCGATAGAGCCAAAGTGGAGCTGATTTCGAAGTTGCCCCTCCCCCCCCCCAAATACAATCAAGGAAATTCGATCTTTTCTTGGGCATGCTGGATTCTACAGGCGGTTCATCAAAGACTTCTCCAAAATCACGAAGCCTCTATGTGATTTGCTTGCTAAAGATTCAGTATTTGAGTTTACTAATGAGTGCTTGCAGGCTTTTAACACTCTTAAAAAGGAACTTACGCAGGCCCCTATCATTCGAGCTCCAGATTGGACTTTACAGTTCGAAATTATGTTCGATGCCTCTGACTATGCGATAGGAGCTGTGTTAGGACAGCGAGTTAACAAGCTCCCTCATGTTATATATTATGCAAGTCGGACTCTCACAGATGCTCAATTGAACTACTCGACCACGGAGAAAGAATTACTTGCAGTGGTGTTTGCATTGGAGAAGTTCAGAAGCTATTTGATAGGCTCGAAGGTGATTGTATATTCAGATCATGCAGCTCTACGATACTTATTAACCAAGAAAGATGCCAAGCCAAGACTTATACGTTGGATTCTCCTCCTCCAAGAGTTCGATATTGAAATTAAAGACAAAAAGGGGTCAGAAAACGTAGTTGCAGATCACTTGTCCAGATTGGTACATGAAGATGGTGAGCTACCTATCAATGAATCTTTCCCTGATGAACAACTATTTTCCATTGAAGAAATTCCTTGGTATGCAGACATAGTAAATTACCTAGCCAAGCAGTTCATTCCAGCTCACTGGGACAAGCAACAAAGGAAGCGTTTTCTATCACAGGTTCGACACTTCTATTGGGATGATCCTTATCTTTTTAAGCAATGCCCTGATCAAATAATTCGCAGATGTGTTCCTGAAAGTGAAATTCATAGTATCTTGTCATTCTGCCATTCATATGCTTGTGGAGGTCATTTTGGTGCTAAGAAGACAGCTTTGAAGGTATTGCACAGTGGATTTTATTGGCCTAACCTATTTAAAGATGCATACCAGTTTGTTATAACATGTGATAGATGCCAACGAACTGGAAACTTATCTGCTAGATCTCAGATGCCTTTACATAATATACTGGAGGTTGAATTATTTGATGTATGGGGCATTGACTTCATGGGCCCATTTCCTATGTCTCATGGTTATCTCTACATTATTGTTGCTGTGGATTATCTGTCGAAATGGGTAGAGGCACTGCCTACAAAGACCAATGATCATAGAGTGGTTCTGCATTTCTTGAAAGAACATATCTTTACCAGGTTTGGTACACCTCGTGCTATTATCAGTGACGGAGGATCTCATTTCATTAATCAGTCATTTGCAGCCCTTATGAAGAAATATAATATCACTCACAAAGTCGCTACCCCTTACCATCCACAAACCAGTGGACAAGTTGAAGTTTCCAACAGAGAAATCAAGCATATTCTGGAGAAAACAGTGAGTCAGAGTCGAAAAGATTGGGCTCTAAAGGTGAGTGATGCATGCTGGGCATATAGGACAGCTTTCAAGACTCCATTAGGCATGTCTCCATATCGTCTTGTCTTTGGGAAAGCTTGTCATCTTCCTGTGGAGTTAGAACATAAAGCACTTTGGGCTCTCAAGCAGTTGAATTTCAATATGGATCAAGCTGGGAATTCGAGGAAGCTTCAACTTAATGAATTGGATGAGCTACGAAACGAGGCTTATGAGAATGCAAAGATTTATAAAGAAAGAACGAAGAAAGCACATGACAAGGCCCTAATTCCAAAGCGTTTTGAGCCAAATCAGAAGGTATTATTATTCAACTCGAGGCTTCGATTGTTTCCAGACAAGCTACGTTCAAGATGGTCTGGACCCTTTGTTGTTATTCAAGTTTTTCGCCATGGAGCAGTAGAGATTCGGGATCTGCACACAGGATCTATTTTCAAAGTTAATGGACATCGCCTAAAGCCTTACTTGGAGAATCCAGTAGCTTTGCAGCAGCAGACCCAGACTATCGAGGTGATGTACCTCGACAATCCTCTATATATGTGAAATGTCACTGAGTCTGGCTGAAGACTATAAACTTAGCGCTTCTTGGGAGGCAACCCAAGCCGTAGATGATGGACGATGACGATGGAGAAGATGGATGGCATGTGAGCTTACTTTCGACCTAATCGCTTCAAGGGGGAGTATTCTGAGCTTTAACTTTATTTTCTGCCCTACTTTGATTGATCATTGCATGTTTATATCTTATTTAACATTGAGGACAATGTTTGATTTAAGTTTGGGAGGAATGCATTCAAAAAATCTTTTCTGCAGAAAAATGTGTCTATTTGCTTGTTAAAACTGCTTTTACTGGGATAGTTTTTGATGATTCTGTCCGCATGGTGTCCTCTGAATTTTTGTGCTGACTCCATTGGTTTAAAGAACACTGAATTTCGATTTACGGTTAATAAGTTATGAGCCAAAAACTGAGCAGTGGTCAGATTGTGAAAATTTCTGCAGTTTTCAAACCTTTGTTTTTAATTTTCCGTTGAGTCTTTTTTTGTCACCAAATTCAAAAAAAAAAAATCGAAAAATGTCAGAAAACCCAAAAAGATTTTCATCTTTGATTTTTGTTTTAGTTAATTGTTTCCATATCCAATGATAATAACTTGGTTGCAATCCATTTTATCTCTTGACATTAATAGGTGTTGTGTGAATTCTTTGCTGGATTCTTTGGTTAGCCTTATTTTACTTGATTATTCTTAGAGTATAATGTAGAGCCAATGCCAATTCATAGTATGTGATTCAAGTATTAATTATAGATCTCACTAGAACTTGCTCTTCACTATCTATCAAGGCGAAATTTTAGACTTTATGCATCGTATACGGAAATGATGAAGGCATAGGATTACCACCATTGCCAAATAAACCTGCCCTTTACATAATCCTTAGATAACCCCGTTGAGCCTAAATAAGCCTATTTTTCTTCATTAACCACATTATCCCTATCATGAACCTAGTTTTAGGTATCCCATCCTATTTCTGAGAAATGAATAAATGAATTGCAATGATATTCGAGGTGTTACATCTGGGCTTATTGTGATTTTCTGAATGTTTGATATGGAGAAATTGTGTTGAATGAGGAAGAGAATTGAAAGGGGGGTGCTGTGTATTGAATGTTACATATTTGGAAGCATGGGAGTCTGCAAAAATTGTCTTTGAGGAACGAGTTTTGGAAAATGAGCTACAAAGTTGCACTCAAGACAGAGATGTATTGTAGAAAAATGCATGTCTACTCTTGTTGTCATGAAGTTATATTCTCATATGCAAGGAGAAGTCTGTGTTTGGAAATCTGATTTGCAGGCTACTGAAGAATTCATCACTCGGGTGTGGGTGAAATTGAAAAGAGAGTTTGAAAAAAAAAAAAGAATAAAAAAGAAAGAGAAACAGAAAAAAAAAATTTGAAAAAAAAAGAAGAAAAAAAAAAGAGTGAAAAAAGGAACGGAATCAAGATGTGAGTGAAAAACTGGGAATGTTCGTATCAGTTTCGAATAAAATTCAGGCCCAACACGAAGATACTTGGCCTCAAAGAAAGATTAATTTTGAAAGGTCAGTTTGATTTCAAGGAAGTTGTGCTGGATTGCCAAAAAAATGGATGAACCATTTGTGGATCCTAATGAACAGAGCACATGATCTTTTATTACTCATGATGAAAAGTGTGTTCTAGCATGTCGTGTATGCTGTGCTGCTGATGGGAATTGTTGTACATGTTCTACGCAATGCGAGTGGTTGTGGCGCAGTAAGATGATAATGTGTTTAAAATAGACAAAAGTCACTTGTGCTGGTGGAGAGGTATAAGAGCAAAGAATTCTGCAGGTGGGAAGTAAGGGAATGGAAACAAGAGCTTTTGGTCATAAGTTCGATGTTTCACTCGAAGTAATATGCTGATGTGTTTATGTGCTGATTTGCAGTAAATATCCTATTGTCCATATCCCATAACCCTTATCCATTAGTCAGTACCTTAGGTCCTTTTTCAAATCCTTTTCAAAGACCTTTTGATCCGTGATGCGTCTACATAGTGGAGAAGATATGAAGAGTAAGCCTCAATTTCACTTGCATCGACCCCTTGACTAGTAGCTATTTTTGCAATGTTTTGTTAGTGTTCATGGTAATTGGTGATGCTATGACGTTTACTTACTTGTAACAAGGAAAGTTCGGAGAAGTTAGTAGCTATTTTTCCAATGTTTTGTTAGTGTTCATAGTAATTGTAGACTTATGTTGAGTTTCAATGAAAAAATTTGATTTCTAGTGTTTCAACGTCGTATTATCTCTCTCTAAGGTTGGTTTTCTGGGCATGGGACGAGCACTCCCAAGGGATCTTAATTGGATTGCTGAACTGCAGATACTTCTACCCCTACTGGTTTGGCCTATGTTTTGACAGGTTGACAGGTACAGACACACTTATACCCATTCAATCACACATATACTGCAACTGAGCTTTTAGGCTTGGTCTATAACAAATGTCCTGTTACAGTGATACGATTTCTCAAATGTAATGTACAGTAGGTGCTTGTCTCTTTGGCTTGGATATGTTTAAACATCCATTTTCTAGTCAACCCCTTCGGGTATATTCTTCATTTTGTGCTGTTTGTATCAGTTAAAAACTTAGATAAATTAGACCACTTTTTGCTTTCCTGGGTTGAAGGTCTAGCAGTTCTTTGAATTTTGGGTATCAAACCTTTGTAGATGTTAAAGCTGGTTATACAGAGTTATCAATTTCTATTTCTTTTATGTTTTATTACATTGCTTGTGTATGTTCTAAATTTACTTGCTTTATATTACTTTTAGGGTCTCTGAAGATATGGATAGTGGATTAGTTGGCAAGGGTTCTCTGATTTCAATAAATGATTGATTGTTGAAGTATCTTGAACTTAGTTATCTGCAAGTACAAGTTTTTCTTTTGTTGTAACCTTCACCTAATGTTCTTCCTAATGAGTCTTTTGATGTCAATGCACCAAGAGCTTTTCCGAAAGCTCATTGGTGTCTTTTATGATTTATTACTTTTGTTTTTGCTTGTTTACATATGCAGTGTGCTCTTTCTTTTCTACAATGAGAGTGGCATAAGAATATTATAGTTAGAAATTGCTCAACTGCTTGTAAACTCTTGAGATGTAAATATGGTGCTTATGTTCATACACTTACTGGGTTTTTTTTGAAAATTACAGAGGGAAAAAAATAGTAGGTGCACATACACAGCTAGAGTGATCGATGAAGCTAAGGAGTGAGTGGGCTGACTTTTTACATAACTTTGTTCCGCCATAGGCTTTGGTATGGCTGTGTTAGTGTTTTTTTGCATATTTTGGTGGCAGTTGTTATTTTTTTTTTGCTAAGTTTGGTGACCTGAACAATGGCTAACTTAGAGGCCTTTGTAGTTTTTTTTTGCTAAGTTTGGTGACCTTAACAATAGTTGCATAGAGGCCTTGGTTATGTGTAACTGTCCAAATGGTATGGTGATAATTCACTGTAAATATTGTTCAATGTATTGCTTTATTATAATTGGTGTGATGAAATCATTGGTATAAGACATGTTTATTAGTTAATGGTGGATGCCTATTTTGTACCTATATAATTATCCTAGAATAAGATAACGGGCTTTAAAGCAGAAGTACCGTTGTCTATTCCAACAATAAATAACGATTTCATTCCAAATAGTGTTGTCTATTCCAACAATGGATAACGATTTAATGTCTATTCCAACAACAGATAACGGCTTTATGAAAAACACCGTTGTCTATTCAAACAATAGATAACGGTTTTATTAACGTACTGTTGTTCATACATACAAAATATCACAGTTGACAACAAAAATCGTTATCTAAAGTAATATTAGATAACGGTCAGTCCCATAAAATCGTTGTTTCCATTGTAAAAAGATAACGGTTTTTGGTAAGCATGTGTTGTCTATTGTATGTATAGACAACGATTTAGCATAAGATACCGTTATCTATTTGGTTAATAGACAACGGAATTTGTGTTATCTAAAATGGCATGAATAGATAACACCCACTTAGATAACGGTTTGGCGAATGAATAGATAACGGTGTTCCACCGTTATGTATTCCACTTTGTGGCCTAGTGAATGAAAAAGTAAAAGAAATCAAGTTGCCTTTCGGCAGAATCTGTTTAGAAATCTGCTTGAGATGTCTGGGTTGTTTGTGTTAAAGAGATATGTGTTCAATTTGATGCTTGAGCTCTTCTTTATATAGGTGATGCTTGACCTGGACTTGGGCAGCAAGTAAGGAAAATTGATTCTTTGTTGATGTAGAATTACTCCAAATCAGAATCCTATCTTGAATGCTGCTCCAAATCCTTCCCAAACTCGGCCTCTTAATATCATTCTCCAAATCTACTTTGGATATTTTACTTGATTTTCCTCTAAATTCAGAGAAATCTTTCCCTATTGGTGACATTATCTGTCTCCCTGTTGACATGGATGTTAACTTGCAAATCTATCATTCATTGGGCTTTACTGACTTCACATCAAGCTTGAGTCTTAAATAAGCCTTATGTAAATATGCGGCCCAAACAATATTAGTACAATTTCTTTGTAATTTGATTTATTTAAGAACAAGCTACGAGAAACATTTGAGAAAAAATCTTATTGACAAACTAGCAGACAACTAGAGAAGGCTTCAAAATTGAATTTAAATGATAAATATTAAATTCAATCTTATAATTTCAGGTTTCAAAGGATAATGATTAAAACAAAAAGAATTGCTGAAAAGAAAAAGGATGCAATATAGTCATGTGATAATATCGTTTTAGGGTTTTTATCACAAATGGTACCTGATCTTGGCATTACTATCACCAATAGTCACTAACTTTTTTTTTTTGTGTCAAATTCGATACTCTATGTTGGCTATCCGTATCAAATGTGGTCATTGCCATCTAAATCCGTTAGTCTTGCCGTTAAGTGCTAATGTGGCACATGTGGATCCCACTATTTTTCTTTTTTTTTAAAATCTAATTAATTTTTTAAACAAAAAAATACTAATTATAAAAGTACTTAACGGCCTAGTTAGTAAAATACGGAATAGGTATAATACATTAAATATAAATATATGTATTATTCAGTAAAAAATTTCAAATAATATGGTGAAAATTTTGGCAATTTATAATATATTAATTATTATTAACATATTATAATTATACTTTTTAATAATACGTGAAAAATGTATAAAATATGTGAATAATACTTGTATTATTGTTAAATTTCTAAAATATATGTGTATTATTTATTAAAAAATACATCAATATGTGTATCATTCGCATATAATATTTCCAAGGTCAAAAATACTTATTTTTTTACCGTATCTTTGAAACAATACGGATATGAACCATGTTTTTAAAAAAAATTCATATGTACATGTCTAATACGCTAATTAACTAACTAGGCTTAACGGCAAATTTGGTTTCTACGTGTTAAAAAAGGAAGAAATAAATAAAGTAAATTGGGAGTGATGACTTTATATTTAATTCTAATTTGAAATAATATCTAAAAAGTACTTGATAAGACACCTTATATCTAAGCAATACACAACTTTCTTATAATATCTAAATAGTCCAAATTGTCAATGTGTCAGAATTTTATTGGAGAGCTTTGATGTTAGTTACAAAAGGGCAAAACAAACGGAGTCAGCACACCGTTACCCTCATAATCTCTCTCTCTCTCTCTCTCTCTCTCTCTCTCTCTCTCTCTCTCTTCCTTCTAAACTCAAAAAGTATTTTAGTCATTTCTCCTTCATTCGAACTTCAAGCGCCACATGGCGAAAAGCAACCTAACTCCTTGTGGGTCCCAAACGCCACATGGCAGAGACAACCTAATACCTCATGGGTAATCCCGTGAGTCCCATGAGCACGTTTTATGAGGTTTGTGGCCCCCACACAAAACGTCTCACGACAGACCGAACACACCTCATAGAACCGCCCCGCGGCGGGCTCCGCATAGAACCGCTAATCTCCTTAGCACGATAAGCGGTGGGCCCTACACGAGGGCCCGAAGTCACGAGAAAAACACTATGAAGGTGCATTCTATCCCACACCGGATAAAAGGAGGATGTGATCCCTTCACCACCTCTATAAAAGAGAGTCTACCCCCAAGGGTCAAAGGTAACTAATCTACACTATTCACTCTTACCACTTACCACAGTCACTTTCTGACTTAAGCATCAGAGCCCCTTCGGCCGGCACCACACCGGTGCTCCGAGCTTAACACTTGTCTCTTTTACAGTTTACTCTAAAGACTTGACCCTTTTAGAAGACGCCTTACGCACTCGGCTTCCCAAAGCCACATCAAAACTCACACTGGCTTCCACGTCCTCTCTACTGTGACGTGTCAAAGCCTCCAGATTTTGACGACAACAGTTTGGCGCCGTCTGTGGGAAGCCTACTACTTCCTCCGTGTTTTACCACTTTTTAAGACAATGTCCACATCCAATCTTCCCCCGAATCCAAAGAGGACCACCAGGGATCTCCTCAACCCTCGGACTGAAGAAGGTCGCCAACGCTACCGTGAGGAGACGGAGGAACCCGCGGCTGAGAGCTCCCATGTAGCCGAAGCTTCGCAAGCCAAGGGCGCTCAGCGGGAAAGGGTCACCAAGCCATCTAGGGCCAGCATGATGGCTCGGATGGAGGAGCTTGCCCTAACTCTTGAAGCCACCGCCAAGCAAAACGCTGAACTCACTCACCGGAACCAGGTCATATACGACACATATCGAGGCTCCACAGATGAGCTAGTTGCAGCAAGACGCGAACTCCATAGGCTGAGGGAGCAGGTGGAGACACTACAAAATGGAGCCACCAACCATACTCCTCCTCAAGCTACTCCCGAGACACCGGAGTTCCCAACTCCATGTGTTGCGCCACCTGCTATTGGAACCTCTAGAGCTGGAGGAGCCCTGCAGGCCCGGATCGCCCAAGCACCCGCTAGAAACCCGAGACCTTCTGACTCCTCTCCGATCCTTCAAGGACCAATCTTCCTGGCTCGCAATGATAATGGAGTCTCGGTCGTCTATACAGGCGCCCGCAAGCGCATTGAGGATAATCGCCTCCAGAAATCCAAGGGGAAAGTCCATTATGTCTCCGAAGACATAAACCCCGAAGGGCTTGGCCCCCCGCCAAAACCTACTCCCGCAATCGCTGCGAGAGACGAGTATGAAGCCGAATCTTGCCCTCAACAACCTAGGCCCGAGACTAGGCGCCTGCCCTTACTGGAACGACCGTTGCTTGCCCCGCAAGCAGCGGTTAGACCATCTGCGGCGGAAGCCAACACTCAAAATTTCTCGGGCGCGGAAGAAATCCGCATACTCCGAGAGCAGATTGAGAAGCTCACAGCGGCTCAACAAAAGTCTGGTTCGGCAGTTCCTCTGCCAAGACAGGGACCTTACACCACACGCATCCTCGAGTTCATTAGCATGATGCACGGTGCCGACACAAAGCCCTTGCGAGTCGGGACCTACTCTAGGAAGCCTGGGGAAGATCCGACAACCCATATACTAAGCTTCAGATCAGCGGTCTACTACCGAGGCCTCTATGACGAAGTTCAGTGCCTCTTCTTCCCAAGTACCCTCTCGGGAGCTGCATTGAATTGGTTCTTTAGACTCGAGCCTGGGAGCATTAATAGCATGATGCAAATGGAGCAAGCTTTCGTTAACCAACACCGAAGCCAGAGTACAAGCTTCTACACTAGCAATGATTTGAACCTTATCACCCAAGCCGAGGGAGAAACTCTCCGAAGCTATGTCGGCAGGTTCAACTATGAGTATGGTCGGTGCTATGAAGTCGACGATAAGACAGTGGTTCAAGCCTTCCGGTCGGGGCTTCGAAGGGGCGAGCTCAAGTATCTGATCAACATGTCCCGATACAACAACGTGTCCTACAATGACTTGATGGAGGTGGCCAACGATCATGCTCAGGCCTAGTTTCGGAACAATGATGGCGGAGTGGAGCCAGAGCCCCTGGCTCCTGCTCCAAGACAAATTACAGGCGGTGCCGGAAGATCCCAAGCGTCGGCTGCTCCCGCCATCGAGTATGTCAAAGGCTATCAAATACCCCAACCTTACTCGCCACCAGCGACGAAGCCCCATACCTTCTTCAGCAATAAGCGAAAAGATGTGAGCCCTCACGAGAGCTTCGGCAAGAAGGGACGGAATGATGCTCGACCTGTCTTCCAAACTTACCAAGCGTCGGCACTACCACAACCGCCGCCACCCCAAAGAAATGCAGAGCCCGGTCGTCCCCGGCGAACGCCCTACGAGCCAAAGTTCAATACTTACGCAGCGCTCAATTCATCTTATGAGTCTGTCCTCTTGGGGGCAGGGGACTTAATTCGGCAGCCCCGAGCTCGAAAACCAGGCCCCAGAGATAGAGAAAATACTGGAAAGTTCTGTAGGTATCATGAGAGCAACATCCACAACACGGACGATTGTTCAGTCCTCCGTGATCACGTGGAAGGCCTAATCCGAGAGGGAAAGCTAGGAGAATTCTTAAATGGACGCCCGGCGCCGGCTCCACACCAACCTGCCCTTCGGCAAATCCACATGATCAGCGGCGGACCTACCATTGGGGGAAGCTCAAATCGGACAAGGAAAGACTACCTCCGTGAGACCCAACTTAGAGCTGAGGTTATGTCCTTAGGACTCCATGCGCCCAAATTCCAAAAGCAAGGGTGGGAGCCAATCACATTCTCCGAGGAGGAAGGCCGAGGTATCATTGGCCCCCATGATGACCCCCTTGTCATCAAGGCTGATATCTCCAACTTCAATGTTGCGCGAATACTCGTCGACACAGGTAGCTCCTTAAATGTCATCTTTAAGGCAGCCTTCGACGAGCTCAATGTGTCAGAACGGTATATCAATCGTGATACCGCAACCCTAGTGAGTTTCTCAGGAGACGTCGTCCGTCCCTTAGGAAGCATCTATCTTTCGATGGCAATAGGGACTTATCCAAGCCAACTAAAACTCACTGTCACCTTCGTGATTTGTGACTGCCCCACGGCTTACAATGTCATCTTAGGTCGACCCGCGCTTTGCGAAATGGACGCGGCGATACATCCTCGCATGCTCCTGATGAAATTCCCAACCCCCAACGGCATTGGAAGCATACGAGGAGATCAATACGCTGCTTGCAGTTGTTACAACGCAGCAGTGTCTAAGGGAAAGGCCCAGGTCCGCAAAGAAGCATACTCAGTCAGTGGGACGGCTCCGACACCTCCTGAAGGCCATGCTCTCACTAGCCGACCCGAAGATCCCCGAGATGAGAGAGAGACTCCCAAGGCCCAGCCAACAGGAGATTTAGAGTTGGTACCAATATCAACTCAATTCCCGAATCGTCAAGTGCAAATCGGAGCCAACCTTCCCCCGGTTATCCGAGAATCTCTCATCAGGTTCCTTAGGGATAATGCCGAGGTGTTTGCTTGGTCGTATAGTGATATGCCCGGCATATCCACTAGCTTCATAAGCCATCGCCTAAGCATCGACCCAAAAGCGAGGCCCATCCAACAAAAGCGTCGGAAGTTCGATGGCGAGCGCTACGAAGCAATGAAGGCAGAGGTTGACAAGTTAGCAGACATTGGCTTCATCCATGAAGCTATCTATCCGACTTGGGTGGCCAACCCCGTTGTCGTGCCCAAGTCCAAAGGGAAATGGCGAATGTGCGTAGACTTCACCAACCTCAATAAGCTTGCCCCAAAGATAGCTTCCCGCTGCCGCACATTGATCAACTCATAGACGCCACTGCTGGCCACGAACTGCTCAGCTTCATGGATGCATACTCCGGCTACAACTAGATATTCATGGACCCAAGTGATCAGGAGCACACCGCCTTCATCACCAATCGGGGACTCTACTGTTATAGGGTCATGCCCTTTGGCCTCAAGAACGCCAGAGCCACATATCAGAGACTAGTCAACTCTATCTTCTCCGATCTCATCGAAAAGACCATGAAAGTGTATGTCGATGACATGCTCGTCAAAAGCAAGACTGCAGCCTCCCATGTCAACACCCTCTCAACAATGTTTTCTCAGCTCAAACTTTACAACATGAGACTCAACTCGACAAAATGCGCCTTCGGAGTAGGCTCGGGAAAATTTTTGGGATTCATGATCAGCCAGAGAGGTATCGAAGCCAATCCCGAGAAGATTCAAGCCCTTTTAGAAATGAAGACGCCGAGGACACAGAAAGACATTCAAAGCCTCAACGGCAGAGTCGCGGCTTTATCCCGTTTCATCTCTAAAGCCACGGATAGATGCTACCCTTTCTTCCAAGCTCTGAAGGCCGGACAAAAGAACATCACCTGGACTCCCAAGTGCGAAGCCGTATTCAATGGACTCAAAGAATACATGGGCAAGGCTCCGGTCTTGGCCAAGCCAGAGGCCGGCGACACACTCCAACTATACTTGTCCGTCTCTACCACAGCCGTGTCCTCCGTCCTCATCAAAAATGTTGATCGAGTCGAGCACCCGGTCTATTACACAAGCAAGTCAATGATGGACCCTGAGCGGCGCTACCCTGCCATCGAACAACTAGCCCTCGCCCTCATCTCCTCCGCAAGGAAGCTCAGACCTTATTTTCAGTCACACTCGATTCAGGTGTTAACCAACCACCCTTTGCGACAAGTACTCCAGAAGCCAGAAACCTCGGGGCGACTAGTGAAGTGGTCTGTTGAACTCAGCGAGTTCGACATAACTTTCAAGCCCAGGGCAGCTGAGAAGGGCCAGGCAGTCGCAGACTTCATTTCGAAGTTCACACCGGCCCCGTCCGAGCCCATGCTCGCCGAAAGGCCTGATGCAATAACAGTCGAGGCTTCTTCAAGCACATCCGACGTCTCCCGTTGGAAGTTCTATGTCAATGGCTCCGCCAATCAAGGGGGGTGTGGGGTTGGGCTCGTGATCATCTCACCGGATCGCCAAACTTATGAATATGCCCTACGCTTCGCCTTCAAGACATCCAACAATGGCGCGGAGTATGAAGCCCTGCTTGCTGGCCTCCGCCTCTCCCAAGAGTTAGAAGCGGATGATTTGCAAGTTTTTAGTGACTCTCAGTTGGTTGTGAACCAAGTCACCGAAAACTTCACCGCCAAAGACCCCTCTATGGCCGCATACCTAGCTCAAGTCATATATCACAGCAACAAGTTTTCTAAGTTTGAGATCACCCAGATCCCGCGCTCGGAAAATAGCCATGCTGACACTTTATCACGCTTGGCCTCGGCTCTCACCGAGCCTGCAAAACGAAAGATCCCAGTGGAAGTGTTGCAAACCCCAAGTTCCCTCTCCCTTTGCGTGTTCAACATTCAGCCAGAAGAAGGATGGATGCTGCCGTACCGGTCCTATCTCACCGACGGAACCTTGCCTACCAACCCAGTAGAAGCCTGTAGGCTCCGCCACAAAGCCGCCCGTTACACCATCATTCAAGGAAAGCTCTACAAGCGCGGCTTCTCTACACTTTGCCTTCGTTGTCTCACAACCAGCGAAGGTTCGAGGGTGCTCCAAGAGGTCCACGAAGGTGTCTGCGGAAACCACTCTGGCGCTCGTTCTCTCACTTTTAAAGTCATCCGACAAGGATATTACTGGCCTACTGTTCATTCTGATGCCCAATCCCTTGTCCGAAAATGCGAAAAGTGTCAACGATTCGCCACTGTCCCCCACTTACCAGCCGAACCTTTAACACCAATGGTCAGCCCTTGGCCATTCGCTCAGTGGGGGCTTGATCTGATTGGACCGCTGCCCCTAAGCAGGGGAAAGGTCAAGTTTGCGGTTGTAGCACTCGATTACTTCACCAAATGGGTTGAAGCTGAGGCCCTCTCTACCATTACAACGGCCAAGATACAAAGCTTTGTCTGGCGCCATATAGTCACTCAGTTCGGAGTCCCAAACGTTATCGTCATCGACAACGAGAAGCAATTTGACTGCAAGCCTTTCCGTGCTTTTTGCAAGAGTTTCGGCATCAAGCTTTTCTTTTCATCTCCGGCCCATCCTCAGTCAAATGGCCAAGTGGAAACAATCAACAAAATCATCAAGCATACTCTGAAGACAAAACTCGACAAGGCAAAGGGAGCGTGGGCTGATATCTTTCATGAGGCACTGTGGTCCTATCGCACTACCTTCCGCACCTCTACCGACGAGACCCCCTTCTCCCTAGCCTACGGCAGCGAAGCAGTTGTTCCAATCGAGACAAAAGAACCAACGGCCCGCGTCGAAACTTATGACGCGGACCAAAATGAGCAAAACTTGGCTGTCAGCTTGGACCTGATCAAAGAACACAGAGAGAAGGCGCACATGAGAAATCTCGCCTACAAGCAACAGGTGACTCGATACTACGACTCGCGTGTTCGCCCCCGATCTTTCAAAGTCGGGGACTGGGTCCTCAGAAAGGTATCGCTCGCAACTAAAGACCCAAGAGATGGAACGCTCGGACCTAACTGGGAAGGACCTTATGAAATCATCAACATCTGCCAAAAGGGAACTTACACTCTCCGCAACACCAAAGGCAAAGTTCTCGGGCACCCGTGGAATGCTGACCATCTGAAGTACTTTTACAAGTAACTTGAATTCCCGACTCTTATAACAGCCTTGGCAACTAGCTTTCACTTATTTTCATTATCATTCCCATTATGTAATCTTTTGTCTCGACCCTCGGGGCCAGAGCTCTCAGCTATGTAATATCATTTTGCCTCCCGAGGCTAACTCTAATGGCAGGCCCGAGCGGCTGAATTTTATCTTAAGTAATTTCTACATTCTACTTGTGAGGCATTTTATTTAACGAAGGGCTGGATACAAGTTACAAGCCGAGGCTTGCCGACATCTAGGGACCAATCGAGGGTCCCCACGAACCTTCGGCCCCTAGTTGTTCGCTATCAAACAATTGGCCACATCTCTAGAGCCAATCGTCAAAGCGTCGGATAAATAATCACAAAACCGAGGCTTCCCGAAATCTGGAGAGCAATTGACGATCCCCACGAACCCTCTGTACTTATTTGTCCAGCTCGTTCCAAGCATGAAGCATGGAAGCTAAAATTTTTTGAAAATCAAGCAAGCATAAGAAAGCAAACAAACAAGCTTATTGATTCTCAAAATTCAAGCACCAAGCACTAAAACATAAGGACAGGGCGCAGCCCCTCAAATGTACGAAATTATTATTACAGATCAGCACATGGGCCGAAGCCCTCAAATGTTTGAAACACAAATATGCTATTATGTATCGCCCCACGGCAACATCCAAGCACTTATTATTACAATACAGCGATATAGGCCGAAGCCCTCAAATGTTCGAATGGAAATGAAAACAAAAAGCAATAAAGACAACTCCAAGGCCTCGGCTATCAATCAGTCCTCCGGCGGGGGAAGAGGCACAATATCGATGTCCAGCAACATCTTGTCAAAACCGAAGTTAATCTTCCTGCCAGGGTTGGAGGCCATGATCCAGTGCTTGTACTCGTTCAGGGGCATCGGCTCGACGTTCCCCGTTTGCACAACATGAGCTAGTTCAGCCGTGGCTGCTCCTTCTCCACTTTCAGCCACGCCATCTCCGCACGGAGCTGCTCCAACTCTGCTGCCGCCTCCGACTTCTGACGCGCCGCCTCCTCCTCAACCTTGGCCTTCTCCAGCTTCAACGCATCCCTATGGCCTCGGTACTTCTTCACATCCTCCCTTAGGCGCTTCAGCTCCGCCTCCTTGTCCTCACCGCTGCCTTTAGCCTTCAGCTTGGCCACCTCAGCCTTCAGATCGGCATTCTCTCGTTGAAGAATGCGCACCGAAGCCACGGCATCGAAGAAGGCCTTCTTACCCCTGGCGTTGGTTCGGAACATCTCCCCACAAAGCTGTACAATATTTACCAACGTCAGATGAAAGAACGATAACAAAAGAAAGAGAAAAGAATCGAAAATTTACCCATCCAGCAAGCTCCGACAGATGGTCTGGCGGTAGACGATCCGAGTCTTTGGGCACGGCATCCGCGAACTCACGGAGGGATGCCCTCTGAACCCTTAGTACAACCGTTTGCACCCCAAGCAGGGTCCTGGGAATCGCTAGCGAGACCTCTGTGTCGTCGGCATCGCTACCCGGGCCGAACAGGGTCTTCGCTGGCTCCTCCTCAGGACCGTCAGGAGCAGCCGGAGCCATGAGGTGAGCCTCCCATTCAGGCTCAATCCCCCTGCGGAACAGTGGGAGATGTCCCAGCACCTCCATGGCACTACTGATGGCCCGGACTTGATGAATCACCGTCGCCTTCTGCTTCGGTAGTCGTCCTTCCGAACTCTGCCCACTGCCGACGGGGCTGGCCGACGACTTGGCCTCCCTCGCCTTCCTCAAATTCTCTTTCCTTTTTAGAAGGGTGGCCGCCACATCATCAGTCATTTCTGCTTTCGCCACATCATCCGTGGCCTCCACCTCCGGATCCTCCTCCGCAGAGGCGGCAGCCTTGCTCAACTTTGCCACCCTCGCCTTCTTTGACGCCTCGGCCGAGGGCTCAACTTCATCCCTCTGTCGCTTGTCTGGAGCGTCGGGAGCCGCCAATGCTTGAACAACATCGCCGCCCCGGACCAACCTCCTTCGCGCTGGTGCTGCCACGGTGTTCTCACCCTCCTTGCTTACCATGGCCGTTGCCTTGGGATTTCCTGCAAGTTTGAAGTTTGAATTTTTTTAAGTTTGAGGCGTCAGATAGGTTTTTAGGCATCGGGTAAGCAACTCACCCATAATCAGTCCGCAGTCAATCAGCCTCTGCTCCGTGCAGAGTACTCCGACACTCCGCTCCTTATCGGACAATAGCAAGACGGTGCGTATCTGCTCTAACTCCGGCACTGAGAGCTCTCCTTCGTCGTTCTTCGAGCCACCTGCACAAGTAAAACAAGGGGTGTAAGAAAAAATCAAAGGGGACAAACATAAGTTGCAATATTCTGAGCTACAATATTCAAACCACCCCCACCGGCCGAACGTCCCTGAAGCTCGTCCTCATGCGCTTCGGCGGTGGTGGTTGCCCCTCGGCCACTTCCCACGCCCCCTTCAAAAAAAAGAACCTCTCCTTCCACACCTTGTTATAGGTCTCCACACCAGTGATAAACCTACTATCACTTGAAGACCCCTCCGCCGCCTCTTTCTTGCGAGGGGCCTTGTAAACCTCTCCTCTCTCTTCCGCTGCCTTCTTCGCCGCGGCCTGCTCTGCCTTCTTTCGGGCCGTTTCCCGCTTCCTAAGTTCCTTCAACCCACCTTTTATAGCAATGCCATGCTCGTCACGGGTAATAGCTCTCTTCGGACGACCACTTATGTCAAAATCCGAGGCTTTAGAGACAGACGCCTGGAAAATAATACTGTTCCTGTTCTTGGAATTCCTCATGAGTTTCCATATGTACCGAATCTGGCCTTGCGTTGGCAAGGCGCCATACCTTTCCTTCCAAAGAGAACAACATGCCATCGGCCATTGCCAATAGTGCATCCCAAACTGATCGAGAGCGAAATCAGCCTTCGCCATGAACTCTTGAATCCATGGATGCAATGGCAACCGCATGCCATACTTGAAGGCGTCGGCCCAGACCAAAGTCTCGCCGGGCACCTTTGACTTCGACAACTTCTCCCCAGGCTCCGAAATCCGACACTGGACGGACTCTGGAATACCGCACTGCACCCTTAATTCCTTCAGACCGTCCTCGGTCAGCTTGTTGCGGAGCCTTGGGTTATCACAGAAGGTTCCTGTGAAAACGACTTGGCCCTCCCTTTCTCCACCGTCGTTAAGGGTATGGCCACGGCCACTGTCACCTGATCATCCGCACCCTCCTCTTCCTCCGCCTCTTCTTCCTCAGCATCTGAGGTCGACTCCTCGTCCGAACTCACAACGCTCGGCTGGTTCACCTCTGGCTCCTCGTCGCTTTCAACTTCAATAGGGGGACTTTCCCCACCCCTGCACCTCCTCACCACATCCTCAGACACGGCAAGCATGCTCCGATATGGAAACTTGGGCTGATCCATGAACTCCTGATGCTTGCCCGTTTCCAACGTACAATCACCTTCTTCTAAATCCGTGTACTTAAAACCAGTATGCCGAGCCAACACAGTCGACCCACGCCGCTCATGCATCAACGGCTCAAACTCTTCCTCTTCATTCAAGGGGGAAGCCGCAGAAACACTAGTTTCTTTCAACATAGCCCTAGTGGGAGTTCCCATCAGTACCGCAGGCCTCATCTCCAAAACCGGAGCCATCGGCGAGTCCCTCAACGGCTCGAATGCCGAAGGTCCAGGCCGTGCACAGACAGGAGATGGAGTGGCCAACGCCAACGGTGAATTTTGAGGAGTCGGCGTTGCTGAACCGTCTCCACCACCGTAAGATTGGTTGCTTTTGTTCTGACTATCACTTTGGCCCGACATCTACAAATACAAATGTAGACGCAGACTAAGTATAAGGCGTCGAATTTCAAGCTCCCCACACAAACACTTAAGCCTCGGACCTCACACGTAACCCTTCCCCAGCTATAATTAAAGGTGTATGTATTTGCAAAAATATAAACAATAATAATTGGAGGGCAAAATTACCTTTCTACCCTCGTGAGTGCACCGCCGCAAACTGCCATGAAAAAGTTGCCGAAAATCGCTCCGCCACAGAGAAGACTCGCCGGAAATCGCCTTTGATCGCTCTCAATCGCTCTCAAAGAGTGAAAATGTTTGAGTGAGACAAAATGAATCCTCACTCTTCTACTTATACTGCCAAAGTGACTTTTCACGTCCCCCAACATTTACTGCATGTCGAAAACGTGGCATTACCTCCGCCTTTCAAATTATAAGCAACGTGGATGTGCGCCACATGGACCTCACTCCAAACCTATAGGCCGAGGCTCCGGAACCCACAGCCATCCTCAGCCATCACCCTTGTCACCCTCGCGAGACGCATCTCCAACGCCTCGGCCACCACCTGGGCTCGCCGATGCAAAAACCAATCGAGGGTCCCCTCGAGGCTTCGGCTCCCATAGCCATCCTCGACCCTCGCGAGACTCATCTCCAGAGCCTCGGCCACCATCCGGGTTCGCCGATGCAGAAACCAATCGAGGGTCCCCTCGAGGTTTCGGCTCCCACAGCCACCCTCGTCCCTCGCGAGACACATCTCCAACGCCTCGGCCACCATCCGGGCTCGCCGATGCAAAAAACAATCGAGGGTCCCCTCGGGGCTTCGGCTCCGACAGCCATCCTCGACCCTAGCGAGCCTCCTCTCCAAAGCCTCGGCCACCATCCGGGCTCGCCGATACAAATGTCAATCGAGGGTTCCCTCGAGGCTCCGGCTCGCATACCCCTTCCTCGACCCTCACACGCTCGCCCTCGCGAGCGCCATCTCCAAGGCGTCGGCCCCAACATCGCTGGCCAACGCCTGATATAACCGATTTGGCATGCACTTTTATATCCTTATTCTTAGATTCTTGTTATGTTCTTGATGATTTTAGTTTGTTTTAACTTAGTTTTGTTATTTTGTAGGTTTGAAGAGGAAAAGTGATCAAATGAGCAAAAAGGAGCTTTTAAGGTCAAGTGGTGTTTTGCAAGCAGCAGCTCGTGGGAGATTCTGGATATCCTTGGAAGAGAATCAGATAGCAAGTCATATATCCTTGAAAATATATGGATGTCAGCTTCAAGTAGGACTTTACGGCTTGTCAATCCGAGCAATGTGGAGATTGTTATGACCATTTTCGTACAAGTCGTCGCTGCAGTAATTTTACGCGGGTTTGCAATGAAGTTATGTTCTGAAGCCATGTCTCATTAGGAAAAGAAGCGAAATCAATTCTTCCCACTTCATATTTGGAAAAGTAAAGGGCTTCACCAAGAGCAACTAGGAAACCAAAGGCAGCAGGAGTCTAACTTTCCTAAATTCATATTCAAGAAGGATTAGGAGATCTCTTACCTAGTTGATGAAGGAAAAGAAAGACGCACCTATATAAAGAGACTAGAAGTCAGATTTCAAGGGGGGTTCGTCGTAGTGTTTGTTCGTAGTTTTTAATTGTCTTTCATTATGTTTTATTTGTTTCTTAGTAGTTAAACTATTTTCTAGGGCTAGGATGATGCCCAAGTATGGATGTTTATGATTTCAGTGATAATTGATGAATTGTTAGATTCTATTAGATGAATGCTTTATCACTATTATAATTGTTGCTTTTTGTTTGAGTTCTTTGATTGATCACCTTAGGACTTTGCATTTAGTAATTGGAAGATGAGTTTGAGGCCTAACCGGCAATATAATTCAATTAGCTTCTTGTGATTGAGTGTGGTAAATTACATTGTTGCTCTACAGAGAATAATGGTTTGCTTGGTTCCCTGTTTTCTTGTTCGTATGTTATGAGCCTTACATGTTAAATTTATGCACGATAGTGATAGGTTGCATGTATTAGATATACGACCTCTGCACGACAGTGAGAGAATCATGCATGTAAGGAAAACTATGGTCTAGGTGCACGACAGTGACTTAGATACGGGAATTATCATCTTTAGAATCGAAACACTTCATTAATTGCATTGTGTCATAAACGGAAGTGCTTGTGGTTGATTCCGAACCCTAGGCCTTTACCTTTGTTTTCAACCCCTAAAACTCACAATTTCAAAGTTTGTTTATTTGTTGTTTTACCAAATCCTAAAAACCAAAATCACTTTTCAATTTGTGTATTTGTGTTTGTTCTAATTAGATTTCATTCTGGTTTCCAATTTCCAAGTTAACTATTTTCTCTGTGGGATCGACCTCGTATTTTGCCTGAGCTATACTATACATTGATTCATGCACTTGCGAGTTTTTAATTTGGTTAAATTAATCAACTCAAAAGGGTTAGTTTAATTCACATCAACGCCTCACCCAACCAAGGCCTCAGCGCCCTCCGATGCCTCAGACATCACCTCTGAGAATACAATCCAAAAAAAAAAAAAAAATCCCACTTCCAGGATTGGCACCTCTCGCCCGCGGACTTGGAGGACTCCTACCCCACATGCGCCCCAACCGAAGGCGCTTGGTTGCAATATGTGTCTAGCATGGAAAATTTTACAAGTCCCCGACCAAGAGTGCGCCCCTTAGTCGAAAACTTGGGGGACTTCTGTTTATACCATGCCCCACCCTTGACACATAGGATCCACAACCAAGCGCCACATGGCGAAAAGCAACCTAACTCCTTGTGGGTCCCAAACGTCACATGGCAGAGACAACCTAATACCTCATGGGTAATCCCGTGAGTCCCATGAGCACGTTTTACGAGGTTTGTGGCCCCCACACGAAACGTCGCACGACAGACCGAACACACCTCATAGAACCGCCCCGCGGCGGGCTCCGCATAGAACCGGTAATCTCCTTAGCACGATAAGCGGTGGGCCCTACACGAAGGCCCGAAGTCACAAGAAAAACACTATGAAGGTGCATTATATCCCACACCGGATAAAAGGAGGATGTGATCCCTTCACCACCTCTATAAAAGAGAGTCTACCCCCAAGGGTCAAAGGTAACTAATCTACACTATTCACTCTTACCACTTACCACAGTCACTTTCCGACTTAAGCATCGGATCCCCTTCGGCCGGCACCACACCGGTGCTCCGAGCTTAACACTTGTCTCTTTTACAGATTACTCTAAAGACTTGACCCTTTTAGAAGACGCCTTACGCACTCGGCTTCCCAAAGCCACATCAAAACTCACACCCAACGTGGAAGCCCCCGCTTCCACGTCCTCTCTACTGTGACGTGTCAAAACCTCCAGATTTTGACGACAACATGATTAATTTAGAAAACAACAAAATTGAAAAAATAAGAAATAGGAGATAGAAATATTATTTCCGTTAATGGGAGTTAGTTACTTTTGCTGTGTTGGCATTGGTTTTGGACTTGTGGGATATTTAACATCTTTTCTGTATTTTTTAGATATTTTTATTATAATTTTTTTACAAGAATTAAATTTGAAAAAATTTAAAAATAATGGGGTCCACATGTGCCACATCACCACTTAACGGCAAAACTAACAGAATTGGATGACAATGATAATATTTGATATAGACAGCCAACGTTGAGGATTAAATTTGACAAATAAAAATGTTAGTGATTATTGGTGATAATAATGCCAAGATCATGTACCATTTGTAATAAAAACCCTATCGTTTTATGCTCAATTGGCCCCAATTGTCTATACTGAGCAGGCTGTTTCATTGTCGTTTGTGGATGACGAACTTGATTGTGGCGTTTACCAGTTTTGGGCCCTTGATTTGCTCATGCCTAAATTAGCAATAATACCTTTGTTTTCCGTGGAGAAGAAGAAGAGTATCTCCAATAGTTTAATCATTCGATCAGACCTCCATTAGTAATGCAATACTTTGTTACCATGAGGAATAATGGAATCTATGTTTACTCGACAATGTATGTGTTTACTCTGTAAGAATGGACTAGATAATGGTGCATGTTTACTAACAATAATTGGGCACTTACTTATGGTGCATGTATTTGAGTTACACTTGATAGCTTTAACTTGTTTTAGGAATATGCTCAATTAAGGTGCTGTAAATGAGCATATAGAGGGTCACAACATTAGTAGCCGGATTAATGTCATAATTCAGGTTCATTGGAATTCTTAACTTTAAGCATATGAATAGGCTTTTAGAGTTAATGTAGTTTTTTATGGGATGACTCATGGACTCTAATTGACTCCTATATATTGCTAAGGTCCCTATACACATTCACATGCTGCTCATAACGTCTTCGCCCCATAGAGAAGAGAGTGAACGTGAATGCTGTGTAGAAGGCCTGGCTTTTGATCACCGAAGATGACTAAAGACAAAGGTAGATAAGTGTTTATGTATATTGTCATTGGGATAATCGTATTCATGTTCTTATAAGCATCTTATTCATGTTTACAGTTGGTATCAGAGCCAACGTTTATGAGGCATGAATCGATTATGTTTTTATGAAAATTAAAATTCAGATTGTGTCGAACAACACAGTTTTTGGATTAAGGGCTTATGTGTGTTCTTCGGTTTCCAAATAAAAATAAAAATAAATCTACACAACCCAATTCATTTAGGCGTCGGGTGAAGTCATGACCCAAATATATACATGTTTGCCCGTTTGGAAACATGCGGATATAACCACACCGACATGTAAGATTAAGTTTTAAAAGGAAGCTGAAGTCAACAGTCAAAGTTTTTTTTTTTCAAAGGGCAGATTGAATTGGGGCTTATGCTTTATCACATCGATCCAACACCAAATTCTTCAGAATTGCTCATTTTCTTCTTGGGGTTTTCACACTTGTATGCACGGTTCGATCTCTTGGTGACCAATTTTATGTTTAAATTCGCTTCCGCTATTGTCAAGATGCATACATGGACTTGAGATAAGTTTTTCCATTGAGTTAATTTTGAAGAATTTCTGCAAAATTATACTTATTAGAGCATTCTTTCAGGGGGTGCACATAGGTTTGAAAGCATGATTATTGGTTGGTTGGCCCTGAATAACATGTTTTACTCTTATGATGATTGGATTGATGATTTAATGTTGAAATGGATTGTTTTCTGTGTTCTAGTATGTTATATGAATTCCCTTCCAGAATATTTCATGCTAGAATCTATATATATTGATTGTTCGAATAACAAAACAGAAAACATTTCCCACTTATGTTTACTTGCAGATTAATCTGTTAAGTAAGAGATTGGTTCATGATAGGAGCTTTGCATAGTCATGAACGTTAGGATTCATTCTCATTTTGGTTCTGGATACAGTGAGGAGGTCTTCTATTACATATTGCCTTAGCATTTATAGAAGGTTACTCCTGCTGTTTTGTTAGGATCAGAACTGAAAGCTTGTGTTTACATGATATTGGTCGTTTTAACATACTTTTACCATATGAAGGCTTACTGTGATTTTAAAATAACATGTAAATAGCACATTGCAACTAAATTGTTATACGTACAGGTTCTTAATCTGGTGTCTCTTGCCTCTAGGTGTGTACAGATTTTGAACAATGTATATCAATTGAAATTGGTTATGTGAAACTTATGTGATATTATAACTGTTGCGTCTATGTCAGTTATGATAATTATGCAGTATGGGGTTAATAAACACACAAGAAAACCATTAATCTTATTTGTTTTGTTTGCTAAGTCACTGTGATTTCTTAAGTTCCCATAAAAAATTTATTTACAATAGAACTTAGAAAAGCATTTCTTGTTTTCAACCACTAGTAAATCCACCATAGTTCCTCTGAATGGCAGGAACTTTAAGAAGTGGAAACGTGAGGTAGAATACGCTATTGCTTTTGATGAGTTCGACATTGCCTACAATTAACCCAAGCCAGCAACTCCTAATGATGATAGCACTAAGGAACAAGTTGAGGACTACAAGAAATGAACTCGTGCCAACAAGCTTGCTCTTTTGTTTATGAAGAGCAAGATTGAGGACTCCATTGTTGATGGAATTGAGAGTTCCAATAGTGCATTGGAATATATGAAGAACATTGCTGAGAGGTATGTGGAGTCTGACAAGGGCAGGAGCATTGAATTCCTTGAGGAGATGATGGAAATGACCTATGATGGTACTGGGATTAGGAATTTTATCATGAAGAAGCTGGATTATGCTGCTAAGCTGAGGGATTTGAAGATGAGGTTGGATGAGAAGTTTCTTGTTTGCCATATTCTTGGACAGCTTCCACCAGCATTCAGCAAGCTGAAGTCGTCTTACAATTCTGTGCGAGAGAAATGGGATGTTAATACTCTCATTTCTGTAGCTGTTGCTGAGGAAGCTATCAATAAGAAAGAAGGAAAGATGACCACTGCTCAGGTTAACTTGGTTACAACAGCCAAGAAACCTCAGTTCAAGAAACATGGAAATTCCAGCAAGGATAAGTTCAAGAAAGGGCATATTAGCTCATCTGGAGCCAAGTTTGATTCTGTTAAGAAGGTTTTCAAGAAACAGAATTCAAATACTAGCTCCACATCTCAGAACAAGGAAAAGGATCCAAAGTCTGACAAGTGTTTTCACTGTGATAAAGAGGGACATATCAAGAAGAACTGTAGGCAGTTCAAGGAGTGGTTAGCCAAGACAGGTAAGTACATCACCATCCCTCTAATTCCTTATTTCATTGAGGTGAATTTGGTTAATGCTTCACCAAATTCATGGTGGTTAGATACTAGCTCACCAATCCACATTTCCAATTCTTTACAGGGGTTGAGTGGAAGGAAAACTCCAAGTAAAGAGGAGGATGGATCTAGAGTGGCAGTCAAAGCTCTTGGAAAAGTTAGACTAGCTCTAGATGTAGGTTTTTTGGACTTGTTTGATGTATTTTGCATTCCATCCATGAAGAGAAATATGTTCTCTCTTTCATGTTTCGTTCTAGGAAGTACCTTTTCTGGAGAAAAGTTTCATATGAAGTTATTCAATAAAAATTCCCAGCTTATTGGAACTGCTGATTTGATTCTTGGTCATTGGCGTTTAAATTCTACTGTTTCTGAAGAAGTGTTTGCTGTTGAAACTGTGGGAAATAAACGTGATAGATTGAATGAGAATTTAGTTAACTTGTGGCACAAGAGAATGGGACACATTTCTAAAGAAAGATTGCAACAGATGGTTAAGAACAAATTGATAAATCATGAGTTGAATTTCTCAGAATTATCAGATTGTGTTCAGTGTGCTAAGGGAAAACTCACAAATTCTAGGAAGAAAGGCGCAGTTAGAAGCACTGAGCTTCTCGAGTTGATTCACACAGATATTTGCGGTCCTTTTCAGACCAAAACTATCTGTGGAAACTTCTACTTCATCACCTTCATTGATGATTTTTCGAGATATTGTCATATCTATCTCATTTCTGAGAAATCACAATCGTAAGAAACCTTTAAGATTTTTAAAGCCGAAGCTGAGAAGTACCTGGGGAAAGTTGTTAAAGTTGTTAGATCAGATCGTGGAGGTGAGTACTATGGAAAATATGACGAAGCTGGGCAACATAAGGGTCCATTTGCACAGTACTTAGAATTTGAAGGGATCAAAAGGTAGTATACATGACACACCCCGCCCCGAAAAGTGGGGCCTGGGAGTGCGGCCATCACCCGGACGGGTGACGAAGCCTGGACTAACACGTAACGACAACCCAAACAAGGTAAAACCAACTAAAAGCAAGACTTGGGTCGAAGCCCAATAGAATAAATAACAACAATGTATCAGAGCATCTACAACGGAAGCAAACTGCACAACTGTACCGCCCGAAGGCGAAATAAAACACAATACAGCTACGTACGCCAACTACAGTCAAAAGACGGATAGCAAAGAGTCTCCCACTCTTTGTGACCAAGAACAGAGCTATACTGACTTTTGCTGCTCCTCTCGGTGGTGCTCAACGGTCTCAAGTCCTGAGGGGGGCGCAAAACAAAGGTGAGTGGACAGGGAAAATAAACGTCAGTGAAAACCGTTATAAAACATAGTAATAATAACCCCCCACAGTTGAAAACCAGTAATAATAGTATACGACTATACTATAATAAGCATACAACAACAACCAAAAACACAGCACGAGATAAGGGACAATAAACCATCACACATAAACAGAATATATGGCCATGATCGAAGGGTGAGGGGACTTCACCCCAACACCGATGGGTGGCAAGGGGATTTCACCCCAATACCAATGGCAAGGGGACTTCACCCCAATACCGATAAATAGGGTAAGGGGACTTCACCCCAAACCATCACAGAAAGGGCAAGGGGACTTCACCTCAAACCGACCTGCACCTGCACATGACAATACCGAGCAATCCACAAACAACCCATCATAACCAGCATAGAACCAACATAACCAGCACATACATATCTCCCAAGCTCCATAACAGTCAACACCAACAAATATCCCACGATCACATCATCATATCATATATGTGTATTGTTGATACCATACCCGAACCGGTCACATGTCACTCGGGAGAGGAAGCTATTCGGACAACTCCAACCTTTCGGAAGCCCTTTCCCCGGAAGTCCCTTCCCCGGAAGTCCTTCCCCCGGAAGTCCTTTCCCCGGAAGTCTACCTCCAGGCCGGCTCAGGCCCAGACTGCACCAACAAGGCCCCCGGAGGCCCATCAAAGCTCCTAGAAGCCCAACAAGGGAGACAAGGCCCATCTAGGCATCCAATGCCTTGATGACACCAAGCCTCCACATTGCCACTAATTACAAGGGTGCCATCACCCTCCTCTATAAATACAAGGCCACCTCCACAACACAAGGGGTCCTGGGCCAAGCCCCAACTATTGGTATTCACCTCTCTCTCAGATTCTCTCTCAAGCTAGAGATCTCCTTCTTCCCGGGGTGACTTAAGCATCGGAGGGTCTAGGCCGGTACCACACCGGTGCCCTTTCGAGCTTACCCTTTCCTCTGTGCAGGTTCCCCGAAGCGGCTTCCCGGAGTCATCTTCCCTTTCCGGACCGGAGCGGGATAGAAGACATCTCCCCTCATCCGGACACACCCTTCCGGGCAAGCACCTTCCGGGACCACCTTCCTGGACCACCTTCCGGGCCCTCCCGGAAGCCATCATCCGGAGCCAGCCTCTCAGCTCCCGGAAACATACACATCAATCCGAACAAGGATTCCCTCACTTTCATTGACCGTTGACCCGAGCCATTTTCGGGCATCAACATGTATAATCATAAACATGCTCGAACGATACTCAAAACCATACACCAACAACCAACCAACAAATCACCAAAGCATACAGATACGTAAACATAATATAAAGCATACTCAAACAATACTTTAAAACCAAAAACCCGTCCACTCACAGATATGCCGGGCAATCGTCGTCGTCCTCCTCGTCTGTCTGAGCAGTTCGGTTATAGTGGTACCTCGGGAACCGGTCACCTCCAACTGTGCTGGCTGGAATCTCGCCTGAAAGCCCGCGGATTCCGTGCGTCTCTTTCCCAGCGATTTCATGGGTTTCCGTCGACGATGTGGGGTGCTCCAGCTTCGTCTCGGTGAGGGGAAGAAGAATCCGAGCTTCTTTTCTCCGATCTGTGGCCGGACGGTGGTCGGTGGTGGCGGTTTGCATCGGCGGTTTGGGTTTCCATTTTGGAAACCCACGGGTTTGGTTCGGGTTTTATAACCCCAAAACAGTAACCGCCAATAATGGGCTGACACTGTGGCATTGGCCAATCCTGGCTTGCCACGTGTCACAACCCACTTCTTCTCAAAATCGTTTTTCATCCATAACTTGTTCGTTACTACTCGGATTCCAATTCCGTCTCCGCGGACGCATCCGTATCGTCGAGCTCTTCGCATAGAGTATAACATTGGTCAGGGGGTTTTCGTACTATTCCAAGTCAACCATTTGACCCGTAAGGGTATTTTGGTCAATTCACTCTATTTGGGAAATTTTTCAGAACGGGTCGTATCAATTCAACACCTGGCACACCTGAACAGAATGGAGTGGCAGAAAGGAGGAACATGACCTATTTGAATAAGGTTTTTATCATGAATGATGCCTGAACTTTCACAAACAGGACTTCATAGTGCTTGAACTTTAAAAGTGATCAATTTGGTACCTAAACTTTCAAAAACCGGACTTCATAGTGCCTGAATTTTAAAAGTGATCAATTTGGTACCCAGACTTTCAAAAAGAGGACTATGTGGTACCTCCTTCAATTTTTTGTCAAAATTCCATTAAAATAAGACATAAAATGGTCTTTTGACATTAATTTTCATGTAAAATACTATTTTTTACCTCTCAACCTCTATATAAATGTGTATTATGGTGTTTCAAAAAATATATATGCATATAGATATTGCAAAACAATAGATAAATTGATAAATAAAAATATACTCGAACATAAAAAAATATTTTTAACATAAATTGAGTAATAGAAAAAAATCTACCGTTCGAGTATATTTTTGTTAATCAATTAATTTATTATTCGAAAATAGCTATATGCACATTTTTATTTTTTCGAAACATCATAGTACACATTTATATAGAGGTTGAGAGGTAAAAATAGTATTTTGCATGAAAATTTATAAAAGGACCACTTTATCCCTCATTTTAATGGAATTTTGATTAAAAAAAAAATTGATTGAGGTACTACATAGTCCTCTTTTTTAAAGTCTGGGTACCAAATTGATCACTTTTAAAGTTTAGCGACTATAAAGTCATGTTTTTAAAAGTCTAGGTACCAAATTGATCACTTTTAAAGTTCAGGCACCATGAAGTCCGGTCAAGGAAAGTTCAGGCACCATTCATGATAATTACCCATTTGAATATGGTGAGATTCATGATGAGCTTATCTGGTTTGCCAAAATTTCTGTGGGGAGAAGCCTTGAAGACTGCTAACTATCTATCCAATAGGACACCTAGCAAAGCAGTTAACGAAACTCCATTTGAATTGTGGTATGGACATAAACCAGGTCTATTTCATTTGCATGTTTGGGGATGTAAAGCAGAAGCAAAGCCATATAATCCAGTAGAAAAGAAGCTTGACGAGAAGACTGTCGGCTCATTCCTTGTTGGCTATGCTGAAAATTCAAAAGGCTATAGGTTCTATTGTCCACACCATAGTCTTCGAATTATCGAAACTAGCAGAGCAAAATTCTTCCATGAGCTTAATTCACATGAGCTTTCTGACACTACAGATTATACTCTTGAAGAAATTTCCAATTCTTCCGAATCTGTATTTATTCCTGCCAATCCAGTTCCAGCTCCTACTTTTGATGATCTTGATCAAAGTTTACTAGATCAAGGCAATCAAATTCAAGGGTAAGATACCAATCTTTCCGACTCTACTCTCAATAATATTCATGAACCTGCCATTCATGAAGAATCTGATTTATCTGCATCAGTTTCTGAAACTTTTGAAGCTGTTTTAAGACGGTCAGAACGTATTAAAGTCCCTAAAAGAGATGCAGCTTATGAATTTTATGCTATGGAGGCTGAATTTGATTGGGGGGAAGATGATGATCCAGAAACCTTTGCTCAAGCTATGGCCAGTAGCCAAAGTCAGTCATGGTTAGCAGCTATGGAGACTGGGATGGAATCCATGGATGCTAATCATGTATGGGAGCTAGCTGAACCTGTTTCCTATCAAAAGGCAATCAGATTCAAGTGGGTGTTCAAGACAAAGAGAAGACCAAATGGCAGCATAGAAAGATATAAGGCTCGTTTGGTTGCAAAAGGTTTTACCCAGAAAGAAGGCATAGATTGTACTGAAACATTTTCTCCAGTATCTTCTAAAGATAGTTTCAGGATAATAATGGCCTTAGTAGCACATTTCAATTTGGAATTACACCAAATGGATGTGAAGACAGCTTTTTCTAAATGGAGATTTGAATGAAGAAATATATATGAAGCAGCCTGAGGGTTTCGTGCGACCTAGTAGTGAAAAATTGGTGTGCAAGTTGAAGAAGTCGATTTGTGGACTTAAACAAGCATCAAGACAATGGTATTTGAAATTTGAGTTCGTTATCATTTCTGATGGTTTTTAAGCTAACATGGTGGATCAATGTGTTTATCAGAAAACCACAAAGCAAGGTTTTATATTCTTGGTTTTATATGTGGATGATATTTTGTTGGCTAGCAGTAGTATCAATCTTCTACAGAGAACCAAGAGTTTTCTGTCTAAGCATTTTGATATGAAGGATTTGGGGAAGCCACTTATGTTTTAGGTTTAGAGATCAAAAGGGACAGAAACCAGAAGGCACTTGGATTGTCACAGAAGAGTTATATCAACAAACTGCTGAAAAGGTTTAATATGAGCAAGTGCAATCCCGGAGATGCACCTATGTCCAAAGGAGATAAATTGCATAAGGATCAATGCCCTAAAACTAATTCGGAGAAGGAAGACATGAAGAATATGCCTTATGCCAGGATGATTGGAAGCATAATGTATGCTCAAGTTTGCACTCGACCAAATATTGCTTTTGCAGTGGGAATTCTATCAAGATTTCAATCAAATCCTGGAAGAGATCATTGGAATGCAGGAAAGAAGGTACTTAGGTATCTTAAGAAGACAAGAGAGCACATGTTGGTGTACAGGAAAGTAGAGAATTTTGAGGTTATTGGCTACTGTGATGCTGGGTTAGCTAGACAATATTCATCTACTGGAAAATCAGTATTTGGATATGTGTTCATGTTAGCTGAAGGAGCCATTGCCTGGAAAAGCACCAAGCAAAAGCTCACTTCAACTTCAACAATGCAATCGGAGTACATCGCCATTTATGATGGAGTATGTCAATCTGTTTGGCTCAGGAATTTTCTGATACAAACAAACGTTGTTGATTCCATTTCCAAGCCTATCACTATTTATTGTGATAACTTAGTTGTTGTATACTTCACGAAGAATAACAAGAGATCTGCAGATTCTAAACACATTGACTTGAAATACCAAAGTGTTAGAGAAAGAGTTAAGGAGGGACTAATTGACATTGTGAAGATTGGAACTAAATCTCAACTAGCCGATCCTTTCACTAAGGCATTAGTTCCAAAAACTTTTGTGAAACATGTTTCAGACATGGGAGTGTTATCGGATTTCGATTCTTAGGTTCAGTGGGAGTACTAGGTGGTATGTTGGCTGTTTTCTATTTTGTTTTAGAAGGTTTTTCAGATTATGCAGTTAAGTTTTAGTTTTTCGCAATAGGTTTTGCAGCTTCGCATGCAAAATATTTTGAAGCTTGTATGACTGTTTTCAGTTGATTAATGAAGTTCTTGAAGTTTTATTCTAATTCAGTTTCTATTGAATTTCATGTGGCCGATTCTTTTATAATTGTGGCCGATCTAAGAGGCTTATTATATTTACTGCTGCAACTCTATATGTTTAATGTCATGTTTATTGAAAATAGCTATTTATTCATATTGGATATAATCCAAAGACTCATGTAATGACATCTGAACACAAGTTATGTTATTGTGTTAGATGATTGGACCATGTACAGTGAAACACTCATGTTATCAGCCCATTCAAGTTTCAATACACACCAAGAATTCTTTGAAGTTCATGTTAGTTATTCAAATGATCTTGATGATTCTAGAGTGGCTGCATTCATTAAGTAGTGCAGATTCTTTCCTTTGTCTCATTTCAGATGAATGATTAGTGTGAGCTAGAATGTGATCAGAGGATTAAGTTGTAACTCGAGCTAGCACTTTTGTTTACCTGAACAACCAAGTACCTATACTGTTAAGTGAACCATTATCAGTCCAAGTGGGAGAATGTAAGAATGGACTAGATAATGGTGCATGTTTACTAATAGTAATTGGGCACTTACTTACAGTTCATGTGTTTGAGTTACACTTGATATCTTTAACTTGGTTTAGGAATATGCTCAATTAAGGTGTTGTAAATGAGCATATAGAGGGTCACAACATTAGTAGCCGGATTAATGTCATATTAATTCAGGTTCATTAGAATTCTTAACTTTAAGCATATGAATAGGCTTTTAGAGTTAATGTAGTTTTTTATGGGATGACTCATGGACTCTAATTGAATTCTCACAAAAAAAAAAAAAGCTTGCTAGACGAAACATTTTAAGTCATTATACCAATAAATGGAAAGTTACTTTCGTATTTAAATGAAATCCAGTTAAATTTTCCGTTTATCAATCAATAAAGGTTAAATATTTTTTTTTTCACTAATATGTGTATAGAGATCACTCCGGGAAAAAGAAACAAACAATAAAGACCTAAACAAACAAATCGGTTGCTGGTCTCAAATATACATACTACGGATAAAGTAACAAGTAAAAACCATCGAAACCAATTAGTTACCGCATTATTGCAACCCGTCTCCGACAACGATTCAGTTGAAGAAGACAACCGCAAGAGCGTCCACCTTCGACAGCTGGACACGTGTTGACAACTCAATGGCGGCAGCACGCATGGTATTCGAAACAAAATGTTTGACCTCCGGGATAGCAGGCCAATCAGAACACGACAACGCACCTACGCCCCGCGGTGAGATCACAGCGAAACCCAACTCCGCTACTGCTCAAAAAAGTGCTTGACCAAAAATCCCACCTGCGTTTGTTCTTCAAAAAAGTGCTTCTTCCCAAATCCAAAATTTTCAAAATCCTACTAATACAGATTTGACATTCGAATTTCGATCTTCATTGTCCGTAAAGCCTCTGAGTCTACCGGAGAACACCCGATTACCATTACACTATCCGAGTCCGACCCGAGTTTTCATTTTGCCCCAATTTTTTATTTACAAGTTTTAAATCTGATTTGCTGGATTTGAGTGAGGGATTTGGATTTCGATCATGTAGTGTGAACCAAGAGGTGGTTTCGGAGATCGATCAATGGCGTCGATCCGGCGAACTCTATCGCCGGCGTTTCGAGACCGACCGTACGCGAACGGCGGCGGCTCTCCATTTTCGGTGCCGTCGCCGTCGCCGAAGCTCCTCTCCAGCTCCAGATACTCGCCGCCCTTCCCGTCAGCGATTCTCGCCTTCGCCGTTGCATTCAGGCGCTGCGCCGCCGGAGTTCTCTTCCACCGCTCCAATCGGAAAGTCCAGCAATGGCGACGAACTCTCTACAGGTGCTTGCTCTTCTTCTTCCTAGGGTTTCTGCTCGGTCTCTTCCCGTTCGGCCACGTGGCGGACGACGACGACGGCGAGATTCGAGGCCACGACTTCAATTTCGACATCAAGCCGGCGCACGTCAATGTCCAATTAGACGACGACAACGCCGATCCCGTCGTAAAACGCAGGGACGACGAGGGCGATCTCGTCGTGGACGTGAGGCTTGGCGTGGTGGAGAAGGGAGGAGAATTGGTGCCGAGGAAGCAGTTGATTATTGTTACCCCAACGTACAACCGCGCACTGCAGGCTTACTTCCTGAACAGGCTGGGGCAGATGCTGAGGCTTGTACCTCCGCCGCTGCTTTGGGTTGTGGTGGAGACGAAGGCGGCGTCGATGGAGACGGCGGAGATTTTGAGGAAGAGCGGGGTGATGTACAGGCATTTGGTGTGTGGCAACAATTCTAGTAGTGCCAAAGACCGAGGAGTTTATCAGAGGAACACTGCATTGGAGCACATTGAGCGGCATAAGCTTGACGGCATCGTCTACTTCGCCGACGACGATAATGTCTACTCGCTCGGGTTGTTTGATGGGCTGAGAGACATTAGGTATAATCTATGTTCTCAACTCAGCTTTGTTTCACTAGTTTTCGAGCACTTTGAATTTTGGCTTTATCATTCTGTTTGCTGCATTTGCTTGTTTTAGAATGATGGTGTTTTTGGCTTGTCTTGTGGTGGTTTTGTGTATTATTGGAATTTTATCAATTGGTGCTACTTTGTGCTTCTTTTGTGTTGTTCTGTTTCTTTCACTTGTGATTCTGTTTTGCGTGAATAGTCATGCATAAGAATGACTTTAAACATTTATCTAACTTTGTTTCTTCATATCTTCTAACAAACATGTACTGTTTAACAGTTCTTCTGTCTATTAAGTAGTGGAACATATGTAATTCACTGTCTTCATGGTCTTTTTCCATTCATTTTCGATCTCTTTGACTAATAAAATTGTTGAGATTGAAAGATGTGGGTGCAGTTTTCATTTTCAGAATACTTTCATAGATGAGTAAAGAAAGCCCACAATTTTCGTCTATGCGCTCTTTGGACCGGTGTATCTATTTGACCATGTCCACAATTACCAAATTACTTATGTCTCTCTTGGAAATGTCATATATTGGTTCTCATGACCGCTCTCCAATTCTGTAGTTTAGCTTCTGTATGTGCTGTTATTTGTCAATGAGTCCATGCCCTTTCAGAATTTCATAAATGCCAAGTTCTATTGTATGAATCTTATGATGCCCTGCCCAACGTGTTTACTTTAAAGTAATAACATGTTCTGATTTGTTTTGTAGCCTTTTTGGAACTTGGCCTGTTGCTATGTTGGCGCAAAGCAAAAACAAAGCCATATTGGAAGGTCCAGTGTGCAATGGGAGTCAAGTAATTGGATGGCACACAAATGAGAAAAGCAAGAGACTTCGTAGGTTTCATGTTGATATGTCGGGGTTTGCTTTTAATAGCACAATATTGTGGGATCCAAAGAGATGGCAGCGCCCCATTTCTCTTCCAATTCGACAATTAGATACAGTGAAGGAGGGTTTCCAAGTAAGGTTCTCACCCTGATATTTATTTTGAGTATTTGTAGGTCATTTTAATTGGCTCATACTCATCAATTTTCAATGTTCTGTTGTCTTTTAATGCACTAACATTTTGTACTGGTTTTATCTCCAGGAGACCACTTTTATGGAACAAGTTGTGGAAGACGAAAGTCAAATGGAAGGTGTACCAGCTGGTTGTTCAAAAGTCATGAACTGGCATCTTCATTTGCAAGCTCATAGTCTTGGTTATCCCCAAGGCTGGCAACTTCAGACGAACCTTGATGTGGTTCTCCCAATTAAATGATAGAACCCACTAGCCATGCAATTTTTGATTCATATAGCTGGAGAAAGGTATGAAATTATTTTATGCATGTTGGCCCATTGAACTCTTGCATTTTAAATTTTTATGTTAGATAGGTTGACCAGTCCATACAATTCAAAATTAGATTTCCAAAATATTACACAATCCTGCTCACTTTCTGTTAACTAGTTACCAATAGACAAAAGAAAGTAAACAATTCATCCTTCATTTTGACAGAGACCAAGTATAGAACTAGCCTGTCTACTTGAAGACCATTTCCAATGTAGCTCTAAGACATAAAACTCTAACCGTTTAGAGAAAATGATCTAGTGTGTCTTGTTTCTTGTGACAGTTTTCGAACTTCAAGTTGGTGGTTGTCTGCCCCTGAATATATATATATATCATTGCGTAATTTTGGTACACCCAAAGCATTAAGCAGCCCCGATGCAGCCCCGAGTTCTCGGCTGGCAATGAGAATGACAAACAGACAGAAGACTTAAGGACTTTGCTTGTAGATTCTTTTTTCTTTTTTCCTTGCATGATATTCTTTTACAGAAATGAAATTTCGTTTTTGTTGTAGAGTTCTGGTGTTTGATATCGATTTTCAAAAGTGCGTAATATTCAGAATAGCTCGTAGACCCTGCCGAAATGGGTCGGGTAAGGTTTGTTATGGATCCCATACTCCGTGATGAAGGCCTTCTTGTACCTAATGAAGCAAAGGACAATTTGGCCTGAAATAGTTCTCACATATTCAAACAAAGATTTGTGCGACTCGAGCATTTTGTCTGTTACTTCATGTTGCAACTTGCAAAGCAATTTCGTTTTGAAGTTGGATGGATAGAAATGGGCACATTTGCTCCCTAAGATCAAGCAATTAATATGTATGTATTTATTTATTTATTTATTTATTTTATGGCAAGCAAATTTTAACAAGTTAATAAGCTCAAACTAAAGGAAAAGAAAAGGTCAGTTAACAGTTACAATTGTAGGCGTACCAAGGTGATTATAAATCATCAAGCAACAAGAAATATACGTAATCAGGAGCCTCCTTCAACCAATGCCATGACTCGTTGAGCCATTCATATTTGCTAAATTCATCTTACACTCCGCATGGGACACGAAACTCCAGGGAATTCTAACTAGGCTCTGTTGCTCCACCAAGCTAAGAATAGGGTGCTGCGAGGTTATTCGTTAGGGAGTTGTGTATTTTTTATGGGAGGGTTTATCCTATGAAACACTGAAATTCTAACCACTTAGCGTTTCGCGTTTTGAAAATGTTTTGGGAATGACGCACGACCGAAACATCCCTAAAACATGTATTGAAGAAAAAAGTCCGGAAAATGGATCGAAACTCCATGCATGGGTAATTTTTGGCAAGTGTTTTTTACTTATTAATTAAACTCATACCCTAACATTCGCATGCCCATCACATTTGGACTTGAACTTATAGTGTTTCATTTGGATTTTAACTTATGCTATGTTATGAAAGTTAGAACACTAGTTTTTATCAATATAGATGGTTTTTAATTAACGTTTGGATTACATTTCGTATCGTGCTTTTTTGAGATATGAGAAATCACGGTTTCATATCGTATTGATTCGTCGTTCCCATTTCTGTTTTCGTGCTTTATAGGGTTTATCTAAAAGTTGAGAGTGACCTTTATAGATTTGAGGGTGTACAAGGGATGTATCCTATTGGATACGAGCGCAGGTTTAGGTATAAAACATTGAGCGATTTATTCTTGTAGTTCCATATCATAGTAAAAATCGGATATTTTCCGTGGATTATGTGATTAGGCTGAACCATGTAAATTCTTGACGCGCTCTTTTGATTTGTTAGTATCATCTTGGCTTGAGTTATTTTTTCACTAATATGTCCTGTTGGCATTTACGAATGTGATTAATTTCCAACCGCTGATTCCAACTAATGGTGCCATTACTCAGGGTGATTACGATTGCAGTAACCAACTTGAAAATGCTCTCTTCCAAGCTAATTTCACACCAGGAAGCAATGCTCATTAGCTTGAATAATTAGCCCTTTCTTTCATACTGGCATCCATTATCCACACACCATTTGGTTTCTTGTGAAGCCATCAGTTCCTATTTCTCTAATAGAAACAGTGGGGTTTTAATTTTAGAAAGGGAAAATTGCATAAATACCACCTGAATTTTTTCACTTTTGTGCATTTACCACCCAGATTAAATTTTTTTACAATTCACCACTTGAACTCTTGTGACATTTACAAAACACCACCTCCGTCCGTTTGTCATCTAATTTGCTGTTAAACTCGGCATGTGAGAGGCACATGGTCCACTATTTGAGGTTATATTTGTGCAATCGGTGCCCGCAAAAGGTAGAACGGAGGGAGGTTTGTCGGACGGTTTTTGGCAAAAAATATATCAAAACATTTTCGTTCGCCGGCGGCAAACCGCTTGGGATTTGGGGTTGAAACTTCGTGGGAGTGTACTCAGGGATGTTGGGAAGCTAGTACAGGTGGTTCCGAACGGAGAAAGTGCCCGGAAAATTAGCGATGGCAGCGAGAACTCCGGCGACTCAGTTTTGCGTTTGGTTTCACCGGCGGCTTTTCACGCTGTTTTTGACTCTGAAACTTTGGGGATATATTCTTGAGGTCGAGAGGGAACTTTTTGTAGTTGGAGTCGTCGTCAATCGGTGACCGAAAAAGGCAGATTGGATAACAAATCAGACGGAGGTGGTGTTTTGTAAATGTCATAAGAGTTCAAGTAGTGAATTGTAAAAAAATTTAATCTGGGTGGTAAATGCACAAAAGTGGAAAAATTCAGGTGGCATTTGTGCAATTTTCCCTTTTAGAAATTCTAGTGCTTGGAAGAGAGCATTAGTAGTAATGCAACTGCCGCCCCGCCACGGCAGGCGGGTTGGTTCCTCTGTCGGCGCGAAGTGATTCATCGCTGGCTATAACCTTCTCGACACCATGCATGGATTAGAGAAAAAGAAATTTCTTTTTCAAAGATTGACTTCATCCCGAATATAAAGCTAAAATCCATGAAAAAATAAATATTCAAAATAAGCCTTGCTACAAAGCAACATAAATTTCAATTCCAAGGTACGGAGCTGCATTGAAAGAGGCCAAAAGATTTCCAATTTCGTTCGTAAAAGGAGCAATGATGATGAGAGATGGGCCCTCAAAGAATCTTATTCTGCTTAATTTACAGACGTACTGTACTTTCAAAGGCATTCTGAGAAGGATTAGCCATGGAGGAGCCATTGATGTTAACCAATGGATATGAATTTCGAAAATACACTATAGAACTAAAGATAAATATAACTAAATTTACAGCGATCCAGAATGAGCTCGACAGTCCTTTCAGAAGCAGACCACCCAAAACAAATTATTCCATTAAACCTGCCCTCGGACTAGGTCGAAAGAACCAAAATTTACCGAAATTTACAAGGATGACTTACAAACACAAGCTCAAAAGAGGAAAAAAATTATGGGACATTCCAGAGGCGTGCTTGTGATGCATCTCTTCAATGCAATTTTTATTCCCTCTTTTGCCTGTCAATGGAAATTTCTGAACACTGGCATTTCCATATCCAGCCGGCCTGAACATCTTAAGGTTCCGCCAATCAGCAGACAAATACCCCCCAAGCGAGCAGCCGCCATCTACGTGGTCACTTATATCTTCCTTTCCCACGAGTATGGTCAACATCCTAATTTGTAATTTACACAGCTGGCCAATTTCCAGAGTCCCAACATAATTATCACAATGGAGTTACTCCATGAACTGATGGACTCAAGTGTGTAGGATGAAACGGTGTTGGCAAATGCGATTGCTGCAAATGTGTTTAATTTGCAAGGCCCAGAACTGCAAGTGTTGGTCTGGCAAAATACATGCAATGAGCTTTAAATAGAAGATAGAAACTGCCATCCCAAGGATATAGAAATTTAAAGGGAATAGAGAGAATGGGCAAACAACAATGATGGCAAGCACCTGAATGACCGTGTAAAACTCTACAGTCTAGAAATTCTTATCAAGAAAAACGACAATTAAAAAAGTTTCTACAATCCTCTTTAACCAAATGATTAAGAGCCTGGAAGCTTACAGATGATTTATGAATCATTGAAAGAATGGTAACATTAATCCTACAGATATTTCACATTTTCATGGTAAAATATTTAAAATTTTACTTCTGAAAAACTTAAAAACCAAGCTTGTCTGAGAAGCGGTTGAGTTTTTTCTTTATTAGTAGGGGTTGAGTGTCTTTGGAAAAACCATAGACGATGCTCTTTTGAGTTCTATACATTCTCTCTGTGGAACAGAGTGCAACCGAAACACAAGAATATACCTAGGGAGTGAAGCTTTTACACTTGGCTGGCTAGCATAAGCAGCAAGGGGACCTCTGAGCTTCGCATGTTTGTTCAGAGCACTTTCAAGTTGTGGGGCTGATAACTGCAAGGAAATATTAGGAAAAGAAAGCTGTAAATTAAAATAACCAATAGAAAGCAAGTAAAAGTTCTCCACATAAATGAACGATGTGATACCTGTAACAATACACGGAAAGAATGCGGTTGTGTCTGTGAAGCACATTTCAAGAAGCCAACCCATAGCTTTGGCATTCTCCATACCTGCATTCAGATTTCATAGAGAATGTCAGTTGTCCCATAGCCATGCTAGTAGCCTGGACTTACAGGTCAACCGGAATATACAGGAGTCCAAAATAACCTGAGGTATATAGTTAATCTAGTCCAACTACTCATACCTGTTTGTTCACAAGCTTGGAAAGTATTTCCATAACAAAATCAACCTGAATCAAACAAAATCATGAAACCATGTATAAAGTAGATATGGAAATCATGACTAAATTGGGAAAAAGAAGAAAGAAAACAGAGAAAGAAAAAATTTACCAGTGAAGGAAAAGCGTCAATTGCCTGAATAACTGTTCTCATAAAGAGAAGAGGAAGGGGAGTCTGATCAACCTGCAAAAAATAATCGATTACTACAATAACTTGATAACACAAAGGACAAAGATTTATAAGTGATATATACATACCATCTGGTTAAGGGCCTTTGCCAAGACCTGCTGTGTGAAAACTGTGCGTTGCTCAAAACAAGCTGAGCAAGCATCTGTTATCTGAAATCATAAGAAGCATACAAAAAGATTACAAATGATACATGATGCGTGATTCTAAGAGTCTCCATTTAATGACTTGACCGAAAATGCTTATAAAGTGCATCCTGTATTCCATATTTAATGGATACTCAACAAAACATCTAAGACACTAATTCAAGATTCTAAAAAAGAAGTCTTCATTGAGTTGTGTAGAGATACAACATGCTTCCTTCTAAGCATTTACATTATTGACAAATGATCACCATTGGCAAGGGAAACAGTCAAACCCAACATGTGGGATGTACTTTGGCACTTGCACAAGTCAACATTGGAACCTTAGTATGTTTGAGGTTTTGTTCCAATAAGTCGTATTTTTCAGAAGGTAAGCCCCCAATGTATATTGAGGGCAAGATGAAGAAAGTACAACATCAACCTAACTTGGAATGTGGAGAACTTTCAAAACCACGTAATAGTTCCGAATTAGTTTCTTAGTGTAGTTCCCAGGACAACAGTTCATGTTAGCGAGAAATACTTATGAATTAAACTACCCTTCACCAATCAACTGTAAATACAGGGGGGTAGTTACAGTTGGGCCCAGGGTTTTTCTTTATAACCGGTTCTTTAAGTATTGTCAACTATGGAAGGGAACTTTGCAAGGGATTATTTTAAACAGCTGTTCTGAATTTTCCTATATAATTCAACCAACATGCCCAAACTCTTCCAAGACCAGTATAGTTTTCTAAATTCATCAACACTTGCAGCTTAAATGAATATATCCATGTTTTTTTCTCAATTTTGGACATGCAAATTCCTGTGAATACTGGACAGAGGATAGGACCAGACGGCAGCCAATGTAAGCACAATGAGTGGAAGTTCATAAATTATCTAACAGTCTACTCGATGCAGTGTAATTTAGCCAAAAGAAATCCAATAAGTCCGTACCTTCTTAAGTGCGAGGCCATCTTTCTCAGGAACAATACTATGGATGGCAACCAACACTTCTGCTGGTGTTAAAGCTGGACCTGTATGAGCTGAGCCCTGCAATTGATAGAATGCAAATATTAGCAGATCATTGGCTCCAATTATTCAAATGAGAGAAATTGAGTTTTTTTCCTTTATCAAAATGCCAACATATATTTTGGTTAATGCATCTTCTTAGAAGGTGAAATCACAAAATTATGGACATAGCTCTTCCGATTTAGCAAGGAAAACCATATATCTATGATCTCATGACTTATCACCGTACTTCCATTTTTCATGGTAAATACTACAGTGGTTCACAAAGTCAAGGAATCTATGATTCAACCATGTCGTTATTGTGGCTTTGTATCCTTCAAATCCTCTTAATATCATATTTATTTATTCACACATTATGTCCTTTGCATATCTGTAGTTCGCAAAACAAACGCAAGTTTGGTTTTCAATATATTGCGAGTATTTGTGTCTAGAGAGAGTGATTAACATTAGGTGCAAGAATCAGACAATGAAAACCAAGCGTACCTGTAGTATGTGAGCAAGTGCTGTCTGAAACTTTTCTAATGGAAGATCGACAAGCCGAGGGAATATAGGTAAGACCTGGTGACAAAATGATTACACAGTTATTAGGAAACATGTACGTAAACATAAAATATCAACACTGCTGTTACTTTGTTCAATTAACACAAAGCAGGAAATGCTGTTTCTTCGATATTATCCAAGAAACCATTTTAAAGAATAGAAGTACAATCATAAAACTAACACATCTCTTTCCACGGATCAAGCTAAAACTGATTTATTTTTTTCTGCTGTTTTTCATTCAAATCTTAGTATCATGCATTTTCCTCTCACTTGTGCCAGAAGGGTTTACTAAGGTAGAAATAATTATCACTGATGATATGTGGTATCATTTATTCACTTCAATATTTCCAATGTAACTTGGAACTACTTGGTTCAGCTCCAGACAAAATTTCTGCACAAACAAGAGTTGCACTCAAAAAGTAATATCCTCCTGTGATCACACTAGATAGTATTTCTGAGTAACTTGGAAGTACTCGTTTCATTTCTCCAGACAAAAAGTTATGCTGAAACAAGACCATTACAATCCTAAAGTAATATCATCATGTGATCACACCAGATAGTAGTTCTGCTGAAACCTTTAGCATGCAGAAAAGGAAGATTTGGTCCACAAATTGAATTCCTATATTTGTTTGTTTCTCTTGGGACACAATATGTTCAATCCTTGTTAGAAGCTAGGGCATGTCATAGTCTGCTAGAACTTACTGAACACAAGGCCCGTAAATGAAGTTTGAAAACTACCACAAGTGCCTCACTAAGCTCAAGGTCTATTTATTATCAATGGGCTATCAAGAAAACTAAAAAAAGAATATAATGTGGTACCCTGGTAAATCCTAAGTTCAAAATCTTGGGATCACAGTCTTCCAATTTATATTGAATGATTGGAAAATTCTAGCAATATTCTTCAGCACACATGGGCACAGATAAATAGTAAAGTGTTTGGGTGCCGTTATCGGTCGTAACTCACAGGTCAGCACAATAATAACGTGTCATGAAACATGTTGGGAACTAAAGAACGTAAATTATAGGTGTTTCCTTTCACTTTTCTTGATGACCAAGGGTGGCACTGAAGTCTACTAATCAAATATTTTCTTTGACCTGTTGCAATTCGTATTTTGTACTAACACACAAAAAGTTCCAGAGTACCCAATTGTCAGAGTTGGAGGCAAAAAAAATTACTTACCCACATTATAACACCGTTGTTTGTGGAAAATTGTTTTAAACCAATAAAACCTTAAAAATGTCTAGATTCGTATCAGAAGTCCAAGAGGATGAGAAATATATTAAACAAACCTCATTTTTAGAAAGTGCAGACAGCATTGGAATGAGAATTGTGACATCCTGCAGCCAACATTATTAAACTAAGGTTTAGTCATAATAATTCCTAAAAGATTTAACTACTGATCAAAAGAAGAAGCTTTGGTTATTCGAAAAACCTTCAATTTAGTTTCGTACAAATGTTTAACAGTGGCTATCAGATCAGACGAAGGTAATGTCTCTTGGGTCAATATTTGCAGCACCTTGCCATATTACAAAAAAATCATAAGAATCATCTATTAACAGAAAAATCTATGAATAAAGCAAAAGAAACATAAGCAAAAGCAAAAACAAAAAGCTTCAAGATTAAAATCAACGGTATTAAAGAGGAGATATGACACCCACCAACATCAAAAGATTTTCACTTCCTTGTGGTGGATCAGATATAATGTTTAGCAACTCAAAATATGATGACCCTAGAGCCCTTATAAGAACAGGAATATGGCGATGGAAAGCCTGCACAATTTCAAAAGAACACAGAAGAATCAGATGTAGTGCCATTAACAATTATCACATATGGTAAAAGTAGCTCAGAGGAGGCTTATTTCCTCGTGATTGAAAGTTTTATTTACAATATGCACCACATGGAAGCCTATAAAGAAATTTAGCAGGACCTGACACAAGGTTTCCACATTAACTCCACTATTCCCAACTTAAATGCACAAATTTCTTAGATTTTAACCAAAGAAAAAAACTAATTACCAAAGGAAACAAATATCACAGGAAAAACCAAGTTACGATAGGTTTGCATTATTTACAGGACAGTACTGAACTGCTTATAGATTTGAATAATTCTAGGGGCTGGAACATTGATTCCCTAAACACTAATAAATATCCTGCATAAGTGATTTAATTAAAACTAATAAATCAAACTGAACCATTAATCCCTTGTTCAGATTTGCTTCGTTAAGTTTTAATGATTCAACCAAATATGATGTGTAATTGAGTAACTTGTGTGAAAGGAAACGTATTGTAGCCATGCGTGAGCTTAGGGTAATATTGTCGGGCCCTGCATCACATGTACAGTTGGTTATCTCACGGCCCAGCTCAAACAGCCTGACTACTTCAGGACAGTTGATATATGCTGACCTAGACCAGCACAAGGATACCACACTGATCACCAGGTCACATATTTAAATGATTTTCCTATTTGTTTTATCATGGTAGACAGTCAGAGTCCATGCATTAAGTGGCTTACATGGAAAGAGACAACAATTATTAAAACAAATAAACTTATCTAGCATGAGTTGCATCAACGGAATCAATGAAAATTTCACCTGCTTCGCAGTTTTCGGGGCACGCCCATAAGTATTGAATACAAGTTGAATAAGACTAGGTTTCTGCAGGTATAAAAAATACAAAGAGCCTATGTCAGTGTTGCCAAGAAACAAATGCCCTACAAACTGAGAAATTTCTAATCAATTACCAGTCATGAGGCCTCAGTGACAAACCTTTATACATAAAGCAAAATACAACGAAATGAGTCGTTGAACTTCAGCAATTGACATAGTTGATAGTGGTTGGTCCTTTCTGGTCAAATCATTTTCACCGTTTCCAGACATTGAAGTTTCAAAATCACTGATCGACGTTTCTTGGCTTCCAAGCTGAGAAGGTTGGAGAAGATGTGAAATTAAATAATAGACAGAAGCTACGTTAGTGCTAAATGTAAAATTGAATGTGCATGTTATCCCCCATTAAAAATTATAGACTCTAGTCTCACCTATTTCAATACTGCAAATTAGAAGAGAACATTCATTACAGGACTCCCCATTAACTAATATGGACACACAAAAAAGCAGCAATGAAATGACAAGTAAAATGCGGAGAAGACCCTACACAAGCTACAATTATGATAAGAATGCTATGAAAATGAGTCGTAACTCATAAGGAGGTATTGCTTTTAGAGAACAAGCTATAGAGAATGAGAAATGGTAACTACGCAAATTTGGCTTATCAGATGTAAAGATCATAAAGGCTATATTGATGGTGGCATTACCAATGAACAATGAACATGTAGATTAAAAGGCAAAAATTTCATCACCATACAAGATTCTCATGGCTGTTGCAATCACATGGACAAAGGAAACATAACAGAAACCAAAATAAAAGAAGCATACCATCCCTCCAGTTTTTTGCTCTGTGGAGCCATCGTGTGAATGCTCTATACCCGAAGGAGATTGTTCAACAGCCGACAACAACATATTTGTAGCAAATTTCTCAATACTTTCTGATACATAACTCAACTGATAGAGTTTGTTCGCCACCTGTAAAAACACAAACAAAAGACGATTTGGTGTATTACCAGAAACAGAAAACTAACAACATATCTTGTTTTTCAAATTGAAAAAGGCAACCTAGGGAACATTTATAATAAAGTCCATTAGCAAGACTGCAGATTTCCATTGAAATGTAATACCCCATACCAATCGGATAGCTTTTGCTCTGATCTCATCTTGTGGATGAACAGCACACTGCCAACAGAAAATATTTGTTTAAGTTTAATTTAAATTTAAAGATAAATCTGAGTTGAAAGAGGACTATATAAATATAGAAATACATTTCCCATTACTGTGAGTATTCTATTCATATGCTTTAAGCAGATGTATTACATAAATGTGCAAAAACGTCAAAAAATACAACACTTCAAAGAATCTTATTGTAAGACGTCTTTAAAATCTTACGATGAAACTGATCCTAATACCCTAATCTCCTCCTGAATTTATCACTAATAGATCTTCGGTAAAACACTGTCAGACAATCCAACCTGTTGACCTTGATTGAAAAATTAAACACTATGAATGCACACATGCAAATCATTTTCTGCGCACTATCCATTTGATAAAACTTCAATAAATGGTAATTATGTCTTTCTCACCATCTGGATAAACAGAAACTAAGTTCTCTTTCAGAAATTCTCAGCATCTCAATATTGTCTAATATGTTAAAGACAAGCATTCCAACGAAAGACAAACATTACTTACAGATTCATAAAACCATTTAACATATTTAATTCTTTAGAGTTCAGTCCAAGTTACCTTCAAAGTGATATCTAAGCAGCTTTCTCGATAATGTGGCCTCCCCAGAAGTAGACTCCAAACAGCACCAAGGCCCTGAGTGACACGCTCAATGTCACGGATATCTTTTCCATGTTGATCAGTAATATCAGAATAGCATAGATCATCTAGTAGTTTCAAAGTGGAGTCAGGCAGAAATGGAACTTCGCCAAGAAGTCTACTGAACGACCTATCTGTGGCTGGAAAGGACTCCAGCAAAGACTTAGCCTGCATTTAAAGACATCATATATCCAATTCTCACAGATAAAACCAAAGTAGAAACATCAAAATAGGTGCCTACCACTTCCAAGAGGAACTTTTCGTATACAACAGTAGCAAATGAACAGTTATCAACTGATTCGGACAACATCAGCGCATGCAGATGGTACACAACATGCAACACTAGCTCATGGCCCTAAAATCAAATTTTCCACATCAGACAAAATAGCATCGAATAAACAATAAACCAAGCTGTCAGTACTAATCCGCAAATAAGCAATGCTATGAAAGGCAACAGATTTTCAAGAATGAAAAACCAATAGCAACAGTGGACAAAGAGTTATTCCTTTAAAAAAAAGTTCTTTGAGAACATCATATGCAAAATTAAACTGGATATTTCACCCAACTACCCTACTCAGAGACATCTTTCCAAGACATGGGATGCATAGACAAATAGAATTCTTTTACACTTTATTTCACGGGTTTTAAATTTCCTGACGCTGCTCTCAAGGTATAAAATTCACGATGGCAGTCATGATACACCGATTATTAAAAACGGTTTGCTGTTGCATAACAAGATTACGAACAAACCCAATTCAAAAGAATAATTCTCGGAAAAACTTCTGTACACCCAAACGGTTATAAGCTGGAGTGAACTCAGCTTTTCAAATCAACTAACTGTATCAAGCTTACTTTTCAACATATTAGCAATACTAACAAATACATAAAAAATAAAAAAAATAAAAACTCAAAATATATATTTCAGGCCATCAGCAACAGCTATCATTCACAAATTACCCAAATGAAAAATTGAACAAAACAAACAAGAGAGCCTGCAAAACCCGGGAAATAGATACCTTTTGCTCTTGGTAATCCGAAATTATATGCTTATGCAGCAGTACAACAATTTCATCATCTGCATCAATCTGCAAGATGAACGAATATACAGATCGTTGAGCATAAACTACAGGTATCAAACAAAGTACTCCAACAGATTCTTGCAAATGACGATTCAATATAGAGAAATTTTTTTTGTTTCCTGATGCTGAAGAAGTTCAAAGGAAACTTTGGATGATCTTTTAGTGCATTGTGCCCTGGCCTTAAAATTGCCGCATTTTAAACTTGAATCCTACCATGTTCAGTCGATCATTTTCAAATTTCATATTGAGTTCAAACTATAATAAGATTCTATCCCTACCTGTGCAACCAACCGAGCAAGTAATGCTAAGCGCATCTGACTACAATCTGTGCCATGCAAATACTTGTATGAGTCAATAATTCGTTCAATCGCCAATTTTCTCACGCTTTGCTCCTGTTCTTGGGTCAACTCAATATATATAGGAAGCTGAGGCAAGTTCTGATAAGTATCTTCTTCTGGAATAACTGGAGAATGATGATAAGATTCCAAAAAGGATGAGGTATCAAGGTCCTCATCTTCATCTTTAACTTCTATATCTGACGGCTTCATTGCAGAAAGGTGCTCATCAATTCTCTGCACAGGAGAATCTATGAGATCTGAAGACAAATTGACCTTCGGATCGGGGTCAACTTCATCCAGTCCATCCAGAACCTCCTCCTTAGGAATAAATTGGTTAGTTCCAGATATTACATGACTATCCAAAATCTTATCGTCACTTTCCGTTTCTGCCATGGGAGTTGGTAAAGGAGTTTCAACAGTCGTCACACTGGAGAGCTGGTTAAGCTTACTGAAAGGAATCGAGCCATCAAAGTCGGACTGCATATCTGTAGTATCATCTGCTGTGGATGTGCTTGTCAGTCCACCAGACACAGGTACACACCGCGGATCCAGACGACGAGGATCCTGAAAATGCCAACCAGATTGAATATCAAAGTAAGTAACAGATTTATATTCCATCTTGGGACCAAACAACTCCCTATTAACATAGTCAAGCACAGGAAGACATTTCATACCCTCCGTGGATCCCTCTTAGAATCATTTGGTAGACTATTCCCATTGGACGCATCAGATATGGATAAAGTGGCTATCGTAGCTGAAGAAAAAGGCAGTTGTATAGTGGGAACTGGAGACTGCACAGAAGATGCTGGGGACCCTGGAACTACTTGTACTGAACTACTTAAAGAACCTGTCTGCCGTGGAACTGGTACGCTCCCAAATCTAGTCAAAGGTGGGGGCATCTTAGGCAAGTGTCTCATATTAGTTATGACAATATCAGCCAACAGATCGGGATGTATATTGGAAATAAGGATTTCAAGTGATTCAGCACCTCTTTCTCCTTCAGCAAGCAAAGCACCAATCACAGCAATCATTTGCTCCACAGGAGTCACTTCACCATCTATTGTAGGCATGTCAGGGGACATTCCGTTCACAGAAGGGGGTTCCCACCCAGCAGCATTCTTTGGAACTGCCAAAGACGAATAGGAATCAGGACCATAACGAGCCCGCTTGGAAGGCATCTCGTGATTATTAGATGCCTCTTCAATATCTACAGGTGGAGGTCTTTTCTTTAACAGCTCCCCTGAAATAGGCAACTGGCTTGATTGTTGATCATCCTGATGACAGATAATTGGAAGGCAATGAAAAAAAATTTTCAGTGATAACATTTTGTGCGTGAAGAAAAGAAAATAATTTATGCAGATGGTGCAGTTTATTACCTTTCCAAACCGAGAATCACGTGAAACACGCTCAGTATTTCTTAACATCTTTTCAACTTGACGGATTACTTGATCAGCTGCATCTCCTGCATTCATAGCTCGTAGAGCTCTAAGCAATCTATCTCTTGACTGAAAATGAAATGGGGACAAACTTGTCAAGCACTGGAGCAGAAAGAAAAATACAATTCTTTTGGGACTTCTGCACTTCTATCTTTTAAATCCAAATTAACCTTGCATTTTCTGCAATATGAGTCTCAAATAAACCCAAAAGCCTACTGTTCATTACTTGCATTAGGAATTTTGCATTGTATGAGGACTGATCCTGGGGGATTTGTGCCAAAACTTGAAGAGTTTTCGCAAATTATGGAAACACACCTAAGCTTCCACTCATTAATTCCTCTCATTTTTGTTTAGATGAATGGTATGAAGGAGAGGAAATATGAATTAGAGATATAGTTTAAGTATATAAATCAAACTCCGATCATTTTCCTCCAAATCACCCCATTTTTGGAGTTAAAAAATGAATGTGGGCCAGGATAGAAAACCAGGGTATTTCGTGTTCTCTTCAAACACTTCTCTTTATGGTTATTTACCTCCGTTTCTCTCAACCCAAAGCACAACCATGGCCATATCATATTATTAATCAATAGATGCTATAAAATGCAAAAACTGCAAACCAAAAAGCAGAAGATACTCCAGAGATGGTAAGACTGCAATAAATTGTCATCTTAAATCAAACAATCCAAGATAACAAGTAGAATTTAACAGAAAAAAGAAGTGATATGAAGAAACACAATAACAGCGGTGACAACAGAAAGATAAATGTACATTGAAAAATAAAACGGGCTACCTCTACAATGACTGGGTTAGTACACCTAAGGAATCCCAAGAACGCAGTTCTTAAGCAATACTGGATACTAGCAGCATGGCGTCCTTTTATTATTTCGACGTTTGGATCAAAATCTAATAGTGCAGAGAGAATTGTATTGTAGTGAATTGGCCTCTTCCTCGCTATGGCTGCAAGACTATTAAACAAAAGAAACATGTTAGAGGAAAAACGCCTAGTAATAAGTGCCAGGTGGAGAAGAAAAGATACTGTTTAAGCAGATGTATTCAAGCTAAAGCACTATGATATGACAACTTAATTAGAAACAACAGACAAGCTCTTTCAGATGAAATCTAATTAGTGCACCACATCTACATCATTCAAAACCTGGCTGAGTCATTCACGCACATGGAAGCATCTCCAGAGGTCCCTAAATTACAGTGTCCGGTAAATCCTACTCATTTTGTACAACCCACAAATATAGTGGACTCAACCAAAATAAGATGCAAATATCTAGGACTTTTTTCAACCAAGATGTTACTCCTAAAATGTCTCAAAAAGGTTAGATATAACATCTATATAGTCTTTACAATTTATAGAACATCAGTCTATTCACATAAATAGTTCCCTGTGGTAATAAGATCAAAATTAGCAATTGAAGCCAAACATTTTATCTCTCATAGCATGAGGATCATGCATACAACTGCCAGGAGAAAAATGGATCATTTAACAAACTCAAAGCCAATAAGTGGGAATCACAACAGACAAGGATAATTTGCATATGGCTTCCCACGTATAAGAACTTTTCAGAAGCAAATGGAGGAAAAACAAGGAAAGAAAATTGCGGAGGAACACTCATGAAGAATTAATCAAATCAACCACCAAACTAACTTATCAAACACATGAAAGTGTTGGTCATTATATAACCACCGAAACAATTATATAAGATTTTTCCACCAGGATTATCCCAGAGGATGATAGTCCTGCAATCCATCTACCTAAAGCATACATCTAGTCCAAACTATGATATAGATGTTCAATAACTTAGTTTAGATGCTAACTACGCACTGGGCGTGCCGATTATAATACTTCTTTTCATAGGTGTCCCAGTGATCGGGTTCGTACTATGCTTTTAATAAATGTGTCTAGTATTGCCTCTTCTATGGTTGTAAGGACTGCAGGAAACAGGTCATGTAATTTATACAAATAAGAAGACATGCTACAAAGAGCTCAAGCCACTTTATGGAACCATTGGCAAGAATTTCCTTGAAACTCAATAATCCACATAATCCTCAAAACAAATTTGTTCAACTCAGAAAATAGGTCTATAAGTAAGGCAGCACACGCTTTTTTACCAGCTCCAGGAAAGAAAACGAAATTAGGGTCTCAAAAATATTTAGTCGTTTATCACGATATTTTTGTTTAAACATAAAAAGATTAATAACCTAAGGATAAGAACAATATTGGCAAGATAAAAATGAAAATTTTCTTACTGATATCATAAAAGTATAAAGTAGTCAATCAAGTAGAATAGCGAAGAGCCTGCAACCCAACTTCACAAATAAAAGAAACTGTAATACTCTTGTTTGAGTAGAATTACTTTTTCGGTTGGTAGCCCTTCTTCATGTATGAGTCAAACGTTATCAATATAGAGTGAGATATCAACCCAAACTTGGGACTAGTATTTTGAAACTAAGCCAATGTAAAGCGAGACACCCAAACCCCCTCAAACTATACCAAATTAAACAGACACCAGGACATAAAGAAAATAGGTCTACCACCAGAACCATCGTGACAACTGGCAGCCAAACACAGCTTTCATTCAGTGGAACCCCGCATCTATACAGCTAATGTCGTCTAACCTAACAAACACACTTGCAGAGACCTAAAACGGTAGAGCAAGTCACATAGGAATAATTGATTGCTAAGCATTGCCAGTTATCACCTATACTATCTACCAATACCATCACTAAGGTCAGCACAACCACCTAGGCTACAACAGCTCAGCTGAGTTCAAGAAAGTAATATAGAGTCTTCAGCAGCAACATCTTGCACAAAGACATTGAGAAATGAAAAATGATGATCACCATGTTCATGATGAGGAAAACTTTTCTACACTTCCCATTTTTCTAACAATAACAGAAAAGCCAATGAAATGCAAATATTAAGCATTTCCACTCAACTTTAGAATTACTGTGTGTACAACTCAGTCAAGCTGCACTCTACAGCTTCCAAACAGTAAATTTGAACAAGCATTCACTACTTAAACTGTGTAAGCCCTTTCCAGTATTCAGATATTAACTGCAATATAGGTGTTAGAAATAGTCGTTTAAAGGTTCAAGACCATTTTGATGGTCTAGGTGGACATTCCCATCCTAAGATGTATGCATTACCAATAACTCCTTAGACATGGAAACTTACACCATATCTTATTTGCAATTCCCGTAACAAACAGTTTCAGATTCAACAGAGATATTGTGAAATTACTGCTGGTAATATGAAGTTTAACAAAACAAAGGTGTCTACATAAACTTTCGTGTAAATCAAGGTGAAAAGAACCAAAGAAATATTGAATCATAAACCTGGGTCAAAAATAAATTTTGATTACTAAATGTGTTAAATGTGAATCATCTGTAGTTATCAATACATTTGCAAATAGGTCACACGTTATTAGCTGTACGCATATACAGCAAGAAACTTAAACATTGGTAAAATAATTGAAATCTCTAACAGTTTACAAATATAAACTGGGTTGCTTGACCATGTTTCCCTCAGCACATGAGATGACCATTTTATCCATCAGTTATTCAATCTTATCACCGGCCAAGGGTGCTCCACAGTACCCAAAAATTGCACTTTTAACATGTCTAGCCCTGTAACTCCCACTATCTGAACCACCAATGCAACGGTATCCAATGCCATTACCTCCTCATAAGAGAGCTGGTCAGCATGCTGCAATAATATCACAAACAAGCAGTTGAACTTGCACTAAAGCTGTTCCCATCCTTCAGTTATCCCTCCATAAATTTCAAAGATGACTAAACTGATGACATAAGAGTTTACTGTCGAAACATTAAATATTTAAGGGAACCCCAGAAAAGACATGGAAGCATCACATCAGATTACAACCGCAAACATCAGTGTTGCAACTTCAGTGAGATTCACTTTCTTTCATAGAAAGATGAAGGATTAAACTACATCTGCTACAAAATACTTGTGGACAGAATAGAGATGAGGGAGGGGAAAATAAAGGTTACAACAGCACACCAAATCCTGCCATTTGAGGAAACAAAGATGTGTATTCACTCTTAGTTTTATTTCATAAAAATCACTGCAAGAATTCTTGGAACGTTCCACATACAGATGCATGAAGTCATCATGATTATATTTGCAACACCTGCTATGCATTTTGTTATTCTTTTCATCATTCAATTTTGTATCAAAGAACTATATCGTGATCTATACATTCAGTGACCGGATACCAATAGTCATACTCATGTCTCACGAAAGAGTTGTACAATAATAGTGTGTATGTATAGACCCATGAAAATGTAGAGAAAACTAAGTGAAATAAAAAATACCAATGCAAACCCACATCTCACTTGTGTTACTTTGCTTGATAACACATAATAGATCATCCAACAAAACTTGAACATTTCTAGAAAATATAGAAACTAGAAAGCAAACTTGACCGATTTTGTTGATTAAGAATATGTGATTTGGCATCAAAGAGAGCAGAACAAGTGAAATGGAAAAAGTAGTACAGACACTGCAATACGTACAGGTTCCTCTATCTTTAGATCCCAGATCCTGCCTAATTAATTATCCTATTTTTTCAGGACACATTAATTCCTACTTATTTTTAGGTAATGATCCTGTCAAAGATACACACATCCCTACTATGGAATGACAAAAGAAGACAAAGGAATTCCTAACCATGAGAAAACTATGCATTTATACCAAGATATTGAACATTAAACAAACTGGGCAAAGAACTTACTACCAGCAAATGAGTACTCACCAGTTGACAATGGAAATTACCACGGAACCAGGGTGACCACCAGCCGCACGCAACAAATTTAATAGAATGTCCAGAGTTTTATTTGCTTCAGACATGAGAATATACCGGTCAAGAATAGGATGTCCACCAACCAGCCATGATATATTAAAAGTCCTCATACTTCCTGTTGAATCTAAAACAAAATTAGCACCCAAAACCAACATCAAATACATGAATTCTAGAATTGTAGAACAAACTGTTCTCAAATTTTAGAAGAGACTGCCTAAAACTTACACTACAAAATCTCAGTAAGATACCTCGTTGTTTGTAGTAGACAGTAAAACTGTTGATTGTTCATTTTTATCGGAAAGTTAAAAAAAATATTCCTCAAAGTTGGAATACAGTACCTCCTAAAATAGGTTTTTCAGAATCATTGGCATCAGATGTGAACAGCAAAACATATGTTTCCAAAAATTTCAACGCAAGCAACTTTCTCCCCACAGAACCAGGCTACAACATGCAATTGCAAATTTACGGTTAGACGAATCTTCAAAAATCTAGCAAAAACTTCAGTTCATTCAAATTACCAATGTTATAGTTTCTTTAGTTATCAACTATATATGGCCAGGAATAAAATGGAAATGCACTCCAAGAGGACAAACGAAGTTCAATTTCAGTTACATGATTTCTAGGAAATCTGTCCTCTCCAGCAGTTCATACTAGCATTCAGAACTATAAACTTAAATTAAAAAAAACTCATAAAATCTAAATCATTGCCACATCGGTCTTTCCATGAAAACCAGCAAACAAATCCCTCATAAGGCAAGCCCTTTCCTTCTCATGATCCACCACCACACCATTCGATTAAATAAAAGAATATGGAGAGAAAGAAACTTGGAAATTGTATACATTACCTGTTAAATACAAATAGTAATTCCAAATATGTAAGTAACATCTCCAGTATCTCAAAGAATCTATAGCAGTGTATTCCTTTTTATGGTTTGTTGATAGAAGTCAAATACATACATCATATAGGTTAATTCTTTTTCCTGAAGACATATGACAATATGAGCTTACTGACCTATGGTGTTATAAAGGATACAATAAGGATATTTGGGTGCATTACGAGTCAGATACATCAGAAAATACAATACATACTATAAGCATGCAAGAAGTCTAAAAGTTGTATCGTATTTTTTGTTCTTTTTAGAGATTTCATTTATCAAGTGGTCTCTATACCTTTTTGTCTGCCTTCCTTAGAATCTATTTTTATTCTTCATTCGGATATACTTGTTGAAACAATTGAAAAAGGTAATAAGCTCATGAGTTAAGTCTTACTTCATAGTTTACAAACGAGAAGAATTTCATCTCCAATTTAACTTAGACATAGCTCGCATCTTTTTGGGTGTGAAGAAGTGTCGGATAAATAAATATATACAACACATATGCATTTTCAAGTTGTACCAATCATGGCACCTTTGATCTCAGTAAAGGATAAAATGCAGACAAACATATGGATGTTACCACCAACCTCTAATGCAATAGAAAACACGGCATCTTTCAACTTGGCCATCCACGACCAAAGTTCTTCAAGCCATATGTCGACTTTACCTCTCCGGTGAAACTAATTAAGATCCAAAAGTAATCAATCAACTTGCACAAAATGATTTAAAAAAACAAGAGATAACTGGGAGTTAAACTAAACTGAGTATCATATCAACTGAGTATATTTTCTTTATACTGTTTCTGATTAACAGGAACTGGTTTACTCAAGAAAAAGACTTGCTCTCTGGAAATTGTATCTGTTGCCTTGTACTGACTTGAACTTTGACTATGCTGAGCATTGATTCCATTATCTAGAACAAGCAAGCCCTTCGAGATCACTAGGGTTATGGGAAAGGAGACTATTTTTCTTCAAATTATCAAAAGCATTCAGATGGAAAAGTTGCAAAGTAATAGATAAACAAACACAGCCGGTGAAACATACTTACTCAGATTACCTATGTCAAGTACATGTGTGTCTGTATTTTTATTTTATTGTTCTTAATAACCCTACACATGTTCTTGCTTATAAATACACAGAATGAGTGTGAGTGTGTGAGAGTGTGTGTGTGTGTGTGTGTGTGAGAGAGAGAGAGAGAGAGAGAGAGAGAGAGAGAGAGAGAGAGAGAGACCTGCAATGTCATCTCCTCCAATACGTTAAGGAAGAAAGTTGTTGCACTAACTATTGATTGCCTTGAAACAAGACTATCACCATCTTCCAGAAACGCCAATAAGACAGGCATTAGTACAGAAGATTCCTCCATTGCTTTTAAGCCAATATCCTCAATTACCCTGCCAGCCACAAAGAATAATAGATCATAGTTAAGCTTGACAAAACATCTGAATTTCCCACAAGTTAGCCACAAAGAATAATAGATCACAATGTCTACACATTCCCAGCAGAGAAATAGCCCAAAACCCAAAATGCTAACATATCTAGCCTCGGCACCGGATATATGGAAATCAAGTGACTTGGTGCATGCAACAAACAAGTTTCAAAGGCATAGTTTGATGCATAAAACCCACAAGTTAGTCACGGATCAATGAAGGTAGCAGTTAGCATCTATTTAACAGTTAATATGAACAGCGCTTCCATTGGAAAGATGACTAGCTAGCATCAGAGTTAAAACTACAGTATCTCCGTGATTATATCTATTCATCCGAGTCACGAAAAAGACAATTCAAAAATCCTCCTTAAAATAGAAAGGTTCTATAAAAGTTTGGTATAATTGGGCATGCAACCAGAATAAAGATCAAAACTTTAATGTCACCGAACTGGTGCAGCAACGAGTTCTTATTACTAATATCCTCTAGAATCCCTACAAAAGATCCCCAATAAAAGTTCAACATGATCAAAGAACAACGGCAAAAAAGAATGCAGCTCACAAGGACAATTAGACGAGCAAAAACTTCAAATCCAACAAAATCGACAAAGTTCAGAAGCAACTACAATATGCTTCTTCTCGCCCAATCAATCGTATATGACTTGCAATTGTAGAATTTAGGGTTTCAAACACTCACCCGAGGAGGGATAACCGGACGAGGCTTTCAGGGGAGGACTGGAGTTCGACCAAGTAGGGGAAGAGGTCGGCGGCCATGGAGGGCTCCATAGATAACAAAATATCCTTGGCCTGCTTCAAAGACGAGAGCTTGACGGCCAAATCGCCATGGTTGTTGACCTTGGCGAGGAGAGAGAGAGCCTGGTCGTTCGGAGCAGCTGCTCCGGCCATCGCGAACGCGAATAGGCGGCGACTGGTTCGAATTGAAGGGGGTAGTGGTTCAATTTGGGTGGGGCTAGGGTTTTGAAAAGCGGGGAGAAAGGGGGTTTTGGTGGGGTTGGGGCGGTGGAGAGGGGAAGCGCATATATGATGGAAATTGAAGGCGGTGAAAGTAAAAACAGCCAACCGATAGCGGGCTTGTTTTGTTTATTCAATAATAATTGTGTTGTGGAAAAACACAGAGGATTTCGGTTCATGTGGATTTTGAGGATGCGTGCGGTGAGCCCGGTGTTTTTTTTTTTTTTTTTTTAAATGAAGTGAGCCTGGTGTTCGGTGGTCGGACCGAATGATACAATGTTCAAAAATTACAAGGAAACAGAATAAAAGAGTGGTGCTTGGGTCCCACTAGAGGGATTTCCCCTCTATTCATTTTTCTAACCACCAAAAATTAGCGGTGAGCATCACCACTCCCATCACCATCACAGATCTCAAAACTCACTTAACATTCAATGGTTTTGGATGAGGTGGTAATGCTAACCACCCCTTTTTGGTGGTGAGCGAAAATGGACTCGATTTCCCCTCTCGTTTTCGATGCTAAAGATCCTAATTTCATAAACAGAATGGTTCACATTTTTTATTATCATGAGTGGAATACATTACAAAAAATAAATTCACTTGAAGATCATTTAATCATCTATATGGTGTAAGGAATTGACAATTTAGGTAATAACTAAGTTCTTCATCATAATGAACCAAACATTTAGATGTTACTACGCATTACTAAATGATGTCTTATTGCAATGATTTTTTGTAGACACTACTCTCTTAGCACCTGATCACGCGGGTGCTAATTTTATTTTCTTTTTGGTGGCTTGATTTTTTAGTATATTGAATTTTCGTTTTGAAAATAAAATTGTATTTTTATGAAAGTTACGCTTTTGATCGGTTTTGCATGAATTCTTTGTCCTTAGAAATAGTGAATAAAAAGATACGCTTGCATTGCTCGAGACGAAAATTAGCAACGTTGAAATATGGCAAGAAGAATCGTGATGTGGTGTGAAGCACTTGTGATGCAAAATAAGCCTCTCGCACACGTGTCTAGTTAGAATTAATGAAGTAGTGTTATTTATTTTGAATGAACAATATATATTTTGTGGTTTAATGGGATGTCATCAATTTCATTGTAGGTACTACGAATTATATCCGTTTTTATTTTTGGGAACTTCATTTTACTCGCTTATTTGTACGTCTTGATGACCGTATAATTATTCAAATTGCTAAACATGAATTGCGCAATCCGAAAATCTGAACTGTGAACCAAATCAAATTAGTTGGATTTGAATGACGTTTGATCGAATTATTTTTATCTACAAATCCAATATGATAAATATTTATGGTTCAATTCTTAATTTTTGGTCAAACTTGATTTGATCCAATCCATGCACACCCATAAGAAGCAAAATAGATGTTGAATGATTATTTGGAGATAAACCTAGAAGGACGTGACAGAAAAAACAATATGCATTATTTCATTGTAGAAGTTATGCAGAAAATATAATTGGCCCAAGTTGGGATCGGAGATTTTTTTTTATGCATTTCTGTAGGTTATGCGTTTATAGGCAGAGTGTGATGCGGTTTTAGATCAAAATTGTAAATCAGACCATCTTACATGGTTTGACATATATTGGCAAAAAAAAACATGGTTTGACATAATCTCAAAGCAAAGCTGAACCATGCACTAGCAATGTCGAGCGATTTGGTTAACCACAACTATCAGTTTGGTATGGGCAAACTTTATGAAGTATGCATTTATAAATATTTTAACGCTTATTTATGTCTCACTTTGCCTTCTGTTAGTTAAAATAAATTTAAATTTTTTATTAAATTTAATTAAGTGTTGCAGTATTGATCGAAAAAGAAGGTTAAGAGACATAAGTCTCCATACATAATATATACATGTCAAGGTGTGTTTGCCTCCTTGTACTGTGCATTTATTTATGGTGAATCAACCAAGGTTTAGAAATCATAGTGGGATTGGGTCTGTCTATTACATAGAGTATGGGTGGGCACGGGTCGCCCGCGTAACAGGAAACCCGCAAATTTTGGACTGGACCGTCCCGCAATTGAACGAATCGGAACGGGTCAATAAATTTTTTACATAAACCCACCCCGGACCGTCCCGCAAGAGAAATTGCAGTCCGGGCCGCAGATCCTATTAATTCAAACCCATATTGACACGCATGACCCACAGTTTTTATTCATATGTTTCTACACAATTTTAGGCAATGCATTTTGCTACTTTCTGCACAGTTTAAACTATGATTGTCAACTATTTTAGCTTCTTGTGTTTAATATAATTATGTTTGTTTGTGAGTAGAAATTAAAGTCTCTGTTGCTCAAGATATTCCTACGGCAAGTTCCAAAGTTAATGAAAGGCCCTCAACTAGCAATAGTACTCTAGGTTCTAAGGCAAAGGGAAATGCAAAGACAAATACACATTGAGCTCTCTTTATAGTTGTGTAAACTATTTTTGTTGGTCGTTTTTCATTATGGATTTTAATATGTAAGACGAATTGTCCAAGTTGTTTTCATTTGTGTGTAATGTTGGTAGCAATTACATTCATTTATGAAATAATTGTCTATTTTTGATATATTAGATTGTAATGTCATAATTTTATCTATTATCGGTTTTTCTTGAATGTAATTTACTATGATCGCGAAGTGTCCCGCATTTAGGACCGGACCGTCTAGCAATAAAATGGGTTTACTCTTGTCCAATCAAAATAATTTATGGACAAAATTTAGACAGGACCGGACCGTATGAAAATAGTGGGACGGGCCGTGGATCTATAATTTTTTGGACCGGACCGGACCGTGCCCACCCCTCACATAGAGTTCATAGATGTTTCCTACTTCTAGTTTACACAGTCATGCCCAGATACAAATTACCACAACAGTCCCCCTTGAGGGTGAAGAATTGAAGAAGTAGGCGCATCAGATCTTCAGACGAATAGTGCAGGCGATTGATGAAATCATCGCGGTAGGCACTCAGGAAGAATGTAGGTCCAATGGGAATCAATTTAGGGAAATGTTAACACCAAAATCATACTAAGGAAAACTCAATGGGAAAAACCAAACAAGAGGCGAAGGTTTACGCAGATATGCTTGGTATTGCCTTCTTCATTTAATCAATACATGTTACATGTGACATGATCTTCATGGATTTTCTTCAGGACATCACAAATAGAAGACAGTTCATTAGCATGCAGAATATACTTAATACCAACCCGAAACCAAACACATTCAGGTGTTGTTTTACTAAGGGTAATGAGTTCGGCATGACTCGATGAAGTGGCAACTAAAAGTCTGTTTCCGTAGACTTCCGTGATATAGTGGCATTCCCCATGGTAAAGACATAACCAATTTGGGAACGTGCCTTGTGCAGGTCTGAGAAGTAACCTGCATCAGTATAACTAACAAGGCAACCATCACTTCTTGGATCTAAGAGGGGTAATCCATCATGAGATGCCTAGAATAGGATAAGCCCATATTCACAGTACCTTTAAGGTAACATAAGATGTCTTTGACACCAGTCCAGTAGTAACGTGTAGGTTCTTTGATATTAGTTTAATAGTAGCGTGTAGGCGCATAGCTTTACTAAGCTAACAAACGAGATGTCTGGTCTAGTGTATTGAGTTAAGTACAATAAACACCAGCTACACTTAGACATGGAACTTTGGGCTCCAATACCAACTCAGTCATACTCTTCGGGATTAAATTGGTCTTAATTAACATTTACAGAACAGATGACCATATGCGTACTTGATGGTTTTGCTTTATCCTCATTAAAAAAATCGCAACATCATCTGTATGTAATTCGACTACTGAACCAAAATACCATCAGTGCAATGTTCAAGTTAAGAGTTAAGGTAGCTGGACCATACCTAGGTCATGCATCTCAAATTCCAACTTCAGGTGCAAAGTGGTTTTCTCAAGATCTTACGGTGTATCAAGGAAAACTAACACAAATCCAGAATGTGATAAACACAAAAGGGCATAATTTGTTATGCACATATCCCTCGAATTGAAGAGGGTGTTTCGTGGTCTAGGACTCTTTGAATCAGTTATCTCAAGTCCTTCAGGTACTTTATTGTATATCTCTTATCAAGATCCCCATAGAGATACGATGTAACCACATTCACAAGTTGTATATTCAATTCTTGGGAAGCCTAAAGTTATAACGTCCTTGACGAGAGAATTCGTCTAATGGTAATCAATGTCAGGGCTAATAAAAGAAGCCTTGCACTTGGAGGCATACATGCACTATTTCATTTGTCTTGTTACGCTCTTACGAAATCCACATGTAACCTACAGGGTTCACATTGGGTAGTGTGGGAACTACAGGTCCAAACACTTTTCGCTTTACTAAAGAATCTAATTTGACCTGCATTGTTTCTTTCTATTTGACTAATCAGTTCGATGTTGTGCTTCATCAATGCAATGCGGTTTGATAAGCAAAGATATCATTTCGATTTCATAACTCATCCAAAGCATTCATAATGGACCGAGATCTTCTGGTCTAGGGAGTTGGATTTGGAGTTCTCTCTGAGACGTCTCTGTAATACCTCGAAAATCCAAGGTGGTTGTTAGGATCGAAGTAGAGGCCGCCACGAGTCTGTGACATTTTTCAGTGTATTCTTCTGAGTTCGGAGCTATTTTTACCGAATTTTAGAGTCGGATAAGTAGAAATGAGCTTTTTTTTTGTGAGCTGTCATTTGCAGGCTCTCATTGGGCCAAGCTAGCTGAAGAAGTGAGGGAAGCCTGCTGCTAACCCATGCTCTTCCCTTTTCTTCAAACTTGTTTTCCTTTCTCCCGAAAGCTTCCCAATTTCCCTCATAACCCATAAATCTCTCAAAATTCATATCTTTCAAACCACAATCCCAATTTACAAGCCGTTTGTTGTTGTAGATTTGTAGGAACGAGCTCTACGGGTTGAGGTAAGCCTCTTTACACTTTCTGTGGTTTCAGTTCGTGGGTTTTTGAGGTTTGAAGCTAATTTAGGTGTTAAAATTATCATTTGAGGTGGAGGATTCATTGGGTTATGATGGGTGAGGCAATGAATCAGTTTCAGATTATGGGTTTCAATTTCAGAGGTAATTCTTGCTCTTTCTTGGCTGGTTATAGTTGAATTCAAAACGTGTAATTAGTTGGTTTGATTCTTTGCATATTGGTTTCGAGTTAATTGAGTATAGAAGATGAATTTCCAAAAAATTGCGATTTCGATTGACTGAGTTTACCTCTCATTATCTCACTGGTTATAGCTCCGTTTGGAATGAAATTTATCGAGTTTCGCAATTGATTTGTCCATAAACAAAACCCTGTTGGTTTCATTGAATTTGGTTGAGTTTTGGTTAGCCATTTGGGTATATGAAGTTGGGTCACGAAATTGTCGAAACAGAATTCCAGTTTTACATGTCTTACTCGAGATGTCGATAGCTCACAAGTTACAGCTCTGATTACTATTATCTTTATATGGTTTCGAATAGAGTTTAACAAGCTTTGTACCGCATACTCTTTTTCTTAGTTTTGATAAGTTTTGATAGGTGAAGCGAGGTGATAAAAATAGGCTCCTGAACAGATTATCTGTTGGCAACAAGAACACTTGTTGTATACTTTTCGGTTTGGGTAGAGTTGGTAATTTGCCTGTGGGTTTGACTAATTGAGTAATTAGTCAATAAATCTTGTTTATTTTGAATGTTAATTGGTTCTTTTGGTGATTGTGGTACTCTGTACAATTCTGGTAGAGTTGGCTTTTGAGATTGAGAGTGTTGAAACTATCTAGGCTTCGGTGGTGGTGGTGATTCGGTGTACTGGCTTTGCTTGGCTGCAAGGTAGGGTGTTACGACCCGTCCCGAAAATTTCAGTGAAATGATGAAAATACCCCTGGAAGTCAAACAGTTGACTTTTGAATAGTGGGAGTCTACGTCGTCAATATTGGATTCGTTGCGAAGAGCTCGACGATACGAGTGCGTTGGCGAAGACGGAATACAATTTGGAGTCGTATCGAACACGTTATGAAGGAAAAAGGGAATTAAGGTGTAGGGGCTTCCACGTGGCAGCCCGTGATTCGCTGGAAGCTGGGAGACGCTTCTGGAAAGGTCGGTTCGGATTTAAGAACTGAACTAGCCCAAGTTTCCTTTTTAGGAAACCCGACGCCACCCAAGAACCCCATTGTCGTTCAACGTTGTCAGGCCATCGATCGGACCTCCGATCACCACCAACAGCTCCAGCTCGACGAGATGAACTCGGAGCACCCAAGATTGGCGGCCGCAACCTTCAGAATCGCCGGCAACTAGAGCTCGAAGGAGTTAGATTTTCCGATGTGATTTCCGGCCGAAACCGGCCTTGGTAAGCTTCAAAACCTTCATTTTTGGATTCCTCGTCGTCCGTAGATGAATTTCCATATAAAGATCGTTTGATTTGGTTGAGAATTGAAGAAGTTACAATGTTGGGGAAACCGGCCGGAATGTCGCCAAAATCTAGAAAATTTCGGTGACGGCATGGCGGCGCTGAAGAACACGCCGGAATCTGGAAAATTTCCAGATTCTGATGAGTTTCCCGGCTCCAGCAACGGTGCGGCGGCGATGATGTCAGCGACAGTGTGCTGACATCAGCACCCAGTCAGCGCCATGTGTGCAGCAAGTCAGCGCCACGTCAACACTGTATCAATGCCACGTCAGCACCGGCGTGCTGACGTCAGCACCGTTGACCGCCGTTGACCGACCACTTTTTCGAGTGGAAACGATGTTCCGGATTCAATGGTGAACTCTGTTTCGCCATCCGAGATACGGTTAAACCCCGATTGAGCAAAACTTGGAAATTAGGGTTTTAAAGGTGATAATTAATTACGGACTTTCTGACGAGTGATTCATGGAAGACTTGTAGGTATCCGAGTACCGGTGGACACCACAGTCAAGCATTACAGACAGATAAGTTCAACAGCTTGGAATGACTGTGAGTGGATGGGTTTTGTTTTCTTAAAGTGATGGTTTTCATTAAATTCAGTATTTAGCAGTATTATACAGATATTTGGATTTATGGCATGAGATTGTCAACAGTACCTAGTACACCTAGTCGCACACATAGGGCTCATTTGACACGCAGGACAGGACTAGACTACACTATATCCTGGGTTTAGTTCGGACTGGACTGGACTGGACTGTCTTAGATCAGACTAAATCCTGACTTACGTTTGGTACTTCACCGGACTAAAAACCCAAATCTGATGATAACATGATTTTGCAGCGGTTGAATGCTCAGACACCAAGCTCAATCCAACATCAAAACCAAAATTCCAACATCAATTCAACATACACCAAGCAAGCTCAATCCAACATCAAAACCAAAATTCGAACATCAATTCAACAGACACCAAGCTTAATCCAATTTTGCATAAATTTCAAAATGAAATCAAACCATCAACAGAAAACCTAGATAAAAAAACACAGAAAGAATGAGAAAGAAAGAGGAGCAGGAACCTAGCTCGTACCATCCGAACCCCATTGAAATATTGAAAATCCAAATCCAAGCGATGGCGAGGCGAGGCGAGCGACGACGAGATCTGGGCGAGCGACGGTGAGGCTAGCAACGACGAGGTCTGCCCAAGCAACGGCGAGGCGAGGAGAGGTGAGGCGAGCGACGGCGAGGTCTGGGCGAGCGACGATGTGGCGAGCGACGACGAGCACGCGTCTGGAGCCCGTGAGGTTGGCGAGCGACGGCGAACGATGTCGTTGGCACTGGGCAACGGCGAGGACGGCGAAAAATGGCGAGCGACGGCTTTGGCGTCGTTGGCGTCCGGCGTCGTCGGGCACTGGGCGTTGGTGTTCAACGTCGTTGTTGCGGGCGTGCTATTTAGGGAGCACCTTTTGGAGCTCGCTATTCTGGGCCAGATAATCCGCTCAAAATGAAACGCGGGTGCTATTTAGCACCATTTAATTTTGTCCGCCGCTATCCCAAACATGGGACTCAGGACTATTTAAGAATAGTCCAGCCCAGTACCTCTTAGTGAGGCTTGCCAAACAGCCCCATACATTACATTTTAGTACCAGGACTATGGTCGTAGGACACATCGTTCACGTGTCAGTTCACCAGCACCGAAGACCCCACTTGCTAGCTATCCTTTCCCGTGAAAGCGTACCCTGATGCTTATCCAGGGTATGGAGGTGACACCATTCAGCTTTCACGTGATCGTAGATACATTTTCTATTTATACGTACAAGCTTACCCTGTGGATTTCCGAGGGTATCGTATGTGCTTGACCAAAGGTGTACCGGATGTACGGGTTTGTTATACGAGATTATTATGCTTATTACGGATTTTACAGCAGGGGGTTCTTTACACTATTTTCAGAAATGTTTTCGAAAGCTTATTTGTTTTTCCATCCACTTACCCTTTTGGTTTTGCACCCCCTCAGGGATTAGTAGCTGGGTTGACCAGAGACGCGAGGAGAGGCAGTACGATGGCTCTGCATCCGTCCCGAGAATGTAGGGACATCTCTTATTCTGTTCAGTTGTCAGATGCTTCCGTTGTGTTTATTCTTCTGTTGTAGATGCTCTGATATGCTTGTGTGTATGTATGTAATGGGCCCAGCCGTGTGTTTGTGATTTTGTTGCCTTTGATTTTATCGTCTGTGTGTGTGGGTATAAGCTTCGTCACCCTTCGGGAGATGGCCATACATCCCGGGCCCACTTTTTTTGGGATGGGGTGTATCATAGAGGGTTTTTGTTGGGGTTTAATTTCCGTATTTATTTATATTATCTTGATTTGTATGTTTGTGTAACTTGGATGCAAGCATGAAATTAATTATGAGTTGATATTTGCTGGATTGGTTGGCTGTTTTGGTTGATCTTATAATTGATTGTAATTCCTGATTTATATGCTTGCTTGATAAGCATGCTCATATCGTGACATATGCCATACAATCATATTGATAGTCTTGAGAGTTTGGGTTGAGTTTATGGAGATGGATATGTATTAGATTATGGGACTCTTGCATAGTTGAGTTAACTTTTATGTGTCCAAGATCTATGATCAGCCCAACCGTGCACAAACAGAAGAGTCCAGTAAAACCATCTATTCGGGTTTCGGATTTGGTAGCTGAAAGTATTACTAGATGACTAGCAAGAGGGGTCTATATTTACGTTGTGAGTTGAGGAAGAAGGCAACATTGCATTGCATTCATTCATCATCATACTTTCATGATTAATTGTTATATGTATGTTTTGTGTTGATTGTTTTGCCCCCTACTGAGCTCGGCAAGCTCACCCCTAGAACTTTGTGCCCGCAGGTCCGTGAAGTAGGGCGTAAAGAGAATAGCCAAGTGAAGACAATTTAGATTATAGGAGGTTCTTGTGTTGTAATTAAGACCTTTCTTGTCTTTTTGTAATAAGATGAAGATCTTGTTTTACTTGGCTATCTTGAGTAGTTTTGTAGCATTTACGCATTTTATTTTCTTTCGTAACATTTCAATTATAGAAGCCCCTCGTAAGCTATATAATTGAGATGTGATTCACACCCTAATTCGGGGCTTGGCTAAAGCTCGGAATTGGGGCGTGGCACAATGGTATCAGAGCACTAGGTTATAAGTTCTCAAGCCTTTTGTTTCATTTTAGGGTTGGTTTGGTGCTGGTACGTTTACTTGAACTTGTATTTGTGACCGATGTGTGTTTTGTGTGACTTTTTGTCTCTATTTTCTTTGCTTATTTGTGTTGCTCTTTGTTTTTCTATGATTGTTCTATGTTTACTGCTTAATAGATTTACTTTCTCAGAGCCAAATTAAGAAGTTTCCCTTATAGCACTAGGCCACAAAGTGGAATACATAACACCTCGTAGACAATGGATGGTGAAAAAATTGTTATGAGCTCCTGCAGAAGACCAATACATAACGTGAAACCTATTTTCGTTATCTATATAGGCCCAAAACCATTGTCATTGAATGTCTAGGAAGAGGAAGACAACGGTTTTTTAAAAAACGTTATTTGTAAGAATGCGGTAGTTACTGTGCACTTAAGAGGAAGACAACGGAATTTTAAATAATCGTTGTTTGTAAAAAAAAACAGGTAGTTACTGTACACTAAGGGGGAAACCAAAATCAAAACACAGGAGAGGCGCGAACTTAGCTTATTTCCATCCAACCCATTCGCAAAAAAGACTCTAACTTCAGTAAACCCAGATTCACAAAACCTTCCGATTCCCACCCACTCAATCGTTCCCATTCCCACCCATTTCTCACAAAATCGAGTTCAAACCAACCGAAATTTCACTATCGGCGACTTAATCTTGTTGCTTGAACCCTAATTTTTGCATACCCACTCTTCGCGGCTTCGAACCTAGCCTTCAACCATTCCAGTTGTGAAGTATAGGGTTCTACTGGGTTGAAATCTACTTGGGCTCATGTCAAATTCTTCTCAGATTGAGGTAGAAAGCAAAGGTAAGAATGATTTAACTTAATGCAAATCTGGGGTGAATGGGTTTCAAATATTTTAGCAGTTTTAACTTCTTTGGTTTAATTGGGTTCACATTCAGTGCAATTTGTGTCGTATTTGGAAGTAGATTATGGTTTTGAATTCAAATTGGGTTGGGTTTAATTTGGGTTCAGATCCACTCATTATAGGGTTTGAAGGGTTTCAGCATTTTGGAAGAAACCTTGTCTGAGCATACCATTGTATTGTGTGTGAATGATGAGTTCAATGTTGAAAGTAAATATGTTTTGGTATTTTGTTCTAAGTGTGGCTGGGATTGCGGGTTCCAAATTGACATTTCGACATCAGAAGGAGGTCCATATAGTAAACATTGAGCTCTCTGCTGCAGCTAAAACAAGTATGTTTCCTTTTAATGTTAATTTTTTGAATGTCAAAGTGCATCGCTTGCTTAATGTTCTCTTTTTGAGTGTTAGTTTGCTAGGGTTAAAGTAATTGCATAATGAACTTTCATATTGTTCTGAATGCTGCTCATTTGTCTTCCAATTAAATTCATAGTCAATGCAGTAGATATTTCTGTTGTTCTAGTAATAAAAGCTGGTTTTGTTGTCTTTACCACTTAGAAAATGGATAGTTGTTGGATGCAAGCAGATAGGCGATCGAAGCAGTACCTGAATGGGGTTGATAATTTTTTGGAATCTGCCCTGAAACATGCTCCAAATCCTGAAAATATTAGTTGTCCATGTCAGAATTGTGGAAATATGAAAAAATTCTCCATAGAAGTGGTTAGGGAACATTTATTTTTCAGAGGGATAGACACTAGTTATAAGAATTGGATATGGCACGGGCAAGTTGCCATGGATGCAGCGTCGACTCCGAAAGGAGAAACTCCATGCGGTTCTGCTGAAACTGTAAATGGAGGATTTTGGGACTACGATGAAGTCGATAGACTTGAGGATGAGACTTTCATGTTCATGAAGGTCGTGGAGGATGGAGATAAGCCTCTATATCCTGGTTGTGCTACGTTTACCAAATTAGGCACACTTGTACGCTGGTACAATCTAAAAGCCAAGCATGGGATGACCGATGCTTGCTTTAGTGAAGTGTTGCTTGAGCTTGGAAGGGTACTTCCAGAAGGCAATGAGATTCCATAGTCCTTGCACGAAGCGAAGAAGACCATGCGGGCATTAGGGATGGATTACAACAAGATACATGCATGTCCTCATGACTGCATCTTGTTAGAAAACAATACGAAAATCTTACTAGCTGCCCTACATGTGGTCACTCGAGATGGAAGGTAACAAAGAATGGAGTTATGAAGAAAGGGGTGCCAGCAAAAGTACTATGTTACTTTCCTCCTATTCCTTGATTTATGAGATGGTTTCGGTCTTGTGAAACATCAACTGAGTTAACATGGCATGCTAGAAGACGAGTGACTGACGGTCTTATGGCGCATCCTGCTGACTCCCCTTCTTGGAAGTTAGTGAATCAGATGTGGCCTGAGTTTGCTAAGGATCCAAAAAATCTTCGGCTTGCACTTTCAACGGATGGCTTCAATCCTCACGGTTCATTAAGCAGTACATATAGTTGCTGGCCGGTTATGTTAGTGAATTACAACCTCCCTCCAGAATTGTGCATGAAACGTAAATTTATAATGCTAAGTATGATGATTTCATGTCCTAAACAGCCAGGAAACGACATAGATGTTTATAATGCTAAGTATGATGATTTCATGTCCTAAACAGCCAGGAAACGACATAGATGTTTATTTGGCACCATTGATTGAAGACTTGAAAACTCTATGGGATGGAGTTCCAAGAGTGTATGATGCACATAAAGGAGAGCATTTTACATTGAAGGCTGCTTTGATGTGGACCATCAATGACTTTCCAGCGTATGGGAATTTGTCTGGCTCTGTTGTACATGGGTACAATGCGTGTCCAATCTGTATTGATGAGACAAAGCCCACTCGGTTGGCACATGGGAATAAAATGCCGTATATTGGGAGCCGTCGTTTTTTGCCTCGATATCATCCTTATAGAAGGCAAAGGGTTACATTCAATAATCAACAAGAATTTGATGAAGCTCCTGTCCCGTTAACTGGAGAGGAAGTATTGGAAAGGGTTAAATGCATAGAGTACAAATTTGGGAAGAAAGTTCACCGGAAACCTCCTGGGCCAAATGATCCAAAGCCTATTTGGAAGAAGAAGTCAATCTTCTTTGAACTCGAATACTGGAAGTTCCATTATGTGAGATATAACCTGAATGTGATGCATGTTAAAAAGAATTGTCTTGAAGCTGTTCTCGGTGCTCTTTTGGAAATTCCTGGAAAAACCAAAGATGGACTTGCAGCTAGGTTGGATATGATGGACATGCGAATTCAGACTGACTTACAGCCAACCGAAGGAGAGAAACAAGCAAAGTTGCCAATGGGAAGTTGGAATTTGTTCAAAGAAGAAAAGAGATCTGTTTGCAAATCTCTATGTGGAATGAAGGTTCTTGAGGGGTATTCGTCTAACCTTACCAATTTGGTGAATATGGAGGAGCTGAAACTCGTTGGACTCAAGTCACACGACTGTCACACATTAATGCAACAGTTTCTTCCTATAGCAATAAGGGGAGTGTTGGATAAGCCGGTGCGGTATGCTATAACAAGATTCTGCCTTTTCTTTAATGCTTTACGCAGCAAGGTGATTGTTGTATCAGAAATAGACAAAATTCAGGAGGATCTAGTAGTTACACTATGTGAGTTGGAGAAGTACTTTCCGCCTTCATTTTTTGATACCATGATGCATTTAACCCTACACCTCATGAGAGAAGTTAAATTATGCGGCCCAGTTTACTTTAGATGGATGTATCCATTTGAAAGGTACATGAGAGTATTGAAAAGTTCTGCGAAGAATGGCTATCACGTGGAAGGTACAATGGCCGAATGTTCTAATGCTGAAGAGGCCATAGAAGTTTGCACAGAATTTTTGGGGAATTCTACCACAATTGGAATTCCAACAAGTCTCAAAGGCGATACTAGACCTTTATCGGGCACTACTTTTGAATGTGTCGATCGTCAGCTGTTGGAGAAGGCTCATCTCTATGTTTTGCATAATTCAGATGAAGTGGCGCCTTTTTGTAGGTTATTTTATGATTGGCTATCCTTGTCACAAAAACATTGTAAAGAATGTAACAAGCTCAATTAGTCAATAAGCTTTATTTCTAGATCTTTAGGAAAATTGAAGAAGCTTGGAAGATTGAAGATAGATGATGGTTGAAGATGCATTCATATTTAGTGATTCATTTGCATAGATATTTTGTGTCAAAACATAGGTCTTCATGTTTTCAAGTCAAAACGTTTTAAAACACTTTAAGGTTTTGTACTTGTTTTCACAAAAATAAGGTTTTTAGATCTTCTGTGACTAGTCATCTAATTCCTGCATGTGAAGGTTGACTGCTTTTCTGACAGAGTTGATTAGACAGTGTATGCTTTTATCCAGCGGGTAGTCAACTTCACCCCACTCACTCGGATCTGCCTAGGTTATGTTAAAAGAGAGTTTTAAGGTTTAATCTTGACCGTTTGTTTCTTATCCCCTTGTGTCTATATAAACATAACTTCGTCTTCTAAAACGGCTAGGGTTTTCAAGCTAAACATCATTTATATTTTCTGAAAAACTCTCTTTGTCTAGCTGCATTTTTCCTCTCCGGTTCTTGCTTGCCTTCTTGAGTGCCTAGTTCACTTATATAGAAGCTCCATAAGATTGTGAGGTTTGCTAGCTTTTGAATCTTGTTTTCAAAGTTGTTTTTCATAGAAAACACATTAAGCTAACTTTGAAAGAAGGTTCATCTTTCCTAGTTCGGCTTGTTTTAAAGTTTCCATTATTTGAGTTAGGAGTGTGCAACACTAGTCTCCCATGTTCATACATGTTGAGTATTAGAAGTCATTGACCTAAGTAGGTTCGCTACCCAGTTTGTAGCTGCAAGCAGTAAACACAGTCATCGGTTCATTTCCTGGGAGTTTACTGCTTTCTGGAAATGGATCTGTAACTGGTCATAAATCACCACAACATTCATACATCGGTGCCACGTTAGAGGAATACATGTGTATGTCCTTGTAGCGTGTTGACCAAGCAAGGATCCGCTGGAAGTGAAATGATTGAGAAGAAGCCGCACAAGAGACCGCTGCATCTAAGTTAGGTACTTTAGATATTGAACTTGGTTGAAATCTTGTATTGGGCATCTTTTGCCATTTCATAGTGGAAGCCCGGTCTTCTGATAGACCCCCGGTTTTTTATCCCTTTGTGGATTTTTCCGGGCACCAAAACTCTGTGTCTGTCTTTGTGTATCGTTAAACATTCGGCTTAATTAAAATTGGATTTAATTTCGCACCAATTCACTTAACATGCAAACTGGATAATTCTGCCTGACTGGTCATCTTAACTGCTGCATTAGAAACGCTGGTTTGATTAAGTTGTAGTTGTGGATAGCTCGCGAATATCTAACTCACTGATTTCGTTGAGGACCTAAGTTGGCATTGCATCTGAGTGTTGTTGATCAAATCACAAGTATCCACAAGTTAATTGTTAAAGTGATTAATCTTCTTGGACATAAGTTAAGATCAAAACAATTCAAGTAAACCGTAAGGAATCATTGCAACAGTGACTGGTCACCTTTGCAATCTTGTTTGTGCTGTTTGTTAAAATAGAGGGTTTTATTTTAAAATACCCCTCTCATTGCCAACCTACACTTTTGTAATGTAAGCTTTGCCTTTATTGTAGGAATTCAATTATGTTCTCATTTTTATTATTCAGTTCTAATCAGTTATTTAACTGGTGCAGTGAGCACAAGGCAGTTATACTGAAACAGTATCCAAAGTACAAGAAGGACCCAAAGTGGCTTCTGAAGAAGCATAATCAGAATTTCATTCAATGGTTTCATGACCGGGTAAAGTTTTTACATTCTCATAAGTGATGCTAATCTCAGTATGCATTGGATCATATATATTATTATTAACATAATCTAATAGTTAATTGTCTAACTTTTTCAGATTGCACATGAACTCGAGAGCGAAGAACACGAAATATATGACATCATAAAGTGGTTGGCAGAAGGGCCATCTGATAGAGTACCAAAGTTTCAAGGTTATAGAGTTAAGGGAGTCAGTTTTAATACCAAGAATCGTGATGTGGGGCGAGTGAATCAAAACATTGGGGTTAAATTGGTAGCAGATTCCATGCAAGTGAATTAGTCTACAGACAAGAATCCCATCACATCAAACTTAAATTGGTTTGGGGTTATTGAAGAAATTTGGGAGCTCGATTATGATCAGTTCATGGAGACAGTGTTCCTGTGTAATTGGGTTTCTAAAAAAAAATGGTGTTAAAGTTGAAACTGGAGGGCTAACATTGGTGGATCTTTCTAAATCAGATAATGGAACGGATCCTTTTGTGTCAGCTACTCAAGTCGTGCAAGTCTTTTACATTGAAGACCCATGTGATGCAACATGGTCTGTAGTATTAGACATGCCTGCAAGGCTTTATAATGATGAGGACTTAGAAGACAAAGCTATTGACCACCAATCCTTACCTTACAATGTACCCCCGATTAATATATAATATAGATGATGTCTTGGGTGATGATGTACCAAACTTCGCTCGACCGGCTGATGAGGGTATTTGGGTTGACAAATGATAGCTGTCTAGGTTGTAGGTTATGTTATTTATGTGCTTGGAAGTGTCTATGTCACTGTGAGACTATGATTTTTGATTTGAAAACAAGGATCTTTGTGTTGTCAGTCTAATTTACATGTGTTTAACTTGGTTAAACTTAATTGCAACTTGTAGTAAGCTACTGAATTGCTTTTTTTATGATACTCATCATACCTTGCTAACACTCTTTTATGTTGTAATTTATAGGATGGCGCCACGAAAAGCAAACAACATTGATGTTGCTACTTCTGTTAAAAGGGCACTAGCCATACGGCGTATTACTAGGTCACCTAGAGGGAAGCTTATGGAAGCGAGCAGTGGTGGAGGAACTGGTACTCAATCTGAAACACCAAATAAAAATGGTGCTAGCACTCTAACCAAATCTATGAGGAAGGCCACAATGGCAACTCCCACGAGAAAGACTCCACCCCCGGAAAGCAAAAAGGAAGCTGGATGCCATAGAGAGTGGGCTGCCAACTGAAGAAGAGGCTCGACATGATGGTGAAGCTCCGGACAATGATGCAGAACTGAATAGCTTAAGTGGAGGTAAAAAAAGTACAGGTGTTGTGACCATGCAGCGGATCACATAGCGAAAGATGCAAGGAGAGAAGCCGGAGATTCCATTCAATGCAAAAGGGCAGCTTGTTGGTAAGGCAGCAAGTGAAATGCAGTCCTTTATTGGGGCTCTTGTACGGCGAAGGATCTTGATCACCTGTCCCAGTTGGCCTAAGGTGACCGCCAGCGAAAAAAATAAAATCTGGCAATCAGTTCAGGTATATAAATTGATCATTCTGTTGTATCTTCTTCCATGTTTTGTATATGTTATATTGATATTTTTTTAAGTTATATCACTGGTTATTCATTTGTGCAAATACAGAAAGCTTTTCAGTTGAGACCTGAAAGCAAATCACTTGTACTGGCCTCAGCAAGAGAAAAATTTGGGGTTTGGAAAAGTGAGCTCACAACTAGAATCATCCTTCCATTGAAGGATGAACCTCATCTATTAGCATAACCTCCAAAACAGTATGGCATTTCTAAACAAATTTGGAGAGAGTTTGTTAATTCTAGGTTAACACCAGAATGGGAGGTAATGAAAATTGATTGTTGATTCACCATGTGTATTGCATCTGACCTACTTGTTTTCTTATAATGGTGGCTTGGTGAATATGCTATTATTTTATAGGCATTACACAAGAAGCAGTCTGAAAGGCGGTCAAAGAATGCATATCCTCATCACTTATCTCGTAAAGGATATGCTGGTTTAGAGGCAGAGTTGGTAATATTTTGTGCCTTACATTATTTTATCTGATATTATTTAATTGAAAATATGAAAGCAAGCTAAATTCATAAGGTTGATGTCTTAGTTAAAAACAATGGATGAAAAAGATGTGGATAGATCTACATTGTGGATAAAAGCACGTGAAGACAAGAATGGGAACATAGTCGATCCGAATGTGGCAGAGAAGGCTAAACGTATTGTAAGTATCACTGTAAGAGTGGAGAATCATTGATTTAGTGGAGATCATAATACTGATGTCTTATGCATTTTCTGTGTTTTCAGGAAAAGTTAAAACAAGAAGTATCTAATGGAAAGTTGGAAGTGTCTGGGACAGTAGATGTGTTGACCCTTGATTTGGAAACTCCTGAACACGGTGGAAGAGTGAGAGCCGTGGGAGAATACGTGAATCATCGTATTTCAACCTCCCCAAACCACACAGAGAGTCCAAACATGAATTAGTGCGAAAGATGCAGGCAGAATTCAATGAAAAGCTGGAAAAAGAGCGAGCACTGTGGAAAGCTGAGATTGCTGCTTTGGTGAACCAGAAAGGAAATGTAAAGGAGGTTGATGGTAAAGAACCAATCAGTCCTGTTGTTGGACCTGCTAATTTATCTGAGAAGGGGAGTTGCAGTGCCAAAGAAAGGGAGTTTATAAATGTGGTACCAAAGAAGGGCAATGGTAAGGCTTTGTTTAACATGGGGACTCTGCAATAAAAAGGTTAGGCGGTTGAACCTCAGCAAATTGAAAAAACTCTAGAGAAAGCTAACCATGCATCGATTCCAGAGAAAGGATGGAAGCTGGTAAGTAATTCTTACTTCAATTGTTTTGTAGTAAATTGCTGGCTTTAGTCTCAATCGTCCATTTAAGTGAAACGCTACTAACATATCATTAAATTAGGCTGCTACAAATGAATGTGCTTTGGCGTTAGGATCCACAAACAATATTGTTGCTCATGCAACAATTATTGAAGGGGATACTTGTAAGACCATTCACGGTAGGCCAATGGGCAAAAACTTTGTCCGAGTGTCAATATTCAAAGTAATTGACAAAAACGCTTTGGTACCATGCCCATCCGGAGAGCTCCAGACTGTAGCTGAAGCAAAGGACAGTTTTATTGCTTGGCCTAGAGATATGGTCTTAGTTCTTGCAACTCCAAAGAAACAAGTAGTTTTCTTTCTGTAGGTTATTTTATGATTGGCTATCCTTGTCACAAAAACATTGTAAAGAATGTAACAAGCTCAATTAGTCTATAGGTTTTATTTCTAGATTTTAGGAATTTTGAAGAAGCTTGGAAGTTTGAAGATAGATGATGATTGAAGATGCATTCACATTTAGTGTTCATTTGCATTAATTTTCTCTGTCAAAACCTTTGTCCTTTCATTATTGAGTCAAAATGTTTTTCGAACACTTTAAGGTATTGCACGTGTTGTTACAAGAATAAGGTTTTCAGTTTTTCTGTGACTAGTCATCTATTTTATGCTCGTGGAGGTTGACTGCTTTTCTGACAGATTGAATAAACAGCCCATGCTTTTATCCTCCGGTTAGTCAACCTCACCCCACTCACTCGGATCTGCCTAGGCTCCGGTAAAAGAGTTTTAAGGTTTCATCTTGGCCGTTCATATCTTATCCTTTTGTGTCTATATAAACACAACCTCATCCTCTATTACGGCTAGGGTTTTCAAGCTAAACTTCATTCATATTTTCTGAAAAACTCTCTTTGGCTAGCTGCATTTTTCCTATCCGGTTCTTACTTGTCTTCTTGAGTGCCTAGTTCACTTATATAGAAGCTTTATGAGAAAATGAGGATAGCTAGTATTTGAATCTCGTTTTCAAAGTTGTTTTTCTTAGAAAATACATTAAGCAAACTTTGGAAGAAGGTTCATCTTTCCTAGTTCGGCTTGTTCTAAAAGTTTTCATTACTTTGAGTCGAGTTAGGAGTGTGCAACATTAGTCTCTCATGTTCATGCATGTTTGTAGACTTTGTTGAGTAGTATAGGTCATTGACCTAAGTTGGTTTACTGCCCAGTTTGTTGCTGCAAGCAGTAAACACAGTCATCGGTTCATTTCCTGGGAGTTTACTGCTTTCTGGAAATGTACCTGTGACTGGTCATAAATCACCACAGCTTTCATACATCGGTGCCATGCTAAAGGAATACTTGTGTATGTCCTTGTAGCGTGTTGACCAAGCAAGGATCCGGTGGACGTGAAGTGATTGAGAAGAAGCCGCACGAGGGACTGCTGCATCTAAGTTAGGTAACTAGATATTGAGCTTGGTCTGAACTTTGTATTGGGCATCTTTTGCCATTTCATAGTGGAAGGCCGGTCTTCTGATAGACCCCCGGTTTTTTATCCCTTTGTGGATTTTTCCGGGTACCAAAACTCTGTGTCCATTCTTGTGTATTGTTAAATATTCGGCTTAATTAAAATGGGATTTAATTTTGCACAAATTCACATAACATGCAAACTGGATAATCTTGCCTGACTGGTCATCTTAACTGCTGCATTAGAAACGCTGGTTTGATATAGTTGTAGTTGTGGATAGCTCACGAATATCAAACTCACTGATTTCGTTGAGGACCTAAGTTGGCATTGCATCTGAGTGTTGTTGATCAAATCACAAGCATCCACAAGTAATATCTGCCAAGTACTCAATCTAGTTAATCTGTTAAGTTCATCACACTGTGACTGGTCACCTGTGTGATCCTTGTTTGTGCTGTTTGTTAAACAAAAGGGAATTAATTTTAAAATACCCCCCTCATTGCCAACTTGCACTTTCTTCAATTTTTTTATTTTTATTTTTGGCAACTCAAATTTACATAAGTTCCATATATTGTTAATGCTTTAAAGTTTCTGCTTCATGATTACTGTTTGGGTCCGTTTTGTGTAAAAGGCCGAGAAAAAGAGTTGGGCTTACGTGTATAAAGGTGAAAAGCCTATTAGTGGCTAAATCAAGAGAAAACCGGGAAAGAATAGTGCAAGTCCCACATCAAGCAGGAGACCAGTTGTTATCCGTGAGAATCAAGGATAATTTCAATCAGAAATTGGGAAAGTATTTCCCATAGGCCGAAGGAGATCAAGTTAGAAATAAAGAAGGATTCTCAGCAAACCCAATTTAAGAAGGATTTCAAGAAATGAGAAAGTAGACTTCAATTGGGTGATGTATTGCTTGCCGCCCAAGTCAGAGCCCAGTCCATGAGCATCCGCTATATAAGAGAAGGTCCTTCTTCAAGTCAAAGATCCCCGATCCCCTCAACACAAATCCCTAAAAAGATTTAGCCGCAAGGCACCAGATTTCGCCGCAAGGCACCCAGATTTCGCCACGAGGCATCGACGCAGCCGGTCACGAGTACCGAGCTTACGCAGAAGACGGTCACGAGCGCCAAACTTCCAAGGGACGATCACAAGTATCGCTTCCGGACGCAGCCGATCACGAGTATCGCGCTTTCACGACTAGACAGAGACTAGGCCGATCTAGTTCTCCTCTATCCGCAGCCGACTCCCGGTTGTATTTATCTTACTTTCATTGCTCAGTTGTTAAATTTCAATAAGGATTTTACTCCTTAACTATTCGTGTAGCACTTTGAATTAATTGAAGTCCTTTATCGCCCAAAGGCAAAAAAGAACCTTTGTCTAGACTTACTCTTTTCATGTCCCCTATCTAGCACAATCGTTTGATAAGGAGTCAAAGACGCGCAATTACTCAATTACAAGTCCAATATACCACAACGGTGCTATTGGTGGCACGCCCGCGCATTCAAGAAAGTAAGATTTCCTTACGTGGAAATTAGGGTCAACAATTACCTAGACACAAAAGGAGAACAAGAGATCAAGGATAGATGTTGTTAAGCAACCGTTGACTCTGCATGCTTGTCCGAAGGCATTGAAGGTTTTGCTAGTTGTTGCAAACTCCTTGGAACTCGATGTACCAATTAAGGTAGACATAGAAGAGGGAGTTTTTGGATGTCCGTCCAAAACCTACGTATTTCGTGAACAAATTACTCAGTTTGCTGGTATGGATGAGATCGATGGAAGCTGCATAGTGGTATACATGAGGTAAATAATCAAAACAATATATCATGATTTCCTTATTATTGACAATGTGTATGATGTTAACAATCTGTATGATTAGGTTTCTCTATGAGCGTTTGAGAAAATCAAACATGTTAGAGTTAGTGGGGTTTGTTGACCTGGCTCGGATAGGTGCTAAAGGTTGTGGGTCTGTGACTGAGCAGTCAAAATACATTGCAAAAGTTATTGGAAATTCCTCACCTGATCAGATCTTCCTGGTTCCATATAACTGCGGGTACTCTTCTACTATGTCAAAAAAAGTATTTAGAAGCTTAGAAGCTGTAGAATCTCAGTAAATGTCTTTATGTGCAGTGGTCATTGGTTGTTGACTGTTCTCAAGCCACTTAAAGACACTGTGTATGTGTTAGATCTGCTGAAGCATCGACTTCCGGGAGATGAATGGAAATTGGTAATTGAAACGTAAGTAACTGTGTAAATATGATAATGTCATTGGTATATTTATGTGTTGGCTTGGATTTTTACTAAGTGTTGACTGCTGTTTATTTGAAGTGCTTTTAAAATCTTTCATGGTGAAAGGGAGAAACGTGGTCGGCAAACAATCCACTGGAAAGTTTTGCAGGTATTAAGTAGTCTTTATAGTGTTAGTGTTTCTTGGTTATCAAGGTAATATCTGGTTTACTGGTTTATATTGATTTCTTGGTTTAGATGCTTTTGAAGGTTTCTGAGTTTTACGTATTCTTGGTGGGTTTACATTTTGCAACTCTAACACATTCCTACCCTTAGTTTCTATTTCTTTCTTTCTTTCTTGTATTCTTCTTCAGTTGCACTGCACCTTCATCACAGCACACAACTTCACCATAACCTGCACACAGCTTATAGTTCAACATATAGATCATGTATTATAAGTCTATCTTTTATTTTATGTATAATACTTTATTTGAACCTAGGGTGTTCCTATACAACCAAGCCACAAGGAATGTGGATATTTCGTGATGCGGTTTATGAGAGAGATCATCACAGACCCAAACCTGGATTTCGCAACAAAGGTTCATTATTCTTGAAATACGCTGCTTTTGAAATATATCCTCATAGACCCAAATCTTTATATATGCTACTTTTTGTTCATACACTTACTGGGATTTATGAAAATTACAGTGGGAAAAGAAGAGTCGCTGGACATACACACAACTGGAAATCGATGAAGTTAGGAGTGAGTGCGCTGACTTTTTACAGGACTTTGTTCAGCCATAGGCTTTTGTATGGCTATGTTAGTTTTTTTGCATATTTTGGTGGCAGTTGTAGTTATTTTTTTGCTGAGTTTGGTGATCTGAACAATGATTAACTTAGAGGCCTTTGTAGTTTATTTTTGCTAAGTTTGGTGACCTTAACAATAGTTGCATAGAGGCCTTGGTTATGTATTATTACTGTCCAAATGGTATGGCTTAGAATTCAATGTAAATATTGTTCAATGTAGTGCTTTATGTGCTCAGTAAAATGTTGCTTTATTATAATTGGTATAATGAAATCATTGGTATATAAGACAGGTTTATTAGTTAATGGTGGATGCCTATTTTGTACCCATATAATTTCCCAGAAAATAAGATAACGGACTTCAAAGCAGAGGTACCGTTGTCTATTCCAACAATAGAAAACAGTTTACCGGCGACCACTGTTATCTATTCCAACAATAAATAACGATTTCATTGCAAATATTGTTGTCTATTCCAACAATAGATAACGATTTAGTGAAGAACAATGTTGTCTATTCCAACAACAGATAACGGCTTTATGAAGAACACCGTTGTCTATTCCGACAATAGGTAACGGTTTTATCAACATACTGTTGTTTGTACATACAAAAGATCACAATTGACAACAAAAATCGTTATTTAAAATAATATCAGACAACGGTTCGTCCCATAAAATTGATGTGTCCGTTCTAAAAAGACAACGGTTTTTAGTAATCATGCGTTGTCTATTGTATGTATAGACAACGCTCTCGCATAAGGTATCGTTATCTATTTGTTTAATAGACAACGGAAATTGTGTTATCTAAAATGGCATGAATAGATAACATCCACTTAGATAACGGTTTTGCGAATGAATAGATAACGGTGTTCCACCTTTATGTATTCCACTTTGTGGCCTAGTGTAGATGGTTAAACCCTAGATTTTGTGTTAAGGTAGTGCTAGCTGGAACCTATTTCAGTAAAAGAATCAGAATGTTGTATGTGAATCCAAGTTGAGTTTGTAAATCATGTGCCAAAATTTTTAAGGGAATAAAGGACCAATGATTACTGAAGAACTGCAAGTTACTACTGCTTCCACTTATCTGCATGGGAGCGTAGCATCAGTGGGAATTTATGTTAGTTGTCTGCTTAAAAGATATTGCTTTCTATTTTCTTTAGATGTTTCATCATGGTAATTGTTCATTCGAATATCCTTAAAACTCAATAGCGTTCTTCGGGAGCCATGCGAGTGTAAGGCCTCTTGAGGCCTTCATTCAAGTTTGAAGTTAGAAATATATCTATATCCATTCAGGGAATATATATTGTAGGTTATTTTGTGATTGGCTGTCCTTGTGACAAAAACATTGTAAAATTATGTAACAAGCTCAATTAGTCAATAAGTTTTATTTCTAGATCTTTAGGATAATTGAAGAAGCTTAGATGATTGAAGATAGATGATGATTGAAGATGCATTCATGTTTAGTGTTCATTTGCATAATTATTTTGTGTCAAAACATAGGTCTTTATGCTTTCAAGTCAAAACGTTTTAAAACACTTTAAGGTTTTGTACTTGTTCATACAAGAATAAGGATTTCAGTTTTTTTGTGACTAGTCATCTATTTCCTGCACGTGAAGTTGACTGCTTTTTTGACAGTTGATTAAACAGCCCATCCTTTTATCCTCCGGTTAGTCAACTTCACCCCACTCACTCGGATCTGCCTAGGTTTTATTAAAAGTGAGTTTTAAGGATCAATCTTGGCCGTTTGTTTCTTATCCTCCTTGTGTCTATATAAACACAACTTCATTCTCATGAACGGCTAGGGTTTTCAAGTATTAATTCACAAACATCTTTTGAAAAACTTTCACTTTTGAGCATACCTTCCTCTCCGGTTTCATCTTGTTTTCTTGAGTGCTTTTAGCTCACTTACATAGAAACATCATATGAATTATGAGGATTGTATGAGTTGATAAAACCTTTGTTTTCCAAGTAAGTTTCATTGAAAATAATCTAGCTATCTTTGGAAGAAGGTCTATCTTTCCTAGATTCGGCTTGTTTTGAAAGTTCATACACTTGAGTCGAATTAGGAGTGTGCAACTAGAGTCTTCCATGTTCATGCATGTTCATAGACTTAGTTGAGTTCTAGAGGTCTCTGACCTAAGTTGGTTTGCTGCCCAGTTTATAGCTGTAAGCAAGTAAACACAGTCACCGTTTTATTTCCCGCAAGTTTACTGCTTTCTGGAAATAAATCTGTGACTGGTCATAGATTATCACTGCATACATTTACGGTGCCACGTTAGAGGAATACTTGTGTATGTCCTTGTAGCGTGTTGACCAAGCGAGGATCCGCTGGAAGTGAAGTGATTGAGAAGAAGCCGCACGAGGGACTGCTGCATCTAAGTTAGGTAACTAGATATTGAGCTTGGTCTGAACCTTGTACTGGGCATCTTTTGCCATTTCATAGTGGAAGGCCGGTCTTCTGATAGACCCCCGGTTTTTTATCCCTTAGTGGATTTTTCCGAGTACCAAAACTCTGTGTACATCCCTGTGTACTGTTAAACATTTGGCTTAACTAAAATTGGATTTAATTTTGCACCAAATCACTTTACATGCAAAATGGACAAAACTGCCTGACTGGTCATCTTAACTGCTGCATTAGAAAACGCTGGATTCAATAAGTTGTAGTTGTGGATAGCTCACGAATATCAACTCACTGATTTCGTTGGGAACCTAAGTTGGCATAGCATCTGAGTGTTGTTGAACAAATCACAAGCATCCACAAGTTATATTGGTCAAGTGATTAATCTTAGTAAACTGTCAAGTTCATCACAACGGTGACTGATCATCTTTGTGATTATGGTTTGTGCTGATTGTTAAACAAGAGAGATTTAATTTTAAATACCCCCCTCATTGCCAACCTACATATATCCATTCAGGAAGTGTCTTCATTGAGGGACAGAGATTAATGTGCATACATAGTTGCATTATCTGCATACAACTAAGTTCCCACTAAGCATACCTTAACATGAATGAATTCAAATCAGTCACATGATGTAGGAAAATTGCGGGTTCCAATTAATTCAATTAGTGGATATCTTAGAACAATATTCAAATACTAAACCAAACACCAAAACTTGGACTTAGATTCTAAATAGAATCGTAACTTGCTATGTTTCAACTAAACAGGGTCATTGCATGTCACCCTTGGTAGCCTATCGGAATGGTACTCATCAATGAAATTAGTAGAGGCACGACAAGTGCGGGATTAATTGTTGTACCACTACAGCGATAGCATATGATTGGCTACTCTTAGTTTCGGGTAGGCATATGAACCTTTCCCTAATGTCCACTCATGTCGTTCTTCACTTTTCAAGAATGATCTTATCTCCCCCTAATTGTGGGAGGGAATTTGGCGCCAAAGACTCGCGCTTTGAGCTTCAAAAATCACTTAGCCTTTGTTTCCTGCAAAGGGAAGGGAGCATTTCAAGCGAGTGGATGCAAGTATGTTGCTCTTTTCAGTAAACAACAAGGTAGTAATAAGATATGTGGACTTGATAATCTTCCACTCTCTATATTGCTAATGTATGAGCATAATAGAGGTATGGAAATTGATTAGATCTTCCGCAAGAGATCATCCTTGATCAAATCTTCTTGTAAAGCTAAAGGAAAGATCGGATTTTACAAACTTTAGAACTATACTCATTCACAGACTTCAAGTCTTGAGTGCATAAATTTTGCCAAGTATGTAGATCATCTTCGAGTGATCAATATGCGCTTCAAGCACCCTTACTTCGGGGTATGGAGGGAACAAGTTGTGTTAGTAGTGTTTTAGGCTTTGGGTAACAACATCTACAGTCCACAACTTAAGAATTTTATGTTTTATAACATGGTTCATTGTAACAGGCAAACGTCAAGTTGTAACATATAACGTTAAGTCATAGCATATAACTTCAGATTATAGCGCATAAGTTCGGGTTATGATGTGTATGGTGATGTTTTATAGGAACTTCAGGTTCGAAACTTCAGGTTTCTATGACAGTATATACTCAAAACTTCAAGTCAAGACTTCGTTTGAACTTCATGTTCAATTGTACCTTCAAATTCAAAGGAATACAAATATACAAAAGAAAACATAAGAAAACAATAACGAATTAAAATTTGGGTATGCGGGACTCGTGGTCAATTGGAACTGGGATCTACTAGATTTGTGTGCGTGTAATTTGCTGGGCTGACTTGAAAGTGAGTAATGGGCTGACAAGGCCCAAGGCCCAAGGCCCAAAGAGAAGTGGGAGGACTCGATTGGTTTGGGTCCCAAAAAATTAATTGCGAAAGCCTCTCCGTAAAAAATAAAGGGGTTTTATCTAAAATATGCCATTTGGGAAATTCTCGTTCCAAAATAGGCAGCGGGTAGTGGTCAATTCTACACTAGGCAAATTATGAATAGTAATTTGCAATTAAATCTCTGGTGGTCGTAGTCCACTGTAGTGTGGTTATAATCCAACTGTAGTGTGATCACAGTCTATCGTAGTGTGATCATAGTCCATTTCAGAAAACACAAATATATTCTCTTCTTCAGCGCCCCAAGCTCCACTGCCTGCGTGCACGCCTCTGCCGCCTTCGACCCAGATCTAGATCTAGAATCATGCTGACTACTAAGAATCCGAGGGTTGAATTTGATTCTTCGAGTTTGGGCAGTTCGGATTTCGATTTCGCGATCGATGTCGATAGTGGCATCCAAGATTACGATGTCGACGAATCTTTGCTTCAATTTGGACAAACGAACACGGATACCTTTGAGACCCATAACCATAAGATGAAGATGGTTTGCGCGTCCTTCTATATCCCAAAAGACAAGCCGGATAAGCCTCTCGGCGTCGGTGGTTGGGCCAACAATTTTCCAGGTTTATTGGCTGGGATCACAGTGTAGTGTGATTGTAGTCCACCGTAGTATGGTCGTTGTGATCGTAGTCCATCCTATTGTGGTCATAATCCATAAAGGGCTTGTAGTGCAATTAGGCTATACTTTGTCTAATTTGGAATGAAATGTACTGTCCGACCTATTTTGGAACTAGGATTTCCCAGCTAGCCTATTTTAGATAATTCCCCAAAAATAAAGAATCCAGACTTTTTGAAGAGTTTTTATCAAAAGTATACAAAAATTGACCCCCAATTTCAAAATTATCATTTTTTTATAAAATTTTCAATTCTATACAATTTGTCACTTAAATTGACTTAACCACCCTTCTTTTAATTCAAAACAACTTTTAAATAAAAAACAACATATATAAGTTTTGTTTTTGACATCAGGTTTTACACGCCTAGTAGAGTAATGACATCAAGTTTTACACGCTGCCGCTTCATTTCTTCGAGAAGATCAATCGCCTGCAATGCAAGATCGTGCTGCGCGTACCCGGCAATCATGGAGTTCCACGATACATTGTCTTTCCCATCCAAATTCTTGAATATGTAAAGCGCTTCTTCAACATCCCCACACTTGCAGTACATTGAGATCAGAGCATTAGAAATGTGAATGTACGAATCAAACCCCATTCGGATGGGTTGGCAGTGAACACTTCTTCCATGTCCAAGAGCTCCACTGTCGGTACAAGCACTCAAAACAGCTTTTAAATAAAAATCAACATATATAAGTTTTGTTTTTGACATGATTTTTTTGGCTAACCCAAGTGTGATCATATAATGACCAACTTGTAAAGAAAGTTGAATATCGTGGATGGATAATTCAGTGAGATGCCCCCAGGGAATCACAAAGAAATCAAATAAAGAAACAACATATGGTACTGGTGTCCATCACAATAGAAATATGCAGCATGATGGATAAGTCTAGAGCTTTGAAAGTAGCAAAGAAGCATGCGCATTTAAGAGGTAATGAATTAACCACTAATAGTGTTTTGATGGGGCTGCCTATCTGATGCCTATGGTAGGAGCCGCCATGGAAACATGTGTTGACAGTGAAGTCTCCGAACTTGAGGGCTCCCTGTGACTTTGGTAAAAAGCCAAGTATCCATAAAATATTCAGCAATTTGCAGTTGGGGATCAAACGAAGTCCTTGAAAGGAAAACTTTCACAACAATTGCTCAAAGAGATTTCATTTAGGTGACTCATCAAAGCGTGCACAACTTTTCTGGCGTAAAAGGATTGAAGGTGATTTTTGTATGAAATCGCTAGACCCCTTTTGATTCCCACAGTTTGCATTCCTAGTCTTTGTAATTAAACAATGGTATATAGTTCATTCTACAAGAAACAAAATTCAAAGTGCAAACACAAACAAAAGGCTAAAAATTTGGTATAGTATGTATGTACCTGTCAAGTGAGAAGAAATTTAAGAAGTGTGTTCTTGAGAGTAGAAGCGTCGTGCAATTCACTAGAGAAAAGCATTGTGCGCGCACGATGGGTTAATTTTAGAGTTTTGATTTTCAAATTTAATTGACTTTAAATTAGATTAAGATCATTTAAGTCAATTTAAATGATAAATTTTATAAAATTGAAAATTTTATAAAAAAAGTGACATTTAGAAATTTGGGGTCAATTTATATTTTTTTATAAAAACTCCTTTTTGAACGAGGACTGAGAAACACGAGGGAGTACAATATCAACGCGCTACCAGATTGAATCGAATTCAATTCTCATGTAATTTGGGGGCTAGGGTTTTTGCTTGTGAGAAGAACCAAAAATGGAGGGTTGGGACCCGAACACGAAGTCGACGCTGACCCAGATCCCACTGCTAGCCACCAAGGCCGGCCCTAGAGACGGGGCGGCGTGGACGCAGCGGCTCAAGGAGGAGTACAAGTCGCTGATCGCCTACACCCAGATGAACAAGTCCAACGACAACGATTGATTCCGCATCTCCGCCGCCAATCTCGAGGGGACGCGTTGGACTGGCAAGTGCTGGTACGACCACAACCTCCTCAAGTACGAGTTCGATCTCCAGTTCGACATACCAATCACATACCCCGCCACCGCGCCGGAGCTCGAGCTGCCTGAGCTCGACGGCAAGACCCAAAAGGTCGGGCCTTTTTTTTTCCTGAGTTTTCCAATTTCAGCTTTCCTCTGTTTTTATGTAATTTTCTCGAAACTAATTTAATTTCTTCAATTTCTTCAATTTCTGGGGTATTTTGGATTGTTTCTGATGTATAGAGGGGGAAAGATCTGCTTGACAGTGCATTTCAGGCCGCTTTGGGCCAAGAACTGGTAATTATGCTCGTTTCTACTATTTCGGTGCTTATCTAGTTTGGGAAGATATGACATTATTATATAATAATGGAACTTCGAAATTTGTATTGGTTGATAGTTTTTCCTTGGAACAGGAATTAAGAATGCATCATTTGAATAGTTCAATAGGTTAGTCTTATATTGTTGAAAGAATTTTAAGAATTTAGATTAGAAACTCTTTGTTTACCTGAAAGGAAATTCACTTTCATATACAAAAAAGAAGATCTTAACAACTACTTGCGTTCTCTTTTTTTTCTTTTTTTCTTTTTTTTTGTGTGGAAGAAGAACATGTGTTTTCTGGAATGTGGAAGTGAAGTAAATTGAAGTAGGCTGATCAGCATTATAGAACTTTTGCATTTCGCGGCATTCACATTGGAGTTGATACCATGAAATGCAAAAGTTCTCTAATGTTGGTCAGCATACTTGAATTTACTTTCCTACTACCATGAAATTCTCAGTGTTCTTTTGGTCACTTCTGGAAAGTATCAAAGTAAACATAACAAATGGCATAATTTTTAACTTATTTCTTTTATGTACTTTTTTGGAGTTATTAGCTATTAGCTCTTATGATTGTTCTTATCTTATGTAGTCCGAGATTTGGCATCGCGCATGCACTCTGTTTGGGTCTTGCACTATGGCTTGCTGTGGAGATTCCCATTCTTGTGGATTTTGGTATGGTTAAGCACAAAGATAATGCAACATCATCAGCTGAATCCTAGTTCTATGTAATATTGAAGCTGTAAGAGTAAAACTCTATTGCAGATAATAAATGTTGAGCCATGAGTAGGAATATTCTGGGATGGAGGCATATAAATTATCTGAAGCGAAATACATTTTTGAGATCAACTACATACTCTTGAAAGTATTCTCTTTTTTAGTTTTGAATTGCATACATGTACATTTTAAGATATGATTGATACCTTTATTTAGTTCTTTTAATTGATCTGTTCTTTTGGTCCTTAAAAGAAATTGTTTGTGTGTTTTATGCTGCTCAAGTTATGCTTAACATCCCCTTGCACCTTGTTATAGTCGAAATTGTATGTGCGCTCAATTCAAATGGGCTAGCCATTCTCGTTTCTGTGCTATCAAGGGACGGGGACGGGGACGATTCTTGTTTCATTTGTGCCTCATATGGGAGAGGAGCTGCTTTGGTTGCAACCTCTCATTTAGCTGGTTATTGAACCAAAAGGATATTAGGCATTAGAAATTAGTTAAGAAACTTTCATCTGGTAAACAAATTCTAATGAACCAAAAAGAAGCAAACGCTGCTGAAGATCAGACATATGCCTTGAAGTACATGAGAGACCTATCTGGAGTTGTAAGATACATCAATGAGTGAGTTGTTTGGGAATTAAACTATATTAGGTTCGAACTTTATCCTTTATTATTTCATGGCGGCAGTTAAAACAATATATCAAGTGAAAAACTAAGGCACGGCAGTTAAGAATTAGGGAGAGAAGGAATTGTTATGGGAAGAAGTAATTAACATTAACATTATTTGGTCATTAACCATATGGAACCATAATAGGATTGAAGTAGGATTCTCATGAATCATAATCGAAAGTAACTTGATTACCAAACTGATCTTGGGCAAAACAATTATACGCAAGTTGAACAATCATACACGAAGAAGATATCAAGTGATGAAGTTATCGGCTGCTTATGACAGCAATATAAACATAGAACTTTTGTGATAGAATTCGTTATAAGATATATAGGTCTCCACTCGCCTTTCATTTCTTTTGTTTCACCTTCACCAGTCAAAGATACTTTCTTATCAAAAGTTTGGACCGGCTGCAAGAATTTCCTCTGTGAGCTTGTTGTCCTTTCCAATCTTATGATTCATGAATACCTCAAAATTCTTTTTGAACAGCCCACCCAGCTGAAGCAGTGTGTCTTTGTAGCCTTTCTTGTTCGACCACTGCCATTGAAAACATTCGAACCCCAGTTGGTAAGATAGATTAAGTTCCAGCCAAAAATGTGCGTTATTAAATTAAGAAGAAAAGAAGATCCAACTCACAGTGTTTATTGGATCCAGAATTGCTGAAGGTACACCCTCAATCTCAGTAGGGATTTCAAGACCAAACACTTCTGTCTTGGTGTACGTTGCATTCAAAAGGGTCCCAGAGTGGATCGCATCGATAATCTTCCTTGTATAGGCCAATTTGATCCGATTACCTGTTCCATATCTGCAGAGCAACCAAATGTAAATGACCAAAACACATCAACTAACTCTTGGTCTAGTAGTATTCCTCTTTTTGATGTTTAAAGATGTCCCAATATACCTTCCGGCAGACCAGCCAGTGTTAACAAGCCAGCCTGTGGCTCCATGCTTTTGCATCTTTTCGGCCAACATTGCTGCATATCTTGTAGGATGCATCATTATGAACGCTGCACCGAAGCACGCTGAGAATGTAGCTTGTGGCTCCTTAATGCCGTCTTCTGTTCCGGCTACCAGAGCAGTGTAGCCGCTGATGAAATGGTACATAGTTTGGGCCAAATTGAGCTTGCTAACAGGTGGGAGCACACCAAATGCATCACAGGCCAGGAGGATAACATTTTTCGGGTGCGGACCAACACATGGAATCTTAGCATTTGGTATGTACTCTATTGGATATGCTGCTCTAGTGTTTTCTGCAACAATTTTTGTCAAGTTCAAAACATAAAGATCTGGTTCTGTATCAACTGTGATTCATATCGATCTTTGTCTACCAAATGATAGTTTTCTTATCCGTTATTGCACAAAACACAGGATGTTTACCAGTAACAGATTTCTCCGAGTAATCAACTTCTCGAGTATGCTCATCGAACACAACATTCTCCAAAACTGCAAAACATGTGGAACCATATTTGATTAGAAAATGAATACATCAGCTCGATTTGAACACAAATCGAAAAAGTAAACACGGATTTCAAAGTAGAAAGTTCAATTTAAGCACGGTGTTACCAGTCCCAAATTTAATAGCATTCCAGATATCTGGCTCCTTGTCCTTTGACAAATCAACGCACTTGGCATAGCAACCACCTTCAATGTTTGACACACCATTGTCACTCCAGCAGTGCTCATCATCTCCAATTAAATACCTGTTATGATCTGTAGACAATGTCGTCTTCCCCGTGCCTATAACAAACATAGCACAAATTATGTCCAAATCATCAATCGTTGAAAATTGATACTAAAGAGCTTACACTACCAAAAAAAAAAAGGGGGAATAGGCCACCTAATAGGCAATTGATCATGGTGCACGCGTTCATGAGAATTATACAAATCTCTACCTGACAAGCCAAAGAAAAGGGCAACATCGCCGTCTTTCCCCATATTGCAGCCAGAGTGCAGCGAGAGGATTTGACGCTTAGGCATGAGATAGTGCATAACACTGAATAGTCCTTTCTTCATCTCCCCGGCATACTGGGTGCCTAGGATGACCATTTCCCTCCTGGAGAGGTTGAGGTCAACGCTTGTGGAGGAAGTCATGTAGTGAGTGTACCGATTACATGGGAACTGCCCGGCATTGTAGATTGTGAAGTCTGGAGTACCAAATTCTTGTAGCTCCTCAGCAGTAGGCCGGATGCACCTGTCACCGAACCCGTCATCAATTGAACACTAAACTAAGGAGTCTAACATGTTCGTAGAGTCAGCACTAGGCACAGAGTACTCTGCATACAGTATTTAAGTGTAAGCTGCATTACTTACATGTTATGCATAAAGAGGGAGTGGTAAGCTCTAGCTGATACAATACGAACTTTGATTCGGTGTTCTGGATCCCAGTTAAGAAACTGATCATTCACAAATACCTGAAATGGATATTTACCAAACAGCAGTCACTTTCTACTCGCAGACTCTACCAATCACTACTAATATTGGAAGAAGCAGAGCCGATAAGAAAAAAATCCAAAATTCATATGTTTATTTTTCTTCTGGGTTCAATTGAACTCTAAGTCAAATAATGTATGAGATCATGGTTTACAGTTTCATTCCGTATTCTAAATAATATATGGAGACTCAGGCGCAATTTAATGAATTCTGGGTAGAACTCAAATTCATCAACTATTAGAAGAATTCTCTTATCAGCCTATTCTTGGTTAGTTCCCATTCCCAATGAAGCAGATTTGTGGGAAATTATTCATCAAAAGTCGTTAATATGATTGCACTGTCTCTGTTTGGTAACTGATTTTCCTCTTGATCGTCATGTATAGTTGAACACTAAAAGGGTCAGCACACTTCAATTAGTTAGGCTAGTTAGTCAGAAACTTATTCTTTTTTTTTTTTTTGCTTTTTTTTTTTTTTTTTTTTTTTTTGCATTAGAGCTCTAATTCTAAGTATAATTTATGATGACATGAGGTCAACACTTTCAAAGGAAGAGAAAATGTCCACCATTTGGCCATGTCAACAAATATAATTTGGTCAACTTTTTCTTTAAAATATATCAAGTAGCCCATGTCAACAACTTCATGGGAAAACAAAGGTAATGTGGAGGGTATATTTTTTTAGCAGGATATAGTCCTTGCACATCTCTGAGATTAAGGAATGGATAAGCTCTACGCAAGCTGACTATTAAACAGTCATCGCCAGCTAATGAACACGTTCAGTTACTTCATGTTCTTAGGACCATGTTTAAGCAAAGCAAACTAATTAAAGTTATTTTTACCAGTTGTTTACCAAAACGTGAAGCTAGTCAATTAGCAATCATAATCTAAAATAATCAGTCAAAGTTTAGAGAGTTAAATCAAACATGTGACGATTACGCCCATTTGAAAATGTCCATCTTAAAACACCGAATACATTAAGCCATCACCATTACAAACAATTTTATATTAGCCAAAATTAAAATTTTATCGCAAAAGGGTTAAAAAGATTACAACAGTGGATGAAAAGAGTAAAAAAATTTATTGGAAAGATGATTTTGCCCTTGTATGTGCTAGTCACGTGCCCAATTTGAACGTATAATCTTACTAAAATGATGTTTGGGTATAACTTGATAACAAAAAGCTAGCCACCATGAGATTTGATAGTGCATATCTATACTATAGGGATATTTAGAGGCCAAACAACTAAGGCGTGTGGGAGTGATTTGAGTAATATACAGTACCTTGTCCAAGGAGTTCAAGTAATCAACAGCTCGTTCTCTGTTCACTAAGAATGTATGCTCGTCCATTTCAATGTTGGGTGAGCCCCTAAGAATATTCAAGACAATAGATAGCTAAATTTAAAGGAAGTGGTCCACAGTCAATAATAATTATAATAAAAGTACTTGACTCTATACACATGAGGACTAATCACAGTTTGATGTGAATAAAAACTTTCATTTTTGCTGCATTGATAATGCAAACATGTGTGATGTGCACTAGAGGTAATAGTAGAAGCACTTACTTTCCCCACCAAAGCTCATTTTCAGTTTCCTCATCTTTGACCACTCGTTTGTCTCTTGGTGAACGGCCAGTCTTTGCCCCGGACAATGTGGCCAAGGCACCACTTTCGGTTATGAATGAACCTTTCTCGTACTTGATTGCTTGCTCATACAATTCTGTATTACAATTTTGGGTGGTGTTTAGCTAAATTCCATTTCAAGTTGATCTTATGTTTGTTTTGATTGAGTCGAAAGGGTCAACCCAATTTCAGGAATTGTGGAAAGGTACGTATACCAGACATTCATAAGACATTCATAAGGCGAAATGTCAAATATAACCTTGATATTTGGAAAAATCGAAACAATAAGGTAATTCCAAGGAAAACGATCAAATGGTAATTCAGTTTGATCTCCATCACGATGATTAACGACAAATCAAAGGGGTGTGCCTCCCCAAAGCACCGTGATACAAAATATATTATCGTGTAGTCGTACAATGACATATTTTAACATTTAACAAGATATATTATGTTGTGCTACGAAGGTATTATTATAGAATTACGCTGTTTCGATATCTATCATACCCATGTAATTAATTTTAGTTAATTTTGTATTAATTAATATAACTAATTATTGATGTAGATCCAGATAGAAATTTTATAATCTGATCAGTGATTACCTACACTAAACTTGGTCAAAAAAACTTATATTTAGATCGAGCTCATAACTTTTTGAGTGGGTCGATCTTAAGATTGACTTTTCAACAAAATCTACGGGGGCTATTGAAAAATATGAGCCTGGAGGTAAATGGTAAAAAATGAAAGTGGTGAATGAATGGCATGCAATAAATTTACCAGCAGGAGAGAGATTGTAGAGGATGTGGGTAAACTTGAGAGCACTGTCACTAACGCCAAAGAGAGAAGCGTCGTACAGGTGGTGCTCAACATGGGTCGCCTTCTGTCCCTCTGACTTCCTTGCCGCCGGATCCCCTTTCACCACCTTTGGCCCCGTCTCCCTCGTCAGCGACGCTAACGACGCACTAATTAATCATATCACATAACCCACGTGACATTAATAATCACCGTTGATCTTGCACCAGATGGTACTAAAAAGATTAACCAAAAAAAGGCACCAAATTAAAGTGCACCATTTCGCACGTACCTAATGGACTGAAGCTGCTGTTTGTGGCGGTCCTCTTCGGAGACATTAACGGCGAAACCTCCCTTTGAACCGGTGTTGGGGGTCGTCGGAGCTGACTTCTTCTTCTGAAGAGAATGAAGCTCGTCGATGGTCTTGGCCTTCACGGGGGTTCCGCTGTCGTCGTGGCAAACCTCTGACGTGGAAATTTCGTGCTTGGTTTGGATCTTGGGGAGTCCATGGCGTCCTAGGGAAGCACTTCCGGTCCTCGAATAAATAATCCCTCCATTTTCTCCTCCCTTTTGAGCCATGTTTCAATCAATTTCCTGCCATGCATATCAGATCAAAGTGTCAATCTACAGTACCTGCCACATTAAAGTTGTCAAGCAAAACATTTGATCAAGATGGACCAAAGTATTATATATGGCACTATACTACGGTTTTGATCAATTTAAATGGACTACTCTAGATTGATACATCATACAAAATTTGATTACGGAGAGAATTTCAAACCAGAAATTGTGATTTAATCCAATCCAAGAAGATCGACCTGCAAATTTGAAAGGAAGCACGAAGTTGGAATGATGAGAGAGTGGAAATGATCCGTGTTAAAAAGGTTCGAGTAGTCCGTGATTCAAGGATTATGAGCTAACCACAGTCAGTCAAAGTTTGACTATGGTTAAAGTATATCCATTATACGGACACGAAGATAGGGACACGTCAGCTATCGTCAGCTAGAAACAATAAATTGATTTAATTAGGAAGTAGAAAAAAGTTTCGAAAAGGGCAAATAAATCAGACTTTTGAATGGAGGGAGGGGGACAGCTTCAAAGTTTGTTTTCATCACTTGGAAACATATTTTCAGAGAAGCCAATTTTGCTGTTCACGCAATTGTCAATTAAAGTTATTTCATGGATAATATGTATATCTGGTAGGGCGTCATTCGTACTACGGCCCGGAATGCCCTTTTATTTGACATTGTAAACTCTGGTTGCTCAAAAAAATTCGTCTTTTAATGAATTTCCTTCTTATAAAAAAAAAAAGAATGGAGGGAGGGGGTGGGAAATCAGTGATCTGCAGGTCCAAGTTGATCTAGAAAAGTGGCACGCGTTTTCTATTTTGCAGTTGTAGTTGGGATTGGATACATAAATGGGCAAAAAGATAAGAACGTAACCGCTGTATACACCTACATTCGTTCATGTAGCGTGTATCTGTATTTGGTGCACATATATAAATATTTTGTCGAAACCACACACTTCTAATTGAACTGGCTAAACTGGTCTCGGACTTTGCGGCTTGATTTGAATAAAATAAATTAATCATTTCGAGTTGTATGAATGTCAACTACGAAACTAAAACTACGTACGGGCAGCATATACCGATGACTAGATAATGGTTTGATTAAGGGCTGGCCTCTAATCCAATCTTGTACGTGCAACGGACTGAGATGGAGTCAAAAAGCAGGAAGTAGCCAATTAACAGACAAGGAGACTTTAACTTGCGAAGCTGAATTGTAAATTTGGGCCCAAATAGAAAGAAAGTGAACTGATTAAGAAAAGAAGTCTCGACGAAGTCCTATTTTGTTGATTCGCTCAATTTCCTTTAAATTTGAAAATTGTGTTTTACAGTTACATATCATTTAAGTGATTTTTGGCAATATTTTAATATATTGGATACACGTAGATGAATATGTAATTATGCATAGTAGGAATAAGTGGAGAAATGGATCACAATTGATGCATACATTAGTAGTATATTAAGCACACCATTGGTTTCGTTTCTGTTGTATCTAAGTTAGAAAGAAGAACACAAAACTATGCCACGAAGAGAAAAAAAGACTGAATCCTAAATCACAAATCACATGTTTCATGAGAAGAAATTATTAGTGATAAGAGTATGTCACAAGTGGAGTTCTATACTTCTGTCACATGCATGGATAACATTTTTCCTTTTCAAAGTAATCCAAATCTCTTTCTTTGCGGTCTTCATTTTCATGTAGTTGATGTCATGGCCTACAAATTCTTGCTAGCTTTTTCCTTCTCTAGCTTCTAAATGCACCCAAAACTTCGTGCTAGCATTTAGTTCTCAATATCGAAGACCAAAGCGCCCGGCCCGATCTGCCACTATTAAAAAAAGGGTAATTGTAGTCGTAGTCGCCCTCTTAATAATTAATATTGATGCCAAACCCCCTTTAAGTCACTAATTGGTGACAAACCCCCATCTTGTGCAAATGCAACTTTATGTTAATAACAAGCATAAGTTATAACTAGTAGCGGTAGACGATTTCACAGCCGTCATCATTCAGGCCTCTGTTTCGTTGTTGCGGTCCGTCGTCGTTGCCTTTCCTCACCTGATCTCTGGCCCATTAGTCTTTGCGTTTTCACCACCACCACCACCACCACCACCACCGTGCCCTTGGTGCCCTCGCCCTCCGTCGTAGTTGTTCGCCGCCCTCTTTCATTTCCGCCTCTGCTCGCTCTCCGTTGTTGATCCAATCCGAGCCAGCTGACTGAACTGACCTGCCTGCTTGATCCGTAGCCAACCGAACCGACTCCACCTATGATCCATAGTTTTGTTTTTGGGCCTGATCCGAGTTTCGGGCTGAGTTACCATGGGTGAGGCCTTTGACCCGCGCAAACGACGATGGCCCAAGTTTGCTGAGGCCTCTTTAGCAAAGGATTCGAGGGATCATGTCACCTAAGGAAGATTCTTTAGTGACTCTGCATTTCGACCTGGCTCTCCGGATCGGATGCGTTTTTGTTTAATGTTCTTTGTTTTTAGAAAATTGAGCGGCTAGGTGATGACTGTCATTTAATGGCTTTTTTACTTACCTAGATGATAGCGGAGTTCTTTGGGAGTAGATTAGGCTTCATCTGTCTTACTATGGATAGAGTTCCTTCTTCGTGTATGTAGGGCCTTGTTCTATCTTCAATATGTTATTGGGTTTTTTCTGCGCTGTATTTTCAATAATACTCACTATTGTTTACCTTAAAAAAAATATAACTACTAATAAAAAAAATATAACTACTAATCATTATAGTTGAATCCTATATTAAATGCTATTCCAAATCCTTCTCAAATTCAGCTTCTTGCAAATTTACTTGATTTCCTTTGGATTTTACTTGATTTCCTCTGAATTCGGAGAAATATTCTCCTTATCGCCTATATTGACTGAACACTTGTCTATCTCTTGAAAGCCACAAATCAGCTTGATCTTTCGATGATGGATTAATATAGTATCTATTTGTATGGTGTACAAATTGATACCAATCTCCAAGGCTAGCCATATGATTGGCTCTTTGTGATAATTGCATTAAAGCAATAGGACAAGACCACCTTATTTCCTTGAGGAACAAGTCACGGATTGGCTATGACATAACAAAGGAGATAAACACTACTTAACCATTAACCGACTACATTTGGCGTACAGTCCATTTAAGCTCAAATTAAAGTAGGTTTTGCAAAATCAGGTTCAAACAATATCGAACAATTTTCTGAAGTTTACAAATCATGGACAGCCAAGCATGTACAGACAAACTCTTCAAAATGGCAAACCCAGACCACTGCCAGCTGCCTCTAACTCGGTGAAAGGAAAATTCCAACCAACTATCATTTACGATCATAGATGAGTAAATGTGAACAGTGAGTCCTTAATTACTAAATTTGTTGGTTTTGATTTACTTTCGCACTATAGTATTAATAAATACATCCAGCTCATCATCAAGAAATGTTGCACCGAAATGTTATGACCTTACCCCCATTATGCAAAAAATTATTTGATTCATTTCATACACCTACATTCTCTTTTTTCAGAAACGGAAACACCACATTCACTCAGTCATCAACTTAGGTGAGACAAATTCCAACCAACTATTAAATCATTCACGATCATATATAGATGAGTGAATGTGACCAATGGGTCCTTACTTAAGATTGAATTTGCTGAATTGGTTGGTTTTGATTTCCTTTTGCGCTATAGTATTAGTAAGTACACATCCAGCTCATCATAATGACATGTTGCACCGAAATGTTATGATCCTATGTTTGGCAAAGATGATTTTGATTCATACATCGAAATGCTATCATCTCTTTTTACTTAAACATTCACTTCGTCATCAACTTAGGTGAACGATTTACTATCTGATTTGTATAAATAATACCATTTGATATCATCACCTATTCATTCCTCACGAATTAAAGTTCTGCATTTTCAATTATTTCCTTCCCTTTCAACATCCAAACACAAACTTGCACAATTACACCCAAAACAACACAACGATACGTCCAACAATACTACTATCATGCTCACTTGTCTGACAGATTCAGCTTCACATTGAAGCTCATACCCACCACTACGTCAATAAGCCTACCATTACTTCATCACAAAAAAAAAAAGCCTACCATTACCAATTCCCACGCACACCCCAATCTCAGTGAACACCAATTCCTGGTCATCGCCCCTCTGTCCCCTCTTCGAAACTTCTCAGTCTTTGCCGCGCAGGTCGCCATTGGCGTCCCTCCTGTGAAAACCCACCTCATTCTCAACACCGATTCTTCATCTACTGCTGTCCAATGTGCCAAACTTCCCAACATGCTGTCCACTTCGACCGAGTATGGATTAGATCCTACTCGGTCGTGTACATTCCTTCCCATGAGTGCAATACACCCAGTCTCGGAGTCACTGAAGAGTGGGGGGCTGCAGAGTGGGTTCGTTGCACTCATGGGAAGGAATGTTCGCGACCGAGTAGGATCAAATCAATACCCGGTCGATGAGAACAACGTGTTCGGAAGTTTGGATCATTGGACATAAGTAAATGGGGAATCGGTGTTGAGAATGAGGTGGGTTTTCACGGGAGGGACGCCGATGGCGACCTCCGTGGCAAAGACTGAGGGGTTTGCGTAGGAATGGGCAGAGAAATGGCGGTGGGCTTGAGCCTCAAAGCGAAGCTGCCAGACAAGCCCATGACAATGTCACAACAGTGGTTTTTTTTAGCTGTAATTATGGAAGTTTGTGTTTGGTTACTGGAAATGAGAAGTGGTTGGAAATGCAACGTTTTTAGTACTTTAATTTGTGAGGAATAAGCAATGAGGATGAAATGCATGATCAAATAATGATATTTATACATATCATATTGTAAATCATTCATAGAAGCTTATGAGTAAGTGAATTGTACACAACTGTGTTTCCATTATAAAAAAAGAGAAGTGAACTACAATATGTTTCCGATCAAAGATATTGTCCACTCTAGTTTATCTTTTGGGCTGCCAAAACTAAATGAACTTTCTCGCTTCAGATATTACGTGACTTTTGCCCATCTATAAGATTATGAATGGCTGTATTTGGGTACTTTAAAGCCTAACAGAGTGATTTGGACCAGATGGGGATACGAGTTATAGAATCCATATGATGAGTTCCAGAACAGAATTCTAAAAGCATCTCTAATAATAATAATAGTTAAATTTCATCCGAAAATAAATAAAAATTTATTTTAACTAATTAACACATGCGCTTGCAATAATATTAGCTATTTTAACTAATTTTGAATATTGTATCAGTGTTTCAAAAGTTAATGATGATAAATTAATTCTATTTTAATTTTAGAAGAGAGAAGTTAGATAGGAGAGAAAAAGTTTAATATTGTCTATGTTTAGTGTAGTTTGAATAGGCATTATTCATAAAAATTTAGCTTTCTCTCTCCTCTTGATTAAATAGGCATTATTCATAAAACTAGTTTGGCTATTAATATGGCAAGTATTTCGAAATAAGAAAACTTGAACTTCTGAGCTAAAATAGCCGACAGTGTCATTTGGGTAGTTTCTTAGAGATACTCTAACAATGGGTTCTATACATAGAATCGCGTGTAAGAGTTATCTTCTTTGTCTTCTTGTTTGCATTGCATGTAAGTTCACAACTATCTTTGAAATTTCCTTAGAGCATCTCCAGAAGACTATCCAAATGACATTTTTTTAGCTATTTTAATCTAAAAGTTTAAGGTTTTTTTTGTTTTGAAAGATTTGCCATATCAATAGGAAAACTAGTTTTATGAATAGGCATTATCCATAAAACTCGTTTGGCTATTAATATGGCTAGTATTTCGAAATAAGAAAACTTGAACTTCTGAGCTAAAATAGTCAAAAGTATTATTTGGGTAGTTTCTTAAAGATGCTCTAACAATGGGTTCTATACATAGAATCGCGTGTAAGAGTTATCTCCTTTGTCTTCTTGTTTGCATTGCATGTAAGTTCACAACTATCTTTGAAATTTCCTTAGAGCATCTCCAGGAGACTCGGCAAATGATATTTGTTTAGCTATTTTAGTCTAAAAGTTTAAGGCTTTTTTTTTTTTTTTTTTTTTTTGTTTTGAAAGACTTGCCATATCAATAGCCAAACTAGTTTTATGAATAGTGCCTAATCATATTTTAACCAAAAGGAGAGAAAAAGATAAACTCAAGCTAAACATAAACAATATTAAATTCCTCTCTCATATCTAATTTTCTCATCTAAAACTAAAATAGAATTAAATGATTTTTCTTTTTTTTTTGAAAAATTAATAAAATATGGGAAATTTGCTAAAATAGCTAGTATTGTTGCAAGTGCATGTGTTAAATGGACTAGGTAAAATAGATTTTGATTCATTTTTTTAATTAAACTAGCCAAAATTTGGCTAACAATGTTGGAGATGCTCTTAGTCTCTGGAGACTTTACAAATTGGATTTGTATACAGGTAATCAATTTGTCTGGGTGTAAGTTTTAGACGCTTAAGGCTGTGCCCATGGAACTTGATTCCTATATAAAAACAAAAATCAAACTCACAGATTTCAGCATGCGAGAATGCATGTAGTACAATTTAGGCCAACTAACATTAAATATCTATATGGTGAACATGCATTATCAATTTCAGTCATGTGGTTAAAAAATTATTAGGTTGTACCTCAATGGCTTTTTGTTATCAACTTGCAGCCAAATATCATTTCCGTTAGATTTTTCGATCAAATTGGGCTAATGACTAGCACATGTGATGATACGACCCGTTCAAAAAAATCCCCCAAAAACAGTGAAGTGACCAAAATGCCCCTACTTGGTCAACCAATTGACTTTTGAACAGTAAGAAATTTCGTATTTGATATTGGACTCTATGCGAAGAGCTCGTCAATACGAATGCGTCCGCGAAAACGGAATATGATTCCGAGTTGTAACGAAGACTCGGCGAGCCAAAACGCATTTTGATGTGGGGTATAAAAAGGGGGATTTTTTCTTAAAATCCCTTCATTTTCCATTTTGCAAACCAGCCCAACAAACCCAAAAATACCGTCCGTGTCCTCGTCGCCGATCTCCACTTTCCGGCCAAGGATCGGGAATTCCGACACCATCAACTTCTTCCTCTTGTCCTAGAGGTCAACCCTACGAAGTTTCGGCCTCAAAGACGATGTGGAACGCTGTCAACGAGCTCCAAACGAGAAGCCGAATCTTTTTGGCGTGATTCCGGCTAGCACGGTGCGAGATTTCGAGAGATCAACGCAACTGAACCACTCAGGCAGAAGAGGAGGAAGACGACAATCGCCCGGCCTATCTATGAGTGGATGGGTTTTGGTTTTAAAGTATTGTTTGAGCATGCTTTATATTTATTTTTACGTATATATATGGTATGATGATACGATTGTTGGTGATATGTTGGTTGGTTGCTGTTGTTTGGTTTATGGAGCATGTGATATACGTGTATGCTTATTTGCTGGTTATGATGGTGTTGTTTATGTATTGCTGGGTATTGTCATTCGCAGCTGCATATTGGTATTGGGGTGAAGTCCCCTTACCCTTTTATCGGTATTGGGGTGAAGTCCCCTTAACCTTTACATAGGTATTGGGGTGAAGTCCCCTTGCCCTTTTTATCGGTATTGGGGTGTAGTCCCCTTGCCCTTTTCATCGGTGTTGGGGTGAAGTCCCCTTACTTTCGATCATGGCCGTAGATTCTACTTATATGTAAAGTGCATTAGTATCATTGTGATTGTTTATTGTCCCCAATCACGTGGTGAATTGGGTGGTTGCTGCATGCTTATTAGAGTATAGTTGTATACTACTGTTTTAACTGTGGAGGTTATTAGTATGTTTTATAAATGTTTTACACTGACATTTATTTTCCCTGTCCACTCACCTTTGTTTTTACGCCCCCTCAGGATTTGATACTGTTGAGCACCACCGAGATGAGCGGCAAGAGTCAGGATAGCTCTGTTCTGTGTCACAAAGAGTGGGAGTCTCTTAGTCTTCTGTTGGTTGTCAGACTTGTGTGAACTTGTTCCTTCCGCTGTATAGATGCTCTGATATTATTATTGTATTCATTTTCTTTCGTTTTTGTCGTTTTTAGTTGTTTAAGGCTTCGTCACTCTTTGGGGGTGATGGCCGCACTCCCGGGCCCTACTTTTTGGGGCGGGGTGTGTCAGTTGGTATCAGAGCACTAGGTTTCCGATTTTCATGTGAAGTTCTGTGGGTTAGTGTCATTCTTGGACTCTTGTGTTTGGTCTGGTTAGAGCTATGCCGCTTCGTCATTGTGGTGCAAGGGGTACATGTGGTGCATGTGAGACAGGGGAGGCACATGGTGCCGATAACCGCTCAGTTTAGCAGCATTAGTTGGCGTAGTTTGACTTAGTGCTGCGACAGAGAACGTTGTATAGACCACCTCAGGTTAAGGTGGGGGACCCACTCTGCCTGAGGTATAGTGTATGGCATGGGGGGCTTAGGAGCTAAATGGCCTCAGTGGTGATGATGCAGTCAAGTCCTGGTGGGAAAGGAAGAAAGTATGCGGTCGCGCATCGATTATTGGAGGTTGTGCCTATAGGTTGTGGGGTGTAGGCTGTTACATTGACGGATGCAAGGCATCCTGGTAGCATCTTGGTGTATCGGGGGATGCTATTATTGTACTACCGCGGTGGGTGGAATTGTGGATCATGATGGATCCACCGAAGATTTTGGGCGATTGTGAAGTCGGAATGATTTACCAGTGTAATTGAAGTCTGAAGTATCTTGGGTTTAGCATATTGTGACTGAGGAGTATCATATGCAAGCTACCTTGCCCTAAGTGGTGATCCGTTGGGATCTGGGTCAGGGTTGATTGATTTATTGAGGCTGCCATCACAAGTCTTGTTCGAGGGAGTTCTCGGTGAAAGCTCTTGCAGATGTAATCGGGTGTTGGATGGTGAGTCAGCGTGGAGTTTCTGTGACCATTGTTTCTGATCATGATGCGTGATTCACGTCGAGGTTTTGGGAAGTATTGCAGGATGAGATGAGTTCTCAAACATTGTGCAGTACGTTATTTCACCCTCAGACCGATGGACAATCGGAGTAGATCATTCAACACTGTAGGACATGTTGAGGGTGTCGACATTGCAGTTCGGGCATAGTTGGGATGAACGTCCATCGTTGACGGAGTTCTCTTAAGAATCAGTTACCACTCCAGTGTTGGGATGTAGCCTTTGGAGGATTTAATATGGGTAACCGTATTGAGCTCCGTTGTGTTGGCCTGAGGTGAGTGAAAGGCTTTGGGGAGGCCTGATCTTGTTGTTAGGGTTATGTTTGGGTACGAATTGGGAGTATGAATTTACGGGCAGCCAGAATCGCCTGAGGAAGTTGGCTAGCGGTCATTCTTAAGGTCAGGTGTACCAGGTTGGTGGCTCTGCACTGCCCCAACTGTTTCCCCGGAAGGGCGTTGTTCAGTTTAAAGGCAAAGGAGGCTCAACCCCCGATGTTTTGGGTCTTATGAGGTGACGGAAGGGATTGGTGAAAGTCTTGTGCAACACCCACGGTGTTGAGGAAGCCACGTGGAAGACGAAGGAGTACATACAGAACGTGTACCTGCACCTGTCCTAGGTACATAGTCTCTCCCCTGGTTTGTTTTGAATTTCGAGGACGAAATTCTTATAAGGGGGTAGATTGATACGACCCGTTCCGAAAAATCCCCCCAAAACAGTGAAGTGACCAAAATGCCCCTACTTGGTCAACCAGTTGACTTTTGAACAGTAAGAAATTTCGTATTTGATATTGGACTCCATGCGAAGAGCTCGCCGATACGAATGCGTCCACCAAAACGGAATCGGATTCCGAGTTGTAACGAAGACTCAGCGAGCCAAAATGCATTTTGATGTGGGGTATAAAAAGGGGGATTTTTTCTTAAAAACCCCTCATTTTCCATTTTGCAAACCAGCCCAACAAACCCAAAAATACCGTCCGTGTCCTCACCGCCGATCTCCACTTTCCGGCCATGGATCGGGAATTCCGACACCACCAACTTCTTCCTCTTGTCCTAGAGGTCAACCCTACGAAGTTTTTGGCCTCAAAGACGATGTGGAACGCCGTCAACGAGCTCCAGACGGGAAGCTGAATCTTTCCGGTGTGATTCCGTCTAGCACAGTGCGAGATTTCGAGGGATCAGCGCAACCGAACCACTCAGGTAGAAGAGGAGGAAGACGACGATCGCCCGGCCTATCTGCGAGAGGACGGGTTTTGGTTATAAAGTATTGTTTGAGCATGCTTTATATTTATGTTTACGTATATATATGGTATGATAATACGATTGTTGGTGATATGTTGGTTGGTTGTTGTTGTTTGGTTTATGGAGCATGTGATATACGTGTATGCTTATTTGCTGGTTATGATGGTGTTGTTTATGTATTGCTGGGTATTGTCATTCGCAGCTGCATATTGGTATTGGGGTGAAGTCCCCTTCCCCTTGCCCTTTACATAGGTAATGGGGTGAAGTCCCCTTGCCCTTTTCATCGGTGTTGGGGTGAAGTCCCCTTACTTTCGATCATGGCCGTAGATTCCACTTATATGTAAAGTGCATAAGTATCGTTCTGATTGTTTATTGTCCCCAATCACGTGGTGAATTGGGTGGTTGCTGCATGCTTATTAGAGTATAGTTGTATACTATTGTTTTAACTATGGGGGTTATTAGTATGTTTATAAATGTTTTACACTAACATTTATTTTCCCTATCCACTCACCCTTGTTTTTACGCCCCCTCAGGACCTGATACTGTTGAGCACCACTGAGACGAGCGACAAGAGTCAGGATAGCTCTGTTCTGTGTCACAAAGAGTGGGAGTCTCTTTGTCTTCTATTGGTTGTCAAACTTGTGTGAACTTGTTCCTTCCGCTGTATATATGCTCTGATATTATTATTGTATTCATTTTCTTTCGTTTTGTCGTTTTTAGTTGTTTAAAGCTTCGTCACTCTTTGGTGGTGATGGCTGCACTCCCGGGCCCTACTTTTTGGGGCGGGGTGTGTCATGCGAGGGCAAAATCATATTTCTTATTTATTTTTTTATTTTTGCAAATTTTTAAGCTTTTTTTCCACCACTATTATAATCTCTTGTGATAATCTTTTCCATCTTAAAAAGCCGAATATATTAAACCATCACGATTACAAACAATTTCATGCTAGTCATGTGCCCAATTTGGATAATGATGATTTTATGCAAATTGATAACATAAAGGTATCATAAGGGTACAATTGATAGTTTTTAAACCACATAGATGAAATCAATATATTAAACCATATTATATCTATCACATGAATGTTCCCTGTAAATTGGCCGAATCTTTATATTCACTTTGAAGACAGTGCAATGTCTGCACCAAAAACAATGTCTTTATTAGTGGGAAACTAGTAACTTTTTTGCACTTAAACCAACTCTTTTTCTTGAAATCTGTTGTCAAACTGTTTGGCATCATCAAGTTGGTGATATCTTGGAATGCACGAACCCGAAAAATCATGTACAAAACTGGAATGAAGATGAGTTGAAGCTAGAGAATGTCCCATTTGAAAAACCCAATTGGGAGTATTCGGCATCGTGCTGACAGAAACATGAGACCTATTTTGAAGCACGAGTCAGATCAGAAGATGGACATGTGTTTTAACTTGCAATGTTCATATCGTACAAATAAAGCATATGCAAAAGGCTGAATAAGCTCGAGGATTTCCGAATTCGGAAACCCCTGTTAATCTTCATTATGTTGACAAGAACATTACGGCAAGAGTGTCGGATAATTAGATTATTTTTAAATGATACTTTGGAAGATCACATTGCTCCCAATGTACTTCTAAGTACAATTTGCCTTGGGTTTGGTAAAAATACAATATCTTTCTAGCCTATTGATTAATATTCTACAACGGAAGTCACTTGTGACCGACGATATTAAGTAACTTGAAAATGAAAACAGGTAAAGACGCGTTCTACACGCATTATAAAGTATTCATTTTAAACTTTTTTCCACCCGAAATAGACAATCAATATTGTATCTATTTAATTATTTCTTACTCAGTCACTTGAAATTTTCAAAAACGATATACTTCTCAGGGATGCAACACGAAAAATATTATATAGATTAACCTTTCACATTAGTTACATGGTAGTCACTTATAACAAGCTCACTTAATTAGGCACCCAAAGTAGTACAAAGTCAAAGAATCACTATTATAGAAGGCCACAAAAGAGAATAATCAAAATGATATGATACTTGGCGGAGCTACATAGTACATCCAAAGTCACAATGAGATAGATATGAATACGGTATAAAGAGTCACACGTAGTGGTTAAATTATGGAAACCACAGAGCTTGATATCCACAAGTGTGAGCATAATTGTTCTCCACGTAGGACTTAATTTTCAAAGTTGTGGCAAATGGAGGCCTGAAATCTCAGAAACCAATCTCTTTCACTTATCTTCACTCCCCACCTTATCCCTTTGTATTTTCTATCGTTCCTCTTTGTAGGGATTCAATATTATATTTTAATCCTTGTTGCAGATATTTATGACCATCGGATTTTGTTGTGCTGATCGCTGACTACGTGATCCAACGGTTCGTAAAGAGCCAAATATGGCCAATGATATCAGAGTTAATTTTATTCTTCCTAATGTTACGGATCAATTAAGTTAGGAAGAATCAATGGGCGCACTTGTGGTTGGATACCCTCCTTTGGTTTTCACAGTGGTTAGTTATTTGTCACTTCTGAACTTTGTCTCCATGTAGCATTTGGACAAATTGTGATCAAGACCGATAAGAGGAAATAGCAAATTTACATTAAATACTTAGCTACTCTATCAAAAATCTAGCTTGGAACTTCTGCGTGTCTTCGTAAAATCATTAATACATGATAAGTCATTTAATAATCACTCTTAGAGCAATTATGATATTTCAAGGTCACTACAAAATATTAACCGATAAACATGTTATTCTTTTAAACATATTTGTTTTCTTATTGCATTATTATACAGCACATAATAATACTGCAATGTGCATGCCATTGCCTCCTTGTTATTAGGAATAGACGGAACGGACTTTGATATTTCATCAAATTAACCACTGCATTGTTAAACAATTGATTGCGTAAAAGGATCGACAATATTGCTAACCATTTTACTTGAGTATAAAAAATCAAATGAAAATATAAATGTAATGTAATGTTATTTTGTTGCCATCAAAATCTAATGATTTTCAAATCCAAGGGTAGGGACCACAGAAGATGAAGAGAGTGTGGATAAAACGTGTGTTCCATCCGCCAATCAGAACCCAAAGAAATCCCCAAATCCCAACTCATCCCCAATTGGGCATCACTCCCTCCACCGAAGGAGGTCAATTCTTTTGTACCCACCAAACCCCCTCCCAATTTTTCACACTTTTCCACCCAAAAACACCAAACACTGAACCAATATCAAAATCAAACCCAAACGGCCAATTTTTTTTTAATTGAACAGCCCCATTAGTCCCATCTCCCCCGTTGAAATCGAGGGTTTCGAAACGCCGTGCGATTAGGGTCAATGGCGGTGTCGACCAGTTTCGCGGGAGCAAAATTGGAGGCTCTGTTGTTGAAATCCTCTTCAACGGCGGCGACGACGTCGTCGAGGGCCTCGGGTGGTTCTTGTTTAGCGGGCTCCTTAAGGCCCATTCGGAGCAGACGGGCCCAAGTTCAGAGAGGAGTGAGGTGCGAAGTGGCTGCTTCGGATGGTGCGGTTCAGACCGGTGACACTGTCGCTTCCAACATGTCGGCTCTCGAGCAGCTGAAAACCTCTGCCGCTGACAGTAAGTTGCTCTTTTCCAAATTGAAATTTTCTGCTTTTTTTGTTTTGTTTCTTTTGAAGTTATGAACTTTTTGGCGCGTGTTTTGATGGGTTTCTGTTGGAATTGAATTTTCTGCTTGCAATTGCTGGGTTTTGGTGAATGTGTGTTTTGTTGAGTAATGCCTGATTGATTTTTTGAGTTTCTGGGTTTATACTTGCTGATTAAGAGAGTGCTGTTTGGGAATTTTTTCTAATTTCTTGTGTGGTATAAATGTGGAGCATAAGAGAAAACCCAGCGGCGGATGCTATCTTAAAGATGGTATATTTTTGGTTTGTCTTTATTCATTCATGAGTTTATTATCTGTGGTTATGATTCAACAGCCTTGGAGGGCACTAGTAAGAGTGCATTTGTTAGGATATTGTCAATTTTGTTGCCAGCATGTACTAAAACACAACTGAAGGCTTAAACTAATTCCAAATTCGTAGTTTACGCTTGTTTTTGAGACTGATTGTTATTAGTATGTGTGACTGAAGTTTAACAAAAAAAATCTTCTCAGGATATACAAAGGAAAGAAGCAGCATTGTGGTCATCGGGCTCAGTATTCACACAACACCTGTTGAAATGCGTGAAAAGCTAGCCATCCCAGAGGCAGAATGGCCTCGCGCCATTGGGGAGCTGTGTGGTTTAAACCATATAGAAGAAGCTGCTGTTCTCAGCACCTGCAACCGAATGGAGATATATGTTGTAGCTCTATCTCAGCATCGTGGTGTTAAAGAAGTGACCGAGTGGATGTCAAAGGTGATTTTCCTCTCTTTATCATGTATTTTTGGTATAGATGAGAATACATGAATGGATCTTATGAGGGATTCTTTTACATGTTTTCTGACAAAGATCAATTATCCTACTTGAAATTTGGGCAATTGATTTCTTCTCTTCTGATAGAAATGTCACATCCTATTTATTTGTGTTTGGAGTTTGAGCCTCTATGCTATTTACCTTCGCCTGCTTATTTAATAGATAGTTCTAATCCTACATCGTTTATAATCATTTCATGCTCTGAATCATTTCCTGACACTCTTTCCGGATGTATGTGCAGACAAGTGGAGTCCCTGTTTCGGAGCTATGTCAGCACCGGTTTTTACTCTACAACAGAGATGCCACACAACATCTCTTTGAAGTGGCAGCAGGTCTTGATTCTCTTGTCTTGGGAGAAGGTCAAATTCTTGCCCAGGTGAAACAAGTTGTTAAAGTTGGGCAAGGAGTTGTTGGCTTTGGTAGGAACATCAGTGGGTTGTTCAAGCATGCCATCACCCTGGGAAAGCGGGTTAGAACGGAGACTAACATTGCTTCTGGGGCAGTTTCTGTAAGCTCTGCAGCTGTTGAACTTGCATTGATGAAGCTTCCTGCTTCCGCACATGCCAGTGCCAGTATGTTGGTGATTGGTGCAGGCAAGATGGGGAAGCTTGTGATCAAACACTTGGTTGCAAAAGGTTGCACAAAGATGGTTGTTGTGAATAGGAGTGAGGAGAGAGTGGCACTCATCCGTGAGGAGCTTAAGGGTATTGAGATCATCTACAAGCCGCTCACAGAAATGCTCACCTGTGCAGCTGAGGCTGATGTGATCTTTACGAGCACTGCATCAGAAACTCCATTATTTTTCAAAGACGATGTCAAGGACTTTCCTGCCGTAGGTCCAGAGACTGGGGGATTAAGGCTTTTTGTTGATATATCAGTCCCAAGGAATGTGGGATCATGTGTAGCAGATGTTCATGGTGTGCGACTTTACAATGTTGATGACCTGAAAGAGGTTGTGGCTGCTAACAAAGAGGACCGCCTCCGGAAAGCAATGGAGGCCCAGGAAATTATTACCGAAGAGTCAAATCAATTTGAAGCATGGAGGGATTCATTGGAGACAGTTCCTACCATCAAGAAATTAAGAGCTTATGCAGAAAGAATCAGAGCTGCAGAGCTTGAGAAATGTTTGTCAAAAATGGGCGATGACATATCAAAGAAAACAAGAAGAGCTGTGGATGATCTTAGCCGAGGTATTGTGAACAAGCTCCTTCATGGTCCGATGCAGCACCTAAGATGCGATGGGAGTGATAGCCGAACTCTGAGTGAGACGCTTGAGAATATGCATGCCCTTAATAGAATGTTCAGTCTTGAGACAGAAATATCTGTATTGGAACAGAAGATTCGAGCTAAGGTGGAACAAACCCAGAAGTAAAGCTCCACTTGTGAAAAATCATTCATAACACATCTACTTCCTCAATCTTGAATAAGAGGAAAATGTCCTCACATCGTAATTTCACTGTTTCTCTCTGCAATCTTCAACCTGATAGATAAATACGGTTGGTCCCGGCTGGGATCTTCCAATTCTTTCTTTGGTGTAAGACACTTAAACCTGATTCATATCCGGGAGTGTTTGTATATGTCTACCACAGCTCGGCTTTGTATTGGAATTATGAGATGAAGTTATTCATGTATGCAATTGTTGCCATTAAAGTCACTGGTCTGTATCTGTAGTCCGTACTACTGTTAATTCTTGTAAAGCTCATTTGCTTACTGGAGATGAATATATTGTGATTCTAATTGATCATCTTTGTTGAGTTTTTTGCCTGGTCCTGTGGATTTGGTTTCTTCTTGTCTGCAAGGCCAATGAACATGTCAAAGCTTTCGTAACCTGTTGTCTCACATTTGTAAATGTCGAATGTCTTTCATGAATGTTAGCTGGGAATGATTTGAATTTTCTTTAAACTGCGAAACTTAGGACAATGTCTATTTTAGCCCAAATGCACTCCAAACTCAGTATTTGATTAGTCTTTCTGAATTCACATAAGTAGATAAGTAGAAACTAGAAGTGCTAAAATCACTAGTCAAATCCCCTTTTTTCACTATGTAAACTCTGGTTGCCCTAGATACCGCCCCATTGCATTTTCTTTTTCATAAAAAAAAAATCACTAATTATAACTTCTGAATTATAGATGTCATATGACAATTCTTGTGTGCATTAATATTATTGATCACATTATTTTGATGCATTTTCGTTGGTATTTTGATAATGATATCGATACAATATATACAACGTATTAAGAATATCAAAATAATATACATAGCGTATTGAGAACTTAATATTTATCAAAATAATTTTGGTACCAAGTTGACGTACTGACTGTTTAACGGTCTAGTTTGTCTGATGATTCTAGCCCAATAATTTCCTTAAAACAACGCTGGAAATGGGTGTGATTCCTTCTAAATTAATACTTGTGTTTCCCTCGTGTCCTGGTGGGTTTGTGAATCTTACACATTCCATTACGTCCCAGGTTCGAACGCCACGGTGGCACCAGCAGAATCAAAACCTGTGATTTATTCTTTGAAACAAACTGAATAAAATGAGGTATTAAAAAATATAGATAATGTGAGTTTAGCCCTTGTATATAGCTACTTTTAGTAAAAGCCCAATTACTTTTAGGAAAACCCCTAAACCCCTTTAAATGTTAATCCACATATGCAAACTTTCTATATAAGTCTTGCTAATTCACAAATTAATTTATACATATGTATTTATATACCTATTTTACCCTTTAACAATCTGCTATAAATTTCTTTTTCTTTCTAAAAATGATTCTGCTTACATTCAATTAGAGGTTGACTTTTTTCTTCTTTTTTTTTCTTCATAAAACTCGTGTTACAGATTTTGGTGGTGTTGTATTTGGGTTGATTATGAGATGCGCTTATGTACTCATTAATTGTGATAGGGGTTGACCACTTTCTTCCGTTCTTTTTCCACCTCTACATTAGACCAAAAATGAAAAATAATATTGCACCCAAACTAAAGGTTCTCGCCATTCCACCGTTGGCTATAAAAACATACTGTCATCTATTGTGGTATGGATTCATTTGAGAGTTTTTGAAACTGGTCTTTTGTACAGGTAGTAAATGTTAGGATTTTATTTTTTTTGCCAGAAGTAGTAAATGTTAGGATTGAATTGTTGTCTTTTGTACTGGTAGTAAATTAGTAAATGTTGGGTTGAATTGTTGAATTGGTAACTTAACAAATTGTTAATGAACAAATTGTCAATGAATTATAGTAAGTTGTTAATTTTTAGATCTGCGATCTACACCTCCACTTTAGGTAAATTCTCACTTCATATCTTTATTAAAGGTAAATTACAAATTACCTAATTGTTAGGAAAGAAAATTCCAAATTTCATCTCTATTGAAGGTAAATCTCCCTCCACTTCAACCCCCACCTCCTTTTTTTTTCTTCCTCCATGGCAGGTTGACTCCGCGCTCCACCACTCTCTCTAGGTTTGACTCCGCCCCCCACCTCACCCCGCACCCCTTTTCTTCCTCTGTAGTAGGTACACTCCAGCCTTTTAAAATTTAGAATGACAATACCAATTTACCTAGAAAATAGGTAACAAACTCAAAGATTGCCGCCCCCTCCTCCGCAGCAGCTCACCCCCAGTTTTTTGCTTTTGCCTTTTCTTCCTCCATAGCGAACCCCCAGTTTTTGCTTTTGCCTTTTCTTACTCCGTAGCAGAAACACCCCCCCTCCCCCCAACAAAACAACAACAACAACGACATCCTTTATATAAGATTCTAGATTCAAATTGAAAAACTGTCATGCATTTACGATTGAAACCGTCGATGGCGGAGATGGAGGAATTTACTCATTCCGCTGGTTTTGATACTTTAATCAAATGGCAGTATAGATAATTTTTGGAAAGAGAGTGGGTATTATGTTTATGTATTATATTATTTGGAATGCTGATTAGGATTATCATTTAATAGAGGGCTGAACATAAAAGTTGCTTCATCTATTGGGCTAAAATCTGAAAGCCCCTAAAAAATACTAGGGCTGGGAATGGGTTGAAACCCAACCCGTATTACCAATTAACCGACCCAACCCATATTAATAGTAACCCAACCCGACTCATAATTAATGAACCCGACTATATATGGGTTGGGTACAGCACCCGATCCAACTATTATGGGTTGAAACCTGACCCGACCCATCCAACCCATCTTTTTTTGACTTTTTTTTTCTTCTTAGTTTTAAATCATGCATTTAGTTGTTTAACCACTTTTTGGATACAATTAAGTTGTTCATACCAGTAAAATATCAAATATTTTAAAATGCAACATACCAAATTTCAAGTTCAAAAATACTTCAAAATGAAACATACCAAATTTCAAGTTCAATTCAAATACAAAATACCAAATTACAAACTAAACAAATTACAAATTGTTGTAATAGTTAAAAAAAAGTCTCTTAGAGCACACCAAAAAAGAAGCCTCTTAAAGGAGGTAACTTGCTCATGCATGCATTAGTGGAACCTTGGAAAGAAAAGGTGGTCCTTTGGAAAAAAAGAAAAAGAAAAAAAAGAGGTAACTTGCTCATGCATTAGTGGAACCTTGGAAGGAAGAGGTGGTCCTTTGGCTCACATCAATGTGATCACCACTTGTTGAATTCCGGGGAAACATTGGTGTTGATGGAACTTGAGGATTAATTTGCATTGCTATTATCTCTACAAATCCAAATAAATAACAAATTAAGAAACGTTAAATAAGGTAACATTATACATTCACATAATAAAAATACAATAAAATGTAAAAGACTTACCACTCTCAATGTCCTCCAGTGTAGAATAAAGATCCAATTCCTCTTTGGCTGGCTCCTTGAAAAAGCTAAATCCATCCGCTTTTAGCCAATCATTCGTGCATATTAAAGCCTCTATCATCTTAGGAGTCAAGCAACTCTGAAAAGGATCTACAACCCTTGATCCCGAAGTAAATGCACATTCGGAAGCCACACTTGAAACCGGCATTGCAAATATGTCCTTTGCAATCCTACTTAAAAATGGAAATCTTAATGACTCCATTTGCCAAAATTGCGAAAGCTTAAACTTGAAATAGTATGAAGTTTCAATTTTTGGAATAAGATCCATAATTTTTGTTTTCAAATCCATTATTTCCTATATAAAATAGTAATTTTAATGAATAATTACCAAAATACTCTTAAAAGATGGGTAAGATGGGTTTGACCCATGTCCAGTTACAATCGACCCGCACCCGACCCATTAATAAATTCACCCGACCCATCAACTATGGGTTGGTTATGGGTTGAACCCATCTAAAAAAAAATGGGTTGGTTATGAGTTAACTATGGGTTGACCCAACCCATGTCCCAGCCCTAAAAAATACCACTGTTTTTAAAAGAACAAAAACTATCTCAATTTTTTAAGATCCAGGTGCGACAATGGTTTATCATATATGATATGACATGCATTTCGGACCCTATCCCCCTTCATTTATAGCAAAGAAGAGGATAAATTATCTGTATCATTAACTCTTGCTATCAACACTTGTAGATGAAATCTTAGGGCACGTTTGGTAATGTTTTTACCGGCCCATTTTCATTTCTGCCGTTTAACACACAAAACGCAAAAACATCAAATTGACGTTTTCGCTCAAATCGGAAGAGTGTGAAAACATATACTGTTCATGCGCTCCGAACCCAGACGGCGACGACGGACAACGAAGACGACTACCCTCCCACTCTTAACCCAGATGACGACGACGACGCTCCGGCTAGGAACCCAGACGACAACGACAACGACGACAACAACAACAACGACGGCCGGAGACGAAGCTGCCAAAGCTCTGCAACAGCTCTGTGACGCCGCCACGTCGACGACCGCAAAGAAGAGGCGGAGCTTGAGTGAAAACGTGGATGGTCTTAGTCCGCGACAATGTTGCCAGAGCTCCGCACGGACACTGTCAGAATTGCTAGGTTGGCGACGCCTGCAACAGCTCCGTGACGACGCCGCACCGACTTTTGGGTTCAAGGTCGGCGGCTAGATTTGGGTTCGAGGATGCCTGCCAGATTTGGGTTCATATTTGGATTTGGGTTTTGATGTATGGATGTGTGGAATTCATAAAGTCTACCTAGTACAGCTTGAAAGCTTGCAGAAACTCTTTTTGGGATTCAATTGAAGATGAATTTTGGCAAATGCTGGCACTATTGTGATTTACAAGAACAATTACCCAAAAAAAAAAAAAAAAAAAAAAAAGTCTGGGTTTTGCAGATCATTGGGTTTTGTAGTGAGAAATGGGAGGAGCAAGATTTTGTCATTTTTAATATACTACCAAACACGTTTTGCTCAATTTGTTTTCTATATTTTACTGATGTACTATCAGACACGTTTTTAAATCTTAGAAATGCTAGATTCATTTTATCATTTTCCTTCTCTGGGTACAAACTGTGGAAATATTTTGCGAAAACGTTATCAGACGGGCACTTAATGTTTTTCTTTTTCAAGCTCTCTATTTCCTGGCAGACAGATGTACCTTTTTTTATGCCTTCGATTCATTCTCCGCCTGAACGTGTGAATGGTATGAAAACATGTATATATATATATATATATATATATATATATATATATACTCAAAATTCTCTACTGTGACTCGTACATAATGTTACGTATTAGATGAAAAATGAGAGTAGAGAAAGACGCAATTTTTGCGCCCTCTCTACTCTCAATTTTCATTAAGTTCATTAATTTGCTTATTTGCTCACTGAATTTTTAAAAGAGGAATGCTATTCGCCTTCCCCTTTACACCTTCCCCTTCTACCTTTTCAATTCTTTTTCATCATCACCTTACAATTTATTTTGATAATTGAAACAGTCAGATCTCGATCACCTACGAGAGATAAAAGTGTGTAAAAAACTAGATTAAGATTTTGTTTGACCGTTTGATTAATATTGTCTCAATTTTAGTATTACATTTTTTTTTCCAAAGAGAAATTTTATTCAGCTAGAGACGAATAGAAACATTAGCCTCAGTAGCCAGGATGTCATACAACCAGCTGGGACCAACCGAGTCCCAAACAAATTGACCATCCTGCCCAGCTACGAAGGCCGCAACACTATGTGCAGCCATATTACAAGAACGAGGAACAAAACAAACGGAAATAGATCCAAGTTCCCCAAGTCGTACTCTAATATCAAAAATTAAACACTCAATCTCAACCATACTAGCCAAATCACCATTAACTATATCCACGAGCACTTTGGAGTCGCTTTCAATCACAACCACTCCGAACTACTGCTCTCTACAAAGCTGGAGTATCGCGCGGAGCACTTCAGCATCCACCACAAGTGTCGACTGGAAACAGTCTCCACAAAATCCTCCACACATCTTCCAATCACCCGTGAAATCCGTAAGCACCCAACCACAGGCCCCACGTCTACTTAGACTGTTCCAAGCTCCCTCAATATTGATCTTAAGCACCCCGTAAGTTGGCTTAGCCCATCGCATCGCAATGTTTGAGGCACGCTGCTGCACACCGGTTGCAGCACCAGTCAGCTGAGAGTTAGCCTCACGTACCTCTCGAAGAAAAGCCCTAGCTCCCACCAAGATGCCTTGTAACGGCACTTGCTTCTCTTCAAAGACCCTCGCATTCCGCCACTTACAAATGTGCCACATCCCCGATTGCCATCCTTTGCCTAAAGTCATCGGTTGGAATCTCTGGGGGTCTGCGACTCATAAGGATTTCCCACACAATATGTAACGGGGCCTCCAATATGGCCTCGTTAATCACTCCCGGCATCCACTCACCCCAGAATTGTCTTGCACCGGCGCAACCAAACAGCAAGTGGAACTGTGACTCCACTCCTTGCATACACATTGGACATTCCAGCGGGATCTGCACCTGCCTATGCCGAAGAACCAACCTCACCCCAATTGCCTCATGGAACGCCTACCACAAGAAAATCCGTACCTTACCGGGAACCAAGAGCTTCCAAATCATAGACCACGTACTCTACATAGGCCCCTGCACATGCAAATCGACATCCTAACTGATGGGAGTACATGCAACGTAATATTCTGACTTTACCGTATACTCACCATTCTTAGAGTGGTGCCAAACCAACCGATCAGGCAATCCAAATCGGCTAAGGGCAATAGACTTGATCGACTCTGCTTCACCCGGAGTGAATACTTCATCCACCAAATCCCTACACCAAGACCTAGTCTCAGAATCAATCAACCCATACACCCACCGTGGCATCCTCCTATGCGCCCAAGGCGAACATTATCCATCTCCAAGTGGGATCCACAAGTCACGTCGGGCCCGAATACTACGCCCATCACCAATCCTCCACTGAATGCCCTTCCTCAAGACTTCACGACCTTCCAAAATCCCCTTCCATCCCCACGATGTGTGCCCTCCTTTTCCAGTATCTAGGAAAGAATGTTTCGGAAAATACTTCACTTTCAGCACACGTGCCAACAAAGAGTCCGGGAATTGAACAATTCTCCAACCAATCTTAGCTAACAGGGCTCGGTTAAAGGTAGCGAGGTCCCGGAACCCTAGTCCACCAACACCTTTCAGCCTTGTCATTTTATGCCATGCAACATAAGGAATGCCATCCCGCCCACTAGAACCATTCCACCAGAATCTTCAGAACATACGCTGAACATCCTTAAACAGGTACTTGGGAATCTTAAAACATGACATTGCAAAGTTGGGCATTGCCATTGCAACTGACCTTAGTAACACTTCCTTACCCCCCTTAGATAGAAACTGTTCAGCCCATCCCTGGATACGACTGCCCACCTTCTCTCGAATAGCCTCAAAAACCTCTCATTTAGATGCTCTGAAATGAGGCTGTAACCCTAGGTATTTTCCAGAATCCTTAGTTTGACTTATTGGAAGGACCTCTGATATCTCCCTGTGTGCTTCCTCGTCACAATTAGTACTGAACAGAACCGAACTCTTGTGAAAATTCACTAGTTGACCTGAGACTAGACCATACCTATCTAGCACACTCATTAACTGAGCCGCCTCATCCCTGGTCGCTCGGCACAAAAGTACAGAGTCGTCGGCAAAGAATAAATGTGATATGCTGATACCTTTGGGGACTAACTGCACTCATGTAATAATCCCAGCTGTTCTGGCCACCTCAGTAAGGCCGAGAGTCCCTCGGCGCATAACAAGAACAAGAAAGGAGAGAGTGGGTCTCCTTGTCGTAACCCCCTAGTCAGTGCAAACTTTGCTGATAGCTCCCCATTAATAACAACACTGTACGAGACCGTCGGCATACAAGCAAGAACTCGGCTACAAAAGACATCAGCAAAACCCAGTCGGCGCATGACTTCAATGACAAAAGGCCACTCCACCGGGCCATACCTTTAGCCATATCAACTTTTACTGCCATCTCGGGGTATGCCCTATTCTTTTGTTTTAGAGAGTGTAGCACTTCATGTACAATAAGGACATGCACAATAAGGATATTGTCAACAATTTGTCAATCAGCCACAAATTTTGACTTCGTCTCACTAATGACCCATGGCATAACTGCTTTCAACCTGTTAGTGAAAACTTTCGAAATAACCTTATACACCACATTACATAAGGAGATAGGACGAAGATCAGACACCTTACATGGGTTCACTACCTTCGAGATCAGCACAATATGGGTATGATTGAGTTGCTGCAGCGTATGCCCCGAGCTCCAGAACGCTTGAATGGCGATGATCTCCTTCCCCACCATTTCCCAGTAGTGATGGAAAAACCCACCGGTACATCCATCCGGCCCTGGGGCCTTTGTCGGACCAACCTGGAATAGGGCACTCCTAACTTCCTCCCCAAACACCTCAGAACATAACCCCGTATTATCTTCATTAGTAATTCTTTCCTCCAAACAAACAGAAACATTCTCACCAGAACCAGGCCAGGAGGAGGCAAACAGACTTGAGAAATAACGCACCGGTATCCATAAGAGCTCATGCGGATCGTTGCACCAGACACCCTCTTCATTCTCCAACCCCAATAGCCTATTTGCGCGTCTCCTCTGTACAGTTTTGCTATGAAAAAACCTCGTATTCTTGTCTCCTTCCTGCAACCACTGAATACAGAACTTATGCTTCCAATACAGCTCTTCCTCCCTCAGTGTCTTGGCCAGAGCCTCCTCAGTCCTACGCACATACGTCACATCCACATTCGGCGACTAGAGAGCTTGGCGAAGCTCGTTCCACAGTTCCATCACCCTAACATTGGAATTACGATTATTACTTTTCTGCCAATCCACTAGACCACGTCGAACCCACTCTAGTTTCCTGCATACTCTAAATGAGTGCGAACCAACGAAACCTCTACCCCACCGGTTCTTCACAATGTCATGGCATCCCTCCTCATAACCCCACCTCGGGTCAAATACAAACCGTTTCCACCTACGAGGGGTTGGGATGTTCATACCCTTCAAGTACCACATGCTCCAACCTTGCCCTATCATACTGGAGTATCCATGCTTCCGAGGCAAGACCCCTATCCAGGCGCTCTCTGATAGGCCGCTCCTCACAGCGGTTATACCAAGTATAAGGGAAACCACAGAAACCAAGATCCAAAAGACGTCCTTCCAGCACAAAGTTTCGGAAACTCTGCTTGCTACCTTCCGATCTTCTAATACCACCCTCTTTCTCCCCAGCATGGAGAATGTCATTGAAGTCACCCAAGAGTAAGTATGGGACCGGACTGCTTGTTATTCGGGTACATAGCACCTACCACTGTTCCTCCTTGACCCCATCATCGGTACTTGCATAGATAACATATAGTCTCCAATTAAAGTTTCTGCTCTCATCACGGGTCAACATTTCAACAAAAAAAAAATTGCAAAACCACCCACCTCCACATGCTGTGTATCTCTCCAAAACACACAGATGCCCCCACTAAGGCCTCTAGGTTCAACAGGAAACATACCCTCCATTTTGAGTCGTCCTTTTAGGTAAGCATAGCGACTACTATGATTCTTCGTTTCCACCAGGATCACTACGGCGGGAGCTTGGAGCCTTACCTGCTCCTCTAATACCAGAATTGTCAAGGGGCTCCCTATCCCTTAGCAATTCCATGATAGGATTCTCATGACTCCTGTGGGGACAGATTGGGGCTGGTCACCTCCACTACTTCAGCAAACAAACTAGACACCAAGCATCTCCGCTTCACCATATCACTCCCCTCCTCAGGTGTCCCCCCAAACACTATCCTGATCACCTATATCAGACGATCCCTGTTCCTCACCAAATGGTCTAGATCTCTTCCCTCCTACACGGCGCCGCCTAATGAGCTTCCACACCTACCCCCACGATCATCCCGACCCAAACCCCGAATAATAGGCATAAACAAATGGGTCATTGTTAACTGAGCTGACCGGCTCCATACCTACATCAGCACCATTATTCTACCTTCCATCCCAAGGAACACCAGCAGACCCAACCCTTTCTTGTCCATCAAGCGACTCCAGTGTAACCAGAGAGAATTCCATATCAGCCCCCTCTCTTCCTTTGATCACCCCGCCCGCACCGATTAGGCCCGCATCCCAAGCCTACTCCAACAGTTTTGCTTTCCTTCTATCCTCCGCTCTCTTTGCTTGAATCTTTTCAGCAAGGCTAGTTGACCCTGGTTTGGTCTTGATAGGAGATGTGACAGTTTCCCCAAACTCTCTACTTGCTGCCGGAGTGTCTCCCTGCGAATCCTCCAAATTACTCCAATTAGTAGCAGACGGCCTCATCCTTGTCTTGAATTCGTGGGGTGAGAATGCTGCAAGAAAGACTTCAGCTTCTTCCCCTACAAATCCTCCCCAGTGTCAAGCCCCCTATACGGCTGGGATATGGTGATCTCTCCCAAAGCTCCTTCTGCTCGCATCTCCCTTTTAATCTGCATCTTGCACTCACGAGTTGGGTGCCCCAGGCACCCACACACCAGGCAATAGTCGGGCAGGAACTCATATCGAAAATCCACCCACCTCCTCCCCACTTTTCGGAAATCCACAAAAGTCCCTCGCATCAAGGGCTGAGTACCGTCCACCCGAACCCCGGACTCGGCCAAAGCTTCCCCAGCACTCCCCCGCTCATTCCTTAGTCGATAACTCAACCTGCCCAATCACATCACCAATTTTTTGCACCACATGGGGCGACATGGCCAATATCGGGATCCCATGGACCTGGACCAAGAACTGGCTCGCCCAGCGGTCCATCACCCCCTCATCTTTCCGTTGAGAGACCACTGCCAGCACCCCTAGGTCTCCCCGGAAGGCCCAAGGTTCCATGTCAAGAACCCTATTCATATCTCGCTCAGCCCTAAACACCTCCAAGAAGCATTTTTCCCCCACCGCTCGAATGGTCACTCCCTCCGAGCCCTCCCATAGTCCCCTGAACACCCCCAAGAACGCCTCTCGTTTTACCTTCTTTCGGGTTAGAACACGAGCTAGCAAAACTTGACGATCCACATAACCCTCATCAATCTCCTCTTCATCAATCTGAACCCCAACCTTCTTTCTCTCCATGAGTCGAAGTTTCGCTTGAAACCTCGACTCCAAATCCTCCATGTCGAATGGCACATACTGTGCTAACCCCTGCGTGATTCCGATCAGAATCAACGTAAAATCGTGAAGAGACGCCGAGACCGCCCGAAACCCTAAAATCGCCCTAGAGACCCCCTCCTCCCAAACGAGGAACTTTTTCTTTCCCACCACTAGTTCTAGTTCTACTACAATTTTAGTATTAGATGAATTATTAGATTTGTCCACTTTTTTCATGAACAATTAGATAATTAAATAATTTCCAATTAAGTAAATTATTTTGGGAATCTTCAAATGATTTCTATAAAATAGACTAGTCAAAGGCAAAAGGAAAGGTGGGCTGCAATCCCCCTATCTAAATTTATTGTATTGAGAAGAAAGGGATCAGCCGAATCCCAATTACTCATGCGAAAACACGCAAAACAAAATCTAAATGGATATTAGATTTTTACCAATTTAGAGAACAAATGTGTACATAATATAACAGGATCATGGGCTCCTCCATCTTCATCACAATAAGAAAAGAGAGCTGCTATGTACACTCAAAAGTATTCTTTGGACACTCATATTTCTAAGGACACTCATTTCAAGTTATTAAATTTCTTTGGACACTCTATTTTAATTAAAACTTTCCCCCTTTACCCTTTATTATTCAAGATTCCCCAATTTTGTGCCTCCCAGCTCATAGGGGGTTTCACAAGCAAGAACATCATGATGCTCCTCCAACCCAAAACCAGATTTTGAATCCAACTAGATCTGAAGAAAATTTTCAATTTTGGTGCATTCGACGGCAAATTTTCAAGCACAAACGAGGAGGAAGAAAGGCACGAGTCGCCACCGCCGACGACCTCCTAAGCCGGGAGCGGATTCCGGGCTTTATTCACGCCCGGTAACGTGGGTTTCTACTCTGAAACGAGACAAACGGCGGAGATGCCCATGGAGCTGCAGGAGACAAAAAGAGATGGCGAGACCGGCGCTTAGTCAGAGGTACGCCGCTTGTTCGACCAAGAGAAGGAATCCGGTAACCATTGTTAGACCCTGGGAACTAATTCTCAATATTGTATACTGTATTCTTCATTTCTTTACTTTTGATTTCACCAATAGGATTTTCATTTATCAAAATAATTAGTGAAATAGTCTTGAATTCCTCTAAACTAGGAAAAATTGCAGCCGGGTATTTGTTATTTTCTATTGGAAATCGAAATTTTGAGTTAGTATGTATTTTTGCTGGTCTAGATTACGCAATTTTATCACTTTATTGTTTCTACGGAATTGTATGAAACAAAAGCTTATGCTCTTTGACTGCAGGCATGCCCGTATTCTTGGGAGAATAAGCTTCCTATTATTGCATTCTGCAATTGTTGGTACTTTTCTCTGTTTGGTCATCCATTCATCAGGGGGATGCTGAAGAACTTTGCTTGGGAGTCTTTTTGGAATGATAGAGAGGTAGTTCTCATCTTTTTCTTAACCTAATTTCATGATCAATTTCTTGAATAACCGATATTGAGAGGTTGGTGGTTATGAGTCATTTTTTCCATGTCTTATGTTAATCTGTAGCAGTCTACTGATATTGAGGAACAAAAGGAAGAATCACAAAAGAAGAAGAAAGAGGTCCAAGAAAAACCAAGAAAAAAAGTATAGGGGTTTTGAATCCCATATGAACCCAAGAAAAACCATTTGTTGAGGAGAGAAATACAATGAAGAAGAAAGAGGTCCAGCATTTAGCAAAAATGATGTACTTTAATGTAATTTAATAGAGGGATATTAAAGTAATTGCATCTTCTAAAAAAGTTGAGAGTGTCCAGAGAAGAATTTTGAGTGTACATAGCAGCTCTAAGAAAATCGATCGTTCTCCAAAATGTCTGCACCTACTTGGCCCAAATACCCTCCTTGTGCAAGCGATGCATGCTCGGATCCTCTGTGTTGCGGCCTTGGTTGTTTTTCTTTCTCTAATTTCATTATATACCTTTCCTCTACTTTTTCATCAACGTTAACCAAGTATCGAGAACTAAATATATGGATCTCTTGTTTGATTTGTTACAGGATACAAATATATGTGGCCGAGCTAGTTGGAAGCCCACGAAGGAAGCCGCAGCAGTAATCACTAGGGACAACCCGTTTGTCACCGTTGTTGAAGTGGCACGGGGTGCTATTGGAGTTTTTGACTTTTGTTGCAACCGTGTGCATCTTAAGTTCGACGCAAACGGAAACGTCGCCAGCACACCTACAGTGGGATGAGCTTGAGTGTAGGAGACTTCGCCTGTCCTCAAATAATAATGATAATAATCTCCCATAATAATATTGTCGTCCATTTTCAGGTTACTTTACCTTGTAATATCCATCTACAATTAAACCACATTCGCCAAAGAAAGTTAAATAAAGAGTTTTATTGATGGGTGATTTTAACCACACCTAAACATTTTATCTTCCCACCCAACCTACTCTTTACACCCATACTTAATTTTGCTAAACTCAAAATATCTCTCTACACCCAACATTTATCCCTAAAACACCCCATAATCCAACTCACTTCTCTCCCCTCCCACCCCACCTCTTAGTGTAATATTATCAAACCAAAACTTGCCATGTGTCCACTCTCCAACCATGAACCACCAGCAAACTTCGACACCACCGTAAGCAAACACTCTGATCAAATAAAACTACCAGCAAACCACCTCCGCTTGTCACTGGCAGCGGCGTCCTCACACCCTATAAACCCGCCTCCCCCTCAGCCCAGTTTTATTTTGAAATTTTTCAGAATAAATTCCACCTTCTTTGCATTCTCCGATGCCGACTGGGCTCGAATCGTATTAGCCCGTGCTTTATTACAGGTAGTGCGACTTGAAGGACATTGCCTTTTTGCTAGCTTTTTCATTATGCTGCCCTATCCGCCTGGGTATTGAAGTGATCGTCTGATCGAACCGGATTTTGGATATTGTTTCTATTGATTCTAAGTTAGTTACGTTCAATGTGTATTCCGTAATTGGAGGGTTTGACTGTGATTATATGGATTTGTATAGAGTTAGTGTTTCGAAAAATTCGAGAATCGACATTGATTTTGACGATCAAATTCAATGAAAATGGATATTGGTTAGTTGTTTTGTTTGCTTCATTTTGTGATTCAAAGATGCAAATTACAAGCTGGAAAGTTAAACTGAGGAAATATTTGCGAATTGTGTTGAAACTTGACACTTTGAAAGCTCTCTCTGAATAGTTGAAATCGGAACTTGTTTTCGATCGTTATATGGAGTGTTACATGTATATGCAGGAATGTATAAGAACCAATTGCAAGAGTTGGCTCATGAATAATCGTCGACCAAGTTTAAGTTTGTGGTGTTTTTCCATTAAAATTCTAACCAACCTATTGAATTGATTGTAATCAACCAAATCAAGGAATTACTTTCATCGCAATTAGTTCCACTTAAATGCAGTCAAATTTGTTCATGAGTTGTGGTGTTTTTGCTTGTTCTGATTCATAGGGATGACTGAGAGATTGGTAAGTATTTTTTTGTCCTTAATAGTAATTGTATGATGAGGTAAAATAGATATTTCATAATTAAGATTTGTGATGGGTGGGAAAATAAAATTATTGGGTGTGGATATAATTTCTCTTTATTGATTGTTCAGAATATATATATATATATATATATATATATATATATATATATATATATATATTTGGAAATTTCCTTGTCATCTTCTTCATAAAGTGCACAGATTCAACTGTCCCGATTACATAGTCAAGAAATATGAGCTCGTGAAACAAAGGCAATTTAGGAAGGCTAAACCCATCACTAGAAGAATATAAAAATGCACACTAATCCAAAAGTAGTACGAGTAGCTAATTAATGATTCCTATTTATATATAGATGTAGATCACTTGAAGTTTGCCATTTTACATGCATTTGTTTTGATCCTAGTTTGTTAATACGCGTATCATATGCATATGTATAAATTTTGAAAAATACAATCCGTAATCATATTGATTTTAAAGATACGGTATTAAAAATGCATATTTTTTACTTTGGATGTATTATATACACGAATTGTACAATTGATGTATTTTTTATGAATAATATACGTAAGTTTTAGAAGTTTAATATTGATCTGTTTTTCATATATTATTAAAAAATATACATTATAATAAAAAAAATTAATTATAGATAATTGATGTATTATAAATGACCTAATTTTTTACCCTATTATTTCAAAAAAAATTCCAAATAATACATGTCGTATATTTAACATACTATACATTTCCCTTATTTTATTAGTAAAGGTTTTAATACCGAAAACTATCATTAATTATACTTTACCATTTTTTTTTTTTACCAAGATTATACTTTACCATTTTGATGGGGAACCAAACCAATGCATGTATATATAACGAGAACTCCATTTTCACAGAGCGAATCGATCTCGGAAATGTCTGCTTGGCCTAAATACCCTCCATGCGCAAGCGAATCATGCGCTGATCCCAAGTGTTGCTCCGATGGTTCTTTTTCTTTCTCTATTACACTCCAAGTTTTCCTAAAGTATAGAAGATTGTAGTGCGCTAATTATATCTTATGATAAACTTCAACACTACATTATTAATCTAGATCTTCTTTGGTGATGAATTTGCTACAGGACATAAGTTTATATGGCCTGAACTAGTTGGAAGGCCGGCCAAGGAAGCGCAAATCATAATCACGACGGACAACCCGTCAGTTACGGTCGTCGAAGTACCGCCGGGCGGTGTGGAGATTTTTAACTTTTGTTGCAACCGTGTGTATCTTGAGCTCGATGAAAACCGCAACGTTTCCCGCACACCTAGAGTGGGTTAGAAACAAGCTTAAGTTGATGGATCGAAGGCCCATTGATCACTAATAATAATCTCTTGCTATCGTTTCTTACGTTACTTTCTATTGCAACCCATCTACAATCAAACCGTGATTCGGTAAAGAGAGTTAAATAAAAGAATTGTGTTGATTTTCGTATATTATATGAAATTTCAAGTTTCTAGTCTTCACCATGAGCGTTTGTGGTGTACTTGCATAGGGATCAAAACGAAATAGCAAAATAAAATACCTAATGCTGTGTTTGGATGCGCAAAAAAAGTCAGAATTCTACTTAAAGTTGGAAACTTGCGTATGGAAATCATGAATTCCCATGTTTGGCCATCTGAACCTAGAAATTAAGGATTGACACCGGGAAAAAATTGTGGAAGTTGGGTTCTTCATTTTCGGACTCGTTTCTGCCTAGAGGGCTGTCATTCTCCAATTTCAGCGAAATAAGAAAATCTTTTTTCCCAGTGTGTCGATGCGTGCATTATAAACTCCCCCTTGAATGACAATCCGATTACTTGCAAACTACCCTTGTCCATGATGATATCAATGATTATGAAGAAGAGCCCAGATGCTAAGTTAAGGAATTAGGAAGGATATGGCTTGAAGGGGTGAAAGGATTAGATGTTCTTTTCTTTTCTTTTGACTACGATGTAATTAGCTTTCCAATTGGATTGATTTGAAATGGCGCGGAAAACCAATAAACCTGAGCAGATTAGAAAAGATACATCTAGCCGGCCGGTGAAGATTGCCACCGTTGGCGATGATGCTGTCTGCAGGTGAAAGAGTGGTCTTGGCGTTTTACTGCAATAATACTGGTCCACGTGATGGACAAGGGAGAATTCTATCAGGAGCAAAATGCTCTTCATCAGATCCCAAACAAAAAAAAATTACGATTTCCGTCATTACATTTATATAATATCCAAATTAGGAGTGCAAGTTTAATTGAAAATTTCAAATTCAAAAAATTCTGAAAGAATTGGGTAAATATTGTAAACTGTATTCCAGTGTAGCAGTGTAAATTAGAAATTAGGATAACTAACTAGATTCAATGTATTTAGTAATAGAAATCCTACATGGATTCCATGTAATAGTTAAGCTCATTCCTATTAGGATTGGAAAATCCGGGGATTACTCCACCATAAATATAGGCACTTTACAATGGGATGAACACACATTCAAAATTCAATCCCTTATTTCTCAAATCTCTCTCTTACTCTCCTTCTCTCTCCTTGGATATAATATTCTACAACAGTAGAATATTTTATACTAATATAGTTTACAATCAATCACATTTACTTTTATTGTGTTCATTTCTTCCTATTAGACACCATTTATTTCTTACTTTAGAATATATAATATATTTATCTCGTAAACGTAGTTATATTATTTCATCTTATTTTACCGTAAGAACACAAAATTCCAAATTAGTTTCCAAATATCTGATATTATTCTAGTCCTAAAAATTCCAAAATATTTTCAAAATTTGGAAAGAAAATTCCATTATGAATTTTTTGGTATAGAAGTTTGAACACTTGTTTTCTTTCCAACTACCCCTAATCCAAACCAAGGTTCAAATTTTCAACCAAAATTTTAGAATTTTTGCCCCTACATTTGGTGAATTTCGGTCAAATTTCAGTGAAATTTTGAAAAATTTTAGGTTTTTTTTTTAATAATTTGAAAATTTATAAAGTTGCTTCAATACTATATAGAATTGTAAATATGCCTCATAATGCGAAAAGTTATTATAAATCATTCCTAATGTGAAAATAATCTGAAAATTACTTCATTCTATTACAAAATACTGCGTATTAAAAGCTTAGTGGCATGAAAAATACTAATTCTTTTACCTTACATGTCCATTTCATCTATGAGTTAACAAAATATGTACCTTACATGTTAAATTGGGTACATTATTGGTTGATGTAGAGTTTATAGAAAGGTGAGACATTTATTTATAGGATTTTTAGCATGTTTTTCATTTTTTTTTTATAGAAATATAAAAATAATTCTGAAATTTTTGTAGATTTCGACTTCTGAAACTTGAAACCTTGATCCAAATTATAGAATTTGCATTTGCCTTAATTTTAATTGGCGATAATTTAAATTCCGTCATTTTATAATTTCCACATCCAAATGCAGAGTAACGGGTTGTCGCATTTGAAATGTGTTATAAAAATGCAGTCCATATCATTACTCATATTTAGAAGATCGGAGAAGGAGCTGGCTGGACTATGATATAAAATTAATTGGTACATTCACCTTGATGCATTTAGAAAATCATATAAAGCGGTAAATTCACATTGATGCATGTGGAAACCATCTAAAGCGGTAATTAACGTACATATCTGATTAAAGATGTGCGCTAATTCCATTCAGATGCGGCGAATTGGTTTGCATGTTCACATTCAAATGAACCACAATGAATTGCTTAACGTAATAAACCCAATTTTAATTGCAAAAAGCATGACGGTTTGAATCCTAAATCTGAACCTCAAAACTATCATTTACTAGTTTTACCATTTCGATATCCAACCAATGCATATATATAGCAAGCTCACGCACTCCTCAATTTTCATCCGAACTCATCAGAATTAAACACATCGATCGAAAATGTCTTCTTGGCCTAAATACCCTCCTTGCGCAAGCGGAACGTGCACTGATCCCATATGTTGCGGCCGAGGTTGTTTATCTTTCTCACTCCCAATTATTTAGTTAGTAAAATGTTGTAGTTTTCTTATCATCCGAAAGAAATTTCATTTTGTTACATAAAATGTCGTACGATTAGACTTTGGTGCTCATGTCAATTTGTTACAGGACGTAAGTTTATGTGGCCTGAACTAATGGGAAGGCCTGCGAAACAAGCTGAAGCGATAATCAAGAGGGATAACCCGGGGGTCACGATCGTGGAGTTACCGCCAGGTCGTGTGGGAACGGCAGACTTTTGTTGCAACCGTGTGTATCTTGTGCTCGATCCAAAGGGCAACGTCCTTGGGAGGCCTACTGTGGGATGATAAGAGACTACAGGCGGAGTGGAAGCCCTTGGTCTATGGTTTAGTCCACAAATAATAGTAATAATAATCTTTTATGATCATTTGGAACTTGTTGGCATAACTTTGTATTGCTGTCCATCTACATTTAAACCACTAGTCAATAAAAGAGTTTCGGAGAACACTTTGAATTTCAATTATCTAGCTTGAGGGTTACTTGCAGGGAATAGATTTCAATGGATATGAGAAAGGGCAATGATTTGTCATCATTTTTAGCACAAGCAGCTTCTATCATTCTGTCATATGCTTCGTCCTTTGTTCCTTGTCGATTACCAAAGAAAAGAAAACACGAGAACACAAAAGCGAGCACAGTACACAACACATCACAGAAGCTTTAGGACTAAAATTGCAAACCAACAAAAACAAGAAGGCTTCTAAGCCTAGACCCAATCAAAATGATTATGTGCTTGTTGGGTTTTTTCTAGAACCCAGCTTGTCCCCCATATTACAAAAATGTAAAGGATCAAAATCTAGCATTTTCAAAGCCGTGCAAGTCGCTGACTCTATTTAACGACTTCTTCATCAGGGCCACTTTAGCCAGCTTCTCAGCCGCTCTCCAAGCAGACGTCGGCGTGAGCGGCTCCCCATTTTCATCCACTCCGGCCGCGATCTCCTTGTCACTGCCGCCACCACGCCGGCGTTGGATCATCATCAGCATCTGCTGCTGCTCCTCCATGATCTTATGCTGTCTCTTCCAATGCAGCTCCGAAAGCTCGGCTTCCAAGCAACGGACGTACTCGTCAGCCGATACCGAGCCTGACTTCATAAGCAAGGCTCTAGCCGATGCAAGCAACTGATGGGCGCTAGAGTAGTCATTGTGCTCGACTAACCTCCGTGACTCCGCTAAGGCACGTGTTGTTATGAAAAGCCCTCTCAGCCGTTCGATCTTCGGGTCCGGCGACAATCTAAGGGCATGCGCAAGAGGTACTAGCAATGCTTGTTCTTTGCCATAAACAATCCCTTGAGTAGCCGGGTCTTTGTAGAGGCACCTCACTGACATCACATGGTGAGACCCGCCGCTCACGGCTCGTGGGAGCCGCAATTCCACTAGCAGCTCCCGCTCCTCTTCAGCGTATAAGTCGCCTAGCCGGACGGAAGCCGAGCCATGTACAGCGGGCCCACCGCTGCACGAATAGATGGCCGAGATTTCGGCTGGGCCCGAACCGGAGTCGAACCCGAGTTGAATTCTCAAATCTTGCACCACCACACTTAGCGATCGCCCAACACATTTTGCAAATGCGTCCTCCGCCGGCTCCTGGCTGTAGCCGCCGGTTTCGCCAAACCCGAATGCGTGAACCGGGATCTCAATGTGGGCGAACCGTGTAGAAGACACGTGGCTGGAACTCTGCCGATGATTGGCTGAAGCACTGGAGATTTTCACCCGCTCATCCTGGCCGTCCGACAGCAACATGATACTGGCCACTGGATTTCTCTCCCGCCGATCTTCGAGCACTTTAGTCGCCTTCCGCAACGCATCCCCCGCGCGGGTCCCTTGACCGCAGACCAACCGGTCAACGACCCGCCTCGCCAGACGTTTACCGTTACCCGTCATTCTTTTCAGCGGCAATAACCGCTTCGTCGTAGAAGAGAAAGCGACGATCGAAAGCCTGTCGTTGGATCCCAACGATGAAACGACCAACCGCATCGCGCGCTTCAGCATCTGGAGTTTCGCACCCGTCATGCTCCCGCTGACGTCGAGCACCGTCACTAAATCGATCGGCACGCGGCTCGAAGGATTTAAAATCGGAGGCGGAGGCGCCTTAACCCGCAAAGCCACCACATAAGACTCGGAGCCCCGACCCGACGAGAGCAGAGCGGATTCGGGCAAAATCCGAACCTGGACATTGTTGGTTTTTGAATCCCTGCTATTGATTTGCCCATCGGAAGATGAAGGGTTCGGATTGACAAAAAATCCCTGGAACTCTTCTACGTCGTCGTTTTCGGGTTCGGGTTCCGGGTCGGTGGCTTCATCCTCTTCGTCGTCGGCTTCGGGTATGGGTATGATCCGAGAAGTCGGTGAGAGAAGAGGCTCGTCGTCGTCGTACACCGGCTTCGAAGATGCCCTGGGGGACGACGACTCCATTACTATCGTCTTCTCGACTTCGGCGGGTTTCGGTTTCGGTTTGAATTTGGTGGCTGCGATGGGCAGAGCGCCGTCGTCTGCGGCGGCGGTTGGGTGTTTGTGGAAGCCAAGCAAAGGGACGTCTTTCCAGGTGGAGCTGCAGACGGGGCAGACGAGGGCGCCGTGGTTGCGGACGTGGGCGGCGATGCAGGGAAAGTGAAAGGCGTGGCCGCACTCCGCCGTGTAGATGGCGGTGCCCTGCCCGGTTTTCACGCTGTTCAAGCAAATCCCACAACTGCTCTGCAAAATTCCCCAAAGAAACCGAAATGTTAAAAATCGAGTAAAGCCAACTAATTTGTATTTTTGGGATTGAGAATTGAACTGGGTAGCTGTCAGATTAATGAAATAATGGGTGGATTGAGAGGTTTACTCTGAATTTGAAGCTGTTTCTGAAGAGGGAGAGCTTCAGAGGCGACCGAGGTGAAGTTGGGGTCGAACTCGAGAGCAGCGCTCTGGTAGTGGTTTTGGTTTTGCATTCGAGTAATCTGGGGCTCTCATCATTACCAATACTCTTCTGGGATGAGATCGAAGGCTGAGATTGCAGCCTTGGAGTAGAGGGATTGCTGCCGCCGCCACCACCGGAGAAGAAACTAAGCCGTGTACAGCTCCGGGGACTCGGGCTCGGACTCCGCTGCTGTTTCTCCGAAAGTATGTTCTGATCCGCTGGATCTCGAGGAATCGTAGTGCAAAATGCGCGCCTCCAACCAGTACCCATTTGAAAGCTCAGAATACCAAACCTCAAAAGGAACACAAAAAGATGGACGAAGATTTGTTCACCTTTTGATGAGTAAAAGTGGAGAAGACAAAGAGGATGGGATGAAAGGAGATATAAGAAATGAGACAAAGTAGTGGGATTAATAAGAAGGAAGAAGAAGATTGCAGAGGGATCAGAGACTTCTCCCTTTCTAATGCCTTTTTTTTTTATGTTGGTTTTGCTGTCCCTTCTGTTGTATATATTGCAAGAACCGAAAAGATCTCTGCAACCAAAAGACTAGAGATCTACTGTTCCTTTTCTCTCTCTATCTCTACGTGATCAGACTGAGAGATACAGTGCCTTTTTCTGAGACATTGGACAAAGTGAACTAGGATTTTTACCCTCGGGGTGAAATTCCTCAATCTCCGTGTCTTGTCTTATGTGGTCCGTGCCATTCGTTGTTGGTTCACTAGTTATGAGCACGAAAAGAAAACGAACTACTATCGTTTACATTCGTTTATATGTTTGCTAATGTATATATATATATAACTTCACTGCACAGTGAAAAAAACGTACGTGAGTTATTCATAGTAATATGTAAGATTTTACCTAAAAACTGTAACGTGTATATAAATTAAGAATTCGATCAAAATCATCCATTTTGGAATCAGAATAAGATCAATTACTATTCTCACTTCACCTACAATCTCATCGCCATGCCTTATGTGGTCCATGCTCTTCAAAATTTCAAATGGCAAAAGATACAGACTTGTACTCAATATGATTGTGAATCTGTGACCATGGTAAAAAGGAGAAGTGGAGGATATAGAGCGATAGTTGGTAGGGTGGTAAAAAGAAGACGAGATAATGGATTGTGGATAAACAATTGGTGGGGCTGTGAGGATATATGGTAAGAAATCTGAGGTACTGTTAATTTGGATTATGTGTTCAAACAAATCCGCGTATGTTGAAGTTTGCGGATTCACGATTTAGAATTTGAGAGTAAGGTATTGTTAATTTGGATTGTGTTCAAATAAAATTCACATGTACTAAAGTTTGTGGGTTCACAATTTTGACTTTTAAAGTACCATGTCTGAAATCTTTAAAGGACAATTCCATACTTATATTAGACTACTCCAATAATTTCATTTATTTATTGCAGTGCCATAATGATTAATTGACATATCAACTTCTTCACAAACAAAATTTTTTTATGTGTTTTTGTGTAATTGTTATCTTCCAATATTTTCAATAAAAAAATAACAGAAATTCCCGGTGTAGAAACTCCATCAACCGATCCGCTTGCCCGACAAGTTACTTGTACATGGGTACACATATGCTGGAGCTTCTTCTAGCTATACATCAACCCTACAAACTAACCATTCCGAGTAAACTGTAAATTACTTGCGTACTTCTCATTTTGGGAAACCACTCGTGTAGTTAGCAAACCAAGGCGCCAAAAAACTATATTTTTAGGTTTTGACGACAGAGGAGAGCTGTGAGTGCTGAAGAGGTACTACTATAGTACCTTCCCCAAAAAAGCATCATTACCGACTGATTTGGACAGCAACGACTAAAGAGTGAATGCTGTCATCAGTGGTCAATAATTTCGATACTCACGTGGGGCCTCCCCATAGGTTCTCAGTCCAAAGCCGTTCCCTAGCAATACTAGCCCTAGCTTACACCCCTGTCAATGTCAACCCCCTTTGGAGTAAACTATGATACCTTAATCTTAACCTAATAATTTTTAATAACTAACTTTGTTAATCTTTTCAACCCGAATTAGGCAAAGTAAAGTGCCTTTCACATTCCATTATGATAAGAGTCCGTGAGAAGAACTTGCCACTAAATTTTCTTCTTTTGATAGTCAAAAGATGTTTATAAATTTATGAATATATGATAGTTTAATTCAATGCGAGACGATCGGAACATTCAACTGTTATTCTTTACTACATATTTTCTTTATATTTTCCATACTGATTCATTAGAATCTAATAATCGATCATATGATTTTATACATATATAAACACATATACAATGTGTATAAGTCATCTTAAAGCCTATAGGGGATCGATTTTCCTGTGTGTTGTGCTTACTTACGTGGTGAAATCAGACTCCAATACTAATTGATAAAACTCGAAAGCAACATTTGTCGTTAAAAACTAGTTCGAAAGAGGGGGTGGATACAATATTTCTTTAATTATTGTAATATATTATATTTATTAAATAGTGATAACAAATAAGATTAATAACCCCAAAATTCATAGAATAATCTTTTTCTATCATATATGACATGAAATTTAAATCATCTCATGCAATGGAAAAAGACATGTATCACAATTACACTGACCAAAAACCTACATTGTTCCACGCACGTCATCTTCTTCTCCCCCTCCATTTCTCTTTTTTTTCCTCTAAAAACAATTATAAAATTGTTTTAATCATAACTCTTTTATTTGGAGTCCAAATGATACGAGATCGGTGGCGTTAGACTCATATTGATCTCCATTTTTTATTGATTCTGAGATTATAACCTAAAAACTAGTACAGAAGGAAAATAAGACAGCAATATTCTCAATATTTTCCAGCTAAATTGACCTATTTAGGTCAAATCCGGCCACCCCGAAGATCAAGTGAGGTTTAAGTCTTCTTGTTTCTTCAAGATCTACAATGGTCACAATTTATTTTTCAGTTTGGATTGAATTTTTGTAAAACCCATTTGAACCACCATTGAACCTTAATGGTGCCGATACAACTGTTTCTGTATTGACACAAACTATTTTTGTATTGACATGAACTGTCTATGTGTTGGCACGAACTGTTTCTGTGTTGCATGTACAAACTATTTATGTGTTAGCAAAAACTATTTCTGTGTGGCACAAATTGTTTATGTACACATGATTTTTTAGGAGAGAGTCCCGTGCGTGGGTTTTATTTGGCTGTGAGGGATGATCCTCAATATTTTGTTCTTAAAGGTGAACATTCAAAATTTATATCTTACTATAACATTAAGGTATCTATTTTATGCTTGAAATTTATTATGCCTAACATATATATATATATATATATATATATATAGGGAATTGTTATTTCCACTCCAATTTTTTCTATTCCCACTCCACTTGTTCTTTAATTTTTACACATAGATGGAGTGGGAATAGAAAAAAGTGGAGTGAGAATAACATTTCCCTATATATATATATATAGGGTGAAGATCAAGGGACACACCATTTTCAAAAACACCATTTCTTGGCCGTTGGATTGATAATAGGTCCAATCCAATGGCCAAGAAAGAGTGTTTTTGAAATGGTGTATCTTTAAATTGGACCCATATATATAGTATTCCTATAGTTCGAGACAATTGAGCCTAAGAGCATTTCCACCGGGAGAGGTGCGAGGGGGCAAAAGTCGCGTGGAGCCCGCGGAAAACCGCCCCTCCGTGCAAAATCGTGTTTCCACCGGGGAGGGGCGGGTCGGTACTGTTCCTGGCGGGCGGGTGCAGAAGGCAGGGTGGAGGTGCTGCCTTTCGCACCTTCACTGTAGCGGACGGTGCGAGCGATTGGCGGAGCGTGCGGAAAGGAGGAGGAGCGTGAGGCGCGGGTGGATCCGAGGTTGAAGGCGCGTGCAGCGCGTGCCGGAGCGTCAGCGTGAGGCGCGTGCGACGCGTGAGCGCGTGTGGCGCGTGAGAAGCTCGGCTGCCGACGGTTTTGAATGCAACGGCTCCTTCTGCTGACGTCAGCACCAACGGCTACAAACGGGCAAAATTTTAAAACATGCCACGTGGCACCTTCCTGGCCGTCGATCTCCAGATCGGACGGCCACGATTAATTGAGCAAAAAAACCATTAAAAAAGGTGAAAAAATGTAGGAAAAAAATTGGAAAAATTGTAAAAAAAATTTCTATAAATACCCAATCAGATTTTTGCACTTACCACAACAAATCTTCACAAATTTTCTCTCCCTCTTATAGCTATCTTTCATTTGTGTGTTTCTTTTAGTTACAAAATGTCGGCATCCGATACCTCGACTTGGACGAATGAAGAAAACATCCACCTATGTGAAGCTTGGTGGGTAACTTCTCATGATCCAATCACCGGCAACAAGATAAAGGTAGATTTATTGTGGAATAAAATCAAGGAGGAATTCGATAAGCGATGTCCCGGAACATCCCGCACCGCCTCAGGTATTCAAACTCACTGGAAACGTTTGGTCGTCAAGTTCAATGCTTGGCGGTATGCAATTAGACAAGGACGAGCCGTTGTACAACCAAGTGGTTCAAATGCACAAGCTTTGGTATTTTTTTTATCCTTGTTATTTATATATAATTTTTTTAACAAATATTTATATACTTGTCTAAGTTTGCATGATTTTTTTTGTGTGTAGGAAGATGCCATACAAGCATTTTACAAATCCAAGGCAAAAACCACTAGGAACTTCACTAACCATGATTTATGGGATATTGTGAAGTATAGCCATCGCTTCAAAATTGTGGATGATACACCGATCAATATGCACATCCCAGAAGACACGCCCGATGAAGATTCTCCAGTTCCGGAGAATTTATCCGATGATAACACTCCCATTCGGATAACTAGGCCTCAAGGGAGAAGACTGGCTAAGGAAGCAAGAGCGGCAAAGAAGAAAACTCCCACTGAAAATTCAAGATTCTTTGACCAAATGGCAGAACAAGGCCGCCTTTCTATGGAGCACAACATGGCAAGAGAAGCGGACAGAAAGGCGGAACTCCAACAAAGAATGGATAAAATTGCCAAGGTTAATGAAGAGGACAAAGAATTTAAAATTATGTCCATGGATACATCAAAGTTTTCTCCTTTAACGGCTCAATATTGGAGGGCAAAACGTAGGGGATTCACGGGTAGAGAATTGTTTCCCGTTGATGATCCCCAGCTAGGTGGAGAGTCAAGCAGTGGTCAAGGAAGTCATCAAACCGGATACTACCCGGAGCAAACTTGGATTAATCCTGATGAAGAATAAGTTGGATTGTACAATTATTATTTTGTATTTTAAATAAAAGTTTATGTATTTTTAGTTGTCTTGAATTATAAATTACAAATAAACAAAGTTTTTGTTAGGATATTTATCTATTTTTTTATTTTAGTGAATAGTATCCGCACCTTGCCCCTGCCCCTGTTGGGTGGAACGAAAAATAAAAGGCAGGACCAATTCGGGTGGGGCCTGTGTGAATAGTACCCGCTTTTGGAAGCTGCACCCTTGCCTTTTGCACCCTTGCATCTGCCCCTATGGGTGGAAATGCTCTAACAGTCATCAAATACGATTAGGTCTCTTTAATCCAACGCATGCTAAACTTTAGCATGCTGTGTCAAACCTTCTTCCCTCTCGTAAAGAGGAGTAAAATATGAGACCCGTATCTTCACCTAATCATTTTTTAATCACCAACTTTCAATCATTTCAACCCAAGTTAGGCAAAGTGAAAGAGGCTTAATTTTTACATTTGTTTACTAATTCCGAGTATAAGATTTCCTTCCTGTGGATCACTTACGTGTAGGAGATGAGTTTCTCTGTGTGTGTTGTTTGACAGATTTTGGATTGGGGGTAATTTTAGGTTTTAGTGCTGCTTCACCCATTTTATTAGTAGTGCTTTTGGTTTGGGAGACAACACTCAACCTACCACTGTGGACAAGTTTTTCACTAAGGGCAATTGGTTTAGGGAACTGTTATAAACTTACTGGTTGGTATGGAATCTTTTCGAAAGATTCAAACAGCAAGTCAGATAGGAGCTTCAATCAGAAATTGCTGAAATATACCAGCCAAGATATTTGATTCTTTGGATTTACTGTATACAGCTAGGTAAATAATTACTAGTGCAGCATATTGGAATCAAGAGCATGTGCAAATTACTTGAAACAAGTGTAAAAAGAATAGAAGGATATCTTCAGACCAAAAAAGAAAAAGAAAAAAAGAATAGAAGGACATCCATGCACTTGAAACGATTTGGGTTCTCATTTCTCAGATAATCAGTACCTTTCGGCAGCCGTATTTTATGTTACGTTAGTCTCTGTATTCATCGTTAGGCGAATCAGATTGCTAGTCAATTAGCTAACATTGCTCGTACTTTACGGAATTCATGTACTTGTTATACGAGGATATAGTGACACTTTTCCTTGGGCATGACTGAAATTTCTCTATTGCTTTCCATTTTATTCCTTGGGCATGACTGAAATTTCTCTATTGCTTTCCCTAAATAAAATGGGAATGCGATCTCTTCCAACCTAAAGTCAAAAATTCTGTATGATATGCTTCCTAGTAGTTAGTGGCTATCCATGACTAAAATTCTGAAAAGTCTTATTGTAAATTAGTCTTTAATTTTCAAATCAAATGTACTCATAAATAACCAAAAAATTCTACTATACTTCCTAAGCTTTATGATAAGGCTTTATATTTTGACATTGTCACATTATAAGTTTATGCGAGATTGGGGGCTGGAAATAGGGATTGGATTGTTAAAGAATTAGGAATTGAGATGTCCAACTAAGGGGTAATAGATGAGGTGGGAAAAGGGTAGCTTCTTATTAAAAACCAATTTTCAGGCCAAATGACATAGTTTCAGTCAAAGACTAAAAAAGGGAAGGGATTCTTTGTTTGAACTCCTTGGTCAGCCTAATGCTTAGATTAACACTTTATGAATTTGAAAAGTTTTATTAAAGGACAAAATTAATGTAATCTGCCACCTTGTTCTTTTTCATTCCCATTTTGCCCAAACTATCATTTAATGATTTTTAATTCTCACTATGAGATTTATAATCCCAGATTAATTTAATGATAAAATCTCATACATGTAAACTCTCCAAACTATGGAAAACAATGTACCCTTTTGGCTATGTACCCATATAAACTGCAAAAGCCAAAAGAAGTACTCAAAGACAAACACGTATGGGTATATGAAGGAACTTCCATGGCAAAAATGTACCCCAAATGTTTGTACCCATAGGTATATTAATGGATACAAACACGTATTAACCTACTAGAACAAATGTGCCTCAAGAAAGGTACCCATATATAATGGGTACAAACAATTATTAGTAACATTAGCTTACTAAAATAAAATGTACCCATATACTTTTTTGTATTGAAAAAATACTACTAATTTCAAACAATTTAAATGGGTACACAAATGTTTGTCCCCATGGGTACATACAAACACGTATTAACCTACTAGAACAAATGTACCCCAAGAAAGGTACCCATATATTAATGGGTACATACACTTATTGGTACGTTACCTTACGATAGCACGATGAAATGTGAAGATGTTGAAGCCGAATAGAAGTTAAGCATAGCCATATCGAACAAGAAATAAGAATGCACAATTGCCTAGAGATTCAACAATTTAAACATATAAGAAGAAGAAAAAACTACCAAAAAGAGGAATACGTCAATCAATTTGCTACTATAAAAATCCTTAAATTTTTGGCAAGTAAAGAACTTACTAAAAAGAGAATTTTCGGTTGAAAGGGGCAAAATGGAAGTATTTGAATAAATTTTGTTATTTAAAATACTAGAAGTGCTGACATGTACATGTATTTATGGTAAGTTGTTGACGTGTACTAAATGTTTTGTCCTTCAATCCAAAGTTGAATATTCACAAAGTTTTATTGAAAGTTTAATGGGGACCAAGGATGGGGAGCTAATTTTCCCAAAAAACAATTGGTTGCTGTCGAGATCTATGTATGTTTGAGATTTGTACTAAATTTGACAAGTTGGAATCGAAATTCTAATGACAGGATCATCTGAAAACACCACCCCACCTCCCACCCCCCTCCCCCCCTCCCTCAGTCCGCTACTGCTTATAATGAAATGAAAACGGATAAATGAGAATCATTCTCAATATGATGTAATCATATATATTCATTAAAACTTTAGGAATTGAACCATCTCTACGATAAGGTCAACATATTATGGTACTCCGCATGATTTTTCATGTGTGGTTGATGAGATTTCTGATCGGCATGAAATTCGAAAACTATTGTATATTCTCGTATCGAAGGACAATAAAGTTCTCTTTTTTTTAAAAAAAAGGGACAATAAAGTATGGTGACACTGGGCAGTGGGCCCTTTAGCTAGCTCTTACGTTTGCTGCGGTCAACAACTTAATGCATGCATGTCACTATTCACAGGCCATGATTGTGAGTACCAAGGTCGGTATGTTTAGTGTTTTATCCACATGGACCCTCCTTGCCAACGTGGCAGGCTTCCACTCGCCTAGGTCAAAGCTGTTGTTGACCGTATGTTCATGAGCAAGAAATCACGGAAGGAAATGGTTTTGTTTGTCTCGAGCGAGAGAGAAACTTCTAAAATCACATGATCACTATTCGCCTTATGATTATTTCATTTGTGTTTTTTCTATTCCGAATCCAAACAAAAGAGGTTCAATTCAAAAGTATTGTTTTTTTTTTTTTGGCTTTATAATCACAATTATTGTTGGCTTGTAACCAAGAAACCTTTGTTTCTTCACTATAATTGACGGCAGTTTCCACCTAAAGATATAGCATGTTGGTGTTTTTCGGATGTTGAAAATACTCTTTCAACGATTCAAACCAAGCTAAACGATACAAATTTGTGTACAAACAAAACTGAACCAATTAAGCAACAAGTCACTAAATGGGATCCATTCAATTTACTTCTATTAGTTACAAAGCACAAACCAAAGCAAACCAATTTGATCCAAATCAAGATAAACATGTGCACTATAGGAGGTAGGGGGATTGTAAACAATGTAGCGTTTGTCGCATGAAGCAATCAGATATAATAAATGTAGTACTTTGGCAACTTGGATCACTGACTTGATTATTATAAAAATTTTGCCCACATAGCACATGACATAATTTAATTAGGTACACCCCATATGGAGATCAAGATCCCCATCATTTTGTAAACTCCAAGTTGTGGATTTGTTGCCCCTCCAGAGAGATTCGATTACAGTGCACTCATCAAAACCTTTTGAATTAGTCCACTGAACCTGTCCACTTAAATTAATTATGATCTACACCATGATGAACTACACAAGGATAACATTTGGGGTTAAGCGATACCCAATGATTGAATCCTCAAGTCGGAGAGATGCGCGTGATTTGTGATAGTCTAATTATTGATTAGATTCAGCTACCCCTCTAATCAATACATAACTTTGCGGAGAAAGTGTGGCTATGTGATCCAAAATACCTTAAGCTGTTAAAATGTCTTTGAAGTTCGATTATATCATTCATATATTGATGTCAGCTGTTTCTTTTACCAATCATTTTTTCACGAAAATAATACATCCAATATATTATATCATATAAATCAATAATTAACCAGAAATCATTCATACACACATAAATGGAAAAAAAAATTGTAAGTGCTATAGCTTTAACTTCCTTCTATGTAACATAGTCAACTAAGTCGTGAACTTAATTATTATAAAGGCCATACTTAGCAAAGAAAATGAGGTGGTTATTGTCTGATTGAGAGGCCTTTTAAATAGTGATTAGCGGTTGGTTTTGGAATATATAGTTAGTTGAAAGTGATAGTAACTGGTTGGTCAGGCTACAGAGGCACATGGGTGATGTGTTTATTCTAGCTAAGTATAAAGTTAATTAAATTTTAAATTAAGATCAATTAAGAGGAAGACTTGAATAATAGCATGAGCATTCCCCTTTGATTGGCTGTTGGGATGCGCCAGCTATAATTAATTAATAACTGGGTAGGGCACATGTTTCAACTGATCAGAAGATCATGGCTGCTGATCTCAAAAAGAAAGAACTAGGTTAATTATAACATGGCCCTCATCATCAGTCATATATGATTACTAATTTCGGTTAGTATTCTAGTGCAAGTTAGGATACAACAAATTCATCGAATACACTATTATATTACAACTTCGAAGTTCACTCGAATTAATACAATAAAAGCTTAATATAATTTCAGTTATTATTAGGGGAAAATAATAACGTTACTAATGTGTGCTCTATATGCATGATGCCATAAAACCTTAATAATCTACTAAATGTATAAAAAGATGGAGAAATGCATACATGTAATATTAGTTTTAGGGATAATGACCTTTAACAATAAAATAAACCCCCTAATTTCATGGTAGGTCACCAATTTTGAATGTTTACCTCTAACGACAAAATAAAAGGGACCATCCTTGATAGTCAAAGAAAACTCATTCCCACAAAAAAAAAAACAAAAAAAAAACAAAACAAAAAACCATTGCGTGCAGGTGCCCCTTCTCAAAAATCACGCGCACATAAATAGTTTGTGTAAACACAAAAATAATCTGTGCTAACATAGAAATAATTCGTGGCAACACAGAATCACTTCATGGCAACTATCAAACTTCAATTTCATAGAGCCAAACCTTCAACTCCTCTACTGAACTAGTCAAACCGTAACAATAATCTATAATCATCCATCAAAGCCCATGGACTTGACCACATTTTTTTTTAAGCCCATGGACAGAGACTTCTTAACCACCTCAAATCCTACCTCGCTAAGCTTGATGGCGTCGACAACCTCCTCAAGATATCCAGTACACCACCTAGATTGTCCTCGCCTGCTCCGCCCCTGAAACCCCAAAACTAACCCATCGTTGCAAAAGCTTCGAGTTCAATGTCGGCATCAAGCGCAAGGCCTTCTCATATTCTCCCAAATTCCCCCAATTTCGATTATAATCTTGACCTTGTAGTCACTCGCTCACCAGTTCCATTCCCTCATATTCTCCTCCTCCTCCTCCTCCTCTGTCCTTCGCGGACCTTGACTTCGCCTCCAACAGCGACTCCAAAAGTCTACCGTCAACAACTCCCACAACACCCAGTAGTTCCTCAATTTTGTTACGGCATTTTTTGGATGTTTTAATTCAGAATTTGGATACGTAGTTTTTTGGATTTATATAAAATTTAAGGAAAAAAAACAAATTCATATCTACAACATAATAAATTTGCCATTGAAGGAGAAATCTATTTAGGTATATGGGTTGGGAAGCATATGGATCTAGTTGGGGTTTGGGCGGCCACATTAGCGACCTTGCCGCCACCGTTGGGATCAATGCCTTAGTTCAGCGTCGACCCCCAATTTATATTTCTCCAGCTACTACGGTAGAGAGTTACCAGAAATTCGAGGCGGCTTGTGAATGTAGAAGGTGGATATGGCAATGAGAAAGGTAGTGAAGGAGTTGACGACGATGATGAGTCCATCACGGTGGTGGACTCGGTGAGTGGATGGGGACACCATCAAGAAGTGATTGAGATGAGAGCGAGGTTGAATTTTCAGAGAGAAATGCATGCAGGCATGCTGGTTCAAGGCGTTGCTTTTGATTTGGTGGTGCGTGCACCCACTCTAGGGGGCATGCGTCAGATTTACAATGGCAGCAATTAAATAATTGGTTACCATGTGTTATTTTGTCCTTAGAGGTGAAGATTTGAAATTCATGGCTTATAAGAGAATAGACCTAAACTTATGGACTATAGGGTCAATATCTCTAGATTTTAGGGGAAAATGATAACATTATTGTGCTCCATATGCATGCATGATGCCATTAAACCTTACTAATCCACTAAATAGAATAAACATTAATAAAAATTATTTTTTTCAGCTGCAACCTACCTTATATATTTTTGTTGAATAAACATCATGTCTAAGCACCCACGTTAGCTACTTTCTATTGGCAGAGATTATGTAATATTTAAATTCTTAAAACACCTCATTAATTTAAGGACAATTTTGGGCTACTATAGACATGCTGCTTAAATTCAATTTTTTGACTTCCTCATTGATTTGTGTCACGATCGAAACCGTTCACTTCATTTATTATCATGTCAAATCAACTTTGCAAAAATTCAATCAAAGTTGGGATCATTTGATTATTTAATTGCGTGAAATATACAAAAGATATAATTAGATATTAAACGAACCATCTATAAGTTTCACAAAGTTTCATAACCAAACGATGTCGGCTTTGATTATTTTTTGCATGGATAATCTTGATAAGATAATGAATAAAGTAAACAGCTCTGATCATGCCAAGAATCAACAAGTCAAAAAGTTGAATAAAAAATCAACCCAAAATTCTCCTTAAATTAACTTGTATAATTTGTAACAATTTTATTGACCTATGAAAACATGAAATAGTCCACCAACTGAAATTAATTCAACCAAGAGCCTAGAACAACCTGATGACTCAACTTGCCGAATTCCACAAAATATCCCAAAACACATGAACATAACATATCCATTTAAATTTGAAAAACACCTAAACATATCCACCTAAAATTGTTCTAAGTAACCTAATATGATTCATACATATCAAAACCACCATAATTTCTACAGTGCAAATAATAATAAAAAATTATAGGTGGATAATCCTAATTTAAATTAAAAATATTATTAAATTTGGAGGTAATTTGGATTTGTAAATGATGAAGATGAATCCATCCGCTTGAATGCTCGTCATCATCATGTCAGGTTCTTGATTTCGTAACTAATGCAAATTGTTTTCTTTGTAAGTTGTAATGCAATTTTAGTGTGTTACAATAGTCCACCAATTGAAGTTAATTAAACCAAGAGCCTAGCACAACCTGATGACTCCACGAGGAATTCCACAAAATATCCCAAAACACATGAACATAACATATCCATTTGAAATTGGAAAACACCTGAACATATCCACCTAAAATTGTTCAAAGTAACCTAATACTGATTCCTACACATTAAAACCACCATAACTTCTATAGTGTAAATAATAAAAAAAAATATAGGTGGATAATCCTAATTTAAATTAAAAATATTATTAAATCTGCTGATGAAGATGAATCTACCCGGTTGAATTCTCGTCATCATCATATCATCTTCCTGATTTCGTAACTAATGTAAATTGTTTTTTTTTGTAAGTTGTAATGCCATTTTAGTGTGTTCTAATAGGGATAGGAAAAAAAAACAGATACGTAAATAGTTTGAACTAAGAGGTTAATTGTATATTCTATGTGCCAAAAAATATAGGTTTTATTTTGTAAGAAAAATATACCTGAATATGAATTTAATAAATACAAATATTTTGAGTTTATATCTTATTCACCCCATTTGCATATATCACCGAATGTACTTTGCAATTTATCAGTTGGAAAACAATTTGTCAGTTGGAAAAAAAAATAGACAACCAGGGCATATATAACCCGAGGTCGGACATCAAAGACGAATCGTATCAATCGTTGCACTAGCAATAAGGTCTTTTCACCGTAATTACTACTATTGCATATGCATGATAGGTGTACCTCACAACGAAACTCTCCCTTCAACAATGGCTAAAGATTAGGACATTATTTGGTATTTCTTGCATGCATGCATTCCATATGCATTTGATCAACCAATAATCGTCGTTTAATTGATTAACTGGATTTATATTACTGTAGCAATATCTCTCTTCCTAAATGTTGCTAGATGTAATATTTCTCCTTTATATCGTTTTCACTCAGTTTACTGTGTAAACTACATGGAGGACCCCAACCAGAGGAGAAAGACTTCCGTCCTTCTCCAACCAGAGGGTCCGGTCATACGGACGTATATGATTGGACGGTACATGGAAATTGAAAACCCACATGTGAAAAACAACATTTGGAGATTCCTTATAGCTTAGCTGTAGTTGTGGCTGTATTGGGGCTCAATAAAAATTTATAATTGCCCGTACACGGATGGATGGCCAGGAGAATGTGACCCTTTAATTCGCTAAGCATTGCTAGGTTGATAAAAGAACACGTTCCTCTAAAACTAAACAAGCACTTCATTGCTCATTTTGTGATGCTCTGTGTGTGTTGTTTGTTTGGAGACCACCAAACTCAGACTGCATCACTTCATTTGGGTAATTTGGAGGACCACGTCCATAACTGTCACATCACAATCACAAATCTCTACCACTATACTGTTCGATCGGGAACGTTGTGTTTTATTGTGCTTTATTGTTCATAGACCCCTTGTGTAGAAGTTGAACGAAGTGCAATCTAACAAAAAAAAAAAAAAAAAAAAAAAAAGCGCCGCGGCCCCAAAAAAAAAAAAACACAAAAAAAAAACACACCAAAAAAAAAAAAAAAGAAAAAAAAAAAAAAAAAAAAAAAAAAAAAAAAAAAAAAAAAAAAAAACCAACTAAAAAATAAAATTAAAACAAAAAAAAATGGGGTTTTTAAATAAAAATACCTTTTGTATAGGGCTTCTAAAATTCTGACCCCAAATAGCAAAACACTAAAATAAAATTCCTTTTGGCACTTGACAGTACGAATCAGTCCTTTCAAAGTTGACAAAATTACAAAGGAACCATCTATTGAAAAAGACCGGAATGCCCCTCCAAAATCAGCTCAAAATCGTCTGAAATGGGGGGGGGGCTTGCTCCTCATTTGCTCATTCCAAATTTGTTTTGGAGGGAAATTTCCCTCCTTTCTAAAAGGACCGGCGTGTTCCTTCTCTCCAGTAAGAGCATCAAAGTCGTCTTTTCTGATATAGAGGTGATTGGAAGGCCTGCTAGAAAGAGGAAGACGGTGGAATAAGGCAAAAAACCGGGCAGCTGCTGACGAAACTCTCTTAAGGTAACTCCTCCCCCACCGAAATTGATTGGGTTTTTGGATTAATTGGTTGCTGCAGTCTTTCAATTTCTAAATTCTGTGCTATTGGGTGTACATTGAAATTTGGGTGTGGCCTGTTGTGAAGGTTTAGGGGGTGTGTTGGTGTAATGCTACATAGTAGCAAAAGGTGAGGAGAAATAAAGTGCATGAAAAAGGAAAAGGTTTCAGCTGAACCCTTGAAGAAATTTGAGAAGCATTTTGCCTGAGCTTGAATTATGATTTTCACAGATTTTCATGATTGTTTTGATTGGTTATTTGCATCTGCTCGTTATTGTATTTCAATTTCGTAGATTGGATTGATGAAAGGTTTAGATCTCGATCGAATAGAGATGGGTTCTACTTAGCTGGGATTTAGTTTTTTTTTTTCCTTTCAATTTTGTCTTTTTCATGAACAAAATCTGGGTTGTTATACTTGTAGAACTTGAATTATGATCTATATCTGGATTGTAGTCACTACCCAGTATGTAAATTTTTGTGGGTATTTCAATTCATTAAGAAAGTTTATAGTTTCAATTCATTTCTGGGTTTCAGTTCACCACCACATCTTGGATTTGCCAACACCGCTTCCCTTCATCATTGCAATTATTTATTTACTTTAGGACAACAGCTCTTATCTTCTGTGGTGTGGTTTGGGGCGGCAAATAAGAAAAAAGCGCTTCCTTTCATTAGATATTCTCAAACAACAAGGGTGAGTTAAGTGGGACTCGACTCCCTAGTCTTCTTTCGAATGTTTTGCGTGATGGAATGGTTTGTGTTATAGATTCAATTTGTTCTTTTGATAAGCAGACATGGAATGCTCATGTTGCATATAAGCCCAAGGTGTTGCTGGGTAAGTTTGTTTCTAAGTATGGTAGCCTTGCGTTATCGGCGAATTCATTCGAAGTCCACATTGAATTTGACATTCATATTTCTGCATTTACAAAATTGTAGCCAATTCTTTTGGATATTTTTAAAGGACAACTTTACGCTGCTCACGCTAGAGCAGCCTCACGCTGCTTGAATTGTCACTATGACTATACTGTGAATACACTATGACTACACTATAAGTATACTATGCGTACACTATAAATCTCTGTGACCTCGGGAACACTATAAGTCACGAAACCGATCGATGTCACCGTAGTGTACGCATAGTACATGTATTGTGTAGTCATAGTGTATTCACAGTGTAGTCATAGTGACAATTCAAGCAGCGTGAGGCTGCTCTAGCGTGAGCAGCCTAAAATTTTCCTTATTTTAATGTAGTATTTCACAGTGAAAAATTTATGATAACTTCAGTAGCCAAATCTGCAAGTAAGACCGAATTGTTAAATGCGTGACCTGGGATGCAGGGAAAGGCTTTTACTTATGAATTATATGACTTGATGGAAGCTTCATGCAGTTTTACATTCTATCATATATTCTGCTAAGGTAGCTTTTTCTGATGGACTTGCTCCCTTTGGTGTGGTCATTGCAGGTGCTTTGTTTCAATTGGCATTTATAAGAAGATTGGAAGAGTCATACGATATCTTTCAGGTGACTAAATTTCTTGCACAAATAGATTATGTTGTAATTCTCCGCATGTTTTCCTGTTAACAATCTCCTGGCAGTGACTTTGTTATACTTATTGACGTATCTTTCTTCTATAGTAAGTGCAAGAGTTCTTGACAGAAGCATGCGTTGAATTTCTTACTACATATATGTTAGGATTTTTTTTTCTGAGGTGAAATTCTTAATGGTAATTAGTAAAGTCCATGCATGTCAATTAAAGAATACAATCCGTCTCTTGGTTTTTCAGTTGCAATATTGTTTGTTACATCAATTCAATTCAGTTCTTCATTTCTGTGTTTCCTGGAAACAGTAATATTGGAGAAATTAGCACTTTTTCATTTTTGGCATTTAATTAAATTGCATTTACTTCAGTATGCATTATTTCTGTATCGATTTACACATTCTGTTTCAAACACAATGCTATGATATTGAGGGTTTGGTATAGCTACTGGTAGCAACATGGTGACTTTTATATTGGAACTAATAATCTACTAGCAGTGTCAGTCAAGACCAAATTACTTCCTCATATATTTTTGCTTGATCTCAGGTACAAAGAACGACTAGTCAGTCCAAGCTTGCCCTAACATGTCAACTTCAGGTACACTTGCAAAACCCATGATATGGACATGAATTTTAAATGAGCTTTATATTAGAATCAAGTGAGGGACGGCATATGTTAGTGCATCATCTTAATATAAATGTAGATTTTCTAATGTTGTTTTGTAATTGTGAAACCAGAGTTGGAGAAGGTTGTTGTTGTATTTTGCTATGGTGGTGCGTGGATCACAGGGGATAGCGGGCCAGCATATGTTGGAGGGGATGAATTGGCAATAAGGATACCACGAAATAGCTCTTTCCAGCAATTTCGGGATAGAGCTTTGCAGTTATTGAATGAAGATACAGAACCTAGCTCTGTAGAGATTAAATATGCTGCTACAACATCAATTGGTTCACTTAAATACCTAAGGGTTCTCACCGATGACTGTGTGGATTGTTTACTGAATCATGGACCATCAATGGTACCAGTCTTTATTTCCATATCTCCAACAAGTTGCAGGTGTAATGGTGATGCTGTGGAACCATCTTTTCATAGTGCTGCACCCGAAAATTTGCATGTTGAGAATGTATTTGAGACTCCTATGGAAGAAGAGGTGAATTCGGAATGTGAAGTCCTTATCTTCAGCCCCGATATAGTAGCTGATACGGCTGCAAAGCATGCTGCACATGATGGCCAGTGTGGAAGTTTTGGTATGTCATCAGGCAATTCCGCACAATTTGTGGTAAATACAAGTTTATGTGAAGAAGCTGTGGTTCAGTTGGGGGCGATTTTCAAGGACAAGAAAAGTCTACAAGAGTGTTTGCAGCTAAAAGCTATGCGTGAGAAGTGGGAGTTTCGAATGAAAAAGTCCACGCCTTCATTGTTTGTGGCTATCTGTGCGACCGGTCGTTCCAATTGGCGTGTTCGTGCTATAGTACCTGCTGGGAACACCTCATTCGTTATCAGACGCTACAAAGAACAACATTCATGCAAGAATGTGATAAATATGGGGAAAGACCATCGGAATGCTAGTGCATCTGCGGTTGCAAGCATCATAAGGCATAAATACGTTGATCCTAAATGTGTTTATACGCCTGCTGATATAATCAATGATATCCGAAGAGAATATGGCATCAGTTTATCTTACCAGATGGCTTGGTTAGCAAAAAATGCAGCTCTTGAGGAGGTTTTTGGGACTCATGAAGCAGGGTATTCAATGCTGCCTAGTTACTCCTACATTTTGGAAGAGAAGAATCCTGGTACAATAACTGCCATTGAAACGGAGCCAGGGAACGATCGGTTCTTGTATTTCTTCATGGCTCTAGGACAGTGCATTCGAGGGTTTCTCTCCTACATTCGTCCTGTCATTGCGGTAGATGCCACATTCCTCACAGGAAAGTACCGCAGGAATCTTCTGGTCACCACATGCCTTGATGGAAACAGTAAATGCTATCCGCTTGCTTGGGGTATATGTGACTCTGAAAACAATGCATCGTGGTTGTGGTTCTTTCAGAAACTCCACAGTGCCATTGGAAATGTCCAAGATCTTGTGATTGTGTCTGATCGACATGATAGCATTTGGAATGCATGCCTAACTGTCTTCCCTAATGCTTCGTATGAAAATTGCATCAATCACCTTCGCGACAATATTCAGAATAGATTTAAATTAGGAGAGAGTGATTTGAACCTGCAAGTTTTTATGCAGGCAGCAAATGCATATGATTTATATAATTTTGAGTGGAAATTCTCACTGCTTCGACGAGACATTCAGACTTACTTGAGAGTGGACGTTGGGTTTGAAAGGTGGGCATGTGTGCACTGTCCACGGTCAAGATATAGCATCATGACTACTAACATGAACATCAGACTCCTATGATTGTGTTTGGAGTCAATTCCATTTTCCTTGATGCTAGATGTGGAAATAAATGTTATATGGTGACTTTAGAAGGTTCGTGACTATGTTTGTCACTCTTCAAACTCAATAAATATGTCCCCTTAGTGTATTTTCGAATGTGTTTTCGTTTAATAGGTCTGAAATGAAAGATGGTCTTCTGGTAGTGTTTACAGTCACCATTTGCGTGTACAATTTCCATTAGAAGGTAGGTATAATTTCCTTTTTCTCCATTTGACCTTTATCTGATGTGAAGTTTCATCTCCATGCATAAAACGGATGTAGTTTCTTTTCTTTTCTTTTCCACAATTCCCTCTTTTGTAAGGAGATAATATAGGTTTACTATAGGGGACCGCTTGAAAGATGGAAGCACATGCTGCTTTTTTTGTTAGATTACACAAATGGGAAAAAGATGTGGCACTTATATAATGTCTAGTTTGATTGAGTTCATAATCAATAATAACAATCATTGAGTAGTCATAGTGTATTCAAAGTGTAGTCATAGTGAACTTGTGGATGCATATAGTAAACATAGTGTTCAAGAGGTCTCAACTCATATCTTGTTTTTGTGCTTTTACCAGGAATATTAAACTTGAATGGAAGGAATACGTGCAGCAACCAGTACTTCAAGCCTAGGATATGTTCTTCTTTATTTTAATGTTTGTAGTCACTCCAGGCAGTTTGATGACAGCATATTTGACAGAGTGGTACACTTCATCATAGGCGTCAATGCCATCTTCATCATGATGTCTCCTCTACAGAGATATTTCTATCTTTTGCTGTGGCTCTATATGTTTGGCCTATTTCTAAAGATCATGTTTTGCTTGCTGCCAGTTGTATTTATGTTATATAAATATTTCATTGATCTTTTGTGTATGTAAAGACCCTATATGTAAATGGGCAGTGGAATGATGTGTAAACTTGTTTAGATGAGAAACTAATATGGTGAATTGTATTTGGAAGATTTCAAAAGCTTTTGTAAAGGCTAAAGTTGTACATTGGATGTAAATGGGCAGTGGAATGATGTGTAAACCTGTTTAGATGTGAACTAATATGGTGGATTGTATTTGGAAGATTTCAAAAGCTTTTGTAAAGGCTGAAGGTGTGCATTGGATGAGGACACACTTAATGAGGACACAAAATAACCATGTTAGTTTTATAGTGTGAAAATAGTGTGCTTGTAGTGTTTACATAGTGTAGCCATAGAGTGGTCATAGTGAACTAGTCAGATTCATACAACACCACAAGTTAATGAGGTCACAAATTAACCATGTTTGTTTTATAGTGTAAGCATAGTGCGCTTATAGTGTAACCATAGTGTGTCCATAGAGTGCTCATAGTGAACACGTCGATTCATACAACACAAGTTAATGACGTCACAAAATAACCAAGTTAGTTTTATAGTGTGAGCATAGTGTGCTTATAGTGTATACATAGTGTAGTCATAGAATGCTCATAGTGAACTAGTCGATTTATACAACACCACAGGTTAATGAGGACACAGAATAACCATGTTAGTTTTATAGTGTAAGCATAGTGCGCTTATAGTGTGACCATAGTGTATTCATAGAGTGCTGATAGTGAACTCTTCTATTTATAAAGTTAATGAGGTCACAAAATAACCAAGTTAGTTTTATAGTCTGAGCATAGTGTCTTATAGTGTATACATAGTGTAGTCATGGAGAGCTCATAGTGAACTAGTCGATTCATACAACACCACAAGTTAATGAGGTCACAAATTAACCATGTTTGTTTTTTAGTGTAAGCCTAGTGCACGTATAGTGCAGTAATAGTGTAAGCCTAGTGCACGTATAGTGCAGTAATAGTGTATTCACAGTGTAGTCATAGTGAACTTGTCGATGCATATAGGAACTATAGTGTTTCACAAAGAAACCATGTTAATTTTATAGTGTAAGCGTAGTGTACGTATAGTGTATTCACAGTGTAGTCATAGTGAACTTGTCGATGCATATAGGAACTACGGTGTTGAGGAGGTCACAAAGACACCATGTTAGTTTTATAGTGTAAGCGTAGTGCACGTATAGTGTAGTCATAGTGTACGTATAGTGTAGTCATAGTGTACGTATAGTGTAGTCATAGTGTATTGACAGTGTAGTCTTTGTGACCACTATGGTTCCTAAGCGTAGTGCACATATAGTGTAGTCATAGTGTATTGACAGTGTGGTCATAGTGAACTTGTCGATGCATATAGGAACCATAGTGGTCACAAAGAAACCATGTTAATTTTATAGTGTAAGCGTAGTGCACGTATAGTGTAGTCATAGTGTAATGACAGTGTAGTCATAGTGAACTTGTCGATGCATATAAGAACCATAGTGGTCACAAAGAAACCATGTTAGTTTTATAGTGTAAGCGTGGTGCACGTACAGTGTAGTCATAGTGTATTGACACTGTGGTCATAGTGAACTTGTCGATGCATATAGGAACCATAGTGTTCACAAAGAAACCATGTTAGTTTTATAGTGTAAGTGTAGTGCACGTATAGTGTAGTCATAGTGTAATAACAGTGTAGTCATAGTGTACTTGTCGATGCATATAGGAATCATAGTGTTTAGGAGGTCACAAAGACACCATGTTAGGTTTATAGTGTAAGCCTAGTGCACGTATAGTGTAGTCATAGTGTATTCACAGTGTAGTCATAGTGAACTTGTCGATGCATATAGGAACCATAGTGGTCACAAAGAACCATGTTAGTTTTATGGTGTAAGCGTAGTGTGCGTATAGTGTAGTCATAGTGTATTCACAGTGTAGTCATAGTGAACTTGTCGATGCATATAGGAAGCATAGTGTTCACAAAGAAACCATGTTTGTTTTTTAGTGTAAGCGTAGTGCACGTATAGTGTAGTCATAGTGTATTGACAGTGGAGTCATAGTGAACTTATCGATGCATATAGGAACCATAGTGGTCACAAAGAAACCATGTTAGTTTTATAGTGTAAGCGTAGTGTACTTATAGTGTAGAGCGTAGTGCACTTATAGTGTAGTCATAGCGTATTCAGATAGTGGTCATAGTGGGCGATGCATATAGTAACCATGGTGTTCACGAGGTCACAAAGAAACCATGTTAGTTTTATAGTGTAAGCATAATACACGTTTAATGTAGTCATAGTGTATTCACTGTGTGGTCAAATTCAAGCGAGTTTTGTCCCTATGTTTAGAGGCGTGTTCTCACGATTAAGATGGTACTGCTAAGGAACTACACGGCACTAAGTGAGGACTAATACAATAATAACATAATTCAAACTAGCTAGTAATTGCAAGCAATAAATAGAGAAGCCAATTGGATGCTCGTTATATCACAATACCTCAATTAAGATGTATACAATTTACGATGTATACAAATCATATATGGACAACCATCTCATCTTGGACTATATACAATGAGTAACTTCTCTGTCATCTAAACTAGAGTATTTATGATAAAACATAAGGAGTGCCATATACAATGAGTAATTTCTCTGTCATTTAAAACTAAGAGCATTCATGACAAAACATCAGGAGTGCTAATATCATGCATGATTTCAATAGAATGTTAAAGTCGTTATGGGGGCATTTGTTATTTCATTTACACCAATGTACACCTTTAGCATTTAGAAAAAGTTTTTGAATTCTACCAAATACAATCCACCATATCAGTTTCACATCTAAACAGGTTTACACATCATTCCACTGCCCATTTACATATAGGGTCTTTACATACCCAAAGATCAGTGCGATATTTACATAACATAAATAAAACAGGCAACGAGCAAACCATGATCTTTAGCAAAAAGACGCCACAAAAAAAACATCTGCTTTGTAAGAGAGTTCAGGCACAACAATAACCTCACATGTAGTTTCTTTTCCTGAAAAACAAGAGAAAGGAAAAGTGTAAGCTTTACAGCGCAATAGGTACGACGAGCATTTATTTTCACGAAGACTTCAGCAAAGAAACACATAAACTGACACCAAACAGAATTCCATCAAAAGGCTGCAAATTATAATCCAAGCATGAATCGAACAATTAGCCAAAGCAACTTTCTTTTCATCGATATTCAAAGAAGACTTTCGAAAATGACGAATAGATGGGGACATATAAGAAGGCAGGAGATAGAATAGAACATTCAAGTGACCTATATCAAGCCAAAAGACCATAAGACAATTATACCTAACCTGCAAAAGACACAAATCTACTAGTCGTTTACAAATCCCTCTCATTTCCAAAACTCCTATTACCTATACGGTCGATGCATTGCTTTCTAGCTAACAAAATTAACCCAAATTGTTTGGCACTTGAAAATCCCTCACCCACACACACCATAAAGGTCAATTTCACATTATTGCTTTCATTTCAGCCAGAGAACAATTCTATATCATAATTGGCGCTCTGATGCTTGTTCTGCTTTCTCATAATTTCATCTGTAAGCTTTGCAAATCCTTCAATGGACTACCCATTACATTAGACGTTGTCAGGGAAGCACTTCTTGTGGAGGCATTTTAAGGAAGCCCCACAATTCCTTTGCTTATTTTCTACAACAGGGGGGAAAGAAACTGAGAAGAAACTCAAATACCATGTCATACAACATCGCACTGAGACAAAGAACAATAGTTTCTACTGTTTCCAGAAAAGCATGCGTTAGACAATGCCACGATATCTTGGAGTTAGAATCATGTTTCCAAAAAAGCCAAACATATAGAGCAACATCAGAAGATAGAAATATTTCTGTAGAGACCATCTTTCGTTACCACTTTTGGAATGAGTAGTCCCACAATTTTTCGTATGTTGTACTTCCTGGGGTATGCGAAACCCTCCGAATTCATATGGACATCTGCAGTTCAGAGAAAAAGCTAACAACATAAAACTTACTGGAATTCAGGTCGGTGGCAATCGAATCAAACCAAGCTTTTGGTATACTACAATCCATATTCAATTTTTAGAAAATGGGATTCAACAAAGTTCTCACTTTCTAGTTTGCTTTCTATGCACATTCATTTCATGTATCCAACTCAACAAACAACAAGCACGAAAATTCAAATTGAAAAGACCCAAATATCAAAATAAGATTTTGAAGTATGACCCAATACTACTCAAGATCAGAAATTACCAAACTCTGTGAAATTCATCGGAGGAGGTGCTCATGGCTGTCGATGCCACGGTTGTCGATTTCTTTGATCTGCCGTTCGGAGGATGAATGAGGGAGGTCGAGCTCTATTTATGAGGCAACGGCAAGCCTTGTCGCCATGGTTGAAGAAGGATAGGGAGACTGGAGAAGACCAAGCGAGAAGGAATTGGGTTCTCTTTCGTCTTCACATAGAGAGGCAGAGAGATTGATAGAGACGCGAATACTGAAGAAAGGGGAAGTCCTCGCTTTCATATGCTCCCAAACCAACAACAAAACTTAGGGGTATTATAGTATTTTATATTGGTTCACCTAGTACTGTGCTGAACAGTGACTCGCATAACATCCCTTTACGATGAAAATTCGTGGTCAGCCAAAATGAAAGGGTAATCCAGACTTTTCAGGTGCCAAAAGGAATAAAATTTGAATGTTTTGCTATTTGGGGTCAGATTTTTAGAACCCGTATGCAAAGGGTATATTTTATTACATTCCCCACTGATATTTGGCTAACCACTCCAACTCCCCAATATAAGAAAACTTTATTGAATCAACGAGGGTGGATTTTAATTTTTTATTTTTTTTTAAAAAAAGCCCCCCCCCCCACCACACACCAAAAAAACACTCACAAAACCACCCCCCCCCCCCCCCCCCCCCCCCAAAACCCCACCCCCCGCCCCCCCCTCCCCCCCACCCCGCCCGCATCCGCGCCCGACGCACGAGAGAGAGGGGCGCGCGCCCGCGGGCCGCGCGGCCCCCCCCCCCACCTGCCCCATCTGTTTTGCCTGGGTGTCTGTTGGGCTTTGGCCCCTAGGCCCCCTTTATAGGTCGTAGTAGGGGTGGGCAAGAAAACGGGTCTCGGTGGACTGCTCCCGGATCGTCCCGAAAAATCAATGTCCCATTATGGACACATGCATTTTGTCCCGGACTATTTGAAACAGGGTAGGACCAGTTCTAGGACATCATGTCCTGTCCCGTCCTGTTGCTGTAGCAACAGATAAAAAACATCATTGTATTATGGCCTCAAACCACAAAGCCCAAAGCCCAAAATCCATTTTCATCCTAAAACAAAAGGCCCAAACCCCTAATACTGCTTCTCATTTTTCCCGTTCTTTGTTTTCTCCGTTCCTCCATCGCCTTCTTCTCTCTCTCCGGAGGACGCCGCACACACTTATTTGTTTCTTTCTTCTCCCCAGCCGCTCAACTCGAGCGAATCACCCATACTCTCCCTCAATCCAATCGATCACCGAGTCCATTCTCCGTCAATTGAATCGACAAGCTAGACACTGGAGCCGATGGGCCTTCTTATGAGATGAAACGTATGCGGATTCTTAGACATCCATGACGGCGGCGGCAAGTGTAGACACTGCAGCCTCGACGAGCCCGTTCTCCAACAATTGAATCGATGAGCTAGGGATCGAGCACGGCCTCCGCACCACTTTTGAATTCACATCGGCTGATTTGCATCGCGAAGCCAATTCACATCGGCCGATGGTCTGAAGAGTAGATAAAATTTGCCAATGTTTTAAGTTAATTTGTGTGAATTGAAATTTGGTTAAACTTTGAATCTTGTGGCATTTGGATGTGAATTACTGATCTGGGTTGTTTGGATATGTATATGAAGTGGTTGGTTTTGCGAAATTCATATTAGAAATCTGCAGAGGAATTTCTGCATGTTCTACAGATCTGTATCCCGATTTTAGTCCCGGACTGTCTCTGAACTATTTTGTCCCGAATTCAGCAGGACAAAATAGGACAGGGGCTTGTCCCGGACCGGTCCTGTCCTGTTATTCACAAACGGGATCAGGATCGGGACACTACCAATCTCGGCCTATCCCAGACCGTGCCCAGCCCTACTTCGTAGTTTTGGAGCAGACTAGGAAGTTGTTTATCCTCACTATTGAAGTTTTTAAAACAGTCCCCTAGTTGCATATTCATGGAACGGGTTTAGGTGGTGTATTTCGGCTACTAGAATGTTCCCAAGAGCTGGTGAATACTTCCATATTGTACTATTGAATTTTATTAATATATTTATTGTTTTTTTTGAAAAAAAAAATTAATAGAAAAATGACCGAAATAGCTTAAGATCAACTCCTAATCACCTCACATGTTTACATCTCAAATTCCTTACTTTATTTAGTCTGTACTATCATACTAGAAAATCAAAATTCAGAGTTTTAAACTTTTTTTTAATGAGGCCTCTTCATTTATCATAGCTAGAGAGACTAAGGTTTGAGAGGAATAACATGATCCCGACAATCGGTAACCAATATATAGTTTAGAATTAAGATCGGCTTAGTTCAATATTTGTGTTTTCAACATCGATACCCACCTGAACCCAGCCCTAGGTAAATCGGTTTGATAAATCGATTTTCAGCATGGATTCCCAGCTATACGCAAACAAGCTGATGTCAATATCGCCGATTTCATGTTGGCACATATGTCTGTCAAAGTGAAGTTGGTGTATTTTTCCAATACTTTGTTGGGTTGTGGTGGATCAATTTGGTTCATGCGTGCATAAACAAGGTGTCACACACACACACACATATATATGGATTTTTATCATAAATGGTCATTGACACTGTCACTTTTATCACAAATGGTCATCTACCTTGTTTTCTATCACATTTAATCCTTTACGTTGGCTTCGGTCATCGATGTTAGTCCTTCATCACTTTTATTTTTCCGTTAGAAAGCTTATGTGGCAATTTTGTGGGGCCAATTGATCCAATCAAATGATGCCATGTGGATGATTAAATGAATATACAAAAAAATGAAAACTCCACCGCTCGCCGCTGCTACCATTTTCTTCTCTAGATGAATCAACAGGACGTCGTTGACTCAGCTCAATTTGGCCTCGTCGGTCCAGAACATCAAATCGATCTACAGATTCACTGAGTCGGACTCGACCGTCATCGTCCTCCCTCTGTTCCACGTCCACGGCTTAATCGTCGGACTCCTGAGCTCGTTCGCCGCCGGAGCCGCCGGGACCCTCCCCGTCGTAGGCCGATTCTCCGCCTCCACGTTCTGGGCCGATATGATCGACTACAAAGCCAGCCGGTACACCGTTGTGCCCACCATCCACCAGATCATCCTCGACAACCACGTCAGCAAACCGAAACCAGAGTACCCAAAGCTCTGCTTCATCCGGAGCTGCAGTGCGGCGCTGGCGCCGTCGATTTGGGCCCGGCTCGAGGAATCGTTCGGCGGGCCGGTGCTGGAGGAGTACGCGATGACGGAAGCGACTCATTTGATGTGCTCGAACCCGTTGCCAGAAGACGGGGCCCACAACCCATGGTCGATCGAGTGACTCGTGGGTTAGGAGCTGGCGATTTTTGGACGAGAATCGTTCGGTTCAGCCGGCGGGAGTGAACGGCGAGCTGTGCATCAGAGGGCCCAAAAAATTGGCAGCAGCAGCGCGCGGTGGAGTTTTTATTTTTTATATATTCATTTAATCATCCACATGGCATCATTTGATTGGATCAATTGGCCCCACAAAATTGCCACATAAGCTTTCTAACGGAAAAATAAAACTGATGTAATGGAAGGACTAACATTGATAACCGAAGCCAACGGGAAGGATTAAATGTGATAGAAAAAAAAGTAGATGACCATTTGTGATAAAAATGACAATGTCAATGACCATCTATGATAAAAACTATATATATATATTATAAATCATGTAATATTGCGTATACATGAATACAAATCGTGTAATATACATAGTTGGCAGAATGTAGAATTCTTATAATAAACTTAATCCGCTTGTTGGATTAATCGACGTGTGTGCATATGTTCTAAGGATACCAACCTTTAAAATTCAGATGACGAAGAGTTCAAGGAGCACAAGTGTTCGCCTTCTACGAGTATCCACATTCTCTGGTTCTAAACATGTAGAGGAGGCTTGAAAGTGCCACAATTAGAACAATTATTTGGCTAATAGAAGATAAGAACCGTGAAAAATTGGATTCTCTATTATCTAACCAATCGAAATTTCCAAGCTCAAATGCATTGCTGCTGCATCTCTACTATATTTAAGAAAATAGGCCTTAAGAACACTAAAATACCCTACTATATATATGTAAGAAAAATAGACCTTAAGAACACGGAAATATAGTTATGCCGCAGTCCCAACCCCACCTCTTCCATCTAAGAATTCGACCCCGCCTATGATCTCAGTTAATCGTGGTCAACCTGCAGATGATCTTATGGAAGCTTTCCCCTTTCAAAAGAATTCAAAAGAAAGAAAGGCCTGAACGTTCCGGTGCACGTTCCCCCTACAGCTCACCACTGACATCCATCCCTCCTTTGGGGAAGAAACTGGGTCATCCAAAAGGGAGTCTGAATTCACTTCATCATTTTTCTTTCACTTGAAAATTGTAAATCAACATCTCTGAAAATAAGCATACAAAAGTGATTTTCTTTCACCCACTTTGATAGATTGATTTTTTAAAACATACAATAATAAATGGTTACTGCTTTATGGAATCTTTCAATTTCAAAATATGCATACGCATTCCTCTTTGCCACTAGTAACTGGTGGAATGGGCATATATAGAGGAAATGTTAGTGGACGACCGGGGAGATAGGGTGAATGCCGTAAGATACAACCAATGGCGGAGCCAAGGGTGGCTGCCCAGTGCTCTCAGTGCTCAAGCACATCCGAATATAAGAGTATTAATGAGATTATTAGTGCTAATTAACCAATAATTATGGAGGTAGTGTTAACAATTAGCCCAAAATTACCTAAAAACTGAAATTTATCCGCTATTGGATACAACGGATTACTAATGAATCTTGCTTCCACGTCGACCAGCAGGTACCGGCTATTATATGAATCAATGTATTTGACTCATATTCGTAAGCTTCTTGTGTTGCACGAAACTTAAAAAGTCCAGTGAAATGATTCATTTGGATATGATAGAGAAGTATCCAATTAATGGAGCAACTACTAAGTACTGTTCTATAAGATAAAGACGAGCAAATTATATCTACTCAAAATCTCAGATAAAACGAATCTAAAGACGGAAAAGATTATGTCCAATACTATATTATAGTGTGTTAGAATAAATGAGCTGAGGGACCTGAGTCATCAATGTTACGTTATTTGAATGACATGCATTTCCCTTAGGACCCAAAAAAAAAGAAGTTCATAAGCACCTGGCTATGGACATGCTTGTATTTATAGTACTTATCATTTTAGAATGTGACAGTGACGGCTTAATAATGTCATGCTTCCACTACTGCTCTATCTTCTGTTTTTACCCAATGTCTACCGGAGGTGAACGGTTGACTATTTGGGAGTATCATCATCAGGTCAGGCAAATGTTTTGAGACTTTATGTGGGGCCCTTCGGCCCAATGGCATTCGTAGCTAGTTGGTTGTTTGGTTTTAGCCCGTGGGATCCTATACAAACGATAAGTACATTAACAAATAGGAAAAATACAGCAAATGAACACCACAATAGCGAAGTGACCTCTGACCGAACTACTTAATAATTGGGATCCCAACACTTCAATTCTAATTTTAGGCCTTTGACTAACCATGATCTCCATACACCAACAGCTCATGCATAATTCCCCGGGATGGCACATCGGCGAATTAGTGCTTAATAATCAGTCAGCACCCAACTTGAGTTGTGAGCTCCGGAAATAGACCCCCCACTGTTAGACCTTGCCAAATGCCACATTATACGAATTCGTTCAGGTATGAAGACTAACCGAAACAGGGAGTACAATGACAGACGTCCTAGATCATCCATACATGCATAACAAAGTTCACAAACCATGGGCACTTTACATTTCTCAAACTTAAGGATCCTGTTGGGAACAGGAACCTGAGCACATAGATCGGCAGTCCGCAGAGCAAAATAGGTTACTTCCAAATACAGATGTGTTGCATTTCAGTAGCTTTAATAATGTCGACAAGTTAGACTCACACGTAGTAATAACATAATAAAAATAGCCACTCATGACGTCCCGACCAGCCAAACAAACACTCCAGAATTCCTTGCACTCGGTAGTATCTGGTTTCTGTGAATTTAGTCCTTGCCTTAATTCCAAATCCATAGATTGCTGGGTGGAAGGTATCAGAATGGACACTGCTGGCTAGTTCCTGTTCCTGCACTTCTCCATGGCTCTTGGAGCTGCACAAGATAAAACGCATGTAAAGACATACATAGACCAATAATTAAATATATAAGAAGTCCAAGAATCAATCAACCTTGTTTATAACTCTATGCAATGATGAATGTGCGCATGTGGTAAATTTAAACTCACCAACGCACAGTGTGCAGACTCTCTAAATACTCTCTTTAAGCATAAATCAGAACAAGGTCGGTGGGAATGAAACCATAATGAGATTTGGAGCAATGAAAACAGAATTCAGTGGAGCCTTGCCCATATAAGAAGGTAACGATGTATGTAGTATAACTTAACTTCACAATTAAAATGAAAACAGCCACGATATTGCAGAAGTAGTTCTCAACTACAACACAAGTTGTAACTAATGTTGAAGGTTGTAATAGGATATTCAACAAAGAAGTCTATGAATCATTACACAAGGGACCTTAATATGCCACAACTCATCTTTGTAAAATATTTGCGGACTAGAGTTAAGAAATCCTGATAATCAAACTAACTGCAAATGTGTTGTGCTTATCCGCTAATAAATAAAAAAACAGTCAAACTTGTATTGTACTAGTACTGTAGAAATGTCAGAATTTCAATTCTTTGTGTGTTCAATTTATTTTATCACTAATTTTATACACCTTCCGCATCTAATTAGTTCTACTAGTGAAATCCTAACATGCTAAAGTTAAGAACGTATCTGCAACTCCTTGGATAGTCTATGTTTCGGTGAGCTTATATTGCTGGAATAAAAGCAGTACAATAATGTATCTCAATTGTTCAAGGGAGAAGGTGGTTTAGTATCGGAACAGATAATGATAAAGTCAATTAAGGGAGCATTTCATACACGCACCTAGGCCAATGGCATCTGAGCTCTTCATAATCCTCATCCTCTTGCAGGTATCAGTAAACATGCTGTCAAAAATTCGAAATCTTGGATTAGATTTTTAAAAACTGAAAAACAAAATATGAAAATCCCTGGAATGTATCCAAATATAACCCAGAGCATCAGAATTGGATATAATTCACTTCATTGAAGCAAAATGATCTGATACAAATACCAATTTTGATATGGACACATAACCACATAAACATCCAGTTTGGCAAACTAAGTACTCCAACCAATTTCAAACATTGCAATCCTAAGTAGTGATGGACATGGGAGATCAGCGCCTAATGAAAGATAACAGATAAAAAAACAATCTATCTCACTGAGGATTTCAAGAAGTTTCTCCATAACTATAGTACAGGAGAACTGTGGCACCGAATCTACTTTTCAATAATTTCTGCCTCAATAGCTTATATTTTATCTCCCCCTCTTATGCAAATAAGAGTTATCAACATATGAAATAGTTGTTGCAAATGGGATTCTAATGGACGGCCTCAATTTTTGGAAAATACACACATTATGGATAACAAACTAAACTACTTGATACCTATATGTAATTTCAGTTGTCCCTATGCACAAGATTACTTATTTGTAAAATCAGACAGAAAATGTGACAGTTTTTCAGCTTTGATCTTTTGTGTGAGTATGTAAATAATTTAAAGCGGTTAGTAGAGAAACAAATGTTATGTGAATGGGAACTTACTCCCAAGGGACATCCCCCACAAGCATCCAGTCCCCATCCTTGTCCTCGTAAGTTAGAACATATTCTGAGCCATGAAGAAGATCATTCAGCTTGCTTTCGCTAATTTCTCTGCCTGGAGCTCCATGAGATCCATATTGACCTGAAATCATACCAACACAGCAGTAACTGGATCCATGCAAAAAGCAGTAACTTTGAAATTAAACTCAGCATTCAGCAAAACAAAACAGTAAACACATAAAATAAGACACTTGTATAAAATTGAATCTTCGTAACGACTCACCTAAGGTAAAACAGCTGAACATTTTTTCAAGAGCAGAAGAAAGTTCCTGGTATGCGGAGTAATTTTTCAAATCTACTTTCCTCAAGTAAGGAGCACCATCCAAGCTGACCTTGACAAACAGCGCACCAGGCCCTGACTTTCCTTCCGCTTCTTCAGCGTTCTTTGAAGTACTGATCAATGTGTTCTTCCTAAATGATCTTATAGGTGGCCAACCCACAACCTGCCCCCTGACATACAAGGAAGTTGAGACTCCATTTCGTTGGTAAAGCAAAGTTACTGCCGAAAAAATTCAAGTTAAAAAAAAAATAAAAAATAAAAAAAACGTTTTGAATCACTTACTTGGTCGCAGCTGTATTGCTAGTACTATTTCCAGCACCATTCTGATTTGGTATGGTTTCATTGGCAACATGAGGCCTCTCCGGTGCTATCTTTGGTGGTGCTACGTCTTTTGTTCTGACAGGTTGAGTCCCAAGTTTCTCTAGCACAGAACCAGTTTTCAATACATTTGGAGAATGCCTGGGAGACATCAACATATTAACCTCTAAATTCCCCTGCATTGCAAATAGGGAGTATTATGCCAGAAGTAACAAAAATAAATACCCAATTCTCTTCACAAAAATGACACAAATAAGTGGGTTTTCACCTCAGAGGACCCATCCATAGCATCGGAGAAACCTCTCTTATTGCCTGAAACAATTATTTTCTGCACTGGAGAATAGAGGGCATCCTTCACAGAATGAAATGGGAATAGGGGCTTCTCATCTAGTTGAGAGGAGATTGGTCTCACTTCAGAGTCTCTTTCAGGAGACGCGGATCCAGGGAGTCCAAGTCTAAGTTCTGTAGCCTTCAGATTTAGACTACTTTTACTTCCAGCAGAGACCACAGAGTCTTTCGAACTGTCTACGGAAGAGCAATCAGATAAACCCATGTAATTTCGCTCCTTGAATTCCAAGCTGTTAAGGCAAACACTCTGTATGGAAGCCGAGGAAGACAATAATGTAACATGGCTCTGCCCTTCCTCCTCCCCAACCCTATGCAGTGGTGGTGACATCACAATTTACAAAGAAATCTCGTCCAAATGTTGTATGAGGCCTGCTAAATGTAATGAAAACTCTTCAGAAACGACCAATAAAACAATTGATAACCAGACATTAAAAAAACCCATAAACCTTTACAAATGGACCAAGAAGCAAAAAGTAATGCATTGAACAACAGCTGTCCACCCTTAAATGTGAAAAAAAATCCAGCAAAGGCAGCCGAAAGGTTCAACTTGAAACTTCCCTAAATTAATTAACCATCCCATAAAATACAAGTAATCTTCTTTCGTTGCTAAGAACCATGTTACAAACAAAAGCACCAAAACTAAATAGAAAACTAAATAATTACAATCGAAATTTAAGCAAGTTCTCATATCACAATTGATCGCTGGATACTCTTCAAAATTAAATGGAGGGAAAGCTTCAGATGTTGTGAGTCCTTAGAACTCCTGGTAAAAGGATTACACATATAATAAATCTAGGATTCTAGATGTATCTTGTAAGAGACTAAAATTTTAAGCCTATAACATAGAATTTGTTTCAGGTCATATCACTGAAGAAGATTAAGAACTAATCAACAAATTTAGACCCAACATTCACAAAAATAGAGATTCAGAGGCCAAATCCCCCATCAACATGATAGGATGGAAAGAATTCATTGAGGATCAAATGGTTTTGAAACTAGTAGCTGCCTACAGATGAGTATTTGCCTCTCTGGGTGCCATTACTAAAGGGTTCTGTCTGTGAGAAGTTTAAGCATAGAAATTCAAGAAAATCACAAATCCAGCAAATGAAACCCAAAATGAGCTGCTTGCATTGTGAAATTCAATGAGAACAAAAACTCAGAGCACTCACCAGATTGACATGAAATTATGAAATCATACATTTATGTTTTGCTAACAAAGAATGCCAGTAAAGTACAGAACTTACAAAAATGCGAATTCAAATATTTGCATATTATGAGGTTAGGGGAAAAACCCAGAAACCCAGTAAACTGAACTACTCCATTGTACCCCAAAAAAATAGTACGATTAGAAGCCAGGTTACCTTTTGAGATTCCTTGTCTTCAAAGTCTCAGCTACCAAAAACCACAGGCCAAAAGAAAGAAAGAGAGCTGAAACCAAACAAAACACAACAGAAGAAAACCACTGTCACTGACACTGAAGATGATTACCCAGAAACCAAAATTTAAAAACACAGAGACAAATCTGATTGGAGGGCAGGGGCAGTTCACCTGGAAAGACTGGTGGATCAGCTGGTGAAGAAAATGAGAAGAAGTAAGGAAGATTTTGATTTAGTTTGACTGGAGGAAGCCGAGAGTCTGCAGAGAGAGAAGAAACCTTAAGGACCCTCCATACATACGGCACAAATTAACAGAAAGTTGAAAAGCTTCCTTCTTTTTTTTCCCTTCTCTTTTCGTCTGGTTTTTTAATCCTTGGTTCGGTTTGTTTTCATATTTTATTCCTCTTTTCACTCACCAAATCTAAATCTTGTTCCTGCTGAATGTTTAATTATTGATTTTTCAACATGGAATGCAACGTGTGTGTATCCATTTGAGCTATGACACTCATTCTTTCAAAAAAAATATTCATTAAAAATTTTGGTAATCAGCTTTCGAAAGTTACTCCTGACCTGCATTCGATAATCTGCTTTCGCGAAAATGATAATGGCCCAAAAGTGATTTCGTTTGCGTTTACCAAACACTTTTTTGACCGAAAGTTTTTGCGAAATCACTTTCGGACCATAATCACTTTAGCGAAAGAAATGCCAAATGGGCCTTAACTCAACACCTCCTTTAATGCAAGTCCTTCCTCCTCAACTTAAATCCTATGCTTGATAGAGTTTTTCATATAATACGACCCCTCAAATCACCTTACCATGGGTTGTAATTTTCATGTGTTCATAGTATCATTTTTTAATTATCGAGTCTTCCAATAAGTCAAAACGTGCTTTGCCTTGGGAGTTTCTTGTACTGGATTTAGCTCCTCTATTTGAATAAGCTTGACTTTTTCTCTTCACGTCACGGGCCACATGGTCTAAATTTTTTTAATCTAAAGCACAAAAATGGTCTACTATATTAGACGGTAATTAGCTAATTTCGCCTGAAAATATAATTAATTCGATAAATTATATTCATGGTCACATATAAGAAGGGAAAAAGGATGCCCATGTAATAAATGGCCAATGCAGCAACCAAAATGCTGAGGAATGGGATTTTGGTTAAGCATCATCGGATAATAGCGTGCTATCATCGTACGGTCCTAAATAAAGCAAATATTCCATGAGGAACCTCATGATCGTGTTGTGATCTTTACCAACGACAACTGCTCAGCAGCAAGCAATTACATCCACCATGATACACGGATGTCGACTACCTGAATGAAATTTGGATTTTTCAGTGCACATGCATTTTTCATGTATATTTGGATGCCCGCCATACCCTACGCGAGGTCAAGTTTGTCTTTCCATCTCCTTTCTCATCAATCAAAACTGAAAAAATAAAAAATAAAAGACGTGTCACCAACTAGCCTTTGGCACCCTATGAAGGAAAATATTGGGCTGCTCAAGGTTGAGCAGCCAAGGCTGCTTCATGATGCATTTTCCGACTTTTTCTCAAATGTTTTTCATGATCGGAACCGTTCACTTTATTCATTTACATGTCAAGATCATTCCTACAAAAATTCAATCAAAACGGAGATCGTTTGATTATCTAACTATATGAACTATAAGAACGGTATAATTAGGCATTAAATGAACCGTCGATTGTTTTACAAAGTTACATAATCAAACGATCTCCGTTTTGATTGAATTTTTGTAGGAATGATCTTGACATGTTAATGAATAAAGTGAACGGTTCCGATCATGAAAAACATTTGAGATAAAGTCGGAAAATGCATCATGAAGCAGCTTTGGCTGCTCAACCTTGAGCAGCCCAAAATTTTCCCCCTATGAAAGGGATATGGATGAGTTTGGTAACTAGTTCCATTGTTAATATAGGTGAGTTTTCGAAACGATCGGTAGTTTATTTCAATCTTGAAGAAAAAAATATTTATGCAAATTTAACTGCATAGAGAGTATAGTTGTGAAATTAACTCAAATATATCTATAATTGCATGGTAGTACGATTTTGTATGTTTTATTTTGATTACAAAATGCACGCGAAGACAGAATCAATACCTTCATGTCTAGTCTAGCCAAACATCTCATAATTCAACGACCCCACTAATTACCTTCCATATTCTAAACAGGGAAACTAAGATTCCCTCCTCCTGGTTTCTCAATACCATTACTACATGTAAATCACATGCATGACCATGAAATCGATCCTATCCACTAGGAGCCCCACCTTGCATTCTAAGGGCAAATGTGGAATTCCCTTATTTCTTTACCATGGTAAGGCGATTTGAGGGGTAAATGGAGAAACTAGGGGCCAAGTCGAAAAGCCTTCCTTTCTCCAAGTGTATGGTTTTGAGTTTGAGTCTTTGGCACGGAAAATGAATTAACAGAGGTAGTCCAGTACTGTAATATATGAGTTCTCTGAGCTAAATTTTTTTGATTGATGAAAATACATTTTTGCAACAAGTTCTATATTAAGAGGGAGGGGGAGGAATCGAAACCGGGTCAGAGGGAAATAATGTGGGTAGTCTACCACTACACCACACCTCATTTTCACCTCTTTTAAAAAATAGGGGAAATTAGCATCCAATCCCTCATCACTACTCTTTTGTGATTAAAACTTTATGAAATTTTAAAAATAGATTGAAGGACAAAATATTATGTCCATATCAGCAACTTACCATGTATATCAACTATGATAATAATTCAAATTAAAAAATTTATCCATCACTACCATTTTGCCCTTTTCAACCGAAATTTTTTATATGGTAAGTTCCTTACTTGCCAAGTTTTTTATTTGGTTATTTAGTGACTTGTTCCAATTAGGGATGTACATATTGTTATAAAATTAATCCAATTAGGGGTGTACATATTCCACAGAGAAATAGCATTGAAGCAACATCAATTTTCTCGAGTGCCATAGTTGCTTTCCGCCAATGGAAGTTGTGCATATGCTACCCTTATTATATTTCTTCTATATCTCCCACTTGATTTTTTGTAGCTGTTGTACATCTATATATATGTATGTATTTGGAGTTCACTTTGAAGTCTATATAGGTACATCCTTTAGTGGTTGGATACATTATTTTCTTTTAGTTCATTCCCTTTTTCTTTTATATTTGGGTATATTATTTTCCTTCTGAAGTGTATTTGTACATTTTTTGTACTCGGGTACATTGTTTTGCCTTTGAAACTTCTATGGATACTCTTGTGTTTGGGTACATTCTTTTTTACAAGTAGACGTTGATATGTATAGCTTTGTTTTTGGTACATTCTTTTGCCTTTCGAAGTCTATATGGGTACTTTTGTATATTGGTACATCAATTTGGTGGTTGGGTACATTCTCTTCTAGTTCGTTTTATTTTTCTTCTTAATTTGGGTACATTTTGTTTTGTATTTGGGTACATTCTATTGTCTTTTGAAGTCCATGTGAGTACTAGTAGGGTACATTCTCTCATAGTTCGTACCATTTTCTTGTGTATTTGGGTATATTACTTGTCTTCTGAAGTGTATGTGTACATTTTTCTACTCGGGTACATTGTGTTTGCCTTTGAAATTTTGTTATGGGTACTTTTGTATTTGGGTATATTCTTTTGCATTGTTGATTCATTTGGGATAGTTTACTAAGTTTTTCTTGTTTGAATTGCATAATTGCGGCAATGAATGGTGGATCTGTTTTCCATCAAAGGAATGGATTTAAAACCATTAAAGGATGATTTGGGCAAATTTGGAATAAAAAATAAAAAATGATTAAATTACATTAATTATGGACTTCAATCAAAAGATCATATTACACAAAGTTTCATTCTAAAATAGAAAAGCCACCAGGGACCGCAATCTATAAACCCCTTATATATATATCAAAATCAGACATCTTGATATATAACTATATGTATCAATACCAACTCTCAAAACTAGTATTGTTGAAGAATTGAAAAAAGAAGAGCGGTATTGATGATTTGATTGGGTGCAAAGTTGCGTAGGGAGCAAGCCATGTATGGAGTGGGTGTAAGATGAAGAGGGGGACAGAGAAAAGCAGGGCCTAACTAACGGTATGATGTGTGCGGGGGACAAGAATGCGCCTTTTAGTTTTGGATTGCCGGCTTCAGAACGCAACACATAACTTCAATTTTTTTTTTTTTCAGACTGTTTTTCTTACCACCCGCATCGTATCGATCCTTCGTGAAATTTATAGTCCAATCAATGAAGACGATAGGTATTAAGCTCGATTCATGAGTGTCATCTTCAGACAGAGACCATGCTGATTTTTTGGAGATTGTTAAGCAATAAGGACAATCTACTGTTTAAGTGCAAGGTGCACATTGAGTTGCAACTGGCACAATAGAGATCTTGGTTACAATTAGAGGTGGGTACGGGTTGGAATGGGGCGGTTATTATAATAACCCGCACCCAAACCACTAGAGTCGGTTAATCCAAAAACTAAAACCGCACCCATGATTTTGATCTTCCAACCCGCGCGGTTTGGTTACTCGCTTTTTCGGTTCGGGTACGGTGCGGTTTCGGGTTTAGAAACTCAATATATCAAATGAAATATAAATAAAAGAAATATTCAAATTTAGGCCGTAAAAAAAAAACTAGATTCAAGTTCAAACATCCATAATCACTATCTAAATTAAAAATATTTGGGTTGTTCTTAATACATAAACACCAAATTACTAATGATATAGACATTAAACATCTAGGCACTTGTCAAAATAGCCAAGCAATGAATCAAGGAATCAAAGAACTTGCAGTTTAGATATGTGTCGCCTAACTTGAAAATTTCGACACCTATTAGAGGCACCGATTGTAGGCGGCGATGGAATTGCTTCTAAGATTGGAATGTGAGAAGTGAGGCGCTAGGAGGGAGTGAGGTAAAGTTAAGCTACCCTAATTTTCTAATTCAATGTGGAGAGATCCACAATAAGTGTTTACAACACCCAATTAAATGTTGCTATGTATAAAATCAATTAAATTTTTAATTAAAATAAATCAATACCGGTTAACCGCGGTTATCCACAGGTATGAAAATTCTACCCATATATCAAACCGGCAAAGGGCGGTACGGGGCGGGTTGGGTGGCGGGTTTGACTTTTTTTGATCAATGCGGTTTCTTGCGGGTTTTTTTTCTCGGTTTTGGTTCGATTTTGCAGATTGACGGTTTTTTTGCCCACTCCTAGTTACAATCATCAAGTGCCAGCACAAGCACGCTTTGTTCTTGAAACCATTATGTATTCTTTTTTCATTTTTTTTCATTTACATATACACATATGGAATATGAAATCTATTCTAGCATCATGCACATACACGCATGTATGCATTTAACTTCCGGAGCAACAACATCCCCACGATCATCATCGACATCCCAATTTCCAATATTGTCTTTGCTTACGCCATCAACACGCCACCATCTTGGGCTGCACGCCACTGAAACATTTGCAATGGCCAATGTGTTTGTACTGAGATTTGAGGACATGGCATATGCCTATGACTAGCAGCTCATGGCCTATCCCCTCTAGCAATTGCAAGTTAATTGAGATTTAACTGCTCCCTGAAAAATCAGGGAAATGCCTCATGAGAGGAGACATCCTTTGTAGTTTGAAAGGTAAAGTTAGTTCATATTCATTTGGGATTTTAAACCAGTAGTTCTTTGTAGTTAAAATTGTTTACCATTTTGACTAACGCGATGAGTTACTGAATGAGCCAGCGTAATTGAAAGCAATGATATAAGCTTCTATCCTTGTTTCTCTAATAGCTATAAGTCCTCACGTTCTAGGGAAGTCCGCTTTTAATTAAATGAAGTAACAACTCTTCGTTCCTAAGGATTACACCTCCAGAGTCCTATCACTCACATATTCGAGATCAATTTCTGATTTACAAATAGAATATCAACTTTGTAATTAGTTTCGAAAGCATTTACTTGATCTTTTATCTCACATGACCAACTTCATTTTCCACCTTATCGGCCTTCGTGCTCACTTCTCTTCACATTCGACAATTCTTCTTCTTTAGCTTTTGGTCCACTTCATATGAACTCGACTAAAAATTGAAGAAGGAATTAAGTTGTTAATGTTTAGAAACAAGTAGACAGTGGACATAACCGGTTGAACAATTGATGTCAAAAATCTAATAGAAACCTTTAAAATTATCATAAGGGTTGATATTCCTATATATAAAGGAGATATTGACCCTGAAAAAGTTAGATAGCTTGATAGAACTCTGAAAACCTAATCTTAACGAGCAAGGAGTTGTTCGTTTACTTTGGAAGCATACTTAGAACTATTGAAGAAACAAGAAAAGAAACTAATATTGCCTTCAATTCTGCTTGTTTGTGTGAATGATAATAAGTCTTGGTTGCCTAATATAGCTAAACTAAAACTAGCAAATGATTTATAGATCAAGGAAATGCTTTTACACTACAAAAAAAACTAAACTATTGGTCGATCTTGTACTTGCGCCTTCATTTTCCAAGCTCCATGAACAAACCCAAGCGCGAACAATAAGTCCAGGTCAAGGCCCTTTGTCTTGTGCTGAACCCTGGGGCCTGGGGCCTGAAGCCTGGGTCCATCCGAGTTGATAAAGACAGCCCACGTGTGATGATAATGGACAAATTATAGATTATGAAAGCAACTTCAGAGATACAGTGCCAGCAGTGGCCAAGCCACAACATAACTTTCGTTGGTTTCTTCGTGAAAATGACTGTAACTATGAACACCTTCATGTTTTTTCTTTTTTCTGATTTGATTGTGTTTTTAATAATAAACACTACAAGAAAAAATTCGTTTGGTGACAAATCAAGTTGGTCACGAAAAGTCTAAATTTCGTCGCTGAATATGTGCAGTGACGAAAAATGCGTCACAAAAGTTTCGTCACCTTAGCTTTGTCACATTTAATAAACCGTGACGAAATTAGACTTTCGTCAGAAAAAGTGTTCTGTGACGCCAAGAAAGTTTGTCACTAATTAAGTTTAGGGACGAACTGCTTTCCTCACAGAAAATACCAAAGTTCATCACAATTTTTTGAACTTCCCGCCAATATTGAAGAAATGTGTGAACTGAGGGGTTTGGTGACCACATACTCTGTCGCGAAATCAAAATAACTAATTAGTTTAATATTATTTTCTATTAATTAGTACTGTTATTTGCTTCAATCCACTCTTTCGTGCTTAGTTGAACACAACAAATATGATACTTTCATCAAAATAAATAGACATAAACAAAATAGAAAGCAAATTCCATTGATGATTTCAATCAGTACAAAATCTGATACAACACAGTACACTTATAAGCAATTACATGTCTTTCTATACTAATAATAACCCAACATTTCTTGATGGAGAATAGTAGTCTCATACAATCTGTTACATCAGAAGTTGAAGATGTTCCTCAAGTCCCTGAAATAAACACAAAATTTATGATGTTTAAAGTGAAGAACTGAACTGACTAGAACACAATCAGAATACTCAAGCAAGAAGAATTGAACTGACTAAAGTAATATAAAGGCAGCCTAGCGGGAAGTACCTGGTGATCGAGACACTCCTGTTATATATGCATTAGTTTACCTGAAACAGTGTCAAAGCACACATGGTTACCAACTTACCAATTATTGTGTGCCTCTTAACTTGCTCTCTTGTCTCCTACCAGCCTTGATGACATTTTTGTCTAGAAACAATTGAGTTGAATTATGATTCTGAACTTAAAAATCTACAGGAATTAGTATAATAAGGAATCTAAAAAGAAACACTAAATGCCAGATAAGAAAAATCATTATGCCTACATGCATGCCACTGTATAACTAAAGACTGATTGCATGGTTAATCAAGAAGCATTATAGATATTACTTAAACAAATAAATACAAACTTTTAGGAACTTACCAGGAAATACAGAGCACTAATAGTTATTCTTGCCAATGCAGAGATAACTCGGAATATTACATGTATGCTTCTCACTCAAAATATTAGAATTACTGTTAGTCTAGTATATAAAGAGCTCTTAAAGAAGTTTGAACTATCCCACTACCTACCTTTGTTTTGCTCTGATGTTTCTTCTCGTGGATGCAGAAAAATCTTTCACGCTGCTTTTCTTAGCTTTGGATTTAGAGGCCCCTGTCATAATAGCAGTTTAGCACAAATGTACAATATAACTAAACATTACACAAAGCTATGGTGTTTAAACTACCTCTTATATTAACATGCGGATATTGAACTTCAATATCGCCTGGTTCTGATTGAGTCAACTCACTGGAAGCCTCAGAATGCTCTACAGACTCATACGATCCAGATTTTGACAGGTCATCCATAGACTTTGTCATCCCGTCGATAGATGGATAATGACTTCACCATCTGCTTCTATACCAATACTCAATGTTAAAGACTTTTGTGCACCGAAGCAACGAATAAAACCACAATGTCTTTGCATACGAGACACTAATTACCACCTTTGAAGGAACCACCAGAACTATATTGTTCCCCTGCACCTAAACAAGGACAAAAATCACCTCAATAAAAATCAACAATAATAAGCCTTTGAAGGAACCATTATCTGCTATGTACATTCCTATGCTACTCAAAACCCAAACATGTTCGAATAACTCGACAATTCAACATCTATAAAAGAAATTCAATAATAAGCTACAAATAATCAGAATAACTTGCCAGTCACAGCAAACACAATTACGAGGCAAAGGCAAAAAATAAACACACCCCAAATGAAAGAGAAGAAAAGCCTCTTTTGGGCTTGCCTCAAATTCTTCAATTCTTGTATTCAACCATCATCTATTATAAGAGCACAGAGCAAAAATAGAGAAATTGGGTCATACCTGCAAAATTAACATATCAGAAAACGAAGAAGCGTTGTTGGATTGAAGCACGCCACACTTGTACCAGCAAATCCTTTGATACTAAGGTTGGGAATCCGTATGGCAACGGTGATGTTGAATTTGACAGCCGCGACTCGTGACGGTGGTGGTGAATTTGGAAACGCCGATGGTGGTCCGAATTGGGGCTAGAGAAGGTGGTGCTGCAATCTGGAGAACGGCCATGGTGGGACAAATTGGGGCTAAAAATGGTGGTGCTAGGAAGAGGCGCCGATGGTTGTGGGCAATGGCTTTGGGACTTGGTGGTTAGAGAGAGAGGCAGGAGGGTTCGATTTGATCTTTAGGTTTTGGTTTTAATAACCTATTATTATTATTTCGTAAAGACTTTAATTACTCGTTTAGGCGCCAATCCAAATTTTGCGACGAAAGTCAACTATTTTTGGAACTAAAATACAGTTTTTGGAATGTTAGTGACGAGTGCTGATCTTTCGTCACAGAATCTACGTATTAATGACCAAAATCTGTTCGTCACCGAAAACTTCGTCACCAAATCATATTTTCCTTGTAGTGAAACTTATCAAAGTTCTTCTTTCTTTTGATGCATAAATTCATATATAAAATAAATATTAATATTTTTAAAGTACCATCTGTTTTTTAAGTTACTTTTTTGATTGGCATGAATTAGAAGTACTCTTAATTGTCTTCCGATCTTCCAAACTCTTCTTTATAAATTCTATATATGCATGTTGTTTTGGACAAATAACAGTCTGGTGTTTGTTAACCAGAGAGAATGTACCCTCCAACATGATCACTACACGAACAACTGAAAGTATTTTAGATCAAATCTCATCAACGAGAGAGAAGACACAAACTGGCTAAATCCTTAACTACGCTTTTGGTTCATTAAATAAAGAGATTAATGCTTAGGGGCATGAGGGCCAAAATTGGGCCTTTCTCAAGAGCCCTGCTTGAAAATTTTTAGATATGGGCTTTGCAAGAACACACAAGAATAGTTTAGAAAATAATAATAGAGAGCTGCTATGTACACCCAAGTTTCATCTTTGGACACCCTTATTATTTTGTACACCCTTTTTAAAATTACAATATTCTTTGCACACCCAAATTTGATATTAAACTACCACATATATCCTTCATATTTTACTAAAACCATCAGATGCTACTACGCCACCAAACTTCTTCAGAATACGCCGACAAAGAAAACCCAATCTGCAATTTTGATGGCTTCGTCTCCGAAATCAATTCATTTGAGCAAAAGCTTTTTGGGTTTCTTTCTTCGGATTCAATCTGCTTGCCTTCATCCTGCCCAGCTCAGCCGTCATCCTGCCCAGTATCATGAATCTTCAACATGGACCAAACACCAAGTTGACATCATGCTTTTGCTCTTTGACTAGAGAAGAAAACAAAGACGCCTTGTTCTGGAACATCATGCCTCTTTCCCTTGACTAGTGCTAGCAAACAAGAGGAATTAAATATATTTTCTAGAAATTTTCCACGGAAATCAATGCAAAACTTGATCCTTTCAATAAACTTTCTTTAGCTTTGGTGGGTGACTTGGTTTCCACTGGATATTCTGAAAAAGCTTCGTTGGGTTTATTTATCAAATTCTGGCATTTTTGTAAGAATAGCAAATAGAATTGAAAACCTCCTTTTGTGAATTCGAAGTTCTTTGAAAATCAATCAGAAGAATCAAAGCTCATAGATAAGTACTTTTATGTCATTTTGTATAAGGGTATAAATGAAATTTTACTTTAAAAAAATTAAAGGGTGTCCAAAAAAGAAATTTGGGTGTATATAGCAGCTCTCTAAGAATATGATCCAAGAATCAAAAGCAATGTGATCTTGCCTATGGTTTAGAAAATAGAATATGATCCTAGCATCTGTTTCAATGTGATATTGCCTATGCTTTGCTATTTTAGAGTCATCTTTTTGAAGAGGTTTAATGTTCAAATTCTCCAACCTCTCGTATGATATATAAGAAGAAAATATAATCCTTGTCATCTTGTCAAAACTTCATTCCATTCTAGAAAGTAGATGAGTTCGAAATTATCCATAACGATTATGGAGGAGATAATATGCTAACACAACTACTTGGTTGGGATTCTTATGCTATATGATTTGCGGAATTGGTGCACAAAATAGAACGACGATATTTGCAACAATGTTACTTATCATTCTCCATCTTATTGATTATATTCTCTTGGTTCCTTGTCTAGTTCACATCCGGACAAAAGAATTTTACCCAAGCCCAAGTGGCTGTCTTCTGCATTATTTTGATTCCACTCACGCTTTACTCACGCTTTATGGCCTGATATGCCAAATCAAACTTCCTGGAGAAACAGTGGATCTCCAATCTTACAGCACAGCATAGCAAACAGAATCATTTAGCCAAGCGATTTTGGCGCTCTGTGTTTAACTCCGGTCGACTAACTTGATTACTTCATAAAAACAGAAACAGCCGGAGGTTAGACCGTTAATATAAACTTATTTACCTGACCATATTTTAATAGGTTATTCAGAGTCTAACAACAGGAGTAGAAAACATTGCTAAGTATTATCTGTAATTACAAGTCTGGATAACTGATAACATGTTTTGTGGTTGATATTTGTAATCAATTGATGTCATTACAGTACCATACGTCTCCTCTTTATATAAACAAATTGTGTACAAAATATGTACTTTCCTTTTTCAAATTTCAACTTTTGGGCACTTTACAAGTAACTTGAAATCAGGAAGCAATCTTAGCTATGTAGTAGCATCACAGAAATAGGGAGGTTTCTGGACAATCACAGTGAGTTTTTCCATAACTGGAGGCTCACATGGACATGCAATTGCTATGAACTTTGGCACCCGATCCCCTGGCATCAGCACAGATAGACTCTGCTGTTGATTCTGCTTTGCCATCTATCAGATAAACAAAGCGAAAAACCGATCAAATCACAACACTTATTATAGTATATAATTGAATAGCACAAAATATTTCGTTCAAAAGAGAAAGATAAATAGTCAAGTTACATACCATATGAGGAAGTGAAGGCTTCTGATCCAATTCTGGTTGAATTTGATCTGGATTTTCTTCTACAGAAGAAAAGATTAAAGATTGAAGCCGATCCCAATGGAGGCAACACAAGAAGAAGGCACTGATGCTCAACAGCATCAACAAAAGAAGAGCCAAACCAACAGGAAAAGACAGAGAAGGCCGAGTTGAAACTTCATAATTATTCTCCATACTAATTATCTCCTGAATTTCTCATCTGATTTTCTAACTATGACCCAAAAGAAGCATTAGGAAAGCAAGTGAGGCGGGTTTTATTTATAGAACAAATTAAAGTGTACAAGTGCCAGCAAAATAGCTCTACACCTGAGATTTTGAGTTAATGTAAAAGTGTGCTATATAGTGCTGGTCTTAATATTTATTGATTAGGGATGAGATGAGATGAGGTTAGATTGGTGAGTGGGTTTGGTTAGGTATAAATGATAGTGGTGTGGTGTAGTAGTGCTCGTACACTTTACCTAGTACTCTAGTATGTGATTCAGTACGGACATGGTTTTGACAAAAACACATGCAATACAACGAATTAAGAAACAGAGGACAAGTCGTTGTTCAAAAAAAAGAAAGAAACAGAGGACAAGTTTCTTATGGCCCTTGAAAACAGGGAAGGGAGTTTGTATAATTATAAAGGGGTTATTATCATGAGTGGTGCCTGAATTTTTGCAAACTGGACTATGTGGTACCTGGACTTTAAAAGTGATCAATTTCATACCTGAACTTACAAAAAGAAGACAAAATGGTACCCAGTTAATTTTTCAGTTAAACCTCCGTTAAAACGAGGACAAAGTTGTCATTTCCCACTGTTTTTTTTAACCTTCTCTGTGTCGTCGTCTTCGGGTAGAGTTCCTCCCACCCAAACTCACCGAACCCCAGCCCTTTCTATTCATCAAATTCATATTCACAATCCATGAACCCCATCCCTTTCTCTTCATCAAATTCATATTCACAATCCATAGAGACAATTGCCCACTATTCATGCCCACAATATCGACAATATCCATTCAATTCCTTAAAAAAACCAACAAAGAGTAGCTAGTGGACCTCTGATACGACCGACCAATCATGGGACCCATTCGCTTCATCTTTATCGTCTTGGTGTTGTTCGGAGTTCGATTGGTGGTGGTGGGTTTCGCCGGAATCGGCGTCGGAGGCGTCGATGAGTTCCCAGTGAGAAAGACCGAGGAGTTCTTCGTCTTCAATTTCCAAGAATTCAGAATTCTTCGTCTTAAATTGCACCGATTTTGGAGATTTCGTAGTCAGCGATGGAGTCGGCGTCGGAAGCACTGAGCTCGAAGTGGTAATCGGATTTATCGGCGAAGGCGTAGACTTCGACGGCAGCGGTTCTGGCGGCGCATTGGAGACGCGAACAGCGGCGGCAATTTTGTTGTTAGATTTGTTCAGAGCGTATAATCTGAGGTGAGTTTTGTGGAGAAAGTTGGAGACTTTCAACCGCAGAAGCTGAGATTGATGAGAAAGGTGCGAGCTTGAATGCGCATTTTTGTGGTAAGTGATCTTGTGGCTGCTTATAATTGTTTGCTGAAATTTGATAATTGAGTTTTGAATAAATTCTGGTGTTTTGATGAGCAACGTGAAATTGGTTCTTTGGCAAGTTAGAGAGATTGTTGATGTAATTGTTGAAATTTGGTTGTTAAGATTTCGAGTACCAAGTGGTTTGATGAATCTGTTGATTCTGCTTGTTAGGTATTGTAGTTTCTGAGTTTTTGTCATGATATTCAAAGAAGATGACACAAAGGAGGAGGCCATCAATTCATCGTCCATGGTTTTTCTCCGATGCCTAGCCGAGTCGACGATGATGCAGTGGCGGTTTGGTATCAAAGAAGAAGACACAGAGGCAGCTGAGGTTGGGTTTGGGTTAAGAGAAGACGACACAAAGAAGGTTTTAAAAAAGTGGGAAATGACTATTTTGTCCTTGTTTTAACGGAGGTTTAACTGAAAAATTAACTGGGCACCATTTGGTCTTCTTTTTGTAAGTTCAGGTATGAAATTGATCACTTTTAAAGTTCAGGTACCACATAATCCGGTTTGCAAAAGTCCAGGCACCACTCATAATAATAACCCATTATAAAGAAAAGGCACTTGGTTTTTGACCTAATTAAACCTGGAAAGTGTTGTTGGTAGTGCATGGTGATTAATCAGGATATCATCACACACTTCTTTAATTAGTGTACAATGTTATCAAGTAATAGAATAATTAGTTTACCTGATTATCTCTCATATTGTTTCGGCTATTAAATTCAAAGGAGATTACTCAGAGCTTCGCATTGACAACCAAACATGATTGCACATCGCTTTACTGGATCTGCCCACACATTGGAGATCATTGTAGAGCTTTTCTTCTCAGATTCGTTAAGCACTTAAAAGAAAAATTACCTAGGATAGTAAATGAAGTATTATATATATATATATATATATAGATTGACTTTCCTAGTTCTTTTCGTCCTTTCATGCTTATGTAGGGTAAAGTTTAGGCCTCATGACTAAGTGTACCTTGTTTCTATTTTATCAATAACTTCTGGACCATGCTAGGCTGGAGAAAATTTACCTGACAAGTAGCTAGTCTATTATGTCTTTATGATCTTGTCACATGATTGCTAGTGGATATCTAGTACTCGATCCAACTCAATCATATAATGGTTTTTCCGCCAGCTAGCTAACTCTCTCTACATGATGAATTGATTGATCACACTACACAAAACTTACGTAAAGTTGCGGCAACTATATAAATTAATGTTGAAAATGAAAGCATTCGTATAAGATGGATTACATAAAAGATTATCATTATCATCTTGCCAGCGTAAAAAGAACAAGATGATGAGATTTTATACTCATCCCCAGCAGTTGCCTTACTTTACTAGAGATTTTGATGTACTGTTATCCTTGCATATTCCTTATGGGCGCTTAGATGGCCCCATCAACTCTACATACATACCTATCCGTCATGTGAAAGCTTATAGTTACCAACTTTACATAACTTTGGTGTCATTTCATCGGCAAATTTGACGGAATCTTGTCGTAGAGCATTACTTACAAAACACAATTATGTACAAGCACTCACGCCTCTTCTTTGCAATCATGCAGTTAAGCGCGGCGGCACTGGTGCCTAAGGAGCTCATTACCCGAAAATCCAAGAAATACACAAATTTTTTCCTTTCACATGTTTTATTGGCGGACTATTTACACTCATAGGCGTACGTCAACAATTTTCAGATAAAATGTCTACTTGTGTATATAAATCACTCTAAAATGTAGTCTCATGATCAAAACTTTCATCCTCTAGGCTTCAAATATCCGCGTCTCTATATTACCAGAAAAAGGGACAAGGACACAATCCTTTTTAATCAATGTCTGCTGTGTGTTTCCAGCATTTTTGTGGCCGATGTGCTAAAGAACACGGTAGCCAATGTCATTGGCCCAGATTCTTCGTTAGGTTTTAATTGGACCTTTGGGCCCCTTTCAGGCCTTATTACCTTAAAAAAACAGGAAATTATTTATTTTGTCAAGTAGGGGAGCACTTTGTTCAAAATTGGCAATGAACAGAAAGTCATTTTATAACTAGCCAAATCACTGCAGTAAATTTGCAGAGATGCCCTTGATATATATGAGGGTCATAAGTGGGCATACAAAGGTCGTATAATGATCATAAATGGGTGATCAATAAATAAGATAGTCATAATATAAACTACGTAGGTAATAAGATTTAAATATATAATTCTCTTCAATTATTTGTTATGTGAATTGGATTTAAGAAATGCAACTAGAAAAAATTTACATACATATAAGCACAGTAATTGCATTTTATCACCTCTATAAAAAAAATAAAACAACTAATTGTGAATGCTATTCCAGAAACAAAACTAAACTACCAAGATTGAATATAAACAATGGTTAGCCGCCTCCCACCTTTTTTTTTTTTTTTTTTTTTTCCTTCAGAACCTATGATCCCCTAGCTTGCGATGGTGATATCTTCTTCAAGTTCACTAACTGGTTGTGGATAATGACTATCTTCGCTGTGAGGAGAGGAGGCCTAAAGGCGGTATGGCACTGATATCACCATCATCACTCTTAGAGAGTCCAGAACATCTTGGTAAAATTTAATAGTTACCCTCCAGAAATATATGACCACCAAATCTTTTAGAACTCAAGACAAGCAACACAATATAATAACTTTAGCAGATTAGTACCTATAATTTATAAGTACCATGATTGTCTCAATTATTCAACTCAACCTTAAAAAATCTGGATGGTATGAACTAGGGAAGGATAACAACACAAGACAGCTCATGAATTTTCATAACAATGCATCAAAGATTGCACATAACCAATATGTGTCCACCTTTACTGTCGGGTCTTTCTCCTTGTATATCTACAACTCACCATTTATATCTAAATTAATGAATAACCAAAGAAAGGTTCCATCTGCTAAGTTTTTTGCTTATACTCATAACTAAGCAAGCTACTGCTCTAAACAAATGGTACCTTCTCATCTACATTGCGGTAGTGTTGACACAGAACTTATTGTCCTCTACTTTAGCTCCTTCGATGTCTTTGGTACTTTCAACGAGCTAGTTAAGAACCTTGTCAAGGATAAGAAGCCAGAATACATTCTTGTCACTTGTCACAGAGAAGACAGAGAAGATACAAATAAAAGTTGCGATATAAAGCACTGATGTACATCCTTACAGCAGGCTGGAACCAGTTAACATCCTTACCCTGAACTCACCAAAAAAGAAAGGCGTAAAAGAAAAGATGAGAACAAGGAAACAATGAACATACAGGGGCAATCAAAACTATGATCTTTCTGTGTGTTTTGAATGAAAGAAACCAATAGAGCTTGCAGCCAGTTACCAGTCGATCTAGAGCCGTATTTATTGTCATTTAACTGTAGACTGTCAGTCGATCTAGAACCGTATTTGTTGTCATCAACTGTAGACTGTCTAACAGGAATCATGATGTCCATCCCATGACTAACGGCATAATAGAGTTTTCTTAGTCCAACAAAACTCGTATACCTAATGGAATAAGTCATAGAGCATAAATTCATTAAAACCCACAAGCACCAAGAAAAGAGTGTCATGATAAAAGTAAAGAACCAACAAGCAATTACCTTGTCATGGCAATCATTTGCACACAATCAAAGATGAGAAAATAATTATTTGGGGTGAAAATTCAAATATTACATCAGTCTCAACTAAAACCAGCTCAAAGGGAGACAATGTCAACATAATCAATTTTTCTTGTTAGAGCCCAATTAAAAACAAAAGTCACTGGAAAATCAAATATATTTTGGACCGAGAATTTACAACCCAATTCCAATCCATATGTACCCAACTATTTAAATTCCATAGTTTAGAGAGTCATGATCAGAAAGTTAATTCCAGGTTGTTACATTATTTTACCATTTTCATCCGTTAGTTGTAATTATGCACATGGTATAGCAGATGTCAAATTGTTTCATTCGAAATTGGCAAACTTCAGCAGGTCCCGGTTAAAGTATCGTGATGCTACCCTACATTTTCGAAACGTAATTAATTTCATGTTCGCTTTTACTTTTTGGATTGGACCGGTGTAATTGGAATATCTTTGGTACTAGAAAAAAGTTACACTACAAGAATGCCTGTTGTAGTTTGCTAATCCAACGGTGATCATTATACTATATTTTAAGATGAAAATGTAAACCCATCCCATCTAACGGTAAAAAAAATAAAGGTATCTTATTCATTGTAGTATTGTAGAATTCTCATTTTCTCTTTTCAATATATCTGTTGTTTGATATGTATTGTCGATTAATTCGAACTATTACATGTTTAAAGTAATTGTTCCATCATGCATATTAAGTAATTTGCCATTGTAGAATAAAGCTACCAATTTCTTTCTGAATCATCTCTAGAAAGATTACAACTTGTTCGTCCTTATCCCTTAGTTATAACTAACCATGTATACTTCTTTTCGACTAGTTGCTTGACTTATGTTTTGGTGGGCGTCATCTGAAGTTATTCAATCAACCTACAACAGCTGGGTGTTGATGGTTTTTGCACCCTTCCAGAGAGATGGCGATAATTGCTTTTATTCTAGTTTACAGGAAATTACTGATGATGGCTAAGAGTTGCACAAGCAAGCAAGGTAAGCTTTTCAAAACACCACCACCTTCGCCAGCTTTTCGATGCATTCTTCTCTTCCTTTATCAGCTTACACACTGCGCCTGTGGTTTCTGCAGACTTCAAAGGCATCTGTTATTGCCTTGGCATAAGTTGAGGATTTTGGGAGGGGTTTTACGCATTAGGTGGAACAAGTGTAGAATGGTTGCAAAACTGCAAACAAAGTCCACGTACTTCAGTTTCCATTCCCCACACGGTTTCTTCTTGTATTCTTTAAAGATCATGCACAGTTACTAAAAAAATATTAGGCCGCAGTAACGCATGAGACTAACTTTTTACTTTTAAATTGTTATTATATGGTTTTCATGTTCCTCAACTACTTAGCAATCACTCCTAGAAATAGCAAAAGCTCAATAGAAATCCTCAAACAATCAATAATGATTAATCTCTAAAACTTTAGTTATTCGATTACCTATATATACATAAGTCTATGACGTTGCTTCTTTGATCTTTTTTTTTTATTAGTCACTATCCATCTTCTTAAATCTGTTTTCCAGCATGTGCCGTTGGCTTTTTGGAACAAGAATAAATTTCCTGAGCACTCTACTCCTTTGCGTTGGATTTAATAATTCGAAAGATGCACCCCATAGAAGGCACTTCATGGACGTTGTGGGTGTGGAAACCTGGCTTTGCAAACAACTGGGTTAGGATGAAAAAAGTGAATATTCGAAGTACTGAAGTAATGCATATGTTCCTGGTGAACATAATTCACAAAACAGGAGCATTCGTTGCACATGGAAGTCCGCCTTAAAGCTTCAGCTAGTTTTCCACCAGCTGTAGATAGCACTCCTTCTGAATCCATTCCTTCAAGTTTTCCAACCCTTGAAGTTAGAGAAGAATTTAGTCCGGACTGCAATGCCATGCGAAGAGGCAGAAGTGATCTGTTGCAATTAAAGAAAGAATATGCTAAGCGAACTAGAGAAAACGAGGAAACTGTGAGGGTTTTAAAGGTATGCTTGGATGAGATCATCACAAAGTTAGTCTTCATGCTAAACAAATGATCGGCATAGCTGAAGCTGTGACTTGAATAGGTTGAAATAAAAAAAGAAGCTGAGTGCAGTACTTTTATGGAATAGAAACGTCACTCTCCAATTCTTTGCAAATTGGGATGCATCTGAAGATCGTGCCGAGGAGATTGATACAGATTAGAATATTTTAAATTAGAGGGAGTATAGGTTGACTATAGAGAGTTGAAACTAGACTTTCAAGCAAATTGCATGAGCAATTAATCATGTTTCTTTTTGTGAATCTTGAACTTTTAGTGGATCCCATTGGTCTTTTGCACCTGGTTGAGTTGAGATATATATATATATATATATATATATTGATGAAAAATGCTAGGTTTTTTTTTTTTTTGGAAAGCACAAAGAAAACTAGCTTTTGGCACTAAAGCCATCTGGCTCTGGTATACACAAAATTCCTTTTTGTTATTGTGTGATTGACTTGAGCTCTTGCCCTTGAATTATTTCTGTGCTCATTACGTGGTGGTGCTTTCTTCCTGTAGTCTCTGGTCCTGAGTTCAGAAATTGAGCCCGAAATACTGTAAGAGTTCTGGAATAGTTTTACCATAAGTATATTGCCTACCACTTCCCAAATGAAACAAAAAGAAAAAGGTCAATAAATTAAACTACAAGAATGTCCTGTCCACATCTGGCCTTTATCTGCTTATCCACATAAAGTTTCAGCAGGCAAACAACTACATCCACAGAAAGCTTTCTTCCAGCATCATGCCCTTTTCTTCATCTAATTATTTTTTGCACTCAGCAACCAATTTCATCAAAAGGAGCTTGCTCAGTTGGTGTAAATTCACTTCCAAATAGCTTCCTATACTCGGGTCCCCAGTTTAATTCCTCCACTTCTATAATGGCTTGTATGAACAAACATACAAATAAATTTGACAAAAAAAAAACATACAAATGACTGAACTAAGCCTTTTTGAGCTCTTGGAATAACAAATGCTCTTTTCCTCCTGGGCATGTAGGAGAAGAAAAATAATACATTATCTTACATGAAATTAACATCTCCAACTTCATGAAAATACATCAATAATTGATAAAGAATAAAACTAAAACCTGAAAGTTTCTGCCCTCATTGAAATTCCAGAGATTGGGAAAAAATTAATAACTACCACAAAGTTCTTACTTTTACTCTCCCATTATTCTTGCATTTACAAACACCTTCCTCCATATCCTGCATTTCTGAACAGTGCTTGCTTTATCTCTTCCAAAGTTACCATTGTTCTCTGATCAAAGTCCTATTTCCATATCATCAATGCACAGAAGGAAAACATTAGTTTAGTACTTACCCAACTGAACAAAGAGATTCTCTTTTCTTTGGTAAAACATAGAATTAGTAAATATTAGCTCCTCGGTGAAGTCATGAAACGCAAGCGTATTGTACAATGCGCATACCTCAGCGCAAGAAGCTTGCATTGCAAAATCATTGAAGCAGCTAATAACACACTGCTGAATCTCAAGGCCTAATGCTTCCAATGTAGAAATTGTGGACAATAACAGCCCTGGCTTTCCTGCACAGCAAATGTCAATCCTGGTGTCTACATTCCTCCTTTGCACATCAAACTGCAAATAAAACCAAACAGAAATTAAATTCTCATTTAGAAATTTTGGTTTTGAGATTCTTTTTCATTTGGGGTTTGATTTGAAGGTCTTGCTGAAGAGCATGTTACATACCTTGGGAGAGTTCCTCACTAGCATTTCATTTGTTTTTATGTCCTTGAAAAGGCACGTCGAATTTATCTGATCTGAATCTGTTTGGATTTCTTGCTGCAAATTGTTGATTCTTTCCAGGAGTTCCTTCATGTAATCTATAGTGTCTCCAAGTATAGATGTTCTGTCCATCTAAAAAGCTAACCAAATTAGCCTCCACATTCAACTTTAGTCATATGTACATGCATTTTGAAGGACTGGGATTCTACTAAATTAGCATAAGAGTGATCTTGATACCTTACTGATCTTGGGAACAATTGATCTTAGCATCGAAAGCCGGTCATTCAACCGCTTTCTTCTTCTTCTCTCAGCCATTAGATTCTTTGATGGCTGCCCCTGCAACTTTTTACTAGTTCTGCCATTTCTCTCCACACGCATCCCCATGTTGAAAGCAGCTGGAACTTGATCAGGCGACAAATTTGGCTCCGCTTTACAAGTTGCTTCAGCTTGAGTCTCCATGTTGTGCATTTCATCACCAAGCAAACCCAATTCTTCTTCTTCAAGCATGGACCATGGATTATTATCTTCTTGAACTGGAAGCGGCGGCGTATCCAGCGTGTTGTAGGATGAGTCAGTGACCTGGTGTTGAGCTGGGACTGCTTCATAATCAGTAGATTCAGTACCAAAGCCTAAAGGGTACTGCAGTTCATTGCTGAAGGTGTTGTTGTTGTTGTTGTTGTAGTTGGTCAAGTTTGCTTCAAATGGAGGTAAGAATTCATGGATGCAAGAAGAATTTGGGAAGAAATTTGAAGGGTTTTGATTAATGTAATCAAAATTGCCCCAGCTGCCACTACTAGACAATAACTCATTCATTTCTCTGGGAATGGTTTCCCATGAACTGTCTCTTCTCAGAGCTAACAACTCCTCTAAGAAACTTTGTTCATTTAACTCCATCTCTCTGTTTTCTCTTGGGAATGTTAGTGTTGCTAATTTGGCTAGTGCCCTGATAACAAAAAGATGCACCAAGTGGACCATTTATATAGGACCCAGCAAAATAGGCTAGTTCTATTATTTTGAGGCATATCAATATGCGTTATGCTTTTTCTATTAATACATTAAGAAATAGTTCCTTAGATTAATATACTGTAAAATGTTAATTTTTTTTAAATGCAAATTGATATTCCGCAAAATGTTAATTTTTTTTTAATGCAAATTTGTTTAATCAATGAATTTGACAACTGTATTGTCATAGCCCGGGTTGAGGTCTTTTGTCACACCCCAAGCCGGGGTATGACTTGTATCGTTTATACCATCGCTCAATTGTCTCATCATTGCTAATTAGTTTTGAGGTGAAATTACTTCTTACAAATGTATCATTTATAATGTAATGACAATAGCGTTTGTCTAAAAACATTATATTGCCGAATGTAATCCAACATAATACATAATGTTCTATTATCAATTGGTAAATTAGAACCATTAATGACACATTTTTTTAAGAGAAGTATCGTCCAAATTCATAGACCGACAACATAATCATTCTATCTCATAGAACTATATATGTATTCTCACAATAGATCATTGATCACACTTACTCTTTAGATGTAATCTACCTTTCTAATTTCTCTCTTGTTCTTACTCTTGCTTATGCCTGCAGATAGGAGGGGATATCAAGTCTTTTTCACCGAAATCTCTACAATCAAACAAAAAATATATAAAAATTGATATGCTTGGAAAATTTTGACCCACACTTTTTGTCCGAACCGTAAAGGATGGGTTTAGCATCATAGACCCTGTCAGGTTCTTTGTATGCTTGAGCTCACTATGACCAATGGGACCTTTTCCCTTTCTCTTTGTGACAAAAATGGCTTGATTTGGGTCCCATACCTCAATGTGCCTCCAAAATTAGGCTGAGCTCACAAATTCAAAACCAGTCGGTGGGCCTAAACTTGTTTGGGTATGGTCTATTTAGGTTATTACTAACTTGAGATTATATTCAATTAAGTTTGTTTTTAATCATCCTATATACTGTAATAAAACAACCTATTTATTCTCTTCCTTTTTGGTTTTAAGATTAGGTATGGTGGTAGGTCGTTCATTCTTTGCGTCACCTATGTGCAAGGTAGTGATTGGTACTAAATTGTTTTAAGAAAGGACTAATCTCTGCAACTATGTATTAGTATATTGGTATTAGAAAAGACCCATTTTGGCCTTTTCTTTATGGAGTTTTTTCTTTCAAGTATTTCATAAAGGATAATAATTGTATCCAGTCCTCGCGCGGACCATCTGTCCACCCATCTATTAGGTATATTATGAAACTTCAGCACACATGGTATATTCAGACGAATTCGTCTTCTAAATTGACCTTTATATCAGGTCATATAAATTATAATTATGAGATTTAGATATGCATCAAACTGTAGACTGACTTTATACGTGTAACAAGTTAAGTAATTGCATTTGAAATAGTACTACCTGCTTACAGTGGGTGCACAAACATTATCCACCTTCTTGTAATTAACCGCTCTTCATTGTAGATGACATAGATATATATGAAATCCAAATCATTTATTTTCTGAATTATGTTTTAAATTAAGATTATCTCTACATGTAAATTGAATAGAATCTTTTGGTAGCCATTTATGTGAACGAAATGTCAAATCTTAATTGTTACAAGAAGTATTTGTTTGTTTGATACGAATTACTAAAATAATCTCCATTTGATTGACTTTTAGACAGATCGTGATCTTTAAAGGGTCTTAAAGAAAAACAAACGGTTCAAGTTAGTGAATACATGAGGGAAAATTGACAACCACATAAGGATGGACAAAGTTGGTACATTTAAATGTGGATGAGATCTATTACTCTTTTCTTACTTGTACTCCTCGTAGACGTAGTCGTTCACTTGTGTGGCTGTTTTGGCTCAGACAACCAACGCATATAAATCAGCATATATCAAACGACTGGGGCAGTTTATGCATGTAGGGCTGCATATATATATTCGATCCTCTTTCTATCAAGGAAAGAACAAAGGTTTTTTGGTTGGTTTAAGTTTAGGGAGTGGACCTTGTTGATTTATACCACGAGGACAAAGTAGAAGTTGTCTATTATCATTTTTTCTTACTATTTATGACCATTGTTTGTATTAGCAGTTTTCCTGGTAAGTAAGCTGGAGCATCTGAAAAAAGAAATATAATATGATGAGGTGGTGGCGACATACAGCCCCATCCAAATTGAGGGACAGAGAGGAACAGTGGCTTTGACTTCTCAGCTTTTACAAAAGATTGTATCTTAGTATATTGTCGATGTCTAATAAGTCTAATAATGGATATTGGTCGCGGCCAAAAAGGGGGCTCCATTACTGTTCTCAATCTTTTTAGAGACCATACAAATGTAATTACTGCATGATAGAGATGGTACGATTTTATCCAATAGCGGATAACATTCTCGTGTAACCATGTGACTGAATTTGACCCAGACAATAATGCAAAAATCAGCCCTCCTATCTAAATTCATAATCTGATAGTATACGGTACGTAAGGTAAATTATAAATTATTTGACCAAAAAAAAAGGTAAATTATAAATATGTTTATCTTTCTAGTTTTTTCCTTCTTAGCTGTGAGCATGATTAATTAAGTCTTAAAGCTAAATAGAAATACATCCTCAATTATGTATACACCAAAAGTCCAACTCAAAAGATCATATACATCCTCCCAACACTTTTTATATGATTAGTTTTTCATCATATAAGGTGTAACCAAATGATAACTGCTCGAGAGAATCATGAAACTAATGAGATGTTCGATCTATTTTATGAAGCAAGTGTATATGATTCTTGTACTAGATTAGGTTCTTCTAGGTAGCTCATTAGACCTTGTTTTTAGGGTGTTTTAAGTATCTAAGCCGAAAACAAAGAGGGGACAATAACCCTAATAAGCACCTAGGCTAGGCTGAACTCAAGACCGTGTTTACACCTAGGCTAGGCTGAACCCAAGACTCTGTTTACATGTTATATATATAATACCAAGCATAGGTAAACATACGAATTGGATTACCCCAATTGTCCGCCTTCTTATTATTTTGCTTAAACTATATATTATTAAAAATTTGCTCTTCTCTTTTGTCTTTTTGCTGCGAAGTTTTGGTTTTATTTTATGTCCTCCCCTTTCGCTCGCAACCGTTGGAGAGGTTCTCACAAAAATGAAAGAAAAAAACCACACCAGTTACACATTGGTCCTTGGAGATGTGCAAACTCACTCGTCTAATTAAATTAAACAAACTCTAAATGTGAGTTACCTAGTAAATGGGACAGTTGGCAAGTGAACAGCTTCCCATGCAAATGTCAACTTGTCAAGTGCATGCATGGAAGCCCCTAAAAATTCCCAAGGTAGAATATATTCAATTTACATAACTATCTCACTCTGACTGTGCATTTCCAACCCAACAAGAGCCGACCCTACGTACCCAATACATATGCAATTGTTAGAATTTTGATCTTAGCTAAAAGTAACAGTTATGCTAAATTATTTAACTAAGTATTTGTAGTCTCTGGTATGATCTCGCACATCAAGTCCCAACTAATCTTTTCACCGTTGAAAAAAAGGTCAAATTGTACTAATTAACAGGTAGTCTATGGTCTACTTCTCTCGTTCAAGTAATTCTTCTTGTCTCAGTTTCATCCTTATAGATTAAGAAGTATTGGGTTCACTTTTCTTGAAAATGCTTGTCCAATTTAGAAATAATACTGATTTTTTGTATACTTGCCAGATTTTGAACTCTAAATTCAGTAAATTCAAGTCCATCATTCTACTTACTCTTACTACCAGACTAATGTGACGAATGGTTTTCGTTCGACGTGGGCATGAAGTGAGATTTTACTGCCAGCTGGTGTATATTCAGGAAATTGATGTACAATATCTACCCAATATTTTATTAGAGCATCTCCAAATGACTCTATAATTGATGTTACAAATGACTTTGCACGCCACTAAAAAAATCTTTTCAGTGGATGCTACAAATGACTTTGCAAATTATATAAAATCTAATATAATATGTATATTGTAGATTCTAATAGATATTATAAAATTGAGCCCCACACAAAATATTTAATTTAAAATGCTGAAATCTCTTATTTCTCTTAACATGAATTAAAAGTATATTATATGTACAATATAATACTATTTGTCTCAATTTATTTGTCTATACCATTGGAATGGTCAACTTTAATAACTAAATAAATGAATTAATGTAATATCACGTCATTCACCAAATCATACATTTATCTATTATATTTATAGAATCACTTGGATATGGTATATAAAAAACTTAACATCAACAAAATAGATTTTCAAAAGATTTTGTGCTTTAATTAATAAAAATATAATATAGTAAGCTAGTTAAACCATGGAAATGACAAGACTAGCTAGCTAGAAGGATCACGAGCGGCACAGGCCACCATTGGCGGTGGTGGCGGTGTTATAAAACCGCGGCTCCTTTTCCCCCAACCCCCGGACATTAAAAGCGGTTTTCATCTCCCTCCTGAGTCATCCGCATTGTGCATGCACACAGAATATGCAACACAACTTTTGACTGCCCACAATATTGTCATGGGCGGTTTTGAGGCATCTCCTAAAACCACTTCTAAAGTTTTCTTTCCCTCTCCAAGTTATTTTGTCCTTTTGTTGAATGTTTGTTAGCATCTGATTCAATGGGTTGGGGTCCAAATGGGCAGAGTGACCAAAGCGAGCTACAGTGAAGACAACCTTTTCTTTTTTGTATATATAAAAGAGTCAGATTTGCTCTCTGCCGGTCCGATTTCGGTAGAAGCTAATAACTGGACCTTATATGATAGCTATTAGATTATGATGGTTGTGGGAGCATCTTAAGAAATCCGCTTGGTTGGTGGGCTCCAGCTGTAGAAAAAGGGGAAACAATTATAGAAAAGTCAAAGCCCACCTTCATTCACCTCCAGATCACCCGCGTCTTTTCCTCTCACCCATCACCTTCTTTTCCCTTCATCTTTTACAGACAATATGAAAATACCATTTTCAATTCTCTCTTCCAATTGCTAGCAATTTGCAGAACTAAAAGGTCATGAAGAAAACCTATTTTGTTAGTAATCATATTCTCTGCAAGTCACTTTTGGAATCCTTCTATCAACCAAAGATAAAATTAAATATATATCAGACCATCACCATGAACTAATTCATTCCTTAATTTTACGGGTTTATTTCTCAAAATAAAATAGGATAACAAATTTCCATTTGAACTACTTTAAAATTCAAAAAATTGGTGTAGTCATAATATTTCCATGAAGCAAATCCATTACGCAAAAAATACAGAGAGATTGATCTACATGGAAATAATTGCTTGTTCAAAACCCAAGTGCATAGATGTAATCCAAATCATGAACACAAAACTATGGAGGAAATCCAAACTGATGCACATGCATTTACGCACCTGCACATGAAAGAACAAATATGTGTAAACTAAATGGTCCAATGAAAGCATTTTCTATTCACAAAGTAGCTTACCTAAGAATGAACGACTATCATCATCAACTGTTTGCAGTTTCTTCAAGAGAAGATCTATATGAAAGATAAATATTATAAGTTAATCATTAATAATAAAAATAGCATTAGAACTTAAGATGTTAGATACTAACTGGTTTAGAAGCACTGGACATTTTCGAGCATCATGCCCAACTTCTCTACATCCACCACAACACCTTGCTTTATTCTTTATCGCCATTGCCCGCTCTTTTCCTCCCTTTAGTCTCTTTCCACAACCCTTTGTTCTAACTTGATTTGGCTCATTATAAACATGTTCCAGATTACTACTTGCATTCTGCAATGAAACACCTACATTTGTGCTCTCAAGATTCATTGGGTTAATTTCCATCATGAACTTGTCAAAAGCAACCATAAATTCTTGACTTGCTTCTTCACTTGAAAAAACTTTGTCAATAACTTCGAAAGCATGCCACAATAATTTACTGCGCCTCAATAGCAATGGATTTGCATCACTTATCTCTTGGCCACCAAGATCCATCACTTGAAGAATGCATGTGCACTCTTTGCTCACTGACTGCTTGACATTCCAGCAGAGAAAATATGATTGACATGTGCGGGAACCCATTTCGATCGAATCTCATATATTGTCTTGAGCCATTTATTTTCACTTAACCCAGATTTCTGAACAACGCTCTTCCACTTTATGTCAAATTCTTCCTTGGTCTCAGAATCCCATATGCAACTTCTAAATTCCTAGTAATGATCCACATATTTGGGTGCATCTAACTTTTCAGAAAATTTATTCAATATATGCCAGCTACAATACCTGTGCAGTGCATTGGGAAAAACAGTAGAAATAGCATTTTTCATGGCTGCATCCTGAGCATCACCTGTCATACATTTCAAAAACTGCTCAAACAACCACACAATCTCATCACCTAATAATGCACAAGCAAACACAATCGTTTGTCCATGATTGTTCACTCCCAACAGCAGGGAGAAAATCAGACCATATTTATTGGTGTTATATGTAGTATCAAAGATAATAATATCACCAAAATATGAGTAAGCTGGTCTGGTCCAAAAACAATGAGTAATTATGTTCTCTTTATCCACCTCAATCATATATGTGAAAGATGATTTTCTTTCTTGTTCTAATTTGAAATATGCATATAACATATCTCCATCATGCCCCTTCAACTTTTGGCGCTTATCTCTTTCGTGATTGTAAATATCCTTTGGTAAACACCCAATATTTTCCATCCCTCATGATTGAACTTCAAGCAAGCTGATTTGTTGGTGGGTAGGAATATATACCATCCGAAGCTCTTCAATTAGTGCCTTATGGGAATTTGGAAACTTTCGATGAGATCGTAACATATGAACCTTTGTTGGAGTGGACAATGGATGGCTGTGACTCTCCACAAATAAAGAGACTACATACATTCTGTTATTTTCTTTTGACTTAACCACAGCCAACTTTGCATTACACTCAACTTTGATTACCCCCCTACACCTTTTTTTCTCACCTTCTTTAGCTCTACTTACTCCTTCTTTAAAGCACACGTACTCCTTTCTTATGATACTGCCATCTTCACTCTTTTTGCTAGAATTGCATTTTACACTAAACCCGCCTTCTCTTGCATACTTATTGTAGAATATATACACTTCGTCTAATGTTTGAAATTCTAGACCTAGAGTTGGTTTTAACTCATGTGCTACTTGAGGAGTATATAATTCATCACCATCTGAATCAAGTGATTGCACTTCAGTTCTTATATCCATTTTGGCATAAATGGATATAACAGGAGACTACAACTGTCAAACAAGAACACTTGTATGATCGCAAAATAATTTAATCCAAATCAAATGTGACAAAAAGAAAAGTATCATAACCTAATCAAAACATACAAATGATTCGAAGTACCAATAGCACAACAAGACAAATTTTAACAATTAAAATGATAAAATAATAAAGTTTCAGTACAAAAATTCCTACAAAATCAATAGAAGGCTCCCAATTTCTTTGCAAAGAATGGATACTAACAAAAAATCAAGGATATGAGTTTTCTTCATTACCTATTTATTCTGCAAATTGCTAGCAATTGGAGGAGAGAATTGATGAATCCTGAGATCTTTTCATACTTGGTAGCAATGAAAATCTGTAAAAGAAGGGAGAAAAAAGAAGGTGATGGAGAGGGAGAGACGCGCGATAGGGAGGTGAATGAGGATGATGTTTGACTTTTCTACAATTATTTCCCTCCTTTTTACAGCTGGAGTCCACCAAACAAGTGGGGTTCTTAAGATGCTTCCCTAGCCATCAAATAAATCTAATGGCTATCATATGAGGTCCGGTTATTAGTTTCTACCGGACGGACCGGTAGAGAGCAAATATGATAGAAGAGTATAGTATATAGGTCGTCATTTTTCGGGTTTTGAGACTGATATGCTGCTTCACTTATTAACCCTTTTACCCCCTACAACTCACTTTGTGGGAACTTTTGCCCCTTGCAACTCTATTTGTATCTCCTATGCCCCTTAGAGCAAAATTAGTGTTGCCCCATAAACCCAAAAACCCATCCTAAAAACCTATATTTTCCCCCAAATTTCAAATAATGTTGAAATTTTTTGGTGTATAAACCTAAACTGCAGGGGAAAAAAGTAGTTTTGGGGGTAAAAATACACCCTCATTTGCCATTTCCAACGTGAGGTGGCAGTGGGACTCCACCCACTTGAAGCCCAGCCTTTCCATCTTTTTCTTTGTTCTTTGACATATGTCAAATATTGACTGATCAGTCAACATTACGTGGGCTCCGCTTGAATAAACTAGGGGAATTGTGATTTTAGCCCATTCCTAAAGACAACTTTCAAAATCAACCCTTTCTAGTATAATATAAATGTAAATCCTACTCAGCATGCTATATAATCCTACTCATCATTACAAATAGCATGAAATAAAAAAACATTAGTACATTTAAATCCACCATATTTCCTTGAAATTACCTATGATGCCATTGAATTGAAATCTCAAAACCATTTCGTAACGGCAGCAGTAAATCACCCATAATGTCAATTTTATAAAAATATTCAAAATGGAGGCAATGGCTTATATATATTTTGTGGAGGTCTCTTGGGGTGGGTGGTGGGGTTTGAATTCAAACGAGTTTGCTCCCCTAAACTGTATGTATTGGTTTTGGAGGAAAGTGCATTCTGCAAACCCATCTTTTTGCTTCTTCTTATCTGGTGGGTTTTGTACGTAGAATGGAGGGCGAAGAGGTTCTCTTCATCAGGTGAATCGAACGGACGGTGGGGGTTGGTTGGAAGCGGGTGTGGGTGGTTTAAATTAGCAGGGTTCAAAAAAATTTGGGGCCAAATTGATAAGGAAGCTATAAGAAAATGGCATTTTCAAATGGGAAAGATGGGAAAGTGGGAGGTGTTGGGGATTCTGGAGCAGAGAGGTTGGAATCCTCCCACAGAATTCTATCATAATTCTATCCTACATGGTGTATAGGTTAAAAGCATAGTCACTAAAGTTTATATCTTACCTAATGTATAGGGTACAATATGTTAACAACATAATTACCAATTTTTGTTCTGAAGAAGAGGTAGAAAGTACCATAGGGTAATAACCAAAACAACACAAATCTACTCAGGCCAAACATTAAAGATCAACAACACAGTTATGTTTCACGCTAAACAAAAAGGAAAAACTCAACCACAATGTGAAGTTTGCTAAAGAAGATGGATGCAAAATGACCAACAATTTGTAACATTCGTTCAATTGCTAAAATTTGTTTACATTCATTTTAAGTTAATGAGAAAAAAGTCAACTTTTAGAACTAATTAAGTCATAACATCAAAAGGGCAAACATGGGCATGTGAGATTAAACCAAAAAAATAAATAAAAATAATATATGACTCATCAAGTCTTATATGGAAAAATCGCACATGTGGATCAATAATCAAATGAATTATTAGAAAATAATTAATTTTAGGGGTTTTGTAAAAAGTAGATGGGCTGTTTCCAAAAGTGACTAAGTTCAAGGACTAAACTCACATTATCTAAATAAACTAAGGCAAATTATAATTTTTTTTCCACTCTTTTTCCCCTTCAACATTACAAAATTATACCTTTTTTCCCCTATATTTTTTTCCCCATATCTTTTTCCCCCTACATTTTTCCCCCACATTGTTTTTGCTCTTACAGCATTTTTAGGGAAAAATTGCCTTATTTCTGTTAACTTTAACATTTTCCATCAAAGTTGATGATGTGGCATTCCACATCAGCAAAAGTGGGTACCACATTTATCCACATCAGCAAAAAAATTAAAAAATGGGCAAAAAAAATATTAACGGGAGGAGGTTTTGTCAAAGACAGCAGCGCCAGCAACGTAGAAAACCAAATTCAGGGCAGTATGGAAGTGGTTGTGGGGCTGATGCCGCCGAGATCAGAAACATGCGGAAGAAAACCTGGGTCTGGCTCGGGACCTTCGATTCAACGAAAGACACGGCGAGAACTTCTGATGTAGCCGCGAGATCCCTCCGCGGCCTCAAAGCCAAGCGACTGTGATTCAACATCGTAAAAAAGTAATCAATTTCCCTTTCATTTTCTTTAAACTTTTGACATTCTGATTCAATGGGTTGTTCATCTTCCTGCTTACAACAATCAAAAAACAAAAAGACTTTGCCAAATCAAAACAAAAACAGATTTCACCAGAAATTTCTTCTCTTTCAAGAACTAATATTCATAATGTGATCAAACCCAATCAATCACAACCCATAAATGTCATGAAAATTTTCACTTTCTTGAAACAATAACGCAAAACCCAGCATTAAAATTTCGTCAATTTTCTTGACACCCAAACAGAAATCAAAATTTACAATTCACAATTCAAAATTCAAAATTCAAAGAGAGAGAAACGAAGCGGGGTTACCTTGAGAAGCAAAATCAAATCAGAGATGAGATGATTACGGTTGCGATTGGCGGACGATATCGAGATGGAAAGCGAGTTTTGCGGCAATCATACAGATCAGGTGATTTCGTCCAATACCGAAGTGGACTGCATAAACCGGCGTACATTACCAGCAAACGGCGTACATTACAAACAAAACCCAAATCTTTGACACCTAATTTCCCCCTCCATTTTCTCGTCCTTTTCTTGTCTTCTCTTCTCTCTGCTATCTCGCTATGTCTCTCCTCCAAAGCTCCAACTCAGATCGATGTTAATGGAGTCCTCCTCCCGCCTCGCTTTCTAGGTTTCTCAGACTTCCCCAAATGCTCTCGGCAACTGATTTCCGGCGAATTTCCTCCGACTGACGGAAATTTCCATTTCGGAATTGTGAAATTTCAGCGTTCAGGAGGTCTTTCTAGGGTTTTTTGTGAAGAGAATCGGCCGTGAAATTGAAAATGCCGAGCGGCCAATCGAAATGAGAGAAGCAGGAAGCTAAACTCCTCCCATTAATATTTTTTTTGCCTTTTTAAATTTTTTTGATGACGTGGATAAATGTGTTACCCACTTTTGCTGATGTGGAATGCCACATCGGCAACTTTGATGGAAAATGTTAAAGTTAATAGAAATGCGGCAAATTTTCCCTAAAAATAAGTTGTAAGGGGCAAATGAGATACAAATAGAGTTGCAAGGGGCAAAAGTTCCCTCAAAGTGAGTTGTAGGGGGCAAAAGGGTTAATAAGTGATGCTGCTTCCTTGTGTTTTATGTGTGTGACTGTTTATAGTAGAACTGTATATATTTGTAGTAGTTATTGCTATTATTTGGAAAAAGTTTGTATAGTACTTTCAAAGGTCACACCTGCTTCGTGTCAAACCTCATGTGTTGTTTGTTTACATTTTTGGTTTAAGTGTGTGGCTACACATTATGGGTTTATGATGATGAGGAGTCTTCATGAAAAAGCTCATGTTTCATTTTAGGAGTATCATTGTAGTGAAGATTGTAATTCGGTACGTACAATGAAATGATTGTTTACTGAAAATATATTGCTCGTTGACCCTATAAAATGGTGCACCTCCACGAGTCCTTTTCCTGGCAAGAAAACGATCGAGATGCATGCATGGCAAATGCAAACCCCAACTACTCTACCCCCACATCTTCACATATTTTCACTGGCTCATTTTCGCACATTTTCAATCATCATCAAAAGACGTCGACACATCCAAACTATGCCCATGTAATTAATGTCCTTGGTAAATATGTTACATGTATATGTACCAAATCATACAAACAAATCACTTTCCTCATGGCTATGATCAATCTGTATACCCTTTACAGTTGAATACACGGACTTTCATTTCTTTAGTAATCTTCGCATCGTGGTGTACGCTGTCAAAATTGTTGCAGTTGATCACTGTACAACATATAGCTTCATCATAAATGTAAACTAGGCTGTAAACAAAGAAATAATACGGTAATGGAGGATTCCCACAAGTAGAGAATTTGGCAAAATGGTCTTGAATATTGGAGTGTACTTCTATACTTTTAATATAAATATATGTTAGTGGGCTCCACAAATATTTGCTAAGCCCTTCGTTAAATACAAGGAACAGAATTAAGAGAGCTGCTATGTACACTCAATTTCTTTCTTTGAACACTTTTTGATTTTTCATAAGTGAAATTATTTTAATACTCTCGTGTGAAATAACATCAAAGGACTTAAGTTTATTTAAACATACATAGCTACATGGCATTTCTCGTCACATGTCTATTAATAAGAATCTAAAACATATATCCGCCGTGAAACCCAATTCCATTCTCTCCCAATTCCATTCTCTCCGACGTCGACATCGGCCAAAGAAAGTACAAAGAGCAAAGAGAAATGACATCGACCATTAGTCTTCATGAGATTTTATTTGATTACTCCTGCAAACAATATTAAACATCTACTGGAAGTCATAAAAATTGAGTTTAGTCGTACGACCAAAAAGAAGAAAAGCCTTCAACTACAAGCACATCCAAATACAGACGCGAGAAAAAGAAAAACGAGGAAGAAGGGTGCTCTCGATATGGGATTACCAGGTCGATAGAAGGTAGTTGAATCATCCATTTTCATTCTACTTTCAAAAGGTGAGTAATTTGTTTTTTTGATTGTTGTGGGTTTTGATTTTCGGCGATCGGAACCAAGAGATCGACGGTCACCACCGCAAGCACCAGCTGCGGTAGCGGCGGAAATAGCAATAGAACCAGCCACGGCCAGATTCGAAGAACAAATTCATCGACAACTCTGGTCACATCGACGACGAACAATCCGCCCAATCGCTCTTCTTCGAGGTACTTTTTTTGGGTTGTCTTTAATTTCTTTTACCACTTGCTCAGAACAGCAGTTCCAGTTGGGCGTTTGATTTCTTGTTTCTGCTGATGAAGATAATTCATGTGTGCTGAGCCGACTATTCAAATAATGGACCCCTAGTACTTTATTAGACTATTTTCTCTTTGTCTTTGTCGGAATTCAAAACTTAACCAATGACATGAAAGAAAGTCTTAGTCCAATGACGAAGACGATGTGTCAAGGAAAAGACGGATGAGAAGAGCTCCATTGGTGTTGGACGACTCCGACACCGAGCGATGGAAGAGATTTTCAATTGGGGCTTTCCTTTTGTTTTCAATTTCAATCTAAAATCTGGATGTTTAAAGATAAATTATTCTTGATTGCTCTTGCAAAATTTACTGAATAAAGGAAATAAAGGGTATGTTTGGAAAGTTTGTACAAAATTTAGGTGTCCAAAGAAACTTCATAAAATGAAGATGAGTATACAAAAAAAAAGAGTGTCCAAAGAAATAAATTGAGTGTATATAACAGCTCTCAGAATTAATTCTTGGGAAATTAGCTAAAATAGGCCCATTGGAAAACCCTTGTTCCAAAATAGGCAACGGGCCGAGGTCATTTCTTCACTATGCAAAATGCTACAGTAAATTTGTAATTAAATCCCTGGGTACAAAGCGTGGTCATAGTTCATCATAGTGTACTCGTAGTCCATTTCTGAAAAATAAACTACTATTCACAATTTGCAATTAAATCCCCGAATATCCAAAGTGTGGTCATAGTCAACTATAGTGTGGTCATAGTCCACCATAGCATTATCATAGTCCATTATAGTATGATAGTAGTCCATCATAGTGTGATCGTAGTCTATTTCTGAAAAAAGAAATTACTATTTACAATTAGTACACAGTCTGTTATAGTATGCACATAGTCTCTTATAGTACACATATAGTCCACTCTGTACCGCAGCAACCTCACACCATTCTTCTCCTCCAAATTCCATCGCCGTCATCTCCCCAACCAGGTCATGAACTCTATCATCGATGTATTGAACAAACCATTTTCATATCTCATTTCATTAACCAACCAATTCTCAATCGAAAAACCAAAAAAATCCACAATAAAATTGCAAAACAAAACTAATAAAAAATTTTCAGCTTGGCCAATTCACCACGATAGCGTCGTCCAGTACAGCGCTGCCCCATCCCCAATCTCCGCCGACGTCCCCCTCTCCGCTGCCGCCTCCACCTTCCCCTCTGAAAAGCAGTAGTGGGATTGATCGAGCTTCACAGCGGCCTCGTCCTTCTCGAGAGGCCACTGGATCTGGTCGCTGCCGACGCGCGCGAGGACTGCGACGACGTTGTTCTGCAGCGGTAGGTGTGGAGGTGCTCGCTGTTGCCGGCGAACCAGATGGTGGCGGTGAGATCCTTTGAGGTGGGCTTCTCCTCCGTCGGCTTCTCCTCTGTAAAAATGGAATTGTGAAGGGGTTTCTCCTCTGCAATTAGGCAAAACTTTTGCCTAGTTTTAGCACAAATTTGGGTGATTGGAGATTTTAGCACAAGGGTTTTCCAATGGGCCTATTTTGGCTAATTTCCCTTAATTCTTGGGCGGCTATATGCCAATTTATAGTGAATGATCTTTCAAAAATATGAACTCAACCAATGGAAGAAGTAGTTTTGGGGAGGCTAGGGGCCCCCTCAGGCCTAGAGTAGGTCTGAAACTGACGTGGTTTATACTCTAACATTTCAATTCTTTGAATTATAGGTACTTGCCAACTGATATTGGAATCGTGGGCTAACGAAAGACGGCCGAAGTCCAGTTTCATAAACCAAGTGTACTCAATATTGGCATTGTGAACATGATAATTGATCAACATAATATGTGTTTAGGCTTTGTTAAGGGCCAGCCTTTGACGTGATTGATGGTGGGTGTTCTAAGAGTACATTCCAAGAGAGTGTGTTATCAAATATTCTCTAGCATCTTGCACTTGTTGGAGAAGCCGTTAGCTGCTGGCCTCTAGGGGTGCATTTTTCGTTGGAGATGCACATTGCGCGAAAGAAGATTGCTTGTACTAGTGTATTGTTATAAGGGTTAATTCCTCCAATGGTACCCAATGTTTGGCAAATAAAACACTTGGGTACCTAATGTTTAAATCCGGACACTTTGTACCCAATCTATACCTCCGTTTGACACTTTAGTGCTTCCGTCAAATTTGCCGTTAAAATTGAGGGTATTATAGTTTTTTCAGATTAATTCATAAAGGGTTAATTCCTCCAATGGTACCCAATGTTTGGCAAATAAGACACTTTAGTACCCAATATTTAAAATCGGACAGTTTGGTACTCAATATATACCTCCGTTTGACACTTTAGAGCCCCCGTTCAATTTGTCGTTAAAATTGAAGGTGTTATTTGGCTGGGCATGGACAAGCTGATAATTTCAAAATTTAGCCTCCTTTTCAGTTCCTAAGCACACCACCGAGTCTTCATGCTCTTGAATTGTGTTATTTTTGTGAATGTCCTAAAAGCTTTATTTTGATTGCAAGCTGGATTTAGAATTTTTCTTGTATATTTAGTGTTTTGCTAACTTAGAGTAATATATATCTTTTAAGTCTTTGCAAATTTATTTAAATTGGAATAAAAATTAACTGTCTTTTCATAATGCATACAATGAAATGCAATATCAAAACAGGAGTAGATACTTGGCGTTGTTGAAACAGGAGTAGTCTTTTTTTTTTCTTTTTTTTTTTTTCCGAACATGAGTATTCTAGTTTTGTTATAATTTGGGTACTATTCTGTCCATTTTTAAAAACATTTGGGACTATATAAGTCATATTTTATGAATTAATATGAAAAGACTGTAATACCCTCAATTTTAATGGTAAATTTGACGGAAGCACTAAAGTGTCAAACGGAGGTATAGATTGGGTACCAAAGTGTTCGGTTTTAAACATTAGGTACCAAAGTATCTTATTTGCCAAACATTTGATACCATAGGAGGAATTAACCCTTGTTATAATCAATATCTTCACTTATGTAAAAAGAGAGAAAAACTAATTTCTCCCTGAATATTATTTGATAAACAACAATCCTAACGAAGATTTTTTTTTATTTCAGTTTATAGTAAAATGTTGGCTCCACTACTTATGGAAATTAAATTTTAAAATATAAGAATCAAGTAGATGGATATCTGATTTCTATATACATGAGAATTGAACTTATGACAAGTTTATTAACTTGAAATAAGAGTGAGCAAGAGTTGGAGTGAGCAGAAATCAGAGTGTACCAACAATCCGAATGAGCAGGAATCAAAGGGAAACATTCTTATTAAAACATTTATTAATTGTCCAAAATTGGAATGAAAATTAAATTAATTGTCATAAAACTGCTTATTAATTTTCTTGAATCAGAATGGAAATAAATTAAAACATGAAAATATCCTCACTACAAAATTGCTGTTTTTTTTTATCAAAATAAAGGTGAAAAAGCTAAAATTTCAAGTCTTACTGAATAATATTTATATACTTGTATAATTTAAATTTTTAATTGTTCAGAAACAGTTGTAATAAGACGAAAGAACATTAGAGCTAGTAGGTCCGCTATTTTCTTATACGCTACAAATTTTACACCAAGGTACAATTGAAGAAAACATTAGTCAGATATAAAAGTTTATGTCTAGGTGGAATCAATTTTGAAAAATCACAATACAACCTTGTACAAGAATCATCTGGAATGAGAATTACCCTCAGTACTTTCATTCCCACTCCTGCTTTTACAATACGAAACTAAGTCAACTTCGAATTTAATAAGTAATTAAGGGCTCGTTTGGTAAATACTTTTTTAATGTCAAAAAAATATTTTTGAAATTTTAATAAACACATGCTAGGTGCTTTTCACTTGAGCAAAAATACTTTTAATTAGATAAGAATTATTTTGTATGCATAAATAGTTTCTGCTTAATTCAAAAGCGCTTTTGGAAAAAGCACCTATAATGTGCTTTCCAGAAAATCAAAAGAGTTTTTGACAGTGGAAAAACATCTGTCAAACGTGCACTAAATATCTTCCCATAGAAATCAAACTTACATTGGAATTACAATTGGAAACTTAAGATTCAGCATAACAGTGTGATGGTCTTATAGTCCGACGTAAAATAATTTCCTTAATCTATAGGAAGATAAAAACATATGTCACTTCTCATACAAATCAGTAGTCCATGCTAGAGGAACCAAAATTATTACATCAAACTATACGACCTGCATATGTGGGGCGAATGCATTTTATGAGCAATGCTATTGGTGATCACTTCTTTGGATTCTACTACGTGATATGTGTTGATGATATAATCGCATACAAACGATATATTAGTATAGTAGTGCACAAGTACGAATGTCGAACTCACAAGGATTGAATAGAACTCAAAATTACTCACTAAAACAAAACTAGAAATGAAATCGCACAAGTCAGTAAACATAAAGGGAAATCAGGTTTTTGGTTTGGTTTTGCAACATAAACTTAAAGTACATAAAAATAAACTACAGAGGTCAAAAAGTAAGAATTTGGGTTGAAAATGGTTCTGTAAAGACAAGGAAACAAGCCTAAAAATCACGACTTCACCACAAACATCCTATTATGTTCATATTATGAATTCCACAATCACAATTACTATCTGAATTCAATGGTCTGTTTCTCTTTTAAATGATCATCTGTTTGGTATACAGGTTGTGACCAACTATTCTACCCAGTGACCTAGCTATGGTGTCTAGTCTAGATAACAAGATAGAATGCAAAAAGAACAAAGGAAACACATATAAGGACCAAAGAGTCACATGGCATGGTGTCTGCATAGCAAGCTTCTTCTTTTCAATCATAAGTCCATCACAATTACTCATGGGTGTCTAAGCTAATTATGGCTAAGTAAGATGATATGCAACAGATATGATGGCCAATCATAAACGAAACAAACACCTTATAATTGAATCAATGAAAGAAAACAAGAATCAGATATCATGTGATTGCATTCATCATAATAGCACAGAACAATTTGCAAGGGCTACATCGCGATTCCTAGATAAAATTTAGTTACACATCATGAACAAGAACGATACAGAGGAGTATTGAACAAGCATGATACGAACTAATGATGAAGAGATAGAAAAACTGGTGATCTTCACGGTGGTAGCGCAGCAGACGGTGCTCAGGAACAGAAAGCAAAGTCCAAGGCTGAAGGATGAAGGAGGCTGAGCGTGAATCCCTGACCTAAGCCTTGTATTTATAGTGGAGAATCTCCCCAAAATTCGTGGGAAACCCTAGCTGACTTTCTGTTATCAATTCCCCTTTTCAAATCAGATTTTAGCTTATCTGATTCAAATTTGAATTGGATCTTCTTTCCCTCTTTGTTATCTCTGAATATAGGCTAAAATAAGTCTGGATACATTTCCCAATCTTCAGAGCACAATCGGCCTTCAACTTGGGCTTGGTCAGTTTTCGGTCGAACCGTACAGCATTCAGAGAAACGGGCTTAGAGCGGACGCTAGGCCTCCGATTGACGAACCGTTGAATTCTGTGGTTAGCTAACATCCGTATCTTTGCATCGAACCATTTTCTGCTTTCTCATTCTCAATATCGGTCATAGTTCATGCCCGATCTTTGAAGACTGACTTTTTGACTGTCTTGGTCAACAAACCTTCATTTTACACATCAGTGAATTGGGCCGTTTTTCCCCTGATGATTTGGGTTAATTATCCTTCCACATATGCTAGAATGCCTCTGAAAATTTTTCCCAAATGTTGGAGTACAATTGGGCCTTCAAGTCGGGCTTCGGTCAATTTGTGTTAAAACGAGCAGCAATTATTGAAACAGGCGTAGAGCGGACGTCAGGGCTCCGATTGACGAACCGTTGATTTGGACTGTTATCTAACATCCTTGTGGTTGTCCTAACATACAGAGTTTGGTGTGGTCCTCAATATTGGTCAACATTCTCGTATGACTTTTGAAAACTGACTTTTCTGCTGAAATCACACCAAAATGCTCCAGTGTGTCCCTTTTTGCATCATTTGACCTATATGCTGCACACTTGCACAAAACTAGTTAAATGCAACCAGTTTATGCTCAAAACACTATCAATAACATAGAATTGGACGGGTTAAACATAGTTTAAACGTTAGTGACCAATATGCTTTGTCTGAGTGATGTTTTGTTTTCGAAAATGACCTTGGATATCGCTAATGTATTCTATTTCTATATATGTCATCATGTCTCTATAATTCTGTGTAAATAAATTGCTAAGTTCCACTCTTTGATTAAATAGATAGAAATATCTCACTTAATTATACACTTTCAAAAGAATCATGTGCAACTAATAAAACCTTCCAAATTAGCCACCAACTAAGAGTACTCTATCTGAAATGCTATTTCTATCTTATTTATATAAGGGAAATGATTGAGGGGGCCTTCCAACTTTTTCAAACAACGAGTAAAATCCAAAATAATGAATTGGCCCTCTAGAAAGCAAGACACTGGTGACTACTGGTGGTGAGGAGTATACGTCTTTTGTTTTTTTGAGCCCATGAATGCAATATAAGCCTGAAAATGATGCGTACAATGCATGATTATGGAAAAAAAAAAAAAAAAAAAAAAAACTAGATAGAGAATTTGAGATGGGAAAAACTGTCATAAGAGCCTAAAATAAAAACTATACATACTATTATATACAAATTAATAGTGAAATTGAACGATTATGAATTAGACAAACATATGGCACTCAGCATAAAAAGTTAAGGGCCCGTTACTATGGAAGTCTGCTGGTGTAGAGCTTTGTTTAGCTAGTGGTTTGATCTTAGTCCTCTTGTTTTGGAGTCTTTAATTTGCTGGAAAGTATGAAGAAAATAAAGGGAAAATGTAAGTGTACATGAATTGGGAAAATAGGGTAAAAATATCAACTATAATTGTTATATGGAAACTGGAATAGATGATCAGAGAATGTAATCAATTAGTTTGGAAGCTAAATGGCATTTGATGATCACAATTGGCAAATATTGTAAATCAGTGTTAGGTAAACATGGAAGATTGGTAAAAATTGGAATAGCATATAGGTGGTAAAAATTGGAATAGCATATAGGAGGTTTACAACATTTCTGGGCTAATATTATTAATAAGCTAAATTCTAAACCTTAAATTATTATTATTATTATTATTATTATTATTATTATTATTATTATTTATTTTCCTAATTTTATAGCAAAATGTAGTTAACTGAGACATATATTTTGAGGGGAATGCTTGGGTCCTGAGGGATCAGAACCTGTGGTTCTGATTGAGTGAGGAGGCCCAATGAACTCTTTTTTTGAAAGGTGCCCAATGAACTTTTGAAATGTGTATTCTCCATTTTGACGAATCCATGCTTCACTGTGCCAACGCCTAACTTGATGGAATGGATGAATTAGTACTAATTATTTTGAATTGATAATATGTATTTTGTGGTTTGATGGAATGTCTTCAATTCTATTCTAGATACTATGGGTGGTATCCATTTATTATTGGAATAATTCTTCAATACATTTTTTAAATAAAATGCGCCGATACATTTTATTTTTATTAAAATGCCAAATATTTTAGACCATAGATTAACTCTTAATATATCTTAATCATTCATTAAGTTTGAATTAATCATACCATTGATCAAGTTAGTTATTTATTTTGACCATTAGATTTGAAGATATTATTTTCATACATGTCTATTGTAGTTGCCGTCTTTTAGGGTTTGTGGTGATTGTTGACTTTTGTGGTGGTTGCCGTCTTTTGTGGTGTTTGCCGTAGCTTTAAAAAAAAAAATCCTTTCATTGTAGATCTGGGTTTATTGGTATGGGTTTGTAGATCTGGGTTTGTTGGTGAGGTGATGAATTTGTAGATCAGCATTGGACGATGAGGAGAAGCTGAGAACAGAGAAAGGAAAGAGCTTGGAGAATCAGAGGAGGAGCGGAGAAAGCAAGGAAAGAAGTTCAAAGTTTGGAGCTTGAAGTTTGTTCTCACTTTTTTGGCTATATTATCAAACGCAATTTAGGGATTCTAAGTCAAAATTGAGAGTCAACCGAAATTTTAAGGCGGGAAATTTTACCGCTTATTTTTTTGAGTGGAACAAACGACAGTTTTAAGTTCAAAACTGTCGTGGAAAGAAATAATGAAAATTGCGGTGTTGGATATTGAGCTATCAGACGACAGATTTTTGTTTTATGCCGTCTGAAATAATCAAACGACAGTAAACCACTAAAGTGTAGTCTGAGTGGTGTCGTCTGATGCTTGTTTTGGCGTAGTGCTATAAGAAATATGCTAGATTTGTTGGTTTCACTGTTAGGAAGGATGCTCGGAAAATAGAGGATGGCATTGTGATAATGAGGCAATGGGTTTGTGGGAAGCAAGGTGAAAGATCACGAAAGCGACGGAGATGGGAGGATAGGGAATGTTGGGAAAGGGCACTAACAAGAGAAAACGGTAGCGCTTCATTTCGCGTGAGGATGTGTAGGAAAACCGGGGTGTATATTGTCTCATCATTTTACCATGTCCATTCTCACGAATTGGGAAAGGCTCACGAAGCACGTTTTCTTCGGTCGAGCCGAATCATGAAATATTGGGATTATAATCAGGCATTGGCAATGTTGGGGAGGTTACGAGCATATGGATATTACGAAGAAAGATTTGTACAATAAATTGGGAACAAACGGAAAACAGTTGCTTGTGGTGACGCGGAGTGCACTATTGCCTATTTAACTGGTAAGAACGAAACAGATCCAAATTTTTTTTTTCAAGTACACCGTAGACATTGAAGGAAGATTGGAACATATATTTTGGAGGGATTCCCAGTGCTTGGTGGACTATAAATGCTTTGGGGATGTTATAGCATTTGATAGCACCTATAGTACAAATTGGTATGGCAAGCCTTTGGTTATGATATTAGGTGTAAACCACCACTTCGCCAGCACAGTATTTGGGTTCGCACTACTTGCTGATGAGACAGCAGATACGTACGAGTGGGTTCTAAATGTTTTTTTGTATTCGATGGGTCGTGTAGAACCTATATCAGTCATGACAGACGAAGATAGAGGCATGCGTTTGGGAATAACGAGAGTTCTTCCAGACGCTGATCATCGGCTTTGTTCATGGCATATTCAGAAGAATGTTAGTGAACATATTTGGGGCGAATGCTTGGAAGAGTGGACGGAGTTCTCGGAAACAATTATGACTGTAGAAGAATTTGAGGACAGATGGATTATAATGTTGGATATGTATGGTCACCGAGGAAAGCCTTGGGTGAATGAGATGTACAAAAAGCACACAAGATGGGTGGAGGCATACTTGTGGGGGAAATTTTTTGCAGGCATGCGTAGTACGCAACGAGTGGAGGGAATGAATGCATATATGAATCGTTATCTTAAGAAGGAGGAAAAGATGTTTGAGTTGTTGAACCAAGTTGAAAGAGCACTGAGATAGCTACGCCACGAAGAATTGTTGTCCAACTTCAACAATCGTAACTCCTCTCCTGTTATAGGCACAAACCTTCGCCGAATTCAGCAGCATGCCGCAAGGGTTTACACACACACAATGTTTGAAAAGGTGCGGACACAGATCAACATGGAAGGGTCGATGATTATTCGTCATCATGGTAGCAGCAAGGTGTATTTGATTACGACCTATCTTGATTCATACCATGAGTGGTTTGTTACTTATGACCCATTCAGTGCTAGTGAATGCATTAAGTGCACATGCAAACTGTTCGAATTTGTTGGTATCCCATGTTGTCCTACTTTTTGTGTCATTAAACACGAAGAACTAGACTAGATACCGAAATCTTTGATAATCAGGCGGTGGACGAAGGATGCGAAGTGTGCAGTTGAGCGAGACTTTAACATTACCAACGTTCCTAAAGAAAGTTCAACTATTTCGCGACAGAGGTCTCTAAATAATTGTTGAGGTAAGATATTCTTGCAAGCCTCAGAAAGAGATTCATTGACTAACTTTACTTGTCGAGAGTTGGAGGTATTAGCAGCAAAGTTGGGAGAAATGTGCATCGAAGAGGGTAGCAGAATGAAGCCTTCTCATTGGAGCATTTATTAATTATCCAGAATCATGATGAAAATTACGTTGATTTTCATTGAGGGGCTGTTAGTTCCACCCCCCAATCCTCTTTCCCCACCCACCAGTTTAAAATTAATTCAATAATAAAATATATTATCATTGAAAAAGACTAAAAAGTCCTTGAATGAAGAGAAGCTTCTCTGTCGGCGTCGTCATCTTCAATTTCAGAGATGCACCGTTGAACAAAACAAAAATAAAACCAGTGAAATTAGGTGAATAAAACGGCATCTTCAATTCCAATACCACATTCAAGTTTATTAACGACTATTTACCCACTGCAAGGAGAACTAAATTAACTCATGTTGGGAGCAAAATCGAAAAGAAAAAACACCAGATTTTCACATAGTGTAGTGAAAAGTTTCAATCTTTAATTCCAATTCAAGTTTTACGGATCCAATTCTGGGCTTCCTGGCTAACCAATAAACATCAAAATCGAGCAATAACCAAACACAATGGAGCACCAAATTGCGAAAACCGATTCGATATAGACGAATTGAGCATGAGAATCAATGAATTGAACGAAGAACAAGAAGGGCATGATAAACTCCTTTCCGATTTGCCTTCCGTAAAGAAATGGCGCGGGTGAGGGTGGAGGCGGTGCCTCGACGCTTGTTCTGGAGGTCATGGATGATGGCGCGTTGGACGACGGCAAGGGCGGTGTCGGGGAGGGCGGACTTGAGGTCGAGGAAGGTCTCGCCGACCTTGTCGCCGGAGAAGGAGAGGACCGGGAGGGTGGCGAGCTCGGCGGAGACGGTTTGGGGTTTGGGGTTTTTGAGGGAAGTGGCGGGCACGGCGGTGGCGGAGAGGGTTTTGTGGGCGGAGGAGGAGAGGAAGAGAGATAAGGGAGTTGCAGATGTCGCCATAGTTGGTTGAGTCAAGTCTGTGTGTGACTGGTGAGTGATGTGTCGAATTTTCAATTTGTTATGCACACTGCCTATCCCTTTGGATTCAACAACATGCCGTTTTATTCACCTAATTAATTTCACTGGTTTTGTTTTTGTTTTGTTCAACGGTGGACCTCTGAAATTGAAGATGGCGACGCCGACAGCTTCTCTTTATTCAAGGACTTTTTAGTCTTTTTCGATGTTAATATATTTTATTATTGAATTAATTTTAAACTGGTGAGTGGGGAAAGAGGATTGGGGGGTGGAACTAACAGCCCCCTTTTCATTAACTTTCATAAATCGGAGTGGAAATCAATTAAATTACTAAAATATCCTCAATATAAATTTCTATTTTTGGTCAATAAAGATGAAAAAGTTAAAGCTTCGAGTCTTACTTAATAATATTTATGAGTATAAAATAAGTTTTTAATTGTTCAATAAGCGTGGTAAGAAGACGAAAGAATATTAGACTTAGTAGAGTTTTTTTTTTCTTGTACGATGGTACATATTTTTTGTCTGGTACAATTGACAAAAACATTGAATTGTCGAGGTAATTCAGGCATAAAAGTTTCATTCATAGTGAAATCAATTTTTAGGAACTACAATATTACCTCCCAGGAATCTCATTACTTGAAAATCAGGACAGTTGTATACGCCATCATAAATTTGATTCCTAAATTTTAGTAAACACATGAATCCACTGCAGTGTGAATGACTCACAATACTTTTATTCTCAATCATTCTCACTCCTGATTAGTAAACACACAATAATAAAAAAGCCTAAACCTCAACATAATGCCATTTGATTGTGAGACACAAACTCCGGGGGATTTTATGGTACAGAACTCTTTCTATTGACATGCTTCGTGCTTGTGTTCGTGTTAGTCATAATAATGAGAAGTTCTGCCCTTTCGTTATCGTTCTATAAAGCGGCCTCCATGTCTGCTTTCCCAAAAACCCTGAACATCGTTGTGTTTAAGCAGTGTAGATACTAAAACATCTATAACATGTACACACCAGGCTAGACATTGACAAGCGACAAATGATATTTGTGGAGGATCTACACCTAATGTGCTTCTATTTTTGGCATTCCAATTTAGTCATTTACCCACAAAACATGTTATATTATCAACGTTTTGACAATTACAGCTTAGTCGATACGTATGTACATGTCGGGACGAAGAACACTGCCATGTGTTGTACGTCTCTTTCTCATTGGCCATAAAGGACACTTCACCTAGTTTCCCAAGTTTTAGGTAAACCTGATTCAACTCGACTAGGGCTTCAAATGCGGCACGATGCGCAGAGTGAGCAACGGACAACGCTTCCCATTTCTCATCGCATACGTGGAGCACTCACTCATCCAACCAAACCAAACCTCAATCAATTGAAATCCCTCATCAACAACCGCCACCATGACCATTTCAACCTCCGCTATATATACCCATCTCTTCTCCCAAAATCCCCCCTTTATCCTCTACCCTATTTCAAAGCTCCCAAATATCTCACCACCGCGTTCCTTCGTTCCCTGCTGCTCTTCCCCACCAGGTACGTTGACCCACTCTGCAATTACATCTTCTGTGATCCTGCATTTAAATTCTACTTTTCGCTAATATCTTCAGTCAAAACTTTGTTCTTTCGTATCGAAATCAATCAAAGTATTGAGTTTTGTATGATTTCCTTGTTGGGTACTTTTTGCTTTTGGTGAACATGTAGTTAATTCAATTGGGTATCGGTTTATTCCCCCCATAAGATCCTGTGAAGTCAAAAAGGTGGAAACTTTTTTTGCGATGTAAACCAAAATGTTTGCTTTATTCTGGTGTTGTGTGCCTTTTTTTCTAGATTTGTGGGCACATGAAAGTTAGGCCATGTTATACCCTGTTGATTTGCTTATGTTTATTCTGTTGCATTTGGGCTCATTTTCTAAGTGGGGGTGGGTTTGTGGTTGATGCAGATATGGATGCCACTGCAGGTCCGAGTCTTTACCCTTTGCACCGTACAAAAACTCTTCACCTGGTTTGTTGCAAACTCTGGTCCTTCATTCTTTTTATATTTGGCTATTGAGTGAGTGAACACTGCATTCGGGTATTTCTGACTGATGGATTGTATAATATCCAGGTAAGGCATGCACAAGGGATTCACAATGTGGAAGGCGAAAAGGATCATAGCGCATACATGTCTTATGATCTTTTTGATGCGCATCTTACCCCTCTTGGCTGGAGTCAGGTGAACAGTTATGAAAACCCTTGTTGAATTTGTGCTCTTGGACCAAGGATATTGTTGGTTACCCTGATAAGAGCTTTAGGGTTCGTTTAGTTTAATATGGTTCTACAAGATATAATGTGTTGTTTTGAGTATTGTTGTAAAGTTAATGTTGTGTTGAGTCTGGAAATGCTGTGGGTTTGGTTCTAAACATAAGAGTTAAATATGAACTAAATTTAGTAACATTTACTTAACTATTACCTTGAACAGGGTTGGATTATTAAGAACCAAAATGCTTGGGAGCATATATTCAGTATTAAATTGTACTGCAGGATGTTAAGTACCACTAACCCATGGCAGGTACATGTCTAGGAAAAGTATCCATTTGTCCAATTGTTGCTGGTAGAATGATGTCTCAACCTCAAACGCAGTATCAAAGTTCTTCATAAGTATTTAGAATAAAAATTTTGAAATGAATTATGTGTCGTTATGATGTTGAGATATATCATGAATGCCCAATCATTCTCGCAGAATGTGGGTGGTATAAGCAAGAAGGGTACTGTTGTATCTGTTTCAGCTTAGTCCCAGGGCTGCGCATTGGGATTAGTCCTATGTGGACTATACTGATCTTAAGCTACTGGGTTATTTGAATCTGATTGCTTAAGATAATTTGGACTATTTAGTCCAGTCTGGAGTACCAAACAGGGCGGAAGAACTACTTTGGTTTTCACAGAAAGAACAGTTTCTACCATTATCATTATTATTCGATCATTTTTACTTTATCTTCCTTTTGGATGAATCAAAATATGCATTAAAATGATTTTCTGCTGGCATAACAGGTTGATAATCTGCACAAGCATGTTCAAGCTTGTGGGCTCTCCAAGAAAGTTGAACTAGTCATCACATCTCCTTTGTTAAGGTATCGCTTATTCAGATTGTAATATGTTTCGAGTTTCAATGATGTAGTGCTGCATGAATCCTTTTCATCACTGTCGATTGAACTCTTAACCTTCTATTGTGATCTCCTAGCTGTCAACTTGTTTGTGTTCCCGTGAAGCACCCTATTTCTGTGTGTATTTCTATTGTGAACTTGAATGATGCTTTCCATTTAGGATTAATCTTTCGAGAAAAAAACTGTGTGCACTTATTGGCTCGTATTCAAACTTAGAGAAATCCATTAGTTGTGAACACACAACCAAGTTTTTATGAGGAAAAGGCAACATAATGCATTAGTTTTACTTGAGGTGGACAATCTATACATCTTTGATTCTTTACTATTGGTTCTTGGTAGAACAGAAAAGGGGAAATCATAGTCTCTGTTATTTTGAGATTTTCTTTTTGGTCATGGATGACTATTTGACTCTTCACTTGTGATTCTTGGTAGAACAGAACAGGTGAAATGTAGCACATGTTATTGTGAGTTTTTTTTATTTTTTATTTTTGGTCACGGATGGCTCTGAAGAACACGAATCCAAAGAAATATGTAAATATCTTCTACATTATAATCAAGTTTTACAATCTGCAATGGTAAATTGGGACCTCTGTAATAAATCCGGCTGGGTGAGTAGGAAGAGAGAGCTTTACTCCGCAGCGACTCAAGTCAATGCTATTCTTAATACAAACTCTCTTATGTTAGTGATCAGTAGATATCTTCTGAAAAGCGATTATAGCTGTGATAACCAGTCCCTTTTCAGACAAATTACTTTTGTTGTTTGTATAATAAAGTGAAGTGATCTTTTTTTTTCCTTTTTTTTTTAACAAAGTAGTATTTCAGTTGTTTTCTTGAGTGAATGTTTGAGCCTGCATTTTTTGATACATTTAATTGCTGTTGTCAACAAACTTCTGTATTCCAAATAAATAAGAGTGAATGTTTCACTTTGTGGAATTTGAGAAAGGAAAAGAGAACCTTTTCTGACCAATGGTTGTTGCATCATAGGACCATGCAGACAGCAGTGGGTGTCTTCGGAGGTGAAGCTTACACAGATGGTATAGATGTACCACCTCTTATGGTTGCAAAGACAGGGAAGAGCAACCGTCCTGCAATTTCAAGTCTAAACTCCCCACCATTTTTAGCGGTTGAGCTTTGCCGGGAACATTTGGTATGTAATGTTAAACGTTAAAACGACTAAAAGATATGTAAGTTTTGTGTAGTAGGTAGAAGCACGAGAGAGATAGAGCCTGATTTGCGTAATTGTTGCTCCCTTTCTGCTAAAAAAATGACAAAGCTAAGAGCTTTGAGAATCCTGATTTCAGTAGCTATTTTTTCCTTTGCAAATTGTATAACTACTCAACTGGGTGAAAGTCAATTATACTGGTTTCCTTTGAATATGAGCCATGCCAATGAGACTTCGCCAACATGTAAATGTTAAGTTACAAAGTGTTAAGTTACAGAATAGTTTTCCTTTGTCTAAAACTATTCTATGGAATTCTGAATACAATGTGGATACCAGATCCTCTAGTGCGTGCAGGGCAGGCCTCCCTTTTGCTTGTGCAAACTTACAAACTTCTTCTGAGATTATTTATTTCAGACGTAATGTATGCACCAAATTTTTATGTAAATTGAGTATAGAGGTTTATTTCGAGATTTCTTTGCACCATACACATGAAGACTTGGTTTGATTTAGTGTTGCCCTTTAATTTGTGTTTCTATTTTACTGCAGGGTGTTCATCCATGCGACAAGAGAAGAAGCATTGGCGAGTATCGACCAATGTTTCCTGCAATGGACTTTTCACTGGTAAGTGATTTATTCGTATTATAAATGTTGAGAAACATGTCACTATTGTTTTTGGTTGCTTGCTTAACCTGCAACTTAGAGTGATCGGATTGTGTTCTAAATTCACCTTTGTTTTAGATAGAAAATGAGGATGATATCTTGTGGACACCTGACGTTAGAGAGAAGAATGAAGAAGTTGCAGCTAGGGGACTCAAGTTTTTGAATTGGTGATCTCTCTTTTGCCCTATTCATTTCATTGCATTTTGATAACTGCTTTCTTTATTATCCATGATCACCAACAGGAGGAAAATAAACTTTAAACATGAATGCATGTTGGGCACTCATCCATACCCCAAGCTATAGTATGTGTATCATAGCATCCTCTCTTCATGCCCTTTCTCACTGCTTGTAGGAAAGTTTCTGAAGGAGGTGTTAGCAGGCTTTAACTTAATACAAGTTCTAGTATTAGGATATTTTCATCATGCTGTTTATTCACTTCAAGCATCTCATTAATTAATTATTACACCAAAATATCTGTGTTCTGAGGTGGTGTGACCTGTGTAGCATTGCACAAGTTTTAATAGTGCCCTAGTGTCTTTATCCTGCTCTTATATTTTTGTTCTTTAGCTTTACAATAAGTTATGTGGACTCCAGAAAAGTCATCCTGCATAGCTTAAGTTGAGCTTCTCCCTTACATAAAGGAAGACCAATTTAAGATGTCAATAAACAGCTCCTCAATTCTAATAGATCATACTATTTCAGGACCTTACGTGTTAACGATTTGATTTATAGATTTCAGCAATCTACTCTTGACATTGGTTCTTGTATTGAAATATCAAGCTGTTAAGTGTTCCATCCCACTCTCAATTGATCCAGGTTATGGACACGTAAAGAGAAGGAGATTGCTATTGTTTCCCACAGTGGATTCTTGTATCATACCTTGAGCGCTTTTGGAAACGATTGCCATCCATCAATTAAGAGCGAAATATGCACTCAGTAAGTCTTATGGATGTTCCTTTATTGTGACTTTTAAGTAACAGCATGAAATCTTTTATGGTAAGAATCTAACAGTACAAGAACTTCTCAACTCTTTATGATACAATTTCGCGCTGTCTTCTGAATATTCATGATATTTACTAACTTTTTTAGTTAAACATGCAATATGTGCCCTTTAACATTTGTTTGTTTGATACTTCATGGGTGTCCTTATATCCCTGTACCCCACTTTCTTGTGATACTTGGTTCTGTTTGTGCTCTTTATCTGGTCATTACTCTTTTTGCTAAGTAAACACTTGCAAGCACTCACATACACTGTGCATCACTAGGAAATGATTATAGTCATACCTGTAAGTATGTTGTTAGATCTTTAGGCTAAAGAGACCACATCCCTTTCTCTCTCTCTTTTTCCTTCTTTCAAATGAATGCTAAGCTTACGAGTGAGTTCTGTTTATGCAGCTTTGCAAATTGTGAGCTTCGTTCAGTGGTAATTGTTGATAGGAGGTGAGCTTGTCGTTCGTAAAACCTTTAGAGCATAGTCTCTAGCTTATGCAGGAATTTAATTTATTTCTTTCTCTATGCAGTTTGATGGGGTCTGATTCTTCAATAACTAATTATCCTGGAAAGATTCCTCATGGGCTTGATCTTCCTAGTGATGTCGTAGATGAAAAGGGTGCTTCCAAGTAATTATAGCCTGTGGCGATGGAGTCTTACATTCTCAGGATGATTGTTATGAAGCCTTGAATTTTAAGGGGCTAGTGGAGATTAGGTTTTCCATGATTAGTGGGAAACAGAAATTTGGTCTTTTTTAAGTTGCTCCATTAAGCAATATTAAGATTCAGCTTCTTGGAGTCTGTTAGATCCGAACCTTTTGGGTTAGACAGAATACTGGTGTCAAACGGTGCATGATCTGGTCTTTACGATATGCATTATGAATCAAATATGAAGATGTGCCCAGTGGCCAGATACTTCTTTCTTTCACAACTTTCATTAACATTTTATGTCCTCTTCCCCATTCCTGTCTCTTATACTGAAGTCGGGAAATTCAACAATGTGGAGGCTCATAGAAATGTGTTCTATGATATTAGTTGTAGATTTCAAAGGTTATATATAGTTTTCTATACTGCAGTACTACAAACCCCAAGAAACAATTGCTTTGTAGCTTTATCATATCGAATGTTCGTCCTTTCTGATACCCACTTAGTCATGCAAGCATTGTTCGTCCTCTTCACCAGTGTCATTTTCCCGTTGCATCCACCAAAGTCTCTTTGCCGGATCAGGACAACAAAGTATAATGAATGTGTAGAAGAGTAGTTGATGGTTTATAAATGCGTGAGGTCAATACTAGTGCCCCAAGGATTGGAATAAAGCTTGAATTCAGGATCAAGCAATCGGTAGCTATGTAGGTAAGCCCCGTTGAGTAAGGTATGATCGTTTGTCTTTCTTTTCACCTCACATGCAATGGAGTACAGGCAATTGAAAAACAAAAGCACATCCTAATAGTAGAAATCATGACTTGAAAGCATTGGTGGGATAAACCATCAAACTGCAATGAAGTACCAAAACAATTGCTCGCAAATCTCGTAATACCACCAAGATGTCACTAGGAATCATGCCCAAAAGCAACAGCAAATATGTCAAGGCCGTTCCTTTGTTGATCCAGAGTCAAGAACTTAGTGCCATGGAAAAACCGACAATTAATGATACGAACAACTTTGGGCTGCACACGGATAATTTTACACTGCATACTAACTTTCATTTTTAACGTTTTTCAATTAACAAGTACTGTAATTGAAACGTTCATTTGTACATTATATAATAAAGATCACTTCTGCAAAAAATCAATCAAATCAAAGATAGTTCAGTTATCAAATTGCACCAAACATATAGATGGCCTGTTTGACGTCTAATTGTACCGTCATGTTTCACAAAGTTAGATAACCAAACTATCCTAGATTTGATTGACCTTTTATAGAGATGATCTTAACTATATAATGAATCAAATGAACAGCTCCGATCACGATTTCCGTCAACCAGAAAGCATGAAAAAAGAGAGTAATGCAGCCACAGTGCAGTCCAAAATTGTCTTAATGATACCATAATCTTGATGTAGATCAAACAAACCAAACGTGACATGTAGAAACATCAAGTACAAAGATGTAGCTGCTCCGTCAGAATAAGAGTTCCATGCTTCAGCTTTGGGGTCGTCACTGCTCAACAATTGACTGACGTTCAGAAATAGACCAAATGGCCAGCTGAAACCCCAATTGGATATTGCCATGTCACAACAACGCAATTATTCAAACCATTGGCGATCAACAAAGTGCAAAGACTGTCACACACCTGAGGCTCCAAATCATATGAATCCGAACCAAATTGGCACTATATCAATATGCAATTTCAAAGCTGTAATCCCCAAACACAAAGATTAAGACATGCAGAATAGACAATTTAGCACTGCTGGCTCTTATCAGTATGTCAAAAAAATATATCAACACAGAATCCAGAGGGTTACCTATTATTAGAGGAATATCGAGCACTAAGAGACCCAGTAATCTGTTGGCTATTAAACGGAAGGGAACCAAAAGGCTTTACTAATACAATGTTCTGTTAACGTCTTCCAATAAATGAAAGCTAGACTCAAGCTGTCAAATGGCACCTTATCGAAAACGTATAACTAAGTATTCAACAAGTATGTGTGTAATAACAAGTGTGTGTAAAAGTATAACCTCACCAAAAGTTACAACTAATTCAACTGCACTTTTAGACCAAGAATGATTCAGAAATTCAACAAAAGGAGTTGATTGACTTTTCAGGACCAAAAAAATTACCCTATTTGAACAAGTGAGTCTGCTCTAACTATCACCTCCTGACAAATGTGGTGATGTATCCAATGATGATAGAGAGGAGCACGAATATAACAGCAGCCATGATGTTCAAATTAAAGGATTCTGCAAATTTTGGCCTACTTTCTCCCCTTGGAGCATCGAGCCCACTCTTCTCCAAACAGGAGCTAGGTGGCGAGGAAAAAGGCACCGATATGTCCCAAAAATATGTCGTGACTGCAGATGGGGCTTCCGTTTCTGGTTCCAAGATTTTAAAGTCTTCTGTTGGAGTTTCCATAGACAACAACTCGATACATCGCTCTTTTAGAACCTAAGTGAGCAAGAAAAGCAAAAGGTCAGCATGACTGATATGTCGAACTGAAAAAAAGCTGATGCTCAAAATTTCAAATGGAGGGTACAAACCTCAAAAGTCTCAGAGGGTTGCAGGTAGTCACAGACAAAGGTACCTGCCAACCAAGGAACAAAGACTCTTCGGGGCAGTGAAAGACTGCATGATTTTCTGTTTTAATATGCATAGCAAATGTGGTTAGTATCATAACTTCAGAAGTCAGAGAGTGCCATGTTATCAATACTTCATAATATTCCTGGCGACATCTTATTTAATTAAAGAAAAGAACTAACACAAAAAGCGTAATAGACCTTGATGATTGAAGAACAACATGAGAAACAGGTGTTTCATTGGATATTGCATCTCTTGCTTCCTGGTCACCAGTTTCAGTTCGATCTCTCTCTCCATCTACATCATCACAGATGATATCTAGTCTACTCTGCAGACTCGTGATAATGTCATCCTGCAAACATAAAAGCGGTTCTTTATTTTATAGTACATAAGCACTGAGGAATAAACAAGCGATACTATGAAAACATAAGAAATAAGGCCTTTCTGAAGCAAAGTTTAAACCAAAATGTCATTTAATAGTCATAAGTAAATATCCTAGCACAGCATAAAAGATAAGAACAGAAATAGGAAAAAAAAAATCCTTTGTAGTACAGTATCAGCCATTTGTTCCTTAGTGACCAGCTTCCCTAACGTGTAACTTTTCATCAAAGAAACCACAAATTACACATCCCAGTCTAAATAATTTTTCATCACTACCACTAAACCTTGAATAAGTAGACTCTAAGATTTCCACAATATGCATAAGAAACTGCCAATTCTTAAAGTTGTCATACCTACCTATTGGTTTACTTTTTTTCTTTTTTTTTTTTTTTTTTTTTACATTAGAGTTCAAATCTAGCATAGTGAAGCATCTCATGTTTCCAGACCCTATGATTTCGACAAATCAATATGCGTTAGTGATTTTGTTACCAGCACCGAATTAGAAAATCCTTGTAAAATCTAGCATAGTGAAGCATCTCATGTTTCCAGACCCACTGATTTCGCCAAATCAATATGCATTACCAACACCGAATTAGAAAATCCTTGTAACTAAGCTACGGAATTTGACATTTGACCCCGAACTACTTATTGTCCAGAATTGGTTTAAGTATAAAAATAAGAAATTAACTTCTTTTACAAAATCTTACGAGCATGAACATCAAATCCACAGAAGTGACTTTATCTATGGTAAAAGACATCTCCACTGTCTAGAAGTTTGACAAGGTTTACTTGTAGAGTACTTTAAGATGTGATCTATTAATTTAAAGAAAAAATTTGTATTTCTTCCATCCAACCAATATAGCAAAACTTGAGATATGTTTCCGACAGTCAATTTGATCTGAATCTTACTTCTAAACAAGCATGCACACCCTATGACCAATAAATACAGAGACATTCAAAGTTATTCAGTCAGATATCAGGAACATGGAATCAGAAGTTCTACCTTTATATCAGTAACAGCTTGTGAAATTGGTTCTTTAGGATTTAAGTACACAAAGGAACACACAGAACCGCTGAAAGCAACAATACCAACAGCGTCTTTTTGGCTGCATGCTTTATCGAGTATAGATGATGTCACAACAGAAACTCTTAATGGAATAAGCGATTAAGAAAGAACAAGTGAACAGAAGAATTAAATAATGCATCTGCACACCTTCTGCATCCTTCATAAAAGGTAAAAGCAATTCAACTTCGTGCGAACCATCGGATGAGCATATTTCATTGTCAACAACCTAAACTTGTTTGCAAAAAAGAGAGAACAATTTAGGATACAAAAAAAAATCCAAGGCCATCCAGAGCATTAACATAAACAAATGCAAATCCACAACTGGTTTACAATAATTTTCCACCAACAAGTCGACGAACTGCTTACCAAATTTCCATCAAGCATGGATATTGCGCTTTTTAGGTGCTTCGCATGAACTGAAATGCCATTGCGAAGAGATTCACTCAAAGTTTGAACATTTGATGAATTCATGTGAAATATGGGCAATCTGGGAAAGGATAACTACCATGAGATAACCTAAATACCATTATAGCACCAGGGTCTGAATGAAGTCTTAAGAACTAAAATACTGATAATCTAATTTGGATATGATCTTCAGTACTACGAGAGCGAGCACAATACTTTTTTCAAAGAACATGAGAGCGTAATACTACATCAAGTAACCCAGGTAGAGGCTAAACATAAGGAAACGAAATAAGAGTGCAGCAAACAAGCAGAAAGAAAGGCGATACTTCATCATTGGACTGGACTAATAAAGGATAAGAGATCAACTGAAATTATAGACAGCATAAGCAGTTTTAAGTTATAAGGTCCAAGATGAACTCCAGGATGATATTGGTCAGATATTGATATACTTGATAGTTTGATCATCTGCTCATTGTTTGGAGTGAGTTCATTGTGTGCTTCAAAATTAACAGAAAAGGATCTCATAATCATTATCAATTGAAACAGAACGAGTATACAGTCCAGATGATGTGAGAATCAAAAAGTAGACTGAAAAGGTTTTAAGAACATGAATATATAGCACAAAAACTCCCGTAATCTAAAAATCATTTTTCTACGTTTCCAGAAGCCATAAATCAATGAACTCTTTTCTTAGGTCAAATAAGGCTCATTAACAAAAGTATATAAGATAAACAGTTTTGTTATACATTCTTTTCATAAGAAAACCAGACAATACCTGATATCAAAGTTGTACAAGCACCTAAATCTTTGAAGAGAATTTAGCACTCTTCCCATTTTAAAGTCACAAGGTCTTAAGCTGCTTGACGTAATATTTGAAGCCACCGCACAATTTCGACATGTCCACCTACACAATATAAGAAAGCAAACCTGAGACCAGAAACAATTTTGACAGTATAGGAGAGGATAACTGGAATCAGAAACAGTACTTGAATTCAGGCTGGGAAGATACCTCCTTGGACTATAACAGATGTGAATAAGCAGTCTCTCATCCCAATCCTTCTCTGATAGGGGCGCTGCTTTGGCAACTCCCAGCACAGTCTGCAAGGGGCCTTTTCATTTACTAGATGAAAAACTAACTTTTTTTTCTTTTCTTCCCAATAAAATAATTTTCCAGTTAACATGACTAAACGTAGCCCAAAATGATTATAGTCGACCCATTATTTGAAAATCATACGAGCCAAGAATATTTATGTTTTTAGCTTTTTCAAAATCATACAATTTAGTTATAAGAAACCTTGATGATTCTTGTCAGATTCTCCTTGGTCAATTCAATTAACAAGTCCATGAGAATTTACACTGCACCGTCTATCATAAAAGTTCATGGGGAGTCAAATAGGCATATCAACAGCTAACATTTTAATAAAACTCTATATTTCTTCCTGCATATATTCCCCATGACTAAGCAAGGAACCATCCAGGCTTAAAGCAGTTCATCCTTAAGACACAAGCAAGCTCATAGAGCAACAGAGCGAAAGTAGTCTCCATTAACATTCTAGCTTAACAGAAGGCTTAAAGAACAATCAGTACACAATACATTTATAAACCCAAACTCAGGGACAAAATAATACCTGGCAAAGCACAATGTTCGAATTCTTAAACGCACTATCGCTTGCCCAAACGTAAATGCCGACCACCTTCATGCCACCCACTAACATTCTAGACACCTAAAATATCACAACACAAACACGTTCACAACCTTGATTGCAAAACACAGCAACTAAAACTAGCTCCCATGCTTGCTTTATAAATGGAGGGTCTGAAAAGTAGTCAATACAAATTGACCTGGCGAGCATGCTCGGCGACCCAATCCTTGTCAATGTAGAGAGAGGAGGAATCGGACTGCTGAGACTTGGGTTTGGGAGCCTTTCGCTTGTCGTCCCTGGCGGGCTCGACAAGAGAACAAGCAGGCTCGCCCGCATCGTTCGGCGGCGTTGGGACCAAATCGAAGACGAAGCCGCGGTCTAGGGTTAAGCTGAGCTTCCCTATAAGGAGCCCCACCTGAATTTCAAAAAGCAAAATCCTTAAGTTTAGAATCAATTGAAAATCGGATCCTCCAATTTGTGAGTGTTACTATATATATGTAGCGAGAGAGAGAGAGAACTGACCTGCACGGCGGTGGAGGATTTCTCGAGGCGGTTCTCGGCTGATCTGAGCTGGGTTTCTTCTCCGACCACCGCTTTCACCATTTCTGTACAGACTATGTGTCTGGTTCGAGTGTTGGAGTCGTTTCTGTTCGGAGTGCGGTTACATTTTTTGTGGCTTCTTATTTGTGTAAGATTTGCTATTTACGTTATGACCCTCCACTTTTTCCCAAGTCACTCCTTTTTTTTATCAAGAAAAAAAAAGGACCCCTGAGTAGGGCTGGGCACGATTCAAATCGTGTATATTTTTTGTGGACTCTAATTCGACTCGGTTTATTTTGAAACGAGGTCGATTCGGTTTGAGTTTTGTATTTTAAAAAATGAACTCAGTTCGTTTGGATTTGTCATAAAATGAATCGATTTTGCGAGTTATACAAGTTCATATTCAAATTATCTAGAAATAACATGACATAAATGATTCCATAGGAATTTGCCACTAAAACTATTTGAAACTTGCAAGTCTACTGAAATTGTAAAATTACTGTACAATTACTCCAAACCAAATAAACTACAGAATTCCAATATATGAAACAATGTAATTTAGTTAAATTCAAGAGAACAAATAAATTTAATTCAACATACAAATTGTCGGATATGGAGATGCTCAATGAAGAAGAGAAGTGGCTATGGAGTAGGGAACTAAATTTCGGTATTTTTGGAGTCCCAAAAGTTGAATCGGGGTACGTATCAATATCAACGGAAAAATACCGAAATTTTGGTCATTTCAATAGTTTAGGTAAATTTCGGGCTGAGACTCTTGAAAATGAGCGATATTACTGAAATTTCGATGGAAATTTCGGTAATATTTCGGTGAAATTTCGGTAAAATTTCCTTTATACTTTACATAGCTCTCTTTTGACTTTCTTACATTGAATGAGTTGTTACTTTCAACAATGCTTCTTTTGAGCTCTTACCTTCAATAATGCTTCTTAAATCTTTCCTAATGTGTGTAATTCTGATGTATTATATTCCTCAAAACTCTTATGTTATATTGTAATGTTAATGTAATGATTAGTGTATGTTTCATGAGCCTCAATTTAAGATATTATGCTGATTGATAGCTTAATGGAATACAAAACACAAATTCTTCTCCCTTATGCATATAAAAGTTAATCCATATGGACAATACTATATTGTTTAGATGTTAAATTGCAATATTTGTTGATTTTAGAGCCTAAAGAAAGTAGAGATATTAATTTATAGGTTTTCTAATATGTTTTTCGTCTTTTTTTTTTAACCGAAATTTCCACCGAAATCGAAATTTTTTCAGAAATTTCCATAAATTTTGACGACCGAAATTTCCATCGAAACCGAAATTTTGTTCCTTGCTATGGAGTCTCTTCAATGATTTTTGTTGTGACATAAAAGAATGTATATATACACTATGTACTATCACCCTAGGGTTTTAAAGAGATTTAGAGTTATTATCGTACTAAAAGTTATATGTATTACATATCTTTTATGCCAATCACAGAAAGCCACATGTATTGCACATCTTTAAATGAGCCGAGTTGAGTACTCGTGTTCATAAATTTTTGGACTCGTATTGGACTCGTTTATAAACGAGTCGAGTCCAAACTCGACCCGTTTTGGAAAAAAAATATTTAGGACTCGGTTCGTTTTGCACCGAGTCGAGTAATACGAGTCGAGTTAGCGAGTCGTTCGACTCGTATGCTCACACCTACCCTCGAGTATTTCCACCCAAAAGACAAAGGCAATGGCAAGAGGTAAGGAAATTGCCCAATAAGTGGCTACTATTCATATATGACCCATATAAATGGTAATTTCCCAAATGCACAAGGAAAAAGATGATTACTATTCACCGAAAACAAAATGAGAGAGAAATTCTCTATACTATGAATTCCCGTCTACTGTAGCTACACTGTAGCAATGCAGTTACGAAAAAGCCCTTTGCCGTTTTGGTGCGTTTTGGGGCAGAGGGTCGGGCGGACGAAAATGCCTGGCTAATTTGCGTTGTTGCCGCGTGGGTGCCGTCGTGGCTACAGTAGGAGCATTTTGCAGAGGTTTTGGTTGGGGTTTGTGGGTGTCAGGCGACTTCGTCGAGGTTGGGCATGGTGGATTTGTGCACTGGCAATCTCTGGTGCGTTGATTGTGCGCTTCCCATATCCGAGCCTTCCGATTCGTCGTATTCAGTTAAGTGGGTTTCCATTTTTTCCCATTGTTTGTACATCCCGGTAATCGGTGTGTGTTGGGAGCTATGGGTTTGGAGTTTAACATATTTTGGTAATTGTTTAGTAGAACTTGATTTTAGCATGGTTGTTTCGGGGTTGATGATTGATGGAATTTTTGGGTGTTTATTTGTAGCGTTGGTGAGCTGGTCCTCCACATACCCGTCCTCTCGAATTGCCTCAGTGGTAAGTTGTTTCCTCCTAATTTTGAAAGTTTGCGTTCTTTAGCTTGGAAAACAGAATTTGATTTTGGGTGTTAGCTTGGAGTTGCTTGATATTTTGGAGCTGTGCAGAATTCCTATTAAGTTTATGTTTGGCTTATTTACATGCAGTTGGATTTTGGTGTAGCCATTAGTGTAGGTCGGAATTTCAGATATGAGGGTTGCAGATTCCGTTCAATTGAGTTTAGTGGTTGCATAATTTGGTGGGTATCGGTGTATTAGGATTGGGCGGTTGATTAATTGTTTGGGGTGTTTTGGTTGCAGCGACGGTCGTTCGTGCTCGTGCCTTTTCGAGTCGGTTGCTGCCGTGGGTGCTTCCGTTCTGCTCAGTTGTGCATTGTTCTTCTGTGTAGGTAGTTCTTCATTGGTTGTTTCGGCTGATGTACATGCAGTTGAAATGAGCTTACTTGCCATTTTCGGTTGTGTAAGTAGGTGTGTTTCTGGGTTGTTTAATTGTAGGGTAGGGTTTGTAATTCTGATTATTTTGGTTGTTCAATTATTTTCAGTACTGTTGTTGTTACTCGCGTTCCAGACATGAACTCAAAAAAAATCTTGCTCCTACTTCAAAAAGATCCTCTTGGAAATGGTATCAACATTTACACTCCTTTCCTCACTTTCAATTTCCAATAATCTCCACTATTTTGTCTAAGGGTGTCAAGAGCTGATTGGCTGAAGAATGCTGCGGTTTGGTTGACCCGAGTTTCTGGCGGGGTACTCTCAGTTCCCCCTCCACCACAACCCCAACCCCCCAACCCTCCCCCCTCCCCCCAGCCCCCCCCCCCCAAACCCATGCCCAGAAATTCAAGTTTTTCTTTTCTTTTTAATGAGTATCCTATTTGAAATGCCTGAAATTGAAGTACAGCTGATAATGTATGAGGACCTCTCTTTGAGTCCGGAGTTCTTTAGTTATCGCAAATGCGGTTTAGCTAAATCAAAGTGTATGTTCAGTGTTTTAGAGTTGAGATGGATTTTAGAAGGAGAAAGATAATGTGCTGACATAGTGGCCATCCAATCTGATCATAGATGGACTCAAGTGAAAACGTAGAGACCCCTTTCTCTCTATTTTATCAAAATTCATTGATGTTGAGAATGAACTGGTGATATTTATAGTTAAAAGAATGAACTGGTGATATTTATAGTTAAATCTTATTTAAACATCTGTCAACCCCAATCTCTTTGGTCCACTTATTAGTCTCATTTCTGTTAACTACTCAGCGTGTTGTTAAATCGAAATGGCATTGCTGTGATTTTAGAATTATCATGCTTTAGAAGATTTGGTAATGGACTGATATCACCTAGCAGCTTAGGTTATACTCAAAAGGAAAATGTTTTCAAGATATCTTAAGCCATAAGACATCCAGTACCACAAAGCAACTTTTAATCAATTCGATTCGTCCGCTAGGTCGTCCAAAAGGCAGCACGAATTGGAGCTCAAGAGTAAGCCTCTTTTTCTCTATATACAGCAATATCCATTGAAATCTTTGGTCTATGTATAATTTATTCTATGTTTAATAACTTGCAATTTACAAGGTTCAATCTTTTGTTTTTGTGGTGATTAATTAAGAGAGACAAAAGAAAAGGAGAAGCAGATGAAGCAGCTTCAATCCAACAGGAACAAGATGAATGTAAGTCTTTGAAATAGATAATTTGTATTAATTACTCACGTATAAAGAGTAATTACTGACTTTAAGCTTTGCATCTATAGTCAAAAAAAATTCTTTTTATCTTTGTTTGCTTTATTTCTATATGCTGAATGTTAAGCTGGCCAATTGAACATAAGAAACCTATTAGAAAGAAAATTAACTGATTTGGGTTTTTAATTGGATTTTGTACAACATGTTGATGGGAAGGACAAGAATGTGCCTTTGGATCTCTGCTGGATATTTCTTCAATCTTCATCAATATAGAGTTTTCTCTTCCTTTTTGTCCTTTGCTTGCTTAATGGTGTCCTGTTTGGATATTTTTGTAGGTGCTATCTTGTTGCTTGGGATAGCTTATATTCCTCATGCGTGCTGTTTCCAGTTTTGATAAGCAGAGATGAGTTCATTGCTTCAATCGTTCTTCTTACTGTGATATGTTTTCTGTAATATTTCTTTCAATTATGTGACATGGATAGCTCTGTGTTTGGATTAGGCTTTTTATGGGTGTTTTTTGTTTTATGTAATATTTCTTTAGATTATATATTTTTTTCATGTTTATATTTGAAGGAACAGTAAGATTAAAGCGGCAAATTGAGTGTTCAACCGTCCATTTTTGCGTGTGTTTCACTCCTGTACAAACCCGCAGCATCATTGCCGCGGGTCGTTTGGCTAGTATCTTAGAGTTTGCACTGACAAATATCTTTAAACTGTGCATCGAAATTTCCACTAACATGATTTTGAATGGTTGTTATTTGGGAAACGTGTCGATCTTACTATTCCTGAAATCTGATTTCATCAATTCCCTAATTGCCACGTGGAGTTATCATCATCCAAAATTGTCAATAAATTCTAGTAGTTACAGATCTACTCTCACTCACCACAATCTTCTTCATCTTCGTCTTTTTCATCTTCAACTAAATGTCTTATTTCAAGAAGTTTTTTCAGGAAGTCGAAAAGAATGAAGAGCAACGTGCACATAACCTTTGCTGCTTGTGTTTCTTGGTTCTTGCTTGATTGTTGTTAATTTAGCTTATTGGCTTTGTTGTTGTTGTTGTTGGGCTCCTTTGTTTATAGGCCTTTAGTTTTTGTAATTTGTTAAAGCATTTCCACCATTGAGGCAAAGGCAAGAGGCAAGGGCAAAAACATGAGAAAATTCTGCCTTTGTCAAAAAAAGGGGTTCCACCGCTGCAAATATTGCCTTTTACTGCATAGATGGAAAAGGCAACGGGCAAGGCAACTGGCGGAAAACCGCCTACCTCCCTACCTCCAAGCAAGCTGACGTCAGCGCACTATCGTGACTGCTTTTTTTTTTTTAATTGTGTGCATGTTATGCAAGCACTAGGAGGGCCCGTCAGACCGGCAGACGAGATTGCTGCAATGGGAAAAAGGTGCAATGGATGCTGATGTCAGTTTTAACGGCTCTTCAGATTTGAACTTTGACACGTGACACAATTCTGGGCGTCCATTTTACATCCAACGACTACAAATATTCCGGGTAGAAAATCTCTTTTTTTTCCTATAAATACCCAATGCAATTTTTATATTTCCCACATCAAAACATCACAAATTCTTTCTTCCGGGTAGGAAATGTGGGTGGAAATGTTGGTGGACGTGTCGATGGAAATATCGGTACAAAATTTAAGACTATTTGTCAGTCAAACTATCTTTTTTTTTAAAAAAAAAAAAACTAAAAATGAAATTTGTGAATAGTATTCGCCCCTTGCCCTTGCCCTTTTTCTGTAGAACAAAAAACAAAGGGCAATTACTATTATGGTGGGTCATATGTGAATAGTACCCATATTTTGGGACTATTCTGACACACCCTGCCCCAAAAGTGGGGCCCGGGAGGTGCGGCTATCACCCGGACGAGGTGACGAAGCCTTGACCACAGGAAACAGACAAACGAACAACAACCAGACAACAAAAGTGCACGTCCGGTCAAAGCCCAATAAATAACAGTCTATCAGAGCGTCTAACAGCAGAAGAAAGTTTAAACAACAGTACAGCCCGAAGACGGAATAAAAAAACTCAAACTACATACACAAGTGTAGTAGACAACAAATGACGACAAAGAGACTCCTACTCTTTGTGGCACGGAACAGAGTTATCCTGAGTCTTGCCGCTCGTCGCTGTGGTGCTCAATAGTATCAAGTCCTGAGGGGGCGCAAAAACAAAGGTGAGTGAACATGGAAAATAAATACAACACAACAGCATATCAGAAATGTATTCTTGGAACTTATGCTGTGTTTGGATGGGGGGTAAAATTCCGGGAATTCGCTAGAAGTCGGAAATTGAGGAGCAGAAATTACAAATTGACTTGTTTGGATGAGGAAACCCAAAAATTTGGAAATTCTTTGCGGATAAGTTGCAGAAATTGGAAAGCTAATTTTCCGAGTTGCAAATTCCGCCAAAAGGGTCGGAATTTGACAAATCTTGTGAGCGCGGAAAACATATTTTCCCGAGCCAGAGATTTTGAGCGCGCTAAAATCACCTTAGTAATTGTCAACCGCGCCAAAACTCCCTATAAATTTGCGAGTGGGAGTTTCAGATCCATATCTTCACATAGAGGTGCATCGCTAATCTTCAATTCAAGGTTAGTTTTCAATCTCTATTTTCCATTGGATGATTTTCTCTAGATATATGTGGGTTATTATGGAACTGTGATGAATTTGTATATGTTTTTTTTGGGTTTTTCTGGGTTGCAGATAAGACGGGATGAATTTGATTGTTTTCTGGGTTTTTCGGGTTTACAGAGGAAGAGGACGGGTTTGGTTTTCTAGGTAGAAGAAGACAGAATGGGTTGGAAAAAGTTGGGGGATGACACTGTTTTATATTAGTTGAATTAATATGAAATTCAATTGTTTGTGGTGGACACTTCTCCACCGTGAATGTAGTCAAGCACTTTACATATGTTATTATTATTATTGCAACTACATGTTGGAATCTAGTTGATTGATGAGGTGAAATACTATTATCATTGTTTGATTATCTTCAAAAACAATGAATTGTTTCATTGCCTTTTTTTTTACCATTGTTGCTTTGTATTTTTTAAAATTAAAGTTTACAATGTGATTCTATATAATTGTGTTAACAACAGGATGAATACTATTACTTTTGATACCATGTTAACGAGATTAAAATGGAAGTGTGCTATAGATGAAGAGAAAAATAGGAAAAGAAGGAAAATTATTGTGGCTACATTGATGTCCTTTATCATGATGGTAGTGCAATGGTACTATAAAAATTTTCGTGTTAAAGAGCCTGCACGTAATTGGGACGAAGAAAGACGATGTCATCTTCAACGTTTGTACAATGGAAGAGAAAGTCATTGCATTGAACAGTTACGAGTGAGCAAGAGTGCATTTAAAAAGTTATGTACGATTTTGCAAGATATCGGTGGGTTGGTTCGGACAAGAAGTGTTTCTATCGAAGAGTCAGTGGCAATATTTTTGAATATACTTGCTCACAATTTGAAACTTAGAAAAGCTGGTTTTGACTATTAGCGTTCTACGGAGACAATTAGTCGGCAATTCCAAAGAGTTTTGTATGCAGTGATGAGAGTAACTAAAGAATATGTGAAATTCCAGCCATACAATATTGAGACTTCAGAACAAAACAAGTGGTGGTGGTTTGAGGTAATTTATAGCTAATGCAAAATTAAGTTCATTACTTTAGTTTTGTTATCAATTACTATCAGCTTACACATTTTGTTGTTATGTCATATTTAGAATTGTCTTGGTGCACTTGATGGAACTCACATCTCAGTCACAGTATCAGCCGATGAAAGACCGAGATATCGAAATAGGAAAGGAGATATTTCAACTAATGTTTTCGGGGTGTGTGCTCCAGATTTGAGATTTATCTACGTCTTACCTGGATGGGAAGGCTCTGCATCTGATGCACGTGTTCTACGAGACGCTATACATAGGAACAACAGGTTTAATGTTCCAAAAGGTATTATGTAATACTATTTTCAAATTAAAAATATGTAAGATTACACACTCTAACTCTTGTTTGCAAATTTCTTTTGTAGATAAGTATTTTCTTGTGGACGCGGGTTATACAAATGGACCAGGTTTCTTAGCACCATATCGAGGAACTAGACATCACTTAAGTGAATGGAATGGGAACAACCGACCTGGAAATCACAAAGAGTTGTATAATTTTCGTCATTCAGTTGCCAGGAACGCAATTGAAAGAGCATTTGGTCTAATGAAAAAGAGATGGAGTATATTGCGTACACCTTCATTTTTTGACATAAAAACACAAGTGAGGATCATAAATGCATGTTTTATATTGCATAATTTCATACGAACAGAGCAAGTTGATGATCATGCTTTAGAAGATCAAGAGTTGCGATTTCTAGCTTCTGTGGACAATGAGATAGCAAGCCAGACAACTATGGAGACAAGTGCAAGTAATTCGCTAGAAAGAATTACATGTATTCAAGCTACTGATCAATGGACAAACTTTAGGGACGAATTGGCATTGAAAATGTTTCATGATTATCAAGTGCAGCGAGGCATCATTGATCCTTGATTGGCATCACCTTTTATTTGTTGAGTTGAAATTTTGTTGGGTTTAAAATAAGGTTTGAATTTCTCAAAAACTTGAATGTATCCAAACAGTCGAATTTACAATTTCTGTCATTTTGCAAATTCTTAGAAATTAGAAATTAGAAATTTCCTCATCCAAACAAGAGAATTCACAATTGACAGAATTTTAATTGATAGGGATTTAAATCCCATCAATTTACAATTCCTAATAATTAAAAATTTCCTCATCCAAACATAGCATTAGGAGTTCTTTTGGAGGATTTTGTGATTACCTTGAATGGTGAATGATAACCACTATTTATAGTGGTTGTAGAAGGATTGTTCCTTTGACATGTTTATTATGAGCATTAAATGCATTAAATGAGGTTTAATGCACTTGAATATTATCTGATCTCCGAGATCACCTCCGGAGATGTGGTGGTCTCCCAAAGGGGCCTCTTAAGAAGAGATGAACTTCATGGAGGTCTCCCGCCGGGTAGCAGTCTACATGGACCTTGAATGATCCCTCATGGGCTGTTGGTCTCGTGATCTCTCTTTGACCGAGATGACGGCGTAGCGGTTCGTAATCTCCATCAAAGGTATACTTGTCCTTTCGAAGTTAGAATTCACATGACGCGTTCTAATTGGTCGAAATTATTTTGGGTTTCACAACACGCCTCCCAGACAACCCCAGGAGCAGATTGTTGCCTGTGGCCCCGCCCCACCGCCCCTTTCTTCTCAACAGTTTTGCGGCTGCCTCTCCCCGGTGGAACCAAATTTTTTGAGGTTGGGAACTTGGGACTGCTCAAAAGTTTGTTGCGGTTGTTTGTCCGAATGTGATCTCCTCTTTCTGAATCCATTTGGCCACTAGGCCTTTAATGAAATTTACTTTTTCCAAATAAAAAAAAACCCACGGTCTCCTTTTACGCCTCCACTTTTCCTTCTAGAACTTCTGGTATCGAAAAAGCGACAAAACAAAAGACAAAAAGACCCATCCCACTACCCATTCTCTTGAAAACCAAAATCAACCAAATAATTTTCGTTTCCAAATTTCTCCCATTTCACACTCTTTCATTTCCGCCGAATCGCAGTCCCCGTTCTCATCCGCAATGGCCCCCGAATCCTAACCCTAATTTCCCCTCCTCCTCCGCCAACCGCCGCCATCCTCCCTCCGCCGCCGCAATGGAGAACTACTCCAACCACTCCTACCCCGACTCCCGCGATTCCTCCCCTCGCTCCCGCGAAATCGACTGCGACACGCCGTCGTGGGATGACCAACCGCCGTCCTCCGCCGCCTCCAACGCCTACAAGGTCAAGCTCATGTGCAGCTACGGCGGCAAAATCCAGCCCCGTCCGCACGACCACCAGCTCGCATACGTCGGCGGCGACACCAAAATCCTCGCCGTCGATCGCAACATCAAGCTCTCCGCCTTCGTCTCCAAGCTCGCCTCCCTCTGCGACACCCCAAACGACGTCGTTTGCTTCAAGTACCAGCTTCCCGGCGAAGACCTCGACGCCCTTATCTCCGTCACCAACGACGAGGATTTGGACCACATGATGATCGAGTACGACCGGCTCTACCGCGCCTCCGCTAAGCCCGCTCGGCTCCGCCTCTTTCTCTTCCCTCTCAACAACGATTCGTCGGCGAGCTTCGGATCGAACGAGACCAAATCCGAGCGGCAATGGTTCGTCGACGCTCTCAATTCCGTGCAGATCGGGTCTCCAGACGGCGCTTCTCCGACGGCTCCGGTGTCCGCCTCGCCGTCCAACCCCGATTTCTTGTTTGGATTCGATAAGGGGTACACCGCCGTGCCGGCTGCGAAATTTCCCGACTCGGTCACTCCGCCGACGGTTCCCGATATGCTCGTGAAGGAGGACCGACAGGTGGTGGTAGATCCGGTGATGTCGCCGGCGGAGATTCAGAGGCAAATCCAGGAGCTGCAGAGGATGCAAATCGCCGCCGGTCACGAGCCAACCGCGGCGATGTATCATCAGAGACGCGATGAAATTGCAAACCCTAGGGGGTACACCGGTGATTACTACTCTCCGAAACTTCAAGATAGCCTTGCTCCGGTCCATGGATCGACTCAGGTTCCCATGCCGGCTCCAATGCAGTATCCACCGGCGTACATGCCGGAGAGGCACATGAACACCGGTGGTGGTTATCCGGTGACGGCGGCTCCGCCTGGTGGACCGGAGCAGCAAGTGTATCTCATTTCCACACCGACCGGAATGTACCAGGCGCCGGCTCATAGACCGGCGACTGGACCAGTCGGTCAAGCCTATTATGGAGTACAGCAGAGGATGGCACCTGAGGCGTACCGGGACGCCCAGGTTTACAACACTGCAGTGGCGGCACAGCAGGTGCAAGTGCAGCAGGTACAACAAGCACAAGCACAAGCACAAGCACAAGCACAAGCACAAGCACAACAGGTGCAACAAGCGCAGCAAATGCAACAAGCACAGCAGGTGCAACAAGCACAGCAGGCAAAGGTTGGAGGCTATAGTGAAGGGTTTGCACAGGTTGGATACGACCCAGCAGGGAGGCAGGTCTACTACACCACGGCGGCAGGAGGTGTTGTCCCGTCCTATCAAACGGCGGCACCGGTTGCCGGAGGTGGTGGCGTCATGAATCAAGATGGTAAGGTTGTTGTATCCATGGGATTGACCTCCCAAGCCATGTGACAAGTATAACTAAATATGTTCATAGATAAATGTGTTTTTCTCGTTCTTTAGTTTTTGTCTCTATATGGTTTTACAGTTTAAATAAGAAGAATGAAGAATTTAATTGTATGGGCTCTGTTGGATGTTTGCTGTCTTGAGTTCTGGATATCTGTTTGTTTGTGTTGAAGTTGATGGTATGACCATTGACATTGTTTTTTCAATTGTTTTTTTGTGTATAATGGGAGAGTTGTTTTAGTGTAAACTATTGGGTCTCTTTTGTTTTGCTGGTCGGGAATTGATAGTAGTGAACAACTCTGAAGTCAAAATACTGGACATGGATGCTGTGATGGAACTTGAGTAACATGTAGCTGGTTTGGTTACCTAGACAGGTGAAAATTGCCTGGATGAAGATAGTGCCAGTTTGTTTTAGTGTCTTGGCCTGATATGTTAGCTTCGCTGCTCTGGTTACCTAGAAAGTTGACTGCTCTGGTTACTAGAAAGTTGACTACTGCATCGATATAGCTATTTTTATTCAGTACTTTGTCGGTCATGGGATCCATTTACTAATTAACTTTTGGTTTAGGTGAATTGTTTATTAGCTCTCATTTGTATATTGCTCTTTGAATTGGAACTAGTAAACTAAAAAGTAAACACATGAATTTTGCCATTGTGCTTTCCGAGTGAAATGTTGCTCCTTTGGTTACCAATGGTGACAAGGTGAGGATAGAAATAGTGGCATATTAAATGTCAAGTTGAAGAGTCGTATGATCCATACATGTGCAGAGTATTACAAGTTGGATAAGTGTGTTGCTGGTGTGGGAGATTTGCATTGGTATAACTATTATATTCAAAACCTTCAAGTTTTGGCATCTATGGATTTGTAGTCTGACTAGTAAACAGTAATGCAGCTCCTTTTGTTTTAAGTCTATATATTAGTTTAATGAAAGGTCTATTCTATTCTAATCGTATACAGCAATGCATACTTGGATGAAGTACTTATTGATTCTTTCTTTCCAGCCTGGTTTTCTTGGGTATAAAAGGGATTTTCTATAAATTATTTCGTCTCTTTGATTTTCTTGGTCTTGAATTTAAAAGTAGTAAAAGCCTAAGAACGCTTGACATGTGACATGAATGCTATGATCGAACCTTTTGACTCTTTCAGGAACAAGTAGCTTTGCTACCAAGAAATGTGCCGAGAAAGCAGGATACATATAGCGGCATTATGTTAGTGCCACGTTGAATACTTTATAGCTCTGATATTTTAGCCAAGTTATAATACAATCATGTGTGCACCATGGAAAGCTAGATGCTGTGTGTTGTAGTTGTGCTGGAATCTGTATCATAATTTATTGGTCTGCTATCTATATTCGTAATTAATTTGGTGTTATGGCTTGTCCGCTCTCTCTTTTCTTTCACGTTGGTGTTTGTTTGAATAAGAATAGTGTAAAAGAAATCACATGAATTTTGTGATTTGAACTTTTGGAGTACATTATGTTGCTGCTTCGGTTACCTATATGGGTCGCTAAAGAACTAGGATTAAAGATAATAATAAATTAGTGTTAAGTTGAATATTTGTGGCTCCATTCGGATACGCGTGCTGCAGCTGTGGTGCGATCTTAATTAATCAATGTTACTATTTTATTATGTGGTGCAATCTTTGATAGATAGGACTATTTTATTCAGAAGACTTTTGAGTTTTGGTATGATGGCATCTGTGCATGAGCAATTTGACATGAGAAGAACTTCTGCTCCAGCTGTTTTTTGAATTTAAGGAAACGTAAGTTGCAATCAAATGCAACAAATTTATGCTTAAAGCGTGATTAGATAATTGCTGTTTGATTCGTCTTTTCCAGCCTGGTATGCTAGATAATTCTTTGATTCGTTGTGCTATTGTTATCCAAGTCGACCATCATTATTCTCATTATTGATAATTCTATAGTGTGATGGGCATCTGATCCAAAAGTTGGTCAAAACTAGAAAAGAATCATCAGATTAGCGTGCATTCTTGGGTGTCTATGTTTGTTTAATAGGATTTATTTAGGTTTTTGTTATTGGCATTCCAAAAAAAATCATTGTGCATTCCATTCATGTATAAAAATACATAAAGAAGTAGAGTGCAAGAAGTGCAAATAACATTTCCCTTTATTTATGGATTTAAGATCCTGAAGTCTTTTCCATCTAGCATAGCTTCATTGAAGTAGAAAGGAAGATTATAGTAAAGACATCAATTCCAGGATCACTTGTTTAATAAAATTTCCATTCACCAATGCAATCCTCATTCATCAAATCTCTCTTTTCAAGGAGAGCTGATGTGGTAATTTTAAGAGTAGCGATATTACTACTCTACACCTGGATACTCGGAATTGAATTACCAAGCTCTTGGGACTCGCCGAAGTACCGAAAGCTTGAAAACAAGTGACAGTATCCTTATCAGCTGCGAATGAACCAGCCAGACAAACTGTGTCACATTATTGTGTATCAGGTGTACCTACTCTAGTGGTGCTCTTATTTGGAAGTCCTGTAGGCTTTTCTTAATACTGTTTCATTCTTTGTTTTGCTTATATGCTGTTACGAGATCGTCAGATACGTGTAGATCATAGCACAAGTTCTATTTCATACCTAAATAAATAGGGTATAACGAATAGGGAATGACAAAACAACAAAGATCTCACAAGTCTCTTCTCCTGCAGCTAAAGCTTCTTGTCTCATGTTTCCCCAGAAATAAATCTATAGCAGCAAGAGACCTAGTAGTAAGACCATTAGTCATGCACCCGAGGCCTTGAGATTGATGCTTTCAACACCAAAATAGTACTTGTACAAAAAAAAAAAACCAGATGTTGGAAACATAGATGTATATTAATAACCTTTATCGTTCATTCCGAACGCTACTCACAGCAGAAGCTAGATTTTAATAGTGTCATTTGCTTCCTCACCGCTCCTGCAGCCACCACCACCCTTGCAGCCGCTACATTGGCTACCACAGCCACTACCACAACCGCCACCACAACCACCACCACAAGCACTGCTGCCATCACTATTTTCCGTATATACAAGATCCTCAGAGAAAGTGAACTGGTTGGCTCTTCCTGCTCTCACATTGCACTCAACAATACCTTCCATGGCATCATTGTCCAATAGCCCCATTGGCCTCTCTGCACTGGTAGTGAAGCCACCATACCTCTCCTTTATTGGAACATGAGAAAGTATAAAAGCCAATGTGATCCCAGGCAATAACAGCCACTCTTCCTTGATCTGTTTCATCAAGCAACTTATTTAGAACGTTCTGTAGACTTCTGTGTTAAATTAAAAGAAAATCATTACCTCTAGGAATCCGGACTTCAAATTGAACAAGGCCACGGCTCTTCCATAAGGATGCTTAGCAGATAATTCGACAACTGTCCTGAAGTTAACTTCAGTTTTCTGCTTGGAGCAGCTCATGGTTTCATACTCCAGCTTTCTTCCTGGAAGTATAATCACCTGGACCAAGAATATGTATACAAGATTTGGTCACCCTTTGTATGAACTTCGACAGGGGTTCACTAGCTTCATTGTACTGGCATCTAAAATCGTTAGAACAGTACAGATGCTCACCTTCCGGCCTCCAACGAGATCAAAGATATGGTCTTCTTCATCAATCTTGCTGGAGAGGTGAAAGAACCACTGGTTCTTTATCAAAGACCATCCGGTTCCAACAAACTCAGCTAGCATTTGACTTTCACCTGATGGTTTTATGCCAATTACTTCCTTCTTCTTGGGGATACAATTGTTTCTTGTTTCTCCTAATACTGGCTCCCTGTGATGCACATTAAACAGATAAAAACAGAACTGCAGGATCCTAAATATTCCATGGAGAGATGTATGTTTACGATCAAGAGGAAGAGAAAAGGCACATAAAAATTTGTATATGCTTTAATTACCTCATATGGATGCTTATAAGTTTATTACTAGCCTCATCCACAAAACTTGCCCAGCCTTTAGCATGTGGAGGCTCTCCAGAAAGTGAAAACAAGCAAGGCTTTGAGAATGGACGTGCCGGAACCATTTGCAGTACATATGGTGATGGAAATGGAGTAGTCGACGAGAGAGCAATGCGTAGGCTGATGGGATTTGATCCCACAACTCCAGAATTTGGCAAAAACTCAAACCACTTCTCCACCTGCAGTTGGTAAACTGGGTTGAGGAGGTCCTCTAAAGGGATTGTTGAAGTTCCCAATTGTATAGGAGTCTTTGATGTTGGCAAGATCGAAGAGGAATAGGACATAAGTTTGAATACGAGATCTCCTGCAGGTTCACATTGGAAAACAGACACCACTTTTTCCTTTGATTCAGAAGAAATGTTTATCCTTCTCTTGATATCGAAGACCAGGTCCGGCTGTTTCTTGGTAAAGGTGACAAAGAGGCTGCCCTCATGGTCAGAGGGTAAATCCCTGACCCCCACAATTTCCAGCATAACCTGATTGTGAATCAGGAAGCAAAAAAGGTAAAAGATAGTGACATAGGGCCACAGGGCCTATTTCCCGTTTCTTTTTCTTACAGTCCAAGTAAAAATGTGGTAAATAAAGACAATGGAACCTACCTCTACAGCCATTCTCTTAGGAAGCTGAATAATATTCTGGTTCCAATCATATAGAACTCCCTTCTTCCCGACTGTTTGGAGTTGGCCATGATTGATAAGGAGAGGAGATGGAGCACTACCCCTGTACATTGCTCCTGCTCTCCAGTATCTAGAACCAAATGTATCTTCCCATTGCTTGGCGGTTTCAGAAAACCCAACATCCAGCTTTTGACCCTTGGTTCTGTCGGAATCTGTGTCGTCATGCTCCAACACTTTTCCCATTATTGCCACAAGATCTTTGCAGTAAGAACCAGAATGCAACTGGTGAGAGTGCCAGATGAGGTCAATGTCATAAGTCGGAACACAGAAGTGCTTAATCGACATCTCTTTGTTTCGCTTGATCATATGAAGAAAGCCTTTATATCTGTTCACAGATCCCTCGAGGAAGAGGATGTCGTTGACATAAGATCTGGATACCTGTTCGGATTAAAAATCAGTTAAGCACATAAGACTTTGAAGCATGAAATCTTAGAAAACTCTATGTATTTACCTGATAAAAGAAAGGAATTTGCCTTCTGACTGCTGAAACCAGATCATACTTGGTGATTTTGGAAGCTGCATAAATATTTTTGGAATTGCCATCTAAGAAGCAGCTGCTCATATCGAGTTCATATGGCTCATCAGGATAGAGTTTGTTCCAAATTTCTTCTGTTTGCATTTTACAGGTTCCTTCGGTGGAAGATACAATGTTCGTGTTGTCAAGGATCCTCCCGTAGAGAGTAGCACAGTCAGTCGCATAATGGACCTGAAAACCCAACAAAGAAATGTAGGTTTGTAATGGTCGTGACCACCAAACTATTGAGTGTTTAGTGTTCTGACAGAAGCTTGTGTGCCTACATAAACAAGCACACCCCCACAAAGAATGAGTTTTAATCTAAAAGGTCTATACCGGGTTGAGCCTATGACAATGCCAAATCCACTCGCAATCAAGAGGCACTACTAGAGGACCTTCTGTAACCTCAGATTCAGCTTGTTTGGCAAGTAGGGGAAGCCAACAGTATTTGTACCTGAAATCGGCAGATTATCCAAATCACTACTCTAGAAATGAAAGTTTTCCATTTGATGAATCATACGAGAAGTATAGAATTATATTGCTTCCACCACAAGCAGAGACTAAAATGATTGCAAAAACAAGGTTGTAGCAGTTCAGGTGTGCACAGGTAGTAATTTAATCTAGGAAAAAAGTCACGTATCTAGCAACAACAAAGCCAATAAAATCACATTGTATAAAATGAATAAAATCAAAACAATTGGTAACCTGGATACCTAAAAATGGCCTTCTCCAAAGCAGGGCCCTCATAAAGATGCCGGTTTCGATCAACAGCTGCAAGAAACTGCAGCTGCTGTTTAGCTGCAGCCACAAGGTCTTGGCTTATCACAATCTTTTGCGCTTTAGCCCACTCCAGTTCTTGCTTCCTCTCCATTCTTAACTGAAAGTACCTGCAGCCAAATAAGACAAGCATACCATCGTTTCAGTTCCAAGCATGCCACTACAAAATCACATAACAAAAGTGAGGCTGAAAATTTAAGGGTGAAGAAGATCTGGCATTAGAAATAGACAAGCAAATGCTTAAGCTTACCCCCTTGAAAAAAATGCTTAATTAGCTAACCAGATTATGTGCTGTATTGAGTTGGTGAGATCAAATGCTCACTACTATAGGGCTTTTGAAGTGAGTTTGAGTTTTATAGTGTTGAAAATTGAGACGCCTAGCCTGATTGGTTCAGTTTCAACTACCAGTGAGCTTGCTAGTATTGACAGGAGAAATTTCATACGCAATGGTGACGTGTCATCCCCGGAAGACCTGGGGTACTCAAATGTGTGACCAGGGAGCATAGCACAACGGCTATCTTTGTTCCAATTGTGTTAACAATCACACCTTTCCTATGTTTCCTGGAAATGGACAGTTTTGGTGGAACTTCATGGCACTGGCATGTGAGAGGGAGATATTAGTCACACGTTATTACTATCTAAAGTTCTTGAGGTTTAAACAAAATAGTTTGGGAGTTGGTTTTCACGAGTTTTATGCTTCTGGAGTCCTCAACAATTTAGTGCCTCCAAATTCTGAATACACCCCTCCAGATGTGTGCGAGTAATTGTGTCCTTTTTTGATTATTGGATGTGGAGTCATTCAAACTTGAAACCTCTTCATAAAATACTACTAGGCTATTAGTCATTTGGCATGAGTGATGATGCTCTAGGTACCAGTGTAAAAGAAGGAAAGTATAGCACAAAACAAAGGAAAATAATGGAAAATAATTTCATTAATTTCATTCATACCATTACAAATGGATTCCTGTGGCCTATCAGAGCTCAGGAGATGAGCATGTTCTTAAGATTGGTAAGGTCAAGATCATACATTTATTTAGCAGAAATACAACATTCTCCGGTTCTTCCTGCCTTCTGCCATATAGCTTGCTGCCAAGTAGTCGTTGAGTATGCAATCCATAAAATAAATGAGATGGAGAATACTCCTTCAACCAAGGTCCAAAGATATTTGAACTACATGCCTAGAACATTTTCTGCAGATCAACAGTATCGCTTAGTACCAACCCCCATGTTCAATCACAATTCCTTTGGGAACTCCATTCCTTATGAATACGGCAAAAAGAATACCAGAAAACCGAATATGAGCGCATAAGTGGCCTTTGGGAGGGACGGCGGCTTTTGGAGAAAGTTGATTTCCCGACTTCCAAGTCCATTTACAAGTGGGATTCTCCATGAACAAAGCATGTACTTGGGAATAGCAGTAGATGCCAAAAGAGACTTTCCATAACTGCTTATTGTTCAGCAGAAGAGGCTTCACGGGATTATCAATATAAATATCCTTCTAAAGAACCGCACCCTGCCTTGCTTTTCTGTCAAGCCAATAAAACTCCAGTACACAACTTAGTAATGAAACTTAGCAACGAAGCTTCAATAACATCTGTTTTAATATTGGAGAAGCACAAGACTGATCCTGGATTACACATCTTGTAATCATTGCATGCCTTGAAACTGAAGTCCTATTTTATCATCAACTTGCTGAATTAGAATGATCATATGCACAGGAAATCATTACAACAAGCATTCAATAACCAAATATCTATAACCTGCATCACTGATGTGCACCTTTTTTTTACGCCAACACCCCCCCCACAAAGGCACAAAAAAAAAAAATATATATCACTTTTTAATTTATGACAATTTTTCCACTTATTTAGGGGTGGGATCGGGCCGGGCCGGTCCGGGTTTTGGCTAGGACCGAAAAAAGCCCGTTAGCGATCGGGCTCTAGATTTTTGGGACCGTTCGAGGGCCCGATGTAAGCGGGCCGGGTCGGGTTTTTATACCCTCGGGTTCGGGCCGGGCTCGGGCCGGGCCGGGCTAAGCCCGATCAATTTTCCAATTAAAAAAAAAAACCATATTTCCACACAAAATTAATATCGAATTCCCCAAATTAGTACAAAACACCATTTAAAACAATACATAACACCAAATTCAAATCAATACCAAGATAATCACCATGGTAAAACCCTTGGAATTGAAATCAAATCAAGGTATCAACACACTAATCACCAAAGTTTCATTCATATCTTCCGCCGAAGATGAAAAATTAAGAAAAAGAAAGTGTTTTAGGGTTTTTTGGGGATGTATATGGTGTAGTTGTTTTATTTTTGGGTGATGTACCCGAATTTTTTGTCCAATAAACATACAACATGTGTAATAAAAATTATTATTTAATAAAAATATATATATTCGGGCTTTTTCGGGCCGGGCCGGGCTTTGAAAAATTGAGCCCGTATTTGAGCCCGATTTCTACGGGCCGGGTCGGGCTTTTTACCACTCGGGCCGGGCTTCTAAAATGAGACCGGCCCATTAAGAATTTTCGGATCGGGCTCGGGCCGGGCTCCGGGTTTTGGGCCGGGTTTTCCCACCCCTACTTATTAGAGTACAGATTCTTATCAATTGTTATTGGTACATTACATGAAGGGGGCGTTATGTGGATATAAGGTTGGACATAATTTCTTGCTTGTCCATGTTCAATATTCAAATTTCTTAATCTGAACCGTTCACCTCCTAATACATCATTTGAAGAACATCTCTGCAAAAATTTAGCCAATTTGAAGATCGTTTAGTCACCCAAAAGATGATGAAACGAAGAAATTGATGGCTGGTGAAAAATCTAAACCGTCCATTAATTTCTTCGTTTGGTTATCTTCTGGGTGACTAAATGATCTTCAATTCAATTGAATTTTTATAGACATGATTTTTAATTGATATGTAGGAGAGGTAAACGGTTCAAATTAAGAAATTTGATGGATAAACGAGAAAGTATATCCAAAACTTTTATCCACTAGGTACCTTTAGATGAATGACTATTGCTTTCAATTTTGAAGTCTTCTTAACATGAATCCATTTTAATCATACACACAACTTTTAAAATCTCATTGGTCTTTTGTGTCAAAACTTGCGGCTCTTGAATAAATTCTATATTATTGATAAAATAAAATTAAAAAACATTCCAAATCTTTGCATCAAAAAGCACGAAATCCAGACCGGGGAATCATGGTCGCTGTCCTTGAGAGGACAAGGTGTAAAGCTCCCAAGGACAAATCCGTGTCAGAGACGCTTATCGTCAGCAGCTCCAAAACTGTAAAACCCCACATATTAAACCCAAAGCTTTTCCATAAATTCATCTTGCTGCTTTTTACTCTGCTGAATCATAAGATAATCCAAACCCAATTTAAATATTCGGTAAAAAAGTTGTTGGGTTGTGCTTTTTCTTTTGAAAAGTTGAAACCTTCGCTGCTGCTTTATTTTCTGCTTTGTTTTCTGAGAAATGCTCCTCCCGGGCTGGATTTTGAGCTGAGAAGTTGAGAGAGAAGACGAAGATGGTGGTGAGGAAAGTCGGCAAGTACGAGGTGGGGCGGACCATCGGGGAAGGCACCTTCGCCAAGGTGAAGTTCGCTCAGAACACGGAGACGGGCGAGAGCGTCGCCATGAAAGTGCTTGATCGCACCACAATCATCAAACACAAGATGGTCGACCAGGTACTCCCAAAAGATAGGAAATTTACTCGTTTTGCATGCTGACTTTGAGTTTTAATAGCTCCCCAAATTTGCCCACTTTCGGATTTAGCTTAATTTGGGTTTTATATTGGCGGAATTGTCTTGTATTTAGGAATATAAGATTGACCCAGTTTCCATTTTTGAGCTTTCGGTTGAAAAGGATGTTGATTTATGTGGTGCAGATCAAGAGGGAAATATCTATAATGAAGCTTGTGAGGCATCCCTATGTTGTTCGCCTGCATGAGGTGTGCGATAGCCTTAATCTGAGTGGTGAAAACTTTCTGTAGATTGTTAAGTTTTTGCAGTCAATCTGAATTGAAAGTGTTGTTTTCTGTAGGTTCTAGCGAGCCGAACCAAGATTTATATCATATTGGAGTTCATTACAGGTGGTGAATTGTTTGATAAAATTGTGAGTACTCTTAACTTTAGAACCGCACCAGCTTAGTTTGGATTTGGTGATTCTTTTGGAAAATGGTGATGTTAACAGAGAGATTGCCACGGTTTTGTCAGGTTCATCATGGACGACTTAGTGAGAGTGAAGCCAGGAGATACTTCCAACAGCTCATTGATGGGGTGGATTATTGCCACAGCAAGGGTGTTTATCACAGAGATTTAAAGGTCTTCCTTTTATGTCATCATGTGAGCTATTTTGACGTTGTCTTTGTTCTTTCATGAAATTCTTATCATTGTCTTTGTGCAGCCTGAAAATCTGCTGCTTGATTCTCTAGGGAATTTAAAAATATCAGATTTTGGTCTGAGTGCATTGCCCGAACAGGTAAAATTCTTAACCAAATTGTTTTGTCTTCTTTTTGACGTTTTTACTGTTGGGACATCTAAATACTTGTTGGGACATCGGGTTTTGACGTTTGTGCGTAGGGAGTCAGCCTTCTTCGGACAACCTGTGGGACGCCCAACTATGTGGCACCTGAGGTAACGGCAAATTTCGCCTGCTTTTGAGTTAAATTTGACCGTTTCACGGAAGTGATAGTATTTCTTTCATGCATTTGCATTGAATTTAGTTTAATTTTATTTCAATTACTGCTCTAGGTACTCAGTCACAAAGGTTATGATGGTGCCGTGGCAGATGTTTGGTCCTGTGGGGTCATCCTTTATGTTCTGATTGCAGGTTATCTTCCCTTTGATGAGCTTGACCTCACTACACTGTATAGTAAGGCATGAATCTGTTTCATTTTACTATTTTGTCATTGTTGTTCCTTTGAGCATACGATTTCTGAATTGATATTTTGGATCAGTATCCACAGACTGCAAAAACCAGTGTCATTATTGCGTGTATCATTTTAATACCTTAATTACTACTTCTTACCTGATCATATTGAAAGGGTGATCAAACTGTCTTTTAGACTGTTCTATTTGCTTGTGAAGTAAAGGAAAAATTATGTCTGTAGTGTTTCACATGCTAGAGCCCAGTGCTGACGTAACTTTATCTGTGTAGCTTCTTGTGGATTCTAGGCTTGATTATTTGATTTTCTAGCTTAGTCCTGGCTCAGTATTTTGTGTACTGATGTCTACTTTTCAGTAAAGATGCTAAAGTGCCATAAATGTATCTTTATTAAAATTTGTCATTATCATTTATTTCCGCAGATTGAGAAAGCGGCGTTCTCGTGCCCATCTTGGTTTCCTGTAGGAGCAAAGTCCTTGATTCATAGCATTTTAGATCCGAACCCTCAAACTGTAAGTTTTGGTCAGGAAACTGTCACCATTCCCAGTTTTGGGGTAGCGACAGTTGGTATCATAAAACTATGCGGTACAAAAGATTCCTGATTGTTGATTAAATTGGTGTATATTTTTGTTTTGCTGTACACTCTAATTCCATGTCAATCTTGGACAAATAAATAGTATGAACGATAATGTTGGGACTGGAAAAAAGTATAAAGCTTGTGTCATATGGGGATATGTGATGAGAGCGAAATCCATAGAATAGCTGGAATGTGACTGAAACTCACTACTTTTAAGAGTTTTATGGTATACTTAGTCATAAAGAACTATGTTGTGAATCTTTCTTTCTTTGGACTGAAGTAACTAGTTCTGGACAATTAGAAGTTTAAATTGGACTAAATTGAAATTGATGATTTGATTTTTTACTATAGAGGAGGCTAGTTGTTACCAACAATGAATATCTGTTTCTTAATTAGGAATTACTAATGCTTGGCCTCTGCCTTATGCAAAGTAAATTTATCTTTGTCAAAAGGAAGTATATTGTACTATTTGATCTTCACTGGGAACTGGTTTTAATCCGCAATTGTGTAATGATGCAGTAAACCCACTGCACAGTGAGAAATATGCATCCCGTTCTTCCTGCTTTCTCCTATTCTTCTTTTTTTTTTTTTGCTAAGTCCTATTCTTCTTTGAGCCAGGCAAACAATGGCCTCCTTTTGTCCTATTTGAAGCTTGACAATTATATTGTCCACATAGATAATTCACCATAGTCATGTCCCTGAGTTATTTAAATCAAGAGAATGAATATGATCAACTAGTGTTTCGAATTTAGTCGGTCGAATTGTTGGTAGATTTGAATTTAGTGGGCTTTGGTTTCTTCTGTCTTTAAAGATTTATCCTTTTATGTTATTTTACTTGATTGAGAGCTGCTATTAGTTAGTTTTGAGTTTTCCAAATTGTTTGTGGTGTTTTGCTGTTTGCCTATGATTTTCTATGTGGACTTCTTGGTTTGTTATGCAAAAGAATATTGTTGGTAGATTTATTACAAGTGTTCTCGTAAATTACCTTTCCAGTTTCACTAATTCATTCAATTATTTTTGTATATGGTTGTTTCTGAAAAGTCTGTATGTGTGCAGCGTATTACAATTGAGCAGATCAGAAATGATGAGTGGTTTCAGAAGAATTACGTGCCTGCCAGACTTTTTGAATATGAAGATGTAAATCTGGATGATGTAAATGCTGTTTTTGATGATGCGGACTCTGAGGTTAGTTATCCTTTTGAGAAGCTACACTTTATTTCATTGTGATTGGCAGCGCAACTGAATTTTTTCGTTTTCTATGGTTTGTGGCAGGAACAAAGGGCCAACGAGCACCTTAGCAACGAGGACATGGGCCCTTTGGTTTTAAATGCATTTGACTTAATTATTCTATCTCAAGGCTTAAACCTAGCAACAATGTTTGACCGTGGCAAGGTAAGACACTTGCTAATTTCCCTTTATCTTTATCCTTTAGCTGTTTATTAGACCATATCTTCAGTTGGAATTGGAAAATTGGGACATCAGCAGTAAGACAAGAGGGGAAAGTGTCCTCTTCAATCTCCTAGTTCCTTCAGTCTGTTACAAATGTAGCACAGTTCAATTGTTATTTGAGATTTCAACATTTGAATATCATGCCCTCTACCACTATGTAATAATACAATCATGAGAGAGTTTTATCCATATTGCTACTTTTATATTATAAGAATTTTTTACTCCTTGGCAGGATTCTATGAAGTATCAGACGCGCTTTGTTTCACAAAAGCCAGCAAAGGTTGTACTGTCCAGTATGGAAGTTGTGGCTCAATCAATGGGTTTCAAGACACACATTCGCAACTATAAGGTGATCAGCTGGGAGCTGGTATTATATTCTTTGTGCTTCCTTTCATATTTTCCCTTACCATTACTTGACATATGAAAATCTGGCATTATATTATAATGTATTCATGGTGCTTCATTTCTCATATATAATATCCTGGATAGCATTACTTGAAAACTCAACTACTATGCCTACTTCTACTCTTTTCAGATGAGAGTGGAGGGTCTTTCATCGAATAAGACTTCTCATTTCTCCATCATTCTTGAAGTAAGTGTTCTCTCTGATGACTCACTGAACTGAAGCCACCCCTAAACATTTTGTTAGAATGATTCTTTCTTTTTTTGGCTGAAGATTTTTGAAATTGCTCCGACATATTACATGGTAGACATTCAGAAGGCTGCTGGAGATGCCAGTGAATTCCTCAAGGTTAGTTTTTGTCAAGTTCGCATGAAATCATGATATGGTAGCTCTAACACCTTGTCTGCAGGCTTGTGGGGATCTGCTTGCACGTATATATAATGATGGGTTTTTTTCCTCTTCCCCTTTCTATTCCACCTTTTAGTTTCTGATTCATATGAATCTTCTACTCTTCTACAGTTCTATAAAAACTTTTGTAGCAATCTTGAGGATATCATCTGGAAACCACCTACTGAACCTAGCAAATCAAAGGTCACCAAGAGTAAAAGTAAAAAGAGGTGATTGTATTCGTGTACATCATCTGGGTTCAGTCAAAGTACCCTTGAGTGTAGTTTGCAAACGGCTTTTGACCTTTAAGGCATGGGGTGTTAAAGTTATAGTTGCAGTTGCCTAACCCCACCTGGAATCTCCATCCCCATGAATCTACTGCCCCTTGAAGAGGGAAGAAAGAATCCAGAAGGAAAAGTAAAAATAGAAATAGAAGTATTTTGTAACAAATAGGTGTATGTATGCACTTTACCTTCTAGTGTAAACTTATATTGCCAGTAGGCAGTCGACAATGTCTTTAAATGAAAATAATCCGAGTCCTGTTATGCTTCCTGTTCTCTCTCCCAAGGGGCTAGACTAGTCCGGTATGCTTTCTCTTGACCTCATTGCTTACTACCATAGTTATTTTGTTACAGTGCCCAGGCCTCTTTATTTTGTTTGGTAGACTTTTATTTCCTTTATCCTGACTGCTAGTTTTGTTGCATACCATTCGCTATAAGGGTTTAGCGAGTCTAGAATTGAAGCCTGAAAGGAAGCGTTAGTGTGGTGGAAACGAGGTCCTAGGACACGAATTTGTTTGCTGATAACTCTGTCCAGTTAGGATATATAAGTACTGTTGTTTTCTTAACCAGGTCCATGACAGGCACTTCGGATGATTGAGGCAAAGTGGAATTTGTGAAAACTTGAGACGTTGAGACGTAATATTCCACTCTAGGAGAAAATCTTAGGTATAAAAGGTTGCAGCATGACATGCCTTGCGGCATTGTACTACGGGAGATCCTTCGCGGGTGGGCATATAGGAGGTTTGGAACCTTTGATAATAACCATTTTGAAATCGTAGCAGCTTTCAAAATGGTTATTAGATTGAATTCATGCAGTAATTGTTAAAATAAACACATGAAACTAGGAAAGAAAATTAAATCGCAACAAAGAAAACTAAAAATGAAACGAGCTTACTATCCAGATTTATGATGAATATTTTTTTCTTGTGTTTCTTTTCAAAATGGTGTTCTCTGGTGTAACCAATGCTTTTTTCCATCTAATTGATATCAAAGATGACCGCCAAAATCCCCACATGAACATGCTCCGTTCACGAATTTGTGGAGGTGCTTGCTGTCTCGAATTATTATATCCCTACCTGTCAGCAATGATATATGCTTAACAAAATTATGGCAATCTCTGCACATAGTGATACTTTTGATGACCCGTATTGGCGCAGCATTTGGAGCGTTCAACAATCCATAAGCTAAAGCCAATTTTTCACTGTGATAAGCAGTAGAAGATAAAATCAGTTTATCTTCATCCTGTACTTCCCGGATTTCTACTTGCTCGTATCCAAGGCTCTTGACTTGATCGATCAAATTTTCGACGAATTTTTGTGTATCTGCACTGTGAGGGTGAGATTGATCATTAGGTTCAAATGAATAAATCTTGTCTCTAATGCTAATCCAACTCCAGTCTCTTAGTTCTCTGACCTTCTCCTCTTCCATCATTTTCCTCACAGTAGAAAGATCCTTTGATCTTCCTGCAGAGAGGTACATATTCAATAGGAGGACATAAGTCTCAGGATCTTTCGGTTTGAGCTTGAGCAACTTTTCTGCGGCATTAAATCCCAATTCTAAATTCCCATGCCTTCTACACCCTTCGATCAAGGTCGACCATATAAACTCATTCGGTTCATCCATTTTCTTCACCAGATCAAATGCTTCTTCTAACTGACCCAACCTGAGATACATATTGATCAGGCAGGCAAAATGGTCTGTCACAGGCTTAATCCTATAGTCCTTTTTCATCATTTCAAAGTAACCGAGGGCTTCGTTTACCATTCCAGCTTGGCTGCAAGCCGAGAGAACACTAACAAAAGTAATAGGATTTGGTCTAACTCCCGCAACCCGCATATCCTCGAAGAGCTGCAGTGCTTGCTGCGCCTTGCCATGTTGAGCATAGCCTGCAATCATAGTTGTCCATGATATCAAAGTTCTAGTAGACATCTCTACGAAAGCTTTACTTGCTTTCTCAATGCTTCCACATTTGTTATACATATTAACCAGGGCAGTTCCCACCACCATATCTGAGAGAAACCCAGTTTTAATGGTCTGAGCATGAATCTGTTCTCCCTGTTCTAAGGCTACTAAACCGCTACATATACTTAAGATACTCGAGAAGGTGAATAGATCTGGTGTCAAGCCTGATCGGTTCAATTTCAAGAAGATGCTAAGTGCCTCGGTTCCAGTTTGGTACGCCGAAAGATCATCCTGTGCAATATCCATAATTTGTGCATGCCCTGCAATCATTGCATTCCATGTAACCAAGCTGATTGCTCCCATTCCATAAAATAATTTCCGAGCCTCATCAATCAATCCGCATTTGAGGTACAAATACATGATCGAGTTTTTGATTGGTAGGTTCGACTGAAATCCAAGTTTTACAGCGAACGAATGAAACTGTTCCCCCACATCCAAAGACAGCATTGAACAACACAAGCTCAAGACACTGGTCAGGGTGTACTCATTTGGCTCAATGCCCTCCGATATCATCTCAGAGAAGAGTCTCAAACCCCTTGCAGCTTCCCCGTTATCTCTACAAGCAGATATGGCGGACGTCCATGAGATCACATTCTTTTCTTCGATTTTCTTGAACGCTTTAAGAGCGGATTCCAAGCTTCCACATTTGGAGTATAAACTGCAAAGACAGTTGCCGATACTGGTGTCGAAGTCGATCTGGTACTTGATAATGTAGGCATGCAATTGCTTCCCTAAACTAATGGATTGCAAAGAAGAACACGCATTTAGAACAATTCCTAAAGTGTAATTCGTAGGATAAGTGCCGGCTTCCAGCATTTCTTCAAAAACATGAATCGCAATGTCTGGTTGCGAATCGTGAACATAACCTGTCATCAAAGTTGTCCACGAAACAACATTTCTCTGAGGCAAGTTGTCGAAAACCTTGCGAGCATTTTCCATGATTCCGCATTTTGCATAGACATTGACAAGGAAGGTTGTGACAAACAAATCTTGGTGGGTTCCTGTCTTTACAATATGGGCATGCACAGCTCTGGCTTCTGAAGCCGAATTCTTGTCTATACATTGTTGCAAGAGAGGGACATAGTGAGTGGACTCAACCTTATCCCTTTCCCTAATCATCAAAAGCGCATTCCGGAAGTCCTGAGATTTGGATTCTGAACTTCCATTCGAACTGGTGACTGTCTGAACTTTCTGATACGACAAGTTTGCATTCTGCGATACCAAATGAAAAATTAGAAACAGCACAAGAGACAGAACTGGAAAAGCTTATAAGTTGCATTTGCTTAGAATTTGAACTTGTTCAAAGAAACTACTAGTACCCTCATGAGAATTATGTCTATATAGTCAGCTAAATACTTCACCAGAATTACTTGTAATTGAAGAACTGAGAACAAAATGTTTAGTACCTTATCCGAAGGAAGAAAGTTTGTGGGGTGTTGTTTTAGGAACTCTTGATCGAGCTTGAGAGTGCCGCCGCGAGCAGCTGACGGCAAAGAAGCCATAACTAAGGAAAAGGAGTGGAGGAATTCTTCAGAGAAGTAGCATGCTGGGGAGTGAGGAAGGAGTGTTTATCCACTCTTCTATCTGTTTCAGATAAATTTTGTGGAGGGAAGAAACGGTCTGGTTTTCAGAAGTAACCAATGGTATCATATTACATTTTTAGCCCTCGAAGCGACCAAATTAAAAAAATTTCTACTTAACTTTCCTTCTTGGCTAATTATAATTCCAAATGGGGGAGATAAATGTAGTTTGTGCGAATTGGAACTTGGAAGAACAGCCCAATCATAATTGCTTTATAATTCTGGTTCCAGTTAGATACAAGTTTCATTAGGTCGGAAACTTTACAAAATTATCATCCAATTTGAACATAAAAGAACACAGATAAACAAATCACATACACCCAGAGTATAATGTAAATTATTTGGTGTAGTAGTACATGTTAGTTCGGTACAGTTAAGACAGACCCAAAGTAATCCAACTTTATGAATGATCAAACTGAGGTAGGTTGGATTTGAGTATGTTCAAACATTATTCTTGTTAAGAGTATCGCACATTGGAAATGAAAGCCTAGGCTAAAGAGATTAAACATAGCTAAGCTTTTCCTAGCATCGATTAATTTCGGTGATGGAAGCTCACAATATCAGCCATAAATCTAAGGAGTTCAATCAAGTGATAAGTAGGATAGGATTGAGTACAAAAATCATAAGAGAGTTTCTAAGCAGTACGCCTGGCTCAATCGGGATATTTTGGTTCAACTTTATCCCAGTATTTATGAGGGAGCAATCCTCATAATTTTTCTTCTATGATCGATCGTATAAAGCCGACCGTAGCAGGCACCATCCGCTAAAATTTGTCCCTGACCATTACCGGGGCTACTAGGCCTTGGTTCTCTTTCTTGTGGACAGGGCATCAAATACATGTATCTTTACCAATTACCAATTTCTAATCTTCACAAGTACCAAAACTCCAAAACATATTCAACCATAAGGTAGTCGATGTTCAATCGTTCTCAAATAGGGCACAAATCTGCCTCATCCGATCAGATTTATGATAAACTGTATCATAAATATATATAAACAGTATGAAGCAATAAACAAGCTGTATTGACAATGTCAATAAACTACACCAAGAAAGTCGCAAGAATTTGATGCCGATAACATCTCAATGAACAAAAAACATCAATCCAAACTTTGATCGTGAATTATGAAGATAAGAAGGAATCGCACTTACAGTATGGACAAAACTTCAAGTAAAACTGTTTAGGAATTACAGTTCGCACAGGAATCTAGTGTTTTGTAGTGTAAATCAATAAAAGCCAACATGTTCCACATATTGAAACTCCTATTGCAAGGAGACATCTTGAGACAGACACATAATCCCTTTCAATCCAGCAAGATTATCTGCATACTTGTATGCAGATTAAAAATGAAAAATTCCACTTCCCTACACACATGCTCATAAGTAATGCAATGAGTATCAAGCATGGTGGTTATTCATCTATTAGCGGTGAAGATAGGGGTTTGACCTACAACAATGATTTGCGATGTTTGACTTCATTCACTGTACTTCATTGTTTCTTTCTCAAATCCAATTGTTGGAGATTGTTTAGCATACTACTCAACCTCATGGCCAAGCTTTGCAGTCTCAGATTGAATTGGAGTGTCTGATTCCAGCATCGCCGCAAAATCTTTTAACTTAGTACCTGCACTTGTATGAATCCAAGAAAAGGAGCATGAGGATGCAAGAACGGTTGAGAAGTCTGTGTCACTAAGCATTAAAAAGCCTATGAAATTTTTTTACCAGCAAGATGGTTGCAGAGTAAACCTTTGGCAGCAGCTTTGATCTTCAAAGCCAACTTCACAGCTACATCAAAATATTCGGCTACTTTTGCAAAATCTCCCTCCAAAAACCCCCTAGATGTAAGAGCTAGGGTTCCAGAAGAACCAGAAAACAGGGCCTATTGTCAGCTAAGTACTTAGCCAATCACTGGCAGGAGTAAAATGATTATAAGTGAATGACCTCAGGCAAACCATTTTTAATATTGTGCATCGCAACTACAATTCTTGGAATTCATATAGGAGAAGCAACTACATTAGATAATGGGGTTGAAATTATAAACCATGACAGCAAAGCAAATGGACTATGATGAAAGGACCAAAGAAATTAACTAGCTATTGAATTTCACATGATATGGAGTGATGTCTACCAGAAAGAATCACAGAACTATTGAATAAATCATGCATTTCAGTAGCCTTCCTCAAATCTTTTACAGCACTGTAGATAACTATCACATATATCGCAAAGCTAGCATATGGAAGAAAACTTGAATAAGTAACATGTATATACAACTGAGACACTCAGACACTACACGAGTCTTGAAGAAAATACAATGCATTCATCAGAAGCACAAATAACATCAAACAAAGTGAGGACAAGGCTACATGGACATCTAACAAAATTGATTTTGGACATTGCTCCTAAAGACCAAGAAAATCAGTGTAAGAAAGAAAAATCTATATTGGACACTAGGAGGTCATTGTCATGGGAAATTGGGCAGATGAAAGACAAAGGTGTAACAAAAAAATGACCTACCATCCAAGGGCAAAATTGAAACTGATTATGACTACATCCTGACTGCCACCTGTTCAGCAGAGCTTTTCTTCACAAGTCCTCTATGACACAATTCATTCAGTAACTCCAAAGCCTCTTTTGCTAAGCCTTCATAAGCTATGCCTTCAATGAGGATGGTGTATGTTGCTTCAGTAGGTTTACAACCTTTTGATACCATATGAACCAGGAAATCAATTGCACGATCGGTTTGCTTTGCCTTGCAAAGCCCCAGCATTACAGAGTTGAAAGTGATAGCATTGGGTCTGGTACCCGAAACTTCCAAATCTTGGACAAGCTTAATCGCTTCATCGACCTTTCCTTCTCTGCTGAGCCCTCCCACAAGAGAAGAATAAGTAATTATATCAGGCTTCAGACCCTTTCCCCGCATCTCATCCAAAAGGTCCATGGCACGTTTTGTCTTTCCCACCTTTGAGAGCCCATCAATTACGGTATTGTACGTGATTAGAACGGGTGAGCAGCCCTTGCTACTAAGTTGATTGAGTATCTCAATTGCATTTTCAACCTTTCCATCTCTGCATAAAGCTGTGAGCAAAGTATTGTAGGTCACAATGTCGGGATAGCAGCCCCGAGAAACCATTATATCCAAATACTCAATTGCTCTGTCCATCTTCTTTTCCTTGCAGAAGCCATGAAGCAAGGGGTTGTAACTCAAAGAATTTGGAGTACAACCATGCTTAGACATCTTCTCCAAAATGTCAATTGCTCGACCCAACAAACCCTTCCGGCACAAGAAGTTAATCAAAATATTGAAAGTAACAACACTAGGAGAACAGCCTTTTCGAACCATGTCAGCTAATAGTTTCTCAGCATCCATCCACCTCCCAGTGCTACACATGCTACGCAAAATAATGTTATGAGTAATCACATTTGGTTGGCAATCAGATGATGGCATGTCATTCAAAAACTGTATTGCTTCATCCAACCTCCCTTCCTTGCAAATCCCGTTTATAAGAACATTATAAGTAACTACATCAGGCTTACATCCTTTGCTCCTCATCTCATCCAGAAGCTTCATAGCCTGCTCAACCCCACTTTCTTTGCAAGTTGCTTCAATCAGTATAGTATAGGTAATGACATCTGGATAACACTCCCTTTGCAACTGACGATCGAGAACTTCCATTGCTTGCTTCAATTTCCCATTGTCACACAAAGTACGCAGGATTGTGTTATACGTCACAACATCTGGAGAAACACTCATGCGGTCCAAAACCCTTAGAGCATTATCAATCTCACCAGCCCTGCAATAGCCACTAATCAAAACATTGTAAGTTATAACATCAAGGACAGCCCCAGAGTCCTCTAGAATATTCATAATCCGAGTTGCCTTCCTTGTCTTTCCAGTCTTACAAAACCCACGGATCAAACTCGTGCACGCAACAATATCCGGTACCTCACCACGATAAACCATGCTCTCAAGAAACTTAAACCCTTCTTCTAATTCCCCATTTCTGACCAGTCTGCGCAGCTGATTATTATTTTCGAATTCCTCAAAACCATTTGAAGAATCCATTCCATTCAAAGTCCCATGGGCGTTACTTTCAACATTGTGAAGCCTACCATTGGAACTAAGCGTTTCGGCCTTCGACACAGCAAGTACACGCTTTCGCCTATGTTTCTGGTGACCATCCTGTATTCGTCCCCGAATGTTCTGAGTTTTCTGATACGACCAATTTCCTGTCTGCAATACCAAACACCAAGAAATGGAAAATCTTTACTTTGCTTGGAATTCAAACTTGTTCATTGTGCAGTCACCAACTGTGTTCAAAATCTTACTAGTTTTCATGCGAAACAAACACTTCAACAGAATTACATGTATTGAAGAAGTGAGAATCAGGTGTTTTTAGTACCTTTTCCGAAGGAAGAAAGCTTGTGGTTATTGGGTTTTGTCTTCGGAAGTCTTGGTCGAGTTTTAGGGTGCCGCTGAGAGCAGTCGAAGGCAAAGAAGCCATAGATAAGAAAAACAGCAAAGCGTGGAGGAGTGAGCAACCAGTGTTTATCGAATTGTTCTTCTTACCTAAATTCTAACACATGCTGGGCGGTTGGGTTCTGACCCGATTTCATTTTCTAAACATCTTAACCCGGCCCAACCTGACCCGTCTTGGTTGGGATGGTTGGTTTGGACAATTGACCCACCAAAATGCCCACCCACCCATAGAATCCAAACAAAAAATTTTAAGTGATTAACCGGCAACAAATTTTCTTCAATGCATGGATGCAGTGAGTGAAGTCACGAAATTCTATTTATATACACAGACGTTTAGGGGGTGTTCGGTTTGCAACTAGCTATTTTCATTTTCCCGAAATGAAAAGGGCTCAAAAAGCGTTTTGTGAGCTTAAGACAAAAACAGCTACAAAAACACCAAAAAAAAATTCATTTTCATTCTCGAACTTTACACATGAAAGTTGAAAATGTCTATTTGATGTTTTCAGCATTTTTAGAGGAATATGGATAGTTTCAATTCAACCATTCTCAGACTCATTTCCACGACCACCATCCATCCCAACCACCACAACCTTGAAGCCACTGCCAAACAGTTGCTGCCCCAACCTTGTCACTTACTACCAACCTCGTCATCGTTGCCCCCTAACCTAACCCCCATCGCTGTTGCCGCCCAACCCAATCCCATCGATGTCGCCGCCCAACCCAATCCCATCGATGTCGCCCTCAACCCAACCCCCATCATTGTCGCCACCCAACCCAAACCCTGTCCCCATCGCCGTCCAAGGGGAAAGAGCTCAGCCCTTACTAAGCTGGAGGGATTTGAGGGCAACAACAATCTTCATAATCTTCTCAGTGATTAGGGTTGTGCTCATATACATTACTCCTTTCCAGATTGTGGCAGTGCTGCTTGGGGTCTATGTGCTTCGGCATCCACGGTTCAGATGTAAGATCTGCACTTGTCAATTTCTTCAAGAGACTACCATCCAAGTCAAATATGATGCTATGAGATGGAAGCCATCACCTGCAGTGAATTATCTTTATGTTTTGTAAGAAAGAGGAGGTGGGTTAAGGTGGGTTTTGCAGAGAGAGAGAGAATGGAAGAGAAGAAAGGAGGCTACCATACACATTTTCACTATATTTGTTTTTCAGAAATGTTTTACTATACACTACAAGACTTGTTTTTAAATCTCGGAAATGTCTGATTAATTTTCTCATTTTCATTTTTTGGGTGCAAACTACGAAAATGCGAAAACGTTACCAGACGACCCATTGTCTTCCTGCATCCACTTAACATGTTTTCACAAAATAGAATTTGAAAAAAAAAAAAAAAGAGATTTGGTGTGGAGAACGGAGCATAAGCACAAATTCTAACCGATGGTCAAAAATAAATTTAAGGGTTTTCAAATTATCGTGCTGAATTCAGGGTCTGAGCCCTTCGCGAAAGTTGTACATCTCGTCCTTACGAGTGCGACGATAAAGACCGTAGGTTGAGATGACTCCTTATGAAGAAGTTACGAGGCTTGCATATAGGTTCTGCATCGGCCAATGCGAGACTTATATGTGGCGGTCTCCGTTCATAACTTCAACAAAGGGGTTTCGGGCCACTTTTTATTTGAAACAAACCAAGAAACATCATCCTGTCATCGCCAGGGATGCAATCCCACAAACCCCGATGCCTAATTCAGAGCGAGTTGCCACCTGAAAGCGAAAACAAAACCTGCATAACTTCCTAATGAGTTTTTGATTGATTCTGATGAAGATGAGTCTCTAAAATTGGAGTAATTGATTCGTTGGGAAAATTAAATATTGTTAAGACTCAAGAATCGTGCAAATCACAGCTATTTTGACGGAGATCCAATATTGATCGCTGGTAAAATTCCAAAAACTAGCATCTTTTTAATCTGATTGTTACACCCCGTCCCAAAAAGGTGGGCCTGGGATGTACGGCCGTAACCCGGAGGGTGACGTAGCCTAGACTCGCACACACAGAAGACAAGAACTGAAGAAAATGAAACACACGGGACACCGCTGGGCCCATATCATACATTCAACAGTATCAGAGCAACTACGATGACAATATAACATACGAGAGTACAGGAATGGAAGCAATTGAATATAACTCAAACTAAACAAGGATAAGTCCCTACTCCCTCAGGACGGATGTAGAGTCTGTAGAATCCCTCTTCTCGCGTCGTTGGTCAACTCAGGTATTCCCTGAGGGGGCGCAAAAACAAGGGTGAGTGGATGGAAAAATAAATAGTTTCGTAACCGTTTCTGAAAACATATTACATAACCCCCTACTGTAAAAACCAACATATGTACTAGAAATATCAACTACTAACAGAACCAAGTATAAAGTGCACACCATCGATCAAGCACATACGATACCCTCAGATATCCTCAGGGTAAAGCTTGTACATATAAATAGTAAACCCCGTGTAAGCATCAGGGCAAGCTTGCATCAGAAAGAGCTAGCTAGTGGGGTCTTCGGCGCTGGTGAACAATCACATGAAAGCTGTGTCCTACGACCTTATTCCGGGTACTAAGAATGTACATGTGCGACTAAGTGTGCATATCAACTAACTAACAACCTCCACAATATAACATAATATATATATATATATATAAAGTACTACTATATACTGAACTTCAATGAAACCATCATTTTAAGAAAACAAAACTCATCCACTCACGGTGAATCGGGGCTATTGAACTCGTGCGCCTGAACTGCTTGATTGCGGTGTCCAACTGGAGCTCAGGTACCTAAGAAGTTTCCCAAATTTAACAGTCAGAAATCCACAATTTAAAACATCGCTCAAAACCATAATCTCCCCTATTTAACCGTATCTCAAATGGCGAAATGGAGCTCGCCATTGGATCTGGAATGTCGAAACGCTTTGAAAAAGTGGTCGGTTGTGTAGGTTATTTTGATTGGCTGTCCTTAAACAAAAAAGTTGTAAAAATGTGTAACAAGCTCAATTAGTTTTATTTCTAGATCTTTAGATTAATGGAAGAAGCTTGGAAGATTGAAGGAAGATGATGATTGAAGATGCATTCATAATTGTTGATCTCTTGCATATTTTAGTTGAGTCAAAACCTAGTTCCTTAATTTATTGAGTCAAAAACTTTTTATTCACGTTAAAGGTTTAATGAGCAATTCTATTTGAATAAGGTTTTAAGGTTTTCTGTGACTAGTCATCTATTTCTGCATGTGGCATGTTGACCGCATGTCTGACTGTGACAGATTGTTGCATGGTTTTAACCGGACATGTCTTTATCCAGCGGGTAGTCAACTTAACCCTACTAACCCGATTTTGCTTAGATTAAGGAAAAAGCAAGTTTTGTTGTCCAAATCTGGTCCATTGATCTCTTATCCTTTCCCCTCTATTTAAGCATAAACCTCACAAGCTTTTCATTAGGGTTTTCAAGTTTTAAAGTTCACAAACATTTTGAAAAGCTCTCATCTTTACCGCTGCAATTTTTCTCTTCGGTCCTTGCATGTTCTCTTGAGTGCGTAGTTCACTCATATAGAGTCATCATAAGATAGTGAGGATTGCTAGCGTTTGAATCTTGTTTCAAAGTTGTTTCTCTTAGAAATTATCTTAAGCTAACTTTGGAAGAAGGTTCATCTTTCCTAGTCGGCTTGTTTTTAAAAGTTCTATACTTTGAGTCGAGTTAGGAGTGTGCAACTATAGTCTCTCATGTTCATGCATGTTTGTAGACTTAGTTGAGTTATAGAGGTCATTGACCTTAGTAGGTTTGCTGCCCAGTTTGTACCTGCAAGCAGTAAACTCAGTCACCGTTTCATTTTCTGGGAGTTTACTACTTTCTGGAAATGTATCTGTGATTGGTCATAAATCACCACAGCATTTATACATAGGTGCCACGTTATAAGAATACTTGTGTATGTCCGTATAACGTGATTGACCAAATGAGGATCCGCTGGAAGTGGAGTGATTGAGAAGAAGCCGCACGAGAGATCGCTGCATCTAAGTTATGTACTTTAGATATTGAGCTTGGTTGAAATCTTGTATTGGGCATCTTTTGTCATTTCATAGTGGAAGACCGGTCTTTTGATAGACCCCCGGTTTTTTATCCCTTGGTAGATTTTTCTGGGTACCAAAACTCTGTGTCCATCTTTGTGTATCGTTAAACATTCAGCTTAATTAAAATTGGATTTAATTTTGCACCAATTCACTTAACATGCAAACTGGACAAATCTCCTGACTGGTCATCTTAACTACTGCATTAGAAACAGTGGATTCAATAAGTTGTAGTTATGGATAGCTCGCGAATATCTAACTCACTGATTTCGTTGAGGACCTAAGTTGGCATTGCATCTGAGTGTTGTTGAACAATTCACAAGTATCCACAAATTATATTTGTTAAGTGATTGATATTTTAACTTCGGTAAAGACAAATACATTAAATAGTAAACTGTCAAAGTTCATCACAACGGTGATTGGTCATCTTTGTGATTATTGTTTGTGCTGTTTGATAAAGAAGAGGGATTTATTTTAAAATACCCCCCTCATTGCCAACCTGCAGGTTGGCTTTGGCCAACATCAGTCAACGGTATTGACCAGCGGTTGCAGGTTGGCAATGAAGGGGGTATTTAAAAATTAATTCCCTTTTGGTTAACAAACAACACAAACAGATCACACAGATGACCAGTCACAGTGTGATGAACTTTAACAGATTAAGTACTTGATGGATATTACTTGTGGATGCTTGTGATTTGATCAACAACACTCATATGCAATGCCAACTTAGGTCCTCAACGAAATCAGTGAGTTTGATATTCGTGAGCTATCCACAACTACAACTATATCAAACCAGCGTTTCTAATGCAGTAGTTAAGATGACCAGTCAGGCAGAATTATCCAGTTTGCATGTTAAGTGAACTTGTGCAAAATTAAATCCAATTTTAGTTAAGCCGAATGTTTAACAGTACACAGAGATGGACACAGAGTTTTGGTACCCGGAAAAATCCACAAAGGGATAAAAAACCGGGGGTCTATCAGAAGACCGGCCTTCCACTATGAAATGGCAAAAGATGCCCAGGACAAGGTTCAGACCAAGCTCAATATCTAGTTACCTAACTTAGATGCAGCAGTCCCTCGTGCGGCTTCTTCTCAATCACTTCACTTCCAGCGGATCCTCGCTTGGTCAACACGCTACAAGGACATACACAAGTATTCCTCTAACGTGGCACCTAAAGTGTATGCTGTGATGATTTATGACCAGTCACAGATTTATTTCCAGAAAGTAGTAAACTTGCAGGAAATAAAACCGTGGCTGTGTTTGATGCTTGCAGCTATAAACTGGGCAGCAAACCTACTAAGGTCAGAGACCTCTAATACTCAACACCGTCTACAAACATGTATGAACATGGGGGACAAGTGTTGCACACTCCTAACTCGACTCAAAGTATGGAAACTTTAAAACAAGCCGAACTAGGAAAGATGAACCTTCTTTCAAAGTTTGCTTAATGTGATTTCTATTGAAAACAACTTTGAAAACAAGATTCAAATACTAGCTATCCTCACTTTCTTATAAGGCTTCTATATAAGTGAACTAGGCACTCAAGAAGGCAAGCAAGAACCGGAGAGGAAAAAATGCAGCTAGTCAAAGAGAGTTTTTCAGAAAATTTATGAAATCTTTAGCTTGAAAACCCTTTATAAGAATTGAACCCAAATCAAGAACAATAAGGTTCAAAACATATGCAACCCTTAAATCATAACAACATCTCTATATGAGTGAACTAAGCACTCAAGAGAATGAAGAGGAAAACAAAGAGGGCTGCAGTAAAATGAGAGTTTGAAAGATATGAAAATTATGTTCAAAACCCTAGCCGTAATAGAGGATGAGGTTGTGTTTATATAGACACAAAAGGATAAGAGATGAACGGCCAAGATGAAACCTTAAAAACTCTCTTTTACCGGAACCTAGGCAGATCCGAGTGAGTGGGGTGAGGTTGACTAACCGGAGGATAAAAGCATGGGATGTTTATTCAATCTGTCAGAAAAAGCAGTCAACCTCCACGTGCAGGAAGAAGATGACTAGTCACAGAAAAACTGAATTCCTTATTCTTGTAGGAACAAGTAAAAAAACCTTAAAGTGTTTTGGAAACGTTTTGACTAGAAAACATAAGGACTAGTTTTTGACACAAAATATTAATGCAAATGAACCCTACATGTGAATGCATCTTCAATCATCATCTATCTTCACAACTTCCAAGCTTCTTCAAATTTCCTAAAATCTAGAAATAAAACCTAAAGACTAATTGAGCTTGTTACATTATTTACAATGTTTTTGTGACAAGGATAGCCAATCATAAAATATCCTACAGCGGTCATCGTTGACTTTGACCCATCAACGTTGACTGACGATCAACTAACGACGGCCGTTAACTTTAATGGCTGACTAACGGTCGCCGTCACCGGAATCTGGGAAAATTCCAGCGACTTTTCCTATTTTCCGCGAGCTCTAAAACCTTCATTTCTCAATCATTTTCAACAATCTTTATGTCTAAGTTCATCTATGGAATGCAAGGAATCAAAAAAATCAAGTTTTCAGAACTCACCGATGCGTAATTTGGCCGGAGTCACGCCAAAAAGCTCTCAGATTCCGTCGAGCTTGTTGCCGGCGATTATGAGGGTTTTTGGAGCCGATCCTTGGTGCTCTGAGTTCGTCTAGTCGAGCTAAACGTGTTTATGGTGCCAAAAATCCCGATTGGTGGCCAGAGCTGGGACGTCGGCGGTGAGAGGGCGTCGGCGGCTGTGTTGGGCTTGGGTTTCCTCTTTTGGAAACCTGGGTCAAAACCGGGTTTTGAAACCCCCAAACCGGCTTCCACTATTTCCCAAAATATCTTCCCTTGCCCAATCACCCGCTGCCACCTGTCACACTCCCACACACACACAATCATTTTTCGTTTGTCATGCCTTCGTTACAACTTGGAATCCAATTCCGTCTCCGCGGACTCTTCGTAACGTCGAGCCCTACGCATAGAGCACAATATCGGTTATTTGAAATTTCATTGTTTAACAGTCAAACCGTTGACCAAGTAGGGGCATTTTTGTCATTTCCCCAATATTTTCGGGACGGGTTGTAACATTGATGATTTTAATATAACCCAAGCAAAGGCCCAAATACAGAAGCACACACTACCAAAAAAAAGGACTTTAGACTACACCTAATAGGCATCATCAAATAAAAAAATCGATGACATATGCAGAATATGCATCGAATTTATGAATGATAGAGCCTAAACTATTAGAGGCATCAGTAGTTATATTTAACGAAGCCTGTTATAGCTAAAATGGCATTAGTTTAATTAAGTATACCGAGGTCTTCATGCCTATTAGAAAACAACGCTGTTTTATTTTTGATACCTTTTCTACAAATGAGGAAAACGTGCCATCCCCAGCACCCTAATTCCTTTCCTTTACAATTTTAGCCATAACTTGCACAAGTTCAAAACTCCCCACCTCGTCGCCGCCTGCCGCAATCAACACACCTTCTTTACTCCCGTAAGACCTCAGCTGGTCCTCTCTCCAGCCCGTGAGCTTCGTCGCTGCTTCTCTAGTCAGCGACTGAAACCTTCATCGCCTTTAACCTTTGCCCAATCTCTGCAGACCTTGTCTACTTCAACTACGGTTTCCTCTCTCTTGCCTTCTCCTCCTATCTTCTCTTCTCTTCATATAAATCTCAATTGGGGAACCCAACCTTCCATTTTCTTATTTGGTTCGCCTTATGTCATTTCCTGTGCTTCTCCATCATGAACCACAGATTACGCCGGTGATGGTCGGTGAGTTTTAGAATCGAAAGTCAAAATATGGGAGTGCAAGTGGTAATTGCGTAGTCGGACTTCATGGGTTTTTCATTCGATTTGTAATGGGATGCAAAAATTACATGTTCAATTTCATTTTTTTACTTTAATATTCGTCAATTTTCAAATGTTAATTTTTAGGATTTTTTTAGAGATTCATTTTGCTTAGCTCAATTCAGTTACTGATTTATTCATTTCTTCTTATTGGGAGTTTAATTTCATTGATTTTCTTAGATTGGAAGGAGCATGCTCCATTGATTTATCTCTAGATTTGACGTTCCGTTTTCTGACGCTCGGAGTCTTCGTTTCTGGTCATTCCAATAAGAATTTGCTAAAGAAATGAAGCCTTTGCTAGGTATGATTCAAAAGATAAGCTAGATTTGATATTTATTCTGCTAATTGAAGGGAAAAGTTGAGGAATTTCCTGCGGCAAAGGGGTTGCAGAGGTATATTTCTCTTCAATTTAAGTCAGTTTCAGTGTAATCTAACGATATGCTAGAACTTGATGTGCATTGCAGGAGCTTTGAATTGGCATTTGAGTTCATTCTATTCAATTTCTTCAATGGGTCTGGTATTCAGAGTTGTTTATATTTGACTTCTTTACTGATTATGATGTTTCTAATAGTTAATTCATTCTAGGAAGTACAGAATAGGAGCAATTGCTTGCTCTCATTCGTGTATATATGTGTGTGGTTTCTACAAATTCAAAACGATATTCAATCATTCATTACAAGAGGAGGAGAATGTGTGGAGAACCCTTGTCCGTTTTGATCCTTTTAAATTATATTGTTTGTTGAAGAAAAAATTACTAGGGAAAATCCCAATCAAATAGCTTATTGCTATGCTCTGCTGCGTCTGCCATACTTCTTATGTATACATTCTTCAATTCCTCTCTAAAAAACTGGAATTTTGATAAAGATTACGATAAATACTACTTGGGTTCCAGAAGTTTAAACTTGTTAGTAGTTATATTTAGAGGCTCCACCAAATTCGATCAGTAAACAAGTCGATTAAGGGTTGTTATCACATTTGAACTTGTTTGTAGCTTTTAACTTCATAAGTTTTGTGGTTTTTTTGTTCAAATTTTCTTTGTTTCAATTTCTGTTATGTCTTTCAAATTCTGTTTTGTTTTTGTTCTTCTTATACAAATCTGCTTCTTCCAATTTGCAGGAGGTTATTGTTTCTTATATGCAGAGAGTGTCGAGCTTAACTCCACTTCGTAAGACTACAAACTTCTTGCTCCATTCTTTGTTTTTTCTCCGGTTATGTATATAGAGAAGATGTTTTTGTTCTTGAGTTTCAAGTGATGTGTTGTATATTGGTTCCAGAATAATATGAGATAATATCTTGTCTTTTACTCAGGGATATCAAACTGATTAGGTGGCTTAATATCCTTTAAATAGTTGTGTAGATCCTGTATAATAAAGTAGAATATTTGTAGGATATTTGTATCTTAGACTTAATGTAATATTGGCTATCCTTGTAACAAAAACATTGTAAAATCATTCACATGCTCAATTTAGGTTTTAGAAGTTTAGGATGAAGTTTAGTGATAGGTGATTGAAGTGAAGATCAAGAAATGAAGACAGGTTCAGTTGCACTGTGATTAATTCAGCATGTAGCATCATTTGCATATGCATAAGGATTTCATAAACTTAGGTTTAAAATTGAGAAAAATGTGTTCTTCATCAAATTCCAGTTTTCACATGTTTGGTGACTGGTCACCTTAAGCATTGCTTTTGACAGCTCAGTTCCTGACAGCGACTGGTGATCAGTTGCTTGACGAGATCAGTGGTTTATCCGGTTTTAACAGGTCATGTTATTATCCGGGTTGACTGAACATCTGTTTAACCGTTGTGTAGTCAACTGGTGACTGGTCACCTGACAGAACACTCTTTTACCCGGTTTAGACAGGTCATGTCTTTATCCGGCTGAAGCATGCTTTTAACCGCTGTGTATTCAAATGCATCCCACTATCTCGATTCTGCCTAGGTTAAAATTGCTTAAGAAAATCTCAGACGCTCCTCTTGTGAGATCTGAGCCGCCCCTTTCACCTCTTCCTTGGCTTTAAATACCAAACTCTATCCGCCACTTTTCTTTGGGGTTTTTGCATAAAGCATTTCAAACATTCATCTTTCAAAAACTCTCTTATCTTGCTGCCTCCTTGTTCGGAATCATATCTTACATCTTTGTGAACTTTCATTCTTGTTAAGTTTCTACAAGGATTCATAAGTTGGCATGCACATGAATTTCTTCTAAGTTTCAGTTCTTTTCAAAATCATATTCTTGAAGGAAACCTTGAAGAAGTTCTTATCTTCACCGTTTCAACTTCCTTGTTTTTCAAAACTCATTTAGGTTAGAAGTTGAAATAGTGGTCGTTGATCTTGTCTCCCATGTTCACACATTATTTGAGACAAGATTGATACTTAGGAGTCTTTTGACTTCATGTTTTTCTGCCCAGTTTTGTAACTGTCGTAGAGGAACACTCAGTTGTCCAGCGGTTTTACTGAAGCTCTTTAGCTCTCTGTAACTCGGCTGGTGACTAGTCACATATAATCACAGCTTATACATTTGGTGCCGCTGACCAGACATACGTGTATATTCTCTGGAAAGTGAATGACCAGTCATCTGTACCACTGGAGGTGAAGCGATTGAAGAAGAAGCCGCACGAGGATTTGCTGCATCTAAGACTAGGTACATTAGATATTGAGCATTGTATGAACCTTGTATTGGGCATCTTTTTGCCGTTTCATAGTGGAAGGCCGGTCTTCTGATAGACCCCCGGTTTTTTACCCTTTGGGGTTTTTCCGGGTACCAAAACATTGTGTCCATCTCTTTGATTTGTTAACCACTTGGCTAATCATAAAATCAGATTTAATTATGCACCAACTTGACTTAACATGCAATCTGGACAATATCGAGTGACTGGTCATCCTATAAACTGCTGCATTAGAACCGCTGGAATTGAGTAGGCTGTAGTTGTGGATAGCCCGCAGAGTTCATCTTCACTGAATCTGTTTTGGGAACCTAAGTTGGCATAGCATTCGAATGTGTTTTGAACAACTTCACAAGCATACACAAACTGTTAATTAAAGGACTGGTCACATATTTTAGTGTGGAAACCAAGTGACTGGTCACGTTGTTCAGTACAGAAACAAAGGTTAGAGTTCATTACTTTAGGTGACTGGTCACCTAAGTAATCTGTTGTGTGAATTGTTTGTACTTGCCGTGACTTAATTGAAAATTACCCCCCTCATTGCCAACCTGCAATTGGCATCAGAGCAGGGCTTTAGATATACATAAAGCCGGTCTAGGGACTGGTTGGTTAGGGGTCTAGTCATGGAAAGAGATCGAGTAGCCGGTTCGGTGAATTCACCTCCCTACTTCGATGGCACAAACTATGCTGCTTGGCGTGATAAATTTGAAATCTTTCTTGATGCTTATGATGAGTTTGCATTTCAGTATTTGTCTATTGAATGGCGTCCTCCGTTTAGAATCGTTGACGGTGAGAGAGAGAACATTCCAAGAGATGACTGGACACAGGTCCAAGTCAGTGCGTCTAATGCAAATAAGAAAGCTAGGAATGCTATAGCTGTTGCTGTATCCAGTGCGCAATATTCACATATTCAACACTGTACAACAGCTAGGGAAGCTTGGGATAGATTGCGTGTCATTCATGAGGGTGATGACCAGGTTCGGGATTTAAAACTTGAGATGGTCCTCTCCGAGTTTGAGGAGCTTAGAATGACCGATTCAGAGAGCTTCTCTGATTTTTATCTTAGAGTTGAGAATGTCACTAATTCTGCAATGAGTCTAGGGTCACCAATTTCAGAACTTACGGTTGTACAAAAAATCTTAAGGGTGTTGCCTAGAAGGTTTTCTGCGAAGAAGACCGCGATCAAAGAATGTCAAAACATGTCTGACATAAAGCTTCCTAAACTTGTTGGAAAATTGAAAACCTATGAGCTTGAGTTAAAATTGGAAGAGAGTATGCACAAAAAGGACAAAGGTGTTGCACTGCAGAGTGTGACCGATCACCCAGAACCCAAGAGTTTCAAGTCTGACCAGTCATCTTCTGTGGATGATGATATGGCATTATTTGTGAAAAGGTTTAGAAGAATCTTAAGGGATAGAAAGGATCACAAGGGTAGTACAAGTTATCCTAGAGAGTCAAAGTTCAAACCTCAAGGTGAAATGACTAATGAAAAGAAATTTGAAAGGAACTCAGGGTCTAGAGATAACAAGTTCAAGAAGGGTCCGATTAAATGTTTTACTTGTGGTGGGACTGGTCACATTTCTGTTGATTGTGCTAACAATAGGAAAAAGTCATACAAAGGCAAGGATAAGGCCTTGAAAGCATCTTGGAGTGATAGTGAGGATGAGGAATCACTTCACTCTAACTCTTCTTCTGATAATGAAGATGATGAGATTGCCTTTGTTGTTAGAATCTCTGATCACAACTCAGTGGGTGAGGAATCCGAGTCGGGTTCACAACACATGACTGATGATGACCAGTCACCTGAGATGTATTGTCCTGTTTTTCATGATTATGATGCTCTTCCAGAGAATCAGACTTATGAGAAGATGTGTGAAAGGTATGATGCCTTATTTGATGAAACTTGTGTGATCAAGGCTGATAACATTGAGCTGAAAAAGCGCTGTAATGAGTTGGAACTGGAAAAGGCTGCACTCTGCCTCGCTTTAGAGGATTACGAGACCGGTCATTCACATAGAGAAAGGGAGAGTGCAGATGACCAGTCATCTAAGTCTAGATTTGAAGTCTTGTATGCACAGATGTGTGTTGAAAATGAAAAGGTTAAAAAGGAAAACAAAGATCTTAGGCATCAATTGTGCATTTCGGAAAATGACATCAATCTCATGCATAGTAAAAGTCTTAAGTTGAAGGAAGAAGTTGAGTCACTCAAGCAATCTAATGTCTACTTGGTTGAATACAATAAATCACTGCAAGTAAAGGTCAATGATCTGTCAATTGGTTCGGCTAAGTTGGATAAGATGCTTAATGTTGGGAAAAGTCACAATGATAGGACTGGTCTAGGTTTTGTTGCTGCTGGGTCTGGTCCCTCAACTTCACAAACGAGGTTTGTAAAAGCAACAGTAGCAACATCATCTAAATCACCTGTCAAGTCTGTTGCACCGGAATCTAGAGTCAGCACTAGCAAAAAGAGTCTTCAAGTGTCTTCAAGTTCCACTGGTCTGTTAAATTCTAGATTTGTGCCCACATGCCATCATTGTGGAATGACTGGTCACATTAGGCCAAACTGTAATAAGCTAAAGAACAAGAGTGTGACTGGTCACAATAATTCACTCAGAGAACAGGTTAATCGACTGCTAGTTGAAGTAACTAGAATAGCAAAACTTGTTGAGTCATCTTCCCCATCACCCAGTGTTTCTCAAAAGAAGTGGGTAAAGAAAAATGAAACCTGTCTTGTTGCATTGTCTGTTTTGAATGTGCGTGATCCAACTCGTTGGTACATTGACAGTGGCTGTTCCAAACACATGTCTGGTGACAAATCTGTCTTTGTAAATTTTAAGAATTTTGATGGTGGTTGTGTTGAATTTGGAGGTGGTGAAACTGCTAAGATGACTGGTCAAGGTAGTGTTAAACTTCCGGGTCTACCAGTCCTTGAAAATGTAAGGTATGTAGAAGGCCTTAAGTCCAACCTTATCAGTGTATCACACCTGTGTGATCAGTGGGCTGAGGAAGTCTGCATGTCAACAAAAGGTTGTAGGATTATTGATAGCAAGGGTCGGGATCTAGTCAGGACAGGCAGATCTAATGACAACTGCTATACTCTTGATAGCCAAACCCTGGCTACCAAGGTGACCTGTCACTCTGTGACTGATAAGACCACTGCTTTATGGCATCAACGGTTAGGACATATGAACTTCAATGATTTGTACACCTTGGCCAAAAAGCAGCTTGTTAGAGGTATTCCTGAACTAGATAAGCCGTCTAAACACATTTGTGGACCATGCCAGTTGGGCAAATAGTCACGTGTCGCACACAAGAGAGTCAAGGATGTTGGGACTAGTCACCCCCTTGAACTCATTCACATGGATCTTGTTGGTCCAGTTCAAACCGTGTCTGTTGGTGGTAAGAAATACATTCTTGTGATTGTTGATGATTTCAGTAGGTTTTCTTGGGTGTCCTTCTTGAGAGAAAAGTCTGATGCTTTTCAAAATTTTGTGATGGTATTCAAGCAAATTCAGAATGAGGTTGTGACTGGTCACCCCTCTGTTGTCAGAATTAGGACTGATCATGGCACTGAGTTTGAGAATTCCTTGTTTGCTGAGTTCTGTGCCAGCATGGGCATAAAGCATGAGTTTTCGGCTCCAATTACCCCTCAACAAAATGGAGTTGTTGAGAGGAAAAATAGAGTCTTGATTGAAATGGCTAGAGTGATGCTCAATAGCAAAAATCTAGCTAAAAATCTGTGGGCCGAGGCCATTAATACTGCTTGCTATATTTCCAATCGAGTCTACTTGAGACCAGGCACATACCAGACTCCCTATGAGATCTGGAAAGGGAAGAAACCAATGATCAGTCACCTAAGAGTCTTTGGCAGTACTTGTTACATATTGAGAGATAGGGAACACCTTGCCAAGTTTGATCCCAAGAGTGATGAAGGCATTTTTCTTGGGTACTCCACGACCAGTCGAGCCTATAGAGTTTTCAATCTTAGAACCAATACCATCATGGAGTCCATAAATGTCACAATTGACGACCTTGATGCGTCAGTTGATCAAGCCTTAGATGAGGATGGTTTGTTTCCGGAAAAGGTCACTGAGTCTTCTAGTGAGACTCAGACAGAACAAGATGACCAGTCATCCGGTTCTGATTCTGAAGGGTCGGATGTGTCTAGTCAACCACCAAAGAAAAAGCCAAATTGGGTAGTGTCTAGACACCCTGAACAGAACATAATTGGGTCAGCAAAAGAAGGTGTGAGGACTAGAAGTCAGATCCAAAGTGAAGTAGCACATGTGTGTTATGTCTGCACAGTAGAACCTAAGAACATCAAAGAGGCTCTCATCCATGAGGAATGGGTGCTTGCCATGCAAGAAGAGCTGAATCAGTTTGAGAGAAATCAAGTCTGGACATTGGTCAAGAGACCAGTCACTTCAAATGTCATAGGAACAAAGTGGATCTTTAAGAATAAGAGTGATGAGACTGGTCACATAGTGAGGAACAAGGCTAGGCTTGTTGCTCAGGGATATTCTCAAGTCGAAGGCATCGATTTTGAGGAAACTTTTGCCCCTGTAGCTAGACTTGAGTCAGTCCGTTTGTTGTGTGCTATTGCTTGTCATCTTAAATTCAAGTTGTATCAAATGGATGTCAAAACGGCATTTCTCAATGGATACTTGAATGAGGATGTGTTTGTTGAACAACCAAAAGGCTTTGAGGATCCTCATATGCCCAATGGTGTGTATAAGTTGAAAAAGGCATTGTATGGTTTGAAACAAGCTCCTAGAGCTTGGTATGATAGGTTGTCTAGTCACCTTCTGTCGAATGGCTATACACGCGGATCAGTTGATAAGACCTTGTTCATTAAGCAAACTAAAAGTGATGTTGTGGTTGCTCAGATTTATGTTGATGATATTGTTGTTGGTTCCACATCCGAATCTCAAGTCCAACAGTTCATAAAGATTATGACTAGTGAATTTGAGATGAGTCTCATTGGTGAATTGAATTATTTTCTTGGTTTGCAAGTTAGGCAAGAAGAGACTGGTCTCTTCATTTCTCAATCCAAGTATGCTGCAAACCTTGTTAGCAAATTTGGATTTTCCTCTGCCAAACCCGCTAGAACCCCCATGAGCAAATCCACCAAGTTGTCTAGTGATAAAACCGGAAAGAGTGTTGACCAGACACTCTACAGAAGTATGATTGGCAGCTTGCTATATCTTACAGCAAGTAGACCAGACATCTCCTTCTCGGTTGGAGTATGTGCTCGCTTTCAAAGCGACCCTAGAGAGTCTCATCTTCATGCTGTAAAAAGGGTCATCAAGTACATTAGTGGGACATTATCTTATGGTATTTGGTACACATTTGACACAAATACCAATCTTGTTGAGTTTAGTGATGCTGACTGGGCAGGATGTAGTGATGATCGGAAAAGCACCTCCGGTGGTGTCTTTTATCTAGGAAACAACATGGTTTCTTGGTATAGCAAGAAGCAAAATTCGGTTTCGTTGTCCACTGCTGAGGCAGAGTACATAGCAGTAGGTAGTTGCTGCACACAGTTGCTTTGGATGAAGCAAATGCTCAGTGACTATGGCATAGTCCAGGACCAGTTCCTCATTTACTGTGACAACACGAGTGCTATATGCATCTCGGAGAACCCAGTGCAGCATTCTAGGACTAAACACATTGATATTAGGCACCACTTCATTAGAGATCTCGTTGAGTCAAAGACATTAATGCTCAAATTTGTTCCTTCGGAAAAACAACTGGCTGACATCTTAACAAAACCTTTGGAGGATCAGGTTCTGACTGGTCTCCGCAAAAGTCTTGGAATCTGCTCTATTGATTAGTATGACTAGTCACAGTTAGTGCTTGTACATTTTTCAATTCCTACATATCATGCATCATGTTTTAAATTGAAAAACACCACTCAAACTGGTCTCCCTTGGGTTGATATTGCGAATTGGATATTTGATTGGATATATTTGAAGCCCTAGGTTGAGTCAAATAGTCATAATCCCGTTTTCTTGATCAAGAAGTAAAGAGTGCATATTCTAAAGATTGTTGATTTAAATTTGTCTTCTTCACTTTCTTAACTCCCTTACTACTTGATGATAACTAATCATTTTGAGTCTTGAGTTTTCAAAAAGTGTGTAGTAAAAAGAAAAATTGGAGATTTTCCTCGAAAATGAAAACGAGAAGGACAATAAGGCCCTAACTCAAAAGAAAAATAAAATCAAAAGATTAGGGTTTTGGGCTTGAGTCAAAGAAAAGATGTGCCAATGTTGCACCACTCCTTGAAATTGAGATGTTTATCATTGATCTACACTAAAAATTAAATTTCGCAAGTTTTCACTTGATTAATAAGTCTAAAGATGTTGTGGGTGCACGGCATAGTGGGTCATCAAATGGTAATCTGTTTTCTTTGTATTATACACTCAATATGACTAGTCATCCCTCTCCCAAATATGTTGTCTGACTTAGCCATTGAATCATTTCTATCCATTGAATATGCTCTTGGGAATGTCAAACTAATGTGTGAGAATCAGTTTGGGTCCAAAAATAAATTCATGCACTTAGTTGAATTTGTTTATTTTTGCATCACATTAATTCAAGCACTAACCATGGAAGGTTGTACTAATCAATAATGTTTAGTTGTCGGCTATAAGTAAATGTTTGATCATTAATGTGTTTGTTTCGGAATCCGAAATGTGAGTGGGTCCTCATATTTTTGTGTGTTGGTTGACTGGTATAGACCACCATAATAACCGTTACATTTTTTTTGAAAAGGGGTATAGTTGTGAACCGGTTCCTCTTTAATAAAAACGTCTCCCCAGGTTGTCTAGTGTTTTGCCACGTGTGATCTGGTCATAGACCAGTGTGTTCTTTCGAGTTCCATGGCAGCGGTTCCGAATTAGGGTTGAGTGGGTATTTAAAGCAAGGGTTCGGCCTCTCTTCATTTCATCTCATTTTCGCCGCTCTCAAACCTTTGCCAAAATTCTCTAACTTCTCAGAAATTCCTTCAAGCCCCTCTCAATTCTCACCGCCACCATGTTTCTGGCACTGCTAATTGCACACTTGGTGCATCTCCGGTACGGATCTGACTCCGACGAGGAGCCTCAGGTCGTCGTGTCTGAACACGCCGCAGAATCGCAGTCAGACTTCGTATCAACACCCTTGGCTGGTCCTGACAACCATGAAAAGAACTCTGATAAACCTCCTGAAGAGTCCTCTGCTCGCCCATCTTCTGTCCAGACCAACCCATCTCCTCCTCCAAATAGCCGCAGCAAACGTGTGAAGCACCTGGCTCCACCGCGAAAAGCACGAGGATCCACCTCTCAGTCGACGACCAGTCAGTCTCGCTTCGTAGATGAAGATGCGCAGAGGTATTACAGCCAAGTCTCTACACGGATGATTGTGACCGAACGAGGGTATCCCATTCTAAACTTTCCTTCCAAATTGGTCAAGTCCTTAGGTATGGGTTGGGTTCAAGAAGTCATTAGGAGCTTAAAGCTTGAGAATTTGGTGGCTGGGTTTCCCAGTTCCTTCCGTTTTAATGTGTCAGTTGTGCGTGAATTTTATGCAAACTTCCCTGTTGTAGAAGAATTTGAGTATGGTATACAGGTTTCGGTTAGAGACACAGTGGTTAGGTTGAGTCCCTCTGTAATTTATGATTATTTCTCTTTGCCTAGTCCTTCAAGTCATGATGCATATGATACCTATCTTGACGAGTCGAGTAGATATTTTATGCATGATTTTTCTGTCTTAGCTTTTCATGACCCACTTGTCCCCTAGCTTTAGGTATTTGGTGCATTTCATTAAAACCAATCTTGTTCCTACCGGCAATGCAGCCAATGTCACCTTAGAAGCAGCCCGTCTAGCAATTCTCTTGTATCATCGTTTTCCTGTTCCGTTTGGTCACCTCATTTATGATGCAATAGTGTCTAAGACTAGGAATTGTGGGAAAATGGAAGGGTCACGTGGTTCTATTGTCTTCCCTTGTCTGATCCATCATCTGTGTGAGACCTCTGGAGTCGACATGTCTGGTCCTGAGGATGTGTTTCAGGCTCCCACCAGTCCTATGACTGCGGATTTTGTGCAAAAGAGTGAGACTGCGGTGAACAACGCTCGAAAGGGTAAGGTCAATCTAGGATCAGTCACTGAGGAGTCACTGTCTGCCACCATTGACGCTGCTGTTAAGAAGGCCACATCACAGCTTCTCGAAGCTTTTGGTGTGAAGAAAAAGAAGAAGTCCAAGACCTCATCTTCGAAGGCGACTGATCAGGAGTGATCAAGTGTTGTTGTTGTGCGGTTGTTTGTGTTTGTTGTTTACTCTCTGTTGTGTCTAGTCTCTATGAACAATATTTATGTTAGTTGTCTTTTTGCTGGTTGTAACTTAATTAGCCCTCTTGGACATTGAGGCTTTTGTGTGTTTGTGTTTGTGGTTTGTGCAGTTATGCTGTTCTGTTTTTAGTTTCTTGAGTACTACATAGCTATGTTGTCATTCTTATTCAGTTCTGCATATTTCCTTAATGTTATCTGACTAGTCCTGTGAGAAGTTCTAAATTTTTATTGACTAGTCATATCTATGCTACTGCTTTCTTCATTGTCTCTGTTTCCGCATAGTTTGTTAAGTTAACTCTCCTTGTGTATCATGTCTGAAGCTTCCGTTTGTGCTCATCCTTTGTCTTCCCATGACAAAAAGGGGGAGTAAGTTTGGAGTTAGGGGGAGTATAAAAAATTTCCATGCTCATAATTGCTTTGTTTTTTCCTTAACTATGAATATCATGTTATGGTACTTAGGGGGAGAAATTGCATACATATACATTTCTTGAGTTTCAGTGCAGGAACATTCATTGACTAGTCACAGTCACTTGTTGACTAGTCACGCATGCATAGATATATATGTGCTTATTGCAGGAACATCTGGTGACTAGTCATTCTCTAGTCAATTCTTGGTGAGTGTGAGAGATGTGAGCATATCGGGTTGTTTTTGTCAAGGAAAGCCAAAGGGGGAGATTGTAGGATATTTGTATCTTAGACTTAATGTAATATTGGCTATCCTTGTAACAAAAACATTGTAAAATCATTCACATGCTCAATTTAGGTTTTAGAAGTTTAGGATGAAGTTTAGTGATAGGTGATTGAAGTGAAGATCAAGAAATGAAGACAGGTTCAGTTGCACTGTGATTAATTCAGCATGTAGCATCATTTGCATATGCATAAGGATTTCATAAACTTAGGTTTAAAATTGAGAAAAATGTGTTCTTCATCAAATTCCAGTTTTCACATGTTTGGTGACTGGTCACCTTAAGCATTGCTTTTGACAGCTCAGTTCCTGACAGCGACTGGTGATCAGTTGCTTGACAGATCAGTGGTTTATCCGGTTTTAACAGGTCATGTTATTATCCGGGTTGACTGAACATCTGTTTAACCGTTGTGTAGTCAACTGGTGACTGGTCACCTGACAGAACACTCTTTTACTCGGTTTAGACAGGTCATGTCTTTATCCGGCTGAAGCATGCTTTTAACCGCTGTGTATTCAAATGCATCCCACTATCTCGATTCTGCCTAGGTTAAAATTGCTTAAGAAAATCTCAGCCGCTCCTCTTGTGAGATCTGAGCCGCCCCTTTCACCTCTTCCTTGGCTTTAAATACCAAACTCTATCCGCCACTTTTCTTTGGGGTTTTTGCATAAAGCATTTCAAACATTCATCTTTCAAAAACTCTCTTATCTTGCTGCCTCCTTGTTCGGAATCATATCTTACATCTTTGTGAACTTTCATTCTTGTTAAGTTTCTACAAGGATTCATAAGTTGGCATGCACATGAATTTCTTCTAAGTTTCAGTTCTTTTCAAAATCATATTCTTGAAGGAAACCTTGAAGAAGTTCTTATCTTCACCGTTTCAACTTCCTTGTTTTTCAAAACTCATTTAGGTTAGAAGTTGAAATAGTGGTCGTTGATCTTGTCTCCCATGTTCACACATTATTTGAGACAAGATTGATACTTAGGAGTCTTTTGACTTCATGTTTTTCTGCCCAGTTTTGTAACTGTCGTAGAGGAACACTCAGTTGTCCAGCGGTTTTACTGAAGCTCTTTAGCTCTCTGTAACTCGGCTGGTGACTAGTCACATATAATCACAGCTTATACATTTGGTGCCGCTGACCAGACATACGTGTATATTCTCTGGAAAGTGAATGACCAGTCATCTGTACCACTGGAGGTGAAGCGATTGAAGAAGAAGCCGCACGAGGATTTGCTGCATCTAAGACTAGGTACATTAGATATTGAGCATTGTATGAACCTTGTATTGGGCATCTTTTTGCCGTTTCATAGTGGAAGGCCGGTCTTCTGATAGACCCCCGGTTTTTTACCCTTTGGGGTTTTTCCGGGTACCAAAACATTGTGTCCATCTCTTTGATTTGTTAACCACTTGGCTAATCATAAAATCAGATTTAATTATGCACCAACTTGACTTAACATGCAATCTGGACAATATCGAGTGACTGGTCATCCTATAAACTGCTGCATTAGAACCGCTGGAATTGAGTAGGCTGTAGTTGTGGATAGCCCGCAGAGTTCATCTTCACTGAATCTGTTTTGGGAACCTAAGTTGGCATAGCATTCGAATGTGTTTTGAACAACTTCACAAGCATACACAAACTGTTAATTAAAGGACTGGTCACATATTTTAGTGTGGAAACCAAGTGACTGGTCACGTTGTTCAGTACAGAAACAAAGGTTAGAGTTCATTACTTTAGGTGACTGGTCACCTAAGTAATCTGTTGTGTGAATTGTTTGTACTTGCCGTGACTTAATTGAAAATTACCCCCCTCATTGCCAACCTGCAATATTTCTTCACTATGGGAAGTTCGTTGCCTCTGAGTATACTTGTTGGTTAGTTGGTTTTCTTGTAGGTAACTTGTTACTAGTTATATTTTGAAGCTTCACCAAATTCGATCAGTAAACAAGTGGATTAAGGACTGGCTTCACATTTGAACTTGTTTGTAGCTTTTAACTTCATAAGTTCTGTGGCTTTCTGTTCTGTCCTTTAAATAGCCCCATATTTGATTATATGATATTATCATGTGTTATTTTATGGTTTTAGTTATAGTTCATGATGCTTTTGTGGTTTTGTGATCTCTTATTCATATGACTACTTTATCATATATTGATTACGTTATATTGGGTACGAATTGCATATGAATCCCTAAACTGAAAACAAGTGTTTAATTTGTTTGCTTGTGGTTTCTCTTTTTGATATGAATCACATATAAACCCATCTGCAGATCAAAGTATGATACACTTGGGACTATATCTTAATATTGGATTTTTGTCACGGTTTTCTTTGGTTTTGTAGGCTGCAGATTTGGTGCTAGTGCACAAGAGCAAATTGATGAGGTTTGAGAAAAGGCAGAGTTTGTATTTCAGTGGGCTTTTGATGAATGATTGTAAGGTAGGGGTAAAATATTCTTAGTACTTTCATCCTATAAATGATGAGCATTTCTAATTAAAGCTTAGTTATGTGCTCTTTGTAAAATTTGTAATGTCCATTTCATATATACTTTTGAAGTACATATATTATATATGTTTTTTGGGATGATAAGGTTATAACCTTAAACTCATGTAACTTCATTTTTGGTATTAATGATATATGACTTTGTGGAATTATAAGTGTATTTTGTTCCATTATGTATTCAAAAAAATTGATGCAATAACTTGTGCCTAAAAACTAATGCTTATGAAGGAAAAAACGATGCTTAAAGATACATTAAGTATCGTGAACTAGTAAGAAACTGATGCTAGTAATGTAAATAAACCTCGCTTTAGATCATAAAGTTCGATGCTAATTCCTAATTGTAGCATCAGTACATTTATAACAAGCGACGCCAAAAACATGTTTAGGCATCAGAAGTCAACGAAATAAAGTCAATATTAAATGCCCTATTAAAAGCGACGTTGTATGTGGTAGACAACATCGGTGAAAAAACGATGCCTTTTCTTACCACTTTAGGCATCACCGCCCAAAACCTCGGTAGGTGGGTGGAATAGGCTGTGGAGAATGTCCGATGCCTAAAGCCTTTTTTGGGTAGTGACATGAAGCCTAAAAAACACAAAAAGACCACATGCTAAGCCCAACACATAACAAATGAGTATTTAAAGTATAATTCAAGCTTCTAGAAAGGAATGAACTACTCCATCTGCCCAACCTTTGAGCTTCTTAGCATCTCTTTCGATTCTTTACTTATCAATACCACCTCTTGTCCTTTTCAAAATTTTCCGCTCCTTACTTGAGTGACAATCTTTGCCAATCTTTCTCACAAATGTTGCATGAAAAAGTGTTTTTTATGTATTTGCAATCTTTTATTTTTCTACATTCAATTCATGAATTTTTTTTTACTATTTTGTAAATTAGTAAAGTTACTTATATGATATTGTTACCGGTTGATGGCTTTGTGGCTAATATCCTGACCTCATTCTCTTCTTCACAACATCCATGACATCCGTTAACTTTATTGGTAAAGTTGCTTGTACCTCTTTATTTCTTTCGAATATATAAAACTGATTTTGTAGATTGTTACAACAACACTTCTTTGTTTCACATTCTGGATGGTGGAGTTGCAATTAGCACCGTGATGGAAATAATGGAATTGTTCACTTGTACTCGTAATAGCATGCTTGTTGATCAATGTGTTTACTATACTGGTTTTCTTGTGAGTCCTACTCTCAAATGCTAATTGTATTGTTATGAACGTAATTATATCTTACATATGAAGATAAGATTAAGATCTTATATGCATTTGTCATTCCAATATTTCTTCTTTTTATTCGTTTTTTTGAATAAAAGCTCTTTTGGAAGTGATATTGACGTGTCCACAACGAGCCTTGAATGTCCTAAACGCAATGAAATATTTGGGAGGAAAATATAACATAAATTTCATATTAAAAAAAAAAGATAAATGCGTGTGTATATCTCATTGCTATTTTAGCTTGCTTTGCCCATTTAATACCATTGACATGAGTATATTCGTAACATTGCTTGGCTTGGCTTTCAATTTTTATGATTTTTTTTTCTGTTTTGTTGTATATTCATCTCCTCTTTGGTGTCCCATAATTTAAATCTAACAAAATTTTAAGGAAAGGTAGACTGTGAATAGACTGCTACTATGTGGCCTTGAATTACTGTACATGAGACCAAAAACTTATTGTCATTTGCTAAATGCACTTGTCGGCATGCAATTACCAATTACAATTGATCAAATGCAATTTATATGATAATCGACAATTATGTGGTTTTAAGCTTTATTTTTATGATGCTTATTAAGGATTAAAATTGGTCGTCCCTCCTTTTCTCCTTTGTGAGCATTGCATGCATTGGCCTTACACATTCTTTATTTTGATAACAAATGAAAAAAATAAACTTCCATTTCAATTTATTATGTAATATACTTTTGTTCCCTTATTTGCATTTTTGATGCCTCCTATGTGCAAGTTCTTGCGCATCTATATCTTCTTATACCCTTGCACTCATCACCATTTTATATAATTTTTTTTAAGTATGTTACTTTTTTCTTGAGCTATATTACACTGGACCTCTACGTAGCCCTCACTTGGTTATATGTGTTTTATTTAGCTCATGGAGACCCTCAAAACAAGTTGCCGAATAATAAGCATAAAGTTACTACAATACCATCCCCTACAATACCCGAAAAACATGTATATATGTTATATCATCCATAGGCGTTTAAGGTGCTATTAGAAAGGCTCAAGGACAAACAACATGCAGTTGTAGATGAGATTTGCTTTGGGAGCCTCTGCAAACAAGAGTGTCCTCAATTGCATGAACCCATTTGCAAGTAATTGGTGCTCTATTGTTAGCTTCTTCTTCGATCTTTCTTTTGTGACAATTGTTTGTTTGATGGTTATAATTCTTTTATGTTTCCAATCTTTCAGGATCAATCTGTTGTTCACACCATTGTTGTGCCCTGCCAATTATATATCAACAACATGATTTTTCAGCTGTTGTATCTCCTTTATTGCCTAACAATATGTATTCAACATCCCATTTGGTTCCTGCAATGCAACCTCAACATTCAATCCCCTTCCACTAGTACCTGTGCCAACTCGATGATGATGATGTCAGACTTTGCATTCGAGATCATCCTTTAAATTTAGTTTCGTTGTTTATTAGACCCAAATTATGATTGTCACCATTATCGTGTAGGATGATTATTGTTTATGCTTGTTCACACCGCTTAACTAAATCTGAATTTGGTTCTCTTATCCCAACCATTACAATTGAGTGTCAGGTACGACTTTCTTTTCAACCACTACAGTGCACTCTTAGTATATATCCTTGTTTACACGATCTTGTTTTCTACTAAATCATGAACGTTATCACCACCCTCCTCAACGACCAATATGTTCAAAATGCGTATTTGCAACCAATGCTTTTGTATGTATCTTATTATGTTTTATCTCATTACTTATTTGATTATCGTTTTGCATTGATTTTGAAAACTGACTATGTCTTCAGTTAGATGCAACAATCGATTTTTCTATCCAAGGTGATACTGCCCACTTTGCTGCTACTACATGCAACCAGCCTTGTATGCAAACACTTCTTGACAAAGCAGCATATTGCCAATTGGTTAGTGTGCATTCTTTGATCACCTTCACTGTGTAGGAAAACAATCATTATTAATAGGATAACTTGTGCAAACGACCAGGTTTATATACCAATGTTTGACGTGAACATCGTCCACTTTTACCTAGTTATTATGGACCTTTTTAAATCATGTGTGGAGATCTTGGATGACATCTCAAGTCCCATAACCAATGCAACTTGAGAAAAGCAAGTGTACCATATGGTACATTCCTTTCCACCTATAGCCAAGTAAATTTATTTGAACAAATATTACATCCCGTTATGTTGTCATCCTAACCTATTTAAAATTGGTTTATTATTAGCTAAAATGTTTGCAAGCTGTTATTTGTGGGGAACACATACATGATTGTGCTTGTCACCTTCGTTTGAATGACCTCTCATTATTTCAAAGATATATTCAGCAGAAAATATATATAAAAAAATGATATATTCAGTAGAAAAAATGAAAGTGAGATTTCTTGAAGAAGATCATTCACTTACCAGATCGTACACACTGGTTTACCAGCCAAGTGAAGGGGAAGAAGAAGAGAAAGAAACCAGTTCGGTGCAATGTGGGAAGAGTTGTGCAAAGGGAGAAAATACTGGACGTCAGTGACTAGATGTAAAATGCAGGGTTGTTTGGTAATTAGGGCATATTAATAACCATCATTTATGCAATCCTTTGCATACCAAAACCGTCAAATTGCACATTCTACTCGCAATCGCATGCAATAGAAAGTTACTAAAGTTTGGTCATTCATAGATTTGCATCATGTCACGCAATAGCATAATTCTAATGTGCAACTCAAACTAGTGAGTCGCAAAAGGCAAAATGGTTTTTTCTTTCAATGAAAATGTAAAGTAATTTAATTTACTAGAAGAGCCAATAGAGGGTACTAGAAAGTACATAACTTACCTATGGATGGAATGAAACTGCAAAAAAAAGGCTGACCATGACAAATAGAACCATCTAATTGCATGAAGAACATGCAATTGCGGCCCAAAACATTGTAATTGAGTGAGGAGCTGACAAACCATGACTAAAGCCACAATTTACAGTCCTAATATGTCTCCAGAACTGAAGCATGGCTCTTCCTAATATGCAGTAGCCCAATTATGAAAATGGACATTGAAAAGCCTGAACCTTGCTAACATGTTACCTTCCCAACATGTCTTTGAAATTGACCCATTTCTCAAATCACCTTTATGAATAGTATTCATTATCCATTTATTCATAATAGTCAACTTTATAATAAAGAACACGAAAAATTAGAAAATAAGAAGAGAAATTTTTTTCAACTAACAAGACAATTCACATCAACCAAATCAAGAATTCAAGAGATTATTCTCCAAAGACATTAATCAACAGGAAAATGCAATTCAAAAAATAAAAATAGATAGACAACGAAATAGAGCATACTAAATAAATAAAGAAAAATATAGTAAATATGTATGAGGAACTCTCAATTGTGCAACGCGGACAGCGAACAGTAAATGCACTCCTAATTCAAGATAAGCTTGCGCATCAAGCATGCTACAATACTACATAGGGTATTTCAACCAACTCCCAAATGAAAATAGGGAATAGAACATGAATGTTAAAGCATAACATAAAACATAATTCCCTCATGAAAATCTCTTCAAGTTTTAGTACAAAAAAAAATCCCTTCAAGTTTGACAAAAACAGAAGAGAGAATTTGATTATAGGTGGAACGAGCATAAGATATGACAAAACTAAACAAAACTTGTGTATGGAAAGCATACATAAAAGTTTTAACAAAAAGACACGGGATGTGAAATGTATACTAGGATGACCTCTCACAATGGTCGATCACTTTAATGGCTCTCTTGAGTTTAAAGAAGCATTTTAAGGTGGACTCAACATTTTTGGACACATAGTCTTCAAACATCAAGGAGGTTGACACTCTCATGGGGCCACGTGATGGTTCATCAAAGCTCGCTAAAAAAAATCAGAAAATAAAATAAATTCCTGGTAAAATTGGTATGGCATCGTGCTCCCCAAGTAGGTTGGCTGCTTCAAAGGCAAGGTCAAAAGCATCCATCGATTTCTCAATAGGTTGGGGAGGCACACCAAGGTTTCTAGTTTGACCCTTGTTACCATCATGACATCTATTTTTAGTATGGCCATAAGCCTTACAGTTGCTACATTTAATTAGTTTGTGCTACCCCTTCGCACCTTCAGGATCATTCTCAACAGGTCGCTTGCGTTTTTGTTTTACAACGACTGGATCTTTAACCATGGTTCCCTTCCTCAAGAGTGAGACATTGATGACTACATGATTTTTCCAAGTCTCTTCTGCCCTCGCACTCATTTGGACTAAATCGCTTTTAAACATATTGAACCAATCACTTGACATAGAACCATAGAAACATAGATTGTTGCAAAGAGAACGAAGATCGGCATACCTTGCACATTGTAAACCAACATGGTCAGTTGTTTCCAATATCCTTGGTAACCTAGTGTAAGATGTTGTAGCCTTTGTCCATCTATGTTTAATCAAGTACTATGGTATATTCTTTAGCTCCACCTCTTTCATGCACTTACACCACCCAATGACGTCCAGATATGCCATACTTTGTTACTGTGTAATACATACAACTAGAAGACTGCATTTTTGTCCAACGACCTAATCTGGCACACAAGTCTTTCAAACATGTTGTTGGTGTAGAAGGTTGCTGCATGTTTCTTCAAAACACATAGTTCGGTGCAGAAGGCCAGAGTTGAAGACTTGACTTTATAGTTATCCATGACACACTTATATCTTAGCAGCACCACCGCTCTATCAAGTTGGGACAAACATTGTTGAGTGCTTTAGAGTCCACCAAAGAAATGTCCCACCAAGTATGCAGTAGCCCACTTTTCCTTCTTCGAATGCATCGTGTTGATCCAATCGTTATTTTCAAGACCTAAATTGTCAACCATTTGTTGCCAATGAATTTCAAATTCTTGAGGACTCATAGACCCGTACATGCATTTCTTGAATTCCTTAAAATTCGTTTTGGATTCTTCAAATTTGACTTAGCATTCTTACCTTCATGCCAAGCACATAGTTGGTGTCGGCATTGAGCTGGACTACATCAATAGCACATTGCATTGCTTCATCACCATCGGTCAACGTAGAAACGGGCTTCCTCTCATGCATAGCCCTCAAAAATGTCCTCAGGGTCCACTCATAGCTTTCACTTGTCTTATTTTCAAGCAAAGGGGATGAAAAGAATGCAGTAGTTCGGTGGTTGTTCACACCGTCAAAAAACACCATGGGATTGCCATACCCGTTAGTTTTGTGCATGCTATCAAATATTAGAATATCTCCAAACAGCGAATAATTTGATTGCGATGTAGAGTCTCTCCAAAACTGATTCTCCAGCCTATTATCCTCATCAACACTAAACTTGCAAAAGATTTCATATACGCAAGTGTAACCTATGCATCTCCCTTTTCCAAAGTAGCTCTCGATTGAACGTCCATCTTGTTGTACAAGTCCTTGAGAGTAAATCTTACATTCAAACAACCCCCAATTATGTCAACCATATAGTCGTACGATTGACATGTTTGTATTGATACTTTGCGCAATGTAGTTGCAAGTGCTAAATATGCCTTAGAAACATTCCGGTGGGATGAAATAAAAGTTGCACCCACTAAAGTAGCAAGCGGATGTCAATGCCCCATCTTGAATTCTACTACAACATACCGAGTAATCTTCTTATTGTATCTTTGGCGGAAAACAACTTTGCAATTTTCTCCTGTTGGTTGCATCCACTTGACGTCTCTTTGACTTGCAATAACTTTGTCTTGTAACGCTATTGTTTTTAATAATGTTTTATATTTATGCCTGACTCGATCTCGTGCTCCAGACGTCGAGGCTTATGCCTCGTTGAGACTATCATCCGAGGCCTCGCGTTACGTTTTAATGTTTTAATACATTGGCTAAAACAATACTATGTCTTAAAATAGATGGTTCCCAACTTAACTATTTCTATTTAGGCTTAATTGTTAAAATGCCCCTTCAAACTCACTTTCGGTAAAAATTCGCCCCCCCAAACTCCAAAATGCCATAATTTGCCCCCCCTAACTCCATTCCGTTAAACCGTTGCCCCCTCTGGTGATTTTCCATCCATTTTCACTGAGGTGGCAGCCACATCCTCAACAAATGGGGCCCACCCTTGTCCAAATAAGCAAAATTGGGGAAACAGAAATGAAAAACGCAGAAACGGGATTAGGGCTCGGCGATTTGGGGATTTTGGGTGCCGGCGGTGCCGGCGAAATTGTCTGCAGATTTGTTTGCCTCCACAAGTTCTAAACTGAAATCTTCCATCTTTCCGGCGTTTTCTCAGCAACCAAACACACCAAACAAGTCCTAAACTGAAATTTTCCCGGCAAATATCAAAACTTTAGCCCTGAATTAAAACTGGGTCGAGCAGCTACTCACCTTGAGAACAACGACGGTGACTCCAAGCTTAGAACCGAATCTGAAAGAGCAGAGACATGGACCGTACCGCCGTATCATCAGCTCCATGAAATGTGGGAAGCTCAAACCCTAAGGGCATCGATTCCATTCAAAAATTCGCCGCCGACGACTTTCCAATCGGCTTAGAAACCCCAGAAAATCTCCGGCCCTTCAGCATTTCGAATCTACCTCAACAATATTCAATCTCCAAAACTATATACAAATAAATTAATCGACAGAGACCCTTTGGGCTTGGCTGGGTCGTCGTCGCCTTTGGGTATTTGAAGAGCATATAAAAATGCTTGCTTTTTTGAAGATTGGTTCAAATTTCAAACGAAGAAGCTCACGAATGCGTCTGTACGGCAACCGAAAGGCGTGAGCTTTTTGTTATTTCTGGTGCGCGAAATACGCGGAATCAGTGAGAGTGAAGACGAAGGAGATGAAGAAGAAGAAGAAGAGAGAAAAATCATATGGATTGGGTGGGGTGGGTGCAGCTGATGATTTTACGTTTCATTCTAGACAATTTCACCGGCACCGCCAACACCCAAAATCCCCAAATCGCCGAGCCCTAATTCCACCGCTGCGCCGCCGACTACACTCTCTCCGCCTCCGTCTCCGGCGGTTCCTTGACTCCTCAATGCTCCCCCGACCGCCACAACTGCCCCAAGACCCCTCCGTCCAATTCCCCAACGATGTTCCGGCCTCCCCTGCCTCCGCCGCACACCCTCCGCCGCAGCGTCTCCGACCTCAACCCTTCTCGGCCAAGGTCTCCTCCCGCTTCTCCACCTCCTCCCAGGACCTCGGCGACGACATTGGCACCCCCAATTCTAAGGTAATCGATTCATTTCTTGAAAAAGCTCGAGTCTTGATTTTTAGGTTTGTGTTGTTGAAATTTGGGGGAAAATTGTTGTTGCAGAGGCTGAGGAGGATGAAGGAGCGGCTCGGAGAGATGAGCAGCCAGTGGTGCCAGCAGTTGATGCGTGATGAAGATTTAATGGAGGAAGATGATGATGCCGCGACGCCGTTATCCCAAACGCGCGACCTCCACCAGGTGTGCCTCCAGACCGGAGTGAAACACTACGTCGGGCCGGCCGCTTAATTGTGCCCCCATTTTGTTTTTGTTTTAAAATTAAATTTTTTAAGTTTTATGTTTTTGCTTATTTGGACAAGGGTGGGCCCCATTTGTTGAGGATGTGGCTGCCACCTCAGTGAAAATGGATGGAAAATCAGGAAGGGGGCAACGGTTCACAGAATGGAGTTAGGGGGGGCGAATTATGGCATTTTGGAGTTTGGGGGGGCGAATTTTTACCGAAAGTGAGTTTGGGGGGGCATTTTAACAATTAAGCCTTCTATTTATAGCTAGATAATTTCCTTTTTTTTGTCTTTCTTTGGCATTAAGGAAGGGGCTCATGCGGTTTGTTTGATTATCGGAAATTACTGCAAACAAACACAGCCCGCCCGCCTGGCTGCCGATCCGCGGGACCCAGATTAGTACAATCAACTTCACCACCAACCCCCCCACCACCCACCGCACTCCCCGTCCCTGACTCACTACGTCAATTCAAAATCCACTCAAAAAGAAAACCAAAAACCAAACAAAATCAAAACATTAGCAACACAAAACACACAGCTTTTGTCTCGGACCAAGCTCAATGGCAATGTTGCTCCGCAGACTCTCAGGCTCCATCCACAACAAGCCGCTTCATCGTTTCGCCAATGGCGGCTCCATCTACCGCATGGTAAGCAATCTCTCGCCAACCAATCAAATCCAAAACTATACAAATTTCCCACCTGCCATTGATTAGCTTTCAACACTCACCTTTGTTGTGCATATTGCTTACAGTCGTCTGTGGCCAGCCAGTCCGCTGAGGATAAAGAGAAAGCTCGCGCTACTGTATGCCCTTTTCTCTCTTCCCAAGTTTTTGCATACACAAACATTGATGCTTTGGTTGATTGGATTGTTTTCGGATCTGAGTTTGCCTTGTTTTTATTGGTATTATAAATGCTTTGGGATCATTTGAATTCAGTGGATAAAGCAGCTGAATGAGCCTCTTGAGGTTATCGATCCCGAAATCGCCGATATCATTGAGCTTGAGAAAGCTCGGCAATGGAAGGTATGCTTTCATTTCACACCTTTATAGTTTGAGAGTGCATTTGTCAAATTTTCATGTACTATAATGAAATGTGGAGTATTAGAATTTTAATGTGTGGTCTATTTCATATTTTTTTTCAGTGTATAATCATGATCTAACTCTTGGGATTGTAGGGGCTTGAGCTAATACCTTCAGAAAATTTCACATCAAGGTCGGTAATGGAAGCTGTTGGGTCCATCATGACCAACAAGTACAGTGAAGGGTATCCAGGCGCTAGATATTATGGTGGAAATGAGTAAGTGAATCCCATATGTTTCTGTTCAAAAATGTTTAGAAGGGGAAAACTGGTGTTAGAGAAAACCAGTACTTTGTTGTTCCGATGCTATTTTTAAGACTGATGTTGGCTGGCGGATGTCTAGTTTGAACTGAAGGAAGAAAGTAGGTGATGGCTTCAGTTTTATTATCATTTTATTTTTCAAAATAATCTTTAAAAGTTCTATAGTAGGTTCCATTGACAAAGTAATGCACTTGAATTTTGAACTTTCTGGTCCAGTTTTAAGTACAACATTCAAAAGCTTCCTTGTTGAGTGTGTAAAAACTCGTGTAATTGTGGGGTGCTTTGAATTTTTAGAATGCAGGCTCATGTGTTAGCTAACATTCCGTTTCTTACTCAATTTTTTTGTTTTTGATTTCGAGGATTTTACTTTATTGATACCCTTTTATGATAATCATAGATACATTGACATGGCTGAGACCCTATGTCAAAAGCGTGCATTAGAAGCCTTTCAGTTAGATCCTGCAAAATGGGGAGGTAAGATTGAACGCTGTGCATATAATCTTCATGATACTTGTAATATTTGTTAAAGCTCTTTTTTTGGAATTTGATAGCATTATAAACTGCTCTATTTTATTAAACTGTTGAATAGGGGAGTAAAGGGAATATTCCATATCTACCATGCTCTGTAAACATGTCAATCATTGATTTTCAAAGGTAGTTCACAGAGTAGCAGTGTTGTATGAACTTCAATTCTGGGGCTTCAACTCTTGCCTTTTGTAATTCCTGCATCTAACAAGAACATATCTTGAATACTTAGTTTGATACCTTTGTTCTTTCAGTTAATGTGCAGTCACTATCTGGATCCCCTGCTAACTTCCAAGCTTACACTGCATTGTTAAAGCCTCATGAAAGAATTATGGCACTTGATCTACCTCATGGTGGACATCTTTCTCATGGTTATCAGGTATCTACATCTTCTCTTGATCTTTTTGCATTTATAGACTTGGCTATGTTTTTGTGGTTAACAAAGATATCCTTTGTAGTTCTCAGACTACTGTCTCTGTTTATTTTTCTTTTTCTTCCCTTTCTTTTCCGCATGGCATGTGAAGTGAAGTTTACAGTGATACTGTCTTATAGAAATATATCAAAGCATATATAAAGGCCCATTACATTTCTAACTGCTTTAACCATGCAGAGCAATTTTTTTTAAACAGAACCTGGAATTCCTTTCTATGCATATTCAAGAAATTGATTATCAACTTGTATTGTGTATTCAATCGGTTCAGACTCTTTAAAATTGTACAGGACATGCGAAGTATATATTTTTTTTTTGGTGGGTTTGCATGCTTGTGATGTCTGCAGCACTGCATGTGGCATATCTTTTTGTCAGTGAATACAAAAATTCAGTGCTAGCTATCTGCATACTAAAGGGTACTTTAACATTGTGCAGACGGACACGAAAAAGATATCTGCTGTGTCGATCTTCTTTGAGACAATGCCGTACAGATTGAATGAGAGCACTGGCTACATTGATTATGATCAGGTTCCTTGCTTATCCCCCACCTTTACTGTTCTCAAATACTGCTTTGGGTAGAGAAATATTGAGAGTATTCTATGAGCATGAAATGCTTATGCATGAGAGTTGTCTTACTTTTGTAATGGTTTAGAAATTGGATGAAACAGGGTCTGTCTTACTTGTATCATATGGATAATCATGCAAAGAAATTGTCCAGGGTATACTATCATCACATGCATAAGAATTAAGATTATTTTGAATCTTTATATGCAGTTCTGAACCCTTACATCAAACCTGGGGAAACACAATTCTATTTGATGTCACTGGATGCATGGAACTGGGATATCTTAAGCATGTCTCTCAAAATATATTGGCCTTTATCCTAAGCATTCACCATCATATTATTTGCTTTTTCTAATTCAAGATTTAATTCGAGTAAGGAATGGTAACTATTTCTTGTGTGGACATTCCTTTATTATTTATTAACGGCAGACCTATGCGAATAAATTTGTCCACAGATGGAGAAAAGCGCCACCCTATTCAGGCCAAAACTAATCGTTGCTGGTGCCAGTGCTTATGCACGTTTGTATGATTATGAGCGTATTCGCAAGGTATATGAAAATGATTTTCATGCTCTTCTGAAATTGCTATGATACTCATCTTTCTCTAAGATGTTATTCTTCTGCTGTTATCAGATCTGCGATAAGCAGAAAGCAATTATGTTGGCTGATATGGCACATATCAGTGGATTGGTTGCTGCGGATGTTATTCCATCTCCTTTTGAATATGCAGATATTGTTACAACAACAACTCACAAGTCCCTTCGCGGACCTCGTGGGGCTATGATCTTTTTCAGAAAAGGGGTCAAAAGTATAAACAAACAAGGCCAAGAAGTAAGCCGATGTTTAATTTTGAAAACAAAATAAATAAAGTAAATGGAGAAATAGATACAGTAGTCCCAAATTGAATCATTTCCATTTCAATTATTCAGTACTTGAGTTTTCTTGTACAGGTTATGTATGATTATGAAGACAAAATCAATTCAGCTGTCTTCCCTGGACTCCAGGGTGGTCCGCACAACCACACCATAGCTGGGTTAGCAGTTGCACTGAAGCAGGTTCCTTTTTTTTTGTTCAACCAAAATTGGAAAAAAAATATATATATTGCATCCAATCAGATTCTTGCATCTTGTTTAACCGAATACAAATATACTCATTTTCCAGTTGTTTTTTCTAGGTCAAAACTCCAGAGTACAAAGCATACCAAGAACAAGTTCTTAGTAATTGCTCGAGATTTGCAGAGGTTTGACCAACATCACTTTTGAACACATACGATGGAAATCTAACATTCTTTACCTTATCTCTTAAATGGGTTGCCTTTAAAGAAATTTGGAATATGTCTGTATAACACGATGTTTGTTTCAGTTATTTGGTTGTTGCGTCTGTCTCACCAGTTTCCTCTTATAGCTTTATGCCTTCTGAACATGCAGAGCTTGATAGAGAAGGGCTATGATCTTGTTTCTGGTGGAACTGAGAACCACTTAGTGCTGGTCAATTTAAGAGACAAGGTAAACAAAGAGTATGCCTTTGTATGATATTGTCTTTTGTGTTCTGTTTCTTTAATTGGAAGATTTATAAGGACTAAGATTTTTGCATGTTTGACTGAAGGATTGACAAACTTATCCTAGCGTTTGTAAAGTCTTGTTATTTTCATACTAAAAGCTCTTCAAAGTAGATTTGAAAATTGTCTTCTGAGTGAAATGAGAAGGGATTTTTCAATCTTGTAGATAGCCAAACTTTAAAAGATGGGTTCCTATAATGAATACGGTATTCCATTGCTTTAGAAAATAGTGGATACTGGATACAGCATCTCCATCATTTCTTGTATAATGGAAAGTTAGTTGTTGAATCCATTGATGCGTGCTGTTTTGCAAATAGGTTATAGCATGAGAAGAATTGTCAACATTTGAAATTTTTGTGTCAGGGCATTGACGGCTCAAGAGTAGAAAAAGTTTTGGAAGCAGTTCATATTGCTGCAAATAAAAACACTGTTCCTGGTGACATATCTGCCATGGTCCCTGGTGGCATACGCATGGGTAATGTCATTCACATATAATCACTTTACTCCTGCCGGTGATTGGTTTAGTACTTCGCTGACAATAGGCCCTATTTTCTGGTTCTTCAGGAACCCCAGCTCTAACATCTAGGGGGTTTTTAGAGGAAGATTTTGCTAAAGTAGCAGAGTATTTTGATGTAGCTGTGAAGTTGGCCTTGAAGATCAAGGCTGCTGCCAAAGGTTTACTCTGCAACAATTGTGTTGATAGAAATATCTCAGGCTTTGTAATGCATAGTTACAGACTTCACTACCGTTCTTACATCCTCATGCATGTTTTCTTGGGTTCATGCAAGTGCAGGTACTAAGTTGAAAGACTTTGTGGTGATTCTGGAATCAGACAATCAAATTCAATCTGAACTTGCAAAGCTTCGCCACGAGGTTGAGCAGTATGCTAAACAGTTTCCAACAATTGGATTTGAGAAAGAGACAATGAAATACAGTGAATGAAGTCCAAATGTCACAGATCATTGTTGCAGGTCAAACACCTATCTCCACCTCTAACAGATGAATAACCACCATGCTTGATACTCATTGAGTTACTTATGAGCATGTGTGAAGGCAAGTCGAGTTTTTCATTTTTTAATTTGCATACCAGTATGCAGATAATTGAAAAGGATTGTGTTGCCTGTCTCAGGATGTCTCCTCTGCAATAGGATTTTCAATACGTGAAACATGTTGGCTTGTATTGACATACACTACAAAACACTAGATTCCTTTTCATTTCTTAGTTCCTTTGCCAACTGTAATTCTTGAGCACTATTACTTGAAGTTTTGTCCACATTGTAAGTGCGATTCCTTCTTAGCTAATAACACAGAATAAAGGTTTGTATTGATTGTGTTAATTGAGATGTTGTCAGCGTTGCGACTATACTTCATTTACCAGCTTTGATGTGGTTCTTTGACATTGTCAATACAGTTTTTTGATTGCTCCACGGTGGTTAAATTTACTTAATTTTCATAAGAATGTAAGATTCATGTCAACTTATGTATCCTATTTGAGAACCATTCAACATTGACCCCCGTATGATTGAATAACTTTTTGGAGTTTTGGTACTTCTGAAGGAGAAACCAACAAGAATGTCGCATGATACAGGGTTGCTTGACGCCGTTGTGTGTTTTTATAATATTTACTTTTTTGGCTCCAAAATTTTTGGATTCAGAAGTTTGTGAAGTGTTGCTTTGTCAGTGGAATCTTTGTACTGTTAATAATGATTATGTATCCTGTGATTTGGATCATATTTCAAAATGATACTTGTACTTTTTTTCTTGCATTTCACTACCTTGTACTTTCAAAATCTTACAAACTTGTTCTGCCGTTATTTGATGGTTGGTTGTAATGTTAAATGATTACGTGGACACTATGGGACTCATTTGTTTATTCTTTCCTCATGGGTTTTCAAGGGTAAATTTATCTTTTATTTAATTAAAATCTAAAATAAATTGTCAAAAATCACTGGAACCACCCCATCACTGTGACCGTCCTCACTCTTCTCATCCTCCATGAATTCTAACCACTGAAACTTACCCAACCACAACAGAAACCAGCACCCCTTGGAATGCTGATTGATCTCATCATAGTCTCCATCCTCGTCGTCGTAGTCTCCACTCTTGCAATATGGCCAGAATATGCTTAGTGGAATTCGATTGCAAAAAATAAGTGAACTGATGAGCAATATTTAAATAAAAAGACAAGTTTACTATTGAAAACACATGAGGGAAGAATGCACTGGTGACTCCCACATTGTCGACATCATCATTTAACGAAAAAACTAACGGTCAATAGAGGGGCGGTACAAGTTTGCAAGATTTTGAAAGTACAAGATACTGAAATGCAAGAAATAAAAGTACATGCATTATTTTGAAATTTGACTAAAACCACAGGATACATAATTATAATTTACTTGATTTTAATTTTTAAATACCATAGTTTGCTCTGCTAATAAGAAAAATCAGCATATCTTAAGTTTCTGGATATGGGAGAGTTCAAGCTAATTAAGAAGATGCACTATATAAAGAAAGCAACACATAGTAGAAAATTTGGGGCTGGACAGTATAAAACCAAGACAGAAAAGCAAACGGACTACTATGACAAAAGGACCAAAGAAATTAAGTAGCTAGAGGCCACATATTGAATCCAACATGATGTGGAGTAATGCCTACGAATCCTTTACAACTTGGTTATTTTTCAAGGAATGTTTGTCGTGAAGTCCAAGGATATGAAGGAAACTTAGGGCCTGTTTGGTAGGCTTCACTACCTGGTACTGGACTGGACAATTCTTAAATTGTCCAATAGCCTGTGTTTGGTGTACAACCGGACTATTTTAAATGGTGCTAAATAGCACCCGTGTTTTCATTTGAGGGGATTAGCTCGCCCTAAATAGCGAGCTGCAAAAGCAGCTCACTAAATAGCACGGTGTCGTTGCCTCCCTCACGACCCCACAGTGCCGCTCGCCTCTGCCCAACGACACCCAACGACTGCAACGTCCGGCGACTCCGACACCCAACGCCCGGCGTCGTCTGCCCACGCCGACACCTAGCCACTCCGACGCCCAACGCCCGACATCGTCTCCCCATGCTAACCCCCAACGCCGCCTTCTCACGGACCAGCATCAACGGCGCGCATCAGGTGCCTGCTGCTTGCATCCCGTTCTCGACAGCAGCGGCCCAAGCTCTCGATCCCTGATGCCGAACGCCCAACGCTAGTCTTGACCATAGTGGCCCAAGCTCGAGAAACCAGTCTCGGCCTCGTCTTCTACGGCGTCCTCAGCCTTGTTTTCTTCGGCCTGGTCATGCGGCGGCAAGTGACCAGCAGGTCATTTGAGCTGGCGGCGAAGTCTTCGCGTGTGATTGATGGGTAGGAGAACTGTTCTGGGTTGATTGTGAATGTTGATTGATGGGTAGAATTGTGAATTTTGATTATGAATTTTGATTGATGGGTAGGAGAACTGTTCTGGGTTGATTGTGAATTGAGTTTGATTATCAAGTTGTTAAACTGCGTTCCGTGTGCTGAGTTTGATTCGATTTGGGGGAATTGAATTTTGATTGATGGGTAGGAGAACGGTGTTGGGTTTGATTCGTTTTGGTCTGTTCTTGGTTTCGAAAATTGCAGGTTAGGATTGAGTTTTTCCGATTTTGTTGTCTGATTGGCGGTGGTGGGTTTCGTCGGAGTTGATGTCGGATGAGCCAATTCTGACAGTTTAGTTTTTTAGTCCGATGCAACACCAAACGTAGGTCAGGACTTAGTCCGGCATAAACCAGTCCAGTCCAGTCCGATCTAATCTCAGGACACAGTTCTGTCCAGTCCTATCCTGGGTATCAAACGAGCCCTTAGAGGAGCTTATAATACAGTGAACATTTTTTCATGCTTGTACTTCCACTATTGAATAAAATATGAGAATTTTTATTTGCACCCCACATTTTGATGAAGTCACCTCATTTTATATAGGGCTTATGCCCAAAAACTACTATTTCACCTTTATTATACCCAAAAACACTACCTCACTTTTTTTTTTACAATTTACTACTACTTTTACAATTTAATATCAAACCAAACTAACAAACCCACCCACAGCCCGTGTGAGTGAGACTCACACGCCCCACATCACACGCCCCCGCTTCTTGTCTGTCAAAATGAAGGATGTGGTCTGTCACAATGAAGGATGTGGTTCTTCAAAATGAAGGATGTGGTCCTTCAAAATGAAGGATGTGTTCCTTCAACTCTAAGGGATGTGTTCCTTCAACTCTGAAAGATGTTCCTTCAATCTGAAGGATGTGTTCCTTCAATCTGAAGGATGTGTTCCTTCAATCTGAAGGATGTGTTTGTTCAACTCTGAAGGATATGTTCCTTCAATTTGAAGGATGTGTTTCTTCAAAATGAAGGAACAACTGGTTGAAGGATGTGTTCCTTCAATTTGAAGGATGTGATCCTTCAATTTGAAGGATGTGATCCTTCAAATTGAAGGAAGTGCTCCTTCAAAAATCTGAAGGACAGTTTCCTGCAGATCTGAATGAGCACTTCCTTCAAATTGAAGGACGTGCTCCTTAAAATTGAAGGATGTGATCCTTCAAATTGAAGGAAGTCCTTCAAAATGAAGGAGAAAGAATAGCTGTGTTGATTCACCATCAATTTATATGATTTTTATATCAATCTTTATCTAAACAACCCAATAAAGCCTTCTAGACTAGTTTCAAAGACTACCTTGGCCGGAAACCCGCTGGGAACTCACCGGAAAGTTTCAACCAATATGTGAGGCTCACCGGCGATGATCCGCTACAAACTAAAGCTCAATATTGGTTGGGCTGTGTCTAGAATGATGAGAGGATAAAGTTTGGGTGATGGTTCGTCCCATTTGTCGCCGAAATTGGAGAATTTCGCCGGAAAACGTGAAGATGTTGCGGTTCTGATCTCTCTCTACAGTGGGTCTGGGGTTAAAATCTTGGTGTCTACAGAAAGAGGGTGACGAGACGAATCCAACCCAATTGATTTCGTGTCAAACGGAGTCCGGATGAGAAAGTTATGGGTAAAAGAGTGTTTTGAAGTTTGTAGGGAGATTTCTAGCGTGGATTACAGAGCAGGGAAGTCGAAGAAGAGATTGAGCGTATTTTGCAGCGCGCGTGGAGTTAAAAGTTGTTATTAAAGTGTACAACCCAATTATAGATCAACATGTGTCAAAGTAGTAGTATATTGTAATGTTTAAAGTGTAGTAGTGTTTTTGGATATTTTGATTTTCAAGTAGTATCAAAATGTAATTTTTCTTTTTATTTATTAAAATTAAAAGATTATTTTACCTTTCATGAAATGACTAATAAGGGCGATTAATTCTAATAAGTGAAGATCCCTTTATAAATGCACCACAATCTTCATAAAAATCTTGCCTTGAGTAAGTTTCATCTCTTGCGATTATAGTATCCAAAGTGGATGCAAGGTAATTCAAGAGAGAAAGGGAGTACAATTTAGAATTTGCTTATCTTCAACATGGCAAGAGTAGATTGATGGTTAATTTCCCAAAAAAATATGAAAAAGTGTTTCAATTCCAATTGAAGGTCACAATTACAAGCATACACAACCCAGAGTTCAGAGCATATATATAATAAACCACTGTATATCAATGAGATGCGAAATATGCAATTACATATATACTGACTGAAACCCTAAATTTAAGATCTTCATATCCAAAAGCTAAAGACGCAGATTACGAATAAAGTTGAAATCGATAGTCCAACCACAATCAGCAACTTGCTAGGAGAGAAACCAATTTACATACAAAGGCGAATTGCATCCAGCATAACAACAGCAAAGTCAAGGACCCACAACAGATTGCTTGAACAACTTTTAAAAGTATAGTCCTCCAGTTTTCCATACAATATGGGGGGGTGTGTGGTTGTGGACAACTTTAGGGATTTTTTTCGTAAGGGTAATTTAGGTAGGATGAGGGGTGAGGTAAGATATTTTATCAAATAAAAAATAAATTAGAGGGGTGTATTCATAATGAGGTGAATTCATTAAAATATGGGGTATAAATAAAATTTCCCATAAAATATTCAGCTTTCAATTTTTCTTATAAAATGCATTAGGATCGATACGATAGTAGAGAGAAATTTCCACTATCTTTGATCTACAACAATTATATAGATTCGCATTAAACTCATCTAATTGTATTGGTTTGTTTGTTCGTTAGCTTCTATGCATTAATCTCATAGTTTGAAATTTAGTAGTCTCAATCAAATCAAATATTATAAAATTTCGCAAACGGCAATATATGCTTTTCATTCCAACTTTTCCTTTCCTTGTCAACTCCGGGAATCCAATTCCAGCTGACGTACGCCGTCGGCAATACAATGCCATCTCTAATGAATTTGCATTTTCAGTAAATCCAAACCTGTAAAGCTGTAAACAAATTTTAAAGTCACTTTAAAAGCCTCCCATATTTTCACAAACTCATACATTCACCACCTCAAACTAAACTCATCACCACTTCACTCCTCCATGGCCACCGCCCTAGAGCCCGAGGCGCCGGCCAAACCCAAGTTCGAAGACGACGACGAGGACTATGAGCTGTCCCCCGTCGAAGAGGTCCGTCTGACGGTCCCAAACGACGACGACGCTTCCCTGCCCGTGTGGACGTTCCGCATGTGGAGTATCGGCCTACTCTCGTGCTTCCTCCTCTCGTTCCTCAACGCCTTCTTCGAATACCGCACGGAGCCCTTAGTCATAACCATGATCTCCATACAGGTGGCAAGTCTGCCCATCGGACGGTTCATGGCGAGCGTCCTGCCCACGAAAAAGTGGCATTTTCGTGGGCAGACCTTCTCGTTAAACCCGGGCGAGTTCAACATAAAAGAGCACGTGCTGATCTCGATATTCGCGAATGCCGGAGCCGGATTTGGAAATGGACCGGCTTATGCGGTTGGGATCGTGACCATAATCAAGGCGTTTTATGGCCGGAAAATATCGTTTTTCGCGAGTTGGGTCCTTGTGATTACCACACAGGTACGTCATGTTTATATACAACTACACATGATAAAATCATGCTAAATGAGCAATATGCAGAAAATTCTAATTGATGTACGTGTTTGGGATTGTTTTTGAAATTGAGTGCAGGTGTTGGGATATGGATGGGCGGGAATTTTCCGAAAGTACGTGGTGGATCCGGCCGAGATGTGGTGGCCTGGTAGTCTCGTTCAAGTTTCGTTGTTCAGGTAATTGTCACTTTAATTATAGTACGACCAACTAACTATTAATTTAGTAACACTTCTCTACTTTTACTTTGTTGCAAAAGAACACTCATTTTATTTGTATGTAATTATATGCATACTTTGTGAACAACAAATAGTATTCAAGAATATATTACAAGACCCATATTAGTTGTATTTCTACTAGCTATGCGAAAATAAAAGGGGAGTTGATTTAGGTTATTTAAGCAGTAGGACCTAATACATGATCAAAGAAAAATTAGAATCAAACACGATTGTGCAAACAAAAAAGAAAAAGAAAAAAAAGACGTGTGAATATACTTGGTTTTTGATGATGAGCATCGATATTGAACAAAGCTCAATACTAGACTAAAACCTAGTTGGTTTCTTGCATTCTGCTATTCATTGTATAGCTAACTTATGCATGCAAGCTGAATCAGTTTGGATCGATCGAGTTTTGATGGCCTTGTATAATTAGTCCACGGAAATCACTCTTGCATATGCATTAATTATTTCACTTTGATTTTGGTTGAGTTTTTGAAAACACTGTGATAACAAATGTTTGACTTGGATTTACAATATGAAGGGCCCTACACGAGAAAGACGACAAGAGAATGTCACGAGGGAAATTCTTTCTGATTGCCCTCATTTGCAGCTTCTCTTGGTACTTAGTGCCCGGCTACCTCTTCGGAACTCTCTCCTACATCTCATGGATGTGTTACATCTACCCGAAATCCATCACGGCCCAACAAATCGGGTCGGGCCTCCGCGGACTCGGTCTCGGGGCATTCACCCTCGACTGGTCCGTCATCGCCTCTTACCTCGGCAGCCCTTTGATCAGCCCCTTCTTTGCCATCGTCAACATCACCGTCGGCTACATTATCATCATGTACGTTGTCTTGCCAATTGCTTATTGGAAGCTCAACTTGTACGACGCCAACAAATTTGCCATCTTCTCTTCGCATTTGTTCGACTCCGGGGGTCAAATCTACGACGTGAAAGCCATTGTGAACGACAAGTTTGAGATCGACATGCCCTCGTACAAACAACATGGACTCATAAACTTGAGTGTCTTCTTTTGCCTAACTTATGGCCTTGGTTTTGCTGCTGTTATATCCACCCTCTCACATGTCGGCCTCTTCAATGGAAGGTAAATAGTGAGCATCAGTTTCTTGCATATGGTTGGTATTTGTTACTGACAGTCCAAATTAATCATCACGATGTGCTGTCATTATGTGCTGATTTCTTATAACAGGGAGATACTGAATCAATATCGATCTTCGAAAAGTGGAAAGATAGATATACATACCAAGTTAATGAAGAAATACAAGGACATACCAAATTGGTGGTTTCATGTTCTTCTTGGGGTGTCGATGACGCTAGCTATGGCATTGTGTGTTTTCTTCAAGAAGGAGGTGCAAATGCCATGGTGGGGCCTCATTTTCGCAGCTGGAATGGCATCGATTTTCACCCTTCCAATCAGTATTATAACTGCCACCACAAATGTCGTAAGTTTTCAAGCTTCCAACTCCTTGAAAAACTGACGCGCTCTTTTGGTCAAGCAAAACTGCTATAGTTAATATAATAATTGAAGATCGCGTATCTCTATTGAGTCTGATCCCCTTTCTGTTTTCAGACACCAGGACTAAACATCATCACGGAGTACGTCATGGGTTTGATTTTACCTGGACAACCAATAACCAACGTATGCTTCAAAACCTATGGCTACATAAGCATGGCACAAGCAGTTGCCTTTCTTAGTGATTTCAAGTTAGGACATTACATGAAGATCCCGCCCATATCGATGTTCGTCGTTCAGGTAATTATTCTTTAGTCTTTACAGTACTTGGTCGATTGTTGATATCTTCGGAATATAATTATGAGATAGAAAACATGGTTATCCATAAGGTATTCCATAGAGCATGTAACAGCAATTTATTGGCTACTGTAGATTAGTATTAATACGTATCAAATAATCTTTTTCGTAGTCAACTCGTTATTTATATTTTTTTTCTTTCTTCTGCTATTACAAAGACGATAGGAACTATAGTAGCCGGAACAGTCAATGTCGGGACGGCGTGGTGGCTGCTGACGTCAGTGGAAAACATATGTAACGATGTGCTGCTCCCAACAAACAGTCCTTGGACCTGCCCCAACGATGCCGTCTTCTTTAATGCATCCGTTATTTGGGGCCTCGTTGGGCCGAAACGAATCTTCGGCTCTCTCGGCCACTACGGCGCACTCAACTGGTTCTTTGTCATAGGTGCACTCGGACCCGTCGCGGTATGGCTGCTTCACAGAGCTTTTCCCAAGCAAAAATGGATCCCTTACATCAACCTTCCCGTGCTTTTCGGGGCAACCGCCGTAATGCCGCCGGCTACGACGGTGAACCTCAACTGCTGGATTGTGGTGGGGACAGTTTTCCAGTACTTTGTGTTCAACTACCGAAAGAAGTGGTGGCAGCGTTACAACTATGTTCTTTCGGCTGCGTTAGATGCTGGGGTGGCTTTCATGGGAGTGGCTTTGTACTTGGCTTTGACCATAAATGAAGTAAGTTTGGATTGGTGGGGTACAGAAGGTTACGACCATTGCCCGTTGGCAACGTGTCCAACAAATGAAGACATCGTGCTCGGTCATGCTTGTGTATTCTGATCGGTAATTCCTGCTTATTCCTGCTTCAACTGGAGTTAGAAATAATGTTGTTTTAGCTAGTTAGTAGTACTTATTTCGACAAGACGCTTCATTTGTAAGAACGCCAATTGTAAATTATATATATCATCACTTGGCCGTTTAGCTGCATTTTTTGTTCTTAAAGTTTAAATTTCTCCATCTTAATATTGCTTTTTAAAAAAAAATTACTTAAATAAATGTGCGATATTGCACTATATATGTACTCTCATATTCAACAAATTTTGCCCATACAATTGACGTAATTTTGACCTGATTATTTTCGAAATCACAGTACTGTTAGGAGGTTGTGCTTATTTTTAGTGCCTCGTGATTTATTAGGTGAGAGAAAAAGTGCATATGATACCTGCGAATTACTTGAGCACGCACGAAAAGTGCTGGATTTTCAGTGGTGAAGCTCTTCAATGCTGTAAGTTGCTTAATGAGAATCCAATCTTGTTTGTTTTTAGTCCTACAACTTTGTCAGTTTCTGGCTCCTCAAACTGACAAAGGTATATTGTTGTAGTACAGGAATGGGTTCTCAATCATCATATGATTTTCACTCACAGTGATTAAAGAGTTTGCAAAGACAAGGTCACTGGGAAGAACTGCACATGTAGAGAGTCATATTCTTTGACGGCTCTCTTAGTAAGGCATTTTCCAAGGTACATAACTTATAGCTTGATGCAGAAAGCTATAATATTCTGGTGCTAGATGTGCTGTCATTTGTAAGTTTACTATTTTACTGTTTGATTCATGGTGAATTATGCTGCCTTTTCTTTTAGTTTTAATATGTCATTTGTGTTATCTGTTTTATGATGAATATTTGGTTATTCACATTTTTTTCTTCAACTTTGTGGTTAATACCAGATTTATTGCTAGTTTTACAGATTTTTTGTTCTTCAACTTTGCAGTTCTGATTACGAATTATCCTTCAACTTTTCACAGAGTTGAAATGCAACCTTAAGACTGATACAGCATGAGTACAGGTGCAATATATGGATTGATGAATATTGATTATCTAAATTTCCCTATTCATTGCAGATTCTTTTGACATGTTCCTTATATATACAATTACATACTATTTTGTGACCCGGGGGTTTATTAATTTGCTTTTGTATTCTAGAGTCTCATCTAGTTCAATGCCATGTGTGGGTTCTTAAGTAGAGCACATTAGTCGGCCCCAATTTAGTTGTCAAGGGAAACGACTCCTCTAATTATCATAAGGTTTTATGTGTTTGTGTGTCTTTGCAATGGTTGAATCCTTCCAAGTTTAAAGATGCAAAAGGTTTGCTTTTAGTACTGCAGCTATTATTTGGGAGCCCTCGTTCTTCTGCCAATTTGTGTTTTTAAGTTTTAGATATCAACTTTACATTTGAGTTTGGTGTTGAATTTCTAACCTGAAATTGAAAGTAAATGTTGGCTTGTCAGCAGGGATGATGGTTCTAGATGGTAATAGGTTAGCCTTCTCATGATGAATGCCTATGTCTCTTCTTATGATTGAAGTTGAACACTTTAATCCCAACTTAGATACTAAAACGGGAAGAAAATTTATTGACTGGGACTGAGTTTAGCCATAAGTTATTTACAATATTCGTGATAAGTAAATGTTGTAGGGGTGTATGTTCTTGCAGTGAGATTGATATGATTATTACCTCTTCACATGCCCTTATCAACAATGTAGTAGGGGTGAATACCCTTTAGAGACTAAGTACTCGGCAGTGAGATTGATATGATTATTACCTCTTCCTATGCCCTTATCAACAATGTAGTAGGGGTGAATACCCTTTAGAGACTAAGTACTCATTAATGCCCAGATAAATAAGCAATTAGCTTAAGCATTAAGTTTTGTATTTTCCTTTTGTCAATTGATTAAATTAGTACGTATACATGACACGAATTTTCTGCACACTTATTAGTTTCTAATGCCAACTGTAGGCTTTTTTGGCTACCACTGAAGGTCATACAAAGAGTGATTTCTCCCCCCACCATCCAAGAAATTCCAATGCTAGTGGTGTGCAGCCAAAGAATCCATATTTTGATGAGCTTGGTAACCATGATGATGAAGATGAAGGTGACTACTATGATGCATGATTCGGGCCATGATGATGAAGATGAAGGTGACTACTATGATGCATGATTCGGGGAGGTTGCGGGCATGAATAGACATGTTGGTGATTTATGGAGTTTAGCTTTACTATTATTTTGGAACTTGGTAGACATAGTAGACTTGTTTGATGATTAAATCTATTGTATTCGATTTTGTGACTTTTTATATGCAATGGAAGAATGCAATATTGTTTTTATCAATGGTAATCCGACAATATTCATGTTTATTATGCATCATGTGTAAAAAAGGAAATTTCAAAGCAAGTAGGTGGTCACATTTGACCAAAAGTGACGAAAAAGCGTCACAAGTGTAATGGATAAGTGACGCCCAGAATCTCACGTATAAGTTAATTCGGTGACGAAAATTCCTCACAGAAAACATTCTTAAGTGACGACCTAATCGTCACTAATGATGAATAGCATATGCAAAGCACTGGGCATCAGTGAGGAACTCTTCGTCACAAAAGCCTAATTTCAGTGGCGAATTGGTTAATCGTCACCTAAGACTTTCAGTAACGGTGTTTATGTGACGGAGGCTGTGACGACCAAAATTCGTCACATTTGATCGAAAGTGACGAATTTACATATTTTAGTGACGAATCCCGTTCGTCACCGAAGCTCAAATTTCTTGTAGTGAGTACAAAGATCATCATTACCAAAGTCCTTACTTGAATTATGGATCAGCCCAACCCGAAAAGGAGTGCCATCTATAGGCAAAACTCCACTTTATATAAAAGTTTAGAACTCGCTTAAGATCAGAATGTAAACAAGTTAGTTGCAGAGCAGTAGTGCTCCCCTTCGTATCCGAGTTCAATTATATCTAGGGAAGCTCGCTCTATATATAAATGAAAACAAATAATAAAAACTGGCCATGGAGCTGATTTAGTATTATGAACACTGAAGAATAAAGTTTGGGAACACTCTTTGCCTACCTGCAGAACACAATTAGAGGTACAATAAGCTAATGCATCAACTTGTTTGTTCGTTTGCTTGGATTCACTAATCCTAGAAGAAAAAATATACAAAAGTCTACGTCATCGATCTATCATGAAAACAATTTATTAAGTTTTCCTGACGGCAATATTCTTCCATTCCCTGTCAATGTCATTCCCGGAAATCCAAATCCAGGTGACGTACTCCGGCGGCAATCAGCTATATTTTCTAGTCCATCAGTTTCAATAAATCCAAAACTTTAAGAACCTTTTTAAAAAGAGCCTATTTAGAACCTCCTACATTCACATTATCTAGTAAATATTTGTATATTATACTAACTAATCCTTATATAAAACAGGAACATTACATCATTTTTAGCACAATTCTGTTAAAAGATGGAGGTGGCCATGACCCCCTTTGGTCCCTACATGATTCCGCTTGAGGAGCTGTCAACAGTGGAAGTGGTCCGTCTAATTAACTGTCTCAAAAGACGACACTTGCCTCCCCGTGATGTGGACTATCGGCCAGCTCTCGTGCTTCCTCCTCTCGCTCCTCTACGCCTTCGTCGCGTATTGGATGAAGCCCTTAGTAATAACCATGATCTCCATAGAGGTGGCAAGTCTGCCCATCGGATGGTTCATGGAGAGGGTCCTGCCCACGAACAAAATTTACTTTCGCTGGCAAGCCTTCTCGTTGAACCTCGACGGCTTAACATAAAAGAGCACGTGTTGATCTCGATGTTTGCGAATGCGGGGGTTGGGTTTGGGAGTCAGTCGGCATATGCGGTCGGGATCGTGACCATAATCAAGGCGTTTCATGGTCTGAATATATTATTTTTGGGAAGCTGGGCGCTTGCGATTACCACGCAGGTGTTGGGGTATGGGTGAGTTTTTTTCAGAGGAAGTACGTAGTTGATTCGGCGGCCATGTGGTGGCCTAGTAGTCCCGTTCAAATTTCCTTCCTGTAATTTATCTATATTAATAAATAGAAATTTTGGGTGTACCTAACTAAATACACCTATGGTTAAATTTGTATTTTCTAAATTTACTTTTATATAATAAAAACGTTAAATTTACTCCAACTTAACTAATAAGGGTAGATTTGTAAAAATAGAATTTTACATTTAAGATAGAAAATTCAATATAATGAAAAATAAAAACACAATTGAAAAAGTAAATTGGCACCAGTGTGAGTGGGTAAGAGGCTAGTCAATATATTCGATCAACAACTTACTGATTTTGTGATACTTTTCTATTTTTTTATTGAAAGGGAATTTTCATCCACACCCAATATTTATCTCACCACACCCATTATTCATATTCATTTTCCAATTACTATTTTATCCAAATGCACAATATAACTCTTAAGGACCAAATAAGAGTAAAAAAAGAGGAATTTTCTCAATACATCCAACATCTCCAACATAACCATTGTCTAAGTATTCTACACAAAGCAGTCGGGAGTTCAATGACTATTTTCAAGTACGCCTTAGTTTTTGGGGATGCAACCTTTTGATTCATTTTTCTTAATTTGATCCAAGACAATTGATTTTCGGTACAAAGTATTGGGGTGTTCACGTCAAATGTAAGAAATTTTTCTTTCTTCCAACCTTATAAATTCATGAATTTGGTCGGCACAATGTGCACGAATTTAGAGATTGTCATCATTTTTGCGATTATATAGTTTTGACACTATTCTCTGTGGATTTAATACTCGTACTTATAAGGTATACTGTTTCGCAACTTTTGCACTTGGTATAAGCAAGTACTCCGTTTTAGTAAATAGTTTCTTCATTTGTTCCATATATCCTCTGGTATTTCTTCTTCATGCTCTGTGAAGTTTGGATAGTCTGTGAACCTTTGTGCCTTGACCTTTATATGCATTTTTATTAAGAGGAGCTCATCAATTTCAGCTTGTCATAGCTAGACTCGCGAGAATAAGGACACCCAATCCTGTTCAAAGTCAAATAAGCTAAGCGACTCTGAATACAAAAACTAGAGCTACGCTTCCACATATTTTATTGCATTTATGAGTTTGTTCACATTAAATAAATTGTAAATATTGAAGGTGAATGCTTCGTCTATTGAAGTCAGAGGCGGATCCAGCAGCGATGGAGGTAGGCAGGAAGGCGTCTACGGTGATGGATGTGAAGAGACTACGAGGGGAGAGCGTCGACGGTGCTGGGCGAAGGGCGAGACGAGTGTTGACTTCGAATGGCAACGCCTATGGGTGGGTCCAACGGTGATAGAGGTGGGCAGGGATTCGTCTAGGATTTTTGAGCATCATGAGAATGGAGGAGAGTCATTTCTTTAATAAAATTGCTTATTTTCTATTTTCTGAAAAATACAAAGTTAATAACCAAGGGACCCTAATATATATAAGTTTAAGGACTTTTTAGTAGTTTCTTTTAATATTATCGAGTGTGGATAAAATTTCTCAAAATTAAATTAGGGAGTTGTTAGTTCCACCCCATTGTCTTATTTGCACACTTATAATTTCATGAAAATTTTAATTACAATTGTAACCTTATTGTGAAATAACGTCTAAGAACAATGGCAAAAAAAAAACCCAAATTTCATGTTTGCGCAGTCTCTTCATTTCCCTAGCAAAGCTCCTCCGTCTACCATCCTCCAAAACCTTCTACAGTTTTTTCTCTTCTATTCATCAGATCCTTAAATCATTCAATTAATTTTGAGTAAGCAAGAATATGGAATAACATACTATGAAGAAAATTGGCAGGAAGTTAATTTTGTGTATGGCCAGAGCATTTTCGTTAAGAGATAAATTATAGGATTTTAAGAATAATAGTGGGTGGGAAAAGAAGTTTATAATTTCATGGATGGTGTAAATATAGGGGTGGAACTAACAAATTATGTGAAGCCCACTCAAGTACACCCATATCAACCCATGAAAATTGGTATGGATCATGGGTCTTGAATGTGGATCTTAAATTGAAGTTCATGTAGCCGGTTATTGCTACTTGCTACTTGCTAGGGCTACCACTTGATTTGGCCGTGTGAATGGCATACTGCATTAATCCCAAGCACCCCAACTTTAGAAAAGTGGTTTGTTTCTTTTTCGATAATAAATAGCTTGAACGTGATGTAGCCCCGCAAGAAATTGATTAATTCCCTCCCATATTTGGATTCTGACACATGTTTAAGTTGCAAACTTGCTACCAATAGAATCGCATTTCACATTTGAAATCCAAGATTTCTTTATATATCAACAATATACTAAATATCACCTCGCATCTTTTCAACTTATAGTAATCCAGCTGGGAAAGATTGTCACGATGGTCAATGCCCAAATGATCAAATCTTTAAAAGAGATCAGAAATCTTGACCATACACAAATACAAATGTCGTATAACCTTGGACATTCTAATTTTCCTTGCTTGTTTTATCTTCAAACTTGCAAATTCTGCCGTAGGGTATTGTTAACATGCATCCAAAGAAAATTAAATGAGAGAGCTGATATGTACACTATATGAGTCGAATGATTCGCTAATTCGGTTCGTTTACTCAGTGCAAAACGAACTGAGTCCTAATTTTTTTTTTCCCAAAACGACTCGAGTTTGGACTCGACTAGTTTATGAACGAGTCCAATACGAGTCCAAAAATTTCTGAACGTGAGTACTCGACTCGACTCGTTTAAAGATGTGTAATACACTTGGCTTCCTATGATTGACTTGAAAGATATGTAATATATATAACTTACATATAACTTATAGTACCATAGTTACTCTAAATTTCCTAAAAACCCTATGGTATATACATTCTTTTCTGCCACAACAAAAATTATTGAAGAGATTCCAGAGCCACTTCTCTTCTTCATTGACCATCTCCATAGCCAACAATTTGTATGTTGAATTAATATTTTTTATGTATACTGATCATTGTTGTTGTCTTTTTTCTACAAATTTTGTTTTATACATGCATATGTTATATATAATAATTAACTGATGAATCCATGACGAATTTGACATATTTTTTTTATTGTGGATGCAATGAATTACCGATCATGTCTCAAAGTTCCCCTAACGTAGCATCATCTTTAGTAGACATGCAAGTTTCAAATATTGTTAGTGGCAAAGCCCTATGGAATCATTTCTGTCATGTAAAATTTTTAGTTTTGTTTAGCTACCTAAATAATTTGAATATGAAATCGTATAACTTGCTAACTCGACTCGTTTTATGATAGATCCAAATGAGTTGAGTCCATTTTTAAAAATACAAAACTTAGACCGAATCAAACTCGTTTCAAAATAAAACGAGTCGAGTTAGAGTCCACCAAAAATATGCACGACCCAACTCGTGCCCACCTCTAATATGTACACCGAAGTCTCTAGACATTCTCTAATATTTTAAAAAGTAAAAATTACTTTTATGCCTTTATATAAAATGACCTCAAAAAACACCCTTTCTCTTCGGAAGAAAAAAAAGTTATTGACGATTAACCTTGCAGCCACCGCCTCCGCTACAACAGTTCCAATTCACCTTAATTCAACAACAATAAAGAGGAAAAAAGGGGGTAACTCACTAGGGACACCACCGACACTAAAGTCTTTACGAAGTCCATTGCCAAGAAAAGTGAAAGAAAAAATGAATACATCTTTTCCTTTTATCCGACTAATTAGATCTAAACTTAATTACTAAATGTAAATAAATAGTCAAATTTAGATGTCCAAAATACATTTGAAAAAATTAAGAAAGGTGTACTGAGATCTAAAAGTGTTTAGAGACACAACTTAGCTTATGTTTTCTTAAAACAATGCCTAAGAGAAAGTAAGAAAGAATGGAATTAATATTTAATACGTTTCCAAATGTAAACAAACTTCCTTATAAATCTCTATCTCACTTCTCCACACGCTCTCCTCACTCTGAGTATTCACTCGTTCTCTCGGCTGCCATGGCCGCCTCCACTATCGAAATAGAAGCCGGCCTAAGAATCGTAGACGTTTCGCCCGTGGAACAAGTCCGCCTGACTGTCTCAAACGACGACGACTCGACATTACCCGTATGGACCTTCCGTATGTGGGCCCTTGGCCTTGTCTCGTGCGCTCTCCTTTCCTTCCTCAACACCTTCTTCATGTACCGCACGGAGCCCCTCGTCATATCGATGATCTCCGTACAGGTAGCGACCCTCCCCATAGGGCAGTTCATGGCCAGAACCCTCCCGACACGCAAGTTTCGTGTCGGGCCTTGGGAGTTCTCACTGAACCCGGGCCCGTTTAACATGAAGGAGCACGTGCTGATTTCGATATTCGCAAATGCGGGTGCCGGGTTCGGAAGCGGAGCGGCGTACGCGGTCAGTATTGTGGACATCATAAAAGCGTTTTATCATCGGAAGATCTCGTTCTTGGCCAGTTGGATACTTGTGACGACCACACAGTTAATCAAATTCGATCATCAATAATATATTTGGGTTTAGTTTTGTAATTTTGTCTATATGGTAGCTAGGCATCATGCCAGTATGTGACTAACTCATATTGTACACATCATATGTGGCTACCACTCAATCAACACGGCATTGTCTAAGAATAAATTTCTGTTAGTTTTTACCATCCGTATTCACTATGGTAACAAAATGCAGGTTTTGGGATATGGCTGGGCTGGCATTCTAAGAAAGTACGTGGTCGATCCTGCGGAGATGTGGTGGCCGAGTAGTCTAGTTCAGGTTTCCTTGTTTAGGTAATTTTCAAAATTTACCGCATCATACACACCTCATTTTCATAATCCTTTATCATAACAATCCCGAGTCTGTGGATTTATTTATCCCTCATATGTCTGCATTTCATATAAAGTTTTATCACAAAAATTGAAAATATTTCAATATTTGGTACACACTATGTGACGCATGCATTCAGTCGATATGAGACTACTTGCTTAACCATTGATGGGTTTATATATTATTGTAAACCAAAAAACATAAATCTCTACCAATCATGCACACAACAAATTTACTTTTCTTGTAATTTCAACAAATTAACTACTACTATATGAGATCCTGATTTTATTTTTTTTATTTGCATGAATATGAAGGGCCCTACACGAGAAAGACGACAAACGAATGTCAAAGGGCAAGTTCTTCTTGATAGCACTGGTTTGCAGCTTTTGTTGGTATGCCATCCCGGGTTACCTCTTCTCAACTCTGTCAACAATCTCATGGGTTTGCTGGATGTCCTCAAAGTCCGTCGTGGCCCAACAAATCGGGTCGGGCATGAGCGGCCTCGGTTTGGGCGCATTTTCACTTGACTGGACTGCCGTAGCCTCTTATCTCTCAAGTCCACTCGTCAGCCCATTCTTTGTCATTGTCAATGTTGCCGTTGGCTATCTTCTTGTTATGTATCTCATGTCGCCAATTGCCTATTGGGGTGTCAATTTGTACGATGCCAAGAACTTTCCAATCTTCTCTTCTGACTTGTTTGATCGCCATGGCCAAATGTACAACGTTTCGGCCATCGTGAATCCGCAGTTCGAGATCGATATCGCCAGCTACGAAAAACAAGGCCGGATTTACCTGAGCACCTTCTTCGCCTTGACTTATGGCATCGGTTTCGCCGCTGTTGTGTCTACGATCACTCATGTTGCCATATTTAATGGAAGGTAATTAAACTATTTGTACCATCTCGACTGATAAAACAATTTTTCGTTTGGGAATCGACATTGATGTGAATGTGTTCGGTTACTGTAGGGAGATATGGCAGCAATTTCGACAAGCGTCACACAGTGGAAAAATAGACGTACACACCAGACTAATGAAGAAATACAAGGACATACCTAACTGGTGGTTTTATATTCTTCTTGGGGCGTCCTTAGCGCTTTCTCTGTATTTATGCATATTCATAAAAGATGAGGTGCAAATGCCATGGTGGGGTCTCATTTTTTCAGCTGGACTTGCATTACTTTTCTCTCTTCCAATCAGCGTTATAACGGCCACGACCAATGTGGTAACTTTCCAACCTATTATTTAGAGAGTTTATTCACAGAGATGGTCCGATGAGATAGTATAAAATAAGTATTATGATGAGGAATTGAAAAGATCTCTTAGTAAAATTAACTTGTTTAACCCAAAATATCAAGATCGGATCCATTAACATGCTTTTTTCTTTCTCATTATGGGGTAGACTCCGGGACTAAACGTCATCACAGAGTATATTATGGGGTTGATATTACCTGGAAAACCAATAGCCAATGTGTGCTTTAAAACCTATGGCTACATAAGCATGTCGCAGGCGATTTCATTCCTCAACGATTTTAAGCTCGGCCACTACATGAAGATCCCGCCCATATCGATGTTTATCGTTCAGGTAAAACTTATTATGTTGTCATATTGTAAATCATACTAATTTATGGTTTATTGTACTTTAAAGATATACAAGCATTTATTTAGGAATATAAGTTTGTTAAGAGAACGCTATTGGATACTAATGTGGTCTATCTTGCTGTTTACTGAATTATAGTGCATAGGAACAGTAATAGCAGGAACAATGAACATTGGGGTGGCATGGTGGTTGCTGACTACAGTCGATAACATTTGCGATGACCAACTGCTCCCTCCCAACAGCCCATGGACTTGTCCAGGCGACCGCGTCTTCTATGATGCGTCCATAATCTGGGGCCTCGTTGGCCCCAGAAGAATCTTCGGCTCACTGGGAAACTACAAGGCGCTGAACTCATTCTTCCTCCTAGGCGCATTGGGCCCCATCGTGGTTTTCTTGCTGCACAAGGCATTCCCAAGTCAGAAATGGATCAAGCTCATCAACCTTCCGGTGCTCTTGGGTGCAACGGCCGTGATGCCGCCGGCTACGTCGGTGAACTTCAACTGTTGGATTGTGGTCGGAGCGGTTTTCAATTTCTTTGTTTTCAGGTACAGAAAGAAGTGGTGGCAGAGGTACAACTATGTCCTTTCGGCTGCGTTGGATGCCGGAGTGGCGTTCATGGGGGTGCTTTTGTACTTTTCGTTGGCCATGAATAACAAGCGCGTATCTTGGTGGGGAACAAGTGGTGAACACTGTGATTTGGCTATTTGCCCGACGGCCAAAGGGATAGTTGTTGATGGGTGCCCTGTGTATTGATCCCCGTTATCAAAACCTATAATTATTTTAGCACTTTAGAGTTTCTTCAAGTATATTAATTAAGAACGGATCTGCGTTGTAAATATTATTCAACTTTCATCTATATATGTCTCATTTAAGTGTGGTAGTGAAGTTTTAGTTTGTGACTTTCATATCAGTTACTTCTCAAGGCGTCGTTCTCATATCAAGGCGAGCACTACCACACTAACTACAAGGTCAGTTTCTGTATTGCAGAAACGCAATTCCCTCAGAACAATGGAGAGCGCAGACCGCAAGATTATGATGGTCGACACTTCTCATATCACCACCCCCGGAGAGAATTGCGTGGTTCAAAGCAAAGAAGAAAGAATTTATCGCTTGTTCTAGCGCGCGACACCAATTATAGTCTAGCTTGGAGTCGGAGTTGGCTAACTTGCCATCTAAAATCAACTAGTTATTGGTTTATTGGTATTTTAATGGTCACAAGAAATATATGTTGTGAAGACCGGGTACTTATGTGGGCGGAGCTACCTTTGGGTTAGGGTGGGCTGGATGGGATGTGCTCCAGCCCACCCCAACTTGCAAACTTTTATATTTTGTTCACATAACATCATTTCATTTAAGTAAATTTTTTGGAACCCACCTCATAAACCTAGCAAAAGATAACTTTTCTAAGGGAATTTTTATCATCACCAACAATTCTCTCGCCACACTCATCACTCATATGGATTATTAAATTACCTTTTTTTTTATCCTTATGTAAAATTACACTTAAAGACCAAAAGATATAGAATAAAATAAAGATTTTTTCCCCACACTCAACATCTCAAGCATAACCCTTCAAGTTCTCAAACAACGCATTCTCTTAAAGGGAAAGTTCTTACACAAACTCTTCAAGTACACTTCCAGTGACGGTGAAGATGATTTTGAATTGCTGAAAGGATTATATGAGGATTGAATGTATTGGATGATTGAATTCCTTTTAAATTTGATCCGCTTTAGTTTCTGTTATTAGTGTTTTTCAGCATAACTCATTGAAGATTTGTACCAAAGATTGGTTCATATTTATCATTCAATCAACTGCAAATAGATTATATTGTCTGATACTTGAGCTTTTGATTAAAATGATGTGTTATTGTCTTCATAGTTTGTGATGTGACCACCACCACATTAGGACTTGCAAAATATGTTGGCTTCATATTTCATGAAATTTCATGAGCTTGATGGATTTTTAGTGTCACATTCATGAATGGAGTTAAATCCATTTTCTTTTTAGTTTTCTTGTTAATTTGCATAAGTTAGAGTAGTGATAAGTTCAAGGTGAAAATACAATACTTGATAAAGGGGTCTTTTGGAACATAAATGTGTGCAAGGAGAAAATTCAAACTAACTAAAATAAGTGATGGGTGTTTTGAAAAGATTGAGTATGCTGAGATAATGATGTGTGGTTATAATCTCTTTTTATCTAATCTATCCTAGCCTAATAGAAAATTCTCGCTCCGCCCTTGCTTTATGTGATATGAAAGTTAGTATTTGTTACACTTAATACCCCATGTGCCCCCTGCAACTCACATTTGGGGAATTTTTGCCCCCTGCAACTCTAAATGGACACCAAGTGCCCCTTTCAACTCAATTTTTGGGACAATTTGCCCCCTTTTCCCGTTTTCCGGCCAACTTGCTTAGGTGGAGCAAGAAGGTGGGCCCCACCATGCACAGTCAGCCCCCGTTTTCACACACAGCTCTTCACTATCATCGCAAAAATTACAGCAGCCACCGTCCTTCACAAAAATCACAGCAGCCCCATTCTGTGTTCTTTCCAAAACATCAACGGATGCCGAGTTCTTCGCAAGGGATGCAGCGAATCGTGCATGCTCCGTCCTTGTCTGCAGTGGATCGAAACCAGCGAAGCCCAAGGACACGCCACCGTCTTAGTTGCCAAGTTTTTCGGCCGCGCCTGCCTCATGTCCTTCATCTCCAGTTCACCAGCTCCCGGTCCGCCGCCAAGGCCTCCTCCCCGAAACGCAAGCGATCATCCGCCGGCGCCGGCTTCGTCCAGCTGCAGCAGCACCAGGCAGATCTGGATCTCCGGTTGACTCCGGGCCTGGAGTTCAAGCCCAAGTCCAAACCCGAGACCCGACGACCCGGTACGCCCTCCATGAACTCCGAAGTATCCGACCTCACTACGTGCTTCGACGGCGGGTTTCCAGATCACCATCAGTACTCTTACACCGCCACAGCCGCCGCCGCCGTCACCTAGAGAAAGCTACTCAATTTATTCCCCTGAGTCTTTCACCTCAACCCACCATTTTCCGATTCTTGATTTTCAATCTGACGTTCACACGTGCGGCTATATACTCAAGCAAGTCAATCGTCCCGATGTATTTGATCTCTTTTTTTTGGGGTGGTTTTGTTCCCGGAATCCGTGTCCGGCGAGTTTATGCTGATCTCCGGCACAGGATTTCTCTTGAGTGAGAGAAAGATGAGAGTTTGTCGGTGCTGGTGACCTCCACTGCTCACCGACCTCCACCTTGAGTGAGAGAAAGATGAGATTTTTGTGATGATAGTGAAGAGCTGTGTGTGAAAACGGTGCTGACTGTGCATGGTTGGGCCCACTTTCTTGCTCCACCTAAGCAAGTTGGCCGGAAAACGGGAAAAGGGGGCAAATTGTCCCAAAAATTGAGTTGAAAGGGGCACTTGGTGTCCATGTAGAGTTGCAGGGGGCAAAAATTCCCCAAATGTGAGTTGCAGGGGGCACATGGGGTATTAAGTCCCTACTTGTTATATACTTTGGCTGATTAATATCTGCACTAGAAAGAGGCGAGGGACACTGAAATGATTCATAAAAACGATCCAATTCCCTGGCCTTCTTTTCTCTGGCTTCCTCTGGCTATATGTCCACAGGATCGTAATCAGCGGCCTCAATGTACATCAGTCCCGTTTAACATATATTTGATACATGTTAATTAGTTAATTAATTTACGGATTAAGCAAATACGAATATTAATCTCTTAAAATTATTAAACGCTTTGCCACACTCGATGAGGAAAGCGTCAGACATCAGAGAGTATAAATAACAAAAAGACGACGATTCTTTCCCTGCTATAGCTTATTCTAGACAACAAATACCAAATCAAAGACAGGTCAAATGGAATGGAAAGGAACAAGATGAAAAAGATTGACATGATCAAATTGGGCTAAAATAAAACTGAAAAGAATAGGTTGATTAATTGGAAGGCAGGTTCAGTGGTATTTTTTTGGAAGAAATACTTGAATGGTGCTTCCCATTGTTTTGTGGGACAAATCGCAACTTTTCTTTTGGTGTTGTAACGAATATCATCATGATTAGCAAGGAAAATGACTCTTTGTTCATATCCTCAATGCGCGGAACTAGAGCGCTTTTTGATGTTCAACAAAAATTCTGCCTCCCGAAACCATTAAGTTTGAGCCAACAAAATACAGTATTGGAGTTTAGTTTCAAAACATGCCAGTTCTATCTCAATTTTCCTCTAAATTTCGAGTTCTGTTCATCGACTTTCTAGTAGGGAAAAGAAAAGCTAACTCTGGCTGAGATAAACTTGACGGTTGAGCTAATTAAGTTTAAGGGAGAATCCAAAAGGAAATGGAATTCAGCTCCAAACGAGCTTACATCGCATGAGACATTGCCGGAATGTGTTCAAAACATCATCACAGTTGCCTAAAATCCCAATTGCAGAGTAATCACTTTTGAGCCCTCCAATTCCAACACAACTATAGATAGAGATGCTATCTTTACTCGTGTTGAAGTATCTTCACGGCTTTAGAAGTACTTATATAACGTAGCGATATGTGATATATCGCCCTGCAGTTTCACTTGGCCGGGTTACCTTCGCAACTTGCCCACGCTTAAGCCCGTAATATTTTGCAACAGGATCTGTCACCTGCATTCGAGGAAGCTGAACTCCATCCACCCAAAGAATATGAAAACAAAAAACATAATTAAGTATATGTACACAGTGATCTAATTTGCCACAGAAATGCAGGATAAGATGCTCTTAAAACTTCGACCAAGAAAAGAAGATTTGTTGGCCACAGAAACATGATATATACAAAAAAGTGGCAAAGACAAAACTCTGCAACTTAGACATAAGACTTTGGACAGAATGAATGCATTAACCATGACTCCGGAATTAATGTGCTCAATCCAACAAACATAAATTAAGCAGAACATATTCAGGAATTAGTTTTCTTAAATGAAAGATTAACGACACTGTTCAGCACTGACCTGTGTTTCTTTTGCAGTATACCTCTCCAATAAAGCCTTCTTTTCCTCATTTGTAAGCAACTGATGCTTAGGAACTAGTACATGATCCTTTACATTCACCAACAATTCTGCCTCCTGAATGAATAAAATTAATTTAAGAAAACATCAATATCCTCTAATATTGTAAGAAATGCCTCATTCAGTTGCAATCATATTCACTGGCTATTGCAACAGTTCTACGTCGATGCATATCCCTCATTTAATGATACCAAGACTTGCCAAAGTAAGAACTGTAATATTTCTGGTATCCTACGTTGTCGTACATAACGATTAATAGACTTACGCAGCTTTCATGAGATCTTTAGGCACACAATTCCATTCAAACAACAATGTAAGCAATGTATTTCACCTGAAACACTTCCATGTGGAATTTTGAACCTATCTCACTTAGAGCGGTCCTCGCAAAGGATGTAAGATTCTGTTGAGTGATCACGATTGCTCTTGTTACATCATCCTGTTTCATGCGGTTGGTATAGTCCTTCATTGTCTTGACCCCAACCTTTGCTTCCTCGGGAAAGAAGACATAAATCTGAAGCACAAGAAACCCACAATTACAGACGGACGACAGTACAACAACTACAATGAAAAGCATCCGTGAAGTACCCGCTGCGTGGAGTAATTCCGCATTTCCTTGCGTATATTAAGGTTTTCCCTTTTCATGTCCTCTCCGTATCTGCTCTTGAACTCTTCTCTTGTCATGTTGAGCTCATTGTCAGTAACAAGGTACTTCCGATCCTTCAGCATTTGCAACACGGTTTTTTGTACTCTATAAAGCCTTGTGATCTCTTCCTCACGTAGAACCATCCTTACAACTGAAACATAAACCCAAGCTTGTTAGTTAGGTTTCTTTAAGGTTATGAAAATTCAGTTCAACTACGAATTCCATATATACACATTCGTCTGACAAAAAATTGTTTAGAACTGAGAATGAGAGATTGGTAACCTTAAATTGAATCGCAGCCAAGAATCACCTTCAAACTTAAGCAAGAAAACTTCAAAACTTAATCAATTTTTGCACAAGAAACAAAAGAGAGAATCTAAATATGCTTAGAGAAAACCAAAAACAGCGAAACATCAGTGCAGAGGACCAAAAACAGCGACCTTCAAAAATCAACATAAACCCACAATTGTTAAACCCTAAAGTCACTACAAATCAGTAAATAACAAACCCAACAAAGTAAGTTCTCCCCAAATTCCAAGCTTTTACTATCCGAATTGCAAATTCAATACCAGAAAATCTACAGCACATAATGAATGTGATCACAGATGGAATAAATATTGGGCGGGAGCTGCTGAAACTCAAATAAACATGGACCAAAAACATGATAAAAAACTCGAATTGAACACAAATAAGAGTACCTCTTTTGGGTTTCAGGAGAAAAACAAGCCTCGAATATTGGGCGGGAGCTGCTGAACTGGGAAGTCTGGAGACAAAGAAGAAGAAAACCTTCGAAGTTTGAAGAGGAACCTAAAAAGAAGACAAGGAAGGTGGTTAAATACCAGTGCTTGAGCTTTTCCTACTTCATATGGGTCGGCAGCTAAGGCTTTGTGGGCTTGACGGGTTTAAGCCTAAGTAAAGCTGGGCCGAGTTTTAGGGTAAATCTTGATTCAATCTTTGCAGTCCAGAGACTTTTTGTAAGCACGAGTTCAAACCTACCAAATATGATAAGACTGCATTCATGTATAAAACTCAACAGAAAGCACAAGAAAGTAAGTTCTTTTATCACGTTCAACAATGAATCCAAGAACGTCAAGCAACGACCGTTACGGAACAAACATAAGATTTAAGCTATTAGAACTGCACACAGTGAACCCATTTGATAATTAATCATTTCGAATAAGAAAACCCTATAAGGAACCAAGTTCAAAAAACCCACTGAGAGTAGCAAAATCGATAACAAACCACTATCACCTTCAATATCACAGAATACCACTCGTACAATGTGGTGTTCCAAACACCAATTTCAAGCAAATATACTCAGCTTAGCTCGGCTCGACTCATTTATGATGTGAACTTAAATGAGCCGAGCTTTTGATCAAGCCTTCGGCTCGGCGCGTTGGGCTCATTTGTAAAAAACAATAATTAAAATAAACAATTGACGATTGAAAATAAGTACAAATTAAAATGAAAATTAAATCCCATAATAACAAATCTTAACAATCTTTTTAGGGCTGGAACCCAATGGGAGGCTGGCCCTCACGCCTTTGTTCAAAATAAATCTAACAAACACTAGATCGGCATAAAGTAGCTTGGAGCAATTTTCAAGTTGTTTGATGGCTGGGCTGGACTCTTATTTCAATTTAGTAAGGGGACTGTTATTTTCACTCCCCATTCCTTTTTCCCCACCCCCAATTATATTAAAATCAAATAAAATTACATTATTCATGATAAAATTACAGAAATTTACAAACTCCACTTTCCCTTATTCCCTATCACCATCAACACCATCAGTGCCACCTACGCCACCACCATTGCCAATACCATTGCGTTTCCGCCCATTCCCGACCACATTGCTCACGCCATGGCCGTCGCCACCGCCAATAGAATAAAATACTCACTGTAATACATGTTCACAAAACTCACCAAAACTCGATTCATCAGTAAAAGCAAAAGAAAATGTCTTTCTCATATAAACATACATGCCTATGGAACGAGGGAAGGATACCCAACATTTGCTTGCTAGATATTTCATTCTTTTTGTTTAGTTTAAAGGACTGTGTTTTGTTCTCTATTCACAAATCACACCACAACTTTCTTCTTTAAACAGAGAAAGAAGAGAGAGAAAGTGGTAGTGACTAGCGACAACATAAGAGATAGATAGATGCAGTTGCAGGAGTTGGGATTTGTTTTAGAGGAGTGTTAGATTTGGTCCATTCAGCTCTGCAGCTACAAAACAAAAGTCCTAGTTTTTGAAAATCTTTATGCTAAACCCCTCCATGTAAGTCGGCAGAACAGTATCGTATCTAAAACCCACCGAATCACAGAATCGTTCAATGATGAGGACCAACAAACCGAGTCGGCGCGTCGGGCCCTGAAATTGGAGCGGTGAGGTGAAAACGGGGGTCAAAGAAGTTGTCGATTCCTAGGATGAAGAACCCAATCGTCGTAGATTGGATCTAAACATGAACCGGATGCCGTTTAGTAAAATCGGGGCTCCGGATGGCGGCGTGGCGACAGGGAATGGTCAGAGTTAAAATCTTGGTGCGATTTACAGTTTGAAGCGGCAGAGAAATGGGGGAAGAGGAATGGACATTTATGCAATTTTTATTCAAATAATATTTTTATGTGATTTAATTAAAATTGGTGGGTGGGAAAAGAGGAAGAGGATGGAAATAACGCTCCCTTTAGTAATTATAATATTGAAATATTAATAAGTCGAGCGAGCCGAGTTTGGGCTGGCTCATAAATATATGACCTTTTCATGAGCTTTATGAGCCGAGCATGCCAAAACTCAAGCTTAGTTCACTTTTTAAATGAGCCTAAGAATAAGCTCAAGTTCAAGCTAATTTCTAAAACGAGCGAGCTTGAGCGAGCTGAAAACTAGACAAGCCCGAGCAGCTCGAGCCAGTTTCCAACCTTAAGAATTTTCCTATACGGGTTAAATGTCAAGCAGTCACACAACCAGTTTGGAAAAAAAAAAAAAAGATTACCTTTGATTTTTGTAAAAAAGTTAGGGGATCATTGCATTTGGTCCCTAGTGAAGCCATCCCTTGGATTAACACTTTATGTTTATACAAAGTTTGATTGAAGGACAAAATTTACTTAACATGCCACATAACAACAAAACAACACATATATGGAATGATAATTACTAGTGCTGCCATTGCACCTCCTATTTACCAAAAACGTCACTTCCTAATTGAAAGAAAAAAATCAATCCCAAAAATCCTCCCCCAAATTTCGGTACAATTCATATAAAATAAGGAGTTATTCCACATATGAGTTCATATAGAATTCTGATTTGAAACTCCAAATTTTTGCCTAACCATCATCTTTAAGAGCATCTCCACCCACGCAGGCGCAGGCACAGGCGCGAAGTGGGCTATTGCCCTCCTCTTGCTTGCAGGCGATGAATAGTCATCGCCTGCGCCTTCCGTAAAAAAAACAGCCCACACCCACGTAGGCGTAGGCGCAGGCAATCACTATTTACATATTTTTAATATATTTTTTTTCAAAAACATGTATAATAATTATGAAATGTTTCCCTTTTGTTGTCAAATAAATTTTACATACTAATAATTATCATAAAAAATATGTAGAATTATCATATGTTAAATTATTTTTGTGCTTAAAATTTAATATTACATACTTGAAAAATTTGATATAAACAAATTGTAATTTTTTTATAGAAAACATCAAAATTGAATACTTCTTCACACAAAATTGAATATTACATACTAATAATTATCATAAAAAAACATGTAGAATTATCATATGTTAAATTGAATATTTGTGCTTAAAATTTAATATTACATACTTAAAAAATTTGATATAAAAAAACTGTGATTTTTTATAGAAAATAAAATGTTGATTTTATATAAAAAATAAAAAATAAATTGTTTTTAAGAGATTTTATATAAAAAATAAATAAAAAATGTTTTTAAGTGTTCGGCAGTGGCTGCCGAACAATCCTTTCAGCCCACAAAGAGTGTTCGGCCTCCACTACCGAACACGAAATCAGTTCCAACACGCGCCCCGATTGCCTGCAGGCGAAGGCGCAGGCGTCGCTCACCCTCGCCCTCGCCCTCCGACCTCTCGCCCGCGTGTTTTCTCCCCGGTGTGGCGTGAATAGTGGTCGCGGAAGGCACGCCCGCGCCTTTGCCCGCGTTTTCGCTCGCCCGGTGGAGATGCTCTAATCCTAGTCCATGTTATGACTTTGTTTCTCTCTAATTCTTCATTCGTTCTTTTCATATTTTGGGTACAATATAACTTGATGTTCATATGTACTGAAGCCATATTCTTTTAGGGTACATTCTTGTTTCATGGGTACATTATTGTGGGTATGTTCTAGTTGATTGGGTACGTTCTTGTTTCATGGGTATATCCTAGTTGATTGTGTATATGTTCTTGTTTCATGGGTACGTTCTCGTTTCATGGGTACATCATTGTTATTTGAGTATGTTCTAATTGATTGGTTGCGTTCTTGTTTCATGGGTACATCTTAGTTGATTGGGTATGTTCTTGTTTCATGGGTACATCCTAGTTGATTGTGTATGTTCTCATTTCATGGGTACATTCTCATTTCACATTGTATGTTCTAGTTGATTTGGTACATTCTTGTTTTTTGGTCAATACATTTCTTATAGTTGCATTTGTCTAGTATTTAAATAATGGGTATAAATCTATGGATTTTATGATAAGATGGATATGAAAATAATTTGAAAATCATGTTTAATGTGTATGAAATGGATATAGAAAAAGAGGAAGACATAATGATAATAAGTGTATAGCTATGTTACAATGAAAAGGGTACTATAGGTATTGTTGTTATTTGATTTGTATTAAGAAAAACATAAAACATCAATAGGTAAAATATTAATGACAAATAGCTGAGGTGGACTAACATTTTGTCCTTGAATCTAAAATTTCAAACTAATAAAGTTTCAATCAAAATTTATTAGTAATGAGGGATGGCAAGCTAATTTCTCCAAAAAGTTACTAATTTTTTCCAACCTTGAAGGCGTGAGTTTTGCAGCCAAGGGATGCATGTCACAGAGGTGCGCATTGTCAACAAATTTTGAAATCCATCCCTTGAACAAAACCTCCACATGAACTTCCTGCATAACCGATTCCAATTTTCACATTGTTTACATTTCGTAGAAGAAATTCAGTCCTCAACAATTTATACATATATTGTCATAGTACCAGAAAATGGAACAATTAACCCCATCTATATACAAGTAAATCCTAGAAGTTCATACAGTCCAATCTTTCTTATCTCCCTCCATGTGACCTTGAGGAAGGGGCAGCATATCTGGCTGAGAAGCCGCGTTGAGTAGTGTCCTCATCCATTTCTTCCACGCCATCATCGAAGTTCTGCGCGTAGCTCAGAGGATCATACCGGAAACCTCCACGCGGGTTCCCGACACTTCTAAGCTGCCTTGCGGTGGTGTGCCGTTCTAGTTTTCGTATCCATGGAAGCTTCAACTTCAGACGTCCCCAGCAAGAAAGCAGTCCTTCGTTTGTGCTTTTAGGAGATGAAACATTTCTCTCCATGACTTTGTGCTCTTTTTAGGACAACTTTCCTCCTTACTTTGAAATGATAAAGAATTTTGTCTATTCCAAAAGTGGGGCTTTTCTCTGTCTTCCTTTCCTATTTTGTATAAGAGTTTTTAGTGTGTGGTAGCTAGAAAAGATAGTGATCAGAGGTCAAATTGAATAGGACCTCTGTGTTTTCTTGTTTTCTAGTGAAGGCAGACAGGAGTGCTCTCAAGAATTGTAGATATTGAAGATGGGGGGATTGAAAAGGAATAATATATATCTGGCAAGGATATTAGGAATTTGTTCTGCCAAGGATAATCTCTGCTGTTCTTAAGATGATATATATGAAACAGTTTGGCAATGTGGGGTCAGTGATTCATGTGCTTCAAGGAGAGCAAATTGAAAAAACACATGCACTTATATGAGCTTAAGAAAGTAATTAAACGTGCACACATATAGTCGTTTGCTTAGTAAGTTCACGTGTGCATTAGCATTTGATGTTTGTAGTCGGATTGCGAGATACTTACTTAAAATCTCACCAATCCAACAACTTCAAATATCAATACTCACACACACTTACTCTACTCGTGCTTATAACTTAAATCTTTAGTCAAGCGATTTTACTAAAGTGACAATTCACGACGTACATTTGTTTTAAATCGTATACTTTAAACAAGGAGCATACGTGATTATAACGATGCAAAGAGTTTTGGAAGTTTATTGACAGAATATTCTGGGTGGAAATTCCAATAATTTTTAGTTACGTGGAATGACGATTTTGCTTCTTATATCATGTGTGGTCAGTGGTCCTATCACTGCATTCTTGGTGTGGATTGTTTTCAAGATGTGTGACTGAAAATCTCCAGCATCAATATTGAACAAAGCGCAATACTAGACTAAAACCTAGTTGGTTTCTTGCATTCTGCTATTCATTGTATAGCAAACTTATGCATGCAAGCTGAATCAGTTTGGATCGATCGAGTTTTGATGGCCTTTTATAATTAGTCCACGGAAATCACTCTTGCATATGCATTAATTATTTCACTTTGATTTTGGTTGAGTTTTTGAAAACACTGTGATAACAAATGTTTGACTTGGATTTACAATATGAAGGGCCCTACACGAGAAAGACGACAAGAGAATGTCACGAGGGAAATTCTTTCTGATTGCCCTCATTTGCAGCTTCTCTTGGTACTTAATGCCCGGCTACCTCTTCGGAACTCTCTCCTACATCTCATGGATGTGTTACATCTACCCGAAATCCATCACGGCCCAACAAATCGGGTCGGGCCTCCGCGGACTCGGTCTCGGGGCATTCACCCTCGACTGGTCCGTCATCGCCTCTTACCTCGGCAGCCCTTTGATCAGCCCCTTCTTTGCCATCGTCAACATCACCGTCGGCTACATTATCATCATGTACGTTGTCTTGCCAATTGCTTATTGGAAGCTCAACTTGTACGACGCCAACAAATTTGCCATCTTCTCTTCGCATTTGTTCGACTCCGGGGGTCACATCTACGACGTGAAAGCCATTGTGAACGACAAGTTTGAGATCGACATGCCCTCGTACAAACAACATGGACTCATAAACTTGAGTGTCTTCTTTTGCCTAACTTATGGCCTTGGTTTTGCTGCTGTTATATCCACCCTCTCACATGTCGGCCTCTTCAATGGAAGGTAAATAGTGAGCATCAGTTTCTTGCATATGGTTGGTATTTGTTACTGACAGTCCAAATTAATCATCACGATGTGCTGTCATTATGTGCTGATTTCTTATAACAGGGAGATACTGAATCAATATCGATCTTCGAAAAGTGGAAAGATAGATATACATACCAAGTTAATGAAGAAATACAAGGACATACCAAATTGGTGGTTTCATGTTCTTCTTGGGGTGTCGATGACGCTAGCTATGGCATTGTGTGTTTTCTTCAAGAAGGAGGTGCAAATGCCATGGTGGGGCCTCATTTTCGCAGCTGGAATGGCATCGATTTTCACCCTTCCAATCAGTATTATAACTGCCACCACAAATGTCGTAAGTTTTCAAGCTTCCAACTCCTTGAAAAACTGACGCGCTCTTTTGGTCAAGCAAAACTGCTATAGTTAATATAATAATTGAAGATCGCGTATCTCTATTGAGTCTGATCCCCTTTCTGTTTTCAGACACCAGGACTAAACATCATCACGGAGTACGTCATGGGTTTGATTTTACCTGGACAACCAATAACCAACGTATGCTTCAAAATCTATGGCTACATAAGCATGGCACAAGCAGTTGCCTTTCTTAGTGATTTCAAGTTAGGACATTACATGAAGATCCCGCCCATATCGATGTTCGTTGTTCAGGTAATTATTCTTTAGTCTTTACAGTACTCGGTAGATTGTTGATATCTTCGGAATATAATTATGAGATACAAAACATGGTTATCCATAAGGTATTCCATAGAGCATGTAACAACAATTTATTGGCTACTGTAGATTAGTATTAATACGTATCAAATAATCTTTTTCGTAGTCAACTCGTTATTTATATTTTTTCTTTCTTCTGCTATTACAAAAGACGATAGGAACTATAGTAGCCGGAACAGTCAATGTCGGGACGGCGTGGTGGCTGCTGACGTCAGTGGAAAACATATGTAACGATGTGCTGCTCGTAAACAGTCCTTGGACCTGCCCCAACGATGCCGTCTTCTTTAATGCATCCGTTATTTGGGGCCTTGTTGGGCCGAAACGAATCTTCGGCTCTCTCGGCCACTACGGCGCACTCAACTGGTTCTTTATCATAGGTGCACTCGGACCCGTCGTGGTATGGCTGCTTCACAGAGCTTTTCCCAAGCAAAAATGGATCCCTTACATCAACCTTCCCGTGCTTTTCGGGGCAACCGCCGTAATGCCGCCGGCTACGACGGTGAACCTCAACAGCTGGATTGTGGTGGGGACAATTTTCCAGTACTTTGTGTTCAACTACCGAAAGAAGTGGTGGCAGCGTTACAACTATGTTCTTTCGGCTGCGTTAGATGCTGGGGTGGCTTTCATGGGAGTGGCTTTGTACTTGGCTTTGACCATAAATGAAGTAAGTTTGGATTGGTGGGGTACAGAAGGTTACGACCATTGCCCGTTGGCAACGTGTCCAACAAATGAAGACATCGTGCTCGGTCATGCTTGTGTATTCTGATCGGTAATTCCTGCTTATTCCTTCTTCAACTGGAGTTAGAAATAATGTTGTTTTAGCTAGTTAGTAGTACTTATTTCGACAAGACACTTCATTTGTAAGAACGCCAATTTGTAAATTATATATATCATCACTTATTGGCCGTTTAGCTGCATTTTTTGTTCTTAAAGTTTAAATTTCTCCATCTTAATATTGCTTTTAAAAAAAAAGATTACTTAAATAAATGTGCGATATTGCACTATATATGTACTCTCATATTCAACAAATTGTGCCTATACAATTGACGTAATTTTGACCTGATTATTTTCGAAATCACAGTACAAAGATCATCATTACCAAAGTCCTTACTTGAATAATGGATCAGCCCAACCCGAAAAGGAGTACCATCTATAGGCAAAACTCCACTTTATATAAAAGTTTAGAACTCGCTTAAGATCAGAATGTAAACAAGTTAGTTGCAGAGCAGTTGTGCTCCCCTTCGTATCCGAGTTCAGTTATATCTAGGGAATCTCGCTCTATATATAAATGAAAACAAATAATAAAAACTGGCCATGGAGGTGATTTAGTATTATGAACACTAAAGAATAAAGTTTGGGAACACTCTTTGCCTACCTGCAGAACACAATTAGAGGTACAATAAGCTAAATGCATCAACTTGTTTGTTCGTTTGCTTGGATTCACTAATCCTAGAAGAAAAAAATATACAAAAGTCTACGTCATCGATCTATCATGAAACCAATTTATTAAGTTTTCCTGACGGCAATATTCTTCCCTTCCCTGTCAATGTCATTCCCGGAAATCCAAATCCAGGTGACGTACTCCGGCGGCAATCAACTATATTTTCTAGTCCATCAGTTTCAATAAATCCAAAACTTTAAGAACCTTTTTAAAAAGAGCCTATTTAGAACCTCCTACATTCACACTATCTAGTAAATATTTGTATATTATACTAACTAATCCTTATATAAAACAGGAACATTACATCATTTTTAGCACAATTCTGTTAAAAGATGGAGGTGGCCATGACCCCCTTTGGTCCCTACATGATTCCGCTTGAGGAGCTGTCAACAGTGGAAGTGGTCCGTCTAATTAACTGTCTCAAAAGACGACACTTGCCTCCCCGTGATGTGGACTATCGGCCAACTCTCGTGCTTCCTCCTCTCGCTCCTCGACGCCTTCGTCGCGTATTGGATGGAGCCCTTAGTAATAACCATGATCTCCATAGAGGTGGCAAGTCTGCCCATCAGATGGTTCATGGCGAGGGTCCTGCCCAAGAACAAAATTTACTTTCGCTGGCAAGCCTTCTCGTTGAACCTCGACGGTTTAACGTAAAAGAGCACGTGTTGATCTCGATGTTTGCGAATGCGGGGGTTGGGTTTGGGAGTCAGTCGGCTTATGCGGTCGGGATCGTGACCATAATCAAGGCGTTTCATGGTCGGAATATATTATTTTTTGGAAGCTGGGCACTTGCGATTACCACGCAGGTGTTGGGGTATGGGTGAGTTTTTTTCAGAGGAAGTACGTAGTTGATTCGGCGGCCATGTAGTCCCGTTCAGGTTTCCTTCCTGTAATTTATCTATATTAATAGACAGAAATTTTGGGTGTACCTAAAATTAAATACACCCATGGTTAAATTTGTATTTTCCAAATTTACTCTTACATAATAAAAAGCGTTAAATTTACTCCAACTTAACTAATGATGGTAGATCTGTAAAAACAAAATTTTACATTTAAGATGGAAAATTCAATATAATGAAAAATAAAAACACAATCAAAAAAGTAAATTGGCACCAGTGTGAGCGGGTAAGAGGGTAGTCAATATATTCGATCAACCACTTACTGATTTTGTGGTACTTTTCTATTTTTTTTATTGAAAGAAAATTTTCATCCACGCCCAATATTTATCTCACCACACCCATTATTCATATTCATTTTCAAATTACTATTTTATCCAAATGCACAATATAACTCTTAAGGACCAAATAAGAGTAAGAAAAGAGGAATTTTCTCAATACATCCAACATCTCCAACATAACCATTGTCTAAGTATTCTACACAAAGCAGTCGGGATTTCAATGACTATTTTCAGGTACGCCTTAGCTTTTGGGGATGCAACCTTTTGATTCATTTTTCTTATTTGATCCAAGACAATTGATTTTCGGTACAAAGTATCGGGGTGTTCATGTCAAATGTAAGAAATTTTTCTTTCTTCCAGCCTTATAAATTCATGAATTTGGTCGGCACAAAGAGCACGAATTTAGAGATTGTCATCATTTTTGCGATTATATAATTTTTGACACTATTCTCTGTGGATTTAATACTCATATTTATGAGGTATACTGTTTCGCGACTTTTGCACTTATATAAGCAAGTACTCCATTTTAGTAATTAGTTTCTTCATTTGTTCCATATTTCCTCTGGTATTTCTTCTTCATGCTCTGTGAAGTTTGGATATTCTGTGAACCTTTGTGCCTTGACCTTTATATGCATTTTTATTAAGAGAGCTCATCAATTTCAGCTTGTCATATCTAGACTCGCCAGAATAAGGACACCCAATCCTGTTCAAAGTCAAATAAGCTAAGCGACTCTGAATAAAAAAACTAGAGCTACGCTTCCACATATTTTATTGCATTTATGAGTTTGTTCACATTAAATAAATTGTAAATATTGAAGGTGATGTAAGAATGTGGACTCTACACTAATCACATATAGTTATGTGACACTTAAAGATTGCTTAAGGATCAAGTAACATACTAATATGTATTAGACTCAATCTCTAAAGACCTTAATGATGTAGGATTTGAGTCATTAAGTAGGAGAGCACTTCCTATTAGGTCAAGGTCTCTTTTGGCCGGTTTAGGAAGTTAATTCTAGTACCAATAGGACATTAGGGTACTTTAGTCTTTTATGGGAGGACTAATGCAACCCTAATCATCCCTATATAAGTACCAAGGTCCCTACACACTAAGGATCCGATTCCATTGAGTTCTAGCCCCATAGAGACGGAATCAACTTCTTAGCTGTGTAGAAGACTCACTGCTATACCCTATTCACCATGACTTCATCACACAAAGGTTGGTATATGATTATATTCATGTTTAGCTTAAGATGATTGTATTTGTGTTCTCATAAGCATATTCACTTATGTTTACAGGTGAATGCTTCGTCTATTGAAGTCAGAGGCGGATCCAGCAGTGATGGAGGTAGGCAGGAAGGTGTCTACGGTGATGATGTGAAGAGACTACGAGGGGAGAGCGTCGACGGTGCTGGGCAAAGGGCAAGACGAGTGTTGACTTCGAATGGCAACGCCTATGGGTGGGTCCAACGGTGATAGAGGTAGGCAGGGATTCGTCTAGGATTTTAAAGCATCATGAGAATGGAGGAGAGTCATTTCTTTAATAAAATTGCTTATTTTCTATTTTCTGAAAAATACAAAGTTAATAATCAAGGGACCCTAATATATATAAGTTTAAGGACTTTTTAGTAGTTTCTTTTAATATTATCGAGTGTGGATAAAATTTCTCAAAATTAAATTAGGGAGTCGTTAGTTTCACCTCATTGTCTTATTTGCACACCCATAATTTCATGAAAATTTTAATTACAATTGTAACCTTATTGTGAAATGACGTCTAAGAACAATGGCAAAAAAAAAAAACCAAATTTTATGTTTGCGTGGTCTCTTCGTTTCCCTAGCAAAGCTCCTCCATCTCCCATCCTCCAAAACCTTCTACAGTTTTTTCTCTTCTATTCATCAGATCCTTAAATCATTCAATTAAATTTGAGTAAGCAAGAATATGGAATAACATATTATGAAGAAAATTTGGCATGAAGTTAATTTTGTGTATGGCCAGAGCATTTTCGTTAAGAGATAAATTATAGGCAATTTAAGAATAATAGTGGGTGGGAAAAGAAGTTTATAATTTCATGGATGGTGTAAATATAAAATAAGTGTGCAAATAAAATATAGGAGTGGAACTAACAAATTATGTGAAGCCCACTGAAGTGCACCCATATCAACCCATGAAAATTGGTATGGATCATGGGTCTTGAATGTGGATCTTAAATTGAAGTTCTTGTAGCCGGTTATTGTTACTTGCTACTCGCTAGGGCTACCACTTGATTTGGCCGTGTGAATGGCATACTGCATTTATCCCAAGCACCCCAACTTTAGAAAAGTGGTTTGTTTCTTTTTCGATAATAAATAGCTTGAACGTGATGAGTTTTTATCAGAAATATGCAAAAATTGATCCCCAATTTCATAAATGTCACTTATTTTAAAAACTTTCAATTCTATACAACTTCTTACTTAGATAGACTGAAATACCCTTCATCTTTAATCCCTCCGGCAACTGCAAATGTCACTCACATCTGTCGGAGTCATCGCTGCCGCCTCCAAAACCGCTTCCAACTCCTTTGCAATCTCCTCCAAATCACCCTATGCATACCCAAAGTAATTCTTTAACTAATTGTAAACACAAAAATCTGCTCCGTACCGCAAGGAGACCACACCCATCAATAAAATTCAACAGTCTGAGGGCATTATATAATTCTGACCGACCAAGAAAACCAGTTTTATTATGATCAGCATGCATCCATATCTTCAACTCATAAACAAACAACATTTGATCAGCCACAAGTGCCAACTGCCATGGGAAAACACATGTCGACTTTCGTACGCAATAGACAGGCCCTAAATAAATCAAATAAGGGTTCTGTAATCAAGAGAAAATTGGACTGAGGTAAAGGAAACATAAACATGAGCAGCATAGTAACAAGTATGATCTCACTTTTGCAAGTTGCTAATCATGATCTAATAGAAGCAATCTCCACAATTCATAGACTAGCTGCTGCAATTATGCTCAAACTCCCCCCAATCATTAGGCTGTTCTTACCCAATCTCGAGCCTTCGGTCTTCTAGGGCCGGCCTCACTCGTCGGCGAGCTAATTCTAATTTTATGGGAGTTGGAAAGAAAGAGGAAGAGAGTGGTGGTAGGGATCGTGGGCAGCGGGAGGGGAAGGCTAAGGATGGAGAAGGGTTTTTGAGTCTATTTACATGAGAAGTTGTATATAATTGAAAGTTTTATAAAAAAATGATATTTATGAAATTGGGGATCAATTTTTGCATATTTTTGATAAAAACCCGAACGGTGATGTAGCCCCGCAAGAAATTGATTAATTCCCTCCCATATTTGGATTCTGACACATGTTTAAGTTGCAAATTTGCTACCAAAAAGAATCGCATTTCACATCCAAGATTTCTTTATATATCAACAATATACTAAATATCACCTCGCATCTTTTCAACTTATAGAAATCAAGCTGGGAAAGATTGTCACGATGGTCAATGCCCAAATGATCAAATCTTTAAAAGAGATCAGAAATCTTGACCATACACAAATACAAATGTAGTATAACCTTGGACATTCTAATTTTCCTTGCTTGTTTTATCTTCAAACTTGGAAATTCTGCCGTAGGGTATTGTTAACATGCATCCAAAGAAAATTAAATGAGAGAGCTGATATGTACACTATACGAGTTGAATGATTCGCTAACTCGGTTTGTTTACTCTGTGCAAAACGAACCGAGTCCTAATTTTTTATTTTTTTTTTGCCAAAACGACTTGAGCTTGGACTTGACTCGTTTATAAACAAGTCCAATACGAGTCCAAAAATTTCTGAACACGAGTACTCGACTCGACTCGTTTAAAGATGTGTAATACACTTGGCTCCTATGATTAACTTGAAAGATATGTAATACATATAACTTACATATAACTTATAGTACCATAGTTACTCTAAATTTCCTAAAAACCCTACGGTATATACATTCTTTTCTGCCACAACAAAAATTATTGAAGAGATTCCATAGCCACTTCTCTTCTTCATTGACCATCTCCATAGCCAACAATTTGTATGTTGAATTAATTTTTTTTATGTATACTGATCATTGTTGTTGTCTTTTTTCTACAAATTTTGTTTTATACATGCATATGTTATATATAATAATTAGCTGATGAATCCATGACGAATTTGATATATTTTTTTTTATTGTGGATGCAGTGAATTACCGATCATGTCTCAAAGTTCCCCTAACGTAGCATCATCTTTAGTAGACATGCAAGTTTCAAATATTTTTAGTGGCAAAGCCCTATGGAATCATTTCTGTCATGTAAAATTTTTAGTTTTGTTTAGCTACCTAAATAATTTGAATACGAAATCATATAACTCGCTAACTCGACTCGTTTTATGATAGATCCAAATGAGTCGAGTCCATTTTTAAAAATACAAAACTCGGACCGAATCGAACTCGTTTCAAAATAAAACGAGTCGAGTTAAAGTCCACCAAAAATATGCACGACCCAACTCGTGCCCACCCCTAATGTACACCGAAGTCTCTAGACATTCTCTAATATTTTAAAAAGTAAAAATTACTTTTATATCTTTGTATAGAATGACCTCAAAAAACACCCTTTCTCTTCGGAAGAAAAAAAGTTATTGACGATTAACCTTGCGGCCACCGCCTCTGCTACAACAGTTCCAATTCACCATAATTCAACAACAATAAAGAGGAAAAAAGGGGGTAACTCACTAGGGACACCACCGACACTAAAGTCTTTACGAAGTCCATTGCCAAGAAAAGTGAAAGAACAAATGAATACATCTTTTCCTTTTATCCGACGAATTAGATCTAAACTTAATTACTAAATAAAAATAAATGGTCAAATTTAGATGTCCAAAATACATTTGAAAAATTAAGAAAGGTGTACTGAGATCTAAAAGTGTGTAGAGATACAACTTAGCTTATATTTTCTTAAAACAATGCCTAAGAGAAAGTAAGGAAGAATTGAATTAATGTGTAGAGACACAACTTAGCTTATATTTTCTTAAAACAATGCCTAAGAGAAAGTAAGAAAGAATTGAATTAATATTTAATACGTTTCCAAACGTAAACAAACTTCCTTATAAATCTCTATCTCACTTCTCCACACGCTCTCCTCACTCTGAGTATTCACTCGTTCTACTCGTTCTCTCCGCTGCCATGGACGCCTCCACTATCGAAATAGAAGCCGGCGTAAAAAACGTAGACGAAACCGAAGACGTTTCGCCCGTGGAACAAGTCCGCCTCGCCTGACTGTCTCAAACGACGACGACCCGACATTACCCGTATGGATCTTCCGGATGTGGGCCCTCGGCCTCGTCTCGTGCTCTCTCCTTTCCTTGCTCAATACCTTCTTCATGTACAGCACGGAGCCCCTCGTCATATCGATGATCTCCGTACAGGTAGCGACCCTCCCCATAGGGCGGCTCATGGCCAGAACCCTCCCGACACGCAAGTTTCGTGTCGGGCCTTGGGGGTTCTCACTGAACCCGGGCCCGTTTAACATGAAGGAGCACGTGCTGATTTCGATATTCGCAAATGCGGGTGCCGGGTTCGGAAGCGGGGCGGCGTACGCGGTCAGTATTGTGGATATCATAAAAGCGTTTTATCATCGGAAGATCTCGTTCTTGGCCAGTTGGATACTTGTGACGACCACACAGGTAATCAAATTCGATCATCAATAATATATTTGGGTTTAGTTTCGTAATTTTGGGTTTAGTTTTGTAATTTTGTGTACATGGTAGCTAGGCATCATGCCAGTATGTGACTAACTCATATTGTACACATCATACGTGGCTACCACTCAATCAACACGGCATTTTTCAAAATATATATGCTGGCATAAGAATGAATTTCTGTTTTTACCATCCGTATTCACTGTGGTAACAAAATGCAGGTTTTGGGATATGGCTGGGCTGGCATTCTAAGAAAGTACGTGGTCGATCCGGCGGAGATGTGGTGGCCGAGTAGTCTAGTTCAGGTTTCCTTGTTTAGGTAATTTTCAAAATTTACCGCATCATACACACCTCATTTTCACAATCCCTTATCATAATAATCCCGAGTCTGTGCATTTATTTATCCCGTATTTGTCTGCATTTCATATAAAGTTTTATCACAAAAATTGAGAATATTTCAATATTTGGTACACACTATGTGACGCATGCATTCAGTCGATATGAGACTACTTGCTTAAGCTTGAAGACAATAACCATTGATGGGTTTATATATTATTGTAAACCAAAAAACATAAATCTCTACCTACCATGCTCACAACAAATTAACTTTTCTTGTAATTTCAACAAATTAACTGCTACTATATGAGATCCTGATTTTTTTTATTTGCATGAATATGAAGGGCCCTACACGAGAAAGACGACAAACGACTGTCAAGAGGCAAGTTCTTCTTGATAGCACTGGTTTGCAGCTTTTGTTGGTATGTCATCCCGGGTTACCTCTTCTCAACTCTGTCAACAATCTCGTGGGTTTGCTGGATGTCCTCGAAGTCCGTCATGGCCCAACAAATCGGGTCGGGCATGAGCGGCCTCGGTTTGGGCGCATTTGCACTTGACTGGACTGCCATAGCCTCTTATCTCTCAAGTCCACTCGTCAGCCCATTCTTTGTCATTGTCAATGTTGCCGTTGGCTATCTTCTTGTTATGTATCTCATGTCGCCAATTGCCTATTGGGGTGTCAATTTGTACGATGCCAAGAACTTTCCAATCTTCTCTTCTGACTTGTTTGATCGCCATGGCCAAATGTACAACGTTTCGGCCATCGTGAATCCGCAGTTCGAGATCGATATCGCCAGCTACGAAAAACAAGGCCGGATTAACCTGAGCACCTTCTTCGCCTTGACTTATGGCATCGGTTTCGCCGCTGTTGTGTCTACGATCACTCATGTTGCCATATTTAACGGAAGGTAATTAAACTATTTGTACCATCTCGACTGATAAAACAATTTTGCGTTTGGGAATCGGCACTGATGTGAATGTGTTCGGTAACTGTAGGGAGATATGGCAGCAATTTCGACAAGCGTCACACAGTGGAAAAGTAGACGTACACACCAGACTAATGAAGAAATACAAGGACATACCTAACTGGTGGTTTTATGTTCTTCTTGGGGCGTCCTTAGTGCTTTCTCTGTATTTATGCATATTCATAAAAGACGAGGTGCAAATGCCATGGTGGGGTCTCATTTTTGCAGCTGGACTTGCATTACTTTTCTCTCTTCCAATCAGCGTTATAACCGCCACGACCAATGTGGTAACTTTCCAACCCATCATTTAGAGAGTTTATTCACAGAAATGGTCGGATGAGATAGTATAAAATAAGTATTATGATGAGGAATTGAAAATATCTCTAAGTAAAATTAACTTGTTTAACCCCAAATATCAAGATCGGATCGATTAACATGCTTTTTTTCTTTCTCATTATGGTGTAGACTCCGGGACTAAACGTCATCACAGAGTACATTATGGGATTGATATTACCTGGAAAACCAATAGCCAATGTGTGCTTTAAAACCTATGGCTACATAAGCATGTCGCAGGCGATTTCGTTCCTCAACGATTTTAAGCTCGGCCACTACATGAAGATCCCGCCCATATCGATGTTTATCGTTCAGGTAAAACTTATTACGTTGTCATATTGTAAATCATACTAATTTATGGTTTAATGTACTTTAGAGATATACAAGCATTTATTTAGAAATATAAGTTTGTTAAGAGAACGCTATTGGATGCTAATGTGGTCTATCTTGCTGTTTACTGAATTATAGTGCATAGGAACAGTAATAGCAGGAACAATGAACATTGGGGTGGCATGGTGGTTGCTGACTACAGTCGATAACATTTGCGATGACCAACTGCTCCCTCCCAACAGCCCATGGACTTGTCCAGGCGACCGCGTCTTCTATGATGCGTCCGTAATCTGGGGCCTCGTTGGCCCCAGAAGAATCTTCGGCTCACTGGGAAACTACAAGGCGCTGAACTCGTTCTTCCTCCTAGGCGCATTGGGCCCCGTCGTGGTTTTCTTGATGCACAAGGCATTCCCAAGTCAGAAATGGATCAAGCTCATCAACCTTCCGGTTCTCTTGGGTGCAACGGCCGCGTTGCCGCCGGCTACGTCGGTGAACTTCAACTGTTGGATTGTGGTCGGAGCGGTTTTCAATTTCTTTGTTTTCAGGTGCAGAAAGAAGTGATGGCAGAGGTACAACTATGTCCTTTCGGCTGCGTTGGATGCCGGAGTGGCGTTCATGGGGGTGCTTTTGTACTTTTCGTTGGCCATGAATAACAAGCGCGTATCTTGGTGGGGAACAAATGGTGAACACTGTGATTTGGCTATTTGCCCGACGGCCAAAGGGATAGTTGTTGATGGGTGCCCTGTGTATTGATCCCCGTTATCAAACCCTATAATTACTTTAGCACTTTAGAGTTTCTTCAAGTATATTCATTAAGAACGGATCTGCGTTGTAAATATTATTCAAGTTTCATCTATATATGTCTCATTTAAGTGTGGTATTGAAGTTTTAGTTTGTGACTTTCAATTCAGTTACTTCTCAAGGCGTCGTTCTCATATCAAGGCGAGCACCAAGGCGAGCACTACCACAGTAACTACTACAAGGTCAGTTTCTGTATTGCAGAAACTCAATTCCCTCAGAACAAAGGAGAGGGCTGACCGCAAGATCATGATGGTCGACACTTCTCATATCACCACCCCCGGAGAGAATTGCGTGGTTCAAAGCAAAGAAGCAAGAATTTATCGCTTGTTCTAGCGCGCGACACCAATTATAGTCTAGCTTGGAGTCGGGGTTGGCTAACTTGCCATCTAAAATCGACTAGTTATTGGTTTATTGGTATTTTAAATGGTCACAAGAAATATATGTTGTATAGACCGGGTACTTATTGTTGACTTTGTTGGCTCAAATTGATGTTTTGTTGAATAAAATAGTAGGCCATGTGCTTGTGTTGTGTGGTTGGTTCTTTGAACATCATTTGGAAGACTTCCACGGCAACAAAGTAGTATGGAGAGGTGTGAACACTTCTTCATTTTGATTGGATGGTTGCTTTTCTAAGACAACATGTTGGTTGCACACTTAAGTGCAAATAGTAAAGAGAGACTTTGAGACCAGCTGCATGTGGGTAAGAGAAAGAAAACATGACTTTTCTTTCTATAAGAACCTATTGATGGAGCTAGCATTCGTGTGGAGGTCGAAACCATTGAAGACAAGAGAGATTGAGAGAAATAGAAATCCTTTTTGCATCAAGAGTAAAGTCATTTTCTCTTGGACTGTTGTAGGATTTGCTAGATCATTGTTAGCTCTCTTTCTTGGTCTTGGGGTGTTCGAGTCCATCTTTGGTGTGGTAACAACTTTGTGAGCAACGGTTTAGGTTGTTCTTTTGTATAAGTTGTTTGACACATTTGGTACTCTCTTTGGGTATTTGTGTGAGTGCAAGAATCTGAGATTTGTTCTTGACTCACTTGTGAGTGTGTGAGCTTGGGTGGTTTGGGTCATTGGGCTTGTGGGTGCAAGAATCTGAGATTTGTTCTTGGCTCACTTTGTAATCTCCTTTGATACTAGTGAAATTTCCTCGCCGTCTTCGAACTGGATTAGGCAATACGCCGAACCAGTATAAATATTGTGTCTATTTTAGATTCAGTATTTTATCATACTTTCCATTAGTGATTGTTGTGGTTTCATCCCGCATACGCTTCCGCATTCCGCACAACAAGTGGTATCAGAGCTCAAGTTCCGACTTGGAGTTTTGGTGCTGTCGATGAAACCACAAAATATGTCGGCGAAGTATGATGTTGAAAAGTTCGACGGGAAGAATGATTTCAACATTTGGCGCGTGAAGATGAGAGCTCTTTTGGTTCAGCAAGGGCTGCTCAAGGCGCTAAAGGGTAAGGAAGCTCTACCGGAAAAGTGGTCTGATGAAGAGAAGGACGACGCTTTGGAGCGGGCTCACGGTGCAATTTTGCTGTCATTATCTGATGAGGTGATCCGTGAGGTGTCCCATGAGGAGACTGCTGCTGGTTTATGGCTAAAGTTGGAGAGCCTATACATGACCAAATCACTCACCAATCAGTTGTATATGAAGCAACAATTGTACACTCTTCGTATGATTGAAGGTACACCTATTCAAGGCCATCTTGATGAATTTAATAGAATTATCATGGATTTGAAAGCTATGGATGTGAAGATTGATGATGAGGATCATGCTTTGATGTTGTTGTGCTCTTTACCTCGTTCATATGGGCATTTTGTTGATACTTTGTTATATGGAAAAGATACCTTGAATATTGAGGATGTTAAGGCCTCTTTGAACTCAAGGGAATTGAAGAACAAAGTGTCGGGCAATGTGAATGATGCTCAGTCTGAGGCGCTGGTTGTTAGAGGCAGAGAACATGGTTCAAGCAGTAATAGAGACAATTCTAGATCCAAGTCTAGGACTCGGAAAGGAAAGTGCAACTTTTGTCACAAGGAAGGTCATTGGAAAGTTGATTGCCCTAGACTCAAAGAAATTAAGGAGTCTTCTTCTTCTGATGGTGATGCTGCGAATATCGCAGAGGAATTTGAATTCGCTCTGTGATAGAAGTTCGGGTTCACCTGATTCGGAAATGGAGAATGTGGTGACTTTGAGTACTCTACTCTCTTCTGTGAGTTTTTTTCCAACACATGGTGGAGTTTTGAGAGTTTGTTGGGTTTTATGTCTTCCGTTGTGATTTTGTTTTCAAAGTTGTTCGGTGGTCTCTAGGTACTTTGAGTAGCATGGTTTATGTGCCATTTATGTTGGCTAATCATCAGTTTCAGTTGTAGTTTTTCTTTGGTATGGCTTGTGAATATTTGCTTTGGTGTATAAGTGAGGGCCATTTGTTTCGGTTCTGCGAAAGTTGGATAGTGAAGACACCCACTATTTTGGAGACGTCGTTTTAATTGCAGAACACTAGTGTGGCACCCTCTTGGGGAAGGCATGTTACATGCTTCCAAACTTTGTTGGTCTGCGGACTGTTGGCTGGATTTGGTTGTCCTTGCTTTTGGTATGTTATTTGGAAACATAGGTGTTTTGGAGCAGGTGGAGCTTGTTTACAAGCATTCAGTGGAGTGTGGTTAGGCACTCTCATTCAGCTTTGTGAAGGTGCGCTTGATTTTGTGGGTGATATTGAAGAAATGAAGGTTCTTCTGTTGGCATCACTCTATGTTGATCAAGGCATTCTTTTGGTATGCAAGTTCAAGCAGTGCTTGGGGCTTGATTTGTGAGTTTCTGTTGAGGAGCTTTTGAGGAAGACGTAGGAGGAAGATTTTATTATTGGCTTGGTGAAATTTGTGCCAAGGTGGAGATTGTTGACTTTGTTGGCTCAAATTGATGTTTTATTGAATAAAATAGTAGGCCATGTGCTTGTGTTGTGTGGTTGGTTCTTTGAACATCATTTGGAAGACTTCCACGGCAACAAAGTAGTATGGAGAGGTGTGAACACTTCTTCATTTTGATTGGATGGTTGCTTTTCTAAGACAACATGTTGGTTGCACACTTAAGTGCAAATAGTACAGAGAGACTTTGAGGCCAGCTGCATGTGGGTAAGAGAAAGAAAACATGACTTTTCTTTCTATAAGAACCTATTGATGGAGCTAGCATTCGGTGTGGAGGTCGAAACCATTGAAGACAAGAGAGATTGAGAGAAATAGAAATCCTTTTTGCATCAAGAGTAAAGTCATTTTCTCTTGGACTGTTGTAGGATTTGCTAGATCATTGTTAGCTCTCTTTCTTGGTCTTGGGGTGTTCGAGTCCATCTTTGGTGTGGTAACAACTTTGTGAGCAACGGTTTAGGTTGTTCTTTTGTATAAGTTGTTTGACACATTTGGTACTCTCTTTGGGTATTTGTGTGAGTGCAAGAATCTGAGATTTGTTCTTGACTCACTTGTGAGTGTGTGAGCTTGGGTGGTTTGGGTCATTGGGCTTGTGGGTGCAAGAATCTGAGATTTGTTCTTGGCTCACTTTGTAATCTCCTTTGATACTAGTGAAATTTCCTCGCCGTCTTCGAACTGGATTAGGCAATACGCCGAACCAGTATAAATATTGTGTCTATTTTAGATTCAGTATTTTATCATACTTTCCATTAGTGATTGTTGTGGTTTCATCCCGCATACGCTTCCGCATTCCGCACAACACTTATGTGGGTGGAGCTACCTTTGGGTTAGGGTGGCCTGGATGGGGTGTGTTCCAGCCCACCTCAACTTGCAAACCTTAATATTTTGTTCACATAAAATCATTTCATTTGAGTATGTTTTTTGGAACCCACCTCATAAACCTAGCAAAAGATAATTTTTCTAAGGGAATTTTATCATCACTGAAAAATTCTCTCGCCACACCCATCACTCATATGGATTATTAAATTACTTTTTTTAAAATCCTTATGTAAAATTACACTTAAAGACCAAATGATATATAATAAAATAAAGATTTTTCACCACACTTAACATCTCAATCATAACCCTTCAAGTTCTCAAACAACGCATTCTCTTAAAGAAAAAGTTCTTACATAACTCTTCAAGTACACTTCCAGTGACGGTAAAGATGATTTTGAATTGCTGAAAGGATTATATGAGGATTGAATGTATTGGATAATTGAATTCCTTTTAAATTTGATCCGCTTTAGTTTCTATTATTAGTGTTTTTCAGCAGAACTCATTGAAGATTTGTACCAAAGTTTGGTTCATATTTATCATTCAGTCAATTGCAAATAGATTATATTGTCTGATACTAGAGCATTTGATTAAAATGATGTGTTATTGTCTTCATAGTTTGTGATGTTACCACCACCACATTAGGACTTGCAAAGTATGTTGGTTTCATATTTCGTGAAATTTCATGAGCTTAATGGATTTTTAGTGTCACGTTCATGAATAAATGGAGTTAAATCCATTTTTTTTTTAATTTTCTTGTTAATTTGCATAAGTTAGAGTAGTGATAGGTTCAAGGTGAAAATACAATACTTGATTAAGGGGTGTTTTGGAACATAAATGTGTGCAAGGAGAACATTCAAACTAACTAAAATAAATGACGGGTGTTGTGAAAAGATTGAGTATGCTGAGATCATGATGAGTGTGGATATAATCTCTTTTTTTCTAATCTAGCCTAGCCTAATAGAAAATTCTGGCTCCGCCCTTGCTTTATGTGATATGAAAGTTACTATTTGTTATATACATTGGCTGATTAATATCTGCACTAGAAAGAGGCGAGGGACACTGAAATGATTCATAAAACCGATCCAATTCCCTGGCCTTCAGTTTTTTTTTACTTTTAGTTTTTTGGTTAGTTGGTTTAATTCTTAGTTGGTCTGTTGTGATGGTTCTACGGAGCTTGAATTCTCTCGGTTGAGCTGTAGTCAATTTGCAGTTAATCGGTTGAAGATCCTTATCGTTTGTAGGAGATTGCTTAATCTTTTGAGTTGAGTATGTTCTTCTCTTGATAGGATTGTTTACATCTGCCTCGTTGCAAAGTTTTATGGGTTTGACCCTCTAAAAGTATGGGATACTCGTTTTAACGAGAGCCCCGTTCATTGTACTCTTTTGTTTGGTGAGCCAAACACTTACCAATATATCTTTTCCTTGAGAAAAAAAAAATTCCCTGGCCTTCTTTTCTCTGGCTTCCTCCTGCTTCTTTTTGGCTTCAGCTTCCTCTGGCGATACGTCCACAGGATCGTAATCAGCAGCCTCAATGTACATCAGTCCCGTTTAACATGTATATGATATATGTTAATTAGTTAATTAGTTTACGGATTAAGCAAATACGAATATTAATCTCTTTATATTATTAAACGCTTTTGCCATACTCGATGAGGAAAGCATCAGACATCAGAGAGTATAAATAACAAAAAGACGACGATTCTTTCCCTGCTATTGCTTATTCTACACAAAAAATACCAAACCAAAGACAGGTCAAATGGAATGGAAAACAACAAGATGAAAACGATTGACATGATCAAATTGGGCTAAAATAAAACTGAAAAAGATTAGGTTGATTAATTGGAAGGCAGGTTCACTGGTATTTTTTCGGAAGAAATACTTGAATGGTGCTTCCCATCTTTGTTTTGTGGGACAAATCGCAACTTTTCTTTTGGTGTTGTAACGAATATCATCATGATTAGCAAGGAAAATGACTCTTTGTTTATATCCTCAATGCGCGGAACTAGAGCGCTTTTTGATGTTCCACAAAAATTCTGCCTCCCGAAACCATTAAGTTTGAGCCAACAAAATACAGTATTGGAGTTTCAAAACATGCCAGTTCTATCTCAATTTTCCTCTAAATTTCGAGTTCTGTTCATCGACTTTCTAGTAGGGAAAAGAAAAGCTAACTTTCTCTGAGATAAACTTGACTGTAATTAAGTTTAAGCTAATTAAGTTTAAGGGAGATTCCAAAAGGGAATGGAATTCAGCTCCAAACGAGCTTACATCGCATGAGACATTGCCGGAATGTGTTCAAAACATCATCACAGTTGCCTAAAATCCCAATTGCAGAGTAATCACTTTTGAGTCCTCCAATTCCAACACAACTATAGATAGAGATGCTATCTTTACTCGTGTTGAAGTATCTTCACGGCTTTAGAAGTACTTATATAACGTAGCGATATGTGATATATCGCCCTGCAGTTTCACTTGGCCGGATTACCTTCGCAACTTGCCCACGCTTAAGCCCGTAATATTTTGCAACAGGATCTGTCACCTGCATTCGAGGAAGCTGAACTCCATCCACCCAAAGAATATGAAAACAAAAAACACAATTAAGTATACGTACACAGTGATCTAATTTGCCACAGAAATGCAGGATAAGATGCTCTTAAAACTTCGACCAAGAAAAGAAGATTTGTTGGCCACAGAAACATGATATATACAAAAAAGTGGCAAAGACAAAACTCTGCAACTTAGACATAAGACTTTGGACAGAATGAATGCATTAACCATGACTCCGGAATTAATGTGCTCAATCCAACAAACATAAATTAAGCAGAACATATTCAGTAATTAGTTTTCCTAAATGCAAGATTAACCTGTTCAGCACTGACCTGTGTTTCTTTTACAGTATACCTCTCCAATAAAGTCTTCTTTTTCTCATTTGTAAGCAACTGATGTTTAGGAACTAGTACATGATCCTTTACATTCACCAACAATTCTGCCTCCTGAATGAATATAATTAATTTAAGAAAACATCAATATCCTCTAATATTGTAAGAAATGCCTCATTCAGTTGCAATCATATTCACTGGCTATTGCAACAGTTCTACGTCGATGCATATCCCTCATTTAATGATACCAAGATTTGCCAAAGTAAGAACTGTAATATTTCTGGTATCCCATGTTGTCGTACATAACGATTAATAGACTTACGCAGCTTTCATGAGATCTTTAAGCACACAATTCCATTCAAACAACAATGTAAGCAATGTATTTCACCTGAAACACTTCCATGTGGAATTTTGAACCTATCTCACTTAGAGCGGTCCTCGCAAAGGATGTAAGATTCTGTTGAGTGATCACGATTGCTCTTGTTACTTCATCCTGTTTCATGCGGTTGGTATAGTCCTTCATTGTCTTGACCCCAACCTTTGCTTCCTCAGGAAAGAAGACATAAATCTGAAGCACAAGAAACCCACAATTACAGACGGACAACAGTACAACAACTACAATGAAAAGCATCCGTGAAGTACCCGCTGCGTGGAGTCATTCCGCATTTCCTTACGTATATTAAGGTTTTCCCTTTTCATGTCCTCTCCGTATCTGCTCTTGAACTCTTCTCTTGTCATGTTGAGCTCATTGTCTGTAACAAGGTAATTCCGATCCTTCAGCATTTGCAACATGGTTTTTTGAACTCTATAAAGCCTTGAGATCTCTTCCTCAGGTCGAACCATCCTTACAACTGAAACATAAACCCAAGCTTGTTAGTTACGTTTCTGGTTATGAAAATTCAATTCAACTACGAATTCCATATATACACATTCGTCTGACAAAAAATTGTTTAGAACTGAGAATGAGAGATTGGTGACCTTAAATTGAATCGCAGCCAAGAATCACCTTCAAACTTAAGCAAGAAAACTTCAAAACTTAATCAATTTTTGCACAAGTAACCAAAGAGAGAATCTAAATATGCTTAGAGAAAACCAAAAACAGCGAAACATCCGTGCAGACGGCCAAAAACAGCGGCCTTCAAAAATCAACATAAACCCACAATTGTTAAACCCTAAAGTCACTACCATCAGTAAATAACAAACCCAACAAAGTAAATTCTCCCCAAATTCCAAGATTTTACTATCCGAATTGCAAATTCAATACCAGAAAATCTACAGCACATAATGAATGTGATCACAGATAGAATGAATATTGGGCGGGAGCTGCTGAAACTCAAATAAACATGGACCAAAAACATGATAAAAAAATTCGAATTGAACACAAATAAGAGTACCTCTTTTGGGTTTCAGGAGAAAAACAAGCCTCGAATATTGGGCGGGAGCTGCTGAACTGGGAAGTCTGGGAGACAAAGAAGAAGAAAACCTTCGAAGTTTGAAGAGGCACGTAAAAAGAAGACAAGGAAGGCGGTTAAATACCAGTGCTTGAGCTTTTCCTACTTCATATGGGTCGGCAGCTAAGGCTTTGTGGGCTTGACGGGTTTAAGCCTAGGGAGGAGGGAAAGTAAGGCTGGGCCGAGTTTTTGGGTAAATCTTGATTGGGGAATTATCTAAAATGTCCCAAGTGAGAAATATTTGTTCCAAAATGTTGGGGCAGCCAAATCTATTCTAAAATGTCTCAAATATTGCCTAATTGCACAAAGCCCCTTCTCCACCTTCTCCACCTTTTGCCTTTTCGCTTTCAACAAAACAGATGCGCCGGCTGGGTATTTCATAGAGAAAGATCTGTGATGGGTGGCTGGGTATTTCACAGAGAAAGATCATAAATGGTGATGGGTGGCGGGCGAGGGCCGAGTGGCTACTGGTCATGTCCACGACGATGGAGTTGGGGTGGAGGCCGGAGAGAAGGCCGATTTCGGGGTCGAGGATATTTGATCGAACATCCGGTGGTTGCCCATCTTCCCAACCTTTCTCTCAAAATTGGCGACTTTATCAGACATTTTGTTGGACTATAGAGTGAAAATTTATGTTTGCTTTGTTGTGTTTGTGAATGGATCGGTTTTTTGGGGGTTTTGTTGGTGTGAAAGCAGAGAAAGGTTGCGAAGATGGGTATTTAGTTGGGCGAGGTGAGCACCTTGGGATTGGAGGGATTGGGCGTTGGAAGGAGTGCGTGCGTAGACGGTGACAGAGTAGCCGGCGGCGAGAAGGCGGGAGACCATGGTGGCGCCCATGACGCAGATGCCGATCCAGCCTATGTGGGTTTGGGTAGGGGACATTGGGTTTGTCATCATTTGATCAATTGGCGGATTTGGTGTTCTCCACAATAATCAATTCCAAATCTGATTCGGCATCTTCCCAAGTTGGTTGCTTTCAATTCAAAGCCAAGGCGTGAAATTTATGCAGTGGCGGAGCTCGGTGAAGCCGGTGAATGAGCATTCGATTGCTCCTCTTGCAGTGACAACGTTTGTTGCTCTTTTTTGTTTTTTGTTTTTCTGGGTTTTCAATGGGTTGATGTTGTTTTGATGAGATGAGAAGAATGACATGAAGTACCGGGAAGAATGGTTTGAAGTTGCCAGAAGAATAGCGCGAAGTTGCAGGAGTAACTATAGACATACTATAAGAGACTATGAGGGACTATGGCCGCACTATGGGCGCACTATGAGGGACTATGAACACGTTGATGAATTATAACTAATATATACTTGAAAGACTATGAGGGACTACAGACGCACTATGGCTGTACCATGAGGGACTATGAACGCATTGATGAATTACAACTAATTTGTACTCAAAAGACTATAAGGGACTATGAGGGACTATGAGGCACTATGGTTGCACTATGGCCGCACTATATACACAGGGATTCGATTGCAAAGTGTAATAGTATTTTACCTACTGTTGAGTTGCCCGCTGCCCGTTGGGCCATTTTAGACAATTTCCCATCCTGATTCAATCTTTGCAGTCCAGAGACTTTTGTAAGCACAAGTTCAAACCTACCAAATATGATAAGAGTGCATTCATCTTATATAAAACTCAAACAGAAAAGCACAAGAAAGTAAGTTCTTTTATCACGTTTTTTTTCAAAGTTAGTTCTTTTATCACATTCAACAATGAATCCAAGAACGTCAAGCAACGACCTTTACGGAACAAACATAAGATTTAAGCTATTTGAACTGCACACAGTGAACCCATTTGATAATTAATCATTTCAAACAAGAAAACCCCATAAGGAACCAAGTTCAAAAAACCCACTGAGAGTAGCAAAATCGATAACAAACCACTATCACCTTCAATATCTCGGAATACCACCACTCGTACAATGTGGTGTTCCAAACACCAATTTCGAGCAAATATACTCAGCTTAGCTCTGCTCGACTCATTTATGATGTGAACTTAAATGAGCCGAGCTTTTGATCTAGCCTTTGGCTCGCGCGTTGGGCTCATTTGTAAAAAACAACAATTAAAATAAACAATTGGTGATTGAAAATAACTACAAATTTGCAGGTTGGCAATGAGGGGGGTATTTTAAAATTAATCTCTCTATTTTAACAAACAGCACAAAAAAGATTGCAAAGATGACCAGTCACCGTTGCAATGATTCCTGACAGTTTACTTTGAATTGTTTTGATCTTAACTTAATCTAGGAAGATTAATCACTTAAACAAATAACTTGTGGATGCTGGCGATTTGATCAACAACACTCAGATGCAATGCCAACTTAGGTCCTCAACGAAATCAGTGAGTTAGATATTCGCGAGCTATCCACAACTACAACTTATTCAAACCAGCGTTTCTAATGCAGAAGTTAAGATGACCAGTCAGGCAGAATTGTCCAGTTTGCATGTTAAGTGAATTGGTGCGGAATTAAATCCAATTTTAATTAAGCCGAATGTTTAACGATACACAAAGATGGACACAGAGTTTTGGTACCCAGAAAAATCCACTAAGGGATAAAAAAACTGGGGGTCTATCAGAAGACCGGCCTTCCACTATGAAATGGCAAAAGATGCCCAATACAAGATTTCAACCAAGATCAATATCTAAAGTACCTAACTTAGATGCAGCGGTCTCTTGTGCGGCTTCTTCTCAATCACTTCACTTCCAGCGGATCCTTGCTTGGTCAACAAGCTACAAGGACATACACAAGTATTCCTCTAACATGGCACCGTGAATGTATGCTGTGGTGATTTATGACCAGTCACAGATGCATTTCCAGAAAGCAGTGAAACTCCCAGGAAATGTAACGTGACTGTGTTTACTGCTTGCAGCTATAAACTGGACAGTAAACCAACTAAGTCTAAGATATGCATGAACATGAAAAGACTTAAGTTGCACAAATCTATTTCGACTAAAAGTATAGAACTTTTGAAAGCCAAGCTGAAACAGTAAAGAGTGAATATTCTTCAAAGTTAGCTCAATATGTTTTCTTTGAAAGACAAGCTTTGAAAACAAGATTCAACAATGCATATATTCCTCACAATCTTATGAAGCTTCTATGTAAGTGAATTGGGCACTCAAGAAAACAAGAAAGAACCGGAGAGGAAATATGCAGCACAATAATGAGAGTTTTTCAGAAAATATTTAAGATGCTTAATGTAGGATATTTGTATCTTAGACTTAATGTAATATTGGCTATCCTTGTAACAAAAACATTGTAAAATCAATCACATGCTCAATTTAGGTTTTAGAAGTTTAGGATGAAGTTTAGTGATAGGTGATTGAAGTGAAGATCAAGAAATGAAGACAGGTTCAGTTGCACTGTGATTAATTCAACATGTAGCATCATTTGCATATGCATAAGGTTTTCATAAACTTAGGTTTAAAATTAAGAAAAATGTGTTCTTCATCAAATTCCAGTTTTCACATGTTTGGTGACTGGTCACCTTAAGCATTGCTTTTGACAGCTCAGTTCCTGACAGCGACTGGTGATCAGTTGCTTGACAGATCAGTGGTTTATCCGGTTTTAACAGGTCATGTTATTATCCTGGTTGACTGAACATCTGTTTAACCGTTGTGTAGTCGACTGGTGATTGGTCACCTGACAGAACACGCTTTTACCCGGTTTAGACAGGTCATGTCTTTATCCGGCTGAAGCATGCTTTTAACCGCTGTGTAGTCAAATGCATCCCACTATCTCGATCTTGCCTAGGTTAAACTCTCTAGAAGAAATCTCAGCCACTCATTAGGTGATATCCCAGCCACTCTTTTCATATCCTCTTTGCCTATATAAGCTAAACATCTTCCACCATTTTCACTTGGGGTTTTTGCACATACATTATCTTCATTGCATATTTCAAAAACTCTCATATTGTTGCTGCCTTCTTGTTCGGTATTGAACCTTAAATCCTTGTGAGCTTTCATTCACATAAAGTCTCTACAAGGATTCCTAAGGATGGCAAGCACATGAACTTCTTTCAAAGTTTCGGTTTTTCAAACATTCATCTTTGAAGGAAACCTTGAAGAAGTTCTTATCTTCACCGTTTCAACTTCCAAGTTTTCAAAACTCATTTAGTTTAGAAGTTGAAATAGCGGTCTTCAATCTTGTCTCCCATGTTCACACATTATTTGAGACAAGGTTGATATTTAGGAGTCATTTGACTTTGTGTTTTTCTGCCCAGTTTCGTGACTAGTGCATTAGAACACCCAGTTGTCCAGCGGATTTACTGAAGCTCCGTAGCTCTCTGTAACTCTGTTGGTGACTGGTCATACAGTTTCACAGCTTACATATTTGGTGCCGCTGACCAGACATACGTGTGTATTCTCTGGAAAGTGATTGACCAGTCATCTGTACCACTGGAGGTGAAGCGATTGAAGAAGAAGCCGCACGAGGGACTGCTGCATCTAAGACTAGGTACATTAGATATTGAGCATTGTTTGAACCTTGTATTGGGCATCTTTTTGCCGTTTCATAGTGGAAGGCCGGTCTTCTGATAGACCCCCGGTTTTTTACCCGTTTGGGGTTTTTCCGGGTACCAAAACATTGTGTCCATCTCTTTGATTTGTTAACCACTTGGCTAATCATAAAATCAGATTTAATTATGCACCAACTTGACTTAACATGCAATCTGGACAATATCGAGTGACTGGTCATCCTATAAACTGCTGCATTAGAACCGCTGGATTTGAATAGGTTGTAGTTGTGGATAGCCCGCAGATTTCTTCTTCACTGAATCTATTTTGGGGACCTAAGTTGGCATTGCATCCGAGTGTGTTTGAACAAGTTCACAAGCCTACACGAACTGTAAATTAAAGGACAGTTCACATAGTTCAGTTTGAAAACAAAGTGACTGGTCACGTTATTTCAGGGTGAAAACAAAGTGACTGGTCACATTGTTCGGTATAGAAACAAAGTATCAGGTTCATCACATTAGGTGACTGGTCACCTAAGTGATCTATTGTTTGAATTGTTTGTACTTTCCGTGACTTAATTAAAAATTACCCCCCTCATTGCCAACCTGCAATTGGTATCAGAGCAGGGCTTTAGACATACTTAAAGCAGGTCTAGGGACTGGTTGGTTAAGGGTCTAGTCATGGAAAGAGATCGAGTAGCCGGTTCGGTGAATTCACCTCCCTACTTCGATGGCACAAACTATGCTGCTTGGCGTGATAAATTTGAGATTTTTCTTGATGCGTATGATGAGTTTGCATTCCAGTATTTGTCTATTGAATGGCGTCCTCCGTTTAGAATTGTTGACGGTGAGAAAGAGAATGTTCCAAGAGAGGACTGGACACAGGTCCAAGTTAATGCATCCAATGCAAACAAGAAAGCTAGGAACGCCATAGCTGTTGCTGTATCCAGTGCACAATATTCACATATTCAGCACTGTACAACAGCTAGGGAAGCTTGGGATAGATTGCGTGTCATTCATGAGGGTGATGACCAGGTTCGGGATTTAAAACTTGAGATGGTCCTTTCCGAGTTTGAGGAACTCAGGATGACCGATTCCGAGAGCTTCTCGGATTTCTATCTCAGACTTGAGAGTGTCACCAATGCGGCGATGAGTCTAGGGTCACCAATTTCAGAACTCACGGTTGTTCAAAAAATCTTAAGGGTGTTACCTAGGAGGTTTTCCGCGAAGAAGACCGCAATCAAAGAGTGTCAAAACATGTCGGACATAAAGCTTCCTAAACTGGTTGGTAAATTAAAGACTTATGAGCTGGAATTAAAATTGGAAGAGAGTATGCACAAAAAGGATAAAGGTGTTGCACTACAGAGTGTGACTGATCACCCTGAACCCAAGTGTTCCAAGTCTGACCAGTCATCCTCTGTTGATGGTGATTTGGCACTGTTTGTTAAAAGGTTTAGAAGAATCTTAAGGGATAGAAAGGATCACAAGGGTAGTACAAGTTATCCTAGAGAGTCAAAGTTCAAACCTCAAGCTGAAATGACTAATGAAAATAAATTTGAAAAGAACTCAGGATCTAGAGATAACAGGTTCAAGAAGGGTCCGGTCAAATGTTTCACATGTGGTGGGACTGGTCACATTTCTGTTGATTGTGCTAACAATAGGAAGAAGTCATACAAAGGCAAGGATAAGGCCTTGCAAGCATCTTGGAGTGATAGTGAGGATGAGGAATCACTTCACTCTAACTCTTCTTCAGATAATGAAGATGATGAGATTGCCTTTGTTGTTAAATTGTCTGATCACAACTCAGTGGGTGAAGAATCCGAGTCGGGTTCACAGCACATGATTGATGATGACCAGTCACCTGAGATGTATTGTCCTGTTTTTCATGATTATGACTCTCTCCAGAGAATCAGACTTATGAAAAGATGTGTGAAAGGTATGATGCCTTATTTGATGAATCTTGTGTGATCAAGGCTGATAGCATTGAGCTGAAAAAGCGTTGTAATGAGTTGGAACTGGAAAAGGCTGCACTCTGTCTCGCTTTAGAGGATTACGAGACCGGTCATTCACATAGAGAAAGGGAGAGTGCAGATGACCAGTCATCTAAGTCTAGATTTGAAGTCTTGTATACACAGATGTGTGTTGAGTATGAAAAGGTTAAAAAGGAGAATCTAGATCTTAGACATCAACTGTGCACTTCGGAAAATGACATCAATCTCATGCATAGTAAAAGTCTTAAGTTGAAAGAAGAAGTTGAGTCGCTAAAGCAATCTAATGTCTACTTGGTTGAATACAATAAATCACTGCAAGTAAAGGTTAATGATCTGTCAATTGGTTCGGCAAAGTTAGACAATATGCTTAATGTTGGGAAAAATCACAATGATAGGACTGGTCTAGGTTTTGTAGCTGATGGGTCTGGTCCCTCAACTTCACAGACTAGGTTTGTAAAAGCTACTCATGCAACTTTGTCTAAATCACCTGTCATCTCTGTTACTCCTGAACCTAGAGTCAGCACAGACAAAATGAGCAATCAAGTGTCGTCTAGGTCCACTGTTCCTTCAAGGACCAGATTTGTACCCACGTGTCACCACTGTGGTGTGACTGGTCACATAAGGCCTAAGTGTCCGAAACTTAAAATCAAAGGTCAGACTAAGCATAATGGGACACTTAAAGAACAGGTTGATTTATTGATTATTGAAGTAACCAGGATTGCTAAGATTGTTGGGTCATCTGCGTCATCACCTAATGTGTCTAAGACCAAGTGGATAAAGAAAAATGAAAAGTGTCTAGTCGCTTTGTCTGTTTTGAATGTGCGTGATCCAACTCGTTGGTACATTGACAGTGGCTGTTCCAAACACATGTCTGGTGACAAATCTGTCTTTGTAAATTTTAAGAATTTTGATGGTGGTTGTGTTGAATTTGGAGGTGGTGAAACTGCTAAGATGACTGGTCAAGGTAGTGTTAAACTTCCGGGTCTACCAGTCCTTGAAAATGTAAGGTATGTAGAAGGCCTTAAGTCCAACCTTATTAGTGTATCACACCTGTGTGATCAGTGGGCTGAGGAAGTCTGCATGTCAACAAAAGGTTGTAGGATTATTGATAGCAAGGGTCAGGATCTAGTCAGGACAGGCAGATCTAACGACAACTGCTATACTCTTGATAGCCAAACCCTGGCTACCAAGGTGACCTGTCATTCTGTGACTGATAAGACCACTGCTTTATGGCATCAACGGTTAGGACATATGAACTTCAATGATTTGTACACCTTGGCCAAAAAGCAGCTTGTTAGGGGTATTCCTGAACTAGATAAGCCGTCTAAACACATTTGTGGTCCATGCCAGTTGGGCAAACAGTCACGTGTCGCACACAAGAGAGTCAAGGATGTTGGGACTAGTCACCCCCTTGAACTCATTCACATGGATCTTGTTGGTCCAGTTCAAACCGTGTCTGTTGGTGGTAAGAAATACATTCTTGTGATTGTTGATGATTTCAGTAGGTTTTCTTGGGTGTCCTTCTTGAGAGAAAAGTCTGATGCTTTTCAAAATTTTGTGACGGTATTCAAGCAAATTCAGAATGAGGTTGTGACTGGTCACCCCTCTGTTGTCAAAATTAGGACTGATCATGGCACTGAGTTTGAGAATTCCTTGTTTGCTGAGTTCTGTGCCAGCATGGGCATAAAGCATGAGTTTTCGGCTCCAATTACCCCTCAACAAAATGGAGTTGTTGAGAGGAAAAATAGAGTCTTGATTGAAATGGCTAGAGTGATGCTCAATAGCAAAAATCTGGCTAAAAATCTGTGGGCCGAGGCCATTAATACTGCTTGCTATATTTCCAATCGAGTCTACTTGAGACCAGGCACATACCAGACTCCCTATGAGATCTGGAAAGGGAAGAAACCAATGATCAGTCACCTAAGAGTCTTTGGCAGTAATTGTTACATATTGAGAGGTAGGGAACACCTTGCTAAGTTTGATCCCAAGAGTGATGAAGGCATTTTTCTTGGGTACTCCACGACCAGTCGAGCCTATAGAGTTTTCAATGTTAGAACCAATACCATCATGGAGTCCATAAATGTCACAATTGATGACCTTGATGCGTCAGTTGATCAAGCCTTAGATGAGGATGGTTTGTTTCCTGAAAAGGTCACTGAGTCTTCTAGTGAGACTCAGACAGAACAAGATGACCAGTCATCTGGTTCTGATTCTGAAGGTTCAGATGTGTCTAGTCAACCACCAAAGAAAAAGCCAAATTGGGTAGTGTCTAGACACCCTGAACAGAACATAATTGGGTCAGCAAAAGAAGGTGTGAGGACTAGAAGTCAGATCCAAAGTGAAGTAGCACATGTGTGTTATGTCTGCACAGTAGAACCCAAGAACATCAAAGAGGCTCTCATCCATGAGGAATGGGTGCTTGCCATGCAAGAAGAGCTGAATCAGTTTGAGAGAAATCAAGTCTGGACATTGGTCAAAAGACCAGTCACCTCAAATGTCATAGGCACAAAGTGGATCTTTAAGAATAAGAGTGATGAGACTGGTCACATAGTGAGGAACAAGGCTAGGCTTGTTGCTCAGGGATATTCTCAAGTCGAAGGCATCGATTTTGAGGAAACTTTTGCCCCTGTAGCTAGACTTGAGTCAGTCCGTTTGTTGTGTGCTATTGCTTGTCATCTTAAATTCAAGTTGTATCAAATGGATGTCAAAACGGCATTTCTCAATGGATACTTGAATGAGGATGTGTTTGTTGAACAACCAAAAGGCTTTGAGGATCCTCATATGCCTAATGGTGTGTATAAATTGAAAAAGGCTTTGTATGGTTTGAAGCAAGCTCCTAGAGCTTGGTATGATAGGTTGTCTAGTCATCTTCTGTCAAATGGCTATACTCGTGGTTCGGTGGACAAAACTTTGTTCATCAAACGAACCAAGAATGATGTTGTGGTTGCTCAGATCTATGTTGATGATATTGTTGTTGGTTCCACGTCCGAATCCCAAGTTCAACAGTTCATAAAGATTATGACTAGTGAATTTGAGATGAGTCTCATTGGTGAATTGAATTATTTTCTTGGTTTGCAAGTTAGGCAAGAAGAGACTGGTCTCTTCATTTCTCAATCCAAGTATGCTGCAAACCTTGTTAGCAAATTTGGATTTTCTTCTGCCAAACCCGCTAGGACCCCCATGAGCAAATCCACCAAGTTGTCTAGTGATAAAACAGGAAAGAGTGTTGACCAGACACTCTACAGAAGTATGATAGGCAGCCTGCTGTATCTTACTGCAAGTAGACCAGACATCTCCTTCTCTGTTGGAGTTTGTGCTCGATTTCAAAGCGATCCTAGAGAATCACATCTTCATGCTGTAAAAAGGGTCATTAAGTACGTTAGTGGGACGTTGTCCTATGGCATATGGTATACATTTGACACAAATACCAATCTTGTTGGGTTTAGTGATGCTGACTGGGCAGGATGTAGTGATGATCGGAAAAGCACCTCCGGTGGTGTCTTTTATCTAGGAAACAACATGGTTTCTTGGTATAGCAAGAAGCAAAATTCGGTTTCGTTGTCCACTACTGAGGCAGAATACATAGCAGTAGGGAGTTGCTGCACACAGTTGCTTTGGATGAAGCAAATGCTTAGTGACTATGGCATAGTTGAGGACCAGTTCCTCATATATTGTGATAACACGAGTGCTATATGCATCTCTGAGAACCCGGTACAGCATTCTAGGACCAAACACATTGATATTAGGCACCACTTCATTAGAGATCTCGTTGAGTCAAAGACATTAATGCTTAAATTTGTGCCATCGGAAAAACAGCTTGCTGATATTCTCACAAAACCTTTGGAGGATCAGGTCCTGACTGGTCTTCGCAAAAGTCTTGGAATCTGCTCTATTGACTAGTGTGACTAGTCACAGTTAATGCTTGTGTATTTTTCAATTCCTACATATCATGCATCATCTCTAAATTGAAAAACACCTCTCAAACTGGTTTTTCTTTGTGTTGATACTATCAATTGGATATTTGTTAGATATAATTGAAGCCCTAGATTGAGTCAAATGGTCATAATCCCGTCTCTTGATCAAGAAGTAAAGAGTGCATATTCTAAAGTTGGTTGATTTAAATTTGTTTTCAACACTTGTCTAATTCCCTTACTACTTGATGATGATTAACCATGTTGACTCTTGATTTTTCAAAAGATGTGTAGTTAAAAAAAAAAATGGAGATTTTCCTCGAAAATGAAAACGAGAAGGACAATAAGGCCCTAACTCAAAAGAAAAATAAAATCAAAAGATTAGGGTTTTGGGCTTGAGTCAAAGAAAAGATGTGCCAATGTTGCACCACTACTTCAAATCGATATGATTGATCTACACTCAAAAAATATAATTGTGCAAGTTATCACTTGTTTGAAAGTCTTAAGATGTTGTGGGAGCATGAAATAGTGAGTCCTCAAATAGTAATCTGTTTTCTTTGTAATGTACACTCAATATGACTAGTCATCCCCTTCCCAAATATGTTGTTTGACTTAGTCATTGAATCTTTTTTATCTCTTGAATATGTCATTGAAAGTGTCAAAATGAATGAGAAAATCAGTTTGAATACAAAAATACAATTCATGCATTTTACTTAATTTATTTATGTTTGCATCATATTTGTTCAAGCATTAACTAGGACAAGTCATACTAATTGGTGATGTTTAGTTGTTGACCGGTGAGTAAATATTGATCATTAACGTGTTTGTTTCGAAATATCAAATATGTTAGTGGGTCTTCATATCTTTGTGTGATGTTTAGCTATTGTGACTCTCGGCATGTTATAACTTGATGTCCAGTCATGTTTGCAATGGAAACAGTGTGGCTGTCTGATCATGTGCCATGTGTATTCCAATTCTTCATGTACAAACGATTCTTTGTTGACTTGTCACCAATCTTGGTATTTAAGACCCCTTGTCTTTTGATCTTCATGTCGCTTTCCCTGTTCTATATTCTCTGATATATCTTACTTAGGAGGAGTAGTTGTTGTGCATGATATCTGTTTTGCTTGAATGATTTTTCAGTTTCATGAACTGTGTACTTTCTGACTAGTCATGTGTGTGACACAGCGTCAAGTGGTTGACTATGTCATGTGTCTATCTTCTCTAATCATTCATTGCCTCTTGTACCTAGTCACCCTTCTTGGAGTATTTGATTTAGGGGGAGTACTGGTCGTCATGGTATGCTTTTCAAATCTTGGTTATGTGACCTCAACATATACATCATTCGATCATTGATAATGTCTTGCACCTAGTCCTTGTCTAGGAGTGTTTGCTGATGTAGTGTGCTTTGAAAACTTGATTGCATGACCCCTTTTATCTTTGTTGATGTGTATGCCTAATCATGGTTGATGTGAGTAATGTAATTAGGGGAAGTTCTTGATGATTGGTGTGTTGATTGGTCTGCTACTTAAATCTTATGATATTTTTGTGATCAGTCATGTCTGTGTCTGTAGTGATTAATTTCTGTTTACACTAGAACCATCACGTGCTGATCTTGAATGATAAGTGATCTTTGTGTATGACTAGTTCTTCTTATGCTTCAGATGTGATCTAAATTCGTCTTATGGTAAATTGTGATGGTTGTATCATGTCTTGATTGGATTAGTTAAGAAGAATTGTGATAGTGGTTGCTGTCATGTGTTGATTGATATGGTTAGTCATCTGACTTGCCTCGAGATTGATTCTCTGCTCTGTGCATTGTTGTTGAACGTGGTGTTTTATGGCCTGTTTCTGCTTGCTGATATTTTTGACTAGTCATTCTGAACAATGGTTTTGTGGTATGTCTAGTCTGTCATGTTGTATTTCTCAGGTTGTAACATAATATGCCCTCTCGGACATTGAGGCTTTCTGTGTGTTTGTGTTATGGTTGTGGTGCTATGCTTTCAGTTTCTTTAATTACTACATGGTTTAAGTTTCCCTTATTCCTTAAGTCATGCATGTTTACCTTGATTTCATTTGACTAGTCATGTATGAGTTTCTTAGTTTTTGTTGACTAGTCATGTTCTTACTACACTGCTTTCTTCATTGTTCTGTTTCTGCATAGTTTGTTTATTCATCTCTCCGTATTTACCATGTCTAAAGCTTCCGTTTGTGCTAATCCTTTGTCTTCCCATGACAAAAAGGGGGAGTAAGTTTGGAGTTAGGGGGAGTATAAAAATTGCCATGTTCATGATTGCTATTTTTTATCTGGCTAACTCTCTTAATTGTGAATATCATGTTATGGTACTTAGGGGGAGAAAATGCATACATATATACATATTTCTTGAGTTTCAATTGCAGGAACATTCATTGACTGGTCACAGTCATTTGGTGACTAGTCACATATGCATGGATATATATGTCTCTTGCAGGTACATTTGGTGACTAGTCACTGCTAGTCAATTCTTGGTGAGTGTGAGAGATGTGAGCATATCGGGTTGTTTTTGTCAAGGAAAGCCAAAGGGGGAGATTGTAGGATATTTGTATCTTAGACTTAATGTAATATTGGCTATCCTTGTAACAAAAACATTGTAAAATCAATCACATGCTCAATTTAGGTTTTAGAAGTTTAGGATGAAGTTTAGTGATAGGTGATTGAAGTGAAGATCAAGAAATGAAGACAGGTTCAGTTGCACTGTGATTAATTCAACATGTAGCATCATTTGCATATGCATAAGGTTTTCATAAACTTAGGTTTAAAATTAAGAAAAATGTGTTCTTCATCAAATTCCAGTTTTCACATGTTTGGTGACTGGTCACCTTAAGCATTGCTTTTGACAGCTCAGTTCCTGACAGCGACTGGTGATCAGTTGCTTGACAGATCAGTGGTTTATCCGGTTTTAACAGGTCATGTTATTATCCTGGTTGACTGAACATCTGTTTAACCGTTGTGTAGTCGACTGGTGATTGGTCACCTGACAGAACACGCTTTTACCCGGTTTAGACAGGTCATGTCTTTATCCGGCTGAAGCATGCTTTTAACCGCTGTGTAGTCAAATGCATCCCACTATCTCGATCTTGCCTAGGTTAAACTCTCTAGAAGAAATCTCAGCCACTCATTAGGTGATATCCCAGCCACTCTTTTCATATCCTCTTTGCCTATATAAGCTAAACATCTTCCACCATTTTCACTTGGGGTTTTTGCACATACATTATCTTCATTGCATATTTCAAAAACTCTCATATTGTTGCTGCCTTCTTGTTCGGTATTGAACCTTAAATCCTTGTGAGCTTTCATTCACATAAAGTCTCTACAAGGATTCCTAAGGATGGCAAGCACATGAACTTCTTTCAAAGTTTCGGTTTTTCAAACATTCATCTTTGAAGGAAACCTTGAAGAAGTTCTTATCTTCACCGTTTCAACTTCCAAGTTTTCAAAACTCATTTAGTTTAGAAGTTGAAATAGCGGTCTTCAATCTTGTCTCCCATGTTCACACATTATTTGAGACAAGGTTGATATTTAGGAGTCATTTGACTTTGTGTTTTTCTGCCCAGTTTCGTGACTAGTGCATTAGAACACCCAGTTGTCCAGCGGATTTACTGAAGCTCCGTAGCTCTCTGTAACTCTGTTGGTGACTGGTCATACAGTTTCACAGCTTACATATTTGGTGCCGCTGACCAGACATACGTGTGTATTCTCTGGAAAGTGATTGACCAGTCATCTGTACCACTGGAGGTGAAGCGATTGAAGAAGAAGCCGCACGAGGGACTGCTGCATCTAAGACTAGGTACATTAGATATTGAGCATTGTTTGAACCTTGTATTGGGCATCTTTTTGCCGTTTCATAGTGGAAGGCCGGTCTTCTGATAGACCCCCGGTTTTTTACCCGTTTGGGGTTTTTCCGGGTACCAAAACATTGTGTCCATCTCTTTGATTTGTTAACCACTTGGCTAATCATAAAATCAGATTTAATTATGCACCAACTTGACTTAACATGCAATCTGGACAATATTGAGTGACTGGTCATCCTATAAACTGCTGCATTAGAACCGCTGGATTTGAATAGGTTGTAGTTGTGGATAGCCCGCAGATTTCTTCTTCACTGAATCTATTTTGGGGACCTAAGTTGGCATTGCATCCGAGTGTGTTTGAACAAGTTCACAAGCCTACACGAACTGTAAATTAAAGGACAGTTCACATAGTTCAGTTTGAAAACAAAGTGACTGGTCACGTTATTTCAGGGTGAAAACAAAGTGACTGGTCACATTGTTCGGTATAGAAACAAAGTATCAGGTTCATCACATTAGGTGACTGGTCACCTAAGTGATCTATTGTTTGAATTGTTTGTACTTTCCGTGACTTAATTAAAAATTACCCCCCTCATTGCCAACCTGCACTTAACATGAAAACCCTAGCCGAAATAGAAGATGAAGTCTTGTTTAAATAGACACAAGAAGATAAGAAGCCAACGGCCAAGATTTAATCTTAAAACTCTCTTTTAGCAAAACCTAGGCAAATCCGAGTGAGTGAGGTGAAGTTGACTAACAGTTGTATAATAACATGCACTGTTTAATCAAACTGTCAGAATAGTAGTCAACGTTCACGTGCAAGAAAAAGATGACTAATCACGAAAAACCTAAAAACCTTATTCTTGTAAAAACAAGTACAAAACCTTAAAGTGTTTAAAAAGCTTTGACTTAATAACGTATGGAATAAAACCTTATTGACTAATTGAGCTTGTTACATAATTTACAATGTTTTTGTTACAAGGATAGCCAATTATAAAATATCCTACAATCTCCCCCTTTGGTTTTCCTTGACAAAAACAACCCCATAACTCACATCGCTCACACTCACCAATTCTAACAATGCTGACTAGTCAAAATGTACCTGCAGGAAAACTCAAGACAATATGCAATAGAATGTATTCTCCCCCTAACTAGCATAGTAAAAATCAGAGTTAACACATATGCTAAAAATGACTCCCCCTAAGTGATAGAGCATGTGATTGAAATATCTACTCCCCCTTTTTGTCATGGCAAGACAAAGGATATAACAATGAGTATGGTAAGCAACGGAAGCATAAGTAAACACCAATCAAGGAGCAATGAGAGAGAATAGCACAAACGGAGCAGTTAAACTATGAGCAATAATACGAGAGCATTGGCAACTATACACGACTTAATCAATTAAAGCAGAAATAAAACTAGTCACAGTAAAATAAGCCCCAATGTTCAAAATGGCCAAATAAGGTACATCCGAGCAAAATAAAACTGAAACAACAATTGTTCTTGACCAGACAGAATTAAAAACACAACAGAAACAAGCAACCAACAAGTTCTACAACACAACAACTAACAATCAACCGCGATCAGATTTCTTAGCAGACTTTCTTGAGGACCTCTTCATACGCTTAGCACCGAATGCCTTCATAAGCTTTGCAGTAGCTTTCTTGACAGCATCCTCAATCGTGGAAGACAGATTTCCCGGTGAGAATGGTCCAATTGATAGTTTGGCATTCCGTGCTGTCTTGACTGCCTTCTCACTTTTCCTCAACAACTCCTCAGTCATAGGACCCTTCATACACATGTAGTCATCCTGTGACTCATTCATGGGAACCTCCGCATGCTCACACAAGTGGTGAATGAAACAAGGAAAGACAAGTGATGTACGAGTGCCCTCTATCTATCATGTGTTGCGAGTCTTAGATAAAATCGAGTCGAAGATAAGATGACCAAGAGGAATTAAGAGGATGGCTAGTCTAGCGGCTTCCAAAGTTACATTTGCTGCATTGCCGGTTGGCAGAATATTTGTTTTGATCATGTGCAGCACCAAACGATAACTTGGTGACAAATGAGACCTACATGGCTTATCACCTAGGGCAAGTACCAACTCGGGATCATGAAATGCAATAGCTGAGAAATCAGGCATGAGGAACCGACTTGACTCTTCTAGATATGTGGTATATGCATTATGGTCATCACGACTAGTGAACCCAAAGTATTCATAAATGACGGCAGGACTGAATTGAATGACACAACCATGCACAACAACCTCAATATCATATGAAAAGCTATCAAGTTTAGGGAAATTTGCAAAAAACTCCCTAACGACCGTGAGATTACACTTGAATGCACTAGGGGGAACCAACACAAAATTCCTCAAATTGTAAAAACGCACAATATCTTGGACCCATCATAGACCTAGGGATGTGACTAATTCAAAGGAAAATTCAAGAATTGGGTACCCATGTTCGGTGACAACCATATGTGTGGAGACCTGGTCATAATACCTTCGCGCGCTTTCACTCACAAATCGGTGATGACTGACCATGGGTAGAGGATTTCGCTCGGATTTACAAAGGAGACGAGCCTTCTCCTTTTTCCGACCATTCTTCTTCTTCGGTGGCTCGGCAGGCTCAATAGGATGAATGGGTTCGGCATGGAGCGAGTGTTCTGACGGAGGCGATGCGTCACCATCCTGAGGAGACTCGGCCGGATGTGGCGGCCCAACCCCGTTAAAGACAGAGGCGGCTGCAGAGATGGAGGAAGTTGCAGGTTCAGCGGGAGGGGAATCTGGTCTAATCACCTGGACTTCAACCTCGGAATCCACCGACTCGAAGACTATGTGAATTAAAGAAGCAAGTGCAAGGAGGAACAACATGATTTGAGTAGTTTGGAAATTGGGAATTTTGTGGACTGAGAGGCTTGGAGAATTCTGTGAATTTTGGAGAGAGTTTGAGGCAAGGCAAGAGTTTCTCTGACAACGGCGACTTAACCAAGAGACAATGGGAAACATAATGCATTAAAGCGCCTCAAAACCCACCCGAAAGCTGCAATGGAACGTTGAAGAACCCTTCGGTACATGCACCAGAGGATACGTGTCGGACATCTAGTGGAAGGGAAAAGGGGTGATTTGAACATGAAGAGACAACTCTCTTAATGAATCTGTTTCCACACAACTAAACCGGTGCCTTAATTAACCACACAACATTATCAATCATCATACACATACTAAGCATCCGAAACAAAGATTTTAATGATCAACAATACATCGGATTAATACTACGGTATAGACAGTAATATGACCAACCCATAGTTAGTGCTTGACTAATGAAGATGTGACAAAAATACAAAGTAACATGCATGAGATATTTTTGTAACCAGACTAGTATTTACAATTGAATTCAAACTCCCAATAACACGATTAAGGAATAAAATTGATTCAATGCTTAAATCACATGACATATTTGGGAATGGGAAGTCTAAATCATATTGAGTGAAAATTGCAATGTACATTGAGTACCATTTGGTTACACACTAAGTCATGTACCCACAACACTTTTAGATTTTCATTTTAGTCACAACTTGGAAAATTATTCTTTTATGTGTAGTTATGTGACAAACACATTGAAATTCAAGGAGTGGTGTAACATTGACACATCTTTATTTTGACTCAAGCCCAAAACTTTATTTTTATTTTATTTTTCTTTTTGAGTTAGGGCCTTATTGTCCTTATCGTTTTCATTTTCAAGGAAATTCTCCATTTTTGACTACACATTTCTTTTGAAATCACAAGAAGTTACACAAAAGATCATCATAAAGGAATAAGAGTTTTTAGAGAAGTGAACTGAACAAATTGAAATCAATCATACTTTAAAAACTCACTCTCTTTACTCTTTTTGACAAGAATCGGGGTTATGAACATGTGACTCAACCTAGTGCTTCAACTTTATTCAACAAGCATCAAATTGACAGTAAAAATTCAAGAAGACTAGTCTGATTGTAGATTTTCCATTTTTCATGATGTATGATATGCAGAAACTGAATTAAGTACAAGCACCGACTGTGACTAGTCACAATTTTTCTATAACAGAGATTCCAAGACTCTTGTGAAGACCAGACACGATCTGATCATGTAAGGGTTTGGTCAAGATATCAGCAAGTTGTTTCTCCGAAGGTGCAAATTTGAGCATTAAAGTCTTTGACTCAACGAGATCCCTAATGAAGTGGTGCCTAATATCAATAAGCTTAGTTCTAGAGTGCTGCACCGGATCTTCAGATATGCATATGGCACTAGTGTTGTCACAGTAGATGGTGAACTGGTCACGAATAATACCATAGTCACAAAGCATTTGTTTCATCCATAGTAGACAAGGATACAGAATTCTGTTTCTTGCTATACCAGGAGACCATGTTATTACCAAGGGAAAAAACACCATCGGAAGTACTTTTCCGATCATCACTACAACCCGCCCAATCGGCGTCACTAAACCCAACCAAGTTAGTATTGGTATCAAAGGTATACCAAATACCAAATGAAAGAGTCCCACTAACGTACTGGATGATTCTTTTCACGGCATGCAAATGAGACTCTCTAGGATTACTTTGAAATCGCGCACAAACTCCAACAGAAAATGAGATGTCTAGTCTACTGGCAGTAAGATACAGCAAACTGCCAATCATGCTTCTATAGAGTGCCTGGTTAACACTCTTGCCCTTCTTATCACTAGACAACTTAGTGGTTCTACTCATGGGGGTCCTAGCAGGTTTGGCAGAGGAGAATCCAAATTTGCTAACAATATTTGCAGCATACTTGGATTGAGAAATCAAGAGACCAGGTTCTACTCATGGGGGTCCTAGCAGGTTTGGCAGAGGAGAATCCAAATTTGCTAACAATATTTGCAGCATACTTGGATTGAGAAATCAAGAGACCAGTCTCTTCCTGTTTAACTTGCAAACCAAGGAAATAATTCAATTCGCCAATTAAGCTCATCTCAAACTCACTAGTCATAATCTTTATGAATTGTTGAACTTGAGATTCCGAAGTAGACCCAACCACAATATCATCAACATAAATTTGTGCAACAACCACATCATTTTTAGTTCGCTTGATGAACAAGGTTTTGTCAACAGATCCACGAGTGTATCCATTGGACAGTAGATGACTAGACAGTCTATCATACCAAGCTCTAGGAGCTTGTTTCAAACCATACAAAGCCTTTTTCAATCTATAAACACCAACCGGCATATGTGGATCCTCAAAATCTTTTGGTTGTTCAACAAACACATCCTCATTCAAGTAACCATTTAGAAAGGCCATTTTGACATCCATTTGGTACAACTTGAACTTTAGATGACAAGCAATAGCACACAACAACCTAACCGACTCAAGTCTAGCAACAGGTGCAAATGTTTCCTCAAAGTCAATCCCTTCAACTTGAGAATACCCTTGAGAAACAAGTCTCGCCTTGTTCCTCACTATGTTCCCGGTCTCATCACTCTTGTTCTTAAAGATCCGCTTAGTCCCAATGACATTTGAAGTAACTGGTCTCTTAACAAGAGTCCACACTTGCTTCCTATCGAACTGATTTAGTTCTTCTTGCATAGCAATTATCCATTCCTCATGGACAAGAGCTTCCTTAATGTTCTTAGGTTCCACAGTGCACACATAGCAAACATTTGCAATTTCACTTTGAATTTGATTTCTAGTTCTCACACCTTCCTTGACTGAACCAATTATGTTATCTTTAAGATGTCTAGACACTATCCAGTTTGGTTTCTTTTTCGGTGGCTATCTAGAACTCTCTGAACTGTCAGAGTCAGAATCTGATGACCCATCATCATTTTCTGTCTGAGTCTTACTAGCGGACTCAGTGACCGTATCCGGAAACAACCCATCTTCACCTATAGCTTGATCAATTGATGCATCAAGATCATCAATTGTAACACCCAGGCCTAATCCAAAAGTGCTAGCTGAAGGTAACCTTTGGACACATGGGCCTGCATATAAACCATTGCTTTCCCCAGCGTATTTCCGATGTGGGATGTGAGGTGTTACATTCTCCCCACCTTAAGAACTTGGCGTCCTCGCCAAGTCTCCATCTCCGTAACCAATACACGGGCCTTACCGATGTGGAATGCAACCACTTACCTGCCTACGGATCCGCGTTACCCCGTAGCGCAGGGGGGGCGGCGCCCTTTCCCACATAGGCAGGGAACCGTCCATCATAACAGTCCATAGGCCCACATTAGAAATAGGCTGGGTTGGCTTTGATACCATATGTAACACCCAGGCCTAATCAAAAAGTGCAAGCTGAAGGTAACCTTTGGACTCATGGGCCTGCATATAAACCATTGCTTTCCCCAGCGTATTTCCGATGTGGGATACGGGGTGTTACAATAACACTTGGTGACTCTTGTTATTAATGACCCTAGGTTCTTGTGGAACTGTGATGACCGACGACTTCGGTGAGTGTGGCTCACTAGCTTTGACAAACCTAGGTCGTGAAACTGAAGTAAATGACTCACCAGCAACATATCGTAAATCAGTTTTATCATGAAAGCTTTTTCCAACATTAAGCATTTTGTCTAACTTTGCTGAACCAATTGACAGGTCATTAACTTTTTCTTGCAGAGTTGTAACCGACCAAGTAGATATTAGATTGTTTGAGTGACTCAACCTCTTCCTTCACTTTAAGACCACTACTGTGCATAAGATTAATTGTGTGCTCCGAGTTACTCAAGTCTTGACCTATGCGACTGGGCATCTGCATTTTCTCTTCCTTTACTATACTGATCAGTCTCGTAATCTCGCAAAGTGAGACAAAGTGCAGCATTTTCCAACTCTAATTCATTACAACGCTTTTTCAGCTCAATGCTATTAGCTTTGATCACACAAGTTTCATCAAACAAGGCATCATACCTCTCACACATCTTCTCATAAGTCTGATTTGCTGGAAGAGAATCATAGTCATGAAAAATAGGACAATACATCTCAGGTGACTGGTCGTCATCAGTCATGTGCTGTGAACCCGACTCAGCTTCCTCACCCGCTGAGTTGTGATAAAAAATTTTTACAACAAAGGCAATCTCATCATCTTCAATATCTGAAGAAGAGTTAGAGTGAAGTGATTCCTCATCCTCCCTATCACTCCAAGATGCTATCAGGGCTTTATCCTTGCCTTTGCTAGACCTAATCTTAGTGTTAACACAATCAACAGAGATATGACCAGTCCCACCACAGGTGTAACACTTAACTGGACCCTTTTTGAACTTGTTATCTCTTGATCCAGAATTCTTTTCAAATTTCCTTTCATTAGACCCTTCACCTTGTGGTTTGAATTTAGACTCTCTAGGGTAGTTCGCACCACCCTTGTAATCCTTCCTATCCTTGAGAATTCTTCTAAACCTTTTGACAAACAAAGCCATGTCATCATCAACCGAAGATGATTTTTCTGTTGAACTTTTCAGCTCAACATGATCAGTCACACTTTGCAGTGCGACACCTTTATCCTTCTTATGCATCCTTTCTTCCAATTTTAGCTCAAGTTCATTGGTCTTTAATTTTCCTACTAGTTTTGGAAGTTTTATGTCGGACATGTTTTGACATTCCTTGATTGCGGTCTTCTTCGCGGAAAACCTCTTCGATAACACCCTTAATATTTTTTGAACAATTGTTAATTCTAAAATAGGTGCTCCTAGACTCATCGCGGCATTGGTGACACTCTCAAGTCTGAGATAAAAATCAGAGAAGCTCTCTGAATCAGTCATCCTGAGTCTTCAAACTCGGACAAGACCATTTCAAGCTTCAGGTCCCTAAGGTGGTCATCACCCTCGTGAATGACAAGAAACCTGTCCCACGCTTCCCTAGCTGTTGTACAATGCTGAATATGTGAATATTGTGCACTGGATACAGCAACAGCTATGGCGTTCCTAGCTTTCTTATTTGCATTTGACGCATTGACTTGGAGCTGTGTCCAGTCATCTCTCGGTATGTTCACTCTCTCACCGTCAACAATTCTAAACGGAGGACGCCATTCAACTGACAAGTATTGGAAAGCAAATTCATCATACGCATCAAGAAAGATTTCGAACTTATCTCGCTAGGCAGCGTAGTTTGTGCCATCGAAGTATGGAGGTGAGTTCAGCGAACCGGCTACTCGATCTCTCTCCATTGTCTAGACCCTTAAACCAACCAACCCAAGACCTTACTTTAAGTATGTCTAAAGCCCTGCTCTGATACCAATTGCAGGTTGGCAATGAGGGGGGTATTTTAAAATTAATCCCTCTATTTTAACAAACAGCACAAAAAAGATTGCAAAGATGACCAGTCACCGTTGCAATGATTCCTGACAGTTTACTTTGAATTGTTTTGATCTTAACTTATGTCTAGGAAGATTAATCACTTAAACAAATAACTTGTGAATGCTGGTGATTTGATCAACAACACTCAGATGCAATGCCAACTTAGGTCCTCAACGAAATCAGTGAGTTAGATATTCGCGAGCTATCCACAACTACAACTTATTCAAACCAGCGTTTCTAATGCAGCAGTTAAGATGACCAGTCAGGCAGAATTGTCCAGTTTGCATGTTAAGTGAATTGGTGCGGAATTAAGTCCAATTTTAATTAAGCCGAATGTTTAACGATACACAAAGATGGACACAGAGTTTTGGTACCCGGAAAAATCCACTAAGGGATAAAAAAACTGGGGGTCTATCAGAAGACCGGCCTTCCACTATGAAATGGCAAAAGATGCCCAATACAAGATTTCAACCAAGATCAATATCTAAAGTACCTAACTTAGATGCAGCGGTCTCTTGTGCGGCTTCTTCTCAATCATTTCACTTCCAGCGGATCCTTGCTTGGTCAACACGCTACAAGGACATACACAAGTATTCCTCTAACATGGCACCGTGAATGTATGCTGTGGTGATTTACGACCAGTCATAGATGCATTTTCAGAAAGCAGTGAAACTCCCAGGAAATGTAACGTGACTGTGTTTACTGCTTGCAGCTACAAATTCGGCAGCAAACCAACTAAGGTCAATGACCTTTAAAACTCAACTAAGTCTAAGATATGCATGAACATGAAAAGATTTAAGTTGCACAAATCTATTTCGACTAAAAGTATAGAACTTTTGAAAGCCAAGCCGAAATAGTAAAGAGTGAATCTTCTTCAAGGTTAGCTCTACATGTTTTTTTTGAAAGACAAGCTTTGAAAACAAGATTCAACAATGCATATATTCCTCACAATCTTATGAAGCTTCTACCTAGAGTTTTTCAGAAAATATTTAAGATGCTTAACATGAAAACCCTAGCCGAAATAGAAGATGAAGTCTTGTTTAAATAGACCCAAGAAGATAAGAAGCCAACGGCCAAGATTTAATCTTAGAACTCTCTTTTAGCAAAACCTAGGTAGATCCGAGTGAGTGGAGTGAAGTTGACTAACCGGTGGATAATAAAATGCACTGTTTAATTCAACTGTCAGAAAAATAGTCAACGTTCACGTGCAAGAAAAAGATGACTAGTCACGAAAAACCTAACAACCATATTCTTGTAAAAAAAAGTACAAAACCTTAAAGTGTTTAAAAAGTTTTGACTTAATAACGTACTGTAACATCCCACACCGACCAACGGAGAGGGGGTGATGTGCCTTATATGTGCATGCCCACCTCCAACTTACGCGAGGCTTTTTGGGAGCTCAGCGGCTTCGGAGTTATAAGAACTCTGAAGTTAAGCGAGTTGAGGCTAGAGCAATCCCATGATGGGTGACCTTCTGGGAAGTTGTTCGTGGGCTCCCAGAAACAAAACCGTAAGGGCCAGAGAGGAGGGTGCCCAAAGCGGACAATATCGTGCTACGGCGAAGCGGTCCCGAGATGTGACAATTTGGTATCAGAGCCACTCTGCCATGTGATGCGAGTGGGCGGACGAGGATGTCGGGCCCCTAAGGGGGGTGGATTGTAACATCCCACATCGACCAAGAGGCGGTGATGTGCCTTATATGTGCATGCCCACCTCCAACTAACGCGGGCCTTTTGGGAGCTCACCGGCTTCGGAGTTATAAGAACTCCGAAGTTAAGCGAGTTGAGGCTAGAGCAATCCCAGGAAGTTGTTCGTGGGCTCCCAGAAACAAAACTGTGAGGGCCAGAGAGGAGGGTGCCAAAGCGGACAATATCGTGCTACGGCGGAGCGGTCTCGGGATATGACACGTACGGACTTAGGTTTTGACACAAAAGATTTATGCAAATGATCATTAACTATGAATGCATCTTCAATCATCATCAATCTTCACTCTTCCAAGCTTCTTCAATTATCCTAAAAATCTAGAAATAAAACCTTATTGACTAATTGAGCTTGTTACATAATTTACAATGTTTTTGTTACAAGGATAACCAATCATAAAATATCCTACAAAATTACAACGAAAATTAAACCTTATAATAACAAATCTTAACAATCTTTTTAGGGCTGGAACCCAATGGGAGGCTGGCCCTCACGCCTTTGTCCAAAATAAATCTAACAAACACTAGATCGGCATAAAGCAGCTTCGAGCAATTTTCAGGTTGTTTGATGGCTGGGCTGGACTCTTATTTCAATTTAGTAAGGGGATTGTGATTTCTACCCCCCATTCCTCTTTCCCCACCCCCAATTATAATTAAAATCAAATAAAATTACATTATTCATGATAAAATTACAGAAATGTACAAACACCACTTTCCCTTATTCCCTATCACCATCAACACCATTGGTGCCACCTACGCCGCCATCATTGCCAGAACCAATGTGTTTCCGCCCATTCCCAACCACATTGCCCACGCCATGGCCGTCGCCACCGCCAATAGAATAAAATACTCACTGTAATACATGTTCACAAAACTCACCAAAACTCGATTCATCAGCAAAATCAAAAGAAAATGTCCTTCTCATATAAACACACATGCCTATGGAACGAGGGAAGGATAACCAACATTTTCTTGCTGGATATTTCATTCATTTTGTTAGTTTAAAGGACTGTGTTTTGTTCTCTTTTCACAAATCGCACCACAACTTTCTTCTTTAAACAGAGAAAGAAGAGAGAGAAAGTGGTAGCGACTAGCGACAATATAAGAGATAGATAGATGCAGCTGCAGGAGTTGGGATTCGTTTTAGAGGAGTGTTAGATTTGGTCCATTCAGCTCTATAGCTACAAAACACAAGTCCTAGTTTTTCAGTTATATTTTTTGTTTTTCAATTTTCATTCAGAATTTTGCTCGAGGACTAGCAAAAACTAGGTTTGGGGGTATTTGATAACTCACGTTTAGAGTATATTTATACCGTCCAATTCTATGTTATTGACAGTGTTTTGAGCATAAACCGGTTGCATTTGACTAGTTTTGTGCAAGTGTGCAGCATATATAGGTCAAATGGTGCAAAAAGGGACTCACTGGAGCATTTTGGTGTGATTTCAGCAGAAAAGTCAGTTTCTGTTGAAAAAGTCAGTTTTCAAGAATCATATGAGAACATTGACCAATATTGAGAACCACACCAAACTATGCACATGTTAGGACAACCACAAGGATGTTAGATAACAGCTCAAATCTACGGTTTGTCAATCGGAGCCCTGACGTCCGCTCTACGCCTGTTTCAATAAGGGAGCTCCTAATTACACCCAGATTTATTCTTTGGACATCCTTGTTTCGATGTACACCCTCCTTAATAGTTTAAAATTCTTTGGACACCCAAATTTAATCAAAAATTTCCACATAAACCCTTCATTTAGTTTAAAACTGTCACTGGTTCAAAAGCCAACACAATCACAAAGTCGCCGCCAGCTGCCTTTCCCATCACTGATGCGTTTCAATTCTTTATGTTGTCGCTGCTACATACTTAGCTTTTTAGATAGAAAATGAGGGGAAGATGACTACAATTGTTCAATTCTACACACATAGTGCCTCGAATTGGAAATTTTGTATTGGAATTGGTAGGAGTGATTCCTACACCTAACCATATATCTTGCAGACCTCTTCTTATCTCTAAAAAATCTGCCTCTCGTCATTAATTTTTGTCTTCAAGTTTCAGTTTTTATTGGGTGGTCATGGCGGTCAATCGGGTATGACCGGTGGTGGGATTGTGTCAATCGAGTATGTGTTGGTGGTGGTCGAATGGAGCCTGATCGCCAGCAGTTGTGTAGTTGGATTGGTTCTCTGGTGGTTGTGGATTTGCAGTGGTGTTGGTGTGTTGGGTGGCGACGATGATGGTGGTTGGGTAAGACGACAATGGTGGTTGATATAGACAACAACGTTGAGCTCGGCGGTGACGATGGGGATTGGCTTAGGTGGCGACGACCGAATGGTGATTGGTTTTGATGTAATATAACACAAGGGTAAAAAAGTAATTACATGTTATAAAAAATTGAGGGTGTCCAAAGAAATCTTTTGAGTGTAAATAGCAGCACTCTGCAATAATTGCTGCTCGGTTTGATCGAAAAACCGACCAAGCCCAAGTTGAAGGCCCCGATTGTGCTCTGAAGATTGGGAAATGTATCCAGACTTATTTCAGCCTATATTCAGAGATAATTCACCCTAACCAAAGAGGGAAAGAAGATCCAATTCGAATTTGAATCAGATAAGGTAAAATCTGATTTGAAAAGGGGAATTGATAACAGAAAGCCAGCTAGGGTTTCCCACGAATTTTGGGGAGATTCTCCACTATAAATACAAGGCTTAGGTCAGAGAAAAGGGGATTCTCGCCTAGTCTCCTTCATCCTTCAGCTTTGGACATTGCTTTCTGTTACTGAGCACTGTCTGCCGCACTACCGCCGTGAAGATCACCTGTTTTTCTATCTCTTCATCATTAGTTCGTATCATGCTTGTTCAATACTCTTCTATATCGTTCTTGTTCATGATGTGTAACTAAATTCTATCTACGAATTGCAATGAAGCCCTTGCAAACTGTTCTGTGCTATTATGATGAATGCATACATGATATCTAATTCTTGTTTTCTTTCATTGATTCAATTATAAGGTGTTTGTTTCGTTTATGATTGGCCATAATATCTGTTGCATATCATCTTACATAGTCATAATTAGCTTAGACACCCATGATTAATTGTGATGGACTTATGATGGAAAAGAAGAAGCTTGCTATGCAGACACCATGCCATGTGACTCTTTGGTCCTTATATGTATTTCCCTTGTTCTTTTTGCATTCTATCTTGTTATCTAGACTAGACACCATAACTAGGTTGCTGGGTAGAATAGTTTGTCACAACCGGTACACCAAACAGATGATCACTAAAAAGAGAAACGAACCCTTCAAAGCAGACAGTGATTGTGATTGTGTGACTCATAATATGAACATAATAGGATGTTTATGGTGAAGTCGTAGTTCCTAGGCTCTTTAACCTGCCTGTACATAGCTATTTTAGTTCAACATTTATCAGTTGCTCTCTGTTTACGTTTTTAAAGCTTCTTTTCACAATAACCAAACCTGAAATCCTGATTTGCCTTTCTGTTTACTGGTTTGTACGATTTCATATCTAGTTTTGTTTTAGTGAGTAATTTTGAGTTCTATTCAGTCCCTGTGCTCAACCGATCATACCCAACTCTCCATCATGCATTCAGCTATCAGAGGCAGCAAGGAATTATGAGCTCAAATCTTCTCACTTTAATATTCTTCCATCTTTCTATGGTTTACCTAATGAGAATCCTTTAGCTCATATGAAAGAATTTTACATAGTTGTGAATTCATTGCCCTTGCAGAATATCACGGAGAATGAATTAAGGATGAGGGTCTTCCCCTGCACCTTAAAGGACAAGGCAAAGATGTGGCTAATGACTTTAGCTCCATCATCACTCACAACTTGGGATGCCGTCCCTTGAAAAGTGGTTCTCACCACAGAAGACCGCTGCCTTGAGAGTTCAAATCTTCACATTCTTGTAGACAGTCGGTGAATCACTTAATGGTAGTTTGGAACGCTTCAAAAATCTCATGCTAGAATGTCCACATCATGGGTTACCTCTATACCTTCGAATTCAGATTTTCTATGATGGATTAACCCCTATTTGCCAAAGTACAATTGACAATGTAGCAGGTGGTTCTCTGAAGAAGAAAACAACGATTGAATCCCAGGAAATCATTGAAATGTTGGCATCTAATGCTCAACACAACAGCGTTCCGGGAAAACAACATGTTTATGGAGTTAATAATGATTTATCTATGCAAGTTTCAGATTTGCAAAGGAAGCTTGATGCGGTACTTAACTTAGTACCTGAACCATCTGAGGTGTGTGCCATTTGCAATACTCCGGGCCACGCAACACATTTGTGTCCTGCGAGCGCTGCCTATCGCGAATTTGTTCAAGAACAAGTCAATTTCACGAATGCATACCCGAATCAGAGGCAAAGATTTGATCCATATTCCAACAGTTACAATCCGGGTCTGAAGTTCAATCACAATCTGTCATGGATCAATCCAAACAATGTTTTGAACCCACCAAGTTCTTCATTTCAACAGCAGCACCAACAACAACATAAATCAGCACCGTCTCTTGAAGAAACGATGAAGATGCTTGCTCAAAATACTCTGCAATACCAACAAGCAACCAATAATACCCTTGAACAACATACTGCTGCCCTAATGAAATTGTAGGTGCAAATTGGTCAAATTACAGATGCATTGAACCAAAGAGAGTCGGGAAAGCTACCTAGTCAACCGACATTGATCACATGCCATCAGGAGCAAGCTAAGGCTGTTACAACTCTACGAAGTGGTAAGGTTATTAATAATGGCATTGGTGTTGAAATTTCTGATGAATCTTTGGATATAGGAATAGGTGAAAAAGAGAAAGGTGATGAGAAGCATCGTGAGGATCAAGAGAAGGCTGATGCAGCAAAGGACATGACCAAAATGCGGAAAACTTCCAACTCCTATGTGCCACCAATTCCATTCCCCGGAAGACTTGCAAAGAGCAAGCAGGATAAGACCTTTAGAGACCTAATTGATATGTTGAGTAAAGTTAATGTTAATTTACCTATACTTGATGTTATTAAGAATATTCCAGCCTATGCTAAATTTTTCAAGGAATTGACCAAGAGGACCTATGCACTAAATGAGAAGATTGATGTGTCGGAAAATGTAAGTGCGGTTTTACAAAGAAAGTTACCACCAAAGTTGAAGGATCCGGGCAGTTTCTCCATCAATATCAACATTGGCGGTTAGCTTTTGGAGAAAGCAATGCTTGACTTGGGATCGAGTATCAATTTGATGGCGTACTCAGTTTATTTGTATCTTGGTTTGGGGGAGCTTAAAGCTAATACAATTTCATTGCAATTGGCAGACCGTTCTATTAAGTATCCAAGAGGTATAGTTGAAGATATTTTGGTTCAAGTGGATAAACTAATATTGCCTGCTGGTTTTGTAGTACTTTATATGGAGGATGCCCCAATTCATGATCGAAGGCTGCCCATTCTTCTTGGAAGGCCTTTTATGGCTACAACTAATACAATGATAGACGTTCATAATGGGTTGTTGTCTATGACTGTTGGTGAGACCGTTTAGTTTAAAGTGTTTGAATCTCTTTCTCACCCTTCTACTTCACTTGACTGTTTTTCAATTGATATTCTTGATCAGCTTTTGGCGTCTACATTTTTGCAGGAGCAATCACAAGATGGGTTGGAAACTGTCTTGACACAATCTGAAAGTGAATGTACAGACGATTCAGAGAAAAGTGAGATGGTGGCTGCCCTAGAAGCATTGAAACCACTCCTCAGTAATGTCGAAGTGCCAATTGAGGAACTCACTACCAAGCTGATCCCCTCCATTGTGAAACCACCAAAGCTAGAGCTCAAACCACTTCCATCACACTCAAATACACTTACCTCAGTGACAATGAGAGTCTTCCAGTGATCATTGCATTAGACCTAAACCCATTAGAAGAGGATAAGCTAGTAAAAGTGGTTAAGGAGTACAAGTTAGTAATTGGTTGGTCCATTGCCGATATAAAAGGAATTAGCCCCACTATGTGCATGCACCGGATTCTAATGGAGGAAGGAGCTGTTCTAAAACGAGACCAACATCGGAGGTTGAATCCAAACGTGAAAGAAGTTGTGAGAGCTGAAGTGTTGAAATTATTGGATGTAGGAGTCACATACCCTATTTCCGATAGCAAATGGGCGAGTCTAGTGCAGGTGGTACCAAAGAAGAGTGGAATCACCGCGGTGACTAACGAGAAGAATGAACTTGTGCCCACAAGAACGACAACTGGGTGGCGTGTTTGATACTCAAATTATTGTTTTATTGATGGTTATTCAGGTTATAATCAGATTCCAATAGCTCCAGAAGACCAAGAAAAGACCACATTCACGTGCCCTTTTGGTACATTTGCTTATAGAAGGATGCCATTCGGTTTGTGCAATGCACCTGCCACGTTCCAGCGATGCATGATGTCCTTCTTCTCAGATATGATAGAGCAGTTCATTGAGGTATTTATGGATGATTTCCCAGTTTTTGGTTCTTCATTTGATACTTGCCTTCACCACCTATCTTTAGTGCTTGAAAGATGCCAGGAAACCAATCTGATTTTGAATTGGGAGAAGTGCCATTTCATGGTACAAAAAAGAATTGTCCTTGGGCACAGAGTTTCTAGCAAAGGGAATGAAGTGGACAAAGCCAAGATTGATATAATATCAAATCTTCCACCACCAACTTTAGTTAAAGGAGTACGAAGTTTCCTTGGTCATGCAGGTTTTTATAGGCATTTTATCAAAGATTTTTCCAAGATAACTCGTCCCTTATGTAACTTGTTAGATAAGGACGTTGTTTTCAACCTTGATAGTGCATGTATGCTTGCTTTCGAAACTCTTAAATGTCAACTAACTTCTGCTCCTATCATAACTACCCCAGATTGGTCCTTACTATTTGAATTGATGTGTGATGCTTCTGATTATGCAATAGGAGCTGTCCTAGGGCAAAGAGTCAATAAATTACCCCATGTGATATACTATGCAAGTAGAACTTTGGATGATGCACATATCAATTACACAACCACAGAGAAGGAATTGCTTGCTGTTATCTATGCTTTAGAAAAGTTCATAGCATATCTCATTGCTTCCAAAGTGATTGTGTACACAGATCATGCAACCTTGCGTTACTTGTTAACCAAGAAAGAAGCCAAGCCGCGGCTAATTCATTGGATCCTTTTACTACAAGAGTTTGACCTGGAAATCCAAGACAAGGGTGGCAAGGAAAATGTTGTGGTTGATCACCTTTCGCGAATCATTCACTCAGAAGGAGAGAAAGAAAGACAAGTGCCAATTACGGAGACATTCCCTGGGGAGCAACTACTAGCAGTACAAGAAGATGAACCATGGTACACTGACTTTGTCAATTTTCTTTCTTGTGTTATTATTCGTGATGACAAAGAAAGAAATTCTTGTCCATTGCAAAACATTACATGTGGGACGATCCATATTTGTTCAGATATTGCCCAGATCAAATTATCCGACGATTTGTGCCTAAAATAGAGCAGCAGAGCATACTGAGTTTGCCTGTGGAGGACACTTCGATGCCAAGAAAATAGCGCTTTAGGTTTTGTAATCTGGTTTCTTTTGGCCTACATTATTCAAAGATGCATTTGATTTTTGTTCTGTGTGTGATAGGTGCCAGAGAATGGGAAACATAAGCGGTCGAAATCAGATGCCATTGACAAACATTTTGGTTGTAGAACTGTTTGACGTTTGGGGAATTGACTTCATGGGTCCGTTTCCTTCCTCATTTGGTTACACATATATCATGGTGGCAGTTGATTATGTATCCAAATGGGTTGCAGCGGAGGCCACAAGAACAAATGATCACAAGGTGGTACTGAAGTTTCTCAAAGAACATGTTCTCACCAGGTTTGGCACACCAAGAGCAATCATCAGCGATGGAGGCAGTCACTTCTACAACAAACCATTCGAAGCTCTCATGAAGAAGTACAATATCACTCACCGAGTTTCTACACCATATCATTCGCAGACCTCAGGCCAAGTTGAAATCATTAATCGCGAGATAAAGAACATTCTGATGAAAACTGTCAGCCCTACAAGGAAGGATTGGTCAACACGATTGAATGATGCATTGTGAGCTTACCGAATAGCATACAAGACGCCTATCGGAATGAGTCCTTATCGACTTGTGTTTGGTAAAGCGTGCCACCTGCCAATGGAGTTAGAACATCGTGCATTATGGGCCATTAAGAAGTTGAACTTTGATCTTCAAGCCTCTAGTGATGAAAGGAAACTTGAACTAAATGAGTTAGAGGAGATGCAGAATGAAGCGTATGAAAACTCAAGGACATACAAGGACCGCACCAAACTGTATCACGGCCGAAAGATAATTCGAAAGGATTTCTCTCCAGGTATGAAAGTCCTTTTGTTTAACTCACGACTTTGGCTGTTTCCAGGAAAGAAGAAGTCTCGTTGGCTCGGTCCTTTTAAAGTTCATGAAGTTTTTCCTCATGGAGCTGTGGAGATTGAGAACATTCAGAATGGCGAGCGTTTCAAAGTTAATGGGCAGAATTTGAAGCTGTATTTGGACATTAACTTCCTGCCCGAAACTGGTCAGATCGTGGACTCTCTTGAGTTCCAAGCCGTTTGACCCTCTTGTACGTCTCGCCTAGACGTTAACTCAAGCGCTAACTGGGAGGCAACCCAGTCAGGTTTTGTGTTCCTTTTTGTTCTTATTTTCAGTTTGTGTCTTTAAAAGTCAATTTTGGTCAGTTGAGCTTTTTGTCTACTCCTATTCATGCACTTAACTTTGAGGACAATGTTTAGTTTAGGTTTGGAGGTGTGGTTTTAAAATTTTGTGTCTTTTTGTTGTCGTTTTGTCGGTTATTGTAACAAGAATGGACTATTGAAGGTTTTGATCATTGTTTTACAGTAACCGTGTGAGTGTTTCCATGAAAAGGAATCGTAGTATTTCCCCTTCCCCAGAGTCATTACTTGAGGTGTGATCAGCAAATAGAATTGGATCCAAATACATGGAGAAGAATAGCGGAGACGAGCTGAGTGAGGCAAAACCAAAATGCATCCGAGTGAGGGATGGGTTGAAGACTGTCCTTGAGACAGTCAAACATATTCCATAATTTTTTTTTTTTTTAAATTCACTTCAAATGATCTCATTATGCCGTTTTAAAACGAATACTAAGAATATTTCTCCCTTGCAGATACTTCTCATGAAAGAATCTACCGAAGTGATGTTAGGCTACGTGTGCAGCCACCTAAAAGCCGGTCATATCCAACCCATGTGTGTGCACCATCAGCCCATTTGAAGCCAAACACTCAAGCCATTTCTTTCATCACCTTCATGATCACCTACCTTTATCTCAGTCTTGAGATATTTGACCTGTTACTAGCCAAACCCTATACTTAGAGAACAGAGAATTAAGAAGATGCAATGATAAATGCTGCTGATTCAACCAAAATGTCACCACAGGATGAAGATACTCAACTCCAAACCCAGAAGTCATCAAGCTCAAGCTTGGGTTCAATATTCAAATCAGAGACCCAATACAATGATGTTGTCCAATAAAGTTCAAAGAACATACTTCCGGTCATAAAGTTCAAATCAAAGCGGAACTGTGATCCAGTGAAGGAACATCATCAAGAACTTGTTCATCTTGGAATTCCGGATGGTCCAGAAGAACAAGCTACAAGAAAAGAAAAAAAAGAAAGAAAAAGGAATACATGGAGTTAAAGCTGAAGAAGAAGCAGTTCAAGAAGTGTATCACTGTTGAAAAATAGCAAGTGTACTATATCGCCACAAGTAATATAGAATATTGAATTCAAGTATCGATCCCACGAGGATTAAGTAGTTTACTTATGTAATTAATTAATTTTATGCTAATGCAAACACACAAGGTGTAGGACTAGCGGAACGAATTGGTTGTGAATAGTGACGTGAACAGTAAACGTAAATAGTGGACAGTTTAGAAAAGCAATTAAAACACACAATTTGAAAGTAGATTGAATGCAAATTAATAAAAACACTAGGACATAGATTTTACCACAACCAATCCAACTTAGGTTATGACTCCAATTTACTAATTCATTCATGTTATGTTGATGGTTAAGTTCCCAAAATTACACAATATCCGTGGCGTCCAGATTATTATGCATCTTTTTACATGCTAACAGTCCATGTCGTCTAGATCAGTTAAACACACAAAAAGTCATTAAGATCTTTGGATACTTTTGTAAAGCCACATAAACCCTAGTGCATGTCGTCTACATCAAGGAATTTATGATATCAATTGCAAGAAGCTAAACTCAAGTTAAGCATGTCGTCTACTATAACTTGCATCAGATAACTCAATAAACAATCACAAAGAAGGCAATCAAGTATGAACAAACGGCAATTGATATTCAACATGGTCATAAATTTCATAGCAAATCGAAATCACAACTTAAGTCTTCATGATCGGGCTACATCTTAGCCCTAGCAAAAGCGTTTAGTTACTCATAGTCATAATTGAAACCAAAATAATAAACATAAAGCTAAAAGAAACCAAATTGCCGAACTCCAAGTCGCTTCGCCTCGGCTTCGGTCTTCAAAGTTGTTTAATGATTAGATGATAGGGGAGATAGATGTGCGGCAGCAAGGCAGCTGCCCAACTTATATAGGGAGTTACAATTCCCTTCCCAAATAGAAAACCCTACTTCTAATCTAAAAAGGAAATTAATTAAATCACAACTCCTATTCCACCAGGGAGAACTTTGCAGCAGATTGCATGACTGATTTCGGCCTCCAAATGGGCCTGCGAAAATCCACCAAAAATTGGGCTTAAAGATCTTTGTCTTATCTTCAATTCAAGTACTCGCGGGCTTCTAGCAAAAATCGGAAAAGGCTTCAACGATCCAATCCTTCACAGCTGCGCAAATCTGTCAGAATTCGCAATTGGGCCAACTTGTAAATTCAATATCAAATAAATGGCCCAAAAGAAAAATCTGAAACTTTGGGGAATCGATCTTCAACGTCTCGGCTTTCACCAATAATATTTCCATATGCAAATTCGTCCAAATAAGCCATCTTTTGACTATAAAAGCGCGAACTGTACCTGTAGAAAGATTATGTGCAAAACAAAGCAATAAGTCCTTTTTATATTAAATTCATGGCATAAAGGCAATCAATTAATGAGTAAAATATAGAATAAATAAGCACCTAACAATCACCACCCAACATGAACACAAATTTCTGTTTCTCTAAGTTTCTGTCCTCCTACCCGTTCTTTCATAAACCCTTAACCTAGGAAACCCGTTACAACCATGTCAAAGACCTAACTGATCGGTGGAGAAGCATTCATGAACTGGTAAGTATCTTATTCTTAGTAGTTTGATTCAATTCATGAGATCTGTCAAGAAATAAGTGCCTTGTTTCTTTACATCTGCTATGTGAGACTTTTGATTCCTTATACGTAACTCTACTCACATATGCACTAGAGAGTGACACCCCTAGGTTCTAAACACAGCAGTGAACCATGAAAGGACTAGAGTCGAGGCGATTTCTATCTTCATATTTGGGTCTGGTTACTTGATGCTGTGAATCCAGGAGAATGACTACTCCTATAGACTGCGATTCCTCGACAATGGAGACATCTTTCTTGTGTTCTATAGAGTAGTGACTAATTTTCATTATTTCATTTAAGCTACACTAACCACTTGTTTTGGAGAAGTTTGTGGGCGTCTTCACTGTAAACCCTCATGAGACTTCACTCGTCCTGTAGGGGTCACCTAGAGGTTTAAATGGCTTGTTGCACATGCTCAGTGCAATCGTATCGCTTACGAAAGTAGTCTAGTTAGATTTTCAGTTATTTGTTTTTTGTTTTTCTATTTTCATTCAGAGTTTTTCTCGAGGACTAGCAAAAACTAGGTTTGGGAGTTTAGACTATGTTTATACCGTCCAATTCTATGTTATTGACAGTGTTTTGAGCATAAACCGGTTGCATTTAACTAGTTTTGTGCAAGTGTGCAGCATATAGGTCAAATGATGCAAAAAGGGACTCCCTGGAGCATTTTGGTGTGATTTCAGCAGAAAAGTCAGTTTCCGTTGAAAAAGTTAGTTTTCAAGGATCATATGAGAACGTTGACCAATATTGAGAACCACACCAAACTCTGCATGTTAGGACAACCACATGGATGTTAGATAACAGCCCAAATCTACGGTTCGTCAATCGAAGCCCTGACGTCCGCTCTACGCCTCTTTCAATAATTGTTGCTCGGTTTGACCGAAAAACCAACCAAGCCCAAGTTGAAGGCCCGATTGTGCTCTGAAGATTGGGAAATGTATCCAGAATATTTCAGCCTATATTCAGAGATAATTCACCCTAACCAAAGAGGAAAAGAAGATCCAATTCGAATTTGAATCAGATAAGGTAAAATCTGATTTGAAAAGGGGAATTGATAACAGAAAGCTAGCTAGGGTTTCCCAAGAATTTTGGGGAGATTCTCCACTATAAATACAAGGCTTAGGTCAGAGAAAAGGGGATTCACGCCTAGCCTCCTTCATCCTTCAGCCTTGGACATTTCTTTCTGTTCCTGAGCACCGTCTCCCGCACTACCGCCGTGAAGATCACCTGTTTTTCTATCTCTTCATCATTAGTTCGTATCATGCTTGTTCAATACTCCTCTGTATCGTTCTTGTTCATGATGTGTAATTAAATTCTATCTACGAATTGCAATGTAGCCCTTGCAAACTGTTCTGTGCTATTATGATGAATGCAATCACATGATGTCTAATTCTTGTTTTCTTTCATTGATTCAATTATAAGGTGTTTGTTTCGTTTATGATTGGCCATCATATCTGTTGCATATTATCTTACATAGTCATAATTAGCTTAGACACCCATGAGTAATTGTGATGGACTTATGATTGAAAAGAAGAAGCTTGCTATGCAGACACCATGCCTTGTGACTCTTTGGTCCTTATATGCATTTCCCTTGTTCTTTTTGCGTTCTATCTTGTTATCTAGACTAGACACCATAGCTAAGTTGCTAAGTAGAATAGTTGGTCATAACCAGTACACCAAACGGATGATCATTTAAAAGAGAAACGGACCCTTGAAAGCAGATAGTGATTGTGATTGTGTGACTCATAATATGAACAGAATAGGATATTTGTGGTGAAGTCATAGTTCCTAGGCTCTTTAACCTGCCTTTACATAGCTATTTTAGTTCAACATTTAGTATTTTCTCTATGTTTACGTTTTTAAAGCTTCTTTTCACAATAGCCAAACCTGAAAACCTGATTTCCCTTTCTATTTACTGGCTTCTGCGATTTTATATCGAGTTTTGTTTTACTGAGTAATTTTGATTTCTATTCAGCCCCTGTGGGTTCGACATCCGTACTTGTACACTACTATAATAATATATCGTTTGTGTGCGATTATATCATCAAGAGAAATGGGGGAAGAGGAATGGACATTTATGTAATTTTTATTCAAATAATATATTTTTATGTGATTTAATTAAAATTGGTGGGTGGGAAAAGAGGAAGGGGGTGGAAATAACAACTTCCTTTAGTAATTATAATATTGAAATATCAATAAGTCAAGCGAGCCAAGTTTGAGCTGACTCATAAATATACGAGCTTTTCATGAGCTTCATGAGCCGAACATGCCAAAACTCAAGCTTAGTTCACTTTTTAAATGAGCCTAAGAATAAGCTCAAGTTCAGCTTATTTCTAAAACAAGCGAGCTTGAGCGAGCCGAAAACTAGACAAGCCCGTGCCGAGCCCGAGCAGCTCGAGCCAGTTTCCAGCCTTAAGAATTTTCCTATACGGGTTAAATGTCAAGCAGTCACACAAACAGTTTGGAAAAAAAAAATAGATTACCTTTGATTTTTGTAAAAAGGTTAGTAATTTTTTCCAACCTTAAAGGCGTGAGTTTTGCAGCCAAGGGATGCATGTCACAGAGGTGCGCATTGTCAACAAAAATTTGAAATCCATCCCGAGAACAAAACCTCCACATGAACTTCCTGCATAACCAATTCCAATTTTCACATTGTTTACATTTTGTAGAAGAAATTCAGTCCTCAACAATTTATACATATATTGTCATAGTACCAGAAAATGGAACAATTAACCCCATCTATATACAAGTAAATCCAAGAAGTTCATACAGTCCAATCTTTCTTATCTCCCTCCATGTGACCTTGAGGAAGGGGCAGCATATCTGGCTGAGAAGCCGCGTTGAGTAGTGTCCTCGTCCATTTCTTCCACGCCATCATCGAAGTTCTGCGCGTAGCTCAGAGGATCATACCGGAAACCTCCACGTGGATTCCCGACACTTCTAAGCTGCCTTGCGGTGGTGTGCCGTTCTAGTTTTCGTATCCATGGAAGTTTCAACTTCAGACGTCCCCAGCAAGAAAGCAGTCCTTCGTTTGTGCTTTTAGGAGATGAAACATTTCTCTCCATGACTTTGTGCTCTTTTTAGGACAACTTTCCTCCTTACTTTGAAATGATAAAGAATTTTGTCTATTCCAAAAAGTGGGGCTTTTCTCTGTCTTCCTTTCCTACTTTTTAAGAGTTTTTAGTGTGTGGTAGCTAGAAAAGATAGTGATCAGAGGTCAAATTGAATAGGACCTCTGTGTTTTCTTTGTTTTCAAGTGAAGGAAGAAAGGAGTGCTCTCAAGAATTGTAGATATTGAAGATGGGGGGATTGAAAAGGAATAATATATATCTGGCTAGGATATTAGGAATTTGTTCTGCCAAAGATAATCTCTGCTGTTCTTAAGATGATATATATGAGACAGTTTGGCAATGTGGGGTCAGTGATTCATGTGCTTCAAGGAGAGCAAATTGAAAAAACACATGCACTTATATGAGCTTAAGAAAGTAATTAAACGTGCACACGTATAGTCGTTTGCTTAGTAAGTTCACGTATGCATTAGCATTTGATGTTTGTAGTCGAATTGCGAGATACTTATTTAAAATCTCACCAATCCAACAACTTCAAATATCAATACTCACACACACTTACTCTACTCGTGCTTATAACTTATATCTTTAGTCAAGCGATTTTACTAAAGCGACAATTCACGACGTACATTTGTTTTAAATCGTATACTTTAAACAAGGAGCATACGTGATTATAACGATGGCGACTAACGATGCAAAGAGTTTTGGAGGTTTATTGACAGAATATTCTGGGTGGAAATTCCAATAATTTTTAGTTACGTGGAATGACGATTTTGCTTCTTATATCATGTGTGGTCAGTGGTCCTATCACTGCATTCTTGGTGTGGATTGTTTTCAAGATGTGTGACTGAAAAGCTCCAGCCTCTCTCAATTACCTCTCGCCTGCAGCGATTCTACCAAACTTTTAAGACTAAGTTATATACGGCCAAGCAGAAGGTTATTAGAAATAGTCTAACTCTGTCATTCCCAAATACAGAAACTACGATTAAAAGCTTACGAGGCAAGATTAACTCCCGATATATATCTTTATTTGACCAAACTATGATTAGTGATTGATTATAATTTTGATCACCCAGAAAGCATTGTATGCCTACCAGCATAACTTGGGAGGCACTAACGTCAATCAGAAAGTGAATGCAGAAAATGTTGTCTTCACACACATCACACACCCATACACGTCGGACAAGGATCCTCTATTCCACTTTTGTTCCACTCTTCATTTTTCTGCGTCTCCGATAATCCGTGTTATGATCCAAACCGTTCATTTTTTTTGTTGTCTAGTAAAGATCATCCTTACAAAAAATCAATCAAATTCGTGATTTTTTAGGTTATATAAAGACCCGGCTATGTTTCATTATTTGATAACTAAACGATCATGGATTTGAATGATTTTTTGCAAGGATGATCTTTATTAGATAATAAAAAAAAAGTGAACGGTTTGGATCATAACACAGATTATCGGAGACGCTGAAAAATGAAGAGTGGAACAAAAGTGGAACACAAAAAGTAGAATAGAGGATCCATGTCCATACACGTCACGCATCTACAATGCAACCCAGTTGGTAGGGTCCTAGTCAAGATGAATACGCGTATTCCCTTGTAAAACATACAAACCATATATAGCAAGTCATATAGCTGTCAACGAACCCCAAGTAATCTAGTTGAAAGACCCATTATATAGGAACATGGAAGAGGTTTTGTAATGCTAACCGAATTCTTGTTTTACATTAACATTGCGTTTGGTTCGCGAAAAATGATTGGTGAGAATATGATTACTGAGAATAGGCGGTGGGAACAAAAATGATAAAATCAATTTCGTTGTTTGATTATGTTAGGTCAAATTGAGAAAATTGATGAGAAATTTGTGTTAGAATAAAAATAAAATGTATTAATTTTACTATTATATTCTTACTTTTTTTAATAGTGGAAGATTTGGAGGATATTTTGGTAAAATCATCCCCATTCGCATAGAATGAGAAAGCAATTCCAATTCCCACCTCAATCCCCCCAACCAAACACATCTGGTAAGCAGCAAAATAAGAAGATAAAAGCTAATTTTAGCACGTTCTACCAAAATGAGATATATGCTGAATAAATCATGCATTACATATAACTATCACATCTAATGCAAAGCTATAAGGAAGAAAACTTGAATAAGTAACATGTACATATGAGCTTGGAGAAGTACCATGCATTAATTTTATCGGAAGTTCCGAAGTACAATTAAACAAAGGAAAGACATACATGGACAACTAACAAAATTGGACTTCGGTCCTAATGACCAAAAATTTGAACATACAAACAAAAAATACATAGAGAATCCTCTTTGGATCCTATAACCATACATATCAAAACTTTAGCCTATTACTAATTTCCAAAATAAAATTACTAGAAAGACCAAGAAGGACGAAGCGGCATCTATTCTATCGATTCCATTACCAGCCACTAATGTCCCTGACAAATTATGTTGGCACTTTGATAAGAAAGGACTTTATCGAGTGAAGAGTGGTTATAGAGTGGCTACAACCTTGCAAGATTGTCAATTCGGAACTGCGAGCTCAACTTCTGGTACATGCGATCCACTTTGGAAAATTGTTTCGAATTTGAAAGCCCCAGAAAAGGTACGTTTGTTCTTATGGCGTGCGATACATAATATTCTTCCATGTTCTGTACATTTGTATTATCAAGTCCTTTATGCACTAGATGTTCAAAGTATCCTGAAACGCCGATGCATGCACTTTGGACTTGCCCCAAAGCTAAGGAGGTGTGGAGGTTGTCCTCGATCAATTATTTTCGCTGCCCTCCTGGTTCTCTTACTTTTGAGATGCAATCACGGCATTATCACAAAGCTATAGAAAATGATACAATAGCGTTCTATAGACGCTATAGAGGTGACTTTTTATAGCATTACAAAAACGCTATAATAGACCCCCACTTTTCTTAGCGTGGGCAAATACAGCGTTCCAACAAACGCCATTGAAGCCAGTAATAACGTTCTTCGCATGCTATAATAGGTCTTTTTGGCGTAGTGAATGTTGTGGTTGCTGATAATGATGCTTACCAAGAAGATGAGATCAACAATGTTCAAATTGTCTTTGAAGAAGAGGATCCAGAAGATGTACTTATGAATGATGATCACATGGATGCAGATAGTGAAGAGGAGCCAGATGCCTTTGTTGAAAATGGTGTAGATGATATGAGCAATGATCTAAGCATTGACCATGATGTAGACGAAACTGAAGATGATGAGGGGATAGCTGATGATGGGGATGAAGACTTTGAGTTGGAAAGTGATGAGGATAGTGATTAAATTTTGATAATAGTAAAGTGTCACATTGTTTGCAGCAGTGAATATATGAATCATTTTTTGCTACTTATTATGAATCTTTTTTGCTACTTATTATCATCGAGTGCACATGTATCATGACTCATTATGTACAGGGCAGAAAGGGGTAAGGTTTATTCTTGTGATCTATTAATGAAAGAAATTTGTATTGTCAAAGGTATCTGGAAATGGTTATCATGCTTGGAGTTTTAACATATTTTGTCTTGTGTTTAGCTGAGCAGTATGGCTAGAAGTTGCAAGAAGCGTGCTTGGGATCAGACAACCAATGAGAGAAGCATTGGTGGGACTGAAGTAAATCCTAAAGGCACCACTTCTGGTATGTACTAGTATTACTATACTAAACTTTGAAATCTAGAACAAACCATTGTTACTAAGTTCTTGCATGTTTCACTTGATAAGGTGTTCTTGGTAGAAAACGAAAGGTGCGGTCACAAACACGTGGTGTTAATTCTGATAACCTATTCGACCAAATTGGTAAAATTCCCATCACTTTGGAAAAAAACATTAAGCGGCCCACTAGTCCATATTCCACTATGTTTGCAAATGAAATTGGCATCACAGTGAGAATGTATGCTCCTTTAAATGTGGAAAAGTGGAGCAAAATAGACGATAATTACATCTTGAAGATGCTTGAGAAACTGACCGTAAGTAACATATGTACTAGTGTTTTTACTTGGTGATTATTCTGCATATGACTTAGCTAATTATTTATGTTACCTTGAAATTGGTTGGCTGGTTCCCTGTAGAGTAAGTTCGACATTGATATGTCTCTGCCCCATGTTAAAAGATATATGAAGTTTGCAATGCAAAAAAGGTTTTGAGATTTCCGACATGAGCTGAAGAACCGCTTTGCTAAATTTTCAACAATGGAGGAAGCAAAAAAACACAAACATGTCGAGGTCTTTATTCAGGAAGAATGGGATTATCTATGTATTCATTTTTCCACTGAAAAGTTCAAGGTATAAGGGTTTCTTCTTTTTTTTTTTTTTGGTTGTTTAGGGTAAAACAAAAATGATCTTCTATATTTAGTTTGTTCTGTATTGGCTGGTTAGGTAATTTTGTTGATTTAGTTGAGTTCCTATTGTTAATCTAGTCATATTTTCATCGAATTTTAGGCACTTTCAGAGGAGAATACTGCAAATAGGTCAACAACAGATTGTAAGTCATGAATATCTGCATGTGTGAGCAAGAATATATAGATTTCTTTTAATTTGTGTTTCCATCTATTAGGCTGCCGAAACTGGAGAGTGGCAGAATGCTATTGATCGTTTTGAAACGTAGCACAAAAACTCAAAAAAGGGTTGGGACATCGGAGCTAAAGTGTTGTGGGTGAGTTATTATGCTAAATTGATTGTTCATGTTCTTTATTCTCTGCTTCTTTTGTAAATTTCAATGTCAAAAATTTTTCTAAGATAACTTACATATGTGGGCACCTTAACAAGTTTATGTGGATACACTTCCAAGTAGAGATTATTGTGTAGCCTTTTTGGTGATGTTTTACATTAGTGTGTAGCTTTTCTGGTGATGTTTTACATCTGATATATTATTGAGTTTCATAAGATGAGATGGTATTCAATTTGTATGATGGTAGATGGTATTCAATTTGTAGGATGAGATGATCTATTTGCACAATGAGGCCACTTTTCAGGATGGAAGTAGAAAGATGACAGATGATGAAATCTGTACCCATGTCCTTGGTGTCAAATCAGGCAACATCAAAGGTTGTGGTTTCGGACCAAAACCTGATGGAACCCACTCTTGGACATCGGTCCAAAGGACCCAAGAGTTAGAGGACCAACTCACACACACCACCCAAATGGTTGAATGTCAGCAAGCATCTCTTCAAAGCCAAGCTGAAGTTATCAAATCTCTAGAGGAAAAGAACAAACAAATTGAGGAGAAGAACAATGAGTTGTCGGAGAGGCAAGGGAAAAATGAGGAAATGCTAGCCAAGTTCATGTCATCCCAATTTCCCAGCAACTCTCTTGGTTAGCTAGGTATGAATATTACTACTCTTTTTTATTGCACCAATCTCCACAATAGATGTGCAAACTATCCCAAAAATCCTCCTATATATATTAGTAAACAATTTACTTTTGTTGTAATTTAGTAGACATGAACTACTACTAGTCTATTTAGATTGCATTAACTCTGCATGTTGGTGTCCTTTTGAGAACATATGTGATTGTAATATGAATTCTGTGGAACCCCAGATTTTTGAGAAGTTACTGAACGATAGTTTTGTAACCTATTCTTGTAGTTAAATTGTATATTTAAGCTGCATAATGTGTATGTTTTCTCGTTGTCTCAGGTTTGTGAGGTCGCATGGGACTATTTTTGGGAGGGGTCCAAGAATTAGGTGCAAGGTTCCAATACAAAATTTCAACTAGCTATATCTTGTGTGGTGCTTTATGCGGACTCATAGAGGGCAGCACCGAGGAGGTCAGAGGATAAACTTTCTTTCATGCGGGGTTGGGAAAAAAAAAAAAAAAAGGACAGAGGGGAGTTATTTTTCAAAGAAAGGGAAAGGAAGGAAGAAGGAAAAAAAGAAAAAAAAAGTCTTTGAGCATTTTTCCAGGCAGGAGGAGGAAAACATCCAAAAGGAGTTTCCGGATGGAGACGGTTCCTTCTACCAAAATGTTCATAGTAGTATTTTACACATCATATCCAAAATCCAGCCGAATCCAACGGTTACAACTCCTGGAAATCTGGTCCAAGCAGAGGCAGCTGAGAGAAAGAATTATGCTCTTGAGTGTGTTTCCCAGTCAGATTGCATGTAGAGAAAATACCCACAAACAGTTCTCAGATGGAGACGATTCCTAGTTAGAATATGTTTAAAATAGTGTTTTGTACTTCATATCCAAAATGGAGCTAAATCCAACCGTTATATTTCCTGGAAATCCCATCAAGGCAGAAGCAGTTCGTGAGAATCCGAAGTGATTCCAGATTAAGGATTACGGGATTTGCATGTCAGTTTACATTGGTTGGATGAAGATGGTTTCTCCATCAAAGTTGATTGGAGATCTCTTCTCCTCATCATATCCAAAACCCAGCTCAATCAAACCGTTGCAGAGCCTGATAATCCCGTCCAAGTTTAGGCAGTTCGGAGGTACCCAAAGTTTTGCTGGTTTCTGTTTAGGGCTTTGCATGTCGGGTTACAGCAGTCAGATGATTATAATGTCTTCATCAAAGATGATTAGACATCTGTCCTCTATGATATATCCAAAACTCAAAACTCAGCTCAATCTAACTGTTGTAGCCCCTGCTAATCGCGTCCAAGTTTCTGCAGTACAGGAGAATCTGGAGTTCTGCTGGTTTCTGTTTATGGGATTGCATGTCCGTTTACAGCCGTCGGATGAAGATGGTGTCTTCATCAAAGATGATTGTGAATTTGTTCTCTACATCATATCCAAGTTTCGTAACAATCGGATAAACCAAACTTCCGAAATTTGCTAATGATTTTACTCTGCTCATAGTCTCTCTTCTGTTTTGCTGATTTAAAGTTAACTTGTTTCAAAGCATTTAAATTACAGAATGTAGAGGCATTCTAGCAGTCAATTTGATAGTGTAATGTGGCCATGTAGGAACCCGGTGCCAAAATCATTTTCATGATTATGTTGATCGAGCTTGCGTGCTAATAGATCATGCATGTATGTTGTAAATGATTTTGAGTACTTAATTCTAAACTGAAAATGTTGTTAGGAATGTTGATTACATGCTTGATTGGTGTAACATCGATCTATGTGGTGTAATGTTGACCTACAAGAAGTTAATATGCTATAGTTTTGCTTCACATGTTATAATGGCTTAGAAAGATTATTTTCTAATACATGGGGATCATTTTAAATACCGATGTCTTTGAGTTTCGGTCATATATGTATACTGGTTGTTTATAGGTGCTGGTTGATAGAAAGATCATTCTAATACAAATTTTATTGATTGAGGTGTTCTGCTGGTTTTATGGTTGATTTGCTAGATAAATTTAAGTGGTATAGTGCATAACTTCATGCCTATATTTAATTGGCTGCGTTGATCTAATTGCTTGGGGTTTCTAGTTGTTGTTGCTTGATCATGTATGCCAATTGATTTAGAATTTCTGTATGTGCCATTTGTGTTCTATAATTCATAAAGAATACACATTGGTCTGTGTTGAGCTTCTTAGGCTCTGCTCGAGGTTGGTATATAAATTAGGGTGCTATTATGGTATATTGGTTTTCCTTTATGGTTATTTAAGTTGCTGAAAGCTATGGTGCTAAATGTGTTGTTCCAAGTATAAATTTGCACGCTGGACGTGTTGGTAAACTTGTGGTTTCGTTAACCTGTTACATGGGTCGTCATGTGTTAGACACTTGAATTATTAATTAAGCATCATCACATTATTCATGCTTGGGAATGGGTTAATAAAGTTTCTGTTTGAGAAATTACCAGTCAGTCTGCAAATACCATAAGAATTGGATAATATAAAATGTTAGAAAATTTTGAACTACGATTGGCTTGATTCCTTTATGGATACGTAGGCAGCTCGAGGGTGTTTCTTGAGTGCAGCCACTAAACCAAAACTTAAAATTTGAGGGTTTTTACTTACCCCGAGTTCGGGGTGTTACAAAATGGTATCAAACACCGACGAATTTCGAAATACTATTACACTTTTAACTGCGAAATTGAGAACAAATACCGAGGAAATGAGTAGTGACCAAAAGCTGCCATCGAGGAACTTAAAAATCGTCACAGAAGAGATAGAGCGATGATAAAGCAAATTTGTCACAAACTGCTTTCCCCGACGGACCTACTGCGACTAGCTGGCGACAAAATATTTTCATCCCAAACCACCTACTACGACGAAAAATGCACTTTTTGTGACAAATACTTCCTCGCTAAAGGCCATTTTTGTTGTGGTGAGGAGACAATTGTTTCCCGTTGATGATCCCGACATGAGTGGAGAGTCAAGCATTGGCCAAAGTGTACAAACACCATATACCCCAGATAGAAATTGGATGTTATCTGATGAAGAATAAGTTGCACCAGTACCCGTTATTATTTTGTATTTAATTTCCGCAAGAAGGTTGTTTTAATTTTATGCAATGGTTTGCTTTAGCTTTTAAATAAAAATTTGTTGTATTATTCGATTAGTATAAGTACCAAACTATCTTTTTTTTATTAAAAAAAGAAAAACTAAAAATGAAATTTGTGAATAGTAATCTCCCCTTGCCATTGCCCTTGCCCTTTTGTGGTGGAACTAATAACGAAGGGCAATTACTATTATGGTGGGTCATACATGAATAGTACCTATATTTTGGGGCAATTCCCTTGCCCTTGCCCCTTGCCCCTTGCCTGATGGGTGGAAATCCTCTTAGAACTCCCAATCGTCCTTTCAAACACAGCTACGATGGCCTCCTCCAAGCAACCCACGACATCAACAACGACATCCGATGGAAATCTTCAGATTCGTGACTCTAGTGTTTGTCTTTGTTCAAGCCATCGTCAATGCCAACTCAAGCGATCTCGTTCAGGAGACTCGCTGCCGCCCTCCTCCGCCTTGGCAAAGATCCTAACATCAACGGATCTGGGATGGATCCGTTTGGGTTTTGTGAAATTTGAGATATCATACTGCAGTTATTTCCTCCATCTTTGTTTTTGATTTCCCTAATTAACTCCTCCTTCACTCAATTCTTTCGTTTATTAAATATTCTGTTCACTCAATTCTTTCGTTTATTAAATACTCTGAATTTGAATTCAGCTTCATTTTTCCTTTTCAATTATTGTGAAGTTCATTGGGTGTATGTAGGATTAGTAAAACTATGTAATTAATTGTTGATAATCTGCAAGGTTGGTATAATTTTGATGTTTGGTCCTAGAAATTGTAAAGTTTGGTAATTTTGGGGTGTTTCATCGATAATCATTCACTGAAATGAGCTGCATCTTGGTGATATATGTTGTATAAATTTTTCACTTGCGATTTTTAACCTGATGTTCAATAAGTGAATTTGGGATTGCTAACAGACACTATTTGTACCATGAATTATACTAGCTCTTGCTACTAAATTATAAGTTGTGTTTTTGTTTTCAGTGTAATCTATTAATGGTGTTTTAACCTTGGTTGTGCAGAATGGTAAGTGCTCATGATCAAGTTGACGAGAGATATGGAAGGTTATGCATAGAAAACTTTTAGACTCTACTTGTGAAGGTTTCCTATCAGGATAAGGATGTTACAGGATTGTAGTAGTTTCCCAAATTTGTTGTGTAAAAGTGTATAATAACCACATGAAACCTTATTGGTTGTTCGATTTGATTTGCATTTGTAAGAACAAACCATTTTTTGTTCGATGACCAAACTATGCAGAAGAATAATGTTGTAAGAACGAACTGAATTTGCAAGAGGCAAACTATTTTGTATTACCGCAACAATATCCATTCACAATGATCAACATAGTACTAACACCAAAACACTCTCTCTCGAAAACTATACCACATAAATTAAAAACAGTAGCAACACAGTACACTATCAACACAATTATGTTTCACTTAATATCTGATTCTCTAAGTTCCTTGTTTTCTTTAGAAATCCTCAAGAATACGGCTACAACATCTCGTTCATCTCATTACATGCATATTTTTTTTTTTTTCTGAATCGTTGTTTCCTTCATTGCTTTGTGACAAATCATTAGAATACATAAAAGCTTCCTGCAAGTTATCAAGAAAGGTATTTAACATACATATTAAAGTCATTCATAAGCAATATCTAGCATATCATCATTAATTGAATTGACTAGATCTCTAGAGAGGAATATAAAGCATGCAATTATGCAAATTTGTAGTTGCACCAAAATTTGTATTTGTAAGTAGATCCCTATCAAAAGAACACGATGAGTTTTTCATATAGAAAATGGCATGCTGGATTTCTACTACAAGAATGGATCAAACAACATGAATAAAAATGAAATACAATCCAAAAAGATATCTGAAACTGTTGAGTGAAATTCCCATACGGGGCTGTTCAATATCTATATGAGCTCCATGAAGTTGTTGAGTGAAAGATATGTTGTTTAGGAATGCTTTACTTGCACCTAAACCAAGTTGAATAACTTGTGCATCTTTTGAATTGACACTACTAAGAGCACAATCCTGACATATTCAAAATGAAAAATAAATCAACATAAGTTAATTTTGACAAAAAAAAAATCATGAATAATTCAAAATATGTACTTGCACAAATGCTCATGTTGATTTTGAAGCTTTAGTAGCTTTCCCTTCTGCTTTGATAGCTTTCCCCTCTGCCTTAGTAGCTTTCGACTTTGATTTCTGCTTTTCACGTGCGCCTTGTGATCTAGCAAAGGGTGGATGTCTGACTGTATTTTTTCTTGTAACTCCTCGGGATTGTGGTACTTCAATAATGTTAGGATTTCTTATCTATGTTTGCTCATTTCCATCATTTTCATCAACACATGCAGCTTGGCCTTCATCAACACATGCAGCTTGGCTTTCATCAACACATGTAGTATCTTCAGAAAGAGTTTTCTTCATTTCTTCCAAACCTTTGAGCAAATGAATTGAACGCTCATGGGCATAGGCTGTTAACTTCTCATATTCTGCTGCAAAGAATGCGATTTCATGAAAATTACGATACAAATGGCTATAATGATTCCTAGCACACTCCTTAGAATTATCATGAGGCTGGCCACAACGATAGTTACTTATGGTTCTACCTTTTGCATTTCTTGTCCACCGCTTTCATATGTAATCATCTGGGATCTTGATCACATTCTTCTTATCCAGTACTTTCAGTGCATGCCAACATAGAATCCCTATAAAAGAGACAACTTCTGTCAAAGCATCAAAGTTAACCTCTCGAGATCTACCACTACAAGTCACTTTGTACTCATTTGTCATCCCACTCTTTCCAACTTTATATATTTTACACTTCAGGATACTCATATACTTTTTTGGAAGGGTTTAAAAACTTCAGGGGTGTAGATCTCCACTATATATTGCAACATGCTTATATCAATTAATGGCTTGGGTGTAGTTTGCATCATCTTGAAATCAGCACTTAATTCATCATATCGGTTATTTTTAAAAACTCTATTATAGTGGTCAAAGAAATGGGAGAGATCGTAACTTGGACTCAAGTAGTTCTTTAACACACTCATCATGTATGCGGTGAAAGTCTGTGGCCCATATACCAATGCCAATTTTTCCTTCACTTTATATATATCGTTCAACCAATCTTCTCCATTGAGGTCATATTTTTAAATCATAGAGTCTTATGCTAATAGTCATTCACCTTCATCTTCGTGATCATATACACGATTTTCAAAATCAAAAGTGAATTCACTGATCGTTGAAACACATGGCTTACATTCTTAGTAGCATTTTGATAAATATGCCAAATGCATAGTCGATTGTGAGCTGTCCGGAAAAAACTTCTGAGATTGCTTTAGCCATTGCAGAAGAGCGGACTGTAAGAATGGTATTTGGTTATTTTTCATCCATTGCTTTCAAGAAAGTTTTAAACAATCATGCAAAACAATCGGCAGTTTCATCAGAGTAAAGCAGCACCAAATACTATAGTTTGCTGATGATGATTAACTTCAACAAACGGTGTAAATGGCCTCTCATACTCATTCGTCTGATAAATTGTGTCAAAACACATAACATCTCCAAAGAGACAATAGTCACTTATTGAACGTGCATCTGCCCAAATATATCTTGATTTTCATATCATCTTCATCAAGCTGGATTGAGTAGAAGCTGCTAGATGTATCTCTTGTTTGCATTTTCTGAAAATATTGCAATATAGCACCAACATTCCCCTTTTGCATATTTATCGCTCGCTTCTTATGTATATATATGGTTCCGGTGGTACTTCTCAATAAAACCAAGATTCTTCTCCACTCATAAGTTCTATAGTTGCTTTTATTGGTATTTCTGATTTCTTTGCATCATCAGCATGTGTTTTTTTGAGCGTTTGACATCTTACTATTAATCTTCAACATATGCTTCATTGGTGTCCCTGCCAACCCATGATTAGGACTTGCAGTAAATGACACAATTCTGAATTTTCCGTTCTTTTGAAGGTTGCAAATCATCTTTACTTTACAGCCAACCCTTGATATAGGTAAAGAATGAGATACAATAATGCACTCTTGTTATGACACCATTCTTGTTCTTCGACCTCTGTTGTTTCCTCACATTGAAACCCTTTTGTCCACCATATACTTGGCATAAAACTGTATGCACACTCCCCTGAATCAAACTCCATTCCAAGTTTTGGTTCTTCCATTATTCCTTTATTTAGTTTAGGAGAATGACATTGATCCTCACCTAGTGAGTCAACTTCTTCACTAGGTCTTGTCTCATTTATTAAACTTGTAGAGTCGTTATTTTCCATAACCTGCAAGATATTCAATGCATATAATACCAAATGCGTAACATTCTTTAACTAAATAAAATTTGCAAATCAATATTTTCTATGTCAATAGGATATAAAGTGCATGTTTTGGTGAATCCATTCTCCTAGTCATCTAATGCAAAAATCATGTGTTACCCCAACTAATTTGTAGTCCATATTGCAATAATATGCAATTAAATCACATGCAAGTGACAGGCCACTCTCTTGTACCTAGTTACGAAAAGGGCACAATACTCCATACAAAATTAAATTTTTCATGGCATCATGAATATTGAAAATCCAAAAAGTACATAAAACAAGATAGAAATATGTCAAGATCGATTTCATTACCTTTTTCCATGTATAAAATCACACTTAAGCAAAGATGAGTAGAAGAAGAATGGAGATTGCGTCTTAGGGGAAGAACATGGAATTATTCATCGTTTGGAACAGGGCATTGCTCGTATGTTGCTGACGTTATTGGCAGTCACTTGGAGGAGGCTGTCGTAGTTGGTGGTGTTGGTGGCTTCAACAATGACGACAACTAGAGTCACAAATCTCATGATTTCAGTCAGATGTCATCGTTAATGTCGTGGGTTGTTTGGAGGATGCCGTCATAGCTGCATTCTAAAGGATTACTGGAAGCTTTATTCGATTAGACATAGAGTGACTCTTGACTATTTAGTTCTTTTGTTTATGTGAAAATATTATTTTTAATTTTAATTTTAATAAAATATATATATTTTTAAATTGAATTCAGCACTCAATGGAGAATACACATGTGAAAAGTTCATTGAGCCACCTCACTCAATCAAGACCAGAAGTTCTAATCCCTTCAAAGTCAAGCATCGGCGAAGTAAAATGTAATTTGCCTTTTTCCTTTATTTGACCCTTGTGCCTAGGGTAGATTACATTAGTTCACTCCAAGATTTCACTTCCATCCCTGCAGTTTGTTAAGTTTCATTTCCAGGGTTTCAAAAAGCAAACCTGGGGGACGAATGGAATCCCTAGATTTTTTTATTCGCTTCTAGAGTTTTCCAAATGTTTAGTGGTGAATCAGCAGAAGAATGGGAAAGATGATGTGTGTTTAGAAGATCAAGTGGGGGCATTCGACCACCATCATTTACAGTCTTCCCCCCATTTTTTAATTCATTTTTGTCCCAGATATTTTCATGGCCTTCCCCTCTCGATTCCAATTCTTCAAACCTCCGTCTTCCTCGTCCGAGTTCACACCGTCGTCGCCGGAGCTCGTCGATTCTTCAACGGAGATCCCCACTTTGCGATTTCATCTCACCATAGCCGTTTCCGAGTTGCATTCTGATTCTTTTCCTCTCTCTTCTGCACCTGCCTATTAATTTTGCCCTTTTACGTCGAGTAACTGTTCCACCATATAAATCAGACTTTTTGTAAATTTGAGAAATTATTGACGTTAATCCCTACTCGGATTAACGTAGTAAGCTTCATGCTTTTCTTGTTTCTTGCAAAATTTTGCGTATGTGTGTTAATCTGTACATAATATGTTTAATTCCTTTTGTTCTTGGAATGTATTTTTAAGGAAATGATGTTATCACGGAAAGTGGTTTTGGTTTTGGGAGATATGCGTTCAATTTCTCAAGTCAGGTACTTGATACTGCGTAATCATGCCTTTATTTTGATCAAACCGCCTTTTAAGTTTAGAGCCTTTCAGATGTAAATTCATAATGTATTTTCATGGTTTTGAGATATCCATGTGAGAGTTTTCTAATCTACCAATATGAAAGTTCGGGCTAGCTCAGTTTGTTGAAATCAGCTTTGTAAAGATCCAAGATAGGTTGTCATTAAGGGCAAGCACAAGAGTCGCGGTTCGCCGTTAGTTCTCTCTCTAAGATAGAGTCTGCATAGAATATAGATCTATGGATTGCCCCAAATCTTACGTAGCCAATGATCTGGTTAAGTTGACATTTGGATTACTCGAATTTGTGTAATACTTGAGCGTCCTAGGTCTTTTGCGAAGGCGCTAGCCCACTTTTGCATTTCTGCTTGCACAAATAACCCATCTCTCTCTAATGCATAGTCTTTATGAGATTCTAGGGTATCAGAATATATCTTGCACAAATACCCCATCTCTCTCTAATGTTTTATTCTTAAGGACTAATATATGTCCATAATTGAAATGAAACTTGAAATAGAATTATCTGGTACAGATGCAGGTTATGTTGAACTAGAAATGGTCCCTACTGGACTAGACACATTCACCTTGGCTACCATTTCTAGTCCAGCATAACATGCATCTGTTTCAGGCAATTCCATTTCAAGTTTCATTTCAATTCTAAATGTATCTTCATCCTTAACAATAAGAGATCAGAGAGGAATTTCTTTCTGAAAATTAATTCGGCCTTTGAATCTTAAATCTTGACTCTTCTCTCGTTTGATGTTATTCCAGTTATTGCTCACAAATCCAGGCCTTAGCTCATTCTTTTTCTGCTTTCTGAAGCTATTTCATTGGTTATGGGCATTAGAGAGTCCTCCATAGATATACCAGTGTTACTTCCGTATTTTTTCTACTGAGGTTAGAAAATATTTTTTTTGGTGGAACAGTGTAGTTCAAAGGCTACAACATAACGTGATTTTTCAATGTATTGTCTTTTTCCTACTAAAATCTTGATGGTTTTCTTTGGCGGAATCATAATTCATATGCTAAAAGTATTTTTTTTTTCTTCTCTTTTGAATCTATTGTTTGACAAAATTTTAGTTCATGTTGGTTTGAGCATATGAAGTTATTCCTTAATTTTCACTGCATATAGTTTACAAATATGCTACATGACATAAGATATGTCGTCAGTTCGGCAATTAGCAATGACTAATTTTGTGTAGATAAATTGAATATTTGAATAGATGATGTCGAACTTCTCTCCCTGCCTCACTGAAAGTTTTTTGAACAATTATTAGCTTAAGTAAAAATTTGGAAAGACCCTTTGTTCAAGCTATGCTAGGTAGGCTTTAGTTGTTGACACTTGGTACTCAGGTTTATGATTAATTTGATTACACTTGATCTCATCAATTTTCTTTTATTGTTTCTCCCACTTACCAATTATTGAATATCAAATGTCGCTTTGATTATGTGATCTGCTCCATTGAAAAGGTGATCTCTTGTATGGCTTGCAATAATTAAGGTTTTGAACATGGGATTGATGTTTCAATCCATGTGTTTGTCTTCTAAATTATGTACCTTTGATACTCGTTATTTGATGTGCGGATTTACATATTTGGAAATCATAGTTCTGACTTTCAAATGTCCTGTATCTGCAAGCTAGGCATGCATGGTCTACTAGTCCTAACTTGATAAAGCAAATACAATACTATAGTGGACTGAATATTATTTCACGTAAGATGAGATTGGTTTTTTCTCTCTGTATTTGCATATTTTGTAGAACAATAGTTGGTGCTCACATGTTTTCTTGAAGAAATTGACAATATACATCTATGCATTCCATTCTATTCTCCATTATGTGTGCTAATGCAAAGAAGTTATCTGTTTCAAGGATGCAGACAGATTTAGAGATTTTTAAAACTTGCATTGCACTCGAATTCAATTCAATTATTCTTTATTACATAAATCTGATCTTTACATATGTAGTTGGTTTCTTTGATTATGACACACATCAAATCAATGTCTGTTTTCAAATCCTGGTGCTTTTGCTAAATGTTCTGTGGTTCTTTTACCACATTCCTCGGAACATAATTTGTATCCTTCAGCCTTGTTCTTGATAGAAATCAGGCAACATCGTCTAATCTCGTACATCTTCTTTGCTACTGTAGTTGCAATCTGTGGTAACCATCATGGGAAGAATTTGATCAACAATTGGCAAATAAGTTGTAATCTTAAGGATCATTGGAGATTTAGGAAAGGAGGCATACCCCAATTTTGTTGCTCTTGCTGGTGTCTCGTAGTCTTGCTGCTGTGGCTGGCTAAGCTGGAGTTGGACAGGTTCATGTAAGTCCTCTCCTATACCTAAACCATTTTCCATAAGTGGATTTCTATTTGCTCCATTTTCATCCCTTGTTCCATAAACCTGTGATGCGAAAGTTGTTCAAAAATGTTCCAATTTGTTGTAGGTAGGATTTTAGTTTCTTATTCGTCTTTAAAGGATAGTTGAAGAATGTGTTAGTTATCAAAACCAGTACCTTCTTATATAATTCCATGTTTTCTTGACGAATTAGGTTTACCTTCTTATACAGCTCAACATTTTCTTGGTGAATGAGATTCCCCTGCATACAGACATTGAAATTTAGCTATTTTAGTAATAATGATGAATTGTGCTGAAGATAGTACCAAAGTTTTTCAAAGTTAACCTTTCTGTTTAGTTCTTGTATTTCGTCCATTAAAACTTGATCCTACAAGAGTGAAAATTTTGGTTGAGCACCATGCATAAACATTAAATAGTGATTTTCTGATAATGAGTGAACGTGGAGAGTGAAGATATTTCACCTTTTTCATTCGGACACCCCGAAGACTCATTTCCAACTGGTTCTCCAGATTCTGTAAATCTTTCACACCCAGGCCAGAAAGATCTTCCCCCATCATTTGTCTATCATCATATGAAGGCAATTTTGTTTAGGGCCAAACCATGGGTTTGGACTGCTTAAATATAGGGGGCGGATTTTTGATGCATGACAAAACAAACATATAGCGCCGTCCCTTTTCTAAGCTCTTCCACTAGTCCCTTAGAGTATGATGATAGCTTATATAACTTTTTGCTCTAGAACAAAATGACATTTATATCCTAGTGCTTGTACATGCATACCCACTTGCACCCCCTTTTTTGCCCCCTACATGTCCAACTTAAATTTTCAACTTAACACCATTAATATGAAATAGTTAGGTTTGCCTTATATGTCACCCATGTTCTTTAAAATAACAAAGTCAAGTCATTAATAAAAAAATGGACATTTTAGAGTCAACAAGGCTTTTACCAAGTAATGTATTTCTCTTTTGAATTGTGACATATGCACATTCAAGCTTCTCTCAACAAATTAAAATGAAAGAATCTTATCTAGGGAATCAGATTGTTCTCGAGTCTTTTAAGTTATCCACACTAGAAATAACTTGTTGGTGTTAACACATTCTGAAACCTCTAAGAACATAAATTCTCTAACATCAAGTAGGAAATCTTTTATAGACTTGAACTCTCACATTTTAGAGTAATGATTTTATTACTAGGCATTTGTCCTCTGCGTGCGAAAGTTGATATTCCATATAATTCTTGTTTTCTGTATTGACAAACTAGAGTGAACGACGTTAGCTATACTGTCAATATCATTGCCTTTATTCATTCTCTTCTCTTTTCACACAACTATCGGAAACTGGAGTCTATTCAAAATGGTGTTGAACTTGTGCATGGCATGACCAACAAAACTAATATTATAATTGTATTCTAACTTTCTGCATTTTCTTTTAAATGCATTGTACTTTTCTAGTCTTAGTGTTTTATGTTCAATTCATGATGCAATACATTCAGAGTCAAATGGAAGAACATTATACCTATGGTTCTCTTGCAAGCTTTGAAGTTGTTGTCTCAAAATTGCTGCCTCCCTTTGCCATAACTATGAAGTACAAAATTATCACCTTTAGTCATAATAACAAGGAACATATGTAAGTGGAAATTGGTAACTTCATTTAATGGGAGCAACATGTGTGAATACTCCTATTTATAATATTTTGGTTAGCAACTATCTATCATAAATCTTTGTTCAGCTCCAGTTATACTAGATTATTACACACAATATATTTTGCTTACAACCATTAGTTTAGTTACTTGACTTGTATCCTCCTTTCGAGCCCAGAATTATGCAGTTATGTGACATACTACCATTGCATACTCACATTATCATCATTTCTTGTGGATGAGACATTTCATCAATAATTATGTCCATTCATCACTCATTAGTTTCCTCTCCATTGGTGATAAGGTACAAACCATAGTCATAAATTATTTAGTTAATAATAATTGGAGGTGTCACATTGTTCTCCATTGGCTTTGAAGCTGGTGTACTAGGTTTACAGAGAAATCTTTTCTAATACGAAATGGCAAAAAGTTCTGAAGTTCATATCTTACGAACACATCTCAAACAGTTTCCAATCTACGGGTATGCAAAAGGTTATATGCTATTATCTATCTTTTTCACATGTTATAGATTGTGACATTTTATTCAAAATTTTCAAAGTAAACATTTCATGTACACTACAATGGATTGTTTCTTTGCAACCAAAAAGAATAAAGTCAGGGAAAGGTCTGTATCGTAGGTTTGGCTTTAATCGTGGTGTTGAAATCACGGCAAGGCGATAAACATCTTACTGACTGTTCAAACATCTAACTGACTTATGTTGCACATGTATAACAACATTATGGGTGCACTTGAGAGAGCAATCCCATGTTATTTGTTTGGTTTAAGGATCCTTTGGTAGGGCATGTACTAATGTGAACTTTGAAATTTTTATTTTGTTTTTGGTGTGCTAGGGACTTAGGGAGACTATCTAGGGCTCTAATCTCTAACTTCAATCTCTAACTTTCAATGGCAGCTTCCCACCACATTTTTTGTTGACAGCTAGTCCCCTAAGTATGTTTTGCTTGAATGGGGACTTACATTTACTTTTCATAGAATTGTATAGTTGTGTGAAGGTTTTCATTTATTTACCCAATATGGATTAACTAGATACCACAGGTCGAAATTCCTACATCCGAAGCTTGGTATAAATTACTGCCCGTCGCTAGGCTGTGCCCATGGGGACACTATAATATTTTTATATTCTTGCATACGAATAGTAATGAGTAGTTTCTATTTGTATCGATGTACATTTATGAACTATTTGTCTTACATAAACAATTGATGTATGGTCAACCTTGCAAAGATCAATTCATTTGTTTCATGCTCTGAGGAGAAATGTCTAGAACCTGGATGAAAAGCATGAGACCTTGAGAACTTTGGCCAACGGTTGTTACAGGAGTAATTTACTTTGTTATTAGAGGTCTCATATAATGTGGAATGCTTATAGTCAGTTGGTGCCGAGTGCTAACGAGACTTAAATGATTGAGACTTCGCGGAATCGGATTGATGGGAATGGGAATAAGAATGATGGGAATAGGATTACTGGGAATATAGGGTGGGAATGGGAAAAACAAATTTATTACGTTGTTTGGTTATGTTGGGTGGGAATGGGAAAATAGATGAAAATGTGTATTGGGATAGGAAATAAAATATATTAATTTTACAATTATATCCTTAATAACAATTTTTTAAGGATAAAATGGTAAAATCGCCTTCAATTTTGCATTCCGTGGGACCAGGAATGGCAATACCAGGGGGAGAGGAGGGATTGGCTTTCCGCCCAAATTTTCCATGGGCCCCACCATTTTTTCCGTGGGCCCAGGAATGTCTCTCCCTTTCCCTCTTAACCAAACGCAGGTTTACTTTTTTTCTTTCCCTTTCCCACCTTGTAAACTTGAACCAAACGTTGCCTTAGGAAATGCTTTGGAAGGTTTGACAGAAGGGAGGAAGAAACAACTGATGAGTTTTATTACTGGTGGTTCCCTTGGAGAGTATAAAGTTGACCCTTTGCAAACTGGTTTTGATGTTTTTCTAGGAAAGAGTTTCTCTTTTGCATTTTGTCATCAAAAGCATGTATAGCTCAGATGTCATTGAGCTATTACATGTAATATAGGTTTGAGCCGGGGTGTTTATAAATTCATTACATATGGGTACGCCAAGGCCATACTCGGCTTGGTAGCTATATAAATCGGGGAGCCTCTTCAGCTATATGATTTGGCAAGCAATAAGCTTTTGACAACTTGAAATTATGATGGTTTAGATACATGAGAAGAGATTTCCTTCTGCCTCTACTGTATCACCAGAAGCTTGGAGGACTGATATTTCCTTGCCTTGTATTTAGGTGCAAAGGTGTTTGGATTATCAGCAATCCTTTACTGCCTATATGCGAGTGGAAGTACATGTTCAAATGACATCAACTAGGGAGTCACCCTTTTGCTTATTGTTCCTATGTGTTGAATTTCAGAGTAGCTCAGCAGCGGGCCGAGCATCACCGATATTGTCCCCAACTTAACCACCTGTCAACCTCAGGTGTGGGGTTTTATTAAAAGGCCTCGGTAATATGAAGAGATAATTAGTTTAATATTAACTATATGATATTTGTTGAAACTCCCGATGTAGGACAAGATATCATTTCAACACTATGCGCTTATTGCTTATTGTCCTCTCATGACACATTTGTTGCTAGTATGTCTGGAATTTTAACTACCACAAAAATTTGAACAACAGAAAGCCATCGTTCTTTCTTCCTTCCCTTTATTCAAGATTTTTTCTTTGTATTCGTTGATTTTGCATAGAAAATCTTGGAAACCTAACATTTCAAATTTTTGTTCGACATCCAGTGTTACCTGTTGTCAAGGTATTCACACTGTTTTGGAAGCTTAAAAGTGTCTATTGAGGTCCACTTGCAGACCCATTCAAAATATATGTGCTTGCATTTGTGAGTTATGAGCAAAAGGGATGTTGAATGTATTCATAATCTTTTCCTGCAGTTCAGTTTTTATGAGTTATGGCAAACTGTTTTATCAGATTGTTACGACTTCATGTGTTTGCACTATTAGTTTGTATATTGCACTTTTAGAGGAGGTGAAGGGATTGTACTATGATGGTGCTTTTTTGGTTATGTGGATGGATTCTTTTGTGTTTATTTTCCATTCAATACCTCTGTCTCAAGTACTTTACATCAATGTTGTTTGTTGGTCCATGCTAGTTTGTCATCTTGTACGGAATCACTGTTCTTCAAGAAAGATGTGGAACTGAACTTAATTTTCTTTATCGATTTCACTTCCCCATATGCACTGCTTGAAAGAGAAATTTTTTTTGTAGGGAAAAGAGAAGTGAAACTGGAGAAAGTCTCAGAGTGATTTTTTATCGCCTCTGGGACAAATCCTACCAGCAATTGCATTTCGACCCTTGTTGGGAGCTCCATGCTGGTGTTGAAGAGCCTCAATGTATGAGGAGCTTCCATGAGGAACTAATATATTATTACTGAAACAACTTCTTACATATGGGAGTAGACATTTGTCACTTTGTCCTAGCAATAACCTATGTCTCCGTTGTATCTGAACACGGGAGTATAGCCATTCATCTTTGCTCCTTGGTTCCACCTTCTGTTTATGATAAATCCCTGGACTTCCAAGAAATCGCAACTTTGTTGCTATTTCTGTGAAGACAACGAACTATCTTTTAACAGAATTATTCTGATAGCTGTGCATAGGAGCTTCGTCTTGCTGCATTTCTCAAATGCTTTTTTCCTTTTGCATATGCAAATGAAGGGCATCATGGCTTTGTTTGGTGAATCATCTTTATATTCTGAATTCATTTTGCCTATATACTCGATTTGAGACTTCCTACAGTCTTGGTCATTTCCGTCGGGCTTTTAATTGATGAGACCAGAGTGAAGGAAAATAATCCACTTCCTGAGTTGATCTCTAATTTTAGATCAGAACCCAGTCCTCAAATTCGGAGTGCTAACTATGATTTAACTTTTAGCTTGTATGGGAGATATGCAGATTGAATTGGCTACTAATACACTGGAATTTCTGTGCTATCACAGTTTTCTTTCTGTGACCAAGTCAAGTTTTCATCCGGATCTCGCATTCTTCAATTGACTTAATTGTTTAAGAGGTAATATTGGTTTATATTTATCTGTTCACTGTTGTTTCTTGTGACAGTATAGAATCAGAACTTACTTGATCCTGTTGCTGACAGTTCTTTTAGACTGTAGAAAATGCACTGTGCGACGAATTCCTTCCCAACATTTTATGTTTTACTCTACAAAGGAAAATTTCTAATGATGAAAAAGTTTTGATAACACGGAAAAGTTATGGTTTTGTGTTAGATCTGTCAAGTGTAGGTTTGTACTATGTTTTTTTCCTAATCTTTGTTATTTATTTGGTAGGATGATTGAGGGTTTGAACACCCAGGTGGGAGAGCTGATTTGAAAGTGCCACTGAAACTATGTTAAGGTAAAACTCATCAAATGATGTGATCCAGCTTCGAAATTTTTAACCACTAATGGGAAATAGTGATTCACTTTTGAAATTCATTCTCATGCTTTTTTAAATTTTGGCTCGAAAAAGTTGGAAGTATCATTTGTACGGCTATGAGGAAATTTAATCTGTTTTTCTTGGCAAGCATCTGTCATTAAGATACCATTCGTTGTAAACTAAGATGAATGTAAACATATTTTGTATGCACCTGTGGAAATTGACTGAAATGAAATGCGAGTGGCTGTCATACAAATTTTGGAAGTAGCTGGTGTATTTTAGAGAATACTTTTTACTAAATTTTGATGTGTTTTGTGCATTTGATTTCTTATGATAGCCAATATCAGAGCCATCCTTCTCTAACACCATTTTCTTCCCAATGTTTGAGATGTCTTATTGCTGTCACATCTACATTTTTTTCTCCCCATAATTGAAGAAAGTGAAGCATTACATCTGATTAGTAGATGCATATTTTTCTGTGTGATTTGATGACTATGGTTCATCAAGACTGAAGATAAACTATTAAAGCTCATTTTAAACACAGGTTAAAGACTAAGGACTGGGAACTGAAGAAGTACCTTAACCTCAGAAGTTGGATTCCCAAATTGATGGTGCTCCTCTTTTGCTTTGTTGTATCGCTCAGTTACTGCTTTTATGCTGGTAGAGAAGATTCATTTTATCAGAGATTTCTGCTTTTGGTGAACTTAATGAAAGGTCTTTCAATAAAATGCATGTGTACATATAACCAAAGAAAATTGGCATCGTAGCATCTAATATGCAAGTCTACTCCTCTGGAAGCAATCCAGATCTTCAAGCAGGGAACTCGGGAAGGTATTTTTACCTTCCTAATTTGTTTTAGGCAACCAATGGGAAAGCAGGCTTAAGTCATTTGCTAAAATTCAGTTTCTTCAAGAGCTGGGATCACTACATTCAAGTCACAGCTTGGAAAATATCTAACACAATAAAGTAGGTGCAGTCAATAGGTCCTATTTGATTTCATACAAGCAAGTTTCATTTGCATATCAAGACTTGGGGATGCATGTGCACAATATCAAAGCCTTCCTGAACTATGTTCTAAAATAGTGGATCAATGCCTGTAAAGCTTTTGAGTAGAATGCGAATTTCCACGATTTCATATTATTGCAGTGAAAGGGTTGTTACTAGATTAATAATAGAATATGCTCCCCATATTTCTAGTTGCACCTGCTGATGTTAAAAGTCTCTGCACTGATGATTAAAGTATCTGCAATTTGTATATTGATTCCTTTCGAGCTTATCTATTTCAAGCATCTCTTTTCTACATCCTGCAGTCTACATAAAATAGCAGTGGAGTTTATCAGAGTACAATGTTTGCATATTTTATGTCAATGACATGATTTGCTAGGCCTATCAGCTATATCAAATGAGGTTTACTTGTTAGACAGATCACCATACATAACGGTTGGTCTTCCCAGATCTGTCTAGCAACACAAGATGTTTATGTTGTCAACCACACCTGGGCAATAAACAGTACTCGTATTGCCAAACTACCTTGGAAGATATTCATGCACACATACACGCACACGCAAATACATGGATGAAAGATTGAGAGTCATTCTTGTGCATAAACATTGACATCTGCCTATGGGGCAACTTGGAGACTTTATCTAAAGATTAGAGCAGTATTAAAAGACTAGAAGATCAAACTGGGATTGATCTGTTGGCTAGACATTCCTAGATTTAGAGTTCTCGAGACCTGGATTAAAAGACTAGGAGGTTGGGACTGATCTGTTGGCTAGACGTCAGAGTAGGCTTATACTTGGGGTCAGATCATTTGACTTGGTTAAAAGTGGGATACGATAATATCAATCTAGGAATAGTTTATAGACTTGAATCGGCACACTGGAAAAAGAGAGAACCTATCGCATTTTAGAGTTTGAGCAAGAAAATAAAGTGGTTTTAGTTTGCTGCAAAATGAAGAGTGCATTTAAGAGAGCTTGATCTTCAGCTGACAACTAGATCGGAGGTCACGTTATGATCCACACAGCGCTAGGGGGAGTTTCAGAGAAAGACTCAGAGAAAACTTGGATCAATTAAGATGGAAATGTTCTGTCCCAGCGACCTAGAATTATTGTTAGGTACTCCATTTCCCAAGATTTGCACTCTGATCGAAACGTGCTTACCGTGCGTGAAAGGTTACGTAGAATGCACACGTTTATCTTCCACACATTTGAAAACGAACAAGATCAGGACTTTAGTTTTCTAAATGTGTAAGTTTTTTTTTTTCCTATAGCTTTACACTCTTAAATGGAAGTAGATGGCTTTCCTTCAAAAATTATAGTTTGCTTATTGTTGCACGAATACAAAGAGGAGTTCATTTTTTTCTCACCGTAGCACAACCACTACAATACACTTGTTGAATTATTTTGATTAATGTGTATCCACTTCGCACACTTCAAAAGTTTAAATCATTGAATGACATAATTAGATTATTGTTTGCTCAAATTTCTTACTAAACCATAACTTATGGTTAATCAATTAAGATAAAGTTTATCAAAATCGAAATTACAAAAAATAGTATAGCATCCTAGTTAGTTAATTCACGTATTATATACGTATTATACACATACATATGAATTTTTAAAAAATACAATCCATATCCGAATTATTTCAAAAATGCAGTAAAAAATACGTATTTTTACCTTGGATATATTATACACAAATTATACGTATATTGATGTATTTTTGACAAATAATACATGTATATTTTAGAGGTTTACCAATAATTCACATATTTTATCTGTATTTTATTTTATTTTTTTCATATTATTGAAAAATATAAATTATAATAAAAAATTAAATTAAAAATAATTAACATATTATAAATGACTAAATTTTTCACCGTATTATTTGAAAATTTTTGTTGAATAATACACGTGTGTAGGTTTAACGTACTATACCCGTTCTGTATTTTACTAACTATGTATAGCACTATAGCTTCAATTAGGCTAAGAATATGATTAAATCTGATTAGCTGACCTTTTTCCACACCGAAATTTTTTTTTCACTGAAATTCATGTCTATATATAACAAACACCTGACAACAGTGCTAACACCAATCTTTTTACACCAATAACATTAAGAATGTGGGATCTGAACCTTCAATCTCTTTCAAGATCAAGAAAATGAAAACATTAATTCGCTAAACCAAAACGGTCGTGTGCAAGTACTTATACCACATTTTGCGTTACTCTGGTTTGTTGTTTTATGAAACTAATTGAAGGTGGTTTTCTTCTCAACACAAATGGCCTAGAGCCACGAGGGGTCAGTACCAAACGGCTGCAAAACAAGCCAACAAAGCATGTATAGCGAAGAACCATCAAAAAGAATTATAAGATCAATCTCATTTGAAAGTTCTCGATTCAAATTTACCACTGACCAGCGAGATTTATTTTTAGCTTTATGATAAGCAATAGATATATTGATGAAAGGTCAAGTACATGGAATTATAATCACCACCCGCTTTCGCAGATATGGCAACACCCAAGCTACACCCAAAACTATCAAACTAGCCAATCTAGCTCAATCAAGGATAAATTGATTTAAAATTCCTACCACATGAGGAGTATCACCTGACCTATCTTTATTCTTAAAAGAGTCCTCGTAATTACTCAGTTGGAGAATCAGCCGGAATTGACTCCTTTGCTGGGTGAATTGCAAAAGCATCCACAAAGTGGGTACTCACTAAAACAACTAAAACATAAACACCTTCACAATAACCTCGAAATGGGCCAACTGTCGGAGATTAAGTCTCCCAACCTTACATTGAAGATCAATTTGTCACCCCTCGATCAGCTCACACAAACTAACTTGGAGGTCTAATCATAGAGTAGTTTTTGTTGTAAATTTGATACACGTGGAATATTCTACGCAATATGCTACATATTAAGCTCGTCAAGCGGTTTAACCAATAACAAAAGCCAGATTTTTGCCATCAACAATTCGAGTCACCGTAAATGGAAACTAAAGACATTTTCGTTCCTTAATTAAAGTGAGGGATTGAGTGATTAACAATGGCGCGAAGCAATGTTTCTAGAAGAGACGATAATCCTAATCTTTGACCTAAGACAATGCGAATAAGCATGATGTGTAGTTTCTCAAACACTTCAAAGAAAACAAAAACCTAGAAACATTTTCTATAAAGCCTCGCTCTTTGTATGCATAAGGGATATTGAACAAATGTCTCCAATCAATAACTCTGGTGGTAGACAATTTACGCTTACCTCTAAGCCTTAAGGTCTTGTTCAAATGTTAACGTACACAAAAACAAATATGATTTTGTGTGAACGTGATTACTGAACTTAGACGTACAATTTCTTGTTGTGTACATGTAAGCTTACCAAGCATGACTCATAACTACGCATTATAAGCTTTTTTGTGAAATTACAGAGAACACAGAATTGTGGTAAGTAATCGATCTTTCAGATTCACTCCTTTAAAAACTATACAGAACATGATTACTGAGAACTAGACTAATAATTTTTGTCTAAAGATCGAGTTACTAAACAACAGGTATGTGTAACTTTCTAACTAATATTTTGGACTCAACTATCCACTCTTTTAGAAGTCGTGCAGAATATGATTACGAAGAACTACACTCATAGTTTTGCTCAACTATCTCATCAATTAAAAGTCGTTTCTCAACTCTCGCTACTATATTCTTAATAGATAAGAAAAGATACCATTACAGAACAAGAGTCTATCTGATCGATGTTGTATAAAACCTAAATTAGGTTGACCGATTCAGTAAATCAAATTAAGGCATACCAAGTTACATGCTAATTTATGTGATTCCCAAGAAAAATTCAACCAAAAATCTTTAATTCCTTGCTACTCTCTCCAAGAACTTTTGAACAAAATGCAGCACACCAAGACATTCACATATTTTTCACATTAATTTTCAATCATCAACAAAAACGTTCAATGACTTAATCATTTGGTGGGAATACCATGGATCTCAAGGTAAGAATGAATGATTTACCATAAATTAATTTGAAGAATATGAGAACTAATTAATTAAGCATATGAAGAAATGATAATAATAGTAATTTAAATATTTTGAGAATTTAGGTAGAACCTGGTGCTTGCAAAATCATAAAGCTTTCCGGTGCTTGAGAAGATCATAACTCCGACCTCGGCATCGCACAAGATCGCCAGCTCCTTGGCCTTCTTCAGCAACCCGTTCCTCCTCTTTGAAAACGTCACTTGCCGGCTCGTCGAATTGTCAATCCTCCTTATCACAATCTTACCCCTTCCCATTGATCACCTAAGAAATAAAATCCAAGTTAAAAAAACGCGCATATATCGTTACATACATAATCATACATGTACAAAATTAAGGAAGAACAATGTTCTTGGCTACATGAACAAGCTAACTTGCTGCTGCAGCTCTTTCATTTTTCTATCCGTTTGAAAAATATGGAAGAAATCACTGGGAGCAAAACAATTTCAAGAGATAGAGAAAATGGAAGGGAAGAAAGAGATTAACGAATGAAATTAAAACTAAATGAAAATTATTGACTTACTTGAGCTGAAAGAAGAAGGTTTGCCGGCTTTTAAGTAATGGAGACAAACGGAGGTTTCACCAAAATAGCTTTGGCTCTACTGATGATTATACAGATATATATCATCTATATAAGGAAAGTGTACCCCAAAAACCCCCCCATCTTCTTGCGTACAATACCACTGGTGGTTTTTCACGTTTCAGGACACGTGGACCAATCGAGCTGCGTAGCACCTCCACCACTTCATATGCCGCCCGCCGTATAGATCGCTGACGCGTGTGTAAACGACTACGTAGGATTCCTATTTTTGGGAATTTTTACAGACATTGCCATTTATAATTTTACTCGGGGGAGGCGTTGGACGAATACAATAAGGAGACTTTTCGAGGACGATGCGACCATTGGGTCTTTTGGGAATTCCGGCTGTGTCCCATTTTTCGCAGCCTTTGATAATGTGACATGTGGGTTTTGTCAGGCCTGTCATTTTTCAGGCAGGCTGCTCCAAATATAGTAAGCGAAATCGTACGATTAAAAGGTAGGTTTGTGAAAATATGCGATTATTGGTTACATGGGAGCTTTCCATAAAGAGGTGTAGGGGTGGGCAAAGTCTACCCATTTTGGCATTTTCCCAAAATAAATTATACACAAGTGGGTACTTTTTTGGCGCAATTTGTAAAAAATAATGGACTGGTTTGCCTAATCGGGCCATAATAATAATGCAAGTTTCTTAAAAGACAATGGTAAGGTTTGGGTTGTGGAAAATGCTTCCGTTAATTATTGTCCATGTACCATGTGTACGTATTATATTTGCAAAACTAGATTACAGAGTCAAAATACTAAAATTATGCAAAAGCACTTTTGACTGTGCATAAAAGTTTTCTCACCCTCTTTCCTTCCCACCTAATGCGGAACCGGAGGGGTGGCTGCCCTGTGCTCAAAAGCAGCCTGTTTTGAAATTTTTTATAAATTTACTTAAAAATTAGTTTAAAAAATTATTCAAAATTGAACTTTAACTCAACCCACAATTAAGTGTGAGTTCATATCTACAAGAAAAAAATTACTTTAGTCTAGTCCTATATATATTCCTAGCTCTGTCCTTGCTTTCCATCTTCATATTTAGCTCCTCTTGTTTTCTTCTATCACGGACTAAGTATCGATCGTTCAAATGGAAAATACTTGGGTGCACTGCCTGGGTTCACTTGCTCATCTCCCTTTCATGATTATAGAAATTTTCGCATCCAAATTTATAATAGGCAACATTCATGAATTATAATTAAAAAAAATTAAAAAAAGGCCACAGATTACTTAATTGTTACTTAAACAGTCGACTATGTTTGTTTATAAATAGGGAGACTAAGCAATCCCAATTTGGTATTATGCTTAGTTAAGTCTTTATTATGAAAGAAATGTTTCTAAGATGACGTCATTCACAAACAAGACAAAGCAAGAGATGACATTGAATTTGAATCATCCACCAACTTGAAAACCTTAATGAAAACGTTGGCTATTCATTAATGTATAAACTAAGGCCAAGTGGTTTAAACAAGTACAATTAATCACTATATATGATATACATGAGGGTCTATCAAGGGAAAAGTAAATATTTCTCCGATACTCCTAATCGACGTTCTAGACAAAACAAGTGCCTTCTACTTGGTTCTGCGCCAAAGAAAACTAGAGCAAGACTACATAAAGATTGTACAAGATTAAATCTCACATTAAAGTTAAAACGCAAGTTATTTGATAGATGATCTATTCGATTTAAACAAGAACAGCACATGCAAAAAGCACATTCTATATCAATCTTCTACAAGCATGAAAATTGTTTATTTTTCAATGGCCTCAATCACCACCATCACCATGTTTAAATCTTCATTTCACAACTAGATAGATAAATATTAAAGCCTACAAATTATAATTACTAAGGACGTCCAAGTCATTGACCAAAAGCGATGATCACGTGACACGCGTGATACCAAATTTTTATGTGCTGGACGAGTCAGAAGTCAGAGAACACAAACGTGGGGAGTGGGGAGTGGTTTTAAAAGCCTCTTCACATATATATTAGGAAACATATTTCCTTTTCGTCTTTTTCCAGAAAATAAGGTTACTCAATATGGAATTTGGCTGGCCCCACCGGATGATTATAGTAATACACGCCCATGACTTCACTTCACTCTTTCCTTTGCCAAATGACCTGAGTGACCTTTCTAAGTACCCACTGTTCTGGTAAGGTCTCTCCCAAGTGTGCATTTGGTACTTTCGAACTTACTAAACCTGGTAGTGATAGAGGTACTAGTAAAATCCGTGCAAATTATAAAAGGATTTAGGTGTTCACCAAAGTCTTTCTGCTTGAGAATCTGGATGGCTTGAACAGCTTTATTATAGTAACTCTTGCTTCTTGACTTCTTGGTTTTGAATAATTCTTTACTCAAAAGTTGCACATCAGCAATTAGATGACTCATTCAGCATCCAATACTCATTCAATATATGAATGATATATACCTAGTTATCGACATAATCAATTCCTATATGTTTTGTAAAAATTATTATAAAAAGGTGTGTATACATATAATATGAATCCCTGTTAACAACAAAATGACAGGCGAGTTGTCATAATCTCTTACCAACTCATTATTACAAAATTCAGATATTTTTTTTATGGCCCTTTGTTGTTAGGGCCCACTTAATTAACAATATGAAGCATACATATGTGTTTCTTGAACACAACTCTAGTACTCCTTTCCACTCTTTGGGTGATCATATTTTTAATCAAGCTAAATTGAATTGTATGCTCCAGCAAATTTGACCAAATCCAGAGCTAGGAAGTCCCCAATGACCAAATTCGATCTTGTATGACATAAGATACTCCAAACCCGTGGGAGCCAATAACAGATGTCAAGATATTATGCACTCATTTATGAATTCCTCATTACTAATAATATTTTTCAGTGAGGATGATGCATAAAAAGCTTTCTTCTTTAAGTAAGTGGCACATCTTTTAGATGGGGTCAACCCATCAAATAAAAAGAGGAAAATGCAACATGCATCTCGTTTAATTGAATAAACTTCATTAGCAGTAATGTTTCGACATCAAACTCACATAGTATTAATTCCTAAATACATACCAAAAACAAAAAGATATATTATCTGATTGCCATTGGGAACGGACCAATAAGATTTATGATGAAAACGATGCCAGTCTTTTCCATGATCCTAAGATTAGGACAAGTGTCAATCATGATCTCTTTCTCGGTTTTCCTTTTCCAATTTATAAGTGTTCTAACAAAAAGGTTACTAAATGTGGAAATTAACCCTGCCCATGACTGCGCACTTCATTTTACTTTGACAATGTTGCCAAAGTACCTGAGTTGTACAATCAAATCAATCTCTGCCGTGTGTAGATTTTGTCCCTCATATGAAATGGACAAGTTCCAAAATTGGCACCGTCGAGTGTCAAACAAAGATATATCGACCCACTTCAACTTTCTTACCCACCAAAACCCCAACGCTTGCCATCGCTGTACTCTCAGCAAAATTATGGAGTGCTTCCTCCAGAAATGGGATAGATTATTTTTATTTCCCCCCTAACTGCGTTAGTAATTTAGTTAGCAGTTGTTGGGTAGCTCCTTGAGTTCAAGTGAGTCCAAGTTGATGCGTAGTAGGTCTCATGTCATGTTGGATGAGCGCGAGAGCTGGGTTATTCGTCTCTTGTACTATATATATATATATATATATATATATATATATATATATATAATACGCTTGATAATTAGCAAAAATTGTGCACAATAGAAAAGAATATTAATCCCATTATAGTAAATCTTTTATAAAAAATAATTTATAAAGGAATAACCTATAAATTTATAAAAAGAGAAATTTTATTTACACCCCATTAATTAATGAATTCACCCCAGAATTTTTAAACTTTCGATTTTACCCCCTCAAACTTCTGAAATCACCCCATGGAAGCCTTTTCAGCTGTCCACACCCACTCGTTCCTTTCCGGTTTGCTGATAACCGCCACCCACCGTCCAACCAGCCTTCAGCGTCCATTTGCTCTCTTCCCAACAAATTTGACCACAAATTACAACCCAAATTGATGTTGAAAACTACCACCATCAACAAGTTTGTTGTGCCTTTTAACTCCTCCCCCAAAAGACCATTCAATTTTTAAATACCTACCCGTTAAAGAGGAAAAGAGAAGAGAGGCATATAGACATAGGAGATAGAAAACACAATGAAAGAATAAGCGAATTTAGTGAGAAAGAAATTGGGCGATTGGGAAAGCGAATTAGATGCAGATTGCCTACGATGGTGCGGCGCTGATGATGGCGTGGTGGTGGCTGGGTCTGCGAATTCTAATTGTAATTTTTATTTTATTTTATTTTATGAAAGGACAAAATTGGTATTTAATTAGAATAAATTTAAAATGGGGTGAGTTCATAATTTTTGGGTGTGTATATAAAATTTCCCTTATAAAAATCTCAAATCCCAACTTGGGGTAATTATAGTTTTGGATTAATCTCCACAATGGAATTATTCATTATTTTTTCTAGGTTTCTCTTTACTCAATTTTCCTCTATAGAATCATGATTCCTATAAGGATAGGAAATGTAAGATGAAATGTAATATTTTCCTATAGTTATCTGCAAGAATGATTTAAACTTTAAAGTTGATGCCACGTCTTTTAGGTTACAAGTATATGATAGCTCGGACAACATTGTTAAAGCTAAACAGTTTATACCTTCTTAAGCATGTTAACACACTAAACCATAAATTAAAAATTATGGGTATACATTCATAAAGTAGTAACCTTTATAAATTCGTAAAAATTATTCGGATCCTAACTATATGAATTTATAAAGGTTTTACTGAATTTTGATTGATTGGATGTCAATATTGTAGTTCTCTCTATCGTTCGGGGACCTTGCTTTTCATTTTCAAATAAAAGTTTTTAATAGATATATCTTCTTTTAGTTTGTTACTTTTTAATTATTTACTCAAATTTTTTGTTGTAATAATTCTGCTTTCAGTTGACACATTCAGCATCCAATAATGTTGCCCAATCAATATATTAGTCATATATAGCCAGCTATCAGTTGTGGAAACAATATGGTATATTCTTACACGATTGAAGTGTCATTTTCAAAACAAAAAAGCGTGTGAGATAATGTTTTCAATGTAAAAGTAATAACATAAATTTATGTGTACATGTGATCAGAACCTCACTTAATAACAAAATGAAAAGCAAGCTGTCATTATCTATCTCTTACAAAGTCATTATTGTAGAACAAGTAAAGATTGATTAAAATAAGTACCACTCTATCAGAAAGGCCACGTTAATGAATTAATTACTCGAAATGCCCAATCTCTCACGCTTCTATAACAATAGGGCCAACTATGATATTGCGTGTCTTTTTACCACTATAGCTTCGTTTCTAGTTCACTAGAACCTTACAACCTATCTGTGAAGTTGAAGGATTGAAGGATACATACAGAATGTCGATGAGAAAAAAAAAAAAGGGTACATAAATGATAGAGTTCACCAACTATATAATAGCAAATAATCAATTGTATAAGAGTGTTCCTACACAAAAGTTTGGTTTCCTTTCCCCACATTGAGTAAATTTCATATATATGAGGAAGTGTATATCAAAGGTATGGTTAATTCTTTATGGTGAAACCTAAGTATTTATGATGAACGAAATGTTTCGAAGGTGACATCATTCACAAACATGACAAAGCAAAGAGATGATATTGAATTTGAATCATCCATCAACTTGACAAACCTTAATGAAACGTCGGCAATTCATTAATGTATAAAACTAGGGCCAAGTGGTTTAAAGAAGTACTATGAATCACTATATATGATGGTCTATTACGGGAAAAGTGGGTCTCTCTCTCTATTATTCAAACTCCAATGCTGTTAGTTATTAAGTGAATCTGAAGATCAGTTTGTTAGAGAGTGCGAATCTGCAGGTTAAGACTAATTGTTAACCTTAAAGAACTACGTATTGGCTTTGCCTAATTACTCTTTGGCATGTACTCCCCTCCCTCCCCTCCTCCTCCCCCCCCCCCCCCCCCCCACAAATAAAGTAAGATTAAAGACAGTGCATTTGGTTAGAAAACTAGATCGAACATTGAAGTTAGAACACAAGTTATACATTTGACTGATGATCGATTAAATAAAATACATAGTAACACGTGAAAAATCATATTCTATATCGCAATTCAACACAATTCAACAAGCATGAAAATGTTTATTTTTCAATCGTCTGCATCACTACCATTTCGTGTTAATTTAAATCTTCATTTCACAACTAGATAAATACTAAAGCCTAAACTTGCCTTACCAAGTCCCAAAATAATAATTAGAAAGGACGTCCAAGTCATTAATCAAAAGTGATGATCGCGTGACACAAATTAATACCGAATTTTCATGTGCTTTTTAAGATTTATATTCGGAAAGATATACTTCCTTTTCGCCTGTTTCCCCAATAAATAAGGTTACTCAATATGGAAAATAGCTTGATCAACAGGCTGCTTGTAGTTATCGATATTCCCATGACTTCACTTCGCTTTCCATTGACGATGATGTTGCCAAATGACCTGAGTGACCTTTCCAAGTACCCACTTGCATTTTCGGTAAGGTCTCTGCCAAATGTGCATTATGTCCCTCATCTGGAAGCAGCAAGTTCCAAAGTGGAAAGGAATCATACGGCTCTTTGTACTTATTTTTTTTTGGTAATGGGGAAGGGTCAAACGCCCCCCAAAACAATAGCAAAGCAACGCCCAACATTACTAATACTAAACTTGGAAATTATATTGGTAACTAGCAAAATTAGTGCACATCTAAATAAAAGGATTTAGGTGCACACGAAAGTCTTTCTGCTTGGAAATCTGGATGGTTTGAACAGCAATTTCATAGTCAGGTTTTTCTAGTTTCTTTATCTTTCGTATACATGTCTTCTCAATTTTGAAATCTCGCCTTTATTTAGCAACTCTTGTTTCTTGAATTGTTGTTTTCGGATTCTTGACTTAAAAAGTAAGTTGCAGATCTGCAACTAGATGACCCTTTCAGCATCTGTGACCCATTCAATATATTAATAATATCCAGCTAGTTGTCGTATCATATTGTTGATTATGACGACACATATAACTGATTTTACAAGGCAATAGTATCTTGATAATTTTACAAGGCAATATATGGTCTATTCTTACACGAGTGAAGTGACTATTTAATATAATCTTGTGAGATGATATTACCTTGTAAAATTATCACAAAAAACTATTTACATGCATGATCTAAATCTCCGTTAATGACAAATAACAGCCGAGCTCTCATAATCTCTTACCAACTCATTATTGCAAAACTAATAACAGTTGATTATAATGATAACTACCACTAATTTTTAAGGCATAACTTTGTCTTAATGGTCCGGAATAAAGAATTAACTATTCAATATGCGTAAGGCATCGCACTGAGCTATAATAACGAGACTCACTATTATGTGGTGGGTCTCCTATCATTATAACTACGTAGCTTCAAAGTCTTGAATTTGAAAGTTTTGCTCCAAAAAATGCATGAAACTAGTAAGTCAAAACCACAAAAAAGAAAAACGTTAACTAGCTTCTTATTTCGTACTTTGCTAAAAGAACTTTGGTGATGAATTATCTATATTTGATGTGCGCAACGCATCAAAGTTTACTAAACTATAAGAATTGGCCAACTATTATACAGTGGGTCTTCGTACAATAATAATTATAGCATTGTCGAATTCAAAGTCTGAAAAATGCGTCTTACATTTGCAAAATCGACCTTTAGATGATATAGCAGTTCAATTACTATGTTTAACAAGCTGTAAACAGCCCGTGCTCTCTGCTCACAACCTTTACAAGTTTTATGGTCTTAATATCGATGGAAAAAGATTGTCTTCCATTGTGTGATTTTACAACCTAAGTAACTTTATTTCAGTGGACCATGGTGATTAATTACCACTAGTTACTTATATATATATATATATATATATATATATATATATATATATATATATATATATATATATATATATATATAGGGTCCGGTTCAAGGGACACACCCTTTTCAAAACACTCTTTCTTGGCCGTTGGATTGGACCCATTATCAATGGGTCCCACAAAAAGTTGCCGATCCAACGGTCAAGAAAGAGTGTTTGTGAAAAGGGTGTGTCCCTTGATCCTCTCCCATATATATATATATATATATATATATATATATATATATATATATATAGTGAGGATCAAATGACACACCATTTTCAAAAACACTTTTTCTTGGTCGTTGGATCGACAACTTTTTGTGGGACCCATTGATAATGGGTCCAATCCAACGGCCAAAAAAGGATGTTTTGAAAATGGTGTCCTTTGAACCGGACTCATATATATATATATATATATATAGGTCCGGTTCCCATGACACACTATTTTGACACATCATGTGAAACATCCCTTTTTATCCTTTAGATCGGGCCCATTATCAATGGGTCCCACAAAAAAATTGCAAAATCAATGGACAAGAAGGGATGTTTCAAATGGTGTGTCAAAATAGTGTGTTCCATGATCCTAACCCTATATATATATATGGGAGAGGATCAAGGGAAACACCCTTTTCCCAAACATCATTTCTTAGCCATTGGATTAGCAACTTTTTGTGGAACCTATTGATAATGGGTCCGATCCAACAGCCAAAAAAGGATGTTTGTGAAAAGGGTGTGTCCCTTGAACCGGACTCATATACATTAATTCGAGCTACTAGAGTCCCACACATATTATATATATATGGGTCCGGTTCAAGGGACACACCCTTTTCACAAACATCCTTTTCTGGCTGTTGGAACGGACCCATTATCAATGGGTTCCACAAAAAATTGCTAATCCAATGGCTAAGAAAGGATGTTTGGGAAAATAGTGTGTCCCTTGATCCTCTCCCTATATATATATATATAGACACATTAATTCGAGCTACTAGAGTCCCACACATATTACACGGCTGAGCATCCTCCGTTCCGTAGTGGTGGAAACAAAAAGCCAAAGTGTTGTTTAAAAATCTTAATTCGGTGCTCACTTCTCGAGATTAATTTTCTATTTCGCTGCACGTGAATAATATTGGATGCACCAATAAGATTCGATGTTGAACTACTATTCGAGGGAAGGGACCAATAAGGATACTATAAAAACTGTACCAGTCTTTCCCATGATCCCAATAATTACGATTAGGACAAGTGTCAATCATCAGCGTAATTAATATACTCTCTGCGTAAACCAAGACGAGAACCCATATCTTTTTACAATTTAAATTTGGAAATTAGCCCTCCCCATGACTGCGCACTTCATTTTACTCAGATGATATTGCCAAAGCACCTGAGCTGGTAATTACAATCGAATGAATCTCTGCCATGTGTAGATATTGTCCCTCATTTGAAATAAACATGTTTCAGAATTGGCCATCTTTGTCCTCTCAACAATACTAGACCTGATAATTAGCAAAGGCCGTGCGCGGTTGAAAAGTATATGAATCGTCTTGCTTGAGAATTTTGATGGATTGAATCTACAATCTTGTACTTCTCTCTATCGTTCATGGACATTGCTTTTCGTTTTGAAATCAAAGTTTTTAATAGATGACCGTCTTTTGATTTGTTACTTTTAAATTATTTACTCAAAAAATAGGTGCAGCTATGCATTTAGTTGACACATTCCCGCATCCAATAATGTGACCCAACCAATAGATTAGTAATATATATCCAGCCATCTGTTGTTGATGAAGATAATATGTCATATTCTTACTGTTGTTGATGAAGACAATATGCCATGGTCTTACTCTATTGAATATTGAAGTGTCATTTTGAAAACGAACAAGCATGTGAGATAATGTTTTCCATGTAAAAGTAATAACATAAATTTGTGTGTTCATGTGATCGGAATCTCACTTAACCACAGAATATCAGAGGAGCTGTCATTATCTCTTACAAACTCATTATTGTAAAACAGGTAAAGATTGATTAAGATAAGTACCACTTTGTCAAAAAGGTCACGATAATGAATTAATTACTCGAAATGTCCAACCTCTCATGCTTCTATAACAATAGAGCCAACTATGATATCGGGTGTCTCCGTATTATTACAATTACCTTGAGATTCCTAATAATATATAGCATGGTCTCTACATGGGTTGGAAAAAGATTTCTTTGTATTTTTTGCTTGTAACTTAACATATAGCTATAACCTGTATATGTAATTTTTGTAGACGATGGTGATTGATTGGAAAACATCCAGTTAGAACTACAACTATCTTTTTTCTAGTTCATTGGAACCTTACAACCTATATGAGTGAAGTTGATATATTGATAGCAAAATATTCAATTATACTGTTTCCTTTCCACATTAACTTCTTAGAGAGTTGCATGCTTGAGCAAATTTGATCAAATCTAGCTAGGAAATCTAAATGAACAATGCTATATATGATGTAGTGCTCAACTATATAAGTCGTAAGCATTCAAAGAGGTACCCTGCTTTATTTTGCCTAGTTACTCTTGTGTAGTCAAACGTTCGACAAAATCATATGGATCCAAGTGCAATTGTCGAATTCGGTGCTTGGAACTAACCTCCATCCTGATAAAATGGTTCATAGAATTGCTAGAATTATAGGTGACTAATTATTGAAGTTAGAGTGCAAATTATTTTACAGGTAATCAGTCACATAAAAGATATACCTGCTAGTATTACAGGTGATCTGTTATTGAAGTTAGAGCGCAAGTTGTTTTACAAGGGATCAGTTAGATAAAAGACATAGCACGTGAAAAAAGCGAGTTGTCGATCACACTTTGAACGAGCACAAAGTTGTTGATTCTTCACCAGCATTATCATATCCAACCTTAGTATATCTTCATTTCCCAACTAAACAAACCTACTTGCCCTACCAAGACCCAAAATTAGTACAAGGATATCCTGGTCATTTCCCCAGAAACTTCACGTTATTACCCAAAAGAGATGATCACGGGACACACGATGCCCCAAATGTTATGAGCTAGGTAAGTCAGAAGTCAGAAAATACAAATTTATAGACTAATTACTTTAGGAAGGACATTTCCTTTTCTTTTTTCCCATAAGATTGGGTTACTAAATATGGAAGTGAACTTAGCCAACAGCGCACTTGTAAAATGCAAAAAGTGTCCATCTATGACTTCACTTTATTTTCATTTCTATGAGGTTGCCAAAACACCTGAGTGTGACCTTTTCAAGCACCCACTTGAATTTTTTTGGGTTGCAAAAACTATGAAATGAAGCTCTGCCAAGGGTGCATTTTGTCCCTCACCTGAAAGTATAGCAAGTACCATAGTGGAAGGGAATTTGGCTCACTGTACTTTCAACTATACTAAACTTGGTTAAAAGCAAACTATGTGCACATTTTTAAATAAAATTATACAGATGTTTTAATCTTCTCGCTCGAGAATTAGGATGGATTTGAAATAGCAATTTTATGGATCGCCTCTCAACTCTAAAATGTCATGCTCATTTATTAATTCTTGTTTCGTGACTTGTTACGGTTGAATTCTTCACTAAAAAAGTTAATTTCATCTATGCAATTAGATGTCACATTCAACATCCAATGGGGCCATTCAATAAATTAATGATATCCAGCTAGTTGTCGATGGAACCAATGTATATGGTTTATGTTTACACGATTGAAATGATCAAGCATGTGAAAACATATATCACAAAATTATTAGACATATGAATATCAATTTACGAAAAAATGACAAGCAAGCTCTTACAATCTCTTACAAACTCATTATTGCAAAATGGATTAAAAATTTATTACGATAATTACCATTAGATTTTTCATCGCATACTGTGTCAAAAGGGCCTTGAAAATGAATTAACTACCCAACATGCCCAACGCATCACATCGAACTCTAATAATGAGACCTACCCGTAAGTAGTGGGTCTTCGCATTGTTATATTCTTTCGTATTTTACTTGAAGAACCTCGCTAATGAATTAATTGTATGATGAACAGCGCATCTCGTTGCACTAGGTTATAATAATAAGGAACGCCCCATTATTATGCGATGTCTACGTATTATAATAATTTCAACGTGTCAGATTCAAATTTGAGAAACGTGTCACAAATATGAATACCTGCTTTGAGAGGAATTAGCAATTCCTATTACTACATTAATACATATTGTGATCTACTCTTCTTGTCCAAAAAAGAATTATGAAGTTAGCAAACACCTCAAAACCTAAAGTAAGTTACTGCGGATGATGGTGTTAATTGGTTAACCTCCAATCAGATTTTCAACCTAGTTAAATTTGGACGCTTTTATAACTTATGTGTTTTATCTCGAGGTTAGTTTCTCGGTTTGGCTGATGCACGTGAATAATATTGGATGAACCAATAGTGTTCGATGTTGTACTATGTAATCGACCAATAAGAAACTTTTCTGATTTATTATAATGATGATAATCAACGATATCAATTAAAAATAGGCGCACTGGTCCATGATCCCAATGGTCAAGAGTAGGACAAGTGTCAATCATCAGCGTAATTATATATACTAAAGGTTACTAAATGTGGAAGTTCGCTTTGGCCAGCAGTCTTGTAAAATATGCCCAAGACTTCACTTCACTTCATATATACTATGGAATGCAGCTCTGCCATGTGTAGATTTTGTCCCTCACCTGAAATGAACAAGTTCCAAAATTGGCACTGTCGAAGTGTTATCAATAGTATATATAATTCGACCCACCTGCAAAACCCCATTCATTGCTTGCCATTTTTGTACTTCCAACCATACTAACCTGTTACTAACCAGGTAATTAGCAATATATGTGCACATTTAAAAAGAATACTAGTCCTCTTGCTTGAGAATTTTGATGGATTGAATCTCAATCTTATAGTTCTCTCTCTATCTTTCGTGGACATTGCTTCTCGTTTCAAATAGTAGTTTTCAATAGATATCTCTTCTTTTGATTTGTTTTGAATTAACTAAACTTAGTGGCATCCATATCTGTAATCAGATGACACATTCAGCATCCAATAATCTGACCTTATCAATAGATTAGTAATATATCCAGCTAATTATTGATGGGAAACAATATGGTAAATTCTTGCACAATTAAAGTTTCATTTTCAAACCGATCGAGCCTGTGAGATAATGATTTCTATGTAAAAGTAACATAGATTTGTGTGTACATGTGATTGGAACCTCACTTGAAGACAAAATGGCTGACAACCTGTTATTGTCTCATGCGAATTCATTATTGTAGAGTGGGTAAGGATTGGTTAAGATAATTATCACTTTGTCAGAATGGTCCCGATAATGAATTAATTACTCGAAATGCCCAACGCCTCACTCTACAATAACATTGGGGGCCGACTATGGTATAGTGAGTCTTCATATTTATTATAATTACCCCGCAATACCTACAAATACATAGCATGGTCTCAGCATGGGTTGGAAAGCAGATTTTTTCCATTTTATATTTTTTGTTTGTATAGAGTTAGGCTTTAACCCAAGTAACTTTTTGTGGGTGATGGTGATCAAATGGTAAACATCCAATTAGAACTGCCATTAGCCTCTTTCTAGTTCATTGGAACCTTACAAGCTATGTGTGAAGTTGAAGGGTACACACGATGTGCAAAAGAATGTACACAAATTATAGAGTTCACCAATTCATAGCAAATAACCAAGAGTATATATATATATGTGTTCCTTACACAAAAGTATGGTTTCCTTTACACATATAGTGTTGCATGCTCGAGCAAATTTCACCAAATGTAGCCATAGGAGGTCCAAAGATGACCAAATCTAATCTAGTATCACCAGATATAAATCAACTATAAGTCGTTAGTCCTTAGAAGAGGTACCCCGCTTTCATTTGCTTAGTTACTCTTGGCGTGTAGTCAAAATGTTTGTCAAAATGCCTTCAAGTGCAATTGCACAAAGTGGTGCTTGCAATGGCGGAGCCAGGATATTTTCTCTAAGTGGGTTAAGTTGTAAATGTTTTCACTAGGCTGAGTTGTTAAAATAGTAAAAACTAGAAATTAATGGGTATTTCTGCCAAACTTCCACTAACCTACAGCCCACCGTAGCCATATATGTGGCGTTGCCATTGGGTGAATGGATTCACTTCCACCCCTGAAAGCGGTTTGTATGTATGGCTTATTCTTACAGGACTAAAGTGCAATTTTAAAATGAACAAGCATGTGAGATATGTTTGCCATGTAAAAGTAATATATATTTGTGTATACACCTTGTCTTAACATTCTATGGCTTCATAGTTAGAGAAACGTGCCTTACATTTGAATTTTTTTCTCTACAAGCAGAAAGGCATAAACAGAAGTCAAAAGGAAGAAGACTAACTCACTCTTATTTCATATTTTGCTTGAAGGGTAATGAAGTTATTATTCAATATGCATAGTGTATCTCGTCGCCTAAGCTGTAGTGATAAATTGAACAGGCGCTGAGTCTCCCGATTATAATAATTACAACATGCCAGATTTAACGCTACACATCTTACACATTTGATCTTACATTTGAAAATTGACTATTAGAGGTACTTACAGTTACACTGTTGAACGCACCTCATTTGCAAAACTTACAAGTAAATAGCATGGGGGTTTGGAAAAAGGTCTCTTCCATATTAGGTCTCTTGGCTTGTATGAAGTTAGCCAATTCCTTAAAATCTAAGTAACGTTTCGTGTATGATGGCGATTAATTGGTCGACATCCAATTAGAACTACCACAAGGTTATTTTGCATACATATAAACGATGAGAAATGCGATGAGAAATGTGCTGTTTGGCACTCATCTTGACCCCCGAAAGTGAACAAAAAATGTCATGTTGTTAGTATCATTAGACGAAGATAACACAAATTGCTTAACAGTGAATTCAGTACAATAAAAGACATAATTAGAAAGGATGTCCTGTTCATTTCCCGAAAAGTCAAATATGTATATTTGCTTCCTTGAATATTTAACCAAAAGAGATTATCGCGTGAGACATGAAATACCCTCCCAAATTTGGGTTCGGATCCTCTGCAGAGCTTCTCTCTGCAGAGCCGGTGCAGATCCGGCCAAACGACACCGTTCCGATCACTTAATCAATGATCGGAATCGTTGAGTTTATAATTAATATACTAAAGATCATCTCCATAAAAAAATGAATCAATTCTAACATCGTTTGATCACTTAATTGTGTGAAATATATACCAAATATATGAACGGTCCAACTGCGTGAATATACTAGCCGTCCATATATTTGGTATATGTTTCACACAATTAGGCAATCAAATGATGTCGGAATTAATTCATTTTTTGTGGAGATAATCTTTAGTATATTAGTTATAAACTCAACGGTTCCGATCATTGATTAAGTGATCAGAACAATGTCATTTGGTCAGATCTGCACCGGCTCTACAGAGGAGCCGGATCCCCAAATTTATGTGATGGAGATGTCAGAAGTCAAAAAACGGAAACGTGGGGAACGGGAAGTGGTTCTTGTACTTTCTTTAGATTTATTTCAGGAAAGATTCTTCTTTTTCTTTTTTTCTTTCCATATGTTAAGGTTACTAAATGTGGAATTAGCTTAGCCAACAGCGTGCCAGTAAAATGTGCCCATCACTTCACACTTTCTTTACTTCAATTTTTGATGACGTTCCCAAACCACCTCGAAGTGAGCTTGACGTACCCTTTTTTTATTTTTCCGTCAAAACTATGAAACGAAGCTCTGCCAAGTGTACTTTTGTCCCTCACCTGAGTATTATAATAATTACAACATGTTAAATTTGAAAACCAGCTTTTAGAGGAATTAGCAATTCCAATTACTACTGTGACCTACCTTTGGTCTCCAAACTCATGATAGAAAAAAGATGACTTTCATTTTGTTTTTCATTTGCTTGAATTAGCAAATACCTTTAAACCTAAGAGAACTTTCAGTAGACGATGGTGATCAATTAGTCAATCAGATTAGAACTATGCTACTTTTGCATCTATTTAATAGGGATCGTACAACTTATTTGTGAAATTGAAGCATACATAAGTTTCTTAATTAAAGACATATCTAGAACTTTTTTCCCCATTGCATGCTCGAGCAAATTTGACCAAATCTTGCTAGGAAGTCCCAAAGTTATATTCAAGGTTTGAAATTGTCAACAATGACACGTCAGCAATATGTCAATTTTTCCGGTATTCGATAAAGATATGGGGTGATGTAAATTGAGCTATCGATATTTTGAAATTAATAGCACACTATTCCCTTTTTAAGGAATTCGAACAAAAATGTGTCCTCATGAATTAATTCTCAATGAAGTTATATTGAGGGTACTGATTATTAGTTCTTGTGAATTTTACATAAATTGGAGTGACGTGGGTCCAACATCCGGCTGACATTCCGTATTAGTGGTGGAAGCAAAAGCCAGGTGTAAGTTATGTAGAGTACTGTGCTCATTTCTACAATTGCCTTTTGGGAAAGATATTTCCATTGAGCTTTCTTTCCAAATATTAAGGTTACCAGATATGGAAATTAGCATTTAAAAAAACCAGGAAGCTCTTAAAAGTAAAATAAGCCCACATAACTTTAGTTCAGTTCACTTTTGGATGACGTTCCCAAAGCACCTGAATGGAGCAGCTCTGCCAACCCGGAAAGTGTGCAGGTTGTCCCTCGCCTGAAAGGAGCAAGTTCCAAAGTGGAAAGGATTAATTAGCAAACCGTCTTTAGTTCTGTTTGCTTGAGAGAATTTATGGGTTTGATTAGCAACTATATATAGTGCTCCATGTGTTTCGTGTGTCCATGCCGATTTGAAATATCTCTTTTAGTATTCTTGACTTGTTGTTTTCAAATTCCTAAATAAAAAAGGTAGGTCATCTGTATAAGGAGATGGCACAATCAACATCCTATATTATGAGCCATTGATATTTTAAAATATATCCAGCTAGTTATCGGTGGAATTGGTACAGTTTATTCTTACGCAATGGAATTGATTATTTTCAATGATGATGAGTGTAAGATAATGTTTGAAATGTTAAGGTAAGATAAAATTATGTACACAAATATAAAATTATGTAAACGAATAAACCACAAGTAGGAAAAAGAACAAGAAAATTAACTGATTTCGATCAAAAACTATGAAACGAAGCTCTGCCAAGTGTACTTTTGCCAGTAAAATATGCCCACTACTTCACACCTTCTTTACTTCAGTTTTTGGTGATGTTCCCAAACCACCTTGAAGTGAGCTTCACGTACCTTCCTTTTCTTTCTTTTTTTTTTCTTTTTTTCTTTTTTTTTTGGGTCAAAACTATGAAACGAAGTTCTGCCCAGCGTACTTCAAGTTCCAAACTGCAAAGAGGATCATGTCTTTTTTAAACAGTACTAGACCTAGTAATTAGCAAAACGCTTAATTCTTAAAATGCCCCTCCAAACTCACCTTCGGTAAAAATTCGCCCCCCCTCCCCCCCCCCTCTCCCCCCAAACTCCGAAATGCCATAATTCGCCCCCCATAACTCCATTCCGTTAATCCGTTGCCCACTTTGAAGCTTTTCCATCCATTTTTACTGAGGTGGCAGCCACATCCTCTACAAATGGGGCCCACCCTTGTCTAAATAAGCAAAATCGTGGAAACTGGGGAAATTGGGGATCTCCAAATAAGCAAAATCGTGAAATTGGGGATCTGCAGAAAACGTAGGGCTCGGCGTCGGCGAAATTGGGGATTTTGGGTTTCGGTGTAGGCGGTTCAGGGTTGTCGGAGTCGGCGTAGACGAAATTGGGTGTCGGTGTCGGCGGGCGAAATTCTCGGCGAAATTGTCTGCAGATTTGTCTGCCTCCCACAACTGCCGCAGTGTAATCCAGCAGCGGCGATGAAAGGTGCGATTCAGCGGCGAAGTGTCGGCGATTAAGAACTGTACAGCGCCGGCGATTTGGATGTCGTTTGCAGTGCTGCGATGGCGAAGATGCGATTTTCGGTGTGGATGTCGACCGAAGCCGGAGCATAATCCAGCGGTGCGATATACCATTGCGATATACTGTTGTAGTGTTGTTTAATTTCGTGTGGTTTTATTTGCATTTTCTAGTGTAAGCCAACCTTCAGTTTTTCGGGGTTCTGCTAGGATTAATCTAGCTGCTTGTAACAGAATGGATTGGGTTGGCTTGTAACCGATTGATTTCTCTGTAAAGAAATGAGTTGTTGATTTGATGAATCCAGGTTCTAACATTGGTATGAAGTGAATAAAGTTCTGAGCTGTTACAGTTCTGTCTTGTAGGAGTGTTGAATCCGTTGATGCTGACCGTCAACTTTCGCAGGTTCGTGTTGTCGAGGTTGGACATGCCTTAGTCTTGTTTATGTTTGAGAACTCTGTTAATGTAGGAAGATGTCGAGATTGTATCCCGAAGAAGAAGTGTACGGGCGCTCGAGCAAAATAATTAGAGAAGAAGATATTGTAAAAGTTTGCCGACACCGATTCCCAATTTCACCGACACCCAAAATCCCCAAATTGCCGAGCCCTAATTCCGTTTCTGCTTTTTTAGTTTATGTTTCCCCAATTTCCCCAATTTCCACGATTTTGCTTATTTGGACAAGGGTGTGTCCCATTTGTTGAGGATGTGGCTGCCACCTCAGTAATAATGGATGGAAAATCATCAGAGGGGGCAACGGATTAACGGAATGGAGTTATGGGGGGCGAATTATGGCATTTCGGAGTTTGGGGGGGCGAATTTTTACCGAAAGTGAGTTTGGAGGGGCATTTTAAGAATTAAGTGTTAGCAAAATGTGCGAACATTTGAATATAATTAGCCACGTAGGTTAGTCACTCTTTCTTGAGAATTTTGATGAGTAAGAATAGCAATTATAGGGTTCTCTCCATGTTTCGTGCACATTTCCTCTCCATTCTGAAATCTGATATTTATAGTAGATATTAATTTCTTTATTTTTGACTTGTGTGCATCTCGTATTGAAATTTGTATGAAATCATCTGTGACCAATTAATATATTAATAATATTTTGCCAGTCATCAATGGTAGGGTGTGTGAGGCAAAATTTTCTACGTAAAAGTAATATAGAGTTGTTTTTCACATATAATCTGAATCTCACATAACGACAAATTGATAGGCGAGCTGTCATAATCTCTTATCAGCTCATCATCGGAAAATCGATAATAATGGAGTAACATAATTACCCTTACTTTTCTAATGGTAAACTTTGTCATAAGGACCCCAACAATGAACTAATATAGTATGATTGCATCATGCCAACTTAATAACTAGAGAAATGCACCTTACATGATTTACCAAAAGAAAGGAAAGCGCCTCCATTTGAAAACGTTATCACCCCACAAATGCTAGAAATTAATAAATCAGAAGAGCAAGGAAGAAGACTTCTTATTTCATACTTTGCTTGAAGAACCTTTGTTATGAATTATCTATTAAATATGTCTAGTGCATCTCATTGAGCTAGGCTATAATCATGAGTCCCGTTATTATGCGTGTGGGGCTCTGGCTATTATAATAAATACACCATGTTAGTTTTGAAAACTAGCTTTTAGAGGAATTAGCGATTCCAGTTACTACTGTGATCTACCCTTGATCTCCAAACTCATGATAAAAAAAATAATAAAAAAATATGACTTTCATTTCGCTTGTATGAAGTTAGAAAATACCTCAAAACCTAAGAGAACTTTCAGTGGACGATGGTGATCAATTGGTCAATCTATAAGAACTAAGCTATGTTTGCATCTACTTAATTGGGATCGTACAACTTATTTGTGAATTCGAAGCATACATAAGTTTCTTAATTAAAGACATATCTAGAACTCTTTTCCCCATTGCATGTTCGAGCAAATTTGACCAAATCTGTTGATCGAGCTATATTCAAGGTTTGAAATGTTGACAATGATATGTCAGCAATATGCCACTTATTCTGCGTCTGATTTTCATCATTTTTTTTTACTGTTGTCGATATCTATATCGATATCAAAATATATTGTAAATTGAACTACGGTATTTCTATCAGCATTGATATTTTAAACATATATTATATTGGGGTACACCTTACTAATTCTTGTAAATTCCACATAAATTCGAGTAACATGGGTCATCCGGCTGACATTTCGTACTAGTAGTGGGGTATTGTGCTCTTTTCTACAGCCGCCTTTTAGGAAAGATATTTCCTTTGAGCTTTCTTTCCAAATATTAAGGTTACCAGATATGGAAATTAGCATTTAAAAAAACCAGGAAGCTCTTAAAAAAAAATCAGCCCACATAACTTTAGTTCAGTTCACTTTTTGATGACGTTCTCAAAAAACCTGAATGGAGCAGCTCTGCCAATCCGGAAAGTGTGCAGGTTGTCCCTCGCCCGAAAGAAGCAAGTTCCCAAGTGGAAAGGATTAATAAGCAAACCATTTTTAGTTCTGTTGCTTGAGAGAATTTATGGGTCTGATTAGCATCTATATATAGTGCTCTATGTGTTTCGTGTGCAATGTCCATGCCGATTTGAAATATCTGTTTTAGTAGGTATTGCTTAATTCTTGACTTGTTATTTTCAAATTCTTAACTCAAAATGTTAGGTGCATCTGCAAAAGAAGATGACAAAATCAACATCCTATATTCTGGACCATCAATATTTTTGAACAATATCCAGCTAGCAATCGGTGGAATCAATACAGTTTATTGTTACGCGATTGAATTGATTATCTTCAATGATGATGCGTGTAAGATAATGTTTGATAGGTAAAGGTAACATAAAATTATGTACACAAATGTAAACATATATTATCTAAATAACGAGTGACCAACAATAATCTCTTACCAACTCATTATTGCAAAACCGATAACAATTTGATTAGTATTATCAACATTGAATTTCTTACAAAATCTCTTGTTAGAAGAGCCCAATAATGTATTAATTACTCGATATGCCCACCGCATCGCTCCGAGCCCGATTATATATTAATTACTCGACATGCCCAGCGCATCGTACCGAGCTATTATAAAGGGACCCACTAATATTTCGCGGTGATATGCCCAACGCATCGCACCGAGCTATTATTACTATGATTACATCATCAGTGCATTTGAAAAATTTAGCTCTAGAAAATTATGTAAATGAATAAACCACAAGTAAGAAAAAAAAAGAAGAAGAAAATTAACTGATTTTATATCGTATATCATACTTTTCTAAAAGAACCTAGATCATGAATAAATAATCTGGTAGATGCCGCGTAGCCTGAACTAGGATATATTATAACAAGTCCCACAACTATGCGGTGGGTGTCGGTATGCCAAGAGTAATAAATGCTTCTTATATAGTTGTAGGGTGCAGATCCTCTGCAGATCTCCCCTCTGCAGGTCCAGTGCAGATCCGGCCAAACGGAGGCCTTTCACGGTGATGAACAGTGATCGGAACCGTTGAGTTTGTAGCTAACATAGTAAAGATCATCTCTACAAATAATGAATCAATTCTGACATCGTTTAATAACCTAATTGTGCGAAACAAATACCAAATATATGGACGGTTAGTATAGTCACTCAATTCGACCGTTCATTTGTTTTGTATATGTTTCACACAATTAGGTGATCAAACGATGTCGGAATTGATTTATTTTTTGTGGAGATGATCTTTGCTAGATTATTTACAAACTGAACGGTTCAGATTACTGTTCATTGCCGGAAAAGTGCCACATTTAGCCGGATCTGCACCGGCTCTGCAGAGAGGGGTCTGCAGAGGAGCCGGATCCAGAGTTGTAAACCGTCTAGTAGAAATTATTAACTACGATGTTCAAAACACCACTCCAATTCCTTCAAAAAAAAAAACCCACTCCAAGCACCTGTAACATGTACAAAATAGCATGTTCTCAACATACAAAGTTAGCAAATACCTTAAAACCTAAGTAACTATTTAAGGACGATGATGACTAATTGGTCAAAATGAAATTGAACAACCACTAGCTTGTTTTGCATTTAGTTACTCACAAATCTAGGATTCCTCTCCACATCGAGTTAAACAATTTTGTACTCAAACTTGTAATAAATTCATATGGAATAGCATGCTCGAGCAAATTTGGCCAAATATATATCTAGGAAGAGGTCCCAACGACCAAATTTGATATGGTATCATATATAATAATGCGAAAGTCTCCAAACCCGTGGGAGCCAATAGCAGATGTCAAGATACGATTGAAAGGACACGCACGTGCAGATGCATCTTGAAAAGACAGATGCATGGAGCTCTGCCAGTGCCAAGTGAAGAACAAGTTCCAAAGTTGGCAACTTCCAATTATTAGAGGAAAGGAATCATAGCTCACTGTATTTCAATCATTCCACTGTATTTCAATCATTCCTAAACATTGCTAATGACTTGGTAACTAGAAAACTGTACAGGAATATTCAATTAATTTTTTCTTATTTGAGAAATTGATTGGTTGGATATTTTATATCAAAGTATGTTTCTTGACTTGCTAAAATGTTAGTTGCATTTCTGCAATAAGATGACACATTCAATATCCAATAATGTGACCCATCAATATATCAATAATATCCAACTAATTTAGCTGCCGACTGAACCAGAATCGTTTATTGAAAAGATCAACTGCGTACGGTAATCAACTAGATATAGTAAATAAAATATTAAGCTCCTTCATATTCTATACCGCAGTAGATCATAGTTATTAATTGTTTATTCAATATGTGCAGCGCATAACGTCGCAAATTGGTCCAATATGATGCGCTGGGACTCCGTATATCAATAATTACAACAAGCTGCATTTAGAAAAGTCCGTCTTGAATTTGTAAATTTGCTCCACAAATTAAGATCTAAAATAACAACTGAGGTTCAATAAAAGCAAGATAAACCGGGGTTTAGAGGAGTTCGCGATTACAATTACACTACTTTAAGCTACATATAGCATCTCCACATCGATGAAAAGAGTATTTATTCTTTTTCTTTTTTTGCTTATACGTACAACGTGAGCAAATACTTTTTATAACTCGGGTTCTTCACGAATCCGTGGTTGTATCAAAATACAAAGCGTAGGTTGGAAATTCTCTTAATAATGCTTTTTTTTTGTCTTCAAATTTCACCCTCGGATCTTGTGAACAGTGTAACAGGTGGAGTCTACTACTCTCATTTTCTTGAGTTTTTCGAATTAGCTGACTCACGTGAAATTGGAAGAACCAATAAGATTAGATATGTACTTGTGAATTAACCAATAGCAAAGTTTCGAGATTAATATGCCGAAAGTCAAGGGCATCATATACAAAATTCGGTCTTCCGTGATCCCAAGATTATGAGTAGAACATATGTCAATAATCAGCCCAATGATGTATGAAGAAGTACTTCCATAGATTACCTTTATCCACAGTGAAAATGCCACTTAATTTACTGACTCACTAATGTCACTTAGTTATTCTTTTTGAATTCTAATATGTTTGAATGTATAGGACATTTTGCAAAAGACGAGTAAAGTTGGTTGATATGCCAACGCGTACTTGGGTTGCAATAACCATCTACTAGAATTTTTTTCGTACTCTTAACTTTAATTCTTCTTGGTAGTACTTCAGCTGCTTCGGGTATTCATGACGGAATATAGTGCGTAGATACTAGAAAATCAAATTCTAACTTTGAGCCGCGAGTATATGATTATTCATATTGGTATTAAAGTTTATTCTCATTATAAATAAACTCAAAGTTGCTTGACGGATAAGGCAAATAAAAAAAGTCATAGCACATGGAAAAAGCACATAGAAACTAGCCTGCCGATGTTGATTTTTGATTGGCCTGTCATTTTTCCTAACTACTAAAGCCTGTACCTACTTTGCCCTACCAAGAAGCCCCCAGAGTCATAACTAATAATTAGAAAGGATATCCTGGGCATTTCCTAAAAGACTCAAGGGTGTATAGGCCTCTTCAGAGTACCACATGACACGTGGTACCCCATTATATTAGTACCCTGCTGTGGTCCCATAACGTTTTTTTTATATCGTTTCCTCGGACTTATTTTAGGAAACAATTTCCTCTTTAGCTTTATAGTTTTCAAAAAACTAGGTTACTTATTCTGGAAAGCAGCCTGGCCAAAACAGCGTGCGTGTCGAATAATGCTGCTCCTGGCTTGACTTCACTTTTCATGATGTTGACTTCCTCTCCCATTTTTGGTAAAAACAATGAAAACGATTAATGCTTTGCAAAGTGTGACTGTCTGAGAGGACCATGTTCCCCCGTTGGCTGTTTGTACTTTCAACATCTCTAAAGCTGGTATTGACTTGGTAATTAGCAAAATATGTGCACAGTTTCTTCAGGTATACTAAAATTTTGATGGGTGCTGACATATCCCATGACTTTTATATTCTTATTTATTATTCATCTCTACAATCATGCGATATATTTAGCACTCACTAATGTACGGTGACCACAATTATATTAATTATGACCTGCTAATGCTACCGACAGAATCAATATGGTTAGACCTTACGAAATTGAATTGTCTATATAAAAAGATTAAGCGTGAAAGATGGTGCTAGCTTTTAAAAGTAAAGATAAACTCGCGTACCCATGTGATTTGAACTTCACTTAACGACAAAGAGACAAGCGAGATGTTGTAATGTCATAACAATTCATAATCACAAACTACTAATAACAATCAATTGGAATACTTCCTTTGAACTTTTCTTATTTGAATGCTTTGCCAGAACGGCCCCAATGATGAATTAAAATATGCACAACTTGATCGCACTGGGCTATATAGAGGGACCAACTTATGCAGTGGGTCACCATACATTTGAGAAAGCGAAATTGCACAAATGCCACCTAAATTAGTTTACTTTTGTCCATTCATCACCCAAACTGAAAAAATTCATAGTTAACCACCTAGAGTTATTATTTTTTGACAATATACCATTAAAACTAATTTTCCTCAACAATTTCAGTAAGTTTGATCATGTAAGTTGCTTGAATTAAATTTTTTGAGGTAAAATTTGTTAATTGAGACGTCGTTATGATAATAAATTTCAAAAAGACAAAAAACAAAACAATGTAAAATAATAAAGAACCTCGAAGTCATTCATCTTTGAATTCAATTTTGTAAAGAAATATGTTGCGTGGTGCATGGATCAAAAGATATGGTCTCAAAATGTGATCTCATGTATATAAAATGATCTTATTTTATATTTTTAAGTTGATTTATGTGGTATATTGTCAAAATATATAAAGTTTAGGTGGTTAATTATGCAATTTTAAAATCTAAGTGATAAATGTACAAAAGTGCAAAAGTCTGGATATTATTTGTGCAAGTTTCCTTTTGAGAAAATTGCTCCATAAATTTTGAAAAAGAATAAATCATAAGAACCTATGAGAAAAAGAATATTAGCTTGCTTGTTGAAGGACCCCGGTAGCTTTGGAAGCAATTTACCATAGTGTAAGAGCACTTTCACCCGTGAGGGCGAGGGCGAAAGGGAGGGTTTTGCCCTTGGATGATGAATAATATTTCACCATCGCTACTATATTCACCGACACAGTTTCCACCCAGGGAGGGCAAGGGCGAAATACTATTTATAAATTTTATTTTTGAAGAAAAACTAAATAGATGAAAGAGGTTTTTGCCCTTGGATGATGAATAGTATTTCACCATCGCTACTATATTCACCGACACAGTTTCCAGGGAGGGCAAGGGCGAAATACTATTTATAATTTTTATTTTTGAAGAAAAACTAAATAGATGAAAGATGGGAGTAGGAAATTATTTTGTGTATGTAGGAAGATAGGATAGTGTTTATTGAAAAATATCAATATTTTTTTTCGATTTTTTTAAAAATTTCAATGACTGTCACACGTGGCACACTCTGAACCGTCCAATTGTTACATGCGTTAAAAAAACTTATCCATTGGTGCTGACATCATGTTGACATCACATCAGCACCCACGCACCCTTCCTAGTACGTGCAATACATGCGCCCACATTAAAAAAAAGGGGCAATGTGCTATGACGTTAGTGTGACATCACGGTGATGTCAGGGCCTATAGGCTGAGGCAGAAGCGAAGCTCGCCATCGCCTCTACTTTCATCCCGATCACCTGCCTCGATTTTTGCAGGTGGAACTTGTTTCTTGGATTGGAGGGTGACAAACCCGCTTCGTCTCCCGATGAAGACTAGGTGCTGCACATTATGTAAGGGCTGACCCACGTGGGTAATTTTGGATGAACAAATAAGATTCCATTTGTACTAAGAAATCAACCTATCAGGAACCTTCCGGATTTATTTGCCAAGAATTAAGGATCTCATTATCCCAATACTTATGTGTAGGACAAGTGTCAACCATCAGCCCAGTGATGTAATTCTAAGTACATAAACCAAAGAATGAAAGCTGATTTCCTCCATATACACGTTACTTTCAGCAGTCAATATTTTTAAGAGCAGATGCCACTTTACTATTACACTCAGGTAAATAAATACTTGAAACTATTCTCATAAAGAAATTAAGTAACAGAAGGATTTTCTTCTTAGAAATGTAGTAATCTACATTCAATTCGTCTAAGAAATGAGATTTGAATTGTAAATACTAGTTTCATCGTACTTATATATGTTAAAGATGTTTCCTTTTCTTTTCTTTTGCAGAAAATAAGGTTACTAAATGAGGAAATTACCACCTAAGACTATCGGGAGTGTCAGTTTTGTCCCTTACCTGAGAAGATCAAGTTCCAAAGTTGTCAACTATATTTATCCTCCCACTTGCCCATCATGCCCACCCAAGAATAAATAGCATGTACTCTCCATAAGAGGTGAGTCATGAATCTTTTCTACTATCAAGTTTCAAACCACATATTAAACCAGGTAGAGACCATTTGGTATAACTGGGAAAATATATATATGTACTGATCAATGGGAATATTAAGTGTTTGTATAGTCTACTTATTTGATCCATTTATTTATTAGATTACTAGAAATTTAGTCAGTACTTCCACTCCCTAGCTCTTTCTTCCGTAATGTTCGCCTTCTCAGTTTGGAACTTTCTTCTTCTTCTAATATAATTTAAGTTTTTTTTACTGTCTCTTTTATTCTTTACATCGAGCATCCCATAATATGACCCACGATGATATTAATCAATAATATCTTGGTAGATGTGAATCTGATTAATTTAGTTTATCTTGTTAAGAAGTTATGCTTTTTGAACGGATCGAGATTCTGAAGATACATATTTTGTACTTTGTAAAACTAAAGTAAATTTTTGCAGTATACTACACTAGCATAGAAGAGAAGTCGCTATAAGTATTTCATATCAAAAAGACATGCTCATAGCAATTGGATTTGGCTTGGAGACTTCACGTCTAAGATGGTACCCGAGATTAGGTTATACACAAGGAAGGCCCATCATCGACACTTCGTTCTTTTATGGCAATCCATTAAATTGAACCCTTTGCATCAGGCATAAGAAGATGCACATGTCATCAAATTCTAGATGCAACCCTAGGCCAAAGAGATTCTAGAGCTTATATATACAATTTCAAGAGTCTCCACCATTGCCAATTACTTGTCTTTTGGTTGGATGCTCCACTCTTATTAAATGATAAGTAAAGGACATGTGATCTGTCATAATCTCCTATCCACTCATTCTACAAATTTGGTAGTGGTTAATTGCAATAACTTATCTTACGATTGAGTGGTGATAAGAAAAGTCGCTCATACTACTCGGGTGGGCGCCATTCGTTGATGCCGTTAGAAGACCCGCATTCGTGCTTGAGCGAATGTTTTTACATAGCATCAACAATTTCAATTCTTAGTGCGCATACTTTGGTAGAATTAATTGGACTAATAGCCCGACTCCTTCTAAATACCAGTAAAATTCATTCATAAGCCATTATGGAAACGCACCACCACATATTCACTCTAAGAAGTGGTGATCCTTATTGTTGTAATTCCAGAGGCTTTTGAGCCATATAATCAGTGTGTGGTTAATATGTCAACATCCAATAGCATTTAGCTACTTTTTCATCTTCTCAAAACAAGGCATGCGCCAAAAAAACACAAGTCTGGTGGGGATTCCTATATTTGCCAGAGTTCATGTAAATTGTATTTACATGCTCGGGGTTGACGTCCCAACTATGACATGCACGTGCATATGCTTCAGCACTAGACCATGGATGGCATACACGTGGTTTTCGCACTTTACCGAAATAAGGTTACCAGATATGGAATTTGGCTTTACTTAATAAAGTTGCCAAAGTACCTGAGTGAAAGTTGACGTACGCTCACCTATATTTGCTAAAAATAAAAAATATGAACTGAAACTAGGAACTTTCCACGGACTTATTTTAGGAAACAATTTCCTTTTTCGTTTTTTGGCTTTCAAAAAAGTAGTTTACTGCGCGTAGAATAACTTTAGTGATGAAGGCTGCTGGTGCTGCACATCTTAATTTTTTGAGGACGATATAGGCTGAGTCTTAGAAAAAGTAATCAACCAATCAGGAAGCTTCGGGATTTATTTGCCGAAAATCGAGGATATTAAAAAAAATTAGTTTTCCATTATCCCAATACTTATGTGTAGGACAAGTGTCAATCATCAGCCCAATGATATAAGTATAAGTTAACATCCTCAAAGAATGGAAATGCTACTCATTTGCAATTACAAATTCCTGTCCTTTTTTAATTTTCTTGTCTTTTCTTGATAAAATAGCAAATCACCAATTAGTTTTCGATCAGTGGAGAAGTATATCATGTGTGTGTACATGGCCATCCCTCAAATTTTGGAGGCTAAAAACAAACCATCAAAAAGGGGTCCTAAATATTTTCGGCGCCCATCAAACATTATATATTACTAAAAATAAATTTAAAACCACTTATTACTCAATGTTTTTTTTTCCTTGGCTTAAAAAAATAGATACGATAAAAAAAAACACCAAAGAAAACGTCACATTTGTACTTGAAATGTGAATAAAAGTTTACATAAATGTTGTTTGTTCGCATTTTTAAACGCAAATATACAAATTAATTTTACATAGTCTAGTTGTAAAAAGAAAACTTAGTAAAACAAGGAAAAGAAAAATACAATTCATTTTTTTGGAACCCATAAGAATAGAATTTTTTTTTAAATACATTTATATTGAAAATTTTAAATAAGAAATTAAACAATTAATTAAAGTGGTGGCCCTTCCCACTAAGCCAATTGACAATATCTATCATACTACTTCGTAAATATATATATATATATATATATATATATATTATAATCAAAAATATATTTTTGGGGCTCCTGAGCCCCTTTTGATCGGGAAGCCAAGACGATTGTCTCGCTCTGTTGTGCTCACTGCTCAGAGTCGGTCCTGTGTATACGTGTAGTGTATTGAATTTATCGATCCTACTTATCTATGAAATGCGCTGTCCTTTTTCTTTTTCTTTTCTTTTTTTTGTTTTTTGTAGAAAAAAAGGTTACTAAATAAAGGAAAATCACCTGAAATTGTCGGCCACAAAAACAAGTTTACTAAATGAAGGAATATCACCTGAAAACTGTCGGCCAGGTGTGAAGTATGAACTTTTTGCTCTACACATGAAAGATCAAGTTCCAAAGTTGGCACGGTCAACTAACATATACAGATACACCCCATCTATGTAAACTAAAAGATGATTTGCTGTTTAGTGGCCATGAAGTACATGGCGTGATATCTACTTCATAAGTGGTAAGTCATATATATATCTACTTTGGAACCATACTAATTACTTGGTCTGGATCACGTATTGGTAACTTGACAGAATATATAAGCATGCATTTCGATGAAATATTCAAGTATTTACTTTACTTGTTAAACTTTCTATATTCTTTCAATAATTCTCATTTCTTAACTAATTCTTGTGCATCTTTTTCACGTTGAGCATTTAATAATATGACGCACTAACATATTAATAATATTTCGTTAGCTGTTAATTTGTCTTTTATTTATCTTTTTAGGTTGTGCTCTTTAAGGGCTCGTGTACTTACAAGGAACGGAAATGGGAGGAATGTGAATTGCTGGGAATCATTCCCATTTCTTGGTTACCCTACGTTTACTAACCAACTTGGGAATCAAAATTTAGGGGGCCATACTCCAATTTAGAAGCATGTTTAGATACAATTGGGAATGAGGATCGGGAATGGGAATCGGATAACCAAGTCCCCCTTGGGGATCCGATTCCCATTGCTTGAGGGGTTTTGATGCTTAAATTGAAATAGGGCCCACTGCATTTTGATTCCTAAGTGGGTTAGTAAACAAGGGGGAACAAAGGAAATGGAATGATTCCCGATGATTCTCATTCCGTCTATTCCCTTTCCCAGTATGTAAACGTGCCCTAGGAGTAAAAACACCCCAAGGAATGAGAGTCGGATACCCTAAAGGGGGACTTGGGTATCCGATTCCCATTCCCGAATTTTGTTTCTCATTCCCGAATATAAGTAAAAGAGCCCTAAATGGTTTGACAATGTCTAAATATACTTTGCGGCATATAAAATACACATAATCATTATTTGTTATTCAAATCTCACCTAGGAAAGTTTCACTTGTCGTTCATATTGAATAGGATGCTTGGTTCAAAGAGTTATAAAATCTTGGGTCTCTCTTAACCCATTGTCATTTGGTTGGGCTTGAATTGCACTTTCTAAGATGGTATCATAGGTTGCATTATAATATGGTATTATAGGTAACGTTATCCACATGGAAGACTCAACATCCATTCTTGCTCCCCTGTCAACTCATTGAAAGCGTACGTATCAGATGTCACATGTGTGGGGGCATGTTAAGAGCTTATATATCACTTTGGAGATGCAAACTAACATAAAATAATAATAATAATAATAATTACAATATGAAGTCCTCTTCACCACTTACCTTTTGGCTTTTGGCTGGATACAGTCACACTCTATTAAAAGTAGCAGATAGCGTAATCTCTTATCTACTCATTATAAAAGTCGTCATGACTAATTGAAATAATACTTTCGATGAACTTATCTTCTGAGGCTGCTAAGGAAAGTTGCTCACATTCGAGTTGCAACTTCCTGCCTTTAGAGCCACTATTGTGGAACCCAAAATTCTAGCTTGGACAACTGCTTGTGCCAGGAATCAACCATTTCTCTTTTTCTTTGTGCATATAATTTGCTAGAACGAATCGGTAAGTGGTGATCATTGTTGTAACTTATTGTACATCATTGTTCTTAGCTTTAAGCGTAGTGGCTTTCATATTATCGAAAAAATAAGGTTACCAAATAGGGAATTTCACTTTACTTTAATAATGCTGCCAAAGCACCTGAGTGGGTTAAAAAAAACTATGAAGTGAAGCTCTGCCAATCGTGCGTTTTGTCCTTCACCTGAGATGAACAAGTTCCAAAAGCTACTATGATCAAATATGTCCACCCACTTGCACTTTCATGCCCACAAAAAATCCATAATTTGGGAAGAAGTCCTAGCGCTCTTTATACTTTTAAGTGTTCAACCATACTAAACCTGGTAAAGAATAAAGATCACTTGAAACTTTCTTATATTTCAATAAACATATCCAAGTACGTAGTCTTCCACTCGAATATGAGCCATAGAACTTAATAAGTATCATTCTATCCATCTCTCTCATTCGTCTTCATTTTCAAAAATATTCTAAAAAATGTCTCGTTCCTTGATTGTGCCCCACAGTGTGTATTGTTTATGCAAAAATTTGATACCCATTTTAGATCTGACATCGAACATCCAATAAATTGATCCACTAACGCATTAATAATAAGTGCCAGCTGTTAGCTATATATTAATTAAATTAGTTTATTCTTTCTTTTTAACTCGAAATAGTTGATATGAAGTGAACCCATAAATAGTATAGTATGGGTAGCGTATGTTCAGTGATTTGCACTATGTCAAACTAAAATACATACTCACACACATACAATTCGTACAAATTTTAGTAAATATCAAAGTGGCCGAGACCAATGCCAAAACTTCTTACTCAAGTACTCATGCTGAAAAGGATGGTAACGAACTTTGATGAAACTTTCTTCTCTTGACGATCTATCATACTCGAGAGGAGGATCTTGGCTACCTAGCATCAATGATTTCTCTTTTTTTCTCTTAATAAGTGGATATTGTAGCGTCTCCTTGTTTTGATATCGGAAATCAAATTCCTCCAAAGCTCCTTATCAAAAAACAAAAAAACAAAAAAAACAAAAAATCCTCCAACAAGCCCATTAGGCCCAACGGCGTCAAAACTCATGTGGGACTTTACAAAGCCCAAATTCATGTAACCCAAATCTGAAATCTCCGCCACCAATCTTGGACCAGGAGGTTGCAAAAGTCTTTATTTCCCTCACCTAATTTTATTAAAAAGAACAAAAACCTAATTTTATTAAAAAGAACAAAAAGGTTGTTGGACTTGACTGAAGAAGCATTTGGATCATCACTCTTCTTCGTTGGTGAAATTCGATTCAGAAATTGAAAAGGAAACACTAAAATCGCAAACTCTACAAAACCCAGAAGCTCGTTTTTAGCTTTCGGTTAGAAATTCGATCCCTTTTTTCTGTTAATTAATCGCTAATTTCCTTTTATGATTTTGTGGGTGAACTTGTTTTTATCCGATTGTGTTGTTTTGATGTCAGGAATTATCGACATGGCTGTTGCATCCGAAGAAGCAACCACGATTTGCAATCACTGGTAATTAATCCTGAATTATGCTGGCCGATGTTGTTTACAAAGCTGGAAATACCATGATTGATTACTGATTAGAATTTCGTGTCGATGGGGTCTTTGTTTCTAGGTATTTGGAGGTTGGTTTGGGTTTGGGGGATACCTAGTTGATGCTTAGATTTTGAAATTTCCGTTTTGGATGAGTTTTCATACTAAAACAATTAGGTTTGCGAAACCGGGATACCTAGTAGTGTGGCATGCTCCAAACGAGCAGATTGATGCTTAATGTTTTGAATTTCTGTGGTTGTGTGAATTTCTACGTTGTTTGCCGCGCCTAATTGGGAATTAGATTTCAACATGACAAAAATGCATTCCCTTCGATGGTCCTGAGTCAGATTTCAACACTACCTAATGGCTTGCTGCTTCGTTGCTTTTGCACTAGTCCTTGCTAATTGTGTAATTTGTGTATGTGCTTCCAGTGACAGAGCTATCCCGTCATCAAATATTGACTTGCATTCTGCTCATTGCTTCCGGAATCTAGAAAAATGTAAAGTTTGTGGAGATATGGTGCCCAAAAAATATGCGGAAGAACATTACTCGAGCACCCATGCGCCGGTACGTGAATTTACCTTCTTCTCCTACCGAGATTGATGCAGTAATGTGGTGTAAAGTTTTCCTGAAATTTCTAAAATTTTGGTTGAAAAGTTCAATGACATGATTGTGCATGACTATATGTGCGTGTTGGGTGTCACAATTCTATCGGGAAAGTGTCATGGAATAAGTTTATCTAACTAATTGTATTTGCTGTTTGTATGATGATTTCCTTAGAATACCCTATAGATGCTACTCCACCAGTTGAGACACCTGGAACCTAAAATCTTCCAAATCTGAGGCCAGTGTAATAGTATATACTCATATTTAGGCTGGTATGTATGATTCTGCTAAAGCTTCTAGGTAGTATTTGAGGAAGCAAGAATTGTATACCTATATGGAATTTTATGCACCGGACAATTTGATATGTATGATAAGCTATTCTTATTTCAACACCCAGAGTACTTGGGCTAGTTTTGCACAATAAGTTGGTGGCACTTAGGTAGAACACTTCCATGCATGTTGCCTGTACTAGTCAAAGGTTTGAATCTAACATGGCATGCAACTTCAATCTAGGATGTAGGCAGCTTAAATTTGGCTTGTAACTTTTTGGATGGTACTCGTTGAAAGTACAAGCTCAGAAGGCATTCAACTTAGCTCTTCCTTATCAAACTGCTTGTAGGGCTCTTAACTATTTTTCTGGAATAGTATGCTTGATGTAATTTTCATTAAAACATGGCTACCCTCATTTTCCTTATCAAACTGCTTATAGGGCTATAAGTAACTTCCTCTCCAGAGATTCAAATTAATCTGGAAACATACAGTTTATTAACTACGCCTCTTGCAAGAAATATCCACTTTTTTTTTGTATTAGCATGTTCATTTGCAAGAAATATCCACGTTTTTTGTATTAGCATGTTCATTTCAACATGCAATGGAAACAACTCCATTTGCTGCAGCGTCCGCGCACATGGATTTATGCATTGGTGGTTTCTTGCTTTCTTGTTTTCTTGTTTCTGTTACCTTAACAAGCTATAACGATTCATAGGATTTATTAAATAGGAAAGGATAAAAATACTAAGCAATCATTAATGATCAATTCAGCAGATTAGCTAAGTCAATATATTTGAGTAGAATTGGCTTGCATTATAATGGATATATCATACAGTATATAATTTCAATGTTGATGACATGTGTGCTCGAGCAGGTAGCATGTTCACTTTGTAGTGAAACAATGGAACGTGAAATATTAGCTATCCACAAAGGTGAAAACTGCCCTCTAAGAATGGTTACGTGCGAGTTCTGTGAGTTCCCCTTGCCTGCAGTTGATTTAATTGAACATCAGGTACTAACTGTCAATTTTGATATGAAAGGATGACATTATATCAGCACCTTCATCAGCATCAGTTAAGCGTAACTGTGTTTCTTTGTAATTTTAGGAAGTATGCGGTAATCGGACGGAACTTTGTCATCTTTGTAACAGATACATTAGACTGCGAGAAAGGTATAACCATGAAATTAGGTGTAATGGTTTCCCGGATAATACGGTGGGAATTGAAGGATCTTCCAGGTTGGTTCACTATCAATTTGTACTTTAATATATTAATTGGTATATTACATCTTATTTGATTGTGTAAGATAATGAAATATATTGGGAGGAATGCCGTGGAGGAAATCTTCTTGCTTTCTGTTACATAAAGTCAGCCAGCGTATTTATCATTTTTCAATCTTTCTAGGTACAAGCTGATTTACATTCTGTTGAGCATGGTGCTGTAGGCTCATTTTGTGTTCATCCCATCAAGATACCAAATTTAGATTTGATCTGTGTTACAAATAGAAAAGAAACAACCTGGTTGTATCATATTGGCTTCAGTGTGTTTGTTGGTCATGCGAATATTCTACTCGGCATAAAATATCACCATATTTGATCTCCGAGTTATATTCTGTTTATGTCATTAAGACCACTGTCTAAACCATATTAGCGCTTGTATTCATTACTTCTATTTTAGATGCCTTGTTTGAGAATTATGGTGAATGGTGAAGTCTGTATTTGTCATGGTTACTAACCCTGTGATTTTTTATCCGAAGGGATGCTAGGGCAGCTGATAGAGGCCAAGGTGCTCACCGAAGACCAAGGCCTCCAAACGAGTTTTCAAGGAAACGTCTTATATTCACCATTGCACTAACAGGTATTGCTGTTCTATTAGGATCTCTTTTCTTCCAGAGAAAACCAGAGGACAACCAAGTGCATTAGCTGCGGAAAATATACTATTCGGTTATGTAAATTTTCTGGGAGCTACCATCTATGTATCTTTTAAAGCCGTAGCACTGCTGTAATCTTATCTGCATTGAAAAATGATAAATACACTGGCTGACTTTATGCCACTGCCATCTTAAGTACTACTTTGTGAAGTACAAACTATAGCGACGTTTTATACTACAGTTGTTACATACCATAATCTATTTTAAATCTGCAATTGATGAGGATGTTGATTTGTCAAAGGCTGATCGTATTGCTATTGGTAGAGTTTCTAAATTATGCAAAATTGAAAACGGTAGAGAAAATTATCTCAGATTTCCATCATCGGCGACTTCATGCTTGGCTCTTCCTCACCCTTTTATTTGTCTAAAATCTTTCACTTGATGTGATTGTGGTAATATGATTTATTGTTGCGATATTTAAAGAGAGTTGTTGAAATTGACACTTCAAAAACTTATTGCACTCACTTTTTATTTTGAAGTTGAAACTCACTTTCTTCATTGAAAGGGTGCAAGAAGAAGTTTTTGGGAGTGCCAATAACAATATAGACCCCATCTAAATTGTGACTTTGCAAGTAATGAAAGCTAAAAACTAAATGGGGGGTTTCGAATACTAGCATATATGACTATAGAACCAAGGATTAAAATTTTGGGTTCGATGGAAATTTCGATAGCCAAAATTATGGGTAAATTTTGGTGAATTTCTATAGTTTCGAACCTCCAAAATTTTCGAAATTTCAATGGAAATTTTGTTTCTTGTATAGAACATGTATACTCGAGAAGAAATTTGTAGAGCAGAGGATGCCTTAAGATTACAAATAAATGTTATCACCCCTCTTAATTTGCAATTTTCATGTCTCTGAAGTGGCTGAACTTCTCATGGACACTGCCTTGGTGAAACCATCTTCCAGCTGCTCATTTGTTGGGAAAACTTTTGATTCCTTTCCACGAGGTCTCTGATAAATGATGCCTCAGGTCAATGTGGTTGCGAAAAACTGGATTCTTCTTCAAAGATTTCAGACATAATATGACTAGATGGTTGTAGTGTTGGGCTGTTGATCAACTTTGTCCACCCGCATGGCGTATTTAATAGTGAAACTGTAAATAATTTATGTACAGTTGATGTAACATTGAATTCCTTTAATCATTTTAATTAATTTAATCCTCATGTTATGCTTAATTGACGTGTGTGATGGAGTAAGTTGTCCACGTAATAAACATGGTGCTTAAGGATTGCATCTGAAGAATAGGAAACATAAAGTAAAATGAACACAAGAATCTTTATGTGCTTCGATCCGAAAGCCTATTCCATTGAGGTGTATAGTGTTTTCACTATAATCAAAGAGAATACAATTACAAGTGTTTGATCTCTCAACCCCAATGTTTGAAATCGTCGTCTCGCGTAGTGTAGCATATAAGCTCGCTATCGCGTAACGTAAGCTATTTCGCGTTTTTGCGTAAGCTATTTTGGCTTAAAAAAATACATATTATTTTATAATAGCATAGTCATCCATCAAATTTCAAATCTGATCAAACATAGTTCAACAAGATTACCAATATTCAATGATCAAAATAGATAGTTTTAACATGAAAAAGAGAAAATAGTTCAACAAAATTAACTGAGCGGTGGCAGCTTGGGCAGTGATGATGTCGGCGATGGCACAAAGGGCGGTCGACAATGGACTGAAAAAACTTAATTGGGAAAAAAGAGATGTCATGCGGCCAGTGGTAGTAGAACAAAAGAGTTAGGTTTTAAGTTCAGGTTAATCAACTAAAATGACGTCGTTTTGGCTTTTTTTTTTATAAAGAAAACAAAATACCCACATAGCATTCTAATAGAGTAAAATTAGAATAGCGTAGATAGCGTAAAAAAGTGTAAAAACACGTACGCTTTTTTGGTATTACAGTATTAGGCCCTACGCTAAAAAGCGCACTAATGACGCTCTTTTAGAATGCTTTTATAGTTAATCCTCCTAAGATTTATCAATTATACAGAGGTTTGATCTAATTATTACCTAGAATTTATATAAGTTTCTTACTCCTAATTTATATAGTCATACTAAGATTACTAAAACAATTTTCCATTTTAAAGGGATTTTTTATAATAGGAAATTTCCAATACGTGGTAATGTTGCCGCCATTGTCGATCAATGGTCAGATTTCAGGTGTCAGAACAGTCCCAGGTGAAAATAATGTGCCGCGTGTTTCTTAGCCCACTGGGCAGCTTCTGATTGGAGTTTGGAATGTAGAAAAGGTTGGCCCTGAAGTTCATCCATGTTCAAGTTAACTGTCAGATTAATGTGGTCGGCGACGATCAAGCGAACAAACGAAGCAAGAATTGACGGCGCGTTCTCCCGAAAACATGAGAAACCCATCTGTCTCCTGTAAGTGATCAACAACTTTTGACAAACCAAAACATATTGCAGCAAATTGAAAATGTTCGTTTTCAGTTGTCTTCATCAATTCTTAAAGTTTTGATTATAACATGTTTATTAGGAAGAGTCGCATTCGACGAAGAAACTGACCCATCTTACATGCGTTGGTGTTTTTGAGAGTTGGTAGGAAGAATTCCAAAAGCATTGATTGTCTGATGAGAATCTTGTGGTTTTTCAGAAGTTCTTAATCTGGGTTTGTTGCGGTCAAGAAGTTCCAACAGATAACAAAACAAAGGGTCTCAAGCCATGTCATCTGCAGCGGTGCGGTTGCACATTCAAGGTCCCCATGTAAGTCGATTTGTAACCCTTTTGCTTTCTCAATGTGTATTCCCAAATGCTAGGCCACGAGTTGCCAATCTTTTGTTTACGAAAAATGGATGGCTTTTTTTTTTTTTTTTTTTTTTTTTCTCTGTTGTATCAACGTTACCTCAACTTCATTCCTCTGTAGGTGGTGATGGATAATGGTATAGTCCAAGTTACCTTATCGAACCCGGATGGCATTGTCACTGGAATACGGTATAACGGAATTGACAATTTACTCGAGCCTCTTAATAAGGAAACTAATAGAGGGTACATGGTGGCTGTTTTTTTCTTCTTTGTTTGCCTGTCTCCTCTATCCCTTCTCCTCACTTATTCTCTGATTCTCTGTTGTTGTTTAAGAAATTGGAATTGAATTTAGATTTCAAATGATTATGTATGTAGGTATTGGGATCTTGTTTGGAGTGCACCAGGAAGTAAGGGAATATTTGATGTGTATGTATTCCTCCTTTTTTTCTTTATATCAACAGTAGATAGATTTTGAAGTTTTCTAATCATGGAAAGTTTCTGATAACGATACAGGATAAAAGGTACAAATTTTAGGGTTGTAGTGCAGAATGAGGAACAGGTTGAGCTCTCGTTTACAAAAATGTGGGATCATTCCCTTGAGGGGAAATATGTTCCCTTAAATATAGACAAAAGGTGATTGCCGAATTCATATTAAGTTCTTATTTTTATCAGTACAAGCAATTGCAGTTATATCCAAGGATTTGGTACTATTTTAACTCACTTAGTGATTCTGATTATTTTGGCTGCAATGATACTGTTGTCCCTGTTCTATGTAGGTTTATAATGCTTCGCGGTTCCTCGGGCTTCTATTCCTACGCAATTTATGAGCACTTGAAGGATTGGTCTGACTTCGAGATTAGTGAAACCAGAATAACCTTCAAATTAAGAAAAGACAAGTAAACAAAATATACTTCCGTTTTCATTTTAGTAGATATGATTTCCTGTTATGTATGGTTGGTAGATATTCGCTATAAAAAAACTAACAATTGAACCGATGCTGTATAATAGAAAAAAAAAAAATTAGTATTTCCTTTGGTAGGTGAATACTTAGGAATTATGGTCATCTATTGCAGTGAAAATAGGCATTTTGGAATGGGCCTTTTGTCAATATAGTTTCAGACCTGTCGTGGGAACCATAGATATAGATCCTTAGTTTTCTAATATCCATCTTGTTACTTATTTTACCTAAGCTTTTGGTTGGGTCTTTTCCTATCTTTTTCTCAGACGCTCTCTTCTACTTTCTCTTTCTGTTTATTAGATCACCTAGTGTATCCTATAGACTATTCTAGCATGTATATCAATTACTGATGGACTTGATTCGCTAGGTTCCAATATATGGCTGTATCGGACAACAGGCAAAGGTACATGCCCCTACCTGATGACCGATTAGCAGGACGATGCCAAACCCTGGCCTATGGAGAAGCTGTTTTACTTGTCAATCCCAAGATGAAAGAGCTCACAGGGGAGGTATTTCGTCACAATTTTCCTACTGGTTACTGTTATGTTAGATGTTGGCTGGTGGGGGTAGTGGGTGACTATTACTATTAAGACAACTATTCTAACAATTTCTTCAAGTACTTTTATTTTTGAAGTTGTTTTACTTGGCAATCAGTTAGTAGGTCATGGCCCTTCTAAATTATGTAGTGAACTTTGAATGCCCTTCATTATAATATTTGTTTGGAGAGGGAATACAGTGCCTTCTTTTTGTTATATGGAAGGACGGGTTGTGAGTCACTTCTTGAGCTGCAGGTAGATGATAAGTATCAGTACTCATGTGAGAACAAGGATAACAAAGTTCATGGGTGGATATGCACCAACCCACCAACCGGCTTTTGGCAGATCACGCCCAGTGACGAATTCCGATCTGGTGGACCACTAAAACAGAACCTAACCTCACATGTTGGCCCTACCACTCTTGCTGTAAGTGACAACTTTTAGAATTCTGTTGTTATGAACATTTTGCAACGCAGGTTGCTTGCTTATTATAGATGTTTCTATAATTTGGTGGCGTTAAGCTATGATTATGACTTTCTGTTGGTATCATTAGATGTTTCTTAGCGGCCATTATGCGGGACAAGATCTGTGTCCAAAATTTAGAGGTGGTGAACCATGGAAGAAGGTTTTTGGCCCTGTTTTTATCTATGTTAATTCTTCCACAAATAAAGAGGATCCATTTTGGCTATGGGAAGATGCTAAAATACAGGTCATTTTTTTAAAAGCTGTTTTTCTTTCATTCAATAAAGTGAGGTTTGAATTGGAAATTTCTGATGCAAATTGATATTCAGATGATGACAGAAGTACAAAGCTGGCCATATAGTTTCCCAGCTTCTGAGGATTTTCAGAAATCGGATCAACGGGGTAATGTGAATGGTAGACTACTTGCCTTGGACAGGTTGGTACTCAAGATACACTCGCGTGTACTATCAGTTTTTGTTGTTAATAATTGCAATCTGCTCTCCACTGTCAACGTCGATACATGCCTGTAATAAAATTATCCGTTCAAATTCATATCTGTTCACTTAAGGTCTTAACGTATTTGGAAATCTGTGTTTATAATAAGAGGTCGGCTGACATGTTTGGATGCTAAGTTAATTTAAGGTTATGTTGAAGTATGTAATATGTGATTCTCCAATGAAGGTGAATATAATCATATGCTTTCTACCAGGTATCTTTGTGAAGAACTCACACCAGCAAATGGTGCATATGTTGGTCTGGCTCCACCAGGAGATGTAGGGTCATGGCAAAGAGAATGCAAGGTAAGTTTTGTGAAACATCTGTCAGAAATCTATTGTGGTACAGAACACTTGCTGATAGCAATTTCCTATGGCAAAGAAAATTGGCTTTTGCTATTACTAATCTGTTGATTTCCTATTAAGTTATTCTGAATATAGGCCAGCGTTTAATTTGTGTTTTATATGGTGTGAAGTTTACGTTTGGTTGTGCAGTAAACAACAATACACATTTCATGAATTATTTTTTAGCACAGCCTTATGGATAGTTATTAATTGCACTTTTTAGGACTATCAATTCTGGACGAGGGCAGATGACCGTGGCTATTTTTCAATTACTAACATTCGTACTGGCACATATAATCTTTATGCATGGCTACCTGGTTTTATTGGGGATTACCGACATGATGCTGTCATTAACATAACCTCAGGTAATCTTTCCTGAACTTCTGGGAACTCTCTATATTCTCAAGTCATATTGTTTCTATTATTATTGTTTGATTCTCTTTTTTCTTTGTCACAAATTTTGGTTGGTATCTTGTGATGCGGATCTGGATATTCATGCATCAAATGGTAATACAGGTTCTTTTACTGAAATGGGCGATATTGTGTATGAACCCCCAAGAGATGGGCCAACATTGTGGGAGATAGGGATTCCTGATCGTTCTGCTGCAGAGTTTTATGTTCCTGATCCTGATCCTAAATATATTAACAAGATGTTAGTTAACCATCCTGACAGGTAGGATCTCCATTGCAATCCCAGAAAATTCATTGTTCATGGATATTCATAAGTTGATAGTGATCAAAACTCTACTGTGCTCCAACCATGCAAATGATGGGAACATTTTCTAGTGTAAACTCTTCACCTTGAATATCCTTCTTGCAGGTTCAGACAGTATGGGCTGTGGAACAGATATGCTGAGTTATATCCTGATGAAGATTTGGTGTACACTGTCGGTGTGAGTGATTACACTAAAGATTGGTTCTTTGCTCAGGTTCCCAGGTATACTTCTTTTATGTAATGGCTGTTATTGTAAAAAACTTTATCACGTTGATACTCTTGTTCGTTATCTACTGCTCAAAGTCTCATGTACTGCAGACAAAAGGAAACTGGACTTGAAGGAACAACATGGCAAATCAAGTTTGAACTTAAAAATGTAGATCGTAACAGTACATATAAACTGAGACTCGCAATTGCATCTGCAACTCTTGCTGAAGTACAGGTAAACTCATGATTTGTTTTTTCTAACTTATAATTAGTTGTACTCATATTTTCTATGTTCTCGCTTTGAAGATTCGGATCAATGATGCAAATGCAAGGCGCCCTCTATTTACAACTGGACTGATAGGTAGGGATAACTCGATTGCAAGACATGGTATTCGTGGGATCTACTGGCTGTACAACGTGAGTGTACCAGGCGCTCAGCTTGTTGAGGGGAATAATACTATATTTCTGAGACAACCAAGATGCCAGAGTCCTTTCCAAGGGATCATGTACGATTATATTCGGCTTGAAGGTCCCCCATCATGCGGTTCAAGTTCATCTTAGTATGAAATTCATATATTTGTATAGAACCTTTCATATGCGTGTATATACGGCGATTGAATCCTGTGATATACATTTCTATATAAATTTATGTAATGATTGTGGAAAACGAAATATAAATATGTGTGTAGTGATACTAGAAAAAGAAAATAAGTTGGTTGTTTAGAAGGCTGTTTGACTTGCATTGGAGCTTAAGTATATTACATTTGCATTCTCGTGGATTGATCACCCAACCACTACGCCAAAAAATGCTTCAGACGACGCAGAAAATCTGTCATCAGAAGGGAGGAAAAATTTGTCATCTGTCATCTGTTGAATGTATCATACACCCATTATGAAGGATAGTATTTGGCTGCTTTAGAATATTTAGCTGCTCTATACTTTGATGATCTTATTCATGCTCTTGGTTGATGTGCATTGTAATTAAAACTATTCATCTTAATGATTGTACATAATATTAATAATGGAAAAATTTACTCAAATCCGAGATCGTTTGATTATCTAACTTTAGGAAACATATAAACGGTATAATTAGATGTCAGATGAGCGGTTTACATGTTTCACAAAGTTAGATAGCCAAATGATCTCGGATTTGAGTGATTTTTGTAGGAATGATCTTATTTGTATAATCACTAAAATAAATGGTACCGAATATGATACGTGTTAACCGAGAGTATAAAAATGTTGATCAAAGCAGCCCTTGAGCAGCCAAAAATTATCCCATTATGAATTGGGTTGATTGGCTGATTTGTGCTTTTCAACAAGAAATAAAGTGGAGTGGTCTATAGCCCATGATTAAAGGTACGGCAAACTACATTCTATCCCATAAGATTAGGAGGTCAATATCAAATTAAAATATAAAATTTTAATTTCATTAATTTAGACCACTAGTTTTTTTTTTTTATATCAAATTAAACCTCATGATCAAATAAGTTGATTTTTTTTTTCATGATGTGGCATTGTAGGTTCCACAAATACATTAAATTTTATTTTCTCCAACTAGTTGTGAAGAGCATTTTTGATATTCAACAAAACTCTTCCCTTAATCCTTTTTCTCTTCTCGTCAAATATGCCATTCCTTCTCTACTAACCTGCCAAATCTACCAAAGTTTATTTTTTGGTCACATGACATTGTAGGCCTCACAAATATATTAAATTTTGTCTTCACTAACTAACTGACATGCTCATAACAAATTATTCCTTCCAATCATTTTAGCAGGTTATGAGAGAAAGAAAGGGCCGGCTTCATGCGAAGAGGAAAAGGATTGGATTGAAAGGAATAATAAGAGAATACCAGAAATCCCTATGCATTTGTACGACCTACACATCATAAAAATAAACTTTTTTGGTTAGGATGTTTAAATTTATATAATGTGAAAAATTAGTAGTCTAAATTGATGAAATTAAAACTTTATGTATCGTAATGAAATGTGTACGACCTTCAATTTGATGTTGATCCCAAACCATTTTTTAGTTTGCCCTTAAAGGAAATATATGTAATGATCACAATTTTGCATCCATAACACGTACAAAATTGCAGCGTAATGAAATTTTTACTTACAAAGAAGAGCGAGTTTATCGATCTAATGGTTACTGGTGCACTTTTATTTTGTACGAATTCCACAATCCTAAACATGAATCAGCAACATTTGCACCCTAATGTTTGAAAGGTATACAGGGCATGCAAAACAATGTTTGAACAATTTACTAACTGGCCAAAAAAAGGTGGTCTCCCAAACCTTATATCTGCCATGTTTGCGGAAGTTTAATGTTGCTAGTTTGTTACTTAAATTTTGATAATATGAAAACTGCATGCCTTAAGCTAGATTATATCCTTTTAAGCGAGATCTGGGTTGATCATTCCTTTTTCTTTCGGTCGAACTGGTTTTGATCATTCATTTGACAAGTCCACATCATTTATACATAAGTTGTCATAAAAAAAAAGTGCTGATCCGAACAAAATAACTAACGACTGTTGCACGGCTCCTAACAAACAAATGGTGCCGACTAAGTAACGACATTGTTTGCATGCGAAACAAAGGATTGCTTTCTCTCCAGTCCAAGACAACTAAAAGTATGAGCTCAATATTTATATATAAACATTCACATTTTGCCTACACTTATTATTCTTTAGTTTTGTTTCAGGCTTTTATATATCCAAACGTCGTACGTTGTACACACACAAAAACAAATTGTAGAAATTAGCTAGCTAGCTAGCTAACTTCATCATGGCATTGGCACCTCTTGGGGTGAAATTGGTTATTGAAGATCGCCATGTAATTATTCTTCCATTCAAATTTTTTTGTTTTTGTTTTTGTGGAATACTAATTAATGAAGTTGATGGAGAGCATACGGACTGCAGGTGGTGATGGAAAATGGGATTGTGCAAGTGACATTGACAAAGCCAGAGGGAATAGTGACTGGAATACGATTCAACGGCATCGATAACTTGCTAGAGATTCTTAACGAAGAATCTAACCGAGGGTACGCATCCATGTACATAGCATGACAAGTTCACTTAGAAAGAACATACAATATTGTTAAATGTGCGCCCTGTCATATTGTCTTTGGTTTTTATGACTGTCTTTCTAAACATGTAGGTACTGGGATCTTGTTTGGAATTCAGCTACTACTGGAACAACTGGAATATTTGATGTGTAAGGGTCCCAATATTGCTTCTCTCTTTACAACATGGAGCTGAACCTAATAATAATTGTCAAAATAGGGGGTCCATATTGAAATGCTTCTAATTCTAACTCAGTCAGAACTCTCTCAAATTTACGTTTCTTGTTCATTTAAAGCGTTTTTGACATGGTAAGCACCACATATAGCTAGACCGGAGCATGCATTTCCAATCAGACCTTGAATGTCACAAGTTGACAACTAGCTAGCTCTTCGTCTAGTAATATCTCTTCCCAACATCTAAAGCTATATATTTCAAGTTCGAGTTTCCCCACTAGTCTACAACTATATTTTAAAATTTGAGATGGGTTTCGTATATAATCGGTAATATAATCACGTTTTTATTGCTTAATTAGTTTGAAGGGCTTGTTCTTTGATCAACGGGAAATAGGGGCTATGAACTTGAAATCTGTTTCCTTTCCATCATAACACAAAGAGTGTTTGCAAGCAATTTGAATTGTGACAAATAAAAGTCATCACGTTAGCCCCTCTTAAAAATAACTTGATCATGGTACCAATATTATTAATTTTTATTAATACAATAGTACAAAATAATTTCAAACATAATAATGAACACATTTTTGTAACCATTAGTATTATTAATCTTGGTGTGCAGGATAAAAGGAACAAGTTTTGCGGTTATAATTGAAAACGAAGAACAAGTGGAGCTCTCTTTCACAAGAACCTGGGATCCCTCCCAAGAGGGCAAGCTCGTACCCTTAAACATTGATAAAAGGTTCATTCTTGCTCATGATCAATTCGGTATTAAAAAAGCATGATTATACTAAATGTAACTTTCTAGGTTCATCATGCTTCGGGGTTCCTCCGGCTTCTACTCTTACGCCATTTACGAGCACTTGAAGGAATGGCCTGCTTTCGAGCTTGGGGAAACCAGAATTGCCTTCAAGCTCAGAAAAGACAAGTAGGCAAATCCCCTTAACCTAGCTATATTATTATTAATCTAAAGCGCTTTCAGATAACCAAATAATATACCGTATATATTCAACGTTCTCTGATGTTAACCACCACTCTGTATATATATGAACAATTAGGTTTCACTACATGGCCGTGTCAGACAATAGGCAACGGAACATGCCGTTGCCAGATGACCGTTTACCGCCGAGAGGCCAAGCACTAGCCTATCCAGAGGCAGTTCTTCTTGTCAATCCCGTAGAGCCAGAACTGAAAGGAGAAGTAATTATCAATTTCCTCTAATCTTTGGTCAACGCAACATTAGTAATAAATAGGAGCTTGATTAATTAACTTTCCTGTTCGTGCTTGATTATGCACAATTAAATTAATCAATCAGGTGGACGACAAGTACCAATACTCATGTGACAACAAGGACAATAAGGTACATGGGTGGATATGCTCCGACCCGCCCGTCGGCTTTTGGCAAATTACCCCTAGCAGCGAGTTCCGATCTGGTGGGCCCTTTAAACAGAACCTCACGTCCCATGTTGGCCCCACCACCCTTGCAGTAGGTAGACAAACTCAACAACATTGACCATCTCATATATTAATTAGGGACACAAAAGCGTTCATATTCAAGCTCCCACAGCTTAATTATTATTGCTCTGAGAAGATTCTTTCGTTTGCATTTGCAATATCATGATCAGGTGTTTCTAAGCGCTCATTATTCCGGGGAAGATTTGGTGCCGAAATTTGCAGCGGGTGAGGAATGGAAGAAAGTTTTTGGACCGGTTTTCATGTACATTAACTCAGCATACGACGGAGACGACCCGCTTTCGTTATGGGATGATGCTAAGTCACAGGTTTCATTCGATTTATACGTCAACAAATTAACCCACTTTTCTTCAATAATTACTTTAGCTAATTTTCGCAATGAATATCAATCTTCAGATGATGACGGAAGTCCAATGCTGGCCTTACAGCTTCCCGGCATCTGAGGATTTTCCCAAGTCAGACGAACGGGGTAACGTTTGTGGTAGATTACTAATTCGAGACAGGTACGTACATACGTACATGTATTTCTTAATTTCGGATCGTCAAACTTTAGTAAAAGAATAACGCCACTGTCATTTTGATTTTAATTTAGATATGTGAGCGACGACTACATATCGGCCAATGGTGCATATGTTGGCTTAGCCCCGACAGGCGACGTCGGGTCGTGGCAAAGAGAATGCAAGGTGACTGAATTACAAAAACAAGTCCAAGAATTCAAGATTTATTAATATTTGACGCACGTGCTTTTTTAATTACCTTTTGCATTTCTTTTTGCTTGTTATATTATTAGGACTATCAATTCTGGACCACAGCAGATGAAGATGGCTACTTTGTCATCACCGGCGTGCGCACCGGTCGCTATAATCTTAACGCATCGGTCCCTGGGTTTATCGGAGATTATCAGTACGAGCTCGTTGTGCCTATAACCTCAGGTAAATAGATATGGAACACTAATGATGTGATTAATGTAAACTATATATATACCATGTGACATTATTAATGGATTAATTAATTAATACAATATGAATAATTAATATTGCAGGTTGTGAGATTGAGATGGGTGAACTTGTTTATGAAGCTCCTAGAGATGGCCCTACATTATGGGAAATAGGCATTCCTGATCGCTCCGCTGTTGGCTTTTACGTTCCTGATCCGAATCCTAAGTACATTAACAAACTCTTTGTCAATCATCCAGACAGGTAATTAGCATGCTAGCTTCTCCAACTTATATAAATGTGTCAGAGTCAGGATGAGATTTTTACTAGTAAGGAGGAAGGACTAGTTCCACATAATTAAGATATTGATTGCGTCTTTTTCTGGCTTCAATTGTCAGGTTTAGGCAGTATGGTTTGTGGGAAAGATACGCAGAGCTTTACCCTGATCAGGACTTGATTTACACTGTGGGAGTTAGTGACTACAGCAAAGACTGGTTTTTTGCTCAAGTTACCAGGTTCCAGTTCTTCTTATTTTATGATTTTCTTCTCCATGCATAAGTGGCCAGGAGGAATGAATGCCAGAGCTCTTTCAATATTAGAAAAAGCATACCAGTAGACTAACAGCTAATTAGTCGTCCCTCCCCATGTTCTATTTGAATTGTGTCTCTCTTTCGATTCAGAAGTAACTGTAATTGTAACTAAAGCCATTTGGTCTTAGTTTTCGCCTTGTGGCATTTTGTTGTTTTTATAAATAACAGGAAAAGAGGCGACAATAAGTATCAAGGAACCACTTGGCAAATCAAATTCAAGCTTGACAATGTAGACCAGAGTGGCCCCTATAAGCTCAGACTAGCACTTGCATCTTCAACTCTCTGTGAACTACAGGTACGTTATTGATAGTTTAAGTGCACCTTAAGGCATAACCCATGACTATTTTATCTTAAATATTGAGTTATGCATATTCTTACTATATGTAGGTTAGGGTCAACGATCCGAAGGCAAACCCTCCTGTGTTCACAAGTGGGTTGATAGGGAGGGACAACTCAGTAGCAAGACATGGAATCCATGGCCTTTACTGGCTTTTCACTGTTGACGTACCGAGTTCCCGGCTCGTTGAGGGAGATAACATCGTGTTTTTGACGCAAGCAAGAGGGATGGGACCTTTTCAAGGGATTATGTACGATTACATTCGTTTCGAAGGTCCGCCGGGACCTCCGAGTTCCAAATGCCAGACAATTTTAGGCTATAACTCATGAAAGATTAATTTGTATATATTAATCGATGAGAGACTAGTATTCATGTTCAAACATACTTATGCCGACATTTTACTTACGAAACTATAATATTTATCAATAATTAGATGAGCTTGATTTATTCTATGATTGGAAATAATGAAGTGGTGATGATCACCGTTATGACTAGCGGGCAAAGTTTATTCTCACTATCTTTAATATATTAATCAATTAATTACATAGATGAGCAGGAAGGCGTAGAGTGAAGAGGACTTCAAATGGGGTGGCTTTATGGTTGGTCATTCCCATCGACTCACCCATGTCCATCGGATCATCCGCCGGAGTTTTGAAACTGTGAAACAAAGAAGCGAGTGTCAATGGCATGATTTTAAGTGCAAGTAGCATGCCGGGACACATTCTTGGTATCTGATTCCTTCGCTTGCTTGTCTTTTGCCAATGTTTTTGGTATAGTTCTTGTTGAGCCTTCTTTAGGGTTTCGCGGTTAATGAGAAGTAGCGCGAAAGTCCAAGTCATTTGCACTACAGTCGCCTCTATGTCGGTGAAGGTTAGAACCTGCAAAGAAAGAACAAGAATCAACTGAACATCCGTAACATTACTAACTTTTTTTGCTCGCCAAATAGTGCGTCAGCGGTACATGTATCTTTTAATGAAAGTAAGTGATCAGTCAAATTTGAATAAATACACAAAAGGAATGTGGATGTAACAAGGATGTAGCTTTATTGACAGTATCAGCATCCTAAGTCGGAGAAATTTCATGACCGGCCACCATCAACACGATCTAGAATCGAAAGGATCACATCCGACTTCACGAAAGTCCGGGCAAACCTCAGAAAATCCATGTACATCTCCTTCGGCATGTAATTGTTCCCTTTGGAATTAAAACTTGTAGCCTCCCCGAATCCCCTCCCCACAATCATCCTAAACACAGTGGTTTCGGTTATGTTATGTCCCCGAACTACTCCTTCATCTCCAGCAACGCCGTGTTCGAACCGCTAGTACATCGGTCATATATCCATTTCACCGACGCCTTCACTGAGGATTCACGAATGTGTTTGAGCATCTCGAGGCGGATGTCAGAGAGGACCTCGAGCATGGTGATCTTGCGAATTTTGGTGGGAGTAGCTGTATCCCATGACTTCGGCGGCGATGAACTTTGGACACCTAGCAAACATGCTTTGTAATTGGTAGTCAAACATTCTTTGGCCATCTCTGAGTTGCTTACTATCAAAGCCTTGTGCATTCTGATCTTCACGGTGAAGATCGGTCCGTACTTACCAGCCATTTTCCCCAATGCCAAATGGGGTGGTTTGGATCGAAGCAAGTGGAAGTGGCCAATTATGGGCCATGCTAGCACGAAACATGATGTATAGTATGTTGTGCTATATATAGTGTGCCCCCAATTATAACACGTATTTCACAAAATAGGCCACAAAGATGTGATATATCTTAGTCAAAAATAATGTCATAAGTTGAAGAAAATCTAACATAGCAGCTAAATAAAATACGCATAACAATTTCTTCTAATGTAAAAAAAATAAAAAATAAAAAATAAAAATTCATTTCCTAAACAAAGGAAACAAGACATGCTCAAATGACAGTGTGATCGTCTTATTGAAATGTTTTTACTTTATAAAGAGCAAACATATAACCCAATGACACAGATTGTATGTCCGTCTTATTTATGGCGTGTTTACTAACTTGAATGGGAATAGAAATACTATGAGTCATTCCCACTCCTGGTGATTCATGTATTTACTAAAATTTGGGAATCAAATTTGTGGTGAGACCCACCACAAAATCAGGAATGTGATTCTTGATTTTCAAGGAATGGGACTCCCTGGGTTGAGCTGGTATTGGAATTCCTGGAGATTAATTCCACCAGGAATGAAAATTTTATACCTAAAATCTAATAATCTGCAAAACACTTCTACCCATGCAAAAAAAATAAATTCTTATAGCCTCGTATAAGAAACAAACCCAAGTAGCTATGTTCTTTTCCTCTTCTCACGCCTTATGTCTTAGTAATATTGCTTATATAGAACAAAGTAGCAAACGTTCGGTGGTAGCGGATACTTGTACTTGAAACTTTAATTTTGACCTTTACTTTAAAAAATATTGAAATTTTATATTAAGGGTATTTTAATAATTCCATTGATTTTCTTTCCGATTCATGAAAATTAGTAAACAGTTCAATGACAATCACCTTAATTTTCATTCCGATTCCATATAATTAGTAAACTCTTCAATGGGAGTACTTCACTCCGATTCGTACTTATTCTGATTCCTGCTCACTCTGATTCATGTTCATTCTGACTCATGCTCACTTCAACTATGAGTTAGTAAACGTGCCATCAAATGTTTCTGCTACTTCAATTATCAAACTATTCATATACTTTAGTAGCAAGGCGTGGAGTGCCGAAGACTTCAAGTTTTCTGGACTTATGGTTGGTCTAGTTCAAAATTCTTCTCCATATCAACTGGTTCATCCTTCAAGGTTTCGATATTGACCCTGTGGACCAAAGACGCGAGCTCCAACGACATAATCTTGGCGAACAAGACTCCCAAACATATCCTTCTTTCGCTACTAAATAGTATCAACTCGAAAATTCTAACCCTTAACATCAACGTGCTTGTGGATCATGTGAAATCATTCAAGTCGAGCCACTTTTGGGTCGCGCTAGATCTTGAACATGTGGACAAAGAGGCGGGTCTTTGCAGGGAGAAAGGCTTTCCTGCATTCATTGTATAGGTTTTCGGCCAATTAGACATCGCCATATGGCAATATTTATGCTTATATAGTGATATTCGATTGGCCGAAAATCTACAAAATGAGTGTAGTGAAGTCCCTCTTCTTCGTCGAGATGTAGTATCCACCTACTACACAATCTCTGGTGGACTCATAAGGGAATACGAGTGGGCCTGATGGGTATAAATGCAGCTTTTCTTTAATGACGGCTTGGACCTATACCAAGTTGTCGAGGTTGAATTCATTCACCTGATGATCTTTACGGACAACTCGGTCTACTTCTTCTTCTATCTTTCTGCCCTCGAACGTGCTAGTCACATGTGCCGAATTTTGACATAAAATCACCACAATGATGTAATTGATAGTGCCTACCTACCATAGGGCTAGGCATCCCACCCCATTTCCGGAGAACTCGGACTGACAGACCCAATGGGTATCAGTTCAAATGGGTTGTTGACTTTGTTTGGTCAAATGAAACCTGAACTAGACCAAACCAGTCAGATTCCAGCCAATATCAAGTCCGAAAATCTAGAACTTGCAAGTACCCGAACTAGACCGAATATATTATTTATTACTATATTCTTATATTAATAAAATAATGTATTATATATATATATATATATGTTTTTACCCAAAAAAAAAACTTGCAGAAATGCAAGTCGTCTTCTTCCTCCATCGCCACCATTCCTCTATCACCACCACCATATTTCTTCTTCTTCCTCCTCTTCCTCCATCACCACCGTCTTTCTTCTTCTTTTTCTTCCACTTCCTCCATCACCGCCGTCATCCCCGCCCCATACTTCTTCTTTTTCTTCTTCTTCCTCCATCACCGCTCCCATATTTAATTTCTTCCCCATCACCACCGCATCATGAACTTTTGGTATGAAACCCGAAACTAACCCGTTATGCCCCGAATGAATTGGGTACCCGAACCCTCTATTTCGGGAATTCATCCTGCGAAACCCCCTCTAGATGCCTCCGTTATTGGTATCGGTTCCGGAGTTTAGGTCCGGGTACCCTACCCGTGCCAGCCCTAACGACATGTATATTAAATGCTAATTGGCCTAATTTCTTTTCATAGTTTTGAGGGGTCAAATTAAAATTAATTGGGGCAGAATCTGATTTTATATTTTTCAAAGTTGTGCTTCTAATAGTTTTTTTATAACATTCACAAGTTTTATCAAATTTACTTCTAATAATACTATTTTTCACTGCTATAAATATCATTACTCTTTTAATTGCCATATCCAACTCTCAAATGTATATTAGTTTTGGTGATTTTACCGAATCCCTGTGTCATTTCGCATTTGTGTTGTGTATTCGTACATCAAAGGCTAGAACTATACTAAACTGATGCAGGCGCATCTTTCCAACAAAAGTCAATAGGGATTGAAGACCCGAAAGTATCTCAAGTATTACAATTTGAAGTATTTACCTTTTCTGTTATGATTTTTTACTTGTTCAAAAAGACATTAGTATTTTCCTTTTAGTTACCTTCATTTTCTTCCCTAAAGTTTGGACCCTATAAAAGTTTGGCAGTCTAATGATTTCTGATCTTGAAGTTTATGAAGAAATATGAATATGCAGCTATGAGCAGCAACCTTGATTGATGCTTTATCCTGTTTCTCATGTTGAGTCATGTTGAAGGCTCTTGTTCGATACCTCATCCCCATTATAAGCCATGCATAATTGAACCACGCATATAGTATACAAATAACTACTGCATAAGAACATTTACAATGGATCCACTACATTGATTTTAAGTTCAATGTGATAAATTTTGATAAAAAAAGTTCACTATTGGATTTCTATAATTAAAATTTGTTTAAGAGTTCTCTTTTTTCACCCCATATATTTAAAGTACTTGGTGAGAAAAATTAATATATTTTTAAGAGTGCCACGTAGGCAAACTATCCTTAAGAAACCACAAAAGAAATAAATAGGGATGGCAATGGGTCAGGTTGGGGCCGGGGAATACCACCTCCATACCCACCTTCGTTTGTGATTTTTACAGCCATACTGGCATCTCCATACCTATTAAATTTAAATAGGGTATCCCCATACCCGCCTCCACGGAGGTTATTACCTCCATACCCACCTCCATACCCATCCCATATAGGAAAAGAAAAAAAAGAAAGATAATATTAACAATAAAATTTCATAAGCAATCATAATCTATTAAATATTTTTATTTATTTTCATATTTGCATAATTAAAAAGATAAATGGAGAAATTTGACCAGCAGAAATAGCAAGACCCGTAAAAAGGACTCACAAACATATTTGCAATATATAACTGGGTTGGGTTCGGATCGGGGGATCGTAATACCATACCGGCTTCACGGGGATTTTAAAAATCTCCATACCCGCCTCCATCATCATTTACCTCCTCCATACCCGCCCCCCATTAGGGGTGAATGCCTGTGGGTACCCATATCCATGGAGATTTTTGTCATCCCTAGAAATAAATGTTATCAAAGCATGATTAAAGTTCAACCTAAAATTTAACTAAAATCATCAGAGTTAGAGAAAGAAAAATATGGGAGCTACTAGAAACGCCATGTTGCCATGACTCATTAAACTTATGCATTCATATTTGACGAAAACAATAAGGTGTTCACTCGTTCACTGTAGATGCTCTAAAAAAAAAAAAAAAAAAAAAACCCCAAAACCCCGCGACCTAGCCGCCGCCGCTCTCTCTCAAAAAACCCCAAAACCAAAAACCCCCCGCCGCCGCCGGCCCCTTGGCTTGCCTTGGGGTCGGCCGGCCACCCTTCCTCCTCTTTCTAGATCTGATATCCTTCTCCCCTGGTTTAACTCTCTTTGTGGGGTTAGTCGCGGGGGATTGTAGTTTTTTTCATGTTTTTGCTTTTATGTATTTTGCAGGCTTCTCGTTTGAATAAAGGTGTGCAAATCATTGTCTTGCACAAGGCGAATAATGGAAGATCTAAGTTCGGTTTTAACTTATTTGGTCTGTTGTGATGGATTCCATCTAGTGGCGGCGGGTGTAATTTTATTTCTGATTGTTTTGATAGGCATCGAATCTCGATATTTGCCTTGCTTGGCCGGTGTTATTTCAGGTTTTGGGTTTAGCAGGTTCAGATCTCACTCGTTCTAGTTGCCGCTTGTGCAGTGGGTGAGATCTAGTGGCGGCTTGTGCAGTTTCGGGTTTCCCTTCTACCAGGCTTGGCCGGTTTTGTTTGCTTAATCTGAGCTAGTGGCGGCTTGTGCAATTTTCAGATTCAGACTCCTTGAAGGGCTTCGGGATTCAGGTTCACCATGCTTTGCCGGTTTAGTTGTTAAGTTGATTTAGTGGTTTAGTTGTCCTGTAATAGATGTAGTTAATCGGTCAAGTTTTTCTTTTCCGGTTGTACTGATGCCTTCTCTAGCGAGTTGGCTTGCTCCTGCTGCCTAGTTGCAGTGAAGTTATGGGTCCTGTTAGGAGTATAGGCATTCCTTTCGGTCGATGTCTGATTTGTACTCCTTTGTTTGGTTTCGCCAAACGCTTCTATAATATATTTCTATTGATCTAAAAAAAACATCTAAACACTTGAAGCCAAAATCACTTCTGAATTTAAGTTCACCGTAATTAAAAGTGCCAACTCATGTCTAGTCCTCAAATATGGAGTGATTCTAGCCCTCCGACTTCAATTTTTGAATTGGGAGTGATTCTAGCTTTTTGATGTACATGAGCCATAAAGCTCGTCATTATGGAAACAAAAAATATCGGTTTATCTTTCGGAATTCTTTCGAAGAGCCAGCAGAAATCAAGACATATGGAATTCAAAGAGTCTATTTGAATAATGAGTTCACTGAACTCGACTTATTAGTATTGATTATGATACATGTATGAGTCATTAGTGAGAGGGCTAAAGGGTCTATAAATACATTTTCATGTTAAGCTTGTAACGTGGGTTTAAATTGATTATTGAAAACTTTTGAGTTTGATAAACTCGTTCCTTGAGTGCCTTCTCTGTTTAGAGATCGTTTGCTTTTGTTTTCTTGTACTCTACGTTGTAGGGTGGTACTATAAACGAAGTAATTGGGGTTTTCAAGTTTCTCCTTTGCACTAGAAGATAGTGGACCCTACCTATCTATCATTCCCTTCGTTCTATTGTTCCTACCGGGGTTTCTTCCCTACATCACTTTTCGAAATCATTCCAATTAAGTAAACAAAATTAATCACCTATAAACTTTAGCCCCATAAAAATTTCCTCAACTAGATTTAAAAATTTAAAAACAAGAAACGCATCTCCCCTCTAATTGCAACTTAACTATTTCTCAAGTACAATTATATATCCGAATATAAAGTTTTCTCCACCAACGACTAGTGCATGCCCGTCTGGTTCACCAAACACAAAGACTGGTGGTGGTGGCGACAAAGTGAAGAAACCACGAGACAATATTCTATCCAACATTAATTCTTTGTTTCTTGTTCACGGAATCAAAACTTGGCCAGAAGTTTACATCATTACATCTCTCTTGATCACGACCTCTGCTTTTTCACCCTTCAATCACATGTCGACCTTCCATCTCACATTAGGCCCATGGGGACCAAACCCCTACGTCATTTCTCCGATCTCAAACCCAAAACGGCAGCTTTTCGTCAAGTTGTTTGCCACCGTTCTCTTCTTCCAAGCAGTGATTTTCCCGGCTGCCGCACAAAATGCTACCAATTGCCTCAAATTGGATGTACGCGATCGAGATGTGAGTTGCTTTTCAGAATATTCAACGTTTGCATATTCATATGATTTTATAATATATTGGAATAGAAATGTCGCTAAACCAAGTGGTCGTGTTTGAATTTTCACAGTGATGATGTTACGAATGTCGTTTATTACGGTTTTGATATTATTTTCGTGGGCAGGTGGTGATGGACAATGGGATTCTCCGAATGACAATTTCGAAACCAGAGGGGATGGTCACCGGAATACAATATAACGGCGTGGACAACTTGCTTGAACTTCTTAACGAAGATGCCAATAAAGGGTACGGCCGCTTTTGCCATAAATTATTCATTTTTCTTTATTTAATTTAGAATTATAATTTTCTTTATGTAGATCTTGCCATGTTCAAGCTCGACAAAAAAAAACTGAAAAGTGTATTTATGACCTGAAAAGTATAAGGTCTCAAACCGAAAAGTTTAATAAGCATATCATTAATTACTGTGATCATTATGGTGCAGGTACTGGGACTTGGTTTGGAGTGCGCCAGGAATTACAAGGAAAAAAGGACAATTTGATAGGTGCGTTTCCTTTTATTCTCTTTTCTATATTTACACATATAAATTGACATTTCAGACTATAACATATTTCCTAACATGAACAATTAACAATGTAGTTTTGTATCATCTTAAAAGTACGCTGTACAGTTTGATAATATAACAATACTCATGTTAGCCTGCATTTACGAGTGAGCTTAGAAATGAAGCATACAGTTTGCATGCAGGATTGAAGGCACCAATTTTTCGGTGATTGTGGAAAGCGAGGATCAGATAGAGGTTTCATTCACCAGAATGTGGGAGCCCTCTCAAGAGGGCAAGGTGGTTCCTTTAAATATAGACAAAAGGTCAGTTTTTGACAACTGAAAATCAAAGGGTAATTATGTTATTTATATATTAATAGTTGTGTGTGATTAATTCATAATTAAAATGAGATATTTTTTCCAATTTCTAGGTTTGTCATGCTGAGTAACTCGTCAGGGTTCTACACATATGCTATTTATGAGAAATTGAAGGAATGGCCTGCTTTCAACTTGACCAATACCAGGATCGTCTTTAAGCTCAGAAAAGACAAGTAATCATTTCCTCTTCCTCAATTTTCTCATGTGTTAACTTATATTCCCATAATTACCTTTCACTATATATGACTAGCAGTGCAAACCTCTAATTGGACTATATATCGCACTTAATCTATAACGTGAAAAGAAAGCACAATTGAAGTATTTGTTGAATGTGAAAGAGATTACATGGGAATAAGTAACTAATGAATTCAAAAGTGCATCATCAGCATGTGGTCCAACGTACTTAGACTAACGGAACTGGTAATTAAATTCGTAATCTGTATGTTCTATATTGTTATATGATAGAGGGACTCACACTCATTTACATACTACAGGCTAACTTTCTCGTGACGTTTGATGTGAAGACAAATGCTTTCTCGTGAACATAGGAAATCTCACGTAGAACTGAACTGAATAGCAGAGCATAGTGCCAATAAGAAAGCACCAGCTAGCTGTCTGGAAGTCAGCATAATGTGTTACCCCTTATTAGTTGTTGGAATGTAGTGATCAAAGGTTTTGTCTTGGCAAGGCAACTAACCCCCAACCGACTTATATGTCGGATATCGCAACAGATGGCAACAATATCTAGGACAAGATTTGGATCACATGTTTCTATCGAAAATCCCAATAATTGAGTGTTACATAGCGGCATGTGTTTCTTGTGAAGACAAATTTATGTTTCTTATAAGTTATATATAGCATGTATTAAACTACTCAAACTACATATTCAATTTTTGTGTAGGTTTCATTACATGGCGATGTCCGACAATAGGCAAAGATACATGCCGCTTCCCGATGATCGGATCGCAGGAAGAGGCCAAGCCCTAGCTTACCCAGAAGCTGTCTTGCTTGTGAATCCCGTCGAGCCCGAGTTCAAAGGAGAGGTATGTATATTACCTTTCAGAGAAAAGGCTACCGTAGTTTTCTGTACTATCTTTTAAACTAATTTACGTTGGAAATATGGAATTTTTAATATATACTTGTAGGTTGATGACAAGTATCAATACTCAATTGAGAACAAGAACAATCGAGTTCATGGATGGGTATCCACCGACCCTGCCATGGGGTTTTGGCAAATTACTCCCAGTGAAGAATTCAAAACTGGTGGGCCTCTCAAGCAGTGTCTTACTTCCCATGTTGGGCCCACCACTCTTGCTGTAAGTATGTTCGAACATAATATTTTATGCTCTAATAATAAAGAGGAAAAATTACACAAGTCACTTTTGTGCATATACTATCCAAAGTAAACTTTTTTACAATTAATCAACTAAACTCTTATAAGTTGACAGAACACCATCTCCATTTATTTTCCATCTAAGTTGATATGAAGCCTACCACTTGAGAGACACAAGTGCCACTGTTTGAGGTTATATTACCGGAGCTTTTGCAATTCCGGTCGTACATGGATGACGATCTGGACGGTGGAGGGAGATCGGGAGTAGATGGTGAGGGAGGTGATGACGGAGAAGGTGTCGCGGTGGCTTCAATGTCAAATAATGGCCCCCACATGGTTGGTTTAACATCCAAGTTGACATTAAAACAAATGGAGGTGGTGTTCTGTCAACTTATAAGAATGTAGATGGTTAATTGTTAAAAAGTTAGTCCAGATAGTAAATACACGAAAGTGAAAATGTTCAAGTGGTATTTGTGTAATTTTCCCTAATATATATTATTCATGATAATTAACTATACCCAAATTTTAGTCATTAAAATTGATTCGTAACTGACAAGATTTGTGCTAACTTCGATTGAAATGGAACCATTTTTTCAGATATTTCATAGCACGCATTACTCGGGAAAGGACTTGATAATCAATTTCGGGTCCAATGAGCCGTGGAAGAAAGTGTTTGGCCCAATTTTTATCTATCTCAATTCGTTGGTCAGCGGAGAAGTCGACCCCCTTCAGCGACTATGGGAGGACGCCAAACATCAGGTATCAATTATTAAAAACAAATTCAAGTACATTATAATCTTTCTATTTTTAAACTTTAGCATTAAATACTTAATGGGTGACATATATTAATTTTGCAAACTTAACATTTTTTAGATGGAAACGGAAGTTCGAAGCTGGCCATATAAATTTCCAGAGTCGAAGGATTATTTGTCATTTGAGGAACGAGGTGTCATTAATGGCAGATTACTAGTTCGTGATAGGTAACACATTGAGCCCATTACTTAAATTACGATGCTAATTAAAGCCCGTTTGGCAATCCATTTTGGAAGCCCTTTTACCTTGTAGTGCCTTTGTCATGTAGCGATTTTAATTGAGTGTTGTGTAACACTTCTATAGCTATGGTGCTTGTGTAGGTACGTTAGTGATGATGACATACCTGGAAATGGCACTATGGTCGGGTTGGCAGCTCCAGGATATGTCGGATCGTGGCAAAGAGAGGTCAAGGTATAAAACATTGACACTAGTGATCAGTTTCAATATTGGTCTTTGACATGAGTTGTTGATCGATTGATATATATGTGAATGATATAGACATTTCAGCTTGATATGTTTGTACATTAGGGATACCAATTTTGGACCTACGCAGACGAGAAAGGCTTTTTCTCTATCAATGGTGTACGGCCGGGGGACTACAATCTTTATGCTTGGGTCCCTGAATTTATTGGTGATTTCCGATCTGATGCTCTGGTGACCATAACTCCAGGTCTTATTCTTTACCTTTCTCGTTTTCATTTGTATGACGAGGTCATTATAATAATTACACGTCCACTGGATGAATTCATCTATTTAGTTAATAGGTATAACCAAATTCAAACCGGTTACATAAATGGTTATTCAAAAATTAAAATTATATGTGTTAAATGGTTAAAATTCATATCCATAACTATGGATATATTGCCCATCTCTATGTATGACAAAGTAGGTGACCGAAATTAACTTACAACATAACATGTGTTATAAAATTTAAATTATAAATAAAAACTTGTGACATGTTAGAGCATTTCCACCATTTGCCTCAAGGCAAGAGACAAAGGGCAAGGAATATTCCCAAAAGGTGGGGCACTATTCACGGTTGGCACACCATAATAGTAATCGCCTTCCGTTTTTTGTTCCACCCGCAAAAGACAAGGGCAAGGGAAATTACTATTTATTAATTAATTTTTTATTTATTTTTTGAACCAAAAAAAATAGTGTAACCTAGAAATGTTTAATTGAATAAATTTGTTAGTTGAATAAATTTGTTAATTGAATAAATTCGTTAGTTGAAAACATTTGATAGTTGAATAATATAACAGTAAAAAATTTCCGTTGGCGAACAGTAAAAAGTAACAGTAAAAAGCCGACAGGCCTCTACTCCCACGCGCCCAGCTGGCGCATCCCACCCACGTGTCTGATAGAAAAAAAAATAAAAAAAAAGAGTTAGTGCGCTGACGTCAGCTTGCCCAAAGGCAGGCCCAGAGGCAGCTTTCTGCCTTTTGCTCCGACTCTTGCCCTCTCAAACTCAGCAGTAAAAGGTGACTTTTGCACTGGTGGAAACACCAATTTTCACAAGGGCAACATTTTCTTCTTCATCTTGCCCATGCCTCTTGCCCTTGAGGCATGGGTGGAAATGCTCTTATGGTAATGTATCTATCTATTTTTTTTTCTTTTAAATAATGATGTAAAAAGATATCAAATGAGCCGTACTGGTACAAAACACGAGCCTTGGTTTCTTTTTGGCCACGGTTTCGTACTCCTACAATACAAAGTTTCTATATATTCCACAGGTGTTGATTTAGATGTGGGTACACTTGTTTATGAACCACCAAGAAGTGGCCCAACTTTGTGGGAAATAGGCGTCCCAGATCGAACTGCAGCAGAATTTTACGTGCCTGATCCTAATCCCAAGTACATTAACAAACTCTACGTCAACCACCCTGACAGGTTCGATACTAACTAATCAACTTCATTATTTATAATAATCTAATTCTGCATGTTTGATTACTAATGAAATTGATCATATGTCTGTTGCAACTGACAGGTTTAGGCAATATGGATTGTGGGAAAGATATGCAGAATTATATCCTCTGAATGACTTAGTTTACACAGTAGGCGTTAGCGATTACCGAAAAGATTGGTTCTTCGTTCAGGTTACCAGGTAATGTATTTACTTTTTATGTTGTGGTTATTCTACTTGCCTTGTGATTTCAGATTCAACTATTTCAGCTCACAAAAACTTTTGTATCAACCGCAGGAAGAAAGATAATAACACATACGAAGGTTCAACATGGCAGATTAATTTCCAACTCGACAATTTGGACATGACGAACACCACCTACACGCTACGAATAGCACTCGCAACAGTACATCTGTCGGATTTACAAGTATTACTTTTCAACTTTGAAAAACACTTACACTTCTAAACTATCAGTAGTTCACTGCTAAACTTTTGATTCAACTTTTAAAGGTTCGGATCAACGACCTAACAGCAAGCAATCCTCTGTTTTCAACCGGAGAGATTGGAGACGACAACACAATCGCAAGGCATGGAATTCACGGGCTGTATAGGCTGTACAGTGTGGAGATTCCAGGTGCTCTGCTGGTTGAAGGAAACAATACCATTTTCCTAACTCGAGCACTGAGCGCAAGCCCTTTCCAAGGAGTTATGTATGACTATATTCGTTTAGAAGGTCCCCCAGCTTTAAAGAACAACTCTAGGATTTAGTTCTTAGGAACAACTCTAGAAAAATCATTCATCATTGGACCACATTTTTTATTTTAGAATTCTTAATTACCACAGAAAATTTCCGCTAATCAATGCTCTAAGCTTGTGTTTCTATAGTATATTTTTGCTGAAACTTAATGGATTGCTGACAAAGAGTTATGGAGATGTTACAATGCAAAAGCAAGCGAAGAAAACAAGCTTCCTTTCACAACATTATGTACAGATTTGGCACTACTCGAACCACAAAAAGTTCAAGATTACTCAAACAGAAGGACCAGACCTTAGCACCCTCTCTAATTTCTCGGCTTTAGTGTAATCAGTTTGAGTAAGAGAACCAGCAGGAAAAGGAGTGATTTCCACAATAAGATGCGGTGTGGGGAGTTCGTCGAACAGAGCCCTCACATTGTTGCAACACACACTTTCACCATGAGCACTCTCCCTCCTAATTTGACAACCCTGTGAATGCCAAAAGATATTTTGACTAGTAAGATTACATGGCTCTCTGACTACTGCTATGCAGAACCTGACAAAGAACCTTAGTAGAACTAATAGAGAAACTAGCCAATCAATCGATCTAGAATGTGACACGATAAAGGAGATGTGTTTTGCCCAAACAGTTCCTTCAGAGTTGAAGTTACCTTGTGGGAGGTGGCATCTACAAAGTGATCATCGTCTGACAACAAAGAGGCAATGGCTTTCAGAGCACGCCGCCCTTCAGATTTAGATGGTACCCTGTAGTTTCTTCTGAGTGTGCCCTTAGTGGTAGGATGCCATTTGCTCACCAATTTCCTTTTATCAGCTGCATCTTTTGCTGATAAAACATTTGACGACTCAGGGTTCAAAGAATAATAATAGTACTGATGATGAAGGCAATGATGATGGAAGGAAATGAAAATGCAGCTCTACATGAAAAATATGTGAAGTGAAACTTGAAATTAATACTTCCTCAGTCAAAAAACATTTCTTTGCAAAAGCATTGCTTAATAATTTCCATTCAATAAGCTAATCAACAATTCTTCTTTGGCATATGACATGTGCTGGCCTATCTATTCTTTAGCTTTCTTAGTACGATTTCAGGAGGTGATATATGCAACGTTGCAAACCAATATTTATAACCAGTGTTAGACTAATAACAGCGGAAAGAGAAGCTAACAGTATGTTATGAAGAGTACCAACCCTCAACTAACATTAATATTTCTTGAACTTCAAATAGATATATGCTAGCAGCATTCTTGCAGCATTCATATGGCTTTCAGGTGAGAGACAACCACAATATTGATTCTTCATGAGTTACCTTTTCAATATGCAAATGTGTATCCTTTAATAACCATTGTGAATAACAATCCACAGATCTTTTGTTCCATTTTGTCTCTTTTCCAATAAGCAATGACTAAGTATAACAGAAGCAGGCTAAGGAGGGGCAATTACAGGAACCTAGTCAATCAAAGACAAGTAGTTATACCAAAAGCTAATTAAACAATCTATGAAACCACATCCAGTAAAAGGTCAATTAACACTAATGATAGCCCACTTGGCCTTCCAGCATTCTGTTATAGGAAGGGGTAATGCTTCATTGCAGATTGCACTGCCATACCATGTAGGCTCAAGAGATACCTTATCTTTAATCAGAAAGAATGCCCAAAGTATGAGCCTTTCATAAGGCCATGGCAAATTAAAGAAACAACTTAAGTATCTTTTCGCCGGAAAAGTAAAAGATCTGCTCGGTACCCTAGAAAGATGGCCTTATTATTGAGATAAACCCATATATCAGTGCACCCATATGCTTAAGCATCAGAACAAACGAAATTATTGAGATAAACCCATATATCAGTGCACCCATATGCTTAAGCATCAGAACAAACGAAAAAAACTTACGTTCAATAGACATTCTGGTGTGATATCATTAGTCCCATTTGAACCCGAGTAGCAAATAATAGAAAATAAAAGCACATTTATATCTCATCTCCAGGCAACCCAGTGAGGAAAAACCATCAGTCTGCTTTACTTCATTCAAAAAGTCTTTTCCTTCATCTAATTAGCCTTATCTTTGCGTATATGCACCTTTACTAAACATGCTTTAAATTAACTTTCTGTAAATAGAAACACATATACCTGGTTTCCCTTGGATGCTGTTCAACCACTTAGAAAACCCCAAATCAACCGAATCAATCCCAACCCCATCACCACCTTCGGCACTTGCCAAATCTGAAACCAAGTTAAAAAGAACCAAACTTTATCAATTAAAACACCCTATAATTGGTGGCAAAATCTACACCAAATACCCAAGAAAAGCAGACAAAAAAGCATACCCATAAAAGAAAACCACCAAACACAACTTTCTGAAATTCAAAAACACAAACTTGGGCAGCAGAATGTACACCAAATAAGCAATACAAATGAAAACCAACCCATCAAAGAAGTACACCTGAGACAAGAGGATTAGCTTGAGATCCAGCTAGACCAGTCTTCAAGAGTGCATAGAAGACGCAAATTCTGCCAGCCCAAAGAACTGGAGCTTCAAAAAGAGAAGCTCTGTGGGTACTGAGCTTGGAGTTCCTGGGTTTACCACAATGTGATGTTTTGCTCAAAAGGAGCAGTCTTTTAAGGTCATTTGTGGGTTCAACTCCAAGACCAAGGAAAAGGCTTTTGGGAAGAACACAAGTGGAGCTGACAACTTTGAAGTTGGCCGATTGGAAAGTGGACGATGTTGAGGTGGTTTGCACAAGAGAAAGAGGCATTTCTTCGATTTACAGTGAAGACTTCTACTTGGGACAACAAGACACAGGGAGAGAAGAAGATTGCTTTTGGAAATGTGTGATTGTTTGCAACGGCGTCGTGCTTGCCCTTGGAAAGTTTGGTGAATTTTTGGTTCCTTTTAAGCTCTTTTTTTAAGTATTAAGTAGTGTTACTAAGACCCAGTTTGACATTAGTGTGCTTTCACGAAATCATTTGAGAAATTAATTTTTGGGATAATCAGTTTGGCGTTTGATAAACATTATGTCAAAACTGTTTTGAATCAAATAAGGTAATTGTTGTGATGATAATGATCAAATCAGGATTGAGACTATTTATAAACATACTGGCAAGCATTTTATCAAATAAGAGGATCAAAATCGTTTAAAAAATAAACAATATTCATAAGGATCGCAAAAATAAAATAAACTCTTAAGTTGAATGATGTTCGAACAGTCATTTTAAAACGTCTACTCTTCTAAATTTAAAGATTTCAGACTAATGTGAAAAACATGGTCTTGAAAGACTATCAGCTCCCAACGAGCACATTATCCACAAGTCTCAATAGTTGGGTTGGATCTGAATCATGGCGACATGTCTTTTATCCTCTCTTATTGTGGTCAACGTCAAGTCTTTATCTTGTTTAGATGGATATACTTCCTACAGATAGCGTTGTTGTAAGCTTCGAAGAAAACAAATCTCAGAATACCTTCAAGGTCACCAGCAAAGAAAAAGGTGAAATATCCATGATTCATTAGAGCCACCAGAATTATCACAAATAAAATCCCAGCTGGCAAATTTCAACATAAACACAACACTAAACCCCGAAATGACACTATCTAAACACAACAGGAAAAACAGTTGATTATGAAGAAAAAGGTTCCTATAGGTAACAAAAATAAAACAGAGTAAACGGAACCCTGCAATCGAAATATACTTCACGAGAATCACAACCGTAACTAACCATGAGTTTTCAGAATCTTGATAGTTATAAAACAAGACAATAAAGAAAGGAATATTATTAACATAATCTGTCTTTCCTCTGAATTTCTTTCTAAGTTTTCCTTCTCCCAGTACAATATATTTCAAAACAAAAATGTACCAAACGCTAAAATAAGGAACGAAAACTCATTTACAAAACGGAGGGAAACAAAACTATTGCCTCCAAATCTACAGTCTATACAACACCACTGTTGCAAGATGAAAATATATGATCTATGCTATTTACAAGAAAATGCTGTGAAATCAAAATAGGGTGGCCAGGATGGATCACAAACACTTGGCATGCAAAAATCTTTTATATCTTCACAAAGCGTATGTCATTTTGACCAAATGGGGTTCCACAGGCAGGACACTTCCGATGACGGATCTCTAGATTCTTTTGAACACAATAATTGCAAAACAGATGATAGCACTTCACAATAACAACCTGCCATTTAAATAATTAGCACCAACCTCCATCAGTTCATGATAGCATAACACTAGCAATTGATGACAAAAGTAAGTTTATCAAATACTGGTCAGTGGTCAGACAGAGGTATAATGACTCTTACCTCCTTTGGCCTATCAGTACAAACACTGCACTGCAAAATGTTCTTGCAAAATTTTATTTCAGATTGGAGTTTCTGTATTGCAGCCTCCCCAGTTTCAGAGCTCATCTCGTCAACCATGTTGTTCAATTCCGTGAGCTCTTCATCAAGATTCTTCCTCAAGCTTCTGCATAACAAAAATCCAGCTGGTTGGAAGTAGATTTTTAAATTTGACTGTATAACTAACAGATACAGAGTGGCAGAACCTGATCAATAAGTTCGAAGTAACAAGTTTGTGACACTGACTGTATATCGTCCAATCTCATGATCTCTGACCAGCTTATTAGACTATCATAAAATTACACAAGGCATCTAATTCTAGGGTGCATGTCCACACAGAATATTAAAAGCCAAAAGTGTATGTATAAGTAAACAGTTAGACTAGCTTCCTAGACTGCATGCAAGAATGTGTGCACCAACCATAGATAAAGACAAATGGAAAAATCATTACCTTTCATTGTCCAATTCCAATTGGATATCATTGATATCCTGTTGAACAAGTGCATGGCCCTTCTCAGAAGAAGATAGAGCAGATTTCAGCCACTGCAACTCCTTCTCAGCATCAGCAATTTCCCACTTAGCAGTTTCCACGTTGACTACAAGGTGTCTGTTCTCCTCAGTGGATTCTATGGCTTCTGTCAGGCAAGCCTTCATCTACAGGGTGCATATAATGGCTTAAGAAAGGTTCAAACATACAGAACTCGTCTGCATAGGAGAAGCCTTACCTGCTCTTCACCATGGAAAATTCTCGTTTTCTGAGACTCTACTAATGTGTTTACTTGTTGAAGTTGTTTCGTTAATGCCTGCTTATCAGAGAACATAAAGCTCTGTGCTTGTTTTGTCTTCACAGCCTCAGAAACAAGCTGCATTGAAAATCTCGTTTACAAACCAGGAAAACTAGCCAGCACACCAACCAATCAACTTCATAATAATGTGGGTAAGAAAGGCAACACAGATCAAGGAAGAAATGGTAAGGCAGACCTTGATATTGTAGTCATCCCTTTCAGTTACTTGCTGTAACAGATGTTGGTTCTGCGTCTGCATATCTTCATATGCCTCGCCAATGGTCTGCAGGACCACAATAAACTTATCAGAAAGAAATGAGTAAGTAAAGCACAAATGGGAGACCAAAATCAAGACTATCAAGAAATAGAAAATGCAGATATCAATCACATATAAACATCAATAAGGCACCTCAATTTCAGATATATAAGCCTCTGCCTCCTTGTCCTTCATTGTAATAGCCTCGGTAAGCTCCAGAGCGTCCCTACAGATAAAAGTGAAAGAATAGCATTACCAAGATATTAAGCTATCTTAACACACAAATGTCCATAGAAATAATTTAAAAAAAATATCTATGATTGACAGCTAAGAAACAGCATATTAATATAGTTTTTCAGAAAATGCATATTACAAAGTAAAAGTGAACAAATCTATTTAAACAAGATTTTATATAAGATCTTGCAAAAGAGAATAACAGGAGGGAAACTAAAGATTTTATATAAGATCTTGCAAAAGAGAATAACAGGAGGGAAAAAAAACATTTAAATTACGTTTGTAGCTGATGAGAATTTGCAGCCCTTTTTATCGAAAAAGCACGCATATGTCTGACAAATAAACACTTATATGTAGAATTTTAACTACATATACCTACATTTGTTGGTAAGGAACTATATTAAGAACTCAATAACACCCCATTTTGCACTGAGGAAACAACTTACCTCTCAGATTCATCCAGTTTGGCCCTTAACACACTTATTTCAGCTTCTGTAGAAGAAAGCCTTTGCTGACAAGCAGTTTCAGCTTCATAGGCTGCTTTCACCCTCAACTCTAGACTATGTTCATCTAATGCATTTTTAAACATTTCAGCTTGAGAGTTAGCTTTACATTCCGATTCCTTGATTTCCATCAGGTCTCTGAAATATTGAAATTCAAACCTTAAATTTACTGATAGAAAATTCCATATGGAATAACAATAAAAAAATAATCTTGATAAGTAAATAAGAAAACCAGCATAGTTCCATATAGAATCTGTCAAAATTTAGTTGAATCCACTGATGGGATCAATGAAGAAATTACTGCCTTCAAAAAGCTATATCTACCCCAGAAGTAGTTCCCTCACATGACACCCACACAGCTGTTTACCTGCTTTCACAGCTTTCCTGTGCATACAAGTCCAAGAAGATCTGCAATTCCAGCTTTCGTCTCTCCAAATTCTCAATCTACAATAATTTCATTTTTATCAGCTACCAACGGAAGAACAGTTCATGTGTCTTCAAATTCAAAAATCTTTAAACGGTCACACAAACGACATGGACTTTAAGTGCCGCCGAACTCTAGGTACAATCTTTATTCCCCCTATTACTAGGTAATAAGTATGCTCTCATTTTTTATCAAACTCAAATGTATAATCCTTTCACTACCAACCTATATGGCATTTTGATGATTATAAAGGATAAGATACCCACAAGGATATCATTAAATATCACCACCCCAGCATTATTGCCATGAGGATCACACCATAGCATTGCAATTGAGAGTGTCAAAGCATTCATGAAGCCAAAAGATAAAATACCTAAAACAGGGACACAAACACTTAACTATTAAACACAAAGAATACCAGAGGTCTTATAAGGCCCATAGTGAATGTCGAATAGTCAAATAAGATAGAAAGAGAACTAAACAGAAGGTACACGCAGAGAATCTTTATGTAGAGAAGTTGATAAAAAACAAACATACGGTATATTCAAAGCATCGATGCTTGAAAAAGAAAAACATTCTATTATTGAAAGGTCAAAATCGAGAATCATGGATCCAGTTGAGGAGAAGGTAATTATAATAAATAATAGAAGAGAATCTCACCATTTCCTTTAGAGACTTTATCTCTGCCAGCTGTTCCTCGCATTTATCTGCTAAGCTCATTTGCTCATTTGTCTTCCAAAAAGAAATCAGAGAAATTCAGATAGTTTCCACAATTAGATACTATTCACAACTACAAACAGAGTCAAACTACGAATCCAAGAAGCTAGCATTACTTATAAGATGTTTTAATTTTACTCTAAGATCACAAAGAAGTTATCATAAAAATAAGCATGTGTAAGGAAAATTAAGAAGGAAAAAAAAAAAGGAAATTAAAAGTACTATTTTTTTTTTTTTAGAGAAATAAAAGTACTATTCGTGGGTATGTGTGCATGCATGTTTAACCTTGATTTGCCCAGACCTTCACTTCCAAATTGTACAGGTACACTTAATCAGTATCTACCCACAAACTAATGCGGTAGGACTAAACTCAGTCGAAGAGTTAACTAGGAAAGGAAGTAAACCTTCGTACTTAATGAAGCTTTTAATAACCGGGTTTTGTCACGTAAAGTAAGTGTTTCATCTGCTGTTTCCTTCCACCGCTTCACCTGGCTTTCCATCATTCCCATTTCTTTAGTTAATGATGAGGCCATCACACGAAACTCTGCTATAATGTCCTTTCTCCCTACAGCATGGAGGATTTTTACATACCAGAAGCTTTGGTAAATCAGAATTAATTACTACATTACCAAACTCATGAATCTTTACCTGAATCCTGAATAACTTCTTCCATGTTTATCTCAGCGTCATTTTTTTCTTTTGTGCACTGCTGCATCTGGAGCTCTAGTTCATCAATCTTAGAATCAGTACTGTCAATGGCATGCCTTACTACATCTGCTGACTCTACTTTGGCACTAAGGTCATTCGCCCTTCGCACAACATGAGCCCTGTCAGCCTGAAATTAAACTTTTAGAAGATAGAACTACTAGGGCAAGCATCCCAAGCCTCGAATCACACAAAAGAAAAAGCAGTTTAACCTGCAAAGAATCAGTCAATGCTTTGTATCGGTCCAGTTCAGCATTCCAGTGTTGGAGTTGATCCTTTAGCATACTGTACAGTCTTGATGAGTGTACATATTTTTCATCCTTCAGTTCATTCTGTGAGAAATATAGGTTGCTTTATCAAAGATGTCAACAAATAATGAAACCTGAGAAAGTTATGAATATCAGCTATCAAAACTATAAAAATTCAAAATTAAGAACCTGAAAATCTTGCAATTGTTTTGACAGCGTTAGATTTTCTTCTTGCGCCTCTTCATATTCGGAAAGGCGATCGGCTGCTAGTATCTGCAATAAGTGCTCAATCACATGTCCAGATGAGACAGAGAGAAAGAGAGGGCAAGGGAATGACAGGGATAGGGAGATAGGGAGTCGGTGCAAAAGAGGTTTGGTAACACATCTATACCTTTGTTTCCTCGATTGAATTTCTAAGTTCTCGCAAGCTTATTGTCCTTTCTGTTGATTTTTCAGGTGACAAGGTTCCATTCACTCCACTAGAAGTAAGGTTATGCATCCTGGATGCAACATCCTTTTGCATTCTCAAATTCACTAGTTTCCTCCTACTCTCTTCTAATTCAGCCATGCTGTCATCCAGCTCACCTGTCACCCATAAGAACATGTATACAAATACAATACATATTCAACAGACAATCAGACGGTGGCATCACCAAAAATTGATTAACTTTGATACTTTCTCTATGCCAGAAATTGAGCTAATTCGTAAAATATATAGGTATTAAGTTTGATGTTGAGTTTCCCCATGTGCTGTCATGACCTACCCAAAGTAATATGGATGGGATGGGGTGAAATGTAGATCCTAGGTCCAATTTTGATTGTATAGGAAAAGAAGTACATATGCACTGTAGGAGATCATGAGCAGAGTTACAGTCCTGCTAAGTATGCGCATAAAATGCAAAGGGTTGTACATAACCATCTCACAAACCTGTAATGCGCCTAATTTCAGACTGATCAGTTAAATTGCTGCTAAGGTAAGTCCGAACTACATCAGCATATTCTTTCTGCTTCACATGAACAGCATCAAACCCTTCCCTTATATTTTTAGTCTCCCTCTCCATCATATCATCAATCTTAGATAACTGGATGATACAGTCTGAGAATCACACAAAAAACAATTATAACCTTGATCAATACATATTCCCTAATGCCCTAATTTTGTTTATATGTTGGAAAATGAAAATGTATTTGCATCAAATTAGTGTGTACAAAGACGAATTCACAAGGGAACCTCTACCTTCTGTAGATTCCTTTCCATCAAAAGCATGGGCTATCTTCTCTGTGTTTTCCCTATGAGCATAAATGTTATGTTCCAAGTGTTTTAACAACTCCCTAGTAGATGCATGACGCAATGTCAGAGCTTTGTCAACATCATTAACAATTTCATCAGTGCCATTAGCTTCTATAGATTCTCTTTGTAGGAGTCTACAAAGAAACATCTCCTCCGCTGCACATGATGGAATTGAACCTACAAAGCACGCCAGGTCAATCTACAACTTCAATTCAGTCATTAGAAAGAACACAAATGAAAACACAAGTTAGGCTGAAACATCAGATAGGCAGAAGTATACCCCGAGAATAATCATCATCATCCAAAGTTTGCAAGGCATTTTGACTTCCTCCAGCACATAGGCCCAGAAGAATTAAATCATCAACCAACTACACAGAAAGTTAATGAAAAATGCCATCAGGAAAAGTGCATGAGACACTGGTGTACACAGTTGACAACTTGGAAAGTAATGACACACAACCAAACACTGAAGATAACCTGATTCCACAGCTGATTCACTATGATTAACGTGTCATCATAAGAACCTTGCCTATCGTTTAGTTCCTTAATCTTCGCCTCTAGATCCTGTAAATCCTGCTTCTGTTTTTCTATCTGCTGAAGAAGTCTCTGGTTCTGGTATTGGAGAACTGTTGCATCGACCTGGCATTGCATAATAAATACGCAGAAACATCTCAATCCGCTTCCGATTGCAATACTTAACTAAATATGTACACCCCACTCAACAACTGTTATGCTTACATGCATAATCTATCACTTCATTAACTCCATAAACCAGAAAAAGGGTTAGCAACTTCAAAATTAACCATATACTCATTACCCCCAATTACGAAATTGTTAATTCGAAACCCTTTTGCCAATACTCCAACATTTCAATTCATACTTATTTCTCTCAACACTCAATCAACAGCCCCAAAAGCAGCATAATGCAACAGTAACATTTTCAAAAGCGCATGCAAACCAGAAACAGGCCCAATAACTTCAATCACCCTTCAATTACAGTAATTCAAACCACAAATAAAACAGAAAAATCAAACCTTTCGTTCTCAAACCCAAACATCAATTCGAAACAATTAGAGAGAAAGGATGATTACGCTATGGTTATTAGGTTGCGGAGAAGTGGTGGAGCTTCGGGCCATGGCGGACGAGACGGAGTTCAAATGAGGCCTCTTCTTCTGTGGCTCATCAGAGTCCGAATTTTCCATTTAAATTACTGCGCCGGCTTTACGAAATCCACCGCACCATTACAGTTGTCAATTTTCGAGCTCTACGTTTGAAACCCTAGAAGCGGCTTGACGGACTTCCGCTGCTCCGCCGCGACTACGGAGGAGAGGCTTCTCTGTATACTTTGAGACGACGCCGCAGATCACCTCGAATGTCAGAATTGTGAATATGTCTCCAGGACTATTTATATTAAACAAGAAATTAATACAGTAATGAAACATTTTTATTCGTAATTATCAAAAAAAAAATTAAGAAGCTATTCGACTCAATGGTAGAAATTAAAGCATAGTTCAGAAAGTTATCTAGATCAATAACAACTGAATAAGTTATCTAGATCAATAACAAGTGAATACTATTTTGGAAACATAGCGAGCAAGAAATTGAGAGATGGTTAAACATCAATCGATGAATAACCCATTTACTAATTTGGAAACGTAGCGAGCAAGAAATTGAACTCAGTTAAACATGAGTTGGTGAATGATCAGTTTATTAATTTGGAAACGTAGAGTGCAAGAAATTGGAGCTGATTAACATTGGCAAATGAATGACCCATTCACTTATTTGGATTTGTAGCGAGCATGAAATGCAAGTCAATTATTAGTTGCTGGATGACCCATTCACTAATTTGGATTTGTAGCGAGCAAGAGATGTAAGTCAATTATTAATTTGCTGGATGACCTATTTGGACGCGTAGCAAGCAAGAAACTGTAGTCGTTTGAAATTACTCGGAGCAACTAGCATTCCCACAAGACTATAGTTAGATTGGAGCATTCTTATTGATGTATTTACTAATTGTATGAAAGTACATTGACAAATTGATTCTCATTAAAATGTTTACTAATTTGCAAGAAACTAATGTCGAAATAAACGTGAATCTGAAAAGCAAAATCTCGTATCAAAGTGAATCACTCTTATCCAAATACAACATAAACTCTATAAATTAATCTATAATAAAATAATCATCTCTTTTAAATAATAAAGTTGTTCCGGTCTCGAGTAGGGTAAACATTAAAAAATAATAATTAATAATTTCGATGAAATTATAAGACATTTCAAATATGGGTCATTTGTATTATATAGGTTCCAAATATTTTATAAATTTAGAATTAACGAAAAATACTAATAAATTGACTATGATGTTCTCTCAAAATAGGAATGAATAATAGTTTGTCTTGTGCTCAAGTTCAAATTCAACTCATCTTTAATTGTTCACAATGCGCTCAAAAAATTTGAAGTTGTTTTCTAGTATTGTAACAAGAAGTTTTTGAGAGTTTTGTTGCTTGGAGTGCTTCCTTGTGTGACGCTGGTTTGAAAGGTTTTGTATCATCATCAACTTCAAATTCAACTTCATCTTGAGATTGTCCTATCATGTGAATGGTATCATCTACGCTCAAAACCAATATACTGGTATCATTTACACTGAGAAAATTCAAGAATACAAGTTTCTTAATAGTATAAATCAATTCTTACCATTTGTAGACCTCTACACTCATATCTTTTTATAAATTAATAACTCACTAAATTGATAAAATTTAGTGATCTAACGCTATGAATTTATAGAATTTATACTGTATGTAATAATTATGGACTAACGAGGTGAAATTAATTAGAAACCGGCTACTCCTCCATCCGACAACATCCGCCGCTCGTCTCAGCTTCTTATCCCAGCAATGCGTAGGCTCATGTCTTCTGACCCCGTATTGAATTTCGACGAGCACGTCGACCCACGACATGACAACGACAATCCTCACAAACTTGAGCACACAAAGTTCATGGCCTTTGGGGTCGGTGTTTGGAATTCCACGAGGGAAACAACAACAACAAGAAGCACCACTTTGATCAGTTCAGACTTCGCATTGAGGAGGATGCTGCTAGAGTAGATAAGTGGCTGAATTTCTCAGTCGAGAGAGGCGTTAAAGAATTAGACCTTTCCTTGCACTGTGGACAGGCAGTATGAACCTACCTTATATTTTAAGGACAGTAGTAGTTGGGACTATTTCCGCGTGACCTTCCCTTGAGAACCTTTCAATATCGTCATGTCATGATGGCGTGTTTGATATTGGAAATTCCAGGCTCAAATCGTTGAAGATCATCCACTGCATGTTCACTAGACTCTACGTGGACGAAGGTATAAATCTTGAATCTTTTACACTGGTTTCCTTGAGTACGTCTGCTTGGGCGATTGCCGCCAATTGAAATATATCAACGTTCGTGCGCAGCACCTGAAAGAAATTGTACTATTTGAATGCCGAGATATCATGAACGCCACAATCGCTACTCCAAATCTAATTCTCTTTTACTTTGATGGTCTTTTGAAGACCATCATTTCTATGAAAACTCCTAATTTAGAGCAGGCTATAATCGAATGGAGGTCAGGGGTATGTGGGGTAGGAATTACATTACATTAATGACAAGTAAACTAAGGATTTACAAAATCATATCAACATAGTTCAGAACAGTTTCATAAACATATCACATATACTAGCTAATGATATCAGTAATTAAGAACTCATACTAGGAGACATGATTGATTGAGAAGATGTAGCTTCTATCCACTAGCAGAACAAGCTATCCCTCTTAATAGGCCGGTGTTATACGTAAACGATGGTTTCTGTGTTAATAGGGACCCGACTTATATAGGCTAAGAGTCATGTTTTTAACCTATTACTAATCAACTATGACTCTAACTTGAGAAGCCAGCAACAAAATTGATCCGATTACAATAGCATTTATCCGATAGTAGTCTTTATCGAATTAAACTGATAAGAAGTGGTTAACCATAATTCTTACAGATTAGGACCCAGTCACTACTTGAAGTACAAGTCATTTAACCAAAATGGATACTCAATTCTTACATGTGTACCTCTGCAAGTTAGAGGATTCATCTCTTTTCATTTATAAAAAGAAAAGTGGTCTCTCTCACGCGCGTGAGGAGGGTTTACGTGCGATTAGGGTTTCTAAGGTTTCCGTGATCGGTTTTCCCCGGCGGGTCGCTCTCTCTTGCTGTGGCTCCGTTCTAAACTTACTGGGCTGGGTTTTTGAGGGTGAAACATGCGAGTTTGTGTGGTTGTGTTGGGTGGGGCGCTGTAGGGGGCGGTGAACGCTGTAGGGGGGCGTTGGGGGTCTGAGTTGTGGCGGCTTCAATGGAGGATTTGGAGTCGCGTTTCCAATCGAAACTCCGACTCACCGAGAAAGAAAGGGAAGGTGTGCGGATCGATGTGGATGAACTCGAGGAGGGCTGCGGTGGGCGGCATGCTCTCTTGGCACGAGTGCTTACCCGCAAGAAGGTAAACCGGGAGGCTTTCTTGAGCGTGTTTCGGGGGCTGTGGGCAGGGGCTGATGGTGTGATATTAAGAGCGGTAGGCGAGCGGCGCTTTGTGGCAGTGTTCAAATCTGAAAGGGATTGGGCTAGGGTTCTCGACATGGAACCTTGGTCCTTCAAGGGGGATTTGGTGGCCCTATCGGCTGTGTCTCATGGGCAGGATACGTTGGAGGAGGATCGATGGGAATGTAAGTTTTGGGTGCAAATTCACGGCATACCGATCCTAGCGTTGTCACAGCGGGTGGTGAATAAGATCGGGGCGATAATGGGTGAGGTTCAGCCGCCGACCAAGCTTCATGGGGAGGAGGTTTGGGGCTGTGTTGGTCGGGTTCGTGTGCGCGTGGATGTGTCTCAACCACTTATGCGAGGTACATTTGTGGATTTCCCTAAGGAGGGTCGGCGATGGGTGGACTTCCGCTATGAATTCCTTCCCGAATATTGCTTGGTATGTGGGTGCTTGGGACATCCAAGCCGTGAGTGTGAAGTGAGGATAGTGGAAGAGATGCAGACGGAAGGTTTCCTTGGGGAAGTCATGATCTCCCGAGCTTACAAAGGACTTGATGCGGTGGAGGATATCAATGGGAAACGGCTGCGGTCTGCTTCGCAGCGAGCTCCTTCCTCGTTGTCCGGGAAGTGGAAGGGGAGTTCATCTCCGAGGCGTGGAAACAGCGAGGTTCAGCAGGAACTAAATCCGACAGGAAGCAGGGACTCAGGGGAAACAGTCTCATCTCCCATTAAGGATACGCCGGCGCCGAATGCAATTGCTGAAAAGATTAGAAGGGAGAGGGAGGAGAATCGAAGGAAAACTAATCTATTGGCAAAGGCTTGGGAGGCCGGTTTAATTGGAAAGGGTGGTGTGCTAGTGGAGAGATCAGGGGAGGATATGGAGTTCTCTCCCGTGACCGAGGATGAGGTTTCTTGGACGGCAAGTCAAGAACATGAGGTTGATCATGCAGCTGTGGGTGGAGGGGACCTAAGCACCTCCACAAGTAGTGATCCTTTTAACCTGATGCCCCTCATCCGGGGCCGAAGTTGGAGAAGGAAGAGTCGGCTTGCTGGTGAGTCGGAAGGTGGTAATCCGTGCGGTGGAAAGCGCGCTCGCTCAGGGGATAAGGAGGGGGGTTGGTTGGAGTTTGGCGACTCTGGGGGGATTGATGAGGCGGAAGAGACGGAGTTTGACCATGGTAAGCGTCGTCGAGTGACGCTTAGTGATGCTGCTGTTGTGGTGGAGGTGACCGGCCATAATCGGTCCCCACGGGATCAATGAGGATCCTCACATGGAATTGTTAGGGCATCGGGAGCGCCTTGACAATTCCGGCATTGGAGGAGCAGGTGAGGCTCCAAGCTCCCGAGATAGTGATTCTGCTTGAGACAAAAAACCATAGTAATCTCTACGCTTTCTTGAAAGGACGGCTTGGTATGGAGGGTATGTTTCCAGTCGAACCACGTGGCCAAAGCGGCGGTATGTGTGTGTTCTGGAAAGATACACGGAGTGTGGAGGTTGGTGGTTTTTGTAATTTCTTTATTGAGATGGTAGTTTTGGATGAAAGGAAACAGTTCCGGTGGAGATTGTATGCGGTGTATGCAAGTACGGATGATGGGGTCCGGGAGGAACAATGGAGAGTTCTAGGGAATCGGCTCAAAGGTAGTATTACACCCTACTTACTTTTGGGGGATTTTAATGATATTCTACATGCGGAGGAAAAAGATGGGGGCTTAAGACGGTCAGAGGGGAGTATGCAGAAGTTCCGAGATTTCGTGCTGGAAGGAGGCTTACTGGATCTGGGATTTAGTGGGTTCCCGTTTACTTGGTCCAATAGACGGGAGGATGATCTTATTCAGGAGAGGTTGGATAGGGGCTTGGCGTCTGAGGAATGGGTCTTAGCGTATGACAGGGCATGGTTGGAGCATGTGGTGCTCGAGGGCTCTGACCATGTCATGCTTTCCTTGCGTACGGAGGACCCAGCACCGAGACGACGTAAGCGTTTTGTTTTTGACCCGAGATGGGGTTTTGAGGAGGCTTGTAGTGGGATTGTTCAAGACCGTTGGGGCCGCGGTTTCATGGGGTCTCGGTCTTTTCAGGTTTGTCGGAAGCTGGAATGGGTACGAAAGGGTCTGTGTGATTGGCGAAGGCATAATAACCGGAATTCCAATGTGCGGGCAGTGGGTTTGAGACAAGAGATTCGCCAGGCTCTGCAGGCACCTAACTTTGATGCTACTTTTGTGCATGCGAAAGAACAAGATCTTGAGAGAGCATTGCGTGAGGAAGAACAGTATTGGAAACAGAAGTCGCGCATCCAATGGTTGAAAGATGGGGATAAAAATACGAGGTTTTTCCATGGGAAAACGGTCCAAAGGAGGCGTGCGAATAGATTGCTTGGCTTAGAGGATGAGAGTGGCGAGTGGTGTACTGAGCCTAAGGAGTTGTTGCGGATACCAGTAAGGTACTTCTCTAGCTTGTTCACGTCATCATGGGCCGGCTCAGGTGAGGCCGTGACTGAATGTCTGGAGCCGAAGCTCACTGCTGAGGATAATGCTGGTTTATGTTCGGATGTGACTTATGAGGAAATTCGATGTGCTCTCTTCCAAATTGGCGCCACCAAAGCCCCAGGGCCTGATGGATTTACTAGTGGTTTTTTCCAACATTACTGGGCGACGGTGGGAAGGGAGATTGTGGATATGGTCCAAGCTTTTTGGAGTTCGGGACACATGCTACGCCAGCTGAATCATACACACATCGTGCTTATTCCGAAGGTCTTGAACCCCTGTAAGATGTCTGATTTGCGTCCTATTTCTTTATGCAATGTGGTTTACAAAGTTATTTCGAAAGTCCTTACTAATAGGTTGAAATCAGTTATGCCTTTGGTAATCAGTGAGACACAATCAGCTTTTGTGGCTGATAGACAGATTGTAGATAACATTCTTATAGTGCATGAAGTTCTTCACTCCCTTAAGCAGAAGCATCGGAAGTACCCAGAGATGGCAGTGAAGTTAGATATGGCAAAGGCGTATGACCGAGTGGAGTGGCCCTTTGTTATTGAGGTCATGCGCCGTTTGGGCTTCGCTGACCTGTTTTGTAACAGGATTTACGCATGCATATCTTCTGTCTCTTATAGTGTGGTCATTAATGGGGAATTGTCTGAAGGGTTTACCCCGACAAGGGGATTGCGCCAGGGCGATCCCCTCTCTCCGTTCTTATTTCTGTTTTGTGCTGAAGGTCTTTCGGCTTTGCTGAGATCGAAAGAAAGAAGGGGCGTTTTGCATGGAGTACGGGTCGTCCCGAATGGGACTAGCTTATCCCATCTTTTCTTTGCAGATGACTCGGTTCTCTTATGCCGGGCTACAAGGGATGAAGCAGATCAGTTAATGGGTGCGCTAGAAACATATGGAGCTGTGTCAGGCCAGGTAGTGAATTATGATAAAAGTTCGGTACTTTTTAGTGATACTTGTGATGAGGAGGTTAAGAGACAGGTGGCGGATGTCCTCCCCATAGCTCAAACTGAAGACTTCGGAAAGTATCTTGGGTTACAATCAAATTTTGGAGCCTCAAAACGTGGCATCTTTGAGGCTATCCGGGAAAAAGTTGGGGGTCGAATTCAGGGTTGGGCAGAGCAACTATTATCGAAGGGAGGAAAGGAGGTGTTGTTGCGGTCGGTTGCGATGGCTATGCCAAACTTCGCAATGTCTTGCTTTAAGATACCCATGTATGTGTTAAAGGAATTGAAGCGCATGTTTAGGAGTTTTTGGTGGAGTAGTGGCAACGGGAGGGGTGGGATACCCTATGTAGCGTGGAGTAAAGTGACAAAACCGAAGAGGGAGGGGGGTCTCGGGTTCCGGGACCTAGCTGCTTTTAATCGGGCTTTATTAGCAAAGATTGGTTGGAGAATTGCTAACTCACCCGATGCTTTGCTCTCTCGAATCCTAAAGGAGAAGTATTTCCCTCGTTCCTCATTCCTTGATACCCAGAAGGGAAGAAACACCTCATGGGGATGGAAGGGGATTATGGAAGGTAGGGAAGTCTTGAGGAAAGGTGCTCGGTGGAGAGTTGGAGATGGGAGGCGGATTCGCACTAGACGGGACTCGTGGATCCCGCTTGAAGGTGGTTATCGGGTGACTGGGGCACATAGACGGATGCCGCGTTATGTGCATGGGCTGATTGATCCCGAGACTCGAACATGGCGGACTGATTTAGTTATGGAGGTTTTCAACCAGGATGAAGCAGCAGCAATCACATCTATTCCCCTGAGCCGCTTTGGATTGCAGGATAGGCTGACCTGGTCGTATACTCGGAATGGTGTGTTTAGTGTGAAATCAGGCTATTATGTGGCGCGTGATACATTAGGGCTTGGGGGGGATGAAAGCGTGCAGGTGCCGGCAACGCAAACTTGGAACATGGTATGGCAAATCTTGGCACCGAACAAGATTCGGATTTTTTTGTGGCAGGCCCTTCATGAGGCGGTTGGAGTACGGGCTGTACTCCGGCATAGAAATGTGCAAGTTCCTCTAGAGTGCCCTATGTGCCGTTTGGAGGAGGAGTCCCAATTTCATATGGCGTTTGGTTGCCGTGTCGCTCGACAATTTTGGGATATGTGGTTACCTAATGTGATTGATGGGTCCCTGACTATGGCCCCTTTCCATGTTGTTTGGGATGAGGTGATGAGGCGCAGGCCTGTGGAGTGTGCGATGGGGGACTTTCGGCAGCAGTTGGCGTTTGGGTTGTGGTTTGTGTGGAAGTGGCGGAACTCCTGGGTGTTCGGTAACCGGCCCACCCCTGTCCTTACGATCTTGGATGGGGCTCGGTCTTTGTTGCGGGACTTCCGGGAGGCGAATAGGCGGGCGGTTGGAGAGCATGCTGACATGCCGAGACCCTCACACATAGCTGGAAGCAGGTGGCATAAACCGGAGTGTGGTGTGTTAAAGATTAATATTGATGGCGCTTGGGAGAGCTCTAGTGGACGGGGTGGAGTTGGCTGGGTGGTTCGGGATTTCACGGGGGATCTTAGAATGTGTGGTGGGTTTGGTGGGGGTCTCTACCAGTCGGCATTGGTTGTGGAGGCGGATGCGCTTCGGGAGGCTTTGTTGCTGTGTAAGACGCATGCGTTTGGGAGAGTGGTTTTGGAAAGTGATTGTCAAGTGCTAGTAGACATGGTATCGGGTAAGGTGGAAGTCTTGGTTGAAGTCGACTGTTTATTGCACGATATTCGAGTTCTCCTCGGCGAGCTCGGACCTATACCTATTCTTTATGCTCCTAGATCTTGTAATGTGGCGGCACATACCGTGGCTGCTTTTGTGGCTAGGCAGGGGGGTCGGTTTGTTTGGGATTCGGTTGGTCCCAGTTGGTTGTTTGACACCCTAGCTGCAGAAGCTAATGTATCCATTCGACTTTAGATGAATAAAATTTATCTTCTGGCAAAAAAAAAAAAATCTCTTTTCATTTTGTTTATCTGTTACACAATCCATGTTTAGCAATCAATCCTGACAATTTCCAGTTTGAATTTCATGAATGGTGTAGGCTCTCATTTTTCCAGAAAGTATCAGAAAGGCCTGCTCTTCCCTGTTGCCTAGTGTAAAGAAACTTTAGCTGTATTTGAATTATAACCAACAGAGGCTGCTGGGACTGGATTAAAAGACTCCTTGGTCAGGATAGCACCTTCAGCAGAGATTCTAGTAAAGGTTGATGGAAATTATTTTTTGGCGAGAAAGCAAGCAGTTGGGGTAACCTTTGGTCTGGATAGCACCTTCTGCTTTAATATCCCTTAGCCGTTGGAGCCCCTGGCTTCTTTGAATTTGTGAATTTGTGAATCTATTCTTTACACTTGAGGCCTGTTAAGTGTTTGGCAAACTGCTTATAAGAGTCATGACAGTCCTTGAAACACCAACTAGTTTATGCCAGTTTACACTTTGACTGTGGATGTGTCCTAGTTGAGCTATCTATTTTCTGATAAACAGGCATAGTAGCTCCTCAAATCAAAGCATAGTCCTCATTCTGCATGGGAATCTATCCGAGGCAATAAGCAAATAGCTTTTTAATCAATTGTTAGTTTCTGGCAGCGATGCTCTCATCTATATAATGTTGCCTTACTATTTAAAATGGTACATATAACAAAGCACAAAATAACTATTTTGAAGTACGAATCCATGTAGATGGATGCTATCAATTAACACCAATCACGATGCCATTTTCGGTTGCGGACTTCCAACTCCTAAGAATAGTATCCAACGCATCAAAGAATATTTAGTCGTGCACTTGTAAACATCACATTGAGATCATCGTACATATCACACACTATTCATGATTTTATTATGCTTTCTTCTGCTTTTTCGTGCATCACGAGTCCTGCACGACTAAGTTGGAAATCAACCACGCCTACGCAAAGAGAAGTGAAAGGAAAGAATGCTTAATTGTTAAGTTGAAGAAAACCCAGCTGCAGTAGTGGTTAAGAGACTGCTTTATATGCAAGCCATTGATGAATGAAAAGCAACATCTTTCAGGACAGTTCAATATGAATAGTTCTTCTTCAAAAGTTCCGCATTCTGAGATTTCTTTCTGCTAAGAAATATATACTCTTATCGATCAATATGTCATCTCCAAGGGTGCAATTGGATATTCGGGACCGCCATGTAAGTCTAATATATATGGTTTAGGCTTTTTAATCTGTCTGGCTGGATGAATTAATGGTGTATGACTTGGGTGTGCATGTGGTTCAAAGCGATTCACACGATTTCGCTGAGCTAAGTCGTGTAATTATTGCCTAACGTAATTGTAAAACTCAGCAAACACATATCTGTACAACACAGATTGTGAATTGACTAGTTTTTCTATCTTCTATTTCATGGATAGGTTTTATCTAGAATAGGTAGTGTAACAGAGAGAGGTGTTTCGGAACACATAGGTTGAGTTGAAATCATACTAATTTCAATTAACAACTCGTCTATATCGATCATAAACACACGTACGTGCATTTTTCTGCACTAAGTGTTGAAACCTCTAATTAAATATATTTCACAAGCAGGTAGTTATGAATAATGGCATTCTCCAAGTCACATTATCGAAGCCAGATGGAATTGTTACCGCAATAAAATATAACGGCATCGACAACGTGCTCGAAGTTCTTAATGAAGAAGTTAATCGAGGGTACTACTCTGGTCTATTAGTACCTATTACCAAATTAAATCTCGAATTTCTGATAATCCTGTCAATATTTAGAAAGTAAACGCAAGTTTATTTTTGCATCTAAAGGTATTGGGACCTTGTGTGGAGTGAAGCAGGTAGTGTTGGCACAACCGGAACGTTTGACGTGTATGTGAAACTACTCTACCCCTACCTTCGATCATTTCTTTATCGTATTGTGAAGAAAATATCACTGTATATGCAATTTTCTAAATTTCCGCCATTCAATTTTCTAGCTCTTACTTGTTGCATGAATAAACCAATCGAGAATATGCATGTGCAGATTTAAAGGCACTAAATTTAAGGTTATAGTGGAAACCGACGACCAAGTAGAGATATCATTTACAAGAAAGTGGAATCCCTCTCTAAAGGGCAAGCTTGTCCCGCTGAACATAGACAAAAGGTTAGCGTACTGAAAACTCAATTGAGTTCATGTGTTCACTATGGGGTGTTTGGGGGGTCAGATTATGTGATTTGACCCCATGTCTCCATCGGGGACACTAAGACAAAGAGAATGTGTTGATCAATCACATTTCAGGTTTATGATCGACTGTATCGATGCCATGACTTTCAGGTTTATAATGCTTCGAAATTCGTCAGGCTTCTACTCCTACGCCATCTACGAGCACTTGAAAGAATGGCCACCTTTCAATCTTCCCCAGACCAGGATCGTATTCAAGCTTCGAAAAGAAAAGTAGCCAAATATTTTCCTTTCGTATATGATTGAGATTTTGTCTTGTTAATTAGAATACACAACTCATAATCAAAGTGAGCTAAACAATTAGATCTGTATAACTGGCACTCACTGATCCTAATGGTTCATTTAATATCCATGGTGAATAACCAGGTTTCACTACATGGCAATAGCGGACAACAGGCAAAGATACATGCCCCTTCCTGATGACAGATTACCGGATAGATGTCAAGTCTTAGCGTGGCCGGAGGCCGTACTGCTTGTCGATCCTATAGAGCCAGAGTTCAAGGGAGAGGTAGGCATCTTCATACAGTTAATAAAAAAGTTTTACGACTGCAATGTTAAAGGGAGTAGAAAATGATTTACTGTACAAATATTGGACCTCATTCGAGTTCTAGAAAATTTCGTTCGTTCCTTTTCTTATGAAAACAACTGTAGGTGGATGACAAATATGAATACTCAAGCGAGAACCAAAACCTGCGGGTCCACGGCTGGATATGTACGGACCCGCCGGTCGGGTTCTGGCATATAAACCCAAGTGATGAGTTCCGATCCGGTGGACCTCTCAAACAGAACCTCACCTCCCATGTCGGCCCCACATGTCTTGCTGTAAGTGAAATATATAACTCTAAGTTACTAATTATGGGATACCATACCACTAGTATTCCAATTTTGTAAACCGTAATGAATATGACACTGATATGAAAATGTCAGGTACTGTGTCCTTTTAGGACCAGACTCTAATATGAGTACCAAATCATTATCCTGATCAATATTAATTAGTGTGTTCAACTTATGATTCACTAAGCAAAATCTCTTATTCCTATTTTTATTGAACCGTGATATTAATCAACATGCAACAATTCAGATGTTTCTTAGTGCTCACTACTCAGGGGAGGACCTAGTAATGAAGATAAAACCAGATGAGCCCTGGAAGAAAGTTTTTGGGCCTGTTTTTATCTATCTCAATTCTGTAGCCAAAACAACCGATGACCCAATACCAGCACTCTGGGAGGATGCGAAAAGCCAGGTTTTCTTTAGGACATCCTTTGCCAAGAATTTACAAATGAAAACCTATAATTGCATTCAATGACACAACTTTATTTTGAACATTCAGATGATGACGGAAGTGAAAAGTTGGCCTTATGAGTTTCCTGCTTCCAAGGATTTTCCCAGGTCTGATCAACGGGGGAATGTCACTGGTCGAATACAGGTTCGAGATAGGTAAGTCAACCAATAGGGTATGAACATGTATTACCTACCCATAAATGACTCATTAGAGGGATATGATTAGACCAATCTGATGGTACAATACACGTAAACGTTTATATGTCAAATGCGTAACATGAGCACTAGATAGTGTAATTGGACACCAAATGCGACATTTTATTATCCATGATCACCTAACTGAGTGTGACCATACCTACAAACTTTAGTCTTTCTTACAATATTGCCCTCGATTTGATTAATGCTTCACTTACAAATTACATAAACTATACCTTTCTTTCCTACAAAAATACTGTACTTGTCTAGGTATGTCAGTGATGATTACATACCCGGGAAGGGTGCTTATGTGGGCTTGGCACCACCAGGAGACGCTGGATCATGGCAAAGAGATTCCAAGGTGACTTTATTTGTGTGCATTTTGTTTCCAACCAACTTGTGCTAATTCCCAAGAAGATACTCAATGCCTGCAAAACATACGAAGATGATAAAATACGCATCAACGACATCATATTATATAATAGAGAACTCTGTTTCCATTCACACTTCGTTTTCTATCAGGGATACCAGTTCTGGACTAAGGCAGATGAGAATGGGAACTACGCTATACATAACATACGTGAGGGTGAATATAACCTTTATGCATGGATTCCTGGTTTTATCGGAGATTATCGACACGATACAACCATTAACATCGTCCCTGGTTAATAATCCTCTTCTTCTGCTGACTTTTATTTCGAAAGTTTGATTTACCTGTCTTTTTGAATCATGACTGAACATAATTCATGTACATTTACTAAGCAGGTGGCGATATTCATGTCGGAGACCTAGTATATGAGCCTCCACGAGATGGACCAACATTGTGGGAAATCGGAATCCCTGATCGTTCTGCTGCTGAATTCTATGTTCCTGATCCTAACCCCAAGTATATCAACAAACTTTATGTCAACCATCCAGACAGGTTAGCTCCACCTCATGCACATTAAGAGGTCACAAATGGTGTCTCGATTGAAGACTAAGATTATGCTACTAGACTGTCAATTTAAACTAACACATCATACTTAGTTGCCAAATATATGGTATAGCACTGGTATAGCAAGAGAACATTTTCCTATTAAGTTTATCAACTACATCATATGAACTTCATCAATTTCTCAATCACGCTTACAGGTTTAGACAGTATGGGCTATGGGAAAGATATGCAGAGTTATACCCTCAGGAAGATTTAGTTTACACTATTGGCACCAGTGACTATACTAAAGATTGGTTCTTTGCTCAAGTTACCAGGTCTAATTCTTCCTACATTTACCTTTCTTCGTCGATCTGTTTCATTCTACTACCCCAAAAAAAAAAAGATTTCTCCAGAGTTTGACAGGTCTTGTGTTTGTAATAGGAAGAAAGACGAAAGCACATACGAAGGCACTACATGGCAAATCAAGTTTCAACTTGACAATGTCAATGAGAGTAAAACCTTCAAACTTCGAATAGCCCTTGCTACTGCGAACATTGCAGAATTACAGGTATAGCATTGACGTTTAACCGTGCTACTGATACTACTCATGAACCTAAACTTCCATAATAAAATCATAACAAATAATAGACTGCCATTAATCAAAAACTGTTGGTCAGTATTAGTTTCATTTGAAGATCAACTCACCGTCAATTTGGCAATCTTTCCTCTTTTTCTCAATGAAGGTTCGTATAAATGATTCCAAGGCAGACCCTCCTCTGTTTACAACTGGAGTGATTGGAAACGACAACACAATTGCTAGACATGGAATTCACGGGCTCTACTGGCTGTATAACATAACCATACCAGGCACATTGCTCGTGCGAGGAAACAATACATTGTTTCTAACACAAGCAATGAGCACCGGCCGTCTGGCCGCTTTCCAGGGCCTTATGTATGACTATATTCGTTTCGAAGGCCCATCATCTTCTACTAAAAAGGAAGACTAATTTTAGTGATTATTTGTATTGTTATTGTAGTGATTATTTGTATTGTTATTGTGTTTCATACATGTTGGACATACGAGATCATTTGTTACTTGGGATCAATCTAGGTTTATATTATAAGTTGAACTAACTCTTAGCATATGTAAACTAACATTTCTCACTATATTCGAAAATTGGACACTAGGGAGACTAGCATTGAAATCAAACAGAATATTCCAATGACCAAAACAACTATAGAAGACTGGTTGTTAGAGCATTACACAGATTTGTTTAGACCCTTTTTGGCATCCTCTGCTGCATCAGCAGCTTCAACTTGCATTTTTGCTGTTTGCAGCTCGGCTTGCGCTGCTTCTTGCTCGTTTTTTGCCGTCAATTTCTTAGCCTGCTCCCAAAACCAACCGCATCAAATATTAGTATAGCAATTTTATAAGGTTACAGACATGTTCGTTATAAAAAGGCCTAAGCGATGTGAAGTGTATATTAACCTGGCCGACGAAGAATGCCTTGAAATTGCGAAAGCCCTCTTGCAACGAAGCAGTGAAAAACAAGCGATCCTTCTTCATGCGAGACATGCTTGACCCGCTGTCGGCGGCGTTACTGGTGGTTGGTGGCGGCGGTGCGCTCATCTCTTCAGCAGTAGTTTTCCCAAATCCGAAGACAGAAGATATCTGGACCAACAAATAGTTTCGTGAATCAAATTCTCTAGTTTGCATTTGTATATAAGATGGTAGCTCAGTTGGACACGTTTTTGTAGCCTTTGCAGAGTCATACGTGGCAGCTTAATTACATTACCCGTGTGGGTTCTGTGGGGGCTAGAGTGCAGGGAAAGATGATGATGATTAAGGACTTTATAATATAATTAGTTTAAGCTAGTTTTAAAATAGAAGTATTTGTGGCTATTTGCCCCTAATAAGACGGGTTTGGAGAAGCCAAACATGAAGATGAGTAAAGAGTGTGTGATGGTGGAGAGTATGAGGATTTTTAAAATACTTATCACAGATGTAAAGAGTGTGATATTATTATCTACCTATTCGAATTCGAGCCAATGATAAAATGAGTAATTCATAAAAAAGTTGTCTTTATGGGTTAATCTTTGCGAGAACATTTTGCTTATGAGTACCTTTTTTAAAAGGGACAATAGCCCCTAAGGACAAAAAAAATACCTCAATTCTATGTAAAGACAATTATTTTAAATAATTTCCTAGTATGACAAAATAATAATTGGACCAATCAAAGATTAGCACGTGAACAGTTGTCGGTGAACAGTACCACGCGCGCGTGAATAGTACCGCGCTTGAACAGCAACACAGAAACAGTTCTTTCTATCGAACACAGAAACAGTTAACTGTTTCTGCCAAACACAGAAACAGTTCTGTCAACACATAAACATTTATGCAAAACACAGAAACAGTTCTGTCAACACACAGAAACAGTTTTTGTCAAACATAGAAACAGTTAACTGTTTCTGAGTAACTGTTTCTGCCAAACTCAGAAACAGTTAACTGTTTCTGCCAAACTCAGAAACAGTTAACTGTTTCTGTCAAACACAGAAACATTTAATTGTTTCTGACAAACACAGAAACAGTTCATGCCAATACAGAAACAGTTCATGCAAACACAGAAGCAGTTCATGCAAACACAGAAACAGTTCATGCTAACACAGAAACAGTTCATACAAACACAGAAACAGTTCATACAACACAAACACAGAAACAGTTTGTGACTCAACGCCTCGTTTCAATCATTGAAATACACAACCTACCTGCAATCTAATTCAAAATTCATCTAAATTCAACACAAATATGATCCAAATTTTGTTCTATTCAAGATCAACAATCATTAAAATTCAACTAAGATATTTTATCAAATAATCACTAAAAATATACAACAAAAGCAACAAAGCAGCCATTTGGCATAATCATAATGCTTCCAAGTAATCTCGAACAGTATATTGTTTTTTTTTTAACTAGAAATCTAAGTAAAACCACCAAACCAAAATGAGACACTGGATTTACAACATTAATTCAAAATAACCCGCAGTTAAGAAAAAACCAAGGCCAAAACCCAAAGCAAACCCAAACTAAAATAGGACCCAACCACAAAAGGGCGGAGCCGACAACGTTGAGTGCTGTTGGGCTCAGAATTTGCGCTCCAAATGGAGAAATCACCCAACCCAAATGAGATCTGAATTGAAATTGGGCAAAAATCCATATGTTTGACAGTAGTAGGCGACACAAGAAGGAGCGGAAAGCAAGCTAAAACAAGCGGCGACAGTCGCCGGAACAAAAACCAAAGAATTGGAACAAGTTGTCGGTCTCCGCCACGAATCGGAAGCAATCGGGGGTCTCCTCAATCAGCACGTCGGCGTCAGCGGGGAAGGGGAGCTCGAGGACGCGGCTGAAGAATTGGAGGAGTGAGAAAATGAAGGCAGCATAAATAAAATGGAGATTTCGGAAGAGGAGAGAGGACGAGGGGCGAGGAAGAAGAGGAGCGTGAAAGTGTTTTCTACGGGCGCGTGAAGAGGTAAGTATGACACATATTGGTTTGTCCTTGTAGGAAATTATTTGAAATTCACGTCCTATGATAGAATGATGAGTTGTTTTATGTCCTTGTGAGTTATTATTCCTTTTTAAAATTCCGCAGACATGGAGATGTTCAATGAATTAGCATTGCTTGGGAAATTTTATTGTTAATCCTATGTACTATATATATATATATATATATATATATATATTTTACTTGGGCCGGGTTAATAGAGGGGGATATGGAGGTAGTAACTTCTACGGAAGCGAGGATGAGGATATTCAATTAAAAATTAGTGAGTATGAATACAGATATGATCGCAAATGGAGTTGGGGATAGGGTGGTACCCCCGGTCCCGACTCAATCCATTGCCATCCCTAGCTATTCCCAAACTTCCCATTATTTTTATCTATCTTATTGTAACAATGATCGAATCTGTTCTCTTTATCAATTATCTAGTATGAAAAAGAGCATAAAATGAAATAGAATAACCAACATTCACTTTACCCTATTGAATTACTTGTACTTGTCGATGCCATTCATTTTTTTATGAATATACGTCGTTTTCCAAAAGCAAAAGTGGTAAAAAGCTCGTGAACCGCCCTACGTGTCGTCAAAAATAAGTTAGCCACCATGATTTGCCACCTGATGCTGATGTCTTGAGTTTCGGTTCGGAAAAGATAGAGCGCAAAAGAACCGACTCCCACAAAAGTAAAAGAACAGCAGATGAAGGGTATATCCGTACTTCCGAACCGTCTCCAGACCGTCTCGTCTATATAAACCCCAGAGCTACAAAAGCTAGGTATAAAAAGCCCCAAATTTCTGCGCTCTCAAATCTCGCCCAGAACCAACGTTCTCCAAACACCCAACAAGAAACCCAAACCTCGTCGCCACCAAATCTCTGTAAAAATCCAATTTTCCCTTTCTCGATTAATCGATTTCCGATAAATTTCAATCTGAAATCTCGTCGTCTTTTGTGTCGAATTTGTGACAGATCGAACCAGAAATGGCGACGTTTGAGCTCTACAGGCGGTCGACCATCGGAATGTGCTTGACCGACACGTTGGACGAGATGGTTCTCAACGGCACGCTCAGTCCCGAACTCGCTATTCAGGTCCTCGTCCAGTTCGACAAGGTAACAATTGATAGATTTTCGGTTTTTCTTGTGATTGTATTTTCGTGATTGATTGATTTTCTGATGGGTTTTCGATATAGTCGATGACTGAAGCACTGGAGACACAGGTGAAAAACAAAGTCATCATCAAGGTAACTTTCCCCTCTTTCAGTTTTTATCTGTTTATGGTTTTATGCTTTGAGTGAAGTTGTGGAGTTTTCGGATTCGTATGAATTGATGGTCTTTTTATGCTTGTTTTCGATCTTTGGTGCTCGAAAATTGGGTCGAGAATAAGTATGTATGTAGCTGAGTGAATTTGTGCTATAGAACTTAGTAGTGCTATGTTCATATTATACCTGGTGCTATTAACAAAGTGCTTGTTTTGCTGGTTTGTTAGTGCTGTGTAAATTGGAAAGGGGTTTTTGTTTGCCCTGCCTGCCCTCGAGCCCGAATTTCAGTTTTGGTTCATCTTAGGTCTGCACAGTAGTCATATGGGACATGGAGTTCTCTATTTTCTTCGTTTTGTTGTTCACTTGTTTTCTTCAGCGTTTTGGTTTGTTCTTCAATGTAAATGTATGTTGTCATGCTAATCGCACATGTAGTGAATCAACTGGGCGGTTATCTTTATGGGCATCAGTTTCAGATTACTTGCAGGATATTCCTTTTCACTTAACTGATCTTGATTGGATGGGGATTACATTATGGATTATGTTGTGATATCGTATGCAATTTTTTTTTGCATTGGTCTTTGGACATAGGCGAGCAAGAGAAGTGCATCTTGTTCGCCTGGTCTACTTTGTTTTCTTCTGCATTAAAATTCTAATGTTTCTCATAAATTTTAGGTACAAAGACTGTATTCTGTGCTTAATAACTTAGTACATGTTCACTTAAAAGTCAAATTATTGTTCAAATCTTATTACATGTTAACTTAAAAGTTAAATGATTATGCCGAGATGGATTTATGTGGCATAAATGATGCCTCACAGTTTTCGTGTATCTTCTAAGCTCTAGGCATATTGTCAAAGTTTAAGTGTCAAATCTACATCGAGTGATGATTCCAATTACTCAATATGCCTGATTGTTTGCTATGAACAGATATCAATTAAATGGGCTATATGAATGCGTCCAGGTTGGGGTCAATGGAGTGTTTAATCTCTTTCAAATGATTGATTTTTGATTGAGAAATGGTTTCATTTGTTGGTAATGGGTTAACAGTTACGGATTCAACTTCTGGTCACAAAAGATTTAAAGTTAGTGGTATAATCTGTGTTTGAGAAAGCCCGAAAACCATTATTGCTGAAGTAATTCTGTCAACAGTCACTGACCTATAGGGTAAATTCCTAACCGAAGTTTGAACAATGTCATTTGGACCTTTGTTAGCATGAAAGTGACAGTTGCTACACTTAGGGGTTGTGTCAATCGGGCTTTGTCCTAAACAGGTCATGACAAGAACTCTGCAGCCTTCTTGCCGGCCTGCATGTTATGTGGGTCAGCAGTCCTTTTATATGATAAACCAACAAATTTGTATAGCTTATGTTGATTTTAACTTGTCATTACTAGTGAGCTGACATCAGGTGAACTAAAACTGAAATGAGTTTAAGTCCTATATTGAGTATTTGCGTCAGCAGTCCGATGTTATATTAGGATGAAGCATTATGGTGGACAGCTTTCAGTGTAGTCCTCACTAGGATCCCATAGAAAGAGTGATGTAAGAACAAAGTTTGCTTACCGTCTAGGTTTATCCTGCCTTTTTATCTTCTTTTAGTGGTAATACAGTCTCTTTTGTTTGATTTCCATGAAAAATTCTTCTTTCCTGCCTGTGTACTTCAATTTTTTCGGATATCTCACATTTCTAGGATGATCCCCAAAATAAGAGGAAGACACAGATAAACAGTTCAGCCAGATCTGAAATTTGAATCACGTGTGATTCCCTGATAGTTTCATTGTGTAATATACAGGGACATCTGCACACGTACAGGTTCTGCGACAATGTCTGGACATTCATCCTACAAGATGCGTTGTTCAAGAATGATGATTGCCAGGAAACGGTGGGCCGGGTTAAGATCGTTGCCTGTGATTCCAAGTTGCTCACTCAGTGAGAAATGTATTTGTATATTGTTGATGTTACGCTCTACGACCCAACTATCCATATTGCTGTTTTGATGTTATGAGGCTTCAGACATGTTTGGTCTACTAGGGTTATTTTCAGCACCGTGTACTTAAGCTGAGATCTTTTTCCATTCTGGAGACATGAATGAAAATTATCAACTTCACGTTCCTTTCTTCTCAGAACCTTTAATTTTACTCTCCTGCTCCAACGACCAACGAACATAAATGTGTAAAACAACTCACTCAGGCACCATGACAAGATTTCCCATAGTGAACGGTTGAAAGAAATAAATTAGGACAAACTACAATTTATTCCTCAAGCTTTGTAGGCCTATATCAAATTAGACTACAAGGTTTCAATTTTATCAAATTACCCTTAAAGATTTTCAGGTTTAATCACTTAAAATCACCTTTTCAAATTAACCATATCTATTGTTGATGTGGCATTATAAACCTAAACTAAATTGAATTTTTGTCTTCCTTACGTGCTAATCATGTCTATTGTTGATGTGGCATTGTAAAACCTAAAAAAAGAAATGTTTGGTACAAGATAATTTCTTCATACAAAAAATACCAATGTTAGTGGGTGGGGAAAGACAAAATTCATTTTTTTGTCGTGAATTGCCACTTCAAAAATAAACATAGTCAATTAGACGCAGTGGTTTAAATTGATTGAATTGAGAAACCTTAAAAGATTAAAGTTTATAATTGTGAAATCTTTTAGTTTAATTTGATAGATTCCCAAATCTTATGGTAAATTGTAGTTTACCCAATAAATTAAGGTTATGTTCATTAAATACGTGGCACAATACAAGGCATTAGATTGGCATGTGAAACTTTTCAACGGCTGAGATCTGACCCTTTGTATTGCATCATGTCTTCTTCTTCAGTCAACAGTAGTTCAGTTCAGTCTCTGCATCTTCTTCTGCAAATTCCGGTAATGGCGGAGGCTATAAAATTCGCTCAGCACTCGACCTCGTCCTCCATCGCCAAACCCCTAAAACTCCCATTTACCCGAAACCCATTTACCCAAAAGCCCATTCTACTACAGCTCCGACCCGCCTCCTATAAACCCTTGGTGCTCAGAGCCGCCGCCGCCGCCGCCGTCTCCTCCCAAAACCTCTCCAAAACCCTAGCCCAAGGAGACCCCCGAACGGCGCCGTTTCAGCACTGCTTCTCCAAAGCCTCGGATGGGTTTCTCTACTGCGAGGGCGTCAAGGTCCAGGACGTGGTCGATTCGGTGGTCGAGAAACGCCCATTTTACCTGTACAGCAAGCCCCAGATCACGAGAAATGTCGAGGCCTACAAGGAGGCCTTGGAGGGCTTGAGCTCGGTGATCGGGTACGCGATAAAGGCCAATAACAACTACAAGATTTTGGAGCATTTGAGGCATCTGGGTTGTGGTGCTGTTCTTGTTAGTGGGAATGAGCTCCGTTTGGCTCTTCGTGCCGGCTTTGATCCCACCAGGTCTAAGTTTCTAAATGTATTTGCTTTAATTGGAACAACTTGTATTCTTAGGTTCAAGTGTGGTTTTGAAAATGGGCATGTGTGAATGAGCAGGTGTATTTTTAATGGGAATGGGAAGTCGTTGGAGGACTTGGTTTTGGCTGCCCAAGAAGGTGTTTTCATCAATATCGATAGCGAATTCGACTTGGAGAACATTGTTGCTGCTGCCAGAGTTGCTGGCCAGAGGGTCAATGTGCTGCTTCGGATCAACCCGGACGTAGACCCTCAGGTATGCTACGACTACAATGTAGTCATGTTTTATAGTAACTGAAAGTCCTTATGTGGTCATTTGATGGTTGAGCTGGTTTAAATCCTTATCCATGCTATGCTGCTCGGATATTGGACGCTGGTTAGAATGTTACATCGATACCGGGGCAAAAAAAAACCCTAGGACTTAGTACTATATATACAGTTCTGCTTTCTTTGTATTTATGTATAAGAAATAATACTTTTTTCTAATGATTTTGGCTCAGATATTTCATTATTTCATATTAGTCATCGGTTGGCATGGCAACAAGCAACTTTCTAAGAGTGTCCATGCCTCTTAGTACCGCTACTCAGAAAATACCCATCCTACTAGTTCTGTGGCTTCATTACACAGTTCAAGCTACTGTTTGAAAGTTATTGTAAAGTTGTCTATATGAAAGTGTTTAAATTTTACTTGACTTTCATCCATTTATGCCGATTGAGAATGTGTGTTTCTTTCTCAGGTTCATGCTTATGTTGCTACTGGAAACAAGAATTCCAAGTTTGGTATCAGAAATGAGAAGTTGCAGTGGTTTTTGGATTCTGTGAAGGCACATCCTGATGAGCTAAAACTTGTTGGGGCTCATTGCCATCTTGGATCCACCATTACAAAGGTATTAACCGTAGCTTCGTGTTTATATGCTATAATATGAATTGCACATTGTATAAAGCTGCCTGCAAATCCTTTTTTTTGTATCTTGTGTGAGGTCATTGTGAGACACTTGAGAAAAAAGATAACCAACTGGTTTATACTTCATAAATATAGAATTAAATGTATTTAAAAGTCCAAAGAACGTTTCTGAAGTTACATTTTTGTCTCACTCTCTAATTTTTTTTAATTTCAATTTCTGCTGGTCAGTGATTGTTGCTTGGAAGGCATTTCTTCTTGTTCTTAACCTACTTCTTCTTTTTTCTTGATCTTGATTCACACCCATTTCCGTTACCCAAAATCTAAATCTTTCTCCCATTTTCTTGTATTACTATTACCAGGTCGATATTTTTCGGGATGCTGCAGTTCTAATGGTTAACTACATTGACAAGATCCGGTCTCAAGGTTTTGAAATTGATTACTTAAACATCGGTGGTGGACTTGGAATAGATTACTATCATGCTGGTGCTGTACTTCCGACACCCAGAGATCTCATCACAACTGTGAGTATAATCTCTTTATTAATTGTTTTCTGTTGAAATATGCAATTTATATTTGAATGTGCGATGAGATAATGGATTAATTTAGTATAATGAAAAGGAAGTTCCTTAACCTTCGATAATGCACATGCATGATACCATTCTCCTTGAAACCTCAAGTATAGACTACGAACTTTGATATCCCTTGTGAACCTTAAAGATGCTTGAAATGTAAACTTCTAGGATGGGTCTTCAAAATCTTGACTCCATGTATGACAGTTTCATGTACACAGTGCTAAACAGGATTAAGCCGTGCCAACATGAAATGTTTTGTTTCAAGTTCATTAAGATTCATACCAATGTGATAGGTCTCGTATTGATTAACTATGTTTAACCCCTACAATTGCTTTTGCCCCCCCTCCCCTTGGATTGATTCGGTAGTTGAGACCTTCCCTTGTGGGTATATAGTAATGAAGAAAGCTATCTATCTTACTGAAGTAAAATTCCTCTAAACCTTTTGATGGTGATGTTGTAGGTTCGTGACTTGGTCCTTTCACGAGGTCTAAATCTTATCATTGAACCTGGAAGATCACTTGTTGCAAATTCTTGCTGCTTGGTCAATCGCGTAATAGGTGTCAAAACAAATGGTACCAAGAACTTTATTGTGATTGATGGTAGCATGGCTGAACTGATTCGTCCCAGTCTCTATGATGCCTATCAAGTAAGTTTTCAAGTTTAGTCAGTTAGTCTGCTTTTTGGTGTCAAATTCATTAATATTAGCTGCAGATGGACATCAAACATTTATACTATATGAAGAATATGAAAGTAGATCATGATGCATTTTAATATACATGTTGTATGTGCTTAAATAAACTTTTTCTAGGAATAATTTACTGTGTTCACTTTTCACTGTCTAATGCCTTTTATCAGGTCTGGGCCGTTTTCCTAGGTGTTCCAGATACTTTTATAATTTATTTATACAGTTTGGATCGATTGATTCTTGATTTACCTTTGACCAAATACAGTATGTGTCTTCAGTGATTATCTCATATAATTAAAAGCATTTGTTGTATTAATGCATTGGAAAGCTCTAGACTGTTGTCCCATGACACTAATATTGTTTTCACATGAGGTGCATTGTTGGACTTGGAAATGTCATTAACAGCCATGCTGTTGAACCCATTTAGACTTGCTCTGTTGCTTTCTTTGGATGCATAAAACTGACTTGGTGGTATTTTAATGCAGCATATAGAGCTGATTGCTCCTGCACCAGATGATGCTGAGATTTCAAAGTTTGATGTTGTTGGCCCCGTCTGTGAGTCTGCTGATTTCTTAGGAAAGGATAGAGAACTTCCGACTCCAACGAAGGTAATTTATTAATGGGAGTTTCATAGCTACAACCTTCATCAAATGACGATAATCTTCTTTACTTATCCTGTTTTGGAGGTTTCGTGGATTGGGTTTTGGTTCTTGATTGCTGACCTAGATATTCCAATTTCAGGGAGCTGGTCTGGTTGTTCATGATGCTGGCGCTTACTGCATGAGCATGGCTTCAACTTACAATCTTAAAATGCGTCCTCCAGAGTACTGGGTATGGAAAATTGTCTTCAAACTATCTCTACAACTCAACTCAACCACAGTATCTATGCTCTTTCCAAACACTTATTTCTTAAGAGTTTTTACATTGTTGTTAGGTTGAAGAAAATGGTTCAGTGTTCAAGATCCGGCATGCCGAGACATTTGAAGACCATATGCGATTCTTTGAGGGTCTTTGACCCGAGTCAGCACCAGTTATTGAAGCCAGCAAGTTTCTTCTTATGATGATTAATTGATAGGCTCGTATTGTTTGTATGCGTTAATGTGTAGTTCGAAAACATTTGATCAAATGACGAGTTTTGCTTATGCTTGTGTCAAAATATTTGGGATGCAATGACAGAGTAGCAATGGATTAGTAGCTCATTATTGAGTATTAGTAGCTCATTATTGAGTATTTTATCCGTGCACTTGTTCAATTACCCCATCACCAGTATCACTTTGGTGATGTTCACCTCCAAACCCGCATATAATCGTGACGGGTTATCACTGTCCCGTATCCGTCGTGGGACTAGTAATATTATCCCACAGCGCCCTCTATCCCCTTTTACATTCCATTTAGATTCTTCACAACCAACCTATTTCACCATCTCTAACAACGAAATTTTGGGATAGCTTAAATATTATTTGTCTCAATTTTTTTTTGGGTAAAAACACATCTTTAGGAATGAGGTGGCTAAAGGATTAAAAAGCAACCAATAGGGGTGACTACCTTTAGCTATTTAGGTAGCCCTTTAGCCTTCCATTTTGTGTTACTCACACTAAAAATTTGTCAAGCTTAAATGCAAACCACTCAATCACTAAAGATCATAAAAGTTAGAGATAGTCCAAGTTTTAAAAAAATTATGTTTTTATATAACTAAAATTTAACCATATAGCTTTTTATCTCTTTATTGTTAAAGATGACCCTGAAAGGACAGGTATCCGCGGGGACCCAAGCTCGTGGGGTGGACTAGTGATACGACATTGTTTCATGCCAACTTCAAAGCGCGCCAAGTTGAAAGGTTGCTCTCAGTTGAGCATTTTGGTGTTTTAAAGCTACACATTTGAATCGCTAAAAAATGGTTTCGGAATCAAAAAAACTTTACCCAAAGAAAGAAAGAATCATCGATCGCTTTCAATGCCGCTCTGTTTTCAAATTCCACCACCACTTTCACTTCAGCATCCAATTCTTCCCTTCCCCACACCCCCATTTCAAAACCCCACGCATAAATCTCCCCAACTTCCCGGTTTCACCAGACGACCCCCGCCATGGAAACCACCAGCTCACCGCTGGCCGCCGTGCCCCGGCTCCATCAATTTGATCTCATTGAACGCATGCAACTTCAGGTAATTAATCAATCAAATAACAATTACTGTTCAACATTCAAATAGGTTGTTCTTTTTATCATTGTCTCTGATTCTTTGGTCCTCTTTGTAATGTAGATTAAGGTTTCCGGGTCTTCGAAAGAGCGGAATGTTCGGCTTGAATTTCAGCTCAAAAACTGCACAAACACTTGGGTTCTTCACTGGGGCTGTCTTTTTCGTGGAAATCGGTAAATTAGTCATCAACTTCGAATCGTTTTAACTTGTTTTTCAAGTGTCTGAGTACTTGTGTTATGTGTCAAATGTGAAAATTTGATAAACGTGTGCAGGAACTGGTTCGTTCCCACTGATCGGTCTTCGGGTTCTCAGGCTTACAAGCAAGAAGCATTGCAGACACCATTCACCAAGGTCTTTCAAAACCCATTTTTGAGCGCTGTATTTGTATACTTTGAATCAGACATATAGGCACCACCTGCTATATAGGATTGCTGTTTTGGATTCCTTCTTCTGAAACTTTAGTTGAACGCTCTAACTATGCATGCCAAATTTCAGTTCAGTCCATACCTCTATATGTGTCGTATCCTGTCCACATTAGACGTGATATTTTTGTTGTACATTGTTGTTGGAAAAGTAATTAGATGATGTTATAATTGTTTTTTTTTTTACTTATATGAGTGTCTGTTGCAGAAAGAAGAGTTTTATTTGTTAACCATCGAGTTGCGGGACCCCAACGTGCATGCCATTGAGTTTGTTCTTAAAGATGGCAGTCGTGAGAGATGGTTTGGTTTCTTTCTCCTGTTGCACTGTGAGTTTGCTTCATCTAGCCAAACTCATGCTTGGACACTAATTAGATGTTTATATGTGTTTGCTAGGTTGAAACTAAATCATGGTAACTTCCGGATAGAAATTCCTGAGATGGATCCGACTACTTCAAGTCCACCTATACTTAAAGATCTGATTGAAGGCGAGCACAAGGCCAAGCTGATGAGCTCACCACAACAAGAAAAAGTAATTCCACTTATAGACAAACTTATATCAAATGTGCTTGCCTGTTAAAGTCTGTACCATGCCAATGGACCTTCATATGAATTATTCATGTCCGTTTGTGTATTGGTGACTTTCCTCTATTGTAGCCATGTGTGTTATGCATCTGTTTCAATATGGAATTCACTATTGTTCTGTTCTACTCTGATTAGCGATTTTCCTTTTCCTTCGTTTGAGACTTCAGTCTGATGTGCTTGTTTATTTTGCATTTATCATGTAGCAAGGTTATGGGGATGCTTTAGTAGAGATACAGAGCCAGTTATCAAAAGGAATATCCTTCAATCAGTTGCAGAGCAGTTCTTCAACTTCAAGTTCCAAAAGAATGGCTGATAATAGAGAGCAACTGCGGAGCAACAGACCATATTCTTACACAAGGAAACATAACGTTGAGCAATGGTTGCAAAAATTTTCTACAGGACTGGCCAAAATTGCTAGTATGCCACAATCAGCTCTCATGGATCTTGTAGACAAATCTATGGGAGGCGACGATGTAGTCTCGCGGATAACTTATCATATTGCCAACTATGAGATAGTGTTTAGTTTTCCTCTATTTCCAACCTTATTGTATATCAAAGAGAATGTATACTGTACAGGAAGCTCCATAGCCTTTTGCTATGGTTGGCGTTGAATTTCGTGAGGTTGTTTCAATTTAGTTTTATAAGAATCATATTATTGTAGACCTAATCAATATCGAGCTATTTGATTCATCCTCTGGTTCTTTATGGTCAAGTTTCTAGTCATTGGTTCTGTTCCTTGCATGTTTGCAACCATCAAAAATTTTGGAGGTTCTAAGTAGGACCCATATGGAGGATTTGAGTTGGTGAAATCCCAACTATCAATGAATTCAAATGTCTTACAGCAGCGAAAAGGAAAAAATAATGGATTTCTTTTTGACTTGTCATTCTGTCTGGATATTTTATAGGTTCTTTCGAAAATGGTTAAGGGTGAGTGTCACATCTTGGTCGCTACAAATATGAGAGGTGCTACAGTGCTCCACTGGGGCATCTCAAAATTGTCCCCTGGGGATTGGTTGGTGAGTATCTGTTTTCCAACTCCATAAGATTTGATGTGGTGGAGAACCAAATTGTTTCAGATGTATCTCCCATGGATGAAAAGTACTTCACCTGATGGCTAGATTGTCACTTATTGCAGGCTCCTCCACCAGAGATATTGCCTCAAAAATCAAATTTGGTTCCCGGAGCATGTCAAACGTATTTTACACAAATATCAACAGGAAAGGGGTCCTTTCAGGTATGCAAATCAAAGCATGATGTATTCTGTGAAACTAATTTTGACCATCACTTTATTTTCCACTGAAATATATGTTTAACGACTCTACCTGCAACCAAAAATAAAAAGGTTGTAGACATTAATCTACAGCAAGCCAATATGGTGGGCATCCAATTCGTGATATGGTCTAGTGGGTCTTCTTGGATAAAAAATAATGGGGGAAACTTCTTTGTAGGCGTGACACCATCGATTTTTAGTGGGAAGGTAATAATGTGCTTTGTCTTGAGAATTTTTACTATTCTTTTCAACTCTTTTAGCGATTAACTGTGCAAATAGAGGGATTCTCATAGCGGCATTGGTTCCTTGTGTGCACAACTATAATCTATATACAGCTGATCATGTAGCTTATGATTAGTATAAGTCATGATTCCTGCTGATTTTCACTGCTATAGTTTTTACGGATTATGCTTATTGGTGTTTCAAGTCTTGACAATTAGCAGCTAACCAAGGCATTGTGCTATTCAACATCACTTTATCTGCATCTTTATCTCTAGGTGGTTTGTATGTTTTTGAGATGGTTTATTTCATGTGATGCATTATTATCATAGATTAGTTTGGTGTCTATGGTCAAAATTGATACATGCATCTCCTATGCAGGCTAGCAGGGATGGAGAAGGAATTTCAAAATCATTACTTGATGAAATATCTCGAAGAGAGAAGGAGGCTGAGAGGTCGTTGATGCACAGGTGATGCCAAGATATGGTTTCCATATCAAGCTATTCAAGTTATAACTATATGCATGGAAATGTTTTTTATGCGCATTTTGATTGGGCTAGCTCAAGGTTACTTTCTGTACGTGGTCACATGTATGAGTTTAAAATAGAGTATATGATGATATTATAAAGTTATTTTTCGATGGAGATATTCTATTGAGCTTCGTTCATTTTATCTTTTGACCATTATACTGATTTCACAGGTTCAACATTGCAACGGAACTGACAGAACGCTACAAAAATGAAGGGGAATTCGGGCTAGTTGGAATATTGGTATGGTTGAGGTTCATGTCATGTAGACATCTCACATGGAACAAGAACTACAATGTGAAACCTCGGTAATTTGCTCTGTACAGTAACTTTAATTACTTTTGGACAAGAAGGGTTCATCCTACATCACATCTCTTTGTTTTTCTCTCAAGGATTTTCTGATATGCAGTCGGTTATTTTAACGCTTGGGACATTTGAGTAATTTTTATGACCTTTCATTACATCCCTGTGAATGATCCATCTGAAGGACCTTGATATAGTCTTCTATTGTCGGTTTTAGTTCTTTTCTATGTTTCTTAATACCAAATTAATTCAATTAACTTGGAACTGAAATTGATGGACCACAAGACAATGATTATTACGGTTTTCCAGTTATATACAGTTTTTCATTTGAGTTTTTAGATTTTCACCATTCAAAGCATGTTCTGCACACACTGCAAACTTTATCGTCTGTTTGCTCTTGTAAGTCTTGTAGATATGCATTTTTCCTTGTCATATGATTAGGCCAAGCTTTTGAATGACTATGTGAGTATGGCATTTAGCTTCAACCTGAAATAGGCACTACCTCAAAAGTTCTTGATTTTGCTAATATTTACAATATTAACAGTGAAATTAGTGAAGCTCAGGATAGGTTTACCAATCTACTACAAAGAATATATTTTAACCAGCCAAATGATCGTGAAATTGTGAGACTGCTAATGACACATGTTGGTCGTGGAGGCCAGGGAGATATAGGACAGAGAATTCGTGATGAAATACTTGTTATTCAGGTACTTGAAATTATTTGCTCAAAGAAAGGTACTTAAAATGTATTTGGTCCATAAAAATGTGCATATATATATATATATATATGTAATATATGTAGTTCATGTTGCATCAGCTTTGTGTCTAATGTGCGCATTTTCCACCATTAGAGAAATAATGACTGCAAGGGTGGCATGATGGAGGAATGGCACCAAAAGTTGCACAATAATTGTAGCCCAGATGATGTGATAATTTGTGAGGTAATTTTATTTATTGGTGTTTAGTAGAAAGTTCTGCTTCTGACCCAGACCTAGTTGAGCATCAATATAGTCCAAGTTTATTGGTTCAACTGGTGTGGAATGTGAAATGCGTAATATATATTTGCCAAAATATTCAAATATTCATCAGGTGCACATGTTCATTTATCTTTCCCTTTTTGTAATAGGCGCTCTTAAATTCCATCAAATCTGGTTTTAGATTGGATGTTTATTGGAAAACATTAATTGCAAATGGTCTCACAAAAGAGAAGCTTGCAAGTTATGACCGCCCAATTGTGTCAGACCCTCATTTCAGGGCTGATACTAAGGATGGACTCATCCATGACCTCACATCATACCAGCAGACATTGAAGGTAAGAATGCATTCTAAAGAAGAGCAATCATATATTACGCATGATATTTATCAAAGCTTTAGTTTATATGTGTTAGGGAATCATGTGCAAAATTAGCCACCAATATTCCTATTGTATGCTAGTCTATTCTGTGTCACAGATACAGTAAAGTAATCATACTCAGCTTTATTAATAAATTGCAACGCCTAAAATTTGATTATGCAATACAGAATTTTATTCGTGGTGCCCAATTGCAAAGTTATTGGATGCCAGAGTTGTAGAATTACTTGACTGTAGTGGTTTCATATACTATTATGCTAATCTTAATTTTTGTTAAATGGTTGGACTTTTTTTCACAGGTGCATTTAACTCTTAGAAAATTATAGTTGATAAAATGATATTGTTCAAAAGTACCAAATTGAAGTGTCCAGAAGTACCAATTGACAATACGTGATTCTTGATTTTGATAGTATTTGTTATACTAGAATGTAGTGAATAGGTCTGTGTAAACTTGACATTTTTCAAATCACCCAAACTCCAGTTCTTCAATTTACTTGCCCTTGTGTTTTATTTATGTAGCATATTATTATCTATGAATGCTTATGTCTTTTCCCAACTTCTTATCTTTTTCCATCTTCTTATTCTCTATTACAACATGCCTACAGGCTGTTCATTCGGGTGCTGATCTTGAATCAGCTATTGAAGTTTTGCTTCCCTCAAATAAGGTAACGTTCATTAATGCCATTTCAAGATTTGACTAACTATTAAACTTCTAGTTTCTGCATCGTTGAATATGTGTTCATTTGGCTATAACTGATTCACATTTTCCCTCTTGATGTTCAGGGGCATGATTACACAAGGACAGTTGGAAGTAATAATGTTTGTGATTTGTCACCTAGGTTGCAGGTACATCTTATTTGTATTTTCAGTCAGCCTATGCATTGCAATTTTCATGTATTACTAATTTTTCCATATGTCTGTGATTAATAAATCTCTCATGTGCTATCAAATATCAGGATTGCCTGAAATATGTCAAAGAACATCGTGGCGATGAAGATATTGTTCCACTGATGGAGGTCATGTTCTATCATAAACTTTCAACTTTTAATGTCTCTATATTGGAACATCATTGTGAAGTTCAATATTATTTCTTCAGAAGCTACTGGACTCTCGTATTGAGCTTCGCCCTGTTCTGCTTACCAATCACAGAAGATTGAAAGATATGCTCTTCCTTGATCTTGCTTTAGATTCAACTGTTAGAACAACCATGGAAAGGGGACTCATAAATCTGAATTTTTCGCATCCACCAGTAAGTGGTTACTATTCTTTTAACTACAATGCCTGCTTATGTGATTAAAATTTTAATACCTCTGTTTCATGCACCTAAAAACAGGAGATTATGTTCTTCGTTTCCTTGGTGCTTGAAAACTTGTGCCTGTCAACAGTTAATAATGAGGACCTCATTTACTGCACTAAGGTATATCTCTCTCTATAAGATGGATTCCAACATTTCATTGGTTGACATTTACATCATCGTCTAGAAAAGGAAAAGAGGAAAAAGAAAGAGAAATTCTATAGTTGATATTTTAGTTCTGTCTATACTTCAACTTCTGGAGTGGAATTCAAACTTTTTGATATTTTTATCCATCTTAATTTTGAATGTTTAATGGAGTTCCTTTCTTTGATGCTTGGTGCTATGTTTCTGTCATAGGACTGGTATCGTATTTTTGAAATATACAAACCCAATGATGATAAATGGATGCTACAAACAAAGGCTATTCTTGATCGGTTACAACTAGTACTTGGTGAAAGGTCTCAGTACAATGAGAAAAAGATACAGGCCAGTGCGAAATATCTTGGTAGTTTGCTTCGTGTTCAGAAATCAGCGGTATGTTCATGGTGTATGACTTTGGAATCCATTGCAGACAATCAATGAGAGTTTTACTTGATTTTTTTTCCTGATGTCAGATTGAAACTTTCTCTGAGGAGTTAATTAGGGCTGGATCAGCAGCTACTCTGTCTTCTCTCATTACTCGTTTTAACCCCATTCTTAGAAAGATGGCAAACTTAGGCTGGTAAGATCGAAGTCAAGATCACTTCATGCTAAAGTATCAAATTTGTGTATGAATCCTTGTTTGTTGCAATATTGTCACTTTAATGAGGGCTAATTTCTTTGCTGAAAGCACATGCCATAGGTAATAATATTTATTTATTTGGTTAGCATTTAACTTGATTGCGACTTAAGTTGTGTCTTGCACAGTTGGCAGGTTATCAGCCCGGTTGAAGTGAGTGGTGTTGTACATTCTGTTAGTGAGCTCATTAGTATTCAGAACAAAGTCTACAAAAAGCCAACTGTTTTAATTGCAAGTAGAGTAACTGGAGAAGAGGAGATACCAGATGGAGTTGTTGCAGTCCTGACACCTGATGTATTAGATGTTCTCTCTCATGTCTCAATAAGAGCAAGAAACAACAAGGTACATGCCTTTCACCTTCATTCAAAAATAACCAAATGAGTGCATTTGACAAAAATTGACATCATTTATTTAGTTTGTGGAAACCAACACATTATACTAACTGGAGTAGCAAGCTGCAGGTATGCTTTGCCACATGCTTTGATACAAATATTCTCAGAGATCTGAAGTTGAAGGAAGGCAAACCAATATCAATACAAGTGAAATCAGCAAATCTTATCATCAGGTTGGTCACTGGAGTGGTTGTTTTTGCATTAAACTTTTGTGTCTCTTTACTCACAAATTCACTACGTTCGTTTTACTTGCAGCGACATCAGTAGCTCCAATTTTTCTTACAAATCCTCTGCTACTCAGTTAAAAGTAATAACATTAAAACGAAAGACTTTCTGTGGTAGATATGCTGTTTCAGTTGAGGAATTCACTAGTGAGTTGGTATGCCCTTCGAATAGCTTGTTTGTCCATTTAGTTTTTTGTTTCTTTATTCATGTTGCGGCTCACATAGACTACTTAATAAATATTTAACAGATGTAGTTATGTGCTTAATTGAATGTATCCCAGCAAAATGATATTTCATGTTTTGTATAGATGAAATTGTTATGCCAGAATTTTTGGTCTACAGAACTATTACAGAGACGTCCTAAATGAATCATACTTCCAAATGCATTGATTATCAATTTAATCCAAGAACAATAAATTTTTAACTTAATTTTAAAATATAGTTGAAGGTGTAATCTCTTTGTTCTCTTATATTTTCTTTTGTCTTTTTCCAGTAACTTCTTAAATATGTGAGATTTACACATGGAAAAAATTTTCTGGATGTATGCGAAGTTTTCAAGTGAACTGTATTAAAACTTAAAGAGGTTTATTTAAGCATTAAAGCTATGTGCTTACTTTGTGTTACATAGGTTGGTGCAAAATCTTGCAACATACGTTTTTTGAGAGGAAGGGTGCCGTCATGGATTAAAATTCCAATGTCAGTAGCCATACCATTTGGAGCTTTTGAGAAAGTCCTATCAGAAGATGTTAATAAGGTATTGTTGGCAAACCTGTCTTCCCAATACCAAACTGTAAAATTCTCCTTTGTGTTCAAGATACATGATTTCAGATTAGTTTGGTGAGAACACACAAATGCAAGTGCGTTAGTGACCCTGATATATGCATAAGGCTCGAATAGTCATTCCTTTCTAACTCTGAACAGTGTAAAGTTGCACGACTCGTTTGTTTAGTCATAACTGGATTGGAACTAACAGTTTTAATGCACCTGATTTCTTTTCATTGGAAAAAGAAATAAACTACATGCAACTTTAATATTTCTTTGTTTTTTCAGGATATAGCATATAAGATATCTTCATTCTGCAAGTACATAAAAAGCGGAGACCTCTCCAAACTTCAAACAATACAAGAAGCTATTATGCAAATGAGTGCTCCTATTTCTTTGGTATTTAAACCATCTTTGTTTTTTGAATTCAAACATAAGTGGCATTCGTAATTGGCGTGTTATCTTGTACGTGTTTGCCAGGTGCTGTTATGGGAGATACTTTCTTCAAATAGAATGGAGAAAACCTATATTGTGATTTTCCAAATGCCAAATCAAACTTAAGCATTAATTATTTTCCCCATTTAGTTCTTCAACCAGGGTCTAGAGAATATGCCAAACATTACAAGAAAAATGGAAGAGCTTATGTAAGTTTTAACATGGTAATCGGGCAAGACCTTCGACTGGATCTTCCTTAGAGAAGCTATAGACTTTTCGACTTGGGTCTCCTTTTTATTTACGTTGTTGTTATTTAGTGAACTCATATTGTCTCAGTAGCTCTTTGCTCAACTATCCCAGTAGGGATCTGTTTTCTGGGTTTTATATCTTATCAAGGGTGATTTTGTGCATCTTTGGAATTATTCTTGGCCCAAGCATAGTTGGCTAAGTAAAATTTGCTTTAGGTTTACCATGTGGTCGTCTATGAGACTTTTTTCCACATATTTTCTAATATGAATGAATGATTGCTGAAAATCTAGCAGCCTACTTGACATATGAGTTGCATCATTCTATATGTTTTTCTCTATTCATCTCTCTTTGCTCATAAAACTATAGACTAATCATCACTCAATGTTCCCAAGGACTTAAATGGTTCTTATTTAAGCACTTTAATCTTGTATCCTGATTAGCCTCTGGATACCACTTTGCAATGCGATTGTGCTCTTAACGCCTTTTGGAAACAGCTAAGTACCAGGCCCATGAGTAAATTGCGACATTTTTGCTTTCCATTCAAATAATAAATATCATTTCATTCTTCTATCATTTATATAACTGAAGCTAGTATCTCCTAGGTCATGAATGCATGAGGTGTCTCATAAGCTTTATAATCTGACAGGGTAGACTATACACGTATTTATATTTATTTTGTCCTCACTGAAAGACTATATGTTCGAGGATCTATTGCAAATCATTACACATGATTCAACCTGCATTATTCACACTTTTTATTTTTAACATTTTAGACTCGTGAGCTTCAAAGAAAAATGAGAAGTTCAGGAATTTCTTGGCCTGGTGATGAAGGTGACGAGAAGTGGAGTCATGCTTGGCAAGCAATAAAGAAGGTATATATAAATGTCAATTATGTGTGATTTGGTGTTGGTTCATTTGCATACTTGCTTTGATACACTTGTAGTTGTTCTACTAGTGGGGCTTTTCCTTTGGGGCGTTCTACTTGCATGCATGATGAAGTGTAGTACCTTCTATTGACATGTGCATGATCCACTAGTTCAAAACCCGGACAGGGAATTGTTAACTCTTATGATTGTAGTCACTATCTTTATAAGAAGTGTAAATGATATTGCAATTTTACAAATGCCATTTTAGCAACCTAATAGTGGATGACATACGTATGTTAGAACTTAGAAATGCATGTGTGCCAAATCTACCAGATTCTATAATGACTTGAGAACCATTTCAAACTGACAGTTCGTTCTGTTAAGATTTACTATTGTCCATATTCTTCTCAGGTTTGGGCTTCAAAGTGGAATGAAAGAGCATTTGTTAGCTGTAGGAAAGCCAACTTAGATCAAGAAAATACTTGCATGGCTGTGCTAATTCAAGAAATTATTTGCGCGGATTATGCTTTTGTAATTCACACGAAGAATCCCTTATCAGGGGATACCACAGAGATTTATACAGAGGCATGTCTTGAGTTTATAACCTCGCTGTCTCTCATCTCGGTATACTGCTTTTAACTTGTAAATAGAAAATGTTATCATGATTCTTTCTTTGTGCAAATACAGATAGTTATGGGCTTGGGAGAGACTTTGGTGGGTGCATATCCTGGATGTGCCATGAGCTTCATTACCAAAAAGTCCAACCTAAGTTCTCCTATTGTAAGCGGAACTTTTTGATTAAGTTATATTGCCAGATTTTGCTTTTGTCTATTAACTAAACGTATGAGATCAATCTCAAGCTCTACACTTTTGTCCAATTTAATGAAGAGGAAGTTTTTTATATTTTAAATTTTATGAACCTTTACATATTAAACATTAATCTAACTTCCAGGTCAATGGTTATCCAAGCAAGACAATAGGATTATATAGTAAGAAGTCCATCATATTCAGATCAGACTCTAACGCTGAAGATTTAGAAGGATATGCAGATGCAGGGCTTTATGACAGGTATGTGCTGAAGTTGAATTTATTGTAAGGTGTAAACATCAAATAGTACCTCGTTCATATCCTTAGCTCCTAGACTTGATACAATCTTCAAAAAGTTGGGTACTTTTTAGATATATACCTGGTGAGTGAAGACTAAGAACATGGGATGTGCTAAAATGGCTATGGTCCTGTGTTTCTAGCTATCCAATCTTTCGTGTAATGAACTGGTCAGATCGTAGTTGATCAGTAGATAAAGTTTCAAATACATAATCGTGTCTGTTTCCCATCATGACTAGTAGTTTTGAAATAGAATCTTGCTAGTGCTCTTTAGACGATCCATCAGCTTCTGCATTCTTTTTACGTAGCAAAGATGCCAAATCTATGGAAAATGCGGTTCCTATAACCCATACTTGTTGCCAGTCTTCTAGAGTGTTAACATTTCTTTGTCTCCCATGTAGTTTCCCACATAATGCGTCTCTGATCTTGTTGCAGTGTAATCATGGATAAAGAGGAGAAAGTTGTATTGGATTACTCTAAAGATCGGATAATTATCGATAGAGCCTTTCAAATCTCACTCTTCTCTAGAATTTCAAAGGTGGGAAAGATTGTAGAAGGGCTTTATGGTTGTCCGCAGGACATTGAAGGGGTGGTAAAAGATGAAGTGATATATGTGGTTCAGTCAAGGCCACAAATCTAGCATTAGAAGCTGCATTTCTTGTTGCTCTTTTATCATGTAAGCTGAAACTAATGCATGAAAAATTATGTGCAATGATTTTCCTTCCCATTATCAATGATCAATGTAATTAGATAACTTTGTAATCTACTATTATTTCTTTTTTCAACATAGCAATATTTATGTATTAAATTTGATGGGCCCTCCTCTGGCAACTCACTCATCCTTCAATCCCTGCTACCATCGCTGGGGGATTTTAACGAACTTATGTGTGTTAGAAATTTTGGAGGCTGAAATCGACATGAGAAAACAAACGATAGACATTCGCCAATCAGTTGTTGATTTGGATTTTGAGGTTAATTCTTTTACTTGGTGGAATAGGTTCTCTAACATCGACTGCATGGGGTTTGCTACAAATAAAATGGTCCAATCTGTTCGTGTCCTGTGTACTAAGGGTTGTCCTAAGTCCAACTACTTTATTGCCCAAGATTATGCAACATGAGAATGTGCCCGACCAAAATGCTGATTTCAGTTTGAGGAAATGTAATTTTAGGACAAACGAAAAACATTGTTCAAACGTACAGGTTCACTGGAGAGAGGTCTGTGGATCGAAATGGTCACCCTCTGGCCAGAAATCAGCCAATGGAGGGAGGGACAATCTTGTTTTTATATGGTGGTGTTACGACCCGTTCTGAAGAATCCCCTAAAAATAGTGAAATGACCAAAATACCCTTACGAGTCAAACGATTGACTTTTGAACAGTAAGGAATTTCATATTCGCTATTGTACTCTTTGCCAAGAACATGTTGTTATGAACGCGTCGGCGAAGACGGAATCGGTTTTTGAGCGATATCGAAGCTGTTACGGACGTTTTACGGACGTGTGGTGTTGTGGAGGAAGTGCCACGTGGCGTGTTGCGATAGGTTGAGGATGGAGATATTTTGGGAAAACTGGAACCGGGTTAGCGAAGCCCAGAACCAGTCGCGTCTTTCCCAAAAGAGAAAGCCGCACAACGCTGAAGCACCCTCGTCGCCGATCTTCAAGTTCCGGCCACCAATCGGGAAATCAAAACCCAGAATCACGTTCCCCTCATCCTCATGAGCACGAAGCACCAAAGATCGACGACGGCAACCTTCGAAAACGCCAGCAAAGAGACGAACGAAATTCGCGAGCTTTCTGGCGTGATTCCGGCCAAATTAGACCCCGGTTCCTCGGTAGCAGTGTAACAGAACCGCTCAGACAGAGGAGGATGACGATCACCTGGCGTCACTATGAGTGGACGGGTTTTGTTTTGAATTATCATTTGAGCATGATTATATATATATATATATATATATATATAGTTGGGTGATGCTGCATGCTCATTATAGTATGGTTGTATACTACTGTTCTAATTGTGGGGGTTATTAAAATGTTCTTATAAATGTTTTTCACTGACATTTATTTTCCCTATCCACTCACCCTTGTTTTTGTGCCCCCACAGGACCTGATACTGTTGAGCACCACCGAGACGAGCGACACGGTTCAGGATAACTCTGTTCAGTGTCTACAAAGAGTAGGGAAACTCTTTGTTATCTGTTGCCCGTTAGACTTGTGTAAACTTGTTTCTCCAGCTGTATAGATGCTGTTTATTGTTGAGTTGCCGGGTTACGACTCGTTAGTTACCTTTTGTTGTTTCTTTTGGCGGTTTGTTGTTTTCTTTTGAAGTTTAAGGCTTCGTCACTCTTTGGGGTGATGGCCGCACCTACCAGGCCCCACATTCTGGGCCAGGGTGTGTCAGGTGGTCATATCCGCCAAGATAGTGGTTTCACAGGCTAGAAGGCGACACATCACCCGTCAAGGACCTTGCTTGGTATCCATTTCAAGAGAATTTGTTGGCCTCCAGTGGTGGTCTTAGTGATTGGTGCATAAGGTTTTACAAGACTCTACTCGAAATCTGTTGACAGTAGTACTAATAACATCCACACTTTTGTTCATAGGAAGTGGATTATCTCAAAAAAATACTCCTGGAAGCTAATACATGCTTTGATCATTATTAAACAATAAACCATTTACTTTATCCTCAATCTTAATCAATCATGTTCTCCTTAATCTCAACTGAGTAATGGGAGATGATCATCTTATTTTGAACCATTTTCCAACCCATCTAATGTGTCAATCAATTAAAATCATATACAACCATCATTTTCCATATAAGATGGTTGAAGAGATGGTTTTCAAAAAATATGGCTATTCTAGTATTATTGTTCTCAACCATACAGCTGCATGGAATCTCAAGGCATTTCCAGCTCAAGTGACCTCAACTATAGGTCCAAAATCTTTCCCCGACTTTGGACTTGATCTAATCTGAATACAAAAGGTAATGTTCGATAGTATATACATCTCAAGAAAAAAAAACAAACAGTTAATAACTTAAAACACTGAAGTACGGTGGCTATCCATGTATCATTGCACATATTTTATTCATCTTAGTCCGAACTCATGTCGTGTCTCACAAGTAAAAAGGTATATCATCCAGGACCTAGTTATAGCTGGACAAGGACCTAGTTATAACTAGAGAATTATGTGGTTCACGCACAACAAACAACAAGGAATCAACTAAACCTGTAGAGAAAATATCAAATTTTTATTTGACGGTGTAGATACGTGATACGACCCGTTCTGAAAAATTTCCCAAATAGAGTGAATTGACCAAAATACCCTTACGGGTCAAATGGTTGACTTGGAATAGTACGAAAACCCCCTGACCAATGTTAGACTCTATGCGAAGAGCTCGATGTTACGAACACATCCGCGAAGACGGAATTGGATTCTGAGTTGAAACGAACGTGTTACGGGCGAAAAACGAAGTTGAGGTGTTGTAGGTTTTGACACGTGGCAAGCCAGGACTGGCTGTTGCCACAGTGTCACACAGTGATTGGGCCAGCTGGTTTGGGTATATATGGCCGGTTTGCAAAACCGGGTTTCCAAAAACAGAAACCCGATCGCCCAAAAAACACCGAAAACCTTCATTGTCGTTGACCCTTCGCCGGCGACGGATCGGGCCGGCGATCACCTGCATCAGCTTCGCCTCATCCTCACGAGCACGGAGCACCAAGGATCGGCGGCTGCAACCTTCTGAATCGCCGGCAACAAGCTCGACGAAATCCGCGGGTTTTCCGGCCTGATTCCGGCCAGCACAGTTGGAGGTGACCGGTTCCCGAGGTACCACTATAACCGAACCGCTCAGACAGACGAGGAGGACGACGACGATCGCCCGGCATATCTGTGAGTGGATGGGTTTTTGGTTTTAAAGTATTGTTTGAGTATGCTTTATATTATGTTTACGTATCTATATGCTCTGGTCATATGTTGGTTGGTTGTTGGCGTATGGTTTTGAGTATCGTTCAAGCATGTTTATGTTTATACACATATATGATATGATGATGTGATCGTGGGATATTTGTTGGTGTTGACTGTTATGGAGCTTGGGAGATATGTATGTGCTGGTTATGTTGATTCTATGCTGGTTATGATAGGTTGTTTGTGGATTGCTCGGTATTGTCATGTGCAGGTGCAGGTCGGTTTGGGGTGAAGTCCCGTTACCCCTTTATATCGGTATTGGGGTGAAGTCCCCTTGCCCTTTCTGTGATGGTTTGGGGTGAAGTCCCCTTACCCTGTTTATTGGTTTGGGGTGAAGTCCCCTTACCCTATTTATCGGTATTGGGGTGAAGTCCCCTTGCCATTGGTATTGGCGTGAAGTCCCCTTGCCACCCATCGGTGTTGGGGTGAAGTCCCCTCACCCTTCGATCATGGCCGTATATTCTGTTTATGTGTGATGGTTTATTGTCCCTTATCTCGTGCTGTGTTTTGGTTGTTATTGTATGCTTATTATAGTATAGTCGTATACTATTATTACTGGTTTTCAACTGTGGGGGTTATTACTACTATGTTTTATAACGGCTTTCACTGACGTTTATTTTCCCTGTCCACTCACCTTTGTTTTGCGCCCCCCTCAGGACTTGAGACTGTTGAGCACCACCGAGAGGAGCGGCAGAAGTCAGTATAGCTCTGTTCTTGGTCACAAAGAGTGGGAGACTCTTTGCTACCCGTCTTTTGACTGTGGTTGACGTACGTAGCTGTATTGTGTTTTATTTCGCCTTCGGGCAGTACAGTTGTGTAGTTTGCTTCCGTTGTAGATGCTCTGATACATTGTTGTTATTTATTCTATTGGGCTTCGACCCAAGTCTTTCTTTTAGTTGGTTTTACCTTGTTTGGGTTGTCGTTACGTGTTAGTTCAGGCTTCGTCACCCGTCCAGGTGATGGCCGCACTCCCAAGCCCCACTTTTCGGGGCGGGGTGTGTCAATACGATCATTTTTTTCCAATTTTTAGAGAGCAGTTCAATGGAACACTAAACATATTTGAGCTTCAATCTTGACTGTAAAGACAACTAGGAGGAATGCCCGCACGATGCTGCGGGTTATATTTGTGTAAAAATTATGTACCATTTTATGAAAATTATTTATGATATAGGCAAGAAATTTTTGTTAAGATACATAGTTTATACAACATACAACATTGTTTAGTATATTACAATGTTGCACTAATTATAGCAAGTCGATGGATTTTGGAGATAGTGATTCAAATGGTTGGAGTGCTTGTTTCTACAACCTCTTCTGATGCTTTCTGAAGCGGGGTTATGTTGTATAAGAATAACAGCAGCAAGTTAGGAAATAACAAACAAATATATTTACAAAGTAATTCTAATGTTAGTACGTAAGGAATTCATTTGGAACACATTAGTATCATTCAATACCAAATGGAGCAGTTCTATTATTAATCATAAGCTAGCTACGGAAATCAATTAATTTCAGAATTTCTATATCTTTGTTGACTTACATGGCTTTGTTCAGCCAACCTCAATATCCAATGATACATTAAGAAAGTAGCTTTCAAAATGTAATATTCAATCATACAGTAACAAATTTCACAGCTTAAATGACTTTTGTAACCTAAATCTGATATCCAATCATATAATAATGAATTAGCTGTACCATTTTATGCCAACATACAGAGGTTATAATTTGTTTCAACTTTTGTCTTTCTTAACCTAAGCTTAATATTCAATCCTACAATAACAAACTTGACAACTGATATGGCTTTTTTTAGTTAAACTTAAGGCTCAATCATACAATGACAAATCAACTATACCATTTTTTTTAAATATAATAGGCTGTTGCAGAAGGAAACCAATAAATTGAATGCGAAACTGAATTAAAGCATGAAAGAAATAATGCAATCAGTAGGTATTGACTTCAGATGGAAAATTTATCAAATTGTCCCTGTAACAAATCTAGAAGAAGAAATTAGAGCAGTTAATAGAGCAGGAGGTAATTGTATAATGTTTTCTTACAAATAGATAGTAATGAAGATTGTAGGTGAAATCTTGGCTGTACTTAAGGAAACAATGGATACCTTCTTTCTGTTGATGAACTGTCTTCATGTTGAGTTGCTGTTACTTCTGGATTAAGGGAATCTTTTGTAGTAGCAGCATCACTGAAATATATGTGACATATATACCCTGTCTATATAGGCTCTTTGTTAGATGTTCATTTACAAATAGCCTCAGCCAACCAATATAGTGCACCACAGTAAATACACGCATAATTTTTTTCCCCCAAATCCACATAGTCCACCATTATTTTTTCTACCAAAACAACATATGAAAACCACACAGAAAATTAAAACGTATAACTAATAGTACACTGTAGTATAAATTATAATAGTAAACATTACTAAAACCTATGTTTCATTCAAAGAGACATAAATAGCAAAACAAAACAAAAGAAGACTTACTCAATCTTTTCTTTTGACCTCCAACATTAGTAGCCATAGAAGATGCTCCACTTTGAGAGAAAGATCCTCTTTTGTGTTGGCTAGCTACAGCCATTGTTATTGTTGTTTTGAAAATCATAAGATTCAAAACAACGATCTACAGTAGGTGACGAGACGAATCCAATGCCACCAGTCTCATGTCAATCGGAGTTCGAATGAGGAAGTTATGGTGAAAACAATGTGTGAATATTCTAGAGAGGAAAACGGGAAGAAGACTCCCAGGAAAGAAGACACGGCTGGGCTGGGCTGAAATGAAGAGCATGGGAAGGTTCTGGACTCCCCACAACTTTCTAAAAATTTCATATAAAATTATTATTTTACCCTTTCTAGAAAAATCCCGAACTTTCCCTATATAAGTCCAATTTTCATACCGTTTATGCCTACGCGCTCGTTAGGTCATGCTCGTTTCAATAAAGCCAAGTCCAAGTTCCATAAATTTACTTTCGCTAATCGTCTTTCAAAAAAATCCAAAACTCCACCATTTGTATTTTTGTCCAAAATATCTAAAAATTAGAATTTCAGAGGAAATCTTGGGACGAGGTGTTACGTTTCTATTCAAGGACATTGCATAGCAAGCCTCTATCTACAATAACCCCCTCAGTCCCCTTTTGCTAGTTATCTTGCCCAACCCGTTGATTTCCAAGCCCAAAATCGACAATTATCATGTCGATTTCTTTCCTATGCATGCTAGGTCGTCTGGACATGATCCCTACAATTAATGGTCGAACTCAACTACACAAAATTTTTACTTTTTCAACTCCAACTTCATAACTCCTTCCTGATGTCATGATAATATAATTATGCTTGGTTATACTTATGATGGTCTGTAATATATAATACCAACGGACACACCCCATCCCCAAAAGTGGATCCCAGGAGGTACAGCCGTCACCTCAATAAATTGACGAAGCCTTGACTAATAAATAAACCACAAGCGACGAATGAAATGACACAATTACGATAAGTCGGGTCATAGCCCGTTCACTCAATATACAAAGTATCAGAGCATTTAACAACGGAATGAAAATACACAACCAGTACAGGCCCAAGGGCAGAATAAAACAACAACTGTTCAACAAAAACAATGTAACTATAAACAGATAACAAAGAGCTCCTACTCTTTGTGGATGGGGACGGTGTAGAAGTTATAGAATTAGATTGGTATTTCTCATTGCAATCTGATCTACAAGTACATGGCTTATATATTATAAAAAGGTAGCCGTAGAGTTACAACGGCAGCCATGGAGTTATATCGTAACCGAAACACAATTTACAATATGATTATAATGCAATAAGAACATAACCGAAAGTCTCCATGATTAGCCTTGATTAGGATTGAACCCTTATGAATGTGGTGATCAATACCTAACGGCTAACACCCCCCGCAAACCGGACGACCATGGTTGGACGAGTTTGGTGCGCAGAAGATGGCGTGGCTTATGCAAGGCTTTGGTCAACAAATCTGCTGGTTGATCAACTGTTGGAAGAAATTGAACCTAATGACTGCCGAGTGCTACTCTTTCCCGGATAAAGTGATAGTCGAGTTCAATGTGGCGTGTCCGCGCATGAAAGACCAGATTTGCTGCCATATATGTTGCGCTTAAATTATCATAGTGAAGAACTACCGGAAAATTAATCAGGACGCCAAGTTCATGGAGAAGATATGTGAGCCACGTGGTCTCGGCACAGGTATAAGCTAGGGCTCGATATTCCGCCTCTGCACTTGATCTAGCAACAGTTGGTTGCTTTTTGGAGCACCATGATATCAAGTTCGAGCCCAATTAAATTAAAAAGCCAGTGGTAGAGCGACGGGAGAAAGGACATCCCGCCCAATCGGAATCCAAATATCCACATAGAACGAGAGGTTGAGGTTGTGGCCATAAGAAGAGACCATAGTCGATGGTACCTTTAATATAGTGAAGGATTCTTTTGATTGCCACGAGATGGGGGTGATGAGGAGCACTCATGAATTGCGCCACCGAATTGACAACAAAAGAGATATCCGGGCGAGTGAGTGTGAGATATGGGAGACACTCGATGAGCATGCGATACTCTATTGGTTAGGAGAGAAACTGACCATCATTGGGAGACAGAGTGACTTTGGCAGCAAGAGGCGTGGACGCTGGCTTACAATGCAAGAGGTTGCATCTCTGAAGGAGATCCACATCATATTTCATTTGAGAAAGATGAAGGCCATGAGCTATGGGCCGAGTTTGAAGACCCAAAAAATAGCTAAGGGGCCCTAAATCCTTCAACTCAAACACATGACTCAAGTCAAAAATAAAATTTTGCAAGGTAGTGTTGCCACTCCCGGTGACGACAATGTCGTCAACATATAACAGCAAATAAATCTTGTGTATGTAAACTACACAAGGTGCTTTATGGGCTTAAACAAGCTCCTCGAAAAGATAGGAGCTAAAGCGGGTGAACCATGCTCGAGGAGCTTGTTTAAGCCCATAAAGCGCCTTGTGTAGTTTACATACATAATGCGGCCGGTCAGGATCAACAAAACCCGAAGGTTGAGACATGTAGACGTCTTCTTTAAGATACTCTTGTAAGAATGCATTTTTGACATCAAATTGGCGAAGAGCCCATTTGTTGGAGATAGCAACACCTAAAACCGTGTGGATAGTAGCCGGCTTGACAACATGATTAAAGGTTTCATCATAGTCAAGGCCAGGCTGTTGATGAAATCCCTTGGCAACCAAACACGCTTTGTATCTTTCAATGCTTCCATCAAAATTTCATTTGATCCGAAAGATCCATTTGCACCCAACTTTGTTTTGAGATGGACAAGGGGGTACAAGAGACCAAGTGTGATTTTTGAGAAACGCATTGATTTCTTTGGTCATAGCGACATGCCAAGCGGGTGATTTTTGGGCTTGAGAATAGCAACTGGGCTCAAGAGTGTCAAGGGAGCCATTAGGGCACGCGGTAGTGGATAGTGCACGGTGCCATCTGTTCAGGTTTTGGGCTTTGTAATGCCATGCTTGGAGCGAGTCATCATGTGATGAGTTGATGCGGATGGAGCAGGAAGGGGATCCTCCAAAGGCAATGTGGATGACTCGATGGGTGGTTGGGAGATAGGGGACTGAGCTACAGGCTCTGCAAGGTCTGAAGGCGTTTCAGGACTTGTAGGCAGTGGGGGTATGGCTCTAGGAGCAACACTTGGTACCTGCAAGGGAAAAATTTCCAACTCCACAAAAGGTGAGGGGGGCGAGTCCGGCCAATTAGCATAAGGAAACAAGGACTCATTAAAAAACCACATGACGGGAAGTATAGATGCGACCAGTATCGGGATCAAGGCAACGATAACCCTTGTATTGCGTGCTATAACCCAAAAATACGCACTCAATGGAACGGCTCATGAGTTTGTTGGTGACAAGATGACCTAAGTGGGGAAAACAAGAACACCCAAAAACGCGAAGGTGAGAGTATGAAGGAGGACGGCGAAAGAGGCGGAAAAATGGTGTTTCCCAATGTAAAAGTGCGGATGGTAAAAGGTTCATAAGATGAACGGAAGTTAGTGCAGCTTCGACCCATAGATTTTGCGGAGCGTGAGAAGTGATGAGAAGAGTTTGAATCATATCGGCAATGTGGCGATGTTTCTTTTCAGCGAGCCCATTTTGTTGGGAGTATGGGAGCAAGAAAAACGTTGCAAACCATGAAGTCTGCAAAACTTGGAAAAGGAATGATTAACAAATTTGGTCCTACTGTCACTTTGAAGGAGTTCAATGGAGGCAGTAAACATATTTTTAACCATAGCATGAAAAGTTTGAAAGTGATGGAAAACTTCTTTTTTCTTACGCATAGGATAAATCCAAGTGTATCGAGAATATTCATCAGTGAATAAAACATAGTATCGATAACCACTAACAGAATTAACAGTAGCCATCCACGCATCAGAATGGATGATTTGGAAAGGAAATTGAGCATGCATTGATTTATTGGAAAAAGATAGACGAATTGACTTGCCTAGAACACAACTCTTACAAAATGTAGGAGAGGAACGTAAAACAAATCCTAAATGAGATGATAAATGAGAAAGTGCAGCATGAGAAGGGTGTCCAAGACGGTGGTGCCAAAGGGAAGTGACGGAAGCGGCGAGAGCTTGAGGAGACGAAGATGCATGGGGTCGTAAGTTGATAGGATAAAGTCCGTCTTTACATGGGCCCTGATAAAGCAATTTCCAAGTGTGTAAGTCATAGATTTGACAAAAATGACGAGCAAAAAGAAAGGCAACTTGACTATCTTGAGTAAATTTAGCTACGGATAGAAGATTCTTAAACAAAGAAGGAACAAAAAGGGCATCACAAAGAGAAAAGGAATGAGAACCAAGAGAGTGGTATGGTACCCATATGAGAAATACTAGATTGTCACCATTACCCAAAACTACAGAGTTGTGACCATTGTAGGGTTGTGGGTGTTGCATAGCCGCTAGGTTACCGGTCATATGATGAGTTGCACTTGTATCCGGATACCAAATCGGATCTTGGTATTGAGTCACTTGAATCCCAGCAAACGGTGGGGCAGGGGCCGGCCCAGTGTACCTATGTGGACAAGTTGCATCCGAATGTTGATTAGTAGAGCATGTTGGACACCAAGAACTGGGGTAGGGGCCCAGAACACCTGATGTATTCCAATGAACTTGGTAAGCAGGGGCTGGAGCAACAGTGGGATAAATGGGTCCATTAGCTTGACCAGCCCAAGAAGCATTCTGACCACCATTATTCCAGCGGCCTCCTCCTCGATCTCGGCGTCCCCGGCCTCGACGACTTGGGTTGCGATAGTTGTTCCGCTGAAATTGTTGCTGGGGGAATGGGTTTTATGGCTGTGGTGGGTGTTGGGGATGGCGGGGCCACTGCGGCGGCAGTTGTTGAGCAGCCATGAGTGTGGTGGCTGCAGCATCCGGTGCAGCTCGACTCAAATTTTGGGCTTCAAAAGACAAAAATCGGGCGCGAAGATCCGCGAAGGTGGGCAAAGGGGGAAATTGAAGGATTGCTGTCAGAAGCATAAGGTAATCAGGTCCTAACCCGCGAAGAACCATCGTGACAAGGTCGCCATTGTCGACGGGTTTTTTGATAGCAACCAAAGAATCTACCAAAGATTTGGCATGATTATGGTAGTCATTGACAGATTGAGAGCCCTTGGTCATGTCCATAAGTTGAAAGCGAATATTCGCAACTTTGGAGACATAATGTTGAGCAAAATGACTCGCAAGACAGGTCTAAATCTCTTGAGAGATGTTGAAGCCAATGGTGAGAGGAACAATGTCTTTCTCAAGAGTTGTTGTGATATAGCTGATAACTAATTGATCTTGTTGATACCATGAAGTGTAGGCTGGATTGGGAACTGGTGCAGGAGGAGCATCAACAACTTCTTTGTCAGTGGAAGAGGAAGGCAGTGGAAGAATGGTGATAGGCGTAGCAGGATAGGAGCCATCAACAAATTTGTAGATATCATGACCAATGAGAAAAGGTTTGAATTGCCGCAGCCAAGCAAGGTAATTTGTGTCATTCAATTTCAGAAAATGGGAAGTGTTTGGACCGGGAAGAGGAGCAGGTGAGTAGGAGGAGGAAGAGGCAGCGGCGGTAGACATGATTGTAGGATCGAGATTACGCTGATACCGTGTAGAAGTTATAGAATTGGATTGGTATTTCTCATTGCAATCTGATTTACAAGTACATGGCTTATATAGTATACAAAGGCAGCCGTAGAGTTACAACGGCAGCTATGGAGTTATATCGTAATCGAAACACAATTTACAATATGATTATAATGCAATAAGAACATAACTGAAAGTCTCCATGATTAGCCTTGATTAGGATTGAACCCTTATGAATGTGGTGATCAATACCTAACGGCTAACAGACAGAGCTATCCGGGAAGTCTTAGTAGTCTCGGTGGTGCACTTCATGGCTATGCTTGGTTATACTTATAATGGCATGTAATAGTTACATGTTAACTAAGTCAACGAATAAATCATAAACAAGAAGTTAAAACAACTAAAGCATGAATTCACCTCAGTGCAAACCACACGCATCATATATATACTTACATTACCTGCATATGCATCTAAAGCATCTAAAGCATATTGAACTGAAACTTGTATTATATAGCACCTATAACATTCTAATTTAATTAGTATTCTAAGACATGGATGAGTTCTGCAATTAAACCTTTAGCATGAGAACAACTAGCAACCTAAAGTATGAAATTCATTTAAGCACAATCACACACTAGCATTTTCGTACAATATATACAACCCTGCATATACAAACCAAACCAGCAGAAGCACATACCAGAAGCACATACCAGATGTTTACATATATAATTCCAAGACTTAAAAAGTATATACATAGAATCCTAAAACAATTCCAAAGCATCAGGACAACATCGAACAAAAACATCCATACCAATTAAATCAAACACAACAAATATAGCAGAATAGCAATTCATTAAAGTATCTAATCTTCCGGCCATCTAATTTGACATGAGGAAAAAGGAGGAGGAACCACAAATCTCAATTTCAACTTCAAATTCCACAAAATATTCGTCATATTCTAGAGTTTTGCCCAGGGAAGAAATTTTACTTTCCTCCCCGTGTTAGTGCTTCGTCTTAATAGGAACCCACAACTATTCAGGAAGTTTAATTAGAAGGAGAAAAGAGTTTTTATTGTTATATCTTGCCCTTCTTCTGATGATGTTCTCTGACCTATCAACCCTAATTTGATCTCCTTCACCCCTATGCGTCAATGGGTCTTGGAGTTTAATAATACTAACATCTTAGTACACGAGGCTGCATTTCGATTGTTGTGACGTATGAAATTGTATTTTAAAATAAAAAATTATTAAAATACCTTCACCTGCATGGTGATATATTTTTTACACTTATATATCAATTTGCCTCCTGCCACTCTATTTCAGTCTCAGTTTGCCTCCTGTAACTCCAGTTGTCTCAATTTGCCTCCTGCCACTCTACTTCAGTCTCAGTTTGCCTCATCTAATTCCAGTTGTTTCAATTTGCCTCCTGCCACTCTATTTTAGTCTCAATTTGCCTCCTACCACTCTATTTCAGTCTCAATTTGCCTCCTGCCACTCTATTTCAATATCAATTTGCCTCATGCAACCCAAATCTGTTAAGTCATAATTAACTACTGTCAAGGCAAACTGAGACTGAAATAGAGTGGCAGGAAGCAAATTGAGACAACTAGAGTTGCAGGAGGCAAACTGAGACTGAAGTAGAGTGGCGGGAGGCAAATTGAGACAACTGGAGTTACAGGAGGCAAACTGAGACTGAAGTAGAGTGGCAGGAGGCAAATGGATAAATAAGTGTATTTTTTACTCATTAAGAGTGTTTTTGGAAGATACTTGTTTAACCTTAGGTACATTTAATCTTATGTATACTCAAGTGTTTGTTTCAATATATAAAATAGATATGGATTATCTATGAGTTGCTTTGTGAATTCCCTCATGTCATATGTCAGTTGCCGTAGCTGTCTTCAACTCAAACTTAGTTCCTCAGTTAATTGTGTTGAATATCAAACCAACTTCTTGCTTGGAGGAACCCTATCGTTGTTCGTCCATCTAGTTAACATAAATATTGAAAAGGAAAATTAGAATCTAACTCTACCAGTATACTTTATTTGTTTGACTAATAGTCATTAGACATGATTTGGTGTTCTCATTTCTCTTCTACTCTTCATGGCGTGTTTGATTGTTTTGGATCTTTCTTTATTGAGTATTTCTGTGAGTGATAGATCATTGTTGAAAAACAGAGTAGGATTCCCAACCCAAGTACGAAGAAAAATTCTGCATCGAACCAATAATTCATAATCTCAGTGACTTCCAAGAAATTGTATTCATGATCTTCAAACTGGGGAATTTGCAATTTTCGGGACCTTAAATGACAAAAAATTAAATTCTCTCATTTTAGAATTTCTAGTAATTGCCAGTTTATTCTTCCAAATGCAGGATTAGGAAAGTAAGTCGGTGAAACAGTGAAAATCACTTCCCTAAACTTAACTACATAAATATAATATATAAATATAAATAAACTACTAGTGAAGAGAAGCGAGACCTACACACAGAGCCCACACAGCAGCCCACACAGCAAAACGAGAGCAAACAACAACAATACAAATACACAAACCCGGTCTCTGTCTTCTGTTCTCTTGTTGCTCGACTCCAGTTTTGGGGGTTTCGCTTCTCTCTCTCTCTCTCTCTCTCTCCCCTCTTGGAATCCCTCGACTTTTTTCTCTTCTCGCTCCTCCGCGCTTGGCCGCCTCGGCCTTCGGATGTGTATGCATCCGTCGCCTCCGTCTCTCTCTCCTCACCCGCTCAGGTAACCCCCGTCGCTCCTCTCTCTCTCTTTCTCTACATCTACCGCCGTATGCATATACTGTACACCTGATCTGCTTTTTCAATAAAGAATTGAAATTTGTGGGTTTCTTGCCCTAGGGTTTCGTGGGTTTTGCTCCGATTTCGTTTCTGTTTGCTTTTGATTGATTTTTCGGTTTCTTGTGGGTTTTGAACTAGTTTAAAGTAGAGAAGCTGAGGCGAAAAGATGAATAGCCTTCGATCGAACTTGCCGTCGAGGATTCGTCAGCTTCTCTCCGCCGACGGCGCTCTCGGGCCGTCCGTCAAACTCGACTCTGAGCCGGTGAGTCTCTTTCTTTCTCTTGTTGAGTTTAAAGATTAGGTTTTTGTCCAAACCATCGGGGTTACTGACTACTGATAGCCCGTTGGTGTTTTCTGGACCTTTATCCGAACTTTTACATGCAGTCAATTGGAGGTTGTGTTGCGTGAAATTTTGTATTTGTTAACAAGGTCATGAGCTTAGTTTTCGTCGGTGTTATTTTATGATTAATTTGGTTGTTTGGCTGCTGGTGCATAAGTGAATTTTGGAAACACTTTAAAATTTCGTGTACACTAAGTGAGTACCTGCGTTTCATATAGATGGATGAATGTAGTAGTATTGTTACTACTGTTTGTAGGAATAGGGGCAGTAGTGGTATTGTTGTTTGATACAATGCGTATGCGGTGAGAGTATTGGTCTTAGTTTGGCCTGTTTATTTTATAATTACAGTGACCATCATTAAGTGGTTATATGGTGGGATAATCAGATAAATGTTTCCTTTTATTTTATGGTCATTAGTACATATTCGGTAAAGGTTCCCTACTATGTCTGAATACTATATTGAATGATTTGAGTGTTGATAGCACTGTACTATAGAGTCACCTCCATGTCCTTCTATGCATATACAATTAATTTATGACAGTATCAACGTCAGCTCTGACATAAAAAAGGTTAATTTACTTATGTCCGTCTTGAGACCCACCCCAAGTCACAAGTGATACTATGGAAATTAGTTTACAATGGATAATCTTTGTTAGGGGTTGCTGGTAAATGCAAATAGAGAACCAGTTTATAGAAGTATGGTGGAAAAATTAGGAAGCTGGGGCACACTTATATTTTGTTGTCAAATTTCTTCGTGAGTTCACCCCCTTCGTTATTTATTGTGAGATGCAGGAAATCACGCATGATTAATATACTAGACCTACTTATTTTCAATTAAATCATTAGCCCAAAGTATCTGAAAATCTTTGTTGGCCCTCTTGCTTAAGATTGGTTATAGCAAATTGCATGCCTTTGCCATCTGCAGCTAAGCGTAGCTGTTAATTTGGTTGATGAAGAATCTCCTCTTAAAAGTATTTTCTTTTCTTTTTAAACAATAAGTTTTTTCTTGTTAATGGGAGCGCTAAATATACTTTATTTAGTTCTCCGGTAGCTTTCTATGCTCGTAGAAGCTTTTCTTGATTATTTTCTTGATTTTTATTTTCTTCTTTTCCATATTTATCTATGTGCGTGTTTGATTACCTGGCCATGAATCTAACTATATTAAGGATGCATGTGTTGGGATCATATTTAATATGTGCTCTTGGAGTTGTGAATTTTTTCACGTGGAGGAATATTTGTCTCTCCTGTTTGAAGATATCATTAGTACCTCTGTCAGCTAATGTTATTCACTACTAAGCATTCTCAAAGTGCATATTCTTTCTTCCTGTCCAACACCTTTTGACTGCATTTTGTTGGTTGCAGCCTACGGAGATCAAAGCCTTTATCAATAAGGTGATCCAGTGTCCGTTACAAGATATAGCCATACCACTTTCTGGTTTTCGCTGGGAGTACAGTAAGGTAGTCACATACTGCTTTTTTCTGGGTAAAATTTTTTATTCTTTTCATTCTGTTACTCACATGTTGCTTTTGACTTCAGGGTAACTTTCACCATTGGAGGCCGCTTTTTCTTCATTTTGATACATATTTCAAGACTTACCTGTCTTGTAGAAATGACCTACTCTTGTCGGATAAAATCTTAGAAGATGATAGCCCATTCCCCAAGCATGCAGTGCTACAAATTTTGAGAGTGATGCAAACAATTTTAGAAAACTGCCATAACAAGAGTGCATTTGATGGCTTAGAGGTATGTTATTTTGAATTTAGATCAGTGGCCTGCTGTGAATCTAGATCTCTGAATTTGCTGTTTGGTCTGCTGTAGGTTCAGGTGCTAGTATTCTGTGCATGTGAAATTTTAATGTATCAATATTCTCTCTCTTTTTCAGCACTTCAAGCTCCTACTTGCATCAACAGATCCTGAGGTTCTTACAGCTGCATTAGAAACGCTTTCTGCACTTGTGAAAATAAATCCCTCCAAGCTGCATGTCAGTGGGAAGATGATCGGTTGCGGTTCTGTAAACAGCTGTCTCCTTTCTTTGGCACAGGGCTGGGGAACCAAGGCAGAGGCATTGGGTTTATACGGATCTGTCTTGGATAACGAAGCTAAAGCTAATCAAGAGAAAGGGCTGAATTTGTTCCCATCTGACATAGAAAATCAATCTGACAAGTCAAAGTGCAGATCACGCTCTACACTCTATTTTGCATTGCATGGGAATGCCCAAAGTACCGAGGAGAGCTCTGGAAATCTAGATAATTCTTCCAGTTTGGTGGTTATAGAGACGCCAGATATGCATTTGCAAAAGGAGGATGATTTAGAGCTGATGAAACGTTATGTACAGGAGTACCGGGTACCTTCTGAGCTACGGTTTTCGCTGCTGACAAGAATCAGATATGCTCGTGCCTTGCGTTCTTCAAGAATATATAGGCTCTACATTAGGATTTGCCTCCTTGCGTTTAATGTGCTCGTTCAGTCTAGTGATGCTCATGAAGAACTCGTGTCCTTATTTGCTACTGAGCCAGAGTATACAAATGAGTTAATCAGAATTGTGCGGTCTGAAGATTCAGTTTCTGGAACCATCAGAACACAGGCAATGCTTGGCTTGGGAGCACAGTTAGCTGCATGTTCAGCTTCTCATGAGCGGGCACGAATCTTGACTGTAAATAGTTTGAATTTTTCAGGGGGAAATCGTACGATTCTTCTTAATGTGTTACAGAGAGCTGTTGTGTCACTCAAAAACTCCAACGATCCAACTTCTCTTGCTTTTGTTGAAGCCCTTCTTCAGTTCTATTTGCTCCATGTGGTTTCATCATCAGCTACAGGCGGTAATATGAGAGTGTCAGGCATGGTTCCAACATTCTTGCCTCTTTTGGTGGATTCTGATCCTTTGCACTTGCACCTAGTCTGTTTTGCTGTCAAGACTTTACAAAAGCTAATGGATTACAGTAGTTCAGCTGTGTCTCTTTTTAAAGAGTTGGGGGGAGTTGAACTCTTGGCTCAGAGACTGCAGATAGAGGTCGACAGGGTTATTGGTTTGGCTGGTGATAATGAAAATTCAATGATCATTGGCGAAGCCTCAACATACAGTGATGACCTGCTGTATTCGCAGAAGAGACTCATTAAAGCATCCTTAAAGGCACTTGGGTCTGCTACGTATGCTGCTGGAAATTCTTCTAGAGTGCAACACTCCCATGATAGTTCTTTACCTGCAACTCTATCTCGAATATTTGGGAATGTAGAAAAATTTGGTGGCGACATTTATTACTCTGCTGTTACTGTTTTGAGTGAAACTATCCACAAAGACCCAACTTGCTTTTCTGCTTTGCATGAAATGGGTCTGCCAGATGCATTCATATCTTCAGTTGTAGCTGGAGTTCTTCCCTCTGCAAAGGCGCTTACATGTGTGCCAAATGGTCTTGGTGCTATCTGTCTTAATGCTAAAGGCTTGGAGGCTGTGAAGGAACATTCAGCATTACGGTTTCTTGTTGACATCTTTACCAGCAAGAAATACATTGTAGCGATGAATGAAGCTGTTGTTCCTTTGGCAAATGCGGTGGAAGAGCTTTTGCGCCATGTATCCTCGCTAAGAAGTACTGGTGTCGACATTATTGTTGAAATCATTGAAAAAATTGCTTCCTTGACTGACAGCAGCGAAAGTATAGGCCCAGCAGGAAAGATTGATGGAGATATGGCGATGGAAATTGAAGACAAAGGAACTGAAGGCCATTCCTGTTTGGTGGGTTCTTTAGATTCAGCTGAAGATGGGATCAGTAATGAGCAGTTTATTCAATTATCCATCTTCCATTTGATGGTCCTGGTGCATAGAACAATGGAGAATTCCGAAACATGTCGGTTGTTTGTTGAGAAGTCAGGGATTGATGCTTTACTGAAGCTTCTGCTGCAACCCACTATTGTTCAATCGTCTGATGGGATGTCTATTGCGTTGCACAGTACCATGGTGTTCAAGGGTTTTACTCAACATCACTCCACTGCCCTTGCCCGTGCATTTTGCTCCTCCCTTAAAGATCATCTAAAGAAAGCTTTGTCTGGATTTGGGGCAGTTTCAGGGTCCTTTCTGTTGGAACCTAGGATGGCCTCAGATGGTGGAATATTCTCTTCGCTGTTCCTTGTTGAGTTCCTTTTATTTATTGCTGCCTCGAAGGACAACCGCTGGGTAACTGCATTGCTTACGGAATTTGGAAATGGTAGCAAGGATGTTCTTGAAGATATAGGACGTGTCCATCGTGAAGTCTTGTGGCAGATTGCTCTTTTAGAAGATACCAAGTCTGAGGTGGAGGATGACAGTGCTGGTTCTGCCACTGAGTCGCAACAGTCAGAAACAAATACAAGTGAAACAGAAGAGCAAAGGTTCAACTCTTTTAGACAATTTCTTGATCCGTTGCTCAGAAGGAGGACATCTGGTTGGAGCATTGAATCCCAGTTTTTAGACCTTATTAGCCTATATCGTGACCTTGGTCGTGCCACTGGTTCTCATCAAAGAGCAAATTCCGATGGTCCTTCAAATCTGCGAATTGGGTCCAATCATCAAGTCCATCATTCCGGGTCTTCAGATGCTGTGGGTCCTCTTAATAGAAAGGAGTATGATCAGCAGCGGTCCTATTATACTTCATGCTGTGATATGGTAAGATCGCTTTCTTTCCACATCACCCATCTGTTTCAAGAGCTGGGGAAGGTCATGTCGTTACCTTCTCGTCGACGGGATGATATTGTGACTGTTTCTCCTCCTGCAAAATCAGTGGCTTCTACTTTTGCGACTATTGCATTTGATCATTTGAATTTTGAAGGGCATGCAAGTTCTTCCGGATCTGAGGCTTCCATATCATCAAAATGTCGGTACTTTGGTAAAGTTATTGATTTCATTGGTGTCAGCCTACTGGAGAGACCAGATTCTTGCAATGCTGTTTTGCTAAATTGCTTATATGGACATGGAGTTATCCAGTTGGTTTTGAAGACATTTGTGGCTACCAGTGAACTGCTCTTCACAGTTAGGGCTCCTGCATCTCCCATGGAAACAGAAGATGGAAATTCAAAGCAGGATGAGAGGGATGATACTGGCCATTCATGGATTTATGGTCCTTTAGCTAGCTATGGTAAGCTTATGGACCACCTGGTAACATCTTCTTTTGTATTATCTCCTTTTACAAAACACTTGCTAGCACAACCCCTGGCAAATGGAACTATTCCTTTTCCCCGGGATGCTGAGACTTTTGTAAAGGTTCTCCAATCCATGGTTCTAAAGGAAATTCTTCCACTGTGGACTCATCCCCAGTTTGTTGAATGTAGTAATGATTTTATCAGTACTATTATTTCTATAATAAGGCACATATACTCTGGGGTTGAAGTGAAGAATGTTAGTAGCAGCTCTGGTTCACGTATTACTGGCCCGCCTCCTAATGAAACAACTATTACAACGATTGTAGAGATGGGTTTTCCCAGGCATAGGGCAGAAGAAGCTCTGAGGCAAGTTGGTTCAAATAGTGTGGTGTTGGCAATGGAGTGGTTGTTTTCCCACCCAGAGGAAACTGAAGAAGAAAATGAACTTGCTCGTGCAGTTGCTATGTCTCTGGGTAATCCTGATTCAGACACTAAGGAAGCTAGTGCAAATGAAATTGCTCCGCAGCTTGAAGAAGAGAGGGTCCAACTTCCTCCTGTTGAGGAGTTGTTATCTACATGCACAAAACTACTGCAGATGAAGGAACCTCTAGCTTTTCCAGTTCGAGATCTGCTTGTGATGATATGCTCCCAAAATGATGGTCAATTGAGGCCAAATATCATCTCATTTATTGTTGATCGGATAAAAGAATCTAGTTCGAATTTTGACAGTGGAAACAGTACCTTGCTATCAGCTCTTTTTCACGTTCTTGCTTTAATTCTTCAAGAAGACGCAGTTGCACGAGAAATTGCCTCAAAGAATGGGTTTGCGAAAGTTGCATCAGATCTTCTCTCGCAATGGGATTCTACTTCAGTTGGCAGGGAGAAGCGTGAAGTTCCAAGGTGGGTTACAACAGCTTTTCTTGCCATTGATCGGCTGTTGCAGGTGGATCAAAAACTGGATTCCGAAATTGCGGAGCAGTTAAAGAAAGAGGTTGTCAGTAGCCATCAAACACCACTTAGCATTGATGAGGACAAGCAAAATAAGTTGCAATCTGGGTTGGGATTATCGTCGAAGCATATAGAATTAAAAGAGCAGAAGAGGCTTATTGACATTGCTTGTTCCTGCATCAGGAACCAGCTTTCTTCGGAAACAATGCATGCGGTTCTGCAGCTTTCCTCTACCCTCACAAAAACTCATGCTGTTGCTGTTCATTTTCTTGATGCTGGGGGTCTAAGTTTGCTGCTTTCCTTGCCAACAAGTAGCCTCTTTCCTGGGTTTGATAATATTGCTGCAACCATTATTCGTCATGTTCTTGAAGATCCTCAAACTCTTCAGCAGGCTATGGAATTTGAGATAAGGCACAACCTTGTGGCTGCTGCCAACAGAAATCCAAATGGTAGGGTATCTCCCCGCAATTTCCTATCAAGTTTAAGTTCAGCTATTTCTCGAGATCCAGTGGTATTTATGCGTGCGGCTCGATCCATTTGTCAAGTTGAGATGGTTGGTGAAAGGCCTTGCATTGTTTTGCTGAAGGATCGTGACAAAGATAAAAGCAAAGAAAAGGAAAAAGAGAAGGATAAATCAATGGATAAGGAGAAACTACTGGCTGATGGTAAAGCTGCTCTGAGTAGTATAGCTTCTGGGAATGGACATGGCAGAGTTCCCGATTCGAATTCAAAGAGTGCTAAAGTTCAAAGGAAATATCCCCAGAGTTTTGTGTGTGTGATTGAACTTCTTCTAGATTCTGTTTGTACTTATGTACCTCCATCTAAAGAGGATGCTGTCAATGATGTCCTACATAGTAGACCATCCTCAACTGACATGGATATTGATGTTGCTGCTATTAAAGGGAAAGGAAAAGCTATTGCCTCAGTTTCTGAAGAAAACGAAGCAGTGACCCAAGAAGCTCCTGCATCTCTTGCAAAGGTTGTTTTTGTACTGAAGCTTCTTACAGAGATCTTATTAATGTATGCTTCATCTGCTCATGTCTTGCTTCGAAAAGATGCTGAAGTTAGTAGTTGCAGGGCCCCTAGCCAAAAGACTGCTGTGTGCACAGGTGGAATATTTCAGCATGTTCTTCATAAGTTTCTTCCATATTCACGCAGTGTGAAGAAAGACAAGAAAGCAGATGGTGATTGGAGGCACAAATTAGCTAGTAGGGCTAGCCAATTTTTGGTTGCATCATGTGTTCGTTCTTCTGAGGCAAGGAGAAGAGTTTTTACCGAGATTAGTTTTGTTTTTAATGACTTTGTTGACTCATGCAATGGTTTCCGGCCACCTGACAGTAAGATACAAGCTTTTTGTGATCTGCTTAATGATGTTCTGTCCGCTCGCACTCCAACTGGTTCGTACATATCTGCGGAAGCTTCTGCCACTTTTATAGATGTTGGTCTGGTTGGATCATTAACTCGGTCTCTTCAAGTGCTGGACCTGGACCATGCTGACTCAGCTAAAGTTGTTACTGGTCTTCTTAAAGCTCTTGAGTTGGTAACGAAAGAACATGTCCATTCTGTGGACTCAAATGCTGGTAAGGGTGACAATTCTACAAAACCTCTGGATTTTAATCAATCTGGAAGGACAGATAACATTGGAGAGAGATCCCAGTCCATGGAAACACCTTCTGAGTCCCACCATGATTCTGCTCCAGCTGAACACATTGAGTCTTATAACGCAGTCCAATCTTTTGGTGGTTCAGAAGCTGTCACAGATGATATGGAGCATGACCAAGATCTTGATGGAGGTTTTCCTCTTGCTAATGAAGATGATTATATGCATGAAAATTCAGAAGAAACAAGGGGTCTTGAAAATGGCATTGATACTATGGGTATACAGTTTGAAATTCAGCCACATGAGCCAGAAAATCTTGATGATGAGGATGATGATGATGATGAAGATATGTCTGAGGATGATGGTGATGAAGTAGATGATGATGAAGATGAGGACGATGAGGAGCATAATGATCTGGAAGATGAAGTCCATCACTTGCCACATCCTGACACTGATCAAGATGATCATGACATGGATGATGATGAGTTTGATGAAGAAGTCTTAGAGGAAGATGATGAAGATGAGGAGGATGAAGAGGATGGAGTTATATTGAGGCTTGAGGAAGGCATAAATGGGATCAATGTTTTTGACCACATTGAGGTTTTTGGTAGAGATCATGGTTTTCCTAATGAAGCACTTCATGTGATGCCAGTAGAAGTTTTTGGTTCTAGACGTCAAGGACGCACTACTTCTATCTACAGTCTTCTGGGAAGAACTGGTGAGAATGCTACCCCATCAAGGCATCCTCTTCTGCTTGGACCTTTGTCGCTGTCATCAGCCCCACTTAGGCAGTCAGGTATGCTTAAATGTTCATGTGCCTTACCTTTGTTTCTGAAATATTGTTCTGTCAGTTCTCTTATCTTATAATTGTGTATTGACTTGCAGAGAATGCACGCGATGTGGTGTTACCAGATATAAACTCGGAGGTCACATCATCAAGATTGGACACGATCTTCCGATCACTAAGGAATGGACGCCATGGACACCGCCTGAACTTATGGATGGATGATAACCAGCAAGGGGGTGGATCAAATGCAGGTGCAGTGCCACAAGGACTCGAGGATCTGCTTGTATCCCAATTGAGGCGACCATCTCCAGGCAAGAATTCTGAAGAGAATAATACAAAATCTGTGGATTCGAAGAAAGGTGAAGCAGTAGAGTTACAAGAATCTGAAACAGGTGTTAGGCCGGAAATGCCTGTTGAAAACAATGTCAATGTTGAAAGTGGAAGTCTGCCTCCTGCAGATGCAACTGACAACTCTGACATTGCTGATATGAGACCAACTACGGTGAGTGAAGCTATACAAGCAATGGACATGTCTAACATACATCCACAGTCTGTTGAGATGCAGTTTGAACACAATGATGCTGCTGTGAGGGATGTAGAAGCTGTGAGCCAAGAAAGTGGTGGAAGCGGAGCAACATTAGGTGAGAGTCTTCGTAGCCTTGATGTTGAAATTGGGAGTGCTGATGGTCATGATGATGGTGTGGAGAGGCAAGGTGAGAGAATGCCATTGGGTGACTCCCAGGCAACACGAACAAGGAGAACAAATGTATCATTTGGGAGTTCTCCCACTGTCAGTGCAAGAGATGTTTCACTGCATAGTGTAACTGAAGTTTCTGAAAATTCTAGCCGTGAGGCAGATCAGGAGGGTCCCGCAGCAGAACAGCAACTTAACAGTGATGCTGGTTCTGGGGCAATTGATCCTGCTTTCTTGGATGCACTTCCTGAGGAGTTGCGAGCTGAAGTTCTCTCAGCACAACAGAGTCAAGCAGCTCCGCAGTCTAATTCCGAGCCACAAAACGCTGGGGATATTGATCCAGAGTTCCTTGCTGCCCTTCCTCCTGATATCAGAGCAGAAGTTTTAGCTCAACAGCAAGCTCAAAGGCTACATCAATCCCAAGAACTGGAAGGGCAACCAGTTGAAATGGATACGGTTTCAATAATTGCAACCTTTCCTTCAGAGTTGCGTGAAGAGGTTTGTTGTTCAGACTCTTTGGCTGTATTTTGTGAATCAAATATGTATTTCAAGCTGTAAGCAATTGTTCTGTGTTTTTGTGCTCAGGTTCTCTTAACTTCATCTGATGCTATACTTGCCAATCTTACACCTGCTCTCGTTGCGGAGGCAAACATGTTACGTGAAAGATTTGCCCATCGTTACAACCGTACCCTATTTGGCATGTATCCTAGGAACCGCAGGGGTGAGACTTCAAGACCGGGTGAAGGCATTGGGTCTAGCCTGGACAGAATTGGGGGAAGTGTTGCCTCACGTAGGTCCATTGGTGCCAAGGTAGTTGAAGCTGAAGGGGCTCCATTAGTGGACTCAGAAGCTCTGCATGCAATGATCCGGGTGCTTCGTATTTTTCAGGTAGTACATCAATGTGATAGGATTTTCCTTTTTATATGCATTCTCCTGTTTGGAAACTGATGGACACAATTTTGCAGCCTCTGTACAAGGGTCAGCTGCAGAAGCTTCTGTTGAATTTGTGTGCTCATAATCAAACTCGAAATGCTCTTGTCAAAATTCTCATGGACATGCTAATGCTTGATACTAGAAAGTCTGTTGATCACTCAGCTGCTCCTGAGTCCTCATATCGTCTTTATGCTTGCCATGCTAGTGCAATTTGTTCACGCACTCAGTCAGGTAGGATCTTATGGTAGTTCATTTGAATAATCTGTTAGTATTTATGAGTTGTCTGTTAGATCAAGTGGTATTCAGGTATGAGACAAATTATGTTGAAAGTTTTCTTTGATAATGTGACTGTTGTAAGATGGATATTCATAATTTTTATATGACGCTCAATTTTAATGTTGATATGGGTAGTGGATGACAAGTACTGCTGCAGTAGTGGGCTTGTTTGTCCTGAATAAAATTGCCAACTGTCCGACAGGACGCTTTATGTTATTTGGAAGCTTAGTTTTGATCTTGGCTTACTCCATGTTGAGCGTTAGGTGTATGTTATTTCTCTAGTAAAAACCTTGCTTTTCTTCTTCTATAATTAGTAGTGTAACTATTAGGTATTAATGATTATTATTACTACTAATATTTGTTACTGGTATAATCTGTTGTTTATTGCGATTATTATTGTTATTACTACTTAACTTAAAAGTTCTGCTAATGCTTTGTTAACTTATAGTGTAACACCATCCCGAATTGGTGGTCTGGTGTTCCATGCCAAACCAACAATGTCCTCTCATTGCAAGTCAGCAGGACTAGACGTTTTATACCTAATATGATGTCCTCTTTACTTGCACTTTTTGTTTGTATAAGTTGGGAGGGTAATTGTAGGTATTGGAGCTTTCTTTTCCACAATTAGAACAACTTATGTCCCCTCCATGTTTGTTTTTTTTTGGGACATTGTTAGCAATTATGGGCTGGACGAACACTTATCAAGATTTTTTGTTAATGTTGATTTTTCTGAGATTTATTGTTGGATTGGTGATTATGAGTGCCTATTAGTGTTAGAATTATTGTTGTTGTCTTTCAGCTCTTTTGACGATTAGTTAATCAACTGGCAACTTATCCTTTGACATGTAGGACTACCATGGCAGCTAATTTTGTTATTGGTTCTAACAACTTGTCTGTTACTCTATAGGTGTTCCTCCATTGGTATCTCTGCGGGTTCTTGAAACTCTGACTTATTTGGCTAGACATCATCCCAATGTGGCCAAGATTTTACTCCACCTGAGGTTGCCTTGTTCTGCCCTGCAAGAACCAGATAAAAGTGATCGGGGACGTGGCAAAGCTGTGATGGTTGTTGAAGAAACTGGACCAAATAATCATAATCAGGAAGGCTACCTATCTATTGCGTTGCTTTTGAGCCTCTTGAATCAACCTCTTTATTTGTCCAGAAGTAATGCGCACCTTGAACAGGTGAGATGTTCCGCCACGACTTTTTGTTACTTGGTTATTTATGGGCTACTACTTTCCTCTTAAAATGAAGTGATTTAGATTTACGCTGTTTTGTATGTTCTTTTTTCAGCTTCTCAACTTATTGGAGGTTGTCATTGATAATGCTGAAAGCAAGCCAACTGAAAAATCTGAGGTCGTTATTGGACCTTCCATTCCTGAACAACCGTCTGCTCAAATTGCGAGTACAGATGCTGATATGAATACAGAATCTGGTGGGAATTCTGTTCTAGTTGGTATGCCAGATAAGGTTGATTCCTCTGAGCCAACTACTTCTGGAGTAGATAACAAATGTGATCCTGAAAGTGTTCTGCTTAACCTTCCGCAAGCAGAACTTCGCCTTCTATGCTCACTACTTGCTCAGGAAGGGTATGGAAATTAAACTTATGTTTTGCTGGCAGCTTAATTCGTTTCATTACTACATCTGTTTTTTTATTTTTTATTTTTTTAATTCAAACTGTTCTGTTGCCATGATTAATTAGGGACACTGCTCATATGTTCATAATTGTAGCATGTAAAATCCTTTCCTGTTCGCTTTTTTGGATTACTAGGTTGTTGGCTAATAGCTCATACAGTTTTAGTTATGCATGTCTTTCTGGAGTTTTGACATTTTATATTTTCAACCCAGACTATCAGATAATGCATATACTCTAGTAGCAGAGGTATTGAAGAAGTTGGTGGCAGTTGTTCCTACACATTCAAACCTGTTTATTGCTGAGCTAGCTGACGCTGTTAGAAGTTTGACTCGAGCTGCTATGGATGAGTTGCATTTGTTTGGTGAAACCGTGACAGCACTTCTCAGTACCATGTCGTCTTCTGGATCTGCTATCTTGAGAGTTCTGCAGGCATTAAGTTCCCTTGTTGCTTCCCTCATGGAGAAAGAAAAGGATCCACAGATTCCTGCAGAAAAGGAGCAGACTGTTTCTCTTTCTCAGGTTTGGGACATCAATGCAGCTTTGGAACCTATGTGGCTAGAGCTGAGCACTTGCATTGGTAAGATAGAGAGCTATTCAGATTCTGCCCCTGATACGATGAGTTCATATAGAGCTTCAACTTCCAAACCATCCGGTGTAATTCCTCCACTCCCTGCCGGCACTCAGAACATCTTGCCATACATAGAATCTTTCTTTGTGGTGTGTGAAAAATTACATCCTGGGCAGCCAGGCCCTGGTAATGACTTTGGTGTTGCTGCGGTTTCTGAGATTGAAGATGCTAGTACATCTGCTGGCCAGCAGAAAACCTCAGGTCCTAGTTTCAAAGTCGATGAAAAACATGTTGCTTTTTTGAAGTTCTCGGAGAAACATAGGAAACTGTTGAATGCTTTTATCCGTCAAAATCCTGGTTTGCTAGAAAAATCCTTTTCACTTATGCTGAAGGTTCCACGCTTTATTGATTTCGACAACAAGCGTGCTCACTTCAGATCAAAAATAAAGCATCTACATGACCATCATCACAGTCCTCTAAGAATTTCAGTAAGACGAGCATACATTCTGGAGGATTCATATAACCAGCTTCGCATGCGATCTACTCATGACTTGAAAGGGAGATTAACAGTTCACTTCCAAGGAGAGGAAGGTATTGATGCAGGTGGACTTACGAGGGAATGGTATCAGCTGTTGTCCAGGGTTATTTTTGACAAGGGAGCTCTACTGTTTACAACTGTGGGCAATGAATCAACATTTCAGCCAAATCCCAACTCTGTTTATCAAACAGAACATCTTTCATATTTCAAGTTTGTCGGACGAGTAGTGAGTAACAGAGTTGTTTAGTTGTTTTGGTTGGATTCAGATCTCTTGCCATAAATGTGTTCTGACATATACTATTACAGGTTGGGAAAGCACTTTTTGATGGCCAGTTGTTGGATGTCCATTTTACGAGATCCTTCTACAAGCACATTTTGGGGGCTAAGGTCACTTATCATGACATTGAGGCCATTGACCCTGATTACTTCAAAAACCTCAAGTGGATGCTTGAAGTACGTTTTCGGCCACCCCTTACTTTCATTCTTACTTGCTTGCGTATTTATAACCAGTTATTAACTTCTTTCTCTCCCATGTTTTCTTGCCCAACCTTTTGCAGAATGATATAAGTGATGTTCTAGATCTTACTTTCAGCATTGATGCTGATGAGGAAAAGCTAATATTGTATGAAAGGACAGAAGTAATGAACCTTCTTGCCCTTGATGAACTCTATATCTGTTGAAGCCTTACATTTGGTTTATTAATTCTTTTGAGCATGATGCAGGTGACAGATTATGAACTGATTCCTGGTGGTCGGAACATTAAAGTCACAGAAGAAAATAAGCACCAATATGTTGACTTAGTTGCTGAACATCGGTTAACAACTGCTATTCGTCCCCAGATAAATTCTTTTTTGGATGGATTTACTGAATTAATATCCAAGGACCTCATATCTATTTTCAATGATAAGGAACTGGAACTATTGATCAGTGGACTTCCAGATATCGATTGTGAGTTTCCATGTCAACTCTTTTCTCTTTTCTGTGTGGTCTTTATGTTGCAATACGTGATTTTTACTAAGATTTGTCTATACATTTCAGTGGATGATATGAGGGCAAATACCGAATATTCTGGATACAGTCCCGCATCTCCTGTCATACAGTGGTTCTGGGAGGTTGTCCAAGCTTTTAGCAAGGAGGATAAAGCTCGTCTTTTGCAGTTTGTGACCGGAACCTCTAAGGTATTAGCTTGCATTCGTTTTCTATGTTCACACCCTACAACTAGCATATATTGAAACCCATAAGTAACTGCTTCATGTAGATTTTGTTTGGACCAAGGAGTTGGCTTCTCATTGTTAAATAGAATATGCTATCTTAATTCTGGTTTAGTATCATGAATCTTTGAGATGTATTAGTTTCTAACCGAGCTTGACATGCTTTGTAGTTTTGCAATTCAGAAAGATAGTAAATTCCTATTTTTTGTACTTTCTCTTGGTGTGCATTGTTCCATTCTACGTGGTGTGAGTGTTTCTGTTTCATTTGTCCAGGTGCCACTAGAAGGTTTTAGTGCTCTTCAAGGGATTTCAGGCTCACAGAAGTTTCAGATACACAAGGCTTACGGCAGCGCAGACCACTTGCCATCTGCGCATACTTGGTATCTACTACTCTCATCGTGAATATGTTCTATGTTTGAATTGTGCACATAAATTTTTTTTAATTGATAAACTGCCATTTAAGTCTTTTTCAATGTATGAGTTTCCAATAGGATTTTTTTTCTTTCTAATATAGAGTTATGGCTGTTTCATGATCTTTATCCCCACTTGTGTGGAGTGCTAATCTGATTATTTACTTATTTTGCAGTTTCAACCAGTTGGATTTGCCGGAGTATCCTTCTAAACAACATCTTGAGGAGAGACTGCTTCTTGCCATTCACGAGGCCAATGAAGGATTTGGATTTGGTTAAGAGTTTAGTGCGTTCCGTAAAGGGGTGAGCGTGTAGATAATATAAATATTGTTAGAAGTTATCATCGAACGAAAGTGGTAAATGGGCCTATGAGATGTCACACTTTCTCTTGATACATTATGAACTGTACAGTCTTTTTGCAATCAAAAGTGTCTGGCAGTTATTTTTGCCAATTCGCTTTCAATCATGGCTCTTCCCTCCCTCCACCGCACCCCAGATAGTATCGTTGTTATTAATTTTAATCCCAAGAATCGGGCAAAATCGAATAAGATTTGCGATCTTTTGCATTTTGTTAGAATCACTGCGAATTACTGGTACTCCGGCTATATTTGCGGAAGATTGGAATATAGAAATTTTTTTTTTGCTTTTTGCTTCATATTTTTTTTTTTTTTTATATTTTGCGACAACTGGTAACACAATACTGCTTCATATTTTTTTTGCCATAAAAAGGTAATAATACTGCATAAGAACGCTAACTAATCTGCTATTGGTGCATTTCTTCAATTGGTAGACATCTTCCAATTCCCACGTGACAATGTTACGTTAGTTTTTCAAGATTCAAAAGCTCATTTTGTCACCCCAAATATCTAAAACCCAGACGCTGGTTTCTCCGTTCTTTGACATTTTATTCGTTCTTAGGCGTTTTGGTTGTCTGGTGTCTCTAGTTCTGCGCTGGGTGGTAGAATCGGATTGTTGTAGGTAAGCTCCTGGTTCCAAAAAATGTTGGGTCGTCCTCATTTGCCAAAGCTGGAAGCTGTAGGAATTGGGGCATAAAGCCGTTTCCTTGTTGGCCACTTTTGCTTGCTCAGTGGTACTATAATCGCCGCCACCTATGAAACCGGGTACCCTTCCATCGAAGTCCACTTTTCACACGCCTTGGCCCTCAAGTCATCCCTGGGGAGAATATCATCGGTCCCTATTCAACCGAATTAGCAACATTTATCAATGTGACTGATCATGTCAAACTTAAGCGGGGATGATTACGCAGTCACTGATTAATTTTAAGCACCATTGTTTAGTTATGAGCTTCTGGCATATTGGGAACACGGAAAAAGTACCATTTGCTGGTACCAGCCACATTTGAAAAGATGAACTTTCACTTCTTTGAATCTCTATTAGTTCTGGAGGCAAATCAGTTTTGGGCAGCCAACGCCACCAAGTTTGGGCCCCCAGATGGAAGGAGCCCCAAGTTACATTTAAGTAGCACCTATACATGTACAATATCTGCATAATATAGAATTTAAGTCTAAATGTGTGCAAAAAACCAAATTCTTTATATTTTTTATCCATCGGAGTCTGCATGATCTTCTATCCGTCCGTGGTATGCTCACATTGCTCAAAGAAGGGCCCCTCTAAAGCGTTATCTTGATCCTTACACCGCTCAATTTATAGAGAAAGATTGAGAATTTTCCTTTTGATTCTTGAAATAGAACGCAACCACCGATCATCAATTGATCCAATTTTAGTCCTTGAATTGCTGCTTTTAGATAATGACTAATTTTATTTGGTGAGCCCTAATTTGCTCAATTTCAATATTCTCTATAATACTGATGATAAATTGTATTGCTCTTTTAGTTTAGAAGATTCTTTACTTTACAATATGATGATCAATTTGTCTCCTGATGCAATGGAAGGTCAGGTCTCTTGCAGCAAGCTTGTGTCCTTGAGAGAAGTTTCAATATGAACTTCGTTAAATCAATCTAGGTTTTATTGCTCTTGGCTTTGCTAATTCCTATTTAAGTTTCATTAAATTATTGTGGTGTAATTTACCTTTGAACTTGTGTTTTGTTTTTGTATTTGTGACAGTGCAATAACTGCAAACTTGTTTTTAGTTAATTATCTTTACATACTCGTCTTCCGTTAATTATCTTTACATTCAGTTGATATATGATGAAGCAAAATTTTATTACTGTAGAGCTCTGATCTGCATCCCTATCTAAAGGAGTGTTGAGAGCATGGTGGACCACTTCCCACCCAAATAGCCCTTGAGATGTATTGACAGCCCAATATACTCATGAGGTACTCCGTTTGCTGATATAGACTGATATCGAATATGATTGATCTGTATTATATCACATATTTCTTATATTATTTACGATATTTCCATGAAGTCCCTAATTTCTACTTCTCGAGTGAACACAATTAACAGTATGTGCTGCAACAAATAAAATGCCAGCATGCTTTAGTAAAAGAAAAATGAAATCCATGGGGCGAATTTAGAATTTATCCCCGCTTGTTTTTTTACAAAACAAAAAAAAAAAGAATTTAAGAATGAAGGTGCGGAGTTGTAGATTATAGCTGCCTCGAATGTAGTTTCAGGAAATGTTCGATTCCTTGGTCCCTGAAAACTATCATTCAAGACATTTGGTTCCTTGTCTCAAGCTTTGAATCTATTTCCTGGGCGCATATTTATAGAGAATCTAATTTTCTTGCAGATGTAATTGTGAATTATGACCATTCGGTGGATAATACGTATGTTTAGCACGATTCAATTCCTTCTGTTGCTTTTCAATTCCTTCTGTTTATGACCCTAAACCTTCTGATGCTCTAGAGGCTTTTCTCTTTAATGAAGTTTTATTTCATTAAAAAAAAAAAGAGAAAAAAAAACAAGGAGGTAGTTTCGGGACTTCACGCTTTGGACCGCTAACTTGTGCCGTTTGCGTGTGAGAGTCGGAGTCACTCACCATTGCTAGGTACCGAGGTAAAACCACTACAGAAATGACGCGTACAACGTGTGTGACCCAACTTGTAGCTGCGATTTCTGAATTTGGAGTATGCCCTATGTGTGTCTTATCTAGTAAAAAGCCCTTTTAAATGAGTAAAGAAGCACTTCTTCTCCTGTGTTTCTAATTTAGTTTGAAAGGATTTTTTTCCCTTTGAAAAGCCCTTTTAATTGTGTATCTTTGTGTATGGAATATAATTTCGTAACTTAATTCATAATGTTCCAGTGCATTTTCTTACAAAACTAGTACTAAGACTCTTACAAAATCACAATGCATATATAGTATCAGGCAGTGCATTTTTATTCATTATTTTTCTGTAATGAGATTGACATTTATGGATGTGTTGACGGCTTTTTGACTTAATAAAGCTACCCTTATCCAATAAAAAAAGGGTTATTATCATGAATGGTGCCTGAACTTTCATTAACAGGACTTCATGGTGGCAGAACTTTAAAAGTGATCAATTTGGTACTCAAACTTTTAAAAACCGGACTTCATAGTGCCTGAACTTTAAAAGTGATCAATTTGGTACCCAAACTTTAAAAAAGAGGACTATGTGGTACCCAGACTTTCAAAAAGAGGACTATGTGGTATTTTAGTCAATTTTTTGTAATCAAATTCCGTTAAAATGAAGGATAAAATGGTCTTTTAACATTAATTTTTATGTAAAATATTTTTTTTACCTCTCAACTTCTATAAATATGTTTTATGGTGTTTTGAAAAAAATGAAAATGTCATATAGCTATTTTAGATAAATAAACAAATTGATTAATGAAAATATAGTTGAACGGTAGATTTTTTCTATCTCTTAATTTCTATTAGAAATAATTTTTAATGTTCGAGTATATTTTTATTTATCAATTTATCTATTACTTTTCAATAGTCATATGCATAAATGTTTTTTGAAACATCGTAAAACATATTTATATAGTGGTTGAGAAGTAAAAAAAAAACTATTTTATGGTGTTTCGAAAAAATGAAAAATGTGCATATAGCTATTTTAGAACAATAAATTAATTAATTAACGAAAATATACTTGAACGGTAGACTTTTTCTAGTACTCAATTTCTATTAGAAATCATTTTTAATGTTCGGATATATTTTTATTTATCAATTTATCTATTATTTTGTAATAGCTATATGCATAATTTTTTTTTGAAACATCATAAATCATATTTATATAGAGGTTGAGAGGTATAATATTTTACATGAAAATTAATATAAAAAAGGGTTTTTAAATATGATTTATGATGTTTCAAAAATACTATACCTCTCAACCTCTATACAAATATGATTTATGATGTTTCAAAAAAACATTTATGCATATAACTATTGCAAAATAATAGATAAATTGATGAATAAAAATATACCTGAACATTAAAAATTATTTCTAATAGAAATTAAGTGATAGAAATAATCTACCGTTCAACTATATTTTCATTAATCAATTTATTTATTGTCCTAAAATAGCTATATGACATTTTTCATTTTTTTCAAAACACCATAAAACATATTTATAGAAGTTGAGAGGTAAAAAAAAATATTTTACATAAAAATTAATGTTAAAAGACCATTTTTTCCTTCATTTTAACGGAATTTGATTAAAAAAATTGACTAAAATACCACATAGTCCTCTTTTTGAAAATTTGGGTACCACATAGTCCTCTTTTTTAAAGTCTGGGTACCAAATTGATCACTTTTAAAGTTCAGGCACTATGAAGTCCGGTTTTTAAAAGTTTGAGTACCAAATTGATCACTTTTAAAGTTCTGCCACCATGAAGTCCTGTTAATGAAAGTTCAGGCACCATTCATGATAATAACCCATAAAAAAATGCATATAAAGTTTGTGCAAAGGTCCAAGACTCAGAAGGATATATATTGTGCTTCACCATTATCTTTATTCTAGATCGTCTAGGCTGAACTTAACCATCATTCATTTGCGCACAAATAAAACCGGGTATTCCTGTACCGAACATCTTTTTGCAGTACTTTCTGGAGCACAAGTTGACACGCAGGCACTTTACTTTTTATTATAAGCAGTTCTTGGTTGTGGCTATTTGGGGTGTACGCTAATAGCATATTAACTTCTTTGTCAAGATATTCTACCAAATCCTACCATTGCTACCGTTACGCAGGGTTGTTAAACCAACAGGGTGTTCGTAAATATGATTACTACATGGTGCATTTATTATGTCTTCTTATGGCGGCGGTGGGGTGTGGATTGTATCATGTGTGAGATTACAACTACATTTTGTCTCCAGTTGTCCTAAATATTTGCATGATGTGTGAGATAGCAACTATCTTCAACGTGGAAAGTCATTGATCTGGTGCAGTGTGCGAGCAATCCCTACTACTTTAGTATCAGCAAATACAGAGTCCTATAAGCAGTTCATGGAGCACTTGTACTATTCGGGAAAAATTGCTTTAAATTCTGTGCAGATAAGTAATTGAGAAATTTTATTTATACTTTTTTGATGAATTCAACCCATTTGATTATTAAAATTAATAGATTATTATAGGCTACATGAAATGACTAATAACGACGATAAATTCTAGTAGGTGAAAATCTCTTTATGATGCACCACAATATTCATGAAAGTTTCTTCTTCTTCAACCTATCAAACATACTATGATTTCTATCCTTCATTGTTGAACAATTTGACATTCAACCATTGAATTAGGGGTGTTCGGAAGATTCTATATGTGGGGGTTGCATTCTTATATTTACGGTTTGGGGACTGAGGTGTTAATTTTCTTGCTATTTCAGTATGCCAATTGGATGCAACTTTTAGGTAATTTAAGAGAGAAACCAAAGTGAGTAAAATTTAGAATCTGCTTTTGTTCATGAAACAATAACAGAACTATTAAAGATGTGTTTGGAAGTAAATTGATGTTGTCGAGTTCAATACAATGCAATGGGGGTGGGGGACCAATAAGACGTGTGGTGTGGGGTGGGCGGTGTTTGGAAGATTGAAGGGGGTGTGGGTTTCTTTTACATTAGAGGTAGTTTGAGTAGGATTAGGGAAGAGTTAATAATGTAGAATAACTGGGAGACCAATTCCTTTGGATGAGAGTAAATCCCGGAGGAGATAGGTTTCTAGTGTTTCAGTTTTAAAAAGTTCAAAAGTGATTGATAGATATTTGAAGATGGCACATTTCATTCCTTGCAAAAAGATTTTGATGCATCCAATATTGCAAGGTTGTTCTTTCAAGAAGTGGTTAGATTATATGGAGTTCCTCAATCAATTACATTTGATCGAGATACAAAGTTCTTTTACCACTTTTGGATTACATTGGAGAAGATATTTGGCACCAGTTTGAATTGAAGTAGCAATGCTCTTCCTCAAACTGAAGACCAAACAGAAGTTACTAAATAATGGGACTATGCATTTCCTCAAGTTGGTTTTGCCTACAATAGCGCTGAATGTAGTGCTATAGGAACGTCGTCATTTTCTTTAGTATATGTTGTAGTTCCTAAACATGTTGGGGACTTGGTGAAGCTCCAAAAGGGCATGGATTTAGTGTGGCAGCTGAAACCTTAGCAAAAGGTGTGCAAGAAGATCAGGGAGATATCAAGAAGAAACTTGAAGAAACAAATGCTAAGTATAAAGTTATTGATGATTCACGTCGAAGATAGAAAGTGTTCAAAGAATAGAATTATGTGATGATTTTTTCCTCAGGAAATAATGCTTTCCAATTGGGACTTACAACAAGGTCAAGCTAAGGAAGTATGATCCGTACAAGATAGTCAAGAAGCTTAAAGACAATGCCTAAGGCATTGACCTGCCGGAGACAATGGGAATATCTCGCACTTTCAATGTAGCAGATCTATTCAAGTTTCACGTTGATGACAAGCCGCTTTATAAGTAGAGGGGACTAATGTAGAATAGTTGGAAGACCAATTCCTTTATCAGTTGGATCAGAACAAATCTGTTGGAGATAGGTTTCTAGTTTTTAAATTTAGAAAGTTCAGAAGGTATGTTTTCTTTTCCTTGAAGGATTAGATGTTTTGTTTCCCTAAGTTATTAGAAATTCTTTGTATTGTTCCATGTTAATTAGGTTTGAATTTAGATTCATCCCCTAATTAAAGGCGCAGCTAGGCTTGTATTTTTTCAGACTTGTTTGTTATCAATATATTCAAGAGTTTTACTCTATCTTTTCTAGTGAATTTCAGAGTGCTAGTGAATTCTAGTGGCATTAGTGGATGTTCTTGATTTTAGACATTTGTCTACGGCTTGTTCTAGAATTTCCGCTGCGTCAATTAAGATATTTTCAACAAACAAAAGAAGTAAATTAGGGTGAATTCATCAAAATACGGGATGTAACCCTAAGCTATTAGGATAGGTTGGCCTTCTCTACCTGATTCGGAGATTACCTGCTCACTCTCCCTGTTGTACATGAACATGATATTTCATAAGTTTAATTCCCACGCACTGAAATCGGTTCTTCATAGCATCCGTTATCAGTACTTAATCAAGCGTTTCAGCCTTGGTTGCTAGAAAAGTCCTAGCACTCAATCTTTCCTTACAATTCTGTCAACAAGGGCATGAAAGAAAAATCATTTCCTTGTTGTCCCGATGTTAAAAATGCAATTACTCTGGGCCGGCTGTGTCTGACTATTTGATGAAAGCCAACACTACAATCGAAGATCCTACCATCCTCACCGAGTGACACACCAAAAATGTTTTATGTACGTAGGATAGATCTATTTACATTGCTTAGAAAAGGACCAAAATCCATTCAAAGGAAGCCATTTCCTCTTTCATCTCCCCTCATCTCTTTCTCTTGGCACCAGCCGCAGAACCTCTGCCACCTTTTTTCTCCGGGGCAGCAGAAGAACCACCTTTACCTCTTCCAGCTAGTTTCTTTGCACTTGAATTTGTTGCACCCTTCAAATCAAATTGTACTTGCATTCCTACAACAGTAGAGGGACCACATAAGTCATGCAATCAGGAAGGCAAAGTACCTGCATAACACGAATATTGTGCGTGTGTGTGCATCCATGTAGGATTACTACACACTACCTTTTGCATTCAAACTATTAAGTTCCTGTTGCAGCTTCTCACCGGCAGCGGAGCCTGCTGTCACATTGTGAAAAGATAATGCAAAGTGAACAAATATAAATCAGATAGTCAACCAGAAAAGTTAAAGCAGGGTAGCTTGAATAATGTTTTCATCAAACAGTTTCACTAAAGCAGGCTCCCCAAATTTCCTTTCCTACAATTTCTTGAGTCAAAAAACTGTTTTCAGATAATATGCCAGTTATATTTAACAGTACAATAATTACAGAACTTTGTGTTCCTACCATAACTCAATTTACCTTTTCACAAAGTATACTATCCATATCAAGATGGGCCCTAATGATCGAGAGAAATAGCATAACAATCTGATGGAAAATAAAAAACATAACTAACAAAAAATTGCAGCAGTGCGATTACAGATGAAAACATACCTAAGTCCTCTGTATCTGACAAATTTTCATCTTCACTTTCAACCAAAGTATCATCATTGTTCTCTCCAACTACATCCTCAGATGGTTCTAATATAGCAGCAATCCGCTTCTTGGGAGCCTTTTTCATTCCAGGGAGAGTGATTAAATCTGCAGCTCTAACCATCCTTGATTTGCTTCCTTCTTTGTATGCTTTTGTGAGAGCTGCTTTGACAGCTGGTTGTACACCATCCAGTGGATTTGGATGCCCCTGACACATAATGTCTCAATCAGAAAGCATGAAAAATTATGACTCAACAATAACCAAGCTGCCCAAGTTACAGAGGTAGGTAGGTTACCTGAAATTTGGATAACTCCACAATAGCATCAAAATCATCTTGACTAATGGAGTAAGTATTCATGAACTCCACAACTTTATGTACAGCTTCATCCTGGTACACATTTACCACACACGAGGAATTTTGAAATGATCTTCAACCCAATGGTGTTACATCTGTTTCTGTTGATATAAATATTCGCATACAACCACAGATTATTTCAGACCTTAGGCAATTGACGTAGAGGCACGGTCAACCGCTTCAGAAGAAGAGGAAGATATTCAACTCGCAGTGTTCCCCTGAATAATTTACAACAGAAGATGAATTACGAAGCTTCAAAGGGGATGGCAAAATAAGACAAGCAAACTTTGGAGGGAGAGAGAAAGAGCGAAGTAGGAGCACACTATGCAAGCTTAAGATGCATTTGCAGTAAAGGAAGCAGCTCATAAAGAGACCAAAAACATAGGATACCCATATTTTCAAGAAAAACTGTTTTCACTGCAGTTCTGGATATTATGCTTAACGAATCTAGGACATTGACAGTAACGTGGCGTTTGGTATAGCTTAAGGGTGAAAAAAAGCCCTTTTTTTTTTTTAAGCCAAGACATGAAAGTGCGTTTGGTAACTCTCAATTTGCCGGCTTTTTAAAAAAGTGGCTTCAAATAAAAGCAGCAAATGCACTGAAAGCCAAGAAGCTTCACTTTTGAAGCTTCTTGTTTCAGCTTCTTCCCTAAGCTATGAAATATTTTATGTAGACGAAAACGCCCTCCAACTTCTTGCGTGATCATCCTCCATCTTCTTTCTTCATCTTCCTTATCTCTTGCTGGGTTACCCAAATCAATCTCAGAAAGATCCAAATCATCAAATTAGGACATTATACTAAAAACCCATTAAGTTAATCAGCAAATATGAATCAAAGATTCAAAATCAAAGAAAGCACTGACTTTGGGCGGTTATCTTGCTGAGAAACAGAATCCTCAAGAGCTTTCTTGCCAGCAATAATGGCGTACTTCCTGCAATCGTCCAGCTGGAGACGGTGGGGGCAGAGGAGGCGGAGATGAAGGAGATGAAGGAAACGCAGCAGAGATGATATTGGGGAAATTGGGGTTCGTTTTTGAAGTGAGTCAAGGAGTGGAGTAGCGAGGACGGCGAAAGAGGGAAAGGAGTTTGGTGCTCTGCTGACGTTGAATTAGGGTGGGTGGAGATGGATGGTGGATTGGGTCCTCTTTGGTCATTATGCATCCCATATAGCAACTTTAATAAAAGTTTACCAAACACTTTCTTTAGCTTTTAATACTTAAAGCACAATCACAAAATTAGTTTACCAAACACTTCACAGCTTTTTCTCAAAGCAACTTATTCTTAAAGTTGAACAGCTTATTTTCAAGCCGACTTTTAAAATAAGTTCAACTATACCAAACTAGCCCTAAATCACCATCCTAGGCGCACCAATAAGTAAACATAGTTTATGTATTTCCACCCAAGTGGTCTGCAATGGATGCAGATTCAATAATATAAAAGCTTATATAACCTGCATCATAAACTTATTGAATAATATATGGAAAGTAGGGCATGGAATTTCCAAACCTCACAAGCTAAAATGAAAGGGAAAGTAAAACAAACTAACAGACTAACAGAAGGGACATGCAAGAATATGTTGCTAATTACACGTACCAAAAAAAAAACGTCATCGCTCGTATGATATTTTCAATTCTTATACAAGTCAACAGCATTCAGCATTTTATGTTGGCAAAAGCCAAAAGAAAAATCAAACCCAGAGTTGTTAGGTTCATGACCAGAAGTTAAAACATAAAGTAGAGATTTACCTCCCTGGACTAGACTCACGAGAAGCGAGAAGATGGCCATGCAAATCTTCCAAGAGCCTCCAATTTTTGCCTAATGTTGAGTTCTTTCCCAGCCACCCTCCAAATCTATTAAAATTCCTCTCTCCCTGCATAATAAGTTATTTAAGGTGTTAAATTTCAACAGTAGGCATATATACCATATAAATACATAGGCCTGAATGCATACATAACATGTACATTTCAAAAATTTGGGAAGTTTAATAACAGAGAAACCAAACTTTCCAGGCAAAATAATGCATAAGCACTGTTTAAATAGGAACAAATACAAATTAAATGAAAGTCAATGTAAACAACTCAATGAGAACAAAAAGGAGCTTATGCTTGAAAGAAAACAGTTCTACTGGTAGACATTTGATTGATTTTTATATTTTTCTAGATATACTCTATCATAGTGCCAAGAGAAATTACACTAGCATGACCAAGAGAATCTGCCAAAAGTAGTACATTTCTTTACTACAGTACAAAAATTTAACCGTTTTTAACTCATCAAGCCTATGGAGAACTTCCTGGAGCCATATTAAAAAATATTTTTCGAGAGATCAGAATCAGGCCCTGGTATCAGTAGTCAATGAAAAACAAAACGAACATGAAAAGGCAGCCCCGTGAACCAGAAGGTGGGGTCGCTAAAAGCTTCTAACCATACCTTTGATGGAAAATGAAAGCCAACCTACAAAATCGGATGTCGGCTATGGTCCTAGGAGCTCTAGAGTTGTTACATGAAGTATTAATTGGAAGAGGGAGCAACTCATTTTTTAATGAAACACAGTAACTAAGGTAAGATTAAGCTACATGACCATGAAAAAATAGGGTGGGAGCACCTGAACCTGAAGAGCCAAATAGAGAAAGTTCCCTAACCAAGGACAAGTTAAATACTCATCTTTCTTTTTACTTTCCTTCGCTCAAAAGTTGTGTTAATTACTTTTTTTTGGTGTGGCATTGGTCAGGCGCCTCAGTGTTCGCAATGAACCAAACTGGCATGGGCCTTTTCTTACAATGTTCGCCATGCTGTTTTTCATAGCGGACCCTAACCATATATTAATGTCTGAATTCAAGAAGGATTATCAATTTGTTCAGGGGGGAAATTTCTTGCGCAACCTTGAGGAATTCATCTTTTATGCTTCCCGTCCTTTGATAGATCCTTTGCTTAGAAAGCCACCACAGAGAGAGGCAGGAATCTCTGTTAAACTATTAGCTTAACCCTTCTAAAAATTTCAACAATAAGTACTTCTATTCTATACAGTACAACCCCCCACTTTCACTTAATCATGAAAAAAAATATATCGACCCAATAAAGTCAACTTGCGCAGTTTCACTCTCAAAGAAACCAGGAAACACATCAGTATAATATTCTGTACTACCAATCAAAGAAGATCCCTAGTATGGTGTACACCGCTGTGAGCGTGAATGTGTGTTGGGATTACAGGAAAAGCTGTAAAAATAGAATATGCATTCCAACAAAAAAGAAAAAATTTACACGAAGGAAGGTATTATAAATGTAAATTGCTAGAGCACACAGAATCAGCACAATTTGCAAGGCCAGAAAGTTGCAAATAATAAATTCATTACCTGCTCAAGTGTCACCCTTTGCCCTCGCAACAATGCAGCACTGGTATGAACAAACATGAGTACAAAATCAATTTGATGCAGGAGCATCTAAGAGAATTCTAGAAGCTAAGTTGGCCAGCAGATTAGGCTTGGATTGAGTAATCAGGATGTTATTAGTTTTAATTACTTTTAATTACTTCCTTTATTTATCTTTAAGCAATCTAGTTTATTAGGATGGTCCAATTAAGAGTAGGATTTCTTTTTAAGCAAGGAATTGCAATGCTAGGGTTGATTTCTTAGGGTTGACCAATTAGTATCAATAGGCTAGGGAGGACAATATTGTATTCAGTTTTGTTTGTTATCAATACTATATCAGAGAATTCTGGTTTAAGAGTTTCTTAAGGGATTCTTGCCCTAGAACTTGTTTATCTTCATTCCAGCTTCATTATATAGCTTTGTTTCTCTAGTTTTCCTGTCTTATTCGTTTGGCATTTGTTCTGCAGCGGTTTTTAGTCCTAGCTGTCAGTTGGACAGCAGCTTATCGCTACTGGTCCTCCATCACAATTCCATCAATTAGATAATTAAAGGAGGAAGAAAAATAATAAAAACCGTATTTTAACTTCCAGAGCAGATGTGAAGAAACATACGGAATTATAGAGGATGAAAGAGAACCACTTTGCGAGAGCTGCCATTGGCGATATTTTCTAATCTGCACATTGATAATATCTCCATCGCCAATAGACTCAGCGGCACGAGCAATCATGTTCATATGCTTAATCCCATTATCATCCTTAACAGCTGAACTGGGCCTATAGTTGATATAATTTTCCTGCCAGAAATTTTAGTAAGCTTAATGTATTAAAATTTTAGAGCATCTAAACTTTTCACTAACATATGATAAACTTTTCAAAGTTTTCAGGGTGCAGAAGCATATGTAAGCTTCTTTAAATGAATGCAACTATAATACAGAGTCTAGATATTCTTATGGCTACCAGTGGGAGTAATATCTTAAATCAACTAGCACAGATAAGTACGAATCACAAGAGTATTCTAGATTACATCAGATAATACAATCTTTTTTTTGAGTCGAAAATGATACAAATGCCGATTGTTTATATAAATGCCATCTTTCATTCTCTCATATAGTATTCAATATTTGTCTGTACTATGGCAACCGCAAATGATACAGATGCTGATTGTTTATATAAATTCCATGTTTCATTCTCTCATCTAGTATTCAGTATATGTCTGTACTATGGCGACTGTAACCATAGCGGGAAAAATCAGCATGAGATGGGTGATATAATTTTTTAAGGTGTAAAGCACCCATCTCCTGTTTGGTTTCCTGTAAACTATTCATACGTTATTATTTGTGAAATAACACATCAAAGAAAATGTCAAAAATCTAGTTCTTAGCCACTGTGCTCGTACTAATACATGTGCCCCTTAGAAATTCTGCTCCCATTAATACTATCTCCAACTGGAAAGAAACCCCAGGAAAAGCTTCATACAGTTCCCGAGGTTCTTATTAAAAATGTTATAAGCCTGCTAAAACTAAACACTGCAAGCCTTCCTGCTGAAGTGTACAAATTGAACTCAACAATTAAAAAATACCACCAATTTAGAATAATTCAGCAGCAAAACGTGTCTAGAAAAAAGAGAACCTGGATAATTAGAGGGACTAAATCAGGATCACTCATGCTCAGATCAAAGCGCTCATCCATTCGTAACTTTCCTGCATTAAAATTGAACAGCCTGCGGGAAGAAAAGACAGCATCAGGCACTTGGTAAAGTTTTAACCAGAACTTTCATGGCCATGTAATGTTTCAATCAGAACTTGTAAAGGATGCAAATGAGATAGATCCTTTACTTCTTCATACGCATGGTAATGGTAATGGACACAAATATACCACAACTAGGTATACAATTGTTGTGGATGGTGGGTCAATTTCTCTGTTTGTATTTTTCTCAAAGAACAACTCTAAGTATTGTTCCAGGTTATCATTTGAGGTTTGTTTATATGAATAAATGAACAAATTTGAAAACGAAAAAAGCAGTATGTAAAGGGAATGGCAATCTCAAATATGCAAGAGGCCAGGAGATGTGGATAATGTTTTCTAATCGTGCTCTTTTAGCTGGAGGTTTATTTTATGTTTAATGAGATTAATTTCGGTTGGCTGGCACCTAGACAACTTTTTCTTTGTTGACCGAGTGGAGAGAAGGCTAAAGTAATTACGGAGATGTTGAATGACGGCTTTTCTTTGGCCTACTTGGTCAGAGGACCATTGACGACCAGGTGTGTGAGGAGTTTGACCTATGGGCTTCTCTTTGGACTTCTGCGTCTTCTGTTTCTGTGACACTTCTACATCTGATACTAATCTAGAGATCGAAGCTGCAGTGTCAGGACTACGTTTTGGTTTTTAAATTAGGTGTAGTTTGTTGATTTATGTTCTTCTTTCTGCTACTAGTGGATTACTTGTCCACTATAGTGTACAGTTTCTCTAACAATCATGAAAGGAAAAAAAAAAGATGGCAAACTTAAATATTAATATGTTAGGCACAACTCAATCAAGGATAAAGCAACAAATAAGATACGCAAACATATGATTTGAGAGCACTAATTAAGGGCTTATGTCATACTTGTCAACAGCTGAAAATGGTGAAATATCTTCATCCTTCGCACTACTTAATAAGCGCTGCCTTATATCGTCATAATTTATGACAGACATTGAGAGGCTCATATACTGCAACTGGTTAATTGCCATTCGCATGTCTCCATTGACTCTTTCGGCAAGTTCCTCAAGAGCAATCTGAGACAATGTATAGAACATCAATCACCAAGGGAAGCAAAGGCATCTTTAACTATACATTTCAGAAACTAAAGAGCCAAATAACTGCCAGTCCAAATATAATCATTAAGGTTGCCACTTAACGCGGAAAGAACCAGTATCTAATCTGAACGAGGTCCAACCACTCTTATGTGGACAAAGAACAAAAACAAAAGAAGGGCATTGCATGTCCCAATAACCAAAAAAAACAAGAGAAGGGAAAATATAATAAATAAATAAACCTTAGGTTCCATATGGAAAATTTCAAAGAGGATAAAAAAGGGTTAATATTATACACTATGGTCTATTTTCCTCAATGGTAAAATCTATGTCCAACATAATTGAGAGAATTGAATCAATTTATAATATTCTCATGAAGCCCAAATTTCAGTAGCAACATATAAATGATACCTTTAAACAGTAAAACTTTCATCACCATGAAAAACTGCACTCTCATTTATAAATTATTTACCTCATTAACGTGAAGGCCTTCAGCATTTGCAACTTGCATTAATCTTTTCGCCATCTACTACCACGAAGAAAATCAAGTGTTACTAACTGCATCCTGACAGCAACATTATTCAAGCTTGTTTGACAGTATGTCAAACATAAGTGTCAAACAGCCTGAAATTCATTTGTAACTTTATTACTAATGCATAGATGAACTGTATACAAATGAACAAATGCAGTCACATTTGCAATTTCTGTGTATTTAACATACAGAAACCAAAGTTTTGGCATCCATTTGATTGGCAAAACATCCCGCTACTCAAGATTTTTTTATTTTTTTTTTCAAAAACATAACATGAAAAGTATCCCAGAAGCTGCCCATTGACCGCATTTTTTCCAATCAAGAAGAATAAAATCAACCTCTTTGCTTTGTTCAAAAAGAAACAAAACCAAATAACAAACTATTTTTATTTTTTTATGAAACAAACATGGTGTAAGATTCCAACAAATCATGCCTGTTTTTCTCTAACTGCTTGAAGTTCTTACAATTCAAAGAAGAAAAATATCTTATTTTGATTTACCCATCTTTTTTTAATTGCCTACTTTAGCTGTACATTTTGATACGAACTAATCATGTAGTATCCCAAGTAATTACGTATAAACAAATCAACTTCCCAAGAGGATGCATTTAGAAATAAACCACCAGCAACAATGGATGCAAGTTTGAACATGACATGGTTCAAGTTCAGGTACTACAAGGGCAAAGCCAAGGCAGAATTTAAGGCTGCAAGCTTTGCTAGCCTCTTGTTAGATGACAGATCTGGCTATATGCTAAGTGATTTGAAGGTAAAGTGGTTTGTGCAAAATAATGAAAATGGTACTTATCAAGCTTGTTAAAGTGTTTAATGTACTAATTACTAATAAAAAGTCACTTTTTAGAGTCGTGAACCTATTTGCTAGTTCTCCACCAACAAAGAATAATTAGCCAAACCAATTGTTCAAAGTTCACATAACAATTCCACTATTAAAGAAGATTTTTGGTAGTCAACTAATTATAATGCTACAAAACTCATGAGGTTCGATACAGAAATTATTTAGAAGAGTTTTCCCCAGCTCTGCATATGCATCAATATTAAATAAGTTTAAGAATATAGAAACACCAATAATGTACTGTTAGGGAGGTGAGAGGACCTGTTGTTTAGTAGGTTTGCGGAAGCTGAGAAGCAGACAGTAGTTAACAAGACTTTTCAACTTTTGGCTATAACGATCATTACAAATGCAAATGATAGGGATTTTAGATATCTTTATGCTAGCAATAAGATCAGCCACTCCTCCTCGATCTCCAGCAGACATCCCATCAACCTCATCCATGATGAGCACAGTTCTGGGGTGCTTTGATCTGATACATAATAAGTATTAACTACAGAAATTAATTCTGACAGGTATATCCTATGCACCCAAAAGGCATGTGTGCCTGTATATTGTGTATAGAAAGAGAGATCATAACCAACCCATCAATGTTCAGGGCCACATTGCTGACAAGCACTTTAATAGAATTTGCATTGCTTCCACCAACTCCCTTTTCAATCTTGGAATCAGCTTTCCCACGACTGTCACTAGCATTAACCTGAACATCATACAGGCATTAACATGAGGACAAAAAATACAATGTACTATTGAACAACATATTTGAATTTTGGTAACAGTATAACACCTCAATTGCCTGGAAGCCAAGCATCTGACTGACCAACTTTGCGGATGTTGTTTTCCCTATACCAGGTGATCCACTTAATAGTACAGCCTTTCTGACAGCAGAATTGGTTGGGCTTTTGCCTTTTTTCTTATTACTGGTGTCAAGAAAGTGCTCACTCCAATTGGCCAACCAATCATGAAGCTGCTTTACCTGCACAATAGACATTACATAAAGTCTATCAGAGTTACAAACTTACAAATGCCTCTTAGATAGATGCATGTTCAACAAACAGAAGATGCAATGGTGGTAAAACAATAATATACAGACATACCAGTGACTGATTTCCTATAATGTCGTTTGGAACCTTTGGCCTGTATTTTTCTGTCCATGAAGAAGAAGACTGCTCAGAGGTTTGCTTCTTCCGCCTAGCAAGAGAAGCATCTGACTGTAACTGTTTGTCGGATACAGAGGTTCCAATGCAATCTTCTGGTACAGCCACGCACCAAATTATTAGAAAATTTCAACAATGATGCAATAGCTTATATTAGTTTCATAAAATGCAACTACTGAATTAACTTGCTAAGAGATGCATCAGAAACTAAAACTAGCAAGAAATATATTAGTACATATCAGTATATATTTTATACTAGATGAGCAGAGAGAGGTAAAGAGAGAAGTAACTCTCTGTCTGACTGCTAGAAAATGCAAAGGGGAATAGAAGAAGAAAACTCATTACAATACAAAACCTCAATTCTGATGAAAATACATGATACTTTGTTTGTTCCATCAAAAGTAAAATTGGGCATAAAAACAGCTTGATCTGGAACAGTTCCTAGAACCTTATTTAACATGTTTTGACAAAAAACACCTGTTACGAACAGATTAGAGAAGTACACAACAAGTTGAAACAGGAGTTCACCAGTACGATCAACTCAAAATCAGCTAACCAGAAACAAAGTATAGAAATAGACAACAATAAAACTCAGTCCAAAACAGCAGACCACACCAATTATAGCAAGCTAAGAGGGACATGGTTAAACAGATGCACAAGGAAGCGCAAATGGAAGCCATAAATAAATTACACCAGACAGTATAGCTAAATTCTTTTTATATCACCAAAGGTTCTTCTATACCTTTCCACCCACATCGCCCGAAAGGGTAGCAAAACAGTACAGTGTGAAAGGTGACAACCCTATTTCTTCACTTCATTTCCCTTCCTAAAAGAGATAATCCATAAGCAGAGAAAGAACTCCCCCATGCCAAACTGATATACTGTATTTTTATTTGCTCCAAATTATGAAGGGATTGTGGGAAAAGATACGCCACATAATTGCATAGAACAATATGCAGCATCTTTACCATTTTATTTTAAAAATTTCCTAAAGAAACATACTGTAGTATTTTGTAAATAATATTGTTCATGCAAACCTTAAATTATTTACAATGTTTCTGTCTTCATAAACAGTAAGGAGATGACATATGCAGGCCTTAGACACCCTCAAGCTCTTTAGATTTAGAACATAGAACACAAACCATGAACAAAAGTTCAAAAATTCAGTCCGTGGTATTGCATTAACACCGCATTAGAAATCACAGATTGGACAAAACGAGCAGGAAAGAAAGAGATAGATAGACAGAGGGCAAGTAAACATGTAGTTCTCGTACCTTTGCCGTGAGAACAACATAGATACAATGAAACCACATAAGAAATCACAAAGTTCAACAAGAGAAAGAGATAACCAAAATGAAAAACGAGTATGCAAACACTCATCAAACTACATGAGTTACAAGCGAGCACAACCAACACACATAAACGAACAACATTATGAATCTGCAATACAAACTATACATCATATTTATACATTTAACTGGGACATACTCTTCAATGTTATTTTCTTAGGGCTCTTATTAAGCTGAGATTCTGATGTAGCATCGTCCACAGATTTCTTTGCTTCTTGCTTAGCTGCTTTAGTATCAATAGATCCCCGAATAATATCAAACAATCCATCCTCAGTAAGAAACTTTGTCCTACAGAATGCAATCAACATATACATTTAAGAAAAAGAAGTAGAAGTACTATGAATATAGATCTAGGTTGCATCAACGTAACATACCCAAGCTCTTTGGCTTTAGAGGATTTCCTTCCCTCGATATCTTCATCACATAAAAGATAGTTCTGCATACAGAGAACGTTAAGCACATGCCAGCAATGGTATCTAAATTCAAGAAAACAGAACATGGAAACATGAACCAACCGTTTTCTTGCTGACAGACCCAGTAATCCGACCACCATGACGTTTAATTAAATCCTCTGCTTCCTCTCTTTCCAAACTGCAAGTATGGCAAATTTAAGTTTCAATCTTGAGATCATAAATATACCAATAAATGTTGACTACTTAAAGCAAGCAGGCCAATACAGTTCTTGAAACACAAATATGAAGACAACCCTGACAAGTCATTGACCAATGAGATGCACCAGCTTGCTAGAAAGATCGAGTTGAGAATTTTGAAGAAGGTATGTACAAAATATTTTTAATCAGCAATCAAATGTAGAAGAATATGTGAGATTCAGAAAAAGATTACAACGAGCACCTGTCAAGTGTACCACTAATCACAAAAGTTAAACCAGCTAAGCAATCAGGAGCACCTTCGGGAACTTCCTGAGACAAGCAAACCAGGAATAACAGTTAACATCAAGAATAATGCGAACGCTTCAATAATCAGTTCCAGACTTCCCAAAAAACTTAACCACCTTCTCTCCTTTGTGTGGAGGATCTTTCCTTTCCCCAAAATTCATAAATCCACCTCGCCCAGCACCCCTGCCTCTTCCAGCAGTCGGTCCTGCTGAAGTACCTCTTCCACCACGACCCCTACCACCTGACTTATCCTTGGCCTCATCTTCATCTCCTTCATCAAAACCAGCAAGCTTCTGCTTGATTCCCACGCCAGAGGCGCTCTTCAATTTCTTAGTAGGAGTGGCATCAATTAATTTCTTCGAATGAGGCAAAACAAAATCATCGTCGTCGTCGGCAATTTGTTTCACTTTTTTTGCAGGTGAGGGTTTGACGGATTCTTCAGGATCCTTTTGAGTCTTTCTTTTGACTGGAACTTGAGGTGCTTCTTTCTCACCTTTTGACTTATCTGTAGGAAAATACTTGCTAGTTCTCCTCCTCCCTGAGTTCTCTTGAACTTCATGAACCTGGTTGATTGGAAAGTTTATTAAAAGCCAAAAGGACACTGTATTATGATTATTACAGTTCTCATACTCCTATTTCCTATATGCACTAGACAATTGGAAAAGAAGAGCATGAGTAATTATTATAATCTCTGTTCTCACTATGAAATTTCCATTTGGCAGGAGACTACGACTAGATTCATAGTTTCCTTGAAACATTACTTCAACAAGATACATATAATAATCAAGATCAGTTAGAAACAATGAAACAAGAGTCCTTTTCTTATCACTATACGCATTTTAATGTGACGATTAGTACATTCGGGCTTACTTGTTAGTGCTTCTGGAAGAGCTAACAAGTGTTTTATGTCAACCAAAAGTGCTTCTGACGTTTAATAGAACAACATAGAAGTGCTTCTAGGCCACAAAGGTGCTCTCTAGAAAAGTTCCTACTTGTACAGAAAGCATTACCAAGTGCATTTTTAGGAAGCACTTGAACCGAAATTAAAATTTTGACATGTTTCACATAATTTGGCAGAAGAAGTTGTTCCAACATAAGTGCTCCCAAACGGCTCAAAAAGAACTAAAATGCAATATTCATTCAGTTTCTATCATTTTCTTAGAGAAACCAAAAAGGGGAAATCTTACTCACACATCTAATTGTTCACCAATCACACTATTGTTTAAGAACCTAGCAACAAACTAATGTCTCTAAGAACATGAAAACCAGATCAAGCAGCTAGGTTATACAGCAATGCAGGGTAAAGAATTTATGTTACAGACAAAACGAAGAAAATGCAACAAAATAATTGTTCTTTCACCACCGAAACGAAAGTAAAACGAATCCAAATGGAACCTACTTGTTCTTGAGGCTCCGTCTTAGCTATAGACTGAGCCTGTGAAGTAGCCGCCGGCGCCGGTTTCTTTCCGGTGCTCTTGTTGTCGTGCGACTTCATAAACCACTTCCTAATATCCGCCTGAGACTTTATTCATTCAAAATAAACCAAACCCAAAACCCAAAATTGAAGATTTCAGCCATCAGCTCACAAAAGGGAAGAAATTTCGAACACAATTAAACCACAAACCCTAGAAAATTGCAATCTTTTCCTGCAAATTTCCGAGTAAACTGATACAAGAACAAGCAACACTCTTTCCTGACAACTTACCATCTCTGGCGCTTAGCTTAAGCTCCAATGGCGGCTCAGCCAAAATTACTATCTTCAACTTCGAACAAACCTATCAAATTTTTGAATATGCAAACCCGTCAACGAAACAATCCCTAAGAAAATTCAGAATGGTGAAAGAATTGAAATTACCAATTTGTTTTTCACCAGCAGTGAATTTCTTCCTCAGAAGATCGAACTCCGAAAGACTCCGATTCGCGGAGCCTCGTGTCTCGTTTCGTCTTCCTCCGCACTCTCAGCTCTTCCCGCCACTTGCGACTGTGGAGGTAAATTGTCTAGCGACAATTTCTTCTAAAATGCACGAGACACAATTCGAGGTCATTCCATACTAAGGCCCAGTTTGGCGTTGCTGTGCTTTCGTGAAATCACTTTCGTGGAAATCAATTTGGCGTTTGGTAAACATTCTGTCAAAACTGCTTTGGATAATCTAAAATCAGTTTTAGGCGTTTGGTAAACATTTTTAGAAAAGTGCTGTGAGCTGTATATAATAACCAAAATAGACATATTCTTGAATAACTATTTTAATAAACTATTTGTACAACCATTTTTTACAATCATCAAGTTTTATTTTTTTATAAAAAAAATTCATATATTAGTTCATATTTTGAAACACTTATCATTCAAATTTTCTATGTTACAAATTTTTTATACTACCATTAATTTGCACAAGAAATAACACAAAATTCATATTTCTCCAGCAAAATTTTATAAAATTTTAATGTAAATATTTGATAATAATATAAATTTGTATTTATAGGGATTATATTAGTGGCAAGAAAACAAAAAAAAAATTAAACATTACAAAAGATGAAACAGTGCATTCGGCCTCGATGAAACGATGTGTTCCGGCGTCCAGGTCCGGCGCGTTCCGGCCTCCAGTTCCGGTGCGTTCCAGCCTCCAGTCGGCGGCGGTGCTGCTCTCCCAGTCGTCGTCGTCATGAGGGAGTTGTCGTCATCGGGCCATCGTCCTCGTCGGGCTCCGTCGTCGCGCGCCCTCAGCCATCATCGCTGTCGCGCCCTCGTCTTCATCGCGCGCTCGTCGTTAAGCCACCGTCGTCGTCTGGGCCACCGTCGTCGTCTTCGCTCCCAGGCCATCGTCGCTCCCGGGCCATCGTCGGTCATCATCGTCGTCATCGTCGGCCATCGTCGTCTTCTGGCAATCGTTGTTGTCGTCATCGCCGGCCATCGCCGTCTTTGGGCAATGGTTGACCGCGATTGGGATTTGGGACGATGATTTGGGTGCAGCCGAGAGGATTGGAGGTCGGCTGGGTTGGAGGTCGGCGGATTTGGGGGTGGCAATTTGAGTAAATTGAAATGTTAGAGAAGGGCATAACTGGGAGAAAAAAATTTCATTAAACTTTCACATAATTCCCAGCGTGTCTCAAATGAAATCACTTTCGCGAAAGCTACTCCTGGCTGCTTTCGGAAATCAGCTTTCGTGAAATCACTTTGGGCTCGAAAGTGATTTCATTTGAGTTTACCAAATGCCTTTTTGGACCAAAAACTTTCGCGAAATCACTTTCGCGTCGAAAGTGATTTCGGAAAGCAATGCCAAACGGGGCCTAAACTTTTTTACTTTAGAATTTAAAAAATTTACAATTAATAATTTAAATTTTATAAACTTTTACAATACACCGCATACATCAATTTTTCATCCAAAAAATATCAAATAAAATCATTTCACATACATAAGATTGCTTTTTGAGACTCTATTTGTTGATTTACGTGCCATAAAACATATTTCGTTACAAAATTGAAATCAAATGTGAAGGACTCTGAAGTTTTTGTTAGTTTACATGTCTTGACTATTTTGTCTTTTTGAAATTTATTTTCTCATTAAATTTTCAATTGACAAAATTTAGGTCTTAAAAGTTAATTCGTGCAAGTCAGAATATCAAACTTAAAAAATTATGAATGAAAATTAGTTTGGTGGCATATTATCAAATAATATCAAGTTTAGGTGGCAAACTGTAAATTATTTTCGTCTGAATGACACCCGCAATCAAATTCATGAAAATTGAATAGTGAAAAGAAAACAATTGAATAGTGTCGCATGAAGAATAAGACGACACGGACGATCCGAATTCAGTGAGATGCCGCCTTGCACGTTTCCGCATCACGTCTGTAAATTTCGCAATAGGGACCCTTGTAGGTTTTTGCACCACGAAGAGGCACCATCTACAATCACGAGCAACGGAAAGATTCGTTAGATTTCGAACACAAAAGCTCTTGTTTGGACTAGGGAAGTGATGTGTGCGTATCCAAACAAGTTTTGGGCATTGCTTACCTTACATTAAGCATCTAAATCTTTATTATTAGTGGTTTTTACTTCTGTTTTATGTTTTGTAGGTAAAATGAAGCATTGGATGAAAAAGTTAGTTTTCAAGAGATCAGACGAGAAAGTTGACCAATATAGAGAATCATACCACAATTAATGGTTGCGTCCAAAGATATGGATGTTAGCTTACCGTAGGATTCGACGGTTTGTTAATCTAAGCTCTGAGGTGCAAGTTATGGCAATTTTACTAAATATTGAACAGGTTGACCAAAAACTGACCGCAGCCCAAGTTGAAGGCCCAATTGTGCTCCGAATATTGGGGAATGTTTCAGAGGTATCTTAGCATATTTATATAGTCTAAATCAGCTCCAGAACAAGAGATTATTCTCCCAAATCATCTTAGAAAAAGAAGGCCCAATATATCAGAGAATCCTGGTCAAAGCAGGAAAGTCAGTCAAAAGAAGTCATTAATATTTCCTACGAATTCTAGGACTCTTTGCTGATCTTTTGCCTATAAATACAAGGCTTGGAGACCTAATCTGAACACATCTTTTTCCTCAGAAGTTGTTACTCTTTGCTGCTGCTTTCTCTTCTTCCATCCAAATCGGTTTATTTCAGCTTTCTTATTTATTTTTGTTTCTGATGCTAGGCATTATGTCTGGCTATTTTTCTGTAGGTAGGGGCTGTTTTAAAGCCCTAAACATGTTTGATTATATGCAATGACGTTCATTTTATATTCTTTATAATTCTTGATTGAAGTATTGTTTCACTGAACTTAATAACATGATTTCTGGTTTGTTGTTTAGATGGCCAACTAGATGAGCATGCTAGGATTCTATTGCTAATTTCATATGTATAATACGTAATCGTTATGCGAATGTACCCTGGGTAACAAAGTTAATAATCTTAACTTGTGAAACAATCTCTAGGTTCAGAAAGACTGCTCTAGTACTTGTAAACTCTAGTTTCGTCCTAGACTTTTTTCGTGTGTAATGATTCTGGATTGTTAAATCTTGCGAGTTTATGTCTTGATTGCATGTTCAGAAATAGATTAAATGTCAAGCTTATGTACACTTAACAACTAACTAAGAAAAGGGTTATAAACTGGTTCGAGCTTGTGAATTAGTTTGGGATGATTTCAATTGAGCTTATAAGTGATGTATTCAGGAAATTGCATGTAATTGAATGTGTTTGGTGGTGGATAATCTTTCCTTAGTTGTTCCTTAAAAACTCTCAAATCCCCCAGTTTACACTATTAGTTGTTTATCTGTTTTCGGTTAATAGTTTACAACAATCCTCTGCGGGAAAGACCCTTGCTTCAATCTATACTCAATAGCAACTTATTAGTGCAAGGTTTATTGCCTGCCTATTTAGGGCAAATCAATTTTGGCGCTATTTCGGGGGATTGTTTTCCTAATTGTTAACTGAATATTAGTGTGCGTTTAATTGTTTGTTTTCTTTTTGTCTTTTAGTTTTCTCTTAACTAATTGTGCTTTTTGTAGACTGTCATATATGCACTTTGGGCATATAGGACAGCCTACAAGACACTTATTGGGATGTCTCCTTTCTTACTGGTTTATGGCAAACTGTGCCATCTTTCTGTAGAATTAGAACACAAAGCGTAATGGGCAGACAAGCAAAGTAACATGGATTTAGATAAAGCTGGAATTGATCGGAAGTTACAATTAAATGAGCTTGAGGAATTCTGAAACGAAGCATATGAGAGTTCACACATCTACAAGGAGAGGACTAAGACATTCCATGACAACATGATCCATCGCAAGACTTTTGTTGTAGGTCAGAAAGTCCTACTATTGCCTTAAATTGTTTATAGGTAAGTTACGTTCTCGCTGGGTTGGTCCTTTCATTAATACTAAACTATTTCCACATGGAGCTATTGAGATTCGCAATGAAAGAACAAACAAAGAGTTCAAGGTGAATGGACATCGGCTGAAGCCTTTTCATGAGCCATTTGTGACGCAAGACATGGATGGTGTACCCCTCCAAGCACTTGCGTCCATTGATAAATGACTGGAGGTACCGTCGGGCTGAAGACGTAAACCAAGCGCTTATTGGGAGGCAACCCAATGCATGGAGGAGGGAACAAGGTTATGACGATCACAAAACTCAAATTTGATCTCTTTGAACTTTATCTTTTAATTCTTTGCTTCAATTGGACTATAATGGTAGTATAAGTACTATACATGTACTATAAACATACTTTAGTTTTCTCTCATATAGTGCTCATATAGTTCATGTAGAGTCAAGTATATAGGTATATTATAGTATCCTAATAGCTTTGTAGTACACATATAGTGTCGTCGTTGTGCACTCTAGGCTATTCCCTTATCTCTCTCTATATAAAAAACCTAACGAAATTGGGGGGTGAGGCAAAATTGGGGAGGTGGTAGCGGTGGTGCGGCGTACTTGAGGCAACAGTTATGGAGAGATGGTAGCGGTGGTGAGGCGTACCAGAGGCAGCGGCAGCGATGGGTTGGAGATAGAGGAGGAGGGCAGATCTGTAAAAAATGGCAAGTGTAGATCTGCAAATTCTCAATATTGTTTTACTTAGTATAGCCCCTTGCTTAATTTGGGAAAAAGAATGTTGAATTTTCTTAATTTGGACAATTCCCCTTGATATATCACTACTGGTCCTTTCTTTCATTCTAGACTAAAAGTTATGGTTGAATGCTTGAAGTACTCGACTGCAACTTTTAAATGATAATATTACATCTTATATTTTGTGTTCTCTGTTCTCTACTCTCAAAATCGCCACGAGGATAAGGTTTAGGCGAAAGTAAGTTTTGTCTTCAACAGGTCTAATGGTCATGGCCCCGAAAGACGGTGAAGTTTTGGAGTAACAAAACTTGAGCGGAACAGCGCAGTCCACCATTTAAACCTAATTCTTAAGAGAAGCTGGGAAAATAGACTCCATCAGGTCCTGCGAATTTCATGTTTTCCCCTAGCACTGGGTGATTAAGAGAGAATAATATCATAAGCGAGTAAAAAATTGCCTTTCACTAGCAATAACTTCAACTTTGAAAACACAAGGACCAAATCATGTGCTATAACTAATCACTGCATATTGTATGGATGATTCATAATGAAATCGATTTGCCTATGGACATGAGAAGAAAGTAAGATAATAGAGCAAAGTAGAGTCCGTTTAACATGTCCGGGGTTTCTATACACACCAGTAAAGTTATAACTTACAAAATGCCACTGGCAGACTGATGTTTTACCTCATCTTGTTACAAAAAGTGAGGTTTTGAGGCTGTCAACTTGCACTACTTCGGTCTGTGAATCTTGGTCCCTGTACAACAAGAAGGTAGATCGATAAACCATTCTATAGTACAAACAAAATGACTAGATCTACTTCATTTGGTGGCTCTCGTAAGCTCAGGAAACATGAAATTCAGAGTCCTCTTAAGTATATCCTGCCTTCTGCATCATCCTTGATAATGTTATGAAGGCTATCAGGAAAATCACTTGGCCAGAAAATAACATCTTTACGTACACGAACCCTATCACTTCCCGAAACAACCATTTTTGCAAGATGATCAGCAGCTCTATTAGTTTCACGCCATGAATGAGAGACATGGTATTTATCAAATTTCTTCAGAAGTCTCCAGATCTTCTTCAAACAGATAATGGCCTTCAGACTGCTGTAATGCTGTTCTCTATTAATGGTCTTCACAACACTCATTGAATCAGACTCGACCCATATTACTTTAATGCCAAGGCGCGAAGCAAGATGAAGGCCTTTCCATACAGCCCATAGCTCAACTGAGAAAGTATCATTTCCAGGAGCTTTTGAGACAAAAGCACATATTGGTTCACCGTTATAATCACGAAGTAGACCACCACAACCAGAATTTCCTCGATCTACAGATCCATCAGTATTTAATTTTGTCCATCCAAAGTCTGGCTTCGTCCATCTACACAATCTAAATGATCTCGCAACTGAGCTGAAGATCCACTTTTTTAGGTTGACTTTTGCAATTTGGTTTAGATTATCAAGCAAAATCTTTCCATTCGTTCTGTTCAAATTTAGGGAGGATTTGGATCCACCCTTCGGCCCTTGTTTCTTAGCTCGTAGTTCTGCCACCGTGATCTTGTGTTTCTTCCCTTGAAAGTGACTCTTTAAACATGTTTCACTTGTAGTGCTAATCTGACAAAGAGCGCAGCTCCACTCCCTTTGAAGTTTCTTTGGACTACTTGGCCACACATTCTCCCTATCATTTGTTTCAGAACTGGACGCATGCATTTCCTGACATGGATAAATGTGTGAAAACACCATCATCAAATGCTCTTACCATTAAAGATGAGTATTATGCAAATAGTTTATGTATGGTTTTGCTAGGAAGAAATCTATTTGACCACACTTCGCAACTGAGATATTATAATAATTAAATGCCAAACTATCTACAAACACATCTACATGTTACTAAACCCAGTCTTGCATGGTAGACTCCTATTACCAAATGCATAACTGTACCAGTATGTTCACGTACAAACTTACAATTTACAACTGTACAATAAGTAAGGTTTTTCAATTGTAGTCACGATTCTAAATGCCCAAAAGCAGCCAATCTAGAAATCAAAGCAGTTAGAACTCAAACTATCACCAGTAACAGAAATAATCTTATGCATCCAATAGATACATGGACAATTTCAATCATTGAAACACAAGTATTCCGAGATCACTCATGCGACAGCCCACAAAAAATTTGCTATGTACGAACAGAAGTTTGGACGCCTACCTCAAGTACCACAGGCCTCTCTGATTCTTGTGGTTCAATTGCAATAACATTTTTGTCAACTACATCAGGATAGGTACCTATGATCGGATTCAAAGCTTCTACTTCCTGCATGGAAAAGATGTTCCATTTCCATATAAATGAATCCTCAGAAATATGGGGCCTAATGAAACGCCTGTACAGATACGAAGCACCACCAAAGTAAGGTACTACCAGGAAGATGGTAATGACACCCTTTGCATATGGCCAGAAAGGAAGCCTGTCATTGAAAACAACACAGACAAAAGATACTGATTAACAACACATAGCATAGGTATAGTTGACACTGAATCTACTCAGAACCACATGTGAGCATCCACACATGCATACAATTGATCGATCAAGTTCACGCATGGATTTGGTGGGGAATATATGCAATCGTCTGGTTAACACCACGATTTTCTCATATTAAAATCCTGATAAGTTTATAACACATAAATGTTCCAAACGGCTCCCTTCCCAAGTACTATTAGTAGGTACCAAGTACTTGGAGGTACCAACACAGAAACAGAACTCAAAACCCCCAATTACCACAAGGAGGATCAAGCTCTGAAACACTAATCATCACCAATGTGACACATAATCATTTGGAATTGCATGTGATTTGAGAATCTAGTCTAGGAATCAAGTAATGGGCAGTCCACAATACACAAACTTTTTCATGAGAAAATTAAAGGAACACATTAGCACCAGGGAAATGTAGAAAATTAACACAAAAATAATAATATCAGTAACTATTTAATCTCCGTTAGGAAACAAGCTATAAACAGCAGAACCAATGCATGAAAAATGACAAAGAGATTAACTCTTTATTCGAAATAAACCCAAAATTACCAGTAGAAAAGCTTTGCAAGCAGTGCCTCGGAGATCTTGAACAAAGCAAAGATAACCCAGTAAGCAAGACATTGCTGATTCCTGGAGTGAGAGTCACTCTCTATAGCCTGAATGGAAGCATACCTGAATAAGACAACAAAAACCTGAAAACCCGAAATGAAACCCCCTTCTCAGTTGTTTCTATAGAATTCAAAACCAGCATTTTCAAAAAGCAGCACAGCAGGCAAAGGATTACTACTTACAGTATACAAACCAAATTAAACCAAGGCCTGCACATCAAAAAACCACTTTTCCATCAACCACCATTCACCACATGCATGTAGAAACAAAAAAGAATCCAAAAATTGAAAATTTACAGAACGCAAACTGCCCAGATCAAACATACCAGGAAAGAACACCAAAGAGTTTGGATGCCAAGACCTTAACAAAAAAAACTTCCCAACCCATCACTGCAATAGTTGTTCCCTTTCGTTTTCAGAATTTTGCTTAGTCTTGTTACGGAAAATTATCAATAGCCAATAAATGTTCTTCGCTCTTTCACAGAGTAAAGCAGAGAATAAAGCGGGCTTTTACTGACAGGAGAGTAAAGCGGTTTTTGGAAAACCAAGAACTCAGGTGGGAAGACTAGAAGTCAAAACACCAAACCGAAAGAAAAAGGGAGGAAAAAACAAAAACAAATAGGGAGAAACTGGGTCCCTCGGGTTTCTTATACCTATGGAAACATTTTCATGAATCACACGTTGGAGTTGATTTTGCAAGGAGATGATTTTTTTTTTCTCTCTCATAAATAGCTTTCGCAAGTAAAGAAGCAAAGTTCTAGGTCCAACGTTGGAGTCAACCTCAATATAAAAAATCATGCTTGGCGAAAAAAGAAAATATAAAAAATCATGAATTGAAGTGCATATTATCATAAGAAAATGTATTGTTTAATAATGCCATATTTTAAATGTAATTTTATTAGACAAAAAAAGATATGATGTAATGTTTTATACTTCTTTCATATTAACGTCATACTGACTTCATTGCGAAATAAGTAAAGATACGTACTCCTCCGATTGATTCATAAACATAAGACAAAATGAAAACCATTGATATAATTAAGGAGGTAAGATTGTACTCATTTCTTAGCTATGAAGAGAGCTTTAGAACCAACCACTTCTTTGGCTATTAAGTCCATATTCTCTTGCACAACCAGTATCCATGAAGTTGAAATTATAGATAAATGCTAAACAAGATCTTACTAATAACAAGACTTAAAAGAAAACTCACAAGCAAAACACACCAGAATACCAAAAAGCAACTTCCCAATTGAACCAAAAGAACAAAATTGATGAAACGATGCTTAACTATGGAAAAGCAAATGCAGAATCTTCTCATAAGCAAAAGACAAGAAAGCTACAAAACATTGAATAAACAACCAACAGCACACAACCAACTTTTCCAAATGATAAACACAAAAAGTAACTAAGGAGCTACCTACGCTAACTTTAGGAACCAACTAACACGATGAAATTGGCTAATAACAAAGAACCTACTACTCTTTTGGCGACATGTACTACAAAATGGAAAGGCATAACTAAAGCTTAAGAACCTTCATAACAATAAGACACCTTCAGCATTATTGTCCTGAGATGCTGGACACCCAAACCAACCTTCTCCCTCACTTTTTGTGAGACTGACCCACCGAAACCACTAAGCCAAAAAAGGGCATAAACGACACTTTTGGGACGACAGTTAAATTAAAAACTGTCGTCTATTATTATAGTACGTTTGGGTCGACAGTTTTTTTTCAAAAGCGTCGTCTAAAAGTGTGGTGATCTGCTGGTTTAAAAAGATGGGCGAGTTTACACGACGGTTTTCTCATAAACCGTCGTCTAAGTCAAGCTTAAAAAAGAAGCGGTGAAATTTTCATTCCGCGCGCAACATTTTACATTAGAATACGCGACGGTTTTCTTGTTTCAGTCGACTAAGTGAGAAGCGCCAGCGCCCAAACAAAACCCTAATTCTAAAACACATATCTGTCGAGCCTATTTCCAAAGCACATCTCTGAGCTGCCGCCCCCCAGCCCCGAAACCTGAAATCACTCCAAACCTTCCAAAACACATCTTTGAGCCTAATTTCCTGATATCGCTCCCTACCTTCGGTACATTCGCTTCCCCAATTGGTCTTCCTTTCAGTGCGCCGTCTTGTGTTTTCCTCTCATCTCGTGGCGCTGAACGGAAGAGCAGGAAGCTTCGCGTGCGCCTCCCCAATCGATTAAGTTGTCCTCTCTTCGCGTGGCGCTAACGGCGGCTGTAGGCGGCAAGAGCAGGAAGCTTCGCGTGCGCCGTCTTCTTTCCGCCAAATCGATTTCAGCAGTGGCTACTGTAGGCGGCGACGGGTAGGCAGACGACCTCTGTAGGCGACCGAGCGGCTACGCGTTTTCTTTCTTTCTCTCGAGTGGCGACCGACTGAGCAACCAAACGAACGAACTCTCCTTTTGCTCATAGGTAGCAAAAATCTCTCTCGTTTTCACTTTTGTTTTCGATTTTGGTGGTAGAATTGATCTGGGTATCTCATGAATTTGATTGGATATGTTGAATTTCATGAATTTGTGAAGTGGGTAATGGTGGATTTGGTAATATCTATTGGCTAGGTTCGTCATCCACAATTTTGGTTGGAAATAATTTCTGGGTTTGATAAATTTTTCACCTGGGTTGGTTCAGTTTATGCGGGTATTGTGATTTTTAGGTTGATTTTGTTGTTGGGTTGTTTCATGAGGTTTGTGGGCAGCATTTTGTGGATGCTCTGTTTCGCTTACTGAATGTTATTTGGATTTTATATGCTTCATTTGATATCAAGAGGAAAAGGGGTTAGCTTTAGAGAAAGGTGTTAAATCATTTTTTGTACTTTGTTAGGAGTCCCTCTTGTAGAATCAATAGAAGTTTACATTAGGCTAACAATAGTATCACAGGATGATGAATAAGGTTCCAGATATGTGTTCTGTTCTGTTTGGTTTTTGTCCTCAACGTTGTTCCAACTTCTACTGTGTTTTGATATCTTCCCTGTGCTTTGTAGTTGTAGTGAAATGTCCGACGATGGTAGTTGGAATTCCATCGATCATGTCGCTGTCGTCTTCGGTGACCTTGGCCGTGGACAAGGTGACGAGGGATCTTCTAATCAGCCCAACTATGAATGTCGATATCTGCGATTCCATCAATTCGCATCATTGACTTTGTGTATCAGCTTAGGGTTTTCTGATTGATTGGAAATTGTTTGCTTTCACCAATTGTATGTTTGATCGGCAGAATATCAATGGAAGTTGTTCTGTTCTTTTTTCTTGCAGAGTAAGAGCCCCTAGCCTACCTGGACGGTACTTTTTATTTCAAGCCTTCAGTTTTCTTCTCCACCTTCCATTTCCAACTGTCTGCCCGCATTTCTTTTATTTGAGATCTGCAAATAATTCTCTAATCATTTGATCTTTGTTTCCCTAATTGTGTGTTTAAAAGAATGGCTTTCATCGCTATTCTTTGATGCTGTTAATGGGGCATGAATTTCATATTGCAGATTTATGATAAAGCTGCTGGTTGCATATAAACAAAAAATGATTACTGCATTCTCTACTTCTATTTAAGGTATACTGTTTGTAGTGTATTGTTTTGTTGCGTTCATTACCTTTGATGGGTTGCTCACTATAAAAAAGTTAGAGGCTGAATTCTTCATTTCAGTTAGCTTTATTGATTGGTGATGCCATAAAGTATCATCATTTTTCTTACGATTCTTTTCCAATCTTGGCTTATTATTTGTACACTTGCATTTTCAAATTGGCATTCATCTTCTGTGGATTTTGTTTTATTCATTCCTGTCATTTTTTTAACTAAATCTGATGTACTTATTATTGGTACCTGTGATAATAGGCTGAGCATGCAACCCGAAAAGGACTTTAGGGTGAGCAAAGGTAAATTTGGATTTGGTTTTTCTTTCCAGCATTTAGCATAAGGTTTATTTCTTTTGTCCAATCTGTTTTTCTCATTATTTATTCAATTTTGATCTCAAATTAATTCATCTTGCTGTCCACCTTCCGCCGTTCAGACTAGGTACAGAACTATATATGTTTGCAAAGTTTGTCAATTCAACTATTTATATTCAGGTAAATTTGTGGTTGCAGGAAGAAAATCAATTGCAAGCTTTCTGCTGTCAGTCTTCATTTCACAAGGTAGCATTATGTTCATATTGTTTATTTATATGTATATGAATCAAATTGCATTTCTATCATGTTTAAGGTAATGTCTTCTTTTTGGGAATGACGTCTTCTATGTTGATTCATGGTTATATACAGTAAAAACTGGGAATCGTGCAAGTAAAAAAAAATTAAACGTTCAACAATTTGGTGTTTTGTTTTGTTTGGTCTTCCTCTATTGCATAGTTTTGTTTTGCTGTTTTTCTGATGATCAATTCTCAATAAATCTATTGAACGAATGCAACTGCAACATTCGAGAGGCTTTGATTTGGTTTGTCTAATAATCTGTCTGCATATATAAATTTCGTATCACCTGCTTCTAAATGTTTTTCTTATTCCCTTTTTTCGTTTTGGTTTGAAGAAACATTGGTTTAATTGGATTCACCATGCTCCTTCCTATTGTGTGACAAAATTACTTTCCGACCAAGGTATTTGTCTTATCTCCACAGGTTTAATTTGAAGTGGACACATCAATAGCTCTCAGTATTTAAGGTATATTTGCTCTGTTCTTTCTATTTCACTTTATTTCTGGACACATCAAAACAGTTGTGTATTCACTTGCCCTACCATTTTAACCTTTTAATTGTAGACTGCTGCTATCGAATAAGCCTTATTTCTATTGTAACATTTAATCTAGCTTTCTGCATCCTTCTGACTTATGTCATGCTTGTTCTTTGTGCAGTTATGTTCATAGAATGGGCCGTACAACAAGAGCAGGCAGAGAAGGATATGCTGTTACTTTTATGACAGATGCGGTAGCTTTTAAAAGCCATTGTGAGCATCATCTTCTTTATTTGTTTTTCTAGTCATTGCGTCCCGAGTGTTATAATTCTTCTTTTTGCAATCTCTATATTCTTTAATTTGTGTTCTTGTATCAGTGTGGTGTCCATAGACCGTTTGTCATACAAGTTGAATTCTTATAAAGAGTAGATGTTTTATTGAGAGACACATAAGTTAAGTTTGAAAGCATTGGAATTAGCTATAAGGAGATAAAATGGCCACTTTTTGAGAATCTTGCTGGTGGTTTTCTATTTGTGCATGATTACTTGGCATTTATATTTCGTGTAAATTCTTGCTGCTGATCGTACTATCAAGGCACTGAAACATCATGCTTTATTTGTGGTAGTTGATTTAAGTACTGATATCGTGCGAGTGAATTTACTTTATGTGTTTTGTTATGATTATGGTTATCAGATATGGTATGTAGCTACTGGAACACTGCAGCTTACAATGACAGGACATATTGAACAAATGCGAGGTTATTTCTCTTGACTTTGCTTTTGGTTATTCCTGTCAATGGCAGCTTAGTAAACATGCTTGGGTTTTTGCAGGCCTTGCTGTTAGTAGCAGGCATACATATATGTTCTTTGCGGTGACGACGAACTCGTTAAATGCTGGGGCCTTGAACAGAACAAGGTTTGAACTTCTATTTAGTCAATTTTTTTCCTGAAAATTTACTAGACTTTGTTCTTTTGAAACTATTAATTCATGTGTAGAATTAAAAAAGGACCAGCAAGAATTTTTTTGTTGCTTCAGTTGTACAATTGGATTTATAAGTGTGTTGGTATAATTGTTATTTTCTCCTGGTATGCTATTATGTAAACTGGCTTACATATTCTATATCTATCAATTTAAACATGATGTAAGGAATGATACTACCTTGTTCAGCAGTTTATAACAGGTTAGTAGATAAATACTTTTCGACTTGGGAGGAGGAGCTGGACAGGGTGTTGTGGAGCTTGAATGAAGCTGGATTTGCAAACATATCTTGAGGAAGACTGTTTCATAACTAGAAGTTGATTTTTTGAGTTATTAGTCTAGATAGTTAGGGAGTACACTAGATTTGGTGGAACACATACTTATTGGAATAATTGTAACATGTCTTTCAATCAATGAAATTCAATTTTTGTATCTATTTCTTTGTGTTACCACTGTATTGGGAATGCCTGCAGGTAAACTGTGTCTTTTGGCATAAAAATCGGCACATTTCTGCTCATTCGAAAAAAACCTCTGAACACAATAGTCGACCGTTTTAAGTGCAAAACTGTCGTGTAAAGCAGAGAATAGTCGACAGTTTTAGAACAAAACTGTAGTTTAAAGTAGAGAATAGTCGACAGTTTTAGGAAAAAACTGTCGTTTAAAGTAGAGAATAGTCGACAGTTTTATTACAAAAACTGTCGTTTAAAGTAGAGAATAGTCGACAGTTTTATAAAAAACTGTCGACTAAAGTGCCTTTAGACGACAGTTAAAAACCGTCGACTATACTCTTAGTATAGTCGACTGGGCTCCATGCGACGGTTTTTTCCAACACTTACTGACGGTTTTTAACCGTCGTTTAAGACCTTTTTTGGCATAGTGAACATTTCCTCCACGATCCCTTTATCACTGCATGCGGGAATCCTTGTTATTGCTTCACTTGGTGCAATGGATAGAGAACTGGCGAGGCCCTTCTAACAAGTTTTTTTAGGAGAGGGAATAGGAGAAGAAGACTTAGCCTTGATAGATTTAGGTACATGAGTTGATTTTGACATAGCTTAACTTTGGTAGACACAACATCTGACGTTAACTATTTTGTAGAATTTCCACTTCCATCAAAGACTTCCAGCATTTTATCCACGGAAACCTCATTAGCTAGCTAACCACTGCTCCCAGAATCCATTGGAGAAACATTCCCACCCGATGGAACTCCCACCATCTCCGGTGGTCCACCCAACACTTGAATTTCATGAGAATATTCCGATGTGGAATCTTCAACACGTTTCATCTTACGAGAATCGCCTAGTGGAAACAACTCCAACTCGTACTTTGGCCATCGACCATGTGACAATCCCTCACCAGGAAATTATGGATAGGTGCATTTTTCAATTCCATGAAAGATGACCACAATAATAACAAAAAGGAGGTAGTTTCGCATTTGTAAACTTTAGCCACTCCCACTTGATAGTATCAAGATAGAGTCTCATCCCTAAACATTGACTTGTACTCAAATGCATAATCTACTACCAAGCTAAGCACCCTCCTCTTGTGGAACATCTTGATATGTGCCAAGATAGTCACCAATCATCTTACTCAAGGTGGGTGACATCTCGGGAACTTGCTCATTCTGCATATGAATCCATAACAAACATTTATTTGGGATTTTAGCAGCTCTAGACCGGCTTGCCCGGTCATTTTTGTTTTAAGCACACTTTCTTCAATGTATTCATTTGTAGGACACATAAATACTGACTACTATTTTCAGTTCCCTTTTAGTTCCCACGCAGTTTCATCTTCTTCAGCAGCTCTGAATTCTCCGCGAGCTCTAAATTCTCCTTGAATCCCCAATCGTCCTTCCGAGACATCAAGTCCGGCGAGCTCCACGGATTGAAAATCCCAAAGCAGCTGTACACCAACACCTCACCTCCGATCTTGATTGAGAAGATCTCCAAAATCCCGCGAGCCTCACATTCGCCACGCCTCCGATCTTGATCGAGAAGATCTCCAATTTCGGCGAGAGGAAGCTACTGCGTCGGAGCCTCGCGACATCGAAAAACCACATGGGCTTATTGGATTGAAATCTCGCAGTGACGAGGCACTCGATTGAAGACGATACGCTGGTGTAGAGAGAAGAGGCAGTAGCAGGCTTCGACTGCTACAGTGGCCGTGGGGGAAGAGGAGAAGAAGCAGCGGCGGAACTGCGTGGGAACTGATTGGGGACTATGATGGTACTGCTAGGGAACTGCATGGGAATTAGCAAGAGACTAGTGCGGAACTGCGTGGGAACCGATTGGGGACTAGGAGTGTACTGCTGGGGAACTACTAGCTCCACTGGAGGACTGCATGGGAACTAGCAGGGAACGTGTGTAAAGTGTCTTATAAAAGAAAACATCAGTGTTTGAGTGCTTAAAAGGAAAATGACCGGTGTACGGGTTCTATAGCTGCCATTTTTGCCATTTATTTTATTTAATGGGACCCTCTTAGCTAACACATAGCTATCAATGCCAAAAACCACCAAAATTCGGTTGAAATGCCATGGCTCCATCCTCAGCACCCTCTGCATATCCCGTTCATTATTGAAACATAAAATCTATCACGCAAACCACTAGCAAAATGCCATACTATCTTCATTGTACCCATAAAACTTGGTCTCTTCATTGTACATAAAACTTTCCCTGTAATACTTTTTAGTTGCCAATTTGCCCACCAAAGAGATGTTAATTACAATCATTTCGCAATGCCCCAAAAGTTGCATGATCAATAGTTACTCGTGGTTTGGCTCTAGGATTCACCAACGTGGACGTACCAGACGTCATCCGCAATTTGAGAACAAAACACCACGTCACTACCCAGAAGTCCCAAAGATCTCTGATGGGATATTCAACACTGTTCTTCACGACGTCGTTTTCCCCATCCTTCACCGTCAAAGATGGCGCCATCCCCTTCCCTTCCGTCTCCTCCGCAATGCCACCGCTCCGACAACGTCGTCGCCACCCTCTCCTCCGCCTCCGCCGCCGCCTCCCTCCAAATGCACCGTTTCGCCTCGCTTCCGACCGCACTCGCGGGCCTTCACCACCACCTCGCAATGTCAAAGCCCAAGCTTCACTTCCGGACCCCCCACCGCCTTCCTCCAACGCAAAACGCGTCGTTTTGGGCTCCGTCCTCACCATAGCGCTCGCCGTCGCCAACCGCGTGCTCTACAAGCTCGCCCTAGTCCCCATGAAACACCACCCTTTCTTCTTGGCCCAATTCACGACCTTCGGGTATACGATTCAATTTCAATTTGTGTTAATTTTGATTTTGATTATCAGTTCGTTTTTGGGGATTTTTAATTTGTTAATCGAGTGGAATTTGTGGGTTTGATTTGGGCGCAGCTACGTGGTGATATATTTTTCGATACTGTTAATGCGGTACCGTTCTGGAATTGTGACTGATGAAATGTTAGGGCTTCCGAAATCGAGGTTTGTGGCCATTGGTGCGTTGGAAGCCCTTGGAGTGGCTTCAGGGATGGCTGCTGCAGGTACCATATGATAAAGTTTGAATCTGCTTTGTACATTGTTGTTAGATATTGTTCATTTAGTTGAATTGAATGTACTTTTAGAGTCGAGTTATATTTGCTTGGTTTGTTTATAAGACTCGGCGGCAATACCGGATTTAAATTGCGTATGGAGTGAAGATGAGGCGAAATTGCAGTTTAGTATTGATGATTTTGGTGTTTTGTAATTTTGAATTTTACTTATGCTCCACAGCCATGCTTCCGGGACCGGCAATACCCATATTGAGTCAGGTATTTTCTGTCATCCCAGCAATGAAACAAAAGACAGAGAAAAAGGATAGGATTATGTTACATGCCATAATAAAAATCATCCACCATTCAAGCTAGCCACATGGAAAATCATACACCATTATAAGGTTTATTGCATTTAAGAACTTATATTATGCTGTTGGAGTTTAGGAATAGGGGCTTGAACATCATCACTATCAGCAGCGGTTTTGAGAATATCTGTAAAAAAAAGTACTATGTGTTTGATGAGAAAGCTTAACATATAATTAATGAGAAAGTAGTTTTTAAAGAAAACAAATGGCAAACCTGCTTACAGTGGTATCAAATAAATAATCACTCATCTTTTTATGATTATCCTTGGTGAATTTGAGGCCAAGCTAGTCCGTGGTAAGATATTGCTTGAGAGTAGTGAAGTTTAGAAAGGGAAACTGCTTGATCATTAGTTCCCAGAGAATTTTGTGAAATAAGGAGTGTAGTCTAAACTTTCTTGGATATGCAAGATATAATTTCAGCATGACGGCCTGTTGCATTTGACTAGCTGCTGAGCTTCTTAGCACAAACCAAGTTGGGTATTGTCAAGGATCTCAGATACTTTTCAGGTTGCTGTTGAACTAGTTTCTTAGATTGACAATTGAAAGAACTGAAACTGGGGGGAAAGAAGTCTTATACATTTTTCTCCTTAAACATGGGACCAAATAGAACAATTTGTAATTTAGCGTGGCTACATAACATTGTTTTCTCGTCCTCAAAAACTGGATACAGGTTTGTCTTTATAATCTTGTATAACAGAAGTGAAATACAAATTGTTGTAATTGTGACTAAACCTAAGAAAAGAACATTTGGAATTGTAAGAGTACATGAAACTGCACTGTAGCCCAAGGCAATAGTTTGGGTCCTCTTTTTGTACTGTTAGTATCTTCAAAACTTCTCTTTTCAGGTTTACTTAATGTCACCATGTTGTGCAGACGTTTCTTGTGTGGCAGCTGAGTTTTTCTGCACTTCTTTTGGGGAGAACGTACACACTCAACCAGATTTCTGGATGCATACTTGTAGCTATAGGAGTGGCAGCAGCTGTTACCAGGTTCCTTGATCCATTCTTCTACAATTCTGCTTCTATATTTAGTAATATTTTAGATTTTCTGCTTCCCCTGTCATTATATTGGAAGTGTTTGTGATACAGTATTTGAAGGGCACACTAGTACTCATGTTTCGTAAAGTTTTTGCATGCTTATGATACAGTATATAAAACCAAATATCAGAAAGTTGAGTGGGGTTAACGATAATATACAGATTACATATATTGTTGAAGAGAACGTGCTGAAGAAAGAGGTCTTTTTGATCAGTTTGACATCCGTATTTTTTTTCCTGTGTACAAATTCAAGTTTGGCAATTGGAATTTGGAACATAACTAAAAGTGCCGGAACCTTTTGTTGATAATAGGCCAAAGGTAAGCTACAACACAATGTTTAATTTGCTCATGACTGGATGAGCACCCTTTTTGACAGTCTACCTACAGATTTAAGATGATGTGCCTACTTGCACTTTCCAGAAGAATTTGGATAATTATGACATTACTTTTGGGCATTTTTTGATTTTTACCACAGTTTCTGAGATTCTGGCAAGCTCCTCTACCCTTTCATTGGAAGGAGCTATGCACATATTGTCTTCTTCTCTTGGAGGTGATTGTAGCATTAGATGCTGAACTATTTGTTCAGGTCCTTTAGACTAATGATTTTCTTGGTGGTTTTCATTAGTTTCTCTGTTCTTCCTCATATGCTGATAAAGTGTGCCCAATTTTAATTTGTTTGTATCTAATATTAGTAATGTTTAGAAACTGACTGGCTTGTACTAGCAGAATCAATGCTATATGCAATCAAGTAGACTCGTGATAGTTGTATGTATTATGCAATTGCAGTGGGTCTGATTCTGGTCAAATGCTGTCTGGAGTTGAGTTTGTGTGGCCAGCACTGATGATTGCTTCAAGTGCGTTTCAAGCTGCTGCATCCATTATCAAGGTAAAGCAATCAAACATCTGTTATCAGTTCTGTCCTTGATAATCAAATCAATCTCGACTTTCTGTCTTCAACCAGGAGTTTGTCTTTGTCGATGCTGCGGCGCGCCTTAAGGTATGACAATCGCTGTCCTTGAAGTAATCACCTAAAGTGTTGGCTATCTGGTTGACTAACAAAGTTTTTATACTTTCTCAAGTCATAAACATTTTCACATGCAGGAAAACTCACTTGACGTATTTGTTGTCAATTCTTTTGGATCTGGGTTTCAGGTGACTATTGTGTTACTTTCTTGTAAGATAGTTTTATTTTATATCTTGTCTTGCTTTTAGTATCTTTATGCAGCTTTGATGGTGCGCATTGGTTAGGTCAGGAAGAAAGGAGACTCAATCAGAACTACAAATATTAGAGATAATCTTTATTCAGATTGATATGGGTGTTAAGGGTCTCTAAAATCAGAAAATGGCCATTGATAGGGGCTTCTTAGTGGCACGTTTACCCTGTGTCTGGTTACTCGGGTTAACCGAGAAGTCTTCCGATGGTAACAGTGTGGCACATAAATATCTAATGTAATTGAAGAAGGGATCTGGTTTAGTCACAGGTTATGTTGAATTTGTTTATTACATTCTTTGACTTGTAGGCTCTTTTCGTGCTTCTCTTCCTACCTCTTTTGTCAAACCTAAGAGGCATACCTTTTGCCCAACTTCCATCATATCTAAAAGATGGTGCTTGCTGCTTTCTGAATATTGGAGGCGGTACATCAGGCAAGCTTTCATTTATATCAGTTCTCTTTTCTGTTGTTTATTTCTCTGATTTTGTAAAGTACCTCTAGATCTGGTAATTTTCTGTAGCATCATGTATGTTTAATACACTGATTTTACATGGTCTATGATGATGGGCTTAACTATATGCTCTACTTCTTGTAAGGTCAACCCATAATACATCAGAGTCTAAACTATGTACAGTATACACTGGCAATTTTTCTTTTTGAACCGTCCTATCATAAATTTCTATATAGTGTATTTCCCTTAACCATCTACTGGTATATCATGTATATGAAGAATACTTTCTGTTTAACTTTTTCTCCGATCATTTTCGTCTAGATATACAAGCTTTTTGAGGTTCTGTTTCAATTCCTGGTCTTACTGATACATTTGTCACTTGTTTCAGGGTGTAATGGGGCTCCATTGCTTCCACTACTTTACATAGCTGCCAATCTGTTTTTCAACATATCATTGCTGAATGTAGTAAAGATTTCCTCGGCTGTTGTTGCTTCTCTCATTGTGATGTTGTCAGGTTGGCTTTCTTTCCCGCTTGTACGTGCATAATTAATGTGGAGCATTAGTCCTAGAGTGGTATGCTAAGTACATAGTGTTGCTGCCATATACGTATTAGACCCTCCTCGCACATTTTAAGCCTTTTAGTTTGATATTCCAATAGAAGATCGTTTGTGACCACTTATCGGTCATCAACCATAATAGGGTACTACACATAAAGACCATAGACATCACGACCATATTTTATGCTTTTGAATGTCTTTGCTGATATGTCTCATTTGATGTTGCAGTGCCTATATCAATTTATGTGCTTTCCCTTCCATTGCCCTATCTGGAAGGAGGTGCAACTTTGAGCCCCTTTTTCTTATTCGGTAGTGCGATTCTTGTGTTGGGTCTTACTCTGTACAGTATACCCCAGACTGCCAAGGGTGGTTCTAAAATTAGTTGATATTACCAAGTATCAGTGTTAAAGACGTTATGTTCTTGATTCAAACTAATTTTTTTTTTATAGATTTGTTCTTGATTCAATGTTGTATCCCAACTTGCGCTCCCAGTGGTTTTAGGTGCATTTACTCATTTAATCTCGATAGAAAGACTTCTAATTCGACAAAATGAAGCATGTAGTGCCCACTACTAGTTCCTCTTAATCAGCGTTGTTGCATATCACTAGGACATGTTTGTTATAGTTGTTGCATATCACTAGGACATGTTTGCTATAGCGCCCTACCTTTAAATAGTACATGCGTTGGAAGTTTATGTTTCGAACTTTTAACAAAATCAAACCTGAAACAATTTAGAACTGTCTATTCAAGGTGCTCATAAACTTTATAAACCAAAGCTCAACCTCGATTTATTATTTGAACGAGCCTATTAATTATTATTTTTTTACCGCACTCATTTCCTTTTTTTTCCAATAAAACGGAGAATAAACTTTGTGAAAAGGGAAATATGATCTATTAGTGAAATGTAAAAACACACTTTGGAGTAGGAAATTAAAAATACAAAGAAAAATGGAAAAAAGTGTTTTAAAAATCCATGGAAACACAGTTTATTTGTGGGATAATCAAATCAATGAAACATCTGTTAGCAGTTCTATCCACGATAATCAAATCAATCTCGACTTCTGTCTTTGACCAGGAGTTTGTCTTTGTCGATGCTGCAGCTCGCCTTAAGGTATGGCAGTCGCTGTCCTTGAAGTAATTACCTAAAGGTTTAGCTATCTGGTTGACAGACTGGTTTTGTATACTTCAAGTTATACCTTTCCACATGTAGGAAAATTCACTTGACGTATTTGTTGTCAGTTGGTTTGGATCTGGTATTCAGGTGACTATTGGGTTTGACATTCCAATATAAGACCGTAATGATCACTTATCGGTAGTCAAGTATTACACACAAGGACCTATATAGTTAACATCAGCAAGGACTAATTAAGGTTTGTTGAGTACCTTCTACATTTGTTAGATTAGGCGTAGTTAGTAAGTTCCAATAGCTATATATGCCCATATACATCACGGCTTTTATGAACAGATTTGAATGTTTTTTTTTGCTAATAATTCTAATTTTATGTTGCAATGCCTATATCAATCTATGTGCTTTCCTTTCCATTGCCCTATCTGGGGGGGGGGTGCAAACTTTGAAACCGTTCTTTCTCTTCGGTAGTGCGGTTCTTGTGTCGGGGGTGGCTCTGAAATTAGTTGACATTACCAAGCATAGCTAGTGTTAGAGAAGCTATGCTATTGATCCAATTTTTTATATCCCAATTCATGTTTCCACTTGTTTTTATTTTCATTCACAACAAAGAGAATTCCTTTTTTTGTTCTTTTCAGATCTGGAACACAATTAGTTCGTTCTGTTGACCATTCAAGAATTCAGTCCATATAGCATTCAAGCAACTGAACTGATTCCTGAACCATATGTTACAGAACTGAAGATTTAGATTTGAACTATTAAAATGGCAATCCTGCTGCACAAGGAATCTGTCCAAGAAGGCAGATCCTTAGGTATTTGCAATGGCATAAAAAGCAAATCAGCAGTTAGTGCGGTGGTTTAGACAGACAACATAGCATAGTTCCCCGATCAATCTATCGAAAATTCTGCAAAAGCAGAAATATACAAAACCAAACCAAAGACGAAACAAAAAAAACTCAAATGCAAATAGCATATTTGTTCCAACTTCCATGCATGTTGGTTCCATCGCCTTCTAAACGGTACAGAGAATTATCTCCAAAAAAAGGCACTTCAGATAAGGAAGACTGGAGCACTAAGAGTTTACACCGGCAAGGAACTCAAATCCTCCAAGTTGTCAACCTGGCATCAAGTTACCCTTCAACGCCTCATCTACACAATGGGTCAAATTTATCAATGGCACGAGGCTAGGACCACAAATTTGCATAATATAAAGAACAATAGAACTGTAAAAACCATTGAGAACTGTAATGCGGATAAAAAATTACTAGATCAGGTACTCTTGCGCAGAAAAGAAAATTCTAAGAAAGTTTTGATGCATGTTATGAACCCAATCAATCTGCATGTGATACTAAAAGAATTTGATAGTATGATGAAAGAGGGAACCACTATTGGCACTCCATAAATCTAATTGTGCACTCACTCGTGTGGTGAAAAAAAAGTGGAGTACACAAAACGATTTTGGGAGTGCTATAGTGATTCCCTTGAAATATTTGAGCAATTACTTATTGATAGTTACACCCAATAATAATAATAAAACCCTAACTAATCTTGCAACAAATCTCAACCAAGATCTTGATGCGGAAATGTGTCAAGATCTCCTAACATGAAATGACCACCAATCTTTCTCCAGATTATCTAGGGGGGATCTCTCAAGATTCAAGTGCAATGCATGCAAATTCAAATAACATTTCAAAAAGAGAAGCATACATAAGCTACCCGAAATAAAGGTCATAGAGAAGTCTGCATGAGAACAGGACCTTTCTCATTTTCAACATGCTTTTCTATCATAGCCCTTCATATCTACCATCCCAACCATGAAATCATACATTGAGCATCATATATTGGAAAAAAATAATGTTACCACAGAATCAGACATCATCAGTATTAATTCCTAACAACCCCGTAGGATAGAAAAGCAAGTAAAACAGAACTCCATGGATGCGGTTCAGAGCCATTTGGAGTGTAAACTTCCAAGACTAAACTTGATCCTTTTCATGAAATCAAACAATTATATTTAATGTGAAATGATATACCTTGCGCTTCTTATGTCTCCCCCTTCCACCCCTAGCACTACTGAAGCTGGCATTTTGATCATCATTATCATCATTCAATGGTAAACTTTTAATTTCCTTAAAGAAATCGTCTGTCAAGCCAAGCAACCTGGTAGAAGCAAGTTCAAAAACAGTCAGCCATTGACAATAGAAATTGGGTACGATTGAAAACCATAGGATTAATTAGAGTACATACCCATTTCTTGACTTCAATAAGTGTTTCTCCTTCTGTTTCTCTTTCTTTGTAATAGGAACACGGTTGAAGATGTCTTCTTCTTGCTTATCACGTTCCTCCCTTTGTGCCCTGTATCGGCTCATTTCAATGCTTTCAGCTCCAAAACTATCTATAATCTGTAATTTGCCATCAGCCAAAAGCAGTTAAGAGAACAATAAATCCAGCATTCATGCCTGCCTAATAACCCCACAAAAAGAGACAGCAACAAACCTCTACAGGCCTTCCCTCCGCGTCATTCACCATATCCCTCACATAAGGACTCTGAGTAGATTGTCGTAGAGTATTCTTTTCCTTTCTCAATGCATTCTTTTCCTGCTTAGACAACTTATCTTCATCCATCGAAGTTGGGGCAAACTTGGGGGGGACATACACATCCTTAGGTTTCTACAATGCATAAGAAGAAAAAAAGAAGAGAAAATACATTAAGAAAAAAAGAAGAGAAAATACATTAAAACTGGCTCAGTATATGGTAAATAGGAATTCAAATAGCCTACTGATGCGCATTTCACCTTGAAGGTAGCATCTGCTTTACTAATAAGCATTCCAGGGTTCGGCCTATAACTCAACAAATCTTCACTTTGCCGAGGCTCATCTGATTGTAATTTCTTATCACTTGACTGTACATTGTCGGTGGTGCTTGCGGTAACCTTGGTGAGCTTCTCAACTTGGTACTGGAGCTTCTTGTCAATGGGCCGAATCTGTTGCAAACAAAAGGGTGAGAATTGATCAACAACTGATAACATAGGCCAATAAAATAACAAGGAGAAACAAAAAAACATAAAACCAGAGGCCAGACCTTCTCCAGAAACAACCTTATCTCCACTAGGCTCCGAACAACGGGATGCCCACTTATTGAGAACCCTCTAGCCTTGCGAAGTAAGTAATAGACAAGTGACTGGCAATAACTCAAGAGCAGAAAATTCTTGGCTTCAATATAGCTAATCCCTTCTGTTGTCGGGTACTGATTTGCTCTCACCTAATACATTATGACATGTAACCTATAAGAACAAAATACGAAACATATGCCTTGGCACTCTCGATAAGCTAGCATGCCAATTCGAATTCCGAAACCCACCAAGCATCGAAGCAGGAAGTTTTCGATACGACAGTTGTTGCAACAAAACAAATGGAGAGCTCAATGACCCGAGAGACAAGGGAGAGTTTACCTTTGCAGTTAGAGCTTGCACTTTGGTCCTCACTTTATCCAACCCTTCCTTCATTTCTTTCAACACAGCAGCAAGCTGAGGAGCTTCTCTGAAACACAATACAAATAACAAAACATCACTCAATTTCACCAACGAAACCCAGTTAGCATATAATTACGCATTTGCAAAATTAACTCACGTGTCCACTCTCTCTTGGTAGCTTGCGTTTGAATCCGAATTGTCCTCCATGAGCTTCAGTTTTCCGAAGAAATCGGATGGAAAACTGACGAGAAGCTTTGAATATCACACTAAACCAAAGGGACTGGGCTCCGTACGGGTCCTTCGGGATCAAGCCTAAACCCCGAAAGGCTCCGGAGGCGAAATTGGAGAATGAAACCCGGACCAATCTTGGCGGGTACCAACTGCTCGGGAACCCTAGGAGATAGTGGGGGAATGGGTGTGGTCGTCGGAATGACGATGTAATCGGCCAAACAGAGGAGAAAGAAGAAGAAGATGGATCTGAAGTTGGAGAAAGGAATGGATTTCGTTGGTGGCAATGGAGGAAAGCAGAGGAGAAGGAAAGATTGGTGAGGGCGGCTGAGGGAGAGAGGAAAGGAAAAGATTTGGGGTTTTGGGCAAAAAAAAAAGGGGTTAGGATTTTAGTTAGGCTTGGGACTTTGGGCTTCGGAAGTAGGATTTCATTTGGGCTTGGGGGGTTTTGGGTTTGGGGTATAAAATTTTGGGAAATTGTAGGGGTGGGCAAGAAAACCGGACCGGAATGGTCCCGTTCCGGACCGGTATGGTCCCGTCCCGAAAAATGAGAGATCCAAACAGGATGTATAGATTTTGTCCCGGTTCCGGTCCCGGACCGGTTTGTACCGGGACGGTACCGGATTTAAGCATTTTTGTCCCGAACCAGACCCTTTGTCCCGATTACTGTAGCAATAGGCATATGTCAGTTTTTTATTGGTTATTTACTAAGGTACACCAAATTTCATAAGCTTTACCACACACAATCACATCTATTTTTTCTTTTTCTTCTTCTCTTCTACCTTTTTTTTTTATAGTCAACTCACTCTTTTCCCATCTTCTTTATCCTCTTCTGTTCTTTTCTTTTTTCTCTTTCTCCTTGTCCATCTGCATCTCCATCTCCAGAGCCCAAACAACCTCATCACATCTTGGTCTCCATCCCCCAATCTCTCATAACCCTATATTTCTCCGCCTCCCAACCCCCAAAATCCGACCCACCTCTGATGGAATCCCAAATCCCAAATCCCAGATCCAATCCAAGCCATCAACGCCGTGATGCTCCTCAGAGCACCTTCGACGGAAGTCGAGCAAGCAGAGCATGTCGTTCCCTTCATTCCCTGCTCAACTTTGCCCTTCGATTCTCATACGAGTCCAAGAGCCTTACGTCTCCAAATAGCAGAAGTCTCCAACCGCCTCCATCTCCTTATAATTTGTAAACATGTTTTCTGATGGGTATTGCTGCTAGTTTACTAATGGGTAGTTGATTTATGATGGGTATCGCTATTGATAGTTGATTTTTGTTGGTATTGGTAGTTGATTTCTGATGGGTATTGCTATTGATAGTTGATTTTTGATGGGTATTGGTAGTTGATTTCTGATGATGGGTTTTCGATGCTGGGTGAATCTGATACTAGGTTTTGATGCTGTTGTGTCTATCTTGGAGAATTTGATATTGAGTTTTGATGTTTTTGGAATTGGATTGAGGTGAATTAAGAACAATTTACGTGAATCTGAGGGTATTGGCTTCTGGGTTTTGGGGAGTTTTTTCGAACCGGGTCATCATGGTCCCGACCCGTTTTGTCCCGGTTCCGAATGAGAACGGGACCAATCGGGACTGGTGTCCATCCCGGACCGGGGTTCCGGACCGGTGCATTTAAACGGGACCGGGAACGGCACAAGGGCAATCCCGGACCGTTCCGGACCGTGCCCACCCCTAGGAAATTGTCTAAAATGGCCCAAGTGGCCAACTTGTGTTCCAATTTGTCTGGGCAGCAAAATCAATTCCAAAATGTCAAAATTGTTGGATAATTGCACATGAAGCCCCTCCACCTCAAAACAAGGCAGCCGAACCTTTGGAAGCTCTCGCTGCCGTCGCTCTTTTTCCGGCAACTTTCTCCGAAAGCCACCACTTGCACTGGCTTCCCAACGTTCCCCAGCTCACCCCCACGAAGTTTCAGCTCCAAAATCGCCTTGGATGGTCACCGACGAAGCAAAATGGAAAGCCGAACCTTTGGAAGCTCTCGTTGCCGTCGCTCTTTTTCCGGCAACTTTCTCCGAACTCCACCACCTGCACCAGCTTCCCACAGTTCCCCAGCTCACCCCCACAAAGTTTCAGCTCCAAACTCGCCGTGGATGGTCGCCGGCGAAGCAAAACGGAAAGCCGAACCTTTGGAAGCAAATTCCGGCCAACTCAAGCCAAAGTAAGTCCCAAAACTTGTACCATTGAATTCGTTGGATTGCGTAGATAGATTTTGACATAAAATTCGTCGAATTTGGTTGAGAATTGAAGAAGTTATGAAAATTGGATCTGGGGAACGAGCTATAAGAGACTATGGACATACTATAAGAGACTATGGAGGACTAGGGGTGATTTTCGGACGGATCGGATCGGAAACGAGGGTTCCAACTTCCGTTCCAAAAAAGTTCGGAATGAAATTTTAGTTCCAAATTCGGAATCTTTGGAAATCGGAAAAAATTCGGAATTTTTCGGATCGGAATTATATCGGAAATTTCGGAAATAATTCGGAATTGTTAGGTTCTCAAGATGAAATAAGATAACATAATATACAAACTACGCTTACGAGATGAATACATAGTCTAAAGCAAGTAATAAATGTGTCTACGAGTAAGAATAAGCAAAATTGAAGTAAATATTATTTATTCTAAAATATATTATGAACTATACAATAAGTAAAAAATTACAAAACATATGAAATGCATTCTATTTTTTTATCGGAATAGGTTCGGAAATCTTCGGAAATAAGTCGGATCGGAAAGTCGGAACTTTCGGATTGAAAAGGCACGTTCCAATTTCCGTCCAACTTCTTTCGGAATTCTTCGGATTCGGAATTTTTTGGCATCGGATCGGAATTTTTCCGTTCGGATTGGAATTTCCAATCCAACTTGCATCCCTATGGAGGACTATGAGGGACTATGGCCGCACTATAGACGCACTATGAGGGACTAAGAAAGGGCGAAGAAAAATAACTAATCTGTACTCGAAAGACTATGAGAGACTATGATGGACTATGGTCGCCCTATGGGCGCACTATGAAGGACTATGAACGCATTGATGAATTACAACTAATTTATACTCGAAAGACTATGAGTGACTATGAGGGACTATGAGGCACTATGGTCGCACTATGGCCGCACTATATACCGAGGGATTCAATTGCAAAGTGTAATAGTATTTTATCTACTGTTGAGTTGCCCGCTGCCCGCTGAGCCATTTTAGAACAGAGTTTTGCCACTTGGGCCATTTTAGACAATTTCCCTAGAATTTTGGGAAATTGTCTAAAATGGCCCAAGAGGCCAAACTTTGTTCTAATTTGTTTTGGTCAGCCAAATCCATTCTAAAATGTCCCAAGTATTCCCTAATTGCACATAGCCCCTTAAATGTTAAATTGCACAAAAAGTCCCTCACTTGAACCTGCACCACGATCCACCCTAGTTTCCCACAAGGCCGAGAAGAAGATGACGGCGGAGTGGGGGATCTCGCCGGCGATTCCCTTCCAGACAACGACGATGAGGGTGGTGAGGCGGTAAATAAGTGAGTACAATCAAAATGGGTCTCCGATCAAAATGGGTCTCTGATCAAAATGGTCGGTCGGTTCCCATTCTCGTCGTCCACTTCCCCAACTACGATGAGCGTACCCAACACCCCCACCGCAGATCTCGCCCTCACCAACCTGGCCTAATGCTCGCTGCGCGATCTCCAGACCTTCACCATCCCCGACACCAAGCTCAACCTCGCCTCTGTCTCCGGCTCGTTAATGCGGTCTGGGTATTGCACAACGCTCATTTTCGCTTACTATGTGAGATCAATTTTGGACGGAGATGGAGAAATTGGGTGGTGAATTTTAAGATGGAGAAATTGGGTATCTACCTTCCATCTGCCATTACGGACACCGTCACTACAATTTTCCATACTACTTTGTCCTCTCACATATAGTGGATCACAACGGTTAGACACATGAAAAGCCCTTCATGCACAAGGTCTGCAGTAACAACTGACACCAATGTTGGATTTTCCACCCCTTCTCTATTAGGACTAAGCTCAAAGTCTGCACAATTAGAGAAATCGATCATATCAGTGACATCAGTTTGATCAATAGGCTCACAGTCTAATTCTGCATTGTGCGGTAATGGTTGTTGAACATGCTCAACAACTCTCACAACTGAATCAACAACTCTTGAAACTGAATGTTCAAATCCGCCGGTTGAACTGTACTGTAGCGGCAACTCCCCGCAGCTTCCACATATTTTACCTCGCTTTCTTGTTACACGATAAACATTTAGACGGCAGACCTTCGTAACAGCTACGGATTTTTTGTTATAATTTATGAAGAAAGCAACATCATCATCGTTCCTTATCTTCATGTGCTTCAGTGCAGTGCTTGTCGTGTCAACAATCATCGTAATTTTAAATTCATTCTATGGGTTGTTGAACTCGGTAACCTTGCGCACCCTGCACACAAGTCAGTCGAAAGTTGTTGTTGGCCCAACATGATGCCACTCACTTCACCCCCAACATAAGTCTACATTCCCCTCTCACCAACCCGCTTCCCATTGTAACAAATCAATATGATCACTAAATCCATTCCTAAAAATCATGCCAAACAAACACGAATTAACAAAGTTCTGAGCTTTCTGATTTGCATTATGTGCACATGCAATTCATGTATCCAATGGAACAACAATCAAGTAGGGAAATTTCAAATTGAAAAGACCCAAATCAAAATAAGATTTAAACGCCCATGACCCAATACCTTATGAAGATTAGAATTTACCAAACTCTATGAAATTTAGCTTCGGAGGCACTCATGAGGACGCAATTGTTGTCCATTTCTTCAGTCCGACCTCAGGAGGATTGAACCAGGGAGTTTTGGCTCTATTTATGCGGCAATGCTAAGCCCTATCGTCTTGCTTGAAGAAACAACAAATGACTGGAGAAGATGAGAAGAGAGCACATGGGTTCTTGTGGGTCATACCAACAAGGGAGACGCAGCCTGTAATTTTTACGAAATATTAGGATGAAAGGAAGCACTTATGAGGGAATTCACTTTTGTTGTGAAAGGAATAAAATGGGAAACCCCAATATAATGTGTAGTTTAAGCAAAGTATAAAATGTGTATAGTTCCCCCACAATTTCCGCTCAATACATCATAAGACGAGTATAGTCACGCAAAATACACATCACCTTCATACAGAAACAACACAACCAATTGTGAATAGGCTTAATTCCTTAAATGGCACCTGCAACTCAACTTTTGTCACATTTAACACCCCTAACTTCAAAATGTCATATTTTGACACCTCTAACTCAGTTCCGTTATATATTTGACACAGTTAACAGTTTTCCGTTAATGTCGCTGACGTGTACAAAATTCCGTCCAAAAGCGAGGCCCAACATGCACAATCAGCCTCCAACTCAGCATTTTGAAAAAGAAAAAAAAAACAAATTCACAAAAACAAAATTAAAATCAATCTGGGCGATTTTTGCTTCGGCTTCGCGAACAAAATCTCGAATGGCGTCCGTGCAAACACAATCGAGTGCCAAGATGGGGAGTTGGGCGGGATCGATTGAAGCAAGCAAAAGGTGAGATTGGCGGCGTGGATTGAGTTGAGGTTTTTGTGTTCGTGGTGAATTGGGGATTTAGGGTTTGCGAATTTGGTGGTGGCGAATTGGCGGTGGTTTCAAGACTGACGCAAGTTTCTGCAATGGCGAAGCTGCGAAAATCCGACCAAGAACATCCAAAATACTGTAAGTATTCTTCTTTATATTTCTGGGTTTTGTGGGGTGATATTTAAGTTAATTCTCGAGCTCATCGAGCTGCATCGCTTGTCCAGACAAAGAAGCAGGCCTCCCTTTGGAGCGGCGTCTTACGTGGTTACTCCGCTGCCGATTATGGAGGGCCGGGGGTTGTTAAGCGGTTTGGGAGCAGATTTGTTGTGGATCCAATGCACGCAGGTAATGTGTTTGTTTAGTTATCTCTTTGGTTATGTTTAGTTGTTTATGAGCTCAAGAAAGTTGCAAAGAGTTGTTAAAGTGAGGAGTGTTTCCTTTCCTGATGGAACAAGCCTCTTATGCTATGCGCGTCGCCACTCCCAACGACACCCTTGTAAGAAAGTGTACTCGATCTTACAGTTTTGATTTTTTCATTTGTGGGTTGTCGAAAGTTTTGGTTTTTAAGGTTGTTTAGCTTGTTCAGTTGGTTTACAGTTTCGGCTGGTTAGTTAGGATTGCATTTGTCTTAACTTTTAGTTGATTGGACATGGAATTGGTGTTTAGTTTTAGCTCATTGTTAGTGCAACTTGTCTGTTGTTTAAGCTGATTATACATGCAAATTGTTTTAGTTGCTGGTTATCAATGTAATTAGTGTCCAGTTAGCTCATTGTCAGGAAACTTGTGTGTAGTTTTAGCTGATTGGGAATGCAAATTCTGGTGGGTAAGATGAGGTGCTGGACAATTTTCTCTATTCAGGAAGTGTGTATTAATTTGTGCATCATGAACATTGTATGGTTTTCGCTAATATTGCAGCACATGTAGTTTAACTGATGTGACTGCCATTTCTTGTATTGCTGGTGCAGAGGCTGTGGAACTACTCGACGGGGAAGTTCTTGAAGATCTATATAGGTCATGTGAACCATGTGTATGACATATCAGCTAAATTTTCAGTGACAAATGGTAAATACATTGTTGGTGGCTCAGAGGATCACTGTGTCTACTTATGGGATCTTCAGCAGAAAATCATGGTGCAGAAACTTGTAGTTTTCAGACATAGTAGTTTAACATCCATTTTCCCCAATTGTTAACATGAGTTTCTAGATGTGGTGTATCAGAAATGTGATACAGTAAACGGACCTCTTTGCCTCGTTTCTCATTGTTTGTTAAACATGATTCATTTTGATTTGATGACTTGCCAGTTCAGTTTAATGTATAGAAATGGATTCTTGACTTGAAAAGTTGAAAATAGTACTAAAAGCATGTTCTTCAGAAGGAATTGACCAGAACCAAAGCTATGAAATTGTAAAACAGGGATTTTTTAAAGGGGGAAAGGGGCGCCCCCGCCCAAACCCCCACACCCCAAAACAAAATTCACAAAAAAGTTTACAACACCATCCATCCCAAATTTAGACATGCTAAAATCACTACATCGTTCTAAAATTATTGCACAACTTCAGTTTGAAGCATGATTCTGTGCAACTGATTCTTGGGTGGGTTGAGAGCATCTCTTTTTTTTTCTTGGCTGGTTTTGGAGGGGTTGAGAGCATCCATCTCTTTTCTTTCCTAATTTCTTATGTCTTTAATGACTTCTACCACTAGTACTAGTCATGTCTCTCTAACCAAATCAAGTTCCAATTAATGATAATCCTATGAGAGTGTTAATATGAAATGTTACAAAAACAAAACTAGTACTACATACGAACAACTTTTTACCTCACATTTCCTTCTCGAATGACCTTCAACACCACAATTACCACTTAACAAAGTTGGTATTCTTACTGGGAGCTTCTCTCTCCCATTTTTACCTTTCTTGTTGGTATTCTCATCTTCTGCACCTTTCCTCCTTAATTTTTTGTCTTCCAGACCTCCTTTGGTATTTTGGAGACAATATAAGGGCACCTTCACTTACTGTGGGCCACATTTCTTAGCTCCACATTGGGGTAATCATGTACCTATAACCTGCTTCATATGCAGGCTTTTTGATGAAGTCATCTCGTGATGGACTGATATTTTAGAGCAAGCATTGTTGCATGGAATTTCTCAAACTTGCCATGATCTGCAGCTGCAATTTTTAGCTCTTAAATCAACAACATGACACTTTCCAGATTGTGAAGAAATTAGATACTTATCATCCAAGTTTCCTTTGGGTATACACCATTGCCCCTTTTGCATATTATTGAGCCAACTGACAATATTCAATTATCACCTGCCGCTTTTCTTAAAGCTATTAACATCAAACACAACATAATTATGTCTAGCAAAACCAGGATTGACTTATTTCTAACAGGAAGAATTTCCCTGTTAAATACTTCACACATGTTGTTCAACAACATGTCACACTTGTACTCTTCTCTGAAATAAGATCTGCACCACTGCTCTAGTGGTCTTTCTCTAAGCCATTCCTCAGCTTTGTCATACATATCTCTCATGATCTTAAACTCTGCTTCACACCATAGAACATTTGTAGCCCTTGCAGTTGCTTCTATCTGCTCCTCAAATGCCAATCCTGTGAATTTTTTTGTGAAATTTGCTCTCATATGCTTTACACAGTGCCTATGCTCGGCAACATGAAAACAATTCAGCAATTGCATCAATCAGCCGTTTTTGTCTATCAGACATAAAGCAGAAATAACCGAAGTTTTCAACATTCAAATCATCTCTCAACAACTGCAGGAACCATTTTCAACTGTAATATGTCTTAGATTCCACAACTGCATACGCAATGGGAAACATCCCATTGTTAGCATCATTTCCCACATCTACAAGAATTATTCCAGGATGTGGATTTTTTATAAAGGTGCCATCAAGGCCTATCACATGTCGACATCCTTTTAAAAATCCTTTTCTACAAGAAGCTATGCAAATATATATTCTTTTAAACTTCATTTCCTTTCTTGATGGTTGTAGCTCACCATCAATGTTCATGGTACTTACAGGGCTCATTCTCATCAATTTGGTTGTATAGTCTCTAAGTGCAGCTTATTGTTTTGCCAAACTACCTTCATGTTTTTTTAAGACCTCATTTCTTGCCTTATGTAGTCCCCTTTCATTTCGTCTATGTAAGCTTTTACCACAAACCTGTCATCAATTAGCTTGGCCATAATTTCATCAATTAGCTACTCTCCATTCAGATTGACATTGGCACTTGCCCTTGCACAATTGTGAATAGGATTGAACGTCTTGCTCTGGAGATATTTGCTCTTATGCCTAATTAAAGCCCTGATATAAAGGGATAATGTTCATGACATTTGACCATAATCCTATCTGATTCATTAGGCCTTATCTTCAACTCTCTCACTATTTCAATAGCATGTCTTCTAACGGCCTTTCTGAATACCTCAGTGGTTGGAAATTTCAATCTCAGATAAAACTTTGGAACCTTCATGTCAACTGCAGGGTTGAACTTAGGATATCAACTGCAGTGATGGAATTCACTATATTCATTGTCTTCACCTTCACTATGCAACACTAGAGCTAAATTCACTGTATCTTGCACATCTCTATCAAATTGAGGCTCAATTGGATCGTTATCCACAAAATTTGGATCAACATGTGCATCAAAGTTTGGATCATTTTCCATTACAGACTCACTTACTATCTTACTCATAACCTTGTTGAGCAACAAAATCTAGATCATCTTCATTTTCATTTTCATTTTCTCCATCTTCATTCGGATTGGCCTCCTCTTGCACATCGTTTTCCCCTCTTTCTTTCATGTCCATTTCATCTTCATTTTAAACGATATCCTTATCTCGTTGAACTGCACAATCTCAAAGTACAAAGGCACAATCGGATTCCCATGATTGATATGCTTCTGAGCTACATTAAGTATATCCACATCTTCTTTGACCTCTAAAAGGTTACCACCAAACTCACTCCAAAAATAAAAATCCTTGGCAATATGCAGGTCAGTAGCTTCATAACCTAAGTCCTTCGCCATCCCTACCAACTCCACCACTGAAAGATAATCCCCATGGCAAAAATCATACAAACTTACTTTGCCTGCAATGTAACAAACACCATTCTTAACACTACCACTTTTAATCAACTTTCCCTCATGATATACTCTTAAAGTAAAGAGTTCTATATCAGCTACAAAACAAGAAAAGGTTTAAAATGCAATAAGTTTCACAACCAACAAAAACACAGTCCAAAAAGTTCACAATTCTTATTACAATTCAGCATAGCAAATAATCCCTCACAAACGAACACAAATCAAACTCCCCCCCCAAAAAAAAAAAAAAAAAAAAAAAAAAAAAAAAAAAAAAAAAAAAAAAAAAAAAAAACCAAAAAGGAAGAAAAAAAACTTAGAAAAAAAAAATTTGATCTACTAGTGAACTCTTCTAGTCTCTAGCGGGAAGGAAGATTGAGAAGAAAGTAAGTTTTCAGTTGTCGGTTGCTTGTTGGAGTTGACTTGGCAAACCAATCTAACCAACCGACCTAGGAGCATTCAATCCATACAACATACATAAAAGCTTGCAGACCCGACCCAGGATACATTCAATTATTGGGGCACCAAAGGGAGGCCTCCTTCTTTGTCTGGACAAGCGATGCAGCTCGATGAGCTCGAGAATTAACTTAAATACCACCCCACAAAACCCAGAAATATAAAGAAGAATACTTACAGTATTTTGGATGTTCTTGGTCGGATTTTCGCAGCTTCGCCATCGCAGAAACTTGCGTCAGTCTTGAAACCACCGCCAATTCGCCGCCACTAAATTCGCAAACCCTAAATCCCCAATTCGCCACGAACACAAAAACCTCAACTCAATCCACGCCGCCAATCTCACCTTTTGCTTGCTTCAATCGATCCCGCCCAACTCCCCATCTTGGCACTCGATTGTGTTTGCACGGGCGCCATTCGAGATTTTGTTCGCGAAGCCGAAGCAAAAATCGCCCAGATTGATTTTAATTTTGTTTTTGTGAATTTGTTTTTTTTTTCTTTTTCAAAATGCTGAGTTGGAGGCTGATTGTACATGTTGGGCCCCGCTTTTGGACGGAATTTTGTACACGTCAGCGACATTAACGGAAAACTGTTAACTGTGTCAAATATATAACGGAACTGAGTTAGAGGTGTCAAAATATGACATTTTGAAGTTAGGGGTGTTAAATGTGACAAAAGTTGAGTTGCAGGTGCCATTTAAAGAATTAAGCCTTGTGAATACTATGTGGTTCTTACATAAATAAAAATAAACTACCAAGATTGGATGGTTAGCCCCCCCTTTCCAGAACCCAAACCATCATCTTCTTCACATATCTCCCAACTTCTATAAATATTGTCAATCGGTGCATGGACGATTTGCATGGTGGAATGGCAAAGATGTGAAGTAGTCCTCTAAAGCTAGCTTCAAAGCACAAGAACTTCTAAAAGCATGGCCACCACCAACACTGTCACCCACAATGCCATTTAGTTTAACACTCGATCCCTGCTTAGAACAAAGTGAAGCATGAGATATAGATTGGAGAAGAAAAGTGACTCTAATCCATGACTTGCGTGAGATGATCAGTCAGGTGCTTCACTATTGTAGAGGAGATTCCTTAGATGAACTTTCTAGACTTGTCAATTTCAGTGTCATACTAGATCTCACCCCCAAGCAATACCATGAGGTTAATAAGCTGAAGAAGTTGCCTCGGAAGTTCAAGAATAGTTTTGTTGGGAGTAGAAAAAATCATTGCACTATGCCCAAAAATTGTCCCACGTCTCCACGAGAAGTTGTACAATTTTGGATGCAGCGAAACAGTTGTCCCAACATAACTTTGCTTGAAGTTCTGACACAACTACTTCAACTTATCAATCTGATGCTTCTGCCTGGGGGGTGAGATTTAGTACCACATTGAAATTGACAAGTCTAGGAAGTTCATCTGAAGTTCATCTAAGGAATCTCTTTATAATAATGAAGCACCTTACTGGTCATCTCATGCAAGTCATATATTACAGTCACTTTCCTACTCAAATCTGTATCTCATGCTTTAGTTTGTTTTAAGCAAGAAAGCAAAGGCAAATCAAGATTGCGTTAATATTTGTCAATTTTTTAGGCATAGCAAATTAGAATGAGAGAACAAATAACTGCTTTCATGTTGGTACTCAGTTTTTAGAATAGCAAACAAAAAATTACTGACAAGAATGCAGATTGGATTAAAAATACTGAAGAGTCTTAAAAAAAAAGAAAAAGAAAAGAGAAACCTGCATATAGTCATCATCGCAAACAAGCTGCCAAAATCAATGAGGGATCACGAACCCTTTAGATCTAGGTTGTATAGGGTATGATTATCCTCAACACTCGAACAGTTAAAGGAAGATGGGCTCATAGCTACCTTACATGCATGGTAAGTGCCAAAGCCCTTACATTACTGACAGATCCTAACAAGTTTGGTACCCTAATGATATGTGTAAATCATTAAGATTTAGACATACTTCAAACCCAACAAGTACTAATCATTTCATGCACTATGTCTAGATACTTGCACATATTTACAATGGAAGAACTACTTTTGAAAATTGATCATACAGATCTACATGACCACACATAATGTGCTTTTCTTATGGCTTCGGTTTCCTATTCGTATCACTGTGGTGAACAAACATTCCGTGACATTCGTAAATATATATACATTTTGTGTATCTCTGTGTGTGTTCAAATAAGGATCCTTTACCATTCAACTCAATAAGAAGGATAAGTATGTTACCTTCAACCTCATTATATGTTTTAGAAGCACGCAACCCCCTGACAACACAAATTCAACAGAATAAAGGAATCACGATCTGGAAATTCATGGTTTCTTCAACGTCAATACAATTAACAAATCAAATCAAAGTTGTAACGTGTCAAGGAAATTAAGCCAATCATCTTCGAGTTTCAATCCATTGACATATATCAGTAATTGCTCCAATTTTGCACAGATCAAACCAAATACGAAGCTTACATTACCTTGGCAGGTCAACCCACCACAGTAAACATGATTTACCACATTAAAAACACTAATTCAAATTATTTCAAGAAGAATCAGCAGCAAAATCATCATATAGAAATACAGTTCAATCAATTCACCCAATTCCACAACATATCAAACAACAAGCATGTGAATTTCAAATTGAAAAGATCCAGAACAAAACACCCAATACGAATCAAGATAAAGTAATTACCAAACTCTGTGAAATTCGTTGGCGGAGGTGCTCATGATTGTCAACGAATGATTGTCAACGACACCGTATTGGTTTCTCCTTCGTCGTTGCAATGAGAGAGAGAGAGAGAGGAGAGGCACCCGATTTCTTCAATCCAGAGTTCGGAGGATCGAAAGAAGGAGGCCAAGGGAAGACTGGGGAAGATGAAGCGAGACTGTATTGGGTTCGGAGGATTGAAAGAAGGACACCGAGGGAAGACTGGGGAAAATGAAGCGAGAGCGTATTGGGTTCTCCTTCGTCGTCACAGTGAGAGAGCTAGAAAGAGAGGCAACCAAAAAAAAAAAGGGTTAACACAAATGATATAAGGGAATTAGGCGGAAACTGAGTTTGTGAGATATTATATATATTCGTTTTTAGTGGTAGTGTGCAAAGAAATCAAAACCAGGTGGTAATGTACCAAACGGCTCGGCAAGCGGTGTGTTGGCGCAAATTATTCCTTTTTTTAATACCCCACCCATGTTCAAAATCAAAATCCATTCAAATGCCGGAATCAGAATCAAATTTGGTTGTGAGGCTCACATAAATTTGCATTTCGGATTGCAAGTAAACACCGGAGTGAGAATCATTTTAATTTCATTCCCATTATTTGATTCTTATACCATTGAAGTAAACGCGCCATTACTTTATAAATAAACATGCCATTACTTTATAAATAAATAAACATGCCTAAAGAATGGTCACGGCCCGGGAAATTACTCTCATGCATACTAGGGTTGGGAATGGGTTGAAACCCGACCCGTATTGCCAAATAATCGACCCAATCCATATTGATAATAACCCAACCCGATCAATAATTAATGGACCCGACTATATATGGGTTGGGTTTTGACCCGACCCATCTTTTTTGACCTTTTTTTTTTTAGTTTTGAATTATGTATTTAGTCGTATACAATTGAGCTGCTCATACAAACAAATATCAAATATGCATTAGTGGAACCTTGAAAGGAAGAAGTGGTCCCTTGACTCACTTCAAAGTGATCACTACTTGTTGAATTCGAGGGAAACATTGATGTTGATGGAACTTGAGGGTTAATATGCATCGCTATCGTCTCTATAAATTCAAATGAATAACAAATCAAGAAGCATTAAACAAGTTATAACCGATCCGCCCCCGACCCATGTATAAATTCTCCCGACCCATCAACTATGGGTCGGTAGATGGGTTAAAATCCGTCTAGAAAAGATGAGTTGGGTATGAGTCAACTATGGGTTGACCCGACCCATGTCCCAGCCCTTTCATACTCCTCCCAAATTTCGATCCTCACAAACTCCAGGGACACGTTTGCCATTTCACTCCTCAAGAACCCCACCCCAACAGTAACAACAATTGCCCGTACACTCTCCAGCACCCGATCCTCCCCCTTTCTCTGGCACCTCGCGGATCGGATCTGCTTATGTCGTCGTATATGTATAAAACAATTACAAAACTCTCTCCGATCGCTACGCTTCTGAGAAAGACGACGACTGAGTCCGCTCGGCCAACCCCCCACCATCTGTCTTCAATTCCCAATTTCTAGGGTTTTCTGACAATGATCGAGTTATGAGATCACAGAATGCTTCTCCTCTTCCGCTTCTCCTCCTCCGCAATTCCCTGAAACCTAGCCACCGCCACCGCCACACCACCGCCGTCGCAAGAAGACGACGGTAACAGTAACATCAGCAATGGCGGCTTCGCCCGTCAATTTCCTCTTCGGTTTCTTGTTCCTCTGCATCGCATTGTGGCTGCTCTTCATGTACGCTCTTCCTTCCTTCCTCTCAATTCCCATTTTCTCGTCAATTTCATCTGCTTCGTAATTTTATGCAACAATGCGCATTTCCGATATTCGGTTTTTCGGTTCTGTTGCCAAAGCATTTCGGACTAGAAACCATTCGGTTCTTCGGAATTAGGAGAGTTATGTTAAATTTTCGAAATTGGAGTGCTTTGAATTTGAAAACTTTGCACATTTTTAAGCAGCCCTGGAGAACTAAATGCTTCTGAACTGAAAATGTAGTTTGTACTTGCTGTTACCCAAAAAAGAAGAGTTCGGCTGGGTTCAAATAGGAGTCTTTATCATTACTAGTGCACGGCTTACACTAAATGTTTTCATTCTTTTATTTGCGGGATTCGAAATGATTTATATTGCTTTTGGTTGTCACGTTTTTTCTAATAGGCATCTTTTGCAGATTTGCCTCAACACTTCTGGCTTGGATATTGAGCCGCGTAGTGGGAGCATCTGTTAGGTTTCGATTTGGTGGATGGAAATGCTTAAGGGATGTCGTGGTGGAGTTTAAAAAGGTTTTCTCTTTGTTCTACTCACTGGGCATGTTTTGTTATTATGACTTTGTTGTCCAGCTCAAGAGGTTTTTCCTTGTTCCTTATTTCAAGGACAAATCTGAAAAAGTGGTCTAATTTCTACACTAGTATGGCTTCACTAGAATCAGTGATGACGAAAATGGTTTTTGGTTTAATTAGTAATGTCATGTACTGAATACAAGTTATCATGTTAAATCTAGTACTATAATTTTTGTTTCGTCATGTGCATACTTCATGCGCTACTAAAGTGCTATGTTTGTTACTCCTGAGATACAACTTATAATTGTCCTCCTAATGGCATCTTTGCAATGATTGACTGACTGTTGTACTGGTTCAACATTACTTCTGTTTTCATCCTCCTTTCACTTTCCATCAGCTTTGTGGTTCCTTGGGTGCTTCATACCTTAGTTATTCTAAATGAATTTGTTTATTGAGGCGTTTGGTCCACACATGACTTTATTATCCCTTTTCCCCCAATGGTTATAAGGTGTTGAAAACAGAACTAGGCAGTTCTTTACAAACTGTCTATGCATGTGTATGCAACTTGATTGATCTAGTCCTTACTTGGATATGCAACTTTTATAGCTGTGCTTATCTCGGATGCAGTGTACTCTACGTTAAAGAAAAATACAGGATTACCTTCCCATCTGCTTATCAAAACTAAAATCAAACGAGGTGGAACTGAACTGGAAATTCCATAACTAAGTCTTGGTTATTGCTCTTACCCACTGTTGGGAATCTTCTCTGTATGGTTGCCAATGTACAAATTGTGTTCTGTCAGCAGTGTAGTGCCTGCAAGATGATGATATTCCTATTTTTACAACTTTTGTAATTTTGCAGGGTGCTGTTGAGTCCATTTCTGTTGGTGAAATCAGACTCAGCATACGTCAGTCCTTGGTCAAGCTATTTGGTTTTATTTCTAAGGACCCTAAGCTGCAAGTGTTAATATGTGACCTAGAAGTTGTAATGCGGACTTCAAATAAAAGTACAGCAAAGGCTAAATCTCGAAAACCCCGTAATTCTAATTCAGGTCGGGGGAAGTGGATGGTTGTGGCTAATATTGCAAGATATTTGTCAGTTTCCATCACAGATTTGGTTTTGAAGGTAAGCAGCATTGCAATTGTGTTTCCATCCCCCCTCCCTTTTTTTTCCTTGATGAAAGAAGTTTTTGGTTACATACTTCTTTAATCTGAAGGATATAGTGTAGTTGCTATTTGAACTGCAAAACATTGATTCCAAGCGTAACTATGAAAGTGTATTGTACTTCAAGTGGGTCGCCATCTTTAGAGATTGGACAATATGTAGGTTTCATTTGGGGTTAGCACTACTTTTCCGACCTTTGAAGACTTAAAACTGACCAGATAATTTGGGAGGTTTTATTTTGTTGAACTCAAAAAATAATTCTAATAAATTGGCCAGCTGTTATCTGCCTTAAACAAGCAACAAAAATGGTCAATCTGGTGTTGTATAAATAGTAGGGTTGAATACCATTAAATTCAAACTGCAGTACTTCATTTGTTTGTTAACTGGTCATTTTATCATTTCATGTTTCTGTTGTATCTTTTAATGCCATACAGTTTATTTGTTGACATCATACCTGCCTCTCGAAATGTTACAGATGCCCAAAGCATCCATTGAAGTTAAGGAACTGAAACTGGATATATCTAAAGATGGCGAGGTCAAGCAAAACCTTATTGTTAAGCTACATATATCACCTATTGTTGTTCAAAGGAATGAACCACGGGCTAGTTCTGACCTGTTCACCAATACTTGCACCGGAAGATCTCTGTCTGCAGGCCAATCATCATCGGCCATGATGGACAGGCAATCTGCTGTTTTTATCTGTGAAGATTTCGCCTTCTCTTGTGAATTCGGTCACAATAGGTATTTTCTTTAAAAAAATACATTTCTTTTCATGGATGAAGATCTAAGCCTTAACAACCAAAGCATGATTTGTTGTTATGAAATGTGAGCCTAATATAATTGTTGAGCATCGGCCTTTAATTCTTAATTTACTTAGGATCCTCCAAGAATGGGATTGACTCAATTTGTATTGTTACATTTCTTATTGCTGTCTTTTCTAGGATCCTCCTGGGATCAGATGAAAATCTAGCATTGTCCAACAACATGTTAAATGTGGTAACATATTTATATTTTCTTGACTTGGACGTAGGGAAGTTGGTGTAATCATCAAGAATGTGGACATTGCCTGTGGAGAAATAACTGTTAACCTGAATGAGGATGTGCTTTTAAAAGGAAAAAATTCATCTTCTTCACAGCCTGACAAGTTTATAGCACCTACTGATTCTGTTGAATCTAAGAAGCCACATAAAAAGCAACAAATGATTGCTACAGTCTCAAAGTACACCTCCTTGTTTCCGGAAAAGGTTTGTTCAAAATGGCTTCCACATGATCTCTCTTTCTCTTCCCCCCTTTCCCTGGTCTCTGCTTTTTTATTTTCTTATCATGGACTTTTCCTTTTGTAAGATCTTTGTTTTTGGCTGTACGGAGTGTCACTATCTGAATTAATTTCATTTGTAGTATGCGTGTGATAGATTACATTTTGATTTGATCACAATTAAGAGAGTGGGAGCATTGGTCCTTCCAGGCAAGTCAAAAGGACTTGGAAGTTGGACTCACCAGGGCTGTTTCCTTGTAACTCCTACTTGGATCAGTTGATGGACGCATTTCTCTTTGCCCCTTTATTCCCACTTTAGTAATTTAGAAGGCTAAAGTACATCCTAAGGTACGGGTTTTAGCATGGGCTGTAGCTCATGGGAGGGTTTATACATGTGCATGGTCCACGGAAGTTCTGTTGTCTTTCTCCGTATTGGTCAGGTTACTGTAAAAAATTTAATTTAGTCTGACAGTCCACCAAACATAGGAAATGGTAAATTTAAGTCCAGTACAAGCAATCCTAGCCAAGGAAATAATGAAGCCCATATTGAAAGACTGCTTTTTTTGGGTGGTTGATTGATATGGTGTTTTCCTTGACATTGCAGTCCAATGTTACCACTTATCTGTGTATGCTTTCTGTCTACAATGCCATCTCTGCCATCTCTGTACTACGTATCTCTTACTTGGTATGAGTGCAATGAATGTTGACATGATAGCAATTCAGTTTCCATTCAACCCTAGGTATCATGCAATTGTTGACAAGTAGTACTAAAGAAGTTTTCTTTGTTCTTGTTTGAGAATGTCATAAAATCTCATATATATATGCTTCTAACCTGTAACATCTTGTTATCCACTTGTGCAATTTGTCTTTTGTTTTTATATAAACATCCTTTTAAACTTAAAATATTATACTTCTGTAATAGGTTTCCTTCAGTTTACCCAAACTGGATGTGAGATTTGTGCATCGGGAATATGATTTTTCGGTTCAGAATAACATCATGGGCATCCAATTGAAAAGCATGAAATCACAATCAAGTGAGGATGTTGGGGAAACTACACGCCTTGATGTGCAAGTGGATTTCAGCGAGATTCATGTATGGGATGTTAAATTGCTTTGGTGTGTTTTTTTTATTTTTTATTTTTGTAATTTTGTCTATTCATGACGATCATTTCAAAATTATTTTTCAGCTGCTTAGAGAAGCCGGCACCTCTGTCTTGGAGATACTGAAGCTTGATGTTGTTTCATTCTTTTATATTCCTGTACAGGTAAGTATTGTCAATTAAAGTTTTGCAACATTGTCTCCTAAAGTTTGGTATATGAAGTTCCCTCTGGAAAATTGGGTTTTTTGAGTCTGTAGGCATTCGCCTTGATGCCTTTTTTTTGTTGAAAGGTTACCAGACAAATAACATCATAATGCACCAGATTACTCTGTTGCTAGGGATAAGATTAAAAGTGTTGTTAACAGGTGGACATAGCTATTCAAGACTAATTAGGTCCTAATACATTTGCTTCGGTCTTTGCTTCAATTATGGGTAGTGACATGAAATATTTTATGCATTTTAAAATGCATGTATAGTGGAAAGATATGGAATCGGCACTGCATTAATGATATGATGAGGGCCATCTTATTGATTTTGAAACTTTTCAGCCAACCTCGCCTATTAGAGCCGAAATTGATGTAAAGCTGGGAGGTACTCAGTGCAATATCATCATAAGCAGATTAAAACCGTGGTTGCGCCTCCACTCCTCGAAAAAGAAAAAAATGGTGCTTCGGGAGGAGATTTCTACTCTTGAAAAGCCACCACCAACGGAAGCAAAAGTAATTATGTGGACATGTACTGTTTCAGCCCCTGAGATGACTATTGTGCTTTATAGCATCAGTGGTATGCCATTGTATCATGTAAGTGACCTGATTTGTCTATTTGATATTGTTCTATGGTACACTGAACAAGTACCCTTTCTTTATTTAGGCTATAGATTTCAATCCTTAAGGTACAGAACGATAATAAAGATTCAGAAATGGTTAAAATGAACTCAAAAGTACAAATAATAGGCAACTTTGTGCAATGACAATGTCTTGTGTCTTGTGATACTGTTGTTTTACTCTGGTATAATTTCATAGTGTCAACGGATTGAACCAATAAGAACAACTTAATCTAAAAGGCCTTTACTACTAGAGTGAGTAATATCACTTATCAAGCATTTTATGTCATTTCACCATAGGGAAGACAATATAAAATGGTGAAAAATTATAAACTTTATGGGAGGATACACTCCCACCTCCCCATTCCTTGTAGACTCATACTGTGTAGTGTGTTCTTAGTGGTATGTGTGATGTGTAATTGTTCTATTGCCAGTTATGACGACTGGGCTACAATTGGAGAGGTCTGAACTCTTTAACTATGATTAAGCTTCTTACAAATTTGTGGTTCTCCTGTAGGGTACCAAAGAAGTGATTGAATAGAATTTTCTGTAAAATATAATTTAGGGAGGTATGTGGGGGTAATTATGATTAAAAGATTTATAATATGCGCGTCTAGTTAGTCAACAGCTGTTGTAGTTATTTGTTTTTGATAAGCAACAAGAAATTTATTGAAGGGAACAGCAGTACAAATAAGATTGAGAAAAGAGCAAGGGAACAAACATCTAGGACAAAAACGCCCACAGAAGCCAGAAGCCTAAGGATTGGGGCATAATTTAAGCGAAAAGGATAATTAGATGTTTACATATTTGGGGTCTTTTTGGGATTTTTTGGTTGGTGTACCAAGCACTTGTCAAAAAATTTGAATGAGATATGGTGTGATGGGCAAATGTGTGGGTATTAAACCAGATGATCCTCTGTATTTTGCTTACTTTTAAGGCTTTTATCTTGATTGCTCGCTCGATATGACATTGTCTGGTGCGTACATGTGATGAGCTAATTAGTCAAACCACATCAAGTTATCCATTCGCTACTGAATGATCACGCTCATCAGTAGCCTTTGTTTTATTTATCTTTGAACTACATAAAGTGGGGTTACTTGAAACTTCTCTCTAGGTCATCTATATTCCAGCACTATCCTCCCCCCACTTCTAAGTTCATACAGGTCCTCATTTACTCATAAGGTAAAACATTGATATGTATGCTGGTGACTGAGGTTGGTGTTTGTTGATTTAACTTTAAAGTTTCAATGAGTAAATGAGGAAGCTGAGATATATTAAACCAGATGATCCTCTGTATTTTGCTTACTTTTAAGGCTCTTCTCTTGCTTCCTTTTAGGTCAGAGTTAATGTTTTATTTTGCATACTCGTCATTATGTTTAATTTTCTGGTGTAGGGTTGCTCTCAATCATCACATATATATGCAAATAACATATCGAGTACAGGAATTACTGTACATATGGAACTTGGTGAACTAAATTTGCACATGGCAGATGAATACCAAGACTGTCTGAAAGAGAGCCCTTTTGGTGTAGAATCAAATTCAGGTTCCTTAATTAATGTTGCAAAGGTTAGTCTGGATTGGGGTAAAAAGGACACAGAACCATCTGAAGAAGATGATCCTAATTGTAAATTGGTTTTATCTGTTGATGTGACTGGCATGAAAGTTTTCTTTACATTCAAGCGGGTTGAGTCACTTATATCAACTGCTATGTCTTTTCAAGCACTTTTGAAAAGTTTATCTTCTGAAAGAAGAACATCACAAAGCCGAGGGCGTCCGTCCAAATCATCAGGGAAAGGAACTCGGCTGTTGAAATTAAATCTTGAAAGATGTTCAGTTAAATATAGTGGTGAGGCTGGTTTGGAAAATGCTGTTATTGCAGATCCCAAGCGTGTAAATTATGGATCTCAGGGTGGTCAAATAGTAATAAGTACCTCAGCTGATGGCACACCTCGGGTTGCTGATGTAACGTCGACAGTATCTGATGAGCACAAGAACTTGAAGTATTCCATTTCCCTTGAAATCTTCTATTTTAGTTTATGTGTGAACAAGGACAAACATTCCACGCAGATTGAGCTTAAAAGAGCCAAATCTATATATCAGGACCATTTGGGGGAGCAGAAGCCGGAAACAGGATTGACAATATTTGACATGCAGAATGCTAAATTTGTACGCCGTTCTGGTGGTCTTAAAGAGGTTGCTGTCTGCTCTCTTTTCAGTGCTACTGATATTACCGTCAGGTGGGAGCCTGATGTACACATATCACTAGTTGAACTTGGGCTACAGTTGAAGTTACTTATACATAATCAGAAGCTTCAGGGACATGGTAGTAGTGAACATACGGATGATGTTTCTAGCTTGAGAAGTTCTGAACAGAAGAAAGAAGCCATTGTCGATCCAGTCAATTTAGAAAAACCCAAGAAAAAGGAATCAATTTTTGCCGTCGATGTGGAAATGTTGAATGTTTATGCGGAGGTTGGGGATGGAGTGGATGCAATGGTTCAGGTACAATCTATTTTTTCTGAGAATGCCCGTATTGGAGTACTTCTTGAAGGGCTTATGCTTAGTTTCAATGGGTCCAGAGTATTCAAGAGTAGCCGGATGCAAATTTCACGTATCCCTAGTGCCGGTCCATCTGATTCAAAGGCACCTGCAGCTACAACATGGGATTGGGTAATTCAAGGTCTAGATGTTCATATTTGTTTGCCATACAGGTTGCAATTGCGTGCCATTGATGATTCTGTTGAAGAAATGTTGCGTGCTTTGAAGCTTGTAAGTGCTGCTAGAACTAGTCTTATCTTTCCCATAAAGAAAGATAGCTCAAAACCTAAGAAGCCCAGTTCAGTAAAATTTGGTTGTCTGAAGTTCTGCATAAGAAAGTTAACTGCCGATATTGAAGAAGAACCACTGCAAGGTTGGCTTGATGAACACTATCAGCTGATGAAGAATGAGGCATCCGACTTAGCTGTTAGGTTGAAGTTTCTTGATGATTTTGTTTCCAAAGCTAAGCTATTTCCTAAAACCAGTGAAACTGTTGACTCTACTCAAGAAAGAAAGACTTTCTTTAATGGAGTTGAGATTGATGTACAAGATCCTTCAACAGTTACCAAGATGCAAGGAGAAATCTATAAACAATCATTCAGATCATATTACAAGGCATGCAAGAATCTAGCACCATCAGAAGGCTCAGGTGCTTGTAGGGAAGGCTTTCAGTCGGGTTTTAACCCAAGTACTTCCAGAACTTCTCTTCTTTCCATATCAGCTAAAGACTTAGATGTAAGCTTGACGAGGATTGATGGTGGAGATGATGGGATGATAGAAGTTATCAAGATACTGGATCCTGTTTGTCGTGAAAATGATATACCGTTTTCTCGACTTTATGGCAGTAATATTCTGTTGCACGCAGCCTCACTTGTTGTTCAGCTACGGGATTATACATGTCCTCTTTTATGTGGTACTTCTGGTAAATGTGAAGGTCGTTTAGTTCTAGCCCAACAGGTAAGTTGCAAAGTGGCATTTCCTTTTCTACCAATCATGAATTTTTCTTTATTAGGTCCCAACTCATTATAACCATGACAGAACAGGTACTGCTTTACAGTTCTGTCATGGTTATAGTGAGCTGGTGTTTATACAAATGCTGTTGTGGAATTAGGCTAGCTATTAGTTATTGGATCTACATGCATCCATCACGACATCATGCGATATCTTTTATCTAAAGTAAAAAGTATGTGTCTTTGTTCATTTCGTACAGAAATTGGGTTTTCCGTACATAGGCTGTAAATAACATCCTTTGTGAACTGCTTGACCGCCTTGTTTGTTCCTGTAGCCTTTATTATTTTTCTCTAGGACTCATTACCAAAAAAGAGCTAAAACTAATCAAAGCCTGGGCCTAGAAACCTTCACTTTTTTTCAATACAATGATTCACAGGGTCTGTTTCCAACCAAAAAAGGAAGATCATTGAGTCTTCTGTGAGTGGACCCTGGATAATCTCAGTTGGAAGTGTATCAAATATGTTTTTTTCCATCGTTATTCAAAAATTGTGTCTTCATGTTACATGGAAGCTTATGCATGTATTCTTTGTAATTGGAAATTATACCTTTGGATCAGGCAACAAGTTTTCAGCCCCAAGTATTCAAAGAAATCTTCATTGGGAGATACAGAAAGGTAAACATGCTTCGTTCTGCTAGTGGCACAACTCCACCTATGAAAACGTATACAGATTTGTCGGTCCATTTTCAGAAAGCAGAATTGGGCTTTGGTGTTGGATATGAACCGGCCTTTGCTGATGTTAGTTATGCTTTTACTGTAGCTCTTCGCAGGGCTAATCTATGTGTTAGGAACCCTAATCCACCACCCATTCCCCCCAAAAAAGAAAAGAGCTTGCCATGGTGGGATGATATGAGAGGTTATATCCATGGGAACATCACCTTATCATTTTCTGAAACCCTATTCAGTATTCTAGCAACTACGGATCCTTATGAAAAGCTTGACAAACTTCAAATAGTAGCTGGTCATATGGAGATTCAGCAGTCAGATGGCCGTGTTTATGTTTCTGCAAATGATTTTAAGATTTTCATAAGCAGTTTGGACAGTTTGGCAAATAGTCGTGGTATAAAACTTCCTAAAGGTGTATCCGGTGCATTGATAGAAGCTCCAGCATTTACTGTGGAAGTTACAATGGATTGGGAATGTGAATCTGGAAATCCCATGAATCATTATCTATTTGCATTTCCAGTGGAAGGAAAACCTCGTGAAAAGGTTTTCGATCCATTCAGATCTACCTCTCTGTCTCTTCGCTGGATCTTTTCGCTTAGACCCTGTCCCTCACGTGAGAAGCAAGGCTTCTATTCAACTGAGACAGGTAGTGCTGATGTAGACGGAACTGTTTATGGTCCACCTCATAAAGTTGAGAATGTTTCCATTCTTTCACCGACATTGAATGTTGGCGCTCACGATCTAGCATGGTTGATGAAATTTTGGAATATGAATTATCTACCTCCTCACAAATTGCGGTCCTTTGCACGTTGGCCTCGCTTTGGAGTTCCAAGAGTTCCTAGATCTGGTAACTTGTCGCTGGACAGAGTGATGACAGAATTTATGCTCCGCATTGATTCTGCACCTACTTGTATAAAGCATGTGCCTTTAGATGATGACGATCCAGCTAAAGGGCTGACATTCAATATGACAAAGCTGAAATTTGAAATGTGTTTTAGTCGGGGTAAGCAAAAGTATACTTTTGAATGCAAGCGTGAACCTCTTGATCTTGTTTACCAAAGTTTTGACCTTCATATGCCTAAAGCATTTCTAAATAAAGAAGAAAGCACTAGTGTTGCAAAAGTGGTTCAAATGACAATAAACAATTCACAATCTGCATCTATGGATAAAGTTGCGACCGAAAAAGGTAACAATGTGAGTAGTTGCACAGAGAAGCATCGTGATGATGGATTTCTATTGTCGTCTGATTATTTCACAATCAGAAGGCAGGCTCCAAAAGCTGACCCTGCTAGGCTATTAGCGTGGCAAGAGGCTGGAAGAAAAAATCTTGAGATGACATATGTGAGGTCTGAGTTTGAAAATGGGAGTGAGAGTGACGAGCATACACGATCTGATCATAGTGATGATGATGGATATAATGTGGTCATAGCTGACAATTGTCAGCGTGTATTTGTTTATGGCCTCAAGCTTTTGTGGACTATCGAGAATAGAGATGCAGTTTGGTCCTTTGTTGGGGGTATATCCAAAGCATTTCAACCACCAAAACCTTCTCCTTGTAGACAGTATGCACAAAGGAAGTTACATGAGGAACAACAGGCACGTAGCGGAGGTGAAATGAGTCAAGATGGTAGCTGTAAGCCCCCTACTGCGAGCCCTGGTGTTATTTCTTCTGTCGAGCATGCAGAGACCTCTGGTTCACTTCTATCTTCCCCACATCCTGTTAAGCTGGAGAACTCATCATCTGTTGCAACTTCAAACTTGCCATCTGTTGCAGGTGGTAACTCATCATCTGTTGGAGTTGTGAACTTATCGTCTATTGCAGGTACTAGTTTTCAAGCAACCCATGAATTTACTCTAAAATTGTTATTTTATCATGAATATGCGATCATTAAACTAGTCATACTTTAGAAGTCTTTTGTTTTTTTTTTTTAATCCTGATGCTGTGGTAATTTGTTTCGAGAATCAGTAGGACTGCGAAAGAAGTTGTACAAAGGAATGATATTACCTTTATTGTGATGAAGGAAGTCAACTTTAAAGAGATTGTGTTAGCTAGTGTTCTTGCATTGCAATATTGAGAAATTTGTTTCATTCCCCTAGATTTCTGCTGAGAGAAATTGTTTCCATGATTGCAGCAAGGAATAATGACACCAACGATTCAGAGGAGGATGGTACTCGTCATTTCATGGTGAATGTTATTGAGCCCCAATTTAATCTTCACTCAGAAGATGCCAATGTAAGTTGCTTAGAAACTTTTCAGTAGGACCTATGTAGTATACTTTGAGTTTTCTTACTAATGGAGGCATGTTATCCTCAATTGGTTGGCTTGGAATTTTCCATCTAGTGCATCACAATGAGAATTTATTACTTTACTGAGATGCACAAATGATTATCTGGGCTTTGACTACATTTTCTTTATCTAATTATTCTTTATGTAGAGCCGTACTGAGAAAAAATATATCACATGCTGTTATGCTATGTTCTTTATCAAGTGGACTATGCCCATCTTGTTGCATTCGTATTATAACGCTCCATACAATATTTACCGCCTGTAGTTTCATCGAACCACATTTCCTCTGAACACTGTTTCTTTTGGTTTGAAAACACTGTATCTTGTAAAGCTGAGAATTGTGCTGTGAAACTATAATTAAAATGCACACATCAAAATCTAATTAATACGATTCTTAGTACTTGACCATTAAATGTGATTTTGTGCGATACTGTATTCACTTCTAGTAGGACTGACAGTTGAACCATTTGCCAACCATCTATTATTGCCATTTTGTGCCTGGCTGTTATTTTTGTTGTTCTTCATGTTTGATGTCATAAAAAGTGGATAAACTTTTGGTCATTGTAATTGCTGCGTGTCCTTCTGGAAGTAGTTTTGATACGAAGTTGTTGTTATTCGGCATGAGCTTTTTTCTTTCAGGTGGATAGTGATGTTCTATATCTGCCACTGAATTACATCCCTAAAGTTTGATTTTTCTTAATTACTGTCTGTATGTATTATGTAACAAACATTGTTAAATTCAGAAAGAGTTTGCGATCTTTCAATGGAACTGAAAAGGTTATCAAATCAGAAAGGTATCGGTAATAATTTCTATTTGAATACGCCACTGCAAAACGCAAGTTTTATCTGTAAACTTAAGTGAAATTTGGGAGGTCCATGCCATGTATGAAATATATGCTTATGCAATATGCACGCTTCAATTATTTGTACTTTGAGAAAGAAGAAACGAACTATAGATCAGAGGGTAACTATCTTTTGTTTTAAACAGGGAAGATTTTTGCTTGCCGCTGTTAGTGGCCGGGTTTTGGCCCGGTCATTTCATTCAGTCCTTCAGGTTGGCTATGAGATGATTGAGCAAGCACTTGGAAGTCAGAATGTAAACATTCCTGAATGCGAACCTGAAATGACGTGGAAACGCATGGAATTTTCTGTGATGCTGGAGCATGTGCAAGCTCATGTTGCACCAACAGATGTTGATCCAGGGGCTGGATTGCAGTGGCTTCCCAAAATTCGTAGAAGCTCCCCAAAAGTAAAACGTACTGGTGCATTGCTTGAGAGAGTATTTATGCCATGTGATATGTACTTTCGGTACACAAGGCACAAAGGTGGTACTCCAGAACTGAAGGTGATTTGACATTTCCTCATGTGCCTATCTTTGTCCCTGAATAGTTTATAGTGCTGAAATATATTGCTTAGGTTGCATATATTCTGCATGTTGCCATTCTTTAGCTATTCATGCTCTTAATGCTCTCATCTATTCTGTTTAATTCTTTTTCAGGTGAAACCCTTGAAAGAGCTGACCTTCAATTCCCATAACATTACGGCAACAATGACCTCTCGCCAGTTTCAGGTTATGTGGGATGTGCTCACGAATCTTCTCTTTGCACGGCTTCCCAAGTGAGGATTTGCATCCTTTCTTTAATTTGATTTCTCTGCTTTTGGAACTAATCTTACAGAGTAATTGGAATTTGTATCTACAGCTTGTGACGTACTGCATAAGATTTGTTCATTTATTTTGAGAAATCTTTTTAGGGAGTTATTGCACTCTTGCTTTACATTTTTTATTTTCACCCTTTTATCGTAGTAGACTTTTTGGATTATTTATCTTTAATTTAGATTGCATATCGGCGAAGGGTGAATGCATTAGCGCTGATCCCAGATGGTATCATTTCTGAATTATTTTTTTATTATTGGAAATTGTTAATGACACTCCATATTTTTATTGTGTGCACTCCACTTATATGTATATTTTAAAGAAGAAATTGAGTACACAATGAAAATATTATTATTATTATTATTATTATTATTATTATTATGTTCTATGTATATAGTACACCCCAGAATGGTGAAACATTTAAAATATCAAAAATACCCTTCTTGAGATACTAAATACAACTTTTTTGTTAAAACAATAAAAACCTATGAAAGAGCAGATTGACAAGTGCATGGCGAGATGCTAGTTATTATTATTATTATTCTCCTAATGAAATGAATTTCATTCAGGTATTAGTAAACAACGATAGATTATTTTGAATGGTGAAACATTCAAAATTTCATTCAGGTTTTCAAACTGATACGCATTAGTCAGTTGCTGTTTTGCCATTCAAAATTTTCAATTTAAATATGAAACTGTCAGTGAAAAGGTTATATGTCACGTGTTTGTCTAGAACTATTCAAATCAATTGGAGTAATGCTTGCTATGCAGGCCTAGAAAAAGTAGTCTACAACTTCCTACTGAAGATGATGAAGATGTGGAGGAGGAGGCAGATGAGGTGGTTCCTGATGGCGTTGAAGAAGTAGAGCTTGCAAAAGTGGACCTTGAGCAGAAAGAGAGGGAGCAGAAATTGATTCTTGGTGACATAAGGAAATTGTCCCTCCGGTGTGATACAACTGGAGATCTATATCCAGAAAAGGAAGGGGACTTGTGGATGATAAGTTGTACAAGATCCACTCTGGTGAGTTCAAATTTCATTACTTTTCTCTAGAATTTTTTGTTTTATGAAACTGTAGAAATACTTTCTGAACTAACCATAGGATTTATTTTTTAGAGTTGTAGTGTTTGCTTTCTGTCTCTCTTTCTGGGCATAACAAATGGTTTGCATGCGATACCATGAGAGATATAGCATAGTCAACCGAGAGTCAATTGGAAATGGATGAAGATCCTTAACTTTGCTCATTTATATTGTTCAGTACTTGTGTGTGGCTATTTCAAGTTTTCAGTTCTTCAGTACTTATCAGATCATAAACAACATGAGCTTTCTCCTTCCAGGTGCAAGGACTAAAAAGAGATCTTGTCAATTCAAAAAAGTCAAGGAAAACATCATATGCATCATTAAGAACAGCTCTACATAAGGCTGCCCAACAGCGACTGATGGAAAAGGAGAAAAACAAAAGTCAATCCTATGCTATGCGCATTTCTTTGCAAATTTACAAAGTGGTTTGGAGCATGCTCGTTGATGGTAAATCTTTTGCCGAGGCTGAGATCAATGATATGGTGAGAACTGTGCATCTTGATATTGTAAGAAATAAAGTCAACTTTTGTTTTTTGTGGAAAATTGATTGCTGACTTTTCACTGCATCAGGATGTGTATTTCCTGGAAATGATTTCAAGTTTTTTTAAGCACTAAGTGTATAGTGGTCAACCAAACTGTTGTGCTGGTCTAAATTGATAAGATATGTTTGTGATTCACGGTTGACTAGGATTCAGCGGCATAGTGGCTTTGAGCTAAGCTTAATTTCATGACATCATTAAGCTCTTAAACCTCAACAATGCTTTTATGATTTACATTCGTATCATCAACAGAGTGTTATATTACTTTCAATTGGATATTTCATGGTTGCTTGACTCTGCAAATACACATCCACCTGTAGTCCCATTGAAGCTGTTTTACCAGTGCTGACCTTATATGGTTGTTGTTGAGAAGGTTAGAGTGATCCAAAGTGCTGGCATCTTAGACATTTCTGTTATTTTTCCCCCAGAAAGCAGGTTTTGAAATCCAGTTAGATTGTTCAAGTTCATCTCTTGATGACATTTGTTGCTTCCATTTATCTCATAGCAATACAAGTTCATTTCTTTTGTAGGGTTTCTGCTGTATAGCGTTTAGCTGTAAACTAAGCTTAGGTTGATAACTTGTCCTTTGTGCCCTTGTAAAGTTTTGTCTCATATGAAACTATTGTTTCTTTAGGAAAAGAAGATGTCGTGACCTCGTGGTTGTTTATCACATGTTTTGCATACGTCTCTTCTTTTCTCAGTTATTTGAATACGTAGTATGAGAAATGAAGAGAAAAAGGGTTAAGTCTTGGCTTGCTTGATCTGGTGTCCCAGTTTCTGGATGACTCTAGATAATTTTCCTAGATGCATCCTATGTAAGATATTTTTATTGTAGTTTCGATAGCATTTATCTTTTCAAGTATAGGCTGATACGCTTTTCCTTTTTCTCCTTATAGATTTATGACTTTGACCGGGATTACAAGGATGTTGGTGTTGCTCAGTTTACAACAAAAAATTTTGTTGTCAGAAACTGCCTGCCGAATGCCAAATCAGATATGCTTTTATCAGCATGGAACCCTCCTCATGAATGGGGAAAGTATGTTTTTTTCCTGCATCTTGCATAGTTAGGTTGCACGTTAAATAACTGTTCCTTGGTCACAGTCACTGCTTATGCAGCATCTAATGCACTTGCTTTTGCTTCATATGTGAGAAATTAAGTCATTCCTCTGGTGTCTCATGTGTTTCCTATTGTATGTTTTTACACATTATAATGCTTTTGACGGCAGAAAAGTTATGCTTCGTGTGGATGCAAAGCAGGGAGCTCCAAAGGATGGAAGTTCTCCTCTTGAACTATTCCAGGTAATTTCTTCTTGATTCGTCCATATATGGATTTTGTAGCATTACTTTGTCCTGTAATTTACTCTCTGAAATATCTCAATGCTTAACCTCAAATATATATTTATACTAGCTGGAGATGGCTGTTATCACCCCACTAGTACTGAAAAAGCAACTCTTGATCCTAATCCTTATTCTTTTATTTATTCAAGCTTTTCCTATCCTCTATAAAATTGAAGTTGTTGATCTTGCCTAAAAAAATTAAACTCTTATTATGCTGCAGGTAGAGATTTACCCTCTGAAGATCCATTTAACAGAAACAATGTACAGAATGATGTGGGGATATTTATTCCCAGAAGAAGAACAAGATTCACAAAGGCGGCAGGTCGGTTGGAAATGTTAAAATTTAGTTGTTTACTACTTCTTGTAAAAGATCGGCTATAAGGGGCTTCTCATAAACTGTGGCATGCAGGAAGTTTGGAAAGTTTCGACAACTGCTGGTGCAAAACGCGTGAAGAAAGGCTCATTGATCCTGGACACTTTTGCATCAAGCAGTCAGACAACTAAAGAGTCTGAGGCCTCATCGAAATCAAGTGCCTCCCCTGCTAGCAATCAACTCTCTGTTCATGCAGATTCTGTGCAAGTAAGATTTCCGGGTCTCTTCTTTATATGGTTTAGGAGGAAATGTTTCTATAGTCCAGGAAGCAAGGACTTTATCCTTAATAGCACTCCCACATGCACACATGGATTGCATGGTGTCTTGTTTTCTGGAGTATTTTTGCTTTAGTTACCTACCTTCTGATCATAGAGTTTGTGGTTACATATAAGTCAACTTTTGACTTCACACTGGATCGGATATAGAGAATTGGTCCTTTTGTCTTACTTTCTTTGGAATTATTCCTCTGTGCAGGAATCAAAATTGCAAAATGTAAAACAAACAATTGTTAGTAGCCCGACCCGAGAGTTGAGAAGAACATCTTCCTTTGACAGATCATGGGAAGAGACGGTGGCAGAATCAGTTGCTACTGAACTTGTCTTACAGAGCATTACTGGACCACTTGAAGCAGAGGAGTCCTCGAAGAATAAAATGAAAGATCCCAAAGCTATCAAATTGGGCAGGTCATCCCATGAAGAAAAAAAGGTCGCTAAGTCACAAGATGAGAAAAGATCCAGGCCACGAAAGATGATGGAGTTTCACAATATCAAGATCAGTCAGGTTGGTTCAGTTTCATCTTGTCGTTCATAATGCCCTAGTTTATGCTTCATAGCCGATTTCTCAGTATCATATTTTCACAGGTTGAGCTATGTGTTACTTATGAAGGATCAAGATTTGTTGTAAATGATCTTAAGTTGTTGATGGATACATTTCACCGTGTGGAGTTCACTGGTACTTGGCGAAGACTCTTTTCACGGGTGAAGAAGCATATCATTTGGGGCGTCTTGAAATCTGTGACAGGAATGCAGGTCTGTATTTGTACCTTTAGATATTTACGCCTTCTGACTCACATGCAAAATCCACAGAAATGGTACTGTTCCCACCACCGCCCGCTCTCCTCCGAAAAACAAAACTAGTGGGCGTAATTTATTTCAACAAATTGCTACTTTAATTTCTTGAAATTCTTCTTCTAAGAAAAGCATTTCATGAATAAAGCACCATCTTTTATGGACCTGTAACAGGCATTTATGTAGATCTGTATTAATCTGTTTGCTCATATTAAGATTCTGTTTCTGTTGAATAAACTTAAGATTTTTGTATCCTTGGATCTGTTGGTTGTCAGAATTACTATGTCATTTACCTTTACCTTGTTCAACCCTGATTCTGAATTCTCTCCTTCCAAATTTTGTAGGGTAAAAAGTTCAAAGACAAGGCTAATAGTCAGAGGGAACCCAGTGGGTCTGGCGTTCCTGATAGTGACCTTAATTTCAGCGACAATGAAGGTCAGCCAGCCCAGTGTGACCAGAATCCAATAACCTTTCTCAAGCGTCCAAGTGATGGAGCAGGTGATGGATTTGTCACTTCTATCAGAGGCCTTTTCAATACTCAACGTCGCAAGGCCAAGGCATTTGTGCTGCGGACCATGAGGGGTGAATCAGAGAATGATTTCCAAGGAGATTGGAGTGAGAGTGACGTAGAGTTCTCTCCTTTTGCTAGGCAGCTTACTATAACAAAAGCTAAGAGACTTATCAGGCGGCACACAAAGAAGTTCCGCTCAAGAAAAGGTTTGTGGACTTTTCACTTTTTTATAATGATCAATCACCTTGTCACCATTTCCTTCAATTGCCTTTTTGCTTCAATGGCCTTGAATGCATGGCCTGTAGATTCTCAGATATGTCATTTAGTTTCTGTGATAATAGGTACTTGGTAATCCTATAAAAGCAGCATGGAGCCTTCCTTTTTCTGAGATTGCTGGATACCAAATTTGAATATGATTTAACTTAACTGAATTTTCTTTTCTTTTTGCTTTTGTCTGCACAAGGTTCGTCCTCACAACACAGAGAGTCACTTCCTTCATCACCGAGGGAGACCACCGCATTTGAAAGTGATTCCTCAAGTGGATCCTCACCCTACGAGGATTTTAATGAGGCAAACATGTCAGCATCCAAAGAGGCTCCTTGAAGGCAGCCTTGAGAGTATCTGATGGGACCCATTTCCATCCCCAGTTGAGCATGGAGCAGAAATGAGATAATAACAATTTTTTGACTGGGGTAACCACTCATGCTGAAGAAAGAAAGATTTATGATGCTCTGCTTATCTTCAAAAAATTGGCTGAAGATGGATACATCCCTTGGTTTCAATTTTCGAACATTTGTTGCTGCAGCAGGAGATGATTAATTCCAAGCAATGTGGGTTGAAACCACCTCACATTAAACTCCTCTAACTGAGGCTGTGATTCCGTTTGCCTCAACCGGCTGATTGTATAGTTCTGTAGTTTTAGTTAAAGAATACAGAGGCTCCTAAAAAGTTTACTGTTGACAGAAAAATGTAAATGAATTCTGAAAACACAATTTCACCACCACTATGTAAATAATGGGGTTTTAATATTTTGAGTACGACCCATCCAAGGCAAACGCCTTTTAATTACAATCCCATGCTACAAGAGAAGACCCTTTGATTCTTTGTGTACGGAAAATCGTCCTCCATGCGAGATGATGGCTTTGGGTTTGTTGCGACTGCACTCAAGAAGTGGTCTCGAGTTGCCTACGTATCCATCAAGGAATCAAGTCACTCGTAGTTCTAGATTCTCGACAAGTGAAAGGCTTTGTCGAAAAAGATTTGTGTTTGGGCTTTGAACAAGTTGGATGACTGTTTGGGGGTGAATTTGGAATGAACCAGGGATTCGAATTTGGTGTTTGAGATTTGGGCTTTGCGGTTGCATCTTGTTTGATTGCCTACGTACCCATTTCGGGATCAAACCACACGTAGTTCCAAATTTGGGAAAAGTGTTTGAAGTTGCGGTTGCGTCTAGATTGAGTCTCTAGACTGCCTACGTATCCTTTTGAGGGAATCAAACCGACGTAGTTCCAAACATAGAAAGTCTCTCAAGTGCAATTGAACTTCCGCTGCTTTTCTTACTTCAATCCTAACATAGAAAGTCTTTGCTGTGGACTTAATTAGAATTCAATGGAATTGGTCTACTGGTGACAAACGGCCCATTGATGGTGGCCACAACTAGCCACCTAGATTGGCACATCAATTATAGCTTCAGGAAAAAATCCAATAGGAGAGTTAGTGGGAGGGCCCACTAATTGTTTTAAACCCTTAGATTTAGTAAGAACCAAGAAGACTTTTGTGTTGATGCCGCCCCTGCACAGAACGACCGTCCAAACATTCTGCATTTTCCAAAGCTTGATGTTTTGTGTCCCAGCTCAAGTAAAACTTTCAGAATCCCCTTTCGAGTTCAATTCCACTTGCAACTCCAGAAGCGAGAAAAAGATAAGCATGAATTTGTTTATCTTAACCGAAGAACAAACATCTCCATATAAAGCTCCATCGCTCCTTTGTCTCCTAGGAATTCGATTTCCTTGTTTGGTGAGTATCCACAATAAGAATCTCCTTAATTGTAGTAGAGCCCCTCCTTTTGGTTTGTATTTTGCCGTTGTTTGATTTGAAGCATGTTTCCTTTCGGACTTTGTTTCTAGCATTTGTTTGTTGACTTTCTTGAATCTCCTGCTTGTTGCTAATGATTCATGTCCTCTTTCCTTTTGACAACAGCTGCTTGGGTTTGATATTTGAAGTGAACGGGGAACACTTTTGTAAGATTTCCAGTTGCTTGCCATTTGTTATTCCCATTGCCACAGAATTTAGTCATAACGCTCCATTGCTTTGTTTGGAACTGACTTTCTTTCATTGATTTGTACCGCAAAACACCTTTCTTTGCCGGTTGCAGGTGATTGCTCCGATCGTTTTGTTATTTCCATGGCCACAGAATTTAGTCATGACGCTCCATTGCTTTGTTTGGATATCTCCGAACTGACTTTCTTTCATTGATTTGTACTGCAACACACCTTTCTTTGCCGGCTGCAGGTGTTTGCTCCGATCGTGACGGTGCAGTGATCAATAATTTCAGGTGAGATTTGCTGTTTTCTTTACGTCCCTGCCATTGTTAGTGGTTTCTCTCATGGATGCTTTAAAGCATCCTTGAAAGCAACAACAAAAGAAAGAAGAAGAAAGAGAGAAAACATAAAGAGAAAAGTTGTCTCCTTTGCTGTAGGTTGAAGGTGTAGAGCCGGCGGTCTACCTTGCCTGAAAAGTCTCTGTCGACTGGACCTTCCTCGCCTCAGGCGTGCTATGGATCGGAAAGTAATCGCCCAGCAATTTGCTCCTTTCTCTGATTTCTTCTTCTCCGGTTTCCCTCTTCTTTTTTTATTTGTGAGCTTTGAGCCTCTATTTATAGGCAACATATGCAGATGGTTGGATAACAGTGGACACTGATTTCGAATTTTGAAATCGTAACAGATTGAGGATAATCTTGAGTTTGTTTGGATTCGGTGGCTGTTATCTGTGAATGCACTCTTTGAAATATCTGAACTTTGACTGAAATCTATCCTTCTGCTCTTTTGAAATTTTGCTTCTGTTGTGTACGGTTAGAGCTGGTCCATAAGATGCTTTTTAAACCATCAGATATTCCCTTTAGCATAAAAATGCACTTCCAAGTTAACTCCCACGTGTGTCTGCCAAGTAAAGAAATATCCCCTTTATTTTTGGCCACCTTGAACTAGTATAGACGTACCACTTGTCTGTATCCAACAATGTCCTCTTATACCCTTTTTTTTTGTTTTATAAATTTTGGTTCAACAGATGCCCCCTCAAGCATTGCATGGGAAACCAACTTTTTGCATGCAAGGCTTGATTATGACTTGTGTTTGCCCTTCTTTGCAGATGGACTCAGAAGGTCAACCTCATTCTCAGCGAGCCTTTGATAAGCATGGAAGAGAACTTCTTGTTGGTCCCGAATACTGTAGATCTTGAACATAAGTTGTCTTCTTGTGTAAAAGAACTTGATGCTGTGAAGCCTTCTGTTAAAAAATGTCCTGAATAGTTAGACTCGAGTCCGAGAATTGCAAGAGGAATATGAGAATGCTGTGTCTGAAGCTATAGATTTGCGGAAGCGACTTGACGCTTTGAAGATTCCCATTGAAGTTGACATTCGTAAAGTGAAAGCAGCTTTATTAGCAGAAAACAAAACTAGCCATGAACTTATAGGATAGTTTGATGCCGAGGCAAAGAAGACTCAGAGTGATACTGGACTTCAAATGGTTGAATTTCAGGGGCCAGTTGGAGAGCTTTCCTCCTTTTGTAGCAAGTCAGCGTGATTGAGACTGATTTATGTCTTCCTTTAGCTAGTCTTTTTTTTTGTTTTCAGCTAGTTTCTCGCTTTTTTTTTTAGTAAGCAAACTTGTTGTCAGTGAGCTGCCTCCTTGTGCTTTTGCTATCAACATCTAGTTAGATTCCTTTGAATAAAGCTTGGTGGAGCTTTGTGCTCTTTTCTCCCCTCTTTGCTTTTGTCTTTCTTTGTCTCATTGTTGACCGCATGAAACAAGTATGAATTATTGCCTTTCTCTGTCTCATTGTTGATCGCATGAAGCAAATATTAACTAGCATTTATTTGACCAGTCTAATCTATAATTAAGCTGCAGTGCGTCAAGGTGCATGCCTCCGAATTTATGCAGAACCGTATTTGTTTGTCCGCCTTCGAGATATTGAGAAAGAAATACTCCATGTTTTTGCCTTTCCTTGTGACTTCCTGACTGGTATCCTTGGAACCGCTTGGTTCTTTTGTGACATTTAACAAGGCCAACATTTGAGCTGTAATTTGATGTCAGAAACAAGTTGCTTTCCTCCTGTTTGCTGGCAATAAGAACCAAGACAAAGACTCATTGGATGTCAGTCTTTCATATTGGTTGGTGTTGATCAGCCTTGTCCACTTGTTGTTGAAGTTGGTGATGTTTCAAAGGGTTCTGTTTGGATGACGAACCCATTAAACAAAATTGATGACTTCGCTTTACAATAATATTTGCCTATGGAGAACAGATGACCACATGTGAGTTGTTCTCTCCAAAGCATGGCCTTGCCGCATGTACCAATTTGCTGTTGTCTTGGTAATAACAAACTTTGTTGGGTACTTAGTCCTTCCTTGCTTTGCTTCCTTCAATATTCACCAAAATAAAGGAAGTATGTTTGAAAGTTGTATGACTGCATCCAATTTTAAAAAATTAGATTGCCTACGTACCCTATGAGGGGATCAAGTCAAACGTAGTTCATCCCATTTGTTTTAGGGAAAGATGAATAAAAGTTGATTTTTGCGACCGCATCTAGCCCGTTTTTGGTTGGACTAGACTGCCTACGTACCTTATGAAGGGATCAAGTCGCACGTAGTTCACCCTCTTTGAATTGAGGTTTGGGGATTTAATTTATTTTTACGACCGCATTCAGCCCGTTTTTGGTTGGACTAAACTACCTACGTACCCTATGAAGGGATCAAGTCGCACGTAGTTCACCCTCTTTGAATTGAGGTTTGGTTTTTATGACTGTGTCTAATTGATGAGTAGACTGCCTACGTACCTCTTTCGAGGATCAAGTCATCCGTAGTTCGACAAGTGCGCTTGAGTCTACTCCTTGCTTGAGTCGGCCTTCAATTTAGCAGGCTTTCTATGCTTATAACTTCCTTATGAACTTCCCATTCACTGAATTTGAAACATTGGTGGAGGGAACAACACCATTGGTGTGGAGCCATGGACGTCCTAGTAGTACTTTGTATGAAATGTTGCCATCGATGACGTGGAACAAAGCCTCAGATTCAAGCTCTCCTATCACAAGTCTCAAAGTATGGTATCCTATTACTCTTTGTCCTGTTTGATTGAAACCTTGGATCATCAGCAGAGATGGCGATAAATGTTGCACCATTTTTCCAATAGAGTTTAAAGTCTTTAAGGAAATGATATTTACTGCCGATCCACAGTCCAACAGAATTCGGTCGATGGAAGTGTCATTGAGCTTTCCTGAGACGTAGAGAGGCCGATTGCAGTGCTTCTTTCCCAACAGCGCGTCTTTGGTTCTGCTCTGGTCCTTCTTGAATTTTGTGCTAGGCAATGTTTCTTTAATCACCATGGCTTTGGCTGAGATGAATTGTTGCTTTTGTTTCATCTTCCACTTGCTTTCCTTGCTGGCAACCTCCACTTGTTTCTCCTTTTTTGTCTCATTATCACGTGAACAACATTGGTCAAGGCTTGTGGTGACTTCATCTACCTTGGAATCATCAAACTCTTCCACAGAAACCATGTGACATGAGCCAAATTCCTCATGTACGTCTTCATGATTTGATGTAAAGAGGTTTGGTGGCAAGAATTCAGTAAGGGTGACAGGAGTCCTTTGGGGTTGCTCATACTGTTTTACTTGTGGGACCTGAGTCTTTCTTCTTGTCCTCTTCTTTTCCATTGTCTCGGTTAATTGTTGTCTTTGCCTTATGACTTTAGAAGGAGGTGGGGATATGCGGATTTGAGAAAGCCTTGACTTTTTGGCAAAAGTCTCCCACTCATTAATTGACTCGTCGGATGAGTCCTCCCAGACATCAAGACTTGGTGCAGTCATAAGTTCATATAGAGATGGTACACTTGGATTCCCTGGGCTTGGCATTTCTGGATATGCGTGGACTATTGCAGCCTCGTTGTTATCCAGAAAACTGACAGAAACTGCATTTTCGGGCAATGACACGGTGGGAATTGCTTCTTCCTCGATCATGTTGGCCGTAACAGTCTCGGAGGGCTCCAACTCTATGTTGCCTTCATTGACCATCTTTTGAACAATGTCCTTGAATATATAGCAATCTTTGAGTGGGTGACTAACAATACGGTGGTACCTACAGTACTTCGGATCATTAGTCATATTAATTTCTGCTGGTCTTTTCGGCTCCGGAAGTTCGATAGCCTTTTCCGCGAGAAGTTGATCAAGAATTTCTCCAATAATTTCGTCAGGGAACGTGTACTTCACCTCTCGTCTTTCCTTAAGTGTCAACTTTTTGGGTTTCTCTTTGTCATTCTTTTTCTCATTCTTGACAAAGGTTGCCAGTGATTCTCCTTTAACTGTCTTGTGGCTCTCGGTCCTTTTAGAATCTCCCTTATTTTCACCAATTTGAAAGTGATGAGAAGGTGCCTTCCCCCGAGCAATGTGCATTTCAGCGATAGTCGCTTTTGACACAAGTGAATCAAATGTCTGTGGTTCCATGGGTCCAACGCTTAGTCCAATGTCTGGTAACAAGTTGTTGCAACACATTCGAACCGCAGCTCGCTCGGTAAGCTTTTCTTCGCACTGGAGATGTAAACTTCTCCATCTTGTTATAAAGGTATTGGCGGCTTCGCCAGGCTTTTGTGCAGTTGTGGCCAAGTCCGTAACAAAAACCTTCTTTTTCGAGCTCACAAATTGAGCAAGAAACGCATCATAAAGCTGATTCCAAGTCGTGATTGAGTTTGGTGGTAATTGAGTGTACCAAGTGAATGCAGCCCCCTTGAGCGATTGAACAAATTGACGGATTAACAAGGCATCGGTTCGAGCAGTCTCTCCACATGCGGAATAGAAGTGTACCAAGTGTTCATGCGGAGATCCATTGATTCCATCAAACTTATCGAAGGTCGGTTTTTGGTAATTTTTTGGAAAAGGAACAGTATCAAAATATTCGGGGTAAGGCTTCAAGTATCCAAGAGCGGGTGGCGCCAGGGAAATTTGGTATTGGCGTATTCCATCGGCGACAAGAGTCTTGACGTCTTCAGCGGTTAGAACATTTGAACTTGAAGAACTTGGTACCCCCTGCTCTTGCCCCTCCTTTTCTCTTTCTCTTTCTTCATCTCTTTCATCATGTCTTTTTTCTAGTTTCGAAAGAGTAAGCTGAGTAGAGGCAAGTTGAGCTGTCAACATATTTATCATGTCGTCCTTCTCACCCAAACGACTCTCCATTTCCTTTCGCAGCTCATCCATCATCCTCGCAGCATTCGCAAGTTGATTTTCTGGGTCAGGATTTGTTGATACTCCAGTCATCATGACATTCAAGCTTTCTTGGGGAAGTTCAGCACCAGGGAACACAATTGTATGTTCGAATGTTTGCTCGGTTCGCAATAGGTTCTCCTCCTCACTTTGCTCCATTGTAGTGCTAGTTCGCTCCTTTGAAGCATCATCTTCAAATAATGGACATGAATACATTTTGATCCTTTGCTTCCCTCGGGGAGATGCCAGAGCAACTAAGTCCGCTATTGTCATTTGGAGCTCCTCTTTAGATTTTGAACGGGTAAGAGGGCCCTTGTAAGCCTTGTCTTTGTCGTGAGCTCCCATGGTTGCCCCCTGTGAGTATGGAACTTTGAATCCTGGTTTCTTGTGTAACCGCGGTATGCTCACAGTCCTTTGGCTAATTTGTGCTTTGGATTTTAGTGAAGGTGCGGTGGCGGGCCGAACAGCTGGGATTGTAATATTTGATGAATCACTCTTGTCTTTTGACATGTCCTCTTTAGAAGTCTTGTCCTTTTTCCTCATGTATAGAAGTCATGAAGACAGATTCCACATGAGATAGATTGATTGGGATGGTCCCAACCACAATTTGTGCATGGCGTGGAGTTGTTAGAGCCAAAGTTGATTTTGCTTCCCCAATTTGTGCCAAGATTGCCTCCACAGTTTTGGATTTTGCTTCTTTCTTCCTTAAAGCACGTGCCATCCTTTTCCTTGCATTTATAATGGCATTCTTAGAGCGGTTTCTCTTAAGTTGAGTCATAATGGCCATGGCAGCAGACTTGGGGTCACTAGCTCCTTTGTTAGTTCGTGTAACTTTGCATACATTTGGATTTTCTCCCACAACGAAGACCTTTTTGAAGCCTACACGTTTGGTGCATGAATTCTGGATCTTGTGGAAGAATACAGTCACTTGCGGTGCCATTTTGAATCTGCACATGCAGTACGCACAATTAGTTCCATACATAAAGAGATGAAAGGGAGAATGGATCCCACCGGGCGTGCCAAAAACTATGTTGACAGAAAAATGTAAATGAATTCTGAAAACACAATTTCACCACCACTATGTAAATAATGGGGTTTTAATATTTTGAGTACGACCCATCCAAGGCAAACGCCTTTTAATTACAATCCCATGCTACAAGAGAAGACCCTTTGATTCTTTGTGTACGGAAAATCGTCCTCCATGCGAGATGATGGCTTTGGGTTTGTTGCGACTGCACTCAAGAAGTGGTCTCGAGTTGCCTACGTATCCATCAAGGAATCAAGTCACTCGTAGTTCTAGATTCTCGACAAGTGAAAGGCTTTGTCGAAAAAGATTTGTGTTTGGGCTTTGAACAAGTTGGATGACTGTTTGGGGGTGAATTTGGAATGAACCAGGGATTCGAATTTGGTGTTTGAGATTTGGGCTTTGCGGTTGCATCTTGTTTGATTGCCTACGTACCCATTTCGGGATCAAACCACACGTAGTTCCAAATTTGGGAAAAGTGTTTGAAGTTGCGGTTGCGTCTAGATTGAGTCTCTAGACTGCCTACGTATCCTTTTGAGGGAATCAAACCGACGTAGTTCCAAACATAGAAAGTCTCTCAAGTGCAATTGAACTTCCGCTGCTTTTCTTACTTCAATCCTAACATAGAAAGTCTTTGCTGTGGACTTAATTAGAATTCAATGGAATTGGTCTACTGGTGACAAACGGCCCATTGATGGTGGCCACAACTAGCCACCTAGATTGGCACATCAATTATAGCTTCAGGAAAAAATCCAATAGGAGAGTTAGTGGGAGGGCCCACTAATTGTTTTAAACCCTTAGATTTAGTAAGAACCAAGAAGACTTTTGTGTTGATGCCGCCCCTGCACAGAACGACCGTCCAAACATTCTGCATTTTCCAAAGCTTGATGTTTTGTGTCCCAACTCAAGTAAAACTTTCAGAATCCCCTTTCGAGTTCAATTCCACTTGCAACTCCAGAAGCGAGAAAAAGATAAGCATGAATTTGTTTATCTTAACCGAAGAACAAACATCTCCATATAAAGCTCCATCGCTCCTTTGTCTCCTAGGAATTCGATTTCCTTGTTTGGTGAGTATCCACAATAAGAATCTCCTTAATTGTAGTAGAGCCCCTCCTTTTGGTTTGTATTTTGCCGTTGTTTGATTTGAAGCATGTTTCCTTTCGGACTTTGTTTCTAGCATTTGTTTGTTGACTTTCTTGAATCTCCTGCTTGTTGCTAATGATTCATGTCCTCTTTCCTTTTGACAACAGCTGCTTGGGTTTGATATTTGAAGTGAACGGGGAACACTTTTGTAAGATTTCCAGTTGCTTGCCATTTGTTATTCCCATTGCCACAGAATTTAGTCATGACGCTCCATTGCTTTGTTTGGATATCTCCGAACTGACTTTCTTTCATTGATTTGTACTGCAACACACCTTTCTTTGCCGGCTGCAGGTGTTTGCTCCGATCGTGACGGTGCAGTGATCAATAATTTCAGGTGAGATTTGCTGTTTTCTTTACGTCCCTGCCATTGTTAGTGGTTTCTCTCATGGATGCTTTAAAGCATCCTTGAAAGCAACAACAAAAGAAAGAAGAAGAAAGAGAGAAAACATAAAGAGAAAAGTTGTCTCCTTTGCTGTAGGTTGAAGGTGTAGAGCCGGCGGTCTACCTTGCCTGAAAAGTCTCTGTCGACTGGACCTTCCTCGCCTCAGGCGTGCTATGGATCGGAAAGTAATCGCCCAGCAATTTGCTCCTTTCTCTGATTTCTTCTTCTCCGGTTTCCCTCTTCTTTTTTTATTTGTGAGCTTTGAGCCTCTATTTATAGGCAACATATGCAGATGGTTGGATAACAGTGGACACTGATTTCGAATTTTGAAATCGTAACAGATTGAGGATAATCTTGAGTTTGTTTGGATTCGGTGGCTGTTATCTGTGAATGCACTCTTTGAAATATCTGAACTTTGACTGAAATCTATCCTTCTGCTCTTTTGAAATTTTGCTTCTGTTGTGTACGGTTAGAGCTGGTCCATAAGATGCTTTTTAAACCATCAGATATTCCCTTTAGCATAAAAATGCACTTCCAAGTTAACTCCCACGTGTGTCTGCCAAGTAAAGAAATATCCCCTTTATTTTTGGCCACCTTGAACTAGTATAGACGTACCACTTGTCTGTATCCAACAATGTCCTCTTATACCCTTTTTTTTTGTTTTATAAATTTTGGTTCAACATTTACAGTAGCAGCTAGGTGTATTTTCATCAATCTGTACATAGATTCAAATATACGTATTGCGAAATAAAATTGAAGCATAATCTGTCTTCCTCTTTAGAGGTGTAAAATCGAGATGTTTGATCCATTATCACGTACATTGACCAAAAAAAAAAGATTCATTATCACATACAGTAACAGAGAAACTTGGGTTTCAAGCAATACGTCAATTCCTTCTAAGCTCGTTCTTCAGCTGTGCAACTTCATCTTCAGGCAGAATCAGTCACTAATCGCTGTCATTTGTACCAGATTCCTCTTTGCCGTATCTTGGCCCTGGAAGAACCAAAACAACCCCTTCATCACCAACCCCGTCACTAATCGCTTTTCAGCTGTGCAACTTCATCCTCACCCTAAAACCCTTCATCACCAACCCCGTCAATGGAATAATTTGCATGAACAGGTTTTCGTCCCTTCAATTCAAGCCCGTAAATTTCTGCCTCTTCCATATTCTCACAAAGGTTAGTTTTCCTCCATATGCTACGAAGTCTGAATTGGCACCCTTTGTCTCCATCATCTCCTTAATTATACCATTCTCCTCTGCCATTATGTTCATTATCAGCTCCACCAAATCTAACACATCAGCCTTTGCAATCGAGAAGTCTGCTTCAACTATGCTTAATACCATGCCATTACTTGGACTTTCAACTTCCCATGCATGACAACTTTTTGTACAAATAGTAACTATTCTTGTATGTTCAGAGTTTCCCTTAATCTTGGACATGGATTTTCATATTATTGCAGAGAGGACTTGAAAAGCTGATTCCTTGGCAGGTAGGTTCGGGCAACAAATGTTGGAGAGCAAGTCAGAAGAAACTTGAAAGGTATGTCTCCTCATCTTGTTATTATTGCTTGTCTGCCGGTAATCACCTACTGAATCAACCCTTTTCACAGAACTCGGTGTCTTAGGAATTGAATGTACTGGGATTTCAGATTTTCCGGGGTCTGTCCCGCGGAGAGACTTCGGTGGCACAATACCAGCCATGATCTTCCCCCATGTGTTGATGAAGGCTGAGGCAGAAAATACATCTCCAAGGACATTGGCTCATCTAAGTCCCACCGAAATTCCTCCACACTTGAACCAACTGAACTGCTTAGAAACAAATGAAAGAACAACTGAGAAAATAATTTCAGAAAGTTCTGCTTGAATTTTGCAATAAAATCTGTCAAGCTTTACAGATTATGTTCCTGCACAATTTCTGATCACAGTTTCTAAACTCTCATCTTGTATTTTCTCAGCATTCTCTCATAGCTATTCATCATCACATGTTATGGTTTAGATACTTGAACTTTGTATTTGTGATTTTGCATACGTAAGTACTGACTTGGCTCATCAAAGCAATGTGCTGGATTAGTCATGGGGGGTATCACTGAGCACTGACGTTCTCTACTTTTTAAATCACAAATGGTCTAGTTGGTTTGATCGATTCTATTGTTCTCGAGTCTGATGAAAATGATAAAAGAGTGTCAACAAGAATTAACCCATGCTCTGCAACATCAGATCAGATACATGATGCACGTCATAGTTTTCAAGTACATATGTATGAGAAAATGTTCTATTCTAAGCAATGATAGTTATTTCCTTTTGCTTGTGTGTTACATGCTTGTGTGTTTGCCATTCTATTACAAGCTATCTGTTTGTTTAGTTTTTGCTTGGATTCCAATCAAGACAAGTATAGAATCTATTTCGCGGAAAAGGAGATAGATATTACCTGTAAAAAGAACAAAGGACAGAAGCCAATATCAGGACCAAGTGCTTGGTTATAAGCAAGACCATCAAATAGGGAAGAATCCTATGGCAAGCCATTCATCAACGGATCCCTCATAATACACTTCCGCAATCCTCACACCGCCATCATTACACTTGATGAATGGCCTGCCACTTTCGGATCTTCGAATCCTCCCTGCGGTAGTGAAGTAGAGTCGCAGGAGTTGGGAACATAGGTTTCTTCAGGTCATGTATTGTGAGACCCTTAGCTGCATTGGTGAGCTCATGGAACTTGTTTCCATCACCTGTCATTGTGGCTGGCACAACTGATGATAGTCTCATTGCAGACACCATTGTAGAGTCGGATTTTAGTTTTCAGTTTAAAGATCTTGCAATTTGTATGTATTATTATGTATAGGTGCATTTTTTTTATTACTTTTCGTTCAGGTTTTGTGGGCATGGGGCAGTTGGACCTAACGGCTCCATTATCATATTCGATCTTCCCAAAAAAAAAAAAAAAAACGTCTACAATCTTAGTTGGTATTTCTTTAGTGTTAACTAAACATATTCAAACATATATAACCTTGTATCTTTTTCTTCACCAACACAATTGAAGTTATATTGCTTTTGAATACTTTCCTTTTTCATGAATGGCTTTATCATGATAATTAGGGGGGCCAACACAAGCTTAATTTGGAAATCTTCTGTCTAACGTTTTATATCTTGCTTCTGTCTTAACGTTTTATATCTTGCCTGATGTTCATGTTTCTATTACGTTCATTCTCAAAAAATCATTCTCAAACAAATACCACATACGCATTTACTGCGTATTTGATACACTTGGTAGTTTGCGTGGTTTTCTATAATAATCTTTCAACAATATTTTGAAAAACATCACCAGACGGGCTGTCAGTAAAAATATAAGAGTTAATTCCTCTAATGGTATCCAATGTTTGGCAAATAAGACACTTTGGTACTCAATGTTTAGAACCGGACGCTTTAGTATTCAATCTATACCTCCGTTTGGCACTTTAGTGCCCCTGTCCAATTTGCGTTAAAATTGAGGGTATTACAGTCTTTTTGTTTGGCAATGCATGGCCAAGATGATAATTTGAAAATTTAGCCTCCTTTTTATTGCAGGCTGGAGTTAGGATGAATATTGTTCTTGTAAATTGGGTGTTTTGCTAACTTAGAGTAATATATATTATCAATCTCTAATTGTTCTTTTAATTCTTTGCAAATTTATTTAAATTGGAATCAAAATTAATTGTTTTTCCATGATGCATACAATGAAGTGCAATATCAAAGCAGGAGTAGGTACCTGATGTTGTCGAAACAGGAGTAATTGTTTTTTTTTTGAGGAAATAGGAGTAGTCTAGCTTTGTTATAATTTGGGTACTCTTCTATCCATTTTTTAAAAAATATTTGGGATTGTATAAGTCATATTTTATGAATTAATCTAAAAAGACTGTAATACCCTCAATTTTAACGACAAATTGGACGGGGCACTAAAGTGTAAAACGGAGGAATAGATCCAAAGTGTCTGATTTTAAACATTGGGTACCAAAATCTCTTATTTGCCAAACATTGGGTACCATTGAAGGAATTAACCCAAAATATAAAAGCCAAACTTGAGCAAAAGTGCATTAAGTTTCACCAGTATTTGGTTCATGTACAGAAAGTATGGGTGCACCCTTAATTAGGTGAAAATTGTTTTCCTCTAAAAGAAGATATTTTTGCCTTTCTAGAGTATAATATTGCGCTCTTGAGGCTCTGGAATTTATTGAGATGCCCTGCCGTCAGTGATAATGCACAGTGAGATTCATAGCATTGAAAGTTGAAACTTGAGGCAGAAGGAGCCATCACCATGGCGTGGGGAAAATCACTTTGGATTGATCATTTTCCCATCTTGAAATTATAGATTTGTAAGAAAAATCTTTGAGTGGATCGTGGAGGGTGTTTATGCGAAATTGTCTGACAATCTTCTGCCGAACTACAAATACCATTCATTGATCTAAATTGATAGTCTACAAAGTACAAATGAGGATGCTCAAAAGAAAATATTACGATCAACAAATGGTCCAGCATATTTTGTTTTGTTTTATGCATGAATGGTATTTTGGATAATGGTAGCATGTGAAATTGTCTGATAACTTTCGGCCTAATTACAAATGTTGATCATTAATGAGAAGAAAAGATTATTTCAATACGTGGTCTATATTGATAATCTACAAAGTACAAACGAGGATGACTACAAAAAGTGTTCTGATCAACAAATAGTCCAGCGTATTTTGTTTTATGCATGAATATGGTAGTTTTGGATAATGTGTGTTTGTATATAAACGGTATCTTTCTATTTACATTACAAGTCAATAGAACACGTCAAAATTTCAACAAGATTCGAGTGCTTCTTGATCCAAATTTCAACACGTCAAAAAGTGTTTTTCCATAACGCGAATGGGAAATTACCGAAAATATACCCCAAAATTAAGCTCTTTACTTTTTTGGCACATTTTTGAAACTTTTACAATTTTGACTTTTTGTGTCAAAAATGGACAAAACTGCCCTTTCACAGAGATAGTGAACTATCAGGGAACTGTGTGGGAACTCTCAGGGAACTGTATGGGCATTATTAGGGAACTAGCCGGAACCACGTGGGAACTAGGAGAGCAGAGGCGAGGGGAAGGAGATTCTGGGAAATCGAAGGCGACCTGCGTGAGAACTATCAGGGAACTAGTAGGGTACTGCATGGGAACTAGAACGGAACTAGGTTGAGCTAAGAAACAAATATGAAGGGCAGCAGATTCTGGGAAGTTCGAAGGTGACCTCGTGAGAACTATCAGGGAACTAGCAGGAGACTTCAGGGGAACGTCATGGGAACTAGCAGGGAACTAGGTTGAGCTAAGAAACAAAAATGAAGGGCAGCAGATTCTGGAAATCGAAGGCGAGCTGCGTGAGAACTATCAGGGAACTAGCAGGGGACTTCAGGGGAACCGCATGGGAAATAGCAGGGAACTAGGACAAATATGAAGGGGTAGTTTTGTCCATTTTTGACACAAAAAGTCAAAATTGTAAAACTTTCAAAAATGTGTCAAAAAAGTAAAGAGTTTAATTTTGGGGTATATTTTTGTCATTGTCCCAAGGCGAATTATGATCCAAAAATACTTCTAGTCTTTAGCAAATTGGTTTGGTTCACAAAGGTGTATTTAGCATTTTTGGAAACCCTCATAAACAGCCCATTTTAATTGAAAATCAGTCTATTTCGACATGGGACACAATCATTTAAAACTGATGTTTACAGATTCGGTTGGTACTATAGAAAAGGAGCCCACGATTTTAAATGAGACAATATACTAAATATGCTGGCCCCAAAATCATAATCAAGCTGCTACGTTATAGTAAAGAAGTGATTTTAACTCCCTCTATTCATCATATCCTTTATTTAATTCTAGTTATTGATTTCATTGAAATCATTCAATTTAATACATGAAAATAAATAAATATGGGTGTGTATAGGACAATGGTAAGCTCGTACCCCGAATCGTTATTTAGTATTTTCTTCTTACCATTCGGGAGAGCAATGTGTATGCAAATTCTTGTTTTAAGTGTAGAATTGGTGTTGTACTATAAAATTTCAGAACACGTCAGGTCTAGTCAGTCAGCCCCCTTCTCATAGTTTGATGTGGAAACTAATAAATTCTTCTTTGTACCATCGAAGAAGTTCCTAAACAAACAAAAATTAAGCACATGTCATTTAACCCAAACTATTTACATATTTTGGTATTAAACAACAAAAGATTATCTAGCTCACAACAAATCTTCTCATCAAAACTTGCCATAGCACAAATAAACAAGCAAATTATTTTTCAATAATAATATTCAGCTGACGTATATTCAATCAGTTTCTTCTTCAAGCAATGCTCCAGCTTTGGAGCTCTCTTTTCAGCTGCTCAAGTTGATTCTCAGGCAGAACCACAGTCACTAACCTACCACCACCACCACCAACACCACCGGAGTCTTCCTCTTTGCCATATTTGGGGGCTGGAAGTACCAAAACTACCCCTTCATCTCCAACCCCACTAATCCAATAATTTGCAAAAACTGGCTTTTGCCCCTTCAATTCAAGCCCATAAATGTCAGCCTCCTCCAGATTCACAAATGTCAGTTTTGCCCCATATGCTATGAAATCTGACTCCCCAGACTCCCCACTCTCCCTCCCCACCATCTCTGTAATTCCATCATTCTCCTCTGCCCTTTTCTGCAAAATCACCTCCACCAAATCTGCTACTTCAGCTTCAGCAACCAGGAAATCTGCTTCAACTGTGCTCCACACCATTCCATTACTAGGGAATTCAAATTCCCTATCATGGGAATTCGTGCAAATTGTCACAACTTTTGTTTGATCTGGGTTTTCCTTTTCCTTGATCTTGGACAGGGATTTCCAAATTAAAGCACAGAGGACTGCAAAAGCTGGTGCCTTATTGTTGGCTGTTTGGTTGCTGATAAAATATTGATCAATTTTCTTGGCTGGAACATGGAAAGTGTGTTTCCTCATCTTGCAGGTGTTGGGTGTTAGCCAGTAATCACCTACTGGATCAACCCTTTTGAGAGAAAATGGTGACTTGGGAGATGAAAGTGATGGGAGTTCCTGGTTTGCAGGAGGTGGCACGTGCAGAGGCTTCTGTCGCACGAGACCTGCCATGAACTTTGCCCATGTGTTGATAAAGGCTGAGGCAGAAAACGCATCTCCAAGAACATTGGCCCAGCTGAGCCCCACTGATAGTCCTCCACATTTGAACCAAGTGAACTGCACAAAAATCACCAAATAAATAGTTTGTATGAAATTGTGCATGTCAGTTCAGTATACTTATATGGCATAGAGGATCTATGTATACATATATGGCATAGAGGAACCAAGCAGATTTTCTTTCTACGAGATAAGTACATGACAGTAGCATTGACACCACATTCACACTCCTAGATTACACATATATCAATGATCCATTACTTACAACAAAACACGTCTTGAAAAAAATTATCGAATATTCAGAAATATTGTGATGCATATGACTTAGGTAACATGTCATTCAATTCTATCCTAATCTAGCACCTACTCTGCTACTCAACCAAAGAGAGCCAATAGCTTTAAATATGTGTATGTGGAGAGAGAAATGCTAATTTTTTTTCTTCATAATTAAATTAATAGCAAGTTTGAAAGATCTAAATAAATTGGAATACAAAACTCAAGTAAGAAGGTCCCCCATAAGATCCCTAAATTCGAAAGATCGTACAAAGTAAGTGGAAAATTAGAGAACCAAAGAGAAGAGAGCTACCATGTCAACTTCACGAAAAACATATCTCAGTCATAAAGATTGGTGACATATCTAAAAATTATCTTGTGCTAGCTATAGTACCTGTAAAAAGACCAACGGGCAGAATCCAAGATCAGGACCAAGAGGTTGGTTATAAGCAAGTCCATCAAAGAGAGAAGAGTCCGCCATTGCCATGTCCATCCATTCCTCAACGGTTTCCTCACAACACGCCTCGGCAATTCGCACACCACTATCATTACTCTTGATGAACGGACGCCCTGTCTCCGATCTTCGAACCCGGCCGGAGGCAGTGAAGTAGAATTGGAGGAGTTGGAACATCGGTTTCTTTAAGTCATCTGTAGTGACCCCCTCAACTGCCTCACCATTGAACAAGTAGACTCCTTTGATGTAGTGCAACTTCATGGCCAAGTCCATGTTGGTGAGCTCATGGACCCTGTTTTGTTCACAAGTTGCTGTGGCCGGCACAACTGAAGATAGCCTCAGACCTCCTGTTGACATCATTTTTAGAGAAAACAAAAAAAGAAAAAGAATCTGTAGCTAGTGAAATTTGTTCTGAGCAAAAGTGAATATGAAGTATGTAGGTAGAGGGGGCAGTATATATATACACCTACACAATTGGTTGTTAGTAGTGCTTTTAATGCCTAACTGTTTGCGTGCTACTGATATGCAATGATCATGATCCTATGGTCAGTTGCACACTGTAGTATAAAATGGCACAGTTTTTGTTTTTGAATATTAAAAAGGCATGTACTAGTAATGTTTATGTGTCACGCATTAAAAATTTTGCTTTTTATTGTGTTATTGACTTGTGGGCCAATTGAAACAATAATGCTGCAGAAACCAAATTGTCATTGGTATTCGGTATTCCTCAATTTTGAATTATATACCGTATGTTTGAACTGTATTTGTAAATGTATAAGTGAAAAACCTTAAAGAACAAATACGGAGTCGGTATAACTATACAAATATGGCCCTCTGTCAATTTAGTTAACTCTGTCAATTGAGTTAACTTACGGTACATTTTGCTGGTTTATAATTTTTTCTTGACTCGGTTCAAACAATTAGTTTACCCACAAATTAAGGACAAGTTCAATTAATGCAGCTTTACACACAAAACTGTGGACCCAGTATACACTTGAGTCTGGGTATACCGTATACCGAATTAGGTTCAACCAAATTGGAGAGCATTGAATATGTTTTTTTTCCAAATAAATATGAATTCACTTGCATGTAGCTAGAAGTTGGAAGTTGGAACAATCTGATCATATGAGTTTGTTTCATGTCGAGTCCTTCAATTTTGATTTTTCTGTTTCTGTGTGGTTATTCCTGCAGGGATCTACCCTCGCTAACATAATTAAGAACTTGCCTCCATAAAATGTAGCTGGACGTTGGTACCAGCTGGAACCATATCTCCCTTAAGTTCTCCTTTTCTCTTTCTACCTTAATTTTATGTTGTATGTTTCATCCAGAACTTATCTTCAAAGCTGGAAATGTCTTGTCTTGAAGAATGATCAGAAATTAAAAATTTGATCATGGATCTTAACTTCATATAAATCTTTTTAAAAAAAATTATTGTTAACACTCTAAATGTTTCTTCCCACAGTCCATATATGCGTAAAAAAAATATTAGAAAAAACTTTTGAAGTGCCAATAAGAGCACCCTTCGATATTGGGAATCCCTAAACTCTAGTTCTCTATTGATTTACCAAATCTAGGTTCTAAGCTCATTTAGGTGTATCAAATAATGAGTCTTGACCTACTAAGCTGGCAAAGATCCCTAATATTTTGAGTAGAAAGAATATCTAAAAGGCCTTACATTAGAGTGTTAATATCTAAAAAACACAACAATTTCTTGTAATATCCAAATAGTCCAACTTGTCAATGTGTCATAATTTTATTGGTCAATTCAAATTTGGCATTTGTTAGATGAAACAAATGGCGTCAAACACCGTTATCACCCTGAATATAAAAGCTCTGAACTCGCTGAAGCTCGCAAAATTCAGTTGCTGCCTTCCAAATTCAAATTCGGTGCCGATTCTCTCTCGGTTTTGAAGTTTCTGCAAATTTTGGCGATCGATTCAGTTTTCGTTTCAGATTTCGTGGTTTCGATGCTCTCCAGATTTCGACGGCGGAGAGGTAATTTCAATTTTCTGATCGGTTTCTGTTTTGATTTGGTGAATCGCTCTCTCTTCTAATTGCTTCGTTTCTGATTCTGTTCGTAGTTATTATGCATTGTTTATAGAATTGGTGATTTCGAAGTTTTCTGCAATTGTTTTGGAATTGGTGAGTACGAGAAGTTTCATCGGTTTTTAATCTGTTTTCAATTTGTTCAATCTTTTTCTATGTTTGATTTGCTTCGGTTTTGATTTTTCGCTTTCGTTTTTGTTTTGCAGAGATTTTATAATCGGTGATTTCAAAGTTTTCTGAAGCTGTTGTTTTGGAATCGTGATCTTCGAAGTTTAAAGGTAAGCAATGTGGAATTTGACATTTTTGTTGGGATAATTTTGTTTTTTCAGCAATAATCGTCTGTTTTAGCACATATAGCTCAGAAATAGTAAATTTTTGCAAAAATAGTTGTATGTTTTGCAGAGATAGTCATCTGTCTCTTTAGGGACAGATAAATGTCGCTGCAGGGACAGCTAATTGTTTCTGCAGGGACAGCTGACTGTCGCTTCAAGGACACTCAACTGTCTCTGTAAAGACAGATGACTTCTGACTGTCCCTTGAGAGACACTCAACTGTCACTGGGGTGACAATTGACTGTCTCTTCAATGGAAGTTTGCTATCTCTCCAGCGGTAGATTACTGTCTCTGCAGCGGCAGATTACTGTCTCTGCAGTGGCAGATTATTGTCTCTGCAAGGGCAGTTGTTTGCTCTGCAGATATTGTTCTTCCTTTCTGCATTTACAGTTATTTGTTTTCTATAGATGCAGATGTTGATTTTGTGCATATATAGTAGTTTCGCAGAAATAGATCTTTTAATTACGCAACAACTATTGTATATCTTTTTGCAGCAATTGATGTTTGAATGATGTCTACAATGAAGTATCTCTGTTGCAACTATGACACCGAAGCATTTCTCTTTCCTATTTCGGAAGACACGACCTTCGATTTTCTGTGTAGGGATATTGCTTGGCGGTTCTCGTCTTTAAAGCATTTTGAGTTGTTTTACTCATTGACCGATGGTCCTCCCAATTTGCAAATAAAGTGCGACACCGATTTGAAGACGGTGTGTATGGTGCACAGTCTATACAGTAGCCCTTACATTGATGTTCTGATTGTTGAGAAGGCTGGGGTAGACACTTTTGCACTTGTCCCTGGTGCTGTCCCGTTGAACAACTCAGCTTCTTACGCTTCTGCATCAGCATCAGCATCTGCGTCTGAGTCAGCATCCGCCTCTGCATCTGCATTCCGTCCTACGTCTGCATCTGCATCTGCATCATGTGTTTCTAATGAAATTGATGAGAACCAATATGTGGGGAAATATGGTTCCACTGGCCCACATTCCTACCTGACTGATAAGTGGTAGACATATATCCACGGCGAGGGGCAGTTGTTTATGGACGGTGTGAAAGAAGTTCGTGAAAATCTGCGGATGTACTCCATGGAAATAGGCTTCACTTATTGTTATTTGAAGAATGATAAAAGAAGGGTTCTTGCAGTTTGTTCGAAAAAAGATAGCGAGGGTTGTGGGTGGTTCTTTAGTGCAGTTAGGCCATCTAATAAGAATTTTTTTGTAACAAAGGTTTTGAACAACCAGCATACCTGCAAAGGTCTCATTCGGCAAAAGAAAAACAGGCTACTAGGACCTGCACTTCTGTCTAATTTGATGGCAGAGAAAGTTTGAGCAAACCCAATGGTCAAGGCCAAAGAAATTGTGCAGGAAGTGAAGCTCAATTATGGGATGGATGTGAATTATCTGACTGCATGGAGGAGCATAGAGCGTGCAAAAGCAGAGATGAATGGTGATGAGGATCTGTCCTTTGGGTATCTCCCTTGGTACTTGCACGCTTATGTACAGTACAACAATGATTCCACCTCCCAACTGATTATCAGCCCTGATAATCATTTTGAGCGCTTATATGTTTCTTTTGGAGCTGCTGTGAATGGGTTCAGGTACTGTAGGCCAATGCTCTTTCTTGATGCAACCTATATTAAGAGCAAGTACCAAGGAATGCTTCTTGGTTGCTGTGCAAAGAATGGAAACAATGGTAAATTTCTTTCTTAATTTTCTTTTTGTCTTTTGGTTCTTTTTTTTTTTTTTTTTTTGTGAAGCTCTATTGTGAAGCAGTTTTCCTTTCTTTTTCAAAGTTTTGCCTGCATCTGCAGAGACAGTGAACTGTCTGGTCAGGGCCAGACAGTTCACTGTCACTTCAGAGACAGCTAATTATCTCTGCAGCCATAGTCATCTGCCCATGTAGGAACAGTTTACTGTCTTTGTAGCGACATATTACTTTTCTCTGCTTAGATTGTTGATTATTTTCTTGGTATTCCTGTGCTATTTTTTGATGCATTTTTTCCTGTTATATCTTGGTGCAGAGATTTTTCTGATATGTTATGCGGTGGTTGATCTCGAGACTGACGCGAATTGGACATTCTTCTGGGAACACATTTCCGAGTTTGTTCGTGCTCAGGGCAGTAGAGTGACCTTTATGTTTGACAGGAATCATGGCCTGATGAATAGCGTTAAAAGGGTGTTTCCGGACATGCCCCATTTATACTGCCTTAACCATTTGATTGACAATGTCCAAAGGGGTTTTGGGATGTGCAGAGGTGGTTATATGGCATCCTTGATTAGTGCTATGGCTTATAGTTGCAGAAGGGAAGATTTCGCAGAGTATCTTGAAAAGTTTAAGATTGTGGGAGGAGACAAAGCCATAGAATTCTTAAACAATTGCCCCAAAGAGAAGTATTTCATTCTGTACTTTAATGGGCAGCGTTGGGGAGAGATGACCAATGCTCTTGCGTAGTCTTTCAACTCCATGATTGAAAAGTTTAGCCGGATGCCAATTCTGGAAATGGTTGAGGAACTGAGGTGCAAGGTCATGGAGAAGATAGGGGTGGGCAAAATATCCCGAAAATCCCGTATCCCGAATTCCCATCCCGAATCCAGTCCCCAATTATCCCGTCCCGTTCGGGGATTAATTTCAAAATTAGCTTATCCCGTCCCGTCCCGTCCCGATTTAATTTTTTCAGGACGGGACGGGATGAGAAATTTCTATCCCGAAATCCCGTCCCGTCCCGTATAATATGCATGGTATTAAATAAATAATAAAAACCCCTTAAGTGTCACCATTTTATTGGCTCAAAAACAAGTGTATACTAAAAAAATATGTACCTCATCACATGTAAGATTGTACATATCATTTGAACTCCGTTTTACTTGAGATTTTGGAAGGAGTCAGTTTCACATGTTTACTTATGATCTGCAAATTTTCGACTCCATCTAATGAGGGGTTGAATTTTGGTGAATTTTACAAAAACGGTCGACGCCCAGTTTTTTATTTGTGTAATAATCTGTTTTTGGTTTCTTTTGGTGAAGTGCTCTTAGCATATCTAGATAGATTTTGATTTATCATATTTGGGTTAGCTTGATGAGCGTTGCTGTTTGTGCACAATGTGGCAGCATAAGGGCTTCCCTTGCCCTCACGCTATCCAAGTGTTGGTGCATCGCAAGTATGACATTTATTCATTTATTGAGGATTATTGGAAGGTCGACTATTACAAGCGCAGCTATTGGTTGCCTATGTTTCCTGTCCCCGACCCCCAAAAAAAAAAAAACGGGCCCCCCCACCCCCCGGGCCCCCCCCCAAAAACAAGAAGCCAGCGGGGCCCCCCCCCCCTTGTAGGATATTTGTATCTTAGACTTAATGTAATATTGGCTATCCTTGTAACAAAAACATTGTAAAATCATTCACATGCTCAATTTAGGTTTTAGAAGTTTAGGATGAAGTTTAGTGATAGGTGATTGAAGTGAAGATCAAGAAATGAAGACAGGTTCAGTTGCACTGTGATTAATTCAACATGTAGCATCATTTGCATATGCATAAGGTTTTCATAAACTTAGGTTTAAAATTGAGAAAAATGTGTTCTTCATCAAATTCAAGTTTTCACATGTTTGGAGACTGGTCACCTTAAGCCTTGCTTTTGACAGCTCAGTTCCTGACAGCGACTGGTGATCAGTTGCTTGACAGATCAGTGGTTTATCCGGTTTTAACAGGTCATGTTATTATCCGGGTTGACTGAACATCTGTTTAACCATTGTGTAGTCAACTGGTGACTGGTCACCTGACAGAACACTCTTTTACCCGGTTTAGACAGGTCATGTCTTTATCCGGCTGAAGCATGCTTTTAACCGCTGTGTATTCAAATGCATCCCACTATCTCGATTCTGCCTAGGTTAAAATTGCTTAAGAAAATCTCAGCCGCTCCTCTTGTGAGATCTGAGCCGCCCCTTTCACCTCTCCCTTGGCTTTAAATACCAAACTCTATCCGCCACTTTTCTTTGGGGTTTTTGCATAAAACATTTCAAACATTCATCTTTCAAAAACTCTCTTATCTTGCTGCCTTCTTGTTCGGAAACATATCTTAAATCTTTGTGAATCTTCATTCTTGTTGAGTTTCTACAAAGATTCATAAGAAGGCAAGCGCATGAATTTCTTCTAAGTTTTAGTTCTTTTCAAAATCATATCTTTGAAGGAAACCTTGAAGAAGTTCTCATCTTCACCGTTTCAACTTCCTTGTTTTTCAAAACTCATTTAATTTAGAAGTTGAAATAGTGGTCCTTGATCTTGTCTCCCATGTTCACACATTATTTGAGACAAGATTGATATTTAGGAGTCTTTTGACTTCGAGTTTTTCTGCCCAGTTTTGTAACTGTCGCAGAAGAACACTCAGTTGTCCAGCGGTTTTACTGAAGCTCGTTAGCTCTCTGTAACTCTGCTGGTGACTAGTCACATATAATCACAGCTTATACATTTGGTGCCGCTGACCAGACATACGTGTGTATTCTCTGGAAAGTGAATGACCAGTCATCTGTACCACTGGAGGTGAAGCGATTGAAGAAGAAGCCGCACGAGGATTTGCTGCATCTAAGACTAGGTACATTAGATATTGAGCATTGTATGAACCTTGTATTGGGCATCTTTTTGCCGTTTCATAGTGGAAGGCCGGTCTTCTGATAGACCCCCGGTTTTTTACCCTTTGGGGTTTTTCCGGGTACCAAAACATTGTGTCCATCTCTTTGATTTGTTAACCACTTGGCTAATCATAAAATCAGAATTTAATTATGCACCAACTTGACTTAACATGCAATCTGGACAATATCGAGTGACTGGTCATCCTATAAACTGCTGCATTAGAACCGCTGGAATTGAGTAGGCTGTAGTTGTGGATAGCCCGCAGAGTTCATCCTCACTGAATCTGTTTTGGGAACCTAAGTTGGCATAGCATTCGAATGTGTTTTGAACAACTTCACAAGCATACACAAACTGTTAATTAAAGGACTGGTCACTTATTTTAGTGTGGAAACCAAGTGACTGGTCACGTTGTTCAGTACAGAAACAAAGGTTAGAGTTCATTACTTTAGGTGACTGGTCACCTAAGTAATCTGTTGTGTGAATTGTTTGTACTTGCCGTGACTTAATTGAAAATTACCCCCCTCATTGCCAACCTGCAATTGGCATCAGAGCAGGGCTTTAGATATACATAAAGCCGGTCTAGGGACTGGTTGGTTAGGGGTCTAGTCATGGAAAGAGATCGAGTAGCCGGTTCGGTGAATTCACCTCCCTACTTCGATGGCACAAACTATGCTGCTTGGCGTGATAAATTTGAAATCTTTCTTGATGCTTATGATGAGTTTGCATTTCAGTATTTGTCTATTGAATGGCGTCCTCCGTTTAGAATCGTTGACGGTGAGAGAGAGAACATTCCAAGAGATGACTGGACACAGGTCCAAGTCAGTGCGTCTAATGCAAATAAGAAAGCTAGGAATGCTATAGCTGTTGCTGTATCCAGTGCGCAATATTCACATATTCAACACTGTACAACAGTTAGGGAAGCTTGGGATAGATTGCGTGTCATTCATGAGGGTGATGACCAGGTTCGGGATTTAAAACTTGAGATGGTCCTCTCCGAGTTTGAGGAGCTTAGAATGACCGATTCAGAGAGCTTCTCTGATTTTTATCTTAGAGTTGAGAATGTCACTAATTCTGCAATGAGTCTAGGGTCACCAATTTCAGAACTTATGGTTGTACAAAAAATCTTAAGGGTGTTGCCTAGAAGGTTTTCTGCGAAGAAGACCGCGATCAAAGAATGTCAAAACATGTCTGACATAAAGCTTCCTAAACTTGTTGGAAAATTGAAAACCTATGAGCTTGAGTTAAAATTGGAAGAGAGTATGCACAAAAAGGACAAAGGTGTTGCACTGCAGAGTGTGACCGATCACCCAGAACCCAAGAGTTTCAAGTCTGACCAGTCATCTTCTGTGGATGATGATATGGCATTATTTGTGAAAAGGTTTAGAAGAATCTTAAGGGATAGAAAGGATCACAAGGGTAGTACAAGTTATCCTAGAGAGTCAAAGTTCAAACCTCAAGGTGAAATGACTAATGAAAAGAAATTTGAAAGGAACTCAGGGTCTAGAGATAACAAGTTCAAGAAGGGTCCGATTAAATGTTTTACTTGTGGTGGGACTGGTCACATTTCTGTTGATTGTGCTAACAATAGGAAAAAGTCATACAAAGGCAAGGATAAGGCCTTGAAAGCATCTTGGAGTGATAGTGAGGATGAGGAATCACTTCACTCTAACTCTTCTTCTGATAATGAAGATGATGAGATTGCCTTTGTTGTTAGAATCTCTGATCACAACTCAGTGGGTGAGGAATCCGAGTCGGGTTCACAACACATGACTGATGATGACCAGTCACCTGAGATGTATTGTCCTGTTTTTCATGATTATGATGCTCTTCCAGAGAATCAGACTTATGAGAAGATGTGTGAAAGGTATGATGCCTTATTTGATGAAACTTGTGTGATCAAGGCTGATAGCATTGAGCTGAAAAAGCGCTGTAGTGAGTTGGAACTGGAAAAGGCTGCACTCTGCCTCGCTTTAGAGGATTACGAGACCGGTCACTCACATAGAGAAAGGGAGAGTGCAGATGACCAGTCATCTAAGTCTAGATTTGAAGTCTTGTATGCACAGATGTGTGTTGAAAATGAAAAGGTTAAAAAGGAAAACAAAGATCTTAGGCATCAATTGTGCATTTCGGAAAATGACATCAATCTCATGCATAGTAAATGTCTTAAGTTGAAGGAACAAGTTGAGTCACTCAAGCAATCTAATGTCTACTTGGTTGAATACAATAAATCACTGCAAGTAAAGGTCAATGATCTGTCAATTGGTTCGGCTAAGTTGGATAAGATGCTTAATGTTGGGAAAAGTCACAATGATAGGACTGGTCTAGGTTTTGTTGCTGCTGGGTCTGGTCCCTCAACTTCACAAACGAGGTTTGTAAAAGCAACAGTAGCAACATCATCTAAATCACCTGTCAAGTCTGTTGCACCGGAATCTAGAGTCAGCACTAGCAAAAAGAGTCTTCAAGTGTCTTCAAGTTCCACTGGTCTGTTAAATTCTAGATTTGTGCCCACATGCCATCATTGTGGAATGACTGGTCACATTAGGCCAAACTGTAATAAGCTAAAGAACAAGAGTGTGACTGGTCACAATAATTCACTCAGAGAACAGGTTAATCGACTGCTAGTTGAAGTAACTAGAATAGCAAAACTTGTTGAGTCATCTTCCCCATCACCCAGTGTTTCTCAAAAGAAGTGGGTAAAGAAAAATGAAACTTGTCTTGTTGCATTGTCTGTTTTGAATGTGCGTGATCCAACTCGTTGGTACATTGATAGTGGCTGTTCCAAACACATGTCTGGTGACAAATCTGTCTTTGTAAATTTTAAGAATTTTGATGGTGGTTGTGTTGAATTTGGAGGTGGTGAAACTGCTAAGATGACTGGTCAAGGTAGTGTTAAACTTCCGGGTCTACCAGTCCTTGAAAATGTAAGGTATGTAGAAGGCCTTAAGTCCAACCTAATCAGTGTATCACACCTTGTGATCAGTGGGCTGAGGAAGTCTGCATGTCAACAAAAGGTTGTAGGATTATTGATAGCAAGGGTCAGGATCTAGTCAGGACAGGCAGATCAAATGACAATTGCTATACTCTTGATAGCCAAACCTTGGCTACCAAGGTGACCTGTCACTCTGTGACCGATAAGACCACTGCTTTATGGCACCAACGGTTAGGACATATGAATTTTAATGATTTGTACACCTTGGCCAAAAAGCAACTTGTTAGAGGTATTCCAAAGCTAGAGAAGCCATCTAAGCACATCTGTGGTCCATGTCAGCTAGGCAAACAGTCACGTGTCGCACACAAGAGAGTCAAGGATGTTGGGACTAGTCACCCCCTTGAACTCGTTCACATGGATCTTGTAGGTCCAGTTCAAACCGTGTCTGTTGGTGGTAAGAAATACATTCTTGTGATTGTTGATGATTTCAGTAGGTATACTTGGGTGTCTTTCTTGAGAGAAAAGTCTGATGCTTTTCAAAATTTTGTGACGGTGTTCAAGCAAATTCAGAATGAGGCGGTGACTAGTCACCCCTCTGTTGTCAGGATTAGGACTGATCACGGCACTGAGTTTGAGAATTCCTTGTTTGCTGATTTCTGTGCCAGCATGGGCATAAAGCATGAGTATTCGGCTCCAATTACTCCTCAACAAAATGGAATCGTTGAGAGGAAAAATAGAGTCTTGATTGAGATGGCTAGAGTGATGCTAAACAGCAAAAATCTAGCTAAGAATTTGTGGGCTGAGGCCATTAACACTGCTTGTTATATTTCCAATCGAGTCTACTTGAGACCAGGCACAGACCAGACTCCCTATGAGATCTGGAAAGGAAAGAAACCAATGATCGGTCACCTGAGAGTTTTTGGCAGTACTTGTTACATATTAAGAGATAGGGAACATCTTGCTAAGTTTGATCCCAAGAGTGATGAAGGCATTTTTCTTGGGTATTCCATGAACAGTCGTGCTTACAGAGTCTTCAACCTTAGAACCAATACCATCATGGAGTCCATAAATGTGACAATTGACGACCTTGATGCGTCAGTTGATCAAGCCTTAGATGAGGATGGGTTGTTTCCAGGACAGGTCACTGAGTCTGCTAGTGAGACTCAGACAGAACAAGATGACCAGTCATCCGGTTCTGATTCTGAAGGCTTAGATGAGTCTAGTCAACCACCAAAGAAAAAGCCAAATTGGGTAGTGTCTAGACACCCTGAACAGAACATAATTGGGTCAGCAAAAGAAGGTGTGAGGACTAGAAGTCAGATCCAAAGTGAAGTAGCACATGTGTGTTATGTCTGCACAGTAGAACCCAAAAACATCAAAGAGGCTCTTATCCATGAGGAATGGGTGCTTGCCATGCAAGAAGAGCTGAATCAGTTTGAGAGAAATCAAGTCTGGACATTGGTCAAGAGACCAGTCACCTCAAATGTCATAGGCACAAAGTGGATCTTTAAGAATAAGAGTGATGAGACTGGTCACATAGTGAGGAACAAGGCTAGGCTTGTTGCTCAGGGATATTCTCAAGTCGAAGGCATCGATTTTGAGGAAACTTTTGCTCCTGTAGCTAGACTTGAGTCAGTCCGTTTGTTGTGTGCTATTGCTTGTCATCTTAAATTCAAGTTGTATCAAATGGATGTCAAAACGGCATTTCTCAATGGATACTTGAATGAGGATGTGTTTGTTGAACAACCAAAAGGCTTTGAGGATCCTCATATGCCCAATGGTGTGTATAAATTGAAAAAGGCTTTGTATGGTTTGAAGCAAGCTCCTAGAGCTTGGTATGATAGGTTGTCTAGTCATCTTCTGTCAAATGGCTATACTCGTGGTTCGGTGGACAAAACTTTGTTCATCAAACGAACCAAGAATGATGTTGTGGTTGCTCAGATCTATGTTGATGATATTGTTGTTGGTTCCACATCCGAATCTCAAGTTCAACAATTCATAAAGATTATGACTAGTGAGTTTGAGATGAGTCTCATTGGTGAATTGAATTATTTTCTTGGTTTGCAAGTTAGGCAAGAAGAGACTGGTCTCTTCATTTCTCAATCCAAGTATGCTGCAAACCTTGTCAGCAAATTTGGATTTTCTTCTGCCAAACCCGCTAGGACCCCCATGAGCAAATCCACCAAGTTGTCTAGTGATAAAACAGGAAAGAGTGTTGACCAGACACTCTACAGAAGTATGATAGGCAGCCTGCTGTATCTTACTGCAAGTAGACCAGACATCTCCTTCTCTGTTGGAGTTTGTGCTCGATTTCAAAGCGATCCTAGAGAATCACATCTTCATGCTGTAAAAAGGGTCATTAAGTACGTTAGTGGAACGTTGTCTTATGGCATTTGGTATACATTTGACACAAATACCAATCTTGTTGGGTTTAGTGATGCTGACTGGGCAGGATGTAGTGATGATCGGAAAAGCACCTCCGGTGGTGTCTTTTATCTAGGAAACAACATGGTTTCTTGGTATAGTAAGAAGCAAAATTCGGTTTCGTTGTCCACTGCTGAGGCAGAGTACATAGCGGTAGGTAGTTGCTGCACACAGTTGCTTTGGATGAAGCAAATGCTCAGTGACTATGGCATAGTCCAGGACCAGTTCCTCATTTACTGTGACAACACGAGTGCTATATGCATCTCGGAGAACCCAGTGCAGCATTCTAGGACTAAACACATTGATATTAGGCACCACTTCATTAGAGATCTCGTTGAGTCAAAGACATTAATGCTCAAATTTGTTCCTTCGGAAAAACAACTGGCTGACATCTTAACAAAACCTTTGGAGGACCAGGTTCTGACTGGTCTCCGCAAAAGTCTTGGAATCTGCTCTATTGATTAGTATGACTAGTCACAGTTAGTGCTTGTACATTTTTCAATTCCTACATATCATGCATCATGTTTTAAATTGAAAAACACCACTCAAACTGGTCTCCCTTGGGTTGATATTGCGAATTGGATATTTGATTGGATATATTTGAAGCCCTAGGTTGAGTCAAATAGTCATAATCCCGTTTTCTTGATCAAGAAGTAAAGAGTGCATATTCTAAAGATTGTTGATTTAAATTTGTCTTCTTCACTTTCTTAACTCCCTTACTACTTGATGATAACTAATCATTTTGAGTCTTGAGTTTTCAAAAAGTGTGTAGTAAAAAGAAAAATTGGAGATTTTCCTCGAAAATGAAAACGAGAAGGACAATAAGGCCCTAACTCAAAAGAAAAATAAAATCAAAAGATTAGGGTTTTGGGCTTGAGTCAAAGAAAAGATGTGCCAATGTTGCACCACTCCTTGAAATTGAGATGCTTATCATTGATCTACACTAAAAATTAAATTTCACAAGTTTTCACTTGATTAATAAGTCTAAAGATGTTGTGGGTGCACGGCATAGTGGGTCATCAAATGGTAATCTGTTTTCTTTGTATTATACACTCAATATGACTAGTCATCCCTCTCCCAAATATGTTGTCTGACTTAGCCATTGAATCATTTCTATCCGTTGAATATGCTCTTGGGAATGTCAAACTAATGTGTGAGAATCAGTTTGGGTCCAAAAATAAATTCATGCACTTAGTTAAATTTGTTTATTTTTGCATCACATTAATTCAAGCACTAACCATGGAAGGTTGTACTAATCAATAATGTTTAGTTGTCGGCTATAAGTAAATGTTTGATCATTAATGTGTTTGTTTCGGAATCCGAAATGTGAGTGGGTCTTCATATTTTTGTGTGTTGGTTGACTGGTATAGACCACCATAATAACCGTTACATTTTTTGAAAAGGGGTATAGTTGTGAACCGGTTCCACTTTAATAAAAACGTCTTCCCAGGTTGTCTAGTGTTCTGCCACGTGTGATCTGGTCATAGACCAGTGTGTTCTTTCGAGTTCCATGGCAGCGGTTCCGAATTAGGGTCGAGTGGGTATTTAAAGCAAGGGTTCGGCCTCTCTTCATTTCATCTCATTATCGCCGCTCTCAAACCTTTGCCAAAATTCTCTAACTTCTCAGAAATTCCTTCAAGCCCCTCTCAATTCTCACCGCCACCATGTTTCTGGCACTACTAATTGCACACTTGGTGCATCTCCGGTACGGATCTGACTCCGACGAGGAGCCTCAGGTCGTCGTGTCTGAACACGCCGCAGAATCGCAGTCAGACTTTGTTTCAACACCCTTGGCTGGTCCTGACAACCATGAAAAGAACTCTGATAAACCTCCTGAAGAGTCCTCTGCTCGCCCATCTTCTGTCCAGACCAACCCATCTCCTCCTCCAAATAGCCGCGGCAAACGTGTGAAGCACCTGGCTCCACCGCGAAAAGCACGAGGATCCACCTCTCAGTCGACGACCAGTCAGTCTCGCTTCGTAGATGAAGATGCGCAGAGGTATTACAGCCAAGTCTCTACACGGATGATTGTGACCGAACGAGGGTATCCCATTCTAAACTTTCCTTCCAAATTGGTCAAGTCCTTAGGTATGGGTTGGGTTCAAGAAGTCATTAGGAGCTTAAAGCTTGAGAATTTGGTGGCTGGGTTTCCCAGTTCCTTCCGTTTTAATGTGTCAGTTGTGCGTGAATTTTATGCAAACTTCCCTGTTGTAGAAGAATTTGAGTATGGTATACAGGTTTCGGTTAGAGACACAGTGGTTAGGTTGAGTCCCTCTGTAATTTATGATCATTTCTCTTTGCCTAGTCCTTCAAGTCATGATGCATATGATACCTATCTTGACGAGTCGAGTAGATATTTTATGCATGATTTTTCTGTCTTAGCTTTTCATGACCCAGATTTAGTCTTGGCCCATGGTACAAAGCCGTCTAGACACCACTTGTCCCCTAGCTTTAGGTATTTGGTGCATTTCATTAAAACCAATCTTGTTCCTACCGGCAATGCAGCCAATGTCACCTTAGAAGCAGCCCGTCTAGCAATTCTTTTGTATCACCGTTTTCCTGTTCCGATTGGTCACCTCATTTATGATGCAATAGTGTCTAAGACTAGGAATTGTGGGAAAATGGAAGGGTCACGTGGTTCTATTGTCTTCCCTTGTCTGATCCATCATCTGTGTGAGACCTCTGGAGTCGACATGTCTGGTCCTGAGGATGTGTTTCAGGCTCCCACCAGTCCTATGACTGCAGATTTTGTGCAAAAGAGTGAGACTGCGGTTAACAACGCTCGAAAGGGTAAGGTCAATCTAGGATCAGTCACTGAGGAGTCACTGTCTGCCACCATTGACGCTGCTGTTAAGAAGGCCACATCACAGCTTCTCGAAGCTTTTGGTGTGAAGAAAAAGAAGAAGTCCAAGACCTCATCTTCGAAGGCGACTGATCAGGAGTGATCAAGTGTTGTTGTAGTGCGGTTGTTTGTGTTTGTTGTTTACTTTCTGTTGTGTCTAGTCTCTATGAACAATATTTATGTTAGTTGTCTTTTTGCTGGTTGTAACTTAATTAGCCCTCTTGGACATTGAGGCTTTTGTGTGTTTGTGTTTGTGTTTTGTGGAGTTATGCTGTTTTACTTTCAGTTTCTTGAGTACTACATAGCTATGTTGTCATTCTTATTCAGTTCTGCATATTTCCTTAATGTTATCTGACTAGTCCTGTGTGAAGTTCTAAATTTTTATTGACTAGTCATATCTATGCTACTGCCTTCTTCATTGTCTCTGTTTTCGCATAGTTTGTTAAGTTAACTCTCCTTGTGTATCATGTCTGAAGCTTCCGTTTGTGCTCATCCTTTGTCTTCCCATGACAAAAAGGGGGAGTAAGTTTGGAGTTAGGGGGAGTATAAAAAATTGCCATGCTCATAATTGCCTTGTTTTTTCTTCTGGCTAACTCTCTTAACTGTGAATATCATGTTATGGTACTTAGGGGGAGAAATTGCATACATATACATTTCTTGAGTTTTAGTGTAGGAACATTCATTGACTAGTCACAGTCACTTGTTGACTAGTCACGCATGCATAGAGATATATGTGTTTATTGCAGGAACATCTGGTGACTAGTCATTCTCTAGTCAATTCTTGGTGAGTGTGAGAGATGTGAGCATATCGGGTTGTTTTTGTCAAGGAAAGCCAAAGGGGGAGATTGTAGGATATTTGTATCTTAGACTTAATGTAATATTGGCTATCCTTGTAACAAAAACATTGTAAAATCATTCACATGCTCAATTTAGGTTTTAGAAGTTTAGGATGAAGTTTAGTGATAGGTGATTGAAGTGAAGATCAAGAAATGAAGACAGGTTCAGTTGCACTGTGATTAATTCAACATGTAGCATCATTTGCATATGCATAAGGTTTTCATAAACTTAGGTTTAAAATTGAGAAAAATGTGTTCTTCATCAAATTCAAGTTTTCACATGTTTGGTGACTGGTCACCTTAAGCCTTGCTTTTGACAGCTCAGTTCCTGACAGCGACTGGTGATCAGTTGCTTGACAGATCAGTGGTTTATCCGGTTTTAACAGGTCATGTTATTATCCGGGTTGACTGAACATCTGTTTAACCATTGTGTAGTCAACTGGTGACTGGTCACCTGACAGAACACTCTTTTACCCGGTTTAGACAGGTCATGTCTTTATCCGGCTGAAGCATGCTTTTAACCGCTGTGTATTCAAATGCATCCCACTATCTCGATTCTGCCTAGGTTAAAATTGCTTAAGAAAATCTCAGCCGCTCCTCTTGTGAGATCTGAGCCGCCCCTTTCACCTCTCCCTTGGCTTTAAATACCAAACTCTATCCGCCACTTTTCTTTGGGGTTTTTGCATAAAACATTTCAAACATTCATCTTTCAAAAACTCTCTTATCTTGCTGCCTTCTTGTTCGGAAACATATCTTAAATCTTTGTGAATCTTCATTCTTGTTGAGTTTCTACAAAGATTCATAAGAAGGCAAGCGCATGAATTTCTTCTAAGTTTTAGTTCTTTTCAAAATCATATCTTTGAAGGAAACCTTGAAGAAGTTCTCATCTTCACCGTTTCAACTTCCTTGTTTTTCAAAACTCATTTAATTTAGAAGTTGAAATAGTGGTCCTTGATCTTGTCTCCCATGTTCACACATTATTTGAGACAAGATTGATATTTAGGAGTCTTTTGACTTCGAGTTTTTCTGCCCAGTTTTGTAACTGTCGCAGAAGAACACTCAGTTGTCCAGCGGTTTTACTGAAGCTCGTTAGCTCTCTGTAACTCTGCTGGTGACTAGTCACATATAATCACAGCTTATACATTTGGTGCCGCTGACCAGACATACGTGTGTATTCTCTGGAAAGTGAATGACCAGTCATCTGTACCACTGGAGGTGAAGCGATTGAAGAAGAAGCCGCACGAGGATTTGCTGCATCTAAGACTAGGTACATTAGATATTGAGCATTGTATGAACCTTGTATTGGGCATCTTTTTGCCGTTTCATAGTGGAAGGCCGGTCTTCTGATAGACCCCCGGTTTTTTACCCTTTGGGGTTTTTCCGGGTACCAAAACATTGTGTCCATCTCTTTGATTTGTTAACCACTTGGCTAATCATAAAATCAGAATTTAATTATGCACCAACTTGACTTAACATGCAATCTGGACAATATCGAGTGACTGGTCATCCTATAAACTGCTGCATTAGAACCGCTGGAATTGAGTAGGCTGTAGTTGTGGATAGCCCGCAGAGTTCATCCTCACTGAATCTGTTTTGGGAACCTAAGTTGGCATAGCATTCGAATGTGTTTTGAACAACTTCACAAGCATACACAAACTGTTAATTAAAGGACTGGTCACTTATTTTAGTGTGGAAACCAAGTGACTGGTCACGTTGTTCAGTACAGAAACAAAGGTTAGAGTTCATTACTTTAGGTGACTGGTCACCTAAGTAATCTGTTGTGTGAATTGTTTGTACTTGCCGTGACTTAATTGAAAATTACCCCCCTCATTGCCAACCTGCAAGGCTTACAAGGGCGAAATCGTTTCTTGAGAAGCAAAAGAGGCATGTTAGATGTAGCCGGGGAAGGGGGAAGGGCAACCAAAAAAGACCAGAAACCCCCCCCACTCCCCCCCCCCCCCCCCCTCTCTTTCTTTTTCTCCTCCCCCTCTTTTTTTTTTATTTAATTTTTTTTTTTTTTGTTCAATAGAAATACTTGAGTCTGGGAACATAGTTTTAAAGTATAAATTTTTGTATGTCTTGAGCAATTTAATTTTGAAGTGTTACATTTTTTAGGGGGTAAATTGTGTATTTGCTATTGTTTTTCATGTACCATTTTCCCTTGTGTGAACTGTATTCGTAGAGACAGTTAACTGTCCCCACAGAGACACTTTACTGTCACTACAGAGACACTCTACTGTCGCTACAAAGACACTTCACTGTTCACTACAGTGACAGTTTACTATTTCTGCACAGTCAGTCAATCTGGTTCTAATTTTTTCTTAAGACTTTGAAAGTTGCTGTCTCTGCAGAGACACTTCAATGTCTCAGCAGAGACACATGACTATTCCTAGAGGGACAGATGACTGTCCCTGCAAGGACAGATGATTGTCTCCAAAGCGACAAATAACTGTCTCTGCAGAGACACTTAAGTGACTCTTTAGAGACAGATGCCAATGTCTTTCACACAGTAGCTGGAATGAACTTGCATTTGAAAAGGAATTCATTTCAAAAAATAAATGTCATTTGCAGAGGAAAGATATACTTTTTCTTTAGAGAAGATATTGAATTTGCACATTTGAGAAGAAGTATATTCCTCAAAGGGTTATTTTTCTGTTTGTTGCTAAACTTCATAAACTAACTAAAGCTCTCCTAATGCTATAAGCTCCTTTATCTTCTCTTCTTCAGTCCTCACTCTTTCTCCATTCCTCGCTTCATTTTCCTTGATTGCTCTCTGTGTAGAATTCCAACTGAGCCTGTGATTGATAATTTTCGATGCTACATCTGCTCTCATTTGGTGTGCGTATATATGTGCTAGCTCACTTTCCATTTCTTCATCTTGGGACAGATGCTTCATGTAATATATTACAAAGAAGGCACAGTTGGGACAGATGTTTTCGTGCAGTGTGGATACAGACACTTGTCAGCCCCTACAGAGACACTTGAATGTCCCCACAGAGACAGATAATTGTTCCTGCAGAGGCAGTCAATTGTCTCTCCAGAGACAGTTATCCGTCTCTACAGAATCAGGTGACTGTGATCAAGCTTTTGCATTTCGTCAAGTTTCTCTGCAAGGATATGGGGATGATTTTACTTACTTTCCATATTGTTGTGGGCAGTTTTGATCATCAACCACTGTGAAGTCTTTTTTTGCTAGGTTTAAATTGTTGAAAAAGTTAGCCCTCCTTTCTTGTTGTGAACCCGGTATCAGCTCAAAAGTTGGAATTTGTTCTGCACTGCATCTTTCCATCCAGTCGATGACAAAACCCCGTTGCATGTGTGCATGTGTGCATGTGTGCTCGGTTAGAGACATTTTAATCAGTTCTGCTGGAATACTTGAATAATTAAAGCTTAATTCACGGGGGGAAAGAAAGTTAGTCTTACAATCAAGTCTGCATCTCGTAGGTGTCCATTTCTTGTGCCATCTTTTCTTGTTGTGGGCCGTTGAGAGTTGTAGTACGTGAACTTCATTGTTTCAATATCGAACACAAGCAATGTGAAGTGTTTGTAGTGCAAGATAGGTATGAATATCTTGGATGCCGTCCCAATTGCATCATCAAGTTGTGTTTCCATTTTTTGCCGGTTCTGTACAATAGTGGGATTACTAGGACCCCTTTTGTTGATGTCCACCTATTTTTTTCATGCATAAATGAACAAAAATGTGTTAAGCTTGTTTTTCAGATATAGTCACCGTGTATGGACAAAACACATCCATGTGCGTTTTATAGATGCAAGTATGTACTTACAAAAACCGATGTCGAGACATAGCAATTCTGCTTTTGTGTGGGGTCCTCGCGTTCACTTTCTGTGAGGATGTGGACATATGCATCTACTTCAAGCAGTGAGGCTTCTCCCGATCCAAGTATCTCCTTGAAATGCTCCTTGGTAACAAAGACAGAAGTGCGGACATAGCTTGCTTTAGAGTCAACAGTCCACATGACATCCCTGGTTGTAGAAATGAATTTACAAACACACGCACACAACATGATTAGTACCGTTGTTGCAAAAAAAAAAAGAAAAAAAAAGGGAAATGACATGGTATTTTGTTTGTTATTACACTGGCGCTTTCATAAAGAACTTGTTGACGTTCTTCTTGTCTTCTTTAGTCAGCTTGATGTATCCCACTTGCCCTCTCCAGTTTGGACGTTCATTTATGTTTGGCAAGCCATCTTCATCGTCTTCCTCTTCCTCTCGCTCTTCGTTTCTCTTTTACATTCTACTTCCCACCACTGCATCCATCATGAATTTTTGTGCTTTGCTTCCTACACCGTGACTTCATAGACTTGACAACATCTGCAAGGGAACTATTCCATTTCTGCTTCAATATTTTTAAAGCTTCCGCTTTGGCAGTAGATGTTTTTGGGGGCTTCTCCCTCTGAGCTTCCCCACTTGCCTCCAAATTCCCTTCTGGCAAGTCTCCAAACTGCAATACATAGGTAAATAGTCAGCCTTTTTTCATTTTATGGTGGGAATGCAAAGGCACTGATCTGTCTCTACAGAAACAGTATACAGTCCCTGAAGAGACAGATAATTGTCTCTGAAGAGACAACAAACTATTTCCACAGTGACAGCTAACTGCTTCTGCAGTGACAGCCAACTGCTTCTGCAGTGACAGCCAACTGCTTCTGCAGAAGCAGATCACCCACAAAAACACATAATTGTAACTGCAGAGACAGTCATCTAATACTACAATGACAGTCAACTGTTTCTGCAGAAGTACATCGCGATACAAAAACACATAACTGTCAATGCAGAGACAAGTATCTATTTGTAGAATGAAAGTCAACTGTTTCCACAGAGACAGTAATTTATCTCTACAATGATAGTCAACTGTTTATGCAGAGACAATCAAGAGTCCCATTAGAAACACATAACTGTCTCTGTAGAGATAGTAAAGTATCTCTAAAAAGACAGGTTCCTTTTGCATTTGTTGAAAAAAAAAAACACACAGAAACGACGAAAAACTTGCCCAATTTTGAATATTTTCACCAAGTGAGGTTACCAAATGCTCTTCTTCTATCTGTTCCTCTTCTTGGTGTCCGTCCATGCTTGTAGGGGCTTCACTTCTTTCTCCTTTATCCCCATCATTTCGACCATTGCCTATGTTTTCTTGGCCTCCATCACTATCCTCTCTACTTTTTTTTCCTTTTTCTCCAGAGTTGGCATCAACATCATCATCATCATCATCGTTATCATCCCTTTTTTCAGTTTCATCCTCATCATGGTTATGACCTTCTTCGTTTTCTTCTTCTTCTTCTTCTTCTTCTTCTTCTTCTTCTTCTTCTTCTTCTTCTTCTTCTTCTTCTACTTCTTCTTCTTCTTTCTCTACTTCCTTTTCTTCTTCTATTTGCACTTGATCTTCCTGGTTCTTGCTGCTTTCAAAGGCCGCTGTCTGTTGATCCTCCATATCAATCTTCAAATGCGCCTATTCCTTCTGTTTCTTATTCGAGTTGCTCACCCGCCTTCGCTTATATTGGTCCATATCACTCTCGAAAGGCGCCTTTTCCTTCTGGTTCATCTTCGACTTGCTCATCTGTCTTCGCTTATATTTCAGGTCGTCAATCTCTTCTCTCAGGCTTATATTCTCATTTTTCAGTCATTCATTCTCCTCTTTCAACATCTTATTTTCAAGGCGCAATCTAGATCTGATTTGTATGTTCTCTTTCCTAGATTCTGCAAGCTCCTTTATCAATTCATTGGTTTCATTCCGAAAGTGTTGGCAGCACTGATTTATACCAGTAGAAGAAGAAGAGTCAGATCGACCATGCTTTCTTTGATTCGGAGTGGGTGGCTTTGATCTCAGAGGATGTCCAGTTTGTGCCGGTGCAGCTCTTGTCGCTTTGACTCTATCTGGTGTTGTATCCAAGAGAGCACATGTTTCTTGTGGTAGCTGCGTAAAGAACTCATCACTGTCAAGGTTCAATTTATATCGGCTGAACTGATCAGGAGTGCCATCCTGGGGTTCTTGTTTAGCCACCCTGTATTTCTTCTTTATCAGGCTGTCCACATTTGCTGTTGCTGCCATTTTTTTCTCAGCTCTTGCCCTTTTTCTGATCCTTTCCTGCACCATTTCTTGTGACTTTTTGAGCTCCTCTGGGTCTTCTATCTTTGGCACGAGCTCTAAATCAAGGTCGATGGCTAGGTCGTAGTCTTCACACATGAAATTTTCCACTGCGCCTTCCATCAGCAAAATAGCAATCAACAATTTAGTAATTTCATCAATTTAGGGAAATATAACTACATAATTCTAGGCAGGAGCACTATTATACCATGATTGCCCCATTTCGGATTTTCTCGGCGTTCACGTTGTTGAAGTTTTGTATGTTCCATCGACACACCTCTGGTTCCATGTCTTGTGTCCCATGAAGTGGTTTGATCTTAAGGTTGGACTTCTGAAGCACCCACTACTGCAAATATGAAGGAAAAATAACTTTTAAAAAAATGCAGATGACACATTGAATCTACAGGAGACAATAAGTGTCCCTACAGAGACAGTTATATGTTTTTCAAAGGCAGTCATCTGTTACATCAGAGACAGTAAATTGTTTCTACAGAGACAGCCAACTGTTTCTGCGGAAGCAGATTGCCTTAAAAAAAATACTACTCCAACCTTACCATCAAAATTGGCGTACAGCCGCCTATTGTTGACTGTTGCACACGCGCAACCGTTGACACACGTGCTTTGTGGACATTGGAAAGCAAGCATTGGTGGATTGCGTGAGCCCAATTGTGGTTGTTGATGCTCTCCACCGATTCACATACCTTGATGAGGTTCCAAGGCACTTTTTGGCTTGAGTTGGCCAGCAATAATGTGACTAGCAGGTGCAAAATCAACAATGAGGCCGCATTCTCAGCCGCTTGGTCCCCTTCCATTGTTAAGGCTTGAGTTATCTTGGCTTTCAACATTGTAAGTGTTATTCTAACACTCGGGCCAACGTCAAAGTAGTCTTCAGCCAATTTGCAGTCCCCAATCTGGCTTCTTTTGGAATTTGTGCTCTTTGGCACATCCAGGCCCCCAGAGTTTTGGATATCAAATAAGTTCACAACATCTTCAACAATTGGGCGGCAGAATCCATTAGCAAACCAGAACGCTCTAGCTTTTGTATCCCATAGCTTCGACATATCACATATGATGCGATCATTCTTTTGCAAATCAAGGCGCTGCTCCAGAAAGGTCTTTAACAGTGTCTTGAAGGGAGTCTGATACAGGTACTCATCCACCTTTGGCTTTGCATCCAGCACCAATTTTAAGTTGTTGACCAAATTTCCAAACGACTTTAGGGAACCTCTGATTTGAGCATATCCCAAATTATTTTGGTGGCCCGTCAAGCTAGGCATTTGCTGTTGTTCTTGTTCCAGCTCTATTCCAGCCATTTTGTCGTGTGGAATTAAAGCAAAGTCCTCATTTGAACTTGTGGGTTCTAAGTGTTGCAGTTGTGTTTGCATTTGTGTTATGGTACGTTTAGCTTTATTCTTTGATGCCATCTGCAATGCAAATAAAAAGGATTGGGTAAGTAGATGCGTGAATATTTGTTGGTATTTTTTGTTTGGATTTTTTGAATACTTTAATGTCTCTGCAGAGACACATAATCGTCCCTGCAAAGACATTTTACCGTCTCTGCAAAGACACTTTACCGTCTCTATAGGGACGGTCATCTGTCTCTGCATTGCAAACAGAAACACATGACTGTGCCCAGAGACACACTTGACTGTCTCTCAGATAAACCAAACTCATGAAGCGTAGAAGCCTAAAAATAATCGAAAGCTAGCAACAACAGGGCGAGACTTGAAAAAACTATCGGACATTCAAGATTGAAAATCTAGCAAATCCTAGAATCGAACACATTCAAAATTGTGCAATAAGACCCACAAATACTCGAAATGCTTTGAAAACCCAGGAAATGCATGACCAAAAGAAGAATCAAGACAAAGTAAAAGCAAAACGAGTGTAGTACCTATAATATGGTCCACGAATGGCTCCGAAATGACTTGAGGCGTTGATTCGAGTTGCCGGCGACTTTTGGACTTGCTGTAGGTTGCTTGCGACGGCGAAGACGGTGTCGATGAGAGAGAGAGAGAGAGAGAGAGAGAGAGAGAGAGAGAGAGAGAGAGAGAGAGAGAGAGAGAGAGAGAGGGAAAGCGGGGGATTTTCGAAGTAGTTTTTGACAACGAGTGGGGGGAGTGAACAGTTTTGGTATGTTTTCCTTAATTTTGGGCACGTGTCATCATATTATCTGTGTAAGGCCGCTGTTGTACGTGGTCATCATCCTGAGTGGGGAGTTATTTTACTTTCTGTCACTAAAGAGACAGGTTACTGTCACTACAAGGACAGATTACTGTAAAATGGGGACAGATGACTGTCTCTCAAGAGACGGATGACTGTCTTTATTTTTCCAATTCTTGTTTTAGAAATTTCGATTTTACTATCTCAGGAGAGACAATTGACTGTCTCTGGAAACATAGTTGACAGTGCCTGTAGAGACAGATTATTGTCTCTACAGAGACCATTGGTCAGAGCAGCAACAATTTCCCGCACCACCACCATTTTTGCGCAGGGGGCGGCGATGTCTTTCTGGAATCGGAAGATCTTAACCTTGCCGATTCTAACCGAAACGGAATAGATCAACGAGGACGTCGAGGCAAACAAGGGGGACGACCCACGGCGGAGATCCGCGGAGATCGGGAGAGATAGGACCCACAAAGCTATCGTCGTCGTCCGCACAAAGATTGCGCTGTTGGGCAGGAAGTTAACGCGCCGTTAGCGGCTTTTAGGGTTTACTTGTGACAGCTGTCACTTTTTGGATTAAACAGATATTTAAGATCTTTTAAGGTTTTTTTTGGATATTTAAGATCTTTTGAGTACTTTTTTTCTAGTCAATTTTATTTAGTAGTTTTTGTTTTCTATCTTTCCCTTTCCAATTTTTTGTTGTCTGTTAATTTTCTATGCCTTTAACACATGTTCATAAGAGCATTTATAGTGGATTCCCTATATTAATTTTTAAATCAAGTTTGATATAAATTTTGATAAGAAGTGCTCCAGTGGATTCCTCATATTTTTTTTTGGGGTTTTTCCCCCCCCCCCTTTATTTAAAAAAGAGGGGGAAAAAAATAAGAGGGGGTTTTTTGGTTTTTTTTTTTTTTTTTTTTTTTTTTATTTTAAAAAAAAGGGGTTTTGTGTTGTAGGAATCTTTATTTGGGTATGATTGTGTAAACTAGAAGTAGGAAACCTAATGGACTATGTATTAGCTAAAGCCCATTCCTATTGGGATTGGTGGAAACCCTAGCTTGTTTCCCTATAAATAAAGGCACTACGAAGGAGGACAACACACCTCTCTTCTATTCATCTATTCTATTCTCTCTTACTAACGATTCTCTGTCTCTAAGGCTTAGCAATTCATTATTACTGCAACACGTTATCAGCACGAAAGTTCTACTGCTGCGCGTTTGGAGATTGACGAATCCCCGTTCGAGAGTTCACGAAATTAACCGTTCATCCAACCGAATCCAATCACCAAGTAAATATGATTTTACCTTTTGAATTTTATGATTTGATGAGTTGATTATGTTTCACAAATTATCAAGTTGGATATGGTTGAAATAATATGTTGAAACAAAGAAGGAATATCGGATTAGGGTTTCTCAACAAGGTTCGGCAGCTCCTGCCGAACGCGCGGCAGCGCCCAAACAAACGTTCGGACGCCGCCCCCGAACGACACGCGAGCTCGCCCAGGAAGCCGCGAGCTTCGTCGTTCGCGATCGCCGTTTTCCGACGTCTGGGGCCATCGCCGACGACCTGCAGTCGTCACCGCGAGCCATAGGCCGTCCCTGAAGGACCGCCGAGCGCCGTCATCGCCGATACCCGAGAACCCAGGAGGTTCCATTCGGGTTTGATCGCGAAACCGCGACAGCCGCCGCAGACACCCCCAATTCAGATGCCGATCGATCCCGGAGCGGAGCTCGGATCGATGGCGCGTCCTCTGTGACGCCGTTGCCTCGATCCCTCACCGGAGTCCGCCGCCGTTTCGACGGATTCCCCGATCTCACCGATCGGGTTTCGCTTTGGATCCGTTCCTACGCCGCCACAGTGGGCCCTGCAGGCCTCCATAGTGCGCGACGGAGTCGCAGCGTCGAGCCCATCACGCTCCGCCACTCCTCGTCGCCGGAACCAGCATCGAACGCTGTCGGAATCGATGAATTCCGTTCGGCTTTCCCCACAGGTCAGACCGGCCGGGCCAGACCCGGGTCAGACCGAACCGGTCCGTGAACCGTGGGCCCAAACCCATTGGGCCTGACCCCCAATCGGATCTGGGCTTTCGTAGCCACCAGATCTGTGCCTTTGCTGCCCTTCTTTTCTTTGTCCAGCAATGGGCTTCTAATAGCCCTGGGTCCAGCAGACCCATATTTTGATATCCAGTGGGCCTGATGCCCATATGCTCAGTAAGCATATCAAAACGGATCCCGAAGATCCTAGACCATCAGTTGTTTATGTTTTTGTTGAAATATTTGTATATATATGTGTGTGTATATATGTGTGTGTATGCAGGATTACATGAACCCGAAGTTCATTAGGAAAACCTCGAACCCGAAGTTTCGAGTGTATGTGAAATATGAAACCTGAAGTTTTTAGATTCCTAAAAATGTAATCATACGAATCATAACCCGAAGTTATGAGCTATAACCTGAAGTTATACGCTATAGTAAAACATAACATGTTGTAACCCGAAGTTAGCATGTTATATCCGAGTTATGTTATAGAACATGAAGTTCTTGAATGTTACCTTTCGTAGATGCTTTTACCTGAAGTTAATAAGCACTACCAACATACTCGATCCTGCATGTCCACATATTGTTTGTTTATTTGTTCCCTTGCATTTCCTTTCGTATGTTTGTATTCGTTTGAAATTGCAGGTACAATTGAACCTGAAGTTCATATTAAGTCTCGACCCGAAGTTTCGAGCGTGGACTATCATAGAAACCTGAAGTTTCGAACCTGAAGTTCCTAAAACATCACCACACAAAGTCATAACACAAAGTTATGCGCTATAACTTGATGTTATATGCTATGAGTCTACGACTCAATGTTACATGTTATAAAACCTGAAGTTTGCATGTTACAACCTGAAACCATGTCATAGAACTTGAAGTTCTTAAGTTGTTGAATGTAGATTTTGTCTAAAGCTCTACTAACACAACGTGTTCCCTCCTTACCCGAAGTAAGGATGTTGGAAGCACATATTGATCACCCCGAAGATGATCTACGTACTTGCCTGAAGCAAGACATGATTGGAAAAACTTATGCTCTCATGACTTGAAGTCTATGATTGAGTATAGTTCTAAAGTTTATGGAATCTGATCTTTCCGTTAGCTTTACAAGGATGACTTGACCAAGAATGATCTCCTGCAGAAGATCATGCCTCTAATGTGCTCCTGCAGTAGCAATATAGAGAGCAAAAGGTTACCAAGTCCTTAGATCTGGTTACTACTTTGTTGTTTGCTGAAAAGAATAACATACTTGTATCCACTCGCTCAAAACGCTCCCTTTGCCTGAAGCAAATGCTAAGCGATTTCTGAAGCTCAAACCGCTATCCTTTGGCACATGTCTGATCGGCCGGGCCGACCCGGATCAGACCAAATGCCCTCCCACCATTAGGGGGAGATAAGATCATTCCTGAAGAATGAATAATGGCGTGAGTGGACATTAGGGGAAGGCTCAACCTACCCAAAACCAAGATTAGCCAATCATATGCTATCACTATTGTGGTACAACCATTGATCTCGCACGTGTCGTGCCCCCATCAATGTCGTTGATGAGTACCCTTCTGATAGGCAACCAATGAGACATGGAATGGCTCCGTTTAGCCGAAACAACTTGAGAGTACTGATTCCCGTTAGAATCTAAATCCAAGTTTTGGTGTTTGTTTTAGTATGTGAACATCGTTATTGAATATCAATTAATTGAATCAACTGGAACCTGCAGTTTCCTAAATTACGTGACCGATTTCAATTAATTCTCGTTACGGTATGCTTAGTGGGAAGTTAGTAGTCTGGCAGACTGTGCGATCACATATGCACATTATTCTCCCCGAATGGAGATACTCCCTGAATGGAGATATATCCCCGAATGGATATATATTTATAACTTCATACCTAAACGAAGACCTATATTGGCCTTACACTCACATGGTTCCCGAAGAACGTTATGGAGTCTTAAGGATATTCGAATGAACGATTACCACACTGAAACCTCTGAAGAGAATGGAAAGGACTATCTTTGCATTAAATCTTTCCTATACGTCAGAAAACGTATATTGGAAAAGTTAGAGCGCCTACCTAATGGATTGTATCGCACAACCATTTGCTCTATGGAAGCACATCTTGTGGCCGGCTTGAAGTCCGCCGAAATCGATGCTTCCTCGCTTTGGCATGACCGTTTGGGATACCCAGGTCACGACATGATGACCCGGATTCTGGAAGAATCACGCGGACATCTCCTAATGTCGAATAAGGTCCAGAACATTAAGACTTTATGCCAAGCATGATCGTGGGAATACTCGACCATCCCCTGCAAAGATACTTTATGCACTCCTTCTTTTCTTCAGCGGATTCAAGGGAATATTTGTGGACAATTCCAACCAATACACGGACCATATAAAGATTTCATGGTTTTGGTTGATGTACCGATTCGTTGGTCACACGTCTTTTGTCCACACGAAACGCTGCATTTGCTAAACTCTTGACCCTGATTGAGGGCTCACCACCCCAGTTATCCGTTGTAGTCTGGAAGATTGGATAACGCCAAAGAGTTTATATCGAAGTCTTTCGATGATTATTGCAGTCCCTTAGGATTGAGATTGAACATGCAGTTCCCTATGTTCATACTCCAAATGGTCTTTCTGCGTGGGACTATGCAATTCTGCATGCAGCTATATTGGTCCGCCTGAGGCCCATCTCCACCCACTCTTGTTAAGCGTTACAGTTGGATACTGGGTACGAGCATGATTCACCGTACTTACGCAAATTTGGGTGTGCAGTTTTATGTGCCAGTTGCGCCGCCGCAACATACCAATATGGGTCCTCAATTGGTAATGGATTCCCATCTATTTGAGCTTTTACGAGCCATTGACAGGCGATCTCTTTCTCGCAACATTTGCGAATAGTCACTTTGATGAGACAGTCTTCCCGCCGTTAGGGGGAGGAAAGAACGTCAACGTTCCTGAAGAACGGCTTGAATTGACTTGGACTTACCCACTCTGTCTCGTCCTGATCCCTGAAAACAAGTGACGAGATCATACATACCAGCTGCAAACAAGCCTGTAATGAAAGACGTCCCCGTAGGGCGCAAAGTCATCCCCAAAGGATGCAACGTCCTGTATGACGTTCCGTTCCTGATGAACGGAGTTCATCGGCGGCTAGCCAATCATCTGTCTTCGGCCAGAAGCGAGGCAGATTCAGTTCGAAGGATTCACTCCCCGGAAGTGGAGAATTATGGTACAATCGAATCCTATCGCCATCTCAACCGATCCAAACTCATGAATTGCGCAGGATTATGGAAGTGTCCTGGGAGACGTCCCAGGGTGATACCCCAAATCCAAAACTCCTGAGAACCAGAAGTTCTTGGTCCGGATGAGGTTATGGAATCGAGATGAGAATATCATAGATGATATCTTTGCTTAAAGCAGTGGCCACTGAATCACAAAGTGCGACGATATCGAACCGCGTTCCGTTGATGAAGCACAACGTTGAACTGATTGGTCAAATGGAAAGAAATAGTGCATGTTGAATTATGTTCCTTAGTAAAGCAAAAAGTGTTTGGACCTGCAGTTCCCACACTTTCCAATGTGAACCCTGTAGGTTACATGTGGATCGTAAGGAAGTGTAATGAGAAGAATGAAACAATGCAATGTAATGCACGCCTTCTGGTGAAAGGCTTCTCTCATTTGCCCTTACATTGATTACAAGGAAATATATTCCCGTGCAAAGGACGTTACACGTTCCACTACCTTATCAGTTTGGTAGTTTCCCAAAGAACTGAATATGCAGCTCATGAATGTGGTTACTACATATCTCTATTGGGATCTTGAGATATACATGAAAGTTCCTAAAGAACTTGAGATAACTCGATACTACCTCGGCCTGAAGCTCGAGAGTTGAAATGATAGCATCATCGTGCATCAATCGAATTACATCCAGAAGATGTTGCGTCGCTTCATTGGAGATAAAGCGATGCCTTCGAGTACACCCATGGTTGTCCGTTCGCTAGATGCCTAGCGTGATCCATATCGTACTATGGAGGATGATGAGCCGATATTGGAGCCCGAAGTCTCATATCGAGGTACAGTTGGCGTTTATTGTACGTAGCTCAATGCACTATGCCGGACATCTCATTTGTTGTGAATGCGTTAGCTTGGTTAAGCGATGCGTCTACACGCTACCACTGAATTGGTATTAAAGACATCTTTCGCTACCTTAAAGGTACTGCGAATATGGGATCATCTATCCCTACGCATCCCATGATGGATTACCTCTCTTAGATCCACGAAGTGATGCTTGCCTTGTTAGTTATGCTGACGCCGGTTACTTATCAAACCCGCACAAGGCACGTTCCCAAGTTGGTTATGTCTTTACCATAGGGAACACCGCAATATCTTGGAGGTCTATGAAATAGACTCTTGTTGCCACCTCTTCAATCCACGCCGAGCTCATCGCGTTACATGAGGCCACGCGTGAAGGTATTTGGCTACGATGCGTTATCGAGCACATACGGCATACTTATGCTTTGTCTTCTGTTAGTGGAGTCCCCATGATTCTCCATAAAGACAATGCCATTTGTATTGACCACTGAAGAAGGGATTTATCAAAGGCGACAATACTAAGCATATTGCCCTGAAGTTCTACTTCATACATCAGCAAAAGCATCAGAAGTTTGAAGTCAAGCAGATTTGTTCCCGAAGACAACCTCGCGGATATCTTCACCAAATCTTTATCGAAGTCTACCTTTCCAGAAGCTTCTTCGAGGTATTGGATTGCGTTTACTATTTGATTTACAACGTTTGTAGTCTTCAGGGGGAGCATTGTCGAATTCAGGGGGAGTATCCCGAAGTATACTCACTTGACCTTAATGTACTCTTTTTCCCCTTAGCACAGGACAACTTTTTCCCACTGGGTTTTGTTGCCTGGCAAGGTTTTTAACGAGGCACCCACATCGGGTTGGTCATACCTCTGTACGCTTTTAGTGTCGACAAATGCATGCTCACTTTTTCCCCTTCGCCTTTGGTTTTTTCCCATTGGGTTTTCCTTTGGCAAGGTTTTAGTGTTAGCATTCTTCCCATGGATTCCCCGTTGACTCATGTTCCTCCGAGTGCCTGCCGCAACGACTTCATCAACCGCCTACGCTATTTGTCCGAAGATCTGATGCGCCTACTTCTTGAGTTCTCCACACTCAAGGGGGAGTGTTGTAGGAATCTTTATTTGGGTATGATTGTGTAAACTAGAAGTAGGAAACCTAATGGACTATGTATTAGCTAAAGCCCATTCCTATTGGGATTGGTGGAAACCCTAGCTTGTTTCCCTATAAATAAAGGCACTACGAAGGAGGACAACACACCTCTCTTCTATTAATCTATTCTATTCTCTCTTACTAACGATTCTCTGTCTCTAAGGCTTAGCAATTCATTATTACTGCAACAGTTTGGTAATTGTTTTTTGTTGTTAGTTTTTCATTAAAAAAAACTAACAAGTGAGTTTTTATTTTTATAAGCTAAAAAAAACAGCATACACCTATTTTTTTCCTCCTGTTTTTCAGAAAAAATTATAAACTAAAATAAGTTACCAAACAAGTTTTAAATTTTTTTTAGAAAAATAAAAATTGCAAACTAACAGAAAAAACTAAAAACTAAAAATTAACAAGAAATTAATTACCAAACGGGCACTAACATTCTTTTAACATTGCCATCTATACAAACTATCTAAATTTCAATTAATTAAAGTTTAATAATCTACTTAAAATCAAATATTCAAAGTTAGAAAAAAATATAGAGGAGCCGGTGAAATCGCCTTAATGGCAAGACTCTTTAATTTGACATTATAGTCAAACTTAATGAAAAAGCTACGATGTCCATTGTAATTGCTCTAAGGAAGTTAGCAATATGACCTATGTATAGCAAATTTTAATTAAATGACTTCAATAGATCATGCCGCTTCATGTTTGCTACACCTTGTCATCACAATTATAGTGCCACAAAAACCCTAAACACATTTTCTCTCCCAAAAGCCCCAAAACCAGAGACTCCCACGCCTCGCCGCCGCTGGCCCCTTGGCTTGTCTTGGGGTCCGCCGACCACTCTTCCCACCCTTTCTCCTCCGATTTGATTCTCTCTGCTGCCGCTGCTGGTGTAGCTGTCCGGTTTCCTTTTACTTTCCTCTTCTTTTTTTTTTTTTCCTGTTTTTTGCAGGCAACCATCTGCTCCCATGGCACCGCCTCTCGACCGGATCTCTGGCGCCACCGCCGCTGCTTGTGTTGATCTTCTTCCGTGGAGGGCTCTTTGGTGTTCCGAAAATGGAGGTCGCGGGGCCGACAGGGATCGCCTGCAGCTTGGCTTCCGTATGGCCGATTGGGCTGGGCCCAATTGGGCTAGGCTGTCTTTGGTTGAGAGCTGGGCTTGGGCCCTCTTTCGGTGCCTAATGTTTGCTGGAATAAAGGAGAATCGATTGTTTGCTGTCGGTCGCTTCTATGTTTTGATTAGAGTTCTTAGTCCCGAATTAAGGAAATTATCAGTTTGTTGAGTTCAATAATTATCAGATCGCTTATTTTTATTTGGTATGTTTGTGATGCGTTCCATCTAGTTGCGGCTGGTGTAATTTTGGTTCCGATTGGTTGATAGGCATCGGATCTCGATGTTGCCTTGCTTGACCAGCGTTTTTCAGGTTTCGGGTTCAGCATGTTCAGATGTCACTCGATCTAGTGGCGGCTTGTGCAGTGGGTAAGATCTAGTGGCGGCTCGTGCAGTTTCGGGTTTCCCTTCTGCCATGCTTGGCCGGTTTGTTGGCTTAATCCGACCTAGTGGCGGCTTGTGCAGTTGTTAGATTCAGATTCCTTGAAGGGCTTCAGGATTCAGGTTCACCATGCTTTGCCGGTTTAGTTGTTAAGTTGGTTTATTAGTTAAGATGTCCTTGTAAAAGATGTAGTTAATCGGTCAAGTTTATCTTTTCCGGTTGTACTGATGCCTTATCTAACGAGTTGGCTTGCTCTTGCTACCTAGTTGCAATGAAGTTATGGGTCCTGTTAGAGCATTTCCACCGAAAGTAGGCAGGCAAGAGGCAAAGGCAAATCAGAGGGAAAAAAAATTGCCTTTGTTCAAAATTGGTTTTCCACTGGTGTAAAAATTGCCCGGTACTGTAGAAATTGGTCAGGCAAGAGGCAGGCAAAAAGGCAGAAAACTGCCTGCCAAGCTGCCTGAAGGCAGTTGACGTCAGCCACCTGCCGCTGCCCCTTTTGTTTTTTAGATCACGCGCGTTTTAAAGCCCATACCCCCACTATCCAACAATATATCCGGCAGCCCACTCATGCGCTACCATGTGGCAGCTTACACAACCGCTCAACACATTTTCGTCGGTAACTAGTCCAATTCAACTCCGAAACTGATTTTGTCTTCGCCGACACGCTTGTATCGTCGAGTGCTTCGCATAGAGTCCAATATTGAATAATTACAAATGAATTTATAAATAGTAATTGCCCTTTCCCTTGCCTTTTGCGGGTGGAACCAAAAACGAAAGGTGATTAATATTATGGTGGGCCAACCATGAATAGTACCTGCCTTTTGGGAATATTCCATGCCCTTTGTCTCTTGCCTTGAGGCAAAGGGTGGAAATGCTCTTAGGAGTATAGGCATTCCTTGTTCGGTCGATGTCTGATTTGTACTCCTTTGTTTGGTTTTGCCAAACGCTTTTATAATATATTTCTGTTGATAAAAAAAAAATGTTTGCTACACCTTAACGTTTGTGAGATTTAATTGAACTACTAAATTGACAAGTCACATTATTAATTTTGGACAACAAACTTGTTATAGATAAAATCTGATGTGTAACCATTTATGTACTACTTATGCCAGCAAAAAAACATATGTACTACCTACATGTTTGTCATTCATAGACACGTGTTTTGTATACACAACTGTGTTTGCATTTGTAGAAAATTGTGTATGAGATCATAGATAATTGTGTTTGTATTAGTATACAACTGCATATGCAATCACAAATTGTACTCAACAATAAGTATCTCAAAATGTAGATCCTGCTTTCTACGAATCCATAGGTGAAAACAAATTGTCATTCTAAACTATAGATCAAAAGTTTGATCAATTTTAACCAGTAAAACATCAAAAAAATGATTGAGTTTATTGATAAAAAGCCTAGTGCATAGTGATAACAAACTACAAGCGTTTCACGGCTACTTCAACTAGACTTTAACTATCATCTCAACCTAATCAGTCAACTAAGTCCAATTATGTGTAGAGACCACCTAGCCTATCCTTTATTCAATCTAGGTCATACCAAATAATACAACAATTTAATTGGTCGAAACTGGTCCCTCTGCTGGAAGGATCGCAAAGGCAACCTCTTGAGCAACCTACATCACTTTCCCCTTCTTGTTTTGGCTATAGGATAGCCAAGTTTATGTTGGAATTCTGAATGTTTTGTTCCATAGTTTTAAAAGCAGTTGTATTTTATGATTTTGGTTTAGGCTTAAGAAATTATTGGACTTGGTTTAACACTAAGTTTTATGCACTTATATTTAAATAAGATGGAGGTACAATTCTTCAATTCAAACATAAAGGTGCATTCTTTAGAGGAGATACCTCTTTGAAAAAGTATTAGAGTTCCTATAAAAAGAGGAAAGCCCTTAGCCCAAATCAATAAGAAAGAAAAATTGCTTTCACGTGAAACTTCATTTTTTCAAACCTGCACAGTCCATTAGAGAGGAGAACATAGAAATTTTTTGGGTCCAACTTACTGGTGCTGAAACCGTAGATTATAGATAGGTGAATCCTGTGAGATGGACGCCCATGGAACTACAAGCACTGAGTAAGGGTGAAATCTTGTCATAAGGACATTGATTTTATACACACCTCTATCTTCCGTTCACGAATGTATGTTTTCTATTCATACTTGTAGATTTCATTACTTTACTTTATTGCTATGAAATTCTTATCTACTTGATTGTTCCCAAACAGTTTCATCTACTCGGCTCTGTAGAATACGAGCCCGATTTATGTGTAAAATTTGTTGAAGCATTCAGAGAAACATTAGCATTGTCCATTGCAACTAATGGAAGAATGAAGCTTTCAAGAAAAAGGAAGACAACCCCTCTTTGAGCCACCTTGAGTGACATCCAGCACCTCAGACCCACCAAGCTTCTTACCACCATGACGTGCTACCGAGCCTCAGCAGAAGACCCATAATGTGGCCTTTCACACCCATGGGGATGCTTGAGAGATGATCTTATCATCTTCTTTGTACAACCATGAGGAGTGCCCATCACCATCAAACATAACCAAATCTTCCCGCAAGCCCCAGGACCACAACACGTGGATCATAATCTGCTATCCCCTACTCATTTAGATGGTCCAAATACCTCTTCTCACTGACCTAACCAAATGTTCCCTCCAACAAATTATGGCTCAGCATCCAAACTTGCATAGGAATTTCGCTCAAATGAGCATTTTTCAACAATTTCTACCCAAGATATGTGGGCAGCTCGGGGCAATTCTACCCAGAACAATTTACTATTTACTTTTTACATTTATGCCCCTCAGTTTTTATTTTGCATATCCGCCTCAAGTTCTGCCTTTTTCGTCTTCTCTGTCTCTGAGTCGTGTCATCGTCATCTTCACCAATTATCGTCTTCACCTCAATCAGTCATCTCTTTCATCTTCACCAATCATTCCATGGCCAATGTCGAGCGATCCGAAGTGGAGGAGCTAGCAGTGGTCACCCAAGCTGAGCCACAAAGCAAACTTTCGACAACACCTTTTTGAAGCACAAGCAAGCTTTCGCAAGTGACATTGAAAAGGTGCAAAGGTGGAAATATATTCTTAGCTTGAATTCAGAGGTAGATTTGAAGGGAAATTCATGGCAGGAGATATGAGGCAACACTTCCTTCATCGCCAAGTTCGTCGTCGAAGGTGTTAATGGGTTCTTTGATTTCGTGTCTATATATTGATGTGATGCTAATAATCTATGATTAAATTGTTCAAATTGAAATGGGTTCAGGACTCAGAGTATTGTTGAAGATAATCATGATGATAGTGAAACAGACAAGGGCGGATCCAAGGGTGGTCCTCGGTGGTACCGGGACCACCCAAGCTTCTAAAAGCCTCCATGAATTTAAGTAGAGAGAAGGGGGCGCGGAAGAAGAAGAAGAGGGTATTGTGAAAGCAGGACCACCCAAACTCCTGAAATCCTCCATGGGTAAGAAGAAATAGGGCGTAGAGGAAGAAAGAAGGTGTGCGGCGGTGGAAGAACCAGCGAGCGGCGTGTGAGGAAGAAGATGAGCCGCTAGGTAAACAAGGGCATTGAGCCTTTAGGCGTGAAAATCTATGTTTTTTTTATGAAGTGAAAAATTTATGCCGCCAAAACAACATGTCAGACTTATGGAGATGAAAAAAAGGAAAAAAAAATTGAAAGCATGGAAAAGGAACCCGGCCCACACAAACACCCACCACCCAATTTTTCAATTTCTCCCTCTAGACCTATAGGTTTGTCAATTCTTTTTGAGCTACTATTAATTTAATAATCTTGCTACGAAAATGGTAGAGAAAGAATCTCATAAAACATATCCATATCTATCAGTTCTAATTGCATCAATGAAGAAAATATTTGTTACTAAGAATATTGTGAGAACTCAACTTCATAATAAAATGGAAGATCAATGATTGAGTGACTACATAGTTGTTTATATTAAAAAAAATATTTTCTCTTGTATTGAAAATAAAGTTATACTGCAACATTTTCAAAATATGTCATTTTATCGGTGCCCTTTGGGTAGGTATTATGTACCTGGTTTATGAACTATTGTATCATCTTTTGGTTTAAAAAGCATTTTTGATGGAAATTTTTTTATATAAACCTTTTACATTAGGACCACCCAACTTATGAGTCCTAGATCCGGCACTGGAAACAGATCTTGATGGGTTTGAGAAGACAAAGGAGGGCAGATTTGCAAAAACTATGACTGTAATATAAGGGTTCTACGGGTATTATGGTAATATACGGGTACTACGATTTAAATATACATTAGATTGCAACTGTATGGGGTACTATGTAAGAACCATAGTACCCTTAAAGTTACCTCATAGTTACCATAGTTATATTATAGTTACATTATAGTTCAAAGGGGCTTGGGCAACAAATAACAAAAATTTGTGCTTAGTTTAGAAAACAAAAATATGCCCTCACATTTTGGGAAGAAATTTCTATAAGTGTTTATTTTAGCTAATTTCCCAACCCAACTCCAACACCACACCAGTTGCCATCGGCCCCAGCGTCACTCTCTATCCCAATCTTCAATACCACCCTAGTCCCCACATCATCATTGGGCCTAGCCTCAGGCCCCAACCCCTTTTGAACCTCTAGCCCAAGCCGTACTTCTAACCTGGCCCATATCTCAGCCCAATACCACTTGTCAACCCAATTAGGGTTTTTATTTCCCTATATACCCTTGCTGCCATCAAAATGACCACTATTGGAGACGTCATCATTGTCGCTGATCCACACTCATACCCTGTTAGGGTCTTAGAATCCCTAGCATCCCTAACCACGCCGCTTTATTGGATTGAAGGGACCTCATGGCCCCCTCCAACGCCTTTTTTACATGGACAATTGGCCAACTTGTGATCAAAGTTCGCAACAAACACATCTTTGTTGAAGTAATTATTATTCCTATTGTTGAGATTACTGATGCATACTTGATGCTCTTATATAATGGTTTGGACTTTGAAGAAATATCCGATCCAAATTACTAGAAGAAATAAAGACTTAAGTTTGGTATTAGGTTCGAACTATTAAGCTCGTGCAAGCCCATCTCTTATTAGAAACAACTCAAACCAAACTCGACTTTCAAAAAAATTAAACTATCCAAACTTAAGCATAATAATTTTACGTTTGAGGGTCGTTTACAATTTTGCAACGCAAAATAGAGTCACAAGTTCAGAGTCATTTACTGATTGAAGGAGAAAAGTGAAACATAAACTTAGGGCTGGGCTCGGTTTGGGTCGGTCGAGAGTGAGCCCAAACATGAGTCCCGAATCGGTTGGATGGGTAAGAGAAAATTTAGAGGGAGAACCGGATCGGCAGAACTGGGAACCCAAATTTTCTAAAACTCGGATGTTTGGGTCGAGACGGGTTGGGATCGGGATTTACCGAGAACTGGGTATTCCCATCAGTAACTGACTTGCTAACTTCAGTGAACCTCAATCAAATCACAAGAAATTCACAATCAATTCAACTCAATTCACAATCTAGGAATGGTGGAGATCGGTCTCATCGAAGCCGGTGATGACCTCCTTGACAAAGTACCGGGTGTGACTGAAGTAGCCTTTCTCTCTGACCAACAACGATGACTTGGCTGAGTTTAATGGCACTTGGGTGGTTCTGCGGCGGCGTGAGGTAAGAAGATTGAAATACAGTTGCCTAGCAGAGACGCCAGTGCTAGTTGTTGGATGTTGGTTTTGGCTTCAGGGTTTTCGACCAAAAAAAAACAAAAAACAAAAAAAAAACCTTAAAGGGACAAAAAAAACCCTGCTGATTGATCAAAAGATTTGAGGATTTGGGAAATTGGGGTTTGGAAAGATTGGGTAAAAGATTGGGCAAATTGATCGCGATGGTCCCTTCTGTTGCAGAGGCGATGAGGATCGATAGTCATTCAACATTTGATGGGAGGAGAATTGACTTTGGGATTTGGGTTTTTGGAGCTTCAGGTGAGGTGAGGGAGAGGAGGTGGGTTGGATTTTCGGAGCTGCATGTGAGGGAAGGAGGCGGACAAAAATGAAGAGGAGGGAGGTGAGGGGGGAATGGAAGAAATGCATTAAGGTTTTTTAGGGTAATATAAAATTTAATATTAAAATTAATTATAAATTTATAATACCGTGTCTGGTCTGGTGACCCGGCGAGTTTGTATTTCAGGAATTGATCCCGATCCGATTGAGGTTGGTTTGGATTTCCGATATTGATTCCATTGACTTTTTGGTCAACCAGTAAATTTCGGTTCAATTTTTGGTACGGTTCTAGGGCGGTCCAGAATTTTTTGGTCCGAATGGTCAGCCCTATAAATTGAGAGGCAGTCCCGTGAGTAACAAAATAAGACAAAAAATAACGTAAAATAAGACAAAAAATAACCTACAAAGAAATTCATGGCCCAAAAAAAGGAAAAAAATCTAAAAAGAAAAAGGAATTAGACAAATAAAAATTAAAAGCTACACCACCATATCTTTTATTTTCTTTCTTATTACAATTTCAATTTTTTTTTTCAATAGCCTCAATGCAGACATGCATGCACTCTAGATTTTCCTTTATTAATTAAGGCTTTTTATTTGACCATTTTTCCTCTTATTTGGAGTTAGTTTTATGTTTCTAAGTACGAATATTTTATTCAGAAAAATACAATTTTTTTTTTTTGCCAGCTAGAAAAATACAAATTTAACATTGGTATACTTAGCTTTAAGCGCATTCCGATGCAACTTTCACTCTGTAGCCCGACTCTCCCTCTTTCTCTCTCCCTGTTTCTCTCTCTCTCTCTCTCTCTCTCTCTACAAACGACCGCCCCTGCAGCACAGCCATCAGCCATGGACAACCCACAAGAGAAGAAGGCTGCGGACATGCAGTCTCTATTCTCAGGTTCCGTTTTGTTACCCTTTCATCTCTTTGCTGATAATTTTTTTTGTGGGTTTACGCTTTTGCAATCGATTTTGGTCTTCTGGATACTAACGGATTGCTGGGTTCGACAATGTATGTTCTGAGAATATTAATTTGCCTCTGACTTTGCGTTTCTCGTATTTTGCTTTTTTTTTTTTCATTTTTTTTTTCAGACTATTTGTTTGTGGGTTTTGGGTTTTTGATTTTTGGTTTTTGATTCTTTAATTGAAAAAGACAAGCACATTTGACTCATGGCTGCGTGCTTTGCATATTGGAGACATTTACCCTTTAAGAGACCAGACTGGTTTGCAGGGCTTTTGTTTGTCTGCTCTTGAAAAATAATTAACTCATTGGCAGTGTTTCAAAAAGCGCTCTAGGCGGGCGCCTAGGCGCCGCCTAGGCGTTAGGCGGACACCGGACGACTCGATTTTCCTAAAATCAGAGGTAAAAGGCGCAGAGGCGCCTAGGTGGCGCCCAGGCGGCACTGGGCGGATTAGGCGGTCTGGGCGTCGTAGGCGGACGTCTCGGTTGAGCTAAAAAATTTGAGTTTTCCGTAATAATTACAAGCAATCTCTAGTCATCCACGCACACAAACCTTCCATCTGCTCGAATCATAAATCTTTCTTATCCTGCAACTAGAAACATTCTCTTCCAACAAGCAATGAAAAGAACAATTCCTAATTCCCTCAACGAAACTCGTTGCCTTCACTATCATCCTCAACGGTCGCCGGTGCCGTTACCCACCGCCAGCATCAACCTGCATGTTGTTTATTGTTACGGTGAGTATTGTGAATGAATTCTATGAATGAGTTGTTGATTAAGATTACTTTTTTCACAGTCTTCATGCCTACTGGAAACATGAACTGTCAAAAGAAACAGAGGAGAGAGGGAGAGAAACAGAGGAGAAAGGGAGAGAAAGATAATGCTATGATGAAAAAAGTTTAGGAATTTGAAGAACCCAATTGGATTATGCGATCAAAAACGTGAAAAAAACTGTGAAAAAAAACTTAAAATGGAGGCTGTTTTTCATGGAAGAAGGCTATCAAAGAACTTGGTTGCGGGTGATTTAAGTGGGTCTGAATGTGTAAATAAAGAGATATGTCACATGGGAAAGACGGTGTAGAGGAGAGAGGGAGAGAAAGATAATGTAAATAAATTAAAAGCTTTGTTTGTGATGGATTTGTCTCATTCAAATCCAACTACCCGAATCACATCATCTTTTGGGTTTGTCTCCTTGTGTTTTCTCTGTGTCAAGTAGAGAATGAGAAATGTAATTGTTTGTCTGTGCGTTGGCAAAATCTAGAGATAAAAATACTGTTAAGTTAAATTTCCTTGTCTATCAGTTTTGTTTTGATGGGTTTGTCTCATTCAAATTCAAACCGGAATCACCACTATGTTTTGCTATGTAATTTTAGATATGTACTTGTTTAATATTAGTTTAATAAATATATTTGGATTGTAATGCTTATTTAATAATATACTTTTGGTTAGAATACTTATAACATTTTATTATTATAGACAATTACATGAATACATATTTTGATTTTAAGTAGGCTAATTTATATATATAATATAATATTAAATATTTATATATAAAATTCTCAATTCGCCTAGGCCCCGCCTAGGCCCCGATTAATCCTCTAGGCGCTAGGCCCTTGCCTGCCGCCTAGACCCCGCCTAGCGCTTTTTGAAACCTTGCTCATTGGTAGTATGGTAAAGTTATTGTTTATAACTTCAAATCTTAATGACATGTTTAAAAGGTTTTGGAAATGAAGTTTATGCTTATCTTGGGGATGGTGGCTGCAATGACACTGCGTCCATTTTGCAATGACCAGCTTTGCCAATTTTGTAAGTGATTTTAGGCAATATATTTTGTGAAGAACAGTCGTGTTCTGGGAGCTACTGCTTTGTTATGTTTATATAAAAAATGGTTAGTGGGGATTTGTAGCTACAGGGGTGCAACTACAAAGTATTCTACCCATACAGACGGTGAGAGTTTTGGACCTCTCCCTTTGCGTAGCATGGGGGCAAAGTCTACCTGAAATCCAATGGCCATCACATTCAATCCTGCTGGTGTCACTCAAAATTAAAAGGCTTTTTTGCACCAGAGGTCCCTGTGCTGTGTCACTTGTCTAGCTTTAGTCCCTGTGCTCTAGTGTGTCTCACCAGAGGTCCCTGTGCTCTGTCACATGTTTAGCTTTAGTCCCTGTGCTCTAATATGTCTCACCAGAGGTCCCTATGCTCTGTCACTATCTCACTACAGGTCCCTGTGCTCTGTCACTGTCTCACCAGAAGTCCCTGTGCTCCAGGGACCTCTGGTGAGACAGTGACAGAGCACAGGGACCTCTGGTGAGACAGTGACAGAGCACAGGGACCTCTAGTGAGACACATTAGAGCACAGGGGCCTCTGGTGAGAACACACTAGAGCACAGGGACCTCTGGTGAGACACACTAGAGCACAGGGGCTAAAGATAGACATTTGACAGAGCACAGGGACTATAGCTACAAAAAAGCCAAATTAAAATTTACCTAGCAAGATAAGGCAACCGTATATAATGAACAAAATGAGAAAAAATGTAAGGAACGTTTTAATTCCTGCAGTAGGCTTTGTTATTTTCTAGGTGCTTTGTCAGGGTAGGAATGTTCTTTTTTGGTTTCATCGTTGTTGCTCTGTATGAATACCCAGGATAAACTATGAACATGAATCGCAAATTGTCCTTTATAATATCAACTGGAATTCCTGTGACAATCTTCTACTTCATCTACTTGTGTTATAAACTTATATTTCATCTGAAATTTGTTTTTGACGTTTGGTTCTTTTATTTCGTCAGGGTTTGTACTTGACCCTGAAAAATTTAGCAGATTAAGCTTGGGAGAGAAGAAAGAATTAGTTCATGAGATTGCCCATTGGTCCAAAGATGCCCCTGCTATTCTTAGTTCCTTTTCCCGCAAGGAGCTTCGCGAAATTATCTTTGCCGAAATGGGCATGGAGAGGAAGTACAGAGGATATACCAAAATTAAAATGATAACACAGCTTTTAAAGGTAGTTTATGAGAAAATTGAGAATGATACTAAGAGTAATCCTCCAATTTCTCCAGCCAAAAATCAAATTGGAAAGAAAAGGAAAAGAACCATAGAAGCTTCGTTTCAACCACTCTCTCACCCAGGTCATGTTCCCTTAGTGATTAGTAATGAAGGCGATGCTGAACTCCAAGCCTGTCAGAATGTAGCATGCAAAGCTTCCATTAGCTCAGAGGAATCTTTTTGCAAGAGATGTTCTTGCTGTATCTGTCATCTTTTTGATGATAACAAGGATCCTAGTCTGTGGTTGACCTGTGGGTCTGATACTGCTGATGAGAATGGTTCATGTGGAATATCATGCCATCTGGAATGTGCGTTAAAGAATACAAGAGCTGGCATTGTGAAGACGGATTGCAGTGCAAAGTTAGATGGAAGCTTCTATTGCGTTGCTTGTGGAAAGGTTAATGATTTAATGAGGTAATTAACATTTTTAAGCACGTATGATCATATAAATCAATCACGTACTCTTTTACATATTTTTTATATGGTATTTTTTTTTTTTATTATGTACAACTTGATAAGTCCAGATTCAAGAAAACCAACTGCCTAGTGCCTATTTATCATCTGTAAAGAGATTTGTAGGTGTTATGTTTACTTCTATGGCTGGAAGCTAATTCACACTTGCATAAACTATTAATTCTACCAAGATATCTCTTTAGTTATTTATTGACATGCATTCACATTGGCACTAGACAAAACAAATAGACCAGGATCTGAGGTGTCTGACTCAACCTCTAAACTATTTTTCTTTTGAAAGCCGAAAACACAACTAGGTCTAGTAGCCTCTCAACATATATTAAGATGTCTAAAATCCATACACATCAGGGCGTCTAACAAGTGGATCTACCTCTTGAAGAGATTAAGGTCACTCGCATTTAACCATATGAAGATGTCTGAAGTGCATATAGTTGTAGGAATGCCTGACACTCTCAGTGGATCTCCCTTAAGGTTGAAAACTTCTGTTTTCTAAAGAAAATAAATCTGGGGAAGAGTTATATTATTCTTGTGTTTGTGTGACTTAGGTTTAACATAGGAACTGGCATCACATGACACAGGTATTAACCGGAGAATATTCTTTAGAGCTGCAAATGGAAGATCTAGAATATGCCTTTCAAACATCTGGAAAACAACACTTTTTTTGTGTTAATTGCTAATGTTTCTCTGTGCAAATTTGGGTCATTTGACCTAACCCTGAAAGCAAGATATATTAGTTGTAATTTTTCCAACAAGGTGTAGGGAATTGACTATCAAACTGATACAATCAGTTTGGATGCCAAACTGACCCAACCGATCTTGAGTTATTCTTAGAACTAAAAACAACTTTTGGCTAATTGGATTGTTCGTTTTGTACTGCACCTGGAGAAAGCAGTTGATGATTGCAAAGGAGGCAAGAAGGGTAGACGTGCTGTGTCTACGAATTTCTCTATCTTACACTATTCTTTTAGGAACAGAGAAATTTAGGAAGCTGCAGAACTGCATAGAAACAGCCATAAAAAGACTGAGCGATGAAGTAGGGCCACTTAACCAGCCGAAGATGGCACGGGGAATTGTTAACAGGCTCTCTTGTGGTGCTGATGTCCAGATGTTGTGCAATTCTGCAGTGGAATATTTTGATTCAATGTTTTCTGATCCTTACCCTGTCCATTCTGAAAAGGAAGATCGAGCAAGTACGTCATTTTTTTTCTTGTTTTCACTAATTCTTCCAGACCTTTTCATTCTTTTGATTCAATGTCTGTACTATCATTGTCTACTAGATGCAATACACCACTTACCTTTTCATTTCATATCAGCCACATCTGAATCTCTGACTGGAATCATCACGCTAGTTAGTTAAGTTCAGGTGGACAAATTTGAAGGAAAACAGACAAAGGCTTTATCTGCTGATGTCATGGAAACTGACCGATTGTTTCACACATATATATTTATTTGTTCGCTAATGTTCTTTACAATTCTATTGGATCAGCTTGCCGCATCCAGTTTGAAGACTTGTCCCCTACATCTGTTGTCATTGTGCTGGAATATGATAATCATCTTAACAACTTCTTGGGATGCAGGCTGTGGCATCGTAAGTCTGACGTCAACGATTATCCAGACCAGCCCTCTTTCATTGTTTTAAAGCCAGAGAAGAAATTTACTATTACGAATCTACATCCTTCAGCTGAATATTTCTGCAAGGTTTCTTTGTTCAGCAACAAAGGAGTATTGGGTGTTTGGGAAGCTAAATGGCTCACACCAGCATCGTATGATAGCTCTGTTGTGTCGGAGAAACAGAGAATGGAAGAGAATATAGTCGTTGTTCAAAATCAATCCCAAACAGAATCGACGAATTCTAGTGACATCAAATTACATTCGGGAGACCATCCTGCCAAGCTTCAACCATCAGATAACATCAACAACAATCAAAGCAAAAGCCTCTACTCCCTTTATCAGAAAGTACTTCTTTGATGAAAAGAGCTTCTCCATTGACACCTTGTAAATCCGATGAAATGCTTAAAGTAACAGCCTTCAGATGTAAAAAGCGAGCAGAGGAAAGCGATGACGACTACTCTGTGAGAGCAATTAAAGAGTTAGAGGATGAGGGGCACATTGATAAAGATTTCAGAGTAAAATTCCTTACTTGGTTCAGTCTGAAGGCTAATGTGCAAGAACGAAGAGTGGTTAGAGTATTTGTGAACACTTTCAGTGATGATCCTTCTAGCTTGGCGGGGCAGCTCATCCATACCTTTGGAAAATGAGTGGCTGTGAGCACAAGCAAGACCAAATTCTCAGCCTGGGTCTCACACCAAGTTGTGTCATCAAGTTTTGAACAAGGGACTCGTGCCAAGTGGAAAACTATAGTAATTACAGAAGTTAATTAGCATGTCTTGGGTTTGATTGGCACCCAAGTTGGATTAGCATATCATTACTTCAAAAATTCAGTAGTTTTGGCCATGGCGTAGAAATGTAGGTCTTTTGTCCTTGCTGAAAGTAATTTAGCCTTTTCAGGGAGATGGGAAATGCAGTCATCTGCTAGAATAAAAAAAAAAAGGGTAATTATCATGAATGGTGCCTGAACTTTAAAAGTAATCAATTTGGTACTCAGACTTTTAAAAACAGGACTTTATAGTGCCTAAATTTTAAAAGTGATCAATTTGGTACCCAGACTTTAAAAAAGAGGACTATGTAGTACCTCAGTCAATTTTTTTTATCAAAATTCCATTAAAATGAAGGATAAAATGGTCTTTTGACATTAATTTTCATGCAAAATATTATTTTTACCTCTCAACCTCTATATAAATATGTACTATGATGTTTCGAAAAAATAAAAATGTGCATATAGCTATTTTCGAATAATAAATAAATTGATTAATAAAAATATACTCGAACGGTAGATTTTTTTCTATTATTCAATTTATGTTAAAAATATTTTTTTATGTTCATGTATATTTTTATTTATTAATTTATCTATTATTTTGCAATATCTATATGCATATATATTTTTTGAAATACCATAATACACATTTATATAGAGGTAGAGAAGTAAAAAAATAGTATTTTACATGAAAATTAATGTCAAAAGATCATTTTATCTCTTATTTTAATGGAATTTTGACAAAAAATTGAAGGAGGTACCACATAGTCCTCTTTTTGAAAGTCTGAGTACCAAATTGATCACTTTTAAAGTTCAGGCACTATAAAATCCGGTTTTTCAAAGTCTAGGTACCAAATTGATCACTTTTAAAGTTCAGGCACTACGAAGTCCTGTTAGTGAAAGTTCAGGCACCATTCATGATAAAAACCCTAAAAAAATGGTTAAGTTCTCTTGCTTTAATATATTATTGTTCCTAAAAGTTTGAGATTAGTGGGCTTTTTTTATCAGTGAAGATTAGTGGCTAAATTGCATATCATTCTCCAACTTTTGCTTCCTTAGATTCATGTTTGTTTTACATTGAAGAGCAAAAGAATCAATTGACAGGGAGGCACAAGAAGCACATACCTTCGTAGTTGCAAAACTGCAAGCTGGAACAAGAATACAGTAAAACATGTTTAAATAACTTCTGATGACACTAGCACGGGGTTCGCAGTCTCATTTGTAAAAGTAAGTACATCACTTGCACTTGCACACAAAAATTTAGGGAAATTACCGAAAATATATCTCAAAATTAAGCTCTTTACTTTTTTGGCACATTTTTGAAACTTTTACAATTTTGACTTTTTGTGTCAAAAATGGACAAAACTACCCTTTCACAGAGATAGGGAACTATCAGGAACTGTGTGGGAACTGCCAGAGAACTGTATGGGCACTATCAGGGAACTAGCCGGAACCATGTGGGAACTAGGCAGAACAGAGGCGAGGGCAGCAAATTCTGGGAAATCGAAGGCGACCTGCGTGATAACTATCAAGGAACTAGTAGGGGGCTGCATGGGAACTAGAAAGGAACTAGGTTGAGCTAAGAAACAAATATGACGGGCAGCAGATTCTGGGAAATCGAAGGCGACCTGCGTGAGAACTATCAGGGAACTAGCAGGGGACTTCAGGGGAACTTTATGGGAACTAGCAGGGAACTAGGTTGAGCTAAGAACAAAAATAAAGGGCAGCAGATTCTGGGAAATCGAAGGCGAGCTGCGTGAGAACTATCAGGGAACTAGCAGGGGACTTCAAGGGAACTGCATGGGAAATAGCAGGGAACTAGGACAAATATGAAGGGGTAGTTTTGTCCATTTTTGACACAAAAAGTTAAAATTGTAAAACTTTCAAAAATGTGCCAAAAAAGTAAAGAGCTTAATTTTGGAGTATATTTTTATCATTGTCCCAAAAATTTACCCCAAAACCATTATCGGTTGAACACAAACAAATCAGATTAATAAACTGCACCTGGAACTTCTACAACAATTGCAAGCTAATACCAACCGAATACCTAGATTTTACGTCACATTGAGAATTATTACAACCCAATAGGTCAAACTTTCAGTACTTTCAGAAATCTTATCAATCCAGTCGGTGTCAACTTAATTAACACCATTCCGGTTTTCCATCTACTTGGAAAATGCATCAGTACTCTGAAATTCCTCCTGGACATTAGGAGCAATGGTCATATACTTGGTGCACTGTTGAAAGCATCACTCAATGATGCGGCCGTGTTTTCCCAAGCTGCGCTATGGAGTGCAGTTGTTTGAACCTTCTGAAACACTTGCTTTTATGTTCTGGCAGGCCATCTCTTCGCCCAGTGCAGTAGCATAAGAGGCTCTTGGAACTCAGGAGCAAAGGTTATGTACTTGGTGTTTCACTGGTAACTTTATTCAATGAAGCGACCAAGAAATCTGCTAAGCTAGCCTTTGAGGTGGCCTTGTTTGAACCTTCTGAAGTACTTTCATTTATTGTGCTACTAGGTTTTCCAGTTGAGGGTTTTGAATAGATATAGGTGTTCATATTATTGAGGGGAGCATCTAGGCCCTTCCAGATAACAGGTTTCAGAAACTTCCATGGGTCTTCAATCATGGAATGATTGTAAAACTGCTCTGGCCCCAAGTGTTCGTCCTCTGCAGAATGACCATGAGAACCCCGCCCTCTTCCACCTCTCCCCAATCCAGGACTCATGCTTCTGTATCCCCCACCTCTTCCTGAACTTGAACTAGGACTTCTTCCATGTACTGAACGAGGGCTTGGACTATGGCCGCGCCCGTACCCCCTGCCTCGCCCAGCATTGGAACCAGGGCTGCCTTGCGGTCTAAATTGCGGGCTTGGTGGTCGTCTAAATCCAGAGACTCCTGGTGGTCCAAATCCAGGGCTTCCTGGTGGTCCAAATCCAGGGCTTCCTGGTGGTCTAAATGCAGGGGTTTCAAGTGGCCTAAATCCAGGACTTCCTTGGGGTCCAAATCCAGGACTTCCTGGTGGCCCAAATCCCGGGCTTCCTGGCGGTCTACGTCCAGAGCCAGAATAGCTATAATTGGCAGCACCTCCAGCTTCATTCCAAGCTTCAGGTGGGTTTCCGTGATGCATAGAGAATGGTCTTGACATTCCTGCTGGATTGCTTTGAGGACCAAAGTTTTGGCGGGGACCTTGTACTTGATACATTCTCTGGTTTTGCGAATAGTTGCTCTGAAACTGCTGGGGTACAGAAGTACTCATTTCAGGATTCCTTGGTCCCCCTGAATTATATTATCAAGAAACCAAAATAAGGAAAGAAATAGATAAACAACAAAACGTAGATTACATAGATGATCTTCTAATTGCACAATAGTTTGGCATAAATAACACAAGCATGTATAAGCTGTTAAAAGATACCATAATTATTCACATATGCATATGACACAATAAAACGACCAGATTTTTCCAGCACAATCATTGGATAATGGCACAGAACCAAAATGTTACTCAGAGTCTCACTCATACCATAAGCTTGCAAAAGGCATCCAAGAAAAAAAAAAGTGGCTTAGGGCATCCTTTTTACACCAGTATCTTATTCCTAATAAAAATATGGAAGCAGTTATGCAATATATCGTCACATGACAAGACGAAAGTTACAAATTAAATCGAGATAAAACTAATGCATTGTTAAAAAAAAAAAAAAAAAAAGACAACTCAAAGACAAAAAATATTGTTAAGATAACCACGCTACCTGAATAAGGTGAAGAAAACCTTGGCACAGGAGAACCACCAGGATATGAAGGTCTGACATTATTTGGTGCAATCTGGTTGCCAACTTTAACCCTTTTGTTGTCGGAGGAGAAGGCTGCCATTGGGTCTGTGTAAAAGTCAAACCTAGAAGGAGCACAGGGGTCTTGGTTCACTTGTATGGCTGAAATATCGTCAACCAACGGATTAGAAAGGTAACCCGGGACCGCAGAAATGGGAGCACTATGAGATGCTTCAGCCTCTTCAGCTTCTACACGCATTGCTCTCAGTCGTTCCTTTCTCTTCTCAGATTCGTTCATATCCCCTGAACATAACAACTATTCAAAAATCCATACAAAACAAAGATAATTCATATCGACCCAAACACTATTTTTGTTCAATTCCTAATCAAGTGAAGCTAAACCCAAGTCAGAATATCTTCAAAGAACAGACTTTTTCAACCTCAAACTTCCTTATACAATCCCTCATACCGATCGAAAACCCGAAAACCCTCATCATTCGAATTGCAATGTTTAAAATAATGTTGTCCCGAAACTTTCCAACTTAATTTCACTCCACTAACCCTATATGCCTAATCTTGATTCGAATAACCACCAAATCGCAACTATTAGGTCGTGGTGGAAAATCAACACAAAGGTACAACTACAGTTAAGTTCAGAAACCACTAACCAATAATTTACAAACTGGATTTAGAACTGGAGAGCGAAAACTGCGTGAAATTAGATGCAAACGGAAAACAACAATAATTATTTCGAAAAGAAATTCGAAAAAGTTATATGAATCCCAAATTAAACCCTAGCGGAGAGAGCGGGAGTACCGGAGACTGTCGAGAGGGTGGAGAGAGACGAGTGCTGCTTTCTCAAAGAGCTTGTTCTTCTTCTGCAAAACTTGTAGCGACCGACCGAGACGGGCTCAGATCTTTATTAGGCAACTAGTGTTTTCCGTTTTGTTTTATTATATATCAAAATGGAATTTATTTTAATAATATTTTATTTTTATAAAAAGGTATTTTGATAATCAAATTACACTAATTCTGATTCCGGAGAATGATTCCGGACAGTTAGTAAATGCTGGAATGGAATGACTGATTCCGATTCTGACCCATTCCGATTCCTGTCCATTCTGATCCTGCTCATTCCGATTCCGAGTTAGTAAACGTGCCCTTAGAAGTTTGGGCCTCATTCAAAAGCCTTTTTCTACAGCTGATATCTAATCGAATCTCGAAACATAATTGTAGGATGGATTATAGAGAATGAAATCGAAAAAAAAAAAGAAAAAAAAAAGAGAAATTTGGTGAAAGGGTGATTGATGTTGTGATACGTTTATTAAGTCATAGTCGAAGTGAGCAGGTTTCGGGAATGAGCAGGAATCAGAATGAATTGTTTGTGCAAATTTCGTCCACCTTATTGAATGACGAACGAACCTGCAAAACAAATAAAATAACATCAAAAGAATTGACTAACCCCTGTGGGGGGTTTACCAAAGGGCCTCTGATGCCTAAGTCAGAAATGTATTCTTGGAACTTAGGAGTTTTTAGAGGATTTTGTGATTACCTTGAACGGCAAATGATGACCATTATTTATAGTGGTTGTAGGAGGATCTTTCTTTGGCAGGTTTATTATAGGCATTAAATGCATTAAATGAGATTTTAATGCACTTGAATGATTGTCTGATCTCCGAGATCACTTCCCGAGATGTGGTGGTCTCCGAAGGGCCCTCCTCAAGAGGAGATCAACTTCATGGAGATGACGGCTTAGCGATTCGTAATCTCTGTCAAGGGTATGCTCATCCTTTCGAGATTAAAATCCACGTGACGCGTTCTAACTGGTCGGGATTATTTTGGCTTCTACAAATAAGAATGGGAGTGAAGCCCCAATTGGAGCATTTACTAATTGTCTAGAATCGAAGTGAAAATTAAGTTGATTGTTACAATAAAATTCTCTATATAATTATAAGGCTGGGATTACATGACTTTTATGATTATATTAGGTTATTTTAAGAATAGAGATACAACAATTATTATTTTTTGTTTATTTATTTTTTAAGGATTTTTGATGAAAGGGTGAGTGATGTTATGATATGTTCATTAAGTCGGAATCGAAGTGAGCATGTTTCGGAATGAACATGAATTATAATGAATAAGAATAGGAGTGAAGTCCTCACATTGGAGCATTTACTAAACAACCCAATAAAATCGATTTAGCTAGGTTTCAGGACTCACCGGCGTCGGAAGCGGCCGGAATCTCGCTGTGAAATCTCAGACTCTATCGAGCTCTTGTCAGCACTTCACCGTCGCGATTCCAGGGTTGCAACTTGGTGGGATTTGATCGTGGTGACGAGAGGAATAATTTCCATGTGGTGAGAGGTCCGATCTATTGTCGAAAAGTGGAGATCGGCAGCGGTCAAGCGATGGCTCAAACTTTCCTCTTCCGGAAAGTTTGGGCTGTGCTGGTTTTAAAGCACAGCCACCGGCTTCCCAAAAATATCATGTGGCAGCCAATCACGGCCTGCCACGTGGCAATTACCATCACCACAATTAACTTTTTAGTCCATTACGGCTTTGTTACAACTCGGAATTCGATTCCGTCTTCGCAGACATGTTCGTATCGACGAGCTCTTCGCATCGAGTACAATATTAGATATAAAATTTTAAATGGTTTGGAAGTCAACATTTGACTCGCAGGGGCATTTTGGTCATTTCACACCAAAATCCCGGAACTGGTCGTAACATTGAGTGCACTCACCTTTGGTGGATTTGATAAAGATGTTTTGAGGAACATGTTAATGATGTAAATTACATTCGATCCAATCAATAATAGCTTGATGTATCATTTTTCGTTTAAGGGAAGCAACATTAAATTTCATTCATGATCAAGTGATAGAGTTACAATTCTTAGAAAAATCTTGGAGGACATTAGGCGAAAGAAAATTCCAAATACAAGCATTCGCTAAGGAGATAGTTGAAAGAGCTAATACACTAGCAACCAGACTAACTTGACGACAAACATAAACAATAATAACATAAAGCAAAGCAGCCAAAATGCACAATTAAAGAACCAATTTACATTCTCATTCTTTTCACATGCTCATCTCTTTCCCCCTCATGCCATCTACCAACAACCATCATTTAGAGATGTTTAGAGCATTTCCACCCTTTGCCCTAGGGCAAAGGGCAAAGGGCAAGAAATATACCCAAAAGTCAGGAACTATTCACGATTGGCCCACCATAATAGTAATCGACTTTCATTTTTAGTTCCACCCGTAAAAGGCAAAGGCAAGGGCAAGGGCGATTACTATTTATAAATTCATTTTTTAATTATTCAATATTGGACTCTATGCGAAGCACTCGACGATACGAGCGTGTCGGCGAAGACGGAATTGGTTTCGGAGTTGGATTGGACTAGTTACGGACGAAAATGTATTGAGGGGTTAAGTAAATAATATAACAGTAAAAAAGTAACAGTCGGTGAACAGTAAAAAGTAACAGTAAAACAGTAAAAGCAACAGTAAAGAGCCGACAGGCTCTGCTCCCACGCGCCCAGCTGGCGCGTCCCAACTACGCGCCTGACACAAAAAAAAATAAAAAACTGTGTTAGTGCGCCGACGTCAGCTTGCCCCAAGACAGGTCGTGAGGGAGGTTTCTGCCCTTTCCTTCGACCTTTGCCCCTCACCCATCTACAGTAAACCTACAGTAAAAGGCAAGATTGGGTGCGGTGGAAACATGTTTTTTGACAAAGGCATATTTTATTCTTGCAAATTGCCCTTGCCCTTTGCCCTAAGGCAAAGGGTGGAAATGCTCTTAGCAATATGCTTCAAAGACAACTCTACATTAGTCAACTTTAGCTACAAACCATTCCAAAAGTGAGTCAACTCACCAATTACCACACATGCTCATGTTGTGACTCTTGTCCCCTCAAAAAGTCCAAAGCCCCACAATTTCCTGATTTTGCAAAATCGCTTTTACGGAAATATCTCCTCTTTTCACCACCCATTTGCCTCGTCGCCCAGACAAAAGGGGAAGAGAAAAAATTCAGGTATTCTCTCTGCTAGGGTTTAATTCAAGAGTGGGTGAAATATTTCTCGAAATTTTTGAATGAACAGTTTCGAACCCAGCTTCAATTTTTTCAAAATTTCAAATTTATTGAGGGTTTTCACGGCTTGTGCATTTTCGTTTAGTATTTTTATTCATGATTTTTTTGTTTGTGTAATTTCCGTCAGGAACATTTTGTTGGGTTTGATTCTGGCGTGAAGCTGAGCCATGCCCAAAAACGAAGACTTTCAAGGTAGTTCATTGAGAATATAATGCTTTTGTTTCCTCTAATTCTTAGCTGGGAATAATCATATCTGCAATTAGTGAAATGGAAGTTTTTTGTTTATGTCAGTGAAGGGTTGTGTGAAGAATACAGTTCCCATGTAGGCACCGCCCTTTTCGGTTTTCGGGTCTTTGTCATATCCGTTGTTTGTAGGATTAGTGTGGGGAGGTCGAAGATTCAAAAGCCTGAACTTGATAGATTAATTTACTGTACCTAAAGTCACAAGTTTAGTTATCTGATTTGACAATGTGGTGGAACTGAAGCTGTTATTTTACTTGAGAGTGCCAAACTGATGGCTGTAATGTGTCAGCAGTTAACGTTGGTTACCTGAAAGAGAAGTGAACAACTACTGTTGGCTTTAAACTTTTAGTTTGTAAATAGTCAAGGTAACTTGGTTATCTAAAGGCAATTACCACTGAGTCTACACTGTCTGATAACTTATCCTTCAATTTGGTTATACAAGAACAGTCAATAAAATGCCATTTTCGTGAAAGGAAGTTGGTGCATAAAATATAATGTGTAGAACGTTTGGCTATGAAATCATGTGTAATTCTGTTTAGACGATATTTATCCAGTTTCATCTGGTATAGATGTTCTTTCTCATAGAACTTAGGTCTTAAACTACATAAGTATGCCTGAAAATCTTTTCCTTTGATTTAATTAACATGTGTTTACGAATCTCATTTTTTGTGTATTTTCTGTCTGATACAAGGTGTTTCAAATTGCTACGTATTCAAGAGTCAGCTACAAGAGTATGCACAGAAAGTGGGAATACCTACACCAGTATATGAGACTATAAAAGAAGGTCCTTCCCATGAGCCCTCCTTCAAGTCCACTGTTATAGTAGATAATGTCCGATACGATTCTTTGCTTGGATTTTCCAATCGTAAGAAAGCAGAGCATTCAGCTGCTGAAGTTGCTCTTGGGAAATTAGCTAAATCTGGTCATGCTAATCCATCTATCTCTCAACCTATTGTAAGTTGTTTTATCCTTCACTTATTTATGAGTTAAAATGGTATCTGTTATTAGTTCTCAGTCGTTTGACATTCTATTCTCCTTCAAACCCCACCATTTTGTTCTTGCTCCATCCAATTGAAAGAACAAGTTGGGCCTATCTCTGGGAAAGAAAAATCTCACTTTTACGTGTCGAAGAGAGGAAGGAGACCTGGCCAAAGTACCAATTGGAACATATAAAGTAGGCTTCAAATAAAGTAGTTTGCTAACTGGCCGAATAGAAGTAGTGTAGTTCCTTCAGTTACTTAGGTAGAGTTACATTGCGTAAGGGCCTAGATTGAGACTCGAAGTGACGCATAAATGACTGTTATAATGCTGATCTCATGACTTACTCGTCCTAATAATGGCCTTTTCTTAATCCTGTTTGTACTCTGATCACCGATTTCGGCGAACCATGCACTCATGCGGTTCTGACGTGCCCAGAGGCCAGAGGCGACTCTGTTCATGGTCCATAGGACCAACCCCATTCGTGCTTCTAGAGGCCGTTGCAGCCCTTAGCATGACACATTGTACCTCCGGGTTTGCAAACAGAGCTTTAAATGCAATCCAGGCTTGGTCAATTACTACACTGCTCCTTCTTTTCAGATCACCCCACAAAGCCATCCTCAGATTAACTTCATTCAAACTGGTGGACACCCTGAAATTTCTAGCTCTAGTTTCGGATGAGCTTCTCTCAATTATGTCTGGTAATAGAATAGGGCGACTTGCTCTGACCAAGACTCCACTTTTTGCTCCGTCTCATAAACTCTGTATTACAGTTACTTCTGGCATGGGCTGTTTGTCCATGTTTATACAAGCGAGCAAGAACAGTTGGATCTTGGACAAGATTCATGCAAGCCCAATTTTATAGTATGCACCCTTTCTCCCCTCTATTGTGTGTGGAAAAGTGAAAAAACCCATTTGAGAAAGAGAATATGTTACCCAAGCTTTCATGGTCACATTGACCTGATATAATTTCCACCCTTTGTTGTGTTTAGAAGTAGCGTACACCTGAGCTTTATGGTGCCTAAGTTGTCTTCTACTTTATGCGGAACAACCTTCAACTAGTGCATTAGATAAAAGTTTGCTAGACTTGATTTTGTCTGAAATGCTTCTCTTAAATATTTGATGTCCACTGTGTGTTACTCTGTTTATTAGAATTTGAGTAGCCAACAGCGATAATCGAAATAGGCAATGAAGGAATAGCAGCTCACTACATAAAACAGTGCATAGTAGCCTTCTACTTGTTGATTCTAGCCTTCAGTTGTCATATTTTCATAAACTTGGAACCTCTTGTAGTTATAGATTGTCTTTAATTCAAAAAATTGGCCGCTGAAGGTTAATTCTTATGCCTGAAAACACATATAACTACAGACATCTTGTGTAGGTCTCTAGTTTGATGCGATATGAATTCTCTGTTCTCTGATTAATTAACAATCCCCAATGTCCCTCTGATGAATAAATTTAGAGACATTTATTTCCAGTTTAATCCTGGTTGACCCTGATTTGTCTGTCTGTTCTAGCATGAAACTGGCTTGTGCAAAAATCTGCTTCAAGAGTATGCACAGAAGATGAATTATGCTATGCCTTCATATCACTGCCAAAAGGAAGAAACTCGTGATAGAGTACCACTATTTTCATGTATGGTAGAGATTGGGGGAATTCGTTATGTTGGAGCTGCAGCAAAAACAAAAAAAGAAGCTGAGATAAAAGTAGCTAGAACTGCTCTTTTAGCTATCCAGTCAAGTAAATCCGAGTCATCGGCAGAACCAGTTGGCGACAGTAATTTAACAGTGCTCCCCTCTAAGAAAAGGCAGGCAGAAGAGAACGCTGATGTTCCTAAACCAAAGAAAGCTCGACGTAGGAAGAGAAAGCTGAACAAAAAGTTCTCCAAAAACAAGGTGTGTCAGGCTCAAGGTCAAAATGCAGGCAACTGGGGAGGACCCAGTGAAATATCAGGAGGGGAAACTGGTATATCTGTTAAACCAATGGCTGCATTTCGACTGAAAAAAACAGTGGCTGCATTTCGACCAGAAAAAAGAATGGGTGCGGAAGCTACACCAAACGGCCATGATTGGATGTCCCATGTTATCCCAAGTGTGAACCAAACATCAGCATGGGAGCATAGTTTTGTTCCCTGTACTGATGATAGTGCTGAAAATGGGCCGTCAATAACTCCGTGTGTCAATCTTGGCAACAGTGGGACTCTTGATACTGGAGCATCTGCAACTACATATGGAACTACTACTCCCCAAGTTAATGAGGTCGGCACTGAAAATTGGCAGCCAACAACTTTAGTTTTCAATCATGGCGAAGGAGGTCTTGATGTGGGAGCATTTCCAGATTCATTTGGAAGTATAACTCCCTTGGCCCAGGAACTGAATATGGTGTCTGGAGTAGAAGAGCTGGTTCCATGCGAAGACAATACCTACATACCTAAATTAGAGGCTTCAGGTGTGATGGCTGGTCCAAACCAATCAGAAGCTGAATCCAAGCCCCAGGAAGTTAATATGGTGTCTGGAGCAGCAGACAAGGCTTCACGTGTCATGCCTGGTCTTAACCAATCTAAAGATGAATCTGAGCCTGGGGAAGTGAATATGGTGTCTGCAGCCGCAGAGCCGGTTCCAATTGAAAACAATTCCGACATATCTTATCTAGACGCTTCAAGTGTCAGGGCTGGTCCAAACCAATCAGAGGACAAATCCAAGCCCCAGGAAGTGAATATGGTGTCTGGAGCAGCAGAGCCGGTTTCTGTTGAAGATGATTCCAACATATCTTATTTAGAGGCTTCAAGTGTCATGCCTGGTCTTAACCAATCTAAAGATGAATCCGAGCCCGGGGAAGTGAATATGGTGTCTGAAGAGCCAGTTTCAGTTGAAGACAATTCCAACATTTCTTATTTAGAGGCTGCAAGTGTAATGACTGGTCCGAACCAATTAGAAGATGAATTCAAGCCCCAGGAAGTGAATATGATGGCTGGAGCAGTGGAGCCAGTTTCACTTGCGGAAAATTCCAACATACCTGATTTAGAGGCGTCATGTATCCTGGCTGCTCTGAACTAATCAGAAGATAAACCCATGCCGGCGCAACATAGAGTAGGAAGGATTTTGATCACAAAAAGAAATATATGGTAGGACTAGGACTTATTACTATCCATGAGAAACTAAGGCCACATCAGATATTTGTGCAGTTAGAAAGCAAGGAATGAGACGGTAGCAGTCGAGAAACTTTAGAAGGTTATGAACTGATTAACTTACAGTGCTTTGGAAGGCAAGTATCTCAGCCGGGATTTCATGTGGAACTGTGATTTATGGATATGATGACTAGTTAGTTTTCTCATCTTTCTTTGGCTCCTTTGGGTTTTACGTGTCAACCATTTTCCCTACTGTGTGATAGGATCATTTCTAATGCAGTAGGTCCTAAGCTTAACTTCCTTTTAATGTTACTGAAATGTTTACCCTACTTTCCCGCTTAATTCTTTATTGGCGTAAAATTTTTGTTCCATTTTACCTTTTAGAAAAACTGCTAACATTCATTCGTATCCTTCTTCCTCTACTTAAGATGTCTCAAAGCAACTCGAAGAATTGATATTGTGTGGATGATCGAACTCACATGTAAATAAAATGCTCGTAGCAAATAAAAGTACGATGATTAGAGTAATTGAATAAATGTACTTGTATCTCTACATCGTGTCGTCTTGCGACCCATCGCTGGTCCACATCGCGAGGAGTTGCGTTTTCTGATTGCTCGAAGATGAAGAAGACGACGATGATGAAGATGCTGAAGATGAAGAAGAAGAATCATGGAAGAGTTCGTTTTCGGATTTGAGTGAAAACATCAAATAAGCATTTTTAGGATTTGTGTGTTAAGTTGCCGAAATGAAAAGGAGTTTCATTTTCTCTATTTTTGGGCGTGTTTTGAACTTGAAGCTGCCGAACAAGTTTTTAACCCTTTTCAAGAGATGAAAAGGAAAACATGCGTGGGAAAATGTTAATGAACGGGGCCTAAGAGTCATACATATCCCTCAATTCGTTTAATATTCCTAGGGAAATTATCTAAAATAAACTTAGTGGCCAAATAATATTCCAAAATAGTTGGGCAGCAATTTTCATTTTGAAAATAGGCACAACTATTGCCTAATTGCACATAGGGTTGATCATGTGTCCAAGTACAAGGAGGAGGAAGGTGAAGAGCCAGAGGAAGCAGGAGGAGAGCGCCGTGTGCCATGCTTTTCTGAAATGGACTACGACCACAATACAGTTGGACTACGATCACTCTACAATTGAACTACGATCACCCTACGGTGGGCTACGATCACCGGGGATTTAATTGCAAATTGTGAATATTAATTTGCCTAGTGTTGAACTGCCCACTGCCCACTTCATATTTCATAATAGAATTTAGCCACTGGGCCTAATTTAAATAATTCCTCAAAATTCTATCTTATGCTGACGTGACAATTTCTTAATGAGGAGGACAAACAATTAACTTGTCTTCTTTTTAATCAGATTTAAAATAAAGGAAATGTTATTTGCACTCTAAAAAGGTGATTATGCACTCTACTTCTTTTTGTTTTTATGTATAAGTGGAGTGCACAATGACTTTTTTGGAGTATCGATAACACCAACCTAAAATAATAATAGGGAAATTACCTTGAATATTCACCAAAATTAAGCTCTTAACTTTTTTGGCACCTTTTTGAAACTTCTACAATTTTGACTTTTTGTGTCAAAAATGGACAAAACTACCCCTTCATATTTGTTTCTTGAGGAATTAGCAGCTGTAGACCGGCTCAGCCTCGTTCCCTGCTAGTTCCCATGAAAGCCCCCTTCTAGTTCCCTGACAGTTTTCACGCAGCTCGCCTTCGATTTCTGAGAATCTGGTGCCCTCACCTCTAGTTCCCATGCAGTTCCCACGAAGTCCCCTGCTAGTTCCCTGATAGTTCTCATGCAGCTCACCTTTGATTTCCCAGAATTTGGTGCCTTCACCTCTGATTTCTACGAATTTGGTGCCCTCACTCCAATTTTCGCGAATCTGGCGCCATCGCCGTCGGATCCTTCGATCCTCCAATGTCTTTTTCATTCGCCAAGGTACCAATCTGTTTCTCCGAGTCGTGTTGTGCCCTCGCCTCCAATTTTTGCGAATCCAGCGCCGTCGCCGCCGTATCCTTTTGGCCCTTCGATGTCCCTTTCATTCGCCAGGGTACAAATATGTTTCGCCGAGTCGTGTTGTTCTTACACTAGTAATCGATTTCGTGTTTTTTGTGTAGACATGTCGAAACGTCGATATTCTCGCCTTCTTCGACGAAGACGGGTTCTTGAGCAAGTTCGCTGAATCTGCTTCTTACCAGAGACAGGGAACTATCATGGAACTGTGTGGGAACTATCGGGGAACTAGGCGGAACTGCGTGGGAACTAGCAGGGAACCGATTGGGGTACTGCTAGGACTCTACCAGCATCACGAGGGCACTTCATGGAGATTTGTAGAAGTATAAGGATATCTTAGTCATTTTATAGAGATTTTGAGTCAAAATTGTAAAACTTTTCAAATACAAACATAAAAAGAAGGGCGCCCTAAAAAGAAACACTCTCCTTTTTAGAGCCCTTTTTGTCATTGTCCAAAATAATATGACCTCTTTTAAATCCCGGATTTGAATCGCGAGGACCGAAAAAAAACTGTACGCCGAAAACGGAAAACCGATCTTCGAAACCCGCCGAAAACCGAAAATGCACGGACGACCTCGCAAATCCGCCGCGAAGCCGGAGGACGAAGCAGCTTCAGCCGCCAAAGCAGCGGAGCTCCGCCGTCTCCAGGCGCAGTTTCTATCCAACCACCACGACAAGGTCTACACCGACGAAGCCCTCGACCTGAGCGCCAAGCTCCTCGAGAAAAACCCAGAGTCCTACACCGCTTGGAACTACCGGAAACTCGCCGTCGAGCATAACCTCGCTCGCTCCGACTCCGATCCCGACTCGGTCAAGCCCATCCTCGACCGAGAACTCAAGCTTGTAAGTATTTTCGTTCCAATTCGATCTCGTTGAAATGAATTCAAATTTTGAAGTGATGAAATTTGATCGAGTTTAGGGTTGGGTGTTGAGTGTGTAGGTAGAGAGGGCGTTGATGCAGAATTTCAAGTCGTACGGAGCTTGGCATCATCGAAAATGGGTGCTGAGCAAAGGCCATTCGCCGTTAGACCACGAAATGAAGCTTCTCAAGGAGTTGCAGAAGTTAGATCCCAGGAATTTTCATGCTTGGAATTACCGCAGGTGGTGAAATTTAGTAGCAATTTGTGCTTGATGAGGAGTAATGTGATATCGATTTTTTTTCGTTTATTTATTGGTGCTTTTACTTTCCAGATTTGTAGCTGCATTGTTGAACAGATCAGAGGAGGAAGAGTTGGAGTACACTGGGGAAATGATAGACAAGACTTTCAGCAATTATTCGGCATGGCATAATCGCAGGTATGCTGTTATTTGCTTTTGATGTTTGGCATTGTTGTTATACTCTTTTAATGATGAAAAGTTTTAGTTGGACTTCATCATTAATTATAGACCATGATATCAGAAGATTATTGTTTGCAAATAATTCTTTCCTTCTTCATTTGTAACCGAAGATTAATCTTGGGAAATGTTATTGGCACTCCACTTTTTTCATTATGCACTCCATCTATGTGTAAAAAATAAAGAGAAAGTGGAGTGCATTTTGAAAAAATTGGAGTGGGAATAACAATTCCCTTAATCTTTTCTTCACTGCCAGTTTACAAGCCAAATGAATGTAGTTTTTCAAGTGTTGAACTCCTAGTTTGTATTTGTAATTTCTTGCTACAAGTTTGTTGATTATGCTACTTGTACAGTAATCTACATTCTATATCAAATTATTTTACCAACTTTTCCATTATGTTCCAAGAAATTTTCAAGTTCTTGAAAGTCCGTATGTTAAATTTTGGAGCATCTCATCTTTTTGGAACGTGTTCAATAGTCATTGAAAATGTTGAGGAAATTGCAGTGCGCTTCTGTCTAGTTTGCTGAAGAAAAAGGGTCAGGGGTTTTCTTCGAAGGAAAAGGTTCTGAATGATGAGTATGAGCTTGTACACAATGCTATCTTTACAGATCCAGATGATCAAAGTGGCTGGTTTTATTATCTTTGGCTTCTTGATCAAACTGTGAAAATGGATGGTCCTCGTCTTGTTTCTTCTTGGCCTCCCCATGGATCTGATATCATTTTATCGAGGCATAGGCTCTTAAAAGACAATTTTTTGTCTCCGTTCGATTGTTTCCATTCTGAATCAGAAACATTTCCACTTGTTCTTTATTTCAATGAAGCTGTTCAAGGTGTAAATTCATCTACTATAACCATTGAATCTTCATTGTGCACTGGGGATCTTAATTGGAGACCACTTCTACAAAACGGCTCTCAGCTTTCCCAAGTTTGGGTTACACATATTAAATTTCCTGATGAAACTCCCCACTCATCAGAAGCTTATCAGCTGAAAGTTAGTGTCGGGCGGTCTGATGGCATCATTTCTACAGGTGGCTACTATATTCATCCTACAAAGTTTGCCTTCAAACTGTGCGTACGCCCTGCTGAAACTGAACCAACTAAAGCTATTTATCAGGGCAGGGATATAGTTTTGTGGAGAGATGAAAGCTTTCATGCGTACCAAGCACAATCTCAAGAGCCACATGAAGTAGTTCATATTGATCAACTAAATATTAGTGATGTTCATGAGCCAACAGATTCTAAATGGCGTGCAGAAACTATTGCTAATGAAATAGCTCTTTTCAGAGAATTGTTGTCTGAGATAAACTGGTAGGCTATTGCTAGCTTAAAAGTTTGACGTTTCTGTGTTACTCTTTCTTGTCAGCACAAGTAAATTATTTTTTAACTTTTTGCAGTAAAATTGGAAAGCTTACACTAGCAAGATTATTAACCGCTCATGATCTTATCTTGTCTCCATGTACACACAAAATGGTCCATTCTGAAGAAGTTCTTGAACTATATACTGACTTACTAAAATTGGACCCATCACATGCTCAGTATTACAAAGATGAGCGCAGCTTAGCCTTCCTGGAGCAGGTAACTATCTTTTTTTTCCTATGCAGTAAGTCTCTCTAATTATTCAGGATGTCACCTTATTTGTTCATGTTGCTGCCATATGGATTTACATGTAACCTTTGTGACTGATGAGGTAGCTGAAGATCCTGATATCTTAGTTGGATTACAAGAAATTGTACTGTCTAAATGAAATTAATAGTCTCTGCAATGGAAATATACACTTTGGACCATGTTTCTAACAATGGCGGAGCCAGGGGGTGGTTGCCCTGTGCTCAAGCACAGCCCAACATTAGAGTATTAGTGAGGTTATTAGTGCTAATTGACCAAAAATAATAAAAGTAGTGTTAATAATTAGCCCAATATTACTCAAAATCTGATTCCTACATAAATTCCTAGCTCCGCTATTATTTCTAAGTGGTCGTTTCCTACGTATAATATTGGAACTGTTCATTTGAATTTGAATTGCTCGAGTAGGCAACCATGTATTGGCCATCTAAGTATCCTTGTTTTGTCCTCTCCTTTTTCTTTTCGTTGGTTGAGAGATATCAATATGGTTTCAAGGGTACATCATAAGAACTGATTACAGGAACTTCCATCCCCACACCCCTCTCTTTTATCAGTTTTTGGTTAAGCTCCATAGTTTCTTACAGGTTGTAACTATTGCAGGTAACTTCCACTCGCGAGGCTTTGCTAAGACACTGCTTTACCTATAAAACTTTGACTTCTTCAGGTGGTGGTAATGATGTATGTCTACGACTAAGTAACTTATCCTTGTCAAGGATTGGTTCTATTGAGAAATTACTGTGGGTCCAAATGCTAGACCTCAGCCACAATGAACTTCGTTCAATTGAAGGTATGCTTGTTTTGCTCACGTTGTGTGTCTTGTATGGTGGCCTTCACTTGTTTTTATCCAAGCTCCATGTAGTTTCTCACAGTTATTTTGGAAGTTGCCACTGTATAAGCATATTGATGATGTGGACTATAAACCAGAAAGTTTCAATTTTGTTAGTAGTTTAGTCACCTTACGAAAAGTATTACAAACACAATCTCCGGGGTTAAAAGTTAGATTTTTGCAAGGCATCTTTTCTACTTCACTAGTTGTGACAGTTTAACCTCTTCTAATGGAACTGAGACACTTAGTATCACCATTGCTTCGAATTTCATGAGGCTTTGTCTGTACTTTATGCATCTTACTACCCAACAAGGTTTGTGTTCTATTGGTTTCTGTTGACTTTAAAAGTGTCTTCTACTTGGGTCTTTGGACAGGATTGGAGGCCTTGCAGCTTCTATCTTGCTTAAATCTGAGTAACAACAAACTGGGGAGTTTTACTGCTCTGGGACCTTTGAAACTGTTGAAGTCCCTACAAGTGTTGGATGTCTCACATAATGAGATAGGTTCGCACACTATCGACACAACAAGGTACCTATGTTCTACTCCTCTTTCTCATACAGAAGAAGCTAATTGGAAAAGTGATGAAATGTGGACTGGGGATGCCAGTGCAAAAGACTATTGGGAAGCTTTTCTGATATTTAAAAGCGTGAGGTTGACGCAATTGTCCATTGTGGGAAATGCAATTTCTGGTGAAAAATTCAAGTCTTTTGTGGCCAAGTTAGTTCCTACACTTGAGTGGCTGGATGGTGATAATTTGCATTGACCTTTGATTCTGTCTGCTTTTACAGTGAGGTAGCATGTAATAGTAGTTAGCAAAAGCAGTAGACTTTATTCAATACACAGACCGGTCCTATACATGATACACATGTTGTACTTTTTATCCGAGTAATTTGAAGTTCTCGTAGATATTTTACTACAAGAAAAAAACAGTTCAAGTTTGCATGCAAGTTTTCAGTTATACTATTGTCCTATCGAAAACCAGTCTTGTCTTTTAGTGATTGTGGGTTGCATGAACTGGTATTTGCAATCACTGTAGTTTAGTTTACAAACCAAACAGTTCTATTTCTGTATCTTGATAGAAATTGTTAGGTAATTACAGAGTAGTGACCAGATTTCTGGAATTATTTATCTTATTACAAAGAGAGATCGCCCATGGAAGAAATCGATAGAGTAAACACCACCCAGAATACCATTGACATCGAATATGTTGGCAAGTGCAGTGGAGACAAATATCGGAACATTAGGCAGCTCGCAATGAGGAAGTGGAGGAATTTGATAGTCAGTGTGATCAAGCCATCTTGAATATTTCTTGCCACGGTACCTTGTAATTGAACTGCACAATCAGGTTTCAAAAAATGTCAATGCAATTCTTCTGATAAAAAAAATGAAATGTTTGTTGGATAACCATTTCTAAATGGTATTTAAGCTAGTGCGGTCAGCTCGGATGGTGATGGTGGGTGAGGAACTATCTTAGAATTATGCAAGTCGGGAGTTTGATTTCCTCCATTCTTTCCAAGTCTTGAATCAAACAAAAAAGATTTTTTATATGTATTTCGAGCGAAAAAAAGAAAGAAAAGGAAGGCTAGACAAATGAACAACTCACCACAACTATTAAGTTCTTCCTCCAAATTCATTCGAGATTGAGACCCAAGAAATCAAAACTTGAAAAAAACACCTGTAAACACCCCCAATAGGGCATAAACACAGATAGCTCTGGACATTGTGTCAGACTTTGACACCATTAACGACATTCTTTCTAAGCAGATGATCCAAATTCCTCACTATTTTTTTTTTTTTTTGCTTTCTGTTGTGTTTCTGAACTTCCCTTAAGCAGATGAAATGTTGCAATGAGAAGTTTCTGGTTTTGCAATCTGCTCAAGAGTACTCCTTTATATAACAAATTGCTTGAAGCTCTCCCTTGCAGTGCACTTCTTTTATGTTATTTGTTTATCTGTTTTTTATTTGTTAAAGATGGGAAGCTTCATTAGTCAAAAACATTTGGTCCATGATCCTTGATTAATTTCATGAACGATATATTATATCCTGCAACTAACTTCGTATTAGAATTGGACAATAAACAATGCAAAACAGGCCTTCGTAATCACTCCGGATTGTTAATCTAATAAAACTAATATTGTTCTTGAGGAGCACGGTTTCAATCCAGAATGAGAATATATTGTGTTTACATAAAATAATCAGAAACTCTTTCTTGCGGAGGACACCTTACCAGGTCAACTGGGCCAATTTTTCTTGAGTTATTTGTGACCCAAAGCTGAAGGCATCAGCTCATATCAAGGCCTGCGATATTGGAAGCGAAACGCGCTTGACTTTTTTTTAATCAGTCTTGTATTATTAATATTATTGATAAAGATTGTGGTAAGTACCAAAAACAAAAGGTAAAGATAAGAGATTCACCATCAAATATAAATTGTCAATAAACTGAGTGATTTGATAGCTGTGATTGATTTTGAAGAGTGTATTCAAGGGTGGAGCCACATGTACGCTGTCGTGTGCTCAAGCACATCCCATTTTTGGAAAATTCTATAATTTACTTAAAAATATATCTAAAATTATTCAAAATTAAACTTTAACCCAATCCATAATTAAGTTTGAGTCCATGTCTACAAGGAAAAAACAAAATAAATTAGCCTAATCTTCCTAGCTCCGCCTTTGGGTGTATTATGAGTAAACGACCCAAACCACACCTTGTCAATTCTCTGTCGGACAACTAAACTCAAAACACAGGTGTGACTTTTGAGTTCAATCGTCCGATAGAGGACTAAGAGGCCGTGTTTTGAGATCGTTTTCATGCAATACACTTTCCAAAATCAATCTCATCCTTAAATCGCTCAATTTTACTGTTAATTTATATTTGACATTGTAAAAGCTTGGAAATTCTGGTACTAGCAAGAAACACATCAACAACGATATTTTTTTGTTGTAATTTCAAACTGACTTGACTAATAAAAAGTATCAGTTGATCTTTGACTAAACAGATATACACACGTAACACATAAAAAATCAGTGGTATTTTGACATGATTCTTGTACTACAATGAGATTCGGAATATTTTGATTCCAAATTTGGAATGTTCTGAATTTTCAAAAGTGTTCTTAAACTTATATGAAGAATTTTCGGATTAGATAGTTTATTTATTCGAATCAGAATTTTGGGAAGCTAAGAGTTGTGTCTAATATTGGGTATGTTTTGAATGGAAATATTTTGTAAATTCCTAGAGTTTTCCAATATTTTTCTATTTTTATTGTAAATTTTTCAAATCACGGTATTTTCTAAATTCGACTATCAAATGAACGTCGTAGACTTAACTAAGCATATTATATCAAAGCACTCATAAGAACATTAACATATATAATAACCAAATACATGTTTTACATGTGTAATCATACCGTACAACTCAAAAAACTAAAGGATAAAAACACACTGTTTTCAAGCCTGAGAACTATAAACCCCCCTCTGTGGTTTCAGGCCAAATCATCAAACAAAACATTCATAAGACAAAGCACACCGAGACACATATAACAAAATAAATTTACAAACACTTAATTCAAGGGAGAAATGCATTATTAGACCAGATAGCATTAATCTGGCTCTGATCCGCAAAAGGCATCATCATCGGATCCTCCCTAGCACCACTACCAGCGCCACCGAACCCAATCCCCGCCATCTGATCTTGCGGGTTCATCATCATCATATCCGAAAACCACGGTGGCTGCTGCTGCTGTTGCTGCCCCTGCCCATTCATCTCAAACCCGCCACCATTATGATGAAGATCCCCCATCACCACCGCCTTCTGCTCCACCTGCTCCTCCTGATCCTCCATCTTCCTCCCCTCGCTGCCGCCATCGTTCAAGACCTTGATCCGATTGTAGATCTCCTTCAAGTGGTGATCGATCATCCAACCGAGATCGTTCAGATCCACCATGCTCAGCCCTTGGATCGGCTTCCCCGTCAAGCTCCCGAACATCACCCTGGCCATCTCCTTTTCCCTATTGTCCTTCCTTTGCTTCTTAAGCTGCTCGTTGGCTTTCGCGATGCGCTGTCTTAGGAAAGTCTCCTGGTTCACCATTTTCTTGCACTGTTCCATCTCGGGCATGGTCTTGAAGTGCGCCAATACCCTCTGGACGCCCAGTCGCGAGGGCCAGACCTCGGGCTGGGCATCGTAGGGGCTGTAGATTATGGCACAGGCCTCCACGTCGCAGAGGGTGCTGAGCTCGCTCACTTTCTTCATCAAGCCCTTCTTTCTTTTCTTGAAGGTCGCTTTTCGGGCCGAGTCGTTGGTGATGTACGTCAGCTTCACCTTCTTTCTAGTCATGGCGAAGTGGTGGTGGAGAAAAGAGTGTATGGTGGTAGTGTATATATATGGAGTGGTGAAATAATAGCTTACCAATTATGGGGGGATTCTATTTTGAATGCGAATTTAATGCTGGAGATATTGTGTTTCTATAAACATTGGATGCTGATTGATTCAATGAAGAATATAAAAGAGATATCTTGGGAATTTTACATATGTCGACTGGAAAACTCAAGACGTACGTGATTGTCATTTTTATTTGTCTGTCTCTTGTTTTTATGTTTTATTTAAGAAATTTTATCTACTTGCTTTAAGCCATTTGCAACTGTAGACCTTGATGTATTGATTTCATTCTTATACGAAATTACAGTAAGAACCGAAAGCAAAAACTTGTTAAAACTATACAAGGATGATTGCTGTAATTTCATCATATGTTGTTGACAGATATATCTGAATAATTATTGCAATGTATGTTTTATGGGATCATACACTATAATCCTGGTTCAAGCATATATAGCTGATATACGGATCAGTATCACATTTCAAATTCAATCATCTGGCACCCAGATTAGAATTCAATATCATAATGCTAATTCATTCTCATTCTATCATCACTGCCTATTGGTGGGAAAAAAATACAATGTATCTTCCCTTTACACCATAATTCCATTTTGGGAGGAAAACACTTTCATGTACTAGCACTAGCTATGCCAGGTGAGAATTGCATTTCCTTTGTCATCGCTTCCCAAAGATTTATCTTCTTTCCTAATGCCTACCTAGTACCTACCACTCCAAATGAGGAAATTTTACCCACTATATTTTAAGAAGGAATTGTGCTTCGCTCAATTTCCTTTTCTGACGAAAACATTTTCCCGTACTCAAATCGTAAGGTGAGAATTTCATATAAATCCTAGATACACCAAGTTACAATCAATATACTGAAACTGAACTGAGCATCCTCATATTTTACTTGTTACTTTTCAATTGTCAGGTTTCAAGACTCTTCCAAATTCGCACTCCGGCTCACCTTTTCAAGGTCTTGCTGGTAGATGCAACTATAACCATTGATAGAATTCCCTAAATGCATCACGGTCATCTTCAGTTCACTTATAATAACTTCATAGTAGATTGTATCGTGCAAAATAAAGAAGTGCTCTGCTAGGGATTTCCCTTGACCCGAATTGGCGTCAGTTAGTGTCTTATTTGCTTGGGCTAGGGTGCTTACTCCATAATTTGACATTTTCCTTGCTTCTAACCTTGATAGAGGAGTTGTTGGGGGTGATTTAAGCTTTTTATGTCAGTATATTATACTCAGGTGGGTCTGTATTAGTAAATATAGGGACTTTTTCTTAACCCCCGCTTTCATTGTAGGGTCTGTTTTTCGACTTCTATTTTTCATAAATAAAACTCTATCGTTTATCCAAACAAAAAAAAAAAAACTTATAGTAACATCAGTAACATAAGGTACATTTTTTCAATTGGTAAGATGCACCTATTGACGTAAAGCTTCCCTAAATGTACCATAATCATCTTCCAGTTCACTTAGAAAACTCCAATGCAAGATGTCAACCTCACCGGAATGTAAGTTTTATAACTTTAAAATCAAATTCTAATGCGGCCGCTATAGATGAAGTCAATATGCCAAAGGGTAATTAGCCAAAATCCCCCCTCAAATTGTACCTAATCACTTTCGATTTGCCCCCTCAATTTGTACATTAGAAAATTAACCCCCTCAACTTGTTGTTTTAACGAATTTGCCCCCTTCCGTCAAAATGGACTCACTCAGCCGTTAAAAAAGTGGCACTTGATGGGTATTTTCGTTAATAAAACCTCTCTTTGCCTTCCCCAAACCTAGATCGCCTGCACCAACTTTTCTCCTCACTCAGGTCCACACCACCGCCACCTCCATCAATCTCGTCTCCCTTTATATTGGCCACCTCTCAACACTATCATCACTTGTCGACCCCTTTAATCCCACCTGTAACATTGAGCACGTTTAAGATCATAGACACAATTATAAACACATAAGTACATGAACATGTATTACCTTTAGAACCGGTCATGGTTGAATGAATTGGCAGAGATCTTCTATGATAACTATCACCTCAATGCTCTTCTCTATGGGGCAAAGATGTTGAGAACAGTGTAGTGCATAGGGACCTAAGCATCTTATATATAGTAGTCAATTAGGTCAAGTATAGTCCTCCCATAAAAGACTATAACGCCCTAATTGACTAACTTGTGCTTTAAGTAAGTCCTAAAAGGACTAGGCATATGGCCGGCCCTATAACAATGTGATTCTGTATGTTTGACTCAGATTCCTAATCAAACATTTATTAAACATAAGCAAGATACATAATATAACTCAATTACTTGATCCTTAAGTAACATGCTTATGTGCTGTTACATAATGTGTACAATGTCAATGTCCACATCTTACATTCTCCCACTTGGACTGACATTCATACACACAGCAAACAAGTACATCGATTGATCAACTATACATAAGTGCTAGCAAGAGTTATAACTGATCTTTGATCACATTTACATGTTCCAAGCAATCATCCATTTGAAACAGGACAAAGGAAAGAGTAGCATTGTTATAATGCAGTCCATCCAGAATCACCAGAAGCAAGTGAACAACTACTCAGAGACACATTAGGACTTTGGTGTGTACTGAAACTTTGAATGATCTGATAACATGAGTGTTTCATATGTACACGGTCCAATCATCTTAACACAGCAGCATAATTGTATTAAGATGTCACTACATAAGTCTTTGGATTAAATCCAATATGCAGCAAGATAAAATCGAACTTTAAACATAAAATGAGTAAGTATTTGAACTTAAAACTTCACACCATAGTTTTATTGATCAACTGGAAATACATATTTGGAATGTGAGTTCTGCACGCGCAGCTGCAGAACTCCCACTCAACTTAACAAAAACATATCTACATAAACATAAAAAAAAATAAAAAAAAATAAAAAAAAACTGTAAAACACAAGTCAGCTAGCCAAAACTCCCACTATTCCTCCCACTTAACCTAGCTATCGAAATCTGGTAATAATCCCATATTTGTGACATGCTTCTGAAACTCTTTTGGCACCAAGGCTTTGGTAAACGGATCTGCAAGTTGATCTAGAGTCCCAATCTGCACAATATCGATCTGTCCTTCTTTAACTCTATCTCTGACATTAAGATACTTCAAATCAATGTGCTTTGAATCAGCTGTCATCTTATGATTCTTGGTGAAGCATATGGCAGCTGAATTGTCACAATAAAGGGCAATAGGTTTTGAAATGGAGTCAACAATGCATGTCTGTATGAGAAAGTTTCTGAGCTAGATAGCTTGACATGTTCCCACATAGATGGCTATATACTCAGAGCGCATGGTGGAGGTGCATGTGAGAGTTTGTTTGGTGCTTTTCCATGAAATAGCACCTCCTGCTAGCATAAACACATAACCAGAAACTGACTTGCCAGTAGAAGGGTACTGACTAGCTAAACCAGCATTTGAATAACCTATAACTTCAAGCTTATCAACTCTCTTATATACCAGCAAGTGATCTTTAGTCTTCTTCATATATCTGAGTACTTTCTTCCCTGCATTCCAGTGTTCTTTACCATGATTGGATTGAAATCTTGATAAAATCCCAATTGCAAAAGCCAAGTCAGGTCTAGTGCAGACCTGAGCATACATAATGCTTCCAATCATCCTAGCATATGGATAATCCTTCATATCTAGGCTTTCTTTATCAGTTTTGGGAGCTTGATCTTTGTTCAGTTTGTCATCTTTTGACATAGGAGCATCTCCTGGATTACACTTGCTCATGTCAAACCTTTTCAGCACTTTATTGATGTAATTCTTCTGTGAAAGTCCAAGTAGCCTCCTCTTCCTGTTCCTTATGATTTCCAAGCCTAGAACATAAGCTGCTTCCCCCATGTCCTTCATTTCGAAGTTCTTAGACAAGAAAGACTTAGTTTTGTGCAGTAGGCTGATGCTGCTGCTTGCCAACAGTATATCATCAACATACAGCACAAGGAATATAAAACCCTCCTTTGTGATCTTTTGATAAACGCATTGATCCACGATGTTGGCCTTGAAACCATCAGAGATTATGACTGATTCAAACTTCAAGTACCACTGCCTTGAAGAATGTTTCAAGCCATAAATCGATTTCTTCAACTTACACACCAGATGCTCATTTCCAGGTTGTACAAAACCCTCAGGCTGCTTCATGTAGATATCCTCATCCAAATCTCCATTTAAGAATATTGTCTTCACATCCATTTGGTGCAGTTCCAAATCAAAGTGAGCCACAAGGGCCATGACTATTCTGAAACTGTCTTTGCTGGATACTGGGGAGAATGTTTCAGTGTAGTCAATGCCTTCTTTCTGTGTAAATCCTTTAGCAACCAATCAAGCCTTGTATCTTTCAATGCTACCATCTGCATTTCTCTTGGTTTTGAACACCCATTTGCATCCAATAGCCTTCTGGTTCTTATTTGGCTCAGCTAGTTCCCAAACTTGGTTATCATCCATAGACTTCATCTCAGTGTTCATGGCTTCCATCCATGATTGACTGTTGTGGCTTGACATTGCTTGATTGAAGCTTGCAGGATCATCATCTTCCCCCCAATTAAATTCAACTTCAACTGAGTAGGTATAGATGGGATCTTGATTTGGCTTTGGGGTCCTAGCTGATCTTCTGGGATGCTCTATAGGAACTGGTTCTTCAACAATAGCTTGTTGAAGAATAGGATCTTCATGAATATCAGGTTCATGATCATCATGTACTGGATCAGGGAGCTGGATTTGATTGTCTTGATCAGGCAAGCTGTGATCAAGTACATCAGAATTAGGTACAGGAGTGGGATTTTCAGTTGGAATAGTAGGGATTGTGATTTCAGGAATGGTTGCAGAGGTTGTAGGAGTAGGGTTTTCTTTAAAAGTGTAACTTGAGTCATCTGCAGGACCATTGGGAGCCATTTCATGAAAGAACTTAGCCTTATTGGTCTCAATGATGCACAGACTATGGTTAGGGCAGTAAAAACGATATCCTTTTGAGTTTTCTGCATAACCAATGAAGTAGGAGCTCACTGTCTTCTCATCTAACTTTTTCTCTAAAGGATTGTATGGCCTGGCTTTTGCTTTGCATCCCCAAACATGCAAATGTGCAAGACTTGGCTTCTTTGCATACCATAATTCATGTGGAGTCTTACTAACTGATTTACTAGGTTTCCTATTGGTCAAATAGTTAGCAGTTTTTAAGGCTTCCCCCACAGAAACTTTGGTAGGCTAGTTGTGCTCATCATGCTCCTAACCATGTTGAGATAAGTCTATTTCTTCTTTCAGCAACGCCATTTTGCTCAGGAGTGCCTGGAGTTGTGTACTGCCTTATGATGCCTTCTGATTCAAGAAACTGAGCAAATGGTCCTTTGTGTTGTCCAGCTTCATCATACTTGCCATAAAACTCCCCTCCTCTATCTGATCTCACCACTTTAATGACTTTCCCCAAGTACTTCTCAGATTCAGCTTTGAAAACTTTGAAGGTTTCTAAAGATTGAGATTTTTCAGAAATCAGAAAAATTCTGCAATATCTGGAAAAATCATCGATGAAGGTGATGAAATAGTAGTTTCCACAGATAGTTCTGGTCTGAAATGGACCACAAATATCTGTGTGAATGAGTTCAACCAAGTTTGAACTTCGAACAGACCTCTTTTTCCTACTATTGGTCATTTTCCCTTTAACACAGTCTCTGCATTCTAATAAATTTGAGCAGTCAAGTTCATGATTTATCAGTTTTTCGTTGACCATTTTCTGCAAACGTTCTTTAGATATATGCCCCAATCTCCTATGCCACAAATCAGCTGAGTTTTCATCAAACCTATCCCTTTTATTCCCCACAAGTTCAACATCAAACACTTCTGTAAAACAACTGCAATTTAACTTCCAGTGACCAAGAATAAGATTTGTAGTAGCAATAAACTGGGAATTTTTATTGAAAATCTTCATACAATACTTGTCACCAGTTTAAGTATTGTCATCTTGAACCAAACAAGACATGACTTCTCATAGAGGGAATACAAAAAACATTATCTAACTGGATACTGAAACCTACTTCTAGAGCTAGTCTAACTTGTCCAATAGCTTTGACTGCAACTCTAGATCCATTCCCAGCAGCTACGTTCTGCTCTTCCTTACTTGGTGTTCTCCTTCCAAGCAACTCCTGTGAAGTATTAATGATGTGAATTGGTGATTCAGTATCTAACCACCAAGAATTTGGTGAAATGTTTACCAAATTAACTTCAATAATGTAAGGGATATAAGGGATAACTATAGGGGTACCTCGTTTGGCTAACCACTCTTTGAATTGCCTGCAGTCCTTCTTAATATGTCCAACCTCATCACAGTGAAAGCATTTATCAGATTTAGGACCCTTTTCCTTGACCTTGTTCAGTGGTTTAGGGTTGGGGTTTGGCTTCTGTTTCTTAAAATCCTTCTTAACAAAAGGTTTGTCACCCTTCTTGAACTTGTCCTTACTCGAAGTCCCATGCTTTTAAACTGTGGTTTGTGGGTAGTGGTCATCAGATTAACCTGAGTAGTAGCAGCAGTCATCTTGCCCTCCTTCTTGTTAATAGTTTCCTCGGCAACAGCAGTAGCAAAGAGATGGTTAACATCCTATTTTTCTCCAACAGCAACATAATTGGACTTCAGTTTGCCGAAAGCTTGTGGCAACTTCCCCAAAACGTGACAGACAACAAATTTGTCATCGAACCTCATTCTGAGATCCCTCTATTTGGCTACATAATCCAACTTCTTCATTATGTAGTCTCTCACACCAGTTCCATCATATTCCAACTCCATCATCTCCTCGAGCAGCTCCACACTCCTTCCATTTGGAGATTCCACATATCTCTCTGTGATGTTCTCCATGTATTCAACTACACTGGAAGAAGGGTCAATTCCATCTACAATGGAGTCTTCAATTTTGCTCTTCATGAACAGAAGAGCCATCTTGTTGGCGTGCATCCACTTTTTGTACTCATCCTTCTGCTCTTTAGTGCTTTCTTCAGTAGGTTTGGCAGGTTTTGGTTCATTAAAGGCTATGTCGAACTCATCAAAGGCTAGGGCATACTCTATCTCACGTTTCCACTTCTTAAAGTTTGTACCATTTAGGGGAACTACGGAGGATTGGCTGGTAGCTAAAAACAAAAGAAAGTTTTGCTAAGTTTACTATCAAAACTTTTGGAATGGGAACTTAAGTGTAAAAAAACAGTATACTTAGCAAACATCACACAAACGTAATTGGTTTTCTTTTGTTTTTACATTAACCCCATGCTGCATAAGTTGTCATATCAGACATATCGCAACAGAATATGATATCCTTTAAGTTCATATAACTAACTTTAACTGATATGCAGCATTCATGTATGATCATACCTGGAGATATGAAAACCAGACAATAATTCTTAACGCACACCAGTTATTGTCATTATATGCTATTCACAGATCCATTCTAAGACACAATGAGTCTCATATAGGAGAGATAAATTCAAAGTGACTAATGGGTTATGAATACAGGTTTTTGGTTCTGAATCCTAATGAACCAACAGGAGTAACCTTTTGACGTTTGCTAAGGCAAAATTTGCAAAAGACCTCCTCACTGATTCTAGAAACCAAAATGAGACTGAATCCTCACATTCATGACTGAGCAAAGCTCTTGGTCATGAACCAGTCTCAAAGCCTCAGCAGATAAATCTGCAGGTTCACATAATTTGGGAGATATTTTAGGTTTGTTATTATAACAATCGTCACTGATGTATTCTAACACACAAACATCAACAAAACTTAAACAATCATCAAAAACATCACGATATCAATCAATCATCAGATTTCCAGAAAATAGTTCAACATGCATTTAGGGCCATCCGAACTAAATTAACGATTCAGACCTATGCGCGCCCCCTGAAAGAACGCTGTAACAGTTCTATATGGTCTAAAAACACGAATTTGATTGATATTCAACTTTAGTGCTTGAAAACTTATCTGGTGTCCATAGCATACATCTTTATCATCAGCGGAAGCAATTAACCTTACATGACAGGTTACCAAGACCGAATATGCAATTGCAAACAAAAACCCCAGACGAATTCGAACAAACAATCAACAATTTGAATCAATTTTGCAGCGTAATTCGTAAGAACTCTAAGCCCCAATTTTCTGCCCGGAAAAATTTTGACTGTTTCCTTCAACCCCTTTTAAAAAACATTAAATTCTCACATGTCGGGTAAATGGTAACCCACGTGTTTTTAATCGGGTTATCATGTGTCTGTATTCGGGTCTTGTCCGACCCTTTGTGATTTTAAAACGGGTTTTAACTTTTACCAAAGGTTTTACACATCACATAAACCCTAATTGAAAACTTTGTGTTGATTAAACATAATCCGAATTTTGTTTTCAAAATCTAACAATTGATCTATGTCTCACTGAACGCTAGGCTCTGATACCACATGTAACATTGAGCACGTTTAAGATCATAGACACAATTATAAACACATAAGTACATGAAATGTATTACCTTTAGAATCGGTCATGGTTGAATGAATTGGCAGAGATCTTCTATGACAACTAACACCTCAATGCTCTCTTCTCTATGGGGCAAAGATGTTGAGAACGGTGTAGTGCATAGGGACCTAAGCATCTTATATATAGTAGTCAATTAGGTCAAGTATAGTCCTCCCATAAAAGACTATAACGCCCTAATTGACTAAGTAAGTCCTAATAGGACTAGGCATATGGCCGGCCCTATAACAATGTGATTCTGTATGTTTGACTCAGATTCCTAGTCAAACATATATTAAACATAAGCAAGATACATAATATTACTCAATTACTTGATCCTTAAGTAGCGTGCTTGTGTGCTGTTACATAATGTGTACAATGTCAATGTCCACATCTTACACCACCTTCTCTAATTCTCTCTGCAAACCCAAAATTCATTGATTATCTGTGAAAAAAAAAAACAGTACGTTTCCATGGGTGTTCACACTTTCAAATTAATTTCTTCTGTTTTTAGTGCCACACACAATGAAACGCCACCAAGACCTCAACCTCCAAAGAAGCACAAGCACCACTTCCATGGCAAGAAGCTCGTCGTCGAGAAAGATCATCCCATCAAACCACCACTTCCAATCCTCCGCCACTCGCAAATAAAAAAAAAATCATCACATCAGGTTTCAAGAAGCGAACTTGATCAACTCAGAAAAGACTTAACTTTTATTCATCAAATGTCATATATGCTCCTTAAATCAATGAAAGAAACAAAACCCAGATTTTATCCCAGCAATATTCATCAAAGATCATATTTTTTTCACTTAAGTCAATGAGAGAAACAAAACCCAGAAAGCATACATTGAGCAATACTAACGACCCACAGTAGCCACCACTTGCAACTCCGACAACCACCGGTCAATATTTCCAGAGACAACGTCCAAGCCTCCCAAATCTCGCTCTTTAATCGCACCACTCTTCGGTCTCCTTCCACCACCTCTCCAAAACCCAAACCAAGATCTCCTCCCTCCTCCACCACCTCTCCAATTTTGAATTGCAAATTATTCTATCAATCTTGGAATAATTTGCAATTCAAAATTGGAATATTGAAAGTATAGCGAAATGAACCCACTCCGATGCTCTGGTGGCTTCAAGAGCTTTTTGATTGCTCTATATAAATGGGCAGGGGCAGATTTTGGTGTTTCGTGTGTGTGTTCGTCATGAGATTAATGGGGTCGTCATTGCCTCTGGGACTTCACGGGCTAGACCTCACCGAGGAGTTGGTTGTGGTGCTTTGTGGTGGGAATCACCCGCGAAAGCCCGAGTTTTTGGTTACTTGACCGCGTCGAGTCGGGTCTGATTGAAGACTGACAAGTCAACGAGGCTGGAGCCCCACTTGGAGTCGGTGAACGCGTTGCGTCTGAAATGGAGGAACATGGGTACATGGCCATGCCGCTGAGCTGCCATTAGCATTGGTGGGGATGTGGGGATGGCCAATGTTGAAAGAAGAGGCAGCTTTTTGAGGAGTGAAATGCAGGAAGGAGGAGGATAAGAGCAGAAGAAAAAATGGAGGTGGCGATCTAGGTTCGGGGAAGGCAAAGAGAGAAATCATCTGAAATAAGTGCCACTTTTTTAACTGCTGAGTGAGTCAATTTTGACGGAAGGGGGCAAATTAGCTAAAACAACAAATTAAGGGGATTAATTTTCCAATATGTAAGTTGAGAGGACAAATCGAAAGTGAGGTACAAGTTGAGGGGAATTTTGGCTAATTACCCTATGCCAAAAAACCCAAATCAATTTCATATCGAAGTTTTGCATACTGGTCCTGTAACTTTGATCATTGCATTTGCATTTTACTGTTCTCAAAAAAAAAAAAAAAATTACCATCGCACTCTGATCTGATCTCATCGTTAAAAACTGAAAAAAGATTCCCAAATTTTTAAAACAAAAGTAACATTACAAGAAAGAGAGCTCCAACTCAGTCCGAGTTGAGCGAGCCAACTCAGTCCGAGTTGAGCGAGCCAACTCGCTCCTAACTCGAACCGAGTCGGTCCAGAGCCTCCGTCGCGACCTTCAACCGCGGCTGGAGCTTCAACGCCGCCTCGTACGCCGCCTTGGCCTCCTCCACCATCTTCTTCCCCTCATAAACTTCCCCCAGCGTACAAAACGCCTTCACATTCTCCGGGCTCAGCTCCAGCCCCCGAGTCAGATCCTCGATCACCGAGTCAACTCGGACGCGATTCATCGTCATCTTGATCTCCGCCCGCTTCACGAGAGCGTCGCCCCTCTCCTGATCGCTGAGGCTCTTCGCGGCCAGCGGCGAGAGCGCGACGTCGATGGCGTCGAGGGCGGAGGTCTTGAAGCCCTGCGAGTCGAGGGCGAGCGCCTTGAGGATGTGGGACGCGGCGTCCTTGGGGTCGAGGGCGATGGCCTTCTCGGCCTCGTCGAGGGCTTGCTTGGAGAAGGCGGCGGCGGCAGAGGCGGAGGAGTTGGAGGCGGCGGCGGATCGGGCCTGGGCGAGGAACTGGGCGCCGAGGACGAAGTGGCGCTTGGCCTGGACGGAGGATTTGTTGCGGAGGAGGAAGCGGAGGCGGAGGGCGGCGATGAGCTTCTGGGGGACGTTGTGGATGACGAGGAAGACGCCTGCGACGAGGAGGAGTAAGCCGGCTTGGAGGAACAGGTCCTTCACCATCTGTGGATCCATTTCTCGATCGCCGGAGAAAATTGAGGATTGGAATTTGAAATTTCGGGCTTGAAATCGGGGATTTGTGTGTGCGAATTTGGGAGGAAATGGGATGGAAACGAACAAGGAAGCGAAAGACTGAGGTCGATCGTCTTTGTTGACTGGGAATAATCTTCAGTTTTGAATATTATTTAATTTAATGGAGCCGGCCCTAAGAGCATTTCCACCAGACGGTGTGACGGCAGGCGGGCTGTCCGGCTAGCCTGTCACCGCTACTGTTCACGCCACACCGCGAGGAAACACGAACGACGAGCTGCGGGCGAGAGGAACCCAGGCGGGCGGGCCGGCGAGCGTCGTTCGTGCCCGCGACCGCGGGCGGTGAGGGGGAGTGGGCCCCAGCTGACGCGGAATCGCACCTAATTTTTTTTATATTCTGGCGCGTGCATTGCACGCGCGCGTGAGGGAGCGTGGGTGGGTGGGGTGTTCGGTAGTGGCATCCGAACGGGAAATGAAGGGTTGTTCGGTACTGGCGTCCGAACACAAAAAGTAGCCCCAAACGGCTATTTTTTTTTTTGAGTTTGCTGACTGCCATGTGGCAGCATCTGGTGCGACCGCCAGATGTAGCCGTTGGCAATCAACGGTCCAGATGCTGCCACGTGTACTGACCGTTTGAAATTTTTTTTTTTAATCCAATTTTTTTTTTTATAATTTTTTTCCCTATAAATACAATCCTTCATATAATTTCTCATACACCAAATTAAATTTCCACTCCATCATGTTTTAATTCATGTATAAATTTCAAAGTTAAATAATAGTTGTTTGACAACAAAATGGAGGCGATGATAATTATTATACATGTGATCCATCTTCTACATCACTCTTTTATTGAAAAAAAAAAACATAAAAACATTACATCATAAACTGAGGTTCTTCATCACTCTTCATTCTCCATCTTCCAATTATGTTCCATCAATTTCTCTTGTCGTGCCTTGTGAATAAAGGGGTCTTGAAGACCAATGTACTTGTTGATACATCGTCGCGTATAATTTTCATCCCGTTGTGGAGGGAGGTGCTGAAAAGGTTGTCCATTCACAGTAGGAGCATCATACACTCTTGTTGTTGAATTATTGAATGCGTCCGCTTCAAGAACCTCGGGTGCATTGTAGTCATACTCATCCTCCACAATCATGTTGTGAAGAATTATACAACACATCATGATCTTCCAAATGGATTCCTTTTCCCACTTCCTCACAGCCCCTCTAACAATTCCCCATCGAGCTTGCAAGATACCAAAACATCTTTCGACATCCTTCCTGTATGCCTCTTGTTTGGTGGCAAAGAGGGTTTCCTTGTCAGAACCGGGGTTTGATATTGATTTCACAAACGTGGCCCATTGTGGGTAAATCCCGTCAGCCAAATAATAGGCACCTGCAAAAGTTCGCCCATTGATATTATAATTAACCAAAGGAGCTTCTCCACTCACCACGGGGGCAAACACGTCAGATTGCTTCAGAACATTGATATCATTTTGGGCACCTAGAACCCCAAAGTACGCATTCCAGATCCAGGTATCAAAGGATGCCACAACCTCTAAAATTATAGACCTCTTCCCCTTCCGGTTCTGGTATGCACCGGCCCAGCCAGTGGGGCAATTCTTCCATTCCCAATGCATACAGTCAATGCTCCCAATCATTCCTGGGAAGCCCATTTCCTCACCTCTTTTGAGCAGTTTATGCAAGTCAGCCTTGGTTGGCCGGCGTAAGTACTGTTTCTTATAAACTTTATATATTCCATCACAAAACAAATCTAAGGCCTCTAGTGCAGTAGACTTTCCTAACCTGGTGATCTCATCCATTTGATCGGCGGCTGCTCCATCTGCTCCGGTAGTAGACCCATAACACCACAAGCATCTGGTTTTTTAATGAAGTAACTATTGTGGTTGCACAGATCTGTCATAATACGGGTGAAGAGAGGACGGTACATTCTATACGGAACTCTGAAAGCTTCATCTTGGTAAATTGGATTTGGGATAAAGTAATCCTCTTGGAGATTTATACCTCGAGCATGCCTTCTTCTGTCGAGATTCGGAGCACGGCCTGCTCTTGATCCACCACTTGACTGACCCTCTTCTTGCTCTATCAACGCAATTGCTGCAACAAGCTCCATTTCTTCTTCTTCAATTTCATCAGCTTCCATGGCATCATTGATTCGACGCTGCTCATCATCCTTTACCCTTCTAGCCAGCATTTTTCTTAAGAACGACATTGCAAAATGAGAATTTTGGTTTGGGTGTAGTTTGCCAAAAGTCTGAAGTCTGTTTGCCAAAAGTCTGAAGTCCCCTTTCTTTGTTTTAGAGGCTTGTATTTATTGAATCAAGCACGCCACCTACTGTTTTAGTCTTCATTGAATCAAGTCCAATTTTATGGCTAGATACATGACCCTCTTGATCACTCTCTTACATCCACCTCTACCGTACCTATTGATGCATCAAAAAGTCTTGTCTTTATTGTTGTGGGTCTTACAAAGACTTGACAATACGCAACCCAATCTACTCCATTGATATCATGTTGATTTGATTACTTATTCAAGTTCATCTTCACTTTACCCCAAATGTGGAGAAAAATTACCCAACACTATATTGCTCATATGCCCAGTACGGTTCGAAATGAAGGAGCTCTACAAAGTCACTGGAGGAATTTGAACAAAGAATTCAAAACATGGAAGGAGCTGTACTCCACAATCATGTTGATTTGATTACTCATTCAAGTTCATCTTCACTTTAAATTGGTTTCGGAAATTTAGATGTCTAAATTTTATTAGCATGTAATAGTCATGTTTTATTTTATTAGTATGTAATGTTAAATTTCAAATTTAAATAAAATTTGTTTTATTCATGTATGAATAAAATAGTTGTATGAATAAATTTTATGTGTAGATTACTTGAATATAATATTAGTGATAATTTTTATACATGTTTTTGAAAAAAAAAAAAATTTTTAAAAGTTATCGCCTGCGCCTACGCCTACATGGGTGTGCGCTGTTTTTTTGACGGAAGGCTTGCCCGATCACTATTCATCGCCTGCTCGCCTGAGGAGGGCAACAACCCACTTCGCGCCTGCGCCTGGGCTTGCATGGGTGGAAATGCTCTAAGAGCATCTCCACCGAGCAAACTCACAATCGGCCGATGGCGAGTGCAAAAGGAGAGAAAGGCGAGGGCGATTTTGTGGGCAATTGAATCGCCCACTCCGATTTCCACCGCGAAAGGCGAAAGGCGAAGGCGAGGGCGATTAAAGGTGAGAAAGGTGAAAGGCGAGGGCTGAGAAAGGCGAGAGGCGAGATAAAAGTCAGCAAACCACGTGGGTTTTGTCGGAAAGGCGAGGGCGCGTCCGAAGACGAGGATTGCCTTCGCCTGCGCCTCTGAGCCGATCGGACGTGCGATTCCAGCTGCGGTGGAGGCTGGTTTTCGCGGGCGAGGGCGATCTCGCAGGCAATTTGGTGGATTGCCCATCCGATTAACCCGCAGTGGAGATGCTCTAACAGCTGCAAACTCTCTTGTTGGGAGAGAAATTTTACCCTGTATAATTTTATTTGAGTCCAATATACCCTTAACAAGTCATTTTCTTTTCTGTTAAGTTAATTGTTTCAATTAATGTCAGAAAAAAATGGGGCATACATATATACACATCAGCAAAAGATTTTAAAAAAAATTTTTAGAGAATTTCCCTTTTGCCCATTGCAATTCCCTTTGAGAGAAATTTTGTCCCCTCCAACTTTATTCGTATCCCATTAGCCCTAATAACTCAATTTTGTTCATTTTTCAGTTAAGTTAATTGTTTATATTATATTTGCTAAGATAGGTCTCACATGTATACACATCAACAAAAAAATTAAAAAAACCCCTTTTTTATAGAGGATTTTCACCCCATCCACTTAGCAATATCCTTGAGTTAAATTTTTTATCATTATCTTTTGCTAAAATTTGTACGGGAAATTGGTGGGGCTAGCTTTTGACTCTTGCCCGAACATCAAACGTCAGATTATACAGAGAAGAATACAAAATTGAATGAAGGAAGAAGATGAGGAGAAACAATTATCAGAAATGGATAACAGTAAAGATAATTGATAACAATTCAAAATAACAGTCACATGCATAGATAGAATAGTGTAGGTGTGACCATTATTTTGAGATGTTATCAATTATCTTCATTGTTATCCATTTGTGATAATTGTTTCCCCTCATCTTCTTCTCGTTCAATTTGTTTTTCTTCTCTATGCAATCTGAAGTTTAATGTTGGGGCCAAGAGTCAATAGCTAGCCCCCACCAAGGATAATGTTAACTGGATGGGGTGAAAATTCTCTAATTTTTTTTTTTTCTTACGTGTACACATGTGGGACTCACTTTTTTGCTAACGTGGAATGTCCACAATAGCAAACTTAACGAACATAACAAAAAATGGGGTAAAATTTCTCAAAAAATGATTTGTAAGGGGTATATTGGAAACAAACAGAATTATATGGGGCGAAATTTCCTGCAAAGTAAGTTGTAGCGGGCAAAAGGAAAATCCTCTAAAAAATTTATTTTTTAGAAAAACTTTTTGCTGATGTAAGTACATATGGGATCAATTTTTTGCTGATGTAGAATGTCCATGCCATCAAATTTAACTAAAATAGTTAACTTAACATAAAAATAGCTGGAAAATCTTTTTTTTTTTTTAGTTGCATAACCTTTTTTCCTTTAATTCTATTTGATATTAGAAATTATTACAAAATAATCCATTTTAGAAGCATAGTATTAAAAAAAAGGAAAAATTACATTTTGATACTACTTGAAGATCAAAATACCCAAAAACACTACTACACTTCAAACATTACAATATACTACTACTTTGACACATGTTGTTTTATAATTGGGTTGGACACTTTACTAACAACTTTTAACTCCACGCGCGCTGCAAAATACGCTCAATCTCTTCTTCGACTTCCTTGCTCCGTAATTCACGTGAGAAATCTCCCTACAAACTTCAAAACACTTTTTTACCCATAACTTTCTCATCCGGACTCCGTTTGACACGAAATCAATTGGGTTGGATTCGTCTCGTCACCCTCTTTCCATAGATACCAAGATTGTAACCCCAGACCCACTGTAGAGAGATATCAGAACCGCAACATCTTCACGTTTTCCGGTGAGATTCTCTGATTCCGGCGACAAATGGGACGAACCACCACCCAAAATTTCATCTTCTCATCATTCTAGACACAGCCCAACCAATATTGAGCTTTAGTTTGTAGCAGATCATCGCCGGTGAGCCTCACATATTGGTTGAAACTTTCCGGTGAGTTTCCGGCCAAGGTAGTCTTTGAAACTAGTCTAGAAAGCTTTGTTGGCTTGTTTAGATGAAGATTGATATAAAAATCATATGAATTGATGGTGAATCAACACAGCTATTCTTTCTCCTTCATTTTGAAGGACTTCCTTCAATTTGAAGGATCACATCCTTCAATTTGAAGGATCACATCCTTCAATTTGAAGGAGCACATCCTTCAATTTGAAGGAAGTGCTCCTTCAGATCTGCAGGAAACTGTTCTTCAGATTTTTGAAGGATCACTTCTTTCAATTTGAAGGATCACATCCTATAATTTGAAGGATCACATCCTTCAATTTGAAGGAGCACATCCTTCAATTTGAAGGAAGTGCTCCTTCAGATCTGGAGGAAACCGTCCCTTCAATTTTGAAGGAGCACTTCCTTCAATTTGAAGGATCACATCCTTCAATTTGAAGGAGCACATCCTTCAATTTGAAGGAAGTGCTCCTTCAAATCTGCAAGAAACTGTCATTCAAATTTTTGAAGGATCACATCTTTCAGATTTTGGAGGACTTCCTTCATTTTGAAGGAAGTCCTCCTTCCCCACAAACTTCAAAACACTCTTTTTACCCATAACTTTCTCATCCGAACTCCGTTTGACACGAAATCAATTGGGTTGGATTCATCTCGTCGCCCTCTTTCCATAGACACCAAAATTGTAACCCCAAACCCACTGTAGAGAGAGACCGAAGCAGCAACATCTTCACGTTTTTTGGTGAGGCGCGTGAGTCTCACGCTTGCGTGAGTTGTAGTGGGCATTTTAGTGTATTTTTGGGAAAGTAGTAGTATTTTGTAATAATTTTATTGTGGTAGTGTTTTTGGGCATAATAAAAGTGTGATAGTAGTTTTTGGGCAGAAGCCCTAAAAAAAACTCATTACAATATATTCATTATTAATTAGTTCTGAATGCCCAGGGCAATTTTGTATAGGCGGGTGGTTTTGCAAAATTGTTTGTAAAATTACGAAATTGCTTATGGGGGACGAGGCTGCCGGAGATGGTGATCGCCTCGCATTGAAAGACAGACGAGGGGACGCCGTTGAGGAGCTCCTAGGCAATTTTCGAAGCTTATCGGCTGAGAACGTGGTGGCGGCACTCGAACACCACTACTGGCTTGACATTGGGTTGAGGACGTTCTTTGGTTATTACAGGTCAAGAAGGAAGAAAGAAGAGGTCATGGAGAGAGGGAAAGAAAAAGGAAAGAGAAAGAAAAAAGTTAACCCGAATTAATTTCTTAGTTGCTTGAACCAAAGGCACATGTCACCAGAATAGAGATGAAAGCGGAATGGAAGAGGGACTTCGACGACAAAGCATCGAAATTTCAACCATCAACCATCTAGCGTTTTGCATTTCGGAACGAAACACAGTCAAAAAATCCCGAAACAAATAACAGAGAAAAATCATCAGGGAAATAACCTGAAACTCCACTCAGGAATAAATAACTATAAGTTTTTTTAATTATTAACCAAATCGATAACTTAAAATTTACATTCTCATTAAATTTGAACTTGAACATGTAGTGTTTTATTTCAATTTTTGTTATGCTATGAAAATTTAGAATACTAATTTTTTTAATTTAAATCATTTTTAATTAATATTTCGATAACATTAGAATACTATTTTTTAAAAAAATTTAAATAATTTTAAAAAATCGTAATTTTGTATCATATCAATTTGCCTCCCGTTTCCATTTCTGTGCTTCATAGGACTTCGTAAGAATAGTGGTGGCACACTGATCGCCATTGTCTCACCATTGTCTTGCTTTTGACCATAATATCTGCATCAGTTGATACTGTCTTGTTGCATTGCATAGATATACAAGGGTATTTAGTCAATTTGCCCCCTCAACTTGTACCTTAATTTTGATTTGCCCCCTTAACTTGCACTTTGGAAAATTAACCCCCTTAACTTGCATTTTTAGCTAATTTCCCCCCTTGCGGTCAAAATTAACATACTCTTATTTAATTTTCTGTTAAATACACTCATGTGCCTTGCATGTGAATAGTTTTTTTCGTCATTCACCATCATCAAGACATTTATATGCTACTAATTGGGTTGAAGTACGTCGATGTCATTGATAGCTTTGCCGGTCTGAAGAAGAAGTTGACGAAGAAAAAGAGCAAGAAACATGACAAGATGCCCATCACGTATATGTTACGTAACTCAATTTGATGGAATTAGGTTAATTTTAGACGGAAGGGGGGGAAATTAGCTAAAAATACAAGTTAAGGGGGTTAATTTTTCAAAGTGCAAGTTTAGGGGGTAAATCGAAAGTAAGGTACAAGTTAAGGGGGCAAATTGGCTAATTACCCTAGATGGGGTACAAATCAGACTACATTTCACGGTCTCAATTGTTACACATATACTAAAAATGACCTAAGTTGAGGCCCCCACTGGAAATTCATGTTAATACAGAAATACCTATATTCATTGCAGTATGTATGGCGATCCAACTGCCTTCTAATCGGGTTAGACAGGAAACTCATGTATAATTGCCAAGACCAAAGAAGATCATTCAGTTGCAAAATTTTGACTACCGAATTAAATCAATCAACACTTTAATTCAGCTCCTGGAAGAAGCACCTTTCAGGCTCCACCCGCCTGTACCAACTGCGGAGGAGACTTTAGTAACCTCTTCAGTGACTCAACTATACTCGCGAAAGATGGGCGCTGAGCAGGATCGCTGCCAAAGAAAATAAACATAAATAAGAAAGCTAGATATAATATTACACATGTACAAGTACTCAAAAGGAAAATCTAACTGGTGCTTTGTGCCTGTGTCGACCCAAATTATCACAGAAAACATTTTCCTTGAACCAAGGTACTAGTTAGTCATCAGAAGCACAAAATAATGAGGCGTAGTTGAATTATATCTTGCTGTCTTCTCCGCTAATAAGTCATTTCTTTCCCTCATGTCATCTTGAGCATATAGTGACAAAAAATTAGAGACTATTCCTAAGGGCAGACTTACTCGGCCCAGCAGGATTCCATAAGCGACGCCAACATTGGTGGAGTGTTAGCTGGGATAGCAAGCCTTCTGTTCTGGAAAGCAACAGCTCCAACCACCTGACAGAATGAACATCCTCGAATTTGGTACAAACAAAAAGAGAAAATAATGGGGAGTGATCGATATCCAATTCATAGCATGTACTATGGAGTATCAAACATGTATGACTCTAACCTGGGCAGGGCTGAGTCCTTGCCAAGGTTGTTCCATAGTTACCAGTTCCCAAAGGATTACACCAAAACTGTACACATCAGACTTTTCGTTTGAGGGCTCTCCACGAAGGAACTCTGGAGCCATCCACTCTGGCTGAAAACAAAATTTAGTGAGTTACATGACGATTGATGCACTGCAAAGTAAAAACTTTTACCAGCAAAATACGGATGGAAGTATCTAACTTCATATGGAGGACGTAAGAAAGAGGTCATTTACTTAAAAACAACAACAAATTACTATGAGCTAGGAGACATCATATGACACGCAAACAGTGAAGTTTTAAAACCTCTCCGTATTTTCGAAAAGGCGCTGAGCACAATTGGTACTTTGTTGACAGAAACATCAATCCAAGGACTGAACATAGAAATATGTGGAAATTTCAGAAATCTTCAACAACTAGAGTACAGTTTCTGGGACAAACCACAGCAACAGACATTGACTGGTTGGATATCCGAATGCTAATTGATAAGTAACTGGAGTGCAAGCATTCGCATGAATAAATATTCATCTTGTATGTAGCGGTTTTGCACCACTTCAAAAGGTTTAATTAAAAGCATACCACTCTTAATAAGCTAAAAATGAGTATTCCACCTGAGTGCAGGCAATATACATGCATAGGTGCTATTTATGTGTTGTGTCGGGTAAGGAGAGGGACACAAACTTACTGTTCCTGCAACAGACTTGGATGATATGAAAGTGTTCGCTTTAAATCTGGACAACCCAAAATCGCACACCTAAAAGTAAATGTAGATAATGTCAGTAACAAGCCAATGGAGGAACTTGAAGCAAAATTCCAGCCTCCTTAATTTTTAATGTACCTTCGCGGTCCAGTTTTTGTCAACTAACAAATTTGGAGATTTCAGATCCCAATGAACAATGGGAGGGTTAAGACAATGGAGGTAATTGACCCCTTTGGCCTGCATCAAGGACACATTATGCAGGTTGACAAAGATAACATATAACTAGCAAGTAGAACAAAAACATAGATGAGAAGATGCACAAACCACATCCAATGCCATGCGCAACCGACGCCTCTGATCTAGAAGCTCCCCAGAAGCTGGCCTGTGTATAAGGCGAAATAGACTACCCCTGCAATGGGTTTATGCATCAGAATGACTAAGCAATGACAGTCATAATAATTACTTGTGACTAGCCCATCATACTATACAAATCGGTGAAATTGATCACCTGGGCAGATATTCTGTCACAATTGACAGATGTGGACGCTTCGTCACTGCACCCATGAAAAGAACTAAATTTGGATGTCGGACACGCTTCATGATTGCAACCTGATGACAATGGGGGAGCAACATAAGCTATGATTATACAAGACTGTATTATTTTCTACCAGAAGAGATAAAGAGCACAATGGCAAACAAAGAGCTCCAATATATGAAAGCAAGCTAACAGTACTAAAGTTAAATGGAGACAAGCATGCATGTTAACTACATATCTTTTTTCAAAGAAATTACAAGAGTACCTCTCGTAGAAACTCCCTCAATTGATCATCATGGAAGTCCTGAACAGTCAGAACCTTGACAGCAACATCCTGCGTTATATCAAGCATTAAATCCACTAATTCAGCAGGTAAAGAATTAGCTACAACACATGAGTAGGTTGGTATATTGCAGGTCCAACTAAATACATCTTATAGTATATTAAGCAAATCTCCTTGACCATCTATCATTAAATTGGTCAAGATAAGGTCCTTGAGAATACTAAAAAGTTCCTCCAAAAATGGGGGAAAAAAAAGGGGACTACAACAAGATGACTGGATATGCAAAGGACCACAGAGAATGCAGCAGATTAGAAGTATTCACAATAGGCTGTTTAGTAAGTGTAACAAATCAACACAGTCAAATGAAAAGGAGCAAGATACTAACCGATCCATTCCATTCAGCTCGATGTACTGTCCCAAATGAGCCTGAAAAGGAGAACTCAATGCGATTTCATGTGGAAGAAGTAGTCATTGAGTAATAGAAAATGGGAATACATGTTCAATAAGCATAAGGGAAAAGAAATACCAGCACCAACACGCTCTTTCATATTCAAGTCGTCCCATGAGATCTCAAGCCAGTCCATTGCAAGAGATGGTTCCAGATTCAAGTACCTCGGGATAGTCCCGGAAGAAAATTTCCCATGGTTCTCAAGTTCCCTATGAACCCCCTCTACATCTGATGGAGTAAACAAACTCACTTGAGTTTGCTTGACACTGTTGCTTAGAACTTGACTCCTCGATACAACAGTCTCCTTTCTGTAAGATTGTTGTATACCAGTACTTTGTTCGCCGAGTATGGTGCATTTCTCTAATGATGCCACAGCAGCAACATCAAGAGCTTTGAGAGTGTCGTCCAGTACACAAGGGGGCATGGGACTTTGAAGAAGGCAAGTCTGAGTGTTCCCTTTCAACTCCAAAGGCATTGGAGAAGATTCCATTCCAAATCTAGTTTGATCAACTGCAAGCAAAGCAGTTTCCTTGGTGACCTGACAGTCCTCTCCACTGCCTGCAAGAGATTGACCATATTTTAAATGTTAAACTTTATTTACGGTGTCTGCATTAACAGATACAGAATATAAGAACCTGTAGTTATTGCTATTATCTGAGACAAGTCCGGATAACAAAAGATTCCCACTAATGTATACTGTTCATCTAACATCAATCAGAACTAAAATTCAAACACTCCATAATAATTACAGAGTGTTAACATGAACCAGTATATTAGCTGTATACTTACATGAAAATGAGAACAAGAAAAAGATATTGACTTATTGCATGATATGCAGGCAGAACGTGCAAGTGTTTATGCATTCACATCACACAATTGGCAGGTTGCAATACAAATCATTACTCTGACAAGGTTGAATATACTTTTATAACCATGCCTCCTCCCTGCCTCATCCAGCTTCCTCTTTAATTCTAGTACTTAACCAAATGGAGTGTTTATCTTCAAGCAACGCAAGACATTACATACCTGTATAGACAGGATCTTCAGGAGGAGCACGTGTGTGCTTTGAGTTCGTGATTTGATACAATCCAAAATCCTTGTAAGGTTGTTGGAACTCTTTCAGATGAGAAACTTGAAATGGTGAAGGTATCGAAGATAGAGATCCTCCATTTACTGAGGAGTCGGGTCCATGGAGGTTTCCTGGTTTCCCCACTAGATCAACCACATATTCCCTGTTGAGAAATATATACAGCCATCAAATAAAGCAAACCATAAATGTCCAATGTGCTTGCTCAATCTTCTTCAATCTCAAATCATATTAAAACAGTGAGATAGAGAAACAACAAAATATTGGTAACGAAGAATTCTGCTATGATTTAGTGTAGCTGAGTCTAAACACAAAAAGAAAAACCCCTACAATGATTTCGACAAGCATATGCAACATATAAATCAAATATCGATCAGGCAAAAGATACTAATTATAGACAAACATCTACACTGCCATGATACCAGAATGAATTTAAATGCGAATTATGTTACCACAGCTCAGGTTCCAACAAAACATAATACTCTGCAAGAAACCAAAAGCTTTTCAAACAATTAAAATAACCAACCTTGAGAACTTCCTGTCATCTTCAATTTTGACAAGACAAGAGGACCGGTGATCTGCCACACAATACTTGCAACCACGGGCTATCCGACAAGGCAAACCTATATGGTCGGCCAATTTCTGCACATGGAAAATGTACCATTCAAATATCAACTCCAGCAAGTATCATTCTAGACTATTTCTTTAAGCATGTTCAGCCCACAACACATGACCATATGTGGTTACAGGTATGACAGAATGTACCTCATTTTAAACAACAAGAACATGAAAAAATCAATTATGTGGGCTTTGTTCTTTCGGCTTGAAACTACAAGCAATCCCATAAGTTCCTTAAACAGCAAGGATGTCAAGTCAACCAAGTCCAAGACATCATTGCAATTCGGCCATAAAGTCTACATGCCGTCGGCCTTATATTTGCAGAACATTTCACTGATCAGTGAGAAAAGGACAAGAACAGCTATACTCTGCCCACTCAATAAGAATCATATCATTAAGAGTGTTTTCATGTTCACCTAGAAAAGCTACTTATACCTCAATGATCAGAGGACGAAAACTCCTAATGATCAACTCTATATAATTGTGTCACTTGATGCCACTTGCATACTCATTTGAAACCCATGCACCCTGTTCACAGATTCATACATGTTCATAGAATTCTTGTACAATTAGGATCATGATATTTAAATCCTAAATTTCACATTTTACTACTCAGATAATGAAACACCGTGTATGTGCAACCCAAGAAATACAGTCTACAAATGTGCACCCCCAACAAAAATCTTCCTACAGTTCATACAGAAGACTGCAGGTCAAGGCAACTAACACTCCTATTCACTTTACAATCATGCATCATGTAAAAGGATTATCTGAAATAAGTTTTCTGGTAAACCAATATGTCGCTGAACCTAATTTCATTATCCCAAGAAAGAAATCATAATTACTGATTTGCGTCACAACTAACATGGTTATATGCTGCCTACGACGAACTTATCATGGAGAAAACTACTTGGTATTTAGAAAATTAACATGTTAAAGAGGAGTAGGTTGTTATAAACATGTAAATGACAAAATCAGACGCTAAATGTTGTCACCTTGAAAAGAATAGCACGATGCCTGCAAAGACCCATTGACAAGCTGCCGATGGGGAGCACAATACACTTATGGAAATCCCTCAATCTCTTGCTAACCACTTTCCAGCGCATGTGGAGATCTCCTTGCTCCGCGGGATAATTACCCCTTCAAATTGAATTGACTCAGAAAAACTGTACTCAACGAACCAAACATGTTTCAATTAAAAGGGGGGAAAGTGAAACCCACCCCATGTAGATGGCAACAAGTTTGCCAAGTTTCTCCACCAAGACCAGAGTATTCTCTGAAGCACAAGAAAGTTCGTGTGCTTTATCTTGAAGCTCCTTGAGGCGCGAGTCCCCGTGTTTATCAATTAGTACCACTTCCATTGATGTCTCACCGTTCTTTACTTCTCGAAGTGACATCAAGGATGGTATCTGTTTACCTTCCACTGCATCATTGCACATGAGCCAGAGATATGGATTCATCCCCAAAATGTTGTAGAAACCATCCGATATCTTATCAGTGTAAGACAAGCAGCCACTTACCTGAAAAATGCTTGAGTTCATTAGAAAACTTAGGAAACAATTGAGTTTGAATCAATTCACAAGGATCTTGAGTGCTCATATAAATTAATCGATACTCATCTCTTTCCCGGTCATACAATAGAACTACATGATAGAATAACATAATTTTCAATAAACATACAACAAATCAATATATATTGGACCAAAAAATCTTGGATCCTAATAGTAGCATTGCATTCAAGAACAAGGTTCTAAACACTCAAACCATATAGAGGTAAGTAAAATTTCATTAGTTTGCTATTTTTTCAAAGAACTAAATATGAGTTTCCAGTAGTGAAATGTGAAATTAGCTAAAAGCATATAATGAAAAATGCAATGGTGATTGAGAGTATACATACCCAGAGGCGATACGACACCGTCTCTGCATCAGTTTCTTCAAGTCCAGCACCCTCATGCAAGAACAATGTTTCACCACCAAGACTAGCTTGAGAACTCAGCCTCTTAGCCAAAAGAAGCTGCAAATAATAGCCTTCTCTTGACCTCTCCCCCAAGCTAACTTTACCACTTTCCTCCTCTTCTTCCTCCTCCAAATGCCTTGTCGTCGAGGACGAGTCCTTAACATCCCCCGAAAAGTTCCCATCCAATGTGGTCATCCCCGAGAACAAGCTCCCCGCGTAGCTGCTCCCGCTCGACACCCTCGGCAAGGACACCTGACGGTCAAAGCTCCGGTCCACGCTCCTGTCCTTGAGAGTAGTGGAGGCCTCCGGCAGGTGTGCTGGAGTGATCTGGTGGTGGTCATCGTTATGAGGCAGCGGGAGCAGTAACTCCCGGTCCTCATCAACGAGGTGGCACGAGGAGGACGAAGCCGATAGCCTTGTGCCCCTCACATGACTACCGCCATTAGTACCACCAGAGCTCGACCTTGAAGACCGAGAACTGGTGGTTGTTCCCTTCTTGTCGTGGAGGAACCAATCGCAAAAGGCGGCCAACTGCGGCTTCTTTTCCACGTGGTGGCCGCCCGTGAAGTAATGATCATCGGGCGATGCGCCAGCGCTATTATTATCTCTACTACTAGTAGTACTTGACGATTTGTACAAGTTGCTAACTGTTTTCGGCACCTTTTGCTGAATGACTTCATTTCTAGATGAAACGTCGCCGTCTTTGGTGCTTTTTGTCTCGTGATCGTCGTGATTCTCTTGCAAAAGATTTTTGGAAGACGAAGACGAATCGAACCGCCGATCCGGAAATTGACGCGGGAAGAAGTAGGTCGTTCGGTGCGGCATTTTGTCACGCCGATCACGTGCTGCCTCACGTGCACAACAAAACCTTCCTGTGCAGGACTACTACTTCCTTTGCTTCCTCCACTCCCGGACGACGCCGTTTGACAAATTTGAAGAAATCAACGGGAAAAAATATTAAGAAGGAAAAAAAAACCACTCAAACTGACCGTACAATTGCGTTGAATCTCGCTTTGGCTCTTTTACAAACCAAAGCGCATTCAGGTGAGGAGGAATTAGTGCTTGTGAAGAAATCGATCGATCGATCAACGGAGCTTTCTGATAATGATATGTTGATCCAATCGGGATGTCAGTCGAGCACAACACCTATTGAGTTTTGCATGTACTAGAAAGCAAACAAGTTCTCAACGGCTTTGTATACTTTGATATAATCCGGATGTCAATCGAAATTGAACAGACGTTTGTATGTATCACAAAGCCAGCAAGTTACGACTGCGTTGTACTTGAGGCTCCAGTTGGAGAAAGCTTTGAAGCGATGATGAAAATGGTGTTTGTGAGTTTTTCTATTGAAGATTGAATATTTTGATGAGAGATTGGAAGGTGGGGTGAGCAGCTTGGCCCAAGTGGTGACTTTGGGTGAGTATATTTTAAGCAATGAGAGCCAAGGCAAGAGGTTGATGAATCGGTGGGGAATTGAAAATTAATTAACGAGTATCGCTAAAGTACGCCTCTGGGTTGCATGCGCACCTTTTCTAGTATACTTCCACGTCAAATTACGGGCCAATCAGGTTGGGACACGGGAGCATAGAGCAGAGGTCGCCCATACGCATAGGAGCGTACGTTAGCGAGGGTTTGCATCGCGGGTGATGTGCGCTGCGTGATTAAACATTGTTTGTAGTGTCCAGAAAGGGTAAGGAGGTTTCGTCTTCGGAAACCAATGAAACTGACCATATAGCCCCTTTTGGAAACAAATTCTTTTTTCATCCAGTCTAGCGTAAGGTAAAGATTAGTTATATTTAAGAACTTCTTCTAATCTCAATTATTGGATTCATCTTATGCATTGTATACTGGTTACAGTTGAGATTATAATTCTTTCAGCCATGTTCCTAAAAGTAAATGTTCAAAGAAGTAAGCGTGTTAGTAATTAATTGATATTTATACTTCTATTAATGCATGGAACCATATATAAATTCAGACTCGTGTGACAAACAAATAATCGCCAATGGAATGACATTTCTTTAGAACTGTAACCCTCCAATGCATATAATTACTGACATGTGTTTTTCATTCCTTGTTAATCTTTAACAGTAATACAAGCTGAAAATTGTCAAGCTAGCCCTTATTTTTTAATACATATATACCTTTCTTGTTGGTATCTCAATTAATTCAAACCATTCGTCCATGCATACACAATCGTACATACGAATACCGCTTGGAATGGAAAAGGTCATTAACCTTTCTTATTTATTAACCCTTTCTTATTTGTATATTTGGAAAGATATGAACGCATGTGAGGGGTAGGTTGGGGGTTGATACCGTTCAGGGCAGGTAATCTCTTTAGCCACTTCCTCACTTGGTATGCGTGAATATGCCTTTCACTTTATGATCAAATAGACATTTACTTGCTTTTCTGTTTTTTTCCCTAAACTAAGCTTTGCTTCAATTAGGGTTCTTAATTATTGTTTCCTAGAGAGTGCATTTGCTTATCGTATCTTAAAACTTGCTTAGCTTAGCTTAGCTTAGCTGTTGGAATTATGGATAAGATTGGTCCAAACAAAGCAAATTTGTATTTAATCATTTTATTTCTTTGTCCTATAAAATTGGGGTTCTTTATTGTTTTGAGGTTGAAAGTGTGCTTCATTCGAGCAGGCAATGTGTTTGACATGGGTCTCACATGGTTATGCCAAAAGGTTGTAGACATTAACATAGCATGGTCTGTGATTCCATGTATTGGTTTATAAAGATTGTACTACTGGGGTTTTTAGATTTTCTTTAATAATAAAAAAAAATATATAAGCGGGCGAGATCTTCTTTCTTTGCCTAATTGTCACTCAAAATTTATACTTTTTCATTTATTTAGATGAATTTTGTTTTCTTGGTGAAATTTTGTCTTGATTTACCTCTTGGTTCTATTTGGACATGCTTTTTTAATTAGAGGCCAAGAATCGCTTTTGAATTTATCATCATAAACACCTAACATGTATTTTCTCTCCATTTAGAAGCTGTTTTGACAAAGGTTCTTCCCAAGGCAGCACTACTAAAGAGACCCTTATTGTGTTATTTTTTTTTTCGATAACCAGATTGAAGATTCTTTCGTTCCGTCGCATGTTCAATGAAAGAAAGAGGTGATCGTCATAGCTTTTCTTAACACGTTTAATGTAATATATGTATGTGCAATTCATTTTTAACAAGTTTTTCTAAAGCTCATTGAATAGAGTTCGGGAGAAACTAAACTCGGGACTTCGACTGCAGAAATATAAATAGTCTTACATATCCATTCAAGCTAAAAACCCTACCCTTATTTACGAGGTTTCTTAAGAGAGACACTAATTGTTTCACTAAATAACTTACTACAAACAATATCAAGTTTATATTATAGCTTGAAATTTGATAATTAAGAAACTTATATTTGAAGTGTGGATAGTCTCTTGTAATTCTGACTCTTTTACATTCCAATTTGTCTGGTCGAGATCAATGGCGGAGGTAGAAAAAATTATCCAGCGAGGCAAAAGTAGATCTAATAAGACAAATTTAATATTTTGTTCATAATTTGATTACATTGCCTAAAGAAGTTACACAATTGTGATTGAAAGCTAATTGCAAGACTAAAATAGACACTTGAGGGTTTATGATTGAGTAGAGGATCATGGAAGAAGAAATAAAAAGAAAGGGAAACTAAAGCAGCCGATAGATAAGGTCTTCGACGGCCCACTCATTGTTGTTTTTTAACATTCTAGTCTCATGTTATATGCAAGTATAATGCCAATTTTAAAGAGTTTGGAACTAATATGTGCAAAAACATAATAAAAGGGACTATAAAATAGTTTTTCAAGTAGTAGTAAAAAAAAGAAGAGGCTTGTTTGATATGAGTAAAAATATAAAAAGGAGTCCCAATTTCTTATAATTTATAAATATTAGACAATATAATTACTAAAATAAAGGTTGGGAAAAATTGATAGGGGCACGTGCTTCTCCTGGTCTCCACCTCTCTTCCCCTCCCCTTCCCCATCGCCTCCACCCCCCACCTCCCCCCCCCCAGTCGAGATTATAGGCAAATACGTAAACATATGTCATAAGCATTGTAGCTATATAGGCCATCCACAATTTAAGCTAAAACCTTGCGGCAAAACGAACCTAGAGTCAAATCCTACAATTCCCAAATCTTGTGTGTAATTATAAATCATAATCTGTCTCGTGCATCATGACTCTCCAAGGAAGGAAACAGCGACAACCATCTATCAACTTTGTCTATCACGAGTCACATGCGATGCACTTTTGTCTGACGTTTTTGTGTCCATAACATTTATATGCTCTACTTTGACGAGGGTAAGATTGGCATTCCCTCCACCATGTACGACATTTAACAAAGTGGGTTGTTTTCAATTCGTTTATAGATTTTACGAAAAAACAAAAAACAAAATTTAGTTTATAGATTGTACGTGATTAGACAACAGAAAGCTGGTATACATTGACGAGAACAAATATATGATTCTTCGCTGGATCCAGTGGCAGATTCAAGGGGTTGAACGGGATTGGCCGACTATGTAAAGTCCAGAAAAACTTTATTGATTTTCCAATTCCGATTCCGAGAAAAGTTGTAATTGACGTCTATTTACATGAATAATTAGATAAAAATGTTGATGACTAACAAAATAACTGGGTACTAGGAGTTTTTTTTGGGCAGCAATGTCAGTTGTTGTTCCCAATTTCGACTCTCAAGGGTGAACAGTCTTTTATGTTTTCTTTTGACTTCAAAAACTTTATTTTTAGCAAAAAATTATTTGTCCGTCCCTCCTCCCGTATTGCTATGAAATTATAAATCGAATAGGCCAATCAAGTTAAAGTGTTGTTTAGATTTTTTTCTAAAAGAAATTGCATATAATAATTTTGAACAAGTTGCGTTGTTAAGGACATTATCCTGTTTATGACACATATTTGTCTATTATATTATACTTGCATCATTTAGTAATATTGTAACAACTCGAGAATAATTAATTTATTCTGGAGTTTGGGCTTTCATGTATTATTGTAGTAATACATGATTTGGCTTGCAATAGTGACTCAGTTTTCCGTTACAGTCCTTCTGTTGTGCAGATCAGGTCTATAGTATTTTTAATAGATATATATATTCATCGAATTTGGGGTCTGTTTCTTTTGAATAATTATGCTCTGTATTGGCTTCTTGCTAATTTTGCTCATCATTTATAACAACTATATTTCGAATAAAAAATAAGAGAATAATTAATTTATCGGGTTAAACTATGTGGGGAATGTGGTCCTTATCTAAAGCAGAGAACAACAATAGAAAACCTTTAGTAGACTGTAGAACAAGGACTGATTTTAATAAAAACAAACTCTAGCTACACCTGACTTTATTGGCCACTAGATATTCCACTGATCGATTCATAACTGGCCAACCAAAGTGGAGTTGATCATTTGCTTAGTTTTTAATTGGTGGATTTAAGAGTTAAGATAAGCCCCAGTTGCACATGATGTGACTGCCTTTAGGAGACAACGGAAGCCTTCCTGTGCAATCAAGGAACCAAATTTCGGTTTCGATGGGAATTTCGGTAGTCAAAATTTATGGAAATTTCGGTTAAAATTTCGGTAAATTTCGATTTGAAAAAAAAAAAGACGAAAAATATATTAGAAACCCTATAAATTAATATTTCTACTTTCTCTAGGCTTTAAAAGCAACAAATAATGCAATTTAACATTTAAGCTATATAGCATGATCCATATGGATTAACTTTTTATATACATAAGGGAGAAGAATTCGTGTTTTGTATTTTAATAAGCTATCAATCAGCACAATATCTTAAGATGAGGCTCATGAAATATACATTAACTATACATTAATATTACAATATAATATAAGAGTTTTAAGGAATATAATACATCATAATTACACACACATATTATTCTAATACATAAAACACCAAAAGAATTATTGAAGACATGCACCGTTCAATGTAAGCAAGTCAAAAGAGAATAGATTGTGAAAGAACCATTATTGAAGGCAAGAAAGAAAAAACCGAAAGAAAGTTATTATTGAAGGCAAGAAAAAAACACCAAAAAAAAAGCTATTGAAAGTACCAAAGGAAAGCAAGGAAACACCAAAAAAACGTTGTTGAATGCACAAAAAGAAAGTTGTGGAAAGATTTAAGAAGCATTATTGAAGGTAAGCAAGAAAACTCCAAAAGAAAGTTGATGACCGAAATTTTACCGAAAGTTACCGAAATTTCCCATCGAAATTTCAGAAAATTTCCGCTTAAAAGGCTCGAAATTTACCGAAATTTATCGAAACTATCGAAATTACCGAAATTTCGGTATTTTTCCGCTGATATTGAGACGTACCCCAATTCAACTTTCGGGACTCCAAAAATACTGAAATTTCGGTATTTCGGTCGAAATTTAGTTCCTTGTGTGCAATTAAGAGGGCACGAACCCAGCAAACTACAAGGAACAAGCCTAAGAAAACAAGAGAAAACGCCAACAAAGAACAAGTGAAAATGCCACTAAAGTTCTTTTATGGATTCCTTATATTACAAATTATTGTTCCAAGTCAATAAGAAACCGTCATGTAAGCAAAAGTTATCATAAGTCTGCCACATATCGATTTCTTAATAACCGAAACAAAAATAATTAGTATAAGCAAATTTTTCTCCTCCATTGAAGGAACAAACTATAAATTACATTAGAGAAACATTCCAAGCTAAAGCATCATGGTAATTCGTTGCCGAAGGCTTGAACGAAAGCGAGCATATCTCGCAAAGAATCGTATTACTGTAAAACAACATTAACAGCTGGCTTAGAAGTATTACGAAAATCTGATTGTTCCTCTCAATCCCTGAGGAGTACACTGTTAGGGACAAACACAGCTATTTGGACATCTTCTCTTCTTTTCATTGGGAAGCCTATCTAACCAGCTAACAACAAATCTTCAAGTTGTTCTCTTAAAAATGACGGTAATGAAACTATCCTTATCGTAAAGGTCATCCTCTTCATCAGTCCCTGCTGCAGCAGTTGTGAAAGGGCTCGGCCGGTTTTGATTTGGAAGAAATTAGGAGTGCAGGTGTTTTAGTTGATTAGTTGAATAGATGTATTGTTTAAAGGTGCTTTGCTCATAGGTGTTTTGTTAAAGGTGTCCACTTCCGGTTTTTTTCGGAAGGAAAGGTGTGGTTGGTTTGAGTTGGATCTGGCTTTAGAGTTTGGTTCCTTCTTGGGGTTGTTTGGTAGTTTAATTTGTTGTATGCCCCTTAGTGTGGTCTTGTGCTGTACACTTAGTTGTTGGTTGCTCCGCTCTTTCCTTTTCTTCCATACACTTGTTAGTGTTTGCGGCAATGTGGGTAACTTCTCTAGATAGACCTTATTGTTGATCAGTGTCGAGACTTGTCTCGTTGTACTATTTGATGTTGTATTGGCGTCTGCCAAGTTATTCACATCTATATCACAACTATCTTTGACCCAAAAAAAAAAGCAGCACTACCGCACGGGCAGCGCCTATTGACCTTAACTATTCCACTCTCTGTTGCTTGCATCTTCTTCTTTTTGGGCCAAACCATTGCTGAACTGTCGTGTATGGCCCTTTTGTAGCAGTGTGAGTTCAGAGCATAATAAAAACCAGAACTTCAGTTTGGTCAACAAACCAAATATTGCAGATGCAGCACGTAAAGTACGATTAATATTAGATACACCCATTGAAGGAAAGTGCATATCAATCTCTGCCATGGCCCATATTCATTGGCCCATAATGATGAGTACAAATACCAAAAGCCCAAAACAAAAAGGATTATAGTTAGGATAAAAATTGAATCTTACTAAAGATCTGCTACCTGATGACAGTCACAGTCACTGGTATCAAGTTAAGCTACTAATAAGTAGAAGAAACATCTTATCTTTGAATAATCGTCCATTGATGTGCAACCTACTAAAATCCAACTTCAAAAGCAGCATTTTTAATACCCCAGCCATCTACAAGGCATAGAACAAAGTAAGTTTGAGAAAGAAAGATAGTAACGAGAAACGGAACTCCAACAATGAAGCACATAAAAAGCGAACAGAAATCAGAAAAAAATCGACAAATGGTAGAGGCAAAACCCGCAACAAATAAGGGAAACAAAGAGGAAAGCACACTGAAAAGAGCAAAAGAGGACCTTATAGAGACAACCCGGGAGAATGACTAATAGAGCAGAAGCAAAACAAAACAAAACTTTACAAAACAAACCGAGCAGAAGCAACCATAAGACCAGCAGTGGGAACCAAGACAAAGAGCAAAACCAACCAAAGCAGAAAAAAACCAAAACCAGCCAAAAACAAATTACGAGCAAAGAAAGTAAACCAGAATCAAAGAAAGTAGAGAACAAACAAGGGACTAAACTCCTTCCCTAAATCCTTGAACCAAAGACATAACAAAACTTGGAAAACTAAAGCGGATTAGAAGATAGAAACAAAACAAAACCCAGTAAAGCAACAAACTAGGGACTAAAGCAGATTAGAAGATAGAAACAAAACAAAACCCAGTAAAGCAACAAACTAGACTACTCCCTCCCTTAATCCTAAGACTAAACTAAGCCGCCCTAAAACAAAAACAAAAAGGAGACCAAACTTGTAAAACAGTTCCCCCTAATTACTAAATCCAAAACCAAAACAACATAGTTCCAAAACAACACAGAACGAAACTAGTTAGATAAACAATGACACTTAACTTCTTAGCCAAATACAGAATGGAGAACTGTATTATCCTAGACGCCACCACTAGGCCACGAAAGGGAATAAATAACACGTCACAGATAACAAAAATTTTATTCACTGTTGTCCTTGTACATACATAACACTTTGGTCTATTTTATGTTATCTAAGAAGTCCCAGCATCTACACAAACAACAGTTTGTCTCAAAAACGTAATCTGATACAAATACGTGAATCTAAAATCAAAACACGGAAGATACTGTACATTTAAAATTGTTGCTTAAATTTCCATCCGTATCCTTTTTGCTATGAAAAGTCAAGTTTCCTCTCCCACTCCCACATATCAGATCTGAAGCCTTCTTTTTTCAAATTCGAACTTCCCATCCTTGAGGACGTCGCCGCCGTCCACGAAACATGCACGAGCACGCCGATGAGTTCACGACGTTCAATCATAACATGCCCAGCTTGTGAGGTCATGGCATCGCTGAAATTGGCGATTCGCGACACCGACCACCAGTAAGCTCCCGTTGAACTCCACCGTCTAGATCTCGGTTCAAAACCCACGATGAGGGCGTTTGTGGCTGTTGCGACGCCGGCCGCACCTTGACTCGTCAGCCATACCAGAAGTGGGTGGGCATATCGGAGGTGGCCGCGTCGTTCCGCAGTTTGTGAGGGAAGCCATAACTGGTTTGTTGTCGTACCTGCCGGGGGTAAACCTCAATTCTTCCTCTCCGCGTCAACGCCTTCCTCCCCGACGCCACCTCCGCCCCGTCTCCGCCGGACGGCCGGTCCTGGTTCTCCACTGAACCTGACAAAAATCCCAACCCAACACCGTTAGTCTCCAAGCCGAATTCCGTCGGGGAGATAACAAACGTCCATATATTCAAAACCCTCGGCTATGGGATTACTTGCCCAGCTCGCCTTCGTCGCTCGCTCGCCCCATCTCGACCTCTTCGCCGAACCAACGCGTCGCCAAATTGATCTGGGTTTTCATTCTTTTGATCTGGGTTTCACCAAATTGCTGTTTTTGGATTGGGTGATGTTGGTCTTGCTGTAAGTTGTTCTTTTTGCTTCTCTGTGATATTGCTTACGGCTTTTGTGGATATTATGATGGTTATTGTGGTGTATTTCTTTGTTAGGCTTGTGAAGGGGTGCTAGAGTTTCTGGAGCTTCAAGGATCATTGGTGTTGATCCTTTTTAGTAATTTTACACCTGATGAAATTTTTCTCTTGAAGGTTTACAAATTAACTGGTCTTATTAGCCTCCATTGCATCGAGGGATATCAAAAACTAAGCAAAGCAGAAAAAGTTGAATGGAACAACCGGTAAAATCTTGTGCACCTCACGTGTTTATATCTTCCTAGATTTCACCACTAGCTTGAGCTCTTGATTTACTTCATTATAACAAGTACTGATACCTTCTTTTGGTTTCTGTTTTATTTGGTACAAGGGCTTCTCCACTGTTCATGCTATTGCTGCAGCGATTGCATCTTTTTACCTTTTACTATTGTCAGATACATTTCATGAGGATTACCGAGATGAATTAATCATTGGTAGAAAATCTAGTTTTTCAGACACGACGTTGGGGGTAAGTGGACGCAGATAGAAGGATCCATTCATGTTTTAATTCTATAATTTGTTGATGTCCAGTCAAAGTTGTAGGTGTCTTTGCTCATTATGAATTCTAAATTGGATTGACTGAGTAGCAGCTTGTCATGGTTTTGCAAATGTGTTAGTCAAGGCGCCTGAGCATAAACATCTTTAGTTCATTATTCTGCTTGGTGGTTCACCTTCGCCCACCCTAAATACGGTGAAAGAGAGGGTGCCCTAGAATAATGATCAGACCCTTGATTAACTTGTTTATGGAAGATTGGTTAGGAGTTGAGTTTCCTGTTGTATCAAAATTTTCAGTCCCTATTCTTCTCGTTGCTTGTTCATCTCATGCATGAAAAATGTTTTCTCAATCGGTAAGAGACTTATAAACCAATTGCCTATGAATAAGACCCTATGATATCATAAAGCCAATAAGAAGTTCTTGTTTCATCACTTTATCCTTCATCTTTCGCTTGAGGCTAGACCCAACATTGCAGTTTACTTAGCGTGATGCCTTGCGTGATATACTTGAATTTTGACTATTTGCAGGTACTTCCCTTCTTCCTGTAACTAATCTTATTTTTGGTATCTTGGTGCATTGTGCAGATTCAATTGGTTATTTTCTGTCAGACTTGGGAATGATTTTTTGGCATTTTCCTGCTTTAGGTGGAGTGGAGTATGTAAGTACATAGGTTTTAGCGTGATTCTTGTTATTAATTTGTGAGCCATTACCTGTTATGGCGCCTTTTTTGCTCAAATCTTAAACAATATTCCTTTGTTGGCATTCAATGCTTCAATTGAATCAGTCTCGTGGCTGGTTGGCCAAGTTCTTGGTATCGGTCATCTTACCTTTCAAGTTGAAGTATTGAAGTCAAAACCCATGTAAATTGGTTCACTAATGTTAACTTAGTTCTTCTTGCTTAGGTGCTGCATCATGTACTATCTATGTTTTCAATCTTTCTCTCCCTTGTAAGTGGAAAAGGGCAGATTTGCATACTCATGGTTCTATTCACTGAAATCACAACTCCCTTTGTAAACATGAGATGGTAAGTATAACATGTAGATATTTGTATATTCTCCTATTATTGGTTTTCCCTTGTAATTTTTGGATTAGTTATGAAGTTGCGTTCTCAGGTACTTGGATGTTGCTGGTAAGAACTCTACCATGTACGTCTCCAATGGTGTAGCATTGTTCCTGGGGTGGCTGGTAATGTCTGACTTACTCCAAAATTCGTTTCCTTTTAGTTGTAATCTGTTGTTATGGAACACTTATATTAGTAACTACGGCAAGTCTCTTAAATTTATTAGCTTTATAATGAACGTAGGAATCCCTTCTAACATAACGTCCTTCAATGCATTCAGGTTGCAAGGATTCTTTTGTTCATTTACTTTTTCGTCCACATGTTCATCCATTTTGATCAAGTGAGTGATTCTGCAATGTTATCGTATAACAAAGACTTGTTCGAATACAAGCAAGCCTATTCATCTGTATAGTTAACAGAACAACTTAAAGAATCTAACCTATTAGTTTTGTGCTCATTTATTTCTGCATTGTTTCAGGTGAAGACAGTCTTCCCTTTGGGCTTTTACAGCTTGGTCCTGATACCTCCTGTGTTAGCAATCATGAATCTCATTTGGTTTTGGAAGATCGTCAAAGGTTTGATCAAAATTGTTTCTAAGGCCACACATAGCCAGTGATCCTACCATCTCGAGTACGGGGAATTGGACTCACCGAAATGTACATTATAGTGGAAGTCTTTCTCCCTTCCAGGTTCTTAATGGAATGCGAAAGATGAACAGCATAATGAATAGATGTGGATAGTTAATTTCTTCTTGACTTTGAGCTTGCATTTGTCTGATATCCAATGGTACATACATTGATGTCACAAGTTTCAGTGGCCTAGCACGTTTAGTTTTCAATTTACAAATGAACCTCACTCTGATGATTTTAAAGAAGAAATATAGGATATATATATGATCAGTCTCTCTACTAACCATGTCTTTTGAATCCAGCCGATTTGAGGAAGGTTGGAATTAATTTAATTAAATCTCTGCTTATGTTCTTGGACTAGTTAAAATTAAGTTCTCATTTTCTGATTTACATGGTTTCTGTACTTACTGAAACAATGATGGCATGCATCTTCTGTTATGGTTGAACTCATTTCTGCCAACATTGCTCAGGTACTACTCCAACGCCTATTTCCCTGCTATTATGTCTAGATTTTACTCATCATGAAAAAAGTGAGGTTTCTTAGCACGTTAATGATATCAGAATGCTACTGTAAGATATCAATTTTGTTCACCCTTATTTAAGCTGGTTGAGAAGTGTACTGAATAAGTAGTGTGGTTTATTGCATAAATCATTATCATTTCTAGGTACATATGATTCTTCTTCTATGCATAACTTGTGAAGATATTGTTTTTGTAGGACTATTTGGATTGAGAGGTGTATGCATTGAAGAGGTTTGCTTAATTGATTGGGATGAGAGTGACCGAGGACTTCAAGGCTTTGAGGTTGATAGGTTATAGGTTTTCATATTTTTAGACTAGGAAAATTAGAATAGCTTGTAGATTTATGAACAATATTGATTTACCTTAAACACTTGTATGGATTGGGATTTGTGAATGAATAAAATAGATTGTACAAATATGAGCATGTACATGTATCAATACAAATGCAACAAACCACGGTTGCCTACAGAAGAGAAGACAATGGTTTTAAGCAACAAATGTTATCTCAAAATCAGCAAGATCACGGTGAAAGCAACGAAACTGTTGTTTATTATCCAATGAGATCACGGTTTGAATATATATTTGTTGTCTATAAAATCAGAGACAACAGTTCTTCACCGTGATCTAAATATATACCTGTTGTCTATAAAATTTGTAGACAACACTTTGTCACTGTTATCTTTTATGGCCATCAAGGATCACATCGGTTTTCATCACAGTATTCCTCAAACACAGACAACAGTTTTCCACCGTTGTAAAAGCCCTTTCGTGGCATAGTGCACCGACTCCAACTCTCTTCGTGGACCTCCTCCTTCCAGCCCTTACGTGCTTACCTTTTTCATTAGAGGAATATAAAGATGATCACATACTTAGTGGTTTCTTATTCTATTTGACCGTTCTGCAAATTTGTTGACAAAATTATTATGTTAACCAATGGCGCTTGAAGTGACAGACCCAATGAAATTTGGAGGGATCCCGTGGCGCTTGAAATAACAGACAGAAATACATCCAAAAAATACCACCGCTTGAATGAGCAGATGAGGAATATTTTATTTTTTTGGCTTAAACATCTAATTCTCGCTTCAAATTCCTATCCATTGTGTGCTTTAGGTGGATTTTGTTTTGCTCAAGGTTGGAAAAATAGCACTTTTTTTTAGGGTAATTAGTCAATTTGGCCCCTCAACTTGTATGCTACTTTTGATTTGTCCCCTTAATTTGCACATTGGAAAATTACCCCCCTTAACTTACATTTTGGGTCAATTTCCCCCCTCCCGTCTAAATTAACCCATTTTTCCGTTAAAAAGGACATGTGAGCGGCACATGCTCAAACTTCTCTCACCAATGTTCGCATCAGCACAACTTGCTAGGGCTCCTCCGCCATGGTATCTCTCTCCCGACCAACGCAGATCCTCCTCCACCACCACAACCACCACATCAACTCCCTCACCCTTATTATAAAGACGTATTACAAAAAGATCAAGATCATCAACAGTGATTAAACATTGTAGCCAACAAAGAATGTAATAAAATCATCATCAGCATCAATCTCAGATCCACATTTTATTAATCAATGCAAAAACAAAATCGAAGATGCCGTAGAATGAATCAGAACTAATCAAATCTCACTAAGCGACTTTCTAACTGTTGTAATATGATCATTTCAAATCGAAATCGAAATCGAAATTCAAACCGACTCAATTAAGCATCTCAACTCAAAATGGAAATCGAAACAAGAAACGTTACCTTGAAGACAATCATAATTCTCGGCCTCCTTGCGAACGACGTCGAGAACGGAATCGATGAGCTCACCGCCTTCGGTGTAGTGACCTTTGGCCCAGTTGTTGCCGGTGCCGGACTGGCCGAAGACAAAATTATCAGGTCGGAAGATCTAGCCGAAAGGGCTGGATCTGATGTTGTCCATGGTGCCCGGCTCGAGATCCATGAGGACAGTGAGGGGGACATTGCGGCCGCCGGAGGCCTCGTTGTAGTAGACGTTGATGCGCTCGAGCTGGAGGCCGGAGCTGGCGTCGCCGCAGTAGCGTCCGGTGGGGTCGACGCCGTGCTCGTCGCAGATGACTTCCTAGAACTTGGAACGGATTTGGTTGCCACACTGGCCGCCCTGGATGTGCACGATCTCCCTCATTGTGGCGGCACCGGAAAATGGAACGAGATCTCCAGCGGAGGCGGCGGTGAAATGAGAAGAGAAAGACGGAGAAGGAGGAGAAAGCGGAGGATCTGAAAAGAAAATCTAGCGAGTTGTGCTGATGTGAACGAATTGGTAAGAGAAGTTTGAGCATGTGCCGCTCACATGCCTTTTTTAACAAAAAATTGGGTTAATTTAGACGGAAAAGTGCAAGTTAAGGGGGGTAATTTTCCAATGTGCAAGTTAAAAGGGCAAATCAAAAGTAGCATATAAGTTGAGGGGGCAAATTGACTAATTACCCTTTTTATTAAGCCAAGTCACGGAAATGTGTTTGGTAACTCTCCGTTTGCCGGCTTTTTAAAAAGTGGCTTCAAATAAAAGCAGCAAAAGCACTAGAAACCAAGAAGCTTCAATTTTGAAGCTTCTTATTTCAGCTTCTTTCCAAAGCTATGAAATAGTTTATGTAGATGGAAACGCCCTCCAACTTCTTGCCTAATCCTCCTCCATCTTCTTCCTTCATATTCCTTTCTTCTCTTGCTGGGTTACCCAAATACATGAAAACTCAATTTAGACTAATGCTATTTGTGATGCACTTCTAATCACTATGGAGACTTCAAATAAAAAATACAAACCCGAAATTAAGCAAAAGAGATTATTACTCTGATGGAAGTGGCAGTGTTGGACTTGGACTCGATGGAGTTTCACACCTTACCACATGTATCAGCGCTACTCCACGTCGCCAAGGAATCGCTTCATCACAAGCGACCCTACTTCTTCGCTGTAATTAGAAAGCAAGCCAATTAGAAGTTCGAAGCAGCTAAAAAAAAACCAGTAATTTGGTTATAAAGCAGACACTACATTACTCTGCTCAATCATAAATTTGACAACTGATATGAGCAATAATGGGCCATATGATGCTGAAATACGCAAATTGAGATCAAGGGAAGTCTTAGAACAAAATCAAAGACATGAACTGCACAGAAATCGCCTACAATAGCATAGACAAAGCAAAAACATTAAATACTTAAAAATGTGAATTCACTCACAAGATGCTGATTATTCATATGTGGAACAACACTTTATTTTAAAGGCGAACCAGGAGAGCAATGTTGTCTACAAACCAACCCTGAAGGTATCAAACTAACAATAACAAAATTAGCATACATAAATGCTAACCTGGCTAGAATCAATCTCCACATTCAGCTTTAGCAATGAAGCAACCTCTGCAATTCTTTGTTTCTCAGCGGAAACTGACCCTACTTCTTCGCTATCAAATGAATTTTCCGGGCCCAAATCGAAGACCAGCCCTTGGGTGTTCGGAGAAGAAATTGGGGTTGTTATAGGAGAAGAATTCCAGCGATTGAAGATGGTTCAGGATCGGTATTTTTCGTTGTCGGTAGAGTCGCGTTGGGAGAGACGGCTTGGGTCTAGAATTTTGGTTTGGGAAGAGTGTGAAACTAAATTAGAAAATGTGTAATTAGGAAGATGACATGGCATTTGCCATATAGTCTGCCACATGTGTTGGTGTAAAAAATTTGGTCAACAACTTGGTGCCTGTTGTAGAGAGAAAAAGAGAGATGTCAGAATATGGGGATTCATATCTGAATGTGTTTTTACCCCTTGTATAGTGCCTGTATTTATAGTGGAGGATTCCCAGGGTTTACTAACCCTAATAGGAATGGGCCTTAGAGTCCATACAGTATTCCTACTTCTAGGTTTACACAATCATACTTAAACACAGTTTATAACACTCCCCCTTGAATGTGTAGAACATAAGAAGTAGTCGCATCAGATCTTCGTAGAAAGATGTAGGCAGTCGATGAAGTCATTGTGGTAGGCACTCGGGGATACATATGTCCAAAAGGGATCCATTCAGGGATATGCTAACACCAAAACCTTGCCAAGGAAAACCCAATGGGAAAAAGCCAAAGCGAAGGGGAAAAGGTGGGCGTGCGCATGTCGACACTTAAGCAGTCAAAGGTATGACCAACCCAAAGCGGGTGCCTCGTTAAAAACCTTGCCAGGCAACAAAACCCAGTGGGAAAAAGTTGACATGTGCTAAGGGGAAATAGAGTACATTAAGGTCAAGTGAGTACACTTTCGAATACTCCCCCTGAAGTCGACAATGCTCCCCCTGAAGACTACATACGTGTCAAATCTGACAATCGATGCAATCTGATTCCATGAACGAGCTTCTGGAAAGTAGCCTTCGGCAGAGACTTGGTGAAAAAATCTACGAGGTTGTCTTGCTATCGGATTTGCTTGACTTCAATCTTCTGATGCTCTTGTTGCTGATGTGAGAAGAAAAACTTCGGCGCGATATTCTTGATGTCGTCTCCTTTGATGTATCCTTTCTTAATCTGGTCGATACATGGGGCATTGTCTTCATAGATAGTTGTCGGGACATTACTAACGAACGACAATCCGCTAGTCTGCCGAATATGCTCAATAACGGCTTGCAGCCAAACACACTCACGTGTGGCTTCATGAAGGGCGATGAGCTCGGCAAGAAGTCACAACTAAGGTCTTCTTCGTAGACCTCCAAGATATCATGGTATTCCCAATGGTAAAGACATAACTAGTTTGGGAACGTGCCTTGTGCGGGTCTGATAAGTAACCGGCGTCAGCATAACTACCAAGGCAAGCATCATTCCGATGATCAAGGGGGAATGATCCATCCGGAGACGCATAGGGATAGAATAAGCCCATATCCGTCGTACCCTAAGGTAGCGGAAAATGTCTTTAACACCATTCCAATGGCGGCATGTTGGCGCAACTACATCAAGCTAACAAATTCACAGCAAACGAGATGTCCGGCCTAGTGCATTGAGCTAAGTACAATAAAGCGTTGATTGCACTTAGGTGTGGAACTTCTAGTTCCAATAACTCTTCATCATCCTCTTTAGGATGGCATGAGTCTCGTTTAGCATCTAGCGTTTGGACGACCATGGGTGTACTCGAAGGCTTCGCTTTATCCTCACTAAAGCGTCGCAACACCTTGTGGGTGTAGTTGGACTGATGAACCAGAATACCATCAGTGCAGTGCTCAAGCTCAAGGTCGAGACATAATCGAGTTTTCCCTAGGTCCTTCATCTCAAATTCCGATTTCAGGTGCGAGGCAATTTTCTCAAGCTCTTCTAGAGTACCAATGAGATTCATGTCATCGACAAAGACTGCAACTATCGCAAATTCGGAATGTGATTTCTAGACAAACATGCAAGGGCATAGATCGTTATTCACATATCCCTTACTGATCAAATATTCACTTAGACGGTTATACCACATCCGCCCGGATTGATTCAATCCATAAAGTGAACGCCTCTATCGAATCAAGAGGGTGTTCCGTGGTTCAGAATTATTTGACTCAGCTTAAGTCCTTCTAAGACTTTCATCAATATCTTCGTATTAAGATCCCCATAGAGATAAACTATAACCACATTCGTAAGCTGCGTATTCAGTTCTTGGGAAACTACCGAACTGACAAGGTAGCGGAACGTTATTACGTCCATTACGAGAGAATACGTCTCATCGTAATCAATGCCAGGGCTAATGAGAGAAGCCTTGCGCTACGAGGCATGCTTTACATCGCACTCTTTCATTCTTCTCATTACGCTTCCTTACAAATGCCCACATGTAACCTATAAGGTTCACATTGGGAGGTGTGGAAACTATTGTTCAACCACCTTTCTCTTTGGTAAGGAATCTACTTCGACTTGCGTTGTTTATTTCCATTTTGACCAATCAGTTCTACGTCGACATTCATCAACGGAACACGGTTCGATATTGTCGCATTTTATTGTATCAGTGGCCACTGCATATGCGAATGTATCATCGATGATTATCTCACTCTAATTCCACAACTCATCCAAAACTAGTATAATTGACCGAGATCTCCTAATTCTCGGGAGTAGGATCTGGGGTCTCCCCTGGGACGTCTCCCAGAACACTTCCATAATCCTCATCAATTCAATGAGTTGGATCAGTTGAGATAGCGATAGGATTCGGTTGTGCCATAGTCCTCCTCTTCTAGGGAGTGAATCCTTCGAACCGATTAATCTGCTTCGCCTCTGGCTAACGACAGATGATTGGCTAGCCGCCGATATATGCTGTCTTTCCAAGACTGCATCTTATTCTTACAGGTATGTTTGCAATAGGTATATATGATCTCGTCACTTTAGCTAGATTAGAGAGGGCATCTGGCATGCACATGCAACACTCTGAAGATCTAGAATACATCGCACTTGCTTATCATACTGTGCGGTACGGGGATATGGATGAGACAGAGTGGGTATAATCCACATCAATTCGCGTCGTTCATCAGGAATGTTGACGTTCTCATCTCCCCCTAACGGCGGGAATACTGTCTCATCAAAGTGACAATTCGCAAATACGCGAGAAAGAGATCGCCTGTAAATGGCTTTCAAAAGCCCATAATGGAGGGGGATTCGTAACCGACAGAGATTCCCAGCCTCCGTTGGACCCAATTTGGTACATTGCGGCGGCGCAATTGGCACATAAACTACACACCCAAAATGCGTAAATACGATATCGAAATTCGTACCCAGTAACCAGCTGTAACGCCAAAAAGGGTTGGGTGGAGGTGGGCCTCAAGCGAACCAATATGGCTATATGCAGAATTGCATAGTCCCACGCAGAAGTAGGAAGCTTGGTATGCATCACCAAGGTCCTTACGATCAACTAAAAACGCTTTATGAACGCTTCCGCGAGACTTGTAGGAACATAGGGGGTCATGATGTTCAACCACAATCAAAAGGGACGTGCAATAATTATCGAAAAACCTTCGATATAAACTCTTCGGCGTTATCCAGTCTTCTAGACTTCAAGGGATAACCGGGGTGGTGAGTCCGCAATATGGGCCAAGAGTTTAGCAAAGTAGCATTCCAGGTGGACTATAGACATGTGACCAGCGAGTCGGTGCATCAACCAAAACCATAAAATCTTTAAATGGTCCGCAGATTGGTTGGATTTGTCCACAAACTTCCCCTTAAATACGCTGAAGAAAAGAAGGAGAACATTAAGTATCTTTGCATGGGAAGGTAGAGTATACCTCGTTCCCAACGAGCATGCTTGGCAAAGTGTATGTAAATACACAAGATCCTTAAGAACATAGGGGTGCCCGTTGAGGATACGGCGCATCCACTTCTACCAGGATGTCCTAAACGGTCGTGCCAAAGCAAATAAGTGCTCGAGTTGGCTTAGCTTCATGCTAGCTACATGGTGCGCCCTAGCTTCATGCTATCGGCGCGATATGCCTCAATCGAGCGAATGATTGTGTAATACAACTCATGCGAAAGGCGTTCCATCTTCTCCAATATACGCTCATGGCCGTATAAGTAGGAGGTAATGCAAAGATATTCCTTACCATTTTCTTCTGCGGTTACATCATGGTAATTGTTCAATCGAATATCCTTCTAACTCAATAATATTCTTTCGGAACAGGGTGAGTATAAGGCCTCTGTGGAGGTATGAAGTTAGATTTATATCTCCAGGCAGGGAGAATATCATGCGCAATCGCGCTGTCAGCCAGACATCTAACGTCCCACTAGACATACCTCAACATGAGTTAATTGAATCGGTCACATGATCAAGGAAACTTCTAGTTTCAATAGATTCAATTAATTGATATTCAAGAACAATATACAAGTACTAAAACAAGCACCAAATACTGAACTAAATCCGAATGAGAGAGCAAAATCTCAGTTTGCTACATAATCATCGGCCAACAAGGCCGTTCCATGTCTCTCTTGGTTGCATATCGGAGTTGTACTCATAATCAACATTAGAAGGGGCGCTATGAGTGCGCAACTAATGGATGTACCACTACCACAATAGCATATGATTGGCTATTTTGTGATTGGGAAGGATGAACATTTCCCTAACTCTTGAAATTTGGTGCCATAGAATCGCGGTTTGAGCTCCCAGAAAACGCTTATGCTTGCTCGAGACAAGGGAGTGGTTCGAGCTAATGGGACGCGAGATGTTGTGCTTTTCAGCGAATAACAAAGCACTAATCGTATCCAGGGACTTGATGAACTTGCACTCTCTATTTTGTTGCTTCATGAGCTCATTAGAAGCATAGAAAGTCAAGAAGGTCTCCTATAAGAGATCATTTTAGGTCAAGTCCGGCTTGCAAAGTCCAATGAGGGATCAGATTCTACAAACTTCAAACGTATGTTTATTCACAGACTTCGAGTCTTCAAACATAAGTTTTGCCAATCATGTCTTGCTTTAGGCAAGTAGATCAAGAGATCATGCTTCTCGTGATCTCTGAACAAAAGACGAGCGTCAATTTTGTTCATAAACAAAACAACTGACAATACTGGCATCGATGACGCCAATGGGGAAAACCATTTCGTGGGCGCGGTCTCAAAGGTCTTAGCTGAGAGCTCAAGGTCCTTACTGCCATGAATCCAGCGAGATTAAAATCTCTGCGATGGAAACTTGATGCTGGTGAGATTTCTCTCGGATTTAGGCATGGAAAATTCAAGTTTCACCATGCGTGGTGATTTTTAGGAAACATCACGTTTCGATGCTCGAAACTTCAAGTCGAGACTTTTGTATGAACTTACAATTCAATAATATTTGCGTGCTCAAATGCATTGGCAAAGTGCGCGAGTCAAACGCAAAATTCATGCAAAGTCGTTTTTTAGACTCGCATGGTTTGTGTGGAGCCATTCGGGCTCAAATTGGAATAAAGTCCAATTGAAAGAATGGGGGGTAATAAAGCCTTAAGCCCAATTTAAAAATTGGCCTAAGTCAATAATGGAAGCCCAACCCAACAGAGGGCTCAAATTGTCCAGAAAGGAAGGCATGCCGGCCCAATGGCCTAATTTTTGAAAAATTGGCCTAAAGAAAAAAAACGGGGGAGCCCAGATTGCTTCGGCCCAATGAGAACCGAGGCCCATAAGCAGTCAGCCCAGTTGGCGTGTTTGGATAGGATCTCCAAACAAAAGTTGGCCTCCTGCCAGCGTGTTCGGATAGAATCTCCGAACGCACGAGGGAACTGCCATAGTGGCGTTCGGTCAGGGTTTCCGAACAAACCCCTGAGCCGGCCAATTGGATGTTCGGTTGGGCCTTCCGAACCAGCTTCGGGAGCCCAATTTTGGACAGGCCCAAACCGCCCAAGGTTCAGGTGATTTCTCCGAACCCAATGAACCAATTCGGTGTGGTGCATCCGAACGATGCCTGGCTGCCGTCGAGCGATCTGCAAGGATCGGCGGTGGCTCGAGCCTGCGGCGGTGGCGACGGCTGTACAAACCCATCGGCGACACTGTCGCGGTGAGCTCGGCGGCACCAAGGAGTCGGCGAGCACGGCGGCGCTGAAACCGGCGAATGTGAGCTCGCGGTTTTGGCTCCAACGCCGACGGCGTTTCCGGTGTGGTTCGGGCGGTTCCGGGAACCTAGCGCCTAGCCCACTTGCGAACGGTGGGTTTCGCGCGCTCGGTTTTATGCCCCAAAGGCAACCGGAGTTATTAAAATTTGGTGGGAAATCGGCGGCGAGTTTCGGTGTAATTTGCTCGCCGGTTTCTCCAACTCCGGCGACGGATCTCCTGCGATCAATCGATTCCGGAGACGAACGCCTAGCCCAATGGAGAGCCTTGGGTTCGCGTGCTCGTCTTAAGGCCAAAAACGACCGGAATCTTTGAAATCGCGATCGGGATCGTCGGCGGCGGCAGTTGGGAGAAGACACCCCAAAACGGTGTCGTTTGGGCGTGCTGCGCGTGCAACTTGGAGCCGCGGCTGGGCTGCTGGCGTGGCTGAGGTGGCTTGCTCGGCTGGCTCGGCTCCACGCAGAAAACAGAAAACAGGGTTTCTTTTTTTTTTTTTTTTTGCCGTTTCTCCTTTGTTTCGGCGACGGATCGTGTTGTGCTTCAAGTTTCTGGAAAACAAAATACCTAGCCCACTCGCGAACGGTGGGGTTCGTGCGTTTTTTTTTTATAACCCGTAGGCAACCAGAAAAAAAATACAATGGATCGTCAGCGGCGATTTAGAGGAGACAACCCTTTTCTTTCACACAACTTCAACCATAATTTGATCATAAAAAAATCATAGAACGAAAAATCAATTTGAAAAATTGAGTTTTAGAATTACTTGATCAAATGTTGGGTTGAGCAAACGTCGTGTTTGGAAAATTCTGCAAGAATTCTGAGAACCAAAATCCTTCAAACCGAAGTTTAAGAATTTGATACAGAAAACCTTCAAACTCCGTAAGCGTAGCGTCAGAGCGTGCTGATAACGTGTTGTAGAGAGAAAAAGAGAGATGTCAGAATATGGAGATTCATATCTGAATGTGTTTTTACCCCTTGTATAGTGCTTGTATTTATAGTGGAGGATTCCCAGGGTTTACTAACCCTAATAGGAATGGGCCTCAGAGTCCATACAGTATTCCTACTTCTAGGTTTACACAGTCATACTTAAACACAGTTTATAACAGTTAGGGGTGTAAATGAGCCGAGCCGAGCCGAGCACCAAGGTGCTCAAGCTCGGCTCGCACAAAATTTCTGAAGCTCAAGCTCGGCTCAAGCTCGCATAAACTTCATAGATGAAAGCTCAAGCTCGGCTCATTAAAAAATTGCGAGCTCAAGCTTAGCTCGGCTCGGCTCATTTACGATGCGAGTTCAAACGAGCCGAGCTTTTGATCGAGCCCTCGGCTCGGCTCGTTGGGCTCATTTGTCAAAACAGTAATTAAAATAATGACTTTTTCTTTTCTTTACTTGTCAACGATTTGTTTCTTTGTGCCTCTTCGTTGTTTTCAATTCAATGTGCATTGGTTATATACTAAAGATAACTAGGGTTAAGATTTGCAAGTTTTTTAATGGGCTGGACTCTTAATTTAATTTAATATTTATAATATTGAAAGTTACTAATAAGTAATATTATTAATTTATATATATTAAATTACGAGTCGAGCCGAGCTTTAATGAACGAGCCAAGCTTGAGCCGGCTCATATATATACGAGCTTCTCATGAGCTTTATGAGCCGAGTATGCCAAAGCTCAAACTCGGCTCAATTTTTAAATGAGCCAAAAAAATAAGCTCAAGCTCAGCTCATTTCTGTAACAAACGAGCTTGAACGAGCCAAAAACGAGCCGAGCCCGAGCTGAGCCCGGGCAGCTCGAGCCAATTTACAGCCCTAATAACAGAGCCAATAGTGATATTGTTAATTATTTGTTCCGGGTGTATTTGCGTCTCTAGAAAGGTGTGTGTGCTTGTGTTTACGGTCTAGATAGTAGCTGGTCGTTGACACATTAATTCGTGTTCTAGGATGCTCTATGTCTTTTATCATGTATGAATAGGGGCCTTGTAATTAGTCCAAGTAAGCAAGCAAGACAAAACGAACAGCCTTGTAGCTTCCCCATACCAATCAACGGAAAAATTTCAGGAAACCAAACCCTTTATTTTCCCACCTACGATTCTGCTGCTGCTGTTAAACCTAACAGTTTTAACGTATATCTCCATCCCCAACACAAGTAGATTCAACTTCACTCTTGTAGGTTATTTTATGATTGGCTATCCTTGTCACAAAAACATTGTAAAGAATGTAACAAGCTCAATTAGAATTTAAGGTTTTATTTCTAGATTTCTAGGATATTTGAAGAAGCTTGGGAGTTGGAAGATTGAAGATGCATTCATATTTAAGATTCATTTGCATAAATCTTTTGTGTCAAAATATAGGTCCTTATGTTTACAAGTCAAAAAGTTTTTAAAACACTTTAAGGTTTTATACTTGTTTTCACAAAAATAAGGATTTCAGGATTTCCGTGACTAGTCATCTTATTCCTGCACGTGGAGTTGACTGCTTTATCTGACAGCTGATTAAACAGCCCACTCTATTAACCGCTGGTCAGTCAACTGCACCCCACTCACTCGGATCTGCCTAGGTTCCGGTAAAAGAGAGTTTTAAGGTTTCATCTTGGCCGTTCATCTCTTATCCTTTTGTGTCTATATAAACACAACCTCATCCTCTATTACGGCTAGGGTTTTCAAGCTAAAGATTTCATAAATTTTCTGAAAAACTCTCTTTGACTAGCTGCATTTTTCCTCTCCGGTTCTTACTTGTCTTCTTGAGTGCGTAGATCACTTATATAGAAGCTTTATGAGAAAGTGAGGACAGCTAGTAATTGAATCCTGTTTTCAAAGTTGTTTTCCATTGAAATCATATTAAGCTAACTTTGAAAGAAGGTTCATCTTTCCTAGTTCGGCTTGTTTTAAAGTTTCCATACTTTGAGTCGAGTTAGGAGTGTGCAACACTAGTCTCCCATGTTCATACATGTTTGTAGACTTTGTTGAGTATTAGAGGTCTTTGACCTTAGTAGGTTTGCTGCCCAGTTTATAGCTGCAAGCATCAAACACAGCCACGATTTATTTCCTGCAAGTTTACAACTTTCTGGAAATAAGTCTGTGACTGGTCACAAATCATCACAGCATATATTTTCGGTGCCACGTTAGAGGAATACTTGTGTATGTCCTTGTAGCGTGTTGACCAAGCAAGGATCCGCTGGAAGTGAAGTGATTGAGAAGAAGCCGCACGAGGGACTGCTGCATCTAAGTTAGGTAACTAGATATTGAGCTTGGTTTGAACCTTGTATTGGGCATCTTTTGCCATTTCATAGTGGAAGGCCGGTCTTCTTATAGACCCCCGGTTTTTTATCCCTTTGTGGATTTTTCCGGGTACCAAAACTCTGTGTCCATCTCTGTGTACTGTTAAACATTCGGCTAAACTAAAATTGGATTTAATTTTGCACAAGTTCACTTAACATGCAAACTGGATAATTATGCCTGACTGGTCATCTTAACTGCTGCATTAGAAACGCTGGTTTGATATAGTTGTAGTTGTGGATAGCTCACGAATATCAATCTCACTGATTTCGTTGAGGACCTAAGTTGGCATTGCATACGAGTGTTGTTGACCAAAGCACAAGCATCCACAAGTAATATCCATCAAGTACTTAATCTGTTAAAGTTCATCACATTGATTTTTTTTTTCTGTTTTTTTTTTCGGGGGCAAGGTGACAGGTCATCTGTGTGATCTGTTTGTGTTGTTTGTTGATTAAGAGGGAAATAATTTAAAATACCCCCTTCATTGCCAACCTGCAATTGGCATCAGAGCAGGGCTTTAGACATACTTAAAGTAAGGTCTTGGGTTGGTTGGTTTAAGGGTCTAGACAATGGAGAGAGATCGAGTAGCCGGTTCGGTGAACTCACCTCCATACTTCGATGGCACAAACTACGCTGCCTGGCGAGATAAGTTCGAAATCTTTCTTGATGCGTATGATGAGTTTGCTTTCCAATATTTGTCTGTTGAATGGCGTCCTCCGTTTAGAATTGTTGACGGTGAGAGAGTGAACATACCTAGAGATGACTGGACAGAGGTTCAGGTCAATGCATCAAATGCTAATAAAAAGGCTAGGAACGCCATAGCTGTTGCCGTCTCCAGTGCACAATATTCACATATTCAGCACTGTACAACAGCTAGGGAAGCGTGGGACAGGTTGCGTGTCATTCACGAGGGTGATGACCAGGTTAGGGACCTAAAGCTTGAAATGGTCCTGTCCGAGTTTGAAGAACTAGGATGACTGATTCAGAGAGCTTCTCTGATTTCTATCTCAGACTTGAGAGTGTCACCAATGCCGCGATGAGTCTAGGAGCACCTATTTCAGAATTAACAATTGTTCAAAAGATATTGAGGGTGTTACCGAAGAGGTTTTCCGCGAAGAAGACCGCAATCAAGGAATGTCAAAACATGTCCGACATAAAACTTCCAAAACTTGTAGGAAAATTGAAAACCTATGAACTTGAGTTAAAATTGGAAGAAAGCATGCATAAGAAGGATAAAGGTGTTGCACTGCAGAGTGTGACTGATCAAGTTGAGCTGAAAAGTTCAAAAACAGAAAAGTCATCTTCGGTTGATGATGACATGGCTTTGTTTGTCAAAAGATTTAGAAGAATTCTCAAGGATAGGAAGGATTACAAGGGTGGTGCGAACTACCCTAGAGAGTCAAAATTCAAACCACAAGGTGAAGGGTCAAATGAAAGGAAATTTGAAAAGAATTTTGGATCAAGAGATAACAAGTTCAAGAAGGGTCCAGTTAAGTGTTATACCTGTGGTGGAACTGGTCATATTTCTGTGGATTGTGCTAACAATAGGAAAGGGTCCAACAAAGGCAAGGATAAAGCCTTGAAAGCTTCTTGGAGTGATAGTGAGGATGAGGAATCACATCACTCTGACTCTTCTTCGGATAATGAAGATGATGAGATTGCCTTTGTTGTTAGAATTTCTGATCACAACTCAGCGGGTGAGGAATCCGAGTCGGGTTCACAACACATGACTGATGACGACCAGTCACCTGAGATGTATTGTCCTGTTTTTCATGACTATGACTCTCTTCCCGAGAATCAAACTTATGAGAAGATGTGTGAAAGGTATGATGCCTTATTTGATGAAACTTGTGTGATCAAAGCTGATAGCATTGAGCTGAAAAGGCGTTGTAATGAATTAGAGTTGGAAAAAGCTGCACTTTGTCTCACTTTGCAAGATTACGAGACCGGTCAGTCTAGCAAAGGAAGAGAAAATGCAGATGCCCAGTCGCATAGGTCAAGACTTGAGATTATGTATGAACAGTTGTCTGTTGATTTTGAAAGAGTTAAAAAGGAAAATATTGACCTTAGACATCAGTTGAGTAACTCGGAACACAGTGTTAATCTTATGCATAGTAAGAGTCTTAAGTTGAAAGAAGAAGTTGAGTCACTCAAACAATCTAATGTCTACTTGGTTGGGTACAATAAATCACTGCAAGAAAAAGTTAATGACCTGTCAATCGGTTCAGCAAAGTTAGACAAGATGCTTAATGTTGGAAAAAGTTTTCATGATAAAACTGGTTTAGGATATGTTGCTGGTGAGTCATCTACTTCAGTTTCTCAACCTAGGTTTGTCAAAGCTAGTGAGCCACACTCACCGAAGTCACTGGTCATCACAGTTCCACAAGAACCTAGGGGAAATAATCATAAGAAGAGTCACCAAGTGTTGTCTAGTTCCACTGCTCACACAAGAACCAGATTTGTACCCACGTGTCACCACTGTGGAGTAACTGGTCACATCAGACCTAAGTGCAGTAAGCTAAAAGTCAAGAGTTTGTCAAAACACAATAGCTCACTTAGAGAACAGGTTGATTTGTTGCTTGTTGAAGTAACCAGAATTTCAAAGCTTGTTGAGTCATCCTCTTCACCACCTAGTAAGTCCAAGACTAAATGGGTAAAGAAAAAGGAAAAGTGTTTGGTTGCCTTGTCTGTCTTGAATTTGCGTGATCCAACTCGTTGGTACATCGATAGTGGCTGTTCCAAACACATGTCTGGTAACAAATCTGTCTTTGTAAAGCTTAATGATTTTGATGGTGGTTTTGTTGAGTTTGGGGGAGGAGAAACAGCAAAAATGACTGGTCAAGGAAGTGTTCAACTTCCGGGTTTGCCTCTACTCGAAGGAGTAAGGTATGTAGAAGGCCTTAAGTCCAACCTCATTAGTGTCTCACATTTATGTGATCAGTGGGCAGATGAAGTCTGCATGTCTACAAGAGGTTGTAGGATTGTTGATAGCAATGGTCATGATTTAATTCAAACAGGTAGGTCAAGTGACAATTGCTACACACTTGATAGTCAAATCTTGGCTGCCAAGTTGACCTGTCACTCTGTGACTGATAAGACCACGTCCTTATGGCACCAAAGGTTGGGACATATGAATATAAATGATTTGTACACCTTGGCTAAGAAACAACTTGTTAGAGGTCTTCCTAAGCTAGACAAACCGTCAAAGCACATCTGTGGTCCTTGTCAATTGGGAAAACAGTCACGTGTTGCACACAAGAGAGTCAAAGATGTTGGAACTTCACATCCTCTTGAACTCATTCACATGGATCTAGTTGGTCCGGTTCAAACCGTGTCTGTAGCAGGTAGAAAGTACATTCTTGTGATTGTTGATGATTTCTCTAGATATACTTGGGTGTCCTTCTTGAGAGAAAAGTCGGATGCTTTTCAAAATTTTGTGACTGTGTTCAAACAAATTCAGAATGAGGTGTTGGCTGGTCATCCCTCTCCTGTCAGAATTAGGACTGATCATGGTACTGAATTTGAGAACTCTTTGTTTGCTGATTTCTGTGCTAGCATGGGGATCAAACATGAATTTTCGGCTCCAATTACTCCTCAACAAAATGGGATTGTTGAGAGGAAAAATAGAGTCTTGATTGAGATGGCTAGGGTGATGCTAAATAGCAAAAATCTAGCCAAGAATCTGTGGGCCGAGGCCATTAACACTGCTTGCTATATCTTGAATAGAGTCTACTTGAGACCAGGCACGGACCAGACTCCCTATGAGATCTGGAAGGGAAAGAAACCCATGATTAGTCATCTTAGGGTGTTCGGCAGCACTTGCTACATTCTAAGAGATAGGGAACACTTACCGAAATTTGATCCAAAGAGTGATGAAGGCATCTTCCTTGGATATTCCACTACTAGTCGAGCCTATAGAGTCTTCAACCTTAGAACCAATACCATCATGGAGTCCATTAATGTCACAATTGATGATCTTGATGCATCAATTGATCAAGCTGTAGATGATGATGGGTTGTTCCCGGAAAAGGTCACTGAGTCTGCTAGTGAGACTCAGGCAGAAAATGATGATGGGTCATCAGATTCTGACTCTGACAGTTCAGAGAGTTCTAGACAGCCACCGAAAAAGAAGCCAAACTGGGTAGTGTCTAGACATCCTGAAGATAATATCATTGGGTCAGTCAAGGAAGGAGTAAGGACTAGAAGTCAAATTCAAAGTGAAATTGCAAATGTCTGCTATGTGTGCACTGTGGAACCTAAGAATATTAAGGAAGCTCTTATCCATGAGGAATGGATAATTGCTATGCAAGAAGAACTAAATCAGTTCGATAGGAACCAAGTGTGGACTCTTGTCAAGAGACCCGTCACTTCAAATGTCATTGGGACTAAGTGGATCTTTAAGAACAAGAGTGATGAGACCGGAAAGATAGTGAGGAACAAGGCTAGACTTGTTGCTCAAGGGTATTCTCAAGTTGAAGGGATTGACTTTGAGGAAACATTTGCACCCGTAGCTAGACTTGAATCGGTTAGGTTGTTGTGTGCTATTGCTTGTCATCTAAAGTTCAAGTTGTACCAAATGGATGTCAAAACAGCTTTTCTAAATGGTTACTTGAATGAGGATGTGTTTGTTGAACAACCAAAAGGCTTTGAGGATCCTCATATGCCGGATGGTGTTTATAGATTGAAAAAGGCATTGTATGGTTTGAAGCAAGCTCCTAGAGCTTGGTATGATAGACTGTCTAGTCATCTGCTGTCCAATGGATACACTCGTGGATCCGTTGACAAAACCTTGTTCATCAAGCGAACTAAAAGTGATGTGGTTGTTGCACAAATTTATGTTGATGATATTGTGGTTGGGTCTACTTCGGAATCTCAAGTTCAACAATTCATAAAGATTATGACCAGTGAGTTTGAGATGAGTCTAATTGGTGAATTGAATTATTTCCTTGGTTTGCAAGTTAAACAGGAAGAGACTGGTCTCTTCATTTCTCAATCCAAGTATGCTGCAAACCTTGTTAGCAAATTTGGATTCTCCTCTGCCAAACCTGCTAGGACCCCCATGAGTAGAACCACTAAGCTGTCTAGTGATAAGAAGGGCAAGAGTGTTGACCAGACACTCTACAGAAGCATGATTGGCAGTTTGCTGTATCTTACTGCCAGGAGACCAGACATCTCCTTTTCTGTTGGAGTTTGTGCACGATTTCAAAGTGATCCTAGAGAGTCTCATTTGCATGCTGTGAAAAGGATCATCAAGTACGTTAGTGGGACTCTATCATTTGGTATTTGGTATACTTTTGATACAAATACTAACTTGGTTGGGTTTAGTGACGCCGATTGGGCGGGTTGTAGTGATGACCGGAAAAGTACTTCCGGTGGTGTGTTTTACCTTGGCAATAACATGGTCTCTTGGTATAGCAAGAAACAAAATTCAGTGTCACTGTCTACTGCCGAGGCTGAATACATTGCGGTAGGAAGTTGTTGTACACAGTTACTATGGATGAAACAAATGCTTTGTGACTATGGTATTATTCGTGACCAGTTCACCATCTACTGTGACAACACTAGTGCCATATGCATATCTGAAAATCCCGTGCAGCACTCTAGAACCAAACACATTGATATTAGGCACCACTTCATTAGGGATCTCGTTGAGTCAAAGATTTTAATGCTCAAATTTGTGCCTTCGAAAAAACAACTTGCTGATATTCTGACCAAACCCTTAGATGATCAGGTCTTGACTGGTCTTCGAAAGAGTCTTGGAATCTGTGTTATGGAATAATTGTGACTAGTCATAGTTGGTGCTTGTACATATTTCAGTTTCCTGCATATCATGCATCATGAAAAATGGAAAATATACAATCAGTCTAGTCTCTTTGAATTGGTACTCTCAATTAAATGATTGTTGAATATAGTTGAAGTACTAGGTTAAGTCACATGTTCATAATCCCATTTCTTGTCAAAAGAGTAAAGAGTATGAGTTTTAAAGTTTGATTGGTTTAAATTTGTTCTCTTCACTTTTCTAAAAACTCTTACTTCTTGATGATGATCAATTGTGTTACCTCTTGTGTTTTCAAAAGAAATGTGTAGTCAAAAATTGGAGAATTTCCTCGAAAATGAAAACGAGAAGGACAATAAGGCCCTAACTCAAAAAGAAAAATAAAATAAAAATAAAAGTTTTGGGCTTGAGTCAAAATAAAGATGTGTCAATGTTACACCACTCCTTAAAATTCAAATGTGTTCATCACATACCTACACTTAAGATCAAATTTCCAAGTTGTCACTATTTTGAAATTCTATAAGTGTTGTGGGTACATGATTTAGTGTGTAATCAAATGGTAGTCGATTTTCTTTGCAATTCCTACTCAATATGATTTAGACTTCCCATTCCCAAATGTGTCATGTGACCTAGTCATTAAATCAATTATATTCTCTAATCATGCTATTGAGAGTTCGAATTTGAAAAAGAGTACAAGTTTGGTTATAAAAAAATAAGTCATGCATTTTATATTTTGTCACATCCATCACTTGTCAAGCACTAGCTATTGGGTTGTCACATTATGATCCATACCTTAGTATAAATCCGATGTGCTTGTTTGATCATTAAAATCCTTGTTTCGGATACTTAGTATGTGTGTGATAATAGTGTGTGGTTGCTTAGTCTAAATTAATGCACCGGTTGAGTGTGGTTGGGCTGGAAACGTATGTGTTTAAGAGAGTTGTCTCTTCAATTTCAAATCCACCTTTTGGCTTCCACTAGATGACCGACACGTATCCTCTGGTGCATGTACCGAAGGGTTCTTCCACGTTCCATTGCAGCTTTTGGGAAGGTTTTGAGGAGCTTTAATGCATTAGGTTTCCCATAGTCTCTTGATTAATTCGCCACTCTCAGAGAAAACCCTTGCTTTCCCTCAAACTCTCTCTGAAAAATTCCCCGAATTCTTCAAATCTCTCAGCCCAGAAAATTTCCAAATTTCCAAAACTGCTCGGAAACATGATGTTCCTCCTTGCTCTTGCTTCTTTGGTTCACATTGTCTTCGAGTCGGAGGACTCCGATGATGAAGTCCAAATCGTTCGGCCAGACTCCCCTCCGGCTAAGCCAGCAACCTCCTCCGTCTCTGCTGTCGGATCTGTCTTCAATGGTGCTGGGCCATCCAAACCTGCCATGTCCGTTCATGAAGACGATGAGTCATCACCGTCTGAACACTCTCTGCATGCCGAACCTACTGCTCCTACCAATGAGGCAGAATCTGCCGAACCTGCCTCACCTGTCGAACCAGCAGCACCCATTGAACCGCCCAAGGAGAAGAAGAAGGGTCGAGTGAAGGTGAAAGCAAATCGCCAAAGGAAGTCCCCTCGAAACCCTCTACCAATGGTCAGCCACACTCGGTTTGTGAATGAAAGCGCGCGTAGATACTATGACCAAGTCTCCACACGCATGGTTGTCACCGAGCGTGAGTATCCAATTCTTGACTTTTCGTCCGAAATTGTCACTTCTCTAGGTCTAGGTTGGCTCCAAACTGCGGTTAGGCACTTCAATTTGAAAAATCTCTTGTCGGTACCCTCTAGTTCATTTAGATTCAATCTCACGGTGGTTAGGGAATTCTTTGCAAATTTTCCTAAATTAAATGAATTTTCATATGATGTTGAAGTTAATGTGCGAGGTCGAGTCATAAGGATCAGTCCATCCATCATATATGAATACTTTGGGTTAAATAGTATGGATAACCATGATGCACATACTGCCTATCTAGAAGAGTCAAGTCGTTTTCTCATGCCGGATTTCTCTGTAATTGCATTTCATGATCCTGATTTGGTCTTGGAACTAGGTAATAAGCCATGTAGGTCTCACCTATCACCAAGTTATCGGTTGTTGCTGCATATCATTAAGACCAATATTCTGCCTACCGGCAATGCAGCAAATGTCACTTTAGAAGCCGCTAGATTAGCTGTTCTCATTCAGCACCATTTTCCGATTCCATTTGGTCATATTATCTACGATTCCATCATGTCTAAAACGCGCAACACAGGAAAGATAGAAGGCACTCGTGCTTCCATTGTCTTTCCTTGTTTCATTCACCATCTGTGTGAGAGGGCAGAGGTACCTATGGATGAGTCACAGGATGACTTCATGAGTTTGAAGGGTGCTATGACTGAGGCCTTGCTGCAGAAAAGTGAGAAAGCGGTTACTAGTGCGCGAAATGCTAAACTGTCCATTGGACTAGTTTCACCGGCTAATCTGTCTTCAACGATCAATGCTGCAGTGAAGAAAGCTCTTAAGGAAATCAGCGCTAAACGAAAGAAGAAGTCTTCGCAGCGTTCGTTGAAGAAAAGGAAAATCTGAGATGGGTGTCTTGTTGTTGTTGGTCCACATTCTCCGTTGCTTGTCCGTTGTTTTGGTTGTTGTTTTCTTCTAATATTCTGTTATGTGTTACTTTGTCTGGTCAAGAACATTTTATGCTTAGAAATTTTGCTGGTATGTACCTTAATTGCCCGTTGTGAACATTGGGGCTTATTTTGCTGTGACTAGTTTATGTTCTGTCCTAGTTTATGTTCTGTCCTAGTTTGTTAAAGTGGTTGTGTTTTCGTCTCTCTCTCACTATTGCTCTTAGTTTATAATTGCTCCATTTGTGCTATTCTCTCTCATTGCTCCCTGCTCCTTACTTTGTTGATTGGTATGTTTCAATATGCTTCCGTTGCTTATTCATTGTTTATATCCTTTGTCTTGCCATGACAAAAAGGGGGAGTAGATATTATATTCAATCACATGCTCTACTACTTAGGGGGAGTTTAATTATTGATGTTAGCATATGAATTTTACTTTGATACATTTATGCTAGTTAGGGGGAGAATACATTCTATTGCATGCTGCCTTGAGTTTTCCTGCAGGTACATTTTGACTAGTCAGCATAGTTAGAATTGGTGAGTGTGAGCGATGTGAGCTATGGGGTTGTTTTTGTCAAGGAAAGCCAAAGGGGGAGATTGTAGGTTATTTTATGATTGGCTATCCTTGTCACAAAAACATTGTAAAGAATGTAACAAGCTCAATTAGAATTTAAGGTTTTATTTCTAGATTTCTAGGATATTTGAAGAAGCTTGGGAGTTGGAAGATTGAAGATGCATTCATATTTAAGATTCATTTGCATAAATCTTTTGTGTCAAAATATAGGTCCTTATGTTTACAAGTCAAAAAGTTTTTAAAACACTTTAAGGTTTTATACTTGTTTTCACAAAAATAAGGATTTCAGGATTTCCGTGACTAGTCATCTTATTCCTGCACGTGGAGTTGACTGCTTTATCTGACAGCTGATTAAACAGCCCACTCTATTAACCGCTGGTCAGTCAACTGCCACTACGTCAAAAACTCCTCCAGGGGGGGGGGAAATCCGTCGTCTGATAAGTGCCAAAAACTGTCGTCTATGGCCCTGCCGTCTGATGGTATGCTTCAGACGACAGTTTTTTTGTGTCGTCTGAAGTGATATTAGACGACACTTTTGTTGTTAAAATTGTCGTCTGATAAGCTTAAAACTGTCGTCCGATAAACACTTTTACGACAGTTTTAATTATTTAGTGTTGTCTGAAGGCTCTCAGGAGAGGTAAGAAAATCTTAATTGTGTCGTGTGATATCAACTTTGACGACAGTTTTAAGATATTTAATGTTGTGTAAATGCATGTTCTACTACAGTTTTAGTATATTTAGTATTGTGTTAAAGTATATTCAACTACAGTTCTTCACTAATACAGTCGTCTTATTCATTGACTTTGGTGACAAAATAGTTGACTTTTGTACAATTGTACGTATTTTGTACGTATTTTGTATGTATTTTATATGTATTTTATGTATAAAATATATTTATGTATGTATTTTGTATGTATTCAACCGCGACAAAAGTAATACGGAAACAAAATTTGATTGATTTTGTAACATTACAATTTGTCCAAATGAAATATACATTCCACTATCTTAAGTATCTAACCATACTTACCAAATACATTGTACCCAAATTCAGCCAAAACTAAATCCAATATACTAACTTGAAATAACCTTGTAAAAGTGCAGAATTCTTTTCCATCTCAATCCAATATACTAACTTGAAATAACCTTGTAAAACTGCTGTATTCTTTTCCATACTTTAAATTAGGTTGCCAAGGTAGTCACTCCAGAGGAAACATTGGCCCTTTTTACCTGCCATAAGATGCAAAATAAGTCCACTAAACAGGATATGCCAAACATTCTCTTCATGACTCTGTAATTCGTGCAAATTTCTTATTTCAAACGACTATGATCATCTCAGATTCTAATAAAGAGGGGGAAAAAAAAGGATGATGCCAAGTGCCCTATACAAAACATGCATGTATCACTACACACCCCCTAACATATGATTAACCATACATCATTTCAACAACTAGTATGAATTGCAATAAATATAAGATAAAAGAGAGGAATGAATTTTTCACCTTTACCATATATATGATCGTTGAACTGTATTGCTTGCATTGTTGCACTAACACACAAAGATAATTATTTTTCCCTGCAATATAAAAATACCAACTTATAATTATTCAGTGAGGAGACTCTTTTCTATAAACATAGAAGTATACGCATAGTCCAACCAACTGAATAAATCATATAGTTTATTTTGATTGGGGCCTGATATCAATGGAGGCTCATACTATGCCAGCTACAAAGTTCATATAACTCTGCCGGCCACAAACGACATTATGAACCTGATATCAACTAACAAATGAACACATTACCAGCACATAAGAAGGGACCAATCTCGCAATGATCTCAAACTAAACCAAAAACCAGCCTATTAACCAACCATACTGCAATAACAAACACACAATAAGGCATCTCAGACATTGGTTCTAAAAGAACAATTACAAATCGAAATCATGCCCCGATTTTCGAAAGGCATGGAATTCATAAAGGACATGGGGAATTAGGCAAAACCTTCATTAGATTCTCAATGATAAGCCTGCTGTTTACAGCAACAAAATAAATAACTTTATTCATAAATAGAGAACGCACCTTAATTGTGATTGCAAACAGCAGTCAACCAATGAGCAAACTAACTGAAAACCTATATGAAAAACCAGTAGAAAGTTAGCAAATAACGAACTAATATAGTAACAAAATAATTGTAATAATAATAGTTATTCACCCTATTTTAAAGACATTAATAGCAGACAATAACAAATGAAGATCATATGCAAACTGCAGAGCTCTTAAACTAACAGCACATGTACAACCATACAACAATAAACTTTTGTAAAGCTTAAATCTTCCCATTATCATTAAACGAATCACAATCACTGAATAGAATTCCAAATTCAACTCAACTTTTGCTTTCACCACTACACAGTGTGAGATAAAAGGTTACAAAGCAGATTGTGAAAATTCACTTACAGGAGCAAGGGATTTGCAATGTCCATACCTGCCATGAAAATAAAAGAACGCAAAAGCAGATTTAGAGTGGGAAAAGTACCAATAGCATTCCACTAACAACAATCATGGGTCGGTAACTGTATCATTTCCCTCTTTTACACCTATTTAGCTTCACTTACTAATATATGGAATCTGAAAGCACTGGAAATAAATCTTACCATGCCGCATAGAACTTTAGCAGCACATCTTTAGTTGCATCTAGGAAAACCTCATTAAAGTTATCCTGCGTAAGATTTATTCAGCCGTATGAACAACAGCAGCACTCTTCACATTGGAAGCAGGGACCAATGTGATTCATAAACATAGGATTTATTAGAATGGAACAAACTTTAACACCCATAAAACGTCGACAGATTTATTCAGCCCATATGAACAACTGGCATTCACCCAAACTAATGACCCAATATACAATAACAAATGAAATTCGAATCTCTATTCTAGTTGAAACCAAACACTGAGGCCGTGGATCATATGGCTTTTCGAACAAATGTCTTTTAGGTTCTGCTCTTTACAGAAATTGAAAATTTACCGAAAACTGCTGCTGCTTCTCCCGATCCTCTCGCTTCTCTCTGCCTTTCGAAGAACTTACTGAAAACAACTGCAACCCAGAAGCCTGACCACCAAACACAACAAATAGTCAATAATCACCCAGAAACGAAACACAAATTCAATTTATTAACTACCGAAGATTACCCTTTTGCTCATGATTTCAGAACATTTTGCAGTTGAATTAAAGCAGCAGTAAGGAGTTTTCAATGACAGAGAATTTTGGGTTGAGAAAAGAAAATAAAACAGGCCTCTCACTTCTCTACTATTAACTGACCGAAAATCCTGCGGCGGCGGAAGCTCCTCTCGCTCCTTCCGCTCCTCTCTGCGTATTCTGAATTCAGGGTGATTTCAGTTTTCCCCTGGCTGTGTGGGAGGCGTCAGGCCAGTTGGAATGTGGGAGGTTTTGCGTTTGCTGCGAAGAACTTACCGAAAACAACTGCAACCTCCAAGGCCGACGACGAGCCACGGCTGCTTGGGCGGCTTCTTGGGTTCGGAAGCCGCCGCGTCAGAGTAATAGGGGACGGCGATGAGGAGAACTGAGACGTTATCCGAAGAGACAGATAGAATTAGGGGTTTTGGAGAGCGGAAACAGCGACGACAATTGGGGAAACGGACGGTGGCGAATTCGAGATTTAGGGTTTGTAGATCTGTGTTTACCGGTGAGGAATGGGTTTGCAGCGACGGGCAATTGGGGAAGCGGACGGTGGCGAATTTGAGATTTAGGGTTTGTAGATCTGGGTTTGGGCGGTGAGGAGGCGCTGAGAGTGTCGAATGAGAGGATGAAGCGGAGACAGAGCTTGGAGAGAAGCTGGAAGAGAAGTTTGAAGTTTGAAGCTTGTCGGATCTGAGGTTGAAATTTTCGGATTTGAAAATTTTTGGTTCAGTTTGGAGAAGTGAGAGCTTTGGAGGAGATGAGAATTTTGGTAAGTGTCGAATGGGTTGGTGAAAAAAAATACCTGAAGGCTGGACTATGGAAAAGTCAGCCAAATTTTAAGGGGGGAAAATTTACTGCTTATTTTTTTCGGAAGAACAAACGACACTATCAAGTTTAAAAGTGTCGTGTAAAGAAATGATGAAAATGGGTGTGTTGGATATTGAGCGATCAGACGACCGATTTTTATTTTCTGTCGTCTGAAATAATCAGACGACAGTAAAATACGAAAGTGTCGTCTGAATGGTGTCGTCTGATGCTTGTTTTGGCGTAGTGTGCACCCCACTCACTCGGATCTGCCTAGGTTCCGGTAAAAGAGAGTTTTAAGGTTTCATCTTGGCCGTTCATCTCTTATCCTTTTGTGTCTATATAAACACAACCTCATCCTCTATTACGGCTAGGGTTTTCAAGCTAAAGATTTCATAAATTTTCTGAAAAACTCTCTTTGACTAGCTGCATTTTTCCTCTCCGGTTCTTACTTGTCTTCTTGAGTGCGTAGATCACTTATATAGAAGCTTTATGAGAAAGTGAGGACAGCTAGTAATTGAATCCTGTTTTCAAAGTTGTTTTCCATTGAAATCATATTAAGCTAACTTTGAAAGAAGGTTCATCTTTCCTAGTTCGGCTTGTTTTAAAGTTTCCATACTTTGAGTCGAGTTAGGAGTGTGCAACACTAGTCTCCCATGTTCATACATGTTTGTAGACTTTGTTGAGTATTAGAGGTCTTTGACCTTAGTAGGTTTGCTGCCCAGTTTATAGCTGCAAGCATCAAACACAGCCACGATTTATTTCCTGCAAGTTTACAACTTTCTGGAAATAAGTCTGTGACTGGTCACAAATCATCACAGCATATATTTTCGGTGCCACGTTAGAGGAATACTTGTGTATGTCCTTGTAGCGTGTTGACCAAGCAAGGATCCGCTGGAAGTGAAGTGATTGAGAAGAAGCCGCACGAGGGACTGCTGCATCTAAGTTAGGTAACTAGATATTGAGCTTGGTTTGAACCTTGTATTGGGCATCTTTTGCCATTTCATAGTGGAAGGCCGGTCTTCTTATAGACCCCCGGTTTTTTATCCCTTTGTGGATTTTTCCGGGTACCAAAACTCTGTGTCCATCTCTGTGTACTGTTAAACATTCGGCTAAACTAAAATTGGATTTAATTTTGCACAAGTTCACTTAACATGCAAACTGGATAATTATGCCTCACTGGTCATCTTAACTGCTGCATTAGAAACGCTGGTTTGATATAGTTGTAGTTGTGGATAGCTCACGAATATCAATCTCACTGATTTCGTTGAGGACCTAAGTTGGCATTGCATACGAGTGTTGTTGACCAAAGCACAAGCATCCACAAGTAATATCCATCAAGTACTTAATCTGTTAAAGTTCATCACACTGTGACTGGTCATCTGTGTGATCTGTTTGTGTTGTTTGTTGATTAAGAGGGAAATAATTTAAAATACCCCCTTCATTGCCAACCTGCAACTCTCTTGAACAAGAAGAAGAATACATCATTGTGCACGTCAACGTAGTACCAATCATCTAATATTATATTTCTATTGTTGCAGAATTGATAGAAAAGTAGTGCAGTGGCGGAAAGTAAAGGAGACACAATATTTAACGAGGTTCGGCAAACTGGTCTACTCCTCGGGGTGGTAGCACTAGTTTCTCTCATTATATGGAAATACTGGAAATGTATACAATACAGAGTATCCTCACTATTTCTCTCCCACTGGTCTGAACACACTTCTATTCGGTTGTGTTCTGGTGTGTTGAATGAAGGAGAGGACTCCTCTTTATATAGGCAAAGGGTTGATGAAGGTGACTTCATGGATGAGTGAAGCATCCATCAAAGAAGCTTCTACAACACTCCCCCTTGGATGCTCACGAATCCACATGAATTCTTCTGAATGCTCCCCCTGATGAACATCACCTTAGCTCTTCAATCGATCTAGGAATGTTGAGGTTGAATCTGATCTGGATCCTTGAATCTCACCTTCATCTGAAGAACAAAGGAGAAGCCTGATGGATTCGAGAAGGTCCAGCGCAGGCTTATGAGAACTGCCAAGATTGGAAGCATGATATGAGATACCATTGCTTCCAACCTCCATGATATGAGATACCTTTGCTTCTGGAAGGAATGACCGAAGTTGGCTATTCGGACTATCGACCTCCAAAACATCGTGGTTTGACAGGAATTCATCCCTGGGAATGTGAAGGTCTTGCAAGGTCAGACAGATGCTGCGGTGGAGTTTAGGGAATCCCCAAGTCAACTAATCTTCAGAGTATGATATGAGGTACACTTGCTCCTTTAAACATATGAAAGGCAAATTGCGCATGAAAGGCTGGATGAGTGATGATCTAAAGGAAATTGGGAATGCTGAGAGACTTCTTCTATACCAAGTGCAGAATGCTGAGGATATATACATAGACCAGCAGGAGAATAAATGGCTGAGATGCGTTTTCTAATCATCTCAAGACAGGTAAGGCGCACTCCTTGGGATCCGAGAACGCCTGTCGGGTCTCGAAAAGAGAAGATCCATTTTTCTCTACATATCCTCGGTGCAATTCATCTGTGGAAGTCACATCTTTGAAGACTTTCTCTTGCAAACTATCTCAGCTTTAGCCCTCCAATTTTCCTAGCATTTCATACCTTTCTTCCTTTCCAGTAATGGCTTCCTTCTCCAATGTTTCTCCTGATTTGACTCGTGCTTCCCCTGGAGATTCTATGCCAAGTGTTAAGATTTGGCATCCCACTTTTAATTCCAGCACAGGCCCGCTTACTGTCAAGGACTCAATAATGCGCAATGATGATACTGCATCAATAGTGGCCTGGAACATCTGGACTCCGGAGGATGAGATGTTGCTAGCGGGGCGTTCTCACAAAGAAGCCATGACACATGCTATGGCTTCATGTGTCCAAAGTGCAACACAAGTGTCAAATCTGGCCAAACGACTGGCGGCCCGAAACTATGAGCTAGACGTGCTCAAGAAGGATAACCAATCATTGAGAGAAGAGAACCGACGTCTGCATGTCATATGCACTCAGTACTCAACAGAGATGAAGGACAAACTTGACTGGCTGGAGTCCAGATCCTCTTCTCTACCGCATAAGGATTCTTGATTGCAGCCATTCTGGGACAATATCAATTCCAGGCTTTTGTGAAAAACTTTGTGTTACAAGTTTTGCCATATGCCTTGTAATCTTGTTTTTCTCATTTTCTTGTAAAAGGACCCACTTGTAACCGTCATGGTTCACATTGGGCGGGGTTTGACAGACTGGTCCGAATATATTACAAGAAATTCAAATTTGCCTGAATTGCATGTTTCAATCATATCTCTGTATTTAGATCCCCATAGAGATATCTTGCAATCATATCCATAAGCTGCATATTCAGTTTTTCGGAAACTACCAAACTGATTAGGTAGTGGAACGTAACAACGTCCATTACGAGAGAATACATCTCATCGTAATCAATGTCAGGGCTAATGAGAGAAGCCTTTTGCCAGAAGGCGTGCCTTCGCACTATTTCATTTCTCATTATTATGCTTCCTTACGAAATCCCACATGTAACCTACAGGGCTCACACTGGGTAGTGTGGGAACTTCAGGTCCAAACACTTTTCGCTAAGGAATCTAAATCGACCTGCATTGTTTCTTTCCATTTTCACCAATTAGTTCAACGTTGTGCTTAATTAACGGAACGCGGTTCGATATCGTCGCACTTTGTGATTCAATGGCCACTGCATAAGCAAAGATATCATCGATGATTATCTCATCTCGATTCCATAAGCTCATCCGGACCGAGATCTTCTGGTTCTCGGGAATTTGGATTTGGGGCATCACCCTAGGACGTCTCCCAGGACACTTCCATAATCCTGTTCAATTCATGAGTTGGATCGGTTGAGATAGCGACCGGATTCAATTGTGCCGTAGTTCTCCTCTTCTGGGGAGTGAATCCTTCGAACCGAGTCTGTCTCGCTTCTGGCCGAGGACAGAGGATTGGCTAGCCGCCGATGTACCTCGTTCGTCAGGTACGGAACGTCATACAGAGACGTTGCATCTTTCGGGGATGATTTTGCGTCCTACAGGGACACCTTCATTACAGTATTTGTTTTGTATGTGGTATATATGATCTCGTCACTTTTATTTGATCATAAGGGGCATCAACCATATCTAAGCAATATTCATCATCCACGTTAATTCGCGTGGGTAAGATGTTGCACTTACTTATTATACTGTGTGATGCGGGGATCAAGATGAGAGATAGTGGATGCATCCCTGTCAATTCACGCCGTTCTTCAGGAACGTTGACGTTCTTTCCTCCCCCTAACGGCATGAAGACTGTCTCATCAAAGTGACTATTTGCAATGAAGGCCTGTTAATGGAGGGAAATCATATCCGACAAAGATTCCTAAATTGAGGACCCATATTGGTACGTTGCGGCCGCGCAACTGGCACATAAACTGCACACCCAAAATTGCGTAAATACGGTGAATCATGTCCGTACCCAGTAACCAACTGTAACGCTCAACATGAGTGGGTGGAGATGGGTCTCAAGCGGACCAAGATAGTTGCATGCAGAATTGCATATTCCCACGTAGAAAACAGGAAACGTTGTGAACATCATCAACTGGTATGACCCGGGTCTGCCCCAGCCGGTCTGACCCATGTTTCTGTGAGATCATTTTGAGTATGAACATAGGGAATCAAATGTTCATTCTCAATCCTAAAGGACGCGCAATAATCATCGAAAGCCTTCGATATAAACTTTCCGGCATTATCCAGTCTTCTAGACTACAACGGATAACTAGGGTGGTGAGCCCTCAATATGTGCCAGAAGTTTAGCAAATGCAGCTTTTGATGTGGACAATATACATGTGATCAGCGAGTCACTACAACCAAAACCATAAAATCTTTATATGGTCCGCGTATTGGTTGGCAATCGTCCACAAACTTTTCCCTTTTAAACATGGTAACTGTTCAATCGAATATCCTTATAATGTCCTTGTAGAACTTCGTGGAGGTATGAAGTTAATAAAGGGAGAATATTATGCGCAGCCGCGCTATCATCCATATGATTAACTTTACATTCCTCAACATGAATTAATTGAATTGGTACATGATTAAGGAAACTGCTGGTTCCAACTGATTCAATTAATTGATATTCGAGAACAAAATCCGGATAAGACTGAAACTTAAATCCGAATAGAGCAAAATCTAGCTCTCAATTAATCCCAATGTCTTTCAGTTTGGATTTGATCAAGGAACTTCATGTCCGATCATATTATAATGACTAAGGAACTTCGGGTCCAATCATATAATAAGGATCAAGGAACTTCAGGTCCGATCTCTTGCATGATATAAAATATCAAATATTTGCAAGACTCCGTTACTCATGATATTGCACTGGCATATAATATAAAATGGGAATCGGTAAAACCGTACCATCATCCCACAATCAGAATTTAAATTACAGAAAGTAAATAGCAGAATTTAAATTGCTGAAAGTAAATAGCAGAATTGAAATTGCTAAAAGTAAATGACAGAATTTAAATTGCTGAAAGTAAATAGCAGAATTTAAATTGCCGAAAGTAAATATGGAGAGGCGGTACAACCGTCCAACATCCCACATTTGCATAATTTAAATTGCAGAAAGTAAATATGGGGAGGCGGTACAACCGTCCAACATCCCACAGTTGCAGAATTTAAATTGCAGAAAGTAAATGGCGAAATTTAAATTGCAGAAAGTAAATAGTTAGAAGTTAGATGTTAGATGTTAGATCAATATTAGTAACTTCTTTTGAAACTTCGGGTTTCATTCGAAACTTCAAGTTCGAGATTTATAGTGAACTTCGGGTTCACTATGCGTGCCAGTACAATATTAGTAACTTATAGTTTTGAAACTTCGGGTTTCATTCGAATCTTCAGGTTCGATTATAATTTCACTTGAAATAATACTGTGGCTAAAAAAGCCCACAGTCCAAACAAAAGTTTTGGGTATGCTCGAAACTTCGGGTTCACTTTGCATTTAATTGAAATAAAATTCAAAGTTAGAAACTTCAGGTTTCTAAGTTTAATTAAGCTTGAAACTTCGGGTTCAATATATGTGATGAACTTCCGGTTCAATCGAAATTGCATAGTCCAACATATACAAGTATATGCCCGAAAATGGACTAAATAAAAGGGCTCGAGTCTGCTGGACTCATATAAAAACCAATGGCCCAAAGATAAAAATCTGGTACAAAATCAAGGGGCCCAAAACAAGAGGGTCCAAGCGGCCCAGATCTGCCAAACCAATCCAACGCGCGTTCGGTAGGGGCTTCCGAACAGTGGGGAGCAACCCAGCGCTCGTTCGGTTGCGCGCTCCGAACAACCCATGCGCGCGCTTCGGCAGAGGGATCTGAACAAGAAGGCAGCCCTGTTGGTTTTGTTTTGTTCGGCTGGTGCTTCCGAACCTGACTGAGCTTTGTTCGGTCGATGCTTCCGAACAGATAACAAAGTCAACGGCGTTGAGTCGATCGGTGGTATGGGAGCTCCGATCCGAGTTCGCCGTCGTGGCGTCATCATCGGCAGCCACAGCAACGTGTTCTCCTTCGTGGGTGACCGAGCTACAGGCTCTGGTCGTCGCCGTGGAGTTGGCGTCATCATCGGATCTCTTCTGCTGGAGAAGTCCGGCGACGTGGACGACTTCTGGTCGTCTACGACGAGGTCATCATCGGTGACGGCGTGCGGTAGAGGGCTGCTGCAGACACGTCGGCGTCGGTGAGGGACTTGATGACGGAGTAGGCGCCGGCGTCTGCTTTTCTAGGCAGGCAGAGAAGACGCGCAGCTGCGGGCTGAGGCTGTGGTCGAGGGCGGTCCGAGTGGCGGGTGTGACGGCGTCGAGGTGGGAAGATCAGTGGATGCCGACCAGCTTCACGCCCTGCCCGTTTTGGTCGATGACTCACCGCTTCCGACGAGGGACCACCTGGTTTCTCTTTCTGGAGAAAACCGGCGACGTGGCGGCGACTTCTGGTCGCCGTCATGCGATGGCGAGTCCGACGTCCGAGCTCCTAGCTTTAGGACGGATTGCCGTGGGTCGCCTTGGATCGGCGATGAAGGTATTCGACAACACCTCCAAATATCACAGCCACCTTTGTTTTATGACTTTAGCCTTCTTCCGCACTTTCCTTTTCTTCAAACCCCCACTTCCACTCACTCTTTTTACTATGCTCTTCTTTAGCCCGGCCAGACCTTCAACTCGGAGAGAAATAGTGATATGTTAGGTATAAAGCAAAGATAGCACCCAATCATTATTTCGATGCCTTAATCAACTTGTGTAAAGAACTGCAAGTTCTTTATTGGAGCATACAGTTGAGAATCTTCAGGTCCTCATTCATATTTCTATGATTGCTGTATTGCTTTTTCCAGATTAATAATAGAGATTTTTGCTCATCGGCTTGCCTGGATTGCTCTTCTGGAGAAATCCTTTTCCAGTAGGAAATATTGAGTAGTGCTTTGCGGTAGGTAAAGCAAAAGCAATCAATTCCTTTATCCGTGCCCAGTCCACCACTGATACTTACACGAGAGCGATTCGTCCTGATAACGTGTTGCAGAACTGATCAGAAAAGGAGTGCAGTGGCGGAAAGTAAAGGAGACACAATATTTAACGAGGTTCGGCAGGCTGTCTTCTCCTCGGGGCGGTAGCACTAGTTTCTCTCATTATATGGAAATACTGGAAATGTATACAATACAGAGTATCCTCACTATTTCTCTCCCCCTGGTCTGAACACACTTCTATTCGGTTGTGTTCTGGTGTGTTGAATGAAGGAGAGGACTCCTCTTTATATAGGCAAATGGGTTGATGAAGGTGACTTCATGGATGAGTGAAGCATCCATCAAAGAAGCTTCTACAACATCTATGACATTTGTGGTCATAGTCATAGATAATATAAATCACACTACTCCGAGCACCTTTGTGGTCAACCTGAAATCAAGTTTTGTTGATATGGAGGAGGAGGAGGAGAATGAAAAGAGTGGTGGTGCTCCTCTGCATGTGGTGGTGTTTCCATGGCTGGCCGTGGGCCACCTCATCCCTTTCTTCCACCTGTCCACCCTCATAGCCTCAAAAGGCCACAGAGTCTCGTTTGTTTCCACCCCAAGAAATATTTCCAAACTCCCCAAAATACCCCTACACCTCTCCTCCTTCCTCTGCCTCGTCTCCATCCCTCTCCCCACCGTCCCCAAACTCCCCGCCGCCGCCGAGTCCTCCGCCGACGTCCCCTACCGCAAACAACAATTACTAAAAAGGGCCTTCGATCTCCTCGAACCTCCGTTGGCCGATTTCCTCCGGTCCTCCTCCGAGTCAACGCAGCCGGTTGATTGGGTTGTTTACGATTATACCCCTCACTGGCTTCCCCGGATCGCCACCGCGCTCGGCATTTCCCGCGCCTTCTTCAGCTGCTTCAACGCCGCTTGCCTGGCCTTCCTCGGCCCGCCGTCGAAGTTGATCGGCGGTCAGGATCGGAGGTTCAAGGCGGAGGATTTCACGGTGGCCCCCGAGTGGGTCCCGTTTGAATCCGACGTGGCGTACCGGGTCCACGAGGTGGCTAAGTGGGTCCAGAACGCCAATGAGGACGTGGACGGCCAGTCCGATGCGGTGCGTTTTGGGGTCTCGATTGACGAGAGCCAAGTGGTGGCTATGAGAAGCTCCGACGAGTTTGAGCCCGAGTGGTTTGATTTGCTCAGACAACTCTACGGCATGCCCGTGATTCCGATTGGGGTTTTGCCTCCCATGGTGGAAGACCACGTGGCAGAATCGGATGATAAATGGGTTGGGATCAAAGATTGGTTGGACAAGCGGCGAGTCAACTCGGTGGTCTACATTGCACTCGGGACCGAGGCGACGTTGACTCAAGACGAACTCACCGAGTTGGCTCTCGGGCTGGAAATGTCCGAGGTGCCCTTCTTCTGGGTGCTGAGGGACCCGCCCGAGTCGACTCAGTCCGTGTCGGAAATGCTGCCTCCCGGGTTTGTGGAACGGGTCGAGGGCCGCGGAGTGGTGCATTTCGGGTGGGCTCCGCAGGTGAGGATTCTGAGTCATGACTCGGTGGGCGGGTTCTTGACTCACTGCGGTTGGAACTCGATGATCGAAGGGCTCGCGTTCGGGCGGGTTTTGATCTTGTTTCCGATGGTGAATGATCAAGGGCTTAATGCTAGGCTAGGGAGTAGCAAGAGATTCGGGGTGGAGATACCAAAAAATGAGCAAGATGGGTCTTTTACGCGAGACGCGGTGGCTCAGATGGTGAGATTGGCTTTGGTGGAGGACTCCGGTGCACCATTGAGGAGTAGGGCTAAGGAAATGAAGGACTTGTTTGGAGAAAGAAGCAGGAACAATGAAATGGTGGATAAATTCATATGTTTTCTTGAGGAGAATAGGCCATCAACTACAACTCTGCAAGTGTAATCTGGGAATAAATCAGTGCTTCCCGTCTGCACTCTGGCATTACATATGTTTGGTTCTGTCAACAAGAAATACGAACAAGAAGATCTGTGTATCTACTCTTGTACCCTCTCTCAACCAAAAACATGAATACCATAGTGCTGAAAGCAAATGCTAATGAATACCGGAAGAAAACTGTCTCGACTGATGTCGATCAGATTCAGAGATATTATGATGCTTAATGTGCTACAGAGTAAAGGAAAACAAAAAGGGTTTTCATAGCTTTAGAGTGAAAGGCACTGCAGCCTGTCTATACAAGGTTTGAAGAATTAGCACTAGCTACCCTGGAACGGAAAAATCAGACCTAGCCTGCCACTGTGGTTATTACACATTTATCTAAATCTAGCCTACCGATATCATAATGTACATGTATGCGTTGATGCTCCTCAAGATGAGGATGAAGAGCAATGAATTTGTATGAAGGCAGCATTTTACCATTTCGAAATTTTACACCTCAAAGTTCTCGAGCTCTGCATGCGTTAAATTAAAATAAACAGGAGCTCGAGTCTTGAACATGCTTCAAAACTGTTCAAGTAATGCCAGTGGAACTGCAGATCCATTTACGTTCTTTTCACCCACTGAAACGTCCAGGAGAAGAAACCCAAATGCCCTGGCTTGTCACGAAGAGACCTCAATATTCTGGGATCTTTTGCTGATCCTGTATTTAAGGTTGGTCAGATAATCAAAACTTAAAAGGAAATGCAACCAAATACTGCAATAATTTCAATTGTCATTACAGATACTCCAACCATGTTTAATGTAATATGAAGTAAAGCGAGCAAGTCGGAACTATTTATTTGTTTTTTATTTAAAGATCAAGAACAAGAATCCATACTGTGCTAGTAGAACTTATGGTGGGGAGAGACACATGTACAATAGAGTGTTAGAATATAAAACAAAGATTGGCAAAACAGCGTAAGAGCTTACACTTTATGAGCCATGCCAAGAGATACTTCTTTGTTTTGATGTATATTCAAATACAGACTAACATACATGTTACGGGATAAAAACAGTAATGTGCTAAACCAGTAAATTGAACAGTAGATAAAATCCTAGAGGAAAGATATCAATCAAACTAATTAAACTGGGGATAAACAAAAGTGATTTCAGAAGTGAAACTTGTAGGAAAATGGCTGCAGTTCATACCTGGGACTAACATTCCAAATACAATGCTCTCCAGAAACATTCCTTGACCTCAATCCCAAATGTAAATTTATCCAGTTAATGAAGGTTTGGATTTTGAATTTCGAGGAAGACTAGATTTGCGAAGCTGAGTATTTTCTATAGAGTAAACGAGAAGGGATCCTTCTTTTGTTCCAGCTAAGAAGCATTCTTCTGGGGTCACTGTTAGAGATGTTATCACCTTTCCCACTCCATTATATTTCTTTATGACCTCAAGTGAATTCATAGAGCGCACAACTATTTGCCCTTGGTCACCAGCACAAACCAGAAATTCACCACATCCACTCAGCTCAATGCAGTTGAGCCGTCCATTCGATTCAGAAGAGGCAAGATGTTTACCGTTGATTGAATACAGATGCAAACTCAGATCATCATCTGCGTAAAATACAATCTGCCCATGCCGAGAGGCAACGAGCTTTGACAACGCGCATCCAGATGGATGGCATAAGGATCTCACATATCTCCCACCTTGCAGGGTATGAAAAACACAAGTTCCATCTTTTGATCCACTTATCACTATGTCAAGCTCCACACTAACATATAAGCATGTAATTATATCATCATGTCCACACAGAATACGAAAAGGAGTTTCAACAATGACGTAATATTTGCGCGGTAGTTCTGACTGTGTGTTACGAGGTCTCTTTTCATGGGTTCTACCTCGAAAAACTTCCCATACCATGATCGTAGTGTCATAACTTCCCGTTGCAAGGAAGCTTCCATCAGAGGTCACTGCAGCATTGTCAATGACACAGCTCAGATAGTACTTGGACGAATTCTACTAAACACCCAAATAAAAAGCCAACAACTAAAACATTGCCCAAAAGAGAAGAAATCAGGTGTCATTTGCATGAGATTCATTGCATAGAATTTCGAAATTTTGAATCAGCATTTCTCTCGACTCATGCGTTTTAATCATGTCACGCCACAAAGCAATTTAAAATGCAATATTATCATAACTAAATTAACCAAATGGCCCTTCAATTGGAGACCATGTGTCCTTTGAATCCCAGGGAAGTATTCAATTAAATGTACTTCAAGTTGAGTGTGGCAAAATTTCTTTAGCTCTACTTCTTTCCTTGAAGTTAAACATAATTTTGTCATCGAGTTATTACATACCTGCAACACAACTGACTACATCCTTATGCTGCCTGATGCTTTGAACCATTCTGCCATCATTTAAGGATATAACCTGAAAGCTATTTTCCCAATTACCACATGAAATCAAAAAATTCTCAGATGGCGTCTGCAGTGTTGCAAAACATTGTGTTCCGAGTTCAACATTTTCAGCCGAAGGACTCCCAATTTTACGAGGAGAAAGAATATCAGAACCAATGCCAAAAGAAGGATCCTGTACATATATATATATATATATATATACTCAGAAAAAATTAAATCAAATATAGCAGCAAAACTTTAGTGATCCAAGAAAAGAAACCCAAACCTGGGAGCCAGAGAACGTAAAGTTCCCACCAGATAGTGAGGTTGTCAACCACATCTTAACTGACAAGGTTAGCCCCTGATTTACAAGGACGACATTGGAGTCCACCGTACGAACATATAAAGCAGCTGACCGTGGATGACTTGTATTAGAAACAACAGAAGTCAAGTTAATGGAACCAGGTGCAAAGTGCAAAGGATGCGCAATTGGAATAGGTGGCCCTCTTCTTGGGTGTTTTTTACGGAAAACTTGAATTGGTGTCTGGCCGAAATTCGCAATTTGGTCTTCGATTGCTGATCTTTGCAAATCATCGTCCATCGTCTCCAGATCAACAGCACCTTCATAGGTTAAGTAATAAAAAATATTTGCTGCCTGTAATTGAAAATAGTTTAGTGAATTTAAACCAACATAGAGCTCACAAAAGTCATGAGAAAGTTGTTCGAGTCAACATAGAGGTACCTCCACTGCAGGTTTTCCACGCTGCTTGTAACCAAATATCAAATCTATCCAATGATGTAGATTAGAGCTAACATATTCGCTTTCAAGGGCCTCTCTGTTCTTGTTGATAAATTCTTCGGGTGAGCCCTAAAAAAATAGTTGGGATCAGGGTTCCCTCATATCAAGAAAAGAAAACAGTGCCAAATGAAAAAAAGCCTATCTAATGCGAATAGTTCTCACAACTAAGTGTCATAAGAAAGAGGGAAGACTTTGAAATCACATAGTTTTCCAATGACATATTCCAAACGCAAGTTTCTGTAGTTATTTTCTCTCTGAACCATAAATTCTCTAGTGACCACAATGAAACGTGCTCCTTACTGCATTGTGCAGTCAATAGACCATAGTCTCCGTGCTGCCAGCTTTTCCACCCAAACAAAGCGAAGAAAAATTGCCAAACTCATTCGTTACTGTTTAACTAGCAAGCAGATGCCAGGAAATTTGTGTATGCCAACTGTCTGTAGCTTATAACTGCTAAGGTAAAATTTAAAATCAACAAACCAGGCACCAAAGGACAAACGAGATATCATATTTCTGCAGGTAGACATCATGCTCTAAGCAAGAATTTATGGGACAGGTTTTACCATGAAACATATCCAGAATTTCTTATTGGAAAAACTAATGAACGGTTGTCTTTTTATTATGATAGTTTTCTACTTTTGGCAGGTTATCCAAGAGTTTCCTAGAAGTGATTCCTGTCAGTAAGACAAATTCAATCCCCTAAAGTACACCTTTGGTCTCTTAAGTTTAACCCCAATCAACTTGGCCAGTATATATCTTTACATCCCTCATTTATACTGAAGCAATCTAGTCACAGAATCCGTGGACAGATTTTTACACATATAGCACATTAAATATCTAAGTGAATTGCAAAGCTTAGTCACTAAATACATGTGCTGTGACTCTTTCCTAACCTACACATCTATCGATAGAAATTTTGTCCATGATCTATAGCATAAGAGACTAGGTTACATTTTCAGCCAGGTTAAACAGAATGTAGCATGTTAAAAGTGGATTCCGCAAATCAGGCATCTTCAACAGATCTTGTAAGGATGTAATAATATAAACCTCCATTACAATTAAATAACATATTTGTTCGTACTTACGAAATACTATATGCCTAGTTTTCAATTGAAAGGTAAAAAAGAAAGGTTATGAAACACAGGACTTTAATGATCCATCTCCGTGTATCAGCTATTGCAGATCCGTTTGGGATCACCACAGCACTTACTACCACCATAAAATCTTTCCGGGGGCCACTCTGCGGTCTTGAATTTAAGTATGCTCAATGGGTCTCGTGCACTAAAATTCATGTTTCCTTATCATGACATGCCTATTACAGTCTAAGTTCCTCTATGTATAAAAAAAAAAACCCAAACACTAATGAAGAAAAAGATTTTTCTTAGCTAAACTATCAAGTACTTGAAGGAGGTATCACATACCTTGGCCCAGGGCGGGAGACAAACATCTTTAATAGGTTCACCATCTTGTTTCACACCAAAATGATAGGAGTTTGAATTAACAAGAAACTCTGGCATGTAAAAGAACTCAGGTATTAACTCCTTCACATCACTTGTGTTAGAAAGGCAATTTTGATATGTTCCCTCAATGCTTTGAAAGAGCCGGTCGGCATGATCAAATTTGCCACCCTGATGAAAATCCACAGGTGAATCCATGGACCATTAGTTAATACAGTAACAAAGTAATAAAATGAAAACAAGTTAAAACACCACAGTACCAAATACATAACCTTCAATAGAAAAATCAGAAAATAGCAATTGAGACTAAAAAAATTGATAAAGCCAGGTACAGAGAAAATATTGACCAGAAAAGAAATTCATCAAGGCCAATAAAAAGTGATTGGAGCCCATCTTGTTTACAGAAAAACATTTTACTGTTTAAAAACATGGTCTTGTCATGTTGTCCCATGAGAATATGCTTCATCAGAATTCCTTTTTCTTTGAAATGAATCTTACTTGAAGAGAATTCTAGAGAAAATATTAATAAAAAATATGATACCTGAAATTTTCACAGCACACATCAGACGAAAGACAACTTTGGTTAATCAGAACTAATGTGAATTTCAAAATTAGACAGCAGCATGCAGATTTTCCACACAGAATCTCGTAAATTCCTAAATTTGAATAACCATCTCCTTAGTGACAACTATTGCCCATCATGCATTTGAATTGCTCCTATATATAACATATGTACAGGACTGAAATGAAATAGTCATGCAAAGATGTAATAACTACAAAAGGAAGAAAACAGGGCAGGAGGGTTATTCAAGTAAGTAGTGGGTAAACTAAGCTTTTTCTAAGAGGACTTAATTAAGAGACGAAATTGTCCACATAAGATAAGGATTCGTTTCAGTATAAGAGAGATATTTTGGGCAGAGATTCGGAGAGACTAAAGTTTCTAAAACAAAGGAATCACTTTATTTTAAATGAAAACAAAGACTTGCACATATCATAAAGTACAAAAAGTGGATGATACTATACATATCATACCTGTAAATTTCGATGAAGAGAAGTAAATGGCTCTAATCTCAGAAGGTAATAAAGCACAATTCCCATGCTTGAGTAATGAGACCCATAGTAGAAACTGCAGAGTTAAGAAGTAACCTTGTAAGTGAGACACTTAAGAAAAAGTCATCTGAGGGCTTAAAAAGAATCATTAGGAGTTTAGTGGGCTTTTGATTACCTTGGAATATCAGGATCAGAGAAGCTACGGTACCTATCTTCAAAGACCTGTACAGAATTGTATGCCATTAAAATATTTGTTAACAAAATGTGCCGACGTATGTGAATTGATTGCATAGTGAACAAAATTCTGGCATATACAAACCAACCTCAAATCGTTTCAAGTCAAGTGCTCCCACTGGTTTTGAAAGATCCCGAAAGGTTGAAGACTTATTGAAATCAAGAACCTCGGAGGAATAGTCAGCCAAGACCCAAGGAAATACAGGATATTGTGTCAAGTCATTATAAGATCTTCCAGCCAGTGTATTGAGAATCATTAGATATTCAAAATTTGTCATATCCCTTCTCCTCCAGCTCTCTCGAGCAGTTTCTGCCATTTCCAGTGCTACACGTCTATCCACAAATGAAATAGCTCCACTTTTGTCCCGACCACTTCCTTTTGGAAACAGATATTCATTTCTGGTAGCAACTATCAAGGTTCCAATATCTTTTGCATCCTTCTGGGATGCAAAATTCAAAAACACTGGGGCAGCAGAATCGCTAAAGAAAATCTCTATTGCAGTATAACAAAGCAGATAGCGAGTCCAACAAACAGATTTTATCTATGATCAACCACAAGAAAAAAACAAAGATGATTACTATTTATGCAAGAGATACTAAAGCCAAAGTTTAATGAAAAAGATTTCTTCCTAACCTTGCCCATACTCCATCTTCTGTAGCGCTTAATATTTTTCAGTTGTTTTCTTTTAAGAACATTTTCATTCATAGCCTCAGATTTATCCGTGATGCCCTTCTCAGAATCCAAATCAACATATAGGGGCTGTTTCACATGTTTCTGCTTTTGATCAGGTTTGGTGACATCATGAGTGGTTGATGCACGGAAGTTTCTAAAGACGGATGATCCTCCACTACCCTCAACCAAAAACTCACCAAAGAAATGCAAGACATTTTTCTTGACTTCCAAATGTCCAGCTAATTTTCTTTTTGGGGTTACAAGCACACAATGAACTGATGTAAGAACCTGAAACAGATATCCAGACATAAGACTTATTTGTCCCTTTATAACAGGTTTTAAAAAAATTCATCTCATACACCTACCTCACTAGTTTCTGTCTCAAGCGAAGAGGAAGAAGAATCTTTTCTCTCCTGCATCCAATCACTGGTATCATTGGCTAATTCTGACCACTGGCTCTCTGAGGTATCCTTAGGGATGGAAGGTTTCTGACCACCAAGATCAGCATCAATTTCGTTCGGTTCTGAGCTCCCTTCATCAGTTATCTTCCATACCCCCTTTAGCAAAAACCGCTTCATTTGCTCAGGAATGTGTCCCACAAAACCAGATTTATTTTCATTAACGGGAGGGGGAGCCACATTGGTAGGCACAGAGGATGAGGGATGACACAGCTTTTCATCAAAATGATAGTTCTGTCTCAGTTTTTGTCTGCGTCGCCAGGTATCTTCTATCTTCTCAAGTTTCCAATGCCTTACAGCACTATTTGGAAAAGGATTGGCAGACCATGGACCTCTCTCATCAATCAACGCACGAAACATGTGTATCCATTTTTCCTGTAAGATTAACTCTGTTATAAGATGTTGATCACTTGACTGAAGAGAAGATAAAGATAATGACAAAAAAAATTGCATGCTCCTTCTTTTTTAATTGACTTGCAAAATCTATCATTCAATAGCAGACAAAAATGGTCCACATACAGCAACATTTTGCTGTTCCTCATCATGAGTGAGCTGGGAAGCAGCTCGTCTACTATCATCTGAAGCGAGAATGGAGGTCAAGCTACTCTGTATCTCATGTTCAAAAGTTTTCCTACTATTAAATTCTGCAGAGGAATTTTCATCCATCTTAGATTGGAGCTCACGCAATTGCCTCTGGCGATCTGTATCTAAGGACTTTGTATATTTGGCCTCATCAGCAACCTGAAAAGCAACATGAAACAGTAAAACAGTTGTTGACATGGGATTACAAAAAATATTTAGTGTCTTATTATGATTGTTATATTTTTATACTTCAAATTGAATACTTCAATGATTACTTCTAGATTCTGTACTTATTCTGCATTTTATTTTCAATTCCTACTCTGTCAATTAAAAGAAAATTATTACTACGTCATAACTCAGATTCAGTTTATGAAAAATTGTAACCAAGTAAGAAAACCATACAGGCCCATGCCAACGCATGGCCATACAACAGGCACAGGCACGTTGAGCTTAGGTCCAGGATTAAAGATAGTGATTAATAAATAAATAATTATAACAAATCTTAAATAACTTGCAAGACGCACTGCTGCTAGTACTCGATCCCTCTGAATTAAATTGTGAATGGATCCTGTTTCTTTGACATTATTGCCTGAATCCAAGGAGTCCTCTCTCCCCATAATGCTAGTCGCAAGCATTGATTTGCCAAAGTTAACAGTTTCCCTAATCAAGTGTGATATGACATGAAAACGAGCACCATCATCTAACGTTCCAAACTGCGACCTAACAACGAGCAAAGCCCTGAAAACAATGTTAACTGAAAGTTAGATGCCCCTGAAAAACGCTATAAAGGAGGGAAGCTCAATTTCATATCTTCAATAACAACAAATTGAATATTGCCCAATATGAGTGAATTTGGTTAGAAACCATCAAGGACAAAAAGGTACCAAATGAACAGCTGCAATCTGCTTTTGCTTTGCTCATCATCAGCTGCCAAGAGACATGGCAGAAGTGAAATGACCTGTTGGACGCAACGTGATGCTCTTTCTAGAGAAGATCTGCAGAGATAGAGGATGACAAGTCGAAAAATTATTCTTGGGCACCTTTCCCCTCGTAAGAGCATTGCTTTATCAACATTCTTGTTAGGTTTTCCACCTAGTGCACTGCCTATCCCTCCTGATACAACAACTGCAGCCACCTCCGCAGCAGGAATGTTAAGAGATTCAACTAAGCCACGAGCTCTTTGACCAAAAGATGGACCTACAGATGGTGATGATTTGGGTAACGACTTGCTGGGTCCTTTCCCATTCATCTCACTTATAATAATCCACAAATTGTCATACAGGTTCCACCAATTGTCATTTAGTATGTCATCTGCAGGACTGGTTGGCTGTTTGCAACTCCCAGGGGTCCTAAATAACAAATCAAACACCATAAATGGCACATCGTGAAAAAACTGACAACAAATTCAAATAGATCCTGGAACCAAACATTCTCAGACCAAAAGTAAATATAGAGAAATAAAGGAAGCCCCAAAAGAAAATCAAATTTCAAGAGGCATACTGACAGATGATACTATACCAAGTAGCTCTTAGTCCAGTACTATCTCTCTTGGCAATGATGTGAGAGGTCCCATGTTCAAATCACCCCATTCCCATAAGATAGAGTGAAACAAATGATACTATGCATCGAGTATTGTGCTTGTAAATGTAACAGATTTTGTGTGACTAAATTAATAACAAACTCCATACAAAAAAAAAAAGTCCTAACAAACTATTACCAACAGCATTAACATGATTTTACACAATATTTTCATAGCACGTTGTCAAACAAACAATCGGTAAACACAAATTTGGCAAGCACTTCTCTTTATTTGTTAATTTATAACTTACGGACGACATGGAACCCTTGTTTATGAGACTCTAAAAATTTATGAAGTGTTCTTCTTCAAACCCAAATCTGCCTTTAAGTTAGATCCCTAAAAATGGTATTACTGACTGATTACAATACGAATCAGTTTCAGGAATAAAAATTACAAGTGAAGAAGCCAATACCTTGATGTTTGGCTCTCAATTTCTCCTTGCAGAACTTCATATAAAGCAGAGCCATAATCTTTATGGCGTTCTAGCTCTAATGAATCAAGAGTAAAGTCAGAGCCACTTGCGGGAAACTGCAAGAAAATCATTCAATTAATAATCTCACAACAGGGACTAACAAGAAAACAATATGCAGAAAACTACCAGCCATTTCATAGCACTGAAAACCAATAAAGTAACTATTGATACATGCTTTTAGGAGTAGAGAGTCAACAGCTTAGTATTACAGTTCTGAGAGGCTACTACATGAGAGCGCCCAACATTCATTCTTGAGAATCTTATTAGAAAAAGGTAACTATAGGATGCCTATCAACTACCATCTAAGAATGGAACACTTAGATATAGAACATGTTTACTTCGCACAGCACATCTTCTGGACACACAACAAGACATTAAAATATTAATTTCTGCAGCAGTAATGACAATGGCAATGCCGCTAGTGAAACCGAGTTGAAATATACTTAATTACTCCACTTAACAGGACAAAAATGTAAGCCGAACATATTTGCAAATTAAACCACAACTGGGGGAACCAATAACTACATTGGCTGGCTGACAGAGTTCATGCAACATACACATTGGAAACTTTTCGTTTAATAGACACAAAAGAAAACAGATCAAATGAGTGAGCATTTGATGTGAAAATTTAGAAATCTCAATAATAAAGAAATAGGACTAAGGATTTTGTAAGAGCTAAGAACTCGTGTTTTTCTAATTTGAAGTCATCTACCAACAAACAGATGGATAACATTGCTTGACAAATTAGATCAGGGAGACTAAAATTGCAGCAACATTGGTGAGTGATGTAATCATGGAGTATATACAGTTAGTAGATTCAGTAATCTGACTACAACGCAGCTCTGCCCATTTGGTTGCCTAAGAATATAAATTATTTGTGCATCAATTATTCTCTTTTGTATCTCTACTCTCTGAGCTTGGGTGGTATGATTGAGTGTTCTAGTAGTTAGGACATTATGATTTAGATTCCAGGCAAGCTGAATACCGGAAGTTTTTGGTCGATTTCAGAGATGAGCATCTCATCAACCAGTCTCAGAAGGTATAGCGTGTTGTCCCGGCATGGTTGCGATATAAAAATATTCTCTTCAGAAGAAAACTCCACCAGTTTTCTGATCAAATCCTTATATATATCACGGAGCAAATATCGAAATGAAACACCCCCCTGCCAGGTGAAAAAAAAATAAATAAATAAACTTGAGATCGTAAGAAGTCTAAAGAATAAAAATGTAGATCAAAAGCAGTGTGGATTTTTACATACATGTTCACACTGCATTAGTAGGAAAGTCACTGTCTCTTCTAACTGTTGCCACCCTCCTTTAACAGAATGAACAGAGTGACAAAGAACAACACCAAATAGGTTCCTCACTAAATCTTGTTCAATTTTCTCATTGTCATCTTGGTCTTGGGGATTGCTTTTGTAGTTTTTGAACACACCCAGCTTTACACAAGCTGTTAACCAGGCATTCCAGCCAAATTCCTACCCATCATATCTGAGTTAGGAGAAAATACATAAATAAGAAAGAGCAGAATATTAAATACTTGTAGTGTCAATACCATAAAAGCTTCAACATTTGAAGGATTAGAATCAATAAGATCCAGTAAATCTCTGACAATTTTTGTTCTTGAAGCCGGGTCCTCACAGCCAGACAAGAATCTGAATATAAGAACCAGAATTTGAGGAAGAAGAAAATGAGAGCTCTGTCCTTTGCTTCTCTGCCTCTCAACCTGGTTGTGTTTCTGTAACACCTAAAAACATGAAATTATAAGATTTCAAAGCATCCAAACAATAAACTACACAAGAATTCAACAGAGACACAATGACAAGAGAACTGCCAGGTTCTTTTCTCTTTTTCTAATACATGTTATAAGTACCTGTTTGGGGCTAGCACCACCAAGAAGAACATCGAATAAGGAAGCACACAAGTTATCTGTTTGTGGAAACTGGAATAACCTATCAGACATGGCTGTAAAAATCGGTTGCATTCTTGTACTGATCTTTTTATGGCCATCTGAAAGAGATCGAGATCTTCCAACTGCAAGATTGAAAAATTTTGCTCCCTTCTTTTCAGATGGAAAATCAACCAAAAGTCTCCCAAGGAGCTGCAAGCTGAGCAATCTGATAGGTTCATGTTCCCTAGGGAAAACAAATTGGAAGAGAAAATAAATAACTGACTGCATAGCAAGCACTTGTTATATATACTTTTTAATGTAAACTGGTTAAAAAATTGATTTTCATGCCACCCTAATAGTAATTCTCATCATACAAAAGAGAGCAATAAACAATATGGGAAAAAAGAACAGTAGGTCTAACTTCAACATTTTTTTGAAAAAGATACGGAATTTTATTGCATATAACAATAAAATTACAGGAGTGAACAAGGAGTCCACATCATAAAACCACGAAACACACAAACCCCACACAAAAACAAAGAAACAAACAGAACAGCCAATAAAACTCCCCCAGAAACTAACTAATAGCAGCTTTCCAGTCAAGCCATACTAAGGAAAACGATAAATTTTTAAACTCAGAAGAAATTGATGCCCATAAAGACGACCACAAAATACAGATCAAATTTCCGGTTTAGGTTTAGCAATTAAAACAGATCCTTCGCAACAACAATACATTCTGAATTATACACAACTGCTTAGAATGTCAATTATGGCAGGGTAGTAGAATTCAGTAGAGTTACCCTTGCTCTCTTTACTTAAAAGACAGATGATGCCATTAAACTGCTACTCTTTAAGACATATATGCTATCAGTATTGTTGTCAGTCCTTGAAGTCATCGGCCCACTTCAGTTGAAGTGCACCAGACAACTTTAAAAGGTAAACATTAATGGCATAATGAATAACTCATGTTACTCAAAATCCTCAAAGGCCTACACCACCCAAGTAATGACTTCTCAAGAGGGCATACATATTAACACAACAAACATTATAGGCTGGCGAAAATTTCTACTTCGAACATTAAAAAAGAAAACATATCATACCACCATGATCTATTGTTACCTTCACAATACTGAATGCTTACCTCTGAAGAAGATTAACAAATATGTGACAACCACCAATCAGATTGACCTGTTCAAGGAAAGCTGAAAGTAGTGGTTTTTGAGATAGTGCTCTCACCACCATATGTAAAACATCCTCAATACAGGTCGGATCCTGACTTGTTTCGAAGAAAGCTATTAGAGATATGATATCTGCAGCGGAAATTTTCTGCCTGTATAACACCCAGAATATATTAAGTTTCCATGTAAAATATGTTAAGTTGAATATCTTTGTTGGGAGGGTAAAGAAAAATAATCACAACAATATGTTCGGGAACAACAAAACATTTCTAAAGAGGAAGAACCCATACCTGAGGCTCATTTCACCAAGGCTCAACAAAAGAAGACGAATTTTACGGATTTCGTCATTACCGGGTCTCTCTCCAAGAACTTGTTTAGTGATGGGATGAAGAAGAGGCATGCTTCCCATAGAAAATCGAGGTTTTGGACTATCCCAATAAAATAGGCAAATTAAATCTAGAACACGAGGGAGCCGGCAAAGGGCTGTAATCAACCGTGGATCATTATCAAACTGCTGGATGAGAAACATATACAGTTCGCGCTGCACCTTATAATCCGTGTACAACCAGATCAAAGGGTTAAGAAATATGCTCGATATAGCGGCTCTGGTAAGCAGCTCTGCCATACCTAAAGGTAAAAAGGAGTATATTATTCTGAAATTGCAGACAATTCGCCTAAGGGAAAAAAAACACATAAAGTAGCATTTGCTGGTAATATGACCATTGAGGAACAGCTAAAATCTATACCGCAATTTGCGACGACATTGAATAGATGTTTTAAAGCTGAAAGTGTTTCCAGATTAAGCTGCTCAGGAGGAACAGATTGCAGTAAGAATCCCAGTATTGAAAATCCAGAGAGAAGATTCATTTGTTGTTGATTAGCTAAGTTCTCATCTAGCACAGAAGCTATAAGCTCAATAACTTCAGCAGTAACCCGCTCTCTTGTGATAGATATAGGCAACGTATGCTCAAAATGCCCACTTTCTTCATTTTCATATTTTTCCGACTGGGCGATAAGAGGAAAAAACACTGATACACCTCCAACACAGTAAATTATTTGTTGCAATAAGCGTCTCGAACATTGCTGTGTGCCAACCATCACGGTTGCTTCAAATGAGTTTTTGTCCGATATATGGTCCAGCATGGGGGAAACATTGAAGAGTTTCCTGCCATCACATGCCTGAAAAAGGAACCATTTCTCAAATTACTCCCTTTCATTTTGGCATAATGGATGTATTTAGATTTACTTCATACAGGGACAAGAAAACTTATGGAGAACTTGTTTTAGAGGAAAGAGTGAGAACCTGTGCATTTAGTCCAAAAATAATTTTTGATGCAAGACCATCTTTCACATCAAGTATCCCACTAAGCACCAAGTTATCTTTAGATGAGGCAGTGTCATTGTCAAGGAAGGAATACATGTAACTGGGTCCAAGGGAGTAGATACCCTGAACATGCTCAGAGGAAATGGCATCATTAAATAGATAAACTGGACCAATCTGACCGAGGAAAGGATGTGAATCCTTGACAGATTCCAGAGAAAAATCATCATCATATTGGGGTCTATCAAATTTTGCACCAATTCTACAACTTGTTAACAGTTCATTAACTTTAGCATATCTGAAACAGAAAAATATGAAATAAGGGGTAATGACAGTGATGAGAGGAAAGAAAAAACATAATCTAAATATGAAGGAAGAATGGAGGTGGCCTCCAACCTGCATCTTTCAGAAGATACAAGATCACCATCCACGTAACACCTCAATAAGCTACCACCGGAAAATGCTCTTCCAATGCTATGAGTTATACATAGAAAATGCCATTTCTTTCTGACAATATTAATCTGTAGCTGGACTGATTGACGCTTCAGATTAATTGACTGAAATTCGTTAAAGACACATCATAAGTCGTATGACAGTGGTGAAAGTGTGAAGGACAGAATCAACGAGAGCTCATTCTCCAAGAAATATTTACCTCATACAGAAGCTTGTCATTTGAAAGTGCAGCCATGCACCCTCTCTCATTTTCTGAGAGAAAATTAAAAAGACCCATCTTTCCACTTCTGGGGAAGTTCTCTACTCGAAGCCAACATGAAAAAGAAAATCCTTTGTTCAGAGGCCACTGCACAGGTGTTTTTATGACTATCCCCTACAACAAAATAAAAAGAAGAGAGGGCGAGCAGTATAAGACAAAAGACAGAGAAGTTATAATAAATTAGGCATACCAAACAATAAAAAGTGAAACAGGAAAGTATCAGACAACCAAGATATATGAGAAAATCACCCAAACAAAAAGAATAAAAGACCGTATATTTCACAATGAAGTTCAAGAAACCATGTTTCATAAGATAGCTATAGGACTTACAGAATCCTTGCCAGTGAAATCGAAGAAGGCAGCAGGTCCCTTTTCATTTAACATTGACAAAACACTCGACAACAACAGTGAGCAATACTGCTGCCGATTTCCAATTTTCTCACTACGGAGAAGCGCAAAGATCTTGCGGATGTCCTTCCCAGATGTGCTATGGCCACCAACGACCTGAATTAAGTGGGAAACTTTCAAGATGACACTATCATTATCTTCTTGTGAAAACCAATCAAGAATAAAATTAAGCATTCCTGCTCTGACGCAGGAAGCCCGGTTGGAAATGGAATCCCGCAGTAGTTGCTGAAATACATCAAGCCCAATATGCTGCAACGAGTCACTGCTCTGCCCAATCATAAAAGAGCAAGTAATGTTTTAGTAGGATACAAAGTATATTGATCAACACTCCAACTTAAAAATTTATATAATCATGTTAGAGAGAAAAACAGAAAACTAAGTTTCAGGAAACAGAAATATGAACTGTGATAGAATAAACCGAATAATAGAAATGAATTACCAACCTCCCGCAAAATGCGCAGATAAAGTATGATCACATCTTCATTCTGCATGAAGGCAAGTTAAAAAAAAGAGTAGGACTGTGAGGTGCAGGACTAAGGAATTCAATACAGGACTAAGGAATTCAATTTCCTGGGAATAATTGGCATAAATGTAAAACTCATTACGAGTAATAAAAATTGGGGCATTATGGAAAAGAACAATGTTTAAAGGGGAAATTACAAACTTCTAGAGAATGTTTGTATCATGTAGACACCTTTATTTTAGGGCTTGATTTCATATCAAACCTTCCATCAACAAGCATATCAAGCAATGCACTCAAAATTCCTTCACTTGAGCGTGACTGACAAAACTCTAACAGTAAGCTTTGCAATGTCTGGTAGCCCTGGCCTGCAAGAGCTCTAAACGTAGCCTGCAAAAACATAGCGCCCATTCAAGAAATCACCTATAAACCTAGAATTATGAACAAAAGAAAGAAATTCTGTAACCCATAATTAGCAAACACTTGCATAAGAATGCTGGCACCTTTGACAGTCAAGCAATATGGGAAAGAGAACTTAAATTTACAAACAAATCCTTTCCTCAGGGGTAGCAAAATTTTACTGAATTAGCATGTAGATCATATAAATTAACAAAAGATTATCATTCGAGACTTCAACTAATATACATGATGCTTCTGCAGGTGCACCTAAACGAGTACAGAATATGCCTAGGAATGTCAAGTTAAGAGTACAAAAACTTGATATTGTACTCAATCAACAAGATACTAACATAGATTAATGCCAAGACATTCTATAATGTCTAACAAAGAGAGAGAGAGAGAAAAGCCACAAGAAATATAGGAATACATTCTTTCATGGAAATAAACATTGGACCCGAATAATATGCAAGATGTATATGTTGAGGTTCAAACGTATACATACCTTTGATGCATCATTACTTGCAAGCAGACAGGTAAGAGTCTGAAGGACGTTTAGAACCAGGTTTTCTCCTTTAGCCTCATCAAGGTTACCATTTAGTAAAGAGACAACGTGCAAAAAGCACTCTCCATCACGAAACAAAGTCTGATAGTACTGAACACGAAAAAAACAAATTCATGACATTGCAACATCAAACAGCATATAATCCAATCTGTTTAGCACACACCACATATAAAAAAACACCATTATCTAAATAAGAATAAATCAAGGCTTAGTATTATACCACAGGATCAATCTGGAGAATATCTCTCATTCCAACCAGCAAGCTGATAGACAGTTCTGCAAAATTTTTATCCCGCTCCTTTATTTGAGTGAATGTTTCTAAGTATTTAGAACACAACTGCAATTTAGCTCTTTGATCTTCCTCAGAAGATGGCACAGTCTGATATAGATTTAGAAAAAATTGATAAGAGTTAAAAATTAACCAGTTGATGAACAATAACAGTCAAGAAACTACATATCAAATGGACTCAAGGGTATACAGAAATACCTTCATCAGCTCAAATATATGTTTAAGCACATTTTCCCTTAAACTGTCTTCCCAAAATAAATCAAATAAATGACCATCACATCCGGAACTATGCAAAACCAAACTACTAGAATCTTCTGTCATCAAGAAAAATTCCATATAGAGATCCCAAGTTGTCTCCATACACTTAAGCCATCTTTCTGTTGTCCCAACAACTTTTCTCTTGAGAGAAGAGCTTATATTCCCAAACCTTCTTGATTCCTGCGCTTGAGTGCAAGCAACTTTAAGCACGCGAGGAAATGCATTAACTTCCTTAAATGAAGCAATGCTTTTCTCACGTGAAAGCTGTAATATGCGGAGCAGACTCTTTGCAAGAACAGAGGCGATTTCGGGATTGCAAGAAGATTGCTCAAGGGCATCTAACAGAGCAGATAATTCGGGCTGCCATACAGAAACGAAGCAACTAAGAAAATAAACAGAAAGTAATAACATAGATGATAATTTGAAGCACTACAATCACTATCAGGAAAACATTTCAGAAACACTGAGAATTTTAAAAAGAGACGATATTTTGTTAAAACAAATGAACACCAAACAGAAGGACACCCACAAAAACATTAACATAGACCAAAAAGAGCACAAGAACACCCTCAAAATAAGAACCTTATTGAAAAGACCGCAACATTAATTAATGACAGACAAAAATAAAGTAGCATTTCTTTGAGAAACGAAAAATTCATTGATAGCATTCACAACAAAGAACTTGCCATTTCATCTAAATCAAACTCAGAGGTGTAATAATTGTTTCTTTTGATACTCAGAATCTCCCAAAACCACATTCTGGACTCAAACTCGAATCTGACGCCCTCACATGAAGCAGAGACGTAGTACATGTTGAGTTGTGTTTAGGTGAACATACATTGTTAGTCCAGTTTTTAACAACTTCATCATTCCCGATTAACGGAACTAACCAAAGTATTAAATTTAGGTTTCCTGTAGTAATTAGCTAAGACTTAGTAACCTTAATTAAGTGTCAGAAAAAGTAAACACTACATCATCAATCAAAGAAGAGAGCGAACCAAGTTATGAGCACTTCCATTAGAAGTTGCAGCAAACTCTACAAATGATATCACTTCCATTTGCAGAATTTCAATTGCACACGCTTTTTCTTGACTGTTGATGCCACAAGAAGCCGAAAGTAGTTCAAGATTCCCAGGGGACTCATCATATGTGCAACACTCCCCAGAAAGATCATCAGAACTTGGCCCAAAATAGAAGAAATTCTCTGAAAATATGAGTTCCCAAATTCCCTCCTCCCGGAATACTTTGAGCGATGCAGGGAATGAAACAAGAACTTTCCTGTAGGCATTTAAAATACAATGCTGCAGAGTATTGACAAAGACCCTACAGATAATGCAACCACCAAAAACGAAAGTGTAAGAATCCTAAGATATGGACAAAAAAATTGACCAAGTACCCGAAAACAGAGGTAGCAACATCTGATAAACAGTACACAAATTCTAACAAGAGAGACAATTGACAAAACAGCGCTACCGACATAAGTTCACCTTAAATGGCTTGGCAGTTCATTGTGATTTGAACAGGCCTTAATGCAGGGGAACACTGTAAGAAGAACTCTCATAACCCATTTGATCGAAAGTTCACCATACAATGAAGAAACTGCGACAGAAGTTCGACCAGTGGAAACTTCTAGGTCATGAGATTTAATATCTTCTGAAGCAGGAAGAAAAGAGCAAAATACTCTGCTCAGCTTAACAGCATAATCACGCCAATTTTCAGAGTAAGAACGGTTGGCAGGAAGTGCAATAGAAGTCTCTGCTACATGGCTTTTCAAACTAGTCTCATTTCCCAAGTCAACCATAGGCATCTGAAAATCAGGCTGACCAGAAAAATTCTTGATCTGCTGTTTGTACTCTTGAAACATGAAAGCAGGTGAACAAAAGCTATTTGCAAACTTTTGAACTCTTCCATTTTCACACAGAAATTGCAAATTGCTGATATTCCCAAAGCTGCTTTTTGTCAAGGTAATCAAAAGTATTTTGCAGATAGCGAGGATATAAATGGAAATTTGTAGAACCTCACCCCTACTATGTGATCAACGACATGGTGAATAATCAAAGGGCAAAGCTAAACATGACCTTTGTCGTGTGAAACAGAAAATCATTGCAGAATATTACTTAACTTGCACCATGAGGGGCTTATGACGTCAAAACAGAAACCCAACTCTCAAATTCATCGTTGTATATGCATCCATGCAGCATGTATGAAGGGGAGGACTCCAAGAAATTCAATGGGTGCAAACATAAATCTAATGAACACATAAAGTACGCAACACTAACAACATTCAATTATGAGAGAAATTAGGATTAGGAACATCAGGTTTCTAATTTAAACAAAATAAATAAGGCATAACATGGAACCAAAGGACGGACACAGTAGGATACACAGCCTCCTTAAGAACTTCCAAAGAGAGAACGTGGAGTTGGAAAACTTCTAGCAATGGACTATCATATCTGCAAATAAAAGTTAGAAATCTATTATCGATTACACGAGAGGGTGCAACATAAAGAGCCAAAAGGTCCCTTCCAAACAGGAAATATCCATCCAAACGAAATTCTCTGAATCACTCAAGTCAAGTCAGGTAAACAATTTTTCATCTCAAGCAAACTCTACAAACAGATACACTTCATCTGGCAGAGCCACATTTTATTATCAAAGTACCCCCAGACTTTAAATCAGTTCCTTGTGTTTGAAAACTGACCCAACAACAAACAAAAGCATAGCTTCAACTGCATAATCTACAGGTTGACGGAGAAAAACGGATAGAGGAACCCTTTCCAAGAAACTATCTTACTTCTATGTATCTCAAAAACTTAAAAAAGGCCTACATCAAAACATAATGTTATCAAGTATTCAGTAACATTTCCAGGAAATTTTGCATATATCACACCACAAGGCAAATGAAAATCAGGATCCAAGACCATAAATGAGGAGTTAGTATTACCTTTTCTCAACAGGAGAAGCAGAACTTTTCAATATTAGTCCATTACTTGAGGGTATTCCAAGACCATCCAACAGAACTTCAAGTCCCCCAATGCTTTTAAAATGATTTTGACCACGAGGGTTCTGAGATAATGTTGAATGAAGAATCCTTAAAGACAAGTACAGGAGTGAAGTATCCGTCCACTGCTCTTTCATGCTTAACCTTCGGATGACACGCAGCAACTCTGGGGACATGAACAATCTCCATCATTGAAATTTTAGAAGCAAAGAGAAAACAGGGTTAACAAAAGCCATTGGCATAGCTTGGACATAAGGGAGTGTTACACAGAGACCATAAGAATTGGCTCTTCAGCGACTTTAAGTGCTACCAGAGAACAAAAAAAGGGAGGTCTATGGGAGAATAAAAAGGCAGGAATTGTGATGGGGTAGTGTAGATTGCCTTCATGAATTAGGTGCACTGAACCCAACAGAAACATAAAGATATCAACAGAAAACTAGGGAACAAATATGAATTCATTCAATTGCAAAATATTGTCCGCATGATATTTCTCTTTTTTGTACTGTGGCCAACTTTAAGTTAGTTTCTAAAAGCAAATTCAATGAAATTTAACATGTTGGAATTGTTCAGAAGCAACAGAATGCAGAGAAGGAAAACAAATAAATGAGGAAAAACAATAAGGGCCAGAAAAGAACTAGAATGGAATAGAAGGCAGAAATCCAGTGCATATCTATACATACATACACTTGGATCAAGCACATGCCCAGCATTATATACTGATGACCAAATAAATAAATAAAATTGTTCCCCATTAATGGAACAAAGACCAATTGCACGGACAAGGTATAGGAACCTGGATATTATGCACATCCATGTACAGATGACAACATCAACACAATCTTATGGAAGTAATGGAACTATGACCACTAGCAGAGACTATGACCACTAGCAGAGTTTCGTAATTTCAGTATAACCATAGATTATCGCTACAGAAGTGTTATCGCTACAGAAGTCGTTTGACATCTAAAAAGTTCAAAAGGTAAAAGACAACAACAACAGAAGTCGTTTGACATCTAAAAAGTTCGAAAGGTAAATGACAACAACAACAACAACAACAACAACAACAACAACAACAACAACAACAACAACAACAACAAGACATGCGAGTGTTTTGATGAATTGAACCAGACAGAATCACAATAATTCCTTTAGTTTGCATTTAGAAAAACATAGAAACTGAAGCAGGAAGATTAAAGATTCTTCCTACAAAAATTTATGTAAAGAAGAGTAGAAACTGAAAACTAATCTACGAAACAATCCAAACATGTACAGAAGGTGTCTATCACTAAATGTCTACTACAAAATTGCTCGTAAGAGTTTGGCACAAGTTTCCAGTGTACAACCAAGTTGAGATGAGAGGATCTATTAAAAGTTGTATACAAACTGTCCTATCCATTGATTCCAGAAAAGAAAGTTAATAGAAACCAAAGGAACAAGAAAAAACAACAACAACAACAACAACAACAACAAGATTAATGATTCTTCCTACAAAAATTCATGTAAAGAAGAGTAGAAATTGAAAACTAATTTACGAAACAATCAGAAGATGTCTATCACTAAATGTCTACTACAAAATTGCCCGTAAGAGTTTGGCACAAGTTTCCAGTGTACAACCATGTTGAGATGAGAGGATCTATTAAAAGTTGTATACAAACTGTCCTATCCATTGATTCCAGAAAAGAAAGTTAATAGAAACCAAAGGAACAAGAAAAAACAAAGTTGCCTACCTTACCTACTAACCAATTAAGTCCACCAGCTTCCATCACAGACACAACTGCCCTTTGATGCCATCGTAATCTTATCTCACTAGAAGGAACCTTCGAACTACCAGAAGAGTCAACTGCAGGTACACTACCCCTTGAAACAAAGCCTATAGTACTACTGTACAACTGACCTTTCTCATATACATTTGAATTTAAATCAATGAAACTACATATTATCGACACCACATATACAAGTATTTGTTGCAAGAGTCCAGTCCTCTCCAGAGTATAATTAGATGACTTCTCATCAGCTGTGAGTGTGCCACTTATTGTTTTAAGCTGGACAACTACCCCTGAAATAACAAAAACGCTGTAAAATTAGTAATGGTATCTATATAGTTCTGGGTTCAACAGAGGTTTTGCAAGATCAGTTATAATAAAATTGTCAAATCTGGTGGATCAGGCACTAATAACATAAGATACGACATTCGCACTCACAACTGCACCTGAACCCAAGTAGCAAAGTTGTTCTATTCCATTTCTGGGCAACACTTTGGGAATAATGACATCAAAATTTAGGGGGAGCCCATTTAGTTCTATTTTTCCAAATTATACACAGGCACCACTGGATATGTTTCTGACAAATCGTAGCATGTAGAAAGAAAGTACACAAGCATATAACAATACACATAATACCTTTCATTACTGCCGTAAGCTTTTGAACCCCCCCATAGTACCCAAAGACTCTGCAATTGTGCAATGAACGGGTAACAATCATAAGAGCCTCCAGGAGTGGCATCCCTTCAGAAACGATATTTAAGGTTGCGGAATGGCCAGACAAGTCTGCTGACAATCGAGCTGTACTGGTGTTTACTGGATTAACATGAGAGAACCAAAGCACCCATAAATGACATAGCAAGAAACTCTAGGATTGCCTCATAACAATTTGACAGGAAAGAAGATTGCAAACTATCAAGGAGATGTTTTCATCATGTCCAATGTAAACCAAAAATTGAACCAAAAACAAAAACCTAGCTTCCAAGATTGGGCTCACAAAACTTGGCTGGTCAAGAAGACCATTGCCATAAGACTAGAGAACAAAATTCTGTTTGGCAAAAATTTTTACCAGAATTTAATCCAGAATACAGCACAGCTAAACAGCGGACATGAAGTTGAACTTACATTCTGCAACCATAGAAGTTAATTGTGTAATCTCTTCAGTCAATATTAAAATGACTTCTGCAGGATGTCCAGCAAAGCATCCAATAACTGCATCATCCGGATGTGAAGAATATTCTGATAATTGAATGGTAGCCGAAGCAGCCTCTGACAATTGGCCTGTATTTACTGGTTCCCAGTTCTTGTATATAACTAGAAACTGTTGTAGAAAAACATGAAACAGCCTTCTCTTTTCCACCTACATAATGAGTGGACAATAACAGATCACAACATTGCTCACAAGGAACCAGAAAAGCTATCATTGTCACTATTTGCTATCCACTCATATGGACATATAGACCAAAAATAAAAGAACAAAGGAATGTTCTGAACAAAAGATTTCCTTTTCCTTAAGATGCAAAGGGTGGAATGGAGCTTTCGTTTCTAGAGGAGGCAGATTGACACTGTTCTATTGGTCTTGAGTAGTCTTTAGATTGATTATCTTGCATCATTTCGGTTTAGATCACGCCAAAATCTTCTATCCTACTGCAGGTGCCACAACAAATCTATGAGTTTCTCTTGGAAATGGAAAGCGAATCATTTCGTTCGAGGAGAGGTACCTTCACATCTCTCTCTAGATATCTTTATCTAAAGTTAAGGAAAAGTTGGGAAATTTGATTGGGAGGTATGGGCTGCAAGAGAATGGCTGGAATCCTGATATTGTGATTAGAGGCAAGCATGGACCTACACCTGCGCAGAGGTGTGCTTTGAGCAAAGATGGTCTATATTTCTTTACCTGTAGCCTGTTGTGGCTACAATATCGGTCATTTCGTGATATAGTTCAACTGTATCAATCATCAATTCCTGTAATTTAAGTTTTCTGAACGGTATCTAACTTGATGAAGTGTATGCCATACATCATTCCTTCTTAACATCTAATAAAACTTTCACCAAATGTTAGAGAAACTCTGTAAGGCAGGAGAGAAGATCCCTTGTTGGAAGTCTGGGACATAATGCATGAGAAAAGTTTATGAATAGCCTCAGCATGCGTTTTAACAGTTTATTTTATTACATTAGGTAAATAATTTCCCATGAAACCAGAGAACCTCGAAGAAATTCAGTATAAGGAATATGAGAAAATAATAAATTACCAACCGTACCTTATCGGTAGCTTTTTCATATCTATCCCAAAGTATATTGAGGACCGCCTCATCTCCAACTTCACTGGAAAAGTAAAGGCCAAGTTATCAGCATTCCCACCCAAAATTTATTTTTAAATTATTTTACAAAGAGTAGGTAAGATTACTGCAGATAAATGCCCATAAGATACTACAGCAAAAGAAACGACTAAAAGCAGAATAAAATAAGGACACCAGAAGGCTTGTCAAATTAGGCCTAAAATAGTTAAAAAGTAATGGTTTCTTCCATTGCAGTACCATACAATAGTTACCACCCTGTGTAATGGCATTTTAACTGCAAATTCTTACAAAATTAACTCATGCGGCAGGCCTTAATTTTGGGGCCGAAAACCAAAATGTCTAAGACTACGAGTGTGTTTGTGGACACTATTAATGCAGAGAAGAGATAGAGTTCTCGCCTCATATTTGGAGTCCGGTCATGTCTAGGAGAGTGGCTTTTAAGTTATTTGGGACTTCCTTTGGGTGTAAATATTGTGCTTTATATTTCCAGGGTCCACATATTGAGAAAGAGAGAAATAGATTAGACGGGTAGAGGACAGAAAGTCTTTAGAGGGAGGGGGGCACTTATTGTGGTCCATTCAGTCTACAGTCTTAAATAGCATTTTCAGTCACTCTAATTTTATCACCGAGTAAAGTAGCGTAAACTATGGAAAAGTAGTCTGTTCTTTTGAAAGAGGTGATGAGAGGGGAAAATTGAGATATAGATAGACGGGTTACGTGCAAGATCCAAAGGACAGTAGTTCGCTTTAGAGAATTTGGTGAAAAGAAGTAGTGTGTTGTTGAAAATTTAGTCATTCAACATAAGGAAGCAATCAATGGGTGGGATTTTTGTGTTTAGCGAGAGGTTAGCATCAAAGTCCTTGGGAATATATTTCTCAGAGTTTCTCTTCCTTCTCTCAGGTGTTGAAGTTTATAATTTTGCATGCTTTCCCTATGAACAATTCTGAGAGACTGCTACTCAGGTCATAAATGGCATATGTCTCAGAGAATGAAATACTCGCATTTTTCACTGAGAGACAGAGAAACATATTCTCAACCCTTTTCGTTCTTTTTTTAAAAACTTCAAAGTTCAGTTAGCTATGCCTATATAACATCCTTCCAAATATCCCTGAAATCAATGATAACCCTTTCATTATATTAGTTAAGTCTCTTACTGTATTCAATCTACCATCGCATCCTTAAAACAGAAAAATGCAAATCGGAGGTTTAGGATTATCTGACCCCCAGAGTAAAACAATATGTAGCAATGAGCATAGGTACCTAAAGCGGATCTTTGGACCAGGGGGAGAAACCCTCAGAGCTTGGGACCCTGAACTAGAATCTGCATCTTGGCTACCGGAAGTCCTTCTGATAAGGTCAGCAACACCCTTGACAATATTCATGCTTCCCAAATGCCAGGACTTACATATAAGTCAGTGCTTCATACTCCAACAGTTAGATTGCAAATGGTGATTCCAGCTCATCACCATCAGCGGCCTCACTTTTTCTGTTTCAAGCTACATAAATCAACATGAAGTTAACAACTTGCTCGTCCACTCAAAATCATAATAACAACTGTCACCTAACCCAGAAATTTTCGGAACCAGTAGACAAAAAGGACTTGAAATATGGTTATATGATGATTTAGCAATAAGAGGAGCTCAGTGAAGTTCCAATGCAACATAATTATACACTGCCTAGAGTTGACTTTGTCTGTTCTTAGGACATATTCAGCAAAATCTTCTAAAACCTCCAGCTCATTTTCCCTCAACTTACCGTAGTTTCGAAAAACAAATAACCTAACGCTTTCAAATCAAACAAGCTGCTAACAAGCAACAATAATAACACACATTATTCAGAAAATAATTGAAAATCCGACCTAAACTCAATTTCGATCAAACTTGAATACAACTGCGGAAAAGATTAAGCAACGGATCAACAATCAATAATTCGAACTCCAAGATTGAATTTGCGCACAATTAACCAATCAATTCGACCAAGGAAACGGTGAAAACCTGATCGGATCGTCGGGTGCGAACCAGCGGATTGAACGGGGTTTCGGGATTGGAGATCTGCGCGTGAAATTTCTCGGGAGCTCTTTTCTTCTTCTTCAATGGCGTCACAGTGTAGAAGAATCAACGAAGCGAAATGATGCGTAAAGAGAGGAGAGAAGAAAGCAAAGCAAAGTAAATATTAAAAAAAACCCCCAAACAGTCGTGAAAATTGCAAGAATGCCCCTGCTGCTGGTGTGGTGTTGTGGTGGTTGATGATCGAAGTCGTCGAAGCCGGTGATGTGATTTATCCGAGAGTAAGCGGATGAGGTAATAAATTAGTAACCTGGACAAATCGATTTTCACCGGGATAATTTTCCCTCTACGAGTCATCACTAAATGCGATGTCGTTTCGTTGCTGGCCAAGCTTATTGCAAGCTGCCGCATGCACTTTTTTCTAGTTGCGTCGAATGATCTTTTACGTTGTACCCCAAAGAAAATGGGAGCTTTTGTCCTACTTTAAAATAAAAAATCCCGACTTAAAAGAATTTTTTTTTTTATATATACAAAGAGAAGGCAAAAGGCCCAAAGACAACAAAACTAACCAACCACCAATCCGGGTCTAGCTAAACCAAGCAGATCTTTCAAAAAGAAGGGTGCCAACATCTTCAAGGGATCAGAGAATTCTCAGCAACCCAAATCAGGTTTCCTGCTCATATTTGCAAGCTTATTAGCAACAAAGTTGCTCTCCCTAAAGCAGTGAATAACATGACAAGTCCCAACTCTCATTAGAACTCTGCAATCCACAATAATGAGGAAGAAAGGATGATTACATCAATGTTGAGAGCAATGAGCAGATCTACAGCAATTTTATAGTCTGATTCAACAAGCAGAGGAAACCAACCATGATGAGCTGCAATATGCAGACCTCTCAAGAGAGCATTTAATTTAGCTTGTATCACTAAACCACAACCCAAATTAGCAGTGAACCCATAAATCCAGTTTCCTTGTCTATCACGAAACACACGCCCAGCTCCGTTAAACTGATTACCCTCATCAAAGCTCCCATTAGTATTCAATTTAATCCAGTTAGTAGGGCGTTTAAGCCAAATAATAAGAATCTGAGTCTTAGGCTTTGGATCAGTAGAACCCGAGCAAAGCAACTTCCATTCACTCACAACCTCAAGCACACCTTTCACAGAGCAATTAGACACACAGTCCACATTGAAGATCTTTACACATGTGCTTCCAATGTGCCAAGTACCAAAAGCAAAAATATTTCTCCACTTCGTCCCTTGGTACATTCTATAATGACTATAATGACTATTGAAATTCACAATCAACCAGTCTGTAAAACTACCCTGAAAATATTGAAGACAATTATGAATGATCCTAGTATTACTCCACATTGATTTAGCATTCTCACACCCTTTGAGTAAATGGCACAAGTCCTCTTTCTGATTATGGCAGAAGCTGCACATTTCATTATGAGTCAAGCCTCGGATTCTTCGCTCAACATTTGTAAGAACTCTACCATGATAAAGAAACCAGATAAATGTTTTAATCCGAGGAGGAACCTGTAAACTCCAATCATCTTCCAATACCAATCCCCAACAGTGAGACCATGGGAAGCAACCTGGTATGCAGATTCTCTTAATTCTTAAAATGCTCCCCCAAACTCACTTTCGGTAAAAATTCGCACCCCCCCCCCCCAAACTCTTGAAGTGCCATAATTCGCCCCCCTAACTCAATTATGTTAATCCGTTGCCCCCTCTGGCGTTTTTCCGTCTAATTTGGCTGATGTGGCAGCCACATCCTCAAAAACTGAGGCCCACCCTTGTCCAAATAAGCAAAAACGTAAAACTTAAAAAAATTAATTTTAAAACAAAAACAAAACTGGGGCCCGCCTGCTCGTTCCACCGCTACAGTCGCGACTCCTTCAAGCACAAGGACAAGTTCAACAGCTACGCCTCCGACGGCAACGTCGTCGACCAGAGCTTCAACGGCTACGCCGCCGGAGTGTAATCACTGCAACAACACACATTCATATACGCTAGAATTGCTCCAACCAGACTCTTAGCCTCATTCATATACCTCAGAATTGCTCCAACCAGACTCTTAGCCTCCTTCATCGCTTTCTTCTCTATTTTTGGCCCGAATTCGATCTTAAACAAATCGGCAATCACATTGTACACCTCGTGCGCCACCGGGGCGAGCAAAGCAATGCTCTTGGAAGAACTGCACGAAGCTAAGCATGCCGAAATCAGCTGAAACAAGTCCTTTGCAGCTGAAATTCGATCCAAAGCTTCCACCTTTGGGTGATTTCAACTACGAAACTTCAATGCGGCGTAGACCCAGATGGATTCGACTCGCGGGTCGACCCTGGATTGCATCAATTCGTAGAATTGTTGAACGAAGTGAGAAAAATTGGGGCTTTCTTTGTGAATTTCAGCTAAAAGGTTGTGAATTGATTGGTGTGAATTTGATGGTGTGAATTTGATTACGCCTTCTGCGGCGTAGCTGTTGAAGCTCTAGTCAACGACATTGTCGTCGGAGGCGTAGCTGTTGAACTTGTCCTTGTGCTTGACAGAGTCGCGGCTGTAGCGGCGGAACGAGCAGGCGGGCCCCAGTTTTGTTTTTGTTTTAAAATTAACTTTTTTAAGTTCTATGTTTTTGCTTATTTGGACAAGGGTGGGCCCTAGTTTTTGAGGATGTGGCTGCCACATCTGCCAAATTGGACAGAAAAACGCCAGAAGGGGCAACGGATTAACATAATTGAGTTAGAGGGGGCGAATTATGGCACTTTGGAGTTTGGGGGGCGAATTTTTACCGAAAGTGAGTTTGGGGGGCATTTTAAGAATTAAGCGTATGTTGATTTCACCGTGAATTTCCCATTGGATGTGGATCCCCACACATGTCCTCGAAGGGACTAGCCTCCATCCAATTATCAAACCAGAAGCTAATTCCTGCACCTGAGCCTACTCTCCATCCAATAAAAGAAAATTTAACTTGAAGGGAAAACAAAATTTTAATATCTTATGATTTGGGCCAAATTTTAATATGAAACCTGAAAATTTTTTTTTCTTACAATATAACTTTCAAGCTTGTTCTACCATTAGTAAATTTGTTAGATACTCCGTAAATTGCGACTTGGACTTTGTAGGGCCCACCTTTAATTTATGATAGAGCAAGTCGATTAGTAGATGATTCGACCTTAAAAATAAAATTCAATCAGCAGATGTGAAAATTTGATTTTGCAGAAGAGATACCAATTGGCGGATCAAAACAAAAAGAAAGAAAAAAAGCACACTATGGTGGCTTCGATGGTTCTTTTTAATTTTTTTCACTTTTCTTTTCTTTTTTCACAATTATTAAAAGGCAAAATCAAGTTATCATTTTTTTATTAAGCTAGTGGGCCCTATTGTATCCACATTAGCATTTTACGAAGGAATTGATGGTTTACAAACGACATTATAAATTTGGGCTTATGCCCAAAAACTACTATTTCACCTTTATTATACCCAAAAACACTACCTCACTTTTTTTCTTACAATTTACTACTACTTTTACAATTTAATATCAAACCAAACTAACAAACCCACCCACAGCCCGTGTGAGTGACATTCACGCGCCCCACATCACACGCCCCTGCTTCTTGTCCGTCAAAATGAAGGATGTGGTCCGTCGCAATGAAGGATGTGTTCCTTCAAAATGAAGGATGTGTTCCTTCAAAATGAAGGATGTATTCCTTCAACTCTGAAGGATGTGTTCCTTCAATCTGAAGGATGTGTTCCTTCAACTCTGAAGGATGTGTTCCTTCAATCTGAAGGATGTGTTCCTTCAATCTGAAGATGTGTTCCTTCAACTCTGAAGGATGTGTTCCTTCAATTTAAAGGATGTGTTCCTTCAATTTGAAGGATGTGATCCTTCAAATTGAAGGAAGTGCTCCTTCAAAAATCTGAAGACAGTTTCCTGCAGATCTGAATAAGCACTTCCTTCAAATTGAAGGATGTGCTCCTTCAAATTGAAGGATGTGATCCTTCAAATTGAAGGATGTCCTTCAAAATGAAGGAGAAAGAATAGCTGTTTTGATTCACCATCAGTTCATATGATTTTTCTATCAATCTTTATCTAAACAACCCAACAAAGCTTTCTAGACTATATTCAAAGACTACCTTGGCCGGAAACTCGCCGGAAACTCACCGGAAAGTTTCAACCAATATGTGAGGCTCACCGGCGATGATCCGCTACAAAATAAAGCTCAATATTGGTTGGGATGTGTCTAGAATAATGAGAGGATAAAGTTTTGGGTGGTGGTTCGTCCCATTTGTCGCCAGAATCGGAGAATTTCGCCGGAAAACGTGAAGATGTTGCGGTTCTGATCTCTCTCTACAGTGGGTCTGGGGTTATAATCTTGGTGTCTATGGAAAGAGGGCGACGAGACGAATCCAACCCAATTGATTTCGTGTCAAACGGAGTCCGGATGAGAAAGTTATGGGTAAAAGAGTGTTTTGAAGTTTGTAGAGAGATTCTCGCGTGAATTGCAGCGCGCGTGGAGTTAAAAGTTGTTATTAAAGTGTACAACCCAATTATAAATCAACATGTGTCAAAGTAGTAGTATATTGTAATGTTTAAAGTGTAGTAGTGTTTTTTAGTATTTTGATCTTCAAGTAGTATCAAAATATAATTTTTCCTATAAATTTCCAATGTTTTAAAAGTGTGGAGTATCAAAATGCAAGAAAAATAAGAAACTTTTATCCATATCTATTATTTCTCTCCCCTCACCTAATACTACATTTTTATCCCTGAAACTTATAAAATTACCTACAAATTAGAGAGAAAATTTCATAATAACCTAATAAGTTTCTTTTCAAATCCAAAAAATTTTTTTTGGAAATAAAAAAAAAAAAAAAAAAAAAAAAAAAACACAGCCACCCCCCCCCCCCCCCCCCCCCCCCCCTTTTTTTTTGGAGTACGTAAAAACCCACGAAAAAAGAATGTGCCCCCCCACACCAGGTCCCTCTGACATATTACCTCTCGTTAAAGGGAAAAAAAAAAAAACACCCCCACGCCCAAAAATAAAAAAAAAAAAAAAATAAAAAATTAATAATTTATTTTTTTTATATAAAAAAAAAAAAAAAACTTTTTTTTTCACAATTCTTTTTTTTTTTTTTTTATTTATTTTTTTTTAGGGACAATGACCCCTAAGGACAAAAAAAATACCCTAATTCTATGGTAGGACAAGTATTTTAAATATTCACATACAAGGACAAAATAATAATTGATATGATAAAAAAATAATCTGACCAATGAAAAAAAGCCGCGTGAATAGTACCGAGTGTACAGTACCACGCGCACGTACAGTACACGCGCGCGAACAGTATACACGCTTGAACAGTACACAGAAACAACTGTTTCTGTGTAAGATAGAAACAGTTCTTGTTTCTGTCCAACACAAAAACAGTTGTGAAAAACATAGAAACAGTTGTGAAAAACACAGAAACAGTTATGAAAACCACAGAAACAGTTGTGAAAAATACATAAACAGTTATGAAAACACAAAAATAATTATGAAAAACACAGAAACAGTTATGAAAACCACAGAAACAGTTGTGAAAAATACAAAAACAGTTACGAAAACACAAAAATAATTATGAAGAACACAGAAACAGTTATGAAAAACACATATTCAGTTGTGAAAAACACAGAAACAGTTATGAAAACACAAAAACAATTGTGAAAGACACAGAAACAGTTATGAAAAACACAGAATCAGTTGTGAAAAACACAATAACACATAAACAGTAACTGTTTATGTGAACACATGAACAATTCTGCCAAACACAGAAACAGTTATGCCAAATACAAAAACAGTTATGCCAAATACAGAAACACTTTCTACTAAACACAGAAACAATTATGCCGAATACAGAAGCACTTTCTATTAACACAGAAACAGTTCGTTACAAACACAAAAACAGTTCATACTACACAGAAACAGTTAATAATAACACAAAAACAGTTAACAATAATACAGAAACAGTTAATATAAATACATAAATAGTTAATATAAAAAACATAAACACTTTTTCATAAAACTAAGCATCTATCGGAGAATCAGATCAAGAAGTAAGGAAATACAGGTTTCCTTATGTAAATAAAAAAGGAAATATTCATGAGTGAAAAACTGAAAAGTCCATAGCCATTTGAAAACCCAATTGCTTAATACAACAATTGAGTACACTGACAACGAATGGCAACAAGAAACGCGGCAACAATGTCACCACACCTTTGCATTGATGCAAACCCACTAAAACCAATATGATTTAGAAAATTCGAAATTCGAAGTGGCGAATTGAAGTAAACGCCTTACTGGAGTATGCGATGCGGCCTCTCTCGGAGGTGCGGGTGCAGGAGAAGAAGGACTCATAGCCCTTCACCATGGCCATGTCGGCGGCCAATTCGCGGATTTTGATTTCCTGGGAGCATATTACGTCGGCGTCGAATGAATTGAGCAATTTGAGAAGGGAACCGAACTGCGCAATTCGCGGATGACAGGGACGACCTCGACTACAAGCGCTTCCTCAAATTCTTGATGCAGCGCCGCCGCAAAAAAATCGCCGGAGTTCGTCTCACTGCCCGTGGCTCTGTTGCAGTCATGGGCCTGGTGTGGAGGCCGAAGGCCATGCTTCAGTCGCTGAAGATGATGACCGGATCGAAGGCGTTGGTGCGGAATTCTGTTTTGAGCGCGTGGGATGTTACATCTCCTTTTAATTTATTAAAATTATAATTTAATGTTTTGTCCTAATTGATGAACATTTGAACTACATGTCCTAGCATAGAAATAGGTATTTTTGTATGTCCTTGTGAGTCATTAATCCTATATTTTAATTACCAAGCAAGACCCCATATCCTCTCGTAGAAGCATTAGAAAAAAGGATATTCAATCATCTTGTAATTCATATCTTTCAAAATTTCAGAAAAAGTTCTTTCAAAAATAATGAAATTGACCTCCCCTTGTTGATCATCTCCATAATAATATTATTACATCTTCTTGGCTCCATTGCTCTTTATTTGAAAACAAGTTAAATATCTATATTTTATCAAGTGGAATTTGGAAGATCAAAATAAAAAGAGAAAATTTGAACAAACAAAATAAAAATGATGACTTCTGCAGTTGTTCATTCAGCGGATGAAAAAGATGATGCAAAGATGTGTGACTTCTACTTTAGTTCCTAAACCAATGATGCATCTTTTCAATGAGATGAAGATAAAATATGATATTGATAATCAATTAGGAGATAGGGGTGATATCATAGGGGTCCAAAATAAGACTCTAAATATCTAAAAAAGACATAAAAAATATGAAATATCTAAAAAGTCCAAAAGTGACAGCTGTCCCACCAAACCTATTAACGGCCGTTAACTCCCAACAGTCCCTTTATCTTTGTCTTTCTCTTTCTCTCTCCTAATTTTCATTGTTTTGTTTCTTTAAATTAATTATAACTTTTAATATAGAAATCATACTGAAAATTTGTTTTCGCCGATAGATTCGTATAAGTGAGATCTACATTTTAAGATCCATATTGAGTATGTATTTCGGAAAAAAAAATATTTCGTAAGTTTTGCATACAAAGACAGTCATTTGTCTCTGCATAGACAATTATCTGTCTCTGAAGAGACAGTCACGTGTCTCTATAGAGACAATCATGAGTCTCTGTAGAGACAGTCAAGCGTCTCTAAAAGAGACAGTAAAGTGGCTCTACAAAGACAATTAAGTGTCTCTTTAGGGACAATCACCTATCTCTCCCAAAGACAATCGCTTGTCTTTTCAGAGACAGTCACATATCTCTATAGAGACAGTCACCTGCCTCTACAGAGACAATTAAGTATCTCTACAGAGACAGTAAAGTGTCTCTACAGAGACATCAGTTGTGTGTCTCTACAAAGACAGTCGAGTGTCCCTGTAGAAACAGTCAGTTGTCTGTCTCTATAGAGACAATTGTCTATATCTACAGAGACAGTCGTTTGTCTCTACAGAGGCAGATGACTATCTCTTCAAAACATACAACTATTTTTGCAAAAATTACTATTTTGATCTATTTGTGCACAAACAAACGAGTAGCATCCAGCAGAAGGAAAAAAAATTTATCTCCAAGAAGATATGCGACACCATATCCGAGCTCGCCTCCTGGGCATCCTCCAGGACAATAGCTTGCCGGATCTCCTGCCCTTCATGTTCAATTGCGTCTCTTCCAGCTCGCCCAAGCTCCAGGAGCCCGCCTTCTGTTGAATTAAGTGCTTCTGCTAGCAGGAAGCAAGAAACCCAGAAAGCAAAAGGAAAGCCAAAAAAAAAAAAAAAAAGTGGAAGATGATGATCGGCCATGTGGAGCTACCCAACAATATTCAAATCTAATCTTCACCTACTCTCATTGGAAGATGGGACATCCACCGCTTGACTTCGAACAAAGACAATATGCATCTAAGCCACAATGATCGGCCATGTGGAGCTATCCAACAATGTTCAAATCAAAATTTGTTCTCGAGACAACTCTGACAAAGGCCACCAAAACACCGTAAAGATCTATAGATCTATGGACAAAGAAGAAGAATTAAACAATTCTGAAAATGTTGACCCTAAAATCGAATTGGGAGCACGAACCAACAGAATTAGGATCAAAATTAGAAGATGGAAAATCCAAACTCAAATATGGACTGAGACAAGAAAATGAGAAGAAAACATTCAACAGAAGAAAATTAAAGGACGCATAAATGCGGAGAAATTGAAAGCAGAGAGAGAGAGAGAGAGAGAGAGTTAAAGTCGTTGCGCTATAATGTGGAGGTTGTTACTGTAAGGGTAACAGCGTTACTTTACTGTTAGTTTACTTGGTGTAACTAACTTCAAAGTTGTCCAATAAAATTTTGCCACATTGATAATTTGGACTAGGTAGATATTACAAAAAAGTTATGTATTTTTTGGATATAAGTAGTCTTATCTTGTACTTTTTAGATATTGTTTCTAGGAGATAAAATTTGATAACAAAAGGAAAGTTTGTAAGTTTCTTTACTTAAATCATGTTTCTCTAATTAAAAAATAAGTAGTTATAAGCTTTATCCATGAGTTAAGTTTTTGAACACATGACACAATAATAGAGGGAGGTAAAATTTCACCACGGCTAAAGGAAGTTAAGCAAAATGGGAATCATCATGACATATCACTACTTAAACAAAACATAATCGTTTCCTTTCAAAAATATAAACAAAAAAAAAAACGCCGTCGTCCCCTCCTCCAAAACCCCCCAACTCTCTCCTCTCTCTTCCGATTTGGGAATTTAGGGTTAGGGTTAGGGTTCGGGTTAGGGTTTCGATTTTCGCCACACACTAACACGCATCAGTTCGATTCCCTCCCTGTAATGCTCCAACGACCACAATCGGCCGGTTATGGTTTTTTTTTTTAGCGGAACTGGGAATGATGGATGTCATTCTTTACTCCCCATCCCTGATAGCTTCTGCAGCTCGTCTCTCTGTGAACAAGATCCCTTTTCGGACTGAAACTTTGAGTCCAAAACGGGATCTTGTTCAGATAGAGATGAGCAGCATACACTGCTGCAGAAGCTATCAGGGATGGGGAGTACACACTTCTGCACGTTGGCACTTTACTAAATGGTAACCTTGATGTGGCTAATTGAGAAATCCTGGTTCTGAACGTCCTTCAGACTCTTACTTGTCTGCTTGCAAGTAATTATTCGGGTCCAATTATTTTTGAAGTTTTGTTTCCATGGAAGAATGTATTCCTATATTTCTTGTGGCTTTTCTCTCTTTGTTAATCATTATAGAATGCCTTATCATTAATCTATGTTAGTATCTTGTTGATTGAGTACAATATCAAGTTTTTGTACCCCAACCTGAAATTCCTAGGCGTATTCTGTACCCGTTTAGGTGCAACTGCAGAAGCATCTCGTGTATTAGTTGAAGTCTCGAATGACAATCTTTTGTTAATTTACTATGTTAGTATCTTGTTGACTGAGTACAATATCAAGTTCTTGTACTCCAACCTAAAATTCCTAGGCGTATTCTGTACTCGTTTATGTGCACCTACAGAACCATCACGTATATTAGTTGAAGTCTCATACAATATACTTTGTATCCTACTAAAGCATTAGTTGTTCTTTAATGATTGGGCAGAGCAGTGACTCGTTGCAGCATAATGGGCTTGCTGTGTTTCAGCAACTACTGCAGGATTCCATTTCCAACTGGGCTTCCTGTGTCAGAGCAGGAATGCTTAATTTTATTCTGGATTGGTTTTCACAAGAAGATAATGATAGTGTCATCTTGAAAGTTTCCCTGGGAAGGACATCCGCAAGATCTTTGCGCTTCTCTGTAGTGAGAAAATTGGGAATCGGCAGCAGTATTGCTCACTGTTGTTGTAAGTCCTATAGCTGTCTTATGAAACATGGTTTCTTGAACTTCATTGTGAAATCTATGGTCTCTTATTCTCATTGTTTGGTTGATTTTCTCATATATCTTGGTTATCTGATACTTTCCTGTTTCGCTTTTGGTATGCCTAATTTATTACAACTTCTCTGTCTTTTGTCTTATACTGCTCACCCTCTCTTCTTTAATTTTCTTGTAGGGGGTAATAATAAAAACACCTGTGCAGTGGCCTCTGAACAAGGGATCTTCTTTTTCATGTTGGCTTCGAGTAGAGAACTTCCTTAGAAGTGGAAAAATGAGCCTTTTCAATTTTCTCTCAGAAAATGGGAGAGGGTGCATAGCTGCACTTTCAAACGACATGCTTCTGTATGAGGTAAATATTTCTTGGAGAATACGGTCTCGTTGATTCTGTCCTTCACACTTTCACCACTGTCATACAACTTATGATGTGTCTTTAATGAATTTCAATCAATTAATCTGAAGCGTCCAGCTGCAGATTAATATTGTCAGAAAGAAATGGCATTTTCTATGTATAACTCATAGCATTGGAAGAATAGTTTCCAGTTGTAGCTTATTGAGGTGTGACGTGGATGGTGATCTTGTATCTTCTGAAAGATGCAGGTTGGTGGCCGCCTCCATTCTTCCTTCATATTTAGATTATGTTTTGTCTTTCCTCTCATCACTGTCATTACCCCTTATTTCATATTTTTCTGTTTCAGATATGCTAAAGTTAATGAACTGTTAATGAGTTGTTGAATTGGCGCAAAATTTGATATACCCCAATATGATGATGATCTTGCTCTGGAATCTGTCAAAGATTCACATCCTTTCTTCGGTTAGATTGGTCCAGTTTATCTATTTAATGATGCCATTTCCTCTGAGCTGTTCAGGGTATCTATTCCCTCTTGGACCCAGTTACATGTATTCCTTCCTTGACAATGAAGCTGCCTCATCTAAAGATAACTCTGTGCTTAGTGGGATCCTTGATGTCAAAGGTGGTCTTGCATCAAAAATTATTTTTGGACTAAATGCATAGGGTCTCTCTTTTTCCTTGGAAACAAGTTCTCCGTAAGTTTTCTTGTCCCTGTATGAAGTAACTTTAAAGACATCCATTAAGCCAAAAGGAAAGGGAGTAATCTGAGAAATGGTTCCTTTTGTATGGCCATGCGTTGGCATGGGCTGTATGGTTTTCTTACTTAGTTGCAATTTTTCATAAACTGAATCTGAGTTATGACGTTGTATTAACTTGTACGGTTAGTAATAATTTTCCTTTATTTTGACGGGGTAGGTTGAAAATAAAATGCAGAATAAGTACACAATCTATAAGTAATCATTGAAGTATTCAATTTAAAGTATATAAATATAACAATCATGATCAGTATTTCTATCAGTAGTGTTTCACAAAATCGTTACAGTTCAAATTAACAAATTAAAAGCCAACTAGATTCCAAAAGCACCTGCGAAATTAAGGGAACAAACCCAATTGTTCCTATTGAAATTAGACTGTGAAGCGCAAATAAATGATAACAAGAGGGGAACAAAAACCTGGTTGAAAACAGAGTGGTCTGTGGTGCAAATGAAATGAAGTTTGCAGAATCAGGCAGCAACCCAGTTCTTTCTTGTTCTGATTAGCAGGGTCTGCAAAGAAAGATCTCCTTGGATTTCAAATCCTTGATTGAAATCAACTCATTAGCCAAACATGGGGATTTTGAATATAAGGAATTTTAAATGCAAAGAATTTAAATGCAAGGAATTTAAATCCAATTTCAATTCCAATTTCATTCATCCAAACGGACACTAAAAGAAAGGGAATGCAATTTTGTGGTAGTTGTAGAATCGTCACTGTGTGCAATAGATAATCAAGCCTAAAACAGTCCACTCAATTGAGCACTAAATCAACAACAGTCCAGCTTCAACAAATTAAGCATAAAACAATATGCAAATCGACGAACTGGACACTAAAACCCCTAAATCCCTAAAACTCAATTATACCCACAACTAATTTCAGCTATCTTTCACACAATTGGGTACACAAATTTTGGGGAAAACACAGCCGAGCTTCAACGAATCAAGAAGAATACAATTCAAAAATCAACAAATTGAAAATGGCGTACCTGAGATATACAAGAAGGGATTCAGAACACCCCCAATTGATGAAACAGAATTCGAATCCAGCTAGGCCAAATTGGATAGTCAGGGCACGTTTACTAACTCGGAATCGGAATGAGCAGGAATCAGAATGGGCAGGAATCGAAATGCGCAAGAATCGAAATCAGACATTCTATTCCGGTGTTTACTGACTGTCGAAATCATTGTCCAGAATCATAATTAGTGTAGCTTGATTACCAAATTACCCTTGTACTAGAAACTTTGAAATTGAAATGTGGAAAGATTATTGCCTAAATAATTCAAGTTTTGACTATGGTTTTTTTCACTATTATTTCGTAAATTTGCTTCACAATTTTGGTCTAAATCTTAAAAGAGATTAAATATTAATTTTTTACATTGGTAGAGCAAAAATAATGTTGCTCCAAAAACCCATAAACCTATCATAATATTTCTTTTTGTAATTTCTATTTTTCTAATTTATGAAAGAGTGTAATTGATATTTAAATAAAAAAAATTCAAAATAGGGTGAATTGTTAACTTTATAGGGTGCAAATTTATCTATTAAATTTATAATACTTTTTCATTGCTTAGTATCCCTAGATTATTAGTTTGTATTAATTTTTTTAATTGTTTTTTTGGACAATTGTGGGGGTAATTTGGACAAAACATTATCCATTCCCACCCAATACCTCAACCCCCATTCGGAATGGATTTCACCTAAATTTGGAAATCAGAATCATTTTTTCTCCAAGGGTGACGCACCAGTTTTCATTCCAACTGCAAGGAAACACAAAAAAAAGAATCTCTCTCTCCCCCCCCCCCCCCCCCAGTAAAAAAAAAAACACCCCCGCAAAAAGGAAGAAAAAGAAAAAAAAGAAAGAGGAAAGAAGAAAAATAAAAAATATAAAATACAAAATATAAAAAATAAAAAAAAAAAAAAAAAAATATACCTCACAATAAATAAGAAAGAAGAAAAAGAAAAAAAAAAGAAGAGCAGGAGGTGCGAATAAAAAAAAAAAAAAAAATTTAAATTTCTTTTTTATAAAATACAAAAAAAAAAAAGGAGAAAAAAAGAACACCACCCCCCCCCAACCACACCCCACGCACAAGAACGAGCCGCCCACTCCTCCCTCCACGCCTCTCGAAGAAATGACACACCCCGACCCAAAAAGTAGGGCCCGGGAGTGCGGCCATCACCCCCAAAGAGTGACGAAGCCTTAAACAAATAAAAACGACAAAAACGAAGAAAAGAAAATACAAATTAATATCAGAGCATCTACAGCGGAAGAGAAACAACACACTACAACTGCCCCAAGGGCGGAATACACAGCTGTACAGCTTAACTCATAACCTGCCTGACAAAGACAACGAAGATCTCCTACCCTTCGTTGGTGGAAGTAGAGCTATCGGCAGGTCTCAGTCGACTCGGTGATGCACTTCAGAATCAGATCCTGAGGGGGCGCAAAACCAAGGGTGAGTGGACGGAAAAAGAAGTCAGTGAAAAACATTTAACAGATATGCCAATAACCCCCTCTGTCAAAACAGATAGTATAATAATATCATACCTCAATCCAGCCAACACGTACAGTAACTAACAACCGAGCAACCTATACACACAAAACATTCCCAACACTACAACGTAAGGTGGTCGAGGGCCATAACACCCGACCGAGATATACCTCTCATGGACGAGGGCCATACCCACCCGATCCATGATATAATGTGTGGTCGAGGGCCATGTCACCCGACCGAGATATATCTCTCATGGACGAGGGCCATACCCACCCGATCCATGATTTAATGGACGAGGGCCATACCCACCCGATCCATATAATGCGCCCCTAATAGTACTAATCGCAAACAAACTACCTAGGGACAACTAAGCAACGATTACCAACAATAGTCACAACAACCAGCAGCATAACCAATTTATAAGCATAAAACATACGAATACATATATATATATATACGAAAACAAAGCACACTCAAACAACATTTAAGACCAAAACCCGTCCACTCACAGTGACACCGGGCGATCGTCGTCGTCCTCCTCTGCAGGCACGATTCGGTTATGCTGATTCCTCGAAATCTGATCACCTAACAATCCCAATAATCCAAAGTTAATAACCGAAACTTAACGAATAACCGAGAAACCCTACTTTTCCTAGTTTTGCTCAATCGAGGTATAACCGTATCTCGGATGGCAAAACGGAGTTCGCCATTGGATCCGGAACGTCGTTTCCACTCGGAAAAGTGGTCGGTCAACAGTGGTCAACGCCGGTCAACGGCTCCTGACGTCAGCACCGCGCGTCCTGACGTGGCACTGACACAGTGCTGACATGGCGCTGACCTGGCAGCCACGTGGCGATGACCTGGCAGCCACGTGGTGCTGACGTGGCGTGACACGTGGCGCTGACGTGGCGCCACGCGGCACACGCGTGTCATCCACGTGTCGCTGACGTCGAGCACGGCGCCGACGTCAGGACGGCGCGCCGCCGGAACCTGGGGATTTCCCCGGTTCCCCCAAAATCCTAAAACCTTCAATTCTCAACCAAATCCATCGAATTTTATGTCAAAACGCATCTACGGAATCCAAGGAATCCAAAAATCAAGGTTTCAGAACTTACCACGGCCTGTCCGGCCGGAATCTCGCCGGAAAGCTCGCGGATTCCGTCGACGTCGTTGCCGGCGATTCCGACGGTTGCTGGCTCCGATCTTTGGTGCTCCGTGTTCGTGACGATGAGGTGAAGCCGATGCAGGTGGTCGCGGCCCGATCCGTCGCGGCGAAGGGTCAACGACGGCGAAGAGATTTCGGCCCTTTTTTTTCCTGTTCGGACGCGACTTGCGAACTCGGGTTTCCCTTTTGGGAAACTCGGGGTTAAACCGGGTTTAAAAACAACCCCAAAATATCTTCCCCAGACCGACCAATCAGAAGCTGCCACGTGGCACTTCACTACACCAAAATTCCGTTTTTCGTCCGTAACTTCTTCGATACAACTCGGAATTCGATTTCGTCTTCGCGGACGCGCTCGTATCGTCGAGCTCTTCGCATCGAGTCCAATATCGAATATGTAAATTTCTACTGTTCACAAAGTCAACGTTTGACCATCAAGGGCATTTTGGTCATTTCATGCATTTTGGGAAATTTTCGGAACGGGTCGTATCAATCTACCCCCCTTATAAGAATTTCGTCCTCGAAATTCAAAAACAACCCAAGGGAGGAGGTACGTACCTAGAACAAGTACGGATACTCCTTCCAATGTATTCCTCCGTCTCCCAAGTGGCTTCCTCATCACCGTGGGTGTTGCACAAGACAATCACCATTAGGACGTTCGGTCGCGCAGGCCTATATCTTTCCACCCTTCTGAGTAAACCGGTCCTTCCACTTCTCAAAACACACTTAACCCCGTTCCAAGTGGTTGAAATTCCAAGACATAGAACGAATCTGGTATCCGCCTTCGGAGCATCTACACATGAAACACCCTGTGCACCCAAGATAGCTTCGGTGGAAACCCAACTGATATGCCACGTCACCAACTCTATGACAACGGGTCGTGTCATCATCGCTTCCTCTACTTCCAACCCTCAGCGACAAGAATGGAAAAGATCTCAAAAGTTCCACACAGATTGTCGCCATCTTGTCACCTCATTTCGATAACCACATCACCAATCCTTAGTTACCAAAAGTCAACTGGCCACCAAGATATATTATCATGCCGAAACTTCAACGATTAAGGACTCTATCCTCCTGTTGACTTCCAACGATGGAGAGACCGAGATGAATGGTGGTGCTGAAAGAGTGCAAGGTCTCTTTAACGCAGCCAAAGGAATGGCCTGCATGAAGAAAGTTAAAGGAAATCCCAAATTTCCACCACTGGACGTAGGGATGCACGTACACCTCGTACACATTAACATCCTGTAGCACCAAGTACTCCCTTGTCTACTATTCAACGCCTGAGCTCGCCTGATGTAGGGGTTTGGTAGACTCACCAGTCTACATGCAGAACCAACTTCAGAGTGAGCATGCATAAATCCTCATCGCTTAGTCTCATCCTTAACCAAAGGTCATGATCTTCTTTAAGCTTACACCATGCCTTCATGAATCACCCAAGAGATAGTTCGCCTAATGATGACTTTCTGAACAAAGCAACTTCACTGCCTTGTAGATCTCTCAACTCCTTGCGTGCAATCTCACATGTCATCATCTTCAGTTTCAGAAATCCGCTTGTAGAGTGAGTCTATCACCTCCTCACAGAAAACTGAGTACGCTCACAAGTCCGGTAACGAGGAGTATGCGGTCACTGCCTTGACTTGACCAACGTAGCAATTGATGACACATATAACTGCCCAAGTGAGGTCCATGGGATACCTCCATCCCCAAAGATAACGGTTGGTGCCTTGGCATCCGAGAAGCTCTTACCACAAGTGCGTCCCGTAGCATCTTCATGTCTCAGGTTCCCAATCACACGTGCTAGGTAATCGGTACCACTATTACACAAGAATTTCTTCACCCAAAATGGTGGTGACCAACCTAACTACTACGCCTTCAGCTCACCCAAACCAAACATTGGGTAACCAAGGTATTTGGGAAAACCACCGTTTCCCCACCACAGTTCACCCATACAGGAAAGTAAGTTGACCAATCCATTCCAAGGATACATCGAAGCCAACGATATTACAAGGAAGGAAGTCAATCCCTAGTACAACGTCGGTAACAATCACAAGACACTCATGTGATTCTTACTCTCATGAAACACATCCCTAAAACCACAACCGCTTAGGAGTAGAGTTCGCTTAAGCCTCACAACCAAAATTAACACCGCTAGACCAACAAAACTTCAACCCAAACAACCAAGGATAAACAACATACCAGTATTTATGTCGGGATTAAACTGAGCTTCCAGCTGGTTCATGGAGTAGACTTGTCCTTGAGCTCGACTTCTGCCTCGGTCTCCACGACCCCGATTTCGACGTCTAGCACGGTTTCCCTGGCCTACACTGTCGGCCACTCCAAATAGAGGCTGATCCGGAGTTTCAACTTGTCCACCAGTGTTCCCATCGATGACTGATTCCTGTTGCATTATCTGGTTACCCTGGGACGACTCCCCATGCACATTCCTCCAGTTGAAGGGACATTGACGCTGCCAATGGCTCTGATCTCCACAGATACGGCATCCCGAACCATCATCGGATCGGCGGGAGCCCGGGGCACGAGAGCCCCCGGAAGATCTTCCACTCGAGCTAGAGGCTCCGCTAGAAGATCCGGAACTCCGTGATGTCCTCCTAAAGGACTGCTGTTGCCTCGGCCCTCCCACCGAGGGTCGATTCCTACCCTAACGTCGGAAGCCACGAGTGACAGAACTGCCAGCACTTCCTTGCCCAGTTCCACGGCGCTGCCCTCGTAGTTCAACTCAAAAGGCCGTCTTACCATGTCCTGCTCCACACTCAAAGCGCCTGAAACAAGTCATAGTAAGTGGTGAACTGCCTACCACCTACAGCCAGCCTGATGTCTTCCCGCAATCCAATTTGAAACTGAATCATCAATTCAAGCGGACGATTGGCTGTTCCAGGGTAAAAACATGCGAGTTCTCGAAACCGCTGTTCATAATCATTAACGGATAGCTCCTCCTGGCGAAAGGAAATAAACTCGGACATCTTCCTCCACTGAAACTCGGGGCTGAAAAACTTATCACAAAAGATGCTCGTAAGTTGCTCCCATGTAACGGTATCTTCGGGATAGGCTCTCTGCATATCTTGCCACCATATCGCAGTGTCTCCCGAAAAGAAAGAGGATGCCACCTCTACCTTCTGCTCCGGTGGACAGTTCATGGCTCTTAGCACTGTCTCCATCCTCTCCCACCAGTACTCGGTAGCCACATTCCTTCCGATGTTATTCAACTCCTGAACACCCAGATTACGGGCCATCTCCAGCAAAGTGGGTCTCCTACCCTGATCTCGGTTGACCGGAATAACGTTCTCTAACGCAGCGCTAAGCTGACCTAGGCTGGAAAATCTGTCGACAATATGGGGGTTACTGATACCACGTCCACCCCGCTGCCTATGTGCACCACGCTGAGACGACATAGCTCTGACAAAGACAAAACAAGGATTCAAGAACAACACTGACCAACAAGACTTGACAGGAAGTCGGAAACCTAGAGCTCTGATACCAATTGACACACCCCGACCCAAAAAGTAGGGCCCGGGAGTGCGGCCATCACCCCCAAAGAGTGACGAAGCCTTAAACAAATAAAAACGACAAAAACGAAGAAAAGAAAATACAAATTAATATCAGAGCATCTACAGCGGAAGAGAAACAACACACTACAACTGCCCCAAGGGCGGAATACACAGCTGTACAGCTTAACTCATAACCTGCTGACAAAGACAACGAAGATCTCCTACCCTTCGTTGGTGGAAGTAGAGCTATCGGGAGGTCTCAGTCGACTCGGTGATGCACTTCAGAATCAGATCCTGAGGGGCGCAAAACCAAGGGTGAGTGGACGGAAAAAGAAGTCAGTGAAAAACATTTAACAGATATGCCAATAACCCCCTCTGTCAAAACAGATAGTATAATAATATCATACCTCAATCCAGCCAACACGTACAGTAACTAACAACCGAGCAACCTATACACACAAAACATTCCCAACACTACAACGTAAGGTGGTCGAGGGCCATAACACCCGACCGAGATATACCTCTCATGGACGAGGGCCATACCCACCCGATCCATGATATAATGTGTGGTCGAGGGCCATGTCACCCGACCGAGATATATCTCTCATGGACGAGGGCCATACCCACCCGATCCATGATTTAATGGACGAGGGCCATACCCACCCGATCCATATAATGCGCCCCTAATAGTACTAATCGCAAACAAACTACCTAGGGACAACTAAGCAACGATTACCAACAATAGTCACAACAACCAGCAGCATAACCAATTTATAAGCATAAAACATACGAATACATATATATATATATACGAAAACAAAGCACACTCAAACAACATTTAAGACCAAAACCCGTCCACTCACAGTGACACCGGGCGATCGTCGTCGTCCTCCTCTGCAGGCACGATTCGGTTATGCTGATTCCTCGAAATCTGATCACCTAACAATCCCAATAATCCAAAGTTAATAACCGAAACTTAACGAATAACCGAGAAACCCTACTTTTCCTAGTTTTGCTCAATCGAGGTATAACCGTATCTCGGATGGCAAAACGGAGTTCGCCATTGGATCCGGAACGTCGTTTCCACTCGGAAAAGTGGTCGGTCAACAGTGGTCAACGCCGGTCAACGGCTGCTGACGTCAGCACCGGCGTGCTGACGTGGCACTGACACAGTGCTGACGTGGCGCTGACCTGGCAGCCACGTGGCGATGACCTGGCAGCCACGTGGTGCTGACGTGGCGTGACACGTGGCGCTGACGTGGCGCCACGCGGCACACGCGTGTCATCCACGTGTCGCTGACGTCAGCACCGGCGCTGACGTCAGCACCGCCGCGCCGGCCGGAATCTGGGGATTTTCCGGCCGGTTTCCCCAAAATCCTAAAACCTTCAATTCTCAACCAAATCCATCGAATTTTATGTCAAAACGCATCTACGGAATCCAAGGAATCCAAAAATCAAGGTTTCAGAACTTACCACGGCCTGTACTGGCCGGAATCTCGCCGGAAAGCTCGCGGATTCCGTCGACGTCGTTGCCGGCGATTCCGACGGTTGCTGGCTCCGATCTTTGGTGCTCCGTGTTCGTGACGATGAGGTGAAGCCGATGCAGGTGGTCGCCGGCCCGATCCGTCGCCGGCGAAGGGTCAACGACGGCGAAGAGATTTCGGCCCTTTTTTTTTCCTGTTCGGACGCGACTTGCGAACTCGGGTTTCCCTTTTGGGAAACTCGGGGTTAAACCGGGTTTAAAAACAACCCCAAAATATCTTCCCCAGACCGACCAATCAGAAGCTGCCACGTGGCACTTCACTACACCAAAATTCCGTTTTTCGTCCGTAACTTCTTCGATACAACTCGGAATTCGATTTCGTCTTCGCGGACGCGCTCGTATCGTCGAGCTCTTCGCATCGAGTCCAATATCGAATATGTAAATTTCTACTGTTCACAAAGTCAACGTTTGACCATCAAGGGCATTTTGGTCATTTCATGCATTTTGGGAAATTTTCGGAACGGGTCGTATCAGAAAAGGAAAACAAGTTTGGAAAAAAAACACCAAACACGGCCCAACTAAGAGTTGGGGGCCCACGCCAAAAAATTTTTCACCTTCTCATTTCGCTATTTAGGTTGTGGAGGGGGGAAATGGGTGATTTTCGGACGGATCGGATCGGAAACAAGGGTTCCAACTTCCGTTCCAAAAAAGTTTGGAATGAAATTTTCTTTCCAAATTCGGAATCTTTGGAAATCGGAAAATTTTGGAATTTTTCGGATCGGAATTATATTGGAAATTTCGGAAATAATTCGGAACTCTTAAGTTATCAAGGTGAAATAAGATAAAATAATATACGAATTACGCTTATGAAATGAATACATGCTCTAAAGAAAGTAAAAAATGTGACTGCGAGTAAGAATGAGCAAAATAGAAGTAAATATGATTTATTCTGAATTATTCTATAAACCATATAATATGTAAATTTCTATAAAACATATGAAATGCATTCCAATTTTTTATCGGAATTGGTTTGGAAATATTCGGAAATAAGTCAGCTCGCAAAGTCGGAACTTTCGGATAGAAAAAGTATGTTCCAATTTCCGTCCAACTTTTTCGGAATTTTTCGGATTCGGAATATTTTGGCATCGGATTGGAATTTTTCCATTCGGAATTGGAGTTTTCAATCCAACTTGCACCCCTAGGCAAAACATACAAATTCATTAGATACAGATCGCCAGAGGCAGTTGCTCCTCTGCAGAATTTAATAGTAGAAAAGCTTTTGAACACAAGATACAGAGTAGTTTGACCTCCATTCTCGCTTCAGATGATAGCATTTTACATGGTCAATATTTCATGGTATCTTTTCAATAAAGTTGCCGAAATATCATGTTTTTCAAATGTATTATACATGTTCCGCCACATTGTGGTAGTCGGTCGGTGCTCGTTTCTTGCGACTACCAAATAATGAGTAATTAAAATTCAGGACTATTTGAATGTTGTTTACTACAATTGTTTTCACTATTTAGTTTTTATGAATTTGATTTCGGGTGCCAAATAATAGGTAATTTAATTTAATTTAATTTAATTTACGACAGTGAAAATTGTATAATGATATCCATATTATTTTGACTTTTGTGTAAGTACCACTCAGACTAAAATAATTTATAGTTTACCACCTAAACTTGATATTCTTTGATAATATGCCACCTAAACTAATTTTCAGTCATAATTTTTAAAGTTTGATAATGTGACTTGCACGAATTAACTTTTAAGAGGTAAATTTTATCAATTGAAAATTTAATGAGAAAATAAACTTCAAAAAGACAAAACAATCAAGAAATGTAAACTAATAAAAACTTCAGTCATTCACATTTGACTTCAATTTTGTAAAAATAGATGGTTTGTGGCACATGAACCGATCTTATTTGATATTTTTTGATGAAAATTTGATGTATGTGGTATATTGTAAAAATATAAAAAATTTAATAATTAATTGTAAATTTTTAAAATCCAAATAGTATCTAATAAAGGGAAATCTTAGATGTACCTAATATTAAGTATACTCACAATTAAATTTGTATTTTTTAAATTTACCATTATATAATAAAAAGGTTAAACTGACTTTAACTTAATTAATAAAGATAAATTTGTAAATATATAATTTTATATTTAAAATAATAAAATTAATATAATAAAAAAATAAGCTGGTGCTAAGAGGTTAGAATATACAAAAATAAAAAAATCTACATCAGCGGGTGCCAATATGTACAAAAGTAAAAAACTTTAAATGTTATTAGTGCAATTTTTTTGGGTAAAAAAATAACAGCAAAAATCACACCTGAGACTCTCTCCTCGCCTTCTCTTTTTTACTTAAACAAAACATCGTCGTCCCCTCCTCCAAAACCCCCCAACACTCTTCTCTCTTCCGATTTGGGGAATTTAGGGTTAGGGTTAGGCTTTCGATTTTCGCCACACAAACACGCATCAGTTCGATTCCTTCTCTGTAATGCTCCAACGACCACAATCGGCCGGATTCGCGAATCTCCCCCAATGTACGGTCACTCCCAGCAGCCAATGACCATGCCCATGGACCCGATCTCCACCGCCGCCGACGACGACGATGCCGTAGCCGCCGCCGAATCCGTCGACAATATGGACAACGCCCATATCCAATACGATACCCACACGCTCGAAGACGGCGGCGTCGTAATCGAGGACGTCAGCTCTGACGCTGTATACGGCGGCTCCGGACTGCATGTCCAGCCTTACGACGGCTCCAGCCAGCTCACGCTCTCGTTTCGGGGCCAAGTCTACGTGTTCGACGCCGTTACCCCTGAAAAGGTACGATTTTTGAACTGTTGAACTTTATGTGTTTTTAGGGTTTTTTAGACTGTTTGATATACTTCTGTTTGATTTGAGAAAATGTCGGGGGTTAATGGAAAGGGAGTTCTTTGATTTCGAAAAGGTCGAGTATTTACTCAATTGGTTTGAATTACATTGAAAAGTTTGTCTCATTGAGTCAAATCGGGCCATATCGAACCATTGTGGAAGTAGTGTTATTGCTGAATTTCTATCAACCAATTGCGACTAGGGTCTGATTTGATATACTTGGATGTACTTTTGGTGCTAAACTTTTGTGCATTTGGCTGGCTTTTGTAGGTTCAAGCAGTGCTATTACTGTTGGGGGGCAACGAATTATCTCCCGGTGCTCAAGGTGTGGAGATAGCATCTCAGAACCAGACGGTATTTTCTAACACTGGAAAGCTTTGACAATGTATTTAAATATGTTAGTGGTTGGGTTTTTATTGTATTTTCATACTATGTAGGGAACTGAAGATTTTCCTATACGATGTAACCAGCCTCACAGAGCCGCGTCTTTGAGTAGGTTTCGTCAAAAGAGGAAAGAACGATGCTTTGATAAAAAAGTCAGATACAGTGTCCGTCAAGAAGTTGCACTCAGGTTTGTTAAGGGCTGCTCAAATTTTTTTTGCATAAGTATGATGGGATTGAAGTTAAGTAGAGAAATTTCATGTTTCTGTACAACCTCGGAGATGGAAAATAGTCGTGCTTGTTTCATATCTTGTTGTCTGGTCTACTTGGATAAGTACTTGCAGTCGAGTGTGGATTAAAGAACCTTTTCCACAGGTCAGAGAGTCTGGCGTCGTTGTATGATACGTATTTCGTACTTCATATGATGAGGTGTCTACACTCTTTAAGAAAAGTTACATTTTAATAATTACAAAACCACATCTCGTTACAGAATTAGGGATTAACATATGATTCCCAGTAAAGTGGTCTTGAAAAATTGGCCTTAGGATTCTTGCATGGTTTTTAGTAGATTAGAATCTTGGTTTTCTATTCAATTATTGACATAATCCTGTGTGGGTTTAGACCTTCCAGAGAGGTTTTAGGTCTCTGTGCTTCTATTTTCCAACTAAAGAGGTGTTAGGAATATGTATGTCCAACTATTCTTTATCAGCCAAAGAGGCAGAACTATAGGTTATGCCCTGTCAATTATGTCAGGTTAATATTGGTCGTAATCGAAGTTTGATTAGTAATTGCTCATAATTATTCACTCCACTTTTTCTCTCTTACACTTTTCTGTTTCTCCTTCTACAGTAACTTACTCAGCTACCTTCTATCACAGACATTGCATGTGTGATGTCCTCTAGTCTATGAAATCATTGTCACGTAGCCAAGCCTAAGCATTTGGACTTAGATTTAGCTAAGCATGAGTTTTTTTTTTATCACATTCAGTTCTGAGATTACACATTGTCTTCGAAATTAAAAAAGTACATCACCTTTATTAGATATTACGTGTGCCTCTTCTATGTTTATGTCCTCATTTGTTCCAAGGAAAAAATCATGACATGGTGAGCATCCTTCGTTTTATTGCTTTGTTGTATTTTCAATGATTGGTTTATGTATGATATCCTCATCAGGATGCAACGTAACAAGGGGCAATTTACTTCTGCAAAAAAGTCAGAGGGAGATTATAGCTGGGCTACTACCCAAGACTCAGTCCCAGATGATAACGATGCAGAAACTTTGTGAGTTTTGCAATACTAAAAACTATTGTACTCTTAAGAAACAAATAAGTCTAATCATATATCATTTGTGCTTTACCTGTCCAGCTGCAAGCATTGTGGAACAAGTTCAAAGTCCACCCCAATGATGCGGCGCGGGCCTGATGGTCCAAGGTCTCTTTGCAATGCGTGTGGGCTATTTTGGGCAAACAGGGTAAGTACTTCTTATATGGACACCCACCTTCCCGAAAAATCTATATCAGGTTAATCTTTTATTGATCTCTTTTTTGCACTCGTGAATTGCTGACATGGGATAGAGGTCTGACTCATGGGCTTGAGATTTCTATTAAAAGGAATATGGTGTGGAAATATCTTGATTTATTTTAGTTGGGATGTTAAAATAGTTTGAAACTCTATTAAATTAAGAGATTTGTAAGTAAGTGTATATTTTGTGAGATGGGTATGGCATATGGATGGGTGGTATTGATCTATCGTTGAATGTGATAGCATAGTAAAAAATGAACTCCGTTTACTGTACTTCCACCACATTTGGTTTGAGTAAAATTCTTATCCACTGAGGTTCTCAGGGATATCATTTACATTTTATCACCCTAGTTTAGCAAAGTTTGGTTGATCTTGAATTTACTATTCATAGTTTCTAGTTGAGTACACTTGTTTACTCTTTCTTTGGGAACTACCTGTAAATATGTGAACCAATTACTTGTGCGGTGGAGTTTTCGGTGTTCTCACAATCAAGATCAAATCTTGCAGGGGAGTTTGAGGGAGGGGGCCAAAAGAACCCGCACTGATCAATCTGCTGCGCCTCCAACTGAGCAGGTATGTTTGTGTTTTCTATTGCATACATGAAGCAGCCTCGATATTGTTATGTTCAATATGGTGTCTTTTCATTAATCCGTCATGTAATTTTGTGCCTTTCTTTTTGTGCAATTTTAACAGGGCGAAGTTGATACAAAAAATTTGGGCAGCGTATCGGCCATTGATGCACACAACAGTCTTGTCCCCTTCCCTAATGGTGATAACTCAGCTTTAGTTGCGAAACAGTAGTAGGTTTTTTTATTAAAAGGCCAAAGTTGTCTCTGGCATCATTCAGTTCAAGTAGGTTTTCTAGTAATTGGCTTGTCCGATCTAATGTACAGCTATAATATTGCTTTAATCAATACAAGAAGTCATCTATTTATCACTCTTTCCTGTTTGTTTAGTTTGGTACAGTGTTGATACTACGTTGAGGGGTATATCTTCTGTACTATGCATTATCTGTCTTTAGTTCTTGGCCCCCTGACCGTTTCATCTGCAGCTATCCTCCCACCCCAACACCCCAAAAGGATCTAAAAGGCAAATACATGCATGAGAATTTGAGTGAACCAGTTAATGCATCTGTTGTAATTCATCTCAGGCAGTAGGGCACTGGGAGGGCCCAAAAATTTTCGACAATAAGTCTTTAGTTATTTGCTTTGTTTCAACAAGAGTATGTTGGATGAAAATCTAGCGTTTGAAATGAGAAAATTTTGAATGTGCAGGTACATGATATTAAAATAAGATAAATCTAATCCTTAGTGACAGATCATAATCTAGCGTTTAACGTTTACATGTAAATTCTGTACATGATTCAATCTGTACTTGTATGACGAATCCAGCAGAGTTCTGTTCTCACTCTCACATAATTGGTGTAAGATAACAATTTTTCTTCGGTTCCGAACTGCTTTAAAATCAGACCTTTTTCTTGCCTTGCTACAGTGGATCTACTGTATCAAAAAGTTACTGTATAGTACTGTAGCAATGTGAAATTTTTGGTGGATTCTAAAGCTCCTGGGAACTGAAGAAAGACTAGTAAGATAATGTGAGCAGACGAAAAGGGAATGCTGTTGCTTGGCTCAATACAGAAAGCGAATGAAGATCTAACTTTCTAGACAGCCAATCAATTTTTACTGATTCCTAGGAATGTTGGTCTCCGATATTGAAATCATTTGTTGACTCTGATTTGGACTTGGCTGTCTTCATTTGCTTTGCTTTATTCCTTGTTTCACTGATCGATTTCGCCGACGTTTGACTAGTATGTTCCCTGTAATACAGCACATAATTAATTAAGAGAGCTGTTAGTTCCATACTCTTGTCTTATTTTTTCACCCATCAATCTTAATAAAATTCTAATAAAAATTAACTAATTTTCTTATTCCAAAACCACCCTCATCTTCTTCCCTCTTTTAAACCCTAATTCTAAAAACACCAAAAATTGCTTCTCGACATCCTCTAGGAAGCAACCACTCATACATCCTCACCTGAAATCTACTCACGCATGGAATCCTGCAATCTCCGTCCTTGAGTTCTTGGTGAAAATATACGCAGTGGGGTTCGCATCCGGATCACCCTTCCTCAATGGCGAAGGAAGAATCGACAAATCCCAAAAAAATGATTCTTTTACCCAAGTTGGCAGTATCATGATCGATCCACTGCAGGAAATTGAGGAAGCATACTGGAAGAAGAATTGCATAAATATTGCATAAATCTACATACTTTACATTGACAATGGTAAGAGGAATGAGTCACTTTACATAGGGTCCCACCCGGAATAAACCCACCTGCATCTAATGCGGCATATCAAGCTTGTCAATCGGAGCGGATGCCACCCATAAGAGCATTTCCACCCATGCAGGCCCAGGTGCAGGCGCGAAGTGGGGTGTTGCCCTCCTCAGGCAAGCAGGCGATGAATAGTGATCGGGCAAGCCTTCCGTCAAAAAAACAGCGCACACCCATGTAGGCGTAGGCGCAGGCGATAACTAATTTTAATTTTTTTTTTTCAAAAACATGTATAAGAATTACACCAACATTATATTCAAGTAATCGACACATAAAATTTGGACATCTAAATTTCCGAAAATAAATTTGGATAAGAATTATCACCAACATTATTAAATATTCCCTTTTGTTGTCAAATAAATTTTACATACAAATAATTATCATAAAAAACATGTAGAATTATCATATGTTAAATTATTTTTGTGCTTACAATTTAATATTACATACTTGAAAATTTTTATATAAAAAAATTGTGATTTTTTTTTTAGAAAACACCAAAATTGAATACTTTTTCACACAAAATTGAATTTTACATACAAATAATTATCATAAAAAACATGTAGAATTATCACATGTTAAATTTTATTTGTGCTTAAAATTTAATATTACATTCTCAAAAAAAATTTGATATAAAAAAAATTGTATATAAAAAAAATTGTGATTTTTTTGTAAAAGAAAATGTTGATTTTATATAAAAAATTTTTAAAAAAAAGTTTTGAAGTGTTCGGCAGCCACTGCCGAACACAAAAATCAGCCCAAAACCCCTGTTCGGCACCCACTACCGAACGCTGAAGGCTCTCACGCGCCCTCACGCGCGCGTGCACTGCACTGCACGCGCCAGAATAAAAAAAAAAGAAGTGCGATTCCGCGTCAGCTAGGGCCCACCAGCGGCTCACCGCCCGCGGGAGCGGGCGCGAGCGAGCGTCGCCGGCCCGCCCGCCTTCTTCCGTCAAGCCCGCCGCTCGCCCGATGTTTACCTCTCCGGTGTGGCGTGAACAGGAGCCCGGACGGGCTAGCCGGGCAGGCGCCGCGCGCCTCGCCCGTCCGGTGGAGTTGCTCTAAAGATCTGGGCAGGCTCTAGTGAATTGGGTTTGTGAATAGTCAAAGCAATTTTTGGTGTTTTTAGAAATAGGGTTTAAAAGAGGGAAGAAAATGAGGGTAATTTTGGAATAAGAAAACAAGTTAATTTTTATTAGAATTTTATTAAGATTGGTGGGTGGAAAAATAAGACAAGGGAGTGGAACTAACAGCCCCCTTAATTAATTGATAAATAATTTTCACACCTGGGGCGTACTCACTGAAGAGTTTTCACTATAAATCTGCATATGCCCCAACTCGAGTATCCCAAAACATGGTCTTCGATGATTACAGGTGTTTGTAGAGTCCATTAAGAAGCTTTCAACCGTAACAACCAAGACCATGGTATTTTTAGTCACTAGCAGCCTATTTAAACCAAAAGTAAGTGAATATTATCAATTTCCAAATTTCTCTACTTAAGAATCAGTTTCGAAATTATCTTTCACTCACTTTTTTACATTGTTGTAATTCTTTGCCTGTGCATTTACCCCCGTTGGAAACCTTCACTTTTACTATTTGTATTCCATCCCTCAACACGTAATGCTGGGTCCGTCACTGTTTCACGCACTTTTCTATTTGCGAAATCCGTCATTGTTTCACGCACTTTTCCATTTTCTTTCGCACACCTTCATTCAAGTTGTAGTTCAATGTGAAAAAGAAAAATGAATGTGTGAGAGGAGAAAAATAGTGTTGGGAAATCAATTTTTATCGTAACAACATAAATAAAAGAGCAATACTTTCAAGAGAAATAGCTACATCACAAGAAGTTGCCGTTAACTTAGTATGTGTATTGCCTCAAAGCTCAAAAACAAGCTTCATCCTCGTCAAAATCATTGCAAAAACTTAGAATTAGACAATGATCAAAGGTAGGTGGGTACTCTCTACGTTGACTCAAGAGGCTGCAGGTATAAAGAGGAAGTTGGGATGTCTTGGTTTGAGTGGGGTATATAACTTATAAGTGTCTCCTTGACAATGCAAGTATGATCATCAGTTGGCTTAGGGGTGACTCGTGTTGAAAGCCCTTTGTGGAGCTGTGAAGATCAAGCTAGGAATATGGAAAACAGATGCTTTATTGGAGTATATGTTTTGGATTCTGATTAGGGATGGCAAAAATCTCCATGGATATGGGTACCCGTGGGTATTCGCCCCTAATGGAGGGTATGGAGGAGCTAAATGGGGATGGAGGCGGGTATGGAGATTTTTAAAATCTCCATGATGGGTATGAGGCGGGTATGATATTACTAGTCCCCAACCCAAATATATATATAGACACACACATCTAATTAATTAATATAATTATATAACTTTTAGAAAAACTCATAATCACCCCAACTTAAATGAAGGTTTTAGGGGTTCTATTTTGAAACTATAACCCTAACAATATAAAAAATTTGCAAACATGTTTGTGAATCCTTTTTACCAATCTTGCTACTCCATTTTTCTTTTTTAAATATGCAAATATGAAGATGAATAAGAATATTTAATAAATTATGATTATTTATGAAATTTTATTATTAATGTACAGAGTAGGTATGGAGGCGGGTATGGAGATGGTAACGCCCATGGAGACGGGTATGGGGATACCCGATTAAAAATTAATGGGTATGGATGCGGGTATGGAGGTGAAAATCACAAATGAGGATGGGTATGGAGATAGTTCCCCTGACTCGATCCGACCCATTTCCATCCCTAATTATGGCAGAGGTTAAGATTGTTATAACATTATGGAGAAAGAATGGTAAGTATAAAAGGAAGAGATTATATGAAGTATCTTCTAACTAATCGCCTTATAAAGTGGATTATATTACACAAGAGATGACTCTCCATCAATATAGTATAATAGGCTACAAGACTAGACATCAATCTGAAATCGAGCTGAGCAGTTGCAAATACAAAGGCCTTAGAGTTTGACGACCGTCGACCTTGATGATCACATGTACGGTATTTTGGCCTCGGTACTGACTTCAGGAAATGAATTTGCACAAAACATCAAAATCCATATATCTTTAAAAGCATATGGTGCATGTATATTATAATAACAACATCATAATGGCAAGTACAAACATTATCCATCTCGGGATCAAATGGCCAATTAGCCATCAATCTATCTTAATGCCAATCTGGACCCAATCCAGGTGCATACCATAAATAGGATAAAAACAGGTTCCAATTTAGTATTTTTCCCAAAAGAAATCCACACCCACTTTCCAAATATCAATCACTAAAAAAATAATAAGGGGAATCTGACCTCATGCCTACTAACAGCCGTTGGATCACACTCCCACCACCCCAGTGCGAATGGGCCCCATCCACTGTTAACATCATTCATCACCCACCACCGGAAAACACACGCATGTGAGCCGTGGAGCCGGCACCCTATCACCATCCCACCAGTCAAAACCACCCACGTTGCCCGGCGGAATTTTATTCCGTACTCCGGCATAACACCCCATACAACATATCTTCTAGAAATGTAAAATATGAGACCCAAATGACTGTATCGACACTAAATTTTATTTTGTAAATTATCATTATAAATAAGCTTGTTGGAGAGTTTCTTTGTAACAAACACAAACGAATCACACAATATATATATATATAGTTATTGTATGAGAAGGAGTTCTTGAACTTTGTATCACCGGATATCTTCTAGGATGTTTCATATTCAATTCACATTAATGGAAGCTAATACCGAGTTAGGAATCATTTTGCACCTTGTAGCGGTCAGTTGTACAAGTGCATCTTATCAGTACTTTGTAAATACAATTGATATTATAAACGAGCGATTTGAACTTTGTATTAGTGAATATTTCATGTTCAATTCACATTAGTGGGAGATAATATTGAAGTAGGAACCATTTTGGACCTTGTAGCGGGCGTGTAGGCCTTTCAACATGGAAAAAGCTAAAAAAATCCTAGCCCCAGTTGATTTTTGTCAAAGATAAATTTCTCAAGAGAAGCCAGAAATATTTATAAATTAAATGGTTTTTGGAAAATTTGAATTTCTTACCCATTTGCGGCTGTCTAAGGAAACACAGGGGCAGGCCCTGCAAATGATAGCTATTTTGGGCCATTTCCTCTTGTTCATTTTCGAAGCTCCCTGCAGCTCACAAATTCAAGCTTAATTAGCTCATCGTGTTAGGGTTTTTGTGGGGGTTTGTTTCGTAAAATCTCACTATTTTACCTCCGGCGAAGACGATGAGTTTTCCGGCGGGACAGGTTTAGGGTTTCGAATTGGGAAACGACTATCCCTCAAATTCTCATGGCGGCCATGAACCCTCAGCCCCTGCAAGCTCGACCGTTGGAGGAGCACGCGAGGGCGATACCGATTGAAGACGACGACGGCGAGTACGAAGACGGCGGCGACGATAGCATGGAAGACATGGAAGAGGAGGTTCATCTGAACTCCGCCGTCAGCGTGGCGGAGCGCGGAGGAGGAGGAGGAGGAGGAAGAGCAGCGGCGGTTATGGCGTCGAGGACGAGTGAGCTCACTCTCTCTTTCGAAGGCGAAGTCTATGTCTTCCCTGCTGTTACTCCTGAGAAGGTCTCTTTCCTCGCCTGATATATCTTCGTTTTCAGTAATTTCAGTTGCAGTAAAGAACCATTTTTGAGCTTTTTTGAGCTTAATACTTAGGGTTTTCATTTATCCACTGACCCTGCCAAAAGTTAAAATCAAGATATTTTGTTTGTATGAGTTTCTGTTCTAAGATTTGTTTCATTATGCCTAAGTAATGGACTGTGATGATTAGTTGAGCCAAGTTAATCTTTAAGTATCGCAATTTTTTGAATTTGCGATTCTAAGGCTGCAGCCTTCTGTTGATTAGAACAACTATGAAATGTAATTTCTGGTTCTGTATAACAGGTGCAAGCAGTGCTATTGCTGTTGGGTGGACGTGATGGACCACCAACTGGTGTACCTACGGTTGAAGTTCCTTATGATCAGAATCTGAGGGTAATGCATATGTTGATATTTATGAGAATTTGAATGCATCTTCTGTGCTTATGTTCACGTGTTGCCTTCGACAATCTCTAGGGTGTGGGTGACACCCCAAAGCGTTCAAATCTTTCGAGAAGAATAGCTTCCCTGGTTAGGTTTCGTGAAAAACGCAAGGAGAGATGTTTTGACAAGAAGATTAGGTACACTGTGCGTAAAGAGGTTGCACAGAGGTAAGACATTGCCCTTCTTTCTTTCCTTACAGCTTCATGTAATCATGCTACTGAATTGAACTTTATTAAAATCTTCTTGAGGAAGTGGATTTGGGGTTGAAAATAGAATGTTTGTTGTCCACTTATAGATGCAAGTATTATGTTTGTAAGACCTAGTGAATTGTAATACCATATTGCGTCAACTGTTGTTACATCATGTGAATGCAGTTGATATTGATTTGTTTGTAAGCATTGATATGTATATCTTCTGCCATAGGCTTTTCTCTTGATGTTTTGTCTCCTTAGACATGTTTCCCTAATACTCAACTCTGTGTATATTTATTTTCAAGTTTGTGTATGCATCATAATTCCTCGGAAGAATCGTACACATTCTTTATAACACTTCAAGGAAGAAATCAACTTTGTCCATTTCATTGATCCTGTTGGGTATTTGATTTATGTATTTTCTGAATGCATGCATTTACATAAAATTATAGCAAAGATATGGAGATTCATCATTCCTGCAAATGCTATAAAATTCATAATATTTTTTGTTCACATATTCTGTTGTCCTGTTGTGTTAATGAGCTTCAATATTCATGCTACTGTATTCTCTTGCTAGGATGCTCCGTAAGAATGGGCAGTTTGCATCCTTAAAACAAAGTTCTGGTGCTTCTGATTGGGGTTCAGCACAAAGTGCGCTTCAAGACGGCACTCATCAACCAGAAACTGTGTGAGTTCCAAGCTAATTCTGGTTCTATTGATTTTCCCAGATGGATGATGTATAATACAAATTGAAGTGTCCAGTCCATAATAGTGTTCGAAGTCATTACTGATGTAGTGTTCCTCTACATGCTGTCTTTTTCAGCTTAAGGAGCTGTCAACATTGTGGAGTTAGTGAAAATAATACTCCTGCAATGCGGCGTGGACCTGCTGGCCCAAGGACTTTATGTAATGCTTGTGGTCTTATGTGGGCTAATAAGGTTGGTTTATTTATGTAAACATAACAATCTCTTTCTCTTTCTTTCTGGTCACAAATTCCTGTTATTGCTTCCTTAAGTAATTTTCTTTGCTACTTTATTTATTGTACAGGGAACATTGAGAGACCTCAGGAAGGGAGGAAGGAACCTTAGCATGGACCATATCGAACCTGTACGTGTAACATTTGATCTAAGAGAATATGCATATTTCCTCAACTCTAGAAGTGGAATTCTTGTTAAATTGGTTATCAATGTTTTGTATGCTTCCCTTTATCAAAAAAATAATAAAATGTTTATATGCTTCCCCTTTCTGCTGATGTTGCTGACACTCTTGTAAAAGCCAATCTAGCCCAAGTATTTGCTTTTCTGTTTTTGTGTTGCTACTGTTGGCATGATCAACTTGTTCAATGACCAAATGAGATTTGCAGGGGACTCCTATTGAAGTTAAGCCTTCCATTGTTGAATGCAAATTCTCTAGCAACCATGTACGCTTTTTAACCTCACTCATCATTTCATTACCTCATATGTGAAATGCTAAGCTCAGCTTATATGCCTAACAGCTTTGGTATAAACAGGGAACTGTTGAAGGGCTTTCCAAAACAGTTGTTGAAGGATCAAAGACTGCTTCCGTCAACCCAGATGAGGAAGTATGTTTTGCACTTATGCTTGTGATTCTGCCATGTTCATTTTTGCATTGTTTGCTGCATAACTTCAAAGTGTCCATTGAGTTGTTTTCCTTGGTTTTGTTGTGACTGTTTTTATTGTACCAAAATGTTACTGGCTTGTTCATACTTAGGAAGCTTTGAAATTCTGAGATAATATCCAATACCATCCAAGTACTGTCTTCTGGCTAAGCATGGGTAGCTAACCTTGGACAAAAGATTTCTGAACCATTTCAGAAGCATGCAAATTTTCATAAGGCTTGATTCAGTTATATGGTGTATGTACTCACAAGTGTCTTTGTAGATTGACTATTAAGTTGTCAACCCTTTCTCATGGATGAGATAACTTAGTCAACTCATTATTGGCTTATTGGACTGGACTTATATGGTGCTCGATTATGAATATTATATAAAATTTATTCACCTTGTTGGTTTTATATGTTATGTGATTTCGTTTCAATAATTAGTCAATGATAAACATCGCAACACATTGAAATACTCCCAGGAAAAAATTAGGGTTGAAGCCTTCAGTTATCGTGTTTAATCAGACAACCCGGCAATATGTATATAGGTTTTGTCGTAACAATATTACATGCTGCAGGATTTGCACGAGACCTCTCAAGATCTTACAATCAATTTGCCGTTAGGGATTGTTCCCTCAGCCAGTGATGAGCAGGTATGATGTGTGTATAATGGGAAATTGATTGCACAGATTGTTCTTTGTGTAACCTCTCATTATTATGGATTCATTGGTTCCAGTCTGTGCTAATGTCTACGTCAGTAATATTTAGTTTATCACCATCTTATGTTGAAGTTATTATCACTGCAGGAGCCTCTGCTTGAGCTCGCTAATCCTTCAGATACAGATTTAGACATCACTACTAGTTTTGATTAGAAGGTGATGATTTGTTAGCCAATTGATGACAGGAAATTTGGGAAGGTACTGGGGCCATGCGGCTGTAGTTTCTCTCATGTCCTTGTGCAACATACAGGTCATAGTTGTTGGAGTTCTAAATACACGTGTTTAGAGACTTATGAGTTAAATCTGCATAGAACAGAGACCTTCCAATTGCACATGACCTCAGACGACACTAGGGTAACTTGCTCGTGGTCGATGACTTGATGTTTATATGAGTTATATATATATCTTCTGTAGTTACATGGTTGAGAGTGTTGAGCATTTTCTAATATAGTTGTAATCTCTTCTAGGATTGTACTTACTGATTGCTTTTCAGTTGTAACTCATAATGTTGATGTTGGGGTGTTTAGATGTTGAGATAAACTTGCACCCAATCGACAAATTGTAGGCTCTTTCATTATTGTTTCTTAAGGTGTATATGATATGGGAAGCTAATTGTCATTGCATTCTCTTGTCTGATTGGTCCGTAATTATTGCTTACATTTTTCAACCCTGCTGATATCGGTTGAGAGTATTACGTATCAAGGTATGGTTTGTGCATGTTTATTCATTTTGCTTTTCGCGAGTCCCTGGATGGGGAATGCAACAGTAAGGATTGAAAAAATTAGTGGCATAAAACTCCCCTACCTTAATAACAAAGTATAATGCAGGCTGTAGTCCATTCTAAAATTAGATAATTACATCTGCTGGCAGGTGCTTATGTTCTTAGAGTTATTACTCGGTCTCCCATTTTTCAACACAAAGGCAAGAACACTCGTTCTACTAAAAGCGGGTGTGTCTAATGTAATGGGAATGAGAGGAAAATGAATTGGAGAACTAAAAGCGGCTGTGTCCTAATATAAGCGTTATCGTTTGTCCACAACAATGAAATATTTCCAGGAAAATTGTGTGAACTGTGTATTGACGATAGCGTTTTAATGATCATTCACTAATGGAATCCATGGAGGAGGATGACTTATGCAGTGCCAAATTTGTTTCAGCCACGAAACCTTGATTCAGATGTGTTTGGAGATAAGATCTAGTCGAAATGATTGTTAAAGTCTTAATGAGACCCCAATTTGTGTTGTTTGAGTGAAGTCTCCTTTCGATCAGCCAAAAAAGGAACATAGAACTTGATTATTGTCACATTTTCCCATTCCTCGATTGAGCGTTTGCAAAAGATGATCTCCATTACTTTCTTGCCCTGCTTGTATTATTTGCCCACAGAGAGCCTTGTTAATTGTGCTGTCATATAAGATGAAAATTCAAGTTTAAATTAGTTTTAAGATCATGCATTCAAGCTACTGAACCTTTGGTGATTAGCAGCAATTGTCGCTTCCAGAAGGAACATAAATTCTTCAGTTAAATTGAGTTGCTGATCCAGAGGCTTAGAACTTGTGGAGACAAATGTCTAGTTATATTGAGATACAGAAGGAAGATACATTTCTTTACCTGCAAACCTAATAATTGCACGGACCTTCTGATATTAGTCATTGCCTTCAAATTTTAAAAGGAAAAATGGAATGCAAAAAAATAGATAGTCCGAGATAGGCTGAAGAGAGAAGATGGACAGTGCATAACCTCAAATAGAGTAACGAAGGCATAAATCAGTTAGAAACACATACAAAAGATATTTGAAGAGAGAAGGATACATGCAAAATGTATTCGATTTCATTGAGGATATTACGAAAATTACAATTGAAACCTCCATTGTCAGGAAACGATACAATATTATAATCCACTACATCTATTGAATTACAGTAGAATTACTATGAGGGTCCTGGGTCCCCCTGAGAAGAAACCCAAAATTCTCTCTATACCAAAGAGCTCTGTAGATATGAATGAAAGGGCATATATGCTCTAGCAGCACTAAGAAAGACACGAACACACAAAACTGGGATGTCATGCCAGAGTCAATTTTAGCTGCAGCCACGAGGTCTTTGCTTATGTCTTCTGTTCTTGAGACAACTCTAGTTCTTCATTTCATTATGGGTTATTATCATGAATGGTGCCTGAACTTTCATTAACAGGACTTCATGGTGCCTGAACTTTAAAAGTGATCAATTTGGTACCCAGACTTTTAAAAACCGAACTTCATAGTGCCTGAACTTTAAAAGTGATCAATTTGGTACCCAGACTTTAAAAAAGAGGACTATGTGGTACCCAAACTTTCAAAAAGAGGACTATGTGGTATTTTAGTCAATTTTTTTAATCAAATTCCGTTAAAATGAAGGATAAAATAGTCTTTTAACATTAATTTTTATGTAAAATATTTTTTTTACCTCTAAACTTCTATAAATATGTTTTATGGTGTTTTGAAAAAAATGAAAATGTCATATAGCTATTTTAGGACAATAAATAAATTGATTAATGAAAATATAGTTGAACGGTAGATTATTTCTATCACTTAATTTCTATTAGAAATAATTTTTAATGTTTAGGTATATTTTTATTCATCAATTTATCTATTATTTTGCAATAGTTATATGCATAAATGTTTTTTTGAAACATCATAAATCATATTTGTATAGAGGTTGAGAAGTATAGTATTTTTGAAACATCATAAATCATATTTAAAAACCTTTTTTTATATTAATTTTCATGTAAAATACTATACCTCTCAACCTCTATATAAATATGATTTATGATGTTTCAAAAAAAAATTATGCATATAACTATTGCAAAATAATAGATAAATTGATAAATAAAAATATATCCTAACATTAAAAATGATTTCTAATAGAAATTGAGTACTAGAAAAAGTCTACCGTTCAAGTATATTTTCGTTAATTAATTAATTTATTGTTCTAAAATGGCTATATGCACATTTTTCATTTTTTCAAAACACCATAAAATAGTTTTTTTTTACTTCTCAACCACTATATAAATATGTTTTACGATGTTTCAAAAAACATTTATGCATATGACTATTGAAAAGTTAATGTTTTACATACACATTTATAGAAGTTGAGAGGTAAAAAAAATATTTTACATAAAAATTAATGTTAAAAGACCATTTTATCCTTCATTTTAACGGAATTTGATTACAAAAAATTGACTAAAATACCACATAGTCCTCTTTTTGAAAGTCTGGGTACCACATAGTCCTCTTTTTTAAAGTTTGGGTACCAAATTGATCACTTTTAAAGTTCAGGCACTATGAAGTCCGGTTTTTAAAAGTTTGGGTACCAAATTGATCACTTTTAAAGTTCAGGCACCATGAAGTCCTGTTAATAAAAGTTCAGGCACCATTCATGATAATAACCCTTTCATTATTCAGGAAATAAGACCAATAGACCAAACAAGAAAAACATAAAATATGCCCTGTCGTTCCAGATAACAATTATATAATTGCATAAGAATTCAAGGACATGAAGATAAACCAAAAGAAAATTTGAAACATAATACAAACTAATTTCAGACGAGTAATTATAAATAAAATGTGCCCAGCGCTACTTGATAGTTGGATGTTTCAAGTGGGACTTTGACAAGCCTCCACCAAGTCGCGGTTTTGTGTAGAGCCGAGCCCAACAATTTCCAGCTTACTATTGTTTATCTAGCTCCTCCAGACCAGAGTCACGAGTTACATTCTAGTACACACATATGGTGGGCTCAACTAGATGCGTGCCGGTGCTGGGGTCTGTAAACAAACCCTCTTTTGTGTGAGAAGGATTTCCATAGACTCATTGCATAATCACATCACTTTTCAAGTCAATTAGAGACGGCCACGTATGTAAAAATTGTTATAAGTTCGTTACGTGTCAGTTTTTTAATGGTCAGGATAAAAAAAACTTAGTGTAGGAAAATCCTTCTCCTTCAATGTCTCACTCTGTAAAATTAGACGTTTTAATCACAGTACTGGACACTTTGTGGTCAACTTTGTTCATGTCCAAATGTTCATTTTGAAATACGTTTATATAAGATTTGAGAGTTTTCTTTTGATTTGCATTATTATATTATTTTGATGCGGTTAAATTAGTTTTCTGTAAGCACATGTACTAAAAGCAGTATGGAGTTTGTAGGTCCTCACTTTGAGTACCCTGAACCTGCTTGGACGTTTCTGGCGTTTGTTTAGGCCATCTCTGTAAACTTTGTGAGAAGCTTATGAACACATAGACACAATTGTCACTAGCATAATCATATACATGAACATAAATCATAATCTAAACCAATACCTCTGTTAGAAGTCATGGTATTGCTCCAAGTCTTCTACACAACACACTATTGAATCCTTTTTTATGGGGCGAATACTGACGATTCAGGAGAGTGGCTGGTAGAGACCTATTGCACATCATATAGGTTAACAATTAGGTCACATTAATCCTCCCATAAATAATTAACATTCCCTTAATTTCCTATATGTTCATCATAGACAACCTTGTAACCGAAATGATATCGGCTACATTAGAGTGACCCTCTCCATGCCAAAGTCAGTAACATCTTTTGACAAGAAATCTGAGTTAGAAGTGATACGATGGTTCGGTTACTTGTGCACTACAAAATAACTCTATACTAACATTGAATTCGGGGTGTCCGATTTTACAATCTCCAGCTATAAAAGGGCTACATGTAGCCCAGGTTACATTGTAGCCCTCATAATATATTTTTTTAAAAGAATAGTGTCGGGTTACATTTTGCCATCTCCAGCCGTACCGGGCTACATTCTAGTTTTTTCAATATTTTATTAGTTTTTACTATATAATTTAAATTTAATATATATTTTAATTAAATTAGTACTTGTACCGTATTGAAAGATACACTCTCATGAAAGAAACCGTTACCTACAAGGTGGTCTTGTTGCACATCTGTGGAACAAACGAGGCCAAGATATGTGAGGGTTTGTGGAGCTTTGACCTTATGTTCTAGTCTTTATTGTTGTCCTAATAATTGTACTTGTTGTGTTGTTTGTTTAAATACTATGTAATAAAGTACTATTCAAACTTGTTTTCATTCCATTGAAATTGAAATTAAGATTAAAATTGAAACACGACAACAAATTAAACATTAGGGAATAGATCAAACTAAACATTAATGACCATAACTAATATTCTGAATTCTCTGGAGGTTCTGGCACATAATAGTCGGATGATGAACCCTCATTGGGAAATAACTGGCGTGCGCGATGTCGATCCAAAATTTCCCTCTTCTTATCTCCAAAATAAAGGGCACTCATTGGAGTCATTACATCGGTATTCATAAGCATGATCCTCTCCTCCCTCTCTAGTTGGCGTCTAGTCTCCATATCTTCGTGTCTCTTGCGCCTCTCTTCGGCATCCTTGATGTTTTGTGCCACCATTACTCCCATTTGTGCAATAATTTCTTCAGAATTAGCCTTACCATCGTATTCCTGGGCCTTTTGTTTTAATTTCCTTATAAATAAGTTTTTAACATGCAAATTGAAGTATTTAAGTAAACCAAAGGACAATTTGAATAAATACCTTCATCTGCAGGTCTTTTCACACGTTTGACTGGAGATGGAGGTGGACGACGCTCTCCATCAGATTGTCCTGAAACGTTGATCACATAAATTTTTAACATGCGAATTGAAGCATTTAAGTAAACCAAAGAACAAATTGTATAAATACCTTCACTTGCAGGAGGGGACACACGTTGGGCTGGAGATAGATGTGGACTAAGCACTCTCTCTTCAATGCGCTCTCCCTCTACAATTGAATTGTTATAAATACCTTGAATTCAAACTCAACATAATATCATTAAGTAAACCAAAGAACAAATTGTATAAATACCTTCATCTGCAGGAGGGAACACACGTTGGGGTGGAGATGGAAGTGGACTAAGCACACTCTCTTCAGTGCACGCTCCCTCAGCAGTTGAATTGTTAGAAATACCTTGAATTCAAACTCAACATAATATCATTTAACTTGCATAGTAACATATTAGTAACATGAGTATGTGGTCTAGAGAATGATGTTTACCAGAATCTCCATCAGTTTAGATTGCAACCTCTTGGATTCTCTTTCTCCGCCTTCTTACGTAGACATTGCATCGCGGATGACGGTTTTCCGAAACCACCTTATCCCTATAATAAAAAATAATAATAATAATAAAAAAGAGTAGGCGTGTGGTCAAGTACTTTCTAAGATGAGTGGTCAAGTACCTTATGAGTAATAGGAAAAAACAAAAAAAGCCTTGCTGCTAGCAGGTTTTACTTTAAAAAATGTATCATACCCCATGATCGCAGAGGCCGTCATCGGTGTCGTTGCTCCCTCCATCACTGCAACTGCTCCCTCCACCATTGCTGCCACCGATTCCTCTACCGCTGCTACCGTTACCATTTCTACCATCACCTCATCCCTCGTCACCGCTCCATCCATCGATGCCCCCAGTGTCTCATCTCGTGGTGGTGATGACATCACCAAATTGTCGCCTGTGGAAAATGGATGAATGATCGCCGAAAAAGGTGTGTGTGGCGATGATGATGGCTGTGCTGATGTCGAAGCGGTAGTCATCGAAAATGGTGTACACGACAATGGTGATGATGATGGCAAGGGTTGCGACGAGGGTTGTGGCGGTCCTTCCATGTCCTCCATCATCCATGCAAGAAGTGCCCAATCAGCTAGAGGTAACACAAAATGTCAATGTTAAGTGAACAGTATTTATTATAGCCCCACGGCTTAACTTTTTTAAAAGTAAAAAAAAAAGAGTCTTACCGAGCAACGGTCCTATCAGCGGAATCCTCCCATCCCACGCATCCATATACGAGCAAAATTTGGAGTCATCAACAAGGTTCTTAGGTACAACTGGTCCCTTTTTTGCGATGTAATGCATGACAGGAAGTTGAGGAACCATGGCTGGGTCTATGTTTTCAAAATCATACTGCCTATGACAAATGTTCAGTGTGTGAGGGGCGATAGTCTTGAATTCTATGTAGTAGGTAACTGAGCATGCCCTACTAATATGATCAGCATACTCAGCTAGAGGGAGTCTTTGGTAGGGATGGTGGATGACCTACAATAAAACAAACAAAAAAACTTAAAATAGTACACAATCATGTCTAAAAGGTTTTTATTTTTATTTTTATTTTTTTATAAAAAAGTTAAAAGATTTACCTCGGCCTAGTTTGGATTGTCCAATATATAGCGATATGCTGGACCATTTGTAGCTGTATTCCCACATAACACTTTGTGTAGAATGCCGGACCATGGCACCATCAATGGTAACTCTATAGGAAGCTCGACAGCAGCTCCTATGAGCTGGTCACCAAGTGGTCGTATATGCTCTATGGCAAATACCTACAAGAAAGGGAATGTAAGCTACAAAAATAAATAAATATTAAACAAATAAAAATAAATATATCAAAATAATTTATAGTACTTACCATTAAAGCATAAGATTACCATTAAAGCATAAGATAGGCTGTTGACGATGGCTACAAGCAGCTGTACATACTGGCCCATGCAGTTGCGCCCCACGCATATTGACCAACATCATCGATATTCTCTAAAAGACTGAGATAATGGCAAGACACTAATCCCGTTGACGTATCGAGTAATATATATGACCCGATGACGTAAAGGAAGTAGGCTCTAATAAATGGCAGACACAGGATGAGCCGGATCTAAGTCTAACCTACCAAACCTACCTCGTAACCATGCTAACTTTATTTTGCCTCCAACCATGGAATTACGTTCATCATTAGCTTCTAGGTTAAAGGCACGGAAAAATAAACCGTCGTAATCCCCTACGCTACCTATTACTGGCAAGCCTTCAATTCGCAAGCCAGTCAAAATACTAACATCCACCAAACTAAAATAAAAAGAAATTCCATTGAAGATAAAACACTGTTGATCCGAATTATAGTATTCGATCAAAGTTTTTACCATGGTCTTATCTACCCTCATTTCATAAGTAAATCGACTAAAAAAAATCCTAATCCTACGGAGTCTAAGAATGCCTGTATAGCTGGGCGTATGATGCAAGTCTCCAAATTATTCAATCGCTCTATATTACCCTACAAAACCATAATCACACACAAACACAAAACCAATCAAATACACGGTACACAATTGAAAAAATATGCCATATATTAAAAAAGAATTGGAACAGTGAAAAACTTACATGTCTCGAAGCTGGTGCTGGAGCCGGAGATGGAGCTGCCATATCTATGAGATATGCAAAATTCAGAAAATAGCACAACACTTGAAACCATGAGACAAAAAACTATCCGGACTACATAGCTATAGAGACTATCAAATTGGAACTGAAAATCAAAACTACCAAATAAACACAATTAGATGCATCCCAACTATTAAAATGGAAAAAGAGGCCTAACATCCAGATTTACTAATTCATAGTCGGCATGCGAGCACCAATGCGAGTATAATTTCTACCAAAACACGAAAGATACACAAGTTTTTCGATAACGTATCTTTATCATTACCATCCCATAAACATTAAAATCCATCCGAACCTCTGCAAACACTAAATTTGAATTCCAATTGGGCTCCCAAAAGAAGCATTTTGATTCTGAAATTTTTGAGAACCCCTAATAAAATCGCATCTAAAAGTACCCAAAATTTCATTGTCTATTCCAACTTCAAGTTTCTCCCCAATCGAACAACTGCACTCAATTATCCAAAAATCCTAAAAATTGCACTAAACCCGACATTTCCAAGCAAGAAATGTACCTAAATTCGGAGCTTGAAGGAGGACGGCAGTGGAAGTAGTGGCAGCGGCGCGCGGGTTGTTGGGAAATTGGAGCGACTGCTTGATGAAGGAAGAAGAGTGACTCCAAAACGCCGGCGAAAAAAAAACAACTGCAGGCGATACCCTTTTTAATCGTTGGATGCCCTAATTTCAACCCAGATGAATTTTACACATTGTTTTGAGCGCGGGTTTAAAAACTTCCAAAGTAGAGCCAAGCGGTTTCCAAAGTGGAGACGAGCGGCTATACTTTTTTTGTTTTTAAAGCGCATCGTTTTGAGTCTCTCCCATCTTCATATGATATTGGCTATCATTGTCAAGTGTACAATAATTATGTACACCTGACCACACTGGATACATAGCATTAAACCATTTTGTCTCTTTCGCATTCGCAGAAAACAATCGAAACATACTCTTTTCTTCTCCTCCACTCCGCCAGCGAACACCATCGAAATCCAATCCTATCCGAGTCTGAAATTTCCTCAAGTCCGCAGCCTGAGCTTTCAATTGGCGCAATCATGAGTTGGTAATTTTCTTGTTTGAAAGTGCTTTTGTCTAAATTATTATTGATTTGTGTTTGTCACCATTAATTGGGTTTTGATATGAGGTGAATCAACAACAATTTAGGTGAATCTTATATGTTGGGTTTTGAAGAGGTTTATCCAATTTGATTTGGACGGGTTGGGTTTTGATACGAGGTGAATCAATTTAGGTGATTCTTATATGTTGGGTTTTGAAGAGGTTTATCGAATTTGATCTGGATGGTGGTTGATGTGTGATTAGGCTGCATTTACTGGTTTGTGGATCTATCAATTCCATTTGACTCGTTCCCTTGACGCAAAATTAATAGGTGTTGCCATATGAAAACATGGACAGGTTTAAGGCAATTGTGAAGACGTGAAATGATAGAAGTCTGAATTGCTATGTATGTATGTATGTATGTATGTATGTATGTATGTACTAATTTTTCAAACAAATTGAAATGATTGAAGTCTGAATTGCTATGCTAGTGTGTTGAGATAATTGCTAGTGTGAAGAGGGAGCTAAATTGCTAGTTTAATTTCTGTACAAGATGAACAGAAAAGATCGAATATGCTCGAATCGCACAAAAACATAATCAGCCCTACCTAACCAGCCAAACAATTGATTCCAACAACTCCACAACATAATCTACGTATTCAATCACATACATACATCAAAAGACTTATACATCAAAGAACAATCAGGTGACACTCAAACTAATAGAGAGAGGTTCAAAGCTTCCATTTTCCTGGGAGATTCTGCCTGGTTTCTTCATGCCTATCACAAGAAACAAGCATCCCCATATCCGATTCACAACAAACTAACTGGCTTATTCTACAAGGTCATGATTTTTTAAACATACAGAACACATTTCACAATATATAGCTGCTTCAATATTCCCCAAATAAACAAGAAAACCATCTGATGTTAAAATCAACATAAAGCAACACCTATTAATTTTGCTTCAAGGGAACAAGTCAAATGGAATTGATAAATCCACAAACCAGTAAAAGCAGCCTAATCACACATCAACCACCGTCCAAATCAAATTCATAAACCTCTTCAAAACCCAACATATAAGATTCACCTAAATTCATTCACCTCATATCAAAACCCAACTCGTCCAAATCAAATTCGATAAACCTCTTCAAAACCCAACATATAAGATTCACCTAAATTGTTGTTGATTCACCTCATATCAAAACCAATTAATGGTGACAAACACAAATCAATAAAAATTTAGACAAAAGCACTTTCAAACAAAAAAATTACCAGCTCGTGATTGCACCAATTGAAAACTCAGGCGGAGGACTTGAGGAAATTTTGGACTTGGATAGGATTGAATTTCGATGGTGTTCGCTAGCGGAGTGGAGGAGAAGAAAATAGTATGTTTCAATTGTTTTCTGCGAATGCGAAAGAGAGAAAAGGGTTTAATGCTTTGTATCCAGTGTGGTCAGGTGTATATAATTATTGTACACTTGACAATGATAGCCAATATCATATGAAGATGGGAGAGACTCAAAACGATGCGCTTTAAAAACAAAAAAAGTATAGCCGCTCGTCTCTACTTTGGAAGTCGCTCGGCTCTACTTTGGAAGTTTTTAAACCCGCGAGTAAAAAGGGTAAAAAGGGTAAAAAGGGTATCGCCTGCGTTTTGGAACAAATTAGGGCGTCCGACGAGTAAAAAGGGTATCGCCTGCGTTTTGGAGTCTCTCTTCTTCCTTCATCAAGCAGCCACTCTAATTTCCCAACAACCCGCGCGCCGCCACCACTAATTCCACTGCCGTCCTCCTTCAAGCTCCGAATTTAGGCACATTTCCTGCTTGGAAATGTCGGGTTTTGTGCAATTTTTTAGGATTTTTGGATAATTGAGTGCAGTTGTTTGGTTGTTGAGAAAATTGAAGTTGGAATAGATAATGAAATTTTAGGTACTTTTAGATGTGATTTTATTAGGGGTTCTCAAAAATTTCAGAATCAAAATGCTTCTTTTGGGAGCCCAATTGGAATTCTAATTTAGTGTTTGCAAAGGTTCAGATGGATTTTAATTTTTCTGGGATGGTAATGATAAAGATAGGCTATCGAAAAACTTGACGGTCCCACAGTTCTGAAAGCTCGTACTCACTGTAGCAGCCACCACCATGTACTTCCGAAATCGGCTAATGACAGTGTCTTGCCAAATGTGCTGGCGGCCCAAGACGAAGTTGCCTCCCATTGGTGTGTTTCCAGTCCGCCGCCCAATCCCAATCGCTCCAATTGCGCACAGTTGAGATTTCATGTCTATTACCATGGAACGCCACATGTCGATGCACTCGAAACCGACGAAGAACGCTCCAATCGCTTGGAAAACTTCAGATTGCACGTCTATTACCATGGCACGCCACCTGTCGATGCACCAGAGCCCAACGGAGGACGTGGATTCCCTGAAGGGCGAGTGTAAGAGTGTCATGAACGGCGAGTATGACCCCGAGTCTGAGCCCGAGGATGACGAGGAGTCTGAGCCCAAGTATTCATGAATCCCAAGAATAATGAACATTTAATAGGATACTAACGAACAAATGGATGCCTACTTGCAGAGTCTTCGACTAGAAAACATGAAATCTTATGTACTTTCAGGGATACTTCTCTTGTTGGGTGATAATAGTTACACCCACTTCTCACCTTAAACTGTCATGCCATGGTCATTCTCTGTTTACACCTTTAGAACTCTGCCTCTTTCTCTTATAGAGTACCTGAACCAAATAAAGAAAATGACAAGTACTAATCATTTGATGCACTATGTCTAAATACTTGCATATATTTACAATGTAAAACCTACGTTTGACAATTGATCACATAGATCTAGATGATCACTCAGAATATGCTTTTCATATGGCTCTGGATTCCTATTCGTATCGCTGCAGTGAACAAACATTCTGTTGACATTCATAAAAATATATACTTTAAGTGTATCTCTGTGTGTGTTCAAATAAGGATATTTTACCATTCAACTCAATAAGATGGGTAAGTATGTTACCTTCAAACTCATTATATGTTCTGGAAGCAAGCAAATCCCCTGACCACACAAATTAAACGGGATAAAGGAATCATAAACTGGAATATCATGGTTAGGAGTGGAGTCGAGAGAATGACCAAATCAAATCAAAGTTTTAACATGTCAAGGAAATTAAGCCAAGGTTACCAGTTACAGTCCGCTGAGCCTATATCAGGTGAGCACTTCTGCAAGAATAATTGACAGCATGTCACAAAGCCTTGCACTTTGGAAGACAGCAACAACACAATTGAGCAAAAAGAGGTTTGGTTATTGGAGCACCAAACAAAGAAAATCTACAATTATAAATACCCACCGATTTATCTGATCGCAAGAACCTTGGCATCCTATTAATTCAAAACTTCATAATTACAAATAATTAATCCTTTCACGGCATTGCAAGAGCAAATCCCTCCCCAATCAATATAATTTTCCCCAAATTGATCGAACAATCCAATTCCAAACTGCAATAAAATGCAAGAAATGAAACAGGGGATCAAAGCTAACCTCCCAGGACAAAGTTGGAGGCCATGAGGAGTCGCCAGCAATTGGATCTCGAATACGCGCCTAATCCCAATCAATCAGAACCCTAAATTGAGAGACCACGAATGAGAAATGGAGCAAACCCTAAATCGGAGTCGAAGAGATATGAAGTTTTCAAGGTTGCGAGCGGCGGATAGGGAATTTTAGGATACACGAGAGTTTCTATCTTCTTTTTACTTCTCTCCTTTAAGTTTTTTTTTTCTTCTCCTAACTAGAGTTATTTTTGAAAAATTAGGGGTGGCGCATTTTTTATTTTTTTTAATCAATTATTTCTCACAAAAATTAATTCCCTTGAAAATAGACTAATTATTACTGACCGATCATGTTTGTCCTCAGAAATAGTCTTTAGCATTACCGACTACCACAAATTTCATCGTTAATATTATGGGGGTCATCTCTTCCCGCCCAAAAAAATTTATTTCCAACGAAAATTCAGACTTTTTGGTACGACATTATCCTGGTTGGAAACTAATGGAGTTCTCATGATCTATTTCCGAGGGGAAATATATTTTGGTCGAAAATACCACTTTTTTCGACCATTTTTGTGGTCCCTTAAAAAAAGTTGGTCGCTAATGATGTCTTTTGTTGTAGTGACAGAAGAACGTCGATTCCCTCATGAAGAAAATCAGGCGAGCAATGGATAAGTACAATCAAAATCCTATTGTGCGCGCCCGAAAAAAGGTTTGTTTTTGGTCCCGTGGGCTGAAACATAACAGGTTCATCACCTTGAGCTCTATGTTCGATGTAAAGATTCTTGATTTTATAGAACTTCATTGCCGTTTTGGTGGGCTCGTGAAGATTTCTGACAAAGTACAACCTAAGAGTAAGAATCAGGATATGGTAACTGAAATTGACACGGTATTTGCCAGAAATCTTGAGAAGATATCTAAGCTTGCAAAAGAGGATGCCAAAGGTCTGAAACTAAGGCGTGGAATCGGTCTGAAGTAAGGTGGTAACAGCGTGTTTGCCTTTTTGGTTGGTTTCCAGATTTTCTTATACGCTTAATTCTTAAAATGCCCCTTCAAACTTACCATTCTTATCCTTCTGTGTATGCCACCAAAATTTAGCAAGTATACTATCAATGTCCTTACACAGCCCCACAGGAAGTTTAAAACAAGCCATAGTATAAACGGGCATCGCCATCGCTACTGATTTAAGTAAGATTTCTTTCCCAGCTTGTGAGAGGAAAGATTCAGCCCACCCATTTATCCTATGCTCAACTTTCTTACGAATCTCATCAAACACAGCCCGCTTAGAGTGCCCAAAATCCGGCTGTAAGCCTAGAAACTTCCCAAAACCATCTTTTTGATTAATCTGCATCATACTCGACAAGTGATTGCGCAACGATTGAGGGCAATTTGCACTAAAATAAAGTGAGCTCTTAGTGAAGTTTATCATCTGACCTGATCCCGCAGCATAACAATCTAGAACATCAAGTATCTCTAAAGCCTCTTCATCCCTCGCCCTACAGAACAACACCGAATCATCTGCAAACAGAAGGTGCGAAAATAGAAATCCCATCCCCGGCTGGCTGAACTCCATGAATCAAACCTGTGGCTGCTTTGGCCTGTAACAAAGCTGTCAATCCCTCAGAGCAGAAGAGAAATAAGAAGGGGGATAGAGGGTCCCCTTGACGGAGACCACGCTTCGGGGTAAAAGAACCACTCGGTTTCCCATTGATCAACACACTGCATGAGACCGTTGATATGCATTCATATACCCACTGACAGAACCTCTCATGGAAGCCAAGTTTTTTCATAATAGCAATCAAAAACCTCCACTCAACTCGATCATATGCTTTGGCCATATCCAACTTCAAAGCCATATCATATTGATCACCATTCTTCCTGCGGGTAAGAGTATGGAGCTCTTCGTGAACCACCAAGATATTATCGGAAATCTGCTGCCCTCCCACAAATGCCGACTGATACTCGCTTATGACATAAAACTCCCTTTAGACGATTAGTAATAACTTTGGAGATTATCTTGTAAGCAACATTGCACAATGATATTGGTCGAAACTCTGCCATCTTTCGTGGATTAGCGACCTTGGGAATTAAAACTATATGAGTATGGTTCAAGTGGCGTAGCATTCTTCCATGTTGAAAAAAATCCTTCACCATTGCAATCACATCGCCACCGACTACTTCCCAATGCATTTGGAAAAAATTACTCGTAAAACCATCAGGCCCCGGGGACTTGTTAGGATACATTTGGTACACGGCTTCTTCAATCTCACCACTGCTTACCGGTGATGTCAATTTGTTATTCAAGTGGACCCCAACCTTACATTGCACATTATCCAGAATGCCGCTAAAGTCCATGGGATTAGAAGACATGAATAAGTCCTTGAAATAATCAACAGCAAGCTCGCATACCCTCTGCTCTTCATCCCACCATACCCACCTGACTTTTTTGGTCAACATACCAAACTTGACCTGACTGGCCGGTTCGGTTTGATCGGGTGTTCGGGTTGGTATGCCCAGCCTTCCAATTTGTGTGTTGCTTTTTTGGGAGAAAAAGGGAAGAAAAAAGACCTACAGTTAAAAAAAGTATACGACGGAAAAAAAAAAATTAATTAAAAAGATATGTATCACGAGCTTCTCAATTTTGTCAACGAGAAAAGCCGGATCCGTGTCAAAAAAGCGGCCCCCCGAAATTCGGTAGCTATAATTGGTGCTTCATGAAGCTCCTTCATTTTTTTCCTTTAAAATTATAAAAAAGAATAAAAAATATATTATATAAAAAGCGGCCAGCATTCTCTGGTCAATCTGGTCTGTCAATCTCGTTCACCAACCTCGCAGCGCTGCCATTGAAGTAATCGAAGCCCCGAGAGAGCACTCCACAGAGCTCCACCACCAGAATCAAGTTCGCAGAGCAAATTGAGCTCGGAAGATTGCGGCGAGGATGAGTTCGAATTCTGTTGATTTGGTGGCGATGTTGGAGTCGGCGCTGGGGGTTTCGTTCGGGGGCTCGGTGACGGACACGGCGGTGGTGATCGCGACGACTTCAATTGCGGTGATAATTGGGGTGCTGGTGCTGGTGTGGAGGAGATCGTCGGATCGGGGGCGGGAGGTGAAGCAGTTGGTGGTGCCGAAGCCGCTGGCGGTGAAGGAGGAGGAGGACGAGTTTGAGGTTGGGTCGGGGAAGACTAGGGTCTCCATCTTCTACGGCACTCAGACTGGTACAGCCGAGGGCTTCGCTAAGGTGAAAAGGCTGTTTTGGTTTAAAGTTTAAAGTTTTGTGCTTTTTGATTTTTGGTGTTGAAATTCGATTTTTTGGTGTGGGATTGTTTGTGCTTGTGATGAAAGGAGTGACCTTTTTTGGGTTTTTGGGTTTCTGGGTTTCTGGCTTTGTTGTTGTTTATGAGATTGGTGGAGAAGATTTTCTGGGATATCAAATCAAGTAAGAAATGGAAATGCAATGCAGAGATTTTACTGACATGAGAATACGACAGTTAATATGTTTTCGGAGACAATGCAGGTCGGCTTTGCACTTCTGGTTTTCTTGACTTAAATGGATTAGCTTCATTTGCACTTAGGTTTAGGACCTACTATTTGGAGGGATCATGAATGTGACAATATGTTATTATACTGTTTTAAATCGTATGCAAGTAATTAGCAATGTGATCGTGTCTTGCTGGCCTGTATCGTGATGCTTAGATTCTGTTGAAAACTGTCAAAAGTTATCTGTGTATCTTCAGCTTAAGACGCGGTTGGTTAGTGATTTACGGTGCTCATTTGGGAGTCTTCTTACTTCCTAACTGATGTCTATTGATGATAACATAGGCTTTGGCAGAGGAAATCAAGGCAAGATATGAGAAAGCTGCTGTCAAAGTTATTGACCTGGTAAGTGGCGTGGATCATGGGACACATCCTCTTTCTATGGCATCTTTTTGAACACCCCCTAAGTTATGTTTGTTTGTGGTTGAATTAGGATGATTATGCCGAGGATGATGATATATATGCAGAGAAATTGAAGAAAGAGACTTTGACATTTTTTATGTTGGCCACGTAAGACATATAGATTCACCTGTACTGATATTATTTTTTCATCTATATATATGAATGGATCTCCTAAAAGCATAGTACAGCATTGAATACTTTTTCTCCTTGCTTTGTAGTTATGGAGATGGCGAGCCAACTGATAATGCGGCACGGTTCTACAAATGGTTTACGGAGGTTAGTAGTTACAGTGTAAACTTAGACTTGTGTAATAGTTTTAAGTCATATTGCAGGATTTCTATTGTTAGCAAATAATTTGGTATTTCATGGTTTTATCTCAGGGAGAAGATCGGGGTGGTTGGCTTTCACAGCTAAGATATGGTGTTTTTGGCCTGGGTAACCGGCAATATGAACATTTCAATAAGGTAAAACCCGTTCTGTATTTTTGTTGATTGATTCTATCCAAAGTTGCATCTTCTGACAGCACGCTCATTGAAACAGATAGCGAAAGTGGTTGATGATCGACTGGCTGATGAAGGTATAACTGCACTTGTTTTCTTTCTAATGTTGCTATTGAACGAATACTAATTTTTCTTGCGTACAGTAGCACTTCCATTTCCTTGTGAGTTAACGCCATGTATCGTGTTAGGTCATACTGAAAATTTGTATTCCAGGCGTTGCATGTAAAGACGGGTTCTCTTCACTGACTGCAATGTTCTTCTTTGTGAATTTTGTGTAAATACATATGATATTTGTTTGTGATTAAGTATATATAAAATATCTGGTAGCCAAGTCAAGATATTCTCGCTTCGTATTTTGTAAAGGAACGGGTTGCGAAATCAGATTGATGTTTCAATTCTTTTGTTTCTGCATCTCACTGTTCTTTTTTAGGTTATTCCATTCACCAACTCTGTTTATTCTCATTTAATTTGCCTATTTTGTGGTTGATGCAGGTGCAAAGCGTCTTGTTCCTGTTGGCTTAGGTGATGATGATCAATGCATTGAAGATGATTTTTCTGCTTGGTATGCTGCAGTGCTACTATCATATTTTCTCTTTTTTGTTGCTCCCTACTAAAATGGCATCTTAATTTTGGAATGCATTAGTATGGAATAATTTTTTTTTTTTTTTTTTTTTCTGTTGCATAAATTGTGTTATTTTGGTTCTTCTTTAGGAGGGAATTATTGTGGTCTGAGTTGGATCAAATACTCCGGGACGAAGATGATACAAATTCCACATCCACTCCATATACTGCTGTGATTCCAGAATATAGAGTTGTTATTCATGAGCCTAGTGGTGTTACCTCTTATGAGGATAATAACTTCAATACGCCAAATGGGAATACTTCTTTTGATATTCACCATCCTTGCAGGTACACCTAGATTAGCTATGCCCTCCGTCTCTAATAATTATTATGTCTTAGTGAAATTGGTGTAGTCTTTGGGTTATATTCTCCATCTCTCTCGTTTTTACTCTGTGGACTAAACTTTGTGTTTTTATTTTCTTAAAGAGTTAATGTTGCTGTTCAAAGAGAGCTTCATAAACCTGAGTCTGACCGGTCTTGCATCCATCTGGAATTTGATATCTCTGGAACTGGTATTACGTAAGTTCAGAAATGCAGCCACTATTTCTACTTAAAGATGATGGAAGTTGGTGTGATTCTTTACAGCTATCTACAATGTACAATAAAAACTTGCTGGTGGTGGTCTGTTTTGTATATTTGTGTAGTACAGTAGTGATATTCTTTGTCCATCTCTCATAAAGTTTGAGCTGGTCTTCAAAGGAAAATAAGTCTTTGTGTAGTGCAGATCTGTCATTGCACTAACTATCTATATATATGAATATCACCCACCAACCTTGCCAAACGAAAAGCAGTAGCTTGGGCTGTCTAGCTTTCTAAACTTCGTTTTAAATGGTCATGTTCTTCTCTCACTCTAGATCATGTTAGTATGTCAGCTGAAAAAGGTTTCTTCATGTTGTGAGTAATACGACAATGAGTAATACGACAATGAAACTTATCATCCATTTGTGTAGAAAATCTATTTTCTAGAGAAACTTGAATCATTTGGTGCCTAAGCCCAAAAGCAGAGTTCATACTCGAGCTCCTTTTTCTGAGTAAGATTAGATCGAAATGATGTATTTTGTTGTGCTGGCATTATTGACCTGATTTAGTTTGTTTGTCTCAGATATGAAACTGGAGATCACGTGGGGGTTTATGCCGATAATTGTGATGAAACAGTTGAAGAAGCTGCAAAGGTCTTGGGCCAACCTTTAGATTTGCTGTTCTCCATTCACACTGATAGTAGTGATGGCACACCTCGTGGAAGCTCATTGCCGCCACCTTTCCCTGGTCCTTGTACACTTCGAACTGCATTAGCACGTTATGCTGATCTCTTGAACCCACCTCGAAAGGTCATCTTCATGAGTTTTCCATTTCCTGTTTTATCCATTTGTTACTCGTTTTATTTGATTTTACTATTTAATGTCTTTCAAACTATTTGTACTGTCAGGCTGCTCTAAATGCATTGGCTGCACATGCCACTGAACCTAGTGAAGCAGAGAGGCTTAAGTTTTTATCATCACCTCAGGGGAAGGTTGGCAATATCATGCAAACTCCGTAACATTGTTTTTGTTCTTTTTCCACATCTCTATTTGTTCTTATATTTTAACTATACTCTTATGCTTTCTACTATCCAGGATGAGTACTCAAAATGGGTTGTTGGAAGCCAGAGAAGTCTTGTTGAGGTGATGGCTGAGTTCCCATCGGCGAAGCCTCCACTTGGTGTGTTTTTCGCTGCTGTAGCCCCTCGCTTACAGCCTCGTTACTATTCCATATCATCTTCACCAAGGTGATTGCCCTGTCCTGCTTATGGTAAGAAAATTACTTATGTAGAAACCTAATTGGTATTGTTGCTTTTAATAGATTTGCCCCCAATCGCGTCCATGTGACCTGTGCTTTAGTTTATGGACCAACTCCAACCGGCAGAATTCACAAAGGAGTGGCTTCATTCTGGATGAAGGTAATATCTAGTTGTGAATATGGCACCACTTTTTCTGTTCTTTGGTTTTTGAAATGCCAAAACTTAGGATTGATTCTCTCTAACACAGAACTGTGATGACTAATATCAGAATGCAGTTTCGCTGGAGAAAAGCAATAACTGTAGCCAAGCTCCTGTTTTCATTAGGCAATCTAATTTCAAGCTACCTGCTGATCATTCTGTCCCAATCATCATGGTGGGGCCTGGTACGGGCTTTGCACCTTTCCGAGGATTTCTACAGGTTTGAAATTGCATTGAAAACTCCGAGTTTGTGGGTTTGTTTGTGGAAAACTGAAAATAAAGTACCATTTCCCTCTTTCAGGAAAGGATGGCCCTTAAACAGGAGGGTGCTCAATTAGGTCCTGCAGTTCTCTTCTTTGGTTGTAGAAATCGTCGAATGGTAAATATTAGTACTCTATTCCTTTTGGAGTTTCTACTATCATAGAATACTATCTGCTTTGCAGATGAATTTCAAATGCTGTTCTTTGTTTTTTGTAGGATTTCATTTATGAAGATGAGTTAAATAATTTTGTGGAAGAAGGTGTGCTGTCAGAGTTAATTGTTGCATTCTCACGGGAGGGACCAACAAAGGAGTATGTTCAACATAAAATGAAGGAAAGGGTAAGTGCTTCTAAGAAGCAGAAAGCGGTTTCTGTTGTTAGATAGGTACCTTTTTAACTGACCAACAATGTTGGTATATACAGGCAGCATTCATGTGGGACTTAATATCACAAGGGGGATACTTTTATGTATGTGGTGATGCCAAAGGCATGGCTAGAGATGTTCATCGGACTTTGCATACCATTGTGCAGGAGCAGGTATTACTTTTTTCTCTCTCTGGCACGAGAAAAACTACTGATGCTGGTAGAGTCTTATGCAACTATCTCTTTCTCTTGCTGCAATTTTATGGTCTTCCAAGATCTCTGGAAATATCTATTTGATGTTGGAGACAAGATTTTACACCGAGTTATAAATTCGATTATTGGATTTGGTCATGTGGATCAGTGTTTTGTCCTGTCCTTGGTTTGGAGCATTGCGTTTACAGTATAAATTTTGTAAAGCTGCTCATCCGTTTTGTTTTGAGTTGGAAATTTCTGTAAATGAAGAGTGTTGTTTGATGACTTGTTTTCCCAGCTATATCTTGTCTTTTATCAAATAGACCATATTTACAAAATGGATCTGGCAAAATTTCAGGAAAAGGTGGACTCAACTAAGGCGGAGGCTGTAGTGAAACAACTCCAGATGGATGGACGGTACCTTAGGGATGTCTGGTGATGTTACGTTTGTTGCCTTGATCTGTTTTGTACCACCTTTCAGAACATTGGAATTATATATCTTCAAGGTCAGGTTTGAGCTGCCGGATATCTGCCACCTTCAAAGTTATGGCAGCAGATTCAGTCTATATATTGTGGGAAGCTGAAACCTGGTTTGCCTAAAAAGTTTTAGTAATTGGATCGATATCAGTCCATCTTTATTCTTTTCAATCTATCTATAATAGAAGAAGGGTAATTTAATTTTTAGGAAACGACATATTAGCTAGTTACGAAGTTCTCAGACAGATACACGTGAGAATGTAGATTATTTGGGATTTTGTTGTATGCATAATTTTAGTAAATTATGGGATTGGAATAAAGCTGAATTGCTACTTTTGGAATTTGGTCTTAATTTGGTTTCATGATTAATTCCCCCCCTCTTTTGGTTACATTGCTGATTCACCCTATATTTCTGTGACTATGATCCCTTGCCCATGGGTTTGATCTTGTAAAGAAAATTTGATTCACAGCTTCTTGCATACTGTGTTTTTTTTTGGGAGTTTATCTATCTCTACACACCTTTGGTATTTATGAATATTGAACTATCGATATGTCATCCGCAACCGCAAGGTTTGGATATCATTGTCAATACTATGGATAGCAATACAATTGCCACAACAATATTGGAATGGTGTTCGGTATTTACTAGATGGACATCTTTTGAGGAGAAGGCCTTTGCCGTGTTGGATTTTTCCGATAAAATGAACTTTCTTCTATACACATCAACACAGTACGAAGAGAGTTTTGGTTATCTTTGGATTCTTCCGATAGCAAAGTTCCTTGCGTCTACCGTCATTCTAAAGACCACATTCTGCTATTGATTTCTGAAATATGCATGGAGAATTTGTTTGTACATTGTACATATGTTCTAGTAACTCGCCATTGTTCTAGTCGTACTTTCTAACTACTCATGGACAATGTTTGAAATTGCGGTGAGACCATGACCTTCAACCGCCCTCACCATGTTTCCGGAGCATGAATGTATAAATACATTGCTTTCAACTGAAACAATTTAGCCAAGTGCAGCCATTTGAGACGCAGGGTTGATAAAAGGTTCAAGCTCCACCATTATGCCAATGTTTCCTGAAAGTGAAGACCAATATTGGATAACCAGCATTATAAGCAATCCACAAGTTCAGATACTCATCCCCAGAAGGACACAAATCACTAGGGGTGGGATCGAGCCGGGCCGGGCCGGGTTTTGGCTAGGACCGAAAAAAGCCCACTAGGGGTCGGGCCCTAGTTTTTTGGGACCGCTCGAGAGCCCATAGAAATCGGGCCGGGCCGGGTTTTGATAGCCTCGGGTTCGGGCCGGGCTCGGGCCGGACCGGGTAAAGCTCGACCAATTTTCACAGAAACTGTTTTTCTCCAGAAACAGCATCTGTTTTCACTGAAACAGCATCTGTTTCACCGAAACAGACCTTGTTTCACAATACAGAATCTGTTTTCACTAGAAACAGCCCCTGTTTCATAGAAACAGCATCTGTTTTTACCAGAAACAGCCCCTGTTTCACCAAAACAGACCCTGTTTCACAATACAGAACCTGTTTTCACCAGAAACAGCCACTGTTTCATAGAAACAGCATCTGTTTTCACCAGAAACAGCTCCTGTTTCACCAAAACAGACCTTGTTTCACAATACAGAACCTGTTTTCACCAGAAACAGCATCTGTTTTCACCAAAACAGACCTTGTTTCACAATACAGAACCTGTTTTCACCAGAAACAGCATCTGTTTTCACCAAAACAGACCTTGTTTCACAATATAGAACCTGTTTTCACCAAACCTATTTACTTTTAACATATTTTCATACAATACACCTAATAATCAACCACATAATAATCACCAAATTCATCACACAATTATTACAAATCTCTAAATACATCCAACATAAACAAGTCTAGGATCCAAAAACATATAACACTCCAAGCAAGCATAAACTAAACAAAATAAATAAGTACAACATTCTCAATAACACTCATGCTTCAGATGGCATTGTTGTTGAGCTCGTTCCAATTGAACTTGAGCTTGAAACTAGACTTCTTGGCTCCACCACAGGAACTTCTAATTGATTGAAACATGACAAAGTGAAGTTAATACCCAAAAAACTAAGTAATTGATTGAAAGATAAAGATTAATAAAATAAAGTCATACCATTTTCTGTTTCTTCGCATTCTTTGTAGATTTCCTCTTCTTCTTTAGTTGGCTCTTTGTAAAAATTGAACTCTTCGGCCTTGATCCAATCATTTGTACACACAAGTGCCTCCACCATCTTCGGAGTCAAAGAGGATCTAAAAGGATTCACCGTCCTCTCTCCCAAACTAAATGCATTTTCCGAAGCAACGGTGGAGCAAGGCATTGCCAATACATCCCTAGCAACCTTTGATAGGATTGGGTACTTCGATGCATTTACTTTCCACCACAGCAGCAAATGGAAAGAAAGATTGTTACCACCCTTACAAGGATCACACAAGTATGCATCAACTTCATTATTGATCTGAACGACTTGTTGAGCTTGTTGTTGTTGCAAGTAAGCTGCCCTCATTGCTGCTCTATCATCATCCTCAACAGATTGTCCCACGTTCCCTTCTTGAACTTGTTCAGTAGCTATGTTTTGAGGTGCCACAGGTTCAAAAGCTTTGTATGCTTCATAAAAGCGCATCAAAATTTGCTTCACCATAGCTGTGATGTCTTCAACTCTATCATTTGGTACCCCAATTTGTCCAAAAAGAACTTTTTGGTACCCCAATTTCCATCTAGGATCAAGAACATTACCAATAACAAACAAAACATTCACTTTCTCAAAAGAACCCCAATACTTGTCAAACTTAAATAACATTGAAGCTGCCACCCTTCTCAACGCAGGATTGTTGTGATCATTCATTGATTTCTCTATCGCAACTTGAATTGTAACCATCTCCTCAAACACAATATGAGCCGTAGGGGTCTTAAATGCACTAAGCCTCAAAGTGGCATCATAAAACTTCTTCAAGAAATGGACAAACGCCTTAGCACTTTCCCAATCATCTGCTAGAGGCGGCCCCTGCCTCAAATAAACCCCATTCTTGTCCTTGTCAAGAAAAAAAATCACTGTATGGCTTATGCTCTTCCGCCATCCTATCAAATACCTTAGAGAATTTCAACCCTGCTTCTAGCATTTTATAGGTAGAATTCCATCTAGTGCACACATCCATACCAACATTTACGGATTTATCAAACCCTTCAAGGATCGCAAACTTTCTAAAGCTCTCCCACCTTGCTGGCGAAGATTTGATATACTTAACTGCATTACGAATGCTAACAACCTCTTTACTTAACTCTGAGAGTCCATCTTGCACAATAAGGTTAAGGATATGGCAACAACACCTTACATGCAAGTAATCACCATCTAGCAGTAAAGTATTCAAGGACTTCATCCTCTTTATCATATAACCAACAGCAGTATCATTAGCAGATGCATTGTCAACTGTTATAGTGAATAACTTCTTGATCCCCCAAGAATTCAAACATTCCTCCACAACCCTCCCAATGTCATCACCCTTATGACTTGTAATTTGCGTAAAATTCAAAATCCTCTTATGAAAATTCCAATCATTATCGATAAAGTGAGCAGTGAGAACCATATAATTAATGTTCTGAATAGAAGTCCAAGTATCGGTGGTTATAGAAACTCTAAGATTATTATCTACTATCATAGGCATAATCTTGGCCTTTTCTAATTGAAACAAGTCCCACACACCACGAGTAACACTTTTCCTATTCATTGGTTTCCACTTAGGGTTTAAAGAATGAACAAATCTCCTAAACCCTCTACCATCCACATGAGAAAAAGGCAATTCATCTTCTATTATCATCCTCACGCATTCATAATCACTAACCTCTTTCTTGTATGAGTATGGCTTTGGTGAGCCCAAGGTGTCAACGGTGAGAAGCTGCTGTCCTTTCCCAACATTTTTGACCTCTAGTGGAGCTTTCAAACAATGCTTTTGAAGATGTCTCATAATCGTAGAAGTCCCGTTCCCATCACTAGCAGCAGCAAGCCTTTTCTTGCAATAATTATATCTTGCAGCCTCAATTACATCTTGGTCTCCCACTCTTTTTGTTATTTTCTCCATATGATTCCAAACCTCCGAGCCTTTTCTTTTTGTTGGCATAGGTGGGAGACTTCCAGTAGAGGCATGGTTAGTGCTTGAATTTCCATCTACTGAGGACATCTACAAAACATACAAACCAAAAGATATTGTAAACACTAAATGATATTAAATGATGTGTATTACATTCTCTATAGACCAATTTGTAACTTAGGAAAACACTAAATGATATTCAAGTGATAGCAACACAGCAACTGATATCAATTCGTGGCAATTACGTACTCAATCCTTTGAAGTCATTATATTTCCTTTAAAAACTTAAAATCAATACCCTTCAATACATAATTCAACATCCATATAGACCATATAATAGGAGAATGCTTTCGTTCTGAAGAAATTGAAAGAGACGTTAGTGAATTAGATCTAGGGTTATTAGGGGTAGGATAGAATGGATGCATTCTATTTTCACAAATGTACAACCCATACATTGTACCCAGTTAATATATGCCATGTGTACAAAATAATTATTTATTTATTAAATATACAAGTACTCGGGTTTTACCGGTCTGGGCCGGGTTTTCGGGCCGAGTTCGGTTCGGTTTCCGGGTTTTGGACCGGGTTTTCCCACCCCTACAAATCACAACTCTTTTGTTCTAAAGTTAACCCCACTCGTCATCCTACAACGAATTAAAAAGATGGGAAAATTGCACAAATACCACCTGAATTTTTCCACTTTTGTGCATTTACCACCCAGATTAAATTTTTTTACAATTCACCACCTGAACTCTTATGACATTTATAAAACACCACCTCCGTCTGATTTGTCATCCAATCTGCCTTTTTCGGTCACCGATTGACGACGACTCCAACTACAAAAAGTTCCCTCTCGACCTCAAGAATATATCCCCAAAGTTTTGGAGTCAAACCAAACGCAAAACTGAGCTGCCGGAGTTCTCGCCTCCGTCGCTAATTTTCCGGCCACTGTCTCCATTCGGAACCACCTGTACTAGCTTCCTAACATCCCCGAGTACACTCTCACGAAGTTTCAACCCCAAATCCCAAGCAGTTTGCCGCCGACGAACGAAAACGTTTTGATCTTTTTTTGCCAAAAACCGTCCGACAAACCTCCCTCCGTTCTACCTTTTCCGGGCACCGATTGCACAAATATAATCTTAAATAGTGGACCATGTGCCTCTCACATGCCGAGTTTAACAGCAGATTGGATGACAAACAGATGGAGGTGGTGTTTTGTAAATGTCACAAGAGTTCAGGTGGTGAATTGTAAAAAAATTTAGTTTAGGTGGTAAATGCACAAAAGTGGAAAAATTCAGGTGGTATTTGTGCAATTTTCCCTAAAAAGATTAATAGATGGTTGATTTGGACTTCCATGAGTTTGCGAAAAAGTTAGTTGAATCTATGCTAACCCAAAAGGCTGTTCATGATCTTTTTAAGGCACCTTCTCTCCACTCACTTTCTTTAACTGTCAGCCAAAACTACAGATCCAACAGAGTAAGAATAGAAAGGAACTTGAAATGCCCCTTAGTAAATGATGCATGACGTCAGCATAATGACAGAGGAGATCACTTACGCTACATAGGCTCAGCAGCATCACCAAAACTCACTATAGTGTTTTAGCAATGTACAGTACAGACAGATTACAGAAAGATGCATAAGATACTAGTATGTTTAAAGATAACGGTAGTGAGTAGTTTGGGGCCTAAGCAGATTGTATCAGTTACATAATCTTAAAAAACGATGAAATAATGTGCATATCTTCCTTGTTACAAAGGTCCTGACCCTTTACTATCTATAATCAGTGTAAATTTGAATGCAATCTGTTCAAGGTTAGTGTCAAAATCCACCCATTGAAATGAATACATTAACCAGAAAGAGAAAGATGAAATGAACAATATATGCAGACTGTTTTGATTCTACTAATTCAACAGGGAATTGCGTAAAAACCACAGCAAGCAGAAAGCGAATATGGGATACATGTTCTACATTTAGATTCTCACATCCCATCCCATCCAGCTTATCAACTACAAAAAGATAACAGATTAAAAAAGGTACTTAAACCCCATTAACCATTAACCCCAATCCTCACAAAACCCGTCATACTAGAAAACCCATTACCCAAGTTCACTTCTTTGAAACTCATGCTAAACAAATAACAATCAACAGAAACGGTCCAAAAAATTACCGATTGCACAACTCCAATGGATCCCTCAACTCTCTGATTTCATCCTCCAATATATTTTCATCCTCCATAAACTGAGCATGCGTCGTACTTTCAAGTATCTCAATCAGCACACAAACGCCTCTGTATTCACACTCGGAAAATTTCTGATACTCTATAATTCCACATCACAAGCGAGCAGCGACCTGCCGCCACAATGTGATGAAACATGTATGATACATTAAAACAATATGAATTTTCGATAACTTTATTGAAAAGATAAACAGTCATTGATAATATTTTAATAATTTTTCATTAAAATATTTGGTTATAGTTTACATTCTCAGTAATACAAATGAACTACGTGAAGATACATACGCTTATTATATAGCCTATAAGCTTCGTAATATGCATTTTTATATAATAATACGCGTTTTATACGCATGTAATATGCATTTTATATGCATATAAACGTCTTTTATACCGTGCAATACATGTTTATACGCATATAAATGCGTTTTTATACGAATGAAATACGCATTTTTATACGCGTTTATACACGTCACGTCTGATTGAAGCAAGCAATCCTAATGTATAAAAGAGTAGCGCCACAGTGTTTTCGTTCATTCGTTTCCTTCACACTCTCTCTACAATTTCCTTGAATTCTAATCGTCAGCAGCCAGTGGCGATGATGAGTCACTCAGACTATGGAATGCTTTTGGGGACCCTAAGCTGGCCAAAGCAGCTAGACGCCCCGAACCTTTTGCTGATTATCCTCGAATCCGTTAGATGAAAAAAAAAAAATGAGGATAGTCTGTTCTAATTCGCTTTTCTTTCTGGTGCAGGTTGCTGAAGGTCCTATCTTTTCTAGAGATGGTGCAGACGTTTATGTGGACTCAACTATTATTAGCTTCGCACGAGTGAGTACAATCCCTGACCCTGGTGTCTCTAATAGTTATCTTGTCTTTTTTGAGTTGTATATTTTCTTGTGGCACCTTCTACTGCTTTCCTCTCCGAACCATATAAAATCATCTCTCTGGTTTACTCTGTTTCTTTATTCGTTTCCAATCTTTGCTGTTTCATTTGGAGATTGTTGGCCATGCAACCTAAAAACTTCTGGTATCCTAAACTTGACAACACCAATTGTATTTTCTGAGTGTAATCCGAAAAACATGCAGAATTAAGAAATAGTTGCCTAAAAACTTAGCAACCTAGAATCTGCATCGACTGTGCTCAATGCCATGTGCCAATATATATTTTTTGGATGAGGACTTTTAGGTTAGATTGTAATGACTCTTGTCTGAAATTAATGTGTACATTGTTTGGAAGCTCCTTTTGGTGTTTTTGTTTTCTTCATGTTACATAAAGTTGGAACTATCTTCTCCAACTCATCTTCATTCTTATGGGATTATATAATTGTATTCTGAACCTGACAGCACATACATATATATGTTTCTTGTTTGTTTTATTGGTACTCTTATGTCCTGAGTAATGAAAGGAAAGGAAGAACTAGAATGGTCTGAATCGCAGAGACTATCATCAATTGTTTTGTTATCTGTTCTTCCATTTTTTTCCTCGTATATGATATTATGAATACTTTTTACTACAACCTATGTGGATGCTTTCTTTGATTTTTATGTTTAGAATTTAGGTGGATGTTGTCGGTAAGTCGTATAGGTAAGTCTCCAGATTTGTTAAGCTGAGTGCTTTTTCAAGTATCTGCATCCATAATCAACGTAAAAGCAATGCACATTTGCTTCAGTTCTATTCAAGTTCGCAGCAGGTATCTGGTATTATAATGCTTTAGAGTCTAATTTGTTATCTTTGCTTCTCTGGTATCTTAAACTTGATAATGCCAAAGGTTTTCCCTTTTTACCCTCTATGCCATGGATTTCACTGTTTCTCTGTATTGGGTTTAATGGGTTTTTCTTAAAATTTGAGTTGTTTGATTTTGTTGGTGAATTAGGGTTTAATGGGTTTATCTTGGAATTCGAGTTGTTTGATTTTTTTGTGAATTAGGGTTCAATGGGTTTGCATATGTGTGGTTAATGGAGGGCAGGTACCAGCTGACGACTGTACTGGCATTGCTGCAGGAAGTGGCGCAATGCCCAGAGGGGAAGAAGATGGACTGGAATCGGTTGGCGGCGGAGACTTCGACTGGGATTTCCGATGCCAAAGAGTATCGGATGCTCTGGCGTCATTTAGCTTATCGTCAACATCTCTCTGATACAATTGACACTGGGGACCAACCTTTGGTCAGTCTGTTTCCACCCTTTTCTCTCTTGAGTTTTGGTTTGTGATTCTTTTTACTTAGTTTTTAATTGATTAAAATGTAATCGAATTGTGTATGTTTACTTGTTGCTATTATAGGAATTAGAAATTAGCAAACTTGCTCTACAGACTTGATTGGAGAAAAGAAGAATATGAAGTACCTCTGATTGACAATACAGTAATAGTGGAAGAATAGTACCGTAATTTTTTTACTATTTTAATGGGCAGTTCCGAATGTAAGTGTTAAGCTTCTGAGAACAGATAACTGGTGTTTTGTAGCAACACAAGTCGTTTAGTGCATATTTGCTATTTAGAGCAGAGAACTAAGACAAGGACGTTCTGAGGTTTGAGTTCTGTTGCTTTTTCAAATAGTACTCATATGGATTAAATATAGTTTTTCTAGTTATAAGCTTGATAAAGCATGGTATCAACTTACAAAGGTAGTCCAGGAATGGTAGTGTTGGTCTAAGGTGGTTGCAGAAAAATATTGTTTAGAGACTATTTGGATTTAAAATTTGCATGCATGAGAACATTTTGTGTCAATTGTAATTACTCTTGTCTGAAATTAGTTTGTATTATGTTTCATATATTCTCTTGGTTTTTTTTCATGTTCTTGATTTCTTATGCGATTATATAATTGTTATCTGGAACTGACATGGCATATTTTATTTATTTATTTTTTTTTTTTGATGAAAGAAAATATATTAAAGAGAAAACCCTCTGGAACAACCAGAGCTTACAGAGTCAAATAAGAGAGCACTACGGGCAGACGGGGGAACTGAGTTCTGCCAAATATACATATTAGAAAGAGCATGACCATGATTAGCAATAGCATCTGCCACAAAATTGGCCTCTCTGAAAATATGATTCCAAGAGATGGAATCAAATTCTGAAGCCAGCCTATGAATATCACGAAGAATAGACCTGAGAGACCAAGGGGGAGCGCAAGCTTTCTGGATGCAGTCAATAACAAGCTTGGAATCCCCCTCGACTGATATCCGGGTATAACCATATTGGCGAGCAAACAGAAGGGCATCACGAAGGCCAAGGGCTTCAGTCATAGGGACCGTGACATGACCAACAGGCCGGGCACCAGCCAGAATAGGAGAACCATCTTCATTCCTGATTATGAAAATTGCAGCTGCACCTGAACTGGTGACCGAGCCATCAAAGTTTATCTTGAGAGTCGAAGAATCCGGCGGTTGCCACTTTATGTTGATGATAGAGTTGTTATGGCGAGGCCGGACATGTGAGTTGGCATCTAGAAACTCCTTACCAGCAGCAGAAGCAAGGTGAATGACACGGGAAATATGCGGGGTTTTATTCTGGAACACTAGTTTATTCCTAGCATCCCAAATCTGCCAACAAGTAAGAAGAATACTAGCAAGCAACTCATCAGAGACGGAAGGATCAGTAAAGACTTGGTGGAGCCAATCTTTGAACATAATAAGAGCATTGGATGTAGGCAGAGGGATATCAGTCATAGAAGACCAAACACCCTTAGCAAACTGACAATCAAAAAAGAGATGATCAGAAGTTTCAACATCAGCAGAGCAAAGCTGACAAGTAGAGTCAGTATGCGGGTAGAATCTACTTAATCTGTGCTTTGTTTGTAAACGGTCTCTCAGAAGTAACCAACTGAAAATCTTGACTTTTTGAGGAATATTCAAGGACCACATTTTCTTAATTGGCTTACAACTAGGATGATCTGGGCCCTTGGATTGGCACTAGGTAGCCGACTTAACAGAAAACCTGCCATTAGCAGTAAAACCCCAAATAAACTCATCCTCAGTAGGATTGAGGGGGAGGTATATACTGCAAATCTTATTAACTGTAGAAGCATCCAGAAAGGTGAGTAACTTGTGCCGATCCCAAGAGTTATCACAAATGAACTCACTTACGAGAACCTTGGTGTCCAAGGAGCTACGGTGAGCTTCAGGAATGAGCAAGATAAGTGGGAAATCAAAGGCCCAATTGAACAACCAAAAATTTATACTCAGGCCATTCCCCACAATCCATCTCATACCTTTTGAAAGAATAGGCCTGGACTGAAGAATACCCTTCCACGCCAAAGAGGATGTACTCGTAGGTTTAACATCAAAGAAGGAATGCTTCCTTAGATACTTAGCTTTGATCAACTGAACCCACCAGTTAGCCTCCTCAATCAAGATTTTCCATCCCAGTTTTGCTAAAGCGGCTTGATTATAGTCCTGTGCTTTACGAATACCTAAACCTCCTGAGCTCTTTGGTTTACAGACTTCTTTCCAAGCAACTGGAGGACGCTTTGTACTAGCTCCCCAGAAAAAATCTCTACTCTGATCATCAATATGTTTTGCAATCTTGGTAGGGCATTTGAAGCATGCCATAACATGGTTCGGCATACCAGAGAGGTTGGACTTAATCAGCGTGAGCTTACCAGCCCTAGATAGGGAATTTGCCTTCCAACCTGCTAATTTATTTTTAATGCGAAGAATCAAATCATTCGTATTTGCTGGATCCTTCCAAAAAATAATATTATGAATGCCTAAATACTTTCCAATAGTAGTCTTATGCTGAATATTGAGGATACTAACAATATCTTGTCTCACCTGGTTAGGGGAGTTGGCAGAAAAATAAAGAGAAGACTTATGAAAATTTATTCGTTGCCCAGAAGTAATAGCAAAATCATTAAGAATACCTAAGATAAGGCGAGCAGCTTTAGGAGACGACTTCGCAAAGATAAGACAATCATCAGCAAACATTAAAGTAGAAATTCTAATCCCTCCAGGAGAGGAGAGAATACCAACCTGGTTTCTTGGGGAGGAGGTAAGCTGATTTAATCTTCGAATAAATGGCTCCATACAGAGAATAAAGATATAAGGAGAGAGAGGGTCACCTTGTCTAATGCCTCTGCTTGGTCGGAAAAAACCATGGGATTCACCATTGATCATGATAGAGAAGGAAGTAGACGAGATACATTCCATAACCAAGGAGATCCACTGGTGGTGAAAGCCGAAACTCAAGAGAACACTTTTTATGAAATCCCAAGATAAATAATCATAAGCCTTCTCAAGGTCAAGTTTGATGGCCATTTCACCTAACCTTCCTTTCTTCCTATTAAAACCCGCAAATAACTCATGGGCTATTAAGATGTTATCCGTGATTGCTCTTTCCGAGGCAAAAGCCCCTTGGTTCTTAGAAATACACTTTTGAAGCAAAGGTTTTAATCTAGCACTAATTATCTTGGTTATAATTTTGTAGATCACATTACAAAGGCTTATGGGCCGAAAATGAGTAACCAACTCCGGGTTTTCAACTTTAGGAATAAGGGCGATGTTGGTATGATTAATGGCCCGGAGGCTGCTACCATTCTGGAAAAAATCCTTAACAATCCCACAAACTTGAGGTTGGAGAACCTCCCAGTAAGATTGAAAAAATATAGCATGTAAACCATCCGGGCCTGGGGCTTTTAACCCGCCGATGGACAATAACGCTTTGTGTATCTCCACATCAGACACCGGAGATAAAAGAGCTTGATTATCAGAGGCCTCAATGCAAGGGCTAAGCACGGAAAGGAACTCAAGCATAGATCCCTCACTACAATTAGAAGTACTAGTGAACCGACCTTTAAAATCACGAACAAAGATATCCTCCATGCCATTTTTCTTGTCCCACCAAAACCCTTGATCATCTTTGATTTTATTAATGGTATTTCGGCTTTTTCTAATCTTTGCTTGTGTTTGAAAAAATTTTGTATTCTTATCTCCCAATGAAAGCCAGTTAGCCCTAGCTTTTTGAGCCCAGAATACTTCTTCAGCTTTGTGGAGGTTTTCCAACGAAAGCCTCGTTTCCGCTTCTTTGGAAATCAGATAATGACTTTGAGGATTTGCCATGAGATTGTCTTGGTAATGATCAAGAAGGGATTGCTGATCTTTAATACTTTGGAATAGATTACCGAAAACATTTTTATTCCATTTCTTAGCAATCACTTTGAACGCATTTGTGCTGATAACAAACTTTTGTTGATCATTTCCAATTACTGGCTGGTTCCATGCTTTCTCAACAACCTGACGGAAATCCGGGTGAGAGATCCACATGGCTTCAAATCTAAATGGCTTTTCCTTAATTGATATTTCTTTATGGAGAGTAAGAATCATGGGACTATGATCAGAACCAAAGATAGGCAAATTTAGCAATCTTGCATTTGGAAATTGATTCCACCATAAATTGTTAACTAAAACCCGGTCAAGCCGTTCGAATAAAAGAGTATGGTCTTTGTGATTATTTGACCAAGTGAAAGGAACACCCACATATGGCAGAGAAATAAAGCCACCCGAGTGCAAAAACTGAGCAAAATTAACCATATGACTAGATGTATTGGAATCAACTCCACCTGCCCTTTCATGCGAGTTAAGAATACAATTAAAGTCACCCAAGACTACCCAATTGTGATCACCAGGATTAAGCCGAAGTATGTCATTCCAAAGCTGAAGTTGTAAGCTTTTTTGAGGATAAGCATAGACAAAAGTAGCAAAACAGGAGACCTTTCTAATGTTATCAAAGAACCTGCAGTGCAAAAAATGATCATGAAATTGAAGAACATCGATAGATACTACATTAGAATTCCACAATAATAGTAACCCTCCTGATCTACCAACAGGAGGAACTTCAAAAAACTTATCTAGAGCATGCCAGGAAAGAGCCTTAGAGGCTTTTGCAAAAACAGTTTTAGTCTCTAGAAGACACACCAAATTAAGATCAAAACAATTACATAACAACTTAAACTGAGACACTAGACCAGTCCGTCTAATGCCTCTCACATTCCAACACATCCAATTCATCAATTCACTTCGTCAAGGTTATAGTAGCTAGGCTCAACACCATCTTGCTCATCAAAAGTGCGCTTCCGAGAAAGCATAAATCATTGTTCCACTGAGAGAATGGCCTGCTCGCAGTAGCAGCCAAGCCAGTATTCTCAGCCTTGGAGATTCGACTTTGGACTTCCTGCATATTAGGCTCTGGGAGCTCCTGCTCACCCAACACAAGTTGGGGACAGGCAGAAGCAGTAGACTCAAGTAAGAGCACACTACAACTAGGCTTTATGCTTAACGGAAAGAATTTGGTAAAAGGATACTCAAGATTAGTAAACAAAGTTCTAGAAAGTAACCAACTAACTAGAACAGTAACAGAAAAAACCCCTTCATTCTCTTGAGCAGAGGAGAACCTAGTACAAGTAGGGGTCGCACGCCTAAGTAGTAAGGTAAAAAAGCGATCTAACTCTAAAACCCCTATACCCGTCCTAGGAAAAAACAAAGACCAAGAAAGTTGCGCACGAAGACAGAAGGCCAAGAACCAGGCCTTGAAGTTTTCAAGGTAAAGATCACCCACTAGCTTCAGGAACCAAACTTTCCCAGAAGGAAGAGAAAGCATACCACTACGAAAAGAAGTAAGAGACGTAGAGAACAAGTGTAACAGGTGCTCAATTGAAACCGAACTATTTGCGAGCATGAAAGGTTTGGGGTTCCAGCGGTCACGAGAAACCAGTCGGGGAAAAACCCCGAAGTCTCGAAAAGACAAACCACTGGAAAACCAACCAAGACTCAACAACACTGCTAAGCAAAGCCAAACCACACAAGCCACTACAATAAACAGACGAAACCTCAGAATAGTACAGAGAATCCAGCAGATAAATCTAGGCAAACCAAGGCTAGTAGTAGGCAACAAAAGGATTAATAGAAGAGCTAAGTATTTAAGCAACGAACCAAAAAGCTTCAATAAAAGGGATGCAATTAGAACACTTACAACCACCAAAGCTTGAAGAAAGTCTTGAAAGCGAGGAACTCGCCCGTACAACCAAACGCAAATTAACCACTGAAAAGGATACGCCCAAAATCGGCTTTGAACACTGAAATCAAGACCAAGAGTGCACAATATCAGCTCAACCCAGGACCTGGAAAAAACTCCTATAATCGACTTAATAGAATACTTCCAGAAGAGTTGCTTAAACAATTGGATCAGGTTGATGAAAAATAAACATGCATAAACTTCCGGCTTGAACTCCATCCAAGCCACATGGCATATTTTATGTTTTTCTTGTTTGGTCTATTGGTCTTATTTCCTGAGTAATGAAATGAAGAACTAGAGTTGTCTCAAGAACAGAAGATATAAACAAAGACCTTGTGGCTGCAGCTAAAATTGGCTCTGGCATGACAGCCCAGTTTTGTATGTTTGTGCATATCAAGATCTTTAATTTGTAGTTGCAAAAGTGGAGGAGGAACTTCTTTTCTTTTTTAGTGCTGCTAGAGCATATAAACTCTTTCATATCTAGAGAGCTCTTTGGTATAGAGAGAATTTTGGGTTTCTTCTCTCGGGAACCAACTTCATAGTAAGTCTACTGTAATTTAATAGATGTAGTGGATTACATTGTATCGTTTTCTGACAATGGAGGTTTCAATTGCAATTTTCACAATTTCCTCAATGAAATCAAATGCATTTTGCATGTATCCTTCTCTCTTCAAATATTTTTTTGTCTGTGTTTTCTAACTGATTTATGCCTTCTCTACTCTATCGAGGGTATGTACTGTCCATCTTCTCTCTTCAGCCTATCTCGGACTATATTTTTCGCATTTCATTTTTCCTTTTAAAATTTGAAGGCAATGACTAATTAATCAGAAGGTTGCAATTATTAGGTTTGCAGGTAAAGAAATGTATCTTCCTTTTGTATCTCAATTTAACTGAACAATTTATTATCTCCTCAAGTTCCATTGTACTAGCCTCTGGATAATTTAACTGAAGAATTTATCTTCCTTCTGGAAGCAACAATTGCTGCTAATCACCGAAGGTTCAGGAGCTTGAATGAATGATCTTAAGACTAATTTAAACTAAAATTTCATGTTATCTGACAACACAATTAAAACAAGGGAGATTATATCCACACCCATATTTTATTTCAACACACCCAATTTTCTCAAAACACCCTTCATATATTTTAATTAGTTTAAGTTTTCTCTTTGCACCCATTTTATATTCCAAAAAAGCCCTTAATCAAATAATGAATTTTTCTCCTTGCACCCATCACTACTCCAACCTATGCAAATTAATTTAACAATGTAAATTAACATGAAAATTTATAAGAAAATGAATTTATTTTCGCTGATTCAAGAACATGACACCGAAAAACCATCAAGATCAAGAAAATTCACGATATAAAGAAGCCAACACACTTTGCAAGTTCCAGTGTGGTGGTGGAACTCAAGTATATGAAGCTAATGCATCATTTTAACCAAAAACTCAAATATCAGATAATATAATCTGCTTACAATTGATTGAAATGATAAATATAAACCAAATTTTGATACAAATTTTCAATGAGTTCTATTGAAGGGTTGTGTTTGAGATGTTGGGTGTGGTGAGAAATATTTTATTTTATTTTAATCTTCTGGGTTTTAAGTGTAATTTTACATAAGAATAAAAAAGTAATTGAATAAGTCATATGAATGATGGGTGTAGGGAGAGAATTGTTGGGTGGGGATATAAATTCACTTAAAACAATAATGCTAGGAGACTTCACTCAAACAACACAATTCGGGGTCTCTTTAAGAGTTTAACAATCGTTTCGACTAGATCTCGTCTCTAAATACCTTAGAATCGAGTATTGAACTATTGATATGTCATCTATACTATGAATAGCAATCTAACTGCAAGGTGTGATATGTCCTAGTACAGATGGAAAGTGAGCTATACAACGTTACGATTTTCACTTCGGTTATTTGAAACTACATCTGCACTAGAGATTTTGGACATTTGCCGGTTTTTTTCCTACCCAAAGACAGCAAAAGACAAAAAAAAATAATTAGGAAAGTGAAAATAAAAGCTCATCAACTCCCACTCTTTCCTTCTTCCGCCATGTATTGCTTCTTCGTCGAGTCTTGGTCTTCTCTTTTCTCTCTCTACCAAATACCCCCAAGTGATTCTCTCTGCTAAAACCCTTTCTAGGGTTTAGGGTTTTGGTTAGTCTGTTTCTACCCTTTTCTCTCTTGAGTTCTGGTTTATGATTATTTTTACTTAGTATTTTTAATTGATTAAAATGTAATCGCATTGTGTATGTTTACTTGTTGCTATCATAGGAATTAGAATGTAGCAAACTTGCTTTATAGACTTGATCGGAGAAAAGAAGAATTTGACGAACCTCTGATTGACAATACAGTAATCGTGGAAGAATGGTACAGTAACTTTTATTATTTTAATGGGAGTTCAAAATGTAAAGGGTTAAGCTTCTGAGAACAAATAACAGGTGTTTTGTAGCAACATAAGTCGTTTAGTATATATTTGCTATTTAGAGCAGAGAACTTAGACAATGAGGTTCTGGAGGTTTGAGTTCTGTTGTTTCAGTAACTGGATATAGAATATTGTGTTGGTTGACCATCCAATAATATCCTGTTCAATGACCACACATATTTGACCTTGTGAAAAAATTGACTTCTCCTTAATTACTGTAACTGAGTTATTGCAAACATATATATATATATATATATATATATATATATATATATATACTATTCTTTGATATTATGCTGAACAAGGTTGTACAGTTTTTTTCAAAGCTATGTGAGTCAGTATGCGGTATATTGTCTGTTTCCACTCCTCAGACTTAACATAATACGTTTAGATATTCGTATTCCATATTCTGAATGATGTTAAGTATTGCTGGCAGGATGATGAGAGCGACTTAGAATATGAACTGGAAGCATTTCCTGCCGTTAGTGGTGAAGCTTCAACGGAAGCTGCAGCATGTGTGAAGGTATTTCAGAACTCCCACATGGACCCTTGTATGGAGTGTGCCATGTCTGATGTTTTGTTGACTTTGATCAGGGCCCTGGATGGGGTGTCATGTCTGGTGATTTGTTAAATTTCCTTAGGCCTCCTTTGGATGGAGTGATTCCACATCTCGAGATTCATAACATTGATAAAATTGAAGTTGGTCAGCTGCTAGAAAACAATTGAGTCTCAAGCAATTCCTTGGCCATAGCTTTTTCAAATAGTATTCAGATGGATTAAATATAGGATTTCTAGTTATAAGATTGATAAAGCATGGTATCACCTTATAGAGGTAGTCCAGGAATGTTAGTGTTGGTCTAAGGTGGCTGCAGAAAAATATTGTACCTCTATCTAATTTATGCGTGTCTCGCCATCAAAAAACAGGGGCATATTTGAATCAAGAGAATAATATATACTCTCATTCGGAATAGGATAGATAACTGGCCCTAAGTTTGATCATGTGGTGGGTTGGGGTAAAAGTTGATGGATTTTGTGAGAGAGAGATAAAAGGAATAAATCGGAACTAGCTTCCAAGAAAAAAATGGCTAGCTGAATTGTCTTGGTAGTTACCACGACATGGAACTTATGCTTGTACTGAAAGACTTCTCTGAAGTTGTAAAGCTTGGTTTCCTATAATTATGAAACTGCTTTTAAATCATTGGGTTACTAGCTAGGGAACTTGTCCGCAGTTAATAGACTAAATGAACAGTGAACTGTGCAGGCTGGGAATCCAATGGCAGTTTATTGTGTTGTGAACAGCGTATATGGGGTTTCACATAACTAGGGTCTAAGAGCGTTTCCAAAGCGCCAACAAAGGCGGGTGCAAAGGAGCGGAAAACGTGTGGTGGCCCGCCGGAAATCGACCCTCACACCAAAAAGCCGTTTCCACCGCAGAGGGGCGGGGCGGCCACTATTCACAGAGGGAGGGTCGCTGGGTCGGGGCAAAGGGGCGGTTTCTTGCCCCAGTACTGTTCGGCGATGGGCGCTGGTGCAGGTGATGTCAGCCATGACGTCACCGCCCACTCGGACGCGGTTTATTTTTTTTAATGCTGGCGCGTGTATTACACGCGCCAGACTCGCGCGTGAAAATTCGGAAGAACCCAACGGCTCTATTTGCTGACGTCAGCCCTGCTGACGTCAGCACCAACGGCTATAAACGGCAGGTTTTGCTCCCGCGTGACACGTGGCATCCTCCTGGCCATCGATCTCCAGATCGGACGGCCAAGGTTTATTCAGCCAAAAAATCCCGAAAAAATATAGGAAAAAAATTGAAAAATTTGTAAGAAAATTTTCCATAAATACCCAATCAGTTTTTTGCATTTACCACAACAATTCTTTAGAAATTCTCTCTCCCTCTTATATCTATCTTACATTTGTGTAAATCTTTTAGTTACAAAATGTCGGCACCCGATTCTGCGACTTGGTCAAAGGAGGAAAACATCCATTTGTGTGAAGCTTGGTGGGTAACTTGTCATGATCCAATTACCGGCAATAAGGTAAAGGTAGATTCAATATGGAGTAAGATCACGGAGGAATTTGACAAGCGGTGTGGCGGAACATCCCGCACTCTAGTAGGTATTCAAACTCATTGGAAACGTTTGGTCATACATTTCAATGCTTGGCAGTATGCTATTAAAGAAGCACACAGCATTGTACCACCAAGTGGTTCAAATGCACAAGCTTTGGTAATTTTTTGATCCTTGTCATTTATATAAAAAAATTTATTTATCTTTATATATTTGTCTAAGTTTGCATGATTTTTTTTTTTTGGTAGCAAGATGTCATACAAGCATTTTACAAAGCCAAGGTACCAACCACTAAGAATTTCACCAACCATCATTTATGGGATATTGTGAAGTATAGCCATCGCTTTAAACTTGTGGCAAATACACCGGTCGTTATGCACACCCCAGAAGACACGCCCGATGAAGATTCCCTAGTTCTGGAGAATTTATCTGATGATGACACCCCCATTCGGATAACAAGGCCTCAAGGGAGAAAAGCGGCCAAGGAAGCAAGAGCGGCAAGGAAGAAAACTCCCACTGAGACAACAAGATTCTTTGAGCAAATTGTACAACAAGGTGCAATTTCCATTCAAGAGAACAAGGAAAGAGAAGCGGACAGAAAGGCGGAACTCCAACAAAAAATGGATAAAATTGCCAAGGATAATCAAGCTACGCAAGATTTTCAAACTATGTCAATGGATAAAATTGCCAAGGATAATCAAGCAAGGCAAGATTTTCAAACTATGTCAATGGATACATCCAAGTTTTCTCCCCTAACTGCCAAATATTGGAAGGCAAAACGTAGAGACGTCATGAGGAGAGAATTGTTTCCAGTTGATGATCCCGAGCTAGGTGGAGGGTCAAGCGCTGGCAGAAGTAATGAAACCCCGTACTACCCAGAGCAACCTTGGATTAATGATGTTGAAAAATAAGTTGGATTGTATCGGTTATTATTTTGGTTTTAATTTTATGTAATGGTTTGTTTGAGATTTTAAATAAAAGTTGATGTATTTTTTGATTGGATGTCAATGAATTATATAAGTCCTAAATTTATTTATCATTTTTTTTTATTTTGGTGAATACTGATCGCCCCTTGCCCCTACCCTCATGGATGGAACGAAAAATAAAAGGCAGGGGCAATTCGGGTGGGTCCCACATGAATAGTACCCGCTCTTGGGGCAAAAAACTTGCCCCTTGCACCCGCACCTATGGGTGGAAATGCTCTAATATTTCTACTGAAAAAGGGCCTTGTATTAGTTGTAATTTGTCTTCTCTGCATAGATTTCAACTTTTTCATTTTGTTGTAACTTATGGTCCATGCCAAGGAGCCAAGAGGGCTGAACATGAAAACTTATTTAGTTGTTCCAATCATAAAAGGCTGCTGTATCATGGTGTACATTCTTGGTGTGTCTTGATCTGTATTTGGTGAATCTGGCTGTAGTTTGTGCGCAACATACATGTGAAGATACATATATAGCATTAATATTGTGAGGGGTTAGGGTTGAGAGAGGGTTCACTCTTGGGCAGCTTCTCCTTGGAATTTAGGACATGCTCTTTGCAATCTATTTTATTTTCAAATTGGTATTTATCTATTCATTAATGTTATATGTCTCTTTTCCGGTCCTCTGCTGTTCTTGAGTATATGCCTCTCTCGGACTTATTTAACATATGGTCTATGATGATGGCTTTTACTATATGCTCTGCTACCCGTAAGTAAGGTCAACTCATAATACATCAGAGCCTAAAACTATGTACTGTATACACTATTTGGAAATTTTGTCTTTTTTCAACCGTCCTATCATCAATTTCTATAGTGTATTTCCATAAGCGATTGGTATATCGTGTATAGGAGGAACAATTTCTGTAACTTTTCTCCGATTATTTTTGTCTAGATATGCAAGCTTTTTGAGGTACTGTTTCAATTCCTGATCTTCCCGATACAATTGTCTCTTGTTCCAGGTTGTAATGGGGCTCCATTGCTTCCACTGCTTTACATAGCTACCAATCTGTTTTTCAACTTATCATTGCTGAATGTAGTAAAAATTTCCTCGACGGTTGTTGCTTCTCTCGTTGTAATGTTGTCAGGTTGTCATTCTTTCCTGCTTGTAGGTTTGGCTAGAAGTGGTTAATATATATATATATATATATATATATAGCTATGGCCCATAGACATCACGACTTATGTTGACATATTCTATGTTTTTGAATGTCTTTGCTAAGATCTCTCATTTGATGTTGCAGTGCCTATATCAATTTACGTGCCTTCCCTTCATTGCCGTATCTGGAAGGGGGTGCAACTGTGAGCCCTTTTTTCCTCTTCGGTAGTGCGATTCTTGTGTTGGGTCTTATTCTGTACAGTAAACCCCAGATTGCCCATTACTCGTTCATCATTCGGACAGATGTGCCTCTTACTTCAGTGTTGTTGCATATTACGGTGGCATGTTTGTTTTAGTGTCATACCTTTAAATAGTACAAGCGTAGAAGTTTATGAGTTGAACTTTGACAAACAAAATCAAGCCTAAAACAATTTGGAACTATCAAAGCTTTATAAAGTTAGTTACAAGTGCATATCAAAGCTCAACTTCGACTTATTGGGCTTGTTTGGCAGATGCTTTTGCAGTGTCAAAAGTACTTTTGAAATTTTAGAAACACATGCTAGATGATTTTCATTTGAGCAAAAATACTTTAAAATAGATCAGAATGGTTTTGTGTGCATAACTTGTTCTGGTTAATTGAAAAACACTTTTGGCAAAAGCACCTATGATATGCTTTCTAAAAAATCAACAGCGCTTTTGACACTGAAAAAGCACTTGCCAAACGGACACAAAATTCGAACGAGCCTATAATTTTATTTTACCGCACTTATTCCTTTTTTCCCAATAAAACGGAGATTAAACTTGTGAAAAGTCAAATATGCTATGATCTATTGGTAAAAACACACTTTGGATGGAGTACGAAATTAATAATACAAAGAAAATGGGAGAAAAGTATTTTTAAATCCACGATGGGCCCAACAGATCATATCTAATTCAGAGAAGGGTTCCTAATTGGAGAAAGGTTCTCAAGGGAAGGGCACGTGGAAATAGTCCCAACTAGTAGAGTCCTTAATTCATCAAAAAAAAAAAAAAGTAGTGTCCTTAATGTAAGGTAAGTTCATACCGCATGTCCACATTGCAAGGAAATATCTAATTCTTTAACGCCTCTCTCGACTGCGAAATTCAAACCTAATAAGTAAATTCAATTTATTTGATATTGGGTCATTCATTTGGATGCTGGCCGTTGTTTTTCGTTTCGAAGCCATCATATATTGAAAACCTAGGGAGTCTTTCTCAGAGCTATAAGTATACACCTTCCTAGTGACTAGAATCTTCAATTAACGCCTAAACCAAACCCAAAAAGTAAATTCGAATTAAGATTGTACCCAAACAGATCAAACCCTGAGCAATTTAACATACTTGAGAATTTGAGATGGCTGCAGCGGCCTGCAGTGTTGAAGCACGAGCTACGGAGGCAGGGAAGGGATATGGAAATGCACAGGCCGGGTGATACATAGAGGGTACAACGGTTATCCCTGGTCTTTTTTTTTTAATAGTGATGATTATCTTTGCCAATTATCCAATTTGATTAATCTCAGAAATTTCAAGGAGCGTCAGTACGAATTCCCGGCACCACCAAATTAGCGGTCAATCTGATTTTTGATTTGATAAGGTAGTACAAATTCAACGAGAGCCGGTTTCTGATTAATTTCATCTTGTTAGTCAATGATTATCACATACATTATAAATTTTATAAATTAATAGCATATGGATTACTAAATTTTATTAATTTCTCGAGCTATTAATTTATAAAAGGAAAAATTACATTTTGATACTACTTGAAGATCAAAATACCCAAAAACACTACTACACTTTAAACATTACAATATATTACTACTTTGACACATGTTGATATATAATTGGGTTGTACACTTTACTAACAACTTTTAACTCCACGCGCGCTGCAAAATACGCTCAATCTCTTCTTCGACTTCCCTGCTCCGTAATCCACGCGAGAAATCTCCATACAAACTTCAAAACACTCTTTTACCCATAACTTTCTCATCCGGACTCTGTTTGACACGAAATCAATTGGGTTGGATTCGTCTCGTCGCCCTCTTTCCATAGACACCAAGATTGTAACCCCAGACCTACTGTAGAGAGATATTAGAACCGCAACATCTTTACGTTTTCCGGTGAGATTCTCCGATTCCGGCGACAAATGGGACGAACCACCACCCAAAACTTCATCCTCTCATCATTCTAGACACAGCCCAACCAATATTGAGCTTTAGTTTGTAGTGGATCATCGCCGGTGAGCCTCAAATATTGGTTGAAACTTTCCGGTGAATTTCCGGCGAGTTTCCGGCCAAGGTAATCTTTAAAACTAGTCTAGAAAGCTTTGTTGGGTTGTTTAGATGAAGATTGATATAAAAATCATATCAATTGATGGTGAATCAATACAGCTATTCTTTCTCCTTCATTTTGAAGGACTTCCTTCAATTTGAAGGATCACATCCTTCAATTTGAAGGAAGTGCTCCTTCAGATCTGCAAGAAACTGTCCATCAGATTTTTGAAGGAGCACTTCCTTCAATTTGAAGGATCACATCCTATAATTTGAAGGATCACATCCTTCAATTTGAAGGAAGTGCTCCTTCATATCTGCAAGAAACTGTCCTTCATATTTTGAAGGAGCACTTCCTTCAATTTGAAGGATCACATCCTTCAATTTGAAGGAGCACATCCTTCAATTTGAAGGAAGCGCTCCTTCAGATCTGCAAGAACCTGTCCTTCAGATTTTTAAATGATCACATCTTTCAGATTTTGGAGGACTTCCTTCATTTTGAAGGAACACTTCCTTCATTTTGAAGGAAGTCCTCATTCCCCACAAACTTCAAAACACTATTTTACCCATAACTTTCTCATCCGAACTCCGTTTGACACGAAATCAATTGGGTTGGATTCGTCTCGTCGCCCTCTTTCCATAGACACCAAGATTGTAACCCCAGACCCACTGTAGAGAGAGACCGAAGCAGCAACATCTTCATGTTTTTTGGTGAGGCGCGTGAATCTCAAGCTCGCGTGAGTTGTAGTGGGCTTTTTAGTGTATTTTTGGGAAAGTAGTAGTATTTTGTAATAATTTTATTGTGGTAGTGTTTTTGGGAATAATAAAAGTGTGATAATAGTTTTTGGGTAGAAGCCCTTTATAAAAAGAGGTCTACAAACGGTAAAAAATGATTTGTACGGTACTTTTGAATTTTCTTAGCGTAAATGATACTAATATAGTGGTTTTAAGCTTACTTGATATCATTCACAACATGGCAGGATATTCTCAACATGAAGTTGAAGTTGAAGTTGAAGTTCTGAGCGATTAGCTACTGGAGCTCATCACAACTCCCTTTTGGCAAAAGAAAGCATTGCATCGCATAGGTGGGCAGGGATTGGGCCACTACTTTCACCAACACTTATCTTCCCGCGCCACTAAGGAGCTTCCCTTTCCAACTATTTAGGCGTTTCCATAGCTTCTCCTTAATAAACGAAAACGTCCAACAAAGTTGGGGAGCCCCAAGTATCGCTCATGATGATCAACTCTTTTAACACCAAAGAACAGAGCTATTGAATCTTGTTGCCAGTCCCTTAAGTTAGCATTGAATGCTATACAACTTTTTTGATAATTAATGGATTGGCCTGACGCCATCGCATAGACATCAAGTATGTGCTGGACCACCGCACACTCCTCTAGTCTTGCCTTAGCAAATATAAAACTGTCATCAGCAAACAGTAAATGATGAATTTTTCGAAGTTGCTGGGCGACTGAGATACCACTAATCCGACCCAAACTCTCATGTCGTGCGATCAAAGAGGATAAACCCTCCACACAGAGAAGAAATAGATAGGGCGACAAACGGTCGCCTTGCCTCAATCCTCTAGACGAAACTATATAACCCTTCACCTCACCATTCACCAAGAAAGAATAAGTCACAGAGGAGACACAAGCCATCACAATCCTAATCCAAGACCAAGCAAACCCTAATCTCTCCAGCACTGCCTCCAAAAATCGCCACTCAGACGCGATCATAAGCCTTACTAAGATCCAATTTGAGAGCTAGGAGCCCATCTTTGCCACTACGTTTATTGTGTACTTAGTGCCCTATCTTTGTAGCAATCAAGGAATTATCAGAGATGAGATGGCCTTGCACAAATGCACTTTGATGCTGAGAAATGATACAATCCAAGAAGCCCTTCAACCTATTCGCTAGCACCTTCTCCCCAATCTTATAAATCACATTACAGAGCCTTATCGGCCGTAAGTGCGTCATATCCTCGACCACTTTTACTTTTGGTATCAAAACCACATGAGTGAAACAAATCTCCTTAAGAAAATTCCCAGTAGATAAGAAATTCGTCACTGCTGCAACTACATCATCAACTACCAAATCCCAGTATTTTTGATAAAACAGTGGGGACATACCGTCGGGTCCTGGACCTTTTGATGGGTGCATTTGGAAAAGAGCCCCTTTGATTTCCTCCGCAGAATATGGCCTTAACAACTCATCATTCATAGCCTGAGTAACCCGAGGAGAGATCACCTCTAACACTTCCTCCAATGCATTTTGTAGGACTCCCTGCGAACGGAAGATACTGGAGAAATAATCGAGCACAAAATCATCAATACCTTTTGGCGAGTCACGCCACACCCCATCCGACCCTCTCAACCCCTTAATTGTGTTCTTCTGTGTTCGAATCGACGCACGTTAGTGCAAGAACCTAGTGTTCTTGTCACCCTCCCTCAACCAGAGAGTGCGTGACCTCTGCCTCCCGTACACCTCCTCCCTATGTAACAAAGAATCCAACGTAGTTCTCAACTCCGCGCGAGTTGCCATGTTTGGACCCGATGAAGCTTGAGCAAGAACCTCTCCCGATTTGCTCCGAACCACCCAATCTCTTTGGAAATAGACCCAAAGGTTTCACCTTGCCATTTAAGCAGAGCTACCCGAGTAGCTTTGATGTGTGTGCATACATTCTGACAATGGTCATTATCCACACGGTTTACCCAACAATCCGCAATCACCTTCGCACATGACTCATCCTACGCCCACATTTCCTCACACCGAAATCGGCGCCTAAGGTGCCGGTTACCCCCACCAGATCGCCTAACCTCCACCATTATTGGAAGATCATAGGACTTGGACGGGTCCAGTTGCAGGACCCTGGACCGTGGGAACAACTCCGATAATTCCCTTGTAGCAAAATCCCAATCAAGCCGACACCAAACCCCATTTGTCTGATTATCATCCCAAGTAAAGTCCGCCCCAGTGTAACCCAATTCCACCAAATTACACTCATTGATCGCCTGCTTGAAATCCTCCATCTGTCTCTCCACCCTTAGAAGCCCTCCCTTTTTCTCAAAGATAATGAGAACCTCATTGAAATCCCCCACACAAAGCCACGGCTAGCTACCCCTAGACGCCAGATCTGACAGTAGGGCCCACAAACGATATATGTCTCCTCTCGCCGAAAACCCATAAAAACCTGTCAAACGCCAAACCCCTGCACTACCCTCCCCACTGCACAGTACATCAATATGATTGAGGGAAGAAGACAGAACCTTCACCTCTACTTTATCATTCCACAATAGATTTAAACCACCGGCCCGACCCACACTACTCACTGCACAAATATTGCTGAAGCCCATCGATATCTTCCTTAACTCCATCTACGTCTGTGAATATTTGGTTTTGCAAAGAAAGAAAATTGTGGGGTGTTGTTGTTGAATGATATCCAATAAAGCTTGAACTGAACAAGGGTCCCTCCAACCAATTTGGCAATTCCAACTTAAGCAAATCATCGGGTAATAACTCCTATTAATTTTGGAAGCAGCCAAAGACAAAAGCACCGAAGGTAGATCTACCAGAATAAAAGCAGAAATGTAGATCTGATTAAAAGGGAAAGAAACACGATAGAAGGAAAGGTTATAGAGAAAATAGAGGCCGACGGAAGATAGGAAAGAAAGGTGGAATGGATTAAAAAGAAAAGTCATTCAGATCTAGATAGGATACAAACAAAATCGCCATAAAGAAGGTGAAGAGAAAGTAGTTGGGAAATGAATTACCATTCAGATCTAGAGAGGAAACAAGCAAAATCACCATAAAAAAGGTGAAGAGAAGGTAGTTGGGTAATCAATCACCAGATTGGTGAAGATGAAACATCCACAAAAGGGAGAGAACTCTCACAAAGGGAGAGATCAACAAATTTTAACAAAAGTTTGTGCATGAAGGAACCACTTGGTGCATGCACAAGTGACTTTTTTTTTTTTCTTTTCTGCAAATGAACTCTTTATTTCAACAAAAAGGAGCAAACCATACCATATCATTGCATGAAACAAAATTTAATGCAGCCGAAGAGAGTGCAACAAACCAAGATTTGGACCCTAATATATAAAATAAACTATTGCAAATCAATCAGGCAAAGACCCATACATCAATCAGCCGTTAAATGAATGCAAGCAAAACTATTTCATAAAAAAAAAAAAAAAACCAATCAAACAAATAATCGAGATTAGTAAATCCTCACCCTAACAATGACAATAATATCTTGGAGAGGGACTCTTGGGTACCAAGAAGGGATGCGATTCTCCCTTGTCAATATGTCTCTCGATTTAGCCCCTTCTCCGGAGTGTTCTCCCCGCATGGTGTTGCCGCCACAAATGAGATGCGATTCTCCCTTGTCAATCTGTCTCTCGATTCAGCCATCTTTCAACATTCAAATCAAAATCAAACAGAGATCGCCAATTGTTAATACGTACAGCATACATCGACAGGAGGTGTGCGGGCTTAAGTGGTCACCCTCAGGCTTGCATTTAGCAAGAGGAGGAGATGACATCCTCGTAAATGTATGGGACAAAAGATCGGCAGCTCCCACCCAATGGCTTCACAAGTTCGACGGCCATACAGCTGCTGTCAGAGCCCTTGCTTGGTGCCCTTTTGAGGACAATCTGCTAGCTTCTGGTGGTGGTGACCTAGACGGGTGCATAAAGTTTTGGCACACTCGCACTGGTGCATGCCTCAACTCCGTCGACACTGGCTCTGCAGTCTGCTCTCTGTTGTGGAACAACAATCAAAGGGAGTTGCTTAGCTCCCATGGGCCTACTCAGAATCAGCCTACTCAAAATCAGCTCACTCAAAATCAGCTGACTCTGTGGAAGTACCCATCTATGAGTAAAATTGCAGAGCCCAAATGGTTGCACAGTCGCGTAAGCAGCCGGTGGCGATGATGAGTTACTAAGCCTATGGAATGCTTTTGGGGACCCTAAGCTGGCCAAAGCAGCTAGACGCTCCGAACCTTTTGCTGATTATCCTCGAATCCGTTAGATGAGATAGTCTGTTCTAATTCGCTTTTCTTTCTGGTGCAGGTTGCTGAAGGTCCTATCTTTTCTAGAGATGGTGCAGACGTTTATGTGGACTCAACTATTATTAGCTTCGCACGAGTGAGTATAATCCCTGACCTTGGTGTCTCTAATAGTTATCTTGTCTTTTTTGAGTTGTATATTTTCTTGTGGCACCTTCTACTGCTTTCCTCTCAGAACCATATAAAATCATCTCTCTGGTTTACTCCGTTTCTTTATTCGTTTCCAATCTTTGCTGTTTCATTTGGAGATTGTTGGCCATGCAGCCTAAAACTTCTGGTATCCTAAACTTGACAACGCCAATTGTATTTTCTGAGTGTTATCTGAAAAATATGCAGAATTTAGAAATAGTTGCCTAAAAACATAGCAACTTAGAATCTGCATCGACTGTGCTCAATGCCATGCCAATATATATTTTTTGGATGAGAACTTTTAGGTTAGATTGTAATGACTCTTGTCTGAAATTAATGTGTACATTGTTTGGTAGCTCATTTTGGTGTTTTTGTTTTCTTCATGTTACATAAAGTTGGAACTATCTTCTCCAGCTCATCTTGATTGCTATGGGATTCTATAATTGTATTCTGGATCTGACAGCACATATATATCTGTTTCTTGTTTGTTTTATTGGTACTCTTATGTCATGAGTAATGAAATGAAAGGAAAGGAAGAACTAGAATGGTCTGAATCGCAGAGATTATCATCAATTGTTTTGTTATATGTTCTTCCATTTTTTTCTCGTATCTGATATTATGAATACTTTTTACTACAACCAATGTGGATGCTTTCTTTGATTTTTATATTTAGAGTTTAGGTGGATGTTGTCGGTAAGTCGTATAGGTAAGTCTCCAGATTTGTTAAGCTGAGTGCGTTTTCAAGTATCTGCATCCATAATCAACGTAAAAGCAATGCACATTTGCTTCAGTTCTATTCAAGTTCGCAGCGGGTATCTGGTATTATAATGCTTTAGCTTCTAATTTGTTATGATTGAGGGAAGAAGACAGAACCTTCACCTCTACCTCATCATTCCACAATAGACTTAAACCACCGGCCCGACCCACACTACTCACTGCACAAATATTGCTGAAGCCCATCGATATCTTCTTTAACTCCATCTATGTCTGCGAACATTTGGTTTTGCAAAGAAAGAAAATTGTGGGGTGTTGTTGTTGAATGATATCCAATAAAACTTGAACTGAACAAGGGTCCCAGATTGGTGAAGATGAAACATCCACAAAAGGGAGAGAACTCTCACAAGGGGAGAGATCAACAACTTTTAACAAAAGTTTGTGCAAGAAGGAACCACTTGGTGCATGCACAAGTGACTTTTTTTTTTTTTTCAACAAAATGGAGCAAACCATTTAACCCATATCATTGCATGAAACAAAATTTAATGCAGCCGAAGAGAGTGCAACCAACCAAGATTTGGACCCTAATATATAAAATGAACTATTGCAAATCAATCAGATAAAGACCCATACATCAATTAGCCGTTAAATAAATGTAAGCAAAACTATTTCATAAAAAAAAAAAAAAAAAAAAAAACAATCAAACAAATAATCGAGATTAGTAAATCCTCACCCTAATAACAACAGTAATATCTTGGAGAGGGACTCTTGGGTACCAAGAAGGGATGCGATTCTCCCCTGTCAATCTGTCTCTCGATTCAGCCCCTTCTTCGGAGAGTTCTTCCCGCCTAGTGTTGCCGCCACAAATGAGATGCGATTCTCCCTTTCAATCTGTCTCTCGATTCAGCCATCTTTCAACATTCAAATCAAAATCAAACAGAGATCTAGGGTTTGAAAATGAAAATGAAATTTAGCCCAAAAACGCATAAAATTCACGACCCAAATTACCACTTCATCGGAATTGACAATTTACTTGAAGAAGAAGTGAAATTTCGCTATGGTTTTGGAGATTTTTTCGCTGTGGACGAGATGTGTTTGAATGTTGAAAAACAGGGGATTATAGACCGGATGGCGAAATTTCAAAAGGCGAATCCCATTTGTCTGATTATCATCCCAAGTAAAGTCCTCCCCACTGTAACCCAAATCCACCAAATTACACTCATCGATCGCCTGCCTGAAATCCTCCATCTCTCTCTCCATCCTTTGAAGCCCTCCCCCTTTCTCAAAGATGTTGAGAACCTCATTGAAATCCCTCACACAAAGCCACGGCTATCTACCCCTAGACCCCAGATCTGATAGTAGGGCCCACAAACGATATCTGTCTCCTCTCGCCGAAAACCCATAAAAATCCGTCAAACGCCAACCCCCTGCACTACCCTCCCCGCTGCACAGTACATCAATATGATTGAGGGAATAAGATAGAACCTTCACCTCATCATTCCACAATAAACTTAAACCACTGGCCCCACCCACACTACTCACTACACAAATATTGCTGAAGCCCATCGATATCTCTATCTTCGGTTGTGAACGTTTGGTTTCGCAAAGAAAGACAATTGTGGGGTGTTGTTGTTGAATGATATCCAATGAACTAAACAAGGGTCCCCCAACCCATTTGGCAATTCCAACTTAAGCAATTCATCGTGTAATAACTCATATTAATCTTGGAAGCAGCCAAAGACAAAAGCACCGATGGTAGATCTACCAGAATAAAAGCAGAAATGTAGATCTGATTAAAAGGGAAAGAAATACTATAGAAGGAAAGGGTATAGAGAAAATAGAGGTCAAGGGAAGCTAGGAAAGAAAGGTGGAATGGATTAAAAAGAAAAGTCATTCAGATCTAGATAGGATACAAACAAAATCGCCATAAAGAAGGTGAAGAGAAGGTAGTTGGGAAATGAATCACCATTCAGATCTATATAGGAAACAAGCAAAATCACCATAAAGAAGGTGAAGAGAAGGTAGTTGGGTATAAATCACCAGATTCGTGAAGATGAAACATCCACAAAAGGGAGAGAGCTCTCACAAGCGGAGAGATTAACAACTTTTCATAACAAAAGTTTTTGCAAAAATGAACCAATTGGTGCATGCACAAGTCACTTTTTTTTTTTCTTTTTTCTACAAACTAACTCTTTATTTCAAGAAAATGGAGCAAACCATTTAACCCATATCATTGCATGAAACAAAATTTAATGCAGCCCAAGTGGACGCAGCAAACCAAGATTTGGACCCTAATATACAAAATGAACTATTGCAAATCAATCAAATAAAGAGCCAATCAGCCGTTAAATGAATGCAAGCAAAACTCTTTCATAAAAAAAAAAAAAAAAAAAAAAAAAAAAAAAAAAAACCAATCAAACAAATAATCGAGATTAGTAATTGTCACCCTAACAACAATAGTAATATCTTGGAGAGGGACTCTTGGGTACCAAGAAGGGATGCAATTCTCCCCTGTCAATCTGTCTTTCGATTCAGCCCCTTCTTCGGAGAGTTCTCCCCGCCTGGTGTTGCCGCCAAAACCCAGATGCTGTTCTCCCATGTGAGTCTTTCTCTCGATTTAGCCATCTTTCCACAGTCAAATCGAATCAAACAGAGATTTAGGGTTCGAAATGAAAATGAAATTTAGCCCACAAACGCAAAAAATTCGCGACCCAGAGTAAAATTTCTAGCTTAGAGTAAAATTTAGCCCATGGGAGGGAGGGAAACATGATTCCACTTAAGAGTGAAATTTCTAGCTTAGATCATTCTGTAAATTGAAATGACATATTTGTATACGTGTGTTTTTAATTTTAATTTTATTTTTTGAGAAGGTGTGTTTTTAATTTTAAGACTTAACACATTCATTTTGAAAAATTATTGCAATGCAATTAGAGGACTTTGATTGTACTTTTCTTTTTGCTGCACACATGTTTATCAGCTCTTCTTCACTCGTAGCACAATCCATTGCCAATACAAGATTAATAGGATCATCCTGACTCCAACGTAGCCTATGGTTGACTACTTTTCGAGAAGCTCATTTTCCACCTAGTCCACCTCGTTTCTTTTTTTTTTTTTTTTATGTAGCTTTTGAATTGAAGCTATTGCAGCTTTGATTCACCAAAGTGGACGGAGACTCTCACCAAAGTAGATTAGGTAGGTTATGTTGGGTTTTGGTATCGTGATATGTGTTTGCTGAATTGTATACATAATGTATAAAGGGAAGGCTTAAGGGTTTTTTTTTTTTTTTTTGGTGATAACCCTTTGCATATGTCTAAGAATTCGACTCGAAAGATAATAAAAAGCAAGTTCTAACTGAACATGGCTCTCTATGTTCTCTCTCATATATATATATATATATGGGTCCGGATCAAGGGACATCCTTTTTAGGTAAACATCATTTCTCATCCGTTGGATCGGACCCATTGTCAATGGATCCCACAAAAATTTGCAAAATCAATGAATAAGAAATGATATTTACCTAAAAAGAATATCCCTTGATCCTTACTCTATATATATGTTTAATAATGTATATATATACATATATATATGTTTGATATTGTGAAGTGTTGGGTTCATTAGCTATTCGTAAAGGAACATGAAAAAGGATTATTGTTGAACCGTTTAATGAAGGTATATTAGAGGAACGCCTAGGGAGGTGGTGATGAAAGTTAAAGGTTGAAAAGGAATGAATGACAGTAAATGGAATAGACTCGAGAGGTGGGGTCTATTGAAAGGTATTGCTTTTAGGGAAGGCGCCCCCTACCAGTCACGAAGATGCCTCCCATGTAAGTACTCTAAGGAAAGTAAAAAGGAGAAACTAATTTAGGAAAGGTTTTCCTCGCTCGGTTTATTAAGAAAAAGTTAGAAGGGCAATGTTTGGATTCTTCGTTACATAAAGTGTTAAAGCATAACTTTGCAACATGGTTGAATGTTTCTTGATTTTTTTTTTTGTAACGATCCCTTACTGATCTTCGCTCACATAGTCCCCTTTGTGAGTTTTAGGTGAAACTGTGGAGTAGGCGATGATGATTGGCAAGTGGCAGCCGCCCCTAATAAAGTGTCGAGTCTTTAATCATCTTTCTTTCTTTTTAGTTTCCTTCCTGTGTAATAAAGCGTGGTTGCATCATTTCCTTCCTTAAGACTTTGTTTGGAGTTGGACTTTGAATATGTTTGTTTTTATTATAATAAAGGCGTTAAATGCTTTCTTATATTTAGCTTGAGGCTATCTTTTAATTGGTTAAAGTGGTTCTGTCGTGGTTTGTTTTCCTTGGGTGTTACATTAGATGCATGTTAGGATTATCGTAAATTTTCCTTACCTTAGGGACTCAGTTGAGATTATTCAAGCTTCTAGGGACCAAAGTTGTAAAAACAAAAAAGCCTGTGGGAGATGTAACGGCCAGGATAGGGTCGCGTAATTAATACAATGAATGGAGGGTCCAGATTACATTGAGAAAATGCGTAGCGTCAGACTAACGCCGTGTCCTAACGAGTGGAGGGATCTGACGGTCCTGATGAGATTGCGTAATTAATACGATGATATGGAAGGTCTAGATTAGTATGAGAAAACGCGTGGCGTCAGATTAACGTCGTACTCCAAGGCTATAAAAGAGTAGGCTCCTCGCAGTGTTTCGTTCATTCATTTCCCCCACAGTCAAGCCGACCCCTCTTTGTTTTTATTTCATCATGGTCCCCATACTATCTATCTCCTTTTATACGTGGATGATATTGTTGTTACAAGCAGTGACCCTCGTCCTCTTCAGAGTTTCATTGATGCTCTCGGCCGCGGTTTTGACATCAAAGATCTCGGCCCCCTCTCCTATTTTCTTGGCCTGCAAGTCACACCTCACAATGGTTCTCTTCACATTGGTCAACTTAAATATGCCCATGATCTCCTTGTCAAACACGACATGCTTCTTAGTAAACATGTTGCCACTCCCTTGGCAGCAAAGTCCTCACCAACGTTGACGGCATTCCTCTGACCAATCTCACCGAATTTCGTGAAATTGTTGGCGGCTTGCATTATCTCACAATCACTCGTCCCGATATTGCTTTTTCTGTCAACAATGTTGCCCAATGTATAAGTGCCCCATGTGACACTCATCTAATTGCAACTAAGCGTATCCTTATGTACCTATTCCGATGTTGATTGGGCTGGATGCCCCACCTCACGCAGCTCCACTACCGGTTACCTTGTATATTTGGGATCCAATCTTATCTCTTGGTGCTCGAAAAAGCAACCCACTGTCGCCCGCTCAAGCGCAGAATCCGAATATCAGTCCCTTGCTCATGCCGCCGCTGAAACCACGTGGCTTTGCTACTTACTTCATGAACTTGGCGTCTGTCAACAATTTCCTGTTCTCTTGTATTGTGACAACCTAAGTGCTACCTACATGGCTGTCAATCCCGTTTTTCATGCTCGTACTATCATTTTGTTCGGGAAAAAGTCGCAATTGGCAACCATCGTGTATGCTTTGTTCCTTCGATTGATCAGGCGGCTGATTTTCTTACCAAGGGTGTCTATACTCATCGTCATCTCCTTCTTCGCAACAAACTGGTTCGTCCTGGACCGCCCAGTTTGAGGGGGGCTGTTAGAGATATCCTTGGGTCAATGCAATTCTCATCCGATTGCCCATCACTCACGGCATAGTTATCTGATAGGATCAATTATAATCAATTGTTGTTATCCTTATTTGGTAGCAAGTCTTCTACTTGCCGTATATTACATCTGATTGTAGACTATATATCATTGTATTATTTGTGATATCAATACAAGGGAAAACATTTCTAGTACTACTTTATCTTTACATTTAGAATAGAAGTTTCTTGCTATGGGCAGTCTTCCATCGAAGAAGGCATAGAAGTAGTAGCCAAAGGACCAAGAAGAGGACAACGAGGGAAATGGACATTTTTTTAATGATTTAAATTTTATGTCAATTGTGGATGGTGATTCTGTCCTTGTTGTCCGTACCTTTTTATATGTCCTCTTAATCAAATGGCAAACTAGGGATTGGTTTTCTGGCCTCAAACTAGTTGCATATCATTTTTGTACTAGTCATTTAGTCTAAATTTTGGAGACTAAACTCAGAACTTGTAATTAATTGATTGGTTATCTATTATAGTACTGATGTATCATAGAAAAACCTATGAACAAATAAAACTGAAATAATAGTTGAAGAAGGGGAGGGCCAACTCCGGGAAAGTAATTGTGGTTCGGAGTTGGGGAGGAAGGGGATTCTCTGTTCCAACATCCATGTTCCATTCTATTGCATAGGAAATACTTTGATTTTTTGAATTTTCTTTCTTCAATATTTTATTTTTTAAATTTAATTTAATTGATGAATCCTGTTTTCCAATAGGAGTGGAACATAAATGTTGGAACAAAGGATCTCCCTCCGTTAGGGAGGGAGTTTGATTAGGCGTTGGCAGTGGTGACGAGTTCTTCATTTTCAATTTTTCTATTTTGTGTTTTTGAATTGAGGGTAAAATCAGAATTGTTGGGGTGATTCCACAAGTTTATTGTAAATAAAACTTTCCAAAATTAATTTTAAGTTTGATGAATATTTCGCTACTCACAACTCTCTAACCTGATTTCCGCATTTTGGTCATCATCAACCATCTGGATGTACAATTCACTCAGCGTCCCTACACGTACAATGACAACACTAAGGCTGCGTTTGGCATTGCTTTCGCGAAAGCGCTTATGGCCCGAAAGTACTTTCGCGAAAGTTTTCGGTAAAAAAAAGCGTTTGGTAAACGCAAACGAAAGTATTTTCGGGCCATAAGCGCTTTCGTGAAAGCAGATTATCAAAAGCAGGCCAGGGGTAGCTTTCAAAAGCAGCTTTCATTTGGGACACGCGTGTCATTTTTAGATTTCTGAATGAAATTTTTTTTCTTCCAATTTTAGCCTTCTCAAACATTTTAATTTACAAAAAAAACCCTAATCCCCAAAACTCCTTCAAAGCCGCCAACTTCTGAAAAACTCTCGACCTCCATTCTCCTCCAACCTCTGCCAAAAATCCCGAACAGTCGCCGCCGCCTCGCCGAGCAGTTGTCGCCACCGCCTAGCCGAGAAGCCATCGCCGCGCTGAACCCACAAGCCGTCGTCGAGTCTTGCAATCGCCGCCGCCGAACCCACAAGCCGTTGCTGCCGCCAAATCCACACGCCGGCGCCGCCGCCGAACTCACAAACCCAGAAGCCGTCGCCGATTCGTGAAGGTAAAATTGATTTCCTATCTGTTCATTTGCATAAATGAAATTGAATTATGGATTTTCGGATTTGGTTGTATTGTTTTGGTATTCGGGAAGTTTGGGTTATATGGATCTATAGTTGCTTGCTTGAAATTAATTGTAACTTTGCTAGTGTTTGTTAGTGTAGTTTGGGTTGTGCTGTTCATTTGCATAAACTGCCGATTTTGATCTTAATTAGGATATATATATATATTGCATTTCTGCATAAGGATTGCATAAATGCAATATGCAAAAATGAAATTTTGCAAATACCATTATGTAGGCGAAAGAAACTGTCGTCTATGTTAAATGCGAAAACACGGAGGAGACTGTTCAAAAACACGGAAGACACAGTTTCGCTCTTTTTCGTTCGCTCTCGCTCGATCTCACTCTCAGTCTTCCCTCTTTTTCTGCAAAACCTAGGTTAGTTCTCTGCCCCTATCTTCCACAGATCTGGAAGCGTAAGGTCACGCTGGCGATGGAGCGTAAGCTTACGCTTGGTCTTCGCATCCTCCAAGTGATGCTCTCCGTCCGAACCCTTGGTCGCTGCTTCTCTCCGCTCAATCTCCGCTTGGAAAACTCCAGATCGCCTCTTCTCCAAGCCGCGCGACTTTGGTCACCTCCTCCCTCGACGACCTTCAACTTCGCCGACCGCCATTCTTTATGCAAAACCCAAGATCTCTACGAAAGCTGCCACCAAATTGCTCAAGAGGATGTGGGTGAAGGAGATGGAGGCGCGGCTGAAAGGGATTTCAATCCTTCGCCGACCCTGTGTGAGGTAATTAGGTAATTACAAGTTTGACTCTCAATTCAGTAAGTGGGTGTTTCGATTAGGGTTTTGAATGAAAATTGGGCTTCAAATTCAAATTGGGGGTTTCAATTTGTGTTTTTGGCTTTAAACTTGGGACATGAGTTGGAGTTTCTGAATTGTATTGAGGCTTGTGTTTCAAATTTAGGTTTAGATTTAGGGCTTAGCAGGCTTTGGATTGCTTTGGATTTTGGGTGCAATTTCATGTGAAAGATACGATCTTGACGTCTGTTTTTGGTTTTGTTTGATGGGTTTTGCTTAGTCTTTGTGATGGCGTTGCCAGTGCAGAAAATTTTTGTGAGTTGAGTATTTGGCCATTGGATTGCTTGGTATCACGATTTAGAGAATCCTTTTTAGATTCTGAGTTTGAATCAATGTAGCTGGACTTCTTTTGGGTTTGGGTTCAGGGGTTCTACTCAAACTTTATGATGGTGTTGCCAATACCGTAAAGTTTGTATCTTTTTTGTGAGCATTGATGGGGTTGCTTGAAGTTATATGATTGCGAAAAAACCTTTTAATGTTCTCTGAAAATCGGTTTTCTGGATGATTGTTTTAGCCTGGTCAAATTAGCAGGCATTGAGTGAATTTGTTTTTAAGGATGAGATTTGTGAATTCGAGTCCCGGTTTCTGTTTTGAGTGAATTTCTCACTGAATTCTACTACTTTTTCATTCACAGATAATGATGATGCACTCAGGCTCCAGCTCAAGGACGTTAGATTAGAGTTTTCATGGCCAATTTGATGCTCGTTTTTACTTGTCCTGGAGCTCTTCTGCTCTGCCCTCCTCTCTGATCACAACTCCCACGCAACAAGCAAAACCCATCTGCTGTTTCTTCTCCATTTTGCTCCAAACTCATCTGCTCAGGTTACCCATCTCTCAGTTTTTTCTGGGTTGGTTTAGTTCTTCAATCTTGTTTGTATAATGTGCTTGAATTATGCAAAGCTGATTTCTTTTCTGTTTTTGGAATTTTCTGCCATGGATTTGTATAAGTTGGGTTACTTTAATTGTGGTTTCATGGTTTTTTTTTCTCTTTTCTTGTTGTGATTTTGGTAGAGGGTATTTGATTTTCGTTCATGTGTGAAATATAACTTCTGGGTCATTGGAATTTCTGAAGGATTTTGGTGTCTTGGAATGGTGTGTATGGGAAATTTGGATCTTTATATGCTTGTTTTGCTTTTCCTTTTTCCAATGTGTGTATCTTGATCTTGGTGGTAATTTGGTAGTGTTACGCCTTCGGATTAGACACTAAAGTTATCTTTCTAGGATACATATAGTTGCTAGCTTTAATCTTCAAATGGAAAGCCAAGTTCTGGATCTTGGAAATGATTTTGCAGGATACACAACATAGTTTGTACTCTTGTTAAACTGGTAATGTTTGAGTATCATTTAGGACTTCTGTTTACAGTAATTCAATTGGTTCTTGCCTCTTTGCCCTTTCTTGTCATTTTAGTGGGGATCAATCAAGTGTCAATGAGACGTTCGTTTGCTACTTATCATGCCTCCTTTTAAATTATACCCTTTTGTGTGTTTTAGTGTCTATTACCATCCCAACCAAATCTATTGCATCTGCCATGGAGAATAACAGTTTCCTGTGTAGCAATCTTTTTGATTATTTTAGTTCTTTGCCTTGGCCACATTTTTTGTTATCCAACTGTAGCAACAATGCCAGACAAAATAACTGCTGAAGATCTTTTGAGCAACATTGTGGCCACATTTTCTGAAGGTAGTTCAAGACAGAACTCCGAGTCGATTTTTGGGGAAGAGACATCGGAATCAGTCACTTCTCAGTTCAACCGGCTGTTTGGATGGCAGAAACCTGTCCACCACATATTGGGTGGAGGAAAATGTACTTTTTCTGTTTCATCACATGCAATGAGCTCTTTTTTAATGCAATTAGAAGTTTTTGCTTCCATGAAGTGTCCTATAAATTGTTGTTTTCTTGTTAATGTTTATAAATCTTCATTTGAGAAAGCAGTAGAATAGTGCATTATGTTTCCATGGTTGCAGCACCATCCCTATACCTACAGATGCGGCTGTTCATAGTCAGGGCAATCATGATGACTTCACCGGTCTAAAAGTTGAAATTGCTATTCCGGATCCTATTCCAAGTTACTGGATAGAAAATATTTAGTATTTGGTCCTATGTATGATTTTCTGTAAATTGCATTTGGGTATGAAATTATCTTGCTTGTGCTTCTAGTGTTATTGTGCTTTGGTTATGTCCCCTAGGCTGATGTTCGTCGTCTACACTGCCTGCACTGGGCATATCAGGTGTTCTTGAAGCCAATTCTACAAATCCAGAGGTTGTTTCTTGTCTATGTTCAAATCATATATTTCTGTAGAATCAAATTGGTAATGCTGTGTTTTGTTAGTTCTTGTTATTTTTGTCTGGCTGGAGAGCCTATTGGCAATGCTGGTTCACTTTTTTTGTTTGGTTTAGTAAGTTAAGATATCTTGTTTCTGCTGCTATATTGACCTATGTACTACTTTTTGTTCTTCTATTCTACTTTTTGTCATTGCCAATTTCTGTATCTTCTAATGTGTGCCTTTCTATTGGTGTCTTTTGTCTTCTGACCGCTTTTCTGTTTATATCTGCTATGCCTGCAGATATCTCCATGGTTAGTATTCCCATCTGTGTGTTTGTCAAGACTAGTACTAGTATGAGAATTGTTAAGTAATTGACAGTCTAGATCTTTATTGTAGGTCTTGGCTTGAGGAAGTGCATCAATTCTTCACCCTTGGACCAGCAGAACAATCTTGGTCTTCGGTATTCCAGTTATTCGTATTGTATGCCAGTGATTGTTAATCATTCAATTATGTACTTAAAATTACTATATGCTTATGTTGACCCTAATTTCCACGTAAGGAAACCTTACTTTCTTGAATGCGCGGGCGTGCCACCAATAGCACCGCAATGGTCTATTGGACTTGAATGTGGATGATTGCGCGTCTTTGACCTCTCGCCAAACGATTGTGCTAGACAGGGGACATGCAAGAGTAAGTCTAGACTAGAGTTCTTTTTTGCCTTTGGGCGATAAAGGACTTTATTAAAATTCAAAGTGCTACAACGATAGTCAAGGACTAGAATCCTTATTGAATTGAAGTACAAAGCAAATGAAAGTAAAGATAAATACAACCGGGATGCGCGTCGGCTGCTTGTGAAAGAGAACTAGATCGGCCTAGTCTCTGCGTCGTCGTAGGAGCCTGATACTCGTGATCGGCTTATGCGTCCGGAAGCGATACTCGTGATCGTCCCTTGGAAGTCCGGTACTCGTGACCTTTCTTCTGCGTCGGTGCCTTGCGGCGAAATCTGGGTGCCTTGCGGCGGAATCTGGTGCCTTGCGGCTAAATCTTTTTAGGGATTTGTGTTTGAGGGATCGGGGATCCTTGACTTGATGCAGGACCCTTGCTTATATAGTGAACACTTCGTGGACCGGGCTCTGACTTGGGCGGCAAGCAATTCTTCTCCCAATTGAAGTCTACTTTCTCTTCTTCCGAAATTCTTCCTAAGCTGGGTTTACTTGAGAATCCTCCTTGATTTGAACTTGATCTCCTTCGGCCCATGGGAAATACTTTCCCAATCTCTGACTGAAATTCCTTGATTCTCACGGATAACAATTGGTCTCTTGCTTGATGTGGGACTTGCATTAATCTTTCCTGATTCTCTCTTGATTTAGCCACTAATAGGCTTTTCACCTTTATGCACATAGGCCCAACTCTCTTTCTTGGCCTTTTTGCACAAAACGGGTCCAAACATAGCCCCCTAGTTTCCATGAATTGAGTGAAATTTATGGGAACTATAGTCACAAACGAGTTTCTTTGAGTAGCAGCCGAATTGCTCCGATGAACAAGGTGAGGACTTTGAAAGTAACAGCCACAATCGGCCACTGGAGGCCTTTGATGCGAGACTAGTTGTCACAGGACTCATAATGGAAGTTTAATCACGATCAGCCACTAGAGGCCACTGGTTTAACGCAGACCTTGCGTGAAATCTCACCTTATTTAATGCAGAATACCATCATGAGCTGAGAACAAAAGAGATGTCAAAGTCTGCAACTCTTTTCCTGACAGAGAAACGCAAACTGAAGTGGAAGATTTCTGATATGATCACGGAGAACAGAGTCTTGAAGAAGCATCTTAGAGTCTGAATTACTGCGGCAGATTAGACTGAGGAAATCCAACTCAAGTAGGCCACCCTAAGTTGTTTCTGGTCTGCACTCGTAGGCCACTGTCAAATCTTCCACTTCAAATCGTTCACTTCAGATCTTCCACTTCAAATTCAGCAGGCAGTCTAAAAAACTTGTAATGTTGGCTTCAAAGAATATTGTCATGATTATGAGGTCATAATAATCGGCCACCTGGGCGCATGAACAGACCACATAGGAGGACACATGGAAGGCCTTATGATGGACACATTGAAAGCCACATGAATTGGCTACATACTGACACCACATGGTAGGCCACTTAATGGCCTGGCATGCCTGACACTACTTGGTGGTCCATGATGTGTCAGTTGGCCACCAATAAAGCATTGTTAATTAATATGCCCATTTCAATAAAAATCATTGATGCAATCACACTCAAATAGCCACCACGTGCTCTCTTTCAATGCAATTATGCTATCTCAAACTAGCAAAGCCTTTAAATATACTGCAGTGTAAAAAACCATAAACTGGCTCTGACCTTACTGGCATGATGCTTGGCACTTAGCTTGAATATCATATTGAGATAATAATTCCATCTGGAGGTCTATTGCTGAATAATATATCAATTCTAGAAAGAAATAGGCCACTCTAGGCCCCTTAGCTTGGGCTCAGACATCTCACCATTGGAATGATAAGAATAACTCTGTCAAGAGGATTTGTGATAATTCGCGCACTAAACCAATATGCCAATCCCTTCTCTTCACTGATTTATGACGAAGCAAATAATGTGATCCAAGAAGGAAATTGCCACATACTGGCATTTAGCTTCAGAAAAGCAAACCAACTTGTTTGTGACCGATTCTTGGATACTTGGATCTTCATGCACCATTATATTTAGGACGTTAAGTTGCGAACAATTAGCCCCCAAGTCTGCTACCAGTCACCACCTCAGCCCTCATAATTTCCATGAATTGAGAGAAAATTCATGGAAACTACAGTCACGAAAAAGCTCTTCAAGTAAGCCACTAGTTGGCCGCTATCTTGTGCATGAACATCTGTAGGAAGATTAAACTAGCTTTGAACTTTCTTTGGGAGATGATCGGCCACTCGGGAGGCCGCATGAAGGCAACATGATTAAGACCACAAAAAACGAACGCACGGGAAGACCAAATATAGAGAAACCCCATGAGAGCCACATGGAAGGCCTTATAATCGGCCACTTATGAGATAGGATTGGCTACTCATTTATTTCCTCCATGTATATCAATAATAATTCAAAAGTAAACTCTCGATAGGCATAAGATGAATATGATGTTTCAGAACTGCATGTAGCATATCGGAGTGGCTTAATATCACGTACCAATTTATGAGAAAAGATCTGCTTCTCCTGCAGTAATTCCAAGATGCTTCCTGATCATGTACCAAGTGCTAAAGTCTCTTGGAAGAACCACCAAAGCGGCCACTGCCTTGGCCTAGAATATCTCACGAAGCCTAAATTGCTCATTGAGGATCTGCTTTATTCACTTGTAGCCTCATAGAGTAGGCCAGCGATATCTTATCCTCCGTACGGGGTTTGAAGAAGGTACGAACATGGGTCACCAAAGCTAACTTTCTGAACTCTTCAAAGGTGTTTAGATGAATTTCCATTTTTCCAATGGCAGCATCCCTGTTCAACCACATGTGATGTGGCTCTTTACTTCTTCCGTAGCATGCACTCCAATTAGCCAAAGGTATATCAACTTTGATGGTCTCATGATGATCGGCCATTTATTGGCCACTCATGATATTCATTTTTTATTTCTACTGTCAGAATTACATGTGAATTGGTAAGGTACCAACTCATAATGAATCAAGCCAAGTAGTCAAGTCAACTCCTTTGAAACTCCATATGCTTCATCTGACAATTGATAAGGTGATGCCACCAATGTGCCATGTGGCCTGATCACATATTACAGTGTGATTCTTGATGAATCATAGCTTTGGCTTATCCACTCTTTGCACCTGCAGTGTCTTCTACAATTTGTTGAGAGCAGAACTTTTCCCTTCGTCAATCCTTGAGATTCAGTTCAAAAAATTTATTGCCAAACTAAAACATTATACTGCATATCGCCACATTAGCCCCCCTAGTTTTCATGGCTCGAGAGAGGCATGGAAACTATATAGCCACAAACAGGTGCTTCCTGCAGAACCGAGCTGAAAACCGTTGAATAGGATGCAAACAATTGTCACTGAAGTGCAAGTTCTCAACTGATCATGTGACTGGATTCAATATGGAGATTAATATTAAGCCACGAGATTGGCCTATGTAGTCTCTCTTTTCTCCTTCAGGTGGCAGATCCGGTGTAAAGCATACTCAGATGAACAAAATCTGTCACCAAAGCCCCCAATCTTTATGGAGTCTTCTATCTTTGTATCAAGGCCTGTCTTGAGAAAAGCTTGTTGAAACAACCTATTTCGGCTCAGTAGGTACATGTACTTTACTAGAGATACAGACAACCTCTGAAAGCTTCTTGTTTGACTTGAAATGAGCAATCCCTTGATGCACTAGCCACTAATTTGGCCTGTTATAGCCCCCTAGTTTTCACGAATAATTTGAGGAAAAATTCATGGAAACTAGGTCTACTCCTTCACACCATATGCTAGCCATTAGTAATTTAATAGGTGTCATGTAATGAAGTGATTGCTATGAGCACTAAAGTTGATGAGTTGAATCTGGATTGCATGCCCCTGCTCTTTGGTCAATGCTCCATCTGCTTAGAATTGTCTTCATTTTCACACGTGCTACCTTCACTTCTTGGTAGGCCACATGTTGGCCTTGATGAAAGAGCAATTTATCTGCCACTTAATTTTGGCATTGATGTTCCCTTGGAAAGTATGATATATGTCAGAACAATCTCCAAACTTTTCCCCACTATCAACGTGATTGAAGACTTTAATAGCCACTTACTGGCTTTAAAAATTCTTATTTGACTAAGATGGAGAATGCCACTTACTGGCATCAACATGCAAACATTTGATCCTCATAAAATAATGAGAGCCTCCAGTATAGTGAATATGATGAGCCACTAATTTGGCTTGAATGAAAGCAAACCTTTTGATGAGGCTTGAAATTGGGCCACGTATCTGGCCTATGCTACTAAATATATTTTTTTTCTCTCTCTTTTTTTTTTCTTTTTTTTTCTGGAAAAATGAAGAACTCAAACTAAAAGAAAATCACCAACACGAATTTTCGGGGGTGGCCAACGGTGCTTTACGCCCAACCTTGATCGTTTGCTCCTTTCATCTTGAAAATCATACCTCATTTGACAATGAAGTAATGCAGCAGCATGTTGAGGATGAGAGCTCATATATCCTTTGGGCTTCTCATATAATGAGAATCCAAGCCCCCCAAGCATGGTAATTTGACCAATCATGATCATAAGTTGCAATCTAGTCGATGGGGTGGCTTGAATAAGTCAGCTTTGTCTCCCACGATGAAGTCAACCATAAAAGTTTCTCTTTGGACCACTGTTTGGTCATTCTCTTTACTGTTGAATGAGTTGTATTTGACTTTGGTGATGAGCCATCCATCATGTTTCCTCTTTTCCAACCGTGCGTCATCATTTAAAATCCACTGATCTTGTGAGGCCTCACCTTGCATCTCTTTTGAAATTTGGGACAGAGATGTCTTCGTCTTGCCTAAAACTTCACAAAATATGGCAATTTCTTCAGGAGCTCCCATTCTCCTAGGATTTTTATTGACCAAGTCTTCTTGATAATGGAGCTTGCCGTGGCTTTCTTCAATATTCTGTTCCTTGATCAAGGAAGGATTTTCAATGTGGACCACATCTTGGCCTTGCACATGCATGGAATCACCAATTGCTAGAAATTCCTTGTCTTTTCCCTCCTTATCATAGAATATACAATAATTACCACTGGGTTTCTTAGCTTGGTCTTCTTTGGTGATGAGAAACTTTCTAGCTGGCACATCAATGTGATTACCAAGCACCAAATCTATTTTCATCTTGTCTTCGATACGGGCCACGAGTTGGCCATGGTTGACTGTTGATCCATCCAGAGGAGGTGGCCAACCGTGTTTCACACCTAACCTTGACCGTGTAATCCTTTTGTTGAGAGCACCATACATCATCAGATCACGGAGTATTGCAGCAAGATGACAATGGGAGCTTGGATGTTCATTGATCTTCAAATAGGATGAAAATTCAAGCCCCCCAAGCGTGGTGAGTTGTTGAATCAAGATTGAAAGCTCCAATTTAGCCGGTAGCGGCTTGAACATATCGGCCTTGTCACCAACAATGAGATCTGCTGAAATTTTATTTTGAACCACTGTTTGGTCTTCCTTCAAAGTTTCTTTCTCCAACATTGGGAATATGGGTAGACGTTGTTTCACCTCTGGTTGGGAGTCTCCTTCTTCCACAATGGGAATTGAAGGTATAGCGGCCACTTGTGTTTGGCCATCGGGCACTTGGACTCTACTTCCTTGCTCCTTTGGCCTTCTATTTCTTCTTTCAAGAATTTCCACTAGCTGTGTTGTACTCTTACGACAATCTTCTGCAGCTTTCGCTAACTTCTTGCGATTCTCCTCCAAAGCTTTTGCTGCATGTGCAGCTCTTTCTTCCACCCTCCTTTTGACTTGATCTTCGAGATTGATGTGGGAGACGGCTCTTTCGAATGTGGAAGATTTGCACGCAGACATTTGAAGTTGATCAATTTTCAGGCCACTGTTGCTGGCCTCTTTTGTCTTCCATTTATCCCAATCAGGTGTCTGCTCCGGCCGCTTATGTGGAAGATGCGGCCTTGTCTTGACTGATTGAGTTTCGACATTTGGCTTAACAGACACCATACCGAATAGTGTTTTAGCCATAGAACCAAACATGACGTTGGACATGGCTTCTTCATCGCCGACCTTTGCTTTCCCATTATCGGTTGTGGGAGATGGGCGATCTTCGCCTACTTGAGAAGCAGCGGCCATTCCTCTAGCTTGTTCAAATTGTTGCTTGAGCCTGTCAGATACTTTGCCCTCCAGCTTATAAAAACCATCATTCATAGATTTCCCAAGATCTCTCTTATTTCCTGAGAGTGAAAGTAAGAGAAATTCGATGGACCTATTCTGGTTCTTGATGTTCTTTTGCCTTTCCAGGAAGATGGCTTGCGCATCTTCGACTTGACTCGTACTGTATTGCAGCTTCTGGTTCAAGCTTTGTCTGAAATCTTCTTGGATTTGGGCCATGTTGTTGATGGCCGGCATCAGTTCGTCGTGCATAACTGATGGTGGTGTTGTGGAAGATCTGCTCCTAGATCTTCCGGATGCGTCTGATCCAGCAGCGGGTATGCTCCTGATTCGCCATGTAGGAGGCGTAGCACTTAGGTCCCACTGGGCGTGCCAATTATGTTGACCCTAATTTCCACGTAAGGAAACCTTACTTTCTTGAATGCGCGGGCGTGCCACCAATAGCACCGCAATGGTCTATTGGACTTGAATGTGGATGATTGCGCGTCTTTGACCTCTCGCCAAACGATTGTGCTAGACAGGGGACATGCAAGAGTAAGTCTAGACTAGAGTTCTTTTTTGCCTTTGGGCGATAAAGGACTTTATTAAAATTCAAAGTGCTACAACGATAGTCAAGGACTAGAATCCTTATTGAATTGAAGTACAAAGCAAATGAAAGTAAAGATAAATACAACCGGGATGCGCGTCGGCTGCTTGTGAAAGAGAACTAGATCGGCCTAGTCTCTGCGTCGTCGTAGGAGCCTGATACTCGTGATCGGCTTATGCGTCCGGAAGCGATACTCGTGATCGTCCCTTGGAAGTCCGGTACTCGTGACCTTTCTTCTGCGTCGGTGCCTTGCGGCGAAATCTGGGTGCCTTGCGGCGGAATCTGGTGCCTTGCGGCTAAATCTTTTTAGGGATTTGTGTTTGAGGGATCGGGGATCCTTGACTTGATGCAGGACCCTTGCTTATATAGTGAACACTTCGTGGACCGGGCTCTGACTTGGGCGGCAAGCAATTCTTCTCCCAATTGAAGTCTACTTTCTCTTCTTCCGAAATTCTTCCTAAGCTGGGTTTACTTGAGAATCCTCCTTGATTTGAACTTGATCTCCTTCGGCCCATGGGAAATACTTTCCCAATCTCTGACTGAAATTCCTTGATTCTCACGGATAACAATTGGTCTCCTGCTTGATGTGGGACTTGCATTAATCTTTCCTGATTCTCTCTTGATTTAGCCACTAATAGGCTTTTCACCTTTATGCACATAGGCCCAACTCTCTTTCTTGGCCTTTTTGCACAAAACGGGTCCAAACAGCTTAATGTGATTTAATTATAGCAAGGAACACAGAGTTTGTGTTGCTTTCAGTTGAACAGAACTAGAATTTATCAGATTCAGCAGCATTGAAAAGAGGTATGTTTGAAATTCTCTTGCAGATTCATAAGATGGATTTGTCTATCTGTTATGGTGATTTATCATGAATTATTTGAAATCATTGATTCTTGTATCTTTAATTGATTAAGTTCAGGTGTGAAAGCTAAGGCAAATAAAGCTGGTAGTTGAAAACTTGTGAATCTATCATTTGGTGGTAAGCACATAGACCATTGTACTTCTACAGTTCTAGTTATGATTATTGTTGCTGTAATTAACAAAGATCTAACAAATACTGTCTTTAATGCATGTTCCCTCTAGTTTATTGTTTTCCTTTGCTGATGAATCATACAAAAAAATGAGAGAGTGGAGAAGATTGGGCAATTGGCATGGCAATTGTATTTGTCACTGCAGGTAATGGACTTGAAGCTAGCTTAATTTTTGTATTGCTGTTTATTGTGGTTGCTAACCATGATATCCTTTGCTTATGTGATATGTATGACTCTTAATTCTGTTTAAATTGCTGAAACTAGTGTAAGGAATGATACTACCTTGTTCAGCAGTTTATAACAGGTTAGTAGATAAATACTTTTCGACTTGGGAGGAGGAGCTGGACAGGGTGTTGTGGAGCTTGAATGAAGCTGGATTTGCAAACATATCTTGAGGAAGACTGTTTCATAACTAGAAGTTGATTTTTTGAGTTATTAGTGTAGATAGTTAGGGAGGGGATCCCTACTCAAAATGTAATAGCCGCTTGCAATTTCGATATGCAATTTATATTTGCATGTGCAAGATGGGAAGGCACTGCCCATGATGCAAGGGTATTTAAATCAGTCTTACAAGATGAAGAATTGAATTTTCCTACACCTCCAACTGGTAAATTATAGTCATATAATTTAAATTGTTACATTTTCGATAAAATCATGATCAACCTTATATGAATTTTTTATTAAGTAAAATATTACTCAGTGGATGCTGGATACCCACAAATGAGAGGGTACTTGGGACCATATAAAGGCGAGAGATATCATCTTCCGGAATTTAGTAGAGGTGTTCTACCAACATGTTACAAAGAGGTATTCAATCATGCGCACTCTTCTCTTAGAAGTGTTATTGAACGCACATTTGGAATATGGAAAAAACAAATTGAGTATTTTACGTGACATGCCTAGTTATCCATTTATGAAACAAGTGAAAATTATTATTGCAACCATAGCACTCCATAATTATATAAGAAGACATGGTGATCGTCATTTTGATGAAATTGAAGATGACAATGACATTCAAGGTAAACAAAGTGAGAGGAAGGTTGATGCCCAACAAGAAGATAGTCAAAGTGCTCAAGAAATGGAGGCTTTGAGAAATGGAGGTTTAATGAGTTCTATAACATAAGAAATTTGTATGATTATGTGTTTCAAAATATTTGTATGATTATGTGTTTTTAAAATATTTATATGATTATGTATTTCAATTTTTCTTGTTGACAATATTATGAAAACTTTATTGAAATAGTTATTTAAAAATATGTCTGTTTTGGTCATTATATATATCTCACAGCACTTTCACCAAAATACTTACCAAACACCTAAAACTACTTATTAAAACTATTTATTGTGATCCAAAGCAGTTTTGATAAAATGTTTACCAAACGCCAAATTGATTATCGCGAAAGCTGCTTTTCCAAAAATGATTTCACGAAAGTACTTTCGCGAAAGCACTGCAATGCCAAACTGGGGGGCCTACATCTGCACTTAGAGATTTTGGACATTTGCCGGTTTTTTTCCTTCTCTCCCAAAGACAGCAAAAGACAAAAAAAAAATAGGAAAGTGAAAATAAAAGCTCATCAAAACTCCACTCTTTCCTTCTTCCGCCATGTATTGCTTCTTCGTCTAGTCTTGGTCTTCTCTTTTCTCTCTCTACCAAATAGCCCCAAATGATTCTCTCTGCTAAAACCCTTTCTAGGGTTTAGGGTTTTGGACCAAAACCCCCCAAAGTTGCCTCCTTTCGCTAATTTCAACAGTATGTATGCGCTCTGAAATTCGCCACAGCCAAAACAATGGTTGAGAAAGACAAGGACGGTAAGAAGTGCTCCATCACAGAAGAAGATACAGCCACTCTTTTACAAAGGTCTTCCCTTTTTACCCTCTCCGACATTGATTTCAGGGTTTCTCTGTATTGGGTTTAATGGATTTTTCTGGAAAATTGAGTTGTTTGATTTTGTTGGTGGATTAGGGTTTAATGAGTTTTTCTTGAAATTCGAGTTGTTTGATTTTTTTGGTGAATTCAGGTTTAATGGGTTTGCTATGTGTTGTTAATGGGGGGCAGGTACCAACCGACGACTGTGTTGGCATTGCTGCAGGAAGTGGCGCAATGCCCAGGGGGGAAGAAGATGGATTGGAATCGGTTGGCGGCGGAGACTTCAACTGGGATTTCCGATGCCAAAGAGTATCGGATGCTCTGGCGCCATTTAGCTTATCGTCAAGATTTCTCTGACACAATTGATAATGGGGACCAACCTTTGGTCAGTCTGTTTCCACCCTTTTCTCTCTTGAGTTCTGGTGTATGATTCTTTTTACTTAGTATTTTTAATTGCTTAAAATGTAATCGCATTGTGTACGTTTACTTGTTGCTATTATAGGAATTAGAATGTAGCAAACTTGCTCTACAGACTTGATTGGAGAAAAAAAGAATATGAAGTACCTCTGATTGACAATACAGTAATAGTGGAAGAATGGTACAGTAACTTTTACTATTTTAATGGCAGTTTCAAATGTAAAGGGTTAAGCTTCTGAGAACAGATAACTGGTGTTTTGTAGCAACATAAGTCGTTTAGTACATATTTGCTATTTAGAGCAGAGAACTAAGACAATGAGGTTCTGAGGTTTGAGTTCTGTTGTTTCTGTCACTGGATATAGAATATTGTGTTAATTGACCATCCAATATCCTGTTCAATGACCACGCATATTTGACCTTGTGAAAAAGTTGACTTCTCCTTAATTACTGTAACTGAATTATTGCAAGCATGATATTATGCTGAACAAGGTTGTTGTACAGTTTTTTCAAAGCTATGTGAGTCAGTATGCGGTATATTGTCTGTTTCCACTCCTCGGACTTAACATAAGACATTTAGATATTCGTATTCCATATTCTGAATGATGTTAAGTATTGCTGGCAGGATGATGAGAGCGACTTAGAATATGAACTGGAAGCATTTCCTGCTGTTAGTGGTGAAGCTTCAACAGAGGCTGCAGCATGTGTGAAGGTATTTCAGAACTTCCACATGGACCCTTGTACGGAGTGTGCCATGTCTGATGTTTTGTTGACTTTGATTAGGGCCCTGGATGGGGTGTCATGTCTGGTGATTTGTTGACTTTCCTTAGGCCTCCTTTGGATGGAGTGATTCCACATCTAGAGATTCATAACATTGATAAAATTGAGGTTGGTCGGCTACTAGAAACAATTGAGTGTCAAGCAATTCTTTGGCCATACCTTTTTCAAATAGTACTCAGATGGATTAAATATAGTTTTTCTAGTTATAAGATTAATAAAGCATGATATCAACTTATAGAGGTAGTCCAGGAATGTTAGTGTTGGGATAAGGTGGTTGCAGAAAAATATTGTGCCTCTATCTGATTTATGCATGTCTCGCCGTCAAGAAACAGGAGCATATTTGAATCAAGAGAATAGTATATACTCTCATTCAGAGGAGGTTAGATAACTGGCCCTAAGTTTGATCATGTGGTGGGTTGGGGTAAAAGTTGATGGATTTTGTGAGAGTGACATAAAAGGAATACATCGGAACTAGCTTCCAAGAAAAAATGGCTAACTGAATTGACTTGGTAGTTACCATGACATGGAACTTATGCTTGTACTTAAAAACTTCTCTGAAGTTGTAAACCTTGGTTTCCTATAATTATGAAACTGCTTTTAAATCATTGGGTTACTATCTAGGGAACTTGTCCGCAGTTAATAGACTAAAAGAACAGTGAACTGTGCAGGCTGGAAATCCAGTGGCAGTTGATTGTATAGTGAATAGCGTATATGGTGTTAGGGTCTAATATGTCTACTGAAAAGGGCCTTGTATTAGTTGTAATTTGTCTTCTCTGCATAGGTTCAACTTTTTCATTTTGTTTTAACTTCTGGTCCATGCCAAGGAGCCAAGAGAGCTGAATATGAAAATCCATTTAGTCGTTCCAATCATAGAGGGCTGCTGTATCGTGGTGTACATTCTTGGTGTGTCTTGATCTGTATTTGGTGAGTCTGGCTTTAGTTTGTGCGCAACATACATATGAAGATACATAATGATGGGTATGTTAGGAGCTGTTGGGGTGGGGAGGAATAGAAGGATATATATATATATATAGCATTAACATGAGGGGTTAGGGATGGGAGAGGGTTCACTCTTGGACAGCTTTCTCCTCGGAATTTAGGACATGCTCTTTGCAATCTATTTTATTTTCAAATTGGTATTTATCTATTCATTAATGTTATATGTCTCTTTTCCGGTCCTCTGCTGTTCTTGAGATTGTTGGATCTGTCTTAGAACTCTATTAATCTTTTCTGGTGGCCCTATTTTTGTCCTTTTTTTTTCTTTTCTTCTTTATGAAATATTGTTTCAAATAGAAAGTATCATGGTTCACACATCTCGTGGGAATTTCTTTTTAGATTTTCTACAATATCTCAATTGTTTGTTACTTACTAGTTTCCAGATCTAGCCAGCTTATCTTTTAGGACTGGTTGCTTTTATTCAGGTTCTTATTGCCTCTGGTTTACCAAATGATTCAAGGCATCAAAATGGTGCGACAGTTGAGGCTCCATTGACCATAAATATACCCAATTTCCAGTCATCTAGAACAGATCAACCCTCCTGTTCAATGCAAGGGATGAACATCACAGTTCCAGTGTCTGTTCAGAGACTGCCTCCAACATCGAAAACGGAAACTGCTGAAGAAGGTGATGCAAATGGATTGGCTAGCAATAGCATGGCTCCTAGAAAGAAAAGAAAAAAGTGGTCAGATGCTGAGGATTCAGAACTAATTGCCGCTGTTCAGAAACACGGTGAAGGAAATTGGGCACATATTGTAAGAGCAGATTTCAAAGGGGAGAGAAGCGCCAATCAGCTAGCTCAGGTTCTTTTTTGTTTGTATTCGAACTTGCCTGCTTGTTCTAAATTTTTCGGTTATTTCTGTCCATTTGCTTCTGCTGGCATCGTCATTTCATGTTTGTGTCCATTGTTCTTTCCCGCATTCATGTGTAATTTCTTAGTATGATATATTATGTACATCTTGTAACTTTTTTGTATGTATTCAATGAGGCCAAAAATTCCTCTCGATAAAAAAAATGGATATGTCATGCAGGAGAGCATAATCAGGAACCAGGATGCTTATGATTATGATTATGGTCAGTTGATGTCAGAAATTATAGTACTCAGTAGTTGTAAAGAAATGAAGACCAAACAAAAATGTAATGTTGTTGTAAGTGGAGTAAATAGACTTGAATATTCTTCCAACAAAAGAACTAGACGCACTTTTGTGTTTTCTTTTTAAATGGGAGCGCAGCATTTCAATCTTCAGGTGGCATATGGTAACGGAGGAGTTGGAAATTCAAATAAGAATTAGATTGTGAATTTAGGGCATCCTTGGAATTCGAACATACTCTCTATCTGATTGTGCTTTCTACAGAAACTTATCCTCCTTTATGTAATTATATGACGACATTGTGCCATTTCTTTGTTATACCTATATACTGCATGCGGTTAATGGACAGTATAAAGTGAACTTAGGTTGATTCCATACATTGTATAATTATTCTTTACAAGAAATTTTTTCAATCTCATCTATTGCACTAGATTTGTGAAGTGGCGACAAATCGAGTCTTTAATACCTAAATTATAATCAGTGATTGCTTAATGTCGATTATCATAAATAATCTGAATATAGTGAAATCATAGAAGGCTGTGGGATTGTGTGAAATTGATACCATAGTACAGCAAATCCATCGGCATCTAGTTCGGTCAGATATCTGGGTTCACCCAGTTTTCCCAGGTTCAAATCCCGGCAACAGATCTTATTTTCTGAATACGATAATTGTGGTAAATCTTTGTACATCATGTATTCTGGTGGTTATTGAACCTACACAAACACCTTTTTGCCTCACTGTCTGTCCTTTTTTTCATGTTTTTTAGTTTTAGTGTATTTATTTCTGAGGTAGTAGGCAGCTTCTTTGATATTATACTTGTGTTCCAACTAATACTCTTCCTTTTGGTTGTCATCGGAGAATAATGTGCATTAATGGTTTTTTTCCCTTACTAATTTGATGGGTTTGTATTACAGAGGTGGAAAAATATTAAGAAGCATAATCATGACTTGAACGTGAAAGGCAATTCGACTAGTAAACTTTCAGAAGCACAGTTGGCAGCTAACCATGCAATGTCTTTAGCCCTGGATCAGCCCAACAGACCAACTAAAACAATTTGTGCTGGTGATTCTCTTCTCCATCTATGTTGTTTTTAGTCTACAAAAATAGCTGATAAATATTTTTCTTGCTTCAATGGTTCTCATTCTAAAGTTCCTTAACATCATTTTTGTCTCAAAACAAAAGCAAGTTCCATAGAAGTCAAGGGCAAGATGGATACCCTTCACTAGTACTAAATGGTATAGACTACTGAGACTAGGACATATGCTTCTTACTTTTTCTAAACATAAACATATGGCTGGAATTTATAACCCAGGATTTGTTTCTTTAACCCCCTTTTGGAAATCTTTTCTGTTTCGTTGATGTGTCATGCATCTTCTTTCACTTAAGGGCACCATTTTTTTGTTTTTTGTTTTGTGTGGAGATACCTGGTACCTTACTGAAACAATTTCAAACTGTACGACTTATTAATTTATTTATGATATTCAATGTATAATTGTATGTGTGATTTGTCAATTATTATATTGTCCTTTCGTTTGAACAGCTGGAACAAATGGACAGAATAAATTTGCTAGAACAAATACAACTAGCAGTTCTGTGGCTAATACTGCCGCTGAAGCAGATTTGCAGTCTCAACAAGGTCTTAAACCAGCAAAACCATTTCAAATTGGTTTGCTGGATTCCAAAAAAAGATCTCAAGTAACCTCCAAGAAGACTTTGCCAAAGCTTAATTGCAATCATGATCCCATAAGAGCCACTGCGGTTGCTGCGGGGGCACGCATTGCTTGTCCTTCAGATGCTGCATCACTTCTGAAGGCTGCTCAGGCAAAGAATGCTGTCCATATTATGCCTACAGTTGGTTCTCCTATCCCAACGTCTGTACCCAGTGGCAAGACTACAGTTAGTTCTTCTATCCCAACATCTTTACCCAGTGGCAAGTCTAAGCCACTTTCCACACCTCTGTCCACTGGTGTGACACCTAGTTCCGCACACCATCGGCCTTCAAAAGCTCTCCCTCAGACAAGTCAGCAGACTCCAACTAATGATACATTATTATCCAAGCCGATGGATAGTGTTAACCGTAAACTGGATGATGAACCTCCATTAAAGGAGGAGGGTAGAAATGCAGAAGGATGTATAATTGCTGAACCCAGTGACACTCCAATAGATGAGGTTGAAGACGGATCAGTCGTTTCTTGGAATGGAGAACATGAACAAGTTGAAGATAAAATGGATTCACTTGGCCAGAATGCCGAATTGAAGAGTGTATCAACTCATTCTCAGAGTCCCGTTGGTTCAATAGAAATTGAGAGAGATAAGACTGATAATAAAGCTGCCGTAGGTGTACAAGCTGAAGAGTGAAAAGTGACGAAGTGCAGAAGAAAACATTGATGCAAAGGGGATGGTCCATCCTCTGTTGATGGTTGTAAAAACCAAGGTACAAGTGAAAACCAGACAGACCACCTCAGCATTGTTAACATAGGTTTTAAGCAAAAAGGGGCATAGCATTAGATCAGGGGACGTAAGTTGTGCTGTCTAATTAGTACACTTAACGAATCTTTTAGAATTTAATGATGGAGGGATCATCTTTGTGAATGATGTAAATTATGTCAATTTTGTGGATGGTGATGCTGTCCTTGTCGTCCGTACTTTTTTATGTGTCATCTTAATCAAATCGCACACTAGGGACTGGTTTTCTGGCCTCAAACTAGTTGCATAATTTTTATATTAGTCATTTACTCTAAATTTTGAAGAATAAACCCAGAACTTGGATATAGCTGGGGGGGTAAACTCGCTTACCTACCCTGGCTAAGTTTTTTTTTTTTTTTGGTAGGTAAATAGTAACATTGCAAAAAAGGTATCACAATTTGTAAGGGGCATACCCCATGAATAACCTCACTACAGGCACAGCACACTCAGAAAATTGCAAATACAAAACCCAAAGGGCAACTAAACTAGACCAAAACCACATGCTTCAGTCTAATAGCTCAACTAGTTTATGGCTGGGTCTCTTACCCTGGCTAAGTTGTAATTAAACAAAACTAACTCTTTTAATAGCACATGGGCTCACTTTGTACCGCATGGGTACGGATTCACTAATGAGCTAATATTTTACTACCATTCCCACATGGGCACTTAACTATATGGAGTGCAATTAACAATGTTGGCAAACGAAGTTTAAAAAGCTCAGGTCGTAAGAGCGCTTTCAAGAGAAGCACTTGTTATGTGCTTTTTTATGAAATATTCCAACTTTTTCACCTTTAGAATTAGGGTTTTTATCATGAATAGTGCTTGAATTTTCCCTGACCGGACTTCATAGTGCCTGAACTTTAAAAGTGATTAATTTGGTACCCAGACTATCAAAAACCGGACTTCATAGTGCCTGAACTTTAAAAGTGATCAATTTGGTACCCAGACTTTCAAAAAGAGGACTATGTGGTACCTCCGTCAATTTTTTGTCAAAGTTTCATTAAAATTAATGAAAAAAATGGTCTTTTGATATTAATTTTTATGTAAAATACTATTTTTTACCTCTCAAAATCTATATAAATATGTTTTATGGTGTTTCAAAAAATATATATGCATATGGCTATTACAAAACAATAGATAAAGTGATGAACAAAATATAATCGAACATAAAAAATATTTCTAACATAAATTGACTAATAGAAAAAGTCTCCCGTTCGAGTGTATTTTCATTAATCAATTTATTTATTATTCTAAAATAGCTATACGCACATTTTTATTTTTTCGAAACACGATAATACACATTTATATAGAGGTTGAGAGGTAAAAAAATAATATTTTACATGAAAATTAATGTCAAAAAATCATTTTATCCCTCATTTTAAAGGAATTTTGACAAAAAAAATTGAAGTAGGTACCATATAGTCCTCTTTTTGAAAGTTTGGGTATTAAATTGATCACTTTTAAAGTTCAGGCCTTATGAAGTCCGGTTTTGAAAAGTCTGGGTGCTAAATTAATCACTTTTAAAGTTCAGGCACTATGAAGTCCGGTTAATGAAAGTTCAGGCACCATTCATGATAAAAACCTTTAGAATTACTATCGAGTGTATGATTTGGTTCTTATAGTTTTTATAATAGGAGCACTAAAAATGTTTATGAGTGAAGTAAGTTTACATAAATACTCACTATCCCCCCAATGTGCACTTAATCACCTAGCGCAATTGACTATATTGAAACTCAAATAGGTAGCACCATAGGTATCTTAGAATAACCTCAGAACAATGTTTTCTCAAGTTTCCGCTGTGAAAACTGAAGTTAACCCTTTTGCCCCCTGTAACTTACTTTGGGGGACATTTTGCCCCTTGCAACTCCTTTTTTTGGAAATTTTTGCCCCATTTTCCGTTAACTTAACTGTTTCTGTTAACTTTGCTGAGGTGGCATGCCTTTAGAAATTTTTTTAAAATTTTTTAAAAAAAAAATTAATTCCCACATACAAACAATTTACATATATTCCAAACTTGTACACCAGGACATTCATGTGGAAAATTGTACTGGTGCATAGATTTGGTATACAAGCGAATTGTTTGTATGTGGGAAATTTAAAAAATAAAAATAAAAAATTATTGTTTGCACTCACGTAGCTTGAAAAAATTAATTTAATTTTTTTAAAAAAATAATTTTTAACTAATTTTTTTCTTAACAAAATTTCCTACATACAAACAATTTGCTTGTGTTCCAAATCTATGCACTGGTACAATTTTCCACATGAATTATACTGGTGCATAGATTTGGAATATAAGTAAATTGTTTGTATGTGCGAATTAAAAAAAATGAAAAAATTTTAAAAATGTTTTTTTTTTTTTGCAAATGTGGCAGTTAACAGAAACATTTAAGTTAATAAAAAAGGGGGCAAAAATTCCCAAAACATGAGTTGTAGGGGGCAAAATGGGTAATGAGTGTTTTTTGTATTAAGTCATTTAATTTATTTTACCTCATAGAGTATTTTCAGCTGACTAGCTAAAAGTCCAACTATTTTAACCCATCAGGCCAACTTTTCTCTATTCATAACACTAGAGCTACATCTAATAGTTAAATTTCTAGTGAAACTTTATAATTAGCCACTCGGTTATCTTTTATAGCACAGATGTACTAATATCTAACTTATGTTTATGATATTTAATCGAGAATCTATCGCTTGTTGTTTGTCATCTAGAGTTAAATTAGTTTTGTGAACTGAATAAACACCTAGTATTCTTTTTGAAATTTCTTTTGGGTAAATTGAGTAATTAGCTTCTTCTTTTTTTAAGTAAACATTCAAATAGATTAATTTGTTCCAAATCTCCCTAGTGGGTTTTTTAAGAACTGAATTTCTTTTAAAATAATCAACTTGTTTAGCATTAATCGGGCAGTAAGCCTATTCGATCAAATCTCACTAGCGTTTAAGCATACGTTTCTGCATGTTTCTATTTACATTTCAATTGTGAGAATGTATAACATACATTTTAAAATAAAGAAAATGACTAAAAATGCCCTCATTTAAATTAGGGCAAATTACAATTACGTATCTTGTGATTTAAATCAAATTTCAATATGATACCTGCACTTTTTTTCTTACATTTCAGTACCATGTATTTTCAAATCCTTACAATTATGAATTTGATTAGCTGGGTTTGGGTAAATGGGTCGTGTATCACAAGTAAGAGTGATGATGTTGAAACTACCAAATGCCACATTCTCCAATGGCTCAGAGCTACTCGATGTACTTACACCATTTGTTGTAAACCACAGACGACATAGAAGAGTGAATAAGTGGATCCCATAGAGTCCACGCCATCACTGAATAGCCGAAAGTTGACGATTCTACAAAGGGTGGAACACAATTGCAAGAATTTGAAAGTATAAGGTATTGAACTGCAAGAAAAAAAGAGTACAAATACCATATTGAAATTTGACCCAAAGCACATGCTACGTAATTGTAATTTTCCATTTAAATTATAACTTATAAAAGTCTTTTATTCATCAATATCTGTATTTTAGAATTTGATTAAAGATATGAGATGAATTTAGAATTTTTTATTTCTTTCTGATTCTTAAAACTACGTGTATATATACAGTACCTTCTCCCATTGCTGTTACTTCTCCTCATTCTTCTTCCTCTTCACTCTTCGCATCAAAATCAAATCACCCATTACTGTAGCTAATACCCCTCTCTAGGGTGTAGGGTTTTGGCTAAACCCGCTCAAGTTCGTCGCCTAAGCAACTTCCCGTCGCTAATTTGGCTCGTCGTTTTTGGTGGCATGCAAAAATCTGAATTTCCACTGGAATCGCAACAACGGTGGAGAAAGCCATGAACCCTAAGAAACGTTTTATCAACGAAGAAGACACATGCACTCTGTTGCAAAGGTCCTTAATTTTGATTTTTCGGATTTATTGGGAAATTGGGTTTAATGGGTTCTTGTTTTTGCTTTTGATGAATTGGGTTTAATGGGTATTTTTGATTTGGTAATGGCGGGCAGGTACTCGGCGGCGACGGTGCTGGCACTGCTGAATGAAGTGGCGCACACGGCGGAGGCGAAGATTGATTGGGAGCAGTTGGTGGGGAAGACTTCAACTGGGATTAGCAATGCTAGAGAGTATCAGATGCTTTGGCGCCATTTAGCTTATGGTGAAGCTCTGCCTGCAAAATTTGACGATGAGGCTCAACCTATGGTCTGTTTTCCCGCTTTCGTTTTGATTTTTATTTTGTCTGCTGTTTCTCGTATGTATTCTTCTCTACAAGTGTTTGAGTTGATTGCATTTCATCTTTGGCTGAGAACTACTCAAAACTTCCTTGAGGAATCTTCTGCGAAGTGTACAAGTGTTTTTCGGAATTCTTGTTTTTTATGGAAAAGTAGTTTGAAATTGTTTGTGGCTATTGTAGAAATTGGAATGGATTGAATTTGGTGCTATTATTTGTTTTTTCCTACTTTTCAATGGGCAGACTGTAACTTGAGATCAGGCAAAACATTGTACATGGGTGAGAGTAAGTCATTTCTAGAACCATGAGGTATTTAGTACAGATTTTTCATAGTCTGCTTCTAAGAGCAGACAACGAAGATAACAGGGTTGCCAACTTTGCCTGCTGTTGTTTTAGTCACTGGAGATATCATGTTGTGATTTTTGACCATCGCATCTCTTCTTGTATGGCCTTGCGTTTTATATTTTCGAAAAACTGGACCTCATTTCCTTAGGCATTGTATCTGATTTGTTATCAATTTAGATGTGTATTTTGATTTTCTGAGTGGTTATTTCTGCCAAGTGTACAAGTGTTTTTCGGAATCTTGTTTCTTATGGAAAAGTAGTTTGAAATTGTTTGTGGCTATTGTAGAAATTGGAAGTAGTTTCAAAGGGCAGTTTAAGCTGTAACTTGAGATTGGGCAAAACATTGTACATGGGTGAGAATAAGTCATTTCTAGAACCACGAGGTATTTAGTACATATTTTTCATATAGCGTGCTTTCTAGAGCAGGCAACAAAGATAACAGGGTTGCCAACTTTGCATGCTGTTGTTTTAGTCAATGGAGATATCATGTTGTGATTTTTGACCATTGCATCTCTTCTTGGACGGCCTTGCGTTTTATATTTTCAAAAACTGGACCTCATTTCCTTAGGCATTGTATCTGATTTGTGATCAATTTAGATGTGTATTTCGATTTTCTGAGTGGTTATTTCTGATTCGTTACACTTAGCGTTATACAAGTACACAGTCTTCTTTGTTGGTCCATATAGTGACGTAGAATTTTGCTTGCAGGATGATGATAGTGATTTAGAATATGAATTGGAAGCTTTTCCTGCTGCTATAGGTGTAGCTTCAACAGAAGCTGCAGCAGGTGTGAAGGTATATAAAATAATTCATTCTCAACAAATGCTGTGCTTTAAGGTTTATTACTTCTGATGTTCCAGATGAACCCTGTTTATGGTCTGCATATATGGTCATCCAAAGGGCTCTGCTGGCTCCTTGGAAATTCTCCTTTTATCATTTCCAGTTCGAGTGTCTTTCATCAATAGGTTGTGAAGAAAAACAAATTTCTAGGAAGAGACTGAGGCCGTAGTGTTTCATTCTTGTAAATGAAAAGGAACTGATGGTAGTTGCAAGGAACAGGAAAAACACTCAGATTTCAGCTGTTCAGGGTTTGTGAATAGTAATATTGAAAAAAGGAAAAAGATAGTGAAATTAACAATTGTTTCAGTAAGCCAAACAGTAAGTTTCATTGATTAAGACTCTGCTAATTGATAGGATTATATGTATATAATGCTTGTCTAGTAGGATTTAGGACTTAGATTCCTACTTGGCAGAGGAAGCAACTGAAGGTCTACTACTGGTATTGCTCCTCACCATAAGATCTTAGCAACTACCAAATGAACACTACATGGCCCAATCTCAAGCCTCATTTCCTACAATAATAATTCAGTTGACATGAATAACGTGTTCAATTCTAATATCCCAGCCAAGTGCTATGGAATTCGTGTTTCAAGCCAAATTTTTGTATCATTTTGGTCATTAGTGGGAGAGTTGGTCTCAGTTAAAAGACAATCAGAATGGTCAAATATGCACGCAGGAAATTTAATGGCAGTTGAGTATGTTGTAAACAGGGTATTTGATGTTTCACAAGTTTGAATTAGTATGGTCAATTAACATTTTCTATACGAAGTTGGCCGAGTAAGGTTAGTTTAGTGTCTGCAAAAGTTTGAACTTAAATCCAGTTTGTCCAACTGTTGGTATATGCCCGAGGAGTAAAGGCGAAACATTATTTAGTCTTTCCAGTTATCTAGGTTAGTATATCATGGTTCACACATCTGGTGTGCATGGTTTTATGAATCTAGATTATATCTTAGTCCCTTACCAACTGATTTAAATATCCAGCTGGCTAATCTCCATGGAGTTGTTTTGGTCAGGTTCTAATTGCATTTGGGTTACCAAATGACTCAACTCCTCGAAAGAGTGCAACAGTTGACGCTCCATTGACCATTAATGTACCCAAAGTTCCTTCATCTAAAGGTAATAAAAACTCAAAACCAATTCAGTCAATGCAAAGGAAGAAAATTCTGGTTCCAGTTTCTGTCCAGAAACAGCTCCCCCTTCTAGGAACAACGGCTTCTGTGGAAACTGCTGAAGGAGATGATGCAAATGGGTTGGCTAGCGAGAGCATGGTTTCACGAAAGAGAAAACAAAGATGCTCAAAGAAACGTGGTGAAAATTGGATAACTCTCTCAGAAGAGGTTTTCAAGGGGGATAGATCACCTGGTCAGCTAGGTCAGCTAGGTCAGGTAATTTTCTCTCACCACAACTGATTCTTAAAACTGACAAGCTTTCTCTTGGATATTCTGTTACTTTCTGTCATTTTCTTCTCCTGGTCGTACCTTGTAATTTGATGCATCCAAACTGACATAAAATACAAAAAATTAGAAATGGACTACGTATGTGGGACAACATAAGCTACGTGCTACTGAGGGCTATGATAGGCAGAGACGTTTCATAAGTAATGAAAATCTGATTATGCTAGCACCTTCATGAATGGAAGAGGGTATAATGCGAGCAATACTAAAAGTTTTGTCTTTAATAGGTTTTGTTCTTTACTATTCTCCCCTTAAGGTGCACAGACGAGCAATGCCTTTACATAAGTATGGATCACCCTAGAGTTTGACTTAGCTCTTGTCTTTTGTCATGTAAAATGAAGTAAATGGACTTGAATATTCTCATTTGGATATTCCCTTCATATATGAAGTTCCAGTTGTCATGTGGTAGTGGAGGAGTTGGAGGTACGAATTAGATATATGTCTCTAATATTGAGTGCGTGATTGGAATTTGAACTCCTAGCATAAACTTATCTGATTTGTTATTTTTAAGCATGTCTTATTTATGTGAACATTTCTCTTTTATGTTCTATAGTTCATTACTTCAGATTTAACGCATGGGTCAATGTGCTAGTATATGAATTGATTTTATCTTGTTTAATGTTAGGAAATCTAGGTCGAGAAATTTGAATTTTTTGGATGTGATCTATTGCACTAGATTTCTGAAGTGCTAAGTCCAGTCTTTAATCTCAAAAGTTATGAGTTTCTTAAAGAGAACTTGTGGAACTTGACATGTGAAACAGGCTGTGATGCGTATTTTATGATTGTGTGATTTTTATTGGTTGTGGTATACATGCTGTCGTGGATTCTATAAACAATGAAAATGTGTGAAGGCAGTACCATAATAGTACAGCTATCCGTTGTCATCTAGTTCGGTCAGATGTCTGGGTTTACCCAGTTTTCCCGGGTTCAAATCCCGGCAACGGATTTTGTTTCCCTCAATTTGAAAATGTTGTGGTAAATCTGGGGAATCATGTACTACCATCATTGTTAAACCTAAATAAAAGACTACCTCTAGGAAATAATTTATTGTGTTTTTTTTCCTCGTCTTTTTTGGATCTCGATCTGTGCTCCACTTTGTACTCTTTGGTTTTTTTTTTGTTGTCTTTGGAGACATCACTTTGCGCTAATATGTTTCCCTTCTAATTTTATGGATGTGTATTAAAGAGAGGGGCAGCTTTTAAGAAGCAGAATCCAGACTTGAATGTAAAGGACAACTCGATTGGTAAACTTTCAGAGGCACAGTTGGCAGTTCGTCATTCACTGTCCGTAGCCCTTGGCACTGGTGATTCTCTCCTCTAACTATACTGTTTTCGGTTTACGGAAAAGTGCAGATAAATTAGTTGTTACTTCAGATAAATTGGTCTTTTAACCGCAAATGCAATGTGCAAGTCCAGTGAGATATTTAGGAGACCGTCAACATGAAAGGAATAGAGGAGTCTTTCGATGCTGATAATAATCTTTTTCAGGCACATTGATATTATAGTAGTGTAGAATAAACATCTACAGAAATAGATTCTACCTCTGAAAACGTTTATTTTTCGCCCTATAGGAGCAACTCCTGTTATAGTTACTGAATAATGTTGGAGTGTAAGACTTTATGCAAGTGTTTAAAAATGTACGACTTAGTAGCCTTATCTTAATCATAGAGTAGACTTACTTTTACCCTTTTAGTTGAGAACACTGCTTTCTGACTGATATCGTTATTCTATGATATAGTATTACAGTAGTTGATACTTTTATGACATTGATTTTAGTATATTATATTTGTGAACTTATGTCTTGCATTATCCTTACGTTTTATCAGCTGGAACGCATCCGTTCAAAAAAGCAGCTGGAACAAATGCAGAGAGTAAGGTTGCTGGAACAAATGCTGCTGGCAACCCTTTGCTTAATACTGCAACTGAAGCAGAATCGGGGCCTCAAAAAGGCTTTAAGCCAACAGAACCATATCAAAAGGGATTATTGGGTTCCACAACAAAATCTCGAGTAGCCTCTAAGAATTCCATAACAAAGCTTAATGCCAATAATGATCATATGGTAAGAGCCATTGCGGTTGCTGCTGGCGCACGCATTGCTTCTCCTTCGGATGCTGCATCATTGCTCAAGGCTGCGCAATCAAAGAATGCTGTCCACATCATGCCTACAGGTGGTTCTTCTATCTCATCGTCCTTACATTGCGAGCCTCGTCCTAATTTACATCATGTGCGTACTGGCATGGCAGCTATGCCACGCTCCACCCCTCCAAGTACTCCTGTCATACCTATTGCTACACAGCCTGGGTCTTTTCAGTCCAAACTAATCAATGGGGTTAGATCTAGTCCAGGTGCTGAATTTTCTTTGAATCAAGAGGCTGGGACTACAGAAGGAAGCATGATTTCTAAATTGGGATGCACTCCAACAAAGCAGGCCCCAGAGGAGGAAGTTCATGAAGTTAAAGTGGATTCACCTAACCGGAAAGGTGAGTTGAAAAGTTTATCAAGTATAGGTGAGAATGTTGTTGGTTCATTGAACATCAGGGGAGATGACACTGGCAATAAAGCTATCGTAAGTGTAGAAGCTGAAGAGAGACAATGTGCAAAAGATAATCAGATTATGTCTTTCACACCTTAACATTGTAGGCAATGATCCGTCAGCTGTGCAAATTTGTGAAAACCAAAACACAAGTGTGAAGCAGGCAGATTTTGAAAGCATTGTGACAGATGGATGCAGAGGGGAAGAGTGTTTAGGTAAAAAGGAGGCTAGTATTAAGATCTAGGGGGACCTGAATATTACAGTGATTAGTGAAGGTAGTAGTGTAAATTCATACAACTTTTCTTTTCGTGAGGATGGATTGGTTATAGTCAGTTTCGGATGGTGATAGTATTGCAGTTCAACGATCAGGAGATAATTTTTTGTTACTGGTGTAAATATTTGGGTAGTCTGTCTTCTCTCCTTGATTTTCTGAATTCTATTGGAAATCTTTAGGAAACTATTAAGGGTTTTTTTGAGAAAGTATATTCTGGATTGTTAAGGTTTTTCCTTTGATTTTTCCTTGTCAATTAATTTTCCCAATCTTAGTAGGCATGCAAATTGATGCCTATATAAAGGCATAGCTTGTCTTGCTATTTTCATACTTAGCTTCATATCGATTAAACTTGAGAATTCTCTCGCATGAATGTTCTTGTTCTTGGTTTTAGACATTTTTCTAATTTCTTCAAGGGTTCCTAAATTAAATGGGTCAAATAGTTGACCGCATGGTATATATTGGGTAATTAGGGGAGAGCCCGTGGTCCAACCAACTCCGTGAATAAATCATGAAACTAATTCTACGACTACCAATCGTCATTAGAGGCCGTGGTCCAGATGTGGCTTCATTACCAAGAAAGACTCTGCAAAGGGATCGCCGATCCTGGCAACAAGTTCATCCCAACCAGTAGTAGCGGTGCACAAAGTACCAGCTCAATGGCGAGAAGCTTGAAAGAAACTGCATGCATTTTTCTTTGTCACCATACTTGTTCCGAATCTCCATCAGAAGGGTCTGATTTTGGAATGTTTTCCTTGGAGGACAAGAGCATTAGGCGCTTCGAGACTCGACATGTATGGTTCACACCAAGTCTTGAGGCCAATTATTAGTTGCAGATGGCTGCAATTGATCTACATGAGATAATAGACATGTTAGAGTTCGTTCTAGAGTGGTTGTTTGTTACATCGTTGGAATTCTCTGTTGCAGAGGCGTTCATGTTTTCCATTAACTTCTGAACGTTATTTCCAACAGAAACCGAATGTAGACTCATAGTATCCTGACCATCAAACATGATAACTGAAGGTTTTAGACAAAATGCATGATGTGTTTTAAGTCTCTAATTAAGGAGTTCAGTTTGTATTTGATCTGTAACTATTCATTCCTCCAACAACTACATGATTCAGGCTCCCGAAAAAAGATAAACGGCGAAGGATGAATCTAAATGCAAGTGCACTGACTTACTCTCATGATCAGGCTCAGCCTTGTTTAATCGAAGTTGTCCAAACCAAACTACTTAAGCTAAAAAATTGTTCCTTCAGGTCTTTGATACCTATAAATCCTTCCTTCTCCAAGCAGTCAACCTCTTTTCTCCTTGCATGAACGATGGTAGGGGAGACAGGGCAAGGCTTAACATATGGCAGTCAGGTTCTACCACTAATGGAAAGTTCACTGAAAACTTGAAGGTATTGAGAAGTAACTTTTCTCACCTCGACTATTCTTGCTGCAGTTCTGCTGCTTCATCCTTAAGGTTTGCAGCTTCCTCAGCCATCCTAAACATCCAGAATAGAAAAATGCATTTATTAATTACGCTCTATCTTCTGTTGCATAATGTGATCTGAAAAGCTTGTCCTAAAAGAATTCTTGAGCAGAACCAGTATACCAACTCCACAAAAACAAATAGAACAAGACACCACAAATGTATAGATACGCCGTCATGCGGATCATGGAAGACTAGTTTACTTTAAGAGCCTCAAACATAAATTTCAATAAGAAATCAAATTTTTAATTTTTATTTAGGTGACGAATTAGTTAACTACAACGTCAAAACTCACAAACGTTAGTTTTCTGCAATGTCTTAATCCAAGTTAGTCTGAACTCTGTATGAGAAATTAAGGTTTGTTGTTCCATATAACACCTATACAATCATATAAAGTTCTCATCTAGGTTAATCTACTTTCTCCATTTCTCATCTATTCGTATCTATCTAGTTTACAACACCATTCATAGGATCATGTACAAGTACACGGTTACTTGACATCTCATTGCAGTGCCAAAATTTGATCAAGTACTATACACTACACCAGATTTATTAACTATTGATGCTTGACACTTCATCATAGGTAGCAAATTATAATAGGATCTGCCACTTTAATCCACTTGTTCCTGATAAAAGGTGAATTTGAAACAACGATTCTAATGGATAGGTTGGCTATACATAACCTGCCTTTTTTTTGTCCGGAACAAGAAGCTAATCCATTTATATCAAAGTTTTCCTAAGTACTTCAGCTCTTTCTTTCGATGCAGAACCTGATGCAGATGGACCAAAAGTACTTCAGCATTCAAACTATCAGATACTAAAGGTTCTCATCACCCATTAGCACATAAAAAATGTCATAGTCTTAAAAAAAATATATCAATCGTCTTCAGTCCTTCACTGGAGTGTAATAGCTCATGCATCTCATGTCCATGCACTCCCTACTCTCTTTTCTGAGCTACTGATGCGTAAAGATGATCGAAAAGTATTCACATACCTTGATATAATCTAATCCCAACATAAACTATCACTTCTTCACCTCTACTAACAGGACAAGATACTAGGTCCACATACAAAAAGATACAATACCACAAAGATTTGCACAATATTTAAGCATCAAACACTCCCACAAGTTGCTAATATACAACTCAACAGAAACTAGAAATGTGAAATAAAGTTCTAGTTCCAGGCTTCCAGCAGCATATAAGTACCAGAAACAGCTCAATCAAGTAATAGTATAAGAAGTACAACTTCTAGGAACAAAATGCCATACAATGGAATCTCTGAATGTTAGGCTCACTTATGGCTCTATATGTCAATATGGACACGATGAAGATATCCTCATATGCCATATGATTTTCTACTTAAGCTTGGCAACTCTGCAGATTTTTGTTTAAGGCCGTTACAATGTCTGGAATCCGGAATATGTAAACCACAGTAGAATTATTAACAAGATCTGCATTATTTGAATTTGGTTACAACCTTTCCACAACATTCTTTAAACCAAACGACGGCATCAGAAAGTAACTGGGTAAAAGGGCGTAAAAAGGAAAATCTAGACTAACCAAAACCTATTTAAGAGAATAAAAGGCCAAAATAGCTGGTGCCCAAAACATATACTCAAGTAGATAAGAGGGATTCCAGATTTAGTGTGCACGTTAATAAGTAATATCTAATTCAGCTTAGTACCACTTAGACTAAGCACTGCCCCTTGTGTTTTTCCTGAATGCATGGTAGTCAGGTGATAAAAGGGGAAATCAAAGGAATTCAAAGTTACCAAGAGCTTCTTCCAGTGATCGACTATGCTGCCCAGAAGCCCATATTGCAAGGGTTGCAATCAGGAAACAAGCGAAACTTGTTTCTTCCCTTTTTTGCTTTGACTGGTTGTCCCCTCTCCCTTTATCATTCTGGAGAGAATATCTGCTTGTTTCGTGTTACCCTCTTTATTTAGGCTTTTAATCAAATCCTCCGTGCTACCCCAACCAGTGACCCCTCCTTTCTCCATTATTTTACACAATATTGAGTATGCATTAAGAGTTTTCCCTGATCCTAAGAGGGCATCCAACACCTTGTCATAGCTTGAGAAATCTACACTGCAATCTCTCTCAAGGCAAAAATCCAACAGCTTGAGAGCAGCAATTGTTTTCCCTTTCTCAGAAAGAGCAGATAAAAGGGTATCAAACTGAGGTGCACACCCACTTTGCATAAGTAGATCAATCCGCCCCAGTGCTTCCTCAACATGACCTCTCATAAAGAGGGCTTCCAAAATCTTAGCAACCAAATCCATGTTCTCGTAGACCTCCTTCTCTACCATACTCTTCATTACTCGGCTTGCAGTTTGAACCCTCCCGTCTTCAAATAGACTCTCCATCACTGACCTGAATAGTGGCGACTCTGGTGTATGCCCGCTTTCAATCATACTGTCCAAAGCTGCTTTAGCATCAGCTGGTTCACCTTTACTCAGGTAGCTCTTAATGAGCAACTTGTAAGAATCTTCTTCACCAGGGACCCCTCTTCTACTCATGATCCTTAAAATCTCATTAGCAGAATCAGAATTCCCTTCTTTTGCATGGCCACGGATCAAATTGTTTAAGGCAACAGAATCCAGCACGCCCTTTTTCATCAACTGCCGGAAAAAGACTTCAGCCTTCCCTGTCTGTCCATGGTTGCACAGGTACTCAATCATTGGGTTATAAGCACTAGCCTCCAACTCCATAGAACTCTGGGGCCTCAAAATGATTTCCTTCTCAACAAGCTTATCCAGCAACTTGACTGCTCGATCATGCGCCCCGGCCTTGCAAAAGTTCTCAATCAGGATACCATAATGGCCAGCCTCAGTCGGAATGCTCAGCCGAATCATGGCCTTGAGCACATCAGCAGCTGCATCCAGATCCCCAGCCTTGCACTGGAAAGACAACAACTTCTCAAAGATTGAATTATCCTTTGGAGCAATATACCTCTCAACCATCTCCTTCAGTATGTTCTGAGCCTCATCCTTTTTCCCAGCATCACAAAGCCCTGGCAACAACGTCGTAAACGTGACAGCATTCGGCTTAATCCCAAAAGACTTCATCTCCCCAAACAACCTCAACGCATCGTCAACTCTCCCAACCGACACATACCCTTTAATCATGGTGGTATAACTAATCACATTCGGCTCCATATTCCGCCCCTTCAACTCCACAAACAACTGCTCAGCCTCATCCATCATCTCAAACCGATGGTACCCATGAATCATAGTGTTATAAGTAACCAAATCAGGCGAAATCCCTCTACTCTTCATGTCCTCATAAAACCGCTTCGCAGTCTCTAGCCTCCTAGTCACCAGAAACCCCCAAATCATAACATTGTAAGTATGCCTAGTGGGCTCTATTCCCTCACTCAACATCGCATTAAAATACCTCTTGGCCATCATATACCGACTTTTTCGCATTATAACCTTGAAAAATGCATCATACGACTTTATACTTCTCTCCACACCCAACTCCTTCATTTTATCGAACAATTTAACAGACTCTTGAACAATGCCAGCCTTACCGTAGCCTTCGATTAGCGAAACGAAGAGGTCCTCGTCCCACTGCACGCCTTTCTTAGGCATGTCCAGCAGAATGCACCGCGCGTGGTTGAGCTTCGAAGCTCGGCTCAGAATCTCAATCATCTTCATATGGGTCGCCCGGTCGTGTTGGAACAACCCGGATCGCTCGACCCACCGGAAGAACTGGAGCGCGTGCTCCGCGTTCCGAGCGCCGTGGAGGACGTTGAACACGAGGTTGTGGTCGAATTCGGGCACCAAGTTCCGGATCGAGTTCTGCAACCGGGTCGTCCAGGCCCGATTCGCCATCATTCTGCAGATTATGTCCTCGGTCTTCTCCGGGGTTCGATTTCGGGGCTGACGGGGTTTGGGGGCTTGGGTTTGGACTGTCGCCGTAGTTGTTGTTGTCGGCCCGTCTTGCGGCGGAGGGTTTGGGTTCTCCGCCGGTGGTGGCGGCGGCGGTGGGGATTCCGTTGAGCTGAAGAGGCGGAGGAGTCGAGGCCGCCATTGGTAGGGTTTGGAGCGAGAAATGTAGGCGAGCATTGCGAAATGGGGTTTGTGGGATTTTGCGAGAGTGATGAACTACTACTACTACTAGTGTACTGGAAGACTTTTGTTAGGGTTTAAGGCAGAGGATTCAAACAAAGAAGTGTGGGCTTTTCCTAATTTTCAGACATTTCATTTGGGCCACACTACAGTGATTGGTATGGGCTGCAGCCCATTCAGTCGTCAAATCTGAGTCAACCGAACGTAGATGGAACTTGTAACTCTATTAGTTAAGAAAACTTATTTGAATGAGTTCAAATGTTTACTCCATTTATCAAAAGACCAACAAAAACGATAGATGATTCATTGTTTCTTATGCTCCCAACAATGCACTGACATGCCAAATTTGGATGGGAAAGATGAAGTTTCCGAAAAATGTTGAAGCAAACAAGATAAATTCCTGAATAATTTCATATACAACATAATGAAAGAATAAAAGGAATACAAAATCAATACTACTGCGTTAATTAACCTCTCTTTCTGGTTCCTGTCTGCATTAAGTACTATGCATGACTTAACAAAAAAGTTGATTAATAGAGCTTTGTCATCTACATTGGTAGTTCTGGTGGTGGTTGAGCTGCTGCCATATCACTGTGTTGTTTCTGTAATGCCGGGGTGGCGCAAGAGAAGATTGATGGCTTTTGTCTTTTCAACTTAACCCCAAACAAGAAAGACCGAAGAGGAATTCGAGTCTTACTTGCTGACCGTTTGTGGTGAATGTTCTTTGATGCCGAAATCCCAAGTTCCTCATCAAGTCTTGCCAGCGTCTTCTCCACCTCAATCTTCAGTCCTTTAACGCGGCTAAGACCTGCCTGCAATTCCTCTGCAACCTTGTGGTTCTCCTGCTTCATGTTGAGAACCTCGCCTTGAAATTTTGCTGCCTGATATTTGCTTATGAGCTCCATCTTCTCTCCTTCAGAGCCTAAGTTAGAGAGTCTTGATATCTCATCTTGAATGTGGCACAAGGACGAGAATCTACCGTGCAAGTCATCTTTCAGCACTGAATTGTGTTCCAACCATAAAGACAGTTCGGTTTGTATCTCCCTCAGGTGTCGGTATATAGGCCTGGCATCAGATTGTAGAGACTGGTGTTCATGTCTCTTCTTGTTCTTCACTTTTGTCAGCTCTAACTGTAAATCCTGTATTGAAGTCTGGAATTTTTGTATCTGATGAAGTGAGGTACTAAACCTCAACCAGAATTCGAGGTTCTCTTCAAGCAGTTCATCAATGTCCGAACGAAATCTTCCTTCAATAGCTGAAACAGAATGTGGTCTAATAGTATTTCTTTTCCTCATTGCTTTTTCTTCTTCCCTTTTCAAGTTTCTTGTTGAGTCATCAAATTTCTCAGTTGCTTGTTCACCAAGATAACTTAAAAATGTCTCTTTGTCACAACTTAGAGAGTGAACAGTTGAGTATGGCGATGCAGCTACTTGAGTTGGGCTCTCCAGTGGTGCATCCTGATTCGGGTATTTATATACTGTCTGAGGACTTTCATCCAGATTGGTTTCCGACGATCCCAGCTTTTGTCTCAGAATTTTAATCTCTTTGTCCTTTAAAGAAACCATACCCCTCAATTCCCTTATCTCCATAGCCAAATCAAAGATGTTATCACGATTTTTCTTCTCCACTTCGCCTAGCTTCTTCCTTGCATCCTTATAATCCCTAAGAATCGATGTATACTCCTCCAGCAGAACCTTTTCTCTATCCTCTAGTCCATTCAGGAACAGCTGCCTCCAGTTTGGTTGATCTTCTTCCTTTTCCATTTCCGATTCTTGTGGCTCAATATCCACATGCAAATCCTGCTGTTCCTGAGGCTTTATGTCAATTGTGTCAGTTTGGTTTTCTTGTTCTCCCTTGACATCACTTTCCAGAGCAGAAACATCCTCTTTCTTAATTTCGTCTTCTGCCATTTTGTCTTCCAAGACTACTGAATCATCATCAGCAGCCGGCTTAGCTGAATCTACTTTAATTTCCTTTTCCGGTTTGGCATCAAGTGCTTTCACTTCCTGGAACAGTCCTGCAATCTCATCCTCCTCTTCATGCTTCACATTCTGCAATTTTCCAGAGAGATGATCAAGTTTACAACTAGCTTCTGTAAAATCTGCTTGCAGATTGTTATTTTGGTCTTCCACGCTTCTGCTTAAATTTCTAATCCGACGCAACTCCTCCTCCAACTCCTTTATCCTTTTGCTCATACCTTCTGAATTTTCCATCAGAGTCTCTTTTTCTTCTTCTAAGCTCCGAACATGTGCCTGAAGCTCAACTGATTCTGATTTTAATCTATCCACTAGAGCATTCTGAGAAGAAACTGAAGTCTCTAGTGTCACAACCTTGTTTACGAGTCCATCAATCTTCTCTGCCAGTTCTGTCATAGAGATGGAGGAGCTTGAATTTGTATCAAGCTGCTCCATAAACTTTGACCTTAAAAATTCCTCATCAGGATTATCTTGGTCTTCTTCGCTTATTGCTTCTAGATCAATGTTATACACCTCACTTGGATCATACAAGTCCCCGTGTTTTGAATGGAATTCATCTCTGAGGCTTTCAAACCTCATGCAGGCTTCCCTAACTCTTTGCCTCTCAACTCTTGCATCTTGTATTGATTTCTCCTTCCTTTCCTGCAACTTATCCAAAGTGTCTTTGCATGATTTCAAAGCTGTAGCTGCCATCAGAGTTCGAGCTTCATTATCCTCAATAACAGTGCCAATGCCATACTCATCTTGTAACTTACAAACACTCTTCTGCATATCAGTAATCTGGTTTTCAAACTCCCAGTACCGATCATATCCACGCTCATACAAGATCTTCACAAACTCCTTTTCAGTTTGCAGTGCTAACATGTCCTTCTGAAGCTTATCAATTTCTTCCAATGCCTCTTCTTTCGTCAGCCCTGACCTTGGAGTAATGGGAGCTCTAGCAGAACTTGCATTTCTCCTAAGCGTCCCCCTCCTCGAAAGCAACATGGATTTGCTCCTGAAATCTTTACCTGGGGCCTTGGGGACTTTTGGGATGCTTTTGGATGCATCAATGTTGGCTTTGTTTGGACCATCAGAAGAAGTTGATGCTTGAGAAGCAGCAGCGGCATCCTCATCCTCATCCTCCATTGCATACTGAACTCGTTCTGGGAACACCGTGGCAATGGTACGGTTGGCACTCTGCAGATCTCTTGACAAGTGATCATACCTCTCTGCCAAAGCTCGGTAGGCCCGGAATGATTCTTCAACATAGGCCACCAGCTCTGGCCTTTTCCTGTAATACATTTCTGCCCTCATTGCAAAGGAGTCCCCATCTTCATCAATAATTTTGAGTGTACTCTGAACCTTCTCCTCCATATCTGTAATTCAACAAGAAATCTATGTAAGTTGAAACTTCATTGGCCAACTTGGGAATCAAATTCACATGTACACTCTGATATAGTAAGGAACAAATCATAGCAGCAGCACTTTAGCTTATACGATAATGAACTTATGAGAAAAACTTTCAAATCTAGTGTTTAATTTGTGTAGAAACCAAGGATATATCCAATCCTTTGTCACACTCACACCGACGAGTTCTTTGCTAGCAAATGTTCTCTTCGGGACAATTCAACAAACAGCTGCCAATCTAGCTGCAGAAATACGTATCTTTCAACAGCTGAGATATGGTCTTTACTGATCTGGAGTTCTCAAACTTATTTACCCTAAACCTACTAATTGCAAAGAATGGGACACCAAAGCTAAAGGGAAATGTGGCTCAAATTGCATATATATTTAAACTGTATCGATCAGTCGCATGTCTTTTTTTTTTTCTTTTTTTTTTTCTTTCAATTAAAATAGAGGACGAAACGAGATTAGTGTTTCAAACACATACCTTGAAGGTTCTGTTCCAGCCATTTTGACTGCTTTGTCCTGATGTGGCTGGCCCACCACCATGAATATGCATTGCTTGCTGCTCTATGCAACATACTCATATTTCTTTTCTCTCCAACTCACTCTTTCCTCTTAAAAAGGAAAAGAATGAATCAAACAGAACCTATTGTTTGGACCCCAAAAAGAGACAAACGCCTATCAAACACAAAATCCAATGACATCTTAAGCAAAAAAAGAACCCAAATCTTGGAATGCAAGAGTTTTGGCAGGAAAGTGATCAGATCAAGAATATTGAAAAGGAAGACAAACTGATTGAAATCAGAAGATGATGATGACAAGCTAATGCTTTGGCAAGTGGCTTTGGTTTTGGCCAGACATGGAGGGGAGGATGCTTCGCCTGGATTATAGGTATTGTTGGATCCTTCCTTTGAAAAGCTCAAAAGTGCTTAGAGGCCTTCACAGAGGCTGTCCACGTGTCGTTTCTTGATTTCTCCAGGTTGGTAATTAACCAAGGGAAAAAGAGTGCAATGCCCGTAGATTGGTGTGGATACTTCTCTTGTTTTGCTAAAATTTTGTTGGAAAATACAAGCTGGATTGCTTATCATCTTCTCAATTTGGTACTAAGCTTGCCTTTTTTTTGAAAGATCAGTACAAAGCTTCTAGGTTCATCTTCATCTTCTTACTGGTATTATTACTGTTATAACCAGCTATGACATTCTGTGTAAAATGTTGTGGGTTCACATTTAGTAGTGTGACAATTTATTGACGCGTCAGTTGCGTGTATATCGTTTGTTCAAAAAAACATAAAACTGGCACAATGAATTGATGGTAGGCAAGAGTACGAAGCTGGTGTTCGTTTAAAGGAGGCGGTGAATCAATGCAGGGACGGCAATGGTGTGGCTCATAAGTTGGCTCGTAGTGTCTCGTGGTCTATAGTTTCTTTCGGAGGGTAATCTACCTATAAACTCTAGTTCAGTTTGAGTTTTCTTTTCAAAACAAACTGGAAGTACACACTTTCAACTTTCAAGAATGCCTTGATCATTACAAGTGATATCAGAATATGTTCACAAAACTAACTACTGTACTGATTCAGGAGTGCTAATAGGGGTACTACCAACTATATTCACCAAATGATGGGACAATCTCTGACTGATTCAAATCTGAGTCCACTTTGAACCTCATTGTCTAACAAGGATCTGCACATATCTACTGCTGTTCCAAGAATTATTTCAGATATTCTCCAAGCACATGTAACCTTTGCATAATTTTGAAAAGCACTTTCAAACAGAGTCTAAAATCAATTTAGCCATTTTGAAGCTTAAGAAGAAATCCTGTGAATACAATTGTTTCAGTCCTAGATGTTTTCCAGAGAGAAGTAAAAGAGGAATAGATAGAGTGATTCACATATTATGTACAATTTTTTCCATTATGATTATTTACAAAATATTTACAACAGGTTTATTCACTTTATTTACAATACAACTGGGATGAATATCTGAGAGCCACTCGTTTATATTCACATAATATTTACAATTTTTTCGGTACTTAATTCACAAATTACTTGCAATAAATATTCTGAAGCATTAGCTCTCACAATTCCAGCATATTTACATCCAAGAATCCAAGAATCACAGAATCATATGTAAGACAAATCACCACACTTTCTTTTCTTTACCTTTTCTTTTTCTTTTTTTTTCTTTTTTCTTCATTTTTCTTGAACATTTCCAAAGTCAAATTTTTTCTTTTCTTTTTCGGTGTTTAGCTATGCAAATGATATCACACAGTACCGTCCTCAATAGTCAGATAGATGAGAGCAATCATCTCCTTCCTAGCCAAGCAATGCCAAGGCAGCAAGAAAACAAGCCATCTTCCAGCAATAAAATTCGGTATGATCCTCCATAAATCTGCCATGTATCTCACTAAAAGTTCCATTAGCTTGGGCCAAATTAGCTAGACCTATTCTACTAATACGTAAGTACATCAAACTAGGCTGGTATCCATTCAGGTGGCATCAGCTGTTTCTGAGGGAAGAGAGCCAATGCTCCACATATTTATTGCTCCCTGCACAATGAAGCAAAACACAAAGAACAAGTCAGTATAAATTGCTCATTTTGGCTTGCACATTACTTGAGTCTCGGACACAATTAGATTTCAACCAAAGAATGAATCAGAATTACCAAGTACATTAGTCTGATTCTCAAAGACGCCCAATACAAAAGAAAATATGCAAACATGATAAGATAAAGCACATGACAAGATAAAGCACAAGTAGGAATTCTTATAGTAATGCGAAAAGTGACACCCAAGGAAACCCATGAACTCCAGGGAACCTTCACAAACCGGAGCAGTGATGATAGACCAAGGGATTTTTTATGACCGACTCAACCAAAGCACAAGTAGGAATTCTTATAATAATGCGAAAAGTGACACCCAAGGAAACCCATAAACTCCAGGGAACCTTCACAATCCGGAACAGTGATGATAGACCAAGGGATTTGTTATGACCGACTCAACCAACTGAGTACATCATACTTACATGGACTGTTCAAACAAACTAGGATGAGATCGAAATATGGCAAGTTTATCATCTTAAATTTTGATCAATTGAATCAAACATCCCTTGCCGACTACTAGAATCTAAATAAGTCTCCATACAAATGTATAAGGAGAACCAAATCACCTACTGCAAACTGGATGAGAAGTTCTGGAATCTAGGTATCCTGATATCCATTGCTTGGATCAAGGAGTTCAAGTTTCAAAGAACTTAGGCCAAGTGTCTAACTTCGAAATGCAATACATGAACAAAGCAACATATATGTAACATGAAATTTTGAAATGAGAGGGATTTGTAAAAGGCTCATTTCAAAAAGTCAACTATAAATAACCTCCTTTTCAAATTTCCTACTAGATAAATGCTGCTTTTTTCATGTACGGCATTTGTAAGTGAAACGTTTACCCTATGTACTTTGGAACTTATAATTCTCGTATCCAAATATACCATTAATAATACATAGCAACAATCGGTTCCCTTATTTTTCCTTTCGTAAAGGTAGTGACTGAAACCACTTAGTGAAGATAAAATATGAATGAAATATATACATAGCGGAACAAAGCAATAGGAAAATTTAAGAATCACCAAATTGAGTGAAATTCCAAACAATTAGCTTCTAGCCATGCTATCTAGACCTTAAGATCCCATTACATATGGTATGTGATTATCTGATGCCTAGGACTCAAGTGGTGTTAATATCTACTGGTAAACAAGTCAAGCAAAAATGCCATTTTCCTACAGCTTGTGATACTATAGTTTCCCAGTTGCAGATTTCAAGTTTAGCCATTTTTACCTTCACAATCAAGCTGAGTTCAAACAGTTCTAACTAACATCAATAAGCGCTTTTTATAGTCCTAACCTCGAAAAATAGAAAAAGAAAACATTACTTATGTATTTTACATGAAAACAACATTAAATACAGCTTCACTGCAGACAACCGAGATCAGTATCTTGAAATAATCAATTGCGTAGTCAAGTTCAAACTCTGACCTTCAAGCAACTTTTACATTGCCTTATCTAGGTAAAATACATAGTTGGCACATCAGCACTTTGACAGAGGTGTTGCATCTAAATTATCCCACTTGAATATACAAATATGTATCAAGTGTTAAAGATAAGGCCCCAATTTTGAGATGATCATTAAAGTAGGATAAAAGGATATATCTATCCATCAGAATTCTGCATTAGTAACCTAGTGATCCTCTCTCAAATTACAATATATCAGACCCTATGATAGTAACAATTGACCCCAAACATGGTCAAGACAATGAGTTACTCTAATTAGCAGAATATTCAACCACTGGAGTATGTGGAAAAACCATCAGAATGTCGTTAGAATTGGTAACAGCCAATAATCAAAAACATGTAACATCTAATATGTGTAAAATAAAGGTTTCATAGCATTTCATATCAGTTATAATATGGTACTTCACCAAGCAGGATATACTAGAGCATTGCTCGAAAAAAAAAAATTCTTGTCAAAATATAAATAATGCATATAAAGAAAAGCTATTACCATCTGAATAACCATCTGGCATGTTGCCAACAGTGCTCAAGATATTGTTCTTTGAATCCTCCACCATATCATGAATAACACGCCCATAGCACGGCACCAGTACAGCAAAACTATCGTCTGCATCGTCATCGCTCTGGAACCCAGGTCCAAGAGGCTCCAACCATCCAACTGACCAATCAGAGTCCTCAGACTCAGAACCAGAAACACAACCTCCCTCAGATGGCACGAGAACACCATCGTATTCTCTATCAATTTTCCGCTCTTCCCGGCTATGCCATTTGCGCCTCACCCTTCTTGATGATGATGAGGCCATATTTTTAACCGAAGGAAACTTTACAGCATCCGGTTCCCGCATGCCTGAGTCGGGCGAAGAATTTAAACATGATCCCTTGGAGATTCTTGGCTCTTGCTGCTTTCCACTCCACAGCCACCATGAAAGCTGGGTGAAAGCCACAGCCATTTTCCGCTTTTAAGACCTTTCGCTAGTTGCACCAAGTATTCAAGGCAGCAAGTGGAAGTGGAAATAGACAATACGTTGGCTACTTTCTACCTGTCCATCAAAAGTTCACAAGGAGACAATCAATCAATAAAACACGCACACACACAATAATGTAATTAAAAGGCGTACTCCAGCTGAATGAAATTAATCAAAGCAAGCTTATTAACTGAGAAATGAAGAGAAGAGAAAAAGATAACAATGGCTGGAAATCTTCGCTTCAGAACTCGAACTCATAAATCGCAATCAGCAAAGCACAATTGTTTTGGCTGGCTCAACACTATTGTCCTATCTCTGGTATCAATTGCCAAGAAAACTCAATTCTTTCCCTTCTACACAATGCAATTTTCTGGGCAACCAAACAAAAGTAAAGGTCGAAATCATAACAACTGTACCATTGAAGAAAAAAAAACCAAATTTGAATCTCTGAACCCAGAACGCCTAACTCCTCAAAAACCCATCTTTCCCAAATGAAGAAAACACAGATTTGTCAAATATAGCTATGAAAGCTGAAAAATGAAAACTTTATACAAGCAATCGAGCAACTCAAGTTTTTATATACAGAAACCAATCAATCACACAGAAAAATCTCACTTTCCAATCACAAAAATCGCACATTTCATGATCTCGTGAAAATTGACGAAACCCCAATTGAAATTGAGATGAAATTCATAGAGGGAATCAAAATTCTTGCCTTGTGGTTCAATTTTGGAATATCAGGCGGAGATTCAAAGCACCTCCGAAAACACAAAATTAAGGAATTACTACGAGGAAAGACAGAATCGGCACTATAAATTTGTCTACCTTGAGCTTGAAGCAAGAATTTAGAATTAATTGTTTTCTAGGGTTTCTTTCTTCAAGTAATTTTTCATCTGTATTCAGTCGGAAAAAGAGGAAGAAGAGATTGTTTCAACTTTGAAGACAAGAGCTTTTATTGTGTACAAGCGAGTGCATAGAATAAAGGAAGGAGAAGCGTACACGTGGCACATGGGAGAGAATGCCAGGCCAGATTTGGAAGGCTGGAAAATTTTAAAAATAACGCAATCGTGCCATAGACGCAATAATCATAGATTCATGGTAAGTTTGATGTTTGAGATTGTTTCTGAAATAGCATAATTGGAAAAAAAAAAACTGAAAGTACCTTAAACAAAATCCCTTTTATTAATGTTAATGAGTAGCAAAGTTTCATTTTACGGTTGAATATTCAAAACATTGCTATCATTCAGAGTACTTTGAACCAAATCACTTTTACTATTGTATGGGTAATTGCAAACCACGTGACAATAAAAAAGGAAGACAAGTTTGATTTGGATTGAGAGAATTAAAAACTATAAATGGACAGAGTAAAATGTTGAGTGACCAGCAAGAATGAGACTATGTACTTCATTGACCAGCAAGCCCCCTTTAATTACCACACATTTTCAAGGAACGCTTCACCAACATATAGTTGAGATTGTTTCTGAAATAGCATAATTGGAAAAAAAAAAAATTTGAAAGTACTTTAAACAAAATCACTTTTATTAATCTTAAGAAACAATATCTAAAAAGTCTTACATTAGAGTGTTAATGTCTAAAAAATGCAACACTTTCTTGTAATATCCAAATAGTTCAACTTGTCAATTTGCCATATTTGTATTGGTCAATTTGTTTGTTAGTTGAAACAAACGGCGTCAGACGCCGTTATCCTCTTAATATAAAAGCTCGGACTCGCTGAAGCTCGCGAGATTCAGTTGCTGCGCTCCAAATTCAAATTCGGTGCTGATTCTCTCTCTCACATTCTCTCTCGGTTTTGAAATTTCTTCAAATTTTGGCGATCGATTCAGTTTTCGTTTCAGATTTCGTAGTTTCGATGCTCTTCAGATTTCGACAGCAGGGAGGTGATTTCGAATTTCCAATCGGTGTCTGTTTTGAATTGGTGAATCATTCTCTCTTTAATTGCTTCATTTCTGATTCTGTTCGTAGTTATTATGCATTGTTTATAGAATCGGTGACTTCGAAGTTTTCTGCGGTTGTTTTGGAATTGGTGAGTACGAGAAGTTTCATCGGTTTTTGATATGTTTTCAATTTGTTCAATCTTTTATGTGTTTTATTTTGCTTTCGGTTTTGATTTTTCGCTTTCGTTTTTGTATTGCAGAGATTTTTGAATCGGTGATTTCAAAGTTTTCTGAAGCTGTTGTTTTGGAATCGTGATCTTTGAAGTTTGAAGGTAAGCGATTTGGATTTTGTCGTTTTTGTTTGTAATTCCTCCGAAATTATTGTTTTTTCAGCAATAATCATCTGTTTTAGCACAAATAGCTCAGAAATAGTAATTTTTGCAAAAATAGTTGTATGATTTGCAGAGATAGTCATCTGTCTCTACAAAGACAGATAACTGTCTTTGTAGGGACAGCTAACTATCTCTGTAGGGATAGCTGACTGTCTCTTCAGAGACTCAACTGTCTCTGTAGGGACAGATGACTTCTGACTTTCTCTTGAGAAACACTCAACTGTCTCTTCAGCGACAGATTACTGTCTTTGCAGCGACAAATTACTGTCTCTGCAGTGACAGTTGTTTGCTCTGCATATACAGTTATTTGTTTTCTATAGCTACATATGTTGATTTTGTGCATATATAGTAGTTTCACAGAAATTGATCTTTTAATTATGCAGCAATTATTGTATCTTTTTTTGCAGCAATTGATGTTTCAATGATGTCTACAATGAAGTATCTCTATTGCAAGTATGGCACCGAAGCATTTCTCTTTACTATTTCAGAAGACACCACCTTCGATTTTCTGTGCAAGGATATTGCTTGACTGTTCCCTGCTTTAAAGCATTTTGAGTTGTTTTACTCATTGACTGATGGTCCTCCAAATTGGCAAATAAAGTGCGACACCGATTTGATGACAGTGTGTATGGTGCACAGTCTATACAGCAGCCCTTATATTGATGTTCAGATTGTTGAGAAGACTGAGGTAGACAATTTTGAACTTGTCCCTGCTGCTGTCCCGTTGAACAGCTCAGCTTTTTACGCTTCTGCATCAGCATCTGCGTCTGCTTCTGAGTCAGCATCCGCCTCTGCATCTGCATTCCGTCCTACGTCTGCTTCTGCATCTACGTCATGTGTTGCTAATGAAATTGATGAGAACTGATATCTGGGGAAATATGGTTCCACTGGACCTCATTCATACCTGACTGATAAGTGGTCGACGTATATTCAGGGAGAGGGGTAGTTGTTTATGGACGGTGTGAAAGAAGTTCGTGAAAATATGCAGATGTACTCCATGGAAATAGGCTTCACTTATTGTTATCTGAAGAATGATAAAAGCAGGGTTGTTGCAGTTTGTTCGAAAAAGGATAGCGAGGGTTGTGGTTGGTTCTTTAGTGCAGTTAGGCCATCTAATAAGAAATTTTTTGTAACTAAGGTTTTGAACAACCAGCATACCTGCAAAGGTCTCATTCGGCAAAAGAAAAACATGCTACTGGGACCTGCACTTCTATCTAATTTGATGGCAGAGAAAGTTCGTGCAAACCCAATGGTCAAGGCCAAAGAAATTGTGCAGGAAGTGAAGCTCAATTATGGGATGGATGTGAATTATCTGACTGAATGGAGGAGCATAGAACGTGCAAAAGTGGAGATGAATGGTGATGAGGATCTGTCCTTTGGGTATCTCCCTTGGTACTTGCAATCTTACGTATGGTACAACAATGATTCCACCTCCCAACTGATTATCAGCCCTGATAATTGCTTTGAGCGCTTATATGTTTCTTTTGGAGCTGCTGTGAATGGCTTCAGGTACTGTAGGCCAATGCTCTTTCTTGATGCAACATATATTTAGAGCAAGTACCAGGGAGCTTCTTGGTTGCTGTGCAAAGAATGGAAACAATGGTAAATTTCTTTCTGAATTTTCTTTTTGTCTTTTGGTTCTTTTTTCTTTTTTTTTGTGAAGCAGTTTTCCTTTTTTTAGTAGTTTTTCTTGCATCTGCAGAGATAGTTAACTGTCTCTGCAGAGACAGTTAACTATATCTATAGCAACATATTATTGTCTCTACGGAGATTGTTGATTATTTTCTTGGTAAACCTGTGCTATTTTTGATGCAACTTTTGTAACACCCCGGAAATTTTTCCTACTTTTGGGGCGTCACGACCGTACGACTAGATTTTTGACATTATGTTTTAGCATAGCTTTATTAATTACGCATTGGACAACTTTATTATTGTAAAATGATTCCAAGGTCACACATACTAACTTAACATCTTTAGGAAGAGAAAACAATACCAAACTCTTAATACAACCAAACATAAATCCATCATCAAAAGAAAAGACTTGGAAAAGGCTCTATAACTCTATGACTTGCTGTGAGGGGGCTGCCGTCGCTTGTCCAATGCCTGCTATCATCGCCTACTCCTCGTTTCTATCTGAAACTCACAAACGGGACTATGTGAGCAAAGCTCAGTAAGTGACTATCGTACAAGCACACGACATTCAAGAAAACATTTAAACTGACTATCATGATCATGAAACTGTGCATATGCGATGCAATGTACCAATGTATGCCTTATAGAAAACCCTTTAACAAGAACTCTGTCTTCCTTTCTTTTCCCTTCGGGTACATACCTGGGAGGCAGCTTCATGGCTATTAGGGGGGCGCCTCCCCTAAAAGCAAAACCTTTTCATTAGACACCGCCTCTCGGGAGTCTGTAACCTTTTAATAGACCCCACCTCTCGAGTCCATTAAAAGGCTCCTTTCAATAGACCCCACCTCTCGAGTCTATTAAAAGGATCCTTTTACTGTCATCATTCAATAGATCCCACATCTCGAGTCTATTGAGTCTTCCTTCATCACTACCTCCCTAGGTGTTTCCCCTTCAAAAACCTTTCTTTCATTTAAAACATCTCCTTCAAAACATTTTCATATGATAACATGCCATTATGCAATATGCTTAACAATTTTATACATAACCAATCATGATACCAATATGTACATGCGCATCCATTATTTCATTAAAACAATGATTCACTCAATAAAACCATTCCATACATGTAAATCACAAAACAATCAGTAACTGTAACACAAGCCAAACCATCCCGTTTGTCGTTTCAGTCAAACAAGTAATCACATAGTCACTTACCTCGAGCCTCTTGGATCTCGCCTTCTATTTCAGCACCTAAAATATTAGAAATAGTTTCTAATCAATCACTATAGCTGTACATTAAAGTAGGGACTCAACAAATGATTCAATAAACCTCGTCACAGTTTCTGTCTTAATACCCCTTTGACTCAAATCGGCTGTAACTAACGTTATACTTTGTAGAAAAATAAAATGATTATACCCCTCGATCGAGAAGACATAATTCTACAACTTTTATTCAGCACACAAAAGGAAATAAGGAGATTGACTTGTCCTAAAACTCATTACAAAGTAGGCCTCCCGAATCTGTCCTGGGAAGCGACCAGTCCTAATACTCAGTTTCAAAAAGGTACCAAACGATGTCCGTTTTCTATAAAATTTCTACAGCAGGTCTATGAACATGTTATCTAAAGCCTGTCAAAATTTCATCACAAACGGACTCCTTTAGGTTTGGTTTTCTGTCTTTATCATTTAAGTCGACGAATCTGCCCGGGAAGCAGAATACAGACCTAATTGCTAAGTTTCTCCTAGAAATATGAGATGACGTTCTTACCTTGAAACTCTTACAGAGAACGCCCCTCTTCTTCCTCCAAACGTGCTGGAAATTAGGAGAATCCTTCTTTGCCCAATAACAACCTCTCACTCTCTCTCCTTTCTCTCCAAAACCCGTGTATGTTAAGGGGCTGAACTGTGTATGTTTTCAACAGCCTTTCTTCAAATAAATACCCTCAATGTCAGCCATTCCACTCCCTCAGCCGTTGCTCCATCCCTTCCCCCACTGAATGGTATTGATTTCCTTATTAATCCCCAATTAAGAGGTTGTCTACTCATATTTCAAAAATATTTGTTCCTAAACCTGATTTTCCCTTAATCAATCCTATTTAACCACTCTTTAATCATCAGCATTAAGTATCTCTAATCAAGATATTGAAGGTCTTAGTCACGTAACTAAGTTATTAGCGAACTGTAAGCCTCCCATGTATAACTCGGGTTGTTACAACTTTGATATCTTTTTCCTGTTATATCTTGGTGCAGAGATTTTTCCAATATGTTATGCGGTGGTTGATCTCGAGACTGACGCGAATTGGACGTTCTTCTTGGAACACATTTCTGAGTTTGTTCGTGCTCAGGGCAGGAGAGTGACCTTTATGTCTGACCGGAATCATGGTCTGCTGAATAGTGTTAAAAGGGTGTTTCCGGACATGCCCTATTCATACTGCCTTAACCATTTGATTGACAATGTCGAGAGGGGTTTTGGGATGTGCGGAGGTGGTGATATGGTATCCTTGTTTAGTGCTATGGCTTATAGTTGCAGAAGGGAAGATTTCGCAGAGCATCTTGAAAAGTTTAAGATTGTGGGAGGAGACAAAGCCAAAGAATTCTTAAACAATTGCCCCAAAGAGAAGTATTCCATTCTGTACTTTAATGGGCAGTGTTGGGGAAAGATGACCAATGCTCTTGCAGAGTCTTTCAACTCCATGATTGAAAAGTTTCGCCAGATGCCGATTCTGGAAATGGTTGAGGAGCTGAGGTGCAAGGTCATGGAGATGATGTTAGAGAGGAGGGTTGCTGCAGAGGATTGGCACACTGTTTTGTGTCCAACTATGGAAGAAAAGTTGGCGCTGCTGAGACAGGAAGGCAACCATTGGTTGATTGCTCATAGCATTGGTAACATATACCAGGTTAGGGGTAACACGAATAGGTTCTTGGTGAATCTTGATGAGTGTTGTTGTTCGTGCATGATGTGGCAGCATAGGGGCTTCCCTTGCCCTCATGCTCTCCAAGTGTTGCTGCATCGCAAGTATGACATTTATTCATTTATTGAGGATTACTGGAAGGTCGATTATTACAAGCGCAACTATTGCTTGCCTGTGTTCCTTGTCCCTGATCTCAACAAACCAGAATTGGATGCATCCACAACCTCGGTGCTTCCTCCAATAACCAAGAAGCCAGCGGGGCGTCCTAGGCTTACAAGGGTGAAATCTTTTCTTGAGAAGCAAAAGCGGCCTGTTAGATGTAGCCGGTGCAAGCAGATTGGTCACCATAACAAGTCCAGATGTCGTGCCGTTATCACAGCTCTTGCCCCTACTTGATCTCTTGTGATCATTCATCATTTGTGTTTTAGAAACTTTTATATTGTTTAGCAATAGAAATACTTGAGACTGGGAACATAGTTTTAAAGTATACATTTTTGTATGTCCTGAGCAATTTTAATTTTGAAGTGTTACATTTTTGGGGGTAAATTGTGTATTTGCTACTCTTTCTCCCCTTACATTCCCCCCTTTGTGAATTGTCTCCAGAGAATCAGTTGGCTGTCTCAGAAGAGACACATAACTGTCTCTTCAGAGACACTTGACTGCCTCTGTAGAGGCACATAACTGCCTCTTTAGGGACATGTGACTATTACTGCAGGGATAGATGACTATCCCTGCAGCAACAGTTTACTGTCTCTATAGAAACAGATGACTATGTCTTCATTCATATTATTTAACACAGTAGCTGCGATGAAGCTTGCATTTGAAAAATAATTCATTTAAACAAATAGATGTCATATGCAGAGGAAAGATATACTTTTTCTTGGGAGAAGAAGATATTGAATTATTACATTTGAGAAGATATCGAATTCGTACATTAAGCTTCATGAACTAACTAAATATTTCCTAATTCTATAAGCTCCATTATATGTAATTGTTCAGCCCTCATTTTGTCTCCATTCCTAGCTTCGTTTTCCTTGATTGCTTTCTGTGTAGAATTCCGACTGAGCCTGTGGTAGATAATTTTCAATGCTACATCTGCTCTCATTTGGTGTGCGTATATACGTGGTAGCTCGCTTTCCATTTCTTCGTCTTGGGACAGATGTTTCATGTAGTATATTACAAAGAAGGCGCAGTTGCGGCTGCAAATACAATAGATATAAAAGAATGTCAGTATCTACAAGTTGGAAATTTTTGGGAGAAGTGGTTGTTGTGAATCTGAGTTTCTCTTTGATTTGTTTGCATGCAGTGTGGATACAGAGACACTTGTCTGTCTCTACAGAGACAATCAACTGTTTCTACAGAGACAGTCATCTGCTTCTGTAGGGACAATTCACTATTTCTATAGAGTCAGGTGAGTGTGATCAAGTCTTTGCATTTGTCAAGTCTTTGCATATTCTGCAAGAATATGGGATGATTTTACTTACTTTCCATATTGTTGTGGGCAGTTTTGATCATTTACCATTGTGAAGTCTTTTTTTGCTAGGTTCAAATTGTTGAAAAAGTTAGCCCTCCTATCCTATTGTGAACCCGGTATTAGATCAAATGTTGGAATTTGTTCTGCACTGCATCTTTGCATCCAGCCGATGACAAAATCTCGCTGCATGTGTGCATGTTCAAAGACATTTTAATTAGCTTTGCTGGAATACTTGAATAATTAAAGCTTAATTCACGGAGGGAAGAGAAAAAATTAGTCTTACAATCAAGTATGCATCTTTTAGGTGTGCATTTCTTGTGCACTTCATTGTTTCATTATTGAAAACAAGCAATGTGAAGTGACTGTAGTGCAAGATTGGAAAGAATATCTTGGATATCGACCCAAGTATCTCCTTGAAATGTTCCTTGGTGACAAAGACAGAAGTGCAGACATAGCTCTCCTTAGGGTCAACACTCCACAAGACATCCCTGGTTGTAGAAATGAATTACAAACAGAACACAACGTGATTAGTACCGTTGTTGCAAAAAAAAAAAAAAAGATAAGGAAAACGACATGGTATTTTATTTATTCTTATACTGGCGCTTTGATAAAGAACTTGTTGATGTTCTTCTTGTCTTCTTCAGTCAGTTTGCTGTATCCCATTTTCCCTCTCCAGTTTGGACGTTCATTTATGTTTCGCAAGCCATCTTCATCGTCTTCCTCTTCCTCTACAGTTTTTTCTCTCGCTCTTCATTTCCCTTTTATATTCTTCTTCCCACCACTGCATGCATCATGAATTTTTGTGCTTGGCTTCCTATACCGTGCCTTCAAAACACCTGCAAGGGAACTATCCCATTTCTTCTTCAATTTTTTTGCAGCTTCTGCGTAGGCAGTAGATGTTTTTTGGGGCTCCTCCCTTTGAGCCTCCCCGGTTGCCTCCAAATTCCCTTTTGGCAAGTCTCCAAACTGCAATACATAGGTAAAGAGTTAGCCTTTTTCTTTTCTTTTTATGCTGAGAATGCAAAGATAGTAATCTGTCTCTACAGAGACAATCAAGTGTCTCTGAAGAAACACATAACTGTCCCTACAGAGACAGTAAAGTGTCTCTAAAGAGACAGTTCCCTTTTGCATTTGTTAAAAAAAAAAAAAAAAAAAAAAAAAAACACAGAAACGATGAAAAACTTGCCCAATTTTGAATATTTTCACCAAGGGAGTTTACCAAATGCTCTTCTTCTTTCTGTTCCTCGTCTTGGTGCCCCTCCATGCTTGCAGGGGCTTCACTTCTTTATCCTTTATCCCCATCGTCTCCACTATTCCCTACGTTTTCTTGGCCTTCATCACTATCTTCTCTATTTTTTTCTCCTCTTTCTCCAGAGTTGGCATCAACATCATCATCATCATCGTTATCATCCCTTTTTTCAGTTTCATCCTCATCATGGTTATGACCTTTTTCTTTTTCTTCTTCTTCTTCTTTCTCCTCTTCTTTTCCTTCTTCTATTTGTACTTGATCTTCCTGGTTCTCGCTGCTTTCCAAGGCTGCCGTGTGTTGATCCTCCATATCACTCTCCAAAGGCGCCTTTTCCTTCTCTTTCTTCTTCGACTTGCTCATTTGCCTTCGCTTATATTTGAGCTGGTCAATCTCTTATTTCAGGCTTATACTCTCATTTTTCAGCCATTTATTCTCCTGTTTCAATGTGTTCACTTCACGGCGCAGTGTAGCTCGGATTTATATGTTTTCATTCTTAGATACTACAATTTCTCACTGACTTCAAGCAGCTATTGGAAACGCAAATTCAACACTTGGGAAAGTTAAAGTTGCTGCATAGAGAGAATACATATTGTTTACTTTTCTTGCGAGACATTTCCATCTCCGAAAATGCTGCATAATATTCATCATAAGGGTCCATTCTAGTAGGTTTCATCCACGAAGTTCCTTTCATGAAACTGAAAACAAATATCCAAATAAAATATCCATGTTATAAGGGCCTTAACTAGATATTTCGAAACAATACCTCTTTCTCGATTGATCGTCTACATCTGCTGGTGAGGTCTTTTTCAGATCCAGATTTTGCTCATCTTAGCCTTCCGACTGGGTATCATGTATTTGCTGGTCTTGTTCTCCTTATGATATTTGCTGCTCATGTTCTCCTTCCGATTGAATTTGCTGCTCTTGTTCTTCTCCCAATTGGGAGGTACTTGTAATTTGCTTCTGATTGTCATCGTGCATTTGGTGTACTTTCCTCAGGTGGAGCATCACTTCCTTGATGTCCCTAGCAGCTTGCAGTTTCAACCTTTGGAACAGCATTTCCAGAGTCCTATTTAGGTCATCCAGCTGGTTCGTATACTTCATCATCTTACAGTCGCCGACACAGTTGCACAAGACCGGACCCCTGGCTTCATCCCCCTTGGCCTTCTTTTATTGATCTGGTGGCAGTTCAATGGAAAGGTATCTCCCTCAAAAAGTTGGTTAGGAAGCTTACCTGAGCAGTCACGGTTTACTGCATTTGGCCTGAAATGAATAATCGTCTCTTCAAAAATAGTAGGAAATCTCCTATTGTCATCTTGCAGCAAATTATTGAGATGATTCGCTGTCGCCTAAGTACCTTGAAGATTCCTCCCTCTTCTTCTAATTGTAGGCTTGCTCTTAATTGGTCTGTAAGCCTTACCTAGTTGTTGGGTTTGTTGTTGCCTCCTTGTTGGGTTTGTTGTTGCCTCCCTCTTCTTTTGAAAAATGTTTAACTTTAGCCTTGGAGATGCTGGTGAATTGAGAAAGTTCCAATTAAATGAACTTGAGGAAATAAGGAATGATGCATATGAGAACTCTAGAATTACATAGAACGTGCTAAAGTTTTTCATGATAAAAATATTTTAAGAAAAAGTTTTGAGCCTTCTCAACTTGTTCTTTTGTATAATTCTAGACTTCATTTGTTTTCTAGAAAATTGAGAACTAAATGATCTCAGGTCCTTTCATTGTCAAAAGAGTTTTTCCATATGGCACAATTGAAGTTGAAGATCCCAAAAATGGAAATGTGTTTAAGGTTAATGGTCAGCGACTTAAACCTTATTTGGAAGATGTGTTCCTGAAGACGAGTCAATTACCCTGACTGATCCCATCTACCAAGGTTGAAAAAACTTCACTTATCTAGTCTGGCTGAAGACGGGTAAACTTAGCGCTATTGGGAGGCAACCCAATTGTTTGGTATTTCCTTTTCTTGTGTTAGTTTTGTTTAATTTTGTTTCTTTTTGTACTTTTCTGCTACTTTGGTCTTTCTTGTTTTTGGTGTTGCAGGTGATGCTTCTCTAAGCTTAACTGATTTGGAGCTTACATTTGGCGGTGCACCAATGGTGTTCCAATTTGAAGATCATTGAGGCTGATTTTTGAGTTCCAAGGGACAAGTGTAGCTACTTTTCAATCGAATATTCACCTGGGAATCACTGTTTTGCTTGATGTACACCATAATTTGCAAAAACTTACCTTTCTTTTTTTTTCTTTCAAATTTCAGTTTTGTTTTTGCTTTCTTTTTGGTGTGTTTTGATTAGTCGTAGCTTCAAACTTCAGTTTTGGTGCTTATCACATACATTCTTTTCATCTCCGCTTACTTAATCTTCGCACTTACATATACATTGAGGACAATGTCAATTTTAAGTTTGGGGTGGTGGATGCGTTTAGTTGATTATTTCTGGCAGTGTGTAGCATTTCATTTCGTTTTTTTTTGTTATTCCTTTTTCTGTCTTTTTTTTTCTTTTCCAGTTTATGTACATTTTCACCCTTTTTAAGTTAAAAACAATGAAAAAAAATTGTTCTGATTAATGAGGTTAGTCAAATGTGGTGTTTTCATGATCTACATGCCTAGAGTCGTCAACTTGAGTGCAATGAACTCTGATTATTTGATATCTCATGAATAACTTTAAGATTGAGGAGTTGATAACTGGCTTGATTTGAATGAGAACGTGTGATGATATGTGAAGTTCCTACTTACTTGCTTGATACCATCTACTTAACGTGGCAAATTTGAACTTGAATACAGTAGCCTTTGTTGAGAATAAGTGAATGTGAAAATGTCCAGCATGCTAAAATGATTAAACCCGCACCTAAGTGAAATTTTGAGCCTATATATATAAAGTGTATGCACCTTTCATACTCTTTTTATTCATGTGTGTGATCTTACATGTTGTACATCTCTAGAACTTGCTTGAGACCTTTTGGAACAATATGTTAAAGTATGCTTCTCAGATATGATAATTGGCATTAGGATATGATAATAGACACTCATCTCATGGATCATCTTGGCTTTACTTGAATTTCGATTATTTGTAAGCTTTTACATTATGTTATGTTGCTAAAACTCTAGCTAGGGCTAAATGGAATGTTCTTTGTGTAAGTTTGTGAAGTGTTCTTCAATCCACGTCATGGTACGAATTGATAATTTCTTATATCTTTGATATTCAATGTTATTTGTTCTTTTAATCTAATTGATGCTAAGTTCTTTAGCTTTTCATGAGTTCAATCAAGTTTTTCTCATCGTTAAGAATTGACTTAGCATTCTTATAAGATTAGGGAGTTGAATTGTGTACTATCATGTGATGAACATTCATTGATAAAAGATGATATTTGGAAATTAGAGAATTGGTTTTAACTTCAGTATCTTCCGATTAAAGTTTCTCTATGTAAATTTTAATTGAGTTATAATTAGATTGAAGAACACGACACTTGCTTGCTTAAAGGATTGAACCTTGATGCCCTGGCATTTTTCTCATTGATACTTTCCTTTTACATTCAATCTGTCTCATCAAGTTCATAAAAACAACTCTCATATTTTGGTACGTTTAATCATTTTCTTTGTGTTCAGACTTTTTGAATCCGCTCCTTGTGGATACAATACTTGGACTTCCGAGTTGATGCTACTTGCGATTACTTGCACTTGAGTAAAACGCAACAAGTTTCAAGATTCCACTTCAACTTTCGAAGCATTGCTCGCTCCATCAGAAGTATTTGTTCTCCAGTGCATGTATAGCCTGCTGAGGAAACAAAGTCTTTGACCTACATGCCAAAAACCCATGTCAAATCAACAAGAATGTTTGAGCATACCAAAAACCCATGTCAAATCAACAAGAATGTTTGCAATCAGTTTGAACAAGGTGAAAGAAAGATCAATACCAGTGGAGCCCAAGCCCAAGCCCAGGTTTCCTCATACTTGCAGGCCAAAAACATGGATGCAAGGCCCGCGGAAGATCACTTGTAGATATGATGGTGGTGCACAGATATCAGTCAATAAGGTTTACAGTCCTGTGTAAGGTTTCAGGACTCAGTCGAAGTTTCCTGTGCAGAGCTACCAACTAGTCTATCAAGATTGATCTCGTGTTAGCATCGATCTCTAGTTGTGAGGTCATGTAATCATGAACTCGGTTCTCAGCCTGCGTATGAAACAACATTTGTAAGAGAACATACAAGAAAAGAGATAGCATTTGTAAGAGACATCATTTGTAATCATGTAATATACTTCTCTGAGCTTATAGAACTTGTACAAGTCATCCATGTATTCATCCACCGTTGATTCAGCAGAGTGGAAATCATCATCCTTGGGCACCTCCTCCCCACGAACCCAGGAAGGGATGAGGTTGACTAGGTCGGCGTGGGTTGGTTGTTGTGACCGTGCCATCATATGCAAAGCCAAGTGGCATCGGCTGCGCTTCACACGGAGCTCTTTCCATGGCTTTGTAGAGACCCTCTTCACACATGTTCCTTTCATCATCCAACATAAAAAGTGAAATCATAATTCAAAAAATCATCTACACGCAAAAACCCAGAAAATAAAAATTGAAAAACCCCCTAGGCGAAATCTTAGAATCCCATAAACCCACTAGGCGAAATCCCAGAAACCCATAAACCCTAATCCCGCAAAAATAAACATTGAACCGAGCCCTATCCATGGCTTTGTAGCCACCTTCAACACAAATCAAAATCGAAATTATACTTCAACAAATAATCTACAAGCGAAAACCCAGAAAAGTAAAAATAGAAAGAAGGACTATCTAAAAAGTACTAGATTAGAGTCTTAATATCTAAAAAGTAAAATACTTTATTATAATATCCAAATAGTCCAAATTGTCAATGTGTCAGAATTTTATTGGTTAGTTTTGATTTAGTTAAAACAAATGACATAACAACCCATTTCTCTTTCTCTCTCTTATTTTCCATTATTTTGTTTCTCTAAATTAATCATAACTTTTGATATAGAAGTCGTAATGAATATTCGTTTTCGCCGATAGATTCGTATAAGTGAGATCTACATTTTAAGATCCATATTGAGCATGTTTTTCATAGAAAATATTTCGTAAGTTTTGAATGCAGAGACAATCATATGTCTTTGCAGAGACACTTGATTGTCTCTGCAGAGACACCAAATTCAAGTGTATCTGCAGAGACACACGAATATCTCTGCCAGGGACAGATGACTGTCTCTATAGAGACACTTGACTGTCTCTATAGACACTTGACTATGACTGTGTCTGTAGAGACACACGACTGTCTCTGCAGAGACTCGTGATTGTCTCTTTAGAAACACATGACTATCACTGTAGAGACACTTGAATATCTTTGCAGAGACACTTGATTGTCTCTGCAGAGATACTTGATTGTCTCTGCAGAGACACTTGACTATCTCTTGAGAGACACTTAACTGTCTCAGCATTCAATACTTAAGAAATTTTTTCTACGAAAAACATATTCAATATGGATCTTAAAATGAAGATCTCACTTCTACAAATTCATTGGTGAAAACATATTTTCATTATGACTTCTATATCAAAAGTTATTATCAATTTAGTGAAACAAAAAAATTGAAAAAATAAGAAAGATGAGAGAGAAAGATGACATCCGTAAATGAAAGTTAGTTACTTTTGTTGAGTTGGTATCAATTTTAAATTGGTTTTGGACTATATAGATATTTAATATCTTTTATGTCTTTTTTAGATATTTAGAGTTTTATTTTGGACCCTTAAGATATTAGCCCAAATAGAAAAGCCAGAAACGACTAAGGCGAAAATCCAGAATCTTACCTCTGCATACCATAATGCCTTTTCTAGATTCGACGAGGTTTAGTTTGAGGAAGAAACACGAACCAAAGTTTGGATCTCGACGAGGTTTAGCCTGAGGAAAAAACTGAGCTAAAAATAGAGACCAAAGTTTCTGAGTTCGAGTTTGAGGAGAAAAACCAGACACAAGGAATTCAAAACTTTATCATTTTTTTTTTCTCTTCTCAAAAAGAAAAAGAAAGTCGTTAGCCCCAACGGTCATATAATACGCGTACTCTCGTGAATAAGAAACGGCGCCGTTTTCGTTTTGTTTTTTCGGGGGGAGCGGCCTCGTTTTGGCTTTCTTTTGCAAGCGCGGCGTTTTGAGTCCTGTCCCCCATCTTCATCAGCCAGCCGCGAGCACAACGAACAGAGCTGAATCATGGTCGACAGGGCTGAATCATCTCATTCGAAGGTACCCGCATCCATCTTTGCTTAAATTGATTTAAACTTTCCAGGATTGAAATTTTTGTGGATTTTGATTCGATTTTTATATCGCAACCATGCTATACCTTATGAGACTGGTTGATGAGATGCTTATCTCTGATATCGACCCAAAACTTCCGGTATTCTGCTTGCCTGGAATCTGAATCATAATGTCCTAACTACCAGAATGGTCAATCATCCCACCCAAACTGGATTTCTACATTTTCACACCATGTGCTCACTCATTTCATCTGTTTTCTTTTGTGTCTATTAAACAAAAAGTTTCCAATGTGTCTATTGCATGAACTCTGTCAGCCAGCCAATGTAGTTATTGGTTCCCTCAGTTGTGGTTTAATTTGTACATACATACGTTCGGCTTACATTTTTGTCCTGTCAAATGAAAGTATTAAGTGTATTTCAACTTGCTTGATTTCACTAGCGGCATTGCCATTGTCGCTACTGCTGCGGAAATTAGACATTTTAATGTCTTGTTGTGTGTCCGGAAGATGTGCTGTGCGTGCGAAGTAAACATGTTCTATATCCATGTGTTCCATTCTTAGATGGTAGTTGATTAGGCATCCTATAGTTACCTTTTGTAATAAGATTCTCAAGAATGAATGTCATGTAGTAGCCTCTCAGAACTGCAATACTGAGTTGTTTACTCTCTACTCCTAAAAGCATGTATCAATGGTTCCTTTATTGGTTCTCAATGCTATGAAATGGCTGGTAGTTTTCTGCTTATTGCTTCCGTGTTAGTCCCTGTTGTGAGACTATCTATTGAATGGTTGATTTTCTTGCAGTTCCCGCAACTGGCTCTGACTTTACTCTTGATTCTTTAGAGCTAGAACGCCATAAAGATTATGGCTCTGCTTTATATGAAGTTCTGCAAGGAGAAGTTGAGAGCCAAACATTGAGGTATTGGCTTCTTCACTTGTAACTTTTGTTGCTGAAACTGATTCGTACTGTGTTCAGTCAGTAATACCATTCTTAGGGATTTTACTTATCTATTAAGCGATCTGTTTTAATTTTAATCTGACCAGTTCGGGTAGTTGTAATTACTAATGCTGGTCTTGATTGGAGGGATGATTTGTACGGAGGGCTTTCTGATGGCTTTCTGAGATGGCGTTCTCTCTGTTGGGATGCTTGTAATCTTTTTGTTGTTTTGTAATTACAACTGTATTTCTTACAAAAGGAAAATAGTTTTAAGTCTATGAGGATGCCCGGGAACAACTCCTAGGTCAACTAAGGATCAAATGTTGGAACCTCATGTGGAAGGGTAGGGTAATTGAATTGATAAGGGGACAAAAAGATGAGAGTAAGTCAGCTTCTATTTCCTTTCTCTTTTTTCTTTTTTTTCTTTTTTTTTTTAGCGGATCGCGGATGTGATGATGTCAGGAAAGAGACACGTCACCTAGAAGTCTGTCTACTTGATTTGATGAGTTAAGAATCAAAACCTTCGGTACACTTTACTTGCTTACTTGTTAGAGTAAGGAACCCTAAACCCTAAACTCTAAATTCACATTTGGATTCCCAAAACTCCACCCTGATTCATACTGGTTAGACCTTCCTACTCGGTATGAATTGACCCCAGTATGCCAATTCAAGTCAGAAGACCAAGTCTCGGAGTCAGTCAAGAGTCCTTCCATACTGAGTAGGAAGGTCTCCGCGAAAATAAAATACAACCAGGACAGATATTTGCCAATCTAAAGGAAAGAGTTCCATCCGTAAACCCAATACTACCAGGACGGTCCATTTTATACTGCATCTCCCTAATTCTTACAGCTTTATGTCTAATAAAAGTAGATTTGGTTTTGAAGAAGAACGCTTTCTAAATTTTTCGAGTCTCATAAACAAGGGTTCCATCTCGTCCGTATGTTTTAAATTAACAAATAAAGAGAAGTGCTTGCCAAATTTTTAGAGTCTTACTAACAAGGGTTCCATCTTGTCATTAGATACAGATCCCCAGAGGCAGTTGTGTGAGCTCCAATCTAAGATGGATGAAAATTCCTCTGCAGAATTTAATAGTAGGAAAGCTTCGGAACATGAGATTCAGAGTAGCTTGACCTCTATTCTCACTTCAGATGATAGTAGACCAACTGCTTCCCAGCTCATTCAGGATGAGGAACAGCAAAATCTGGACCATTTTTTATCTGCTATTGAATGATAGATTTTGCAAATATTAATAAAGAAGGGGCATGCAATTTTTTTTTTTTTTAGTCATTATCTTGGTCTGCCAATCCTTTTCCAAATAGTGCTGTAAGGCATTGGAAACTTGAGAAAATAGAAGATACCTCGCGACGCAGACAAAAACTGAGGCAGAACTATCATTCTCTGATCCTGATATTCCTAGCTAATCAAAAGTCCACTGAAAGCCTAATGATTTTTCTTTTTAAGTCCTCAGATGGCTTTTTATCTGAGTGTCACACTTACAAGATTACTTCTTAACTGGGCAGTTTCTAATACGGGTCTCATTACTCAAACATGGGGACTACTTTTTACCTTCTGAGACTAGAGGCATCTACTTCTCTTCATCGAAAATTACAGGTATAATATGAACTGTATCATGCACTTTTCGTATGTCATGATATGTTGCAAGTCTTTGTTTTCATTTAAAACAAAGTGATTCCTTTGTTTTAGAAACTTTATTCTCTCCGAATCTTTCCCCAAAATATCTCTCTTATACCGAATGAATCCTTATCTTATGTGGACAATGTCGTCTCTTATTTAAGTTGTCTTAGAAAAAAGCTTAGTTTACCCACTACTTACTTGAATAACCGTCGTGTCCTGTTTTCTTCCTTTTGTGGTTATATCTTGGCATGACTATTTCATCTAGTCCTGTACATATGTTATATATAGGAGCAATTCAAATGCATGATGGGCAATAGTTGTCGCTAAGGAGATGGTTATTCAACTTTAAATTTCGGAGTACGAGATTCTGTGTTGAAAATCTGCATGCTGCTGTCTAATTTTGAAATTCACATTAGTTCTGGTTAACCAAAATTGTCTTTCTTAAGTCTGATGCTTGTAGTGCAGATTTCAGGTATCATATTTTTTTATTAATATTTTCTCTAGAATTCTCTTCAAGTAAGATTCATTTCAAACAAGAAGGGATTCTGATGAAGCATATTCTCGGGGGACACAACATGATTACAGGACATCACTGTTTGATTGGCCTTGATGAATTTCATTTCTAGTCACTATTTTCTCTATTCCTGGCTTTATCAATTTTTTTAGTCTCAATTGCTATTTTCTGATTTTTCTATTGAAGGTTATGTATTTGGTACTGTGGTGTTTTACTTGTTTGCATTTTTTTATTTTTATTTTTACTTTGTTACTGTCTTGACTAATGGTCCATGGATTCACCTGTGGATTTTCATCAGGGTGGCAAATTTGATCATGCCAACCGTCTCTGTCAAAGAACTGAGGGAACATATCAAAATTGCCTTTCTAACACAAGCCACGTGAAGGAGTTAATACCCGAGTTCTTTTTTGTACTCCTATCATTTTGGTGTGAAACAAGATGTTGAACCTATTAAAGATGTTTGTCTTCCGCCCTGGGCCAAGGTATGTGATACCTTTTTCAAGTACTTGATAGTTTAGCTGAGAAAAATCTTTTTTTTCTTTTTTTTCAGCAGTGAAATGTTTGGGTTCGTCATGTGGGTTTTTTTTTTCATACATAGAGGAACTTAGACTGTTTTAGGCATGTCTTGATAAGGACCTACCTTACACTATACTATTAGTAAGGATGCATAGCAGTGCACAAGACCCATGAGCATACTTAAATTCAAGACCATAGAGTGGCCCCCGGAAAGATTTTACGGTGGTAGTAGTAAGTGCTGTGTTGATCCCAAACGGATCTGCAATAGCTGATACACGGAGATGGATGATTAATGTCCTCTGTGTTTCATAATCTTTCTTTTTTACCTTTAAAATGAAAACTAAGCATATAGTATTTCACAAGTACGCACAAATATGTAATTTAATTGTAATGGAGGTTTACAAGATCTGTTGAAGATGCCTGATTTGTATGATAATTAGTGTAGGTGTTCCTCTATTCTCACATTTTTGGCTGATATGAATCGTGGTATTGTGCCTTAAATTGTTGTAACATCTGTAGTAACACTAATTCTATTTTAGATGGTTTTGAAACTTGCAGTAACATTTGTTGTGATTTTGTATTAGTGTTTTATGTTGTTGCATGTAGAATTATGGAGTATCAGAAATTTGCCAAGTGCGAGGACGGAGTGATCTGTGTGGTGATTGAGATACTTGAAAGTACGACAGACGGAACCACTTGCAAAAGGGCCACTGGAATCGATGGAAGAGTGATAGTGTTGCTGGATTCGTTTGTTTATGTTGCGTGGACATGTTTTTAGAATGAAATGGTCGCTTTGAGAACCCTTTGAGGCACTTCAAAAACCATGATCTAAGCAAAGGCACCGGTGGGTAAAGGAAAATGAACCAACTTACAACTGATCTGCATGCTCCAATTATAAAAGCAAAACCATAATATCCAATTGATGCTCCAATATTAGGAGGATAAGTACAAACAGATGATATTAAGATAGAAATTGCAATCCTTTCTTTTAGCTTAAACTGAATTACATATTGAAAAAGTTAATGCATTAAGAAATCATGGCGGACACAATCTCCATGAGGGGAAAATACTCCTCCGATAGTCAATTGGCAGAATTTACAATTGAAAAAGTTACAACATATATCAAGTGCTCTCTACTCATCATCAATCTGTCACTCCAAGCAGCAACCAAAACCACAGGGGGAGGCTGCGTTCTTGCTACCCCAACACGAGCGCGCACGATGTTGGATTCTTCATCTAATTTCTAGGCAGAGCTCACTGCGGCGTAATCTGAACCACGTGGACGGTTGTGGCAGCGTTCTCATTGGCGGCCTCAATGGAGCACCGGGGATTAGTAATCATATAAATTGTTGCTACAAGTTAATTAAAATCATCGAAGGGTTTCGAATACATACCCAAACCACCATCACGTGAAAGCATTTGGTATGTATGATTAAACATAAGTAGATATTGATCCTAAGGTTACTTATAATAGGAATAGAAAAAGACTTCTGGGACTCTAAATTTGTTTCGAGTAGTCCCATTGGTAATGAAATGAATCTGTATATACTTGAAAGTTTGAATCACCAAATGTACATGAATTCAAAGTTTATTGGGGAATTGGTTAAAATAGGCCCATGGGGAAACTTGTTTGCTAAAATAGGCAGTGGGCAGCGGGTTGTGCTTCACTAGGCAAAATGCTACAGTAATTTTGCAAGTGAATCCCTGAGCACTCAAAGTTTGGTCGTAGTCCATCATAGTGTGGTCATAGTCCATCGTAGTTCACTATAGTGTGATCGTAGTTCATCATAGTGTAAGCGTAGTTCATTTCTGAAAAAACAAATTACTATTTGCAATTTGCATTAAAATCCCTGGGTATATAGTGCGGCCATGATGGGATCATAGTGCCTCATAGTCTCTTATAGTCTTTCGAGTACAGAATTGTTGTAATTCATCAATGCATTCATAGTCCCTCATAGTGCGTCCATGGTGCGGCTATAGTTCCGCATAGTCCCTCATAGTCTTTCGAGTACAAATTAGTTGTAATTCATCAGTGCGTCCATAGTCCTGCATAGTGCGCCCATGGTGCGCCATAGTTCCTCATAGGCTTTCGAGTACAGATTAGTTGTAATTCATCAGTGCGTTCATAGTCCCTCATAGTGCGCCCATGGTGCGGCCATAGTTCCTCATAGTCCAGCGTAGTATAACCGTAGTCCATCATAGTGTGATCATAGTCCATCCTAGTGTGTTCGTAGTCCATAAACATCAACTTCACGCCATTCTTCCCACCTGATCAACACAACACCAACCCAGATTCACAAAAGACCCGCATAGAGGGCTATATGCACAACTCAGCAACATCCATCCCCACCCAAATACCGCAATCGCCGCCGCCTTCGAATTCGGCGCTGGGATCGTGACCGGCATGTGTAAACCCGTCTCCTACATTTTACCAATTCAAGATAACAAAATCACACCAAACACAAACACACAAATTGAGCCTTTCAACAATTGAAAATAATAAATTTCATAAAATTGAACATCAATTCTCTTAATTCTTGCACAGAATGTAAGCATTACACCACAACACGAACATCAATCAAACCACACCACCAACATCAATGAAACAATTACACAAACATTCTACCAACTTTTACTATTTAGTTCAGCCGATTAGAAGGAAAAATCAAAAACAAAAAACCAAATCCAAAAACATAGCAATGCGACATTCACTCCGAATGCGAGCTCGGCATCATAAAATGCTTCTTGTACACGAACGCGCCGAGCCCAACCAATCCGACCCCGGCAATCACTCCAGACGGGATCCCGGCTTTCTTCTCGTCCTCCGCTGGAGTTTCCAGCTCCATCTCCGTCGGCGATGTTGAGGTCGCTGCGGTTCAAACTGCTCGATTTCGCCGGTCCTGGAGCAGGATCAAACGCCGAGAGGTCAGGCCATGAAGACTGAGGCGATGCGGGCGGCACGGGGAGGCGACGAGTGAATCGCCGAGTTCGCGAGTAGGACGACGAAGGGTGAGAAATGGGTGGCGGTGGATGGGAAAGTTGGTGTCGGTGGCGTCGGTGGTGGACATCATCAAGATGCAGCTGCACAGATCGATGGGCAAATCTAGAAGAGCTTTCCCTGGACGGCGTCGTCGGAGGCCAGCGAGAGCGAGGTGATTGGTGGTGGTTGGATCTGGATTCGCAGAGGAAAGCTTTGTAAATTTGGGTTGAGCTATGAATCTGGGTGGAGAGTAATTTATTTTTAGCAGAGGGGTTTCTTGTGCAAATAGGCAAAAATTTTGCCTATTTTTAGCACAAAATTAGCTGACCGAACATTTTAGCAAGTGGATTTGGCTATCAGCCTATTTTAGCCAATTCCCCAAGTTTATTTTGAATGTGGATTTTGTTTTTGGTCGAAAGAGCTTGACATAAAAGCCCGAAGGCAAGGACCCAAAGGGGGGCCCAAACTATACACAGAAGAGCCTAGCTAAAGCTCGAGCAAAGAAAGCCCAATAAGTATATAACAACGAACTAGGAAGAAAGTAACTTAAAACCTCCTAGAATAAGAAACCAATGTTCTAAAGATTCCGCCTAAGCACTAGCCGATTCCCTTCCGCACCTATTTTGGCCAAAATCAGTTGAAAATAGGCTAGATGGGGTTTTTTGACTTAAAAAAATTAAGGTTTTTTCAACTTTGAAATTTGAACTATCAAAATTTCATTGTAGTTTTCATATGCTGCAGGTTGGCAATGAGGGGGGTATTTTAAAACTAATTCCTTTTTGTTTAACAAACAGCACAAACAATGATCACACAGATGACCAGTCACAGTGTAATGAACTTTACAGATTAACTGGATTAAGTTCTTGATAGATATTACTTGTGGATGCTTGTGATTTGATCAACAACACTCAGATGCAATGCCAACTTAGGTCCTCAACGAAATCAGTGAGTTTGATATTCATGAGCTATCCACAACTACAACTATATCAAACCAGCGTTTCTAATGCAACAGTTAAGATGACCAGTCAGGCAGAATTATCCAGTTTGCATGTTAAGTGATTTGGTGCAAAATTAAATCCAATTTTAGTAAGGCCGAATGTTTAACGATACATAAAGATGGACACAGAGTTTTGGTACCCGGAAAAATCCACAAAGGGATAAAAAACCGGGGGTCTATCAGAAGACCGGCCTTCCACTATGAAATGGCAAAAGATGCCCAGTACAAGGTTCAAACCAAGCTCAATATCTAGTTACCTAACTTAGATGCAGCAGTCCCACGTGCGGCTTCTTCTCAATCACTTCACTTTCAGCAGATCCTTGCTTGGTCAACACGCTACAAGGACATACACAAGTATTCCTCTAACGTGGCACCGAAAATGTATGCTGTGATGATTTATGACCAATCACAGATTTATTTCCAGAAAGCAGTAAACTTGCAGGAAATAAAACGGTGACTGTGTTTGATGCTTGCAGCTACAAACTGGGCAGCAAACCTACTAAGGTCAATGACCTCAATACTCAACAAAATCTACAAACATGTATGAACATGGGAGACTAGTGTTGCACACTCCTAACTAGACTCAAAGTATGGAAACTTTAAAACAAGCCGAACTAGGAAAGATGAACCTTCTTTCAAAGTTAGCTTAATGTGTTTTCTATGAAAAACAATTTTGAAAACAAGATTCAAATACTAGCTATCCTCACTTTCTTATAAAGCTTCTATATAAGTGAACTAGGCACTCAAGAAGGCAAGCAAGAATCGGAGAGGAAAAATGCAGCTAGTTAAAGAGAGTTTTTCAGAAAAATGATGAAATGTTTATCTTGAAAACCCTAGCCGATATTGAGGATGAAGTTGTGTTTATATAGACACAAAGGGATAAGAGATAAACGGCCAAGATTAAACCTTAAACTCTCTTTTTAAAACAACCTAGGCAGATCCGAGTGAGTGGGGCGCAGTTGACTGACCAGCGGATAAAAGCATGGGCCGTTTAATCAATCTGTCAGAAAAGTAGTCAACCTTCACGTGCATGAAATAGATGACCAGTCACGAAAATCCTAAAATCCTTATTCTTGTGAAAACAAGTCCAAAGTTTTAAAGTGTTTAAAACATTTTGACTAAATAAAGAAAGGACAAGGTTTTTGACACAGAAAGACTATGCAAATGAATGTGTTATATGAATGCATCTTCAATCTTCAACCTTCCACGCTTCTTCAATATCCTAAAGATCTAGAAATATAAACTTAGTGACTAATTGAGCTTGTTACATTCTTTACAATGTTTTTGTGACAAGGATAGCCAATCATAAAATAACCTACATATGCTTACTCATGTTTTCAATATATTATGGTAGTTTTGTTCTATTTATCCTTCAATTTTTGAGGTTTATAGTTACCAATACAAGTATACAAGTATACTTTTTATTTTAACAGTCCCCGATTAATTCTCGATTAATTCCTGACTAATCCTCTAGGCGCTCGTATAACAACATTTGAATCTGATTCCACAATAAGTGACTGAAATCCGCGAGCTCGAGCAAGGATCATGCCGATTCTGATAGCACTTAGCTCAGCAAACAATACACAAGGAGCAATCATAGTACATCCCTCACCACCAACACACAAACCAACAGAGTCTCTGAGGACAACAATGCCTGCATCAGAGGACGAAGAAATCCAAGAAGCATATGTATTAGCTTTAATGATACACACTGGGGGCGGGCAACCAAGTAGAAGGGTGTTCAATTCGTACCAGAGGCGGAGCCAACCAAGAGTGGAAGTTAGTGGTCGCTCCCCTGGTAGCCAGAAAAAGTAGGGATTGGAAACAAATGCGGCCTTCTTCGCTCCCCTGCTCCACATCCATTTCCACCCCCCTTCCTCCATTTCAATCGTCGAGCAGTGTCATTCATTAGTTGATTTGGTCTTTTGACAATAGCGAAGCTGGGTTGGTAAAGCTAATGGGTTTGAAAATTTGTTGCTGAGAACTGGGTTTTTAAAGCCTTGGCGGAGGATGCGAGGAATCTATGTTTATTAGGATGATGGTGAAGTTGAAGTTGGGCCTTTTTTCTAAGAAAACAAAAAGAAAAGAAAAAGAAGTTGGGCCTTTTGGAGCTGGTTGATCTTATTGGGTGGTTTTGTTGTTGGGAAATTGGCTAAAATATGCTGATAGGGAAATCCTTTTGCCAAAATCTTCAGTCAGCCATTTGTGCTAAAGTAGGCAAAACTTTTGCCTAATTGCACAAGAAACCCCTCTGCTAAAAATAAATTACTCTCCATCGCCATCTTCATAGCTCAACCACCACCACCCGCTGACCCTCCATGACCAACCCTCTGCAAACCCAAATCCAGCCACCACCAATCACCTCCCTCTCGCTGGCCTCCAACGACGCCGTCGAGGGAAAGCTTCTCCTGATTTGCCCATCGATTTGTGCAGCTGCGTCTTGAAGATGGGGTCCACCGAAGTCGACGACAATGAGGATGATCTTGAGAGCCTCGTCGGCGTAGGCAGACGGCTCTGTTAACGACTCGAATGGGGGCCGATCGTAATCGAACTCATCGGATGGTGTTCTTGAGGATTATGAACAAAAGCGTCCGATTCATCGGGCTGGTACAAATTGCAAGCCCAGTCGTCCGATGAGGGAATTGGCGGCACAGACGGCAGTGGTGATCTCAGCCATCGGCGGTTTCGTCAACATCCGAGCGCACGGTTGTATCGACGGCCAAAGCGTCAGCGAAGATATCCGGAAGCTCGAGCACGACGTTTATGTCATCTCCGGAACTCCGGGGAGAGTCGCCGATATGATCAAGAGGGGCTCTCTGCGCACTCGATCGATCAAGCTTTTAGTTCTGGTTAGTTTTTGTGTTTTCTTAATTTTTCTTGATTTTTGTTTAATTGGCACTGATTATTGATTTAGGTTTGGTTTATTAACTTAATTTGATATTTTTCAGGACGAAGTTGATGAGATGTTGACCAGGGATTTCAAGAATCAGATTTACGAGGTGTATCGATATCTTTCGCCGAAGATACAGGGTTTAATTTCGTTTTATCTATGTTTGTGTGCATTTTGTTGTGATTAATCAGGTCTTGTTTGCTGGGAATTAGTTAGTAAGTTAGTTAATTTGTTGGAAATTAGTTAGTTACTTAGTTATCTAGTTAGTTTGTTGGAAATTAGTTGTAATGTTCATAGGATGTTGCGGGTTTTTTGTGAATCTGGGTTGGTGTTGTGTTGATCAGGTGGGAAGAATGGCGTGAAATTGCCGAGTTACACAGGGATAATGTGAATACTATATGGGACTATGTGCATACTATAAGAAACTATGTGTATACTATAAAGGACAATATGCACATTATGAATAGTAATTTATTTTTTCAAAATGGAGTACGACCACACTATGGTGGACTACGTTCACACTATAGTGAACTACGACTACACTACGGTAGGTTATAATCACACTATGGTGGATTGCGACCACACTTTGGGTATCCAAGGATTTCATTGCAAATCGTGAATAATAATTCATTTTTCAAAAATGGACTACAACCACACTATGATAGACTACGATTACACTATAGTGGGCTATAATGGTTGCAGGTTGCCAATGAGGGGGGTATTTTCAAATAAGTCACGACAACACAAACAATTTTCTCAAAACAGATCACCCAGATGACCAGTCACTTAATGTGATGAACCTGACAGTTTGTTTTCTTGAGGTTAACTTCAGCAGAACTTATGCGACCAGATCCTTATACTTTACAAATTGTGTATGCTTGTGAATTGTCCAAACATATTTCAATGCTATGCCAACTTAGATCCTCAACAGATTCAATGAGATTGAATACTGTGATCTATCCACAACTACAACCTATTAAATTCCAGCGGTTCTAATGCAGCAGTTATAGATGACCAGTCATGCGATTTTGTCCAGATTGCATTTCAATGTAATTTGGTGCATAATTAATTCCGATTTTAAGTTTAGTCAAATGGTTAACAAAACACATACATTGACACAGATTTTGGTACCTGGAAAAAACCCAAAAGGAAAAAAAATCGGGGGCCTTCCACTATGAAATGACAAAAGATGCCCAATACAAGGCTCAAACAAACTCAATATCTAAATGTACCTAATCTTTAGATGCAGCTTTTCCTCGTGCGGCTTCTTCTTGATCACTTCACGTTCAGTGGTTCAGATGACTGGTCAATCACTATACAGACAATACATAGGTATTTCTATTTATTGGCACCAAATGAAAACACTGTGAAAGACTATATGACTAGTCACCAGCAGAGTTGCAGAGAGCTATGGAGCTTCATCAAGGACCGCTGGACAACTAGGTGCACTCTGCTACAGTAACCGAATTGTGCAGAAATGACAATATGACTAGTCACCAGCAGAGTTGTAGAGAGCTATGGAGCTGGACAACTAGGTGCACTCTGCTACAATAACCGAAACTGTGCAGAAATGCCGAAGTCAAGGACTCCTAAGAACTCAACATTGTCTTATAAAATGCATGAACATGAAAGACAAGATTGCACACAACTATTTTGGACTTCTAACTATATAAGTTTGAAAACCATGGAAGCCAAAACAGTGAAGATAAGAACTTCTTCAAAGTTTTCTTCAAGATAATTTCAATGAAAAACCGAAACTTAGAAGGAGGTTCTATAGCATGCCGTCCTAAGAGTTCTTGCAAAGACTTTATGAAGTTGAAAACTTTTCAAGAACTCAATAGTAGAAACCAAAAGGTGCGGCTGCTCAAAGAGAAGATTTTGAAAGGATGAATGAAGTTTTGTAACTCTAAAACCCTAATGAGTTGTGTGATTAGGTTTAATTTAAATAGGCCAAAGAGATAAGAAATGAGTGAACCATATTGAACCAAGTTGAAAAGACATTAAAATAATCCTAGGCAGATCCGAAAGTGGATTACAGCTATCGGCACATGGGGCACCAGGAAAAGGACAAAACTACTTTTAAAAAGAAAGTCAATTTTGAAAGTTTCACATGCAGGAATAAGATGACTGGTCATTTTGGTTCACAGACTGCAGTTTTGTAAAGAATTCAGCCAAACTAAAAACACCTACACAATCTATATGAATGCAAATTAAATTGATGAATGAGTGTGTGAATATTCTGAGATCTTCAATCTTCAAGCTTCAAATGCTATCCTCATGTCTTCAATTCTAGAACTAATTCCTAAAAAAAAACTAATTGAGCTTGTGATAAAATACAAAGTTTTTGTATAAGGGATTAGCCAATTTACAAAGTATTCTACAATACAAATATCCTACAATGGTTTTAAGTACAAGAGAGTTAATTGCAAATGTTTATGGACTACGGACACACTAGGATGGACTACGATCATACTATGATGGACTACGGTTATACTACGCTGGACTACGATTACACTACGGTGAACTACGACCACACTTAGGCTACCTAGAGATTTAATTGCAAATTATGAATAGTAATTTATTTTTGAAATAGACTACAACCACACTATGGTGGACTATGGCCACACTGACTATCCAGGGATTTAATTGCAAATGATAAATAGTAATTTGTTTTTTCAGAAATGGACTACACTTACACTATGATGAATTATGATCACACTATGGTGAATTACGATTACACTACGATGGACTACGACGACACTATGATGGACTACGACCACACTTTGAGTGCTCAAGGATTCACTTGCAAATTTACTGTAGCATTTTGCCTAGTGAAGAAATAATCGCTGCCCGTTGTCTATTTTAGCACACAAGTTTCCCCATGGGCCTATTTTAGCCAATTTTTCTTTGTTGTTTTTGTTTTAAGCTTGACCCATTTGGTAAGAATATGTTGCTTGTTGTGCTAAAAAGTATATCCAAAAAAATTATTTGTAATTTACTTATCATTATCAAAAAGGTCAATATTGATTTTTCAACAAGCAAGATATTGTTGCAGTAATAATGAATTGCTAAGCCCTAAAGATAGAGAATCGTTAGTAAGAGAGAATAGAATAACTGAATAGAAGAGAGGTGTGTTTATCCTCCTTCGCAGTGCCTTTATTTATAGGGAAACGAGCTAGGATTTCCACCAATCCCAATAGGACTTGCCTTTAGCTAATACAGAGTCCATCAGGGTTTCCTACTTCTATTTTACACAATCATACCCAAATAAAGATTCCTACAACACTCCCCCTTGAGTGTGGAGAACTCAAGAAGTAGGCGCATCAGATCTTCGGACAAATAGCGTAGGCGGTTGATGAAGTCGTTGCGGCAGGCACTCAGAGGAACATGAGTCAACGAGGAATCCATGGGAAGAATGCTAACACTAAAACCTTGCCAAAGGAAAACCCAATGGGAAAAAACCAAAGGCGAAGGGGAAAAAGTGAGCATGCATTTGTCGACACTAAAAGCGTACAGAGGTATGACCAACCCGATGTGGGTGCCTCGTTAAAAATCTTGCCAGGCAACAAAACCTAGTGGGAAAAAGTTGTCCTGTGCTAAGGGGAAAAAGAGACATTAAGGTCAAGTGAGTATACTTCGGGATACTCCCCCTGAATTCGACAATGCTCCCCCTGAAGACTACAAACGTTGTAAATCAAATAGTAAACGTAATCCAATACCTCAAAGAAGCTTCTGGAAAGGTAGACTTCGATAAAGATTTGGTGAAGATATCCGCGAGGTTGTCTTCGGAACAAATATGCTTGACTTCAAACTTCTGATGCTTTTGCTGATGTATGAAGTAGAACTTCGGGGCAATATTCTTAGTATTGTTGCCTTTGATAAATCCCTTCTTCAATGGTCAATACAAGAGGCATTGTCTATATGGAGAATCATGGAGGCTCCAATAACAGAAGACAAAACCCAAGTATGCCGTATGTGCTCGATAACGCATCATAGCCAAATACCTTCACGCGTGGCCTCATGTAAAGCGATAGGCTCGGCGTGGTTTGAAGAGGTGGCAACAAGAGTCTATTCTATAGACCTCCAAGATATTGCGGTGTTCCCTATGGTAAAGACATAACCAACTTGGGAACGTGCCTTGTGCGAGTTTGGTAAGTAACCGGCGTCAGCATAACTAATCAAGGCAAGCATCACTTTGTAGATCTAAGAGAGGTAATCCATCATGGGATGCATAGGGATAGATGATCCCATATTCACAGTACCTTTAAGGTAGCGAAAGATGTCTTTAATACCAATTCAGTGGTAGCGTGTAGACGCATCGCTTAACCAAGCTAATGCGCTCACAACAAAGGAGATGTCCGGCCTAGTGCATTGAGCTAAGTACAATAAACGCCAATTGTATTTCGATATGAGACTTCAGGCTTCAATATCGGCTCATCAACCTCCATAGTACGGTATGGATCACGCTAGGCATCTAGCGAATGGACAACCATGAGTTGTACTCGAAGGCATCGCTTTATCTCCAATGAAGCGACGCAACATCTTCTGGATGTAATTCGATTGATGCACGATGATGCTATCAATTCGATGCTTGAGCTTCAGGCCGAGGTAGCATCGAGTTATCTCAAGTTCTTCAGGAACTTTTATGTATATCTAAAGATCCCAATAGAGATATGTACTAACCATATTCATGAGCTGCATATTTAGTTCTTTCGGAAACTACCGAACTGACAAGGTAGCGGAACGTCAAAACGTCCATTGCATGAGAATATGTTTCCTTGTAATCAATGTAAGGGCAAATGAGAGAAGCCTTTCACCAAAAGGCGTGCATTTCATTGCACTGTTTCATTCTTCTCATTACGCTTCCTTATGAACGCCACATTGAGAAGTGTGGGAACTACAGGTCCAAAAACTTTTCACTTTTCTAATGAACATAATTCAACATGCATTGTTTCTTTCCATTTGACCAATCAGTTCAACGTTGTGCTTCATCAACGGAACGCAGTTTGATATCGTCGCACTTTGTGATTCAATGGCCACTGCTTTAAGCAAAGATATCATCGATGATAATCTCATCTCAATTCCATAACCTCATCCAGACCGAGAATCTTCTAGTTCTCGGGAGTTTTGGATTAGGGGTAGCACCTTGGGACGTCTCCCAAGACACTTCTACTATCCTGCGTAATTCATGAGTTTGGATCGATTGAGATGGCGATAGGATTCGATGGTGCCATAGTTCTCCTCTTTCGGGGAGTGAATCCTTCGAACCGAATCTGCCTCGCTTCTAGCCGAAGACAGATGATTGGCTAGCCACCGGTACCTCGTTCGTTAGGAACGGAACGTCATACGGGACGTTGCATCCTTCGGGGATGACTTTGCGCCCTATGGGGACGTCTTCATTACAGGCTTGTTTGCAGCTGGTATGTATGATCTCGTCACTTGTTTTCAGGGATCAGGATGAGACAGAGTGGGCAAGTCCACGTCAATTCACACCGTTCTGCAGGAACGTTGACGTTCTTTCCTCCCCGTAATGGCGAGAAGACTGTCTCATCAAAGTGATTATCCGCAAATTTTGCGAGAAAGAGATCGTCTGTTAATGGCTCGTAAAAGCTCATAATGGAGGGAAATCGTAACAGACAAGGATTCCCATTTGAGGACCCATATTGGTATGTTGCAGTGGCGCAACTGGCATATAAATTGCACATCCAAAATTGCGTAAGTACGGTGAATCATGCTCGTACCCAGTATCCAACTGTAACACTTAACAAGAGTGGGTGGAGATGGGCCTCAAGCGGACCAATATAGCTGCATGCAGAATTGCATAGTCCCACGCAGAAATGGTCGGACCCGGGCCTGCCCGGGTAGTCTGACTTGTGTTTCTACGAGACCATTTGGAGTATGAACATAGGGAACTGCATGTTCAATCTCAATCCTAAGGGACTGCAATAATCATCAAAAGACTTCGATATAAACTCTTTGGCGTTATCCAGTCTTCCAGACTACAACGGATAACTAGGGTGATGAGCCCTCAATCAGAGCCAAGAGTTTAGCAAATGCAGCGTTTCGTGTGGACAAAAGACGTGTGACCAACGAATCAGTACATCAACCAAAACCATGAAATCTTTATATGGTCCGTGTATTGGTTGGAATGGTCCACAAATATTCCCTTGAATCCACTGAAGAAAAGATGGAGTGCATAAAGTATCTTTGCAGGGGATGGTCGAGTATTCCCAATGATCATGCTTGGCATAAGGTCTTAATGTTCTGGACCTTATTCGACATTAGGAGATGTCCGCGTGATTCTTCCAGAATCCGGGTCATCATGTCATGACCTGGGTGTCCCAAACGGTCATGCCAAAGCGAGGAAGCATCAATTTCGGCGAACTTCGGGCCAGCCAGATGATGTGCTTCCATAGAGCGAATGGTTGTGCGATACAATCCACTAGGTAGGCGCTCTAACTTTTCTAATATACGTTTTCTGACGTATAGGAAAGGTTTAATGCAAAGATAGTCCTTTCCATTCTCTTCAGAGATTTCAGTGTAGTAATTGTTCATTCGAATATCCTTAAGACTCCATAACGTTCTTCGGGAACCATGTGAGTGTAAGGCCAATGTAGGTCTTTGTTTGGGTATGAAGTTAGAAATATATATCCAATCGGGGAATATATCTCTATCTAGGGAGTATCTCCATTCAGGGAGAATAATGTGCATATGTGATCGCACAGTCTGCCAGACTACTAACTTCCCACTAGGCATACCGTAACATGAATTAATTGAAATCGGTTACATAATTTACGAAACTACAGGTTCCAATTGATTCAATTAATTGATATTCGAGAATCATGTTCACATACTAAAACACCAAAACTTGGATTTAGATTCTAACGGGAATCAGTACTCTCAAGTTTCTATGTTTCAGCTAAACAGAGCTGTTCCATGTCTCATTGGTTGCCTATCAGAAGGGTACTTATCAACGACATTGATTGGGGCGCGACAAGTGCGCGTTCAATGGTTGTACCACAGTAATGATAGCATATGATTGGCTAATCTTGGTTTCGGGTAGGTTGTGCCTTCCCCTAATGTCCACTCACGCCATTATTCATTTTTCAGGAATGGTCTTATCTCCCCCTAATGGTGGGAGGGCATTTGGTCTAACCCAGGTCGGCCCGGCCGGTCAGACATGTGCCAAAGATTGCGCTTTGAGCTTCAGAAATCGCTTAGCACTTGCTTCAGGCAAAGGGAGCGTTTCGAGCGAGTGGATACGAGTATGTTATTTTTTTAGTAAAGAACAAAGTAGTAACCAGATCTAAGGACTTATAACCTTTTTGCTCTCTATATTGCTACTGCACACTAGGCCACGAAAGGCCATATACAACGGTGGAAACCCATTGTCTATGTATTAAAATAACCGTTAAGAAAACTAGTGTAATCCTTGATGTCATGATTAGATAACGGTGGAAAACCGATGTCTTAAAATTCTATAGATAACGAATATGCAACTTAAACCGTTGTCTCGTATGATAATAAACAACAGTTTTGTGGTTTCACCATCATCCTTCTGCTTTTAAGACAACATTTTGTTTGTTAAAACAGTTCTCGTATGATGATATAGACAACAGTTTCCTTGGTATGTATTTGTATTTGTACTAGTACATATTAATATTTGCATTTGTATTTGTATTGATACATGAACATATTCATATTTGAAAAATCTATTTTATTCATTCACAAAACTCAATCATCTCAATCCATACAAGTATTTAATGTAAATCAAAATTGTTCATAAATCTATAAGCTTCCACAACAATTCTCATTTTCCTAGTCTAAAAAAAGTATGATAACCTATCAACCTTAAAGTTTTGAAGTCCTTGGTCACTCTCATCCCAATCAACTGAGCAAACCTCTTGAATTCCTACACATCTCAATCCAAAACAATTCTGCAAAGCAAAATCTTCACAAGTTATACGTAGAAGAGTCATATCTACAATAACCACTATACCACTCTCAAAGGCACCTGGAAGATGTCAAAACACGATTAATAAACAATGGCAACACTTTTTCTTAAAGATTACTTTAGAATGTTAATCATAATGGTTCTCTCAGCATTCTAGCTCTTAAACATCAAGCCTGTAGAGGCCAGTATATATCAGCACGATATCAACATGGAAGTGATAAAAGCATTTGTGATTCTAACATCAAAGGGTGAGGATGGTGATAATAGAAATAAATAGGCTAATACCTGAAATGAGCTAATTCCTTGTTCTGTTTTTTTAGAAGGTCCTCTTCAGCTCAGACCTGATCAACAGAAGGTCAAGAAAATCCAGAGTTAGGTTCTGGACTTGTATTTCAGTGCTCATCTTTATGAGACAGAACAGAAACCCAGAGTAAGGTTTGATATTACTACCTTTTCATGTAATTATTTCTGAGTGATTGAGTGTCGAAGAAACAGATGAAAGTTACAATAAATGCATCCTGTATTCACTATTCTGATGAACTTGTGAAGTTGTGATTAAGCTGTACCTATCATCCTAATCAATAAGCAATGTTTTCAATTACCTACCACTCTTATTTGAATGGTGGATACTTGAGAATCATCCTCTGATCTATATGTTAGTAAACTGCTATGATCATTCGCTATATAACCTGTCCCCTGCTATCACTGCTAATTCCAGTCAAAAGGCAGATAATTCAAAAACACCACACCATGTTTCACAATAGGACATCCCAATTAGCATCAACTCATAGGCACCCAGTATCCAGGGAAAGCACTGCTATTATCCATTGGCTAGATTGTTCAACAATTCAAGTTGGTAGCACCAAAAATAGTGGACATGAGAAAATCTGTTTCAAGTTCTTGCTAGTTTTTACATTCCAATATTATTCTTTAAGTGACATATTTCATATCCCTAAAAAATTCATAAAGAGAGCTAACAGGCAGTAAAAAATATAAGAAAAGAATCAAACCTCACAGCGTCCCATGTTTAGCAGGAGGCAGCAACATATTACTGAAATTAAAAAGGTAGTGGCTCTTCCCTGAGAATTCCACCCATCTCCATCCTCCAAGATCGATCAACTATAGCTGCTAACTCTCTGCAAGCCACATTATCAATTCCAACAACCAGAACACAGAATGCATAGACTAAGAAGTAAACAAGCGACCAGATAAAGTTTATCTTTCATAACATTCCTTTCAACAAAGTGGGTGATGGGGACATCATCAGCGATGATTTAGTTTCCTAATTTTCTTTTACTAGTTGGCATAGGATTTATGTTTAATTTACTTTTCTTTAATTTAGGCAGTTTGACCTAAGGGTATTAGGAAATCAAGGACTCTCCTAAGTACTTGAGGACAGAATTATCCCTAGGTCCCTAGGAATAGTCTACTTTAAAAGCCAACCTATGTTCTATGTAATTTTCAGTTATGCATGAGTTTATGAAAATTGAGTTTATCTCAGAAATTGGTATTTCTTTGTGAGCCAACCCCTAGGTATTCTTAGTGAGCCTACCCTTTGGTATTTCTTAGTGAGCCAAACCCTTTATCCTTTTCTGCTTTCCTATCATTATATCTTTGTTACGCTTCCGCAAAACCACCAAATCCTACCATAAACCCCTTTACGGTGTTGTCCTACACCAGTGGGTAAAGGTCCAGGTGGCAGATTGTGAAACTTGTGAATGGAGTGAACTCGTAATTTTAGGATAATTTGATCAACTTAAGCTTAATAGAGAGCTACACGTGTTACTTGCTCAACTTCACACATCTAGCATCTCATGTCCTTGTTGAAAAGCAAACGTTGGGTAGGTTTCACTAGTAAAAGTACGAACTTGTCCAATCTATGGAACATTGAAATCAAATCTATGACTACCTAATTCAACAAGGCAAGGAAACAAGTTACAGAAGGCATATAAGAAGTGAATAACAATACTTGAGATCATGGCTGACAACAAGTATAGTCAATTCTTTCTTTAGATGCTTTAGAAGCTTCACAACATCTGCACGTGCCTTCCAATCTGATGGCCACAAAAGTTTATGTAAAAATCAAATGCAGGATCAAATATATATTAAATGTTAAGTAGTTCAAATTCCAAAATCAAGATAATTATGAACAACCAATTCATATGAAGACCAGCAAGAGGTTCATCCAGTATCAATAGTACCCAGCTGCTAACTCTAAATGCAAAAGACTGCAAATACTGCACGAAAACATCAAGCAAATATGCAGTAATCCAAAAAAAGTAGCAACACTACTGCAATCACTGAACTACCCAATTTTAGCAAGAGTATGAAATGTTAAATAAATTATACTTTAACCAATTCTAGCAAACAAAAAAAGCTCACCTTGGTCAAGCACTACGGCTTCTGGACCTGGATTTGAGCTTTTCTGCTGCTTCACTCACCCGACCCTTGTGGCTATATATGAAAAACAAACCCACAACTCTCAAATTAGTAAACCAACACAAAACCACAGTAATCACTAGGAAGTAGTACTGAGGATCTGAGAAGTACTTGCTTATCTGCAGAATAAGATTCAAATCATAGAAATCATGCGATTTATCTTATAAATCATATAGTAAACAATGATATACCATTGCTCAATTGTACTCTAAACCAACATAACAACTAGAAAACTTATTAAGAAAGCAATAGGTAGTAATGTTCACATGACACATATGAAACCTCATGACCCTACAAACAGAATGTACAAGAAAATCTGAAGGTATAATTTCTGCAGAAAACACATTCACAAGACTCATTTAAACCGTGATATACGTTTCCGAAGAACATTGTTGCAATGGAGAAATCACAGCAGAAAATAGATCATGAAACTGAACAATTATGGCAATGACAATCAAATCCAAAATGGGATGACAGATTGCAGAAATTCGTATCAGTTCTATTTACATAATTTTGCCTTAAGATGCCTTAAGAAAAGAACATTCAGCCATGTGAGATTTAAAGTGTAAAGACTCCAAATTCACAGGCCAAAAACGCTAATCAGCAATTATTTCATAGAGTAAGTTCAAAGTACAGATACGAAAAGCCTAAATCGAAAACCCCAATATTCAGAAACACCACTAAAAGCGTAAATCAAAAACCCCAATTTGAATCCCAATCTGAAACGAAAGCGATGACCAAAATAAAACAAAAACAATAATCTAACATGAGATGCAGTTCTTTTATAAAGCTCAATTCTTCAATTTCAGAGGCATTTGATACCCCGTAGCAAATAGCTTTCTCCTCAGCGTATTTAACACATTATACCTATGTCAAGCACCTTTAATCTCAAAACAAACACCCAATTAAACAAATTAACTATATGACAAATTGTCAATCAAAATTTCTGGCGACAACCTGGAACGTTTGAATCGCATGAACAACGGCTTGAAAACAGCCCTTCCCATAATTAAAGCCCGCTGGTGACAATTCCGAGAACGAACAATCGCGGTCAAGCCCTCGTTCCTCAATTTCATGCCCTGCAGGACCGCCAGCGGACTGATTCTAGCCTCCGTCACAAACTGCGGAACGACGCTGCACCTCCGTTTTGGCGACCCAGTCCTTGGTCTCACGCTCTTCGACGAACACAAGTCGACTGGCTGCCCGCTGTGAGCGGCGATATCGGGAGGTGAAGAAGGAGAGCCGGGGCTTGAGGGCAGCGTCGGCAGCGGCCAATTCGGTGAAGAACGCTGATGGTGGAAACTTGATGATGTCGATGACCTGGGTTCGGAGCTTCGATGAGTCGACAACAGGCTAGAGAGAGAAGGCGAAGGTTTGTAGATCTGGAGAGACGAGGTGACGACGGCCTGGAGAGAGGAGGCGAAGGTTTGTAGATCCTGAGGGAGGAGGCGACGACGGGCTGGAGTGGAGGCGCGGTTGAAAGTTTGTAGATCTGGAATTTTGGAGTTTGTTTGAAAAATGAGGTCGGGCAGACGAAGAGGAAGAGGAGGAAGAAAGATGAAAGATAGGGTTTGGAGTTCAGAGTCAAAATTAAAGGGACATGTAGGGAATTTTAGAAAATAATTTTAATGAACAGTGTCTTCCGCGTTTTTGAGTTTTGGTTTGCGCATTTGTATTAGACAAAACTTCTCTCGAAATCGTTGTCTCCCTCTTTTTTTCTTCTTGATTTGTGTAGGCATAGATAACAAAAAAGGATTAAAGTGTTGTCTATGTATAAGGATAACAGTTTTCAAAGATTTTGTTATCTCTCGAGTGTTATGTATTCCATTTCATGGCCTAGTGGCAGGAGCACATTAGAGGCAAGACCTTCTGCAGGAGATCATTCTTGGTCAATTCTTCGTTGTAAGTCTAAAGGAAAGATCAGATTCCACAAACTTTAGAACTATACTCAATCATAGACTTCAAGTCATGAAAGCATAAGTTTTGCCAATCATGTCTTGCTTCAAGCAAGTACGTAGATCATCTTCGGGTGACCAATATGTGCTTCCAGCGTCCTTACCTCGGGTAAGGAGGGAACACGTTGTGTTAGTAGAGCTTTAGATAAAATCTACAGTCAACAACTAAGCATAACTTTGTGTTATGACTTTGTGTGGTGATGTTTTAGGAACTTCAGGTTCGAAACTTCAGGTTTTTATGGTGGTCCATGCTCGAAACTTCGTACCTGAAATTTCAAATGAATACAAACATACGAAAGGAAATGCAAGGAAACAAATAAACAAACAATGTGTGGATATGCATGACCAAGTATGTTAGTAGTGCTTATTAACTTCAGGTAAAAGCATCTACGAATAGTAAAATTCAAGAATTTCAGGTTCTATAACATAACTCGGATATAACATGCTAACTTCAGGTTACAACATATTTCACATATACTCGAAACTTCAGGTTCGAGGTTTTTCTAATGAACTTCGGGTTTATGTAAACCTGCATACACACACACACACACACACACACATATATACAAATATTCCAACAGAAAACATAAACAACTGATGGTCTAGGATCTTCGGGATGCTAAAACAACCTGCTGGGCTGCATAACTGAGCATACGGGCTGCGGGCCCGCTGGGTATGAAAACATGGGTCTGTTGGACCAGGGCTAGTGAAAGCCCATTGCTGGACAAAGAGAAGAGGGCTGCAAAAGCCCGGATCTGTTGGCTGCAGAAGCCCAGATCCGCTGGGGCAGGCCCAAACGCGTTGCAGCCGAAGCCCAAAGGTCAGGCGCAATGGGTTTAAGCCCATGGGTCTTGGACCGGTTCTGGTGTGAACCGGGTTTGGCCCGACCGGTCTGCCCGTGGGTGAAGCCGATCAGATTTCAACGAATCGGTGGCTTCCGGCGGCGGTACCGACAAGGAGTGGCGGAGCAACACGGGCTCGACGTGGCAACACGGGCTCGACGTGGCGACGTCCTTTCACGCAGTGGTGGACTTGCAGGGCCCACAACGTCAGCGCGGGGATGGGTCCCTCGAAAACCCGATTGTGAAATCGAGGAATCCATCAACGGCGGCGATGGATTCCGACGAGGATAAAGGTGGCGAAGTCACGGGGGACACGCATGATCGATCCGAGCTCCGCTCCGGGATTGATCACCTTTGGATCGGTGTTTAGGTGGCGGCGGCATCGCGGTTTCGCTATTAAAACCCGATCGGAGCTTTTGAGCTTTCGGGTTTCGCCGATTGGGAGGCGCGGCGGTCCTTCAAGGACGGGCGGCGACTCTCGGTGACAACTTGCTGGTCGTCGGCGCTGGTCCCAATCGTCGGAAGACGGCGACGGTGCAAGGCGCAACTCGCGGCGACGGCGAGGCGCGTGCAAGCGTTCGGATGCTTCATCGAAACCTGGGTTTGGGGGCTGCCGCGTTCGGCAGGAGCTGCCGAACCTTATTCCAGAAACCCTAATCCGATTTTTCCTTCTTTGTTCAACATACTATTCAACCATATCCAACTTGATAATTTGCAATACATAATCAATTCATGAATTCACAAAATTCAAAAGGTAAAATCATATTTACTTGGTGATTGGATTCGGTTGGATGAACGATTAATTTCGTGAGCTCTCGAACGGGGATTCGTCAATCTCCAAACGCGCAACAGTAGAACTTCGTGCTGATAACGTGTTGCAGTAATAATGAATTGCTAAACCTTAGAGATAGAGAATCGTTAGTAAGAGAGAATAGAATAACTGAATAGAAGAGAGGTGTGTTTATCCTCCTTCGTAGTGCCTTTATTTATAGGGAAACAAGCTAGGGTTTCCACCAATTCCAATAGGAATGAGCTTTAGCTAATACAGAGTCCATTAAGGTTTCCTACTTCTAGTTTACACAATCATACCCAAATAAAGAGATTCCTACGACAGATATGTATAATTATTGTGTATTTAAATTAAATAATTCAAATTTTGCAAATACTTATGAATTACAGCTTCATTCCAAATAGACTAATAGCATTCGTCAACTCACTCAATACTCATATTTCATTCAACTGCATACTATAATAAAGCTTATTCAACTATTTTTGATAATATATTTGATTGAGCAAACACCATTTAAACTTTTATTAAAAAAATTTCAAGTATTTGTCATTTTTTTCATTTTCAATTTTTCTATCAATATTGAGAGAGATGTTTTTACTTCTATCAGTAATGAACTCATTATGCGACATTTTCATGATATGAGAAAACGTAAGCTACTACTTTTGTAATTTTATTTTATGCATTTAATGTTATTAATGACATTTGTATTATTTAAATTCTACGGTATTTAGATCTTGGGCTTCTGCCCAAAAACTACTACTAGGCTTTTATTATGCCCAAAAACACTACCCCAACAAAATTATTACCAAATACTACTACTTTCCCAAAAGCCCAATAAAAGCCCACTCCTACACTAACGGAAGTTACAACTGCCGTTGCACCCACCCACATCAATACCCAACCGCCCCCACATCAATACCCTACCGATCCCATCTGGCAACCAAAAAGGCACTTTTTCGCAAATTTCCAAACAAAAACTTTTCATCTCTCTCGATCATTCTCTCTGTAAAAGCAACCGTCGCAACAACTCGCCACCGTCGACACCGTCTCAACAAATCGCCACCCTTGCAACGAATCGCCACCGTCGGAAACATATCTCCGGCGCCACCGTTGCAACAGTAGCAACCGTCGTGGACGAAAACAACCCGCAAACAACCGTCGCCGTCGCACCTTCCATCGCCGCCGTAAACAACTGTCGCCGACTCTCCCGTTAAACAAGTTGAAAGGTAAAACCCTAGTATTTCTTTAAAATCAAAAATCGAACAAAAAATGTCCAAAAATAGTTGTTGTTATTGTTTGAATTTTGCTACAATCAGTCGCTATTGTTGTTGTTAGGTTTGGTTAGATTCCACTAAAATCAGTATTGGCTTCCAGAACGCGTATAATATTGTTGTTGTTTGCCTGAATATTTCTCAATTTTGAAAAAATCCAGTGACGCGCGTATACTATTCGTTCAGATTTGAAGGATGTGATCCTTCAGATTGAAGGAACACATCCTTCAATTTGAAGGATGTGATCCTTCAATCTGAAGGACAGGTTCTTGCAGATTTTGAAGGAGCACATCCTTCAAATTGAAGGATGTGATCGTTCAACTTGCAGGAACACATCCTTCAATTTGAAGGATGTACTCCTTCAAAATCTGAAGGAGCACTTCCTTCAAATCGAAGGATGTGATCCTTCAAAATTTGCACGCGTTTCTCAAGCATTATCCTGCTCCCTCCGCGTTATTGTCCACATGGTCTTTTTAGCTCCACATTGTCCTTTCAAACTAAATAGTTGATCTTTTCCTCCAAAAACAGGAAAAATGTCGACCAAAGGAGACAGTCAGGACCTTCAGATTGTACCCCATTCGCAAGTGAATGAGCAGAAAACAAAATGCAGACAAAGGGCTCCACGTGAAGACAACCCGGAGGTTACTGAAATGTACAGCAGCATGCTGACATTCCAAAAGATGATCACCAAGCACAAGGACGCGCTGGGTGCAAGGGATGATGTCATGCAGCACATCAACAACACGCCTTTTGCAACTCTGATAAACGCATACATGAAGGATGAGATGGGCAATTGCCGAAAGAATAACTCCGACATCTGTGACATCGCCAAGTGGTACGACATCAGCAAACAAGCTTTCGAGTTCAGGAATGGATACACGCGGCCAACAATCGGCGATGTCATTGAGATCTTTGGCATAGTTAACAGCGGAGAAAAGGAATTGCCAAGATTCGGCGACTCTTCTAAAGTTGACTCCCAAGAAGACATTGCAGTTGCCGATAGCACCGGGATTGATACATACTTCAACTTCAAGAAGCGAGTGGGGAAGCCCCAACTCGACGCTGCAATTAAAGCTGCATTGGACCTCCCGGATAAGGAGAGTGGCGCCGAGCATGCAGCCTGCCTTATCATCCTCTACCTCATTGCAACCTGCCTAATGGCGATCACAAAGATCTATGTCCCGAAGGGCATGGTAGAGGCGTGTAATTCTGTTGCAATCATCAAGCAGTACAACTGGCCAAAGGCTATTCACCGCTCCCTTCTTAAAAATGTCCATAAGTCCGCTCTGAGGACTAAAACAAATAACAAGAGGGCTGCCATCAGTGGATGTGTGCCGCTATTGCTGGTGAGTTGCTTATTTTACTGTGCTTAAATGTTATATTTTGTTGCAACATGTTCTTCTCCTGACTAACAGTGCGCCTCCCGTTTGTTTACAGTATTGGGTATGTAACCGGTCCAGACAGATACCAACTATCCCGGGCAAGCAAAATCACTACCCCATAGCGGTCAGATACGATCTAAACATTGTCCACCAACACATGCACTTGGTGCGATTAAAAAAAATTAAGGTACTAACAAAAAGAGTCTTCTTTATGAGAGAGCTGCAACCCTTCCAGTATTTGTTAGTTTCATTCAATTAACGAGCGTGTGTTGTTTACAGATGGACAATGCGGCGAAAAAGTACGATATCAGCGACTACAATGCTGAATATGACCAGTATGGGTCTGATAATGAAGAGGATGAACAAGAGGATGCAACACAGACTGCAAAGGATGAAGGAAAAAAGAAGAGGAAGAGGAATCTAAAGGAGGAAGAGGAAGACTCTGAAGAAATTGACGAGGAAGTTGAGGAGGTCATGAGAACAGTTCTGAAGCACCCAATTGTAAGTACATTTCTTGGTTTTCCCTTTTAAGTTGCTGGGAATTCGAAGGATATCCTCCTTCACTTTGAAGGAACACATCCTTCAAAGTGAAGGAAAACTTGCATGAAAACCCAAAACATGGGAATTTGAACGATCTGTTCCTTCAATTTGCAGGAACACATCCTTCATTTGAAGGATGTGCTCTTCTAAAATTGAAAGAAGGAACACATCCTCGAGTCTGAAAACCAGAAGCTAAGCCGTCGGAATGATGGGTTGGAAAACGAGCTTGCACAAAGGGGTTCCCGGATTGCCCTATTGGAAAATGAGGTAACTCATCTGCAAGGACTGCTATTGCAAATGGAGTCCCAACAAGCTAAGGCACAAGCTGGTTGCGCAGCAACAGAAGAAGCTCCAAAAAACAATTCAATCGAAGCGGATGCCGGTCATCCCGCTTCAGATTGTGAAGATGAGCCAGCCCCAACTGACCGCTACACAAGAGGAATTCACCACCCCTCTCGCAACAATCAATCTTGATTCCGAGCCAGCAGAAGAAGTTGATGCAGAGGGGACCCCCCAAGTAGAGCATGCTAAAAAGGGCAAAAAACCGGCAAACCCGGTCAAAAGAGTATATGTGCGATCTGGTATACAACAGCATGTGAAGGAACGTAGTCCAAGGAAGAGGACCGCCAAAGCCGCTGAGCTGCAGATTGAAAACCCCAAGAAAAAGCCATTCGTCTGGAAGAATGGATTTGGTGCCAACAAGCTGTCCCAGGCCGATAAAGACAGGTTCCAGAAATTTTGGACAGATACGGACCTGGACGAGTCCTGGAAATCAGACCCCACTCCCTTCTTCAACGCTGTTTGCAGGGTATTAAGGGCTGACATGAAAGAATGCATTACTAATGCTCAAATAGCAACAAATATCATCGATGTCTTCTGCTATATGAACCGAGAAGAAGAAGAAAATGATGCTACACTCCCCAAGAACTGCTATATACCTATGTGCTTCTTTGTAAGTTACATTAACCTCTGCAAAAAAATTCCTTTAAATATTTTTTTTTTAAAAAAAAAATACTCTGCCAGTTTGAAGGAAGTGCCTGAAGGAAGGAAGGACCACATCCTTCAATTTGAAGGATGTCCTCCTTCCTTCAAGCACCTCCTTCAGAGTGAAGGATGTTATCCTTCAAATTGAAGGATAACCTCCTTCGGATTGGAACTGCTCCTGTTCACTAAGAAACTAATGTTGCTTTCTAATTCCATATAAAGGCAAACTTGGACAAGATGGACACAAATGGAAGATATTTCAAAAATTTATTGGAGTTGGCGATAACCCTGATTGATAGCCAAGTTGGGAAGGTTGCCAACATCTTCATTCCGATGTGCATCCAAGGGCACTATACACTGCTGGTATTCGATGTTGCGGCTAAGCAATTCGTGCACTACAATTCATCCAGGAGGCCTGAAACGTGTCCAGCATCAGAAGATGTACACTTTCGAATGGCTGCGAAAATTGTACGTATTTCCTTCCAAACACTATTAAATTTGAGTTGTTTTAGTTGTTTTCTTGTTGAATAATCACAATGTCTTGCAGAGAGACTTCTTCCGAGAGTGGGTAAAATTCAACACAGTAGAGGCTATACCAACATTTGAATTGCAGGTGGGATCACAAGAGGCCCAAAAAGCTGAGTTTCTCAAAAGCCTTGATCCAAACGACCAATATATCATCCAAGAGGAGCTTGATTGCCCTCAACAAAAATCACGGTAAGCCACTATACTACATCATCCACTTGCTGCTTTCAAAAATACAAAAAATGGAAAAATTATTTAATGACTACATCATCCACTATAATCTTTTTTGTATTTTACAGAAACAGCCGTGGCGTCTACGTCATGTACTACATTGAACAGCTTCGAAAGGGTAACGGAATTGCCAAAGAACGCTTCCTAGAAGCTGACTCTTACAAGATGAGGGCCAAGGTGTTTTCGAAGATAATCAACCATGAATTCAGCTGGAAACCAATACAGGAGGACAACGAGAGCATCGCGCAAGGGACAAAGAAGAAGAGGAAGTAATTTCGTAAAGGACAAAGTAACTGATGAAAATTGTAAAATGACTTCGGTTTTTTATTTCTGTAAAATGACTTCGGTTTTTTATTTCTGTAAAGTACAAAGTAACTGATGAAAATCGCAAACGGTCATTTCTATAAAATGATGAAAGTGTTACTTCATTTTGATTACAATTATTCCTGCAAAATTAAAGTAAGCGTTTCTCCAGGTTTGAAGGTGTTCCTTCATATTGAAGGAACACCTGCATAAAAAAAATCCCACTATATGGCAATTTGAAAGAGCACTTCCTTTATTTTTGAAGGAACACATCCTTCAAATTGAAGGAAGTGCTCTTTGAAATTGAAGGAAGGAGAATATCCTTCAATTTGAAGGAAGACTTCCTTCAAATTGAAGAAAGATATCCTTCAATGTGAAGGAAGTGTTATTTCAAATCGATGGAAGAAAGACATCCTTCACATTGAAAGACCACATCCTTCAAATTGAAGGAGGACATCCATCAAACTGAAGGAGTACATCCTTCAATTTGAAGGAAGCCATCCTTCAAATTGAAGGAGGACCTGCTTCACTGTGTTTGCATTCACAAACTTGCATAACATAACATCTTTTATTCATAAAAAGAACATGAACTTATTACACAAAACAAGAACCCCCGCACCCCACATCCATAAGAACCACCACGCCACTCATCCATACAGCAAGCTTAACGATCCAAGAAAACACGTACTTCATCACCATCAGTAAGACCATTCTCCTCAACCGTTCTGTCTTCAATCACCCTTAGTCCAGTATCCCAATTCACGTATATATATCTTGGCAGATGTAGACCCGCTTCACGACACAAAACCTCGGCAGCTCTCCGCCACTTCGTTCTCCGTCTCACTCTTAGATGTATATCCATTTCTGGCAACTGCAGATCAAATACAAGAAGATATTTAACAAATCTAAGCTAAATTTGTACAAGTGCAAACTTGAAATCAAAATAAAAGTATAGATATTTCATCATATTGAACGAACACTTAACAAGGATCATCCCATTGTTTGCATCATTGGCAGCCGTATTCTGCTTTTCGATTCTCTTTGCAAAATCTAGTTTGGTAATCCGTCTTCTGATTTATAGAAGCCCTATAGCAAAACCTTTTGAGTTTTGCCGCCCATTAGGTCCAAGGAATGACTGGCCTTGTTAATTTTTCTCTTAGTCAGTTCCATTAATGAATATCACACTTAACTAGTCAAACAGTTGACTGTTGACGCCCAAAGCAATGGCATTATTAGTTGTTCTTGTAGTCAGTGCCAAATTTGGAGTAGGGCAGTTGAAGGAGGTCGGACATCCTTCAAAATGAAGGAGCACTTCCTTCATTTTGAAGGAAGTGCTCCTTCATTTTGAAGGAACACCTCCATCGAAAAAGTCCAGTTTCTGGGAATTTGAAGGAACACCTCCTTCAAGTTGAAGGAGGTCAGACATCCTTCAAGATGAAGGAGCACTTCCTTCATTTTGAAGGAACACATCCATCGAAAAATTCCAGTTTCTGGGAATTTGAAAGAACACCTCCTTCAAGTTGAAGGAGGTCAGACATCCTTCAAGATGAAGGAGCACTTCCTTCATTTTGAAGGAACACATCCATCGAAAAAATCCAGTTTCTGGGAATTTGAAGGAACACCTCCTTCAAGTTGAAGGAGGTCAGACATCCTTCAAAATGAAGGGGCACTTCCTTCATTTTGAAGGAACACCTCCATCGAAAAAGTCCAGTTTCTGGGAATTTGATGGAACACCTCCTTCAAATTGAAGGATAACCTCCTTCACTTTGTAGGAGCACTTCCATAAAACACACAGAAAGGGTTCCATATTCAAATTTGACAAAACAAAATATCACAATCCCAAAATAACATAATCCAATTCCATCTTCAAAAATATTGGATAAATCATCCAACAATGACAAATCAATAGTATCAACTAAAACTCAATTAAAAAATTAAAAAATCTGGAAAAACTATGAACCCTTGCAGAGCGATCATCAAATCGGCGCCCCTATCACGGCTTTACACCTTTTCCGGTTGTGTCTACCCTTCAGACCACAACGCCCACAAGTCACAACCCGCTTCATTTCTGATCCCGATTTGCCCCTTGTAACACACGGCCGCCCACTTGGAATCCTTGTGATGGGAGGTTTCACGGGCGCTGTCCTCAAGTCCAAAACAGGCTTGTCCAAGTCCGACACAGGGTAGACAGCAAAACCAACGCTCTTCTTGTAGAACTCCACTTTCCAATAGTCCTCAATGAAATTGTATATACCTTCCTTGTGGCCTCCATGCATCAACGCTTGCAATGCGTGTGCACAGGGGAACCCATCGTGCTGCCACAGTATACAAGAGCATGTTCGTTGCTGTATGTCCAGAATAAAAGTGTTGAAATTGGCCTTAATTTCAAACAAGGACCCAGTAGACCGAAACACATTCCAATGGTAGCCTTCGGCAAGCTTATCTTTCATAACTTTCTCCATCGCTGGGCACAAAACCGTGTGCCAATCTGCAGCTGCAGTCCTCTTCTCATACATCATCGACATCACCTTAATTCGAAGGTTCTCCAGCATCTCAACAAGCGGCATGCGGCGGAAAGTATCAATCATAGAATTGAAGGATTCCGCCAAATTATTTGTCATCTCCCCCCACCGCTGCCCCTCAAACCACGCTGTGGCATAATTCTGCCTAGGGAGATCGTCCAGGAAATCCCGAGCCCATCGGCCACCCTCCTCTTTAAATTCCTGAACCAACGCTTCGAAATCCACCCTGCTGCAGCAGTTAGCTATATCCTTAAACTTTTGCACCATTGAAGTTTTCATGGAGCCCGAGTAATGGCTCTCAACATTGCTAACCAAGTGGTTTACACAAAAACAGTGGGGTGATTCCGGGAACAGCTCCTTCACACTCCTCAAAATTCCACCATGACGATCGGAACATAAAGTCACCACCCTCTGCTGCGCGCGAACAAAGTCAGCAACAAAATCCAAGAACCACCTCCAATTTTGGTAATTCTCGGAATCCACAATGGCGTAGGCGATGGGAAACACCTCTGCAGCAAAACAAAAAAAAAAAGATGCGCACACAATCATACTCTAGACCAACATAGCCAAAAAGAAGGGGCAAACTGCTCCTACAAAATTGGACACTGGTCCTTCAAACTGAAGGAATACTTCCTTCAATTTGAAGGATGTGTTCCTTCAAATTGAAGGATGTGTTCATCCAATTTGAAGGAAGACTTCCTTCACATTGAAGGAAGTCATCCTTCAAATTGAAGGATGTGTTCTTCCAAAACTGCATCACTTCCCCAGAAAATGTGAACAACAGTCAAAAAAAGACTCACCATTATTCCCCGTTTTTGCACAGCAACTGAGCATAACGCCCCGGTATTTACTCTTGATAAATGTAGCATCAATGAACAACATCGGCCTGCAGTATTGAAACCCTCTAATAGCAGCTCCATACGAAATGTGTAGCCGAACAAAGCGGCTATTGCTGTCAACCTCCAGGTTGGCCCGAGCTGGGTAGCCATTTGCATCGGTATAAGCCTTGAGGTACCAAGGCAGATACCCGTAAGATAATGCTTCATCACCATTAACCTCTGTATTGGCAATCTCCCTACCACGCCAAGCAGTGTGGTAATCAACATCCATGCCGTACAGACGCTTGACATCCCCCATTATCTTCCTAGGTTTCACCAAAGGGTCTGCACGGACTTGATCCGACAATACTGTGGACAGTAGGACAGGTCCCATTAGCTCATTCTTCTTCTCCCTAATCACCCCCGTGCACTTGTGCTCGTTGTTCAGCCGCTTTATGACAACAATATTATTCAGCTCTGACTTCCGAGCATGAATATGCCAATTGCATCCATCCAATTCTGCTTTCTTGCACACAGCAGAAAATCTGAGCCGATCATTGGCGATGATGCGAAACTTGAATCCAACCTGCATCGCGTACTTCCTCATTTTCTTACGGAAATCATCCATTCCGAGGGGGAACTTCTGACCCACAGAGTGTATGTAGGAAGCCCACTCATCACACAAATAACTGTGCGGTCCAAACGAAGAAGATTTCCCCAAATGAAGATTACGATCACTCGCAGAATCTGAGCTGACACCGGAACCACAAGAAGTAGCCGCTGCACCTGAATAGGAGGGGAATGCACGAGAAGATCCAGAACTGTTCTCAACACCACAAGAAGACGACGGATGTTGTGGAGCACTATCCAGAGGAACCGCGGCAGCCACAATATCCAAATTCTGACTTGCTGGTTTCAAAACAATCGAAACATCAACAAATGGTTCAGGATAAAGATGATGCACCAGATACATCATCTTCATATCGCTGTCGCTCTTCAACTGGTATGTAGGATCATCGGACAGGGCATACATCAACTCAAACGATCCAATTTCTAGAGAAAATCTCCATGATATATGCCTATAGAGATCATCAAAGCTTGTTGCTTCATTGAATGGGAACAGAACGTTGGTGCTGCCATGCGAACACCTAATAAACTTCTGCACAGACATTCCTACACAAAACCACCAAAATCAGATATCCCCAATCGAATTAACGTATCAAAAGGGAACATATAATGCCAAATTGAAGGCACTTCCTTCATTTTGAAGGAGCACATCCTTCAGTTTGAAAGAAGTGTTCCTTCAATGTGAAGGAAGTGGTCCTTCAATTTGAAGGAAGTGTTCATTCAAATCTGGGAAAGAGTTCTTCAACAAGTGCTCCTTCAATTTGAAGGAAGTGCTCCTTCAAGTTGAAGGACGTGTTCCTTCAAGTTGAAGGAAGTGTTCCTTCAAATCTGGGAAAGTGTTCTTCAACATTGAAGCTCTTCCTTCACATATGAAGATGTTCCTTCACATATGAACCTCATCCTTCAATTTGAAGGAACACTTCCTTCAGACAATCCAAACAGAATCCAGATTTTGACCGACTATTTCTCCACAATAACAACAGAAGTTCAAAAAATGCGTAAAAACTAGAAACAACATCGAAAAAGCAAAACTAATCTCAAATTCCTTGGATCGAAAACACGTATAAAATCAGAAAATTCATAACCGATCGAATAAAAAGTCGCTACTCGACAAAATCATCGCATAACAAAACAATTCAATAATCAAGCAGAGAAATCCACAACCGAATACGAACATCAAGCAACGCGAAACGATTCTACATCTTCAATCGCGAAGAACAAGCAAACGATCGAGAATCAAACTAAAAAATCGCAGAAAATTTATAAAAAAAAAACGACAAATTGACTTACCAATACGGTTTGATCTCTGAAGCGATGCAAATGCAAATCCGATGAGCTTAAAAATATCGCCGGAATTCTCCAATTTTCTCTCTAAAATCGCCGGAAAATCAAGAGAGGTGGGTCGCGGTTTTTTCGTTTTTTGAAATCCAGAGGTGTGCGTGAAGAAGGCGTGTTTTTATACCAACGCCCCAGCCGGCCGTTAGTTAGCGCCGTTAACAGCTTGTCTAATTAGGTTATGCCATGTGTCCAAGTAGTAGTAATTTGTAATGTTTCAAGTGTGGTAGTGTTTTTGGGTATTTAGTTGTTGAAGTAATACCAAAATGTAATTTTTCCTTAGATCTTTTAATTTTTTTTTTGGAAGCGTTGAGCACCCCCCTCCCCCCCCCCCCCCCCCCAACCCCCCCCCCCCCCCCCCCCCCACACACAGGGCCCGGGGAAGAAATAATCACAATAAACAAAAAAAGGGGGGGAAATCAACACACAAAAGCCGCCGAGGAAAAAAGAGAAAAAAAAAAAAAAAGTATAAGTGAGGGGAGAGAAAAAAAAAGACCGCGCCCCCCCCCCCCCACCCCACAAAAAAAAAAAAAAAAAAACGACAGACGGAAGAAGAGAAAAGAAAAAAAAAAAAAACAAAAAAAAAAAAAAAAAAAACAAAAAAAAAAAAACCCCCCACCCCAACAAAAAAAAAAAAAAAAAACACACCCCACACAAAACACACAGAGAGAAAAAAAAAAAAAAAAAAAAAAAAACATGAATACTATACACTACTCCCCCCCCCCCCCCCCCCACCACAAAAAAAAGGATCCATATGTAGGAGTGAAGTAGCAAACTTACATGAAACTCAAGCGTTTAAGGGATTTCAAACTTAGATCATCTGAAAGTTTGGAATCAATGGAGAAGGATTGTAATCTCTCTCTTCTGTGGTTCGTCTCAATGTCGGAGGAAATGAATTTTGCACTATCGTTGATACTCTAACTTAGCTTGAGCCTAACTCAATGTTTTCTGAAGCGTTTAGGGGTTGTCACATGGTGCGTCAAGATGCTGAAAAAGGTGTTTTTATCGATAGGGATGACACTTGTTTTCGCCACATCCATAAGTGGCTAAGCGTCCCGCTGTTAGAAGATTATTTGAAATATTCAGAACTTCTAAGAGGGGTAGAGTTTTGTCAACTTGGCGTGAAAGATGAAATACAAGATTACCATGAACTGGAAGGAGGATCATCATCGAAAACTTGCTAATTCGGATGTTGATTTAATGCGAACTGAAATCATCAAGTGCATACAATCAAATGCACGAATCAGGTTTCGTGGTGTTACTCTAAGCCGTCTTGACCTTTCGAAATTGGACTTGACAAGTATAGACTTCAGTTATGCATGCCTGAAGAATGTGTGTTTCTCAAATTGCGCTCCCCAGGGTGTGAAATTCAACTATGTGGATGCTGATGGTGCCATATTTTTCGAAACTCTAATTTGCAAGGTTGTGAGTTTGTAGGCGCAGATCTTAGCGTCGCTTTATTTGTTGATGCTAATCTCGACTCTGCAAAGTGAAATGGTGCATTTTTAATAAATTGTAGCTTTCACATGTTGATCACTAATGCAAATTAGAAGCAGCTAGCTTGAAATACGCACATGTGCATGATATTGTTGATCTTACAAATGCAAATTTGGAAGCAGCTAATCTGAAATGGGCAAGCTTGAAGAATCTCAAGACGGCTAACACTACGAGTTTTAAGGATGCAGATCTTGAAGAAGCTTGTGCAGAAAACATGAGGTTTGAACATTTGATGGTGTGCCTACAGCGATGGGACATTGTTGACACTTATATGGAGTGAATCGGTATGATTAATTACTTCAAGGCAGTCCTCAGATGTACACAAACACATTGGTGTAAGTTGAGCGGTGTTTACTAAATCTTAAAAACTGTAGGCATGCTTACCTTCTTGGTCTACCTTCTCCTGTATCTTTCTCATCCTGCCCAAAACCAAAGTAGTCATCCACAGCTTAGCATATGTAAAAGTTCTACTCAATCCAGATCCTACAGCTACAAAACTTTTTAATTCTATTAATGTTTTATACAATATCAAATGATGAAATTCAAGAATTACATTCACCGGGTACCACAAGAACAACTATATAAAAAGCTATATAGATTTCAAAATGAAATCTGAATGGTAATTTATCAAACCAGATACAGCCCACTTCGATTCCAGTGTCTGACAATTTAATTTATCAGATATACTATCTGTGCATTCATTCATCCACAGAATTTCTTAAATTTTAAAGTTTAAAGAAACTTTCGGTTCCAGTTGCTCATATGCATCTTGAAAACATTAGCATGGATATGAGTTTCTTGTGCCGGGATGATAATGAAAAAAGGAAAATGTACCAAGTTAACAACAGCAGTTCTCCATCTCAATCAATGCTTCACAAGCCAAGCAGAATCTTCCGTCAACAAACAAAAAATTTGTCTTGTCATCTATAGTTCAGTAGCAGGATCGTCCATCAACAAATGAAAAACTCATCTCGTCAACCACCTTCTAGTATATGTCATTGTGGACTGGCCGTGGCCCTAGGTACCTTCATGGTTATATCTGCCTGTTAGCCTCCTCTATATCATCTAGGCCTTCAGATGGCAATGAAGCTGGGTCTACAGTAACAAGCCGAATTGCTGGCTTTCGCCCCTTCTTTCTTGGGGCAGGTTTTGCGTCATTTTCTTGCACCTGCAGGATTTTAAGTTTCCAGTTAGAGAGCAGGCAGAATGTAACAAAGTGCTCAAAGGGATAGATTTCAGCAAGTGGAGAGTATTTTAAAGCCAAGTAGAAAAAGGAAGAGTCCATCTGACGGTGAGAAAACAATTAAGGAACAGAGAAAGATACTAAATACATTTGGTTAAGAAAAGACAAGTGAACCTCAAAAAGGACCCTGAACAATACCAATATGTTCCCAATGTCAGATAATGGTTTCTTTCTTCGCCCCACATTCAGTTCCTCAGGCTTCTGAACTAGTGCACTCTGAAGTAGTGCAGCTCCTTGCAAAGCCGCTGTGCTACTCTTCTCTGATACAGAGACATTTGAACTATTCAAAATGCCATCATCCGTTTCGGGTTGTGGGGAGTCATTTATCTTTGGAACTGTTTCTTCTCTGTTGCTGCACTTAGAGGTTGTACAGCCACATGATGCCCCACAGCTACCACTCACAGATCGACATTTGCATTTCATTGTCTTGCACAATGAATACTTGCTGCATGAACAGCATACTGTTGATGAAGTTTTGCCTATTGCAACATTAGAATTCTCTGATGTAGCTGCGCTTGTGTCCTGCATTATCTTCTGAGTGTTGCTTCCAACGGAAACCGAATGCTGACTCATAGTATCCTGATAATCAGCGATCATAACGGAAGGTTCTTAGAAAAACCTATACTGCACGATCCAGGCTCCAGCAAAAAGATAAAGGGAATCACAAAGGATGGATCTACATCTACACGGAAGTGCACTAACCTGTGACTTACTCCCATGACCAAGCTCAGCCTTGTTCAATCGAAGTTGTCCAACCAAACTACTTAAGCTAACAAATTGTTCCTTCAGGTCTTTAATACCTAAATCCTTCTCCAAACAGTCAACCTCTTTCTCCTGGCATGAGCACCTTAAGATGGCAGGAAAGAAAGGGTGATGTTTAACAGTCACATAGTTCACTGAAAGCTTGAAGAAAGAACTTCAAAAGCAAAATTTCTCACCTCAACTTTTCTTGCTGCAGTGCTGCTGCTTCATCTTTGAGGTTTGCAGCTTCCTCAGCCATCCTAAAAATTCAAAATGAGAAAGATGCATTTCTTAATTTGGCTTCCAAAATATTGTTTGAAAAGTTTGTCCAACAAGATTCTTAAGCAGAAACATATATCCAAATTCCACAAAAACAATTAAAGCAAGACACAACAAATGAACCAGTTGATACATCAGTTATGCATATAATGGAACACTAGTATTTCAAGAGCTTTACCATACATAATAATAAGGAATAAAAAGTTGAAGTTAGAAAAATTCAATTCCGTGACACATTATTTAACCGCAAAGTCAAAACTCACAAACCTTAGTTCTCTGCAATGTCTCATCCAAGTTAGTCTCAACTCTAATATGAGAAAGTAAGTTCTTTCACTTATAAGTCAGTTTGACCTATATGAGCATCTCATCTTAGTTAATCTAATTTTTCCATTTTTCATCTATTATTCATATATAGCTTCTTCTTGGAAATTGACTATTCATGGGATGTAAGAGTACGCAGTAAGTTGGATCTTTCATTGCAGTGCCCATTTCAATAAAGTAATACACCAGACTTATAACTGTTGATGTTTGACTCTTGGTTACATGCAGCAAAATTAAACACTGCATTCAAATGTTTGCTGTATTCTAATGAATATGTTGACTAGACATAGCCTGCATTCAAATGTTGTATATATTAATTTCCTTTTTGGGTCAGGAGCAAAACACTGATCAATTTCTTTTAGCCAGAGAGATCCATCTGCAAGTGGATCCGGAATTCACCACAAGAAAGTCACTCTTCATATATTTCACTAACTCTTTGGTGTTACAATTTTGCATCGAAAATATGATTACACTTCTAAAAGTAATGTTAATTATATTGAATCTAAGAACTCTAAAACCATACAGTTTAATATGAAGGTACAAGTGTGGAAGCTACTGGATCCATACAAGTACCTTGGCTGACAATAATGCTTCATTTTTATTGATATCAAACCAAATTATCCAATAATTGGATGAGTAATGGCAGTCTGAAGAGAGAAAATTCCTAAGTGAACCATACTTAAAAGCTACACAAAGATACAAATCCAATAAATTCATAACTGTAGATTAAAAGGGCATTTCATCTTGAATAGCAAACCCCTTCAATCTCACAACCGAAGTTAATTAATAAAACAAAAGGAACCAGATCCTGAAAATTAGATTTTTAATTTAATAACAAGGCATACTGATATAAAGCAAAAACCTGAGATCTTGAATTACACTGATGAATAGATGGAAAGAAAACAGTAACCGAGCTTACTCTTCTATTTGACGTTCATATTGAGAACATAGTTCATGCAACTGTGTTGTGTCTTCAAGCTCATGCTCAATTCCCTGCACCAACTATTTAGAATTAGGCAATAGTATTGAAATGATTGGGTAAGATTGAAGTTACAAGAAAATAACAAGAAACCATTTTCAATTGAAGTAAGAGAAGACTCTATTCAATGTCATTTTCCAAGCACGGGACATCACAAACAACAAATATACTCATGAATCAATTGACATGTACACATGTTTACAAGCAAACGCACTCATCACACACACACACACACACAGAGAAAAGCACATTCAACAATTCCTTGCTTGAAATTAGAAAATACCTGAATTGCTGTAATCTTCCCATTTCTAGCACCTGCGAAAATTTTAAACCAAAATGAGGGCAAACTCGACTAATACCAGTAGAACCGAACTGTTATCAACTGAAGCAGTAGTTTCTGACCATCTTTTTGTTGCAACAAAGACTTGCGAGATTCTAACAGCTTCCTAAGGCGGTTACTAGCCATGAAAGCTTCCATATTCTTTCGATGCAGAACCTGATGCAGATAGACCAAAAGTTCTTTACCATAAGTTTAACTTACCAGATAGTAAAGGTTCTCACTAGCATAGTATCTTAGAAATCAAGAAAAATTTACCATCTTCAGTCTTTGATTGGAGTCTAATAGCTTATGCATCTCATGTCCATGCTTCCTACTCTCTTTTTTGAGCTGTCGATGCATAAAGATACCCAAAAAAGTTTTCATATAGCTAGTCATCTCTTCTCCACATATATTAAGCAGAGCCAGTTACTAACTAAAATCCACATACAAAAGGATACAAATGCTATTAAAGGGTCAGCTCAAACAAGAAAGCAGCCTTAACTGTGGAATGTATGTCCAATTCTAGTAACACATTCAACTCAATCAAGTAATTGTATAACATTCAAATTCTTAGGAACAAAATAAATGACCAATGGAATCTCTGAATGTTAAGCTCATACAGCTTCAGATATCAATATGGACATGATTAAATAGTCTCATATGTCATATTTCCTTGCTATTTAAGCTTAGCAATGCTGCTGGTGAAGATCTCTTAGCGATCACTAATTAGATTTTTAGGATAAAATGATTTGAAAATTATAATTAACGCTACATTTTTAGACGCTGAAACAAATGAGCATGAAAAGGAACTTTTACAAACACAATTGATATTGAACCTTCAACTAACCAGAGTCAAACATTAAATCCTCAACAGTTCTAATGGAAGAGAGAAACAATATGGAAGAATCAATGTAATACTCTGAAAATCATGTCATCCTTATAATATACTTATCTCTCATACATATAATCTATATGTTTACATAAATTTTCAATGTACCCACAAGCAATACACAAGTGACCAATAACGACATGGAAATTAAGTGGATCCTGAAGCCATAAGCATTAATACCTGAAGAACTTCTTTTTCCAACAAAGCCTTGTCCAATCTAAACTGCACAGACTCCAGCTTCATCTTACATTGTAGTTGAACCTAAAAAGGACAAAAGTTTTGTTAAAAAAGTGGTAGCGTAAAACTTGAAAAAATTTCATACAGGAATTAATCAGAGGAAAAGCATCACCTTCTGAGCCTTCAATCTCTGAATCTCAAAATGCAAGTGTTTCGTTGAGTCATCCCCTCTTCTTCTTTGGACCGAAAGTTGAGATTGACCTTCCAGCTTCTTGGTCAACACCGCAACCTGCACAAATGCATTGTAGATATTGGACCCGAAATGCCGGCATGAAACACCTCATCACAAATTCCAACACACAACCCACCTGATCTTCTAGGAGAGTCAACTTTTGAAGGTAATCTTCTCTGAGCTTTCGTGCACTGGTATTACAAGAAGTAGATGAAACGTTTGCAAGCTGGCATTTCAGCTCCTCAACCTCCTCCTGTTGGAGATTTTCCACAAGTAAAATACACTCAAACTCAAAAACCCAAATTCAAATTTCCCTGCTTTATTCAAGTTTCACAGAATTTAACCAAACAACACTAATTAATCGTACTCGCCCCCAATACACAACCTAAATAAACAAATGCCAGAACAACACAATCAGATATCTTCTCAATTCCACTCTTTTACTTTCATTTTATCACCAGCCCAACCACAATTCTTTCAATTCCAGTTCCTTTTCTTTTCTCCAGCATTTTCTCGGCAACCAAACAGACTCCCAAACTTCGAAAGAACGAAAATTGAAAACAAAAAGAACAAAATTTCGACCTGATAAGCTTTGTTCTCAAGCTCCAATTGCTGAACTCTCTTCGCGTAATCATCGGCGTTAGATGCATCAGCGGCTTGCTTCGAACGGCGGTTGCCTTTCTTCATCTGTGAAATCCGAAACCCTAATTGGGGACTCCGCGGCGGTTATGGATCGGATCCGGAGCTCTATTCAAGTGTTGTCAATGTTGCACAAAAATCTGTTGGCTTTGGATTTTTAACTTTTTTACAGGTTGCGGCAGATGAGGGAATCACTGTAATAAGATAATAATAAAAGGAGGGAAACCCTTTTAATTCAATTTTGGCCACGCCAGATGAAAAATAAACGTTGGCGGTTGACCCTACCACTATTATTGAATTGTTTTGCCTCTTTTGTGAAACTCAAAATTTGAATTCACACACACAAAAAAGATGTGATTCTCTCTCAATGCACTTTACAGAAACGTTATTACACCGGATGCGTACTGTATTAAGAGCTTATTTAGTTTCGTGCGATTATGGTAGTGTGAGCGTGTACGAGATTGGCATTTCTTCATGTACGAGATTCGCATTTCTTTATTTTCGGTTGAAAATTCAGGTACTTTGATTTAATTTCGATTATCGGATTCAAAAACTCCTGACTCAAGGAGTCCAGTCCGGAAGCCAGTTCCACCCCTTACCCATACCGTGTCCAGCCCTAGTCTTAATGCACTGGCTTGAGGTTCCGAGGTAGAATTGTTTTTGAGACTTATAGCTTATGTGGGGAGATGAATAAAACATTTGAGGAAGTATGTAGCCAATGGTTCGTTTCTCGTTGGGAAATCATTAGTTTGTTTGGATGCGGTTCTTGACTGAAGCAAAAGAAAAGGGGGAAATTTTGTCATTTTTTTCCTGGTTGGAATCCTCCCAGGTGCTGGTTTGAAAATAACTTCAATACAACCACCACACAACAACTTTAGGGGAAACCATGTTCGAATTAATTCATGTGGAAGATGCTTTTGGAATGGAGCATCATTCCTCTGAGCACCATCATCTACAACACAGAACAGAAAGGCCTAATCCATATGATATGCATTTTTCTAGCAATCAAACAACAAATCAGGCTCCGGATTGATCAATCCGCGTACCCACCCATACTGTTTCGAACCATGATCCCTAGCAACCTTCAACAAATTCAACTTAGCCTACATCACTACAAACGACACTCATTCTCTTCTTCACACTGCTGCAATAAGCAATGCCGATTAGTGAGAGCCAATGGAACCTATAGGCCACAGTTCTCCTTCTCATCTGAGGGTCTTTTTGGTCGGAGAGGACTTTTCGGAGCAGGAATCCCGCCTTCCTTGTTGACACCGGAGTGATCTGATTTATCAGCATTCCTTTCTCTAAAGGGGTTGCTACCATTTGTCGCAGCGTGTCTCATTCCCGGAGGTAGCTTCACAGGGATGCTTGCCTCATGTGGTGGAATGCTTGCTGAACGCGTGGCGATGTCATCTGGCCTTCTAAGTGTCTCAGCAACTTCTGGCTGCGCGGGAGGCGGAGCATTTGTAACAAGTTGAATTGTGGATTTTCGCCAGTTTTTTCTCTGCTTTGGCTTCGGTGCATTGGATTTTCCCTGCAGTCATTCACAAAATATTAAACCCATGCGATATTACAGACAATCAACCAAGATCAAATCTATGCAGTCTAAATTATACCAACGTATTTCCAATCTCGGAAAGAGCCTTCCTTCTTGTTCCACCATCTTCAGTTGTCTCGCCAGTGCTATCAGCTAATGCATTCTGAAGTAGCCTTGCACCATGAGATGCGAGAAATTGATTTTTCTCGGTTTCATCGTCCCCCAACTCATTTTTAATCCCTTCTGCCACCTCTGCCATTGTAGGCTCATGCACCTCCAGTAAAGCAGATTCTCTGTTAGAGCACTTTGTGGGAATGCAACCACATGACGGCCCACAACTGCCCCCAATAGATCGGCATTGACATTTGCTGGTTTTGCATGAGGAGGTTCTGCTACAAGAGCAGCAAGCGCCTGATTCAGTTTTCTTGACAGAAGCAATCCCCTCGCCTGCACTATCTAATTTGCAGCCTCCTGAGCCGTTATATTCTGACCCTTGAAATCCCATACTTGATCCATTTTTGGATTTTCTCTTCTTGGATCTTCGTTTTCCTGACGCTACCCATTCACCATCCCTATCAGCATCTGAGTCGTCCGAATCAGATGTATCCATATCCTCCAAGATGAATGATGATCGGGATTCCTAGATTCACATAAAACATCCGCCATTAAGTAAATTGCGTGAATAAATGAACAATAATTTACTCAACAATAGTAAGCATCTACAAGGGATAAAGCAAACATTGGAGTGAGGAGCAATAATTCTAATAAAAAAGGGATAGCACCAGCACTTACCAGCTTGCGCAAATCATACTTGTGTCTTCCATTGATCAGTTCACCATCTCTAGAGCAGTTCATCGCATATTTCTTCAAGGTAGAATTCTGTTGCAAATTTATTACAAGATCAACCAAACCGGAAATATTCTAATCATTGAAAAAGAAAAAAGCAAATGTGCCGAAAAAATTCCAATACTGTACACAGAAAGTTAAAAAAACAAATAAAAAAGTTCTTTGTTAATGGCAAAAAGTAAATAATTGTATGTCTTGAAATAATGACTCATCTGTTCGATTACAGAAAATTTGAGATGAAAAGAGACAGCACATCGTGAGAGTAATGCATATGGCAAGGACCAGGATGACCATTTTAACAATGGATTAAATGGTTTTATTAACTTGTTCAACATGAAATTGAAAACAAAACTGATAACTGATAACAGATAACTAGCTACTATCTTCACGCACGTAAGTATGCACACGTAATCATATAAAGAACAAAACAATTAAAGGGAGGTAAACATGGTATCATGGTATCACATTCACAACAATAAGCTAATCAGATATTCTACCTGATGAATGAGTTCAGCCCTCTGCATCTCAGATTTTCTTAGAAAACTATTCAAGCTTACTACTTTTTCCTTCAAATCTCTTATTTCCAAATCCTTGTCTCTGTATGACACTTCTTTATCTCGTAATGAGCACCTTGAAAAGCAAGGAAAATTTTGTTTTCAGTTACATCCAAATGAAACATTGAAAGGAAAGAAAATGCTTGAATGCACATGTTTGCTTTGAACAAGAATTAAAAGGAACATCTTTATTATACGGAAATCTTCAGTAGAACCTCACCTGGATTCAGAAGCTAAATTGAATAAATGGTTCATCAAATTTTTTGCATCAACAAGAGACCGAACATGGTTCCAGCGTCCCCTCCCACTAAAAACCCGTTCGCGTTCTGCTGCTTCTGACAATTGTGATGCCATAGAAACCAGGGCTTTAGATGTAGTAGCAAGCATGTTTTCAAGTGCAAAAATCCTTGAACTTCTTGCACCAGGGGACATTGTTTCAGGACATTCACTACAATCAATACCAAACAAAAAACAGGTATATGTTACAATAGCCACAAAATTCAAGAAAACAAAATTGTGCATATCCATCTACAGAAGTACTCACCTAAAATTATTTCGTTTTAACATTTCTGCTTCTTCTTTTAGCTTTGCAACCTCCTCAGCCATCATAGCCCGCCTGGAATACCATCAGAACAAGAACGAAAAGAAACACTCTTACTCATGCAAAACAATAACACATGAAACCTTCTGTGCAATAAAATATTAATCTCATCTGACCTAGGAACAAAGTTTTTCTCCTCAAAACTCATGGATTTCATAAGATAATGCACAAACTATTTTTCATCTCTTTATCAGAAATTTTGTAAATACACACTCTCAACTGTAACTAATATAAAACAAATTTACAAAAAATATCTGTATTTAAAATGCAAAAAGATTCATGGCACAATTTAAGCAATTTTGGCATTAAAGTATAAGGGAATTTCTTGGCCTCCTCTTCAAGTTAATCAATTCTAAAAACACTTACTTCAATTATTAAAGTAATCTACTAGAATGGTGACACTTACTCTTGCTTTTGGCGCTCATACTCGGATCGTACTTCGTGCACCCGAACTGTGACTTCAAGTTCGTGCTCAATCGCCTGCATCAAAGCCTGGATGGGGATAAATTACACATCTCTCACTAGGTATGAAAAACTCACAAATGTTCGAAGTTCTATTATCTAGCTACTGAAACACACAGACCTTGTCCAATATGACATAAGCAATGTGATGGCATATGAAGTTACAAGTTTTCATATTCATATTATGAATAAGTAATTCATGTTGAAAATGAGCTCTTTCTTAGTCAGGATGTAGATAAAATAGAGTAACAAGTACCTGAATTCCAGGACCACTTCCAGCGCCTGCATACAGTAACAAATTGTTAATACTTAAAAGTGGCATGAGAATGAAAACAGGTGAGGTATAGCACAGCACCATAATTTTCACGTGAGGATGTCTTTCGAGATTCTAAAAGCTCTTTGAGCCTTTTTGTGGCCATAGCAGCTTCTTCTGTCTTTCTTTGCATAACCTGACATAAGTAGAGAAAAATGAGAATATCATTCTATAGATGAAGGCAGAACATCCAAATAAGCTTCTACTTACCATTTTTTGCCTCTGATTTAAAGCCATCAGCTTATGCATCTCGTACTCATTCCTCCTTCCCTCTTTCTTAAGCTAATAATTGAAACAAGAAATTAAAAGGAAGGTTCCTTAAGTCTCTATTTGCAAAATATCCAAAAAGAAAAGAAATTATGGTCAAGCTACACCATGAACATCTTAAATTGTCACACATGGAAAATACAAATTATTCATCCACCACAAGTAGCTCTCTCTAAATTGTCGCACAAAAGGAGAACGAATACAATTTTGCAAAATTATATAATATATCTGTTTGCTAAATTATGATTTATTGTTATAAAAACTACTTGTAATAAATATGACATGACTGAAGACAGTATGCACATTATACCATGCACACATTGTGAGATCATTTACACGAAATCATATACTTATCACCAGGATTGCACATGATGTGCTCTCATTTATCAGAAAAACTATGAATATGAGAGCTATTCCACAAGTTCATATACCTGAAGAACTTCTTTTTCTCTTGAGGCCTTCCATGATCTGAACTGCTCAGACTCTTGTTTGATCTTTTGTTGTAGTTGAACCTAAGAAATAAAAGAGCATATTTAGCAATCATTACAAAAATAAGCATCATTTTTCCTTAACAAACACAATTTTTCAAACAGCACCTTCTGAGTCTTTATTCTTTGGATCTCATCCTGAAGTCTCCTTGCAGCCTCATCACTTTTTTGTTTTTGCCTCAACAATTGCGCTTGAGCATCTTGCTTCTTTTTCAACTCAGAAACCTGCGAAGGAAAAATTGAGCCCAGGATATGCAATTTCCATCAAAAGACTAAGGGTCTTTGCAATCACCTGTCCTTCAAGGACGTTCAACTTATGTAGATAATCTTCTTTCAACTTTTGAGCACCATCATCCGATGTAGATGACAGATTTGCAAGATTGTGTCTCAATGCCTCAATCTCTTTCTGCAGAATCAGGAAAGGCAAATTTATGAGCCAGAACTTTAAATTAAAGCAAAGGTATAACAGAAAGAAAACAAACCTGCAGTGTTTTCTTCTCATGTTCCAACTCCTGAATTTTCTTCTCATAATGCAGTTTAAGAACAGAGGTATCAGGTGTTGCAAACCGCTTCATTTCAGCCTTTAACAAGTCAAAGAAAACCATATTAAAACAGATGGAAAAGAAAGAGATCAAAATATTACAAGAATGGGGAGTTAGCAAGCAAGTATTCCTAGAAAAGAATGCAATGGAAAAAAAATACTCCCGAAACTTAAACAATACATCAATTCAGCGAAGCAACACATTCACACTACCCTTTCAGTGAAAGGTTTCGTTAGCTGATGGGGCCTGGAAACTCCACCAGATAAGTAAATCCAATAAGAAAAGACTAGAAACTCACAAGGATATTTTGATTGTATCAAATTGACAATGAGAGACTATTCCAAAATAAATCTACCACTGCAGTCAAAAACCTAGTAACCTTACCTCCTTCTGTTCAAGAGCTTTATCTAACTCCTTCAGCTCCCTATCAAATTTTTCCTGAAGAGAAGAATACTCTTGCTCCTTTTCATGATCTTCAATCCCATCTGCATATAAGTCATCATTAACAGACCAAAACTTGCAACACAAAGAAGCAGTAAAGAATCAAGCTTGGTGATGAAATTCAAATTGTACAACTAAAGCGAACAGACATGAGAAACTATAGGAACAAAATTTAAAAACACAACACAAGAAATAAGTGGATCCGCATTTACCTGAAATTTCCCCAGCTTTGGTATCATAATCAGATGAATATTCATTCACAGAGGGGAATAATATGTTCTTCGAGCGAATGTGGTCATTGTCAGACTCATCACAGTCTACTAATCTCTTTGAGCACAATAGTTTCCCTTCTAACTCCTGAATCTTTGACACATAGCTTTTGAGCAAGTCATCCTGCAAAAAGTTTGAAAGCCATTCCTCAGTTTCGTGATTATCATAAAGCAGCAGTATAAGTATCTATAGTATAAGGAACAGAGAAATCAGTGAACACCAACCTCAACTAAATTAGAGTCAATCTCATCCCAAGATTTACCACTTCGGGCTGATTCGATTTTCATGATCAGTTTATCTTTCTCAACCTAAAACATTGAATATTAGCAAAAACTCATGGCCAGATATAAGACAATGACAGAATTCAGTATTTAAAAACCTGAGCATCAAGAGCGCGTTGCTTTAGATGGTCGCAAGTGACTCGGCGTTCTTGAAGCTCATGCCGTAGCTCCATGTTACTTGCTTCAAGTAATGATACTTTGTGTTTCAGGATCTAGAAAAATTAAAAAGTGTAAAAATTTATGAGCAGTAAACAAAAACATAAGTGATAAAAGGCACATGTTGACACTTCTCCCACAGTGATATACCTGAAGTTCCTCATATGGTGCACTGGCATCACCCCTGTAAAAAAGAAGTTCGGTCTGCAACTGCTCAATTTGGCTTCTCATTGTTTGCAATTGAGCTGTCATAGGATCACGGTTGATCTAAAATAAAGAAACAAAACATAAGATCATTAGAAAGATTAAAAACATGAAAATCATGAAACCTTATGAAAGAATAAATATGTAGCAGGGACACTTACAACTGCCTTGTTTTGGATGTTTCGGGCCCGATTAGCATATTTCAAAGTATTCAATGTCTCTTCGGCATTTGTGTCGGCGGGGCTAACACAAGCTGAGAAAGAAAATGAATTTTGATTAGAAATGCATATCTAAATAGCCAATGAAGCTTTACTGTGACAAGCAAAATCAACATACCAATCATCACAGTCTTGCTGTTTCCTCCAAGCGAATCCTAAAAATTGAAAATTCAATTCGAATCATTAGAAGAACAGCAAGGAATCACGCATTTTGTTTGTTTACAGAGGGTAACGATTTGGACTGTTTGACTTGAAATCTACAAAATTATACTTTCCATTAAACTTCATTCTACCACAGCATCTACTCTTGAAACTTCAAAAGACTGGGACTCAGAAACTGGATACAACATCATGTACCCAAGGGCAAAGCAGAACCTCAGAAGGGGTTTTTAAGAATCGTAAAGAAGGATTAGATTTCTGCACATACTTCATTGCATTTCTACTCTTGTTTTGCTCAATAAAATCTTGCATATGCTAAAAGTATAATCAGCACGATCATAAGCAAATTAAAGATGCTGAGTTGTGTCTATAAACTCAGAAGCTCTGACAATATACTACAAGAATGAAAAGGAAATGAAATAGTTCACATGCCTGTAATAACCGTGTTAGTTTGCTATCACGATATGGAACATGGCCACCTTCTTTCCGCTTCTTTTCATCTCCCAACGCGCTTATCACGTTGCCAAGAGCTAGTAAACCCTTGTTGATATGAATGCCTATTACAGAACCATAAGTTTGTCTTACAACCAAGCATAAAATCATTAAAAGACAACTTATCTCATTTATTTCAGGACAACAATGCAGTGAGACTATTACAGACGAGGTAACAATATAAAGATATTAAGTCGTCCATTCCTTTAAAGAAAAGTTTCTGGATAAGAAACCTCGTAATTACCTTCTTTCAAGCGCATGCCATCTGCACCTGTTCGTTTTGCCCGCTCAGAACCTGCTAAGTCCACTAAATGAAGCTTAGCGCATAGTATATCATCACCAATATCGTCATTATTTGCTCCATTTACAGAGAGACCAGTCCTCTTTTGCTCCATTGTTATTGTAAAAATGGCATGTGAGCGACTGCATTACAAGGAACAAATAGACACAAAAATATTCTAGAATTAGTTCATCCCTAATGAATTTATGTTAAAATTTAAACATATAAAGTTAATGCACACAAATATGATAGATCTTGAGGTTCTTCAATTCAATGATGCATGGAAGCAAAAACTATGGCATACTCATTAGCCGCAAAAATAACTTTCGGCTTTCTAGATTCTCCAAATAAGTCTTCAAATCCATATCTAAACTATGGCATAACTCTAGCACATCCATGATTACAGAGCAAATGTTTTGTACTGCAAATCAAAAGTATAAACCTGGTGGAGAATCAACAAATCCTGAAAAGAGACTATCATCATTTATACATAATAAAACATAGTGCTAATAATTGTAATTATCTACTTTTGGTGCACAATTACGTAGTCCTTACTAACAGAAAATTCAAGCATATCACCTGGACTGGCTGTTCATATTTGTGCTCCCAGTAGCACGAGCTAAAGACCCACGGGATAGATATGATGCCATCTCTTCTTTTGTCCTGACCTCTGCCTCAGTGACACCAGCAAGTGTTATCCCGCCATTCACTGTTTCTCTTATTTGTATGGGCACTCTAGCTGGTGCAGACTTTACAGGTGCCCCCCCTTCGTTTCTAGGGAGAGACGATGAATTTGCATCAAGCAAGTCAAACACTTCCTCCTTAAATATCTGCCCCAACAAAAATTCGAAAATCAGAACATAAACCAAATAACTTGAAGAGATATACCAATGAAGTAATGCAAATCTCTGTACCTCAATAAACGATACCCTGATCAAGAACTCTGTGTTATCTTTTGTTGTATCAACTTTCTTAAATATGGTTTCCATCACTTTGGGAATAACTCCGCCATTACTTCCTTCCCCGGTATAGTTAGTCCCCATTGTGTATGTCTTACCGGAGCCCGTCTACAACATTGAACAAGTTAAATTTAGTTTCTAAACATGAGCCTAAACCGCAAAGTTAAAACCAACCCAATAAAGAGCGGTTTCACAATTTTCGAACCTGCCCATACGCAAGTACAGTCGCATTGTATCCATGGAAGAGTGCATCCACGAGTGGAGCAACGCAATCCTCGTATACGCCATTAGGACCAAACCCGGTGCTGCCGCCATACACATAATCATACGTGAAGGAATGTGACCCAATTTGCACCTGTTAACAAATCCCAAGTTAAATCACATATCACTCTAACAATTCATACACAAATTTACCCTGCCAGATTAAAGCCCATCACATAATCAGCTCAAAAATTACGAAATTACCGGAAAGAAAACTACCTGGGGTTCACCGGGAACAACGGAAATGCAATCCGTGCAGCCAATCAGAAGCTCGGATGTAATCAGAGGCCTTATGTTGACGGCCACTCGAACGCATTCCGACCTATCCATCCCGACCTAATTCAAATCCGAATCGAAAACACCCGAAATCCACCCCTCCGACTCCAGATTGAAAAATCGAATCCCTAATCGGAATCAAGCACACCAAAAATCATCATCAATCCCCAAAATCACCAAACAGATCAACAAAAAAGAACATCACAGCACATAACGAAACGATTCGAGAAATCGATCGAGAGCTGAGAATGAGGAGAGGGATTGGTGGATCTGAAGAGGCGTACCTGAAGGCGGTGGACAAAAATGGAAATTCCGATTTCGATTTTTTTTTTTTTTTTTTGGAATGGTGGCGTTGTGGTTTGTGTTGAGCAGAGGCAAAAGTGGGGGGAATTTGAAATGGACGGAGGTCAAATTAAAGAGGATTTGAGAGAAGGCGGACAAGTCCGAAAATTCAAAAATAGAGGGAGGTCACGTGCAAGCGCACGTGAGAGAGGTTGGGCGAACGGTACGAATTAGCGGGGTTTAAATTTGGAATGGTGGCTTGCCTGGGCCCACGGAAAATAGGTGGTGAGAGAGGGCTGGGCCAAAGGAGCTCTTTTTGGACTTGTATAGTTTGTGATATTATTAGTGAAAATTGGTCCGTTTGAAAATGATTTATAGTCATCAGTCACACCTGAAAATTTGAAATGATAATTAAAAAGGTAAGTTTGAATTTTAGTTACCATACTCAAATTTCAAAAAAATATTGCCTTTTTGACATACTAAACAAGCACTTCAATTCAATATATTGATTTTCCCCAGCAAGTTTTGTTTGATTTTTTATCAATAGGTCAATAAAGACATTTTGTTACTAAAACTTATATACCAACACGCAAAATAAGCTGATAGGCACACCATACAAGGAGCAAGGCCCCAACATCCAAAGGAACAAATCACGAAGAAGCCCAAAGGGCCAGATCAGACTTACGATTGCGTCCGACCATTTTCAAGAATGGGCCATTCGAAATGTTAGAGGTCCGTGGTCCAAATAGGTCTGGCGTCGTAAGCACAAGACTGGTAAATGTGGGGGGATAATGATAGCATCCTTAGTAGAATTTAGTTAAGAGTATATATTTTTGTAGTTGAAGATTACAAGCTAGACACTCTCCACACCCAATCTTGTATCCAAATAAGTGGCGTGCATCCAGGAGAACGGATTTTCTGTTCCACTTTTGTTCCATAGCTGCTTTTTGGGTTTTTTTTTTTTTAATTAAAGAGGAATAGTGATTTTTGGCCTTCGGAACAAAAGTGGAACGGATTTTCTGGAACAGAAAATCTGCTCTCTGCATCCAGGTTAGTTTTCAACACATTTTAAGAGAAACCTCTACGAGATACTTTTAAAAGTCGTGTTCAATATATATGATCGTTTGCTAAAAATAAAACGCGTGTTAATCTATGTTAAGGACGAGAAATATATATACAACAAAACCTCTATATAATTATAATTATAAGGTTGAGGTTATATAATTTTTATGACTATAAAGAGGTTATTCTTTATAAGTTAAATTTTTCTTCAAAGATTTTCTTATATAACCTAGATTATATAGGTTTTTTCTTCCATTGTGGGAGTAAATTTAGATTATATTGTTTGACATAATTTAACATCAAGTTTTTTTTTTTTTTCACTTTTCTTCCTAAAAAAGCAGCCATGATACCCAAATGAACTCTAATTCCAAGCAACAATGGATATATATTTAACTTCATTTAAAATTTTTATTGTAAATTAAGTATGATATTTTTAATTTTATTGTAATTATGACTATATGAAGGCAAAATTCTAAGAATAGGATTTCGAAAACACATGGAATATGACAATATGTAGGTTATTTCAAAATATAACTGGCCCGAGTTGGGACCAAGAAATTTTATGATTATACATAGGTTATTCCATTATGAAGTATGCTTATATAGAAGTTTAAGACATTAGCTACTTTTGATATACTCAAAGCTAAATACATTTTTACTCTCAACTATTTTGATATACCAATTGGTTACCAAACAGATACTTATTGTCATCATGATTTCACCCAATTACACATTCGTCATATTAAGTGGTCTGTTGGTTCATTACACAACACCACTTTAAAGACTTAAATACACTTTTAGGGCATGTTTGGTATGCCTCACGATAAGGTATTGGACTGAACTGTTTTAAATTGACCCTATAGCCCATGTTTTGTGAGATGCGGGACTAATTTAAGTGGTTTTTCTAGCCATGCGCATCAATCTGACCTTGCTAAAGAACGAGCCCTGTGAGTACCTTGCTAAACAACGAGGCTTGACCTACCTCCCTTTATCTCTCTCGACGACTCATCACCATTTTCATTATACCAACGGCCGGCAAAGAACAACCCATCACCGAAAATTCACACAGCATCAGTGAGTTTTCGTGCCAAGGCAAGCCTGTGAGTCGTTGTAGCTCGTGTTGGGGGTTGAATTGATGTGGAAGTTGAAATATTTGGGGAAGAGTGGCCTTACATCAATGAGTTGAAGATTATGTTGTTTGGGTTTCTTAAGATTATCCTGTTGGGTTTGAGTTGAAAATCAATTTAGGGCAGAATTGTTTAGTAATTGTAAATTTGTGGGTTATAAGGATTAGGAGAGTTGGAGGTACTCCCCATCGGATGAGGCGTTAGACTTGGTGGCGGCATGGTGGTGGTGGTGGATGCGGAGGGCGGTTTGGTGGTGGTGGATGTGGGGTGGGGTGTGGTAGTTTCTTAACTTTTTTTTTGTCAACAGTGGTGGTTTCTTAAGTGGGCACAAATTATTAATTTTTTTTTTAATGAACAATGACAATTTTAGTCCAGTTCCAAATCTCACCAAACGTGGGATGTGATTGAATCCACCATAAGCCAATACCCCCTTAATCCAATGATATAATCCTCTCACTACTAATAGTTCTGCATGTCAAACGAGCCCTTAAAGCTCTATTAATGCATTAGGTTTTGATATGTAATTTTGTCAAAGTTGACGCGTGTTCATACTAATCATGTACATGGCTATATCATCCGTAATACGAATGGAAGGTGATTATTGCTTGCAAGTATATGATTTTGAAAATGTCAAGAGAAAAGAAAATGTATATAGAGGACAAAATTTAGAAGAGAATATCAAATTCTCTCAAAGGAAAGAAAAGTAGACACTTGGAAAATGGTCTTATCCGAAGAAAACGGTGTTCACAATCTACCAGAGAAGAAAAGGAGAGATGACGATGACGTCTCTCTTGTACAATGAATTATCGACTCTCATCCAAAATAATTGGCAACCAACATCGACACACCATAAACGTGTCTCGCCAACACTATTGACTAAGCACCAACCGAATGTATGGTCTACCTCTCTCTACAACCTTATTATTCCTGAGCCATGTGAAAATCATCGAACTTGTTAATTCCGACTAACGTACGCCAGCCCCAGAAATGCTATATAATTTGGATAATTTCACTTTAACCATGAGTGAATCCCATATTGATGTTACTCTCAATTTAACCAGTGATGTTTAACAGAATGTGCTTAAGGCTCAAAGAACTCAATGAGGTATGCGAATTTATTTCAAGACTTTGATGTTGGTATAGATAAAAATTGATTTTGTAGTTGTTTTAGTGGGTAATGTAGTGCCTTTTTATTATTGAAAGTTGATCTCCGCATATTCTTTTATCAATTGCATGTACATATTCTCCTATGATTTTTAGAAAAGAGTTGGCTAAATATGAATTTAGAGGGGAAAAATAAATGAGTGCTTACACGTACGAGAATAAATTTTCACAATCATAACTTGGATTGAATAATTCAAATTGAGCCTAACCCAACCTAATACTCATTTCCGTATTGAGATCAACTAGGTCCCTGTTTCATTTCCTGATGGCTATGCCGTAAGGAAAATGGACGGGTTTTGGACTAGACAATATACTCATTTCCACTTTGTTTTCTGAATGCTTGTAATTTTATAGGAGTACTAGACACTCTTTTCCTCGTGATTAGCAAGGTTTTTAACGAGGCCTTAGGTATGATGTGTAATTTATATTCATGTACTTCTAGTTTGATGCAATGCCAAACCCAACTATATATAAAGATGCATTCCTTTTGATAAAATAAACCTAATACTCGGCTTATTTACACCATTTTGTTTAATGATAATGTTATAATAACCAAATTTGTTGAACTATTTTTTAAATTATCGTACGTGGTAAGTGATGGTTACATATAATTGTAATTTATAAGTAGCCCATTGAATATCGAATAGTTGTGTTGATTAACACATAAGATGATAATAGTTATGTTAATTAACACATAAGATGATACAAAAATAATTAAAAAAAGATGATCATCCTAACACTACTCTTCGTTTAAAACTCACTTGCTTCTTAACAAAAAGATTGTAGATCGGATGGGAACATTCTATTTTTTTTTTCTTCTGAAAGATGCTAAACCCGACCCAGATCCTGAGAATGACCCGATCCATCTGCATAAATATCAACGAAGAGACCAAACGCCCACGCAAATGCTGGGAAGGCGGAAACCGGGCGTTGTTAAAATACGCACCCAGCGCGCCCCTTAACGCTCCGTGCGCCACATAAATTCCACAATTATTCCAAAAAACGTGAAAAAGGCAATTCCGCGTGTCCACGTCACCAGCCAAAATCCAAAACGCTGCAGTTTGATTTGACCACGCTGTCGCGAGAGTACGTGTTTGTTGTATACCCCCCGCGGCGCACTTTAGCATCAAACCACCCGTTTTGCGATTGTCAAGAACAAAAATTTACAGTCGAAGAACGCTCGAGAAATTATCCTCTGCTTTCCCGCATTAGGTACCTCTCGCTACTCTCCTCGCTGATCTTCCGTTCCTGATTATTTTTTCCTTTAGTAGAAACTTTAATTTCTAGCTGTTAAATTTTGAGAATTTTGTAGATGGTCCAATTTGCGCAACTAAAGATTGAATTTTTCTGCTCATTTTGTATGTTTGAACTTGAAAGCTTGATGCTTGGTATTTCAATTTTTGTGGGTTTTTCTTGTTTAGCGAAAATAACCAGTGGGCTGCTTCAATTTGAAGTATGAATTTGTTTGGCGTTAGCTTTTAGAAGATTTTTTTTTTTTTTTTTTGATAATTTGAAGGTTTGAATGTTTCTTAGCAGGTGTTTGTACATATTTGGTAAAGTTTGAGACCCATGATTTGTTGACAAAGTGTTGTTAGGTTCAAAAGGGTAATTGGATTTTCGGCTACATTGCGTTATTGTGCATATAAGCAGCATCTGTGGTTGAGTTTGAGAGTCAACCATGCCTCATGCTGCTTCTACGCGGTGTTCGTACGAATGGAGAATTCGCAGTAATCGTGGATGTCGAAATTCAGATGCTGTATGTGAGCTTACCTTATGGTGCTTTTCATGTTATCTTTATGCTTAAAGAGTTTAAATTTACTGGAGTACTAATTGAATTTCTGTTCTATACTTTGAATTTCAGTGTTTGGTAGGAAAGGGCCGAATGCACATGGTTAACATCAACCTTCCATCCCATGGTTTGGTATGGTTTTCCTCGTTGAGTTCGATGATTTCTTTTTCTGAATTGCTGGTCTATGTTGTGAATCAACTAAATTTAGATGATTGTCTCTGGGTTCTGGGAGTTGTGTCTATCATGAGTGTTATAAAATTTTGCTCGTTATTCCTGTCTTTTAGGTTTTATCAGGTTCATGCTTTTAGTTCAGGATATGATGCATTCTTGCTTTGTGTGCATGCACGAGTGTGTTTAAAGGCCATGGAATGTGCTTTGATTTTTTCTTCCTTACGTTTAGCGACAGGGTGCCTGCAGTCTCCACCTTTTAAGCAGTATACGTGGTCCAATAGGCCCAGTATCTTCCAGATGCAAGGTTTTCTTGTGCAGATCTGTTTTAGTACCAGGTGCAGGCAACGAGGTTCCTGTTCTGAAATCTGCTGCTGTAGTTTTAACAAGGTGTGTATGTGCTCCCGCTTACTTTTGGGTTCTTATTTTTCATTTGCTAACTACATGTACCACCATTAATCAAATATGCATTCATATAGGAATGTTTAGTATGTAATAAGATTTTTATGTTAATTTATCATGCAGGTCATATGATGCTTTACGTGGAAGTCCTGTTTTACTTAAATTGGTCCCAGCTGTTGCTATCCTTGCTTTTACTGTTTGGGGTCTTGGGCCATTACTGCGTCTCGGCAGGATTATATTTCTCAAAGTATATAAACTGCCATTCCTCTTCTTTACACCTTGCCTTTTGGACATTGTTTGGTTATCTTGTTGAGCTGATTAATTCGTCCATGATCATTTTCTGCAGCGGACTGATAGTAGTTGGAAGAAAAGTAGGTCACACTATGTCATGACCTCTTACCTTCGGCCCTTGCTGCTATGGATTGGAGCGACACTTATATGCAGGTACACTTAGATTAACAATACAAGTGAGGAAATGAAGAATGATGTTAAGATCAATATTTACTTGTGTTAATTGGACATGTTTTTTGCTGCCATTTATCTGCTCTAACTACTGTGAGGTTTTTCTCAGAGCATTGGATCCTATAGTCTTACCTTCAGAAGCTAGCCAGGCTGTCAAGCAACGTGTCATACATTTTGTACAATCATTATCAACAGTGCTAGCATTTGCCTATTGTTTGTCAAGGTGAGTACAGTTCTACTTCTGTTATGCATCTATTGAAATCTATTTCTTTATATGTTGTCTGCTAAGAGATTGGGCGTGTTGAATTCAGATGTGTATATGTTACAAGCAATTTTAACTTTGATAATATCCCAAATGCACGGTCTCAGCAAATTTAGCTCGTTTCAGATGCAGTTAATATCTTTTTCCTGCATAGTTTATGATTTTTGTGCTCCGCTTTATATGTGTGTGCACTTCTTTTTCTTTCTGTTGCACTTAAACTGGTCCTTTAATCACTGTTTCAATAAGTTTGTCTTACTGATTGAGGTGGCTCTAATTTTGGTTTCAAAATGTGACTTTCTTTTGCCATAATTTTGCGCTGCAGCTTGAATCAACAAGCACAAAAGTTCTTTATGGAGACGAGTGACCCAAGTGATTCAAGAAATGTATGTTTATGTTACTTCTCAGCAACTCCGTTCAGTTCTTTGTTTCAGTGTCATGTATTCATTACTTTGTGTGTATAAACGCATATGGCTTGATGCCTGAGTTGGAACAATGTACTTCCTTACTTATTCGAGTAATACTCAGAATGGCATGAGCTAGTGCCGAAAATCAGAACATCAGTGCTCATATATGCAACCAATCCTGATTAACATCCTGAAAGGAATGTAACCCATACCCATTGGATTTTTTCAAACTTTTCCAAGGAATCGAAGCAGCACAGTGTTCCTTTGCTGGTCAAGCTTATGTTATTTCCGTTGTTTTGTTAGTATCCTGAGGGAACTTACAGTCTACCAGTTATTCTTTCTTTATCTTATAATTGTCTCTTGCTTGGGCAGATGAGCTTCAATTTTGCTGGCAAGGCTGTTTATTCTGCTGTTTGGGTTGCTGCAGTATCATTGTTCATGGAGTTGCTGGGATTCTCAACCCAAAGATGGCTAACGGCTGGGGGTCTTGGCACAGTATTGCTGACCCTTGCTGGTCGTGAGGTACAGATCTTTCTTCCCTGACTTGTATGGAGATTATAAGAAAATTTTGTCCATTTATGTTGATATTTTTTGTAAATACTATTTAGAAATATAAGTTTCTTATAGGCTTTTTCTCACTCCGTTTATGTTATTTTTCTTTTAAACTCAGATATTCACAAACTTCCTTTCAAGTGTAATGATCCATGCAACACGACCGTTTGTTGTTAATGAATGGATTCAGACTAAGATTGAAGGCTACGAAGTTTCTGGTACTGTTGAGGTTTGTATACATCTTTATCTATACACATCATTGACTATAGCATCGGTTAGGAGGAAAACATGATACCTATGCATGATCTGATTGTTTCCATTCAGCATAGTAGGGTGTCTGGTTCCTTTGGAAACAATTGGTGAAATTTGTTTTTTATACAATATGATTGTTTTTATTTTTGATAAATTTGTTATACTGTATCAGCATGTGGGTTGGTGGTCACCAACGATTATAAGAGGCGATGATCGGGAAGCAGTTCATATTCCAAATCACAAGTTCACTGTAAATGTTGTCAGGAACCTTAGCCAAAAGACTCATTGGCGCATCAAGACCCACATAGCGATCAGTCACTTCGATGTCAATAAAATTAATGTGAGTGTTACTATTCTGGCTTTTTAAAGTTGTGGTCTGTTTGCTTTGCGTTTGTTCTATCATCTTATATAAGAACCTGGGTCATCCCCTTGCTGTCCATAGACTATTGTAGCTGATATGCGCAAGGTTCTGGCCAAAAATCCTCAAGTAGAGCAGCAAAGGTTGCATAGAAGAGTTTTTCTGGAAAATATTACTACAGATAATCAGGCTCTTATGGTAAGATGCCGTCACTTTTGAAGCTATTAGATAGATTTGATAATGTTTTAATTTGCTTGTTCAATTTGGCATTTGGCATACAAATTTTGTGAAAAAACTTGTCATAGCTCTGCTGTACTTGTTCCCCCTAGCCACTGTGATTGAATAATCTATTCCTTCGAGAAATGATAAGCTGTTTTCCTTTCAAAAGTGTATATGATGGAAATTCTTGTATATGTTGATACCAATTTAATATTGTAGACTACAACCTAATCTAACTCTTTTTACATGTGAAAATGATTTCTTTCTTCCGTCTGATTGAGATACGGGTGTGTACCTGCCAGAAAATAATTTCTTTCTTCCTTCTGATTGAGATACGAGTGTGTACCTGCCAGAAAATAATTTCTTTCTTCTGATTGAGATACGAGTGTGTATCTGCCAGAAAACTGCATCTCTTAAGATGAATGGAACATCTTAGCACATAAGAATATGGATGAATTGATTGGTTTTGGACTTGTTTAATTTCGAAGTGCAGTATGAACTCAAAGCTTTTGTAGGTATATTTTTTGGTCATCTTCAATGATGTTTTGGATGTTGCTTTTTGTTGCTTATTTTTCTATCTTTAAATGAGATATGTAATGGTTGCTCTTATTCCCATCTCATATGTGGTCCAATTTTGTTACAGATTCTGGTATCTTGCTTTGTGAAAACATCTCATATTGAAGAATATCTCTGTGTGAAGGTAAGAATACTTTACTGGTTTATAAAATTATAGTGCTTCTGAAGCGAAAATTCCTAATAGAAGCTGAAAATTGTAGAAAATTCCCATCAAATTTGAGTTAGATGCCAATACACATTTCAGGTAGTTTTCTAAACATGTAAGCAACAATAAATTTTGAGTCGTCTGTTGTTTAGAACCCTGCCATACTGATTTGAGTTAAACTAGTTTAGCGATAACCTCGTCTAGATATTCCTGACTCCAATTTCTTCTTGTTGAGCCTTTCAAGGAATATCTGCCTCATGGATGGCCAATTCTTTTCTTGGCATTTCCTTTTTAATTGATTGAGCAGTTCATAGAAACTGATTCATAGTTGGTCCCACAACCAGCTATAACCTATTGCCGTCTTAAGATTGGGTCCCAAGTTACTGAAAAAATCAGTTTTTAACCTGACCTTGGATGTGGTTTGGAAAATGTATCATTCCCTAGTTCTTAGGTTTCCAAGTGTCTAGTTGCATGCCTGAACTCTGTAGTTGTTTACGGATATAACAATATTATCTAGTCTCTCAATGTTAATTATAGCCTTTGAGAAAGGTCGGATATTTATCTCATAAAAACTCTATGATGAAATAAATCAGGAGGCAATACTTCTGGATCTTCTCACAGTTGTCCGTCACCATCGCGCCCGTCTAGCCACGCCCATACGCACAGTCCAGAAATATTACAGTGAAGCTGACTTGGAAAATGTGCCATTTTCTGACACCATTTTTACTCGCTCTCAGGCAGCCACTAGTCATCCATATCTACTCATAGAACCATCTTATAAAATCAGTAGTGATGACAAGAGTAAGCCTTCAACACGTTCATCACGTACAACTGGAGAAAAACAGGTCCAAGCTGAAGTGGCCTCGGCATCCGACTCCAAGGGAACAAATACTAAGGCTGGGCCAACAACTAATGCACAAACTGACGATAAGGTTTCAGCAACTTCAAGTTCCAATCCAGGTGCACACTCCAAGACCTCGGAAATGGTAGCATCTGAACCCAAAATTCGGAGTTCGACATCTGATGGTTCCATCCGAAGCAACTCTGAAATGCTTCAGTCCAAGAATGAGAGTACAAAATCTGCAGGGGTTGATTCCAAAGATGCATCTCCACAGAAAGTGACACCTAAGAAGGTACCTGTTGCTTCACTTGAGACTGGAAGCGAAAAAACAGATAGTTCGCCGACCACTCTACCGGCAAAGCAAGATGGTGAGAAACCAGTTGCCTCACCAGCAAGGCCTCCCTTAGAAGAGAATATTATCCTTGGTGTTGCTTTGGAAGGATCAAAGCGAACACTTCCAATTGAGGATGATATGGTTCCATCTACTGCAGAATCAAAAGAATTCGCTGCACGCCATAATGGTGGGGGATCTGCTTCTGTTGGCACAGATGTAAAGGATGGTTAAATAGGACCAAGATGGCTACAATGCCACATTCTAACACAGTTATTGATTGAAGTGTAAAAATGCATGCAGCTGAGTTTTTGAAGCTGGCATTACATTGTCTTCCACGATTCTGTGATAATTCGTCGAAATGAAAATTGGTGGTCAATTTGAAACGACCAGTTTCTCCCAATCCGTTCTGAAGAGAAAGTGCATACATGCATTTCAACATGATTGGCAATTTTCGCTGTCTGTCATGAACATTTAATTGTTTACTCGGCATGATCGCAGGTGTGCACCTGGAATAACTCGCAGAAAACAAAATTACAGAATCTCTGTTTCTGACCGGCTTCGTTTATCTAGAAAGTAGTATCGTAGTTTTCTTTTTGTTGCTTGAAGGAGAGGGGCAATTAACAAGGATAGAGCATATCAATTACAGCTTGAAGCTCAATTTACTTTATCAAATTAAATTATGAAACAATCAATGTCTTGGTAAGAACGGTCAGTTGGAATATCGGGTATCTCTTCCACCAGAGTCAACGCTTGTAGTCCAGGCATCGATACAGTCAAAGCAGACTGACTATACAATAATGAGCTTGAATGAAGTTTATACAATACTGAGACTGTCAAATTTAAATACTAGTAAACTAGAACTACAAACTAGGAATTTAGTTTTTCACTAAGCTTTACACATGCAATCAGGAGCAGGATATGTATATATGGACTGCTTCTCCTTTCTCAACCTGATCTGCCCTTGTCTATTCTTATGCCCATCCAAAACTGCATCCTGGAACTCTGACCACTCCATGCTATTATTCACGAAAAGCTTGCCCAACAAGGTCATGCTTGGTCTAATAGTCTTCAAGTTCATGTAAGCTCGATGGCCTACCTGATGACACAAATTTTAGTCCCCTCCAGTCAGAATTTTAATACTTTCTCTAGGAAATAAGTTTTCACGTGATCAACAGGTTTTACATTAGGGCAAGATGCTACCATTTAGGGCATTCACATATCCCCACTATATATCACTGTACGCACAGATTTCACAAACGCACAGATTTCACAATGTATTGTGTATAATTAGATTTAGTTTCTTCCCAAAATGAATATTATATAGTATTGAACTTTATATTCTTACCAGTGCATTGTGCATATTGCCGGGAGAAGCAGAAATGAAGATGTCACTTTGCATGCTCACAAGATAGTCAATTGCAGCTGACAGAGAAGCCTTGCCTTCAATCTTGGCCCTTTCCTCTGCAGAGGCAAGACTCTTCTTATCTTCCATCAGTGGAAATAATCTCCTTAAAGTTGAGATCCTTGCTTCTCCACCGTAAACCTAAAAAGAGGAAAATAGGATTGCTTATCCAATTCTGCACATAACTGGAGACACAATGACAGTCTCTAATCAGAAGGAACCCAAGGAATTACATGAAAGAACTGGGTGCATTTGGCTACGCTTTTGCAGCTTTGATTTTTGATTTTGGTTTAATTTAAGAGAAAGAGGGCAATCTATGAGAGAAAGGAGAGAAATATTTCATGATAATGAAACAGGAAAAGCTAACTAAAACTAGTTTTGGTTCTTATCTGAGGCACCTTAAATAGTTTCTAGTTTTGGTTCTTATCTGAGGCATCTTAAATAGTTTCTATTCGGTCTCCCCTCATCTATTTTATCACTCTTTTCACAGTCATTCTTAAATCCTTCTCTATCTTTAATTGGGGAAAAAGCCAAAGACACAAGCAGAGACGTTCTGTGTTTCGAACAAACCTTGTGAGAAGCAAGATAGAGTCGGGTACTATTGTTGAAGCCCAAAGCTGCAAGAAGCAATCCAATCTCCTCAGGAGTCAATGGACAACGCCCTTGATTTCTCAACTCCTGATCTGTGAACTGGGATTTAAGGACCCTACCCTGCCAAATTACTTGCCGATATTTTGCAAGGGCGAGTTTCTCAGCTTTACCACCACCAAAATCACAGGCCGAATGAGCAGCCATATCCTATGAATATGTAAGAGTGTGTAAATAAGAAATACAGATCTTACAGATGTCATTTGGGTTCGTAGGAAAAAGGTTGAAGGTTCTTCAAAAGTAATTTTCGGCAGGCAAACATTCAAAAACTTTTAATAGCACAATTATAGAATCACTTATTCCATGGATGTAATGCACATTAAGGACATACTTTATCGAAGCGAAGATGCAGGACAACATATTTCCCAGCTGCTTGTTTATCAAGTTCATTTGTTCCTTCCTGTACATGAGTTCCTGCTTCTTGGTTTAAACTAGGAGGGTAGCGGAGACGATTAACAAGAGTTTCTCCCAACTCCCTGATATGAGGAACAAATGCTAAAGCTTGAAAGTTGACTTTACAACGTAGGCGCTGGATGTTTTCAGGCAAGTTCTCAAAAGTCAGACGATGAGAAAATGGGGCAATAGCAGCAACTCCGTATCTGTATTAGGGTCATAAAATGATAGTTGTTTACCATTTAGTTCCTAAAAAGCAACATATTGCAGTGAAACATATGGGTATACTGAAGATTGGTAGCTCAAGTTGTACACAGAAGAGAAACTCTTGAAATAAACTCACAGGACATTTTCAGTTGAAAACTGGATAACCATTGACCTCCCAAAACTAGAGCCTCCAAAAAAGAATATTTCTGTGGTGCACTCTATTTCCCGAAGCTATGTGTTACCATCAGAATATTTTAATTCCAAATTATTCCCTGCTGCTCGACTTTCTGCTCTTGAACAGACCAATAAAATATGACAATCCGTATAGAGTTTGGAAAACAAGCACATCACACTCACAATTTTCAGGAATAAAAGTCTGCATAATCCAATACAGGCGGACTCTAAACTTGAGGGAAGACACAATTTTCAGGAATAAAAGTCTGTATAATCCAATACAGGCGGACTCTAAACTTAAGGGCAGAAACAATTTTCAGGATACTAATTTCATATCCAAAAACAGGACGCTACAAGAACTGGCTCAAGTAACTGCACAAAATTTTTTTACTTTAAATTAAGAACGGGTCGAACACTGACCTTTGCAATACAGGCAAGACATTTTCCAGATACCAATCAGCAGAAGCCTGAACAGGTGCTGTCTTTATTCTAGTAATTCGTATGCCAGTAGCATAATACTCCCTAGTGCTCCATGACAATTCACTAGGTAGCTCTTTCACTATAGAAACTTCATCGCGTAGGACATCGATAAAGTGATCCACATCAAAAATTTCCTCAAAGGAACTACAAAAGCACAAGGAGTTTGACATAAATGGTTTGGTGTTGGATAGAATTATCTAAGTCTATGAAAGAGTTCAGACCAGCATACTCACGATATACCTAGAATCTTGCCACACAGGATTAACTTCAAGATGTGGAATAACCAGGGTGGCATTCAAGATCTTAGCGACAGCAACTGCATCACAAATCTTTTGTGATTTTAAGGAAGAACCAGATAAAGTTAATTTATTTTTTGGCCAAATAAGGATTTCATAAACAGGAGGCCAAAATGCAGCAGATAAACAAACGATAGCAGACAGACTAGGAGCACACAACAGTTGCAGTAAAGAGAAATACCCCATCAAAGCCAGAATGACATACAAAAAGCAAGCCAGATGGACAAACCAGATAAAGCTAATTAGCCATTCTAAAACCTTGAAACCCAATCGTTTATAAAATCGCAACCAGTAACGAAATTAAGCAAATGAAACTCTTGTGTAACCTCATTTCCAACAAAACACATTTTCCAAGACTCACCCCCATTTTCTGCTGGTTCAATCCTCCATCAAGGAAAACCTGGACATACCCCGAAGATTCTTTCGGCAACACTACAAGTAAAAACGAAAGGAAACACATCAAACAAACTTTGACATGGTTTAACATTGGTCTTATGGTCTTATCTTTTTACTACTCACATGATACACTCTTAGGCTCATCAACACATTGTTTCCATCCTTGGTTGGGCAAAGGAGACCAAAGCTTCTTCTGCTGCTCAACAGACTAAACAAATCGAATACGAAAAACCACGTTCAGAACTTGAGAAATGTAAACTAGAGCAAATCAAAGGAAAACAAACTAACAGATTGGCGGCGTAAAGCCGGATTCAAAAGATGCAAATGCCTGGGCCGTGGAGCATTCCACTCCTGCATAATAATAACACCAACAATACCCATTTCAGTTTAATCATTCATTCAAAAGAATCAAAGCGTTTCCATTTACAAAGATGCAAACTTTGGAGAGTGGTTGGTGAACGAAGGGACTTACGGAGAAGATGGAAGGAGAGGCGTGGCCCAATGGGCCGAAGAGGTTGGGCATGAAGGCCGGGAATAGGATCGCCAGAAGGCCGGCCAGAGCGGCTCTCTGAGATTGGCTCGGGTAGGAGAAGCCACGGTAGTCCTTGTGAAGAAGCTTCATCATGTATTTGATCGAAAAGCATAAAGCTTGTTCACTTTGATCTGCGATTTTCAGGTGGGTTTGGAGCTACAAGGACTGCCGTCGATGGAGGTGGCAAGAAAATAGCAGAGTGAATCGCTATGATGAAGACGTCCTCGTTTTCGACGAGTGCGAAAGAGAGAATATGTTCTTTTTCCTTCAATTTCAAGCACCTTGTATTTCTCATATATAGTTAGTTTGACTAAATCTTCGATTTTTAATAATTATTGAATATATTGTCAAACATATCAATAAATTTGACACATACAAGTTTGACATGTACGTACATTAGTAATGTCTTGATATCATTATTGTAACAGCGTTCAAATGTATTTCTACACCAGCATCACATGTTCATAATTGAGTTTGTTTAGAGATGCATTTGCTTTATTATATGATGATGATCATTATTTACTGGCGTATTCATTTTTTTCCTAACGAGATATTTTATTCTGAATCGTTTCTATTTGCAAAATTATTGTGTTCTTCCTATCGTCAATTACACTGAATTGTTGAAACTTTCTTTTCATATACAATCGAATCCAGAGAACTTTAAATTTCTCTACATCCTTTCCTTGGAAGATAATCAAAGTAATTTGTCGGTCAAGAAACAAACTTTTCAAACGTATCCCTTCAAAGAAAACAAAAAATTGACCTAAACAGACTCATAATCTGCATCTTTGATCATAACACATGCTACTTTTTCCAGTAATTTTACTGTCTCAATGTATCTTTCACTCTGGATCCAAATGAAATCAATCCAACAGATCACATTCATACAATCAGGTGCTCAACAGATAGAAGCCATCCTCTCCACAATCTACACAGTAAATAAAACCATAATGGCAACATGAAGCAATACAATTACTAAGCAAGCTCCGGTAGGAAGTTCGGTCAAACAAGCCATTAATTTACACAAACTTATTTCCAAATGATCGGCAATTAAAATCGGAGACAGATAAATACTCTTAACTAACGAACAGAGCTACGAGCCACAAGCCCTCAGGTTCATTCAAACTAGAAAGCCAATCCAAAGCCATACAATCAAGCCGCGAGATTCAAATGCCGAGCAATCTCAAAGGAAAGAAAAGCATCGACGCAAGCATACTGGACCTGAGCACAAGTGAGCCACTCACTATCCCAGCGACTCAGCGTCACCCTCTTGGGCTTCTGCACTTCCTTCCCCAACACCTCTTTCGCCAGGCCCTTGAGCCCGGCGTTCCTTAGCTTCCGAACCCCCAATTTCTCCGCCGCCAAGGCCCCGAGATCGGCCCAATTGGCCACGCCGAGGTCGTAGTCGACCAGCAACTTCTCGATGTCGCTCTCGATTCCGACGCCGACGAACTTGTAGCTCCGGTCGGCGAGGAAGTCGGAGAGGGCTTTGGGGATGCGGTCGGTGTGGATGAGCTGGTAGATGAGGCAATCGGCGCCGAGGCAGAGCTGGAGGGTGGCGATGGCGTTATCGACGGAGCGGCTGAAGTTTGGGCGCCACTCGACGTCGAGGCCGACGATCTTGGAGGGGGAGGTGGAGGCGGAGGCGGCGGCGGTGGTGGCGGTGGGGTTGGTGTGGTGGCGGGCGAGCCAGGACTCCACCATGGATGAGGCGTGGGTGACGAGGGTGTGGATCTGGTCGGAGTAGAACGACACGTCGTAGAGGTTGTGGGTGTCGTACGGGAGCTCGTGGTCGACTATGCTGATCGTCATTCCGGCGGCGGCGGAAGTTGAGTGGTGGCGGTACACGGCGGGGGCAGAGTAGAACGCGGAAGTGTGAAGTGAAGAAACGGGACTTCGAAGCCTAAATCGATGGCTGGTGGGGTATGGCTGGTTGATTTTCTACCATTCACAAACTGCCACGCGTTGTATGTCCGTTTTTTGCGCTTAATTTTGAAGCATCACTTTGCACTTTATCAATCAAATCAAGTCAAGTCACTTGAAATCTCCGTCAAATTTTTGGATGGATTGGCGCAATGTGGCAGTCTTTCTTCAGTTCCGAGGAGCTCTATAATCCACCAAAAATTTTACTTTGCTGCAGTAACTTTTTGATAGAGTAATTATTCTGTAGCAAGGAAAAAAAATGGTCTGATTCTAAATCAGATCGGAACCGAAGAAAAATCGGCAATGTGGGAGATGAAAGTTCTTGATAAAAAAAAGTTGGACACAAGACTTAATAGAAACTTTTCCGATTTTAATTTGTACTAGGAGTAAATTCACTGAATAAATAACAGACTACTCTGTAAACTAATATTCTATGCGTACATCCACATACATCACATGCCCCACAGTGGATACCAGATGCTATTCACAACTTTTCAAGTCATACCTATCAAAATATTCACAAGCATCTGGTGATATGCAAAAACAATAGGGCATATATGGCCTCCCAACTTTCACCCTTAAACCCTAGACAACATCATCGGATTTTTCTCCTTCATGTGGAGGTGTAAGCCGCAGCCTCTTCGCCGCCTGTTGCTCTTGTAACTCAGAAACCGGATCATCATCTAACATCTTGACATCATCACAATTTTCTCCTTCAAGTGGAGGTGTAAGCCGTGGCCTTTTTCCCGCCTGTTGTTCCTGCGACTCAAGCACCGGACCATCATCTAATATCTGTACATCATCACATTTTTCTCCTTCAAGTGGAGCTGTGAGCTGCTGTCTTTTGGTCACCTGTCGCTCATGTGACTCGGGCACACGATGATCATCCAGCTTCTGCACATCATCAGATGAAGCTACAGCTGTGTCTACCATATCAGAGTCTTGATTGGATATACCTGAATTTTCTTGGCATGAGGAAAGTGGACCTCCCTTTTCGTCTTTGCCATGCACATTGTAATGGGCTTCAGAGCCTTCAATGATGGGAGCGTCCTGCACTGAAATGGAAACAGCATCACCTGTTGAACATGTGACCTCCACTGATGGACAACTAACACCCATTTCATCTGGGACCAGATCTTCCACAATTGGATGGCTTTCATTGGTCCTATCTTCAGAACCTTCAACAATGGAAGCGTTCTGCATCTCTCCTGATGCAGAAACAAGGTGATTTGTTCCATTTTCCCCAAGTGGATGGTTATCCTTGGTCCCTATATCTTCAGAACCTTCAATAATGGAAGCATTCTGCATCTTTCGTGATGCAGAAACAACATCCTCAGTTCCATTTTCCACTGACGGAGAATCGCTTACATCAACTTCCTTCTGACTTGGAACTAAATCATCCTCAACTGGATGGCACTCATTAGTCCCTCCTGTATTATTAGAAACTTCAATCAAGAAAGCATTGTGCATCTTTCCTGATGCAGAGGCAAGGCCATCTGGTAAACATGTGCCATTTTCCACTGATGGACAATTCCTTACATCCACTTCATTCTGACTCGGGTCCATATCTTCCAGATGCAGATTTTCCTGATGCAGATTCCCTCTATCCTCAGAAACTTCAATAATTGCAACATTCTGCATCTTTCCTGACATGGAAACAAGGCCATTTCTTAAACATTCCAATGGTGGACAATTGTCTGCATCCATTTTCTGAGTCGGACCCAAATCTTCCAAAAGTGGATGGCTTTCGAGGGTCCCTGCATCTTCACAATGCTCCATAATGGAGATGTTCTGCATCTTCCCTAAAGCGGAAACAAGGCCATCTGTTAAACGTGTGTCCTTTTCAACTGGTGGACAATTGTCTACATCCATTTTCTGACTCGGACCTAAATCTTCCACAACTGGATAGTTTTTGTTCGTCGTTATTTCTTCAGTATGGTCAGAGAGACGAATTGATAGTTCAGGGGACATTTCAATGTCTCCATGTTCTACCTGTTCACAGATTCCCAAGTCATAGGAAGTCTCAGCTCCATACGCCCTATCTGTATATGGAATGCCACAAGTTTGAGGTGTAATTTCAGTTATTTGCTGAAAATTAGAATCTCCTGCAGGCAAAAAACCAAAATGCTCTCCAGTTTCTGTGGGTTCCTGTTATGAACAAGATAGGATATTTGTTAATATTGCAGTCTCTTTAAGTAATCTATGTGTGGCTTTCATAATATGCATGTCTAGTAGTACACAGTTTAGAGCCCATAAGTGATTCTGAAGAGTTTATTACTCGAAGGAAAAAACAAATGATACAAACAAGGCAACTCTATCTATATATCTGATAACCATTTTGAAACAACATAGAAACTCACTCAAAAAATCCATTTGTCACTATTAGTAATTCCCATGCTTTCCAGTCTTAGTTATCGCATAATTAGAACAAATCTATGGCCTAATAGTAGAAAAATCAAAAGTGGTACCTCTAGTGGTGTAATAGCTCCATTAAGATGGTAACAAGATGATTTTGGGTTGAACGAATGAAATTGTCCAAATGGTGAGCCAGCAGCAGCTCCGGGTTCAAACAGATCTCTGAGGACCAGACCTGAATCATTAACACACTCAGAATTCCTAAGAGAGGATGTTGATAATAAAGTCATCTCAATCCCCTGTCCTGCAGGAGAACTTGATATATTTTCCCGGCATGCTATAGCAGGACTAAATCTTCTTGAAAAAGACTGTACACCAGTTTCATGCGCATTAAATTCCGAAAATTTAGCCTGGTCCTTGTCACTGGATGCTGCTGAAGAGGCTTCCCGATAACGATTTTGAAGGAGCTCAAAAATTAACCTCTGGATAAGAGTACGCTTGATAGAAGCCTCAGACGGAGGAAACCAATTTGGATTAAGCTGGTATCAAAAAGTTGTGGTTATACAAAGCTTAACTTAAATTCAAAGAGCAATGAATTACAGAAACATCATATTAGAAAGTCGAAAAGAGATTGTTGGAAAAGGGTACTGATATCTAGGCACTGAAACCCATTTACAGTTTCAGCATTTGCATCTAAAATCTGGGTTTGTCCTAACATATTTTTCCTTCATTGATCGGACATCAGAGCAGATAAAACATCATATTTCAGGGAAAAATAATCCTGGAATGAGAGCTTCCAATGTGAGCCCACTCTTTTAGATAGCCTCTCCAAGGCAAAGCAGAACACAAGGCATACTATTAACTGTGCCTTGGGTATTCATCATATAAACACCGGTGTATAAGCAAATATATATAAACACTTCTGAAAAAACTTCGACGATTCAAAATTACTATAAGCATTATCCTAATAAATTGAAAACAAAGTGGACCACTTACGAAGTTGGACAACTTGGTTATTTTGAGAGGATTAAAACAAGCAGGAGCTTCTGCCAGAAACAGCTCCAAATAGTGGAGCAAAAACAAGCCGCAATCAAATGAATTTTCCTGTTGCGGTAGCTGAAAGGAATGCGAACAAGTGTCAAGAGATTTAACATTTATCATCAGAAAACACCTGAAAGGCATGTTTGGATGAGGGAGTTACAATCCCAAGGAACTCAAACAAATTGAGGTGGTTAGAATGCCAATACGTGAAGTGAGAGGGAATAATTCATTGACAATTCCCTCACTTGCAAACATTGTACTAGCTACATGTTGCTTTGGTCATGTTGTGGCATTTCTAACCACCTCAATTCCTCAATTAGCCTAAGTTCTTCGGGACTTGCAATTTTATCATCTAAACAGGTATGATATAAACATTTAGGATGCCCCTCAGTACCACAACAAAAGAAGAAAAATATAGGGTTAGTCAGACTCCCCATGGCCTAAAGGAATAGTTTGCCATATGCTACTACTAATCACAAGGTTAATAAGCACTTGCAACAATATTATCCAATGACTCAAATTCTTTAGGATATTCCTTTTGATATTTCCCGTCTTAAAATTTATTTGATTCAGACTGGAGTAATACCTCAAGTGGGACAAACCGCAGGTTATGGAATTTTGATGAGATTTCTTCAGATGTCTCCTTTTTCCTTTCTTTCCACTCTTCCCACAAATAACTGCAATTTCAACATCCAATTTGATTGTCAGATAACAAGATTTAAATTATGAAGTTAAATTAAGAAGTTGTAACAATAAGAAACAAACTCAATCTATCTGTAGAAACCAAATAATAAGATCTAGTGTTTGTCTCCATTAAAAATTAGAGAGCATGGCATTTTGACTCGAGAATCATCAAAATGACATCTTCCCTAAAACTTTCTTCAATCCACAAGATCATTTGTGAAAAAAAGTCAACATTATGAAATTCTCGAATATTCATGAACAACCACTTAACAATACCACACCTGACTGAAGCATGAATCATAAAAGCGGCCTAGATGACTTTCTAAAATTTGTTTTGTTTATAATGAAATAGCCAACACACACAGTATGTCTTTAACCACAATGGGTCAGGGATTTACCCAAAAAAAAAGCTTTTTCTAGCAAGAGACAGTTACTCAAGGGAAAGACGTATGCAGAACGAACACCATATCTAAATCCCCAGAAACCATACAATCCAAAGCCTTTCATCCAAATCAGCTGGTAATTTTAATTTTAATCTAAGGAAGCTTACAACCAAATTGACAATATCAACTTTTGACAGCTACTTTTATTATCCGAGAGGATCTTGTCAAACCAAGTTTTTGTGTATTCTCTTTTTGTGGGTTTGTTGTATCTAACTCGAAGATCCCCCACTAACAATGCACCCACTTCTACCACTTGAGCCAATGCCCAAGTAGCTACTCACATATACGGTTTTACACAAGAAACAAAAGAATAATAAGAGGAATATGAAAAAAAAAACAAAAAAAAGACTTCACATCTCTGCAAACAAAATATAGAGCTAAAAGATACCTCTGAATTAAATTTTTCAGACCCGAATGAGTTCCTTTGATAGAATCCATGTGCAAAATGCAAGGTACTTTACGTGACTTGCCTAAGTCTCCATCTGAACATGGAAAAAGAGTAAATAAATAAAGGGAAGATTCACAGATACATATTACAGAGTTCAACAAAATCTTACCAGTGAGTCTAGGCACTTCACCAAGATGGCATATGACAATTAGACTCCAGTGTAGACTGACATCAAAATGGAAAAACCCATATATCAGCACCCCATTAAATTGAGCTTGCTACAAGAGACTAGCAGTTTGGTCAGAGGATCATACTTGAAGTTTATGGGAATGAAGATGTAATCCTTTTCAAATAAATCCACTTTCCTTGTCCATTTACGAACTCGTTGAAAAGCAGCTCTTCCATCAGCAATACTGGACGGATCTTTGTCCAAGTCAGCCAACTTTCGGAAGAAAAAACTATTGAAAAAATGGAACCTATGCTTTTCCTCAGCTTGAATCTGATTCTTCAAATACCTAGAGATTGATCACATTGTAGGAACTTTTGAATTAGAAAACACTGGCAAACTTACAATCAGAACAATTGCTAATGTTGTAAACAAAAAGGGAAAAGGAGCGAAGCTCTATTATTCACATGGCTATAACAAGTTTCACTTTAATAAATTATTGACTAAAGGCAATGCTATGCTGGCCATTTGATTGTAGATTTAGCCCAAGGCTCGAACCTATTAACTAACAGCCTAGCCAGGCCCATCCTAAGGTTCTAAATGGACAGGACTGCACAAGATAAGATTTGGGTTAGCTCTAGACCAAGGTTTCAGTGCGTAATCCAGTCTGAGCGTCTTTTTGAGTTGTCCTTGCTGGACTTATGATCAAAAAGACCTGAGCCCGCAGTTTCAGCGCAACCCAGACCACTTTGTTCTATAAACAAATGATCACATTTGATGCAGTTTGAATTCAAACAGGCATATTCAACAATCAACAGTCATTTTGTAGACAGGCTTTATAATCATCATTTTTTTTTCACACAAAACCATTCAACCTCTACTCCTTTAGAGTTTTCTCATTTTGAATCTAATGATGAGTTAGTGTCTCATTTCAAAATTCTGTTTATCTCCAATCACCTTATGTACATCCCAAATTTTTTCCTATTTGATCTAACTTCACGTTTGATCCTCAACTCTTTTATTCACTGAACTTCGAGAATTTATTGTTGATTGCCACCCATTTTGCTGGTTTTCTACATTATGCAATTTAAAGTATGTTTCCACTTTGAACTTATAAGTAATTTTGTTTATTTGAAAATTTTAAATATATTAACTATCAGGTAATGGATCCAAATTGTCTTGTCCTTGAATTCATTAAAAGTCAAACATTGCAGAAACATCAAAGTGCATACATTAACAATGCGTTCATCTCATTTCCAGGATTTCTACTTAAAGCTATGTGACATCATTAAGTTCCCGGATAAACAAGACCGGGTTTTCTTGTTAATTATATTGGTCATAGTGAGGGTTAATCCAAAAAGCAGGAGACAGGAGTCAGAATTTTGGTGACGCTACTATACGAATTTATATTGTCATAGTGCTGTTATTCATGGGTTGATGATCTGGGCCGCTTTTTACAAAGTGCATTCACAATCAGGATTCCAAAAATGAGTAGGTCTTTATTATTATTATAAAGTAATAAAACTATGCATGTGTGCTCATCCATGGCAACTTACTTGATATAGAAGTCAATAATTGTATCATTTATGAATGTCTCTGGCTGTAAGAGATCAACATCTCTCTTGCTGATAGTAACAGCATCTGAGTCCCCTTTCGGATATACAACATCTTCAAAAGGCTCATCAAAACTGTATAACATATCAAATTTGAACAGGATACATCATACACTAGAACCAAGAAAAAGCAAAAAAGAAATTAAATAAGACTGCAAAAACATAATGGCCATACAAATACTCTACCCTAAACCCTAAACCCTAAGGCGAAGAAATGTCATTTCTAGAAAAACAGAATAGCCATATTGGTGGTTCACTAGTGGACAATACGACAGGAAAATTTCCATGAGTGCCCAGCCACTACAAATGCTTAAAGTTCCACGATCAGTAACAAGAAAAGGGACTGCAAAAAGTTACTATTTGGCCATTTTAGGAAATAAGCATTCATTAGTATTAAACAGAGAATTGGTTCCTTAATCCTCACAGCACACATTCACTAAAATTAACATATCCAAGAAATTCACAGTAGTAAAAATGCGCCATTTCAAACTAAAGATAAACAATATTCATGCATATACCACAAGGAACAAAAGAGTTCAATTCTACCCACTTCTTATCTTATAGGAGAAAAGGGAAAACTAGAAAATGTAAATCACAAAGGGACTACAGAGCTCAAAAATAAAGATGAAGATTGACTAAATATCTGAGAATAAAGAACATAAAAGGAGACAAGGAAAAAAAAAGCATCACAAAGGGTAGTAATGTTGGAAGCACTACAAATTATTTGATCATAGTTAACTAAAAAGGAACTATGACAATCACCACTGATACTCACTTTGGAAAATGAAGCCTCTTCCCATCTGAATCATCCCCATCTGTTTCCTTGTCCATGCTACTTGTACCAAAATGAAGAAAACAGTTATTTAAATACTGTCACATTTAAGCAAGTAAAATGAATTAAGACTACAGTACATGCTAAAGAGCTACAAGAAACTTAAACTCACTGAAAAGAAAAGGCCAACCTAGAAGGTTCATACTAATACTTGGAAGTTCCAAATTCAGGACTGGAGCTAGACCTCTTATTTATCTCCTGACCTAGTCCCTATATAGAGTATGGCAACAATACCCTATACCCTTAGCTATTGAACTATCTATCCCATAATTTATTTGATCCCCTTTGCTGGAGAAGTATTTGTGATCAACCCACAACACAATGCAATTTATTGGATTGTAAAATTATCTTTATTTTTTATTAGTCTGCATCCCTATTCTCGACTTTCGATAAACTAATAAAGCATACTGATCATATGGATACTGGAAAATCAGATTACCTTTACCATTGGATATTGTCAATTTTGGGACGATTAGAGAGTTTTAGAAGCAAACATGGAAATTCTAAAATGTCCTTATAGATAGATGGAGCATGCCAAGGGTAAGTTACAGTACTCAAACTTCATGTGCATGGTTGAAAAGCATTTGTTTTCAAAATGCAAAATTTCCTAGTCTACCTAAGTTGAGAATTGGCACAATATCAGTTGCTGCTAAGTATACAAAACTATCACATGATGCATTCTTCCCCAACGAAGGAAAGAAAATAAACATACTTTCTTCAAGTCCAACACAATAACATTCCAGTTTTGCAAGTTTACTTGTAGATAAAGAAGCGGTGACATTAACAGCATAGGCCATTTATTTAAGTAGCTTATTGGCATAGAACTACAAAATCAAGATATAAGAATTCCACAAGAGACAAAACATTACATAACATAAACAAACTTACTCCTGCACTGCCCACACATTCTTATACATTTCATTCAAACACAGTATCCTTTGCTGTTTCTGGGACCAGTTAGGTTCAACAACTGCAATCTTCAACTCCTCAATGCCTGGTACAAGTTTGAGTAGCAGATAATGTCAATGAAAAGAAGCAGAGGCCGCTACAAGCTTAGTATTTTGAAGTCCTAAAAATATGTATTCTACTCGCCAAAAGTAATTCATAGAATTGAAAAATGCCTCACTGATACTTGGATTAATTATAACACTCAGGTACCAAAATACTCTCCCGTTGCAATATTACAGCAACATGTGACTCATGTTTGGGAGTGCTTTAAGCACTAAAAGCCCTAAAACTAAGCTGAGTGGGGAAACACTTGATAGGTGCTACTTCAGGAAGCATTTACAAGTGCTTCCTACAGATATACTCCCAACCAGGGTTGTACTAACCAAACTGTATCGCTTAGATTGTAATTTTGGACAGAACATATGGAGATTGACCAAACTTTTGCTGGAGGATCAGATTGGCTTCGATAATCATAAAGCAGGTTAAACAACCTACCCATAAAGATGCTTGTACAAAAGTCCCCCAGAAATATATTATGCAGCATCAATCCTACCAAGTAAAAACAAAAAACAGCAAACAAAAAGAACTAGTTTGTACAGTTTCACTGACCAGTAGTACCATGAGAGTTATCATCTTCAGCTGCATCCTTTGATCTTACATAGAGTTTTATCATGACAAGTTCAGCCTGAATGAGGTACATATAATAAACTGTGTTTATTCAATACAAGGTATATATTTAAATTGGTGAAATCTAAAAGCAGAGTTTCAGGACTCACCTTTTGATACCATCGACAATCAATGTCAACAAGATCATCGATTCCCCATTCAGAACTAAGGGTTTCACAGAGTTCAGATGGTGCTGAACTACTGAATTTGATGCAACTGTGGGAAAATGTTAGCTCAGGTTCTGTACAATAACTATCCCGATACACTACATAATCGGGATAAAGAACAACCGTCATATTTACATTATCCTGCAAATTGTGCAACTGTTTAAAAATAAGAGCCTTCTAACAGTTATATAAATGAATATAAAACTTTTGCACAAAAAGAAAAAACTTTCAGCATATATTCAGAACGCAAGTAACTTTATGTACATGAAGAAGAAATACAATTAGTATTTGTGTTTAGTTTCAGTTCACTCCTTCAAGGCTTCAATGAAAAGACAGTTTCCGCTAATACGAAAGCATGTATTCCACTCTGAGGGAAAAACCTTTAACTAAAAGAATCAAGAAAAGAATAACAGATGAGGTTACGAAACTAGACAGATGGATTGATATCCTCCACATGAAGGATGACTGTTTGGAAACACCTAATAATACCATTTCAGGGAAAATGGTAGTAATAAACAGGTCTAACAACCCCAAACAACTAATAACGCATATATAAAAGCACAGCGTATAAGCTATCAAATATCAACCGCGATTGGCAATTGACGAATGAGTTAGACCGGCTCCTATAGTAATTTAGAGAAAAGAAAAGAACATCAGCATTAGGCAAGGAGTTCCATAGAAGCACTTGCCAGTTCTGATGAAATAAATCAATTTTAATTCCAAAAAGTATGGAACACCTCATCATTAAACTTCTGTTTATCTATATTACTTTTACTAAAGTGGATTCCTTTGGTGTCCACACTTCTGTGTTTCTCTCAGCAACCCTGGTGTAACTCGCCGAATATTCAGAGTACAGTTGCATTTCTTGGCATTAGAGAAAACACCCAATACCTAAACTTCCCATTACACTACGTAGATTATCCCTTAATCTAACCCAATTTTGTTGCTGACAGTTATTTTGCTAGACTGTCAAGATAACAGTTTTACTTCTTCCTTTTAGTTTAGTAATCCCAATTTGTAGTTAGTACTGCAAAAACAGAAATCTCACATGCATTTCAAAAGGGTAATAAAAGAGAAAATAAGATTACCATTTCAAAACCCAAGAGATCGAATTTGTAAGCATCCTCAGAAACTGAAAGTGAATGAATAATAACAGTAAGAACAACAAGGATCATCATAGCAATTCCTAAAGAATAGGGATCAACAACTCTTAAACAAGGAAATACCATCATCGTCTTCAATTTCAGACGCACTACTCGATAGAGAGTCACTCTGGCTTTCATCAGCATCTGATATTACATCAAGTTGCCCATTCTGCACAAGGTCAAAATATAGCAAGCATAAGTTTTGATTGTTGAATTCTACATTAAGGATGTAATTCAAAAAATTATGACAGTTAAAAGTACATTGGATGGAGACACTGCATGGGTACAGTGTAATTGGTTTTCCCCAGAGGAGAGTGATGTAGTTGAACTTCTTCCGTCTTGAAAAAGAAAAGTTCTGGATCCATGACTACCTAACTTGGAATCAGATCGCTCATCATGACTCAAAAATTCGAGTTGTGGGGCAGCACCTGATTCTAGGTATTCTTTGTTGGTAGCAAGCTTCTCTTCAATTGTTTCTAGAGGGGAATGTGGGATAGCATTATCACAACGATGATCACTGTTGACTGCATCAACATCTGGTATGCTGCTGATATCTTTTTCTTGAACTTTGTGTTGCCGGGATACTAAAAACAAAATTTTGATGAATTAACATAGTTTAAAAGGTGAGACTGATGATATACATCAACCATCTTCAGTTTTTCATCCAATATTAATAACTAACCAAATAAGCACCAACAAAAACATATCAACAAGACTCTGGCAGCTATATCAACCCAAAATCGGAATAATCAACAATAAAGCATTTACAAAAGGTGAGAAACTATTTTAGACACGGGACTAGGACTACCAAGGATTTGGTACACAATCACAGCCTGGCAACATGAGGCTTTCTTAACATACTTGCAAATATACGTGCCCCAAAATAGCTTACCGCATGCATATCTATTACACAACCTACTTCATCTGAGCTGAGATTACTGCTCCAAAAGCCAATGCTACCATATGATGAATATAGATTCCTGGGAGACCCAACCCCAATTACCTAGCTTTTTTCCAAACAATTTCATAATCTAACTTCACCGAACAATTTCAACCCTTTTCTATGTTATCATAAACCTTAAATTCACGGATTCAGCCAAGTAGTGATTTCAGAGTTCAACTACAATAATATCAAATCTCCCATCACTGATACTACACATACTTTAGAAGCATTAACACAAAAATTCAAAATTGCTTAATTCTCCATCAACGCTTTGTTCATCGACAAAGAAATGGAATGCAAACATGCCAATTTCCACCATAGCAGTAGGTGAACAAGTTCAAAATTCGACGAAATTAACATTGAAACCTACACAAAGCTTTCAACTTTCAGCAACGCCCACCAATTATGGAAATGCAGTTTACTAATAATAGAAATTGGGCAAGGTGACGTACCGTTTCCGACGATTTTGAACTTCAAAGTCGGATTGCTACCGGAGCTAGGGTTTTTTGTTTTTCCCAAATATTTCTTCTGCACCGATTCGCAGAGATCGTCGTCTTCGCGGAAGTCAAAGACCTCGAGACCCCTGCCGGAGGAGTTCTTCATCCGTTGCAGGCGAAACTAGGGCGGCGAGTCGGGTCAACTTGACTCACTGAGTGAATATAGATTTGCGAAACTCGGTCAAATCAGAGAGAAATGCTGTGTTGAGAGCTGAAGAAGAGGGTTTTGTCCGCGACGCAGCGTTGCTTTTAATTTGTAAGATAACCAACCAATCAGAGACTTGCTTCTTTTTCGTTTCATTGTTTTTTTCTCGTTTAGGTAAGTCATAATATCACAGACAATCATGTATGGTTGATTTTCACACATTTCTTCTCTATAGGAACATCTCTTCATATTTCCTGATCGTTAGATGGAATCATTAAAAAAGAATTAGGAAAAACATATAGGAAAACTAGTTTTCAAAATATATGGAACGGTGTAACACTAGACTACTCATAAATTTTATCTTCTTTAGTGATCGAGGGGGGTTTACATGTGGACTTGGTAAATTTGGTGTGGGCACCACAAAAGGGGATGCTAAAATGCTACATAAAGAGTAAAAGTAGCCACCCTTCAAGCCCTTTAGCCCTTTTAGTGACCATTTTAACCCTTTAGTTACCTTATTGCTATAGATGATTTCTTAAAAAAAAAAAAAAAAAAATATGGCTAGTAGTGTTTAACTTACCTTTATATATATTTTATTGCTAAAAATTGTCTAAGAGGCTGCCCCCGACCACCTTTCCATGTTAAGGTGGAATTAATGGAAATATTTAACGATGTCGAAGTGGGCCCTTAAGGATCCAAACCAAACAGTAACCTCTAACCTTGGAACGAACCAATATTCAAGAAATCCTTCCACACGATACAACCAGAGCATTACAAAAGAGTGCGGCACGACAGAGGTTGGGCGAGGAGAGAAGGTTAATTACCACATCATCATTTAACGGTTTATTGGATGGAGTTGGAGTAACTTGGGACTCTAAGATTGCGCACACAGGCTTCTAGCAGGCAACTAAGAGCACATGGTCCAAAGTCATACGCCACTACAAGCACAGGGACCGTTGCTTTTTACAAAGCCTTAAAATTTTGAAATACGTACTCTATTAAAAATATCACATTGCATAAGAATACAACACCACCAAAGTTACCATCTCAGCTTACATGCTCTAACTATGTTTCGAGTTACATACACATATATACAAATTACAATATCTGATATTGGTAGCTCCGCCCTTGCTTACAATACCTTGACTTGATAGTTAACGCACTTGCTCTAACTTTGTTTCGAGTTACACACACATGAATACAATCAGTGATATCTTACAATGTCTCGGCTTTATTTTATCATTGAAGTCCATACACTCTCATCCCTCCACTTGAGCCTCATCAAGGGAGCCTGAAATATAGATAGTAAATTTGATTACCAATTTCAGTTGGTAAATTTGATTACCAATTAGGTCTACCATCCTATTGCCCAAAGTGAGCCGACCGACCGATGCAAATACTAAAGTTCAGATCAAAAGAAAAAAAATTGCAGATACTAAAGTGCAATAAAAAAAGAATAAACTGAAGGGGTTATTTTTGCAATTTTGGTCGAAATCAAATCCAACCGACACCGCGCGAACCAAAATATCCCACGAGGCAAAAGTATCCAATTTGTACACGATTGCCAAATAAGGCAAAAGCAGAGGACAGATTGACATATAAACTCAATTCAACTCACCCCAGTTTGAGAGACAAGTCATTGACGGAGCTGTCCTCATCCAGAGAGACATCGCTGTTGCAGGTGATGTTCGTGGCGGATTCCGATGGCGTGCAGGTGATGTTTGTGGCCGATTGCACGCCGTCTTTCTCCGCCACTCCAAGGTTATTGTTGACGGCGGTCATGTTATGATCCGGCTCCAGATGCCCAGGTGTATTTCCCTTGTCGGATAACATTATCACCTGCGATATATGCAAAAACCCAGAAAAGGAACATCACTCAACTTTAATTAACTAAGATTATGATATGTTTTGTCGGAATCGAAAGTGAAATTAAAAAGTAGAATTGTTGGCTTACCCTCTGCTTCAACTGGTTGTTGGCTTCTAGCAGCTCATCTCCCTGCAGTTTTAGTCAATTTCATTATGAATATTGTGTACGTATTTCTTTATTATTTTTATCTGCAGACAATTAAATTCATGTATGCGTATGTGGTCCCAAACCTTTGTTTGAAGTGCCACAATCTCATTCATAATCTTTTCCTCCTGAAAGAAAGGAGAAATTTGCACTTTATTAGATCTTTGTAGAGACATACAACTCAGAAATACTATGCTTTGTAGAAAATAACCCAATTAAAGAATAAATTTATTGGTAACTTTGTACTGTCTCAACCGGGGCCTATGTGGTATGTCACTTAGTACAAATGAGAATCGTCAAATGAAGCCCTACTGGTCAAGAGAAGGGTGAAGAGAAGGTCACATAATCAGTACAGATTCATATAAGTTGGTCTCGATGATCCCGTGCAATACAAATAGTCTATATAGAAACTACTGATTAGGCCGATAAGAAGTTGACTGAATAGCACAGAGACCTTAGTTTTGAGCACACGGCGAAGTCCAGTTTCAACCATTGTTTCCAACTCCTCCAGTTCAGCTAGGTCCAAGTCTTCAAGATCCTTCCCATTGATCTGCCTGTTGCAAGAAGTCCAATTTCAGCAGTCACAAGACAATTAACAGCCAGTTCATATCTCAATTAACACATTACATAACTCATCGATACCTCAGCTGACGGCTCTTGTGGGCGAGTACCTTGCTCAGTTGGAAGAGATTTGCATTCTCCACCTAAAATGAGACATTTAACCATCATTTAATTATCTAAGCATCACCCCAAAATTGAGGTAAACAAGCTCAGAAATAATCCCAAAAAAGAAACTGGGCAACTTAAACATATCCAATTTGAATTTCCACCAAGCAAGCATATATACAGATGATAAAGCCAACACACACTATATTTCCAAGAAATTCAACATAAATTATTTCTATGCGACAAAGAACTTGTACCAAATCAAACTTATCTTATAGATCAACAGGATCTGTCAGATATACAGCAAAGAGAAATAAAAAAACTTCCAAAACTACTCTACCGTCGCATTTCTCACCAGCCAACTACTTGAGCACCTGAATAGCCCAACATTTCAACATTTAAAATTCCCAGAATCCCATCTATGTTAGCATCTCTGAATTAAATATCAGCTTACGAGCTACAACTTCATTCCCGATAGTTGAAGTCCAACTGAAAGAAAATATGGTTTTATCAAGGTTGTATGACTACCGATCACATTGATCTATCAGTTATAAAAGTAGAAAGAAATAATAGAGTAAACTATCTATCAAATAGCTCAGATTTAATTGTATGTTTACAATCAACCTCCCAATCAGCTATTTATAGGGGTAGGTGGTGCTTTACATTCTTTGTAAGAGAACTCTAAACCTATTGAAATGGGTAAAGAAAATATTTTCACAATTCCTAAACCAAATCATATTAGAATAAAGTAACATGATCATAAGTAAATCTTCATATTGAGTCTCAACTCCAAATTAGGTAAAGAACTCGATATCTTCATCACCCCCGATCAAACTCAAGATCATGAGTTTGCCAAGAACTTATCTTTTCAACACCCCCCATCAAACTCATGATCAAGAGTTTGCCAATAGTACTAAGGTATAACTCTTAACTTAGGTATTTGACATGCCAGTATCATCGCCACTCGATACACTAGTATTAATTTAAGTTCTCTCACCTATGAAGCACCAAAATTCCGAGCACCTTGCATTTCGAAAACGTTTCGGGACCGAAACACGGCCGAAACTTTTCGAAGCATGTATAAGAGAGAACATTACGAAAACAGTCTGAAACTCCATGTAACTCGGGTAAATAACTCAATAAGTAAGTCGGATAAATAATTCAATAACTCTTGGTAACTATGGTAACTCAACTCGATAACTCTGCATATAACTCTGGTTAATATTTCTTCCTTTGTTCATGCCTCAATATCAGTGCCGGTAGTAGCTCCTTGAACAACTCCTCCTCAAACATCTCTTTTGTGCAAGAACTTGTTCTGACACCCCCGGTCAAGTTCATGGTGATTTCTACACCATGACCTTGCTAGTGAGGTCATAACTTAGGTAATGACACACCACCCCAATAACTCAAATAAATCTCAGCGGCCTCATGAAATCAAACCTTAACTCTAACTTAGCGACTTGAGAAACTCATGCCTAGCGTCTTGGTAAACAAGCCTTAGCTTTGGTAAATGCTCGTAACTTCAGTACATCAAATTGTAACTCCATCTCTGTAAATATCTCCACAAGACAAAGTAGTGAAATCTCTCAAGACACCTCTACCAATTGAAACAACGGAATCAAATCTCATAAAAGGACATCGGAAGTAAATCTCATTAACTCATAGGTAAAATCTCATAAAAGGTATGTCGGTAGGTAAATAGGTAATATGGTAAGCGGTAGGTGAATATTAGCAAGGTAAAAGTCCCATGGGTGCATAGAGAATCAATTCATTTCTGCACACCCACAGAGAAGTTTAGGCACCAAGGATCAGCAAAGCTCTGATACCAAGTTGAAAAAAATAATGGGGAAAATCAATGACTCTTATAATTCTTTGATAAGACTCTCATAATGGTGTGTTACAACTTACAACCAATATCCCAACCACTTTATTCATAGAAATAGGTAGTGGGTTATATGCCATGTAAGAAAAGTAATCCTATACCTTATTGGAAAAAGGTAAAGAAAATATTTTCACAATTCCTAAGCCAAATCATACTAGAATAAAGTAACATGATCATAATTAAACTTGCATATTGAGTCTCAACTCCAAATCTGGTAAAGAACTCGATATCTTCATCACCCCCGATGAAACTCAATGAGTTTGCCAAGAACTTATCTTTTCAACAATAAAATCATAAAAACTTCATTTTTATGGTGTTCCAGATAAAAACTCAAACTCAGCTGGTGGCTCTTGTGGGCGAGTACCTTGCTCAGTTGGACGAGATTTGCATTCTCCAGCTAAAATGAGACAGTTAACCATCATTTAATTATGTAAGCATCACCCCCAAAAATTGAGGTAAACAGAAGCTCAGAAATAACCCCAAAAAAGAAACTAGGCAGCTTAAAGATATCCAATTTGAATTTCCACCAGGCAAGCATATCCACAGATGATAAAGCCAACACACACTATATCTCCAAGAACTTCAACATAAATCATTTCTGTGTGAAGAAGAACTTGGACTAAATCAAATTTATCTTAGAGATGAACAGGATCTATGAGATATGCAACAAAGATAAATCATAAAACTTCCACAAGTTACTCAACCCTAGCATTTCTCACCAGCCAACTCCTTGAGCACCAAAAATAGAATAGCAGAACATTTCAACATTTAAAATTCCCATAATCCCATCTACGTTAGCATCTATGGGTCAATTATTAGCTTACGAGCTACAACTTCATTCCTGATAGTTGAAGCCCAACTGAAAGAAAATACAGTTATAGCTAGGTTGTTGTATGACTACCGCTCACATTGATCTATTAGTTATAAAGTCATAAGAAACTTCATTTCTATGGTGTTCCAGATAAAAATAATGACTCAATAGATCCTACCAATCATTCAATATTTATTCAAGCATTAATAATCAACCATAACTCTAGTAGGGCTCTTTGAGATGATATGGGAATGTGAACTTAATTAGTTCACTTCGTGATTCTCTGATCAATAATCTGGTTGACATAACTTATGCACTTTTCCAAATCAGTTTTGGACACCAAAGAAGGAGCATCCTCAGAATGATTGTCCAAAAGCATAAAGCTACGCAGAGCTTCGCTGTTGTCAAATCCCTTAGTTATCTAGCTACTAGAACAGTACTAAAGTAGCAAACATATGAGAAAATTAAGTAGTTTTCTAGCCAAGCCAACACAATTTGCAAGAACTTGAGAGAATAAAATCAACAGAGGGGAACAAAAGGAACTCCTTAAAGCAAATGAAGCAAGCTTGAAAAATACTACTGAAAATCTTAATGATTTTTCTCTATTTTTCTACCACTACAGATTCTGTGGAGTTGTGGAAATTTCCATTTGGTTACAGTAGAGAGTTGGAACATGGACCAGATTTGATGCTGCCTATAAAATGTGTAAGAACCAGACAAGTGGGTCGGGCTCAAACCCCAGAATTGGGATAGCCACTTATATCAAACTGAACCCATCAAGTGTTCAGGCCGTACTTAATCTGTAAATAAGTAGTCGCCTAAAACTCTTTTTTAAGAGATTCACTATCGATCTGTTGGTGAAAAATTTCCAAAATATCTGAAAAAGTATGTCTCCCAGTAAAATCCAATAAATCCAATACATCAGACTTCAGAATGCACTTTTAAAATAATGGACATTAAGTAGTTATAAGAATAATGGAATTAAAAATTTTGCGGGATCTATATAACTACAACGAGATGTCAGTACTGATTAAGCTTTGTTCCCTTTGATAAAGGTATAGATCTATAAATGGAGTGATTCTGGCTGCTAGATACGTTATTACTAGGGGTAGCGGTGATGGTGGTGGTTGCGACCCGGAATGTGGCTAGGGCAATGACATTGGTATAGTGGCAGTAACGGTGGTAGTGAATTCCCACAGAAAAATGGAGGTAGTAGTGCTGATGGTAGTGTTACTGTAAGAAGCCTACCTAGGCAAAACAACTTAAAAGATTTTGAACCTCTTACACACAGGTCTTAGAACTAAGATTGATCATATGAAAAGTTAAGCCGTCTCCCAAGCTCCCACAGCACCCATTACAAGCACTGAATGCATATTCAGCGCAAAACGGAAGTTACATGTGAGAGATAACCAAATCTAAGCAGTTTAAAAGATATCAGACCTATTTGGGTTGAATGCTCACATTCTAGTAAGGTTGACCATCACATGCCGAAATAAAGATTACGGACATTTCTATTATCTAGATTCCGAACACAAGGTAATATTCATTTTATGAGGCTTTCTAAAGTTATGCACTAACTCTATAAACTCTCAGAAAACAATAAATAATTTTGAAAGCTAAAAAAAGCTTCAAATTTTTTCTGTTCAAAAATAAAAACCTGATTGCTTGTTGATGATCAGTAAGAATCTGGTTGATTAAGCTGTCTGAAACGCCCCTAGACTACCATTTACTTGCAACATCAGACCGTACCAAATAGAGTACAAATGCACTCAACCTGAAGCTACGCATATATTTAGCCCACGTACTCGACCCAAAACCAGAAATGTATTTAGCCCAAGCGGCTAATGTACACAAAGTTGACGTTTTTTCCTTTTAATTCATGTCAAAACAATGTATATTCTCTTGCAGTAATTCCAATTTAGGTGTGATTGTGTAAACTAAAAGTAGAAAATATATTTAGAAACTGATTCTATTTAGAATCTAAGTCCCAAGTTTTGGTGTTTGTTTTAGTATACAAACAATTTTTTTTCAGATATCAATTACCCGGATGGATATAGATATATTTCTAATTTCGTACCTAAACGAAGACCTCAAGAGGCCTTCCACTCGCATGATTCCCAAAGAACGATATTGAGTTTTAAGAATATTCTAATGAACGATTACCATGTTGAAACTTTTGAAGAAAATAGGAAGGAATATCTTTGCATTACCTCCAACTTCTATGGTCAAACCTGTATTTTGGAGAAGTTGGAAACCTCCTAAATCAGGTGCACTACAAGGCCATCCTGAAGCTAGCCAAATTGAGAACTTATTTACTTTGGAACGAGCGTTTGAGACGCCTTAGTTGAGATGTGATGTGGCGTATCCTCAACGGGCACCCCCCCTTACTATTAAGGATCTTATGTACTCCGATACACTTTACCAAGCATGCTCGTCAGAAAGTTGCTTGCTAGACATTCCTCTGCAAAGATACTTTAAGTGCACCTTCTTTTCTCCAGCGGATTCAAGGGGATATTTGTGGACCATTCCAACCAATACACTGGCCATTTAAAGATTTTATAATTTTGGTTGATGCACCGATTCGCTGGTCACATGTCTGTTATCCACACGAAACGCTGCATTTGCGAAACTCCTTACCCTGATTGAGGGATCACCACCTTAGTTATCTGTTGTAGTCAAGAATACTGAATAATGCCAGACAATTTATATTGAAGGCCTATGTGCATCCTTTGGGATCGAGATTGAACATCCAGTTTCCCATATTCATACTCAAAATGATCTTGGTGATACGTACCACGTTTCCTGTTTCTGCGTCGGACTATGCAATTCAGCAGACAGCTATGTTGCTCCACCTGAGGCTGATATCCACCCACTCTTATTCAACATTACAATTGGTTTATGGGTACGAACTTGATTCACCATGCTTACGTACTTTGGGCGTGTAGATTATGTGCTAGTTGCGCCACCGCAACGTACCAATAATGGAGGCTGGGAATCTTTGTTGGTTATGAATTCCCTCCCATTATAGGATTTTTCAAGCCACTGACAGATGATATCTTTCTCGCAAAATTTGTGGAGTCATTTTCATGAGACATTCCCACCGTTCGGGAGAGGAAAGAACATCAACGTTCCTGAAGAACGGCGTAAATTGATGTGAACTTACCCGCTCTGTCTCATCCTGATCCACGAATCGCACAATATAATAAACAAATGCGACATATTCTGTATCTTCAAAGTGTTACTCAAACAAGTCATATACCATCTATGATCTAACCAAGATGACGAGATCACATATAAGCAAACAAGCCTATAAGAAAAGACGTCCATATAGGGTTCAAAGTCATTCCAAAGGATGCAACGTCCCAGTAGGGCGTTCCGTTTTTTATGAACATGGATTTTTTAACTAGCCAATCCTCTATCCCCCGCTAAAAGCAAGGCTTACACAGTTTGAAAGATTCACTCCCTAGAAGAGGATAACTGACACAATTGAATCATATCGCTATCTCAACGACCCAAACTCATGAATTGCACATGAGTATGAAAGTGTCATGGGAGACGTCTCATGGTATACCCTAAATCCCAAATTCCAGAAAACTAGAAGATCTTGATCCAAATGAGCTTATAGAATCGACATGAGATGCTTGCCTTATTATTGACAGAGCACCCACATTTGACTGGAAAGGCTTGATCCAAATGAGATGCTTGATCCAAATGTTGCTTGGAAAGGCTTTTAACAGAGCACCCACATTTGACTGGTCATACCTTTTGTACACTAACGCATCCCTAAGATGCTTGCCTTATTATTGACATATGTGTGTTTAGAGCAAGTACACCATTCGCCCGCAGGCGAGGTCGTAGGAGAAGGCGAAAGTACGCTTTTTGCCCGACGAATTTTTCAGGCAATTCAACAACCCAATTTGTTTCCACCGCAAATTTGAAGGGCGAGGGCGATTTTGGCTGCAAAAGGCGAAGAAAACGAGGAGCAGGAAGACGAGAAAGGCGAAGAAAACGAGGAAAAGCAGATCGCCCGCGGGCGAGTCCGAAGGCGATCGTCGCCTTCGCCTTCGACCTCGAACCCGCCGAATCGCCAGTCCGAAACAGCCGCTGTGGAAGTGGGTTTTCGCGTCTTCATCCGATTTCGCGTCCGATTGGCCCAATCGGACGTCCGAAAACATCCGCGCTGGACTTGCTCTTACTTTTTCCCTTCACCTACTTATTTGGCTCTTCCCTTTGGATTTTCATTGGCGAGGTTTGATATTAGCATATCCTTGAATGAATTTCCTTTGGACCTACGTTCTTCTCGAGTGCCTACTGCGACTTCATCAAGCACCTACGCTATTTGTCCGAAGATCTCATGTGCCTACTTTTTGAGTTGCCCACACTCGAGGAGAAGTGTTGTAGTAATTTCTATTTAGGTGTGATCGAGTAAATTAGAATTAATAAACATTTATGGATTTTATGTAATAGTTAGGCCCAATTTCAGTAGAATTGGTAAACTTTAGGTTGATTCACTATAAATAAAGATATTACGCAAGGGGCTGATCATGATTGAGATCAATAACTTATTCTCTATTTTTTTTCTCTCACCTTCGATATAATCAATTCTGACACTTATTTAGGTATTTTAGATGCTACAACAACACATTCTTAAGCTCCATGTGCATACCACGGTAGTTTACATTGCTTGAAAAACTAATTGAAAAGGATATGGGAAAGAAAAACCATTGAATTGAATTACCTGCAGGTCAATAGCATGTTGGCCCAATTGTTCGGCACCCTTCGTGTACGCTTTGTACCTCGCAATCACGTCCTTGGTACTTCACAGAACAAAAAGATGCAATAGTTATAGTTAGTTAATTGGCATATGCTGGATTAGTGTAAATTAAAACCATAGAAAATCAAACAAATGCAATTTGGTTTTTTTAAATAGAAAAAGAAAGAAAAAGAAGAGCTGGTATAATAAATCAGACAAATTTATTTACACCTCAATTATGAATTCACCCCTCTAATATCTTTCGTATTTATCAAAATGTTTTAATTCACCCGAGTCTTTATCTAAACTACCTCTAATGAGGGAAAAAAAACCTAATTTATGTACACTCCATTTATGAATTCACCTCCTCAATCTCTTGACTTCGTACATATCTTATGAATTCTTTTTTCCAATCATATAAGAGTCAAAAGCAAGGCCTCTTCTGCATATGAGCATGCTAGATGAAAGTTGCTCCAATTCTTTATTGATCATGCGAAGATGTCCCCCAACATTCTCCTTTTTCTTTTCAACGTAAGAAACCCAAAGAAGATTGCAAGGAGTAAAAAAAACAAGGAATGCCACACCAAAGCCTACAAAGGCATAGGATGAAGATGCAGGGACGGATCTAGGATTGGAAAATTGGAGGGGCTAAAAAAGGGTGAAAAAGCCATAATGGTCATGCTGGGATTTGAACCTGGGCTCGGAGTAGGCAAAAACCACAAAATACCACTACACTACACTCCAAACCTATAATATTTTACGCATTATACATATATAATTGTCAAAAACTGAAAACCTACTTGGGTTACAGCCTATGTAGCCCAGTATGTAGATCCGTCCCTGTGAAGATGCCAAGAGAATTAACTCAAACTAGGAGGCAAGTTACGAAACGTAAGAATTGACATTAGGATTGCAATGTGCTCATAGAACATTTTTTGTTTTCCTAAATGTGGCCTTTAGTTATGTCATTCAATGTTGAAATAGTTTTTTTTTTACATTTAAAAAAAACATGGGTGAATTCACTAAACTTTTGGGGTGTAAATTAAATTTCCTGACTTAATAGCAACAAAAACAACCTAAGGTTTTCGATCCATAACTTGAGATGCCTTTATATCAAGGCCCCAAACTCAACTTCAGCGGTCCAAGTTTCTTCCCTCCTTGAACTTCCTCCGTAGTTTGAATCGGAACATCAATAAAAGCGTGAAACCCAAATAAATCTTCTTCCACTACTTGGATGAGCTTGCCTTTCTTCGGTAACACGGACTCCCATGTGTTCTTCAACAAGATGCTTAACCATGTCCTTAGAAGGAGACCAAGGCTAGACCTCCATTGCATCATTAACTAGGTGGTCCACTTCAACTTGTACCACCAAATCGTCCAAACTCGGATGATTTTAGCCCATCTCCTCCAACCAAATACTAGAGATGCGAATTTCCACAATCGATGTGCTCACAGGTTGCACCTGTTGCTCTTCCATCGGCTCTGCATTCGGGACAACACTCACAATGGATCACCGCCTTGAGCTCTCAGATTTGGAACGAGGAAGCTTGTTGATCCGAGGGGCACCAGCGCCAGATGGGAACAAGCCACCTCCATATGGCCGATACATGGGCACCTACAATAGATTGTAACCAGTTTGTCGTACCCCGTACAGAGTTAGCGTATCCCTCAGTCTTGAGTAAGCATGGGCAATGGATCGGGAGAGGACAACAAACATCAAACTAAACCCTAACCCTAAAACCAACCTACCTCACCCACCGCACGCCATGAACGGCCCACACCAACCAGTGAGCCACACATGGATCTCGCCACTTCCTTTGATATCATCAAGTTGTTCGAGTTGGGCATCAAGCCATGGATCAGAACCGTCAGCCCTATATTCTTGAGTGGGATGGCGATAGGGGAGGAATCATCATCACATTTTGCCAAAACCAAGCGAATATCATTAAAGATCCACAGCCCTCCCCTGCATACTTTACTCCTGATCGTCCTCTTTGGAAGGACTCCAAGAACCGACCCTCATCAACCACTTCAAACTCCACCATATTGGTGGACCAATTATGCCAGATTCTTGGAAGAACGTCACCAGATCCGGGGCTGCACACGAAAGGTGCAGGCCATCCTCGCTTCTTCAAAAATTGATGGGTTCAATGCGAGAGGCTCGTCAATCTCACCAGCTAGTGAGACATTCGTCATCAATAGCCATGAGAACAAGCAACGAAATCAGGAGCAAAGACTCGAAATCTGGTTTAAAACCATGGGGACTCGCTACTTTCTTATGCAGTGTAATTATGTGGTGTAATTGAGATGAAATTTTATTAGTTTTGTTTTTATAAATAATAAAGCATGACATAATTGTCTTATTCCACATTTTACATCTTATTTCATTACACGAGGCACCACACATTGCCCTACTTGAAGCATGGCATATCCCTTACTGATGTCCTTGAAGGCTTCTATCCCTAATTAGTGAAAAAAAAGGGACGTGTATTCGGTAAAATTACAGATATCAAAACGGTAAAAATTCGAACATAAAATACGAAAATAACAAATTAATATAATATGTACGTACATGTATAATATGACTCGCAATGAAAAACACGAGCATATAAATAACTAATTTTACCTTATTTTGTATGAAAGATGTATCTTATCCATTAGCAAAAGCAATCCATCCCCATCACATGGTAAAAAGATGGGTACATACAAGAAAAATAACATCTTTTTGGTCCAAACTCGAAGCACAAGAAAAATTCGCTTGTATACCAAATTTATGGTACAGTTTTCCACATGAATTGTATTGGTGCACAGATTTGGTATACAAGTAAATTTTTTGTATGTGGGTTTTTTTAAACAAAATTATTGTTAAAATTTTTTAAAATATTTTTTACAAAATAAAAAAAATAAAATTTTTTTTCTTCTGACTTGGACATGCCACATTAGCAAAGTTAACTTAACGAAAAAGGGAGCAAACATTCACAAAAAATGAGTTGCAGGAGCAGATTGGATACAAATAGAGTTGCAGAGGGGGCAAAATGTATTTCAAAATTTGCTGCAAGGGGAAAAAGGATAATAACAACGTGTTTACTAACCTAGAATGGGAATGAAATTTGTGGGAGTCATTCTCACTCCTGGCGATTCCCATGTTTACTAAAATTTGATAATCAAATTTATGGTAGGATCCACCACAAAATCAAGAATGTGATTCCTGATTTTCAAGGAATGGGATTCCCTAGATTTAGGTGGTATTGTGATTCCTGATTATTGATTCCACCATGAATGAACATTTTCTACTTAAATTATCCTTCAAAATCTAATAACTCGCAAATAATTTCTGCATGGAAGCTTACTTGGGGATCCCGGCTTACGTGTGTGAGGTTTACTAGTTTTCATGACCATATCAATGGTTCTTGGATGTTATGACTATTATATTGTAGCAAGTACTCCTCTATGGTGTTTACGACTTTTTGGTGAAGATTGGTAAGTTGAGGTTTATGCAAGTTAGAACTATTTTTAAGTGAAGATTACAATTGTTTTGGTATGAAGTTTCTGGTGGAGAACATGATTAGTTTCTTATGGAGAGTATGATCATAATTATGTTTCAACTACAATTCTCAGTATTACTTATACGTTTGGTGGCAGGAGATATTTGTAGTTGAAACTTTTTCACCTTTACGTTGAAAAAACTTTAAGGTTTATATCAAGGGTATTTTAGTAATTTAATTCATTTTCATTCCGATTCATGAAAATTAGTAAACAGTTTAATGGCAATCAACTTAATTTTCACTCCAATTCTAGGTAATTAGTAAACCCTTTAATGGGAGTGCTTCACTCCGATTCCTGTATATTCCGATTCCTGCTCATTCTGATTCCTATTCATTTCGACTCCTGCTCACTCCAATTCCGAGTTAGTAAACGTGGCATAAGTGTATATTTAAACAAATATTTGAATACACATAAAGCTAAATGTACTCAAGACGGTGAACAAAATATATTTTTTTTAAAATATTCTTAATGAACCACTGAAGCAAGGACTTTTTAATAATTATTTTATTTTAAAATTCTATTTTATAAACCACTAAAACTGAAATGTAGATTTCACATGTGCTAAAATGCTAGTAATAATACAATACCATATTTTTTCTTGTTTATATCCACCCCCTTCATTGTCCTCCGAGATTTATACAGCTATCACCTCATTCATGATTCATGACCACCCAATCCACTTATTGACGTTGTCAGGGGTGTCATCGTCAATTGCAATGCTTGTCAATCTACCACGACGGTGTTGATTCTAGCTACCAAGGAAGGGGGTAGCTGTTGGATTGTTCCCAACTAGCGTATGTCATTGCTCATCCCCATTGTATCTCTCGCTTACACCACCGCGTAGTGTTGCAGCCACATGACCCTTCACGATGCCGCCACCGTCCCTCCAAGGTATTCCCCATCTCCGCTAAGGTCATCCATGAGCCTAGTGCAATTTAGGCTGCTAGAATTTATCCCTGGTGTTCTTTGGCCCCCAAGGACCCCTTAGATTGTTGTAGTTTTCGAGCAGGCAAGGAAGTTGGTATCCTCATGCGATTGCTTTTTTTCTAATCTTTTCCCTAGTAAAAGTGTTCTCGAATTGGGTTCAGGTTCGTGTGTGAGTTTTAACTGATTACAAGTGCCCGTTGTCTGCCATTGAAAACTACTACATTGTACTTTTGGAATTTTATGAATACACTGCATAATGCCATTTTATTGCTAAAAAAGTTAATAGTCCATGGAGATATGGATACTACCTTCGTAAACAACCGGTTTAAAGATATACACAAATGTCTCACAAGGGAAACAGCGCGTAACCATTAACAAGAATATTCTACACATACAATTCGCCCCACATAAGTAGCAAGTTGTACACTATATATATTCTAAACATACTAAACTATAAAGAAGACATGATTCAGTGCAGCATAAAAGCAAACAAAATCACTGACCACAAGGTACTTGATCACCACACGTTCCATGGGAAACCATGGCAAAGAAAAACAACTACATACCGGAAGGCAGATCATCCAAATTGGCCGGGACACTAACTTGGTGGAACATACTGCATACATACTAGCCTATGCAAGTTAATTGCCTTTGAGATAGGGAGAGGTATCTTTCTCTTGGTCTTTCTCTTTAGATTATTAGATTAGAGTTGGACACAATGTGCCATTGTTTTATATGCATGGATGGACTCTTAATTAACTGGTTCACAAAAAACGGTGGAAGAATTTCGAAAACGGCCCTCTTTTCTTTTAAATAGTTGGTCACTGCTCTTTTTTTTTTTTTTTTTTTTTTTCCAATTAAAAAGTCAAAAGAATTTACAACTAATTAATCAACGTGTATTATCATACCTGGTGCTGGAGTACTCAAAGAGCTTGCCGGTAGCAGAAAATATGACAACCGCCACCTCGGATTCACAGAGCACAGCCAGCTCTCCGGCTTTCTTGAAGAGCCCTCTCCTCCTCTTCGAGAAGGTCACCTGCCTTGCCGGCAGGTAGTCAATCTTCCTGATCTTAATCTTATTCCTCATTATCTTCCCCATCCCTTAATTTCAGCAAAATTACACAAACCACACAAATTCGAATTAACCAACTTATTCTTACGCTCAACCAACATTGAAATTCTGGGTTGTTGCCAACTTAGAAGATCATTGAGCTCAAACCCTTAGCAACCCAGATCTAAATCATCACCAAATTAAACAAATCGAACCCACAAATTTAAAGGACCCACCAAACCATTAATTAATTTTCTCCAATTTTTACCTTTTTTCGGGGTTTCCAGGGCTTCAAGTTTTGTTGGTGCGGTGACCTAGAGGATTTGAAAAGATCAAACAGATTCTAGCTGCTGCCGGGTGTTCGAGAAAGGAAAGGATGCTGGAATGCCAATTTCCTTTTTATGGCAAAAACCAATCGAAAATCCAAGTACAAAAGTGCCCCTCTTTCTTTTCCCTTTTTTCTTTTAGGCTCATTTTCGGAAAACAATTGGCAATTAAGGTGCGCCAAATATCGAATTCCCCTGCTGACGTATTCTCTTTCTAACCAAAAATATAATTAAAAAATAACTATCGGATTCCCTTGGGGAGAGGTCGACGGCGATAGATGCGGTTGAAGAAGATGAATGCCATCTGTGCCGTTGGTTTCGTAAGGGACGGGTGAAAGTGTGGGGCCCAGTACCAGGTTGGGAGCAGTCTGTTCCATTACTTTACTTTTTTCTATCAACCTCGTGCCTTTGGCCTTTTGACGTGGCCTTTCTTGGAATGGGTTCGTCGTACAGGGTTGTGTCGTCTGTAGTGTCTACGGAGGATTTCCTTCTGTTGTTAGAAGGACACAGCATGCCGAGCTTAAAATTAAATAGAGTAGAAATAGAAGATTTTTATTTTTTTTTTTTTAATTTTATGATATTATACTATGATTGAAAGAACAATTACAATTCACTACTACTTTAAGAGCAAAATACCAAAAAATATTACTTCACTTTAAACATTACAATTCAGTACTACTTTGACACATGTTGATTTTTAATTGACTTGTACACTTTTAAAAACAGCTTTACACACACGCACTGGAATAGTTGCATAAATCTGAAGAATGTATTCCTTTAATTTGAAGGATGTGTTCTTTCAAATTGAAATTTGAAGGATGTGTTCCTTCAATTGCTAGAATAGTTGCATAAATCTAAAGGATGTGTTCCTCTAAATTTGAAATGAACACCTGCAAATTTGAAGGAACACATTTTCAAATTGAAGGAACACGTTCTTTAATTTGAAGGAACATCTATAAAATTGAAGGAACAACTCCATTAAATTTGAATTCAAATTTGAAATGAACATCTGCAAATTTGAAGGAACACATCCTTCAATTTGAAAGATCTGTTCCTAAAAAAAAAAAAATTAAATCAGAGATCATTTAGGTATCTAACCGCGTAAAACAATTGAATGGTACAATTATATGATGAAACGAGCCGTCTATATATTTTCGTATTGTTAAATAACCAAACTATCTCCGATTTGATTGATTTTTTAAATAAATGATTCTTACTATATAAGTTACACAATGAACAATCTCGATCATGGTATAACATCTAAAGATGGAAGAAACTTTAAAAAAATAGAATATGAGCTCTTACTCTATTTGGAGTAGGCAATTTTTTTCTTTTTATAAAGGACTTTAATTTTCTTTAGAAACCAAAATCTTGACATTTTTAGAGGTCATCTGATAATGTTTTTGCAGTGTATTCTCATAGTTTGTATTGAGAATATGAAAATGATAAAATGAATCTGACATTTCTGTTATTTAAAAACATGTCTAGCAGTAGAATAATAAAATATTTTCCAAAAAAACATATACAGTAAAAACTTGTCCAGTAGAAGTATATGAAAATTAACCATTAACATATAAAAATATTTTCATTATCATAAAAACCAGCCTCCCGCAAACCTCTCTTCTTCTCTTCCCCTCTTTCTCTGCAAAACCCGCCTCCGTTGTTTTCACCCAAAGCTGAATCGAAGCAGTTGTTGATTTCTTTCTAGGCGTCGGTGATGAGCTTGGAGAGGTGGTAGGAGGGGATGGCATAGATGTCGACATCAAGGTAGTGGAGATCGATGAGGATGCTGGTGCAGACGGTGTCCTAAAGGTCGGCGGTGAGACTGGTGGAGCGGACGAGGTCGATGGCAAGCTCTTTGCAGATGGTGGAGGCGGGGGAGGTGACGATCTTCTCGATGACGGACTTGGTGATGATGGAGATGTCACGGTCGGCTACGGAGTGGGGATTTTTTCTTCTCGAGTAGAAAGAAATGGCGGTGGTGGTAAAATCAGAGGCTTATGGAATTGGCGGTTCAGTTGGTTAGGCAACAACTGAAGTACATTTGTCAATTGGTGAATTGAATTAGTTTGAAAATTGATTTTAAAACATTCCCTATAAAGGATGAATCTGCATTCTCTAGAAATGATGAGAACATCAAGTTAACGTTTTCACATTTACACCATAAAAACCAAATTCATTCTCAGGATTCATTTTTGGTATTTTCATGGGTTTTTCATTACATATGCATTGAATGTAAATCTGGGCAATTTCACACTCGGAAAATGAAAATGGGGCTTTGAGAATATTACCAAACGCCCCATTATTAGTTCTCCAACAAAAAAGAATTTTTTCCATTTATAATGAAACTCTGAAGAAATGCCAAGCTTTGTTCAGCGCATTTGGTCAGGGGTCCGGAACATAGTGCACTCTAGCACATTGCCCTTGTTTCATCTCTCATTTAGAGCATTTCCACCCATAGGGGCCGGTGCAAGGGTGCAAAAGGCAAGGGTGCAATCCCAAAGGCGGGTACTATTTACACAGGCCCCACCCAAATTGCCCATGCCTTTCATTTTTCGTTCCACCCAACAAGGGTAGGGGCAAGGGGCAAGTAATTACTATTTATGGACAAATATCAATAAAATTTACACCGATATGATTTTGAACCGTTGTTATTTGTGATACGTATAGATTTAATTGTGCAATAATTTGATTGGATATTTATAGAAAAATTTCACATTTTTTTCCAATTTTTTATTATTGTTTTCACATTTTTTGGTATCAAGGTACTAAAATTAATACAACATCTTTTATATCATAACTCAAAGCAAAACATTGCATTTTTTTTTTCATAATTTTTTGCATAATTTTCTGTTTTTTTTCCCTCATTTTGTTTGGTGTTTGGTCCAAATAAATCCTGGCCGTCAGATCTGGAGATCAACGGCCAGGAAGAAGCCACATGGCAAGTAAGAAAGCAGTAGCCTCACCCCATCTCCCACGCGCCAGACGCGCCCAACTTTCCCAGCCATCACGCACAAGACGCGCCTGCCTCGCCTTCAACCCAACCTAGCACGCGACCAGTGCTTTCCGCCCCGCCTGCTACAATGGAGGGGCGAAAGGCAGCCCCTCCACCCCGCCCTCTACACCCGCCCTCCAGGAACAGTGCCGACCCGCCCCCTCCCGGTGGAAACGCGATTTTGCACGGATTTCCGCCCGGCCCCACCGCCTTTTGCCCCTTTGCCCCCTCACCGGTAGAAATGCTCTTAGGATAAGAGAGAATAACAATCTCGCCAGTGAAGAAGAGAGATTTTATCCATGAAGATAGATAACTAAACCAACCCATTAGAGAGACAAGAGACAGCTTGTTCACTTCTTCTCATGTACACCCCTTTCGGCACAAGAGAGTTTATGCTGGACCTATTAATGGTTGATATATCAACTTGTAATTCCCCAACCCCAATATGGCCCCCATTTTACAAAAGAAAATTAACACCCCTCCATGGTCGTTAGATTGGTCTGCGAATAAATATAAACCCGTTACAAGCTGACGAACTCATGAAATCAAAATCACTTGTCATTTCTGCCTTCTTTGTTGTAGAATTTCAACTTCATTCTGATCTCGGGGTGTAGAGATATATCAAATTTTTATCGATTCTACCTTGAAACGCGCAACTAGTAGAGATTGAGGAATGATACGTTTCAGAAGCGGGGCCACATTCACAGATCAGAACTGGCCATGGCCATATCTGACCCATGATCGGAGGAGATATATAGTCACCTAGAAGGGTCTCCTTTTTCTTTTTTGTTTTTCTCATTGTGAGACTAAAACATTGAGATTCCAATCCACATGGCACACATCCTAAAGCAGAATGATAAGCTGCATCACAATATTGGAAATTTATATGTAATGTCCTGTGTTTATTGTAGACAATATTTTATTATGATTATGTAAACATAAAATAGAGATACTATTTGAATTCAATGTATTCAGTAGGCTTAATTTACATATGTTTGGTAAATCTTTCAAGGTTCTCTATATAAATAAAAGTACTATGCAAGGATATGATACACTTTGTGATCAATCACCTATTTACAAATCTCTCTCGTTTTCTCACTGATCATATGATTATAAAACACATTATTAGCAAGCTCTGACGCTACGCTTATGGAGTTTGAAGGAATATTCACCAAAATTCATCTATAATCATCAAGTAATCCTAAACCTAGGTTTTCGATTTGATTTTTATTTTGTGATTTTATATATATATATATATATATATATATATATATATATATATATATATATATAACAAAACCCACAAAAACATATATATATATATATATATATATATATATATATATATATATATATATATAATGTTTTAAGTGTTTTTCGATGATCAAACTTTGTTTGAGTTGTGTGTGAAATGCAAAGATCAGTAGCCAAAAACATCCCCCCTTTGAGTCATCTTCTCCAAAAACCCCTACCAACTATTCATCTGCGTTTTTCACAATTCAGTTGCCGCTGTGCAATAATATGAAGCACACTGGTTCCAAGTTCTCCATTGGGATGGGTGTTTCTTGCTGGAATTGTTGAATCGCATTGAATACTCACCAAAATTGGAAAAAACCCTAAAGAAATTTGCTGAATTTTCTAAACTTCCATCGCAACCCGCGACTATGAACCAATGTCGAGTTCCACCTGTGTTTTCACAATTTGGTTGCAGCCTTCATCGAAATTCTTTTTAGGTTGCGATTTCTCATCAAAATTGGAGAAAACTTGCCAGAATTTTACAAAACCAAGGCAAATCCGGGACGAATCCTAATGGATTTAAACCCTTATTGTTGAAACCTGTCTAATTCTAAGCAAAAGGGACCGCTTAAGCATCATGCTTCGTTACGCTTTGCCGAAATTTCCAAATTCCAAGGAATTTTCTCAACAGATTGCAAAAGAAACCACTGGTTTTTTATATGACTCTTCGGATCTTAGTAGATCTCGGCAACATAGACATATTCAGAAGCTTTCTCCTGGATATGAGACCATGGAGCTCTCATCTTAGAAAAACCAAAGTTTATTGCCGAAATTGGAAAAACCCGCGACTTTCTCACCAAGTTTGATATAGCCATTTGGAAATATTGGGGGAGGCAGTAGCATGTACATCTGAATCAGAGCTCTCCTCAATCGTCGTCAACGTCTAAAAGAAATTAGCACATTCCCTCGCAAAGTTGGACCTAGGCCGTTGCTACAAGGTTTCTATTCCGCAAGCGAGTTTCATCTTGTGGGTTGTTACTTGAGCTCTACTCTTTCAATATCGTATACCTTATATTAAAATTGATGTCTTGTCCAAATTTTTATTTTTTTTCAAAGAATACAATGGGTAGAAGTTTAAGGGCATGTTTACTAACTTAGAATTGGAATTGGCAGAAATCGAAATGGAAGTGAATCACAATTCAGGAATCAGAATCATTGTCCGAAATTAGAATCAGTGCAATTTGATTACCATATTACCCTTATATAAAATAAATTAATTCTCCTAATTATCATACATAGAAAATTAATTATAATAATAATATGTCAATCTTTCATTTCAATACATATATTCATTTAATTTTTCCCCCACAGCCTCTCTTTTTTCTATTTTGGAGGGCACCATCACCTCCCTTCTCTTCTCATACAGATTGAAGACAAAAATTCGCTGCCCCACACCCTTCCTTGCCATATTACAGATTCAATTTTGTCACCATAAATCCCAATTTCCCACCCCAAATCATTATTGGGCCCTAATTCAATAGAATTAGAGCGAGACCGAATCAGAGGGCGGTGGGTGTAAGTGCCTTAATTAGATATTAGACCTACATTGTTTGTGTGTAGTTGATTAGTTTATTGTTTCGTTCTTGATTTGTCCCATTCAATAGTCGAGTGCCTTGTTTGTTGTTCTTGAATTGTTCATGGAATCTCGGTAGAAGAAGAAAGAGAAACGTAGAACTGATTTCAAAAATGAGGGCAATTTGGGTATGAAAAGTTACATTCTCATTCCTTCTTCCCAATACCCCCATCCCCCTCCGGAATGAAAATGCATTCCACGCCCAGAATTAGAATCAATTTTGGATGTGGAGCCTGTAGAAGTTTTCGTTCCAAATTGCAAGTAAACAATGGAATGAACCGGAATGGGAATGGAATGAAAATGATTCCCATTCCTTGATTCCCATTCATGTGAATTAAACATGCTCTAAATGTCAAAACAAAGTAAAGGCAAAGTGATATATGTCCTTCGAGGAAAGATGTGTCTTTCCGCCAATAGGCATAGGGGTTTTATATAAACCCAAAACTTTGTCTAGTTGTGGGTAATAGGAATGAAGTTATGATGTGTTTACTAATTTGGAGTGAGAACGTGTTTATTAAAATTTGAGAATCAAATTTATAGTGGGACCCATAGTAAAATCAAGAATCACGTTCCTGATTTTCAAGGAATGAGATTCCTTAGTGGGAGATGGTATTGTAATTCATGAAAATTGATTCAACCAGGAATTAACTTTTTATACCTAAATAACCCTCGTTTCATCAATTGTACCCGGACAAAAAAATTGTACCCGTATGTAGGAAAGAAATTCTATTAGGTCCAATGTTCTTTCATCTTCTAACAATTTTTTCTGAACAGTTAAAAACATAAATTGTAATGTCGTATAAATATTATTAAGTAAGGCTTGAAACTTTAAAATTTTCACCTTTATGTTAAAAAAAAACACAAATTTTATATTGAGGCATTTGAGTAATTTAATTAATTTTCACTCCGATTCTGGACAATTAGTAAATGCTTCAATGTGAGTACTTCACTCTAATTCCTATTTATTCTGATTCATACTTATTTCGACTCTTGCTCACTCCTATTCCGAATTAGTAAAAGTGTCTAATAATGACAATCAATTGTTTCGAGTCTCATCAAGAGAATACATATATCAATATTTCGCTACCATGGCTTACTAGTGGTACGGATCAAGCTTCTACCTCCACTCCCAACACCAATGCTTTTGGACATTGCTGGACGTTCTTTTGGAAGGCTCAAACACCTCCAAAAGTCAAGATTTGTTGTTGGAAGGCGATGCATAATGTCTTCGCTACTAAAACACAATTACGTCGCCGCGGGGTTCGAGTTGATTTATTAGGAAAAATTGCACAAATATCACCTGAATTTTTCCACTTTTGTGCATTTACCACCCAAACTAAATTTTTTTACAATTCACCACATGAACTCTTGTGACATTTACAAAACACCACCTCCGTCCGTTTGTCATCCAATCTGCCGTTAAACTCGGCATGTGAGAGGCACATGGTCCACTATTTGAGGTTATATTTGTGCAATCGGTGCCCGGAAAAGGTAGAGCTGAGGGAGGTTTGTTGGACGATTTTTGGCAAAAAGCAGATCAAAACATTTTCGTTCGCCGGTGGCAAACCGTTTGGGATTTGGGGTTGAAACTTCGTGGGAGTGTACTCGGGGATGTTGGGAAGCTAGTACAGGTGGTTCCGAACGGAGAAAGTGGCCGGAAAATTAGCGACGGCGGCGAGAACTCCGGCGGCTCAGTTTTGCGTTTGGTTTCACCGGCGGCTTTTCATGCCGTTTTTTACTCCGAAACTTTGGGGATATATTCTTGAAGTCGAGAGGGAACTTTTTGTAGCTGGAGTCATCGTCAATCGGTGACCGAAAAGGCAGATTGGATGACAAATCAGAAGGAGGTGGTGTTTTGTAAATGTCACAAGAGTTCAGGTGGTGAATTGTAAAAAAATTTAATCTGGGTGGTAAATGCACAAAAGTGGAAAAATTCAGGTGGTATTTGTGCAATTTTCCCGATTTATTATGCCCGTTATGTGGTGCTCATGATGGAGAGGCGTTGCATCTCCTCCGTGATTCTTCTTATGCTCAACAATTCTGGGCTGCGATGCCGGTCAGACCACGTATGGTGGCTGGGGACCATTCTTCCTCAATCAAGCTATGGATGTGTGCAGTCATGGAACGATATGGAGAGGTGGACATATATCTATTTTTTTATGTTTATTTGGGCCATATGGAAGGAGAGGAATCGGGAGGTGTGGGAGGGATGCCATGATCCAGCTGCAGTTGTTGTTACAAGGACTATATGTTGGTTTCAAGAGTTCCGTCGAGCTACGGAAGCCCCACTAGTTGAGCGGCGACCTAATCTCTCTAAATGGATAGAACCAAGTGATGGATGGATTAAGGTAAATGTTGATGGAGCCACAAGGCTTGCAGATCACACAGGGGGCGTGGGGGTGGTGATTAGAGATGCCAGGGGAGCTTTCGTAGCGGCAAGAATGGGGTGATTGGATAATATTATTTCTACCCATCATGCAGAGTTGAAGGCTACCCTAGTGGGGATGCAGTTGGCACAAGAGCTGCAATTCACGCATGTGTTTCTTCTTGAAGGAGATTCCCTCCAAGTGATTGATGAGGTGCATGGCTCGGGTTTGAATTTATCCTTGTTGGGTACCGTTGTTGAAGATGTGCGCTGTGTGGCCACTTTATTCCCTGCTTTCCATGCTCAATGTGTCACGTGAAGGTAATGGTGTAGCGCATCGGCTGGCCCGGATGGCTTTATCTAGCTCTCAAGTTACTTGGTTTGAGCAGCCCCAGATGTTATTCGGGATGCCCTCTTCCAAGAGAATTGTTTGTAATTTTGTATGGGTACTCTTTCCTTGATGCTTGTTTTGTCAAGGTTTTAATGAGGCCCTATCTTTGTACTTGGGAGTTGAATGGAGTTGAATGAATATCGTTTCTTCATAAAAAAAAAAATCAATATTTCGCTAGAATCCGATGAGACAGTGCTTCATGGATAGTTTTTTTTTTTTTTTTTTTTTTTTTTTTCCGAGGAGATAAAAAAAACACATACAACTCCAAGCACAAGTGTAGGGGCAAATCTATCTTTAGGACATAGAATCGTCAAAATTTATTAATAATTCATACTTTTCTCTTACTGTTTTTACCGTTTTGATTTCATATTGTACAAAATGAAGTTTGATTTCTTGTTCTAGGATAATTATTATTTATTATATTTCTAATTGTTTCGCCAATAGTCTCAAATACAACACAAAGATGCTTTCCCAACATTATGCTCCAATTTTGTATGCATAGGAAGATACAATTCACAAATGCGTTACAACACCTCAACTTTATTTTGGAGCCATACACCATCTCTTCGCTTCTTAACCTGGGAGTCTGGAATTTACAGAAAATGCAAATTTGATCAGCAGTCTCCAACCAAAAAACAGAAGGAAAAAAAAAAAAGAAAAAAAAACCACATAGCCCCAAAAAGCAAATTGAAAACATAACATTTTGATTTTTGCAAATTATTGATTTACACTTTTTTTCTTTTTAATTTGTAACTTTATATGAAACTACCCGTAAGTAACATGTTCTATTAATAATATATTGATAATTGTTTATAAATACAATTCTATCTCAATTCACAAGCTCAACCTCCTCCTTCCGAATTCTTCAACTCATCAAATCCTACTTACTTGACATATGCAAAATCACAGTCATTACATAAAATTGTAAAAGAGAAATTACAATTACTTACTTTGTGGTTTGAGTTAAATTTCAATATGATATTTGTTCTTTTTTTTTCCTTGCAATTTAGTACCTTATACTTTTAAATCCCTACGATTGTGTTCCACCGTTTGTATAATCATAAATTTTCAGTTGTTCAATGATGATGTGAACTTTGTGGGTTTAATTAGCTGGTGTTTGAGTAATTATGTTGTGTATCTGAATCAAAAGTCACAGTACTGAAACTACCAAAACCTCATTCTTAAATGGTCAGAGCTACTCAATATACTTGCACCATAAGTTGTAAATTACAGATGACATGGAAGAGTGAACATGTGAGCCCCATAGAATCCACATCATTACCAAACAACCAAAAGCTGATGATTCTATAAGTAGTGGAACACAATTGCAAAAATCTGAAAATACAAGGTACTAAAATGCAAGGAAAAAAATACGGGCATCACATTGAAATTTAACCCAAACTACATAATAGGTAATTATAATTTGCCCAATTGTAAACACTTCCTTTCAAGTTTTTCATTCTTCAACTCATCAAATCCTAACTAGTTGGCAAATCCTAATATACACAAAATTTTGTTGGTCGATTGAAAATAAAAAAAATCTAACGCGTCCACAAGAGATACGAAAGAAGTATTTTGCAATTTTGTCTTGTTACCTTTTGGCTTCCTTCGGAGATTTTTGGTTTTATGGGTGGAGTAGTTTCTAATTTTTTTTTTAGGGAGGAAAATTGCTTCATTAAGAGAGAAAGGGCAACACAAACAAGCATAAATAATTTGGACCATACAATGGATGGCTTGATCAATTTCACCCAGCTTAAGGAAATGAAATCATAATGGGGAGGCTTGCATACAATGGTAGATTGTTTTTCCACTAGAGTTAGTTCGTCAACATTTGGAGTGGATTAAGGTATTAACACAGGTTAATGTGAGGTGAAGTTTCCCATTCATTATTGTTTGGGTGTAAAAGTTTCGCACATATAAAGGCTCTTTCAAAAAGAAACTATTAAGGCCCAAATGTAAAATTAGGTTCATCATCGTATTACCCCCAAATGAAGAGACACCCCTCCTCTCCGACAATCATTATTACACGACTCCAGAATCTAAAGCAAAAGCCACAAAAGCCAAAAGCAGAGAATAGTAGAGAAAAAGCAGATTGATTGTAAACTTAACTCACCCAAGTTTGAGCGACAAGTCGTCGGCGGAGCCGTCATCATCCTGAGAGACGCCGCTGTTGCAGGTGATGTCTGTGGCGGATTGCGATGGCATGCCGTTTTCATCCACCACTCCAAGGTTATTATTGACGGCGACCAAGTTATGACCAGGCTCCGGAAGCCCAGCAGCATTTCTCTTGTTCGATAACATCACCATCTGCAATATATTACAAGAAACCCCGAAAAGGAACACCACCAAACTTCAATCAGTTAATTAACTAAGATCATTAAGAAAGTAAAAACAAGAGTGGTGGTAGTGCCTTACCCTTTGCTTCAACTTCTTTTTAGCTTCAATCAGCTCACTTCGCTGCAGTTTTAGACCGCGTATTGGAAGAACACAGCAAGCCCAAAATTTGTTAATGAAACTATAAATATCATGTGTTTCAAAGTCCTGATTATCATTGCAGATAATATAAATCATGCATGTTTATCTGTATATGGTTGCACACCTTTCTTTCAATTGTCATCATCTCATTCTTTATCTTTTCCTCCTGTAAAAGAATGAAAATTCGCAATTAGATTATGGTATTTTACTTTATACACATAGAACTCCAATTACTATGGTAAGGCACCGAAGGCTTGGGTATATCGATCGAGGACATATGGTTAGTTGCGATACATATAAGTGATTCTCAACAGAAACTGGCAGCACATGCTAACATGATGATAGTGTAACGACTGCCTCATTATCTCCAGCATGGATCCGGTGAAATTGAAATCACCGTGAAGATGCGGAGTATCAATTGTAGCAACTATTACTCATAAGGGCATCATCAATGGAATGCCCCATTTTGGGATCCAAAAATGACAGTAGAGCCCCGTTTTGAGACGATCTGGTGAAATTGAATGATACGGAGTACAAACATGAAGAGAAGAGCCATATACTATCTCAACGATAAGTTCACTGATCAGAAATTGAAAAAAACCTTAGTTTTGAGCACACGGCTAAGTCCGACTTCAACCATTGTTTCCAACTCCTCCAGCTCAGCAATGTCCAAGTCTTCAAGATTCTCTCCATTCATCCGACTGTTGTAAGCAGTTCAATTTCAGCAGACATACGACAAACCAGAAATTTATATCTTAATTAGAAGTTAATATAACTCATCGATACCTCAGCAGGTGGCTCTTGTCTGCGAGTTCCTTGCTCAGTCGAATGCGGTTTTCATTCTCCAACTAAAATGAGACATTCAACCATCATTCAATTATCTTATCTGTCAATGAACCTTATGCACATCAGGCCCAAAAATGACAGAAATACTACTTAAAAAACAACTCCAGAAAAGAAACTGGAGCTACTTAAACATATTGGAACAGGCATGTAACCCAAATTTGATCTCTATCAAGCGAGCATATCTAAATTTTGTACCCAACAAAATCTATTTTTCAAGAAATTGAACATGAATAATCGATAGGCGCAAAGGGGCAATAGATAACTTCCATAATATAAACCATGACCAAAAAGAGAAGGAAGAACAACGAAAACTTGCTTACATAGAGGTCTACAATGACACAATTTTAGATACAAACATAAAAGTAACATCATAAATTTTGTTAACATAAACAAGGTACTCAGCATGCTACTCAACTGTAAACTACTCGAGCACCAAAACAGAATCACCGAACATCTCCACATTTCCAATTCCCAGAGTCTCATATCGTTTAGGATACGTAAGTTAAAGTTGTTTAATAACTAGAAATCACATCGATCTATTAGGTAAAAAGCCATCAAAACACCATTTCCTTTAGTGTTAAAGAAATTCATAACACCTTGATACATTCTTAACAACTATGATGCACGGATATGGACACGGACACGACACGGCACGGGGATTCAAGAAAATCTCCAAAACTAGAATAGAGATACAAATTGGACACAGCAATTAAGATCATAACATAAATACTAATAGTACTGATAAAATACATTGATTCAATAAAACTTGAGTTTGCCATCCCAAAAACTTGGAACCAAGTTGAATAAACCAGAGAGAGCCCGAGATCTTCTTGAAAATGGGGAAGCAGCCCCTTTCTACATGCTATCTGATCGCAACCAGGTTCTGGCCCGTTCTTGGAGCAGTGGAGAAGAAATAGTGACTGCTTTAAAAAAATCCCAAAATTACACTTTGAAACCAATAAATTTTAATTTTACCCCCCAAAACTTTTAAAATACCAAAATTTGACCCATCCTTGATCGTGTCTTGACCATGTCCTCAATCGTTTCCTAGGAGTGTCCAGCCGTATCCGACGGTCAAAGTCAACAGACACAGCCAAGATATATGTCTGAGCCGTGTCCAAGGCGTGTTATGTCCGTATGCGTGTCGGACACAGCAAATTCCCAAAAACGCCGTATCCATGCATCATAGCTTACCAATCATTCCATATTTATCCAAACACTGATGACCAACCACAAGATGAAGGAGGGCTATTGACGTAACTAGGAAATGTTCTAGGTACTGATTCTCCTTTCGATGATTAGTTTATATAACTTCTATACTTTCAAATTTAGTTCAGGAAATGATCAAGAGCAAAAAGGAAACATCCTTTGCTCACAAGCATATAACGCTAAGCAGAGCTTCTAAGACTCCCAAGTTTTTCTCCTCCGTCCGAACACAAGGTAATATTAATCAACTCTATGAGGCCTTGTGAAAAGATAATCAACTATATTAAAAGATAAAGTAACTGATTGACCATCAATCAAATTCTTATTCTCTCTCAAATTCACAATAGAACTTGGACTTCGCCCTATGGAAATTAACCCAAATGGCTAACCCTGCTACATGCATACACATACAAGTCCCTACTAACACGTACGCAAAGTTGGTGCTTTTCTTTTTGATTTATGTGGAAACAGATCTATCAAATGCTACAAAAACACATTCTGAAGCTCCAAAACTATTAAGAAAAAGAAAAGAGCAGGAAGAAAAAAGGAAAATCATTCAACTGAATTAACCTGTTGGTCCAATTTTTCAGCATCGCTCTTGTGCGCATTGTACCTCGCTATCACATCACTGGTACTTCCAACAATGAAAAGAAGAATCATCAGTTAATTAACACATGCAAGCTTGATTACTGTAAGTTAAAGCCATAAAAAAATCAAATAAATATAGCCAGTACATTGCGGCGGCGAAATTGGCACATAAACTACACCCAAGAACGCATAAATACGGAATTTCAAATTCGTACTCAGTAACCAATAGTAAAGCCAAAAAGAGTTGGGTGGAGATGGGTCTCAAGCGAACCAAACATAGCTACATGCAGAATTGCATAGTCCCACGTAGAAACAAGAAGCTTGGTGCACATCACCAAGATCCTTACGATCAACTAAAGGTGCTTTAAGAAAGCTTCTGCGAGAATGTGGGAACAAGGGGAACCATATGTTCAACCACAATCGCAAGGGACATGCAAAAATTATCAATAGCCTTGGATATAAACTCTCTGGCGTTATCCAATCTTCTAGACTTCAATGGATAACCGGGTTGGGGGGGAGAGCGCTGGGGGGTGATTATATGTGACCAGCGAGTCAGTGCTTCAACCAAAACCATAAAATCTTTAAATGGTCCACGTAGTGGTTGGATTTGTCCACAAGCTTGCCCTTAAATCCACTGCAGAAGAGAAGATGCCATTAAGTATCTTTGCAGGGTAAGGTAGAGTATACAATGTTCCCAACGAGCATGCTTGGCATAGTGTATTTAAATACACAAGATCTTTATTAACACGGGGATGCCCGTTGAGGATACGACGCATCACATCTTGACCAAGATGTCTCAAACAAACGGTTGTGCGAAATCAAATAAGTGCTCGAGTTGACTAGCTTCATACTAACTACATGGTGCGCCTCAATCAAGCAAATAGTTATGCGATATGATTATATTTTATTTACATGTATGACTGAGGCTCATAGAACTAGTGTAACAGATATTAATGGAAAGTTTGCTCCAGTAATAAGAGCGGAAACTGTACAACTTTCTCCCTCGTTGACAGAACACACTTTACATATTCCTTCTTTGTCCAATCATCTATTATCTGTCGAACAAATTACAAAGCAGTTGGATTCTATAGTACTAATGTATTACAATTTCTTGAGGATATTCGAATTGGGCATGGTTTTAAGAGAGAGGGAGTATATTATGTGGATGACATTACTCCTCGTAAAGTTCTTGGTATTCTAGGAGCAGGAGCAGTAGACGAACAGACAGGGAAGATTTAGTTATGGCATTGCTGTTTTGGTCATGGTTCTTTTGGTTATTTGCGTAAATTACTACCCTCGTGATTTGAGGGCGTTAGAGAGTCAAGAATTCAGATGTGAACCCTGTATATTAGTTGAGAGTCATTGTGTTCCGTACCCATTGAGCTTTAATAAAAGAAGTATTACTATTGCTATGTGATGGTTTGTTATTTTTGTTGATGATTGTTCTCGAATGACTTAGGTTTATATGATGCAGAATAAATGAGATGTGGGATCTATCTTTTAGATGTTTCACCAAGTGATCAGGAATTCCTTTGAAGATTTTTCGATCAAATAATGGTGGTGAATATATAAGTTTAGAATTGGCATCCTATTTCCAAGCACATGAGATTACTCATGAGACGATATGTCCCCAAGCACCAGAACAAAATGGTATAGCAAAGAGAAAAAATCAGCATCTTCTAGAAACAGCCAGGGCTTTAGCATTTGAAGCACATGTCCCGAAGAGTTATAGGGTATATGCAATAACATCTGCATTATATGATCAATAGGCTACCTTCCAAGTTTCTAAATTTTCAAACTCCAATTTAAGTGTTGGGCACCTCCATAAGTATATGACAATTCCGTCTTCACTAAGTCTTATTCCACGAGGTTTGGGGTGTGTAGCTTATGTGCACCTCCATAAGTATCAACGAAGTAAGTTGGATCCATGTGCACTTAAGTGGGTACTCACCCCATCAAAAAGGCTATAAGTGTTATCACCCACCTACGTTGGAGACCTTGGTTGGATGAATTGCAGTTCTGGAGAAGCATCAAATGACGACAATGCACTGCTGGATGGCAGACTATATGAGATTTAAGTGTCTCGATGAATCACATTGAAAAAAAAATGGTGGGCCATAAGTCCGAAGGTATGGAGGATGTGTTGGATGATGTGGCTATGGAAGGAGAAGACCTAACCCACAATTGAATAATGATGTACGTGATGCAAATCGGACCAAAACTGCATCAATTCCGCAATCAACATCGATTGAAGGCAATAATTCCCCCTCTAACACCACGCCATCAGTACAATCTCCCGAAAACCATATCCATGAGGTAAGCAATGTTGAAGATAATGCATTAGTGAATTCTAATTATTCATTTAGACAATATAAATTGCCAGAAAAACGTAACCATGGAGTACCTGCAGCAACATATACTCCTACATGGAAAGGGCCAAAGTATCCAATTGCGAATTCTGTGAGATCCAAAAAAGTTGTCTAGTGTTGTTAAGATGTTTGTGAATCAAATGGCGGAAGTTAATATACATTAGGGGTGGGCACGGGACGGGATGGGACGGGCACGGGACGGGATGGGACGGGATGACCTTCATCCCGTCCCGGTCCCGATTATTTGAAATGGGACGGAACGGGACGGGATAAACGTTTTTAAGAATTAGTCCCGTCCCGTCCCGTCCCGAATTTAATCGGGACGGGACGGGATTATCCTATAAAAATTTTATCAACTTCAAACTAAACAAGCTAACACAAATATGATAAATCAAAATCTATCTAAATATGCTAAGAGCACTTCACCAAAAGAAACCAAAAACAGATTATTACACAAATAAAAGACTGGGCATCGACCGTTTTTGTAAAATTCACTAAAATTCAACCCCTCATTAGATGGAGTCGAAAATTTGCAGATCATAAGTAAACATGTGAAACTGACTCTTTCCAAAATCTCAAGTAAAACGGAGTTCAAATGGTATGTACACCCAAATAAACCAAAAACAGATTATTACACAAATAAAAAACTGGGCGTCGACCATTTTTGTAAAATTCACCAAAATTCAACCCCTCATGAGATGGAGTCGAAAATTTGCAGATCATAAGTAAACATGTGAAACTGACTCCTTCCGAAATCTCAAGTTAAACAAAGTTCAAATGATATGTTCACCAAAAGAAACCAAAAACAGATTATTACACAAATAAAAAACTGGGCGTCGACCGTTTTTGTAAAATTCATCAAAATTCAACCCCTCATGAGATGGAGTCGAAAATTTGTAGATCATAAGTAAACATGTGAAATTGACTCCTTCCAAAATCTCAAGTAAAACGGAGTTCAAATGATATGTACAATCTTACATGTGATGAGGTATATATTTTTTTAGTATACACTTATTTTTGAGCCAATAAAATGGTGACACTTAAGGGGTTTTTATTATTTATTTAATACTATGCATATTATACGGGACGGGACGGGATTTCGGGATAGAAATTTCTCATCCCGTCCCGAAAAAATTAAATCGGGACGGGACGGGACGTGATAAGCTAATTTTGAAATTAATCCCAAACGGGACGGGAATTCGGGATATTTTGCCCACCCCTAATATACATGATAAAGTTGACAAACCACTAAAAGAGCATAAATGGGCAAAGGCCATGATTGAAGAGATAGATATGCTCTAAAAAGAATGGCACATGGGAGCTAGTGCCGTTGCCTAATCGCAAACGACGTGTTGAATGTCAGTGGATTTTCACCGTAAAACACATGGCAAATAGCACCATTGATAGATATAAGGCAAAATAGCAGCGAGGAGATTTACCCAAACTTGGGATTGATTATGAGGAGACATTTGCTTTTGTAGCTAGATACAATACCATTTGAGTTTTGGTGTCTTTGGCGACGAGCCCTCATTGCCCACTTCAGCAGTTTCATGTAATAAATGCTTTCATACATGGGGATCTCGACTAGAAAGTATGAGTTTACCACCAGGACATGAGGTAGCGAGTAAATCTGATTGTGTGTGAAGGTCAAGAAGGCGTTATATGGACTTAAAGAGTCGTCAAAAGCGTGGTTGGCATGTTTACACATGCTATCAAAAAATATGGATATAGGCAATGCAACTCTCACCATACTCTATTTTTTAAGCGGAATGGTGAAAAGGTGACCCAACTAATTATATATGTTGTTGATATGATTATCATGGGCGATGACGTTATGGAGATTTAAGAGTTAGAAAAATGCTAAGCTAGAGATGAAAGACTTACGAGGTTTGCAATACTTCCTCAAAATTGAGGTGGCAAGATCTAAGAGTGGTATGTTTTGATCACAAGGAAAGTATGTATTAGATTTATTGTCTAAAACAGGAACGTTGGGGTGCAAGCTTGCAGAAAATCCCTATCATAGAGAATCATCGCTTGGTAATTATCCGTATCAAGAACCAACCAATAGAGAGAGAGAGATCAGAGGTAGGTGAGAAAGCTAATCTACTTATTACATACCCATCCTAATATTGCCTATGCGATAAGTGTTAGTCAATTCATGCATAATCCAAGTGAGAAGCATGTGGAAGCAATTAGCAAATTTGAAGTCTGCGCCAAGAAAGGGCATGTTGTTTATGAAACATGGGAATTTGAGTATTCATGAGTATACTGAGGCATATTGAGCTGGAAATATAACTGAAGAGATCTTCTTCAGGTTACTTTAGATTTGTAGGAGACAACTTGGTAACTTGAAGGAGTAAGAAGCACAATGTCGTGTCCCGATCTGGAGCTGAGTCCGAGTATAGAACAATGTCTCATGGAATATGTGAGTTATTATAGTTGAAGATGTTCATGAACGAGAATGTATTTGAGCCTCAAGAACCTAAGAAACTATTCTATGACAATCAAGCAGCAATGGAGATTGCTAACAATCCAATCCAACATGATCGAACAAAACATGTGGAGATTGATACACTTTATGAAGAGAAATTGGAGGACAAGATTATTACGATTCCATTCGTGACGAGAGAAGAACTAGCGAATATGTCAACATAGGAGAGAAGAACAATTAGCGAATATGTCAACACAGGTGTCAGGTAAAGTGTTCTATGACTTACTGAACAAGTTTCTGCAGAGATTAACACATGCAGCATCAGATAAGTGTTCTATGACACACGACAAGTTGGACATAGATGACATCTATGCACCTTCTACTATTCCTCAAGCCCGGTAGTTAGTTAACCATAGGCATATTTCAATTAAGGCTTTTTTGTACCAGAGGTCTCTGTGCTGTGTCACTTGTCAAGCTTTAGTCCTTGTGCTCTAGTGTGTCTCACCAGGATATCCCATCTCCCTGTGCTCTGCTAGGTGGTTCTTGAGTTTGAAGGATTTTGAATTTATTCCCTAGTTAGTTTAGTTGGGTGTATAGTTTATTCTCCTACTTGGTCTAGTTGGTCTAGATTTAGTTGGGTTTAGATAGACTGTCACTTTGAGCAGAAAAAAATGCTTTGTTGCTATTGTGCTAACATATCATCCGCATTTTGTCACCCAAAAAAAAAGTCAAAATAGTCTGCAAATAGGAGATAATAGCTTAGTGAAAATCATCAAAACCATTCATTTGCTGACCAGTCTAAGCAATCATCAGTAGATAAAGAATGTATATTTTCTTATGCAGTGTACTAGTGGGACCCGGGCCCGTATTTCTAGTTCTGTTGCAAACAATTTTTTGAATTATTCTATCTTTGACACAACCAAAAAAAAAAAACAATTTTTGAATTAAATAAAAATGAAGGACGTCTTTATTTGAGTCTTATTCCACAATTAACCTTTGCTAGCTCCACCACACATTGCCCTACCTGAAGCATGGCATATCCGTGCTGAAGTCCTTGAAGGTTTCTATCATCAATTCCCAGGTTAATTAATTATCATCAAATTTAAGTTGCGATTTTATGATGAGGCTGAGTTAGGGTTACCTGGAGCTGGAGTAGTCAAAGACCTTCCCTTTAGCAGAAAATACGACAACTGCCACCTCGGATTCACACAGCACCGACAGCTCTCTAGCTTTCTTGAACAGCCCTTTCCTCCTCTTGGAGAAGGTCACCTGCCTTGCCAGCAGGTTGTCAATTTTCTTGATCTTAACCTTCTCCCTCGGCATATCCCTTCATTTTTCAAAATTAAACAAAATAAAAAATCGAATTCGAAATTAACCACTTCCCACATACTATCAAGATTTTTGCCAAATTTTTTTCCACCATAAAAAAGAAAATTTCTGCCGATTTTGAAGGTCACTGAGAACAGCCCATCGCAACCCAGATCTAAAATCATCACCAAATAAAACAAACAAAGCCCAGAGAAAGTAAACCCACAAAACGTCAGCGATCTTCTAAAATTAATTAGTTGGTCTTCTGTTTACCTTCTTTGGGAAATTCCAGGGTCTGAAGTTGTGACCAGAAGTAGATTTGAGAGCGGTGCCCCTTTTTTTGGAAAGAAAAAAAGGTACCGAATTGGTGCCTGCTCAATAAAGGAAAGGCCACAGCAAGCAAATTTTCCTTTTAGGGTAATGCATCACAAGGAACTGACGTTTCTAGTAGAATCCTTTTGGGAAGTTAAAGGGTAAGAATGGACGGTGGCAGATGCGTTTCACGAGGGTGAGTGCGATCTACGTCATTGGTTTTTTTAGGTAGCGGTAAAAATGTGGGGTCTTCCACAATTATAATTAGTGTCGGTTTAGTTACTATTTACGGGCCGGGGATGGTTTTCACCGTATAGGGGTCATGCGGGTGACTATTTTATTTTTGGGTCAAAATCATGGGGGCTGATGTGTCGACCAACCGTGGGCCTCGTGGCTGTGTTGAGATTCCTTTATCGAGACACGTATAATGAAAATTAGAAAATTGTTCAAGGTGGGATGAATCATTGCAGGAAAAAAGACAAGGGAATGGATAGAGACCATGGGACGAGGTTGGAGAAGAAGAGAACGAAATGAAACGAGATTAGAGAAGAAAAAGAAATTCACCGGAACCACTTGCCTATCCTCTTCTTTGCCTATCATATTTCTTCATTATCTTTTGGAAGAGTTAAAAAGGCGAAGATAATAGATCAAATAGATAACTATTATAATAAAATTACTACTTTTAATTATAATTTATTTATGTTTTTTTTGTTGAATATGCACTATAATTAAAAATTCAAGTTAAGTATTTTATAAGGGTTATGTGCAAATAGTCATATGAAAATTAAAGTATTATCAAAATATGTATCTCATTTTATTTCTTATCAAATTATCATAAACTTATCATTTAGTTCCAAATTCTACAACAACTAGGAGAGGACCACTGCATGTATGACAATGGCCTTTTATTGAAAAAAAAATAAAAATAATTACATTTTGATAGGTGCCTCTTTATGGTTTAAAACCCACGCCCTTATACTTGATGGGGAGGGAATAAACCACTCCCACTTGCTCGCAACTTCTATATTATTTGAGAACCTTAAATATTTATAGTGTTTTGACTAGGCTGGAATCAGGCCGGGCCGGATCGGGTTTTGGGTAAGTTTGAAAAAAGTCCGTTAGAGGTTGGGCTCTCAGTTTTCAGGCCCCTTAGAGGGCCCAACTTGATCGGGTCGGGTCGGGTTTTCCTATCTTCTGGTTCGGGCTAGGCTCGGATATGGTCGAGCTAAGCTCGAATTTTCCAAATATGCAGCAAATCAAAGTCAACAGCTGGGAAGTAGGGACATGGGCTCATCGGCTGAAGCGTCGACGCTGCATCGCTCATCGACGTGGTCCCTTGGCTACGTCTCTCATCGCTCGTCGATGGCTGCCTCGCTTCGCTAGTCAATTGGCTGTGTCTTGTCGCTCGTCGCTCGTGGCTCAACGTCGACGACGAGACTATCTGGAAGCGGATCGATGTTGGTTTCGATGGCAGAGGAGGAAGGTGGCGGACCGATGGAAGAGGAAGGCGATGACAACAAAGGAGGAGGAGGCGACGACTCGATTTCCCCAGGTGTACTCACAGCCGTCCGATTGTAGTAGTTCACGATTCCTTTCATGTTACATATTCATGAGTCGAAATAGTTGATTGTGCAATATTTGTCTACCCATGTTCATGCATTCTTGTAGACGGGGTTGAGTTTAGAAGTCATTGACTTCAATTCAGTTGCACAGCTGCATAGCTTACTACAATGACACAATTTCTGGAAAATTTTCTGAAGTTCTTTAGCTCTCTGGAAATGTGTCAATGATTGGTCATATATCATCGCAACATTCATTCAATTATCATGCGGACTAGGAATACTTATGTATTGTCTAGGAAGTGTTTGACCAAACGTAGATCCATTTGATAAGAAGTCAAGGGAAAACGTCCGCACAAGGAAAGAGTGCATATCTAGTTTGATACAATTAGATATTGAGCTTGTGTGAATTTTTGTATTGGGCATTTTCTGTCATTTCTTAGTGGAAGACCGGTCTTTTGATAGAGACCCGATTTTTTAACCCCATGTTGGATTTTTTCGGGTACTAAAACCTTGTGTCCATCTCTTTCCATTGTTAAACACTTGCTTAGTTACAATTAGACTTATTTACTCACAAACAATCAATGATATGAAAACTGGACAAATTGCGTGACTGATCATCTAAACTGTTGCATTAGAACGTTGGATTGAATAAGTTATAGTTGTGGATAGCTCGCAGTATTCAACCTTCACTGAGTCTGTTGGGAACCTAAGTTGGGATAGTGTCTGAATGTGTTTGAAGAATTCATGAGCATCTACGCAATTGTTAAGACATTCATTGCATAGTAACCAAATAGATTAAACTCTATTCAGTTAAATTCAACTGTTTTCAAGTGTCAGGTTCATTATTTCATATGATTGGTCATCTGTGTGATTTATTTGTGCTGATTGGTTGATTTAAAGTGAATTGGTAAAAGTTACCCCCTCATTGCTACATTCAGTTGTTATTCTTGCTACATTTGCACAATTTTATATAAAAGCAAGATGGGATGAAGGAAAAGGCAGGGAGTACGGAGGTTACAGTGTGGTGTTTGAGCGGTGGTTTGTGGATTTGCAAGATGAGGAAGGCAAACGAAAGGAGAGAGAGAGAGAGAGAGAGAGAGAGAGAGAGAGATTTATTCTATGGTCCAAAAGGTCGTTAATCCGTTATTCTATGGTCTAAGAGGTCGTTAATCCTAATTCAATTTCTAACTGTTGAGATCCACCTAATGGTATTAATACCATAAATATTAATTTTGATTGTTCAGTTCTTCCTATGCTCTCTCAGATTTTGTCTTGAGATGGGGAATCCATTAATTGCAGACTCTCTACCTTTAGAAATCACATCTCTGCCTTTAGAATTTACATTTGTGTTGCAGGGTAAAGCTTATGCATTAATGCAAAGCTTCAATGTACGCGGTTCGATTACGTACAAATCAAGCTTCTATCGAAAGAAATCCAAAGTTCATTTGAAATAAAATATGTAGGATTCGAAACAAAAGTGTTGTAGAAATTGTTCTAACGTAGAATTGCAGCTTGTATTTACAATACCATCAAATTTGAAACCCAATCACACAAGTTACTCCATACAGTGAATGTCAGACTACATATGGCTAGTTGTTTCAAATATGTCTGGTTGTTTCAAATACAACACACAATTACTTTCCCAGTAATTTGCTCCAATTTGTTTGAAGTTATTGTCTGCTTAAGTAAAACAACCACTCATACATTACAACAATGCCACGGTTTTATTTTCTAATATTGGAGCTCATACACTCCATCCGTGACTTCAGGGGAGCCTGACATTTAGATAAAACAAAACAAAAATTGATTAGCAATTTCCAGAAAAAAGAAAAGAAAAGAAAAGAAAAGAAATAAAATAAAATACAGTTAACCAAAAAAAGGCAAAACAAGGCCAGACATGTAACAGCAAAAGGCCAAAACGCTGTACATTTCTGTGCTTGGTACAATATGGATGGAAAAGTCAACAAAACTTTCTTTTATTGTCTGGCTAAGATTAAAGTGAAACAAGAAATTACGAAAATGGAAGTGAAAGAAAAAAACAAATTTCATGGACGAAAATGAAATACCCTGTACATTAAAGGACTATTAATGCAATTTGGCCAAACTTGAATCAAACCGACTGCAAAGTAACAGTAGTAGATATTTTTTTTTTTTTTGGTCTGAGCAATAACAGTAGTAGATATTTAGTCCGTCCTCAATTTACATGACTCCCCACAACACAACGAAAAGCAAAAGCCAAAAGCAGAGGAAAAAGCAGAAGCAGAGATAAACTCCACTGACCCCAGTTTGAGAGACAAGTCACCGACGGAGGCGTCGTCATCCATAGAAGCAACGCTGTCGCAGCAGGTGATGTTTGTGGTGGATTCCGACGACATGCCGTCTTCAAAATCATGATTGGTGATCAAGTTATGATCAGGCTCCAGAAGCCCAGGTCTATTTCTCAAGTTGGATAACAGCACCATCTGCCATATATGCAATAAAAATTCAGAAAAAGAACATCACCCAACTTCAATTAGTTAACTAACTAAGATTGACTTATATTGTTGTCGGATGTCAGTGTTTCTATTCGGCTTTAAATCGGAGGAGAAATTAAAAACAAGGGTTGTATATGGTGGTTGTAGTGGCTTACCTTCTGCCCCAAGAGGAGGTTGGTTTCTACCAGCTCAGCTCCCTGCAGATTTAGTCAGAAGTGCATCATTGGAAGAACACACCAAGCCCAAAATTGGATAATGATTATTAATTAGTTAATTAAATCTGTATTTATATTTGCTTATTCTTCAAAGTCGTGATTTATAAATCATGTATGCATGTGTAACGATCACAAACCTTTCTTTCAAGTGCGAAAATCTCATTGGTAATCTTTTCCTCCTGAAAGGAATGAGAAATTTGCAGTTATGTTTGGTTCGCAGAAAATAACCCAAGTAAAGAATAAATCTGTATGTAACTTTGTACTACCTCAGGCTTTTCAGAATCCTATCATCAGTACAGTTGAGGCTCACTTATATAAAAGCCCTACTGGTGAAGAGAAGGTGCGGCACATAAGCGAGTCTCGATGATACACACTAGTCTATAGAGCGTAAGCTGAATTAAATAGAAGAGAGACCTTAGTTTTGAGCACACGGCTCAGTCCAGCTTCAATCGTGTTTTCCAGCTCCTGCAGTTCATCCAGGGCCAAGTCTGCAAGATCCTCTCCACTCAGGTGCCTGTTGGAAGCAGTCCAATTTCAGCAGACACATGACAATTAACAGCCAGTTTATATCTTAACTACAAGTTAATATAATCTTTTTATACCTCAGCTCCCGGCTCTTGTCTGCGATTTCCCTAGCCAACCTGAGGCAGATTTCGTTCTCCAGCTATAACGAGACAGAACGATTTAATTATCTGATCTGTCCACATGAGAAGCTTATGAAACAACCAACAACTACAACAACGACCTAATTGTACCCAACAAACACAACATTCTTCTCCAGAAACGGAAAATGCAAAGGCCAGAAAGAACTTGTACCTAATCAGACTGAGCTTCTAACAGGTTCCATCAGACATGCAACAAGGGGCAATGAAAAATTTCTATGAAATAATAAACATAATGAAGACCAATGAAAATTAGCTCAAGAGTAAATAGAGGTCTACAACGACAGAGTTCAACACATGAACACTATGATAACACTGAAACCATCGGTAGAAGCTGTCATTAGAAAACTACTGAATCAATATCCTCAGGCGATCATCAAATCTTCTCTATTGACTTCAGCCAACTACTTGAGCACCAAAACAGAATTAACCTGTATTTCAACATTTGAAATTCCCAGACTCCCATTCCATTAGCGTCTGAGGGTCTATTATGAAGTTACTAACGAGAACTTCATTCCTGAAAGGTGAACTGAAAGAAAAGGTTTTATCTTGTTCGCCATCAAAGCTCCATTTCTACAATATTAAAAAATCCTACCAATCATTTAATTCCGATCCAATGCTGACCAACCAGAGAGTCAAATAGGATTACTTGAGATGATAACAGGCCACTTACTGATCCTCTATTCGATAATCAGTTTACATAGCCTGTACTTTTACAGATCAGTTCTGGATATGATAAACACCAAAGAGGAAGAAATACAGTGGACTGATCCTCGAGAAGCGTAAGGCTAAGCAGAGCTTCTGTGTTCACAAAAACTTTAGTTTTCAAGCTTTAGGACCCTACTTAACTAGTGAACATATGGATTCTCTAAAGTCATTATTCTGAACCAGCAAACTTCCATTAGACCACCCTTTCCGAGGCTATATCTGAAGTCTTAAGAAATTAATGGTTCTTCAGGTCAATGCATATATTGATAATGCCTAAGCTGAATACAGAGGATTACGGTAGTGAATAATGTCCGTCATTACAACTTTTGACAGAACGTAAAGATCAGTGCAAATTAGGAGGACAAAAAACACAATGTACCTACTCGACCAAACACGAAAGTTCATCCATTAAAGCACTTTCATGTTTGGTTACCCTACCTACAAAATTACTAAACATCAGCTTAATAAGAATCATAGCACAAAACAATGACAAACATATTACAATGTTCCATTCCCCAGCCAAAGAACAATAAAGCTACAGCCTCAGTAGTCAACCCCAATCTTAGCTTGGTTCCACTCTCTTATTAGTGCTGAAATATTTTCATTTAGTCATGCATATCTACACAAAATATTTTCTACCGGATCAGACTGAAATTACAGATTGACAGGATCTACCAGATACACATCATGGCGCAATGAAAAAACTTCATTAAGTTATACCAGGGCCACAGAGAGAATGAAGACCAACACAAACTAGCTTGATGAGCGCAATAGTAACACCACAAACTTTGATAAGACATCTGGACTCATACTGTAATAGGAGATATCATCACAAAACAACATAATCAACAGAATCGCCCAACATTTCAACATCTGAAATTCCCAAAATCCGATTTCCGTTAGCAGCTGCGGGTCAATTATGAACTTACTACAGCTAGAATTTCATTCCTGAAAGGTTGTTGAAGTCCAACTAACTGAGAGAAAATAGGTTTTATATAGGTTGTGTCATGACTACGAATTGATCTATTAGTTAAAATATCATCAAAACTCGGTTTCTAAAGTACTAAAGACATTCATAAAACTTCAATACATCCTACCAATCATTCATGCTTAGGAGATGATCAGAAAACAACATAATCAACAGAATCGCCCAACATTTGAACATTTAAAAAGCCCAGAATCTGATTTTCGTTAGCAGCTGCGGGTCAACTATGAACTTACTACAGCTAGAACTTCATTCCTGAAAGTACGTTGAAGTCCAATTAACTGGAAGAGAATATAGGTTTTATCTAGGTTGTGACTACGGATTTATCTATGAGTTAAGAGATCATCAAAACTCGATTTCTATAGTACTATAGTTCGATACATCCTACCAATAATTCATGCGTATCCAAGCATTGATGACCAACCAACCACAACACCAAGTAGGGTTCTTTGAGATGATATGGAAAAGTGAACTTAACAGTCCAATTGGTTTGCAAAACTTGTTCCAAATCTACTCGGGATATGGTAAACACCAAAGAGGGAGCAGTTATTATCAAGAAGCATAACCTAAGGAGAGCTTCTGTCATCACCAATACTTAAGTTTTCTAGCTCTTATTAGAATCCTACTTTAATAGTAAATACATGGAACATTAAAGTCATTATTCTTTTTATTTCCTTAATTCATAATTGATTTTCTTCTTCAGTCATTAATTCTGAATCACCAAACTTTCATCATACCACCCTTTCCGAGGTTGTATGAAGCTTAAGAAATCAACCAAATTCAATTGTTCTCCAAGGCAATGTGGTCAGTACATCCCTAGGTCGTAATGCATATGTTCATGATGCCTAACTCTGCACTGATGATGATCGTATGCATGACAAACACAAACTCCCACAAATCAACCACACATAACAGTTAATCCGTTAAGCCACCTAATTGCCAGTTCAGTAGGCATGAATCTAAGGACATAACACTAACAAGAAAATGACAGTGTTCCTTTAATCAGACAAAGTTTGCTTGATTTCATACTCCACTAATTAGTGATAGGCTGCAGAATAGAATAATTCTTGAATGAAGAAGAAAAGAGTGAAACCAGGAAACTAGTATCCCCTTGGAAGATTGCCAGGATTTATCTATAGCCTCGTGATAGATAAATCACCGGTCATTTCAGAAGTAGGGAATGACTTCCCTAATTTATTTAAAATTACCATTGAAAGCCTAAACAATTTATCAGAGCCTATAGGCAACACAACAAGCAAGAATTTGAGCCTTTTCTTCCCGGAAAGGAACCTTAAACCAACAAAGCAGAGAGTTGGGAAATGGACCAGATTGGCTAGTGCCTACAGATAGTATAAGAGCTAGATAGCAGATAAGTGGGTCGGGCTCAAATCCCACAATGTGAGAAATGGGATAGCCTCATATGTCAAACTGCACCCATCAAATTTTCAACCAAAACTAAAAACTGCCCAAAACATCTCAAAAGCATGTCTCAGAAAAGTTTGATAAATTTTAATTCAGTACATCATACTGTAGAATCAACTTCTAGAATGATGGAAGAGTATACCAATGCATTCGAAATTTGCGGGATTTGAAGGAGGACAATGAGATACTAGTTTTGTTTCTTGCCTTTTCATAGAGGTACCAATTTATAAATGAGTGGCACTTGTTGAAATGTGTAAGAAGTGGGGGTAGTAGTGATATTAGTAATGATACTGGTAAAATGGTAGTAATAGTGAGAGTGGTAGTATTAGTTGAGGTTCGGGATAGAATCTAAGCTAAAAGAGCTAATATTAACATGAAAAGTTAAACATTCTCTCATGCTTCTATACTACTGATTCAAAATATTGAACGCATGTTGGACGCAAAAGAAGCAACATTTGAGGGAAAATCTAACCTAAATCTTAAATGATCATTGTAATAAAGGCGTGCCATAGGAAAGTGGCGCTGGTGGTATAGTATGGCCATATGCATGCTCCTTTTCATTTCTCACAATTTCAGAATTTTCAAAATGATACTATATGCTTAAGAAAAACCCAAACAAGTGAATTGTGATGTCACTTTGAAAATGTTTAGTTTTGCCTAAACAAATTTCCGTTTACTAAAGAATCTCAAGATTAAACTTAAGGATTAGTTGTTTACTAGATTCAAAGGCATACTAAAGGAGGAGGTGTTGATACCATACCCGGAATGCTCGGAATCGGCCACAAGCCATCCTAGACAAAGGCCCATATGCTCACATGACATTCTAGGCAAGGCCCACATGCCATTCCAAGCAAAGCCCACCAAGGCTCCCACAAGCTTCCAAGGAAGGGTAATGTGTGGAACCTACCCACATTGCCCACTAATTACAAGGATGCCCAAATCCTTCTCTATAAATAGCATTCACCTTCACAAGTCAAAGGACTCCAACTTTGGTAGAGATCTCCTTCTTCCCGGGTTGACTTAAGCATCAGAGGGTCTAGGCCGGTACCACACTGGTGCCTTTCGAGTTTACCCTTCTCTCTGTGCAGGTTCCTCGGAGGCGTCTCCCAGAGTCATCTCCCTTTTCCGGACCGGAGCAGTACATCACACATCCTTCCTTCTCCGGACCAGCACCTTCCGGGCCCACCCGGAAGCCAGCATTCGGAGCTAGCCTCTCAGCTCCCCCGAAACATACACACCTATCCGAGCAAGGATCCCTCATTTTCATTGACCGTTGACTCATCACATTTTGAGCATCAACAGGAGGAGGAGGAGGAGAAAGACAAAATTTTAGAGTAGTCATGAAAGAAACTTTTCTTCATGAGTACCATCTTCTATTTTCAACTAAGGAAATTTAATTAATGCAATCTAGGAGAACTCAATGGAAATCAATTCGACTCCTGAATTTCGAATTGAGCGAGATCAATTCTTACTATTTCTTGGTGGATTGTCCGCATTTCTTCTTCCAATGTGCGTCTTCATTTAGTGAATTATCCTAACCAAGTCAATCCTCTCTACTTGTTTTAGTGCCTGTTTGAGGAGTGCTTCTTGCGCTTGTGAAAAATAATTTTGACCCTAAACAGGCACTAGTGTCATTGATATCCTTTTTTGTGAGATGGTGTGGTGATGGTGATGGCCGTGATATAGTAGGTGAGATGCTGCTGGTGGTGTTGCTAGTGGTGCTAGGGTGGAGATTAGTATGGTGGAGTGGTCATGGAGGGTTGTGGGAATGATGCAGATGGTCATGGCAAACATTTTTTTTTATTTAAGAAAATGGTCATGTCAAACATTTTTCTTGTGTGGTAATGAAGGGCAGATAATCAAGGGTACATGGATAGTGGTGAGTTTTAGTGATGACCATTACTTCCATGAAATGAGATTAGGACCTCCAAGCTTTATATTTTGAACATTTGTCTTGTTTATGAATCCAATACAAAATAACTCACTGTAGGAATCTACAGATAACTAACTTGGGTACACATGCACAAGAACTAAAACTTGGAAAACAATGACCAATCAAAGCTGAACAAACAAGAAATATCTGATTGATGATGGTGAATCCATGTTCCAATTCTTCCATCCGCTGCTTGTTACATATGGGCTTCAGTCCACACTAGGGCTTGACCTTGGCCCAAGACTACCCATCTTTTTCACATTCACAGACCACTCTGTCCTACAAATGGACTCATTACTCAACCTGAGAGCTATTTATTTATGGAATTCAGACCAAGTCTCTAACAAGTGCAGAAAGCTAAATGTTTCTATTTTACTTTGTGTTCAAACAATCAGATGTTTCAGATACCACAAAATTACATTTTGATGGTTCAAGAGCAGATGACAGAGTAAATTACATTTAAGTGGAAACAATCAATCTCGCAAAACCACTAGATAATGAAAAGAATATCCAAATTGAACTGATGAGTTACCTGCAGCTCAAGAGCCTGTCGGTCCAATTGTTCGCCATTGCCGTTGTACTCTTTGTACCTCGCAATCACATCCTTGATACTTCACAAAACAGAAAGATGCAATACATAATTGATCAGCACATGCTTGATTAATCTGATTAAATGGCAAGAGCCCAAGAAAGCAACTCGGGTTTGCCGGAAATATTGAAACATATGCAACGCATTGAACAAGGCAAAGGAAACTTCCAATTTAGGGGAGAAAGGGTACCCTTCTTTCGATGGCTTTAATTCAGTGCCAGTTCACAGAGGAGGAAGTGTGGGATCTACTGCTTTACCAAAAACAAAATGTGGGGTCTACTACCTTAATGGACTAAATCATAATGAATTAGGGTTTTAACATTCCTAACTTGCAGCTCCAACGCAGTAGTAAGGGCAGTAGTAAGGGGTTAATAGAGTATTTTAGGAAAGTAATTTGGTTCATTATCCATCTTTGGTAGTAATTAGGGTTTAGGCTTTAGGGTAGTAATTGGAGACTAATGATAGTTATGTTTAAACTACAATTCTTAGTAATATATTGCTTATATAAAACAAAGTAAATGTTATGTGACAGGAAAAATTTGTACTAGAAACTTTAATTTTCACCTTTATGAAACTGTATAATAAGAGTATTTTAGTAATTTAATTAATTTTCATTCCGATTCTGGACAATTAGTAAACCCTTCAATGTGAGTGCTTCACTTCGATTTCTGCTCATTCTGATTCCTGCTCATTCTGATTCCTGTTCACTCCCACTCCTGCTCACTCCAACTTGGAATTAGTAAACGTGTCATAAAGCAAAAGGGGAATTTTTGCGTAAGGCAAAATATTATTCACTTGTAATTTACTATTATTATCCAAACAATTTCCATCCATAGAGGGCAAGGGTGAAAGGTGTTTCTTTGCGTCTAGATAAAGCACTATTCATTTTTTATATTTGCTCATACAATTTTTACCCATGGAGGCTGAGGGTGAAACAAACTCGAGTCTCTATCCGTCCGTTTCCTCTGCCCTCCGTTGCTGTCTCCATCCCTATCTCCCATTGTGAAATTCCAATTCTTTCCCAAATTGTTTGAGACCTTCATTGCTAGGTCAACTTAAACGGCAGCAGATCCTATGTTCCAAAGCCCTATATCCCCCCTATCCCCACCTACGAAATTCTGACACCCATTCAATTACTCAACCCCAATTCAACTTCTTAACCCAAGTTTGATTAATTAACACTTAAAAAAAGGGCTTATTATTTCCACCCACCATTACTCTTTTCCACCCCCCAACATTTTAATTAACAAAAATAAAATTAAATCATTGATAGGGAAATTACAAAAATGGACAAAGTCCTCTTTCTCCTTCCTCCATCCTCCCCGACCTCATCGCCTACACTGTTGCCGCCGTCTACGAAACTACCAACTCGCCGTTGTCCTCGAATTGATCATGATAAAAGTGGCTGAAAAATGCTTTTTAAGAACAATTTGCAATCTATAAATTAAGAGATCAAGAAAGCTCATTTGTAAGGATGCAGGCTGAACTAAATTGATGAAGGCCACCTCACTTGTGGCATTTATTGGAGACAGCCAGCATCTGACTATAGGAGGGGCAGGACGAATGCGATCGGAGCCACATGTCGATGCACGCCATGTGAAAGCCGTGGCCGCATTGCGGTAGTAACCGGATCTCGTCTCCGGCGGCAAACTCATTGTGCGGAGGCGGCGACGAGGGAGGAGTTGTCGCGTTGGTGACGGCGGTTGCTAGGCGGCGAAGCCAGACGTAGCAGGCGATGACAAAAAGGCCAAGGACGCAGACAATAGCATAGAAGACGGTGAGGAGGGCCAAAGCAGAGTCGGAGCCCATGGCGGCGGCAACGAAGGGTGGTTCAAAAATGCGTGTCTTTAGCCTTGACTAGGCTCAAATCACCCTGTCCACCCCGTCTTCTTCTCTACCTTCTGCAAAACTCTATTTCCCATCTTCGCATTCCAGAGGCACATTACCTTCACCAAGAGCATCATGCCTCCCCATCTGACGCGTTCTTGGAGGACTTCCATAGGTTTTTTCGCCAGCAATTAACTCAGGTAATTGGACTTTGAGGTTTCGAGCTTGCCAGCTTGTTTCCGAGGTAGGGTATTTTGAGGTTGGTTACGGAATTCGAGAAATTGAGTGGCAAATGAGGTTTTAGGGTTTTTCTTAATTTGGCGCTTTTGAATGGTTCTTTTTTGGTGATTTCTGGGTTGTAATGACGCACATTTAAGAGAGGAGTGGGGTGGTGGTTCGTAGATGGCTGCGACAGCCTGAGCGATGTGGTCGAGGAGGATGGAGGAAGGGAAAAGAAGATTTTGTCCATTTTCGTAATTTCCACATCAATAATTAAATTTTATTTCTGTTAACTAAAATTGGGGGTGGGAAAAGAGGAATGGTGGGTGGAAATAACAGCTCCCAAAAAATAAAGCCAAATAGATGGAGCTTAAAACCCGATGGCCACCACAACAACTAAATTCCTACGGCTCAACCCAACCCACAACGATAACGCTTCCCTACTCACCTCACGATAGCCAACCTCCATGCTCTCTCTCCCCTTTTCTCTTCATGTCAAGTTGATGGATCCATCATCCATTAACAACCCAAAACACCCAAATATCTAAACCTACAATAAGGCTCAACCTTTTCTTGGAACAAATACTTGGAAACTGAATCTTTGTAGGGAGAATTCAACTCAACGACTTTCAGTTTTCCAAAGAATTTGGGTATTGTAATAACCTTATTGAAATCAATTGAAGTTGAGTTTTCTCATTCAATCAACTACAAACTCCTAAAGTGAATATTAGTTAGAAGCATGGCCTTCCAAGGAATTTGGGTATTATAATAACCTTCTTGAATTCAATTGAAGTTAGGTTTTCTCATTCAATCAACTACAAACTCCTATGGCGAATACAAGTTGGAAGGCTGGTAGTCGGCGATGACCGAACAGATTGTCGCTGGAGGAAGGTGGGTGGTAGGGATGGCAATGGGACGGATTGGGCCCGGGGATGGCTTTCCCATCCCCGAAATTTCGGGTTTCAGGGATACCTAACGGATATTCGGGCCCCCAAAATTTTATTTTTTTTAATTTTTTTTTTCAATAAAATAGTTTTAAAAAATTATCATATTTTGTGAGAAAAATGAAAAACATGCATTAATATTTTATATAACATTTAATCATTTGATCTTATCATTAAAGTTAGAAATTAGACATAACTTTGTACTACAAAATATGAATTAAGTAAAAAAATTTAACATTATACATATTTTTAGTTGATTCAGAGATTACGGGTATGGGGATAGCAGTCCCATCCCGGCCCAAACTGGATCGGACCTTACGGAAATTTTCGGGAATCGGGTAATATCGCCATCCCTAGTGGGCGGTGAGAGTCGGTCATGGTTTTCCATTACTTCTCTTGGCTGTTCACATATTTTAGTTTTAATTAACATTTGGTTCGAGAATGAAGTGGGGTTAAGCAATTGAACATGTGTTAGAATTTTAGAGGTGGGATCAAGGTTCAAAGTTTCGGTTTCGGTTGAAATTTCGGTCGCCAAAATTTATGGAAATTTCGGAAAAAGTTTCGATTTCGATGGAAATTTCGGTAAAAAAAAATAAAAAAGACGAAAAACATGCTAGAACACCTATAAATTAATATCTGGTACTTTCTATAAGCTCTAAAATCAACAAATAATGCAATTTAACACTTAAGCTATGCAACATTGTCCATATGGATTAACTTTTATATACATAAGGGAGAAGAATCCGTGTTTTGAATTCCACTAAGCTGTCAATTAGCACAATATCTTAAATGTTATTGTGGAATACTTAAGGTGAGTCTTATGAAACATACAATAATCATTACATTAACATTACAATATATCATAAGAGTTTTAAGGAATATAATACATCAGAATTACACACACATACTATTCTAATACATAAAACTATTACAATGAGGCTCATGTTTACTTCTTGATATATTATTTTGGAACTGACAATATTGCTCCCATGACATTTGGTAGCAGGCGGAGTGAATGTAATATTCAACATGCATATTGTACGTGTGTATGATAGATGATGAAGGTAGAGAGAAGTAAAACATAATGTAAGAAGTCTATTGTTTGTTTGTTAACTTGATAATTGATGGTGGAGGTGGTAGAGAGAAGCTATGTAAATAAAACATCTTCACCAAAGACTACATCAAAGTTTCACTGAAATTTACCGAAATTTACCGAAATTTCCAACAGATTTCCGAAATTTCACCGAAATCGAAACCGAAATTACCGAAATTTCGCCGAAATTTCGGTTTTTTCTGATGATATTGAGATATACCCCGATTCAAATTTCGGTGCTCAAAAATTACCGAAATTTCGGCCGAAATTTCGGTGTTTCGGCCGAAATTTTGAACCTTGGGTGGGATAGAGGGGGGCATAGGGCTTTGGGACAGAGAATCTGCTACCAACTTAACTGGAACAACCCAAGCTACTCAATTTCAATGTACACGACCCTTCTAATAATGGTGAACCTGTTGCTACCATCTAAGATTTCCATTATTAAACTCCCTCATCTCTTCTTCCTCTACTATGATTGGTTCTTGTCCCAAGTAAGAAACCAAGAAGCATTGTGCACCTATCGAACGAGATTGAGTCATCACTATCGCCACCGCCACCGCCACCGCCACCGCTACCGATCGATCCTAGCACTAAAAAATATGCAGTGGGCATTTAGAGGCAATCTTCGCCCTCGAGCATGCCTGTCAATTGCCCTCCTCACTTTTCACAGGTGGAAACTTGTTTTTACAATTGAAGGGAAAAACCCCTCGCCTCCCAATTATTAGGAAAATTTTGGTTTCCTAAGAGCAGTGGCATCGGGAGGGCAAAACCGATTGTTCTCGCCCAACTTTTGCAGCCGGCATCGCAGCCCAAAAACGAGGGCGATCGACGGGCGAAAACGAGGAAGGCGAGGGCGATTCTCACCAGTGCCCGAACCCGCGGGTGAAGACGACGTCAGCTCCAGGTCCCACCCATGATATCCACAAGACGACGTGTTCAAGGGCAGCTATTGAGAAGCCGACGCGGATGATGACGATGACGACAAAGGTGACGATGACAGCGAAGAAGAGCCCGACCCGGATAGTGAAGAAATGGCGACGGCGACGGCAAAGAAGAGCGCGACCTGAAAGAAGAGGCGACGGCGAGGGCGAAGAAGAGGTGACGGCAACGCAAAGAAGAGCTGGCGAAGGTCGAGTTCATCTGCTCGTGGCAGCCGGTGGACGAAGCCTGCCGGAGCTACTCGTCGGCGACGTGCTAAGACGTTCAATGGCGGCCTCCAAACTCTGGTTTGGAGTGCTGCCGTGTTCGGCGGTGGCTATCGAACCAATATTAGGGGTTGTTTTGTAATTAACTTTTGATTTTGGGATTGTTTTATAATTAACTTTTGTTTTTTTAATTTCAGAAAAGTACCCTAACTTTTTATTTTTTTTTCTAGAAATACCCACAATATTTCCTATAAACACACAAAACAAATATTATTTGGAACATTATTTGACAAAAAAATATGTAAAAAAATGTTGATAGTGTTTCGCCTTCGCCCTCGCCTTCCATGGGTGGCAGCTGTGTAGACAAAGGTGGGAGAGGGTGAAATACTATTCATTGCCGATGGGTGAAAACATCATTTTTCGCCCTCGCCCTTCGGGGTGGCAATGCTCTAAGAGCGTTAGTTGGGCTCGTTAATTACAAAATTTCAAGACAAAGCTATCCGTATAAAAAACTAAAAAATAACGCAATATTTAAGTACTATAAAGAATGATGACAAGGGTGTTTACGGTAATTACTAACAAATCACGATTCCAGTATTACATTGACACAAACACGACAATGAAAACATATACGGAGTTTCCTAATAAACTATATTTTTAGTCCATAAACCAAAAGCTACCAAACAGTTGCTTGGAAGTATAAACAAATGCAGCCAAAAGGCACAAGGGCCCCATTCCCAAACTAAATGTCCGCCGAAATTTCTAAGTTTCAAGCGGAGAATTGAAATATGCAATTAAAAATGTCACGGTGAGTTTGCATGACTTGCAACTATACCAACATGAGAGCATCATTACCAAGTCAAGTGGGCCTAAAAGCCCGACTAAAGTTCCTCTCACTTCAACTCGGTCAACTTGCTTGGCCACGCCTTTGCAATCCTCAATTTTTCAAAAATTCAAAGAACTAAGCAAAAAGGATCGCAACTTTCACAGTCAATTCGTGAAAGTTGATATGAGTTATGCTTGTTGACTTCAATTAAGCAAGGTGATAGTTGTTGACTGACTATGATAAAAAATTTATTCGGATATTAGAAATCAATCGCTGCCATTTTATTCACAATTTCATTTAGAATATTGGTGGTCTTTTTAACATATTGACAAAACATATTTGTTTTTGGTTCTGCTATTAAAGTTTATTATATTCATTTCAAAAATTTTCAATTACCCGAAATGAAAGCATGACATTATATAAACAATAATACTATTGGCACCAAGTATTTTACTAAATTTTAGATACCAAGATATGTTGCAAGTACCACCTCATCATTTTAATATATGTAATAATTTATTTTAAATTAAAAACACCCATTAATCATCAACAAATAGAAAAGGAAAAAGAGAACTTTCCACCCTCGTCATTCTCCACCAAGAGCTTAGGAATGGCAGAAAACTAGGGGTGGGAATAACCGGCCCAAAACCCGGAGCCCGGCCCGAGCCCGAGCCGAAAAATCCTATTGGGCCGGTCTTTTTTTCTAAGCCCGGCCCGAATGGTAAAAAGCCCAACCCGGCCCGAAGAAATCGGGCTTAAATTCGGGCCCAGAGTTTCAAAACCCGGCCCGGCCCGAAATAACCCGAATAGTAATATTTTAATAGGTTATACAGATGTCAAGTGTTAATTGGCTGAAAAAAAGTTGCATCTTTGTTACAATATAACCCAAAACACCATATAACTACTACAATCAGACGGATGTGATCAACCCTAAGGAATCCGACGGCTGTGAGGACACCTGGGGAAATCAGAGTCGTCGCCTCCTCCTCCATTGTCGTCGCCGCCTTCCTCTTCCATCGATCCGCCGCCTTCCTCCTCTGCCATCGAAACCAACATCGATGCACTTCCAAGAGTCTCGTCGTCGACTTTGAGCCACGACGTTGAGCCTCCTCCTCCATTGTCGCAGACGAGACACAGCCGATTGACCAGCGAAGCGAGGCAGCCATCGACGAGTGACGAAAGACGTAGCCGAGGGACCACTCCGAGCGACGCAGCCTCTTCCGTCGATGAGCGACGCAACCGCTGACTCTTCTGCCGACGAGCCCACGTCGCCGCTTCCCAGCTTTTGGCCGCCGAGACGGAGGCAGACAGTTGTGGAAAGGAATTTGCGATGGAGGTGGGGGAGGAAAGCGGTGGGTTCGTGAAGGACTCCTTTCTACTTAAACTTTACGTTTTTGCGCCTAATTAATTGGTGTTTTTAATTTGCAAAATATTATAATATGCACTAATAAAATGAATAAAATGAGGTGACACTTGCCACATGTGTTGGTATTCAAAACTTGATAAAATACTTGATACCAATAGTGTTATTATTATACAAATTATTACTCCATTATTAACATCTATGCATTTCATTCTCACCGTCCCTGTGAACTACTTCCTCTCTCATGCACATCATATTAAAGTACGTAGCTTTACTTTTTTCCCTACAAGTATACTTTTTTTTTTTTTTTTTTACCAAAAGCCCTACTAGTATGCTAACTTTCCTTCAATATTTGAAATGCAAAAAAAAAAAAAAAAAAAAAAAACCAAACAAACAAACAGACAAACCAACTAACTAACTAACTAACTGTATGAGCATGGCTAGTTCTCCACCACCCAATGCCTACTTGACGCATGGCATATCTCTGCTGACGTCCTCCAAGGCTTCTATGATCAACCTTCACTTTATTCCTCCTAGTATGAAAACTCCAAACCAATATGTATATAACATTTGCAATTTCTAGTCGTTCGTAAAATCGTGAATACATTATTAATCAACAATTGCTAAGAAGTTCACAGTTTAGGAGGCATCGAATTAGAGGACGGTCGTTCTAACCAAACCTACTACCATATGATGAACTCCATGTTAACCTATCATTTTATGTTACAAGATTACGAATTCCAACTTTCTATACAAGTGAATTCTCCTTTAAATGCATAAGCTAGCTTCACAGTTCAACAATAATACGATATACTTACAATAACACAGGTTGAATACATTAGCAAGCTAGGAATGCATGATTTCATGTAGTTTTTTCAGTGAACAACATCATAGGCTTTTATCAACTTTTGGCCTATCTTACAATAAACAAGGCAGTCTTTGTTTGTGCACGGAATTGGTTCATCAAAACCATATACGGATGAATTTCAACAAATTAGGTTAGGGAATTTTTGACCCAGTTAATTGACTTAATTACCTGGAGCTGGAAAAATCAGAGAGCTTGCCGGTCGCAGAAAAGACGACAACCGCCACCTCGGCTTCGCAGAGCACAGACAGCTCTCCAGCTTTCTTGAAGAGCCCTCTTCTCCTCTTCGAGAAGGTCACCTGCCTTGCTGGCAGGTGGTCGATCTTCCTGATCTTAATCTTATTCCTCATCATCTGATTCTTCACCATCCCTTCATTTCAAAAATAAATCCAAGAAAATAGAAAATCTCAGCAACCCAGATCCAAATCGCCCAATCAAACAAAACCCAGAAATTTAAACCCACCCAGCCGTTAAATAAATTGTTTTTTTTTTTTTCAATTTCTTTTGTTTACCTTCTTTTGGGGTTTCCAGGGTGTGAAGTTTTGGTGGACGTGACCTCAAGACTTTGCAGAGTTTAGAGTTTTTGGCTGATGCCGCTGCTGGTTGTTCGAGAAAGGAAAGCTTTCGAATGCTTTTTTTCGTTTTTATAGTAAAAACAGCGACATATCTTTTTATTATTATCTTCTGCTCTTCTTCTGGGTACGATTCGGATCTTTTTGAGAAATTAAGGTTTTAGAGGGTCGAGATCGACGGTGGCCATATAAATTTTTTGGGGACGAGATGAGTGCCTTCTGTGCCGTTAGTTTCGTAGGTGAGGTGTATTGGTGGGGTCATGTGCTGTCATGTGTGTTTATTTACTGGTTCACTCAAACGAAGTTAAGTACATGTGGACATCGTCAGCGGATGCGCTGCTGTGTCGTTCGATTGACCAGCCATGTGACACGTGACTTTCTCATGGAGTTCGTTGCTCTCTCTTCAGAGTCGGTGTAAACTACACTCTGTGAGCTCCTTCAAAAACATCCGAGGCAAGCCTTGGATGTTTTATGCGAATGCCTCGGATGATGAGATGGGGAGGATATTAATCAACAGAGGTTCCCACGCGGAATGCAATACCATCATCTCATTTGACATACAATTAATTACACACCTTATTCTATTCACAGAATGTAAAACCACATACATGTCTAGTTGTTTTTTTATACAACACACAAATCACCTCCCATCCCGATAATGCGCTCTAATTTTGTTTCGAGGTATTGTTTCGAGGTAAGATGTCTGCATACGTCAAACAATCACTCGTACGTTACAATACCTCGATTTTATTTACTATTATTTGAGCACTTAAACTCTTTTCTGGTACACTTCTTAATCCTCATTATGGGATCCTGAAATTTAAAGAAAATAAAAAGTTGATTAGCAATCCAAAAAAACCCGACAGTTACGTTCGTTTTCCTCACTCCAGAAAGGAATCCCCAACGTGAAAGGAGGATTCAAAATATGTGGATTACTGAAACCAAAGCAAAATTACAAGAATGAAATTGCAACAAAAACAAACTACCACAGCAAACATGAAATATCCTGCAACTAAAGGGACTCCACTGCAATTAGGCAGAAATCAAATCCAACCGACTGCAAAACTATTTGACTTGAAAAGATCAATCCCCCCAAACAGCGGTAATTTCTTATTCTTATCAAAAGCAAACCCGAAATATCCAAATTCCTCAGTCTCCCTCTCTACACGACTCCCCAGAATAAAACAAAACAAAAACAAAAGATCAGAGAACAAAGCTCCCCAAATTGGGCTATATAAATATAAATATGCTCACCTCATTTGGAGAGACAAGTCGCTGACGGAGGTGGTGTTTGTGGCAGATTCCTCCGACATGCCGTCTTCAAAATTGTTGCTGGTGATCAAGTTATAATCAGGCTCCAGAAGCGCAGGTCTATTTCCCCTATTGGATAACATCACCATCTGCGATATATGCAAAAAACCAAGAAAAAGAACATCGCCCCCACTTTAATTAAATTAGCTAAGGTTGTAATTCAATATTTGTAATTCAATATTTGTTTTCAAGAGGTTGTTGGTTTCTACCAGCTCTTCTCCCTGCAGTTTTAGTCACAAGTATATTATTGGAAGTACACACCAATAATTGGTCTTCAAGATTGATAATTATGTTCTGTATGTATATTTGCTTATTGTTTAAAGTCCTTATTGTTATAAATCATGTATGTATATGATCCCAAACCTTTCTTTCAAGTGCCATAATCTCATTGGTAATCTTTTCCTCCTGAAAGGAATGAGAAATCTGCAGTTAGATCCCAATATGTTTGGTTAGCAGAAAATAACCCAAGTAAAGAATAAATCTAGAAGGAACTTTGTACTACCTCAAAGTTTTCAAAGTCCTATCATCAGTACAGACGAGGCTCACTTATATGAAAGCCCAACTGGTGAAGAGAAGGTGCGGCACATAAGCGAGTCTCGATGATACACAATAGTCTATAAAGCAACCACTCATAAGCTGAATGAAATAGAACAGAGACCTTAGTTTTGAGCACACGGCTCAGTCCAGCTTCAATCACTTTTTCCAGCTCCTGCAGTTCATCCAGGTTCAAGTCTGCAAGATCCTCCCCATTGAGGTGCCTGTTGGAAGCAGTCCAATTTCAGCAGATGCATGACAAGTAACACTTAGTTTATATCTTCATTACAAGTTCATATAATCAATGTATACCTCAGCTGGCGGCTCTTGTCTGCGATTTCCTTGCTCAATCGAGTGCGGTTTTCATTCTCCAGCTATAACGAGACAGTCAACCATTTAATTATCTAATCTGCCCACATGAGAAGCTTATAAACATCAGGCTCAAGATATGAAACAATTAAAAGCTTTGAAGACAACTCCCCAAAACAAAAACCTAATTCTACCCAACAAACACAACGTACTCTCCAAGAAATGGAAAATGAATAATGCGAAGGTCAAGAAAGAAAAACCAGAACCATAAACAGAATGAAGACCAATGAAAACTAGCTTGAGTGTAAATAGAGGTCTTCAAGGACAAACACTGAAAACATCATCGATAAGGCATCCGGACTCAAAAACTTGATTTTAGGAGCTGCTATTAGAAAACTACAGAATCTATGTCCTCAGTAAGCTACTCAACCATAGTATCAAATCTTTGCTATTTCCTCCAGCCAACTACTTGACCATCAAAACAGAATTCAAACATTTGAAATTTCCAGAATCCCATTCCATTAGGATCTGTGCGTTAATTATGAACTTGCTAGCTAGAACTTCATTCCTGAAAGTTGGAAGTCCAACTGACAGAAAATAGGTTTTATTGAGGTTACCATCAAAACTCCACTTCAGTATTAAAGAATCCTATGATCCAAGCAATGTTGACCAACCACAATGACAAATAAATAGGATTGCTTGAGATGACAAACAGTTCACTTACTGATTCACAATTCGATAATCGGTTTACATGACCTGTACTTTTACAGATCAGCTCTGAGTATGATAAACACAAAAGAGGAAGCATTCAGTGGACTGATTGTCGAGAAGCATAAGGCTAAGCAGAGCTTCTGTGTTCACGAATACTTGTTTTTTAGCTTTTAGAGCCCCTACTTATTAAGTAGCAAACATATGGATTCTCTAAATTCATTATTCTTCTAAACCAGCAACCTTCCATTAGACCACCCTTGCAGAAGCTGTATCTAAAGTTTAAAAATTTAATTGTTCTTCAATTAAAACACCTAAATTCCAGTTCACTATGCATGAGCACCTTCATGTTTGGTTTACCTTACCTACGAAGTTACTAATCATTAGCTTAATAAGAATCTAAGCAGAAAACAATGCATATGTATGACAATGTTTCATTCCCCAGCCAAAGAAGAATAAAGCTACAGCCTCAGTAGTCAACCCCAATATCAGCTTGGTTCCATACTTTTATTAGTACTGAAATATTTTCATCCAGTCGTGCATATCTGCACAATATATTTGCTACCGAATCAAACTGAGATTACAGATTGACATTATATACCAGATATACAACATGGCGCAAGAAAAACTTCATTAAGTTAAACCGCGACCATAAAGAGAATGAAGACCACAACGACATAGTTTAAGATATGCACAGAAGTAAGACCAAAACATTGATAAGACATCTGGACTCATAATGGATTAAAAGACGTCATCAGAAAACAACATAATCAACAGAATTGCCCATCATATCAAAAACTGAGGGTCAATTATGAACTCACTAGCTAGAACATCATGCCTGAAAGTTGAAGTCCAACAGAAAGACAATGGGCTTTATGTGGGGTGTTTCATGACTACCAATTTATTTATTAGTTAAAAGAAATTCATAACACCTTGATGCATCCTACCAATCATTCAATGCTTATCCAAGGATTGATAACCAAGCACAACGCCAAGTAGGGTGGTTTGAGATGATATGGAACTGCAAACTAAACAGTCCAATTAGATAACATAACTTGCTTCAAATCTACTCTGGATACGAAAACACCAAAGACGAAGCAGTTGCTGTCGACAAGCATAAGCCTAAGGAGAGTTTCTGTGTTCACCAATACTTCAGTCTTTCTAGCTATTAAACCCCTACGGAAGTAGTAGATATATGGATTCTTCAGAGTCACTATTCTGAATCAGCAAACTTTCATTACACTAGACTGTATGTAAAGTATATGAAAGTTAACTTTTTTCAAGGCTAATGTGGTCCCTCGGCCGTAATGGCAACTAAACTTGGAAATTTCCTTTTTTTTACAGCAGAGAGTTGAGGCATACTAGTCTGCCTACAAAATACAAATAGTATCAATACTAGATAGTAGATCAGTGGGTTGGGCTCAAAGCCCACAATTTTAGAATTGGGATTAGCCCCACATGTCAAACTGAACCCATCTAATGTTCAAGCCGTATACTTGATTTGTAAGCTACCTACGAAATTAAAAGCCGCCAAGCATCAGCAAAAGCATGTATCAGAAAAAATTGATATATTCAATACATCAGACTTCAGAATCCACTTCTAGAATGATGGGAAGAGTGATACTATGCATTGGAAATTTGTGGGATTTAAAGAAATACAGTGAGATTTGAGTACTAGCTACGCTTTTTCCATTTGGTACCAATCTGTAAACGAGTGATAATAGTGAGAATGGTAGTATCAATGTGAGTAGTTCAGGTTCGAGAAGAATACTAGCCAAAATAGCTAATATTATCTATATGGAAAGTTAAAATGGTCTCACATACTCATTATTACTTATTTCAAACACTGAACGCATGTTGGGCTAAAAAAAAAAACCTAGGGACATGTGTAGAAAACCTAACCTAGAAAGACCTTAAAAAAATCTTGGGCCTTTCCTTACCAAAAGAAATGGCTTTGGTTTGAATGCTGGCACTCTACGACCACAGGAAAGTGGTGCTAGTGTAGTATGGCAAGAAGATATGCATGCTCTTGTACTTTTTAATTATTCATCACTATTTCAGAATTTTCAAAATGATACTATGCTTAAGAATCGCACGATAGAACTTCAGGATTCAGGCTGTTTTTCAGAATTTTCTAAGGCATATTGAAGGACGAGATAAAAGTTAAAAGACATAATGTATTCATGAAGTAAAGTTTAGCATTAGAATGAAACGACTAGAAAAAACATTGTTTCATGAGTAAACCATCTTCTTCTTTTAACTAAAGAAATTTAATCTATGCAATCTAGGAGGGCTCAAACGAAAGGACATCCAACGAGATCATGAATTCTCACTATTTAGTGGTGGATGGATATTGTCCTCATTTTTCTTCTTCCAATGAGTTTAATTTTGTGAATTATCCTAACCAATCCCTAAGACGGTACTCCTAGTTTTAGTGCCTGTTTGATTGCTTTCTTTTAATTCAAAATACTTTTGACCCTAAACTGGCAGGAGTGTCATGATTGATGACTGTTTTCATGGTAGCCGGTCGATGGTGTGGTGGTGGAGATGGCCGTGATATAGTGGGTGTGATGCTGCTGGTGGCGTTGCTAGTGGCGCTAGGGCAGATAATCAAGGGTACATGGATAGTGGTGATTTTCAGTGATGACCATTACTTCCATGAAATGGAGATTATGACCTCCAAGCTTTATAATTTGAGCATTTGTCTTGTTTATGAATCCAATACAAAAACAATTCACTGTATATGTTAATTTAAAAACTACGACTCCTTTTCCATAGATTCCAAGATTACCTCCAAACACACGGTCATATAACAGTTTGCAAGAATCTATAGATAACTGAATTGGCTACACATGCACTAAAACTAACACTTGGAAAACAATGACCAATGAAAACTACACAATAAAGAATTTGTTCATTAATGAATCATAATGAATCCATGTTCCAATTCCTCCATCCGCTCCTCCTTACACAGGCTTCAGTTGTATTCTCAAACCATACTAAGGTTTGGACTTGGCCCAAGACTACCATTTTTTGGATCCACAAGACAGTCCTACAAATGGACTCTATCACTCAATCTCAAGCTAATTAATTAGCCAAGTCTAAACGTTTCTATATTAAGAATCAGATGTTTCAGATATCACAAAAGTACATTTTGATGCGTCAAGAGCAGATGACAGAGTAAGCTACATGGAAGGGAAGCAATCAATTCCGCAAAACCACTAAATAATGAAGAGTGAAGCCAAATTGAACTGATGAGTTACCTGCTGCTCAAGAGCATGTCGGTCAAATTGTTCCCCGTTGCCGTTGTACGCTTTGTACCTCGCAATCACATCCTTGGAACTTAACAAAACAAAAAGGTGCAATAATCAATTGATGAGTATATGCTTGATTAGTTTAATTAAACGGCAAGACCCAATAAAGCAAATATATGCTGCGAGTATTTGATTGCTTACTTTCGGACCCCGTAAGTATTGAAACCTATATACTCCAACAAGGCAAAAGGGCAACTTGCAAAATGCATTACAGCAGAGTACGTTCTTTTGAAGCCTTTAAACCTTTTAGTTCAGTTCAATGCCATTATACGAAATGTCACTTGGAAGGAGAAAGTGACACATGGGGTCTACTATCTTACTAATAGTAAAGCCAAATGGATAAATCAGAATGAATTAGGGTTTACCATTCCTAATTGCAGCTCGAACACGGTATTGAGGGGTTAACACGGTGTTTGAGCAACTAATTTGGAGGGAATGGTAAATCCAAAAATGGGAAATTGCGGTAACAGGATGGCACCCCTTTTCCATGGATGAGTGAATCTTTTTCCGATGAAACTCCTCATGAAAGGATTTCCAAAAAATTTGATAAGCCCAACCAACGTTCTCGGGAAATCATTTATAGATGAGCTCTATCTTTGTACTCTTTATGTTTGGTGCAATGCCCAAACTCAATCCTTATAGAAGTTGCATTCCTTGTGATAAAAAAAAAAAATAATAATAATAATAGTTGGGCTCATCAATAACAAAATTTTAGAACAAATTAGCCCTATAAGAAAAAAAAAAAATAACACAATGTTCTAATATTATCCCCGGATGGGCATACCAACCCGTTTTCCTGATAAAATGGACCAACTAGGGATGGCAATGGGGCGGGTTAGGGGCGAGTATGCCATTACCATCCCCATCCCCATTCCCCATCCCCTCCCCCCTCCCCATCCCCATCCTCTATAAGAAAGGTTCGGGGATTCCTCATCCCTACCCCCGCTCGCTCCCCCATCCACGTTTAATAGTGAAATAGAGTGATCTAAAGAGAAATATAACTATCATAGGTTAGATCGTATTACACAGTTTTAACTATACTAAAATACCAGCGGTTTTCTTGTATTAGAATTTGGTGGAAGTTATTCTAGTGTTTTGCATGGGTATTTTGGTCAACTTCAGTAACTGCCAAATTTTCATGTTTTTTTTTTATAATAGTAGAGATAAGGTTAAATGAAGAAAGCATGACTGTATTTAAATTCTTATACTATAATTGAGGTTAAATGAAAGCATAATTTATTGAAATTCTTATTCCACAGTTTAACATATGTGCATTTCATTCTCACCCTCCTTTTCATCTACTTCCTCTGTCATGCACATCTTATAATGTACGTAGGTTTTAATCACTAATTATTTTGCTAAAATAAACCAACTGTATGGGCTCCACCACCGAACGCCTACTTGACCGACGCATGGCATATCTCTCTCCGTGCTGAAGTTCTCCTCCAAGGCTACTTTTTTGTTTTCCTTCGTTTAATGCTTTTGCTCCATGTTCAAGTGTGAAATAGAGTGGTATAAGAGAAATATAACTATTTGTGTTACACAGTTTTAACTATATGAAATTAAATGAAGGAAGCATGACTTTATTTAAATTCTTATTCCATAATTAACATTCTCACCCTCCTCCCCATCTACTTCCTCTGCCATGCACATCTTATTAAAGTACGTAGGTTTAAATCACTAATTTTTTTTTGCCCAAAAAAGTTAAACCACTGTACGGGCATAGATAGCTCCACCACCAAATGCCTACTTGACTGACGCATGGCATATCTCTCTCTGCTGAAGTCCTCCTCCAAGGCTACTCGTTATGATCAATCACCATCAAATCACATTATTCCCTTCCTAGTAAGAAAACTCCATACCATATATATACACACACACATTTGCAATACTTACCTCGTCATAATATTAAATCTATCAATTAGATTCACAGTATAACCGTATATACTTACAGTACAAGTTAAGTTACATACGTAAGCTAGGGAGGCATGATTTCATGTAGATTTTTCAGTGAACAACAATATAGAACATGGTACTTGATCACCACAACATCTAACTAGCGCTACAACTTATATAAGTCCTAATCAATGCCTAAATCAAAGGGACTACATACGGGATTATGCCGTTGACCTTAGACGATAAACAAGGTGCCTTTGTTTGTGCACGGGATTTATTTCAGCACATAAATTGCAATTTACAAGGCGTGGTACCTGGAGCTGGAATAATCAGAGAGCTTGCCGGTCGCAGAAAAGACAACAACCGCCACCTCGGCTTCGCAGAGCAGAGACAGCTCAGCAGCTTTCTTGAAGAGCCCTCTTCTCCTCTTCGAGAAGGTCACTTGCCTTGCAGGCAGGTGGTCGATCTTCCTGATCTTAATCTTATTCCTCATCTGATTCTTCACCATCCCTTCATTTAAAAAACAAATCCAACAAAATAGAAAACCTCAGCAACCCAGATCCAAATCACCCAATCAACAAAACCTAGAAATTTAAACCCACCAGCCATTACTCGCAATTTCTTTTGTTTACCTTCTTTTGGGGTTTCCAGGGTGTGAATATTTGGTGGATTTTGCAGAGCAAGTGAAAAAAAAAAGGCAAAGAGGGACAGAGTTTTTTTTTTTTTTTTTTTTGGCCAAGAAGAGGACAGAGTTTGAGTTTGCCTGCTGGTGCTGCTGGTTGTTCAAGAAAGGAACATTTTTCGAATGCAATTTTCCTTTTTATGGCAAAAACAGCAACATATCTTTTATTATTATCTTCTCCTCCTTTACATATCATAAGGTTTTGGAGGTCGAGATCGACGGTGGAGATTTTTTCCGCCGAGGATGAGTCCGATCTGCGCGGTTGGTTCTGTGAATGACGGTGTAATGGTGGGGTACACATTGTGGGGTCCAAGTGTTGGGGGGTTGCAACAAGAGAGATATTCTTGTGTGTGGAAGACGGTTCCCGGATGTGGTGGGGTGTCGTACGATTGATCTGCCATGTGACGCGAGTCTTTATCATGGAGTTCAATCATATCCTAGGAAGTCTGCAGCAGCGGGTTTGCTAGCAAGCATGGCGGCGGACTCCCAACAGATGGATTTCTGGGACATCTCGTACAGAACTGAATTAAGTGACATTAGCGGCGGGTTAAACCTTAGGATCTACATGACCCTCTGATTAAAGGACAAAAGGTTCTTATTTTTATTTTTCTTCAATGTCGGACTGCAATATGTAGGATAGTAAGAGTATAACGTAGAATTGCAGGCTGCATTTACTAAACCATCATCATTTGAAATACACTCACACATAGAATGTCAGACTGCATATATCTAGTTGGTTCAAATACAACACCACACGGGCTCCAATTTTGTTTCAAGTTACGAAGTCAGCATAAGTAACACAATCACTCATATATTACAACACTTCGGTTTTATTTATTATTATAGGAGCGCATATACTTTCATCTGATACACCTCTCTGAATCCTCTTCGAATCCTGATCACGAAAGCCTGAATTATGAACAAAGTAAAAAATTTAATTAATAATTTCCATCCAAAAAGATAACATTTGTGTTCCACTTGGTTTTATTTTGGTTTCACCTGAATCGATCCATCAACAAAGTTCAAATATTTGGATTAGTAAAACCAAAGCCAAATAAAAAGAATGAAAGTGAAAAAAAATACCATGTGAACCAAAATGAAATATCGGATAAACTAAAAGGACCCTAATGCAATTAAGGAAAAACCAAACCAACCGACTGCAAAACTACCTGATTTGAAAGACCAGCCCCTGAAATTCGTAAATTCTTACGAAAAGCAAACCTGAAGGACTAAGGAAACGAAAATATCCAAATCCGTCCAACTCCCTATGTACACGACTTTCCAGACTAAAACAAAAACAAAGGCGAAAGCCAAAGAAGCTGATCCTCTATATAAATAAGCTCACCCCAGTTTGAGAGACAAGTCGCCGACGGAGGCGTCGTCTTCCACAGCAGAACCAACGCTGTTGCAGTAGGTGATGTTTGTGGTGGACTCCGACGACATGCCGTCTTCATCAGCTACTCTAGGATAACTGTTGTCGGCGATCATGTTATCCTCAGGCTCCAGAAGACCAGGTGTATTTCCCCTGTTGGATAACATCACAACCTGCGATATACATGCAAAAAAACAACCCAGAAAAAGATCATCATTCAACTTTAATTAAAGTTAAGATTATAATTATGATTTCTAGTTCTATTACGATCAAATGGAAAGAAGACTGCACTAGAGTCCATTGTACTGGCTTACCCTCTGCTTCAAGAGGTTGTTGGTTTCAATCAGCTCAGCTTCCTGCAGTTTTCGTCAATTTGGAAATATATATTGGAAGAACACACCAAAAGACCAAAATTGATTAATGGTTATTTGTTTATTGTCCAAAATCATTATCTGTGTATGTATATTTTTTATTGTTCAAAGTCGATGACTATTATAAATCATTATCTCTGTATGTATGCATGAATAAATATGGCAAACCTTTCTTACAAGTTCCATAATCTCGGAGTTAATTTTCTCCTCCTGAAAGGAACGGGAAATTCGCAAGTATACTTTATAGAGATGTGTTGAGTGTCCTGATTATAGGAACTAATACTTTATAGAGGCTGGTAAAAATTAAATAGCAGAGACCTTAGTTTTGAGCACACGGCTCAGTCCAGCTTCAATCACTTTCTCCAGCTCCTGCAGTTCATCCAGGTCCAAGTCTGCAAGATCCTCCCCATTGAGGTGCCTATTGGAAAGCAGTCCAATTTCAGCAGACACATGATGATAATTAACAGCCAGTTTATATCTGAACTACAAGTTAACATAAGTAATCAACACCTGAGCTCGTGGCTCTTGTCCGTGATTTCCTTGCATAAGCGGAAGCGATTTGCATTCTCCTTCTAATAACGAGACAGACAGCCATCATATAATAATCTAATCTGTCACATGAGAAGCTTATAGACATCAAGCCCAAATTATGAAGCCAATAAAAGTTTGGAAAATAACTAAAGAAACTGAGATACCTAAACATACTGGAACATGCTAAAGTAAGCACATTTACAATGTACCCAACAAACACAGCATATCTTCTATTTTACCAAATCAAACTAAGCCTACAGATTAACAGGATCTACCAGAATTGCAATAAGGGGATACCAAAAACTTCTATAAGTTTATCCAGGACCATTAAAGAGAGAAGACCAACGTAAATAGAGGTCTACAACAACATAGTTGAGTCCAAAAACAAAATCACCCAACATTTCAACATTTCAAATTCCCAGAATCCCATCTCTGTTCGCATCAGCTTAACTTATTAGCTAGAACTTCATTCCAGATACTTGAAGTCCAACCAAAAGAAAATAGGTTTTTATCTAGCTTGTTTCATGACTACCAATTGATCTATTAGTTAAAAGGCCATCAAAACTCGAATTCTATAGTACCAAAGAAATCCATAACACCTCGAGACATCCTACCAACCAATCATTCAATGCTTGTTGCAGAGTCATGACAAACCACAGTGCCAAGTACGGTTGTTTGAGATGATGTGGAAATGTGAGCTTAAAACATCCACTTGCTGATTGTGAAAACACCAAAGAGAAGCATAAGTCTCAGCAGAGCTTCTCTGGTCACCAATACTTAAGAACTGACCTCCTACAGACCGACTATTGTCCTTCAAGATTCTACTTTTGACAGAAAAGGAAGAACGATGCTAATAAAAGAGGATGAAAGAGACAAACTACCATGAATCAACCACACGGAAAAGTCAGAATTGCCAACATTTGCTTAATAAGAACAAGGACGACACAATGACAACAAAATGCCAGTTTTCCATTCCCCAGCCAAAGACTGAAAAAGCTAGATCCTTAGTAGTCAACCCCAACCTTGGCTTGATTTCATACTCTGACTAGTACTGAAAAAGTCTTCTCACCCAGTAGTCTATTGATTAATAGGATACAGAGTAGAATGATTCTCAAATTAAAAACAAGAGTGAAACCAGGGAACTTGTATCCCCTTGGAAGATTATAGGGAATTCATTCCCTACTTCTGAAATGACCTTAAATCAGGGTGAAGTCTAGAGCTTGAATGAATTCCTTAGTGCTCTTAGAACTACCATATAAAGCTTACAAATTTGATCTAAGGCAAGGCAACACAACTAGCAAGAATTCGAGTTGTCTTCCAGAAAGGAACCTTTCCAAAGAATTCGAGATCAAACCAACAAATTGTAACAGCAAGAACTATTGAGTGAACTGAGTGCCAACCAAGGTGTAGTCAAAGTTCTATATATAGGATTTAAATAAGATTAACGACGACACAACATACACTCCATAAGAATCATTTGTTAGGTAGTACTTACAATGATCTATATGAATTACACTGCTTTAATAGACTTCAAAAATCTCAAATGATTTTTCCAACCACTTTCCGACTAGAGATTTTGTAAAGTTTTGGAAATTTTCCATTTGTTTACAGCACAGAGCTGGGACAAGGACCAGTTTGGCTACTGCCCACAATAGTAGATAACTGGATCGGGCTCAAACCCCACAAATTGGGAATTGAAATAGCCACATGTGTCAAACTGAACCCATAAAATGTTCAAGCCTTATTGATCTGTAAGCTAGTTGAATTGGAAATTCAGATTTCGAACGATCCCAAATGAAAATTTCTGACCCAATAATTGGAAATTCCGAGTTGGACGGAAATTGGAACATACCATTTCAAAGTTCTGACTCTCCAATTCGACTTGTTTTTGAACATTTTGAGCCTATTTAGATAAAAGAAACATGTATTCCAAATTTAATAGTGACACTTCCATTTTGTTTATTCTTACTCCTAAAGGTAGGGATGACAAAATGTTTGTGAGTCCTTTTTACGGGTCTTGCTACTCCATTTTTCTTTTTTAAATATGCAAATATGAAGATGAATAAAAATATTTAATAGATTATGATTATTTATGGAATTTTGTTATTAATATTGTCCATTTTTTTATACATAGTGGGTATGGATGCGGGTATGGAAGTAAAAATCACAAATGGGAATGAGTTTGGAGATAGTACTCTCCTAATCCGACCCGACCCATTGCCATCCCTACCCAAAGGTCATTTATTTCTTACTGTAGTGAATGTGCTCATCTCAAACGCATAATCATTATATTATTTGATCGTATTTATTTCACTTTGAGAACCTAAAAGCTTTATTAGTTCGAAATTCTGATTCTAGAACTTTCGAAATATGTTTGATTTTTAAAAATTCCGAATTTGAAATAAAAATTTCTATTTTGAATCTTTTAGAATAAAAGTTACAACCTTTGTTTATGATCCGATCCAACTGAAAATCATCTCTTATTCGAAGATAAGAGTTCTAGTGCGGTTTAAGAACTCATGCGCACCTTTCCCTTACAAGCTAGATTTTTAGGGTATGTTCTACTCATGAGTTCTTAACAATTAGTATCAGAGCTAGATTTCATCACCCAATCGGACCTAAACTCCACCTGACCATGAGAATAGGTTAATATGGGTCCGTGTTATGTATGGGCATATTTTGGAGGATAGGGGCATATTTTAGAGGATAGGTTAAATGGGTGGGTATCAAGGGTAAGTTGTACTCATGAGTTCTTAAGAAAATGAGTGATTCTCGTTGAAGATGTGTTATTAGAGTCGGGGCGTGGAAAGTTCTTAATTTTGTTGTAAGTAAACCCATCTTGGGCGGAAAGAGAAGCTACATGTGAGGGAAAACCTAACCTAAAGAGCTTAAGAGGATCTTGCGCCTTTTTCCTTGCCAAAAGGTTTGGTCTGAATACTTGCATTCTAATAAGGAGGGGAGACCATAGGAAAGTGGTGCTAATGTAGTGTGGCCCACTCGTGACCTTTAATTAAAGTGTCACTATCTATGCTTAACCCAAACATGTAAGCTAAAATGTCAATTTGGAAATGTTGAAATTTTTCTTAGAAAGTTTTGGATTAGGAGTTTTACTTTACTAAAGAATTGCAAAAATTCTTCAGGATTTAGGTTGCTTGTTAGAGAACGGTCGGCTTAGACATGACACAAACTAGATTCAAAGGCATATTCAAGGAAGAGGTGAAAGACAATATCCAAGTTGAAGACAGAATATAGTCAATGGGTATCGTAAATCTCACTATCTTCGTGATATTGTTACTTCAATGAAATATAGCCGGAGATGATGACCTCCAAACTTGATAGTATTATTGTTTTCTACAACCAATTGGACAATCGTTATGTTTATGAATCCAAACAAGTTTGCAAGTTGTTCTCCACAAAACACACGGTAATCAAGTATGTTGTAATTCAATAGAAAACTAAACACATGCACTAAAATTAGAATCTGGAAAACAATAACCAAGGAAAGCTAAATAATAATACTTTATTATTTGGTTCAACAAAAGTATCTGATTTCGCCAAAATAAAAAATCTGATTAATTGGGTTTACAATGAAATCCATATTCCAATTCTCCCATCCGCAGCTTGTTACGTGGGCTTCAGAATTGTATTCTCAAACCACAGTACAGTTTGCATTGGGCCCAAGATTACCGTTTTCTAGAAATGAAAGGACTCAGCACTCAACCTGAAGCTAGTTATTTAGCCCAAGTAGCTGAAATCTCTACATATGCAAGTCTCTAACATGCAGGAAGTTAATGTTGCTAATTACTCTGTGTTAAAACAATCAGATCTTTACTTGATTAAAAATATTAAAAAAAAAAAACCACCAGGTCATTCAGATACCACAAAATTACATTTTGAAGTTTCAAGTGCAAACCTAGAGTACGTTACATTGGGTTGAAGCAATCAATTATTGCACCAAACCACCAAAAAACGAAAAGAGCATGGAAAAAAATAAGTTAATAACCAGTTGATCAACCGATGAATTACCTGCAGCTGCAGCTCAAGAGCCTGGTGGTCCAATGGTTCGCCACCTTCGGTGTACGCTTTGTACCTTGCAATCACATTCTTGGTACTCCACAACACGAAAGAATGCAATTAATTAGCATATGCTTGAATATTAGCGTATACAACATATGCAAGATCAAACAATCAAAAACAACTAAAATCACTCATTCAAACTTTTTCTTTGCAAACACTCAAATATGCTCAGCTCCGGTGGTCTGAAGTTTTAGTAATTTTCTGTACACTTTCGGTATTTCTTTCGTTACCTATAACTAAATACACCAATTGAATAAACACTCTTAAGGCAACTTCCAAAAGGCACTGAAGATATATCTTTTGATGCCCTTAATTCACTCACTGCCAATTTCAGGCCTGTCATTTGGAAGGGGCGAATGTGGGTCTCCTATATCTTAATATTACAGAACGACCATCGACAGCTAAAGGCAAAATCCAGCAGCTAGCAACAGATACGGTTACTTGGAAGTTGAAACAAAGTCGGCCAAAAGGCCCAAAGGGCACCCAGACAAAACGTCAGCAACCGGGGTTTCAAGTTTCAACAGGAGGATCGAAATGCAACGGAAAAAGGTTGCGTGATTTGCAACTACGTGGGTGAGAACATCAAGTCAAGTGGGCCTACAAGTCCAACTCAGATGATCCTGTTTTATTGCTTTGATTGCTTCCTCTTACTTGGCTGGTTTTATTAGCACTGTTTATCCTCAAATTTTCAAAAGTTCATAGACGAATCAAAACAGCCAGCTAACAAAAGAGAAAAATGATCAAACAGAACGTATGTTTTAAGTTTTCAAAGTGTTTTGGATTTCAACCATTCGTTCTAGTCGCAAGGTCATTTAACTTGGTAAAAGAACAAAATGAAACCAAGGAACAATTTACCTTAAGCCCTCAAGTGAAAGTGAGTTGGTAAAAAGAGAGAGTCATCATCAACGAGCACGTGTTTGCCTTAGGTTTAGGGATCTTATGAATTCGTTAGGTTTATAGTCTTTTAGAGATCTTATGAATTCGATCTTTTTTAGAGTTGTTCTTACATTCGCTCTTGGCAGCAGCTTGACATGAGTTTATGCATTTATGGTGCCATTGTCTTTTTTTACATATTAGTTGTCTTAAGGTCTTTTTATGTAATGGAATTCAATATATCCACGGATAGTTAACATCTCTATATCCCAAAAGCAAGCACGACTTTATTTAAATTCTTATTCCATAATTAACATCTCTATACTTCATGCATGCACGTCTTACTTTAATGCAGGTTTACACTTATTTTCCTATAATATTCCACATGCAACCAAAAAAAAAAAAAAACACTTTTGTGGGCATAGCTAGCTCCACCACCCAATGTCCACTTGAAGCATGACATATCCATGCATGCTGAAGTCCTCCTCTAGGCTACTCTTTAGGATCAATTCCCAAGTTTACCATCAAATCACTTTATTCCTTCCTAGTACGAAAAAACCACACCATGCATATATATAGAGAGAGAGATTTGCAATTTCGAATTCTTCCAGCACTAACTTAATAGGCAATTCATAGTTTAGGTGAGATCAAATTGATCAGCTCTAACAAAATCCACCACCATCAGCTCTAATAAGCCTTTCTCAAGCAAACTCTTGTTCCATCAAATGTATAGTCTAAACTGTATACACAGTTTGTGACAGGCATACCAAACTTAATATGAAGGAAAGTATAAGGAGACATGATTTCATGTAGTATATAGGCAGAGAACATCACCCACAAAAACTTAACAGTAAATTTCAGCCAGCGTATATATAGGCAAAGATGTTTGTGTTGGGTACCTGGAGCTGGAATAATCAGAGAGCTTGCCGGTCGCAGAAAAGACGACAACCGCCACCTCAGAATCACAGAGCACAGACAGCTCTCCAGCTTTCTTGAAGAGCCCTCTTCTCCTCTTCGAGAAGGTCACCTGCCTTGCCGGCAGGTGGTCGATCTTCCTGATTTTAATCTTATTCCTCATCATCTTCACCATACCCCTTAATTTCCAAAAATAAAACAAAACAGAACCATGAAAAAAAAATATCAGATTCCAAACCAACCGCTTCTCACATAACATCAAACTTCTCGATTTAGGTCAATTTTGATCACTATTAAGCACAACCCAGATCTAAACAGCTAAATCAAACAAAGCCCAGAAGATTAAATCAAATTAAATCCACCAACCATCAATTTATTAAGAGAATATAGTGCGTTCTTTTTTATTTTTTCTCTTCCAAACTTTTGTGTTTACCTTCTTTTGGGGTTTCCAGGGTGTGGTGTTTGGGTGGCGGTGACTGGCAGATTTGAAGAACTTGGCAATTTTTTGGAAACAATAGAAAAAAAAAAGTACAGAGTTTTGCCGCTGCTCTGCTTCTGCTGGATGTTCAAGAATAGAAAGGATCCTGATTCATTTTTCCTTTTTATGGCAAATACAGAGATCACTTTTATTTTTTAATTGTCCGCTGTTTTTTTTTTTTGGACCGAAATTGTCCGCTGTTTTGGAAAAATAAGGTTTTGGGCAAAATATCAGAAAATATCTACTCGGGGCAAGATAGACAGTGCAGATGAGTTCGGTGCTCTATTTGCTTACGTGGAATTGTCAACCGACACCTCTGCTAGGAATTTCAAAGTTGGGTCGCAAACGGCTTTGTTCGGAAGTTTTCACCGGTTGTAACATTCAATGACGGCTCCAATGCCTTCGGCAACATGATTCAGGGGATTAGAGGCGGGCGTGCAGTGCGTATTTGTCCATTGCAATTTTCCTCTTCTTAGTTTCAAGCACAAACTAAATTCCAATTCCAGAATGTGATGGTTTGTGTACGAAACATTGTCAAGTTTCAATTTGATTGAAGTTTTAAGTACATTCTTGATACTGTGATTATCATTAAATAACCGATCTTTAATAAAATTTAGTTATTATTATGATCGATAGTCTTATTCATTTTTAGTTTATTTTATGGGGCATTGTGATTTTAACCCAATGCTAAAGACCACTTTTATGTTTAGCCCTTTTTCATATATTGTAAATAAATTCTAGTTAATATTCTATATAATCCTAATCAGCATTACATGTCATATAAAACAAATAGATAGAAATATATTTAAGCCCATCATATTAATATCAAATTACCTCCACTACCATTGAATTGAAATGGAACCGTTTCAGAATCCGGACGGCACATTAATTTATATTGGCCGTTCACAAAAAAGTTCAAATTCAAATGAATATAGATATGGATGGAGTTGCTCCTATAAATATCATGCTCTCTTGTGAAGGAATCGAAGGTCATTGGGTGGGGGGGAAGGGGGGTTGCAGAATTTCTTGTCCGCAATATTGTCCTCATTAGGCTAGACTCTTTCTCTTCTTTTGTTCATACAATACCTCAGCCTCTCTCTTTTCAATCCCATTCTACGGTGCAGGTGTAATTTGGTTTGAGGATTTTTTACCTGTTCACAAGAACAATAAAACCTCTTCGAGAGGTAAAATTAAGGTTTAGGAGAACCCAAGATAATTTGATCATTTTGATCCGAATACATGATAAGAATGATAAAATAGGTAGCTAATTAAAGATGGGTTTCAATTTGCATCCAAAATAAGATACCTAATGAAGAGATTTTCACATCCTAAACATAGAATTCCTCTTTCATACAGAAGAACCCCAATCCCCAACACCCCCTCCCCAAACTTCTCTTACCTAGTTGCGAGGTAATTTAGGAACTCTTATCTAATTGTGAGGAAAACAAAAATGCAGTAATTTATAAGAAGAAAACAAAAATGTTGAAACAGAATTGCAGTTTCTAGTCATATGCATAATGAATTATGAGTTCTATTGAATTTCATTCATATTTCATAATGCACCTTCATTATAGGTGCCATTATTTTTGTTGTGAAGCAAAGGTATAAAATTCTGATGAACAGGTAACATTCTCTTACGTGTGCAATAGATCAACTACTTTGTATACCACCTTGTATCAAAAGGTGAACAAACAGATGATCAGTGAGTTCTCACTCACCTGTACTTGAGCCATTAGATAATGGAAGTTGGTGGCAAGGTTTAGTTAATTCAAAAGGCAAAAAGGGTATGTCAAATACATATAAAATTAATCAAAACAAATAATTTATTACTCATCAATATATGGAAAAAATGCACATGTGGATTAAAATTCTAATGAAATTTATGAAAAATATTAAATTTAGGACTAATGTTAAAAGTTAGTGGGTTATTGTTAAAAGTGACTGATTTGGTGGGTTAAACCCACATTTTCTTTTATTTTATTTATATTGAATATCAATTTTTCTAATAAAGCTACCACATTCTCAAAAAAAAAAAAAAGTTATGTGTGAGATTTTTTTGGGATAATATATGTGAGCTACTTCAAAAAACAACTTATCAAAAAAAAATAGAGCTTCTTCTAAACAATGTATATCTACGTGACATGTTGGAACTTAAAACTCGTTTGGGTCCGTCCGTTTATTTGTTATCAATTATTCTTTGAGGATAATATCGAGTATGACACTTTGTGACTGTTACTGCAAAAGCAATAATTTCTACTATTTGTAATTTAAAAAACGAATGGGTGGGTAAAGCTTTGAATTTTTGAGTTTTTAGTTTTTGGCTAATGCGCTGCTGGTTGTTCGAGAAAGGAAAGCTTTGAATACAATTTTTCCTTTTTATAGCAAAAAACTGCGACATATCTTTTTATTATTATCTTCTGCTCTTTTGCATAAAATCGATAACATGGTACCAGGCCAAGGAAAGCTCAAAGAAAACAGTTCTGGAGTTTGAGAGAATCGAGCGAGAAAGATTTACAGAAAATCAATAATTGTATTAATGATCAAAATTAGTTACAGATTTTGTGTAGCTCAGCTCTTTATAGCACAAGAGAGCTAAGAGCAATACTAGCCTACAACACTGCACACAGTTAAGACAATACAGACCATTTACAATTGTACACGTGTACACATAAGTCTAACATCCCCCCTCAAGCTCAGCTCTGGTTCCTGAGCTTGAGATTGAATGAATGAGTGTGAAAGAGAGGACTATGGAGACCTTTAGTAAGAATCTCAGCTGTATGTTCTTCAGTGGGAATATATTGAACTCTTCAGTGGGAATATATTGAACTCTAAGATCATTCTGCTGCACCTTTTCCCTAACAAAGTGAAAGTCTAATTCCAAGTGTTTGATCTTGTAATGTTGAACATCATTGCAGCATTAATGCGAGTGCTGATAGGCTATCACACAATAATAATGGTGGAGCTGGAACCACAACATGCAGAACGCACAATTGTTAAAGTTACTAATGTTATTTGCTTAGTTTTTCAATAAACTAGGAGTTGTCCTATTCTTTAGGAGTCTGTTGAAGTGGATTAGCAAATCCCGATTCTTTCGAAGTATTCAAAGTCATGGAGTCTTAGTTAGTGGCTGTTTTAAGTCGTGGGATTGTCTTCCCTATTTTTTAGTTGTTTCAGTTATGCATTCTTATATTTAAGATGTAATCGGTTGTTTTTATCAAGTTGAATGAAGTGAAGTTATTCCTCATAATTCTTTTGTGCTCTCTGCCATTATCTCTTTTATACTTTACAACAATAACTGGCGAATCCAAGATAATTTTGTTGCAGCATTAGCTAAAGCTCTATACTCAGCTTCACAAGTGGTTCGAGCAACCAAGCCTTGACGTTTAGATTGCCAAGAGACAGGGTTATGTCCCAGATAACCCACGAATCCAGTGGTCGATCTCCTAGTATCAATATCTCCCCCCCAATCTGCATCAGTGAGAGTAGTAAGAGGTTGTGTAGAACCATGGCCATCACTGTAGGTGGTCAAAAGTATAGGACCAACGGTGTAGTACAGACCATGATGAAGCGTGCCTTGCAGATATCGAATGATACGTTTGACTAACCCCATATGCGTCTCAGTGGGGGAGGTCATAAGCTGGCACGCTGTGTTGACAGAGAATGCTATATTTGGCCTGGTGAAGGTGAGGTACTGCAAAGCACCTACTAAACTCCTGTATTTAGTGGCATCAGCCAAAGGATCTCCATCATCTTTAGATATGTGTTGATTAGGAAGACATGGTGTAGGGCATGGTTTACAGTTACCAAACCCAACTTTCTTGATCAAATCTTGAGTATACTTGGACTGATGAACAAACAAATCCCCAGTGTCCTTGTAGGAGATCTGCAAACCCAGAAAGTATGTCAGCAATCCCATATCCTTCATGTCAAAGACTGCACTAAGCCCATCTATCATCTCTTGGATCATATCTGAATTGGACCCTGTAATGATTATATCATCCAAATACAGCAAGAGAATAACTACACTTGTAGAATCCTTCTTCACAAACAATCTCGAGTCTGCATAGGTTGATTTAAACCCTAAAGAGGGTAGGAACCCAGTAAACTTGGCATTCCAAGCACGAGGAACCTGTTTTAAACCATACAGGGACTTCTGCAACTTACAAACATGCTGAGGGTACTGAGGATCTTCAAAACCAGGTGGTTGTCTCATGTACACCTCTTCTTGCAGATCACCATGCAAAAACGCATTTTTCACATCCAACTGCCTAAGTTTCCATCTGTTACTAGCTCCCAAACTCAGAATAATGCCAACGGTAGTATGCTTGACCACTGGACTGAAAGTTTCATCATAGTCCAAGCCATATTCCTGACTAAACCCCTGAGCAACCAATCTGGCCTTATACCTAGTAACTGTGCCATCTGGATTTTTCTTAATCTTATAGACCCACTTACTACCAACTATGTTCTTATGAGGTGGTGGAGGAACAAGACTCCAAGTACCTTGCTGGTGTAAAGTAGAAATCTCTTCATGCATAGAATGTTTCCATTCTTGAGGTGCAACAGCATGATAACTCGTTGGTTCTGACAACTCTGTGATGGTAGAGGCAGGTAGCATAACAGTGGAAGTCATCAAAGTTCCTTTTCTTGACAATCCCAGCTTTGGACCTAGTCTGCATAGCATGAGTAGGTGTTGCAGTATAGCTGCTGAGGAGGCTGAAGACTCACTGTGGGAGAGTTCTACTGCAGAAGTTAGGGAGTGTTGCACCTCTGGGAGATTGTGGTTGAGGGAAGACAAGGGCAGTCCAGTGCTTGAATGATCAGGATGGGATTCAGAAGAATGAATGACAGGAGACTCGAGAGAAGAAGTGATGTGTGGAATAGGAAAGGGCAACACAAAGTGAGAAGAAGGAGCGGATGTAGGTGGAGAAATAGGCACATCAGGAAAGACAATGGGAGATTTAAAGGGAAAGAGACTCTCATCATGAACAACATGCCTAGAGATAATGATTTTTTGACTCTGAGGAGAAAAACAAATGACACCTTTGTATCCCATTGAATATCCCAGAAAAACACAACATAGAGTTTTTGGCTGTAATTTGGTAATTCCAGTTTGAAGTAAAGGATAGACAGTTGTCCCAAACACTCTAAATGCTTGAATGTCTGGTAATTTCCCAAACAACAACTGATAGGGAGATTGCATGTGCAAGGACCTACTAGGCATCCTATTAATGAGGAAAGTAGAATGAACTGCATCATAGTACCACAGGTAATCTGGTATGCTAGATGCATGCAACAAGTTACGAGTGGTTTCAATTAAATATCTGTTTTTGCGCTCTGCCACCCCATTCTGTTTAGAGGTGTATGGCCAAGAGATCTGGTGAATGATACCTTTGGAGTCTAGAAAGTTTTTGAAAACAGAACTCATATATTCTCCACCTCCATCACTTTGGAAAATTTTGACTGAGGCTGAATATTGATTACACAGAAAGGCATAAAACTTGATGAAAACTGACACAACTTCTGATTTATTAATGAGTGGGAAAATCCACATGAACTTTGTACAATCATCAGTGAAGGAAACATAGTAACGAAATCCTCTCAGAGCTTTACAAGGGGAAGGACCCCAAACATCACGATGTATAGTATGAAAAGGAGTTATAGAAGGTGTATGAACACTAGAAAATGGGAGCCTATGCATTTTGCCTTTGAGACAAGCCTCACAGCAAGTTGATGCATTTGCTTCCAAATCAGCTGTGATTTGAGCAGTTTTTAGCATGTGCATGAGCACCTCATTGCTGATATGACCAAGTCTAGAATGTCAAAGAGAGGATTTAGGTTTTTGACTTACGAAAGCAGCATATTTGGAAGAAGAAAGAGACTTAGAGACTTACCTAGGGAGATGATACAAACCATGATCACATGGACCTTGATATAGCACTGTCTTTCTGACCTTGTCCTGCACCACAAACTGTGTAGGGGCAGACACAGAATGATCGAAATGCCCAAAAAGATCTTATCCTTGCATGACAGACTCAAATTGATAACTCCATTTGGCAAAGTTATCATCTTCTAGCTTGAATGGTAAGAGGCCTATCAAAGAATCAATCTTCACAAGAGTAACCATGTCTTCCAGCCAAGATCAACTCCAGAACAACTTCAATCAACTAGCAATTAACAACACCACCAGCAATCGGCTTTGTGCTTCAATTTTCCTACTACTTATGTCAATAGCAATAGTCAACAATGGCTTCGTGCCTCAAATATCCAAGCAAAGACTTCAAATTCAGTAAGTAATGGCTTCGTGCCTTAAAGATCAAGAGAAACTACTGCAAATATGCAACTAACAAGAACGGCTTCGTAACTTCAAACTTGCAACTTTCAGTAATGGCTTCGTGCTTAAACTTCTAGAAGCTAGGGTTTTAGAACCTCAAATTAACATCAAGAACTTCATTAAATCACACAGAACTCACAGATTCGTGGTCAGAAAGTGACCGCGAGCAAACCCTAAGCTGGTACGTCGTTGACAGAAGAGGTCATCGGAGGTTGAAGCTCTAACGGCAGTTTCTGGTGAGATAAGCACTGGTGGAATCAGCAGAGAGCGTGGAAGAAGATCGGAGAAGTAGCGTGAGCTATTTCAGCTCTAATACCATGATAACATGGTACCAGGCCAGGGAAAGCTCGAAGAAAACAGCTATGGAGTTTGAGAGAATCGAGAGAGAAAGATTTGCAGAAAATCAATGATTGTATTAATGATCAGAATTAGTTACAAATTCTGTTTAGCTCAGCTCTTTATAGCACAAGACAGCTAAGAGCAATACTAGCCTACAGCACTCACACAGTTAATACAATACAGACCATTTACAATTGTACGTCAAAATAAGGTTTTGGAGGGTCAAGATCGACGGTGGACATAATTATTATTTGGGCCGAGAATGAATGCGATCTGTAACGTTAGTTTCGTAGGTGGGGTCTAATGATGGGGTCCTGTGCTTTCCTGACGGTTTATTTACTGGTTTCACCCACACGAAGTTAACACAGTACATGTGGACATCGACGGATGCGCTGCTGTGTCGTTCGACTGACCAGCCATGTGACACATGGCTTTCTCATGGAGTTTAGTGCTCTCTTTTTACAGTCGGTGTTCAAGAACCATACTCTCTGAGCTCGTTCAAAAACATCCAAAGCTCCGTGGACGTTTTATGGGTGTGCCTCGGATGATGAAATGGGGAGGATATTAATTAACAGAGGTTCACACACGCAGAATGCAATACCATCATATCATTTGACAGACAATTACACACCCTACTCATCACATAATGTAAGACCACATATACATGTCTAGTTGATTTCAATAAAACACACAAATCACCTCCCTTACCGACAATCTGCTCCAATTTTGTTTCAAGGTAAGATGTCTGCATACGTAAACTAATCACTGGTATGTTACAATACTTCAATTTCATTTATTTATTATTGGAGCACATACACTCTTTTCTGGTACACTTCTTAACCTTCATTATGGGAGCCTGAAATTTAGAAAAAATAAAAAGTTAATTAGCAATCCAGGAAAACCCGACAGTTACGTTAGTTTTCCTCACTTCAGAAATGAATCCCTAATGTGAAAGGAGGATTCAAGAAACGCTACATTTCAAAATATTTGGATTAATGAAACCAAAGCAAAATTACAAGAATGAAATTGCAACAAAAACAAACTACCACAGCGAACATGGAATAACCTGAAACTAAAGGGACTCTACTGCAATTATGCAGAAATTAAATCCAACCGACTGCAAAACAATTTGATTTCAAAAGATCAGCCCCCGAACAGTGGTAAATTCTTATTCTTATCCAAAGCAAACCCGAAATATCCAAATTCGTCCATTTCCCTCTTTACACGACTCCCCAGAATAAAACAAAACAAAAACAAAAGATCAGAGAACAAAGCTCCCCAGATCGGGCCTTATAAATATAAATAAGCTCACCTCATTTGGAGAGACAAGTCGCCGACGGAGGTGGTGTTTGTGGCGGATTCCGACGACATGCCGTCTTCAAAATCATTGCTGGTGATCAAGTTATAATCAGGCTCGAAAAGCCCAGGTCTATTTCCCCTGTTGGATAACATCACCATCTGCCATATATGCAAAAAACCAAGAAAAAGAACATCACCCCAACTTTAATTAAATTAGCTAAGGTTGTAATTCAATATTTGTTTTTGATTAAATTAGCTAAGATTGTTGTTGTGGTGGTGGCAGTGGCAGTGGCTTACCCTCTGCCTCAAGAGGTTGGTGGTTTCTACCAGCTCTTCTCCCTGCAGTTTTAGTCAGACGTATATTATTGGAAGTACACACCAAGCCCAATATTAGTCGTAAAGATTGATAATTATGTTCTGTATGTATATTTGCTAATAGTTCAAAGTCCTTATTGTTATATATCATGTATGTATATGGTCCCAAACCTTTCTTTCAAGTGCCATAATCTCATTGGTAATCTTTTCGTCCTGAAAGGAATGAGAAATTTGCAGTTAGATCTCAATATGTTTGGTTCGCAGAAAATAACCCAAGTAAAGAATAAATCTGTAAGTAACTTTGTACTACCTATCATCAGTACAGATGAGGCTCACTTATATGAAAGCCCAACTGGTGAAGAGAAGGTGCGGCACATAAGCGAGTCTCGATGATACACAATACTCTATAGAGCAACCATTCATAAGCTGAATGAAATAGAACAGGGACCTTAGTTTTGAGCACACGGCTCAGTCCAGCTTCAATCGTGTTTTCCAGCTCCTTCAGTTCATCCAGGTCCAAGTCTGCAAGATCCTCCCCATTCAGGTGCCTGTTGGAAGCAGTCCAATTTCAGAAGATGCATGACAAATAACACCTAGTTTATATCTTCATTACAAGGTGATACCTCAGCTGGCGGCTCTTGTCTGCGATTTCCTTGGCCAACCGGTTGCAGTTTTCATTCTCCAGCTATAACGAGAGAGTCAACGATTTAATTATCTAATCTGTCCACGTGAGAAGCTTATAAACATCAGGCTCAAGAAATGAAGCAGGTAGAAGCTTTGAAGACAACTCCAAAAACAAAAACAAAAAACCTAACTCTACTTAAAAAACACAACATACTCTCCAAAAAATAGATAATGAATATTATGCGAAGGCGAAAAAGAACTTGTACCCAATCAAACTGTGCTTATATAACAGGTTCTATCAGATATGCAGCAAGGGGCGGTAAACAAGGATATAAACAGACTGAAGACCAATGAAAACTAGCTTGAGAGGAAATAGAGATCTTCAAGGACATAACACTGAAAACATTGACAGAACACCCAGACTCAAACTTGATTTTAGGAGTTGTCATTAGAAAACTACAGAATCTATGTCCTCAGTAAGCTACTCAAGACTCGACCATAGTATCAAATCTTTGCTATTTCTTCTAGCCAACTATTTGACCACCAAAACATAAATTCCAGCATTTGAAATTCCTATAATCCCATTCCATTGACATCTGTGGGTCAATATTGACCTTGCTAGCTAGATCTTCATTCCTGAAAGTTGGGAAGTCCAACTGACAAAAAATAGGTTTTATCGAGGTTGTCATCAACACTTCACTTTCTCAGTATTAAAGAATCCTATGACCCAAGCAATGCAGACCAACCACAATGACACATAAATATGATTGCTTGAGATGATAAAACAGTCCACTTACTGATTCACTATTCGATAATCAGTTTACATAACCTGTACTTTTACAGATCAGTTCTGAGTATGTAAACACAAAAGAGAAAGCATTCAGTGGACTGATTGTCGAGAAGCATAAGCCTAAGCAGAGTTTCTGTGTTCACGAATACTTTAATTGTTCTTCAATTAGAACACCTAAATTCCAGTTCACTATGCATGAGCACCGTCGTGTTTGGTTACCCTACCTATGAAGTTACTAATCATTAATAAGAATCTAAGCAGAAAACAATGATAAACATATGACAATGTTCCATCCCCCGGCCAAAGAACAATAAATCTACAGCCTTAACAGTCAACCCCAATCTAGGCTTGGTTCTATACTCTCATTACTACTCAAATATTTTCATCCAGTCATGCATATCTACACAATATATTTGCTACCAAATCAAACTGAGATTACATGATCTACCAGATATATAACATGGCGCAACGAAAAACTTCATTGAGTTAAACCGGGACCATAAAGAGAATGAAGACCACAATAACATCGTTTTAGATAAGCACAAAAGTAACACCAGAAACTTTGATAAGACAACCGGAAACAATAGTAACATAATCAACAGAATTGCCCAACATTTCAACATTTGAGGGTCAATCATGAACTTACTAGCTAGAACATCATGCCTGAAAGTTGAAGTCCAACAGAAAGACAACGGGTTTTATCTAGGCTGTTTCATAACACCTTGATGCATCCTACTAATCATTAAATGCTTATCCAAGGATTAAATGCTTATCAAAGGATTGATAACCAACCACAACGCCAAGTAGGGTTGTTTGAGATGATATGGAAATGGGGGAGAGGCAGGGCTCGAAGAACGAGCCGTGCAAGGACGCGGAGATATAGCAAGTAAGCAGCAAGGTTCTCCTTTTAGGACCGACAACAACAAGCTCACGACTCTAATAAAACAAACGGGAAGCTCACAAAACAGTCCAATTGGATAACATAACTTGCTTCAAATCTACTCTGGATACGAAAACACCAAAGATGAAGCATTTGTTGTCGACAAGCATAAGCCTAAGGAGAGCTTCTGTGTTCACCAATACTCCAGTCTTTCTAGCTATTAGACCCCTACTTAAGTAGTAGATATATGGATTCTTCAGAGTCCCTATTCTAAATCAGCAAAGTTTCATTACACTACCCTTTATGAGGCTGTATAAGGTAAGAAATTTAACTTTCTTCAACAATGTGGTCCCTAGGTCGTAATGGAAATTAAATTTGGAAATTTTCAAATTTAATTTCCATTCGTTTACAGCAGAGAGTTGGGGCATGCTAGTCTGCCTACAAAATACAAATCGTGTCCAAACTAGATAAAAGATAAGTGGGTTAGGCTCAAATCCACCCCATATGTCAAACTGAACCCATCTAATGTTCAAGCCTTGTAATTGATTTGTAAGCTACCTACGAAATTAAAAGCTGCCAAAAACATCAGCAAAAGCATGTAGCAGAAAATTTTGATAGATTCAATACATCAGAATCCACTTCTACAACGACGGGAAGAGTAATACATATGCATTGAAAATTTGCGGGATTTATAGAAGTATACTGAGATTTGAGTACTAGCTATGCCTTTTCCATTAGGTACCAATCAGTTAATTAGTGATATTAGACTATTAGTAAAGCGGTAGTAATAGTGAGAGTGGAAGTATCCAAAAGAGCTAATATTATCTATATGGAAAGTTAAAATGGTCTGACATACTCCTATATCACTGATTCCAAATAGATAACGCATGTTGGGCTAAAATAATAGATAACGCATGTTGGGCTAAAATAATAGATAACGCATGTTGGGCTAAAATAGAAAATAGGTGCATGTGTGGAAAACCTAACCTATGAATAGCTTAAAAAGATCTTGGGCCTTTCCTTACCAAAAGAAATGGCTTTGGTTTGAATGATGGCTCTAGTACTTTTTAATTATTTCTCACTATTTCAGAATTAATGATACTATGCTTAAAAATCCCACGATAAAACTTAAGGATTCAGGTTCTTTCTTAAAGAAGAATGGGCAGGACACTCATCAGATTGAAAGGCATATTGAAGGAAAAGATAAGACAGAATGTAGACATGAAGAAAAGTTCAGCATTAGAAGGGAACGATTAGAAAATATAACTTCGTTTCATGAGCAAACCATCTTCTCCTTTCAATTCAGAAAATTTAACCTATGCAATCTAGGAGGACTCCATGAAAGGACATCGATTCAACTCTAGAGAGATCAAGAATTCTCACTATTTAGTGGTGGATATTGTCAAACAAGATCAAGAATTGGCATTACTTAATTTGTCCTCATTTCTTTTTCCAATGTTTAATTTTGTGAATTATCCTAACCAATCCTCTACTCAACGCTACTCTTAGTTTAAGAAGTACTTGTGTTGAGGAGTGCTTCCCGAAAAGCACTTCTGACCAGGTAAGAAACATTTATGATGTGCTTTTTAATTTATTTATTTATTTTTTAATCCTAAACAAGTAGGAGTGTCATGATTGATGATTGTTTTCACGGTAGTAGACCGGTCGATAGTGTGGTGGTGGTGGTGATGGCCGTGATATAGTAGGTGTGATCCTGCTGATGGCGTTGCTAGTGGTGCTAGGGCAGTTAATCAAGGGTACATGGATATTGACCATTACTTCCATGAAGTAGAGATTATGGCCTCCCAAGCTTTATATTTTGAATATTTACCTTGTTTATGAATCCAATACATTGTATATGTTAATTTAAAAATTGCGACTCCTTTTATATAGATTCCAAAATTACCTCCCAACACACGGTAATAGAACATTTTGCAAGAATCTATAGATAACTAAACTGGCTAAACATGCACTGAAACTAAAACTTGGAAAACAGTGACCAATTCAAAACAAACAATAAAGAATTTGTTCATCAATGGATCATAATGAATCCATGTTCCAATTCCTCCATCCGCTGCTTCTTACACGGGCTTCAGTTGTATTCTTTTGGACTTGGCCCAAGACTACCATTTTTTGTAACCACTGACCATTGAGTCCTACAAATGGACTCATCACTCAATCTGAAGCTAATTAATAAGCCCGAGTCTAAATGTTTCTATTTTGCTTTGAGTTGAAAGAATCAGATGTTTCAGATACCACAAAAGTACATTTTGATGTTTCAAGAGCAGATGACAAAGTAAGTTACACTGAGTGGAAGCAATCAATTCCGCAAAACCACTAAATAATGAAAAGAATGAATAACAATATTGAACTGACGAATTACCTGCAGCTCAAGAGCCTGTCGGCCCAATTCTTCGCTGTTGCAGTTGTACGCTTTGTACCTCGCAATCACATCCTTGGTACTTCACAAAACAACAAGATGCAATAGACAATTGATCAGCATATGCTTAATTAGTCTAAATAAATGGCAAGACCAAGAGAGCAAATATATGCTGCCAGTACTTGATTGTTTACTTTCGGACCCCATAAGTATTGAAACCTATATACTGCAAAAAGGCAACTTGCAAAATGCACTCTGGAGGAGTACCGTTCTTTTGATGCCTTTTAATTCAGTTCAATACCTTTATACGATATGTCACTTGGAAGGAGAAAGAGTGGAGTCTACTGCATACTAAAAAAAAATGTGGGGTCTATAATCTTACTATTATTAGTAAAGCCAGGATCAATCAGAATGAATTAGGGTTTAGCATTTCTAGCTTGGAGCTCAAACACGGTATTCAGGGGTTAATACCTTGTTTGAGCAACTAATTTGGAGGAAATTTGGTTCATTATCCATGTTTGGTAAATCCAAAAATGGGAAACTGGGGGTAACAAGATGGCATCCCTTTTCTAGGGATGAGAGAATCGTTTTAAGATGGAGCTCCTCATGAAATGATTTCTAAAAAATTAAAAATTGATGAGCCCAACTAACGTTCTCAAGAAATGATTTACATAGCTTTGTCAAAAAAAGAAAGAAAAAAGAAATGATTTACATAGGAGTTTCACATCTTTGTACTCTTTGTGTTTGGTGCAATGTCCAAACACAAAGAGTACAAAAATAAAATAAAATTAGTTGGGCTCATCAATTACAAAATTTAGAATAAATTATCCCTATAAGAATCTAAAATAAACACAATGTTTTAGTACTATCCAGGGCTGGGCATACCAACCCGATTTCCTAAGAGCATCTCCACCGGGCAAGCGAGCGCTCGGGCGAGGGCGAGGGGAAGCCTGCGCGCGGCACTGTTCACGCCACACCGGCGATTTTGCGTGAAGGCGAGAGGAGGGCGAGAGCTCGGCGGGCGGAGGAGGAGGCGGGCGTCGCCAGCGCCAGCGCCCTGCGCGCAGTGCGTGGGTGTGGGCCCCAGCTGACGTCAAAACGCACTCTTCTTTTTTATAAGTCTGGCGCGTGTAATTACACGCGCGCGTGGGGGCGTGTTGGCGAGGATTCCGTGTTCGGAAGGGGAGTCCGAACACTATTTGTGGGCTGAAATGATTGTTCGGCAGCCACTGCCGAACACTGAGAAACAATTTTTTTTCCTTTTTTTTTTAATATAAAATCAACATTTTCTTTTCTATAAAAAATCACAATTTTTTTTCTCTCAAATTTTTTAAGTATGTAATATTAAATTTGAAGCACAAATATTCAATTTAACATATGATAATTCTACATGTTTTTTATGATAATTATTAGTATGTAATATTCAATTTTGTGTGAAGAAGTATTCAATTTTGATGTTTTCTATAAAAAATCACAATTTTTTTATATCAAAATTTTCAAGTATGTAATATTAAATTTTAAGCACAAAGATAATTTAACATATGATAATTCTACATGTTTTTTATGATAATTATTTGTATATAAAATTTATTTGACAACAAAAGGGAATATTTAATAATGTTGGTGATAATTCTTATTCATGTTCTTGAAAAAAAAAATTTAAAAATTGTGATTGCCTGCGCCTGCGCCTACGTGGGTGTGGGATGTTTTTTTGACGGAAGGCACAAGCGATCACTATTCATCACCTGCAGGCAAGGAGGAGGCAATTGCCCACTTCGTGCCTACACCTGCGCCTGCATGGGTGGAAATGCTCTAAGGAATGAGACAGACTTACTCAGCTAGTAACGATCAAATGGGTAGTTGACCAATTTCTAATTAAATCAGTCAAAGAATTAGACCTACTCAGAGTGAGGTTTTCGGAACGAGTCCCAATGATCTAGAGTCCACGGGTTTGGCGAATTAGATATATTATATTTATTATTTATGTAAGTTCTCTTTGAACTCGTCACCTCCAATCTATTCGAGACCAACTCCATCGAGCCGCCTCCACTGAATCAGACTCTTTCTAGCCACCGCAGCTAATCTCGCAGAGAATTTCTTTGTGACGCCTCAGGAGCTTCCACCATCTCCAACTCCATCGCGCCTACACCGTCACCGACTATGCCTAGCCATCAAATTTGAGATCCACTTTTCCTCTTCTTCGATCCTAAACTCGAAACTAGTTCGAGATAGTCCCAAAAAATCAGGCACTAATCCATTTCAGTTTTAGAATCGCTAGACTCGGTTCACGTACCCCTAGTACTATATACATAATGACAAGGATGCTTACAAAGAAAGTTGATTCTAATATTGCATGAACCAAACATGAGAATTAACAACCATGAGTGAGGGATTTTTAATTCCTCGCGACGATGGAAAACCAATTCCCTCGAAAGTGAATTCATTAACTAAACACTACCAAATAGTTGCTTGAATGTTGAAACAAATGCAGCCAAAGAGCCCAAGGGCCCCAAAACTAAGAGCATCTCCACCGGGAAATCAACAAATCGACCGCGACCTCAGGCGAAAGGGGGTTTTTCGCCCGATCGATTCTTCAGTCAATTGAAAAGGCCAAGTAGTTTCCACTGGCAATTGGAAGGTGAGGGCGAAAGACGAGAGCAATTTCGGCTGGAGAGAGAAAAGCGGGAAGACGAGAACGGCGAAGAAACCGAGGAAAAGCAAATCACTCGTGGTTGCGTCCGAAGTCAATCCCCGACATCGTCTGCGACCGCGAACTCGAACCCGTCCGATTCCCCGTCCGATTTGGCACCGGTGGAGCTGGTTTGTCCGATTTTGCAGGCGATTGATAAAATCGCCCGTCCGATAACGACACCGGTGGAGATGCTCTAAATGTCAGTATGTTTTCAAGCAGACAATAGAAAGTTGAGCATCATCGTCAAGTCAAGAGGGCCTAAAAAGTCCAACTTGGTCACCTAAGTCAACTCGGTCATCTGTAACACACTACAATATTCTTTTACAGCTACCTATTGTTCGGCCATTCTCTATCGTTAGGATAAAACCCCCACCCCCTCCCCCCCCCCCCCCCTACCCCTATTGCCTGACCAATATTTAATCCTTAGCTTTCCAAAAATACGGACCCCACTCCACCAAAAAGTACACACCACTTTGAGAACAGAGTACATACAAAAAAAGAGGGGGGCAAGATGGCCATTGAGGCTGTGCTCCAACAAAAGGCGGCCAATTGACTCACTATGGTTAAAGACCATTCCTCTATCTGAAATCAACCAATCAACCAATCAACGTATTCATATTCGTGCTCTGTCTGCTAGTCATTCATGATTTTTTTCCAATTTCTGTTTAGGATTGGTGGTCATTTTGGTTCTGCTGTTAATAAAGTTTTATGTAAAGGAATTCGATGTGTCTACGACTACGAATAGAGTGGTATAAAGAGAAATATACCTATCATAGATTAGATCCTATTATACAGTTTTAACTATATAATGTTAAATGAACAAAATACGACTTTATTTAAATTCTTATTCCATAATTAAGGTTAAATGAAAGCAGGACTTTATTTAAATTCTTATTCCATAGTTAGCATATGTTTCATTCTCATTTTCCTTCTCATCTACTTCCTCTGTCATGCACAGCTTATTAAAGTACGTACGTTTTAATCACTAATTTGTGTTTGCCCAAAACAAAACAAAAAAACCACTGTATGGGCATAGCTTGCTCCACCACCGAATGCCTACTTGACTGACGCACATGGCATATATACATCTCTCTGTGCTGAAGTCCTCCTCCAAGGTACACTTTATGACCAATTCCTAGTAAGAAAACCCCAAACCATATGTATCACACACACACACATTTGCAATACTTACCTCGTCAGTTCTTGTTTAAATGTATAAATTAGATTCATCAAGCACATGGTACTTGATCACCACAACATCTAACTAGCGCTACAACTTATATAAGTCCTAATCAATGCCTAGATCAAAGGGACTACATAGATACGGTTTTATGTCGTTGACCTTAAGACGATAAACATGGTGCCTTTGTTTGTGCGTGGAATTGGTTCACCGATCGAAGCCACATATGGATTCATTTCAGCAGATTAGGTCACGGAATCTCTCACCCAAATTCTCTAAATCATTCATAAATTGCAATTTACAAGGCGTGGTACCTGGAGCTGGAATAATCAGAGAGCTTGCCGGTCGCAGAAAAGACAACAACCGCCACCTCGGCTTCGCAGAGCAGAGACAGCTCAGCAGCTTTCTTGAAGAGCCCTCTTCTCCTCTTCGAGAAGGTCACCTGCCTTGCAGGCAGGTGGTCGATCCTCCTGATCTTAATCTTATTCTTCACCATCCCTTTATTTCAAAAACAAATCCAAGAAAATAGAAAATCTCAGCAACCCAGATCCAAATCACCCAATCAAACAAAACCTAGAAATTAATTTAAACCCACCAGCCATTAATTAAATTGTTGTTTTTTTCTCCCAATTTCTTTTGGGGTTTCCCAGGGTAAGAATTTTTTGGTGGACGTGAAAATAAAAGCAAGAGGGACAGAGTACGAGTTTGCCTGCTGTTGCTGGAGCTGCTCTGGTTGTCCAAGAAAGGAACGTTTCTCGAATGCAATTTCCCTTTTTATGGCAAAAACAGCGACTTATCTTTTATTATTATCTTCTCCTCTTCTACATATCTTTGTGGGAAAATAGGGTTCTGGAGGGTCGAGATCGACGGTGGAGATTTTTTTCGACGAGGATGCGTCCGATCTGCGCGGTTGGTTCTGCTGGTGACGGTGTAGCGGTGGGGTCCTGTACGTTGTAAGTGTTGGGAGGTGATACAAGAGAGATTCTTTTGTGTGGACGACGGTTCCCCGGATGCGGTGCGCTGTCGTATCTGGCATGCGCCGCGTGTCTTTATCATGGAGCTCAATCATATCCAATTTAACCAAATTTGCTGATGTCAAATATTGCCAGAGAAATTGGAGACGGGGGGCTCCTAGGATGTCTGCAGCAGCGGGGTTCGGTAGCAAGCATGGCGGCTGACTCCCAACAGATGGATTTGTGGGACATCTCCTACTGATTGACTAGTGACGATGATTGACTAGTGACGACTCCTACAGAGCCGTATACCATTAATTAACTAATGACGTGTGACATTCCGTAGATTTTCTTAAACCCAAGTCTAGGATCTACATGACCCTCTGATTTTTCTTTTTCTTCAATATCGGACTGCAATATATAAGATAGAAAGCTAACGTAGAATTGCAGGCAGCATTTACTATACCATCATCGTTTGAAATACAGTCACACACATAGAATGCCATACTGCACACCACATACATTTTCCCAGTAATGGGCTCCAATTTTGTTTCGAGTTAAACAACCACTCATATATTACAACATCTCGATTTTATTTATTATTATTGGAGACCAGATACTCTCTTCTGATGCAGTACTTAATCCTGATCACGGGAGCCTGAATTATGAACAAAATAAGAATTTCATTAGTGATTTCCAAAAAATGACAAGAAAGTTCCACTCAGTTTTGTTTTGGTTTTCAGTTGAGTCGACCCATCAAGAAAGTTCAAATTTTTGGATTAGTAAAACCAACGCCAAATGACAAGAATGTAAGTGAAAAAAAACAACTATGTGAACGAAAATGAAATATCGAATAAATTAGAAGGACTCTAGTGCAATTGAGGAAAAATGAAACCGACCGACTGCAAAACTACTTGATTTGAAACACCAGCCCCCGAAAAATCGTAAATTCTTATAAAAAGCAAACCCGAAGGACTGAGGAAACGAAAATATCCACATCAAATATCCAAATCCGTACACGACTGTCCAGACTAAAACAAAAATACAAACTAAAACAAAAACAAAAGCAAAAGCCAAAGCCAAAGAAGCCAAAAGCACAGATAGAAGCTGATCGTCTATATAAATAAGCTCACCCCAGTTTGAGAGACAAGTCGCCGACGGAGGCGTCGTCTTCCACAGCAGAAGAAACGCTGTTGCAGTAGGTGATGTTCGTGGCGGACTCCGACGACACGCCGTCTTCATCAGCTACTCCAGGATAACGGTTGTCGGCGATCATGTTATCCTCAGGCTCCAGAAGACCAGGTGTATTTCCCCTGTTGGATAACATCACAACCTGCGATATATGCAAAAAAGAACCCAGAAAAAGATCATCAATCAACTTTAATTGAAGTTAAGATTATAATTATGATTTCTAGTCCTATTACGATTACATGGAAAGAAGACTGCACTGGAGTCAATTGTAATGGCTTACCCTCTGCTTCAGGAGGTTGTTGGTTTCAATCAGCTCAGCTTCCTGCAGTTTTCGTCAATTTGGAAATATATATTGGAAGAACACACCAAAAGACCAAAATTGATTAATGGTTATTTGTTTATTGTCCAAAATCATTCTCTGTGTATGTATATTTTTTTATTGTTCAAAGTCAATGATTATTATAAATCATGCATGCATGTATGAATATATATGACAAACCTTTCTTTCAAGTTCCATAATCCCAGAGATAATTTTTTCCTCCTGAAAGGAACGAAGGTATACATAAGTGTCCTGATTATGCAACTCCAAATACATATACATGTGTCTGGTTTGCAGAAAGTAGCCCAAGTAAAGAATAAATCTATACATGTAACTTTGTACCACCTCAACCGGCTATGTGGTGGGACATTTACAGCAGATTTGACTACCCGCATATGGAACCGTCAGCCCAGCTGGCGAAGAGAGAAGGGGAATCACATAACCAGCGGGTTCGATGAGCGGAGCAAACGTGCGGCACATAATCAGTGTAAGTGAGTCTCAGAGATGTTGTATAGCAACTAATACTCATAAGGCTGGTAAGAATTAAAGAGCAGAGACCTTAGTTTTGAGCACACGGCTCAGTCCAGCTTCAATCACTTTTTCCAGCTCCTGCAGTTCATCCAGGTCAAAGTCTGCAAGATCCTCCCCATTGAGATGCCTGTTGGAAAGCAGTCCAATTTCAGCACACATGATAATTAACACCCTGTTTATATCTCAATTACAAGTTAACATAAGTAATCAATACCTCAGCTCGCGGCCATTGTCTGCGATTTCCTTGCACAGGCGGATGCGATTTGCATTCTCCTTCTAATAACGAGACAGTCAGCCATCATATAATAATCTAATCTGCCACATGAGAAGCTTATAGGCATCAGGCCTAAATTATGAAGCCAATAAAAGCTTGGAAAACAACCAAAGAAACTGAACATACTGGAACATGTAATCTTGACTTCTATCAAGTAAGCACAGCTACAATGTACCCAACACATATATTCTATTCTACCAAATCAAACTTAGCCTACAAGATTAACAGGATCTACCAGATATGAAACAAGGGGCTACCAAAAACTTCTATAAGTTTATCCAGGACCATTAAAGAGAATGAAGACCAACGTAAATAGAGGTCTACAACAACATAGTTTCCGATATAACTACATTAGTAAAACTGAAAACATTGATAGGACATTCGGACTGATACTGTATTAGGACATATCATCAGATAGCCAATGTCCCCAGTAAGCTACTCAACCTTAGAACATCTAATGTTTTCTGTTCTGTCCAGCCAATAACTTAAGAGTACAAAAACAGAATCACCCAACATTTCAACATTTAAAATTCCCAGAATCCCATCTCTGTTAGCATCTTTTGGTCAAATATTAACTTATCAGCTAGAACTTCATTCCAGATATAAAAAGAAAATAGGTTTTATCTAGCTTGTTTCATGACTACCAATTGATCTATTATTTAAAAGGTCATCAAAACTCAATTTCTATAGTACTAAAGAAATTCATAACTCCTCGAGACATCCTACCAGCCAATCATTAAATGCTTATCGAAGAGTCATGACTAACCACAGTGCCAAGTAGGGTTGTTTTAGATTATGTGGAAATGTGAACTTAACATGTCCTTAAATTAGGGTTAAGTCTAGAGCTTGAATGGATTCCCTAGTGCTTTTTGAACTAACATATAAAACTTAAAAATTTGATCTAAGTCAAGGCAACACAACTAGCAAGAATTCTTCAGAAATTCGAGATCAAACCAACAAATTGTAACAGCGAGAACTATTCAAGTGAACTAAGTGCCAACCAGGGTGTAGTTACCCCAGAGCTTGAATACAATAAGGACGTGAAGTCAAAGTTCGATACATAGGATTGAAATAAGATTAACGACGACACAACATAGACTCCATAAGAATCATCTGTTAGGTAGTACTTACAATGATCTATATGAATTACATTGCTTTAATAGACTTCAAAAAATCTCAAATGATTTTTCCAACCATTTTCGGACTAGAGAGAGTTTTGGAAATTTTCCATTTATTTACAGCACAGAGCTGGGACATGGACCAGTTTGGCTACTGCCTACAAATAGTAGATAAGTGGATCGGGCTCAAACCCCACAAATTGGGAATTGAAATAGCCACACATATGTCAAACTTAACCCATAAAATGTTCAAGCCTTACTGATCTGTAAGCCACCTACAATACTACGTTGGACAAATAAAAATTAACAACTTCCCAAACTATCTGCAAAAGCATTCTCAGAAAAATTCTGATAAATGCAGTACATGAAACATTAGAATCCGGTACTTGCGTAATCTAAGAGTAATGGAATTGCAATTTGAAATTTGCACGACTGAAAAAGCACAAAGAGATTTGAGTACTAGTATGCCTTTTGCCCTTTCCTAAAGGTGTCGAAAAATGTGCTGGGCCCAATTGTCCCACATTGGAAGTAGGGATGCAAATTAAATTGGAAATTCTGATCCCGAACCATCTCTAACGAAAAATTCTGACCCAATTATTAGAATTTCCGAATTCGAGTTGGACGAAATTCGGAACATGCCAGTTCAATCCGAAAGTTCCAATTCTCCAATTCAACTTGTTTTCGAATATTTTTGAACCTATTTGAATAAAAGAAACATGTATTCCCTTCTACTCATGAATTCTTAATAATTGGTATCAGAGCTAAATTTCATCACCCAATTGGACCCGAACTCCACCCGACCTGGAGAATAGGTTAAGATGGGCAAGTGATATGTCTGGGAAATTTTTTGGAGGATAGGGGCATATTTTGGAGGATATGTTAAAGATGCGTCGTTGTTAAGTTGTATTTATGAGTTTTTAACAAAACGAGTGATTTTGGTTGAAGATGTGTTAATATAGTCGAGGCTTGGCAAGTTCTTAATTTTTGATGTAAGTAAACATCCCCAAAGGGAGGGTAATCTATTATGTTAGAGCATTTTCACCCATGAGGCAAGGGGCAAGAGGCAAGTCCCAAGAGGCGGTACTATTCCACCGCAAAAGGGCAAGGACAAGGGACGATTACTATTCACGAAACTCTCTTAGTTTTTTTACGAACTAAGATAGTTTGCATCGACAAAATATATATATTTTTTTTAAAAAGAATTTGTAATGTTTTGATGTGGGAAGTATAAAAATTGGATTGCGTATTTATAGGAAAAAAATCAATTTTCTACCTGGAATATTTATAACCGTTGGATGTAAAATGGACTCCCCAGATTTTGCCATGTAGCGCTGACGTCAGCTTTCTTGAAGGCAGAGAGGCAGGCAAGTCTTTACCTTTGCCTCTCCCATCTCCACAGTAAAAGACAACTTTTGCAAGGGTGAAAACCTCTTTTTTGGCAAAGGCGAGATTTTCTCATTGTTTTTGCCCTTGTCTCTTGCCTTCGCCACAAGGATGGAAATGCACTTAATGGTTGTTGATGGTATACCAAGGTGAGAGTGGTGGTGGTAGTGAGTATTTCATCTTCCAAAAAACCTTAGCCAGGAGAGCTAAAATCACCCGTTTGGAAGGTTAAACCCATGTTGGGCGGAAAAAGAAGCTACATGTGAAGGAAAAGCTAACCTAAAGAGCTTAGAGGATCTTGGGCCTTTCTCCTTGCCAAAAGGTTGGGGTCTGAATACTTGCATTCTAATAAGGACGGGAGACCATAGGAAAGTGGTGCTAGTGTAACATGGCCCACTACTCATGACCTTTAGGGGCTATTTGGTACCCTTCACTGGACAGGACTGGCTAGGACAATTCTGGGAAAAAATTTTGTCCCACGTTTGGCACACTAGTTCTTATTTAAGGAGAGGACTATCATAGTGGATCCCACTCCCAATTCTTCACTAATTGGTCTTATTTTACACGCTCTTTTCACTTGGTATTAGCCGGGACAATTTTTTACGCCCAACAACGATCCCATCTTCTCGGTTGGCCTCTCGCTAGCTGCAACTCCCAACGCCTCGTGCCACTCGCCGTCGCTCGCCGGCCTTCTTGGAACGTCGCTAGTGCGGCTGTGTCGGCGAAATCGCGGGGAATCCAACGCCGGTGGTGGCTCGCAGGAAGACGCCGACGCCGGACGCTAACGCCGAGCGACGATGCCGGACGCCCAGATTGGATGAGTTTTAATTGGATTTTTAATTGGATTTTTTTTCCAATTTGGATTTCAATTTGGATTTTTGATTTGGATTTGGAATTTGGATTTGGAATTTGATTTCAATTTGGAGATTGGATGAGTTTTTGGATTTTGATTTCTGGGTTTGGTGTTGAATATGGTGAGTCCGAATGGATCAATGCCGTCAGGGATGAGCTCGAATCACACGATGGATTGAAGCCGATGAGTTCCCAATGAGCCGAACGGACTTTGGTGAGTTTGCATATTGATATTGGGTTGCAAATTGACGTTGTTTGTAATGAATATGGGTGAGGTTTGTGTTTGTAATGAATTTGAGTTTGTGTATAGAGTCAATGATGTTGGAATTCTGGGTTGCAGATTGATGTTGTTTGTAATGAATATGGGTGTTGGAATTTCATGTGTTAGTCTGGTGAACCACCAAACGTAGGTCAGGATTTAATACCACTTGAGACAGTCCAGTCCAGTCCAGTCCGAGCTAATCCCCAGAATATTGTCATGTCCAGTCCTGTCCTGTGTGCCAAACGAGCCATTAATTTCCATGTAAAGTGTCTTATATCTATGCTTAACCCAAAAACGTGATCTAAGTCGGATTATAAAACCAAACCAATAGTACAACACTGAACCACAAAAAATAAGGCTCAAAACTCCTATACGGAACAATACAATGACCAAGTCAACAATTCCAAACCAAATAAGCTAAAATATCAATTTGGAAATGTTGAATTTTTTCTTAAAAAGTTTTGGATTAGTAATTTTAATTTACTAAAGAATCGCAAGACAACTCGGGGATTTAGATCAATTGTTTGGGGATTTAGGTCAATTGTTAGGGAAAGGTCGACTTAGACATGACACTCACTAGATTCAAAGGCATATCGAAGGAAGAGGTCAAGGATAATATCCAAGTCGAAGATAGACTGTATCACAATATCTTCATGATGTTGTCACTTTAAATGGAATAGAATCGGAGATTACGACCTCCAAACTTGACAGTATTATTTTTTTTCTACAAAAAATTGGACAGTCGTTTCGTTTTTATGAATCCAAACAAATTTCCAAGTTCTTCTCCATCAAAAATTCACGGTAATGAAGTATGTTGTAATTCAATAGAAATTAAAACACATGCACTAGAATTAGAACCTGGAAAACAATGACCTAGGAAAGCTAAACAATAATACTTTATTGTTTTGTTCAACAAAAATATCCGATTTCGACCAAAAAAAAATCTGATTGATTGGGTTTACAATGAAATCCATGTTCCAATTCTCTCATCATCAGTTGTTCAAAAAAAAAAAATTCTCTCATCAGCTGCTTGTTACGTGGGCTTCAGAATTGTATTCTCAAACCAAACTACGGTGTGCACTGGGCCCAAGACTTTCATTTTTCAGAAAGTAATGGACTCAGCACTCAACCTGAAGCTATTTATTTAGCCCAAATAGCTGCAATCCCTACATATGCTAGTCTCTAACATGCAGGAAGTTAATGTTGCTAATTACTGTGTGTTAAAACAATCAGATCTTTACTTGATTAAAAAAAAACAACCACCAGGTCTTGCAGATACCACAAAATTACATTTTGAAGTTTCAAGTGCAAATCTAGAGTACGTTACATTGAGTTGAAGCAATCAATTATTGCACCAAACCACCAAACAACAAAGAGAGCAAATTTAATCAACTGATGAATTACCTGCAGCTGCAGCTCAAGAGCCTGGTGGTCCAATTGTTCGCCACCTTCGGTGTACGCTTTGTACCTTGCGATCACATTCTTGGTACTTCACAACACAAAAGGATGCAATTAATTAGCATATGCTTGAATATTAGCGTATACAACATATACAAGATCAAACAATCAATAACTACAAAAACACTTATTCGAACTTTTTCTTTGCAAACACTCAAGTACACTTTCGGTATTTCTTTCGTTATCTATAATCAAATACACCAATTGCAAAATTCAGGAGCTTTCGCCTTGGAAGATTATTTCTCCTATTTTTGCACTTTGATATCCTATTCAGATTAAGTGGCCAGATCCGAGAAAGCACTGCAAATATTTGATTGCTTACTTTCTTACTGCAAATATGGAAACATATGCAACGCATTCAACAAGGCAAAGGCAACTTACAAAAAGGCACTAAAGAGTAAGTACTACTATATCTTTTGATGCCTAAAATTCACTGCCAATTTCAGGCCTGTCATTTGGAAGGAGAGAATGTGGGTCTACTATATCTTAATATTACAGAACGACCATCAACAGCTAAAGCCAAAATCCAGCAGCTAGCAACAGAAACGGTTACTTGGAAGTTGAAACAGAGTCGGCCAAAAGGCCCAAAGGGCCCCCAGACAAAACGGCAGCAAACAGGGTTTCAAGTTTCAACAGAAGGATCGAAATGCAACTGAAACATGTCACGTGAGGTTGCCTGAGCAACTACGGGAGAACATCAACAAGGGCCACACCACCAAAACCTCCCTCTCTCCCCGCCCCCGGTTGCAACTACGTGGGTGAGAACATAAGGGCAAGGGCTGACCACAATCAAAAAACAACTACCCCTCAAAACACACCAAACGCCAAAAACATACACCCAACCAAAAAAGGTGGGTACTATTTATGTCAGGTTGCCCACTCCGAATTGCACCTTTTTTTCATTTTTCGTTCCACCCCAGGGGCAGGGGCGCAATGGGGCCGATCACTATTCACTAAAATAAAAAATAATTACAAGTCAACTAAAAATAATACAACAATTAATTAAACGGCATCCGATAAAAAAATACATAAACTTTTATTTAAAATCTCAAACAAACCATTACATAAAATTAAATACAAAATAATAACCGCTACAATCCAACTTATTCTTCAACATCATTCCTCCAAGGTTGCTCTGGGTAGTACGGGGTTTCATGACTTCCGCCACGCTTGACCCTCCACCTACCTCGGGATCATCAACTGGAAACAATTCTCTCCTCATGACGTCCATACGTTTTGCCTTCCAATATTTGGCAGTTAGGGGAGAAAACTTGGATGTATCCATTGACATAGTTTGATAATCTTGCATAGCTTGATTAGAGCTTATTATCCGCGGCAAGTTTATCCAATCTTTGTTGGAGTTCCGCCTTTCTTCCGTTTCTCTTTCCCTATCTCTTGAATGGTAATTGCACCTTGCTGTACAATTTGCTCAAAGAATCTTGATGTCTCAGTGGGAGTTTTGTTCCTTGCCGCTCTTGCTTCCTTGGCCTTTCTTCTCCCTAGAGGCCTTGTTATCCGAATGGGGGTGTCATCATCGGATAAATTCTCCGCAGCTGGTGAATCTTCACCCGGCGTTTCTTCTGGGATGTGCATACTGATGGGTGTATCCTCCAAAATTTTGAAGCGATGACTATGCTTCACAATATCCCATAAATCATGGTTAGTGAAATTCCTTGTGGTTTTTGCCCTGGATTTGTAAAATGCTTGTATGGCATCTTCCTACACACAAAAAAAAAATCATGCAAACTTAGACAAGTATATAAAGATAAATGAAAAAATTTATATATAAATAACAAGGATAAAAAAAAATACCAAAGCTTGTGCATTTGAACCACTTTGTTGTACAACGGCTCGTCCTTGTCTAATAGCATACCGCCAAGCATTGAACTTTACGACCAAACGTTTCCAGTGAGTTTGAATACCTGAGGCGGTGCGGGATGTTCCGGGACTTCGCCTATCGAATTCCTCTGTGATTTTATTCCACAATAAATCTACCTTTATCTTGTTGCCTGATTGGATCGTGAGAAGTTACCCACCAAGCTTCACACAGGTGGATGTCCTCCTCATTTGTCCAAGTCGCGGCATGGATGAGGACATTTTGTAACTAAAAGAAACACACAAATGAAAGATAGATATATGAGGGAGGGAGAATTTGTGAAGATTTGTTGTGGTAAGTGTAAAATCTGATTGGGTATTTATAGAAATTTTTTTTACAATTTTTCCAATTTTTTTTACAATTTTTTCACCTTTTTTTATGATTTTTTTGCTCAATTAATCGTGGCCGTCCGATCTGGAGATCGACGGCCAGGAAGGTGCCACGTGGCGCATTTAAAAATTTTGCCCGTTTGTAGCGGTTGGGGCTGACGTCAGGCAGGGCTGACGTCAGGCATAAGTAGCCGTTGCATTCAAAAATTGTCGGCAGCCGAGCTTTCCACGCGCCGCAAGCGCGCACGCGCCGCACGCGCCAGCGCGCGGACGCTCCTGCACGCGCTGCACGCGCCATCAACCTTCGGCACCCACCCGCGCCTCACGCTCCTCTCCCTCCGCACGCTCCCCCATTCGCCTCGCACCGCCCGCTACAGTGGAGGGCCGAAAGCAGCCCCTCCACCCCGAACTCTGCACCCGCCCCTCAGCAACAGTCCGCCCCTGCCCCTCGCGGTGGAAACCGGGTTTTGCTTGGAGGGGCGATTTTCCGTCGGCCCCACCGCCTTTCCGCACCGTTGCACCCTCCGCGGTGCAAATGCTCTTACTTGGCTGGTTTTATTAGCACTGTTTATCCTCAAATTTTCAAAAGTTAAAAAAAAAAAAAAAAAAAACCAACAAAAAAAAAAAAAAAAAAAAAAAAAAAAAGTAAATTTTAAAGTCTAAAAATTTTTTGAATCCCACCCCACCCCCATCGCCAACTAATTTGTTTTCTAAAAAAAAAAAAAAAGACCCCCACGATTCACAAAACGTAGAAAAAAGGAAGAAAAAAAAAAAAAACATCCACAACAAACAACCCCTTGCTTGGGGAAGGGACTGCTAAAAAATTTCCTTTTTAAAAAATTTCTTTTATATATACTTTTATATAAATTTTTATTAATAAATCTATTTTTTATATATTCTCACACACACCCCCCCCCGCGGGAGACAAAACAAAATACACCCCACTCTCTCTCTTTTGGTGGGGCGGCCACCCCCCCCCCCCCCTTACTTAGTTGTCTTAAGGTCTTTTTATGTAATAAAAATTCAATATGTCCACGAATAGTTAACATCTCTATATCCCAAAGGCAAGCATGACTTTATTTAAATTCTTATTCCATAATTAACATCTCTATACTTCATGCATGCACGTCTTATTTTAATGCTGGTCAACACTAAATTTCCTATAATATTCCACATGCAACCCAAAAAAAAAAAAACCACTTTTGTGGGCATAGCTAGCTCCACCACCCAATGTCCACTTGAAGCATGACATATCCATGCATGCTGAAGTCTTCCTTCAGGCTACCCTTCAGGATCAATTCCCAAGTTTACCATCAAATCACTTTATTCCTTCCTAGTACGAAAAAACTACACCATGCATATATGTGGAGAGAGAGAGATTTGCAATTTCGAATTCTTCCAGCACTAACTTAATAGGCATTTCATAGTCTAGGTGCGATCAAATTGATCAGCTCTAACAAAATCTACCACCATCAGCTCTAATAAGCCTTTCTCAAGCAAACTCTTGTTCCATCAAATGTATAGTCTAAACTGTATACACAGTTTGTGACAGGCATACCAAACTTAATATGAAGGAAAGTATAAGGAGACATGATTTCATGTAGTATATAGGCAGAGAACATCACCCACAAAAACTTAACAGTAAATTTCAGCCAGCGTATATATAGGCAAAGATGTTTGTGTTGGGTACCTGGAGCTGGAATAATCTGAGAGCTTGCCGGTCGCAGAAAAGACGACAACCGCCACCTCAGAATCACAGAGCACAGACAGCTCTCCAGCTTTCTTGAAGAGCCCTCTTCTCCTCTTCGAGAAGGTCACCTGCCTTGCTGGCAGGTAGTCAATCTTCCCGATCTTAATCTTATTTCTCATCATCTTCACCATACCCCTTAATTTCCAAAAATAGAACAAAACAGAACCATAAAAAAAATATCAGATTCTAAAACAACCGCTTCTTACATAACATCAAATTTCTCGATTTAGGTCAATTTTCAGCATTTTTAAGCACAACCCAGATCTAAACAGCTAAATAAAACAAAGCCCAGAAGATTAAATCCACCAACCATCAATTAAGTTAAGAGAATATAGTGGGTTTTTTTTTCCTTTTCCAATTTTTGTGTTTACCTTCTTTTGGGGTTTCCAGGGTGTGGTGTTTGGGTGGCGGTGACTGCCAGATTTGAAGAACTTGGCAATTTTTTGGAAACAATCGAAAAAAGTACAGTGTGGCCGCTGCTCTGCTTCTGCTGGATGTTCAAGAATAGAAACGACCCTGAATTCATTTTTTCTTTTTATGGCAAAAACAAAAGACTTCACTTTTATTTTTTTAATTGTCCGCTTAGGATCTTTTTGGAAAAATAAGCTTTGGGGGAAAATATCTGAAAATATCTACTTGGGCCGAGATAGACAGTGCAGATGAGTTCCGTGCTCTATTTGCTTACGTGGAATTGTTCAAGTCATTCTCCCAAAAAAAAAAAAGTCACTCTCAACGTTGGGTCGCAAACGGCTTTGTTCGGAAGTTTTCAATGAATGCAATTTTTCGTTAACGTTGAATGAGTGCGATCCGTAACGTTAGTTTCGCAGGCGTACCGTTCGATTGACCAGCCGTGTGACACGTGGCATTCTCAGGAGTTTTGGTGCTCTCTCATCACAGTCGGTGTTCAAGAACTATACTCCGTGAGCTCCTTCAAAAACATCCAAGGCTCCTTGGACTTTTTTATGGGAATGCCTCGGATGATGAGATGGGGAGGATATTAACTGATAGAGGTTCACAAGCAAAATGCAATACCATCGTATCATTTGACATACAATTACACACCTTACTCTCTTCACATAATGGAAGACCACATACATGTCTAGTTGATTTCAATACAACACACAAACCACCTCCCTTCCCTATAATCTGCTCCAATTTTGTTTCGAGCTAAGATGTCTACATACGTAAAACAACCACTCGTATGTTACAATACCTCGATTTTATTTATTATTATTGGAGCACATAAACTCTTTTCTGGTACACTTCTTAACCCTGATTATGGGAGCTTGAAATTTAGAGAAAATAAAGTTAATTAGCAATCCACAAAAACCCGACAGTTACATCAGTTTTCCTCACTTCATAAATGAATCCCCAATGTGAAAGGAGAATTCAAGAAACGCTTCATCTCAAATATTTGGATTACTGAAACCAAAGCTAAATCACATGAATGAAATTGCAACAAAAACAAACTACCACAGCGAACATGGAATAACCTGAAACTAAAGGGACTCTACTGCAATTAGGCAGAAACTAAATCCAACCGACTGCAAAACTATTTGATTTCAAAAGATCAGCCCCCGAACAGTGGTAAATTCTTATTCTTATCCAAAGCAAACCCGAAATATCCAAATTCGTCCATTTCCCTCTTCCTAAACAAAACAAAAACAAAAATAAAACAAAGCTCCCCTGATCGGGCCTTATAAGTATAAATAAGCTCACCTCATTTGGAGAGACAAGTCGCCGACGGAGGTGGTGTTTGTGGCGGATTCCGACGACATGCCGTCTTCAAAATCATTGCTGGTGATCAGGTTATAATCAGGCTCGAAAAGCCCAGGTCTATTTGCCCTGTTGGATAACATCACCATCTGCCATATATGCAAAAAACCAAGAAAAAGAACATCACCCCAACTTTAATTAAATTAGCTAAGGTTGTAATTCAATATTTGTTTTTAATTAAATTAGCTAAGATTGTTGTTGTGGTGGTGGCAGTGGCTTACCCTCTGCCTCAAGAGGTTGTTGGTTTCTACCAGCTCTTCTCCCTGCAGTTTTAGTCAGACGTATATTATTGGAAGTACACACACCAGGCCCAAAATTAGTCATAAAGATTGATAATTATGTTCTGTATGTATATTTGCTAATTGTTCAAAGTCCTTAATGTTATAAATCATGTATGTATATGATCCCAAACCTTTCTTTCAAGTGCCATAATCTCATTGGTAATCTTTTCGTCCTGAAAAGGAATGAGAAATTTGCAGTTAGATCTCAATATGTTTGGTTCGCAGAAAATAACCCAAGTAAAGAATAAATCTGTAAGTAACTTTGCACTACCTATCATCAGTACAGATGAGGCTCACTTATATGAAAGCCCAACTGGTGAAGAGAAGGTGCGGCACATAAGCGAGTCTCGATGATACACAATACTCTATAGAGCAACCACTCATAAGCTGAATGAAATAGAACAGGGACCTTAGTTTTGAGCACACGGCTCAGTCCAGCTTCAATCACTTTTTCCAGCTCCTGCAGTTCATCCAGGTCCAAGTCTGCAAGATCCTCCCCATTCAGGTGCCTGTTGGAAGCAGTCCAAGTTCAGAAGATGCAAGACAAATATCACCTAGTTTATATCTTCATTACAAGGTGATACCTCAGCTGGCGGCTCTTGTCTGCGATTTCCTTGCCCAATCGGCTGCGGTTTTCATTCTCCAGCTATAACGAGGCAGTCAACCATTTAATTATCTAATCTGCCCACATGAGAAGCTTATAAAAATCAGGCTCAAGAAATGAAGCAAATAAAAGCTTTGAAGACAACTCCCCAAAAAAAAAAAAAAAACCACCTAATTCTACCCAACAAACACAACGTACTCTCCAAGAAATGGAACATGAATTATGCGAAGGTCAAAAAAGAACTTGTACCCAATCAAAGTGAGCTTATATAACAGGTCCTATCAGATATGCAGCGAGGGGCGATAAGCCAGGACCATAAACAGAATGAAGACCAATGAAAATTAGCCTGAGAGTAAATAAAGGTCTTACAAGGACATACAGACTCACACTTGATTTTAGGAGCTGTCATAAGGAAACTACAGAATCTATGTCCTAGTATCAAATCTTCGCTATTTCCTCTAGCCAACTACCTGACCATCAAAACAGAATTCCAACATTTGAAATTCCCGGAATCCCATTCCATTAGGATCAGTGTCAATTGTGAACTTGCTAGCTAGAACTTCATTTCTGAAATTTGAAGTCCAACTGACAGAAAATAGGTTTTATCGAGGTTGCCATGAAAACTCCATTTCAGTATTAAAGAATCCTATGATCCAAGCAATGCTGACCAACCGCAATGACAAATAAATAGGATTTCTTGAGATGATAAACAGTCCACTTACTTAATCACTATTCGATAATCGGTTTACATAAACTGCACTTTTAAATCAGTTCTGGGTATGATAAACACAAAAGAGGAAGCATTCAGTGGACTGATTGTCGAGAAGGACAAGGCTATGCAGAGCTTCGGTGTTCACGAATACTTTCGTTTTTTAGCTTTTAGAATCCCTATTTATTCAGTAGTAAAAATATGGATTTTCTAAATTCATTATTCTAAACCAGCAAACTTCCAGTAGACCACCCTTGCAGAAGCTGTATCTAAAGTTTAAGAATTTAAGAATTTAATTGTTCTTCATTTAGAACACCTACATTCCAGTTCACTATGCATGAGCACCTTCGTGTTTGGTTACCATACCTATGAAGTTACTAATTATTAACTTAATAAGAATCTAAGCACAAAACAATGATAAACATATGACAATGTTCCATTCCCCAACCGAAGAACAATAAAGCTACAGCCTCAGTAGCCAACCCCAGTCTTATCTTGGTTCCGTACTCTTATTAGTACTGAAATATTTTCATCCAGTTGTGCCTATATAGACTATATATTTGCTACTGAATCAAACTGAGATTACAGATTGACATGATCTACCAGATAAACAACATGGCGCAATGAAAAACTTCATTAAGTTAAACCGGGACCATAAAGAGAATGAAGACCACAACAACATAGTTTTAGATATGCACCATAGTAAAACCAAAACTTTGATAAGACATCCGGACTCATAATGGATTAAAAGATGTCATCAGAAAACAACATATTCAACAGAATTGCCCATCATATCAACATCTGAGGCTCAATTATGAACTCGCTAGCTAGAACATCATGCCTGACAGTTGAAGTCCAACAGAAAGACAATGGGTTTTATCTAGGTTGTTTCATGACTACCAATTTATTCATTAGTTAAATGAAATTTATAACACCTTGATGCATCATCCTACCAATCATTCAATGTTTATCCAAGGATTGATAACCAACCACAACGCCAAGTAGGGTTGTTTGAGATGATATGGAAATACAAACTAAACAGTCCAATTGGATAACATAACTTGCTTCAAATCTACCCTGGATACGAAAACACCAAAGACGAAGCATTTGTTGTAGACAAGCATAAGCCTAAGGAGAGTTTCCGTGTTCACCAATACTTCAGTCTTTCTAGCCCTACTGAAGTAGTAGATATATGGATTCTTCAGAGTCACTATTTTGAATCAGCAAACTTTCATTACACTACTCTTTATAAGGCTGTATGTAAAGTATATGAAATTTAAAATTTTCAAGGCTAATGGCAACTAAACTTGGAAATTTCCATTTGTTTACAGCAGAGAGTTGGGCATGCTAGTCTTCCTACAAAATACAAATAAAATTTTCAAGGCTAATGGCAACTAAACTTGGAAATTTCCATTTGTTTACAGCAGAGAGTTGGGCATGCTAGTCTTCCTACAAAATACAAATAGTATCAAAACTAGATAGTAGGATCAGTGGGTTGGGCTCAAAGCCCACAATTTTAGAATTGGGATTAGCCCCACATGTCAAACTGAACCCATCTAATGTTCAAGCCTTATACTTGATTTGTAATCTACCCACGAAATTAAAAGCTGCCAAAAGCATCAGCAAAAGCATGTATCAGAAAAAATTTGATAGATTCAATACATCAGACTGCGTAATCCACTTCTAGAATGATGGGATAAGTGATACATATGCATTGGAAATTTGCGGGATTTAAAGAAGTACGCTGAGATTTGAATACTAGCTATGCCTTTTCCATTAGGTACCAATCAATAAATGAGTGATATTAGTAAAGCGGTAGTAATAGTGAGAGTGGTAGTATCCAAAAGAGCTAATATTATCTATATGAAAAGTTAAAATGATCTAACATACTCTTATATCACTTATTTCAAATATTGAACGCATGTTGGACTAAAAAAGAAACTAGGTGCATGTGTGGAAAACCTAATCTATAAAGATATTGAAAAGATCTTGGGCCTTTCCTTACCAAAAGAAATGGTTTTGGTTTGAAAGCTGGCACTCTACAACCACAGGAAAAGTGGTGCTAGTGTAGTATAGCAAGATATGCATGCTCTTGTACTTTATAATTATTTCTCACTATTTCAAAATTACTATGCTTAAGAATCCCACGATAAAAACTTAAGGATTCAGGTTGTTTCTTAAAAAAGAATTGGCAGAACACTCATCAGATTCAAAGGCATATTGAAAGAAGATATAAAGTTAGACATAATGTAGTCATGCACGAAAGTTTAGCATTAGAAAAGATAACCTTGTTTCATGAGTAAACCTTCTCCTTTATAAATTATTCAATCTAGGAGGACTCAACTAAAGGACATCGCTTCAACTCCATCGAGATCAAGAATTCTCACTATTTAGTGGTGGATGGATATTGTCCTCATTTCTTCTTCCAATGAGCTTAATTTTGTGAATTATACTTACCAATCCACTAGTAGATGCTACTCCTAATTTTAGTGCTTGTTTAAAGAGTGCTTCTCGAGAACCACTTCTGACCAGGTAATAAGCATCTATGATGTGCTTCCTTTCAATTCAAAAATACTTTTCGATCCTAAACAAGTAGGAGTGTCATGATTGATGACCGTTTTCATGGTAGCAGATCAGTTGATGGTGTGGTGGTGGTGATGGCCATGATATAGTGGGTGTGATGCTACTGGTGGCGTTGTTAGTGGTGCTAGGGCAGATAATCAAGGGTACATGGATAGTGGTGACTTTCAGTGATGACCATTACTTCCATGAAATGGAGACTATGACCTCCAAGCATTATATTTTGAACATTTGTCTTGTTTATGAATCCAATGCAAAAAAAAATTCGTTGTATATGTTAATTTAAAAATTGCAACTCCTTTTATATAGATTCCATAATTACCTCCAAACACATGGTAATAGAACATTTTTCAAGAATCTATAGATAAATAAACTGGATACACATGCACTAAAACCAACACTTGGAAAACAATGACCAATGAAAATTACACAATAAAGAATTTGTTCATCAATGGATAATAATGAATCCATTTTCCAATTCCTCCATCCGCTCCTTCTTACACAGGCTTCAGTTGTATTCTCTAAGAAATGGACTTGGCCCAAGACTACCATTTTTTGGATCCACAGACCATTGAGTCCCACAAATGGACTCATCACTCACTCTGAAGCTAATTAATAAGCCCACGTCTAAATGTTTCTATTTTACTTTGTGTTGAAAGAATCATATGTTTCAGATACCACAAAATTACATTTTGATGTTTCAGGAGCAGATGACAGAGTAAGTTACATTGAGTGGAAGCAATCAATTCCGAAAAACCACTAAATAGTTAAAAGAGTGAATAACCATATTAAACTGATGAGTTACCTGCACCTCATGAGCTTGTCGGTCCAATTCTTCGCCGTTGCCGTTGTACGCTTTGTACCTCGCAATCACATCCTTGGTACTTCATAAAACAAAAAGATGCAATAGACAATTGATCAGTATATGCTTGATTAGTCTAATAATGGCATGACACAAGAAAGCAAATATATATGGTGCAAATATTTGATTGCTTACTTTTCGGACCCCGAAAGTATTGAAACCTATATACTGCAACAAGGCAAAAAGGCAATTTGCAAAAAGCACTATAGAGGAGTACCGTTCTTTTGATGCCTTTTAGTTCAGTTCAGTGCCTCTATACGATGTCACTTGGAAGGAGAAAGAGTGGGGTCTACTGCTTACCAAAAAAAAAAAAAAGGGTCTACTATCTTACTATTAGTATAACCAAATGGACAAACCAGAATAAATTAGGGTTTGGCATTCTTAGCAGCTCGAATACGGTATTTAGAGGTTAATATTGTATTTGAGCAAGTAATTTGAAGGGAATTTGGTTCATTTTTCATGGGTAAATTCAAAAATGGGCAAGTGGGGGTAACAACATTGCATCTCTTTTCCATGGATGAGGGAATCTTTTTCCGATAAAGCTCGTCATGAAATGATTTCTAAAAAAATTGATGAGCCCAACTAAACTTCTATGGAAATCATTCACAGAGGAGCTCCATATCTTTGTACTCTATATTTAGTGCAATGGCCAAACTCAATTCTTATAAAAGTTGCATTCCTTCCGATTTAGGCTCATCAATTACAAAATTTTAGGATAAACTATCCCTATAAGAACTAAATATTATCCCTATAAGAATCTAAAAAGAACACAACGTTTCACTATCGAGGGCTGGGCATACCAACTCGCTTTCCTGAGGAATGAGACCGACCTACTGAGCTAGTAACAATCATATGGGTAGCTGACTCATTTCTAGTCAAATCAGTCCAAGAATTAGACATACCCAAAGTAAGGCGATCGGAAGAGGATCCCAAGGATCTAGAACCCACAGGTTCCAGACTAGTAATGATCACATGGCTATTTGACCATTTCCAGACATGGATCAGCCCAGAGTGATGCGAAGCAAGGTTGCTCACATGTTGACGTAACGGCTGCACGTGCTCCACATCCTGGTGTGTGTTGTGCACGTGTTGGCTTGAAAGTCGTTACGTGTGAGAGGGTGTGTTGAGAATATGGTGTGATAAAAATCCCACATTGGCTAGTGAAGGGACTTTGGTGAGATTCATAGAGGATTGAGCTACTCCCTCCCCTCCCCCCCTCCCATTATCAATTAGTTTGGGGGTGGAACCTCAATTTCTTTCAAGAATTCACGGGTTCAACGAACTAGATATATTATATTTATTATTTATGTAAGTTCTCTTTAAACCTGTCACCTCCAATCTAGCCGAGAAGTTCTCTGTGCTATACGATTCCAACCCCATCGAGCCTCCACCATCTACAACTCCATTGAGCCACCTCCACCGACTTCGTCTAGCCTCCACCATCTACAACTCCATTGAGCCACCTCCACCGACTTCGTCTAGCCACCGCAGCTAATCTCGCAGAGAATTTCATTTTGATGCCTCTGCGATTTCCCCTCTTCGTCTAGCCATCTGTTCCAGTTTCTACACTCGGTCCGGATACCCCTTAGTACTATATACATAATGACAAGGTGCTTGAGAAAAAAAATCTGATAACCATAATTCTAATAGTGTATGAACCAAATATGGGAATTAACAACCATGAGTCAGGAATTTTAATTTCCTCCCTACGATAGAACGCCAATTCCCTCGAAAATGAATCCATAAACTAAACACAACCAAATAGTTGGTTGAATGTTGAACCAAATGCAGACAAAAGGCCCAAGCGCCCCAAAACAAAATGTCAGCCGATGTTTGAAAGTTTCAAGCGGACAATTGAAATGCAACTAAAATTGTCGAGTTAAGTTGAGCATCATCAAGTCAAGTTGAGCATCATTATCCCAGTTCAGATTCGCCTCATCCTTCAGCCGTGGCGCTTGGGCAAAAAAAAAAAAAAGTACACACCACTTTGAGAATAGAGTACATACAAAAAAAGGGGGCAAGATGGAGGAGTCGCCTTTAGAGCATTTCCACCCATAGGGTCGGGTGCAAAGGTGCAAGGGGCAAGTTTTTTGCCCCAAGTGCGGGTACTATTCATGTGGGACCCACCCGAATTGCTCCTGCCTTTTATTTTTCGTTCCACCCACAAGGGCAAGGGCAATGGGGCGATTACTATTCAAAAAAAAAAAAAATAGATAAATATATGTGTTTAAATAAATTTGGTACTTATATAATTAAATGACATCCAATAAAAAAATACATAAATGTTTTCACCCACAAATAGTCCTAAATTTTGGTATCCGTTACTAATATTAATACAACAAATTTTATTTGAAAATAGAACAGCAAATTATTACATAATTTTTTAAATTTTTTCACAATTTTTTTTTATTTTTCATAATTTTTTGAATTTATTTTCGGATTTGTTTTAAAATTCTTGTCAAAAAAACTGGGCCATTGGATGTTTTCATCAAGGGCCCAAAACACGCCACATGGCAAAAAAAAAAAGAGGCCAGCCCCTCACCCCAGCCGCACGCGCCGCACGCGGCTTCTTTCCAGCCGGCACGCGCAGGACGCGCGTGCCCCCGACCATCGCCGAACAGGCCTGGCGGAAACCGCCCCTCACCGACCCGCCGACCCTCCCTCGATGAACAGGGTGCGCCCCGCCCCTCTGCGGTGGAAACGCCGTTTTTGCCGTGAGGGTCGATTTCTGGCGGGCCACCACCGGAAACCCGCTCCTCTGCACCCGACCTCCTCCCCGCGGTGGAAATGCTCTTAAGCCCATGCTCCAACAAAAGACGGGCAATTGACCCACTATGGTTCAAGATCATTCCTCCATTCGAAATCAACCAATAAACGTATTCACATTTGTGATCTGTCTGCCACTCATTCATAGTATATTCAACTTTTGGTGGTCTTTTTGGTTCTGCTATTAATAAAGTTATGTAAAGGAATTCGATGTGTCCACGAATAGGAGTTTGTTTTCCTTCGTTTAATGCTTTTGCTCCATGTTCAAGTGTGAAATAGAGTGATATAAAGAGAAATATAACTATTTGTATTACACAGTTTAACTGTATAAAGTTAAATGAAGAAAGTATGACTATATTTAAATTCTTATTCCATAATTAACATAAGTGCATTTCATTCTCACCCTCCTCCTCATCTACTAATTCCTCTGCCATGCACATCTTATTAAAGTACGTAGGTTTAAATCACTAATTTTTTTTTGCCCAAAAAACTAAACCACTGTATGGGCATAGATAGCTCCACCACCAAATGCATACTTGACTGACGCATGACATATCTCTCTCTGCTGAAGTCCTCCTCCAAGGCTACTCTTTATGATCAATTACCATCAAATCACATTATTCCCTTCCTAGTAAGTAAACTCCATACCATATATACACACACACACACATTTGCAATACTTACCTCGTCATAATATTCTTGTTTAAATGTATAAATTAGATTCACAGTATAACTGTACATACTTACAGTACAAGTTAAGTTACATACATTAGTAAGCTAGGGGGGCATGATTTCATGTAGTTTTTTCAGTGAACAACAATATCAAGCACATGGTACTTGATCACCACAACATCTAACTAGCTCTACAACTTATATACGTCCTAATCAATGTCTAAATCAAAAGGACTACATACGGATTTATGTCGTTAACCTTAGACGATAAACAAGCTGCCACATATGGATTTATTTCAGCAAACCAAATTCACTAAATCATTCATAAATTGCAATTTACAAGGCGTGGTACCTGGAGCTGGAATAATCAGAGAGCTTGCCGGTCGCAGAAAAGACGACAGCGGCCACCTCGGCTTCGCAGAGCAGAGACAGCTCAGCAGCTTTCTTGAAGAGCCCTCTTCTCCTCTTCGAGAAGGTTACCTGCCTTGCTGGCAGGTGGTCGATCTTCCTGATCTTAATCTTATTCCCCGTCATCTGATTCTTCACCATCCCTTTATTTCAAAAACAAATCCGAAAAATAGAAATATTCAGCAACCCAGATCCAAATCACCCAATCAACAAAACCTAGAAATTTACTCCCAATTTCTTTTGTTTACCTTCTTTTGGGGTTTCCAGGGTGTGAAGTTTTGGTGGATTTCGCAGAGCAAGTGAAAAAAACAGAAAAAGGCAAGAGGGACAGGGTTTGAGTTTGCCTGCTGGTGCTGGTTGTCCAAGAAAGGAACGTTTTTCGAATGCAATTTTCCTTTTTATGGCAAAAACAGCGACACGTCTTTTTGGGAAAAATAAGGTTTTGGAGGGTCGAGATAGACGGTGCAGATTTTTTTCGACGAGGATGCGTCCGATCTGCGCTGTTGGTTCTGTTCTGTGGGCGACGGTGTAATGGTGGGGTCCTGTAGAGGAAGGAGCGTCGTCACAAAAGTTAATGGTCAAGTGTCAGGAGGTGAAACAAGAGAGATATTCTTTTGTGTGGTCGACGGTTCCCGGATGCGGTGCGGTGACGCGTGTCTTTGTCTGGAGTTCAATCGTATCAAATGAACCAAATTTGCTGATGTCAAAGATTGCCAGGGTAAAGTCTTGTGGTGGGAAGGGCTTCCTTTGCTGATTAGTGGAACATTATTTGGTGACGAATCCTATAGAGCCGTATACCGCCAGAACAGAAGGGTGGAATCGACATGACCCTCTGACTAAAATACACGCCAGAACAGAAGGGTCTTATTTTCCCCTCTTTTTCAATGTCGGACTGCAATATTATAGAAAGCAAGAGTATATCGTAAAATTGCAGGCTGCATTTACCCTACCACCCTCGTTTGAAATATAGTAACACACATAAGAATGTCAGATTGCATACGTCTTGTTGGTTCAAATACAAACAACACAAATATTTTTCCCTGGGCTCCAATTTTGTTTCGAGTTAAAATGTCAGCATATGTAAAGCAATCACTCATATATTACAACACCTCGATTTTATTTATTATTATTGGAACCCATATACTTTCTTCTGATACACTTCTTAACCTCGATCACGAGAGCCTGAATTATGGACAAAATAAGAATTCAATTAGTGATTTACATGAAAAAAGATAACATACTTAGCTTTGTTTTGGTTTGACTTGAGCCGACCCATCAACAAAGTTAAAATATTTGGATTAGTAAAACCAAAGCCAAATTACAAGAATGAAAGTATGACTATGTGTGAACCAAAATGAAATATCGGAAAAACTAAAAGGACCCTAATAAAATTAGGGAAAAATAAAACCAACCGACTGCAAAACTGCCTGATTTGAAAGACCAGCCCCCGAAAACTCGTAAAATCTTATAAAAAGCAAACCTGAAGGACTAAGGAAACGAAAATATCCAAATCAAATATCCAAATCTAACTCCCTACGTACACGACTGTCCAGACAAAAACAAAAGCAAAAGCAAAAGCCAAAGAAGCCAAAAGCACAGATCGTCTATATAACTAAGCTCACCCCAGGTTGAGAGACAAGCCGCCGCCGACGGAGGCGTCGTCTTCCACAGTAGAAGCAACGCTGTTGCAATAGGTGATGTTTGTGGCGGACTCCGACGACATGCCGTCTTCATCAGCTACTCCAGGATAATTGTTGTCGGCGATCATGTTATCATCAGGCTCCAGAAGACCAGGTGTATTTCCCCTGTTGGATAACATCACAACCTGCGATATTTATGCAAAAAACCAACCCAGAAAAAGACCATCATTCAACTTTAATTAAAGTTAAGATTATAATTATGATTTCTAGTCCTATTACGATTAAATGGAAAGAAGACTGCACTAAAGTCAATTGTAATGGCTTACCCTCTGCTTCAAGAGGTTGTTGGTTTCAATCAGCTCAGCTCCCTGCAGTTTTTGTCAATTGGGATATATATTGGAAGAACACACCAAAAGACCAAAATTGACTAATGGTTACTTGTTTATCGTCCAAAATTATTTTCTGTGTTTGTATTTTTTTTATTGTTCAAAGTCGATGACTATTATAAATCATGTATCTATGTTTGAATATATATGACAAACCTTTTTTTCAAGTTCCATAATCTCAGAGATAATTTTTTCCTCCTGAAAGGAACGGGAAATTCGCAGTTATATTAGATCTCAGTATACTTTGCAGATATGTGTGTGTCCTCATTATGCATCTCCAAATACATATACATAAGTGATTGGTTTTGCAGAAAATAGCCCAAGTAACTTTGTACCACCCGGCTATGCGATGGGACATCTAGAACAGATGAGACCCCCCGCATAACCAGCTGGTGAACAGAAGGGGAATCGCATAACCAGTATAAGTGAGTCTCAATGATGATGTATAGCAACTAATACGCATAAGGCTGGTAAAAAAAATTAAATAGCACAGAGACCTTAGTTTTGAGCACACGGCTCAGTCCAGCTTCAATCACTTTTTCCAGCTCCTGCAGTTCATCCAGGTCCAAGTCTGCAAGATCCTCCCCATTCAGGTGCCTATTGGAAAGCAGTCCAATTTCAGCAGACACATGATAATTAACAGCCAGTTTATATCTCAATTACAAGTTAATAAAAGTAATCAATACCTCAGCTCGCGGCTCTTGTCCGCAATTTCCTTGCTCAAGCGGATGCGATTTGCATTCTCCTTCTAATAACGAGACACAGAGCCATCATATAATAATCTAATCTGTCACATGAGAAGCTTATAGACATCAGGCCCAAATTATGAAGCCAATAAAAGCTTGGAAAACAACAAAAGAAATTGGGGTTACCTAAACATACTGGAACATGTAATCTTGACTTCTATCAAGTAAGCACAGCTACAATGTACCCGACAAAAACAATATATTTTATATTCTACCAAATCAAACTCAGCCTACAGATAAACAGGATCTACCAGATGTGCAACAAGGGGATACCAAAAACTTCCCCTTGAGTACAGCCAACGTAAATAGATGTCTACAAGAACATAGTTGAGTACAGCCAATAACTTGAGTACACAAAACAGAATCACCCAACATTTCGACATTTCAAACTCCCAGAATCCCATCTCTGTTAGCATCTCCTGGTCAAATATTAACTTATTAGCTAGAACTTCATTCCAGATAGTTGAAGTCCAACCAAAAGAAAATAGGTTTTATTTAGCTTGTTTCATGACAACTAATTGATCTATTAGTTAAAAGGCCATCAAAACCCGATTTCTATAGTACTAAAGAAATCCACAACACGTCGAGACATCCTACCACCCAATCATTCAATGCTTATCGAAGAGTCATGACAAACCACAGTGCCAAGTAGGGTTGTTTGAGATGATGCGGAAATGTGAACTTAAAATGTCCACTTACTGATTCTCATGCGATCATTAGTTTACATAACTTGTTTCAAACCTGTTCTGGATTGTGAAAACACCAAAGAGAAGCATAAGTCTAAGCAGAGCTTCCCTAGTCACCAATACTTAAGAACTGACCTACTACAGACCTACTATTGTCCTTCAAGATTTCTACTTTTGACAGAAAAGGAAGAACGATGCAAATTAAAGAGGATGAAAAACACAAACTACCATAAATCAACCACACGGAAAAGTTAGAATTCCAAACATTTGCTTAATAAGAACAAGGATAAAACAGTGACAACAAAACTCCAGTTTTCCACTCCCCAGCAAAAGACTGAAAAAGCTAGATCCTTAGTAGCCAGCCCCAACCTTGGCTTGATTTCATAGTCTCACTATTACTGGAAAAATCTTCTCACCCAGTAGTCTATTGATTAATAGGATACAATGATCTATATTAATTACATTGCTTTAATAGACTTCAAAAATCTCAATGATTTATCCAACTATTTTCCGACTAGATATTTTGTAAGTTTTGGAAATTTCCATTTGTTTACCAAAGATGAAGCATTTGTTGTCGACAAGTATAAGCTAAGGAGAGCTTTTGTGTTCACCAATACTTGAGTCTTTCTAGCTATTAGACCCCTACTTTAGTATATTAATGGACCATTCAGAGTCACTATTCTGAATCAGCAAACTTTCATTGCATTACCTTTTACGAGGCTGTATATAAAGTTTATGAAATTTAACTTTCTTAAAGGCCAATGTCGTCCCCAGGACGTATTCGTAATGGAAATTTAAACTTGAAAATCTTGGGCCTTTCCTTACCAAAAGAAATGGATTTGGTTTGAATGCTGGTATTCTATGACCACAGGAAAGTGGTGCTAGTGTAGTGTGGCAGGATATGCATGCTCTTGTACTTTATAATTATTTCTCATTCTTTCAGAATTTTCAAAATGATACTATGCTTAAGAATCACACGATAAAACTTGAGGATTCATGTTGTTTCTTAGAAAGGGTTGGCAGAACACTTTCAGAATTTTCAAAAGCATATTGAAGGAAGATATAAAGTAAAAGACTTAATGTAGTCATGAAGAAAGTTTAGCATTAGAACGATTAGAAAAGATAACTTTGTTTCATGAGTGAACCATCTTCTCCTTTCAACTAAGGAAATTTGATCTTTGCAATCTAGGAGAACTCAACGAAAGGGCATGGATTCAACTCCACTGAGATCAACAATTCTCACTATTTAGGCCTAGGTTGGTAGAACTTAATTTATTTTTAAAGTTAATTCGAAAATAAGCTGCTGTGAAAAAAAGTAGTGAGGTGTTTGGTAAACTAATTTTGTGAAAGTGTTTTAATATGAAAAAGTGATGGAAAGAAGCTTCACTGTGAAGCTTCTTAGCTTCCTTTGCTTTTGGTACTTTTTAAAAAAGCTTCTTCTAAAAAAAGCCAACTAAAAATTGGTTACCAAACATATTTTTCCCACTTGGCAGGTGCTTTTCCAGTGTCAAAAGAGCTTATGATTTTATAGAAAGCACATCTTATGTGTTTTTTCCAAAAGCGCTTTTCAATTAAACAGAACCAGTTATGCACACAAAACCATTCTTATCTATTTTAAATTATTTTTGCTCAAGTGAGAAACACCTAACATGTATTTTTAAAATTTTCAGAAGTACTTTTGACTCGGAAAAAGCATTTGTCAAACGAGCAACTTTAGACCATACCAAACATAGCTTTAATGGTGGATATTGTCCTCATTTCTTTTTCCAATGAGTTTATTTTTCTGAATTAGTCTTAACCAATCCTCTACTAGACGCTACTCCTAGTTTTAGTGCTTGTTTTAGGAGTGCTTTCCGAGAAAACACTTTAAAGTCAGAAGCATCTAGTATGTGCTTCCTTTTGATTCAAAAAAATACTTTCAACCCTAAACGAGCAGGAGTGTCATGATTGATGACCGTTTTCGTGGTAACAGACCGTTGATATTGATGGTGGTGACGGCCGTGATATAATGGGTGTAATGCTGCTGATGGCGTTTCTAGTGGTGCTAGGGCATATAATCAAGGGTACATTGATAGAGTTGATTTTCAGTGATGACCATTTCTTCCATGAAATGGAGATTATGACCTCCAAGCTTTTATATTTTGAACATTGTCTTGTTTATAAATTGAATATAAAAAAAACTCATTGTATATGTTAATTTAAAAATTACGACTTCTTTTATATAGATTCCAAGACTACCTCCAAACACATGGAAACATAACATTTTGCAAAAATATGTAGATAACTAAACTGGCTACACATGCACTAAAACTAAAACTTGGAAAACAATGACCAATGAAAATAAAAAATAAAAAATACAAAAAAAAGAATTTGTTCATCAATGGATTATAATGAATCCATATTCCAATTCCTCCATCCGCTGCTTCTTACACGGCCTTCAGTTTATTGGGAAATTGTCTAAAATGGCCCAAGAGACCAAATTTTGTTCCAATTTGTTTTGGTCAGCATAATCCTTTCCAAAATGTCAAAATTATTGCTTAATTGCACAAGAAACCCTTCACAATTCACCACCCAATCTTTCACAATTCACCACTCAGTCCTTCACAATTCTCCAGAAGCCGATCAACAAGAACGCCTCTCCAACCCGCCGCCCAAGCCCGACCAACAACCCGTCACCATACGCCGCCCCATCTCTACAGCCAAAACCCCCAAAATCAGATTTCAAATACCTTGGGCTTCTCGGACCCGAAAACAGAGAGTGGAGCGGGAAATTTGGCGAGTCAACCCGGCGAGGTACTCCTCCTCGTCACTCTCAGTCTCGCGGGAGCCACCGACCGACTCCACCAGCGAGCTACAATCCGACGAAAGGCCAAAAGCCCCACACCCGAACTCAAACGGCCACAGAGCCTTGGATCCGTCGGAATTAAACCCGAACCAGGAACTCAGAAAGGCCAAATTTCCCAACGAGTTCAATGCTCGCCTCCGTCTCCGGCTCGTTAATGGGTCTGGGTATTGCACAACGCTCATTTTCGCTTACTATGTGAGATCAATTTTGGACAAAGATGGAGAAATTGGGTGGTGAATTTTGATTCTTGAAGTTTTGATTTTCTGGTTGTTTAATGATTTATTGGGTTAAGAGAGAATAAATGTTGAGTTTTTGAGCCGTCGGTGGTCGTGATGGAGAAGGCAGAACAAAGGGACATAGTGCAAAGGCTGCCATTGTTCTTGTTTGATTTCACGCAGACGGCATCGGCGACGATGAGAGAGTTTGGAGGAGAAAAATGGTGTGAAGTTGCCAAATTACAGAGGGACTATGAGGGACTATGGCAGCCCTATGGGTGACTATGGCTGCCCTATGGCCGCCCTATGAGTGACTATGAGGCACTATGGTCGCACTATGAGGGACTATGGCCGCCCTATGAGCGCACTATGAAGGACTATGAACGCATTGATGAATTACAACTAATTTATACTCGCAAGACTATGAGGGACTATAAGGCACTATAGTCGCACTATGGCCGCTCTATATACCGTGGGATTCAATTGCAAAGTGTAATAGCATTTTATCCACTATTGAGTTGCCCGCTGCCCGTTGGGCCATTTTAGAACACAATTTGGCCTCTTGGGCCATTTTAGACAATTTCCCAGTTTATTCTCTAACCATACTAGGATTTGGACTTGGCCCAAGACTACCATTTTTTGGGTCCACAGACCATTGAGTCCTACAAATGGACTCATCACTCAGTCTGAACCTAATTAACTAGCCCAAGTCTAGATGTTTCTATTTTACTTAGTGTTCAAAGAATTAGATGTTTGAGACGCCACAACATTACATTTTGATGTTTCAAGAGCAGATGACAGAGTAATTTACATTGAGTGGAAGCAATGAATTCCGCAAAACCACTAAATAATGAAGAGTGAATAACCAAAATGAATTAATGAGTTACCTGCAGCTCAAAAGCCTGTCGGTCCAATTGTTCGCCGTTGCCGTTGTACGATTTGTACCTCGCAATGACATCCTTGGTACTTCACAAAACAAAGAGATGCAACAGACAACTGATCAGCATATGCTTGATTAGTTTAATTTAATGGCAAGACCCAAGAAAGCAAATATAAGCTGCAAGTATTTGATTGCTTACTTTCGGACCCCGTAAGTATTGAAACCAAAGAACAAAATTTCGGTAGTCAAACTTTAAGAAAATTTCGGTTGAAAAAAAAAAGGAGACAAAAAACATGTTAGAAAACCTATAAATTAATCTCTCTATTTTCTCTAGGCTCTAAACTTAACAAATAATGCAATCTAACATTTAAACTATGTAGCATTGTCCATATGGATTAACTTTTATATACATAAGAGAGAAAAATTTGCGTTTTATATTCAACTAAGCTATCAATCGGCACAATATTTTAAGGTGAGGCTCATGAAACATACATTAACTATTACATTAATATTATAATACAATATAGGAGTTTTAAAGAATATAATACATCAGAATTGTACACATATTATTCTAATATATAAAACTATTACAATAAAGCTCCTATTTACTTCTTGAAACATTATCAGTGAACTGACAATATTGCTCCCATGACATTTGTTGGCTGGAGAAATGAATGTAACATTCAATATGCCTACTGTACGTGCTTTGATTTCTCCCACAATCTCTCCAAAAATTGAATATACCGAGTTCACCCAATCATATGAACCATATGTACTACTGATTGGACTGCTATATGACATTCGAGGTTGAATATAAAAATAAAACCCTCCAAGTATTATCAGAGCTAGATCCCATAGGACTCGCACCAAAATAATGAGGAAAAATTCAACTCCAAGTATTATCAGAGCTAGATCCCATATGATTGCCACCATAACAATGAAGAAAGATTCAAAAACCATTATTGAAGGCAACAACTCATTCAAAGCATAAAGGAAATTCTACTAAAATTTCGGTGAAAATTTCGATAATTTTGAAAAGTTTCAGCTTCTAAGGCACGAAATTTACAGATATTACCAAAATTATTGAAATTTCGGTATTTTTTCGCTGACATTGATATGTACTCCGATTCAAGTTTCGGTTCCAAAAAATTCCCTAAATTTCGATGTTTCAGCCAAAATTTTGTTCCTTGATTGAAACCTATATTCTGCAACAAGGCAAAAAGGCAACTTGCAAAATTCACTATAGACGAGTACCGTTCTTTTGATGCTTTTCAACTTAGTTTAGTTTAGTGCCTTTATACAATGTCACTTGGTAGGAGAAAAAGTGGGGTCTACCATCTTATTATTATCAAAGCCAAATGGATAAATGAGAATGCATTAGGGTAACATTCCTAATTGGCAGCTCGAACACCGTATTCAGGGGTTAATACCGTGTTGTTCGAGCAACTAATTTACAAATTGATGAGCCCAATGAACGTTCTCTAGAAATCATTTACAAATGAGCTCCATATCTTTGTACTCTTTATGTTTGGTGTAATGCCTAAACTCAATCCTTATTATAGTTTCATTCCTTTTGATTAAAAAAAAAATTAGTTGGGCTCATCAATTATAAAATTTTAGGATGCCTCTCTAATTCGGCCTCGCGAGCTTCCACCATCTCCTTCTCCATTGAGCCTCCACGGCCACTAACTCTGTCTAGCCACCAAATTCGAGATCCACTTATCTTCTTCTACGGTCCTAAACATGAAATTAGTTTCGGACAGTACTGAAAAATCGAGCACTCATTTGTTCCAATTTCAGAATCTCTAGAGTCTGTCTGAGTACCCCTAGTACTATATACATAATGACAAGGCTGCTTACGAAAAAACCTAACAACAAACCATGATTCTAATACTGCATAAACCAAACCTGGGAATTAACAACCATGAGTGAGGAACTTTAATTTCCTTCCAACTAGTGGCGGACCCAACCCAATGCAAGAGTCAGCGCCTGCTCCCGTGCTCGCCAGAAATTGATTGGACTGGGAGCTGGTTTGATTTGCGTTGCTCCCCTAGCTTCCCCTCCATTGAAGCAAGCAAAGTGCACAAGGAAGAACAAGAAGCATAGCAGCCATTTTCTTTTAATTCGCTGTGCTAAGCGCGAAATTTCAACAGAGATTTGAAGACATTCAATTCAATTTCAATGGAGATTAGAGGCCAAAGCTTCCGCTGCAAGTGACATGTTGCAGGGCAAAGGAAGCATCTGTGTATAATTTGAAGAAGAAAAAGACAACCCCTTGAACCCCTTTAAATGGAACGGGTCATGACATCTTCCATCTTTTTCCTCCTTTTTTTCTTTTCTTTTTTTGTTAGTTGACTCTTTTTTTTGGAGATATTAGCCTAAATGCCAAATTGATAGTTTTTCATATGTTTGACTAATTATTCTAGTTTTAATAAATATTTATTGAATAAATTGATCTATGTTTATGCCTTCGAAAACACCAGTTTAGAAATTTTTTAAAACAGTGTTACGTTGTGTTAATATTCTTCTACAGTGTAAATTATGGTGTCTAACGTTAGCTAAGCGAGATGCAAAACGCCTACTATATTATATTCAATTTAAAGATCATCTAAGTAAACAATGTTGCCTATTTTATATGTAAAATATTTGCGTGACTAACTGTTTTTAGAGCCTATAGCAGGTTGAGAAGTAAGATATAGCTTTCCAACATATTTTTGCCTCTATTAAATTTTTTAATTTTTTTTTCCAAAATTTCAAACTCATTTCCATCATTTTCTTCCATGATCGTAGACATCGTAATATTTGTTGATATTTTACGTAGATCAGGTTGTCGATATTGAAATTTTAAATACTGCCCGAGAGCAACAATCATAACAATTCTCCTTGGACTCATTCCTCCTGATCCAACCTTGTCCATGAAGCCGATCGGTCTTGCCCACCGTGGCTGCCTGCCAAACTTCTTCCGTTACCACCTCCACTGTTTGTTTTCCCTAGTCACATGGTGAAAAACTCCACTCCCTAGTGAAAAATTCATGGGTCCGCTACTGCTCTCAATTATGGAAAACCAATTCCCTCAAAAATGAATCCACACTACCAAACAGTTGCTTGAATGTAGAAACAAATGCAGCCAAAAAGCCCAAGAGCCCAAAAATGTCTGCCGATGTTTCAAAGTTTCAAGCCGATAATTGAAATGCAACTAAAATTGCCGAGTTAAGTTAAGCACCATCAAGTCAAGTGGGCCTAAAAAGTCCAGCTTGGTCAACTGGAACATATTACAATATTCCTTGATTGCTACCTATTTCTTGGCCATTCTCAATCGCCTAAAAAAAAAAGGAAAGTTTCAATTACTTATCCTGTGGTTTGACTTAAATTTTAAAATGATACATGTTCTTTTTTTTTCTTGCATTTTAGTACCATGTACTGTCAAAATCTTACAAACTTATTCTGTCATTACTTGATTGTTAGTTGTTGAGTTAAATGATAACGTGAACGCTATAGGATCCACTACTTCATTCTTCCCTCATGTGTTTTCAAGGGTAAAATTATTTTTCTATTTAATTATTACAGACCAGTTTGATTATCTTTTGCAATCAAATTCCACCGGGCATGTTCTAGTCGTACGACGAGGATAGAGACTACGACAACGCTTGATGGAGAAGTAGAGATCAAGAAATTTGATAATGGTAAAGTTGAGATCGATGAGCATTCCAGTAGAGGTGATGGTGCTCGTCGTGGTTGGGTAGGTTTCGGTGGTTAGCTTTCATGGAGAATAAGAAGAGTGAGGACAGTGATTGCGGTGAGGAGTGGTTCCGGTAACGTTTTAAAATTTATTTTACATTTTTATTAAATAAAGACAAACTTACCCTTGAAATAGAGTGATATAAAGAGAAATATAACTATCATGGATTACATTGTATAACACAATTTTAACTATACTAAAATACCATGCGGCAATCTTGTATTAGAATTTGGTGGAAGTTAGTTTTTTTAAAAAAAAAAAAAAATTGTAATGTTTTACAAGGTTGTTTTGGTCAACCTCAATAATTACTAAATTTCCCTGTTCCATTTATAATAGTAACGATAAATTTAAATGAATAAAGCATGACTTTATTTAAATTATTATTCCATAATTAAGGTTAAAGGATGACTTTATTAAATACTTATTCCACAATTAACATTTGTGCATTTCATTCTCACCGTCCTTTTCATCTACCTCCTTTTGCATGCACATCTTATTAAAGTACGTAGGTTTTAAAAAAAACCACTATATGGGCACAGCTAGCTCCACCACCGAATGCCTACTTGACCAACGCATGGCATACCCTCTCTCTCTCTCTCTCTCTGCTGAAGTTCTCCTCCAAGGCTAGTCTTTATAATCAATTCCCAAGTTTAACCTAGTAAGAAAACTCCAAACCATATATATCCATACACTCACACATTTGCAATACTTACCGATCATAATATTCTTGTTTAAATGTATAAAGTAGATTAATAGTCTAACAGAATAAGTTAAGTTAAATACTAGGGAGGCACATGGTACTTGATCACCACAACGTCTAACTAGCGCTACAACTTATATAAGTCCTAATCAATGCCTAAATCAAAAGGACTACATACGGATTTAGGGCCTTATACGATAAACAAGGTGCTTTTGTTTGTGCATGGAATTGGTTCACCGATCGAAGCCACATGTGGATTTATTTCAGCAAATTAGGTCGGGGAATTTCTCACCCAAATAATTTACTAAATCATTCATAAATTGCAATTGACAAGGCGTGGTACCTGGAGCTGGAATAATCAGAGAGCTTGCCGGTCGCAGAAAAGACGACAACCGCCACCTCGGCTTCGCAGAGCACAGACAGCTCGGCAGCTTTCTTAAAGAGCCCTCTTCTCCTCTTCGAGAAGGTCACCTGCCTTGCTGGCAGGTGATCGATCTTCCTGATTTTAATCTTATTCCTCATCTGATTCTTCGCCATCCCTTGATTTAAAAAACAAATCCAAAAAAATAGAAAACCTCAGCAACCCAGATCCAACTCACCCAATCAAACAAAACCTAGAAATTTAAACCCACGCAGCAGTTAATTGTTTTTTTTTTCCCAGTTTCTTTTGTTTACCTTCTTTTGGGGTTTCCAGGGTGTGAAGTTTTGGTGGATTTTGCAGAGCAAGTGAAAGAAAAAAAGCAAGAGGGACAGAGTACGAGTTTGCTGGAACTGCTCTGGTTGTTCAAGAAAGGAAAGTTTTTCGAAGCAATTTTTCCTTTTTATGGCAAAAACAGCAACATGTTGTTTTTGGGAAAATAAGGTTTTGGAGGCCGAGATCGACGGTGGAGATTTTTTTCGACGAGGATGAGTCCGATCTGTGCGGTTGGTTCTGTGGGAGGCGGTCTCACGGTGGGGTCCGGTATAGGAGGGGTACACGTCGTCGGTTTAATTACGGTTCCACTCCCACACAAAAGTTAATGTTCTGGTGTCGGGAGGTGAAACAAGAGAGAGATATTCTTTTGTGTGGACTACGGTTCCCGGATGCAGTGCGGTGTCATTATTTGATCTGGCATGTGACGCGTGTCTTTATCATGGAGTTCAATCATATCAAAATTAGCCTAATTTGCTGATGTCAAATATTGCCAGGGTAAAGTAGTGTGGGGCCGAGGGCTTTCTTTGTGCGAGAAATTGGGGGACGGTCTCCTACGAAGTCTGCAGCCGCTTCTTTGCTGGCAAGCGTGGAGTGACTCCCAACAGATGGATTTGTGGGTTAAGTGACATTAGCTAGTGACGCCTCCTATAGAGCCTTTTACCATTGATTAGTGACATTCTGGCGGGTTAGATCTTAGAATAGGACCTACATGACCTTCTGATTAAAGTACATGTCCTTATAGTTACACACACACAATTGCAGGCTGCATTTACTATACCATCATCATTTGAAATATAGTCACATACATAGAATGCCAGACTGCATATGTCCAGTTGGTTCAAACACAACACAAATATTTTCCCAGTAATGGGCTCCAATTTTGTTTCGAGTTAAGATGCCAGCGTAAGTAAAGTAATCACTCATATATTACATCACCTCGATTTTATTTATTATTATTGGAGCGTATATACTTTCGTCTGCTACACTTCTGAATCATGATCACGGGAGCCTGAATTATGAACAAAATAAGAATTTAATTAATGATTTCCATGAAAAAAGATAACATTTGTGTTCCACTTCGTTTTGTTTTGTTTTGGCTTGGTTTCACTTGAATAGACCCATCAACAAAGTTAAAATCTTCGGATTAGTAAGACCAAAGCAAAATTACAAGAATGAAAGTGTGAAAAAAACAACTATGTGAATGAAAATGAAATATCGGATAAATTGAAAGGCCTCCAGTGCAATTAAGGAAAAACCAAACCAACCGACTGCAAAACTACCTGATTTGAAAGACCGGCCCCCGAAAAGTTAAAAATTCTTATAAGAAGCAAACCCGGAGGAAAAGAAAACAAAAACAAAAGTAAAAGCAAGTCCAAGAAGCCAAAAGCACAGAAAAAAGCACATGGACTCACCCCAGTTTGAGAGACAAGTCGCCGACGGAGGCGTCGTCTTCCACAGCAGAAGCAACGCTGTTGCAGTAGGTGATGTTTGTGGCGGACTCCGACGACATGCCGTCTTCATCAGCTACTCCAGGATAACTGTAGTTGGCGATCATGTTATCCTCAGGCTCCAGAAGACCAGGTGTATTTACCCTGTTGGATAACATCACAACCTGCGATATATATGCAAAAATGAATCTACTTTAATTATAATTATGATTTCTAGTCCTATTACAAATAAATGGAAAGAAGACTGCACTAGAGTCAATTGTACTGGCTTACCTTCTGCTTCAAGAGGTTGTTGGTTTCAATCAGCTCAGCTCCCTGCAGTTTTTGTCAATTTGGAAATATATATTGGAAGAACACACCAAAAGACCAAAATTGATTAATGGTTATTTGTTTATTGTCCAAAATCATTCTGCGTGTATGTATAGGACAAACCTTTTTTTCAAGTTCCATAATCTCCGATATAATTTTTTGCTCCTGAAAGGAACAGGAAATTCGCAGGTATGTTAGATCTCATTGTACTTTATAGATATGTGTGTGTCCCCTGATAAATAAGTGTTTGGTTTGCAGAAAATAGCCCAATAAAGAATAAATCTATACAAGTAGCTTTGTACCACCTCAACCGGCTATGCGGTGGGACATCTGGAACAGATGAGACTCCCCGCATATGGAACCGTCAGCCCAGCTGGTGAAGAGAAGGGAAATCACATAACCAGTGGGTTCGATGTGTGGAGCAAAGGTGCGGCACATACTCAATAATGCTGTATAGGAACTAATACTCAAAAGGCTGGTAAGGATTAAATAGCACAGGGACCTTAGTTTTGAGCACACGGCTCAGTCCAGCTTCAATCACTTTTTCCAGCTCCTGCAGTTCATCCAGGCCCAAGTCTGCAAGATCCTCTCCATTGAGGTGCCTGTTGGAAAGCAGCCCAATTTCAGCACACACATGATGACAATTAACAGCCAGTTTATATCTCAACTACAAGTTAACATTAGTAACCAATACCTCAGCTCGTGGCTCTTGTCCGCAATTTCCTTGCACAAGCGGTTGCGATTTGCATTCTCCTTCTAATAAGGGTACAGACAGCCATCATATAATAATCTAATCTGTCACAGAAGAACCTTATAGACATCAAGCCCAGATTATGAAGCCAATAAAAGCTTGGAAAATAACAAAAGAAACTTGGTTACCCAAACAGACTGGAACATTTAATATTGACTTCTATCAAGTAAGCACAGCTACAATGTACCCAACAAACACAACATATCTTCTTATCCACCAAATCAAACTCAGCCTACAGTTTAACAGGATCTACCAGATATGCAACAAGGGGCTACTAAAAACTTCTATAAGTTTATCCAGGACCATTAAAGAGAATGAAAACAAAAGTAAATAGAGGTCAACAACAACATAGTTTCCAGTATTAAGTACATTAGTAAAAACTGAAAACACTGACAGGACATTCGGACTAAAACTGTATTAGGACATATAATCAGAAAATCGCATAATCAAGCACATCTAATGCTTTCTGTCCTGTCCAGCCAATAACTTGAGTAGAAAAACAGAATTACCCAACACTTCCAACATTTCAAAATCCCAGAATCCCATCTCTGTTTGCATCTGTTGGCCAAATATTAACCTATTAGCTAGAACTTCATTCCAGATAGTTGAAGTCCAACCAAAAGAAAATAAGTTTTATCTAGCTTGTTTCATGACTACCAGTTGATCTATTAGTGAAAAGGCCTTCAAAACTGGAATTCTATAGTTCAAAAGAAATCCATAACACCTCGAGACATCCTACCAACCAATCATTTAATGCTTATTGAAAAGACATGACAAACCACAGTGCCAAGTACGGTTGTTTGATATGATGTGGAAATGTGACTTTAAATGTCCACTTACTGATTCTCATGCGATAATTAGTTTACATAACTTGTTTCAAACTTGTTCTGGATTGTTTCAAACCTAATCAGAGCTTCTCTGGTCACCAATACTTAAGAACTGACCTACTAGTGTCCTTCAGGATTCTACTTTTGTCAGAAAAGGAAGCTCGATGCAAATTAAGAGGATGAAAAACACAAACTACCAAAAATTAACCACACGAAAAAGTAATTGCCAACATTTGCTTAATAAGATCAAGGACAAAACAATGACAACAACATGCCAGTTTTCCATTCCCCAGCCAAAGACTGAAAAAGCTAAATCCTTAGTGGTCAACCCCAACCTTGGGTTGATTTCATACTCCGACTAGTACTGAAAAAATCTTCACACCCGGTAGTCTATTGATTAATAGGATCCAATGATCTGTATCAATTACATCGCTTTAATAGACTTCAAAAATCTCAATGATTTTTCCAACTATTTTCCAGGTTAGAGATTTTGCAGAGTTTTTGAAATTTCCATTTGTTTACAGCACAAAGTTGGGACATGGACCAGTTTGGCTACTGCCTCCAAATAGTAGATACGTGGATCGGGCTCAAACCTCACAAATTGGGAATTGAAATAGCCATATGTGTCAAACTGAACCCATAAAATGTTCATCCATTAGTGACCTATAAGCTACCTACAATACTATGGTGGAAAAACAAAAATTAACTTCTTCCCAAAGTATCTGCAGAAGCACTCTCAGAAAATTCTAATAAATATAGTACATCAGACATTAGAATCCGAAACTAGCGTAATCTAGGAGTAATGGACTTGCAATTCGAAATTTGCGGGATTTAAAGAAGCACAGAGATTTGAGTACCAGTATGCTTTTTCCCTTTCCTAAAGGTGTCAATATGTAAATGTGTTGGGACCCAATTGTCCCACATTGGAAGTAGGCGTATAAGTTTAATCGGAAATTCCAATCCCAAATGAGAAATTCCAATCCAACAATTGTAAGTTCCGAATTTGAGTTGGACGGAAATTCGAACATACCATTCCAATCAGGCGTTCCAACTCTTGGACTTGGATAAAGAAAGGGATTACTCGATCCATTTTCGTATCCAATTCGACTTGTTTGCAAGCATTCCGAACCTATTCGGATAAAAAAACATGTATTCAAATTTAATAGTGATTCACTTATTGTATAGCTTATAACATAATTTATAATCAATCATATTACTTCCATTATATTCATTCTTACTCCTAAATATCATTTATTTCTTACTATAGCGAATGTGTTCATCTCGAAAGTGTAATCGTAATATTATTTGATTGTAATTATTTCACCTTAAGAACCTAAAAGCTCCTTTTGTTCGAAAATTCTAATTTGAGAAATTTAAAAATGTCTGATGTTTAAAAATTCCAAATTTGAAAATAAATTTCATTTCTGAATTTTTCGGAATGAAAGCTAAAACCTTGTTTATGATCCGACCCATCTGAAAAATCACCACTAATTAGACGATAGAGTATTCTAATGCTGTTTAAGAAGTCATGAGTATCCTTCCCATACAAGCTAGCTTTTGATGGTAAGTTCTAGTCAATAAGTTCTTAACAATTGGTATCAGATCTAGATTTCACCATCCAATTGGGCTCAAACTCCACCCGACCTGGAGGGCAGATTAAGATGGCTAGCTTTTGAGGGTAAGTTCTATTCATGAGTTTTTAACCATTAGCATCGAAGCTAGATTTTGCCACCCAAGTGGACCCTAACTCCACCCGACCTAGAGGATAGGTTAAGATGGGTCTGTGTTACATACGGGCAGATTTTGGAGGATAGGTTAAGATGGATTGGTGTTATTTATGAGCATATTCTAGAGGATAGGTTAAGACGGGTCGGTGTCAAGGGTAAGTTGTACTCATGAGTTCTTAACAAAATGAGTGATTATGGTTGAAGATGTGTTAATAGAGTTGGAGCTTGGCAAGTTCCTTAATTCGATGCAAGTAAACGTGACCAGAAGGGATGGTAGTTATGTTAATGGTTGTTGATGGTATACTAAGGTGAGGGTGGTGGTGTTGGTGAGTATTTCAGCTTCGAGAAGTTTACCCAGAAGAGCTGCGGTTGGACAAAAAGCCAGAGGAGCTAAAATCACCCGTTTGGAAGGTTAAACCCATGTTGGGCGGAAAGAGAAGCTACATGTGAGGGAAAACCTAACCTAAACAGCTTAGAGGATCTTGGGCCTTTATCCTTGCCAAAAGGTTTTGGACTGAATACTTGCATTCTAATATAAGGATGGGAGACCATAGGAAAGTGGTGCTAATGTAGTATGGCTCACTTCTCGTGACCTTTAATTTCCATGTAAGGTGTCAAGATCTACGCTTAACCCAAACACGTGATCTAAGTCGGATTATAAAACATGTAAGCTAAAATGTCAATTTGGAAATGTTGAAATGTTCCTAAAAAAGTTTTGGATTAGAAATTTTAATTTACTAAAGAATCGCAACACAACTTGGGATTTAGGTTGCTTGTTAGAGAAAGGTCGGCATAGACATGAACTCACTAGATTCAAAGGCATATTCACGGAAGAGGTGAAAGACAATACCCAAGTTGAAGACAGAATGTAGTCAATGGATAGGGGGTATCGTAAATCTCACTATCTTCGTGATGTTGCATGAAATATAGCCGGAGATTATGACCTCCAAACTTGATAGTATTATTGTTTTCTACAACCAATTGGACAATCGTTATGTTTATGAACCAAACAAATTTGCAAGTTGTTCTCCAAAACACACACGGTAATCAAGTATGTTGTAATTCAATAGATAACTAAGCACATGCACTAAAATTAGAATCTGGAAAACAATGACCAAGCAAAGCTAAATAATAATACTTTATTATTTGGTTCAACAAAAGTATCTGATTTCGACAAAAACACAAAAATATCTGATTAATTGGGTTTACAATGATATCCATATTCGAATTCTCCCATCCGCTGCTTAATACGTGGGCTTCAGAATTGTATTCTCAAACCACACTACAGTTTGCATTGGGCCCAAGACTACCGTTTTTTAGAAATTAATGGACTCACCACTCAACCTGAAGCTAGTTATTTAGCCCAAGTAGCTGAAATCTCTACCATATGCGAGTCCCTAACATGCAGGAAGTTGATGTTGCTAATTACTCTGTTAAAACAATCAGATCTTTACTTGATTAAAAAAAAAAAAACAACCAGGTCTTTCAGATACCACAAAATTACATTTTGAAGTTTCAAGTCAAATCTAGAGTACGTTACATTGAATTGAAGCAATCAATTATTGCACCAAACCACCAAACAACAAAAAGAGCGTGGAAAAGAAAAACCATTTGATCAACTGATGAATTACCTGCAGCTGCAGCTCAAGAGCCTGGTGGTCCAATGGTTCGCCACCTTCGTGGTACGCTTTGTACCTTGCAATCACATTCTTGGTACTTCACAACACAAAAGGATGCAATTAATTAGCATATGCTTGAATATTAGCGTATATAACATATACAAGATCAAACAATCAAAAACAACTAAAATCACTCAATTCAAACTTTTTCTGTGCAAACACTCAAGTACACTTTCGGTATTTCTTTCGTTATCTATAACCAAATACACCAATTGCAAAATTCAGGAGCTTTCGCCATGGAAGATTATTACTCCTATTTTTGCACTTTGATATCCTATTCTGATTAAGTGGCAAGATCCAAGAAAGCAAATATTTGATTGCTTACTTTCTTACCGCAAATATGGAAACATATGCAACGCATTCAACAAGGTAAATGTGGGTCTACTATATCTTAATATTACAGAACGACCATCAACAGCTAAAGCCAAAATCCAGCAGCTAGCAACAGATACGGTTACTTGGGAAGTTGAAACAAAGTCGGCCAAAAGGCCCAAAGGGCCCCCAGACAAAACGGCAGCAACCAGGGTTTCAAGTTTCAACAGAAGGATCGAAATGCAACTGAAACATGTCACGTGAGGTTGCCTGATTTGCAACTACGTGGGTGAGAACATCAAGTCAAGTGGGCCTACAAGTCCAACTCAGATGATCCAGTTTTATTGCTTTGATTGCTTCCTCTTACTTGGCTGGTTTTATTAGCACACTGTTTATCTTCAAATTTTCAAAAGTTCATAGAAGAATCAAAACAGCCAGCCAGAAAAAGAGAAAAATTGATCAAACAGACCGTATGTTTTAAGTTTTCAAAGTTTTTTGGATTTCAACCATTCGTTCTAGTCCCATATGCTAGTGAAAGTGAGTTGATAAAAACAGAAAGTCATCATCAACAAGCACGTGTTTGCCTTAGGTTTATGGCTTTTACGTTCGATCTTTTAGGTTTATAGTCTTTTAGAGATCTTCCTATGAATTCCATCTTTTTTAGAGTTGTTCTAATGAATTCCAACTTTGGCAGCTTGACATGAGTTTATGCAGCTTAATGTCTCTGGTTGGTCATTTATGGTGCCATTGTCTTTTTTTACATATTAGTTGTCTTAAGGTCTTTTATGTAATGGAATTCAATATATCCATGGATAATTAACATCTTTATATCCCAAAAGGAAGCATGACTTTATTTAAATTCTTATTCCATAATTAACATCTCTATATTGCATGCATGCACATCTTATTTTAATGCAGGTTTATACTAAATTTCCTATAATATTCCACACGCAACCAAAAAAAAAAAAAAACCACTTTTGTGGGCATAGCTAGCTCCACCACCCAATGTCCACTTGAAGCATGACATATCCATGCATGCTGAAGTCTTCCTTCAGGCTACCCTTTAGGATCAATCCCCAAGTTTACCATCAAATCACTTTATTCCTTCCTAGTACGAAAAAACCACACCATGCATATATATAGAGAGAGAGAGATTTGCAATTTCGAATTCTTCCAGCACTAACTTAATAGGCATTTCATAGTCTAGGTGCGATCAAATTGATCAGCTCTAACAAAATCTACCACCATCAACTCCATGGCCGCAAGAGATACCATATATTCCCCCTAAACAAACATCATTTTATGTTGCCAAATTATGAATCCTAATAAGCCTTTTTCAAGCCAACTCTTGTTCCATCAAATGTATAGTCTAGATTTATTGTCTAAACTGTGAGAGGCCACACAAGGAAAAGATAAACTTAATATGAAGTAAAGTATGAGCCAGCGTATAGATAGGTAAAGAACATCACCCACAAAAACTTAACAGAAATTTCAGCCAACGTATAGATAGGCAAAGATGATTGTGTTGGGTACCTGGAGCTGGAATAATCAGAGAGTTTGCCGGTCGCAGAAAAGACGACAACCGCCACCTCAGAATCACAGAGCACAGACAGCTCTCCAGCTTTCTTGAAGAGCCCTCTTCTCCTCTTCGAGAAGGTCACCTGCCTTGCCGGCAGGTGGTCGATCTTCCTGATTTTAATCTTATTCCTCATCATCTTCACCATACCCCTTAATTTCCAAAAATAAAACAAAACAGAACCATGAAAAAAAAAATATCAGATTCTAAACCAACCGCTTCTCACATAACATCAAACTTCTCGATTTAGGTCAATTTGGACCACTATTAAGCACAACCCAGATCTAAACAGCTAAATCAAACAAAGCCCAGAAGATTAAATCCACCAACCATCAATTAAATTAAGAGAATATAGTGGGTTCTTTTTTCCCTTTCCTATTTTTTGTGTTTACCTTCTTTTGGGGTTTCCAGGGTGTGGTGTTTTGGTGGCGGTGACTGGCAGATTTGAAGAACTTGGAAATTTTTTGGAAACAATAGAAAAAAAAGTACAGAGTTTGGCCGCTGCTCTGCTTCTGCTGGATGTTCAAGAATAGAAAGGATCCTGATTCATTTTTCCTTTTTATGGCAAATACAGAGATCACTTTTATTTTTTAACTGTCCGCTGTTTTGGAAAAATAAGGTTTTGGGCAAAATATCAGAAAATATCTACTTGGGGCAAGATAGACAGTGCAGATGAGTTCGGTGCTCTATTTGCTTACGTGGAATTGTCAACCGACACCTCTGCTAGGAATTTCAAAGTTGGGTCGCAAACGGCTTTGTTCGGAAGTTTTCACCGGTTGCAACATTCAATGACGGCTCCAATGCCTTCGGCAAGGAGAGCGGATTTTCTATTCCAAAAAATCCGTTCCACTTTTGTTCCAAAGGTCAAAAAATATTATTTCTCTCTAATTAAAAAAAAAAAAACCAGAAAGCAGCTATGGAACAAAAGTGGAACAAATTTTCTGTTTCTTCGGCAACATGATTCAGGGGATTAGAGGCGGGCGTGCAGTGCATATTTGTCCATTGCAATTTTCCTCTTCTTAGTTTCAAGTACAAACTAAATCCCAATTCCAGAATGTGGTGGTTTGTGTACGAAACATTGTCAAATTTCGATTTGATTGAAGTTTTAAGTACATTCTTGGTGCTTTGATTATCATTAGATAATGGATCTTTAATAAAATTTAATTATTATTATGAGCGATAGTCTTATTCATTTTTATTTTATTTTATTTTGTCTGTATTAAATATCAATTTTTCTAATAAAGCTACCAAATTTTCAAACAAAAAAATAAGGTTATGTGTGAGCTTTTTTTTCGGATAATATATGTGAGCCACTTCAAAAAACTAACTTATCAGAAAAATAGAGCATCTTCTAAACAATGAATATGTACGTGACGTGTTGGAACTTAAAACTCGTTTGGGTCCGTCCGTTATTTGTTATCATTCTTTGAGGATAATATCGAGTATGACACTTTGTGACTGTTACTGCAAAAGCAATATTTTCTACTATTTGTAATTTTTTAATTGTCCGCTGTGTTAGCATCTTTTTGCAAAAATACGGTTTTGGGGAAAATATTAGAAAATAAGATCACCATGCATGGTTAATCGACGTGGCATGTGATTCTTAGCATACCAATAAGATCACCCATAATCTAAAAGAAGATTAGAGTTACCAACATTTGCTTGCCATGATGATGATGATGAAGTCCTAGACGTTCAAGTGTCCGTCCTCTACAAGTATCGACATGAACGGTATTCGGTTGATGAGGCGCAGAGAGGATGTATCAGCTAGAAGCACCAAACTCTGACGGACGATGACGAGCACCACCAATAACTGCGGCAAGGCTGAGGATTTGCAGCACATAGGGGTTTCAAAGAAACAATTTTTCTGACTTTATGTTTTAGTAAAGAATGTATTCTCAACACATGAGACTGATATGTGAGTTCACAACTTCTGTTAGGTCAATACCCAACAAGCCTTTTTATAGAGAACCTTTTTCTAACAGACTTGAACTCTTATTTAACAATTAAACAACAATCCTTGTCTCACAAGGAATAGGGTGCGGCAACTCTGGGAGAAACCCTAGAGTTGCCGTCCCTAATGGTGCCGCACCTCTTAGTGGGCTTAGCCCACTAATGTGTCATCAATCCTAATTTATTTAAATGGTCAATTCCAAATTGTATTGAGCTAATATTAATACCAAGCCCAAAGGACTTGTATTTATTTATTCAAGCTCAATCACCAACTTAAATAAATTTACTATTTAACATAAACTAATTCATGTTAAACACCTTCATCAATTTACCCGAAGGCATGCGTTCTTGTGTGTCTGACCTCGGTAGGTTCCGATAAAGCTGGCAGGAAACAATCTTATTTTTTTGAATACGGAAATTACCAATATTCAACCTTATCGAGAAGATCATTCACAAACCGAGTATTAACATCTAGCTATGGCTCTCGGCTACCCAGATTATCAAGAATGTGTTTCGAACTTCTTCATCACACATCGAGCATAACCGTTAGTTATGGTTACAGTGCAATAAGGTTCCTTCGTCTCCTATATTCCGATCAAATCATTTAGTGCATGGTAACTCATTGTCAAACCCTAATGCATTAGTGTGCTGATATGATCGCCTGATGTATCTCTTTACTTATATGCTTCGGCCGAAGAATTAGAGATAGATCTTCAAGGGGCTCTTGGAATATCAACCTTCACTGATTACCTAGAAGGTGAAGAATCCCATTTTGCACATTCACAAATCTCTATGCTTGATTCCATGCACCCAATCCTCACCTACTTGGTCCAAATCATTCTTGATGAACCGTGAGATTGAGGTCAAAGTTCAAGTCTCCCAACACTAGATATTCGGTGAAACCTCAGGTGTAAGAACTAATTTGCACTCATAACTAGCCAGAACGTTGTACGATTGACATAGTAGGTAAACTTCCATTCGTACGCCCTATGGTTGGTCAATGTTCAGTGAACTCGTATCTATGTACGAGCACCTTCATGCCTATTTCATATCACTATATGCTTAGTCTGAGATCGACTACTAAATACTGTTGGGTTTCCGGGCATATAATTGGGAATTTATTACTTCGATAATCAATAAATAATACGCAGCGGAAAGTAAACATGTAATTCTCAATTACATATCCGGTTGGTTGTATCGATAATTCGCAAAATAGAAAAACAAACAAATAGAAGATTGAGCAAACATATTTGTTGTCTTTCTTCCACGTGCATATGACATTGTAGAGCTCCTCTGGCTTGCCATGATCGTGGATTCAATCACGTTAGCTCCTCAAGTGTTGAGCCTCTAAAAGTATCCACACTGGAACGCCGACGACGGACAATGGGATGAACTCTCAATTGTGCTAGCAAGATTATTCACATGAGATGATCAATCAATCTCCAACAATTGGAGAGACAAGGAAAGGTGCGGCACACACAATGTATCTAGGCACTCTAGGTATTTTTCTCTCTTGGAATTTTGGGATTCTTGCACAATCAAATTGTAGCAATTCTTGAACTTATAAGAAAAATAGCATGACTTGCATATTTATATATGCAAGTTCATGCCGCAGGCTCACTAGGGTTGGCGCCACAGGCTTTTTGCCTCGGCCCAATCCTACTCTTTTATGGGTTGTTGACTTTTCAACTGTATAATTAAATAAAGCCCAATGTTTTCTAATTTACTTATGCAAGCCCAATATTAATTGATCCAATATCTATAATTAACAATTAATCATATATATCTATGTAATTAACATTTAATTACATAATCCATCATCCTTTAATGTCGTCAGCACTACCATAGGTGTGTGACCTCTTAGGTTCTAACTAAAGCCAGCAGTGAAACAATACGTTCCACAAACCATGGTTGACGCCTAGCAACAGGGCATGGCTACTCGGATTAGTAGAAGTGAACGTGACTAAATCATGTTTACCTTTTTCGAACCTTGGTTTGTAGTTACAATGTAATACGGTCCTTCTATCATCTATATCCCTATTGAGATGTGAGTGATATGGAGATTTGTCAAATCACTATAAAGAATCTCAATCACCAAGATCCATCTCTGACGAAGCGGTTCTTACAAACCTACGCTTGATCTATAAACACTTTGCGCAGAGATTTTTAAGATGGATCGTCAAGTGGCTTCTGAGGGATATCTCCTTCCATTGAACTGATTACCGGAAGGTGATAGATTCCATATTGCGCATTCATTTACCTTCGTACCTATAACCATAAACCCAATCTTTACCCATGGGGTCACTGAACCATGTAGTGACCTTGAAGTAAAGTCAAAGTTTATGATGCAAAACACAAAATATCCCAAGATGCCTCAGGTCTAAGGACTAGTTACATACTACAACCTGAAGTTCTGTAACGCTTGACATGTGGTAAGCATCCATACGTTTAAGCTTTGGGGCGGTCATGTTTAGTGGACTTGGTCAATAACAAGCACTTGTATATCCATCACATATCCAATACGCGTAGCACGAGACCGTGCTAACCCTGATGCGATATACACCGGTCTCACAGGATAGTCAATGCCCAATTGACTCTCCATTGGCTAGGAACAATTTTGTGGATTAAGTATTATGCCCTACAAGTCTCTTTGCCCTAATGACGTTTAGGACATTGTAGTCATACCTTAATCCAATGGACTCATTCATAGCATATTATCTCAATAATATAAAAGCCACGCTCATGAATGAATAAATACTTGCCCTTTTATATATAGTTGAGTTGTTTATAATATTACAAAATATTTGGCTTTTAGGGCACAACTCCAACAAATACGATATGAACCGGCCTTAACGGAAACCAACGGCCCAGCCGGAAACCCCCGGCCGGCACCTTTTGCGGGGAGAGAGGAACACCCCACCCCCCCCTCCTTTCCACACTCAATACGTTCTACCCAGGACTCATCCTAGCATTCGAGCGAGAAAAAAAAAAAACCATCCCTAATACACTTATTCAGGACTCACACGCATTCGACCGCGAGCCTCCCTAATACACTTATTAGGTCACACGCTCCGTCGAGGGTGTCTATATTTGCCCTTGCTGTTGATTTCTCAACTTTGAATTGACACGTGTCTCCCGTCACGTATTGACACGTCAATGCCTTAACGGGCACAATCCAACAATGAGCTCTTGCAAAAGAACAATACATAACGTTATACCTATTTTCGCTATCTACATAGGCCAAAAACCGTTGTCCTTGAATCTCTAGAAAGAGGAAGATAACGTTTTTTAAAAAAAACGTTATTTGTAAAAATGCGGTAGTTACTGTGCACTTAAGAGGAAGACAACGATATTTAAAAAAACCGTTATTTGTTAAAAAACGGCAGTTACTGTGCACTAAGGGGGAAACCAAAACACAAAATTCCCTTCGTATCCTCTTTAATTTTTAAACCTCTCATTTCAACATCAAAACCCTAATTTTCTCTATCTCCCGCATCTCTTTCCCTCACAGCCTTCCTCTTCTCCCACTCCTACATTTTAGATCTGAAGCCTTTTTTTTCAAATTCGAACTCCCATCCGTGAAGACGTTGCTGCCGTCCACGAAACCTGCACGAGCACACCGATGAGTTCACAATATGCCTAGCTTGTGACGGTCATGGCATCGTTGGAACCGGTGATTCGTGACAGCCGCATCGACCACCCGTAAGCTCCCGTCGAACCCCGCCGTCTAGATCTCGATTCGAAACCCACCACGACGGCGATTATGGCTGTTTGGCCGCACCTTCACTCGTCAGCCATATCAGAAGGTCAATTTTCCGAGGTTTGGTGACGGCGATGATGCATCGTCGTGGCTGTATCCCTCTGGACTCCCACAAGCTCGTCCCCGTCAGCGGTGATGCCGGCGATGGGTATCCCTTCTTTTGAATTGGGTTTCGTTTTAATTTACGATTCTGCAGTTAGAGGCACAATTTTTTGGATTTTCAAAATTCTCAATTTTCTAGGGTTTCAGATTTGCTTTCGTAGTCGCAGAGCTCACGATAGCGAGATTAGGGCTTCGTGAGGGATGGGCTAGTCAATTTTGACAAGAAAAACTACGGCGCTCAATGTGATTTTTCCGATTTAACATTTCTTTTGCCAATTTTATTTTGTTGACACCGTTTCAAGGCTTTTTTTGGTTTCGTTCCCTTTCCCTCTAGAGTTTCTAATTGCTTTATTCACAGGGACGATGACGTTCGGCAAGCAAAGCACGTTGCCTGAGACTCAGGGGCGAAGCGATTCTTGGATTCGCGACCGCAAAGTTCCTCTCTGCATGCTTTTGGCCTTCTTCAACCTCCCCAATCCATTTTCGCCGCTCTATTTCACTTTATGTCTATTTGGTTTTCTTTTTAGCGTGATTGTTTGGTTTTTGGCTTAAATTAGATCCATTAGATGAGTAGCCTGTTTGGAATGGGAATGGTATGTTGTTTCTGTTTTGTTTTCCACATCAATGTACACATGAATAGTAATGTTGGTATGTTTTTATTGCTTTGCAGGATGATTCCCCACAAGACCAAGCGTGGTGCTGCAGCTCTTGCTCGTTTGAAGGTGTATGAGGGAATTCCACCCCCATATGATAAGATCAAGAGGATGGTCATTCCCGATGCTCTCAAGTGAGCTTCTTACACTTGTTTCTCATTTAGGATGTACCAATTTCGATGCGTTTGCGTAGTTTTTCATTAATGACTGATAATTGTTTTGGTTTTTGAAATTATCAGGGTCTTGAGACTCCAAGCAGGACACAAGTACTGTCTGTTGGGCAAGCTTTCATCTGAGGTTGGATGGAACCACTATGATACAATCAAGGTGAGAATTAGTTCATGTTCCGTGTGTATTTCTATTTAGCCTTGTATTGTTTCATTTTCCCTTTAATTCCTGTGTATGGTATATGTTTTTCTCTTCTAGGTCAGACTAATACACCTATTTTACTGTTTTAATATGGTGAAACAAATGACACGATAGAGTACAATCTCAATGTGCAGAAGATCAAATAATAGTAGTGGCCAACATGTGGCAGTATTTTAACACCTATGCTTGCCTACATTTGCTGCCTAAATCGACATTTCTTTCTATGCTTGCTAATATTCACTTTTAAATTTGTGTATGCAGGAGCTCGAGGAGAAGAGTAAGGAAAGGGCCAAGGTTGCATATGAAAGGAAGAAGCAGTTGAACAAACTGAAGGCCAAGGCAGAAAAGGCAGCAGAGGAGAAGCTTGGTCCTCAGCTAGAGATCATTGCTCCTATCAAATATTGATCAACTGTAATCTTTTTAAGTTTGAAAAAGTTGTTGACGATTAAGTTGCAGAGTTAAGTTTTGTTTTGCTGATATTTGTTCCTTATATGCGCTGTTGTTTTTTTCTTAGGAAGTGCCTGCTCAGTTATTTTTTTCAGAGTTGAACATTATTTTAATCCCAATTCATACATGTGCTAACTTTGCATCTATCCAGTGAGGATTGTCTGCTCATCGAATTTGAGTATAACAAGAGCAAGTCAGTAAACAGATATTTCATGACCATTGTCGTTGTTTAGGAAAAGGAATGATTATCTATTTTTCAAGTTAAAAGAAAAGCGGGCAATGAAGCTTCTGTACAATACCCGGCAGAACAAGGTTATGATATCTTCTGTTTTTCTTTTGCAAATTATATTGGGTTTCTATTATATCTGTTGTAATTAAGCTTGGGTCTGCTCTTCTTGTTCATTTTTACGCTTTTGTATTTGGGTCTGAATTTAATTAGTGGATTCAGTTTGCTGGCCTGTGATATTTGGACTCTTTTGTATTCTTTTCCTATTTCGGTTAGTGTGGTGTTTTAAGAGATAATGCTTTAACTCCACTGCTTTACAGAATTATGGTCTACTGTTCATATTGCCATTGCCTTGATGAGTCTTATTATGGTTTATGCTCTTTTGCAAGACAATTTGATGTTGGTAACTCCAGAATCTTGTTGAGTCTTTTCCATAGAGGACTGGTCATCAAACCCTAAAGCCCATCTTATTTCTAACGGGCCAAATGGGCCAATTGGGTATAAAAAATAAAGGACCGCGGACCAAACCGCAATTGTTCATTCAACCGCAACTGTTCATTTTGGCCAGAACAGAACGAGTTTGTCTATAAAATTTAATGGCCCGGACCGACTCCTCTTATTTCGGAACGGAACGATCCAAATATTTCGGGTTTTGGGCCATTCCGAGGGCCCGTGCCCAGCCCTATACATGACCCTCTGACTAAAATTCACGCCATAATAGAAGGGTCTTATTTTCCTCTATTTTTTCAATGTTGGACTGCAATATTATAGAAAGCAAGAGTATATCGTAAAATTGCAGACTGCATTTACCCTACCACCGTCATTTGAAATATAGTAACACACATAGAATGTCACACTGCATATGTCTTGTTGGTTCAAATACAAACAACACAAATATTTTTCCCAATAATGGGCTCCAATTTTGTTTCGAGTTAAAATGTCAACATAAGTAAAACAGTCACTCATATATTACAACACCTCGATTTTATTTACTATTATTGGAACCCATATACTCTTTTCTGATACACTTCTTAACTTCGATCACAGGAGCTTGAATTATGGGCAAAATAAGAATTCATTAGTGATTTTCATGAAAAAAGATAACATACTTAGCTTTGTTTTGGTTTCACTTGAGCCGACCCATCAACAAAGTTAAAATATTTGGATTAGTAAAACCAAAGCCAAATTACAAGAATGAAAGTATAACTATGTGTGAACCAAAACGAAATATCGGATAAACTAAAAGGACCCTAGTGCAATTAGGGAAAAATAAAACCAACCGACTGCAAAACTACCTGATTTGAAAGACCAGCCCCCGAAAACTCGTAAAATCTTATAAAAAGCAAACCTGAAGGACTAAGGAAACGAAAATATCCAAATCAAATATCCAAATCTAACTCCCTACGTACACGACTGTCCAGACAAAAACAAAAGCAAAAGCAAAAGCCAAAGAAGCCAAAAGCACAGATCGTCTATATAACTAAGCTCACCCCAGTTTGAGAGACAAGCCGCCGCCGACGGAGGCGTCGTCTTCCACAGCAGAAGCAACGCTGTTGCAATAGGTGATGTTTGTGGCGGACTCCGACGACATGCCGTCTTCATCAGCTACTCCAGGATAATTGTTGTGGGCGATCATGTTATCATCAGGCTCCAGAAGACCAGGTGTATTTCCCCTGTTGGATAACATCACAACCTGCGATATTTATGCAAAAAACCAACCCAGAAAAAGACCATCATTCAACTATAATTAAAGTTAAGATTATACTTATGATTTCTTGTCCTATTACGATTAAATGGAAAGAAGACTGCACTAAAGTCAAGTGTAATGGCTTACCCTCTGCTTCAGGAGGTTGTTGGTTTCAATCAGCTCAGCTCCCTGCAGTTTGTCAATTTGGATATATATTGGAAGAACACGCCAACAGACCAAAATTGATTAACGGTTATTTGTTTATTGTCCAAAATCATTATCTGTGTTTGTAATTTTTTGTATTGTTCAAAGTCGATGATTATTATAAATCATGTATGTACGTACGAATATATATGACAAACCTTTTTTTCAAGTTCCATAATCTCAGAGATAATTTTTTCCTCCTGAAAGGAACGGGAAATTCGCAGTTATATTAGATCTCAGTATACTTTGCAGATATGTGTGCCTCCTCATTACGCAACTCCAAATACATATACATGTAACTTTGGTTTGCAGAAAATAGCCCAAGTAAAGAATAAATCTATACATGTAACTTTGTACCACCCGGCTATGCGGTGGGACATCTAGAACAGATGAGACTCCCCGCATATGGAACTGTCAGCCCAGCTGTGATGAAGATAAGGGGAATCACATAACCAGTGGGTGCGATGAGTGGAGCAAAGGTGCGGCACATAATCAGTATAAGTGAGTCTCAATGATGCTGTATAGCAGCAAACACTCATGAGGCTGGTTAACAATTAAGCAGCACAGAGACCTTAGTTTTGAGCACACGGCTCAGTCCAGCTTCAATCACTTTTTCCAGCTCCTGCAGTTCATCCAGGTCCAAGTCTGCAAGATCCTTCCCATTGAGATGCCTGTTGGAAAGCAGTCCAATTTCAGCAGACACATGATAATTAACAGCCTGTTTATATCTCAATTACAAGTTAACATAAGTAATCAATACCTCAGCTCGCGGCTCTTGTCTGCGATTTCCTTGCTCAAACGGATGCGATTTGCATTCTCCTTCTAATAACGAGACAGACAGCCATCATATAATAATCTAATCTGTCACATGAGAAGCTTATAGACATCAGGCCCAAATTATGAAGCCAATAAAAGCTTGGAAAATAACAGAACAAACTGGGGTTACCTAAACTTACTGGAACATCTAATCTTGACTTCTATCAAGTAAACACAGCTTGTGTTCTACCAAATCAGACTTAGCCTACAGATTAACAGGATCTACCAGATATGCAGCAAGGGGCTACCAAAAACTTCTATAAGTTTATACAGTACCATTAAAGAGAATAAGTACATTAGTAGACCAACGTAAACAGAGGTCTACAACAACATAGTTTCCGATATAAGTACATTAGTAGAACTAAAAACATCGATAGGACATTCGGACTGATACTGTATTAGGACATGTCATCAAAAAATCGCATAATCAATGTCCTTACTAAGCTACTCAACCATAGAACATCTAATGTTTTCTGTTCTGTACAGCAAATAACTTGAGTACAAAAACAGAATCACCCAACATTTCAACATTTCAAATTCCCTGAATCCCATCTCTGCTAGCATCTGCTGGTCAAAGAAAAACTTATTAGCTAGAACTCCATTCCAGATAGTTGAAGTCCAACCAAAAGAAAATAGGTTTTATCTAGTTTGTTTCATGACTACCAATTGATCTATTAGTTAAAAGGCCATCAAAACCCGATTTCTATAGTACTAAAGAAATCCATAACACCTCGAGATATCCTACCAACCAATCATTCAATGCTTATCGAAGAGTCATGACAAACCACAGTGCCAAGTGGGGGTGTTTGAGATGATGTGGAAATGTGAACTAAATAGTCCAATTACATAACATAACTTGTTTCAAATCTTCTCTGGATACGATAAACACCAAAGATGAAGCATTTGTCGTCGACAAAGCATAAGCTAAGGATAGCTTCTGTGTTCACCAATACTTAGTCTTTCTAGCTATTGGACCCCTATTTTAGTAGATAAATGGATTATTCAGAGTCACTATTCTGAATCAGCAAACTTTCATTACACTACCCTCTATGAGGCTGTTTATAAAGTTTATGAAATTTAACTTTCTTAAAGGCTAATGTGGTCCCTAGGTCGTATTCGTAATGGAAATTTAAACTTGAAAATCTTAGGCCTTTCCTTACCAAAAGACATGGCTGTGGTTTGAATGCTGGTATTCTACGACCACAAGAAAGTGGTGCTAGTGTAGTATGGCAAGATTTGCATGCTCTTGTACTTTATAATTATTTCTCACTATTTCAGAATTTTCGAAATGATACTGTGCTTAAGAATCGCACGATGAAACTTGAGGATTCAGATTGTTTGGTAGAAAGGGTTGGCATGACACTCATCAGATTCAAAAGCATATTGAAGGAACACATAATGTAGTCATGAAGGAAAGTTTAGCATTAGAATGGAACAATTAGAAAAGATAACTTTGTTTCATGAGTAAACCATCTTCTCCTTTCAACTAAGGAAATTTAATCTATGCAATCTAGGAGGACTCAACAAAAGGACATCCATTCAACTCCAGAGAGAGAAAGAATTCGCACTATTTAGTGGTGGATATTGTCCTCCTTTCTTCTTCCAAAGAGTTTAATTTTGTGAATTATTCTAACCAATCCTATACTAGAGGCTACTCCTAGTTTAAGTGCATGTTTGAGGAGTGCTTCCCGAGAAGGACTTCTGACCACGTAAGAAGCATCTATGATGTGCTACCTTTTAATTCAAAAATACTTTTGACCCTAAATGGGCATGAGTGTCATAATTGATGACCGTTTTCGTGGTAGCAGACCGGTCGATGATGTGGTGGTGGTGATGGCCGTGATATAGTGGGTGTGATGCTGCTAGTGGCGTTGCTAGTGGTGCTAGGGCAGATAATCAAGGGGACATGGATAGTGGTGAGTTTCAGTGATGACCATTACTTCCATGAAATGGAGATTATGACCTCCAAACTTATATATTTTTAACATTTCTCTTGTTTATAAATCCAATACAAAAAAACTTGTACATGCTAATTTAAAAATTGCGATTACTTTTATATAAATTCCAAGATTACCTCCAAACACACGATAATAGAACATTTTGCAAGAATCTATAGAAAAATGACCCATGAAAACTACACAAAAAAGATTTTGTTCATCAATGGATTAGAGGACTGCTATGTACACTCGATTTTCTACTTTGGACACCTAGTTTCTTTGTACACCCATCTTCTTCTTTTCTAAACTACTTTGAACACCCAATACCCTTCATTTTGTGTATTGAACAAATTTTCTTGAGCTCCCTTAAATTTTTTTTTGGACACCCAAAATTAGAATTTGAGACGAATTTGCTGCATCCTCGATGTAGATTTCAATGACAATGTTTGAGTGAATGTCATCTAGAGCAACATGTTAATGCAATGAACAGTACAAGAGGAAAATCATCCATGAAAAGACAGAGAAAGTAGACTGTATAATGAAAGATATATCAACTTCATTGGATCTGGATGTTTACCGATGACAACACCCTGTTCATGAACAAGAACTACAAGATCCTTGAAAATTTTGTTGGGGAACAATCAAGTAGATAGGCAAAATCACATTAACAAACTAACAATATATATTCTAACATGAAATCAAACCAAAACAAATCGACAAGTATATGATAATAGAAAACATACTGACTTGAACGGAAGATAGAGGCGTGTATAAATACACTGTCCTTAAGACAGAATTTCGCCCCTACTCAGTGCTTGTAGTTCTACGGGCGTCCATCTCACAGGATTCAACTATCTATTATCCGCGGTTCCAGCACCGAATCGTTGGACTCAGCGAACTTCCATGTGCTCCTCTCCAATGGACTATGCAATGGTTTGAAAAAGATACGTTTTCATGTGAAGCAAATTTGTTTGTGATTCTTCTTTTTCACTTAATGAATTTAGGCTTAAGAGTTTCCTTTATTTATAGGAACTCTAATACCTTTTCAAAGAGGTATCTTCCAAATGATGCATCTTTATGTTTAAACTGAAGAGTCGCACCCTTACCCTTGAAGAGTTGAACTCCTACAATATTTAAACATAACAGCATAATACTTAGTCTTAAACCAAGTCTAATAATATATCAAGCCTAAACAAAAATCACAAACATAATTGCTTTTAAAATTGGGGGCAAAACATTCAAAACTCCAACAATACCCCACATTTTGAATGCAATTTTAAAAGCTATGTTGACTCTAAAAAATTGGAGAGAAACTAGACATGATGCACATCAGGATAAGTGTCTTTTGGACTTGAACTTTCCCTAGTGAAGACTTATCGAGTTTACTGGTGACGCAGTGGATATAGAAGATCATTGAACTGTTCACCGTTTGTGTAAACCGAGACAACAAGCCTCACATACATCATATCTATACACACTTTCATTCTTACGGTTGTGTCCATTTTGGTCCTGGACAAATCCCGTTTTCATGAGAGCTTTAGAGAATTTAGCCATATTAATTCTTATAAATGCGACCCACATTTACTCTCACATAGGTGGTCTTTCTGATTAAGAATAGTCTGCTCTATTCCTCCTTTAAGAAAGGATATCATTTACCATTAAACGTAAGAACGTAACCTTTTTACTTACAGCAGACAACACACTTCTTTCCATCATAGGAGTGAGGTATATAATGTGTTAACATCTTTGAATCATACCCAACCAGTTTGCCTATTGAACCTAGACCATGGGATCTCCAATCAACTAGGTTAGGTTTCCGCCCGGCTGATTCATTGGTTATGTTGGCTTTAACCTCATTCCCCTCGATGTCAACTTACTCTCATAGTCACCTTTAATAATGGTACCACTAGGTTGACTATCTACAATATATGAAACTGTATTCCATCTTATGAAGTTATACTTCATTTGAGAGTTGTTGTTCATGGTTAAGTCCTCTTGTATGTGTTAAGACTTACCATATGTGTTAACTAAGTTATACTTACTTAGACACCCCACATTTGTGTACTTATGGGAAAATCATTAACATTTCCAACCTTAGGGTGTGGCTGGACCACCCCACAATTGTCACAAATCTAAATATCATTCATTGTTTGAATGATCAACGTCTTTGACCTTGAAGCCTCTCTTAACCATTACCAATGGTCTTAAAACTTTGCATAATGATGTACTCCGTGGCTTATATGTGATCATGAATTTCCTTTGGCTCTCACATTCACAAAGGTGAAAGCAAAGGCAATATACACTTCTCAAAGCCTCGTAGCCTTTCTAATAGAATCATCCTGCTTGTCTCTTGATTTGCTTACTTAATAAGCAACATCAGTTTCAATTCAATTAGGCAGAGAACCCCACAATTTCAATGTGATATTTTCCTCTCAAAGGAATGAGTTTTACTCCAAATGCACCTCTGGCCTATCCGTTTTATTAGATAACCATGGCTGTCTTGCTTTGATTCGAGACCCGATGATTCAACCATATCGCTATTGGCATGAGGCATAATATATCTGCAAATTGACTGTAAGTTGTTTATTTTCATTTTGATTTGATTTAATTCTAAATATCTAATGACTCTTGGTAGTAGAGTCCCACCGATTCGCATGATCCTCTTTATTCCAGTGATGAATGATGATGCTATATATTATTAGGTTACATGTATATGAGTGCAGAGAGGATTATGGCACCAATCAAGTTGATGCAGTTCCTGTTGCATTCATTGCCTTTATCCTTGAAAAGACATTCGGTGCTTTTTGGTTCTATCCACCACAATCAATTGAGATGTGTGTGGTTTATGGTGGACATAAACACCTTCTGATTTGTTTTCAATGGAAATTCAGATTGCTTGAATGTTATATGATACTTAAATAATGTCAAGTATAGTGATTGCATAAATGTTCTCGATCTAGTCAAAGATGAGACACCTTCTAGTGTGCAGAGAGAAATAGATGTATGCATGATGAATAATGGATCTTGGTTTGAGTAATTTGATTCGAACAAGATGATCTATTAACAGGCTGCAGAAAGTGCAGAAGTTGGTGGCATGCATATTCAGTTTTGTGCCTCTTTTCATGTACTGCGTGATGCTTTTCCTTTGGAACCACATAGGTGTGATGAGGTATGAAACTTCACTAGCTTCTCCGATTTGTTGTTCTATGCTAGTTTTCAAATGAACCCTAGAGATGCAACGAAGACAAATTAGAAAGGTGAAAAGAAAGGAAAAAGAGATAAGAAATAGGAGCATAAATTAAGAAAGATATATGTATGTACGATGTTGCTGGGGCAATGGCGAGGAAGGCGTGTAAGTAGACTCGCGCTCAGAGGCAAGCTGTTGAACTTTCTGAAATTCTTGCAATGTAGTTTGGAAATCTATGGCAATCTTGGCATCTTCTATCTTCTTACTGAGCTGTACAACCATCAATTTATTTATTTATTTTTCTGGCCCATTTGCAGAGATCAAAAGCGGCAGCAGCAGCCTCAAAATGATTCATTCATAATAAGTACATGATGATGAAACTGAGATAAGACTATAAAGAAACGTGGCATTGATGTGGCGATCAAATTCGCTGAGGAATTTGAGCTTTGCGGACGTATAATACAAACCAAATCATTTGTAAGCAATAAAATTCTTACTTTTTCTTCTTTTAATTCATCATTTTTCATTGAATCTTTCATCAAAAATAGAAGATTGTAGGGGATTTAGGGTTTACAAACATAGAATAGGATTCAAGAGATGGAAGCGTACAAATGACAGATTTTATTTTGTTCTAAACATAGATGGGTGTATAAGAAATTAAGTCCTTAAATGTAGTTTCATATAAGGGTATAAATGTAATTACATGTTATAAAAAAATTCAGGGTGTTCAAAGAAAAAAACCGGGTGTACATAGCAGCCCTCATGGATTATAATGAATCCATGTTCCAATTCCTCCATCGCTGCTTCTCACACGGGCTTCAGTTGTATTCTCTAACCACACTAGGGTTTGGACTTAGCCCAAGACTACCATTTTTGGGATCCACGGACTATTCAGTCCTACAAATGGACTCATCACTCAATCTGAAACTAATTAATTAGCCCAAGTCTAAGTGTTCAAAGAATCAGATGTTTCAGATACCACACAATTATATTTTGATGTTTCAAGAGCAGATGCAAAGTAAGTTACATTGAGTGGAAGCAATCAATTCCGCAAAACCACTAAACAATGAAAAGAGTGAATAACCATATGAAACTGATGAGTTACCTGCAGCTCATGAGCTTGTCGGTCCAATGGGTCGCCGTTGCAGTTGTACGCTTTGTACCTCGCAATCACATCCTTGGTACTTCATAAAACAAAAAGATGCGATTGATCAGCATGATTAGTTTAATTAAATGGCAAGACCCAAGAAAGCAAATATGAGCTGCAAGTATGTGATTGCTTACTTTCGGACCCCGTAAGTATTGAAACCTATATACTGCAACAAGGCAAAAAGGCAACTTGCAAAATGCACTATAGAGGTGTACCGTTCTTTTGATGCCTTTTAGTTCCGTTCAGTGCCTTTATACTATGTCACTTGGAATGAGAAAGAGCGGGGTCTACTATCTTACTATTAGTAAAGCCAAATGGATAAATCAGAATGACTTAAGGTTAACATTCCTAGCTTGCAGCTCGGACACGGTATTCAGGGGTTAATACTGTGTTTGAGCAACTAATTTGAAGGGAATTTAGTTCATTATCCATGTTTGGTAAATCCAAAATTTGGAAAGTGGGGGTAACAGGATGGCATCCCTTTTCCATAGATGAGGGAATCTTAATCCGATGAAGCTCCTCATGAAATGATTTCTAAAGAAATTGATGAGCCCAATTAACATTCTCTAGAAATCATTTACATAGGAGCTCCACATCTTTACTCTTTATGTTTGGTGCAATGCCCAAACTCAATCCTTATAAAAATTTCATTCCTTTTGATTAAAAAAAAAAAGAAATTAGTTGGGCTCATCAATTATAAAATTTTAGGATAAATTTATTCCTATAAAAATGTAAAAACAACACAATGTTTTAGTATTATGGAGGGCTTGGCATACGAACCCGATTTCCTTAGGAATTGAACCAATAGACTAGGATGGTGACGATCAAATGGATAGTTGACCAATTTCTAGTCAAATCAGTCCAAGAATTAGACCGACCCGAAGTGAGGAGGTGGGAACTGGTCCCAATGATCTAAAATCCATGGGTTTGAGGAATTAGATATATTATATTTATTATTTATTTAAGTTCTCTGAGCCTGTCTCCCCCAATCTAGGCGAGAATCTGTCTCTCTTCTACGATTTCTCTACGATTCCAACCACATCTACCATTTACAACTCAATCGAGCCGCCGACTCCGTTTAGCCACCGCAGCTAATCTCGCAGAGAATTTCTTTATGATGCCTCTCAATTTCGCCTCTCGAGCTTCCACCATCTCCTACTCTAAGCCTCCAGCCACTTACTCCGTCTAGCCACCAAATTTGACATTCACTTTGCTTCTTATGTAGTCCTAAACCCGAAACTAGTTTCGAACAGTCTCAAAAAATCGAGCATTCATATGTTCCAGTTTCAGAATCTCTAGTCGATCCGAGCACCCCTAATAATACATACATAATAACAAGGGTGCTTACGAAAAAAGCTAATAACAAACCATGATTCTAATACTGCATAAAAAAATCTGGGAATTGAAACCTTGAGCGAGGAGTTTTAATTTCCCGACGATGGAAAACCAATTCCCTCAAAACGAATCCATAACCTAAACACTACCAAACAGTTGCTTGACTGTTGAAACAAATGCAGCCAAAAAGCCCAAGGGCCCCAAAACTAAATGTCAGCCGATGTTTCAAAGTTTCAAGCGGACAATTGAAACGCAACTAAAGTTGTTGAGTTAAGCATCATCATCAAGTCAAGTGGGCGTAAAATGTCCAACTTGGTCGACTCGATCTCATTACAATATTTTTTGATTGCTACCTATTGCTTGACATTCTCTATCGTTAAATAAAAAAATAAAAAAAAACTAAAAAAACTATTGCTTGGCCAATATTTAATCCTCAGTTTCCCAAAAATTCAAAAAAGAATCCAGAAAACACAAAAAGGATCAAACAGACAAAATGTATGGATGCCTGGATATTTAAATTTGAAGGATTTTAAACATTTGGCCCTAGTATCAATAATTTTATTTTATTTTTTTAAAATAAATGAGGATTTTATAGATGGGGATAAAAAAGCCAAAGCAAGCAAGTCCAAGCAAATAAAGACCCCACTCCAACAACAAGTACACACAACTTTGAGAACAGATTACATACAAAAAAAAAAAGGGGGGGCCAAGATGGAGGAGCGGCCATTAAGCGCGTGCTCCAACAAAAGGCGGGCAATTGACTCACTATGGTCAAAGATCATTCCTCCATCCGAAATCAAGCAATATACGTATTCGTATTCGTGGTCTGTCTGCCATTCATTCATAGTTTTCCAATTTCTGTTTAGGATTACGTAAAGAATTGGATGTGTCTAGGAATAGGAGTTTGTTTTTCTTCTTTTAACGCTTTTGCTCCATATTAAATAGTGAAATAGAGTGGCATAAAGAGAAATATACCTATCATAGATTAGATCGTATGTAAGGTTAAATGAACAAAGCATAACTTGATTGACATTCTTATTCCATAACTAAGGTTAAATGAAAGCATGACTTTATTTAAATTCTTATTCCATAACTAACATACGTGCATGTCATTCTCATTTTCCTTCTCATCTACTTCCTCTGTCATGCACATCTTATTAAAGTACGTAGGTTTTAATCACTATTTTTTTTTTTGGCCCAAAAAAAACCCACTGTATGGGTATGGCTAGCTCCACCACCGAATGCCTACTTGACTGACGCATGGCATATATCTCTCTCCGCTGAAGTCCTCCTCCAAGGCTACTCTTTATGATCAATTCCCAAGTTAATCACCAAATCACTTTATTCCCTTCCTAGTAAGAAAACTCCATACCATATATATACGCACACACATTGCAATACTTACCTCATCATAATATTCTTGTTTAAATAAATAAATTAGATTCACAGTGTAACAGTACATACTTACAGTACAAGTTAAGTTAAATGCATTAATTAGTAAGCTAGGGAGGCATGATTTCATGTAGTTTTTTCAGTGAACAACAATATCAAGCTCATGGTACTTGATCACCACAACATCTAACTAGCGCTACAACAATAAACAAGTTGCCTTTGTTAGTGCATGGAATTGGTTCACCGATCGAAACCACATATGGATTTATTTCAGCAAATTAGGTCAGGGAATTTCCGACCCAAATTCAATAAATCATTCATAAATTGCAATTTACAAGGCGTGGTACCTGGAGCTGGAATAATCAGAGCATAGTTACCAGATTCGCTCCCTCCCCCTCCGAACTCCGAATCGGGTCGCTCGTACCGGATCGCGGTGCGTTCGCGACTCAATTCGGCCTTTTGAGCGATCGGAATCGCTTAATCCGGCGATTGGGTAAACTTGGACGAAAACAAGAAATTGAAGAAAGCAACATCATGGGCTTCGACAGTTAGGTGATGATTTCGGAAATAGGAGAGAAAATGTGCTTAGAGCTTGAACATATTAGGTATTCTTGATTGTTGCAGGTGAAGAGGTGAAGTTGGCGACTTGTTTCTCGCCAAGAAGAAGACTTCCGCATTTTAACATGACGGCACCGTTTGGTTTGGTTTTTTATTTTTATTTTTATTTTATGGTTTTATGTTTGGTAAGGAGGGCCAAGGCCCAACAATAAGAAACCAACCAGAAAATACATACATCTTTTAATTGGGCCACTTTTAAAACTCAAAATGTAATTAAGTAACCAGTCCAATTCAAAATAAGTGTAATTATTTTCATAATATATAATAGATTTCTTGATAAATTTAAAAGCGAATCGACTCATAGCGAATTTCGACTCCAAATTACGAATCCAATGGGTATACCCCTTCGAATCGCATATTGCCCAACCCACGTATCGCGTATCCGTACCCGTGTCGCGTATCGCATCGAATCCCGTATCTGGTAACTATGAATCAGAGAGCTTGCCGGTCGCAGAAAAGACGACAACCGCCACCTCGGCTTCGCAGAGCACAGACAGCTCAGCAGCTTTCTTGAAGAGCCCTCTTCTCCTCTTCGAGAAGGTCACCTGCCTTGCTGGCAGGTGGTCGATCTTCCTGATCTTAATCTTACTCCTCATCATCATCCCTTCATTTCAAAAATAAATCCAAAAAATAGAAATTTTCAGCAACCCAGATCCAAATCACCCAATCAAACAAAACCTAGAAATTTAAACCCACCAGCAATTAATTAAATTTTTTTTTTCCACCCAATTTCTTTTGATTACCTTCTGTTGGGGTTTCCAGGGTGTGAAGTTTTGGTGGACGTGACCTCAAGATTTTGCAGAGCAAGTGAAAAAAAAAAAAAAGAAGAAAAAAGCAAGAGTTTGCCTGCTGTTGCTGTTACTGGTGCTGCTCTGGCTGTTCAAGAAAGGAAAGGTTTTCGAATGCAATTTTCCTTTTTATGGAAAAAACAGCGCAATATCTTTTATTATTATCATCTGCCCTTTACATATGTTTTTGGGAAAATAAGGTTTTGGAGGTCGAGATCGACGGTGGAGGTTTTTTTGGACGAGGATGAGTCCGATCTGCGCGGTTGGTTCTGTGGGCGACGGTGTAATGGTGGGGTCCTGTGTAGGAAGGGGGTACACGTTGTGGGTTTAATTACGGTTTCACTCCCACACAAAAGTCAATATTGAAGTGTCGGGAGGTGAAACAAAAGAGAGATAATCCTGGGCTTGTGTGGACGACGGTTCCCGGATGCGGTGCGGTGTCGTTTGATTGATCTGCTATGTGACGCGTGTCTTTGTCATGGAGTTCAATTCAATCATATCAAACTTGAGAATGAACCAAATTTGCTGATGTCATAGATTGCCAGGTAAATTGCTGTGGTGGGAAGGGCCTTCTTTGTGCGAGAAATTGGGGGACGGGCTCCTAGGAAGCTAACAAGCATGGCGGCGGACTCCCAACAGATGGATTTGTGGGACATCTAACACTGACTTACTAAATTGACATTAGCTAGATGGATTGGTGACGACTCCTACAGAGCCGTATACCATTAATTAGCGACATTAGCTAGATGGATTAGTTACGAATCCTACATAACCATCTGATTAAAGGATATGTCCTTAGGGTCTAATTTTCCTCTTTTTCAATGTTGGATTGCAATATTTGGGATAGAAAGCAAGAGTATTACGTAGAATTACAGGCTGCATTTACTACACCAGCACCCTTTGAAATATAGTTACACACATAGAATGTCAAAGTGCATATGTCTAGTTGGATAAATACAACACCACAAATATTTTCCCAGTATAGGCTCCAATTTTGTTTCGAGTTAAGATGTCAGCATAAGTAAAACAATCACTCATATATTACACCACCTCGATTTTATTTATTATTATTGGAGCGCATATACTTTCATCTGATACACCTCTTTGAATTCTGATCACGAAAGCCTGAACCATGAACAAAGAAACAATTTAATTAATGATTTCCATGAAAAAAGATAACATGTGTGTTCCACTTGGTTTTGTTTTGGTTTCACCTGAATCGACCCATCAACAAAGTTCAAATATTTGGACTAGTAAAACCAAAGCCAAATAACAAGAATGAAAGTGAAAAAAAATACCATGTGAACCAAAATGAAATATCGGATAAACTAAAAGGACCCTAGTGCAATTAAGGAAAAACCAAACCAACCGACTGCAAAACTACCTGATTTGAAAGACCAGCCCCTGAAAATTCGTAAATTCTTACGAAAAGCAAACCTGAAGGACTAAGGAAACGAAAATATCCAAATCCGTCCCAACTCCCTATGTACACGACTGCCCAGACAAAAACAAAAACAAAAATAAAAGCCAAAGAAGCTGATCGTCTATATAAATAAGCTCACCCCAGTTTGAGAGACAAGTCGCCGACGGAGGCGTCGTCTTCCACAGCAGAAGCAACGCTGTTGCAGTAGGTGATGTTTGTGGCGGACTCCGACGACATGCCGTCTTCATCAGCTACTCCAGGATAACTGTTGTCGGCGATCATGTTATCCTCAGGCTCCAGAAGACCAGGTGTATTTCCCCTGTTGGATAACATCACAACCTGCAATATACATGCAAAAAAACAACCCAGAAAAAGATCATCATTCAACTTTAATTAAAGTTAAGATTATAATTATGATTTCTAGTTCTATTACGATCAAATGGAAAGAAGACTGCACTAAAGTCAATTGTAATGGCTTACCCTCTGCTTCAAGAGGTTGTTGGTTTCAGTCAGCTCAGCTCCCTGCAGTTTTTGTCAATTTGGAAATATATATTGGAAGAACACACCAATTGGTTATTTGTTTATATATGAATATATATGACAAACCTTTCTTTCAAGTTCCATAATCTCAGAGATAATTTTTTCCTCCTGAAAGGAACGGGAAGTTCGCAAGTAATCTCAGTATACTTCATAGATATGTGTGTGTCCTGATTATGCAACTCCAAATACCATCGCCAGTAAAGAATAAATCTGTACATGTAACTTTGTACCATCTCAACCGGCTATGCGGTGGGACATCTAGAACAGATGAGACTCCCCGCATATGGAACCGTCAGCCCAGCTGGTGAAGAGAAGGGAAATCACATAACCAGTGGGTTCGATGAGTGGAGCACATAATCAGTATTAAGTGAGTCTCAATGATGCTTTATACCAACTAATACTCAAAAGGCTGGTAAGAATTAAATAGCTCTGAGACCTTAGTTTTTAGCACACGGCTCAGTCCAGCTTCAATCACTTCTTCCAGCTCCTGCAGTTCATCCAGGTCCAAGTCTGCAAGATCCTCTCCATTGAGGTGCCTGTTGGAAAGCAGTCCAATTTCAGCACACACATGATGACAATTAACAGCCAGTTTATATCTCAACTACAAGTTAACATTAGTAACCAATACCTCAGCTCACGGCTCTTGTCCGCAATTTCCTTGCACAAGCGGTTGCGATTTGCATTCTCCTTCTAATAAGGGTACAGACAGCCATCATATAATAATCTAATCTGTCACATGAGAAGCTTATAGACATCAAGCCCAGATTATGAAGCCAATAAAAGCTTGGGAAATAACAAAAGAAACTTGGTTTACCTAAACAGACTGGAACATTTAATCTTGACCTATAAAGTAAGCACAGCTACAATGTACCCAACAAACACAACATATATTCTCATCTACCATATCAAACTTAGCCTACAGAGTAACAAGATCTACCAGATATGCAACAAGGGGCTACTAAAAACTTCTATAAGTTTATCCAGGACCATTAAAGAGAATGAAGACCAAAGTAAATAGAGGTCTACAACAACATAGTTTCCAATATAAGTACATTAGTAACACTGAAAACATTGACAGGACATTCGGACTAATATTGTATTACGACATATAATCAGAAAATCGCATAATCAAGCGCATCTAATGCTTTCTGTCCTGTCAAGCCAATAACTTGATTAGAAAAACAGAGTTACCCAACATTTCAACATTTCAAAATCCCAGAATCCCATCTCCGTTAGCATCTGTTGATCATATATTAACCTATTAGCTAGAACTTCATTCCAGATAGTTGAAGGCCAACCAAAAGAAAATAAGCTTTATCTAAGCTTGTTTCATGACTACCAGTTGATCTATTAGTTAAAAGGCCATCACAACTCGAATTCTATAGTACTAAAGAAATCCATAACACCTCGAGACATCCTACCAACGAATCATTCAATGCTTATTGAAGAGTCCTGACAAACCACAGTGCCAAGTACTTACTGATTCTCATGCGATAATTAGTTTACATAATTTCTTTCAAACTTGTTGTGGATTGTTTCAAACCTAATCAGAGCTTCTCTGGACACCAATACTTAAGAACTGACCCACTAAAGCCCTTCAAAATTCTACTTTTGACAGAAAAGGAAGATCGATGCAAATTAAGAGGATGAAAAACCCAAACTACCAAAAATTAACCACACGAAAAAGTAATTGCCAACATTTGCTTAATAAGAACTAGGGCAAAACAATGACAACAAAATGCTAGTTTTCCATTAACCAGCCAAAGACTGAAAAAGCTAGATCTACAAAAATCTCAATGATTTTTCCACCTATTTTCCAGGCTAGAGATTTTGTAGAGTTTTGGAAATTTCCATTTGTTTACAGCACAAAGTTGGGACATGGACCAGTTTGGCTACTGCCTGCAAATGGTAGATACGTGGATCGGGCTCAAACCTCACAAACTGGGAATTGAAATAGCCACATGTGTCAAACTGAACCCATAAAATGTTCAACCATTAGTGACCTATAGGCTACCTACAATACTATGGTGGAAAAACAAAAATTAACTTCTTCCCAAAGTATATCTGCAAAAGCATTCTCTGAAAATTCTAATAAATGTAGTACATCAGACATTAGAATCCGAAACTAGCGTAATCTAGGAGTAATGGACTTGCAATTCAAAATTTGCGGGATTTAAAGAAGCACAAAGACATTTGAGTACCAGTATGCTTTTTCCCTTTCCTAAAGATATCAATATGTAAATGTGGTGGGACCCAATTGTCCCACATTGGAAATAGGCGTATAAGTTGAATTGGAAATTCCGATCTCAAATGAGAAATTCCAATCCAATAATTGTAAACTCCGAATCCGAATTGGACGGAAATTGGAACATACCATTCCAATTCCACGTTCCAACTCTCCAATTCTACTTGTTTGCGAGCATTCCGAACCTATTCGGATAAAAAAACATGGATTCAAATTTAATAGTATAGCAAATGTGTTCAACTCGAAAGCGTAATCATTATATTATTTTGATTGTAATTATTTCATCTAGAGAACCCAAAAACTCCGTTCCAAATTCTAATTCGAGAAATTTCAAATTCTAATTCGAGAAATTTCAAAATATGTTTGATGTTTAAAAATTCCGAATTTGAAAATAAAATTTCATTTCGGAATTTTTTGGAATGAAAGCTAAAACCTTGTTTATGATCCTATCCATCTGAAAAATCACCACTAATTAGAAGACAGAGAGTATTCCAAAGCAGTTTAAGAAGTCATGAGTACCCTTCCTGTACAAGCTAGCTTTTGATTGTAAGTTTTACTCATAAGTTCTTAACAATTGGTATCACAGTTAGATTTCACCATCCAATTGGACTCGAACTCCACCCGACCTGAAGGATAGATTAAGATGGCTAGCTTTTGAGGGTAAGTAACCATTAGTATCGAAGCTAGATTTCACCACCCAATTGGACCCTAACTCCACGCGACCTAGAGGATAGGTTAAGATGGGTCGGTGTTATATATGGGCATATTATATATGGGCATATTTTGGAGGATAGGTTAAGATGGATCGGTGTTATTTATGGGCATATTTTGGAGGATAGGTTAAGATGGATAGGTGTCAAGGGTAAGTTACTCATGAGTTCTTAACAAAATGAGTGATTATGGTTGAAGATGTGTTAATAGAGTCGGAGCTTGGCAAGTTCCTTATTCGATGCAAGTAAACGTGCGCAGGTTGTTGATGGTATACTAAGGTGAGAGTGGTGATGTTGGTAAGTATTTCAGCTTCGAGAAGTTTACCCAGAAGAGCTGCGTTTTTTGGGTCCAAAAGAGCTAAAATCACCCGTTTGGAAGGTTAAACCCATGTTGGGCGGAAAGGGAAAACTTAGAGGATCTTGGGCCTTTCTCCTTGCCAAAAGGTTTTGATCTGAATAGGAAAGTGGTGCTAATGTAGTATGGCTCACTTCTCATGACCTTTAACTTCCATGTAAGGTGTCAAGATCTATCTTAACCCAAACACGGGATCTAAGTCGGATAATAAAACATGTACGCTAAAATGTCAACTTGGAAATGTTGAAATGTTTCTAAAACAGTTTTGGATTAGAAATTTTAATTTACTAAAGAACCGCAAAACAACTTGGGGATTTTGGTTGCTTGTTAGAGAAAGGTCGGCTTAGACATGACACAAACTATCTTCAAGGAAGAGGTGAAAGACACTATCCAAGTTGAAGACACTATCTTCATGATATTGTTACTTGCATGAAACATAGCAGGAGATTATGACCTCCAAACTTGATAGTATTATTGTTTTCTACAACCAATTGGACAATCGTTATGTTTATGAATCCAAACAAATTTGCAAGTTGTTCTCCAAAACACACACGGTAATCGAGTATGTTGTAATTCAATAGATAACTAAGCACATGCACTAAAATTAGATCTGGAAAGCAATAACCAAGCAAAGCTAAATAATAATACTTTATTATTTGGTTCAATAAAAGTATCTGATTTCGACAAAAACACAAAAATATCTGATTAACTGGGTTTACAATGAAATCCATATTCGAATTCTCCCATCCGCTGCTTAATACGTGGGCTTCAGAATTGTATTCTCAAACCACACTACAGTTTGCTTTGGGCCCAAGACTACCGTTTTTTAGAAATTAATGGACTCATCACTCAACCTGAAGCTAGTTATTTAGCCCAAGCAGCTGAAATCTCTACCATATGCGAGTCCCTAACATGCAGGAAGTTGATGTTGCTAATTACTCTGTTAAAAGTTAAAACAATCAGATCTTTACTTGATTAAAAAAAAAAAACAACCAGGTCTTTCAGATACCACAAAATTACATTTTGAAGTTTCAAGTCAAATCTAGAGTACGTTACATTGAGTTGAAGCAATCAATTATTGCACCAAACCACCAAACAACAAAGAGAGCAAATTTAATCAACTGATGAATTACCTGCAGCTGCAGCTCAAGAGCCTGGTGGTCCAATTGTTCGCCACCTTCGGTGTACGCTTTGTACCTTGCGATCACATTCTTGGTACTTCACAACACAAAAGGATGCAATTAATTAGCATATGCTTGAATATTAGCGTATATAACATATACAAGATCAAACAATCAAAAACAACTAAAATCACTCATTCAAACTTTTTCTTTGCAAACACTCAAGTACACTTTCGGTATTTCTTTCGTTATCTATAATCAAATACACCAATTGCAAAATTCAGGAGCTTCTGCCTTGGAAGATTATTACTCCTATTTTTGCACTTTGACCTATTCTGAATAAGTGGCAAGATCCAAGAAAGCAAATATTTGATTGCTTACTTTCTTACCGCAAATATGGAAACATATGCAACGCATTCAACAAGGCAAAGGCAACTTCCAAAAGGTACTACTATATCTTTTGATGCCTTTAATTCACTGCCAATTTCAGGCCTGTCATTTGGAAGGAGTGAATGTGGGTCTACTATATCTTAATATTACAGAACGACCATCAACAGCTAAAGCCAAAATCCAGCAGCTAGCAACAAATACGGTTACTTGGAAGTTGAAACAAAGTCGGCCAAAAGGCCCAAAGGGCCCCCAGACAAAACGGCAGCAACCAGGGTTTCAAGTTTCAACAGAAGGATCGAAATGCAACTGAAACATGTCACGTGAGGTTGCCTGATTTGCAACTACGTGGGTGAGAACATCAAGTCAAGTGGGCCTACAAGTCCAACTCAGATGATCCAGTTTTATTGCTTTGATTGCTTCCTCTTACTTGGCTGGTTTTATTAGCACACTGTTTATCCTCAAATTTTCAAAACTTCATAGAAGAATCAAAACAGCCAGCCAGAAAAAGAGAAAAATTGATCAAACAGACCGTATGTTTTAGGTTTTCAAAGTTTTTTGGATTTCAACCATTCGTTCTAGTCCCATATGCTAGTAAAAGTGAGTTGATAAAAACAGAAAGTCATCATCAACAAGCACGTGTTTGCCTTAGGTTTATGGCTTTTACGTTCGATCTTTTAGGTTTATAGTCTTTTAGAGATCTTCCTATGAATTCCATCTTTTTTAGAGTCGTTCTAATGAATTCCAACTTTGGCAGCTTGACATGAGTTTATGCAGCTTAATGTCTCTGGTTGGTTGGCTGGTTGTGCATTTATGGTGCCATTGTCTTTTTTAACATATTAGTTGTCTTAAGGTCTTTTTATGTAATGGAATTCAATATATCCACGGATAGTTAACATCTCTATATCCCAAAAGCAAGCACGACTTTATTTAAATTCTTATTCCATAATTAACATCTCTATACTTCATGCATGCACGTCTTACTTTAATGCAGGTTTACACTTATTTTCCTATAATATTCCACATGCAACCAAAAAAAAAAAAAAAAAACACTTTTGTGGGCATAGCTAGCTCCACCACCCAATGTCCACTTGAAGCATGACATATCCATGCATGCTGAAGTCCTCCTCTAGGCTACTCTTTAGGATCAATTCCCAAGTTTACCATCAAATCACTTTATTCCTTCCTAGTACGAAAAAACCACACCATGCATATATATAGAGAGAGAGATTTGCAATTTCGAATTCTTCCAGCACTAACTTAATAGGCAATTCATAGTTTAGGTGAGATCAAATTGATCAGCTCTAACAAAATCCACCACCATCAGCTCTAATAAGCCTTTCTCAAGCAAACTCTTGTTCCATCAAATGTATAGTCTAAACTGTATACACAGTTTGTGACAGGCATACCAAACTTAATATGAAGGAAAGTATAAGGAGACATGATTTCATGTAGTATATAGGCAGAGAACATCACCCACAAAAACTTAACAGTAAATTTCAGCCAGCGTATATATAGGCAAAGATGTTTGTGTTGGGTACCTGGAGCTGGAATAATCAGAGAGCTTGCCGGTCGCAGAAAAGACGACAACCGCCACCTCAGAATCACAGAGCACAGACAGCTCTCCAGCTTTCTTGAAGAGCCCTCTTCTCCTCTTCGAGAAGGTCACCTGCCTTGCTGGCAGGTGGTCAATCTTCCTGATCTTAATCTTATTCCTCATCATCTTCACCATACCCCTTAATTTCCAAAAATAAAACAAAACAGAACCATTAAAAAAAATTTCAGATTCTAAAACAACCGCTTATCGCATAACATCAAATTTCTCGATTTAGGTCAATTTTGAGCACTATTAAGCACAACCCAGATCTAAACAGCTAAATCAAACAAAGCCCAGAAAATAAATCCACCAACCATCAATTAAATTAAGAGAATAATAGTGGGTTCCTTTTTCTTTTCTTTTTTCTCTTTCAAATTTTTGTGTTTACCTTCTTTTGGGGTTTCCAGGGTGTGGTGTTTTGGTGGCGGTGACTGGGAGATTTGAAGAACTTGGCAATTTTTTGGTAACAATAGAAAAAAGTACAGAGTTTGGCCGCTGCTCTGCTTCTGCTGGATGTTCAAGAATAGAAAAGATCCTAAATTCATTTTTTCTTTTTATGGAAAGAACAGAGACATCACTTTTTTTTTATTGTCCGCTGTGTTAGGAAAAAATAAGGTTTTGGGGAAAATATCTACTTGGGTCGAGATAGACGGTGCAGATGATTTTTTTCGAGGATGAGTGCGATCTCCGCCGTCGGTATCGTAGGTGACGTGTGGGATTGTTGTATAATTACTAGGTTAACGCACATAAAGATAGTGTTTACGTGTCGGGAGGTGAAAAATCATCTTTTCTGTGGACGTCGGTTGATGCACTGCAGCGTTAGATTGATCGGACATATAACACGTGGCTTTGTCATGGAGTTTCGGCGGAATTTCTTGAATACCTTGAGGCGGTGAGTAGCTTCCCCAATTTCAATGGTCAGGATCACATTACTTGATTACCCTACAGATATAGTAGTCAAAAGAGGCAAGTTGCTCTCCTTCTCACAAAAAAAAGACACCTATCAAGAACAATTATGGGCTCATATAACGTTGCTCCTTATGAAAAATTTTGGCCAATTATCGTGGTGGGCATGGACTATCAATTCCACCCCCGTGATGAAAAAACTTTTAATTCAACCTATGTAGTGGATTTCTATTAGCAATTCCCACCTAATCTCATATTTGGTTAGTTACTCCGTTAGATTTGGCGCATGACTAGCACTTGTGAGGGTAAAAGTGTCTCTTCACCTCTTTCTAGCTCTCGGAATCCCTGCTTGTCTCCAATGGCAGCCTTACCTCCTTTGTGGAACCATGAATAGGCAACGTAACCTCCTTCTTCACCTCATCCCCGACCACCCATCTTCGCGGCACCTTCACCGCCAAAGCAGTCCATTTAAACACTACCGGAGTAATCTTATGGTGATGAAGCAGATTAATTGGGTGCATAACATTATCGATGTACTTCAATTTCCTTTCGATATCGGAATTCACATGAATATGCTGCCAGAAACAATTCCAAACAATAAATAGAAAAGGCAATTAAAAGCTATGCTACAAAACAAAAGTATTTTGATGGAAATAAGTAGTGTTGTTTAATTTGATTACCTTCTTTGTGGAACCATGAATAGGCAACGTATCGATATCCACCTGCAAATAAATTCATCAAACACTCACATTTGAGCTTCGGAAACTAAAATTGGAAAGCATAGCAAATACAAAATCGAAAACTGGGTTTGGTACCTACTGGGTTTGCCGACGTATTTGTGTTGGGAATGTTTTGGCAACCACTAGCCGAACGGGATGATCTTTCTCTGGTCTCACTGGTACCATTTGACCCGATTCGGCGCGGGCGTTATTGCTGGCGAGGCTTTGGCTTCTTCGGCGGAGAAGATGCAGCGAGGATGGGTTCTTCGGCAGTGAAGGTGCCGCGAAGATGGGTGGTCGGGGATGAGGTAGAGAAGGAGGTTACGGCTCTTCTGGAGATGCGAGGTGAGGTTGCCATTGGAGACAAGCAGGGATGCCGAGAGCTAGAAAGAGGTGAAGAGACACTTTTACCCCCACACGTGCTAGTCATGCGCCAAATCTAACGAAGTAACTAACCAAATATGAGTTTGGGTGGGAATTGCTAACAGAAACCCACCACAAGGGTTGAATTGAAAGTTTTTTCACCACGGGGGGTGGAATTGATAGTCCATGCCCACCACAGGGATATCACACGATAATTGGCCTAAAATTTTCCACCACCGACACTACAACGGACGTGCCTCTGCTGGCGGGACTCAAGTTCTTCAGGGAATTAGGGTTTTACGGTTATTATTTCGGTTTTATTTGTTATTCGATATTTGTTGGGATTTATAGGTGATCAGGTTCCACGGAATCAGCGTAACTGAGCCGCGTCTACAGAGGAGGACGACGACGATCGGCCGGCCTTTTTGTGAGTGGACGAGTTTATTTTAAACTATCGTTTGAGCATGTTATATATATATATGGGCAAATTACAATTTAGTACCATGTAGTTTGGGTCAAATACCAATTTGATACCTGTGATTTTTTTTCTTGCATTTTAGTTCCATGTACTTTCAAAAGATTTCAATCGTGTTCTGCCGTTAGTTTTAGGTTTAAAATGTGTTGATGTGGCTATTGAGGAAGGGCATATAGTCCTTTTCAATATTAAACACCAATTCAACGTTAAACACTCAAGGCCAATCTCAGCAAAATTCTGAATTCAACATTATGCACTCAAATCTCAGCAATACCGCCTTTGCAGCGCCGCTCGACGGCGCCTCCTCGGATTCGTCGTCATCCCTGACTTTCCTCATGAATGCTGCCCAGTCGCCGCACGTGCGAGATCGCCACCTTGGACGGCGACCAGCTAGGAGCATGCACGAACTCCGGAGGGTCCCACTGCAACATCTTCCACTGCGAGTAGATGTCAGGGTCCATCGGGTTGTCGGAGACCCGAACCGTAGACAAGAACTCCTTTTGCGGGTTGTCGTAGTCCTCGAGCTCCTCCGAATCCGAAAACTCGGATTGAATTTCGGGTTTGGATTTACCATTTTCGACCTGGGATTTCTTCGGGCATTTCTATTTTTCCGGCGAATAAGATGAAGTGGGTCCCTTTTTCCTCTGGCGACTTATTAGGCTTTGATCCGACGTTCCCCGGTGGCGGAGTCGATTTCTTTGGCGGGGAGATCGGACGGTGGGAGGGCGAGGGATTGATGAAGGTGGCAACCGGCGGCACCGCCGAGACTTCGCCGGCGAAGTGGAAGCAGAACTTCCTGCATTCTAATTTTGCATCTATAACTAAGATATCATTTATCAAATTAGATTTTCGGCTAATGTTGAATTAGTATTGTTGAGATTTAGTGTTGTTCTCTACTGCCAATTTGGTATTGTTGAGATTCGGGTATTTGTTGAATTCTGTATTGTTGAGAGTTGCGTGTTTAATGTTGAATTCGGTATTGCTGAGATTTGAGTGCATAATGTTGAATTCGGAATTGCTGAGATTGGCCTCGAGTGTTTAACGTTGAATTGGTGTTTAATATTGAAAAGACCTATATGCCCTTCCCACAATAGCCACATCAGCACATTTTAACCCAAAAACTAAATATGCCCTTCCCACAATAGCCACATCAGCACATTTTAACCCAAAAACTAACGGCAGAACACAATTGAAATCTTTGAAAGTATAGGGAACTAAAATGCAAGAAAAAAAAACCACAAGTATCAAATTGGTATTTGACCCAAATCATAGGGCACTAAATTGTTGGAATAATGTATTTTGATGTTAGTATAGTCCCTCGTCCGATAGATCACGGTCGGACGGTAAGTTCCTTGTCCATGCACAATATCACTGTCGGGCGGTAAGTCCCTCGTCCAATAGATTACGGCCGTAGATTTATGATATATTGTTTATTTATATATTGTGGTTTGTTTCGTGTGACCGACTAATTGTATTACCATTCTGGGCTATGTTTGTAGTATAGTCGTATACCACTGCTTTTAACTGTGGGAGTTATCATTGATAAATGTTTAAACTGTGTTTTACACTAACATTTTTTTCCCTGTTCACTCACCTTTGTTTTTGTGGCCCCCTCAGGACCTGATACTGTTGAGCACCACTATGAAGACCGGCAAGACTCATGATAACTCTATTCTGTTTCTCAAAGAGTAGAAAACTCTTTGTCGTCTGTTGTCCTTCAGACTTGTGTACGTAGTTGGGCTGTATTTATTCCGCCTTCAGGTAGTACTGTTGTTTAATTTTTCCGTCCGCTGTTAGACGCTCTGATACACTCTTTTGTTTGTATTTATTGGGCTTCGACCCGACTTGTCCTTTGTTTAGTCTTTTCATTGTTTGTTTGGCTTTACGTGTTGGTCAAGGCTTCATCACCTCGTCCAGGTGATGGCCGCACCTCCTGGGCCCCACATTTTGGGGCGGGGTGTGTCATATATCAAGAGGTCGAAGTAAAGGAAGGTGCTTCTACGTTTTGAGCTAAAAAATGACATTGCATTTGACATATGTGTGATATGTAATTTTTACTTTATCTTTGAAGTTTTGATTGTATGTTTTATTCGTAAGTTTGGACTTGTAAGTTGTACTCCAATGCTTGGATTTAAGAAAATTTTATTTACATCCCAATTTTTAGTTGATACACCCCATTATTTATTCACCTCATATTAATTTTTTCATTATACAAAATATCTTAATGTACCCTAAATGTTACCCAAACTACCCTTGACGACAAATTAAATTAAATATTGAATACACCATCCCTATTATAAATTCACTCTCCCTTATTATGAATTCACTAATGGTTTTGATTTATTTTCTTTGAATTCATTATGAACATGTTGAACATTGTATTACATTCATTCAATTGAACATAGATGAATTAATTTTTGGTTTTTATGCTCCAAACATATGACTCAAAATTGGGTGTCAAATAATTTAGGATTTAAATGCATACGATACATCTACATTGTATGCATTTCTGCATAAGGATTGCTAAAATGACATTTTGCTTGGTTATGTTATGCTGTCCTTCAAGAACATTTCATTATATATACATCTCACAGAGCTTTACTAAAAATGTTTACCAAACACTTAAAACTGATTATTGTGATTCAAATAAGTTTTGACAGAATGTTTACCAAACGCCAAACTAATTATCCCGAAAGCTTATTTACCTGACAGCAATTATGATAAGTGAATATTTGACAGCACACCAATGCCAAACTGGGCCTTAGAACTTAACTCTATTAAATGTGGTTAGATCATCTCTAACAACATTAGCCAAATTTTGACTACTTTAACCTAAAATTTTTTTTATTTTTGTTGATGCCCAAAGATGGCTCGGGTCAACGGTCAATGAAAGTGAAGGGATCCTTGTTCGGATTTGGGTGTATGTTTTCGGGAGCTGAGAGGCTAGTTCCAGATAGTGGCTTCCGGGAGGGCCCGAAAGGTGCTTGTCCGGAAAGGTGTGTCCGGATGAGGGGAGATGTCTTCTGTCTTGGCCCGACCAGGGACGGAAAGCTGACTCTGGGGAAGGACTCCGGGGAACCTGCACACAAAGAGAGGTAAGCTCGGAAAGGCACCGGTGTGGTACCGCCCTAGATCCTCCGATGCTTAAGTCAACCGGGAAGAAGGGGTCTCTACAGTAGAGAGGATTTTAGAGAGAGTGAAGAGTGACCTTTTTTGGACCCTTGACTCTTTGGAGGGTGAAGGGTATTTATAGAGGAGGGCGATGGCGCCCTCGTAATTAGTGGCAATGTAGGGTAGGTTCCCCACATTGCCCCCCTTCTTGGAGGCTTGTGGAAGCCATGTGTCACCAAGTGGCCTGAAGGTGGGCCTCTGGAATGGCACTCCCCGGGAGGCAGGTCTCCGGGAGTAATGTTCCCGGGAGGGTTGGCTTCAGGACAGGCTTCCGGGAAGTGTATTCCCGGAAGGTAAGAGATGTCTAAAAGTCTTCCTTCTCCAGGTGGCATGTGACCGGTCGGGTATGGTGTCAACAATTTTAGCTACTTAGTTTAACACACTTACATTTAACAATACTAGCTATTATATTAAAAAATAAAATATTTTGTTATTTTTCTCAGTCAAATGACATACCACTGCAACCACCATCCCTTTTTTTTTTCTTTTTTTTTTCTTTCAAAACCCGATGTCCCCTTTCTTCCCAAACCAAAATGCCGCCGCACCCACCTTCTTCCTAAATTGAAAATCTGCCACACCCATCATTCTGCACACACTCTCCAATCTCAGCTGCTATCTATCTTGCATCCTAATTTCTTTTGTTTGTTTTTGTATCTTACATCAAGATTTATTGCTACCCAAAGAGGGCAGCTGGAGCATCACCTCCACCATAAGTTTCCTATTTCTCATTGCTGGTGGCCCAATCTCATATCAATTTGCTCAACTCGTTGAGCGGAGAAAGAGAGAGAGTAGATTTCTATTCTTATTCTATGTTTCGTGCACTGGCTGATCCAATGGTGGTCCTCGGTGGTACCGAGAGCACCCAAACATATGAAAAGCTCCATGAATTCCCTTAGGAAGAATGAGGCGGGAAAAAGAAGAAGGGGGTGTGGTGCAAGCAGGACTACCCAAAGTTCTAAAAATCTCCGTGGGTAGGAAGAAGAAGGAGCACGACGGCTATGGAAGAACAAGCAGCAAGGAAGGAGGGTGCTGAGCTGTTTTCTTTTTTAAAGCCTTGGAGAAGACGATGTCAGTTTTGGGGCTAAAAAATTATTTTTAATAGATGTGGGTAAAAAAAGGGCATCATGACTATCCTTTGTTGATACACCCTGACCCAAAAAGTGGGCCCAGGATGTACGGCCATCACCCCAGGGGTGACGAAGCCTTGACTTGCACACACCAACGACAAAAAAACAAAGAATACAACACAGTTGGGCCCATAAAATTCATGCAACTGTATCAGAGCACTACAATAAAAAGAAAACAACGGAAGCAACTGGTGACTGAACTGAACAAATGATGTCCCTAAATCCTCGGGACGTTTGCAGAGCCTTCGATATGCCTCTCCTCGCGTCTCTGGTCAACTCAGCTACTCTTCCCTGGGGGGGGGGGGGGGGGGGAGGGCAAAACCAAAAGGGTGAGTGGATGGAAAAACAAATAATCTTTCGAAAACAGTTCTGAAAACATAATATATAACCCCATGCTGTAAAAACATATAATCTGTACTGAAAATACTGATATTGTACCATCCTTTGGGAACGCGCAGAGGAGATGCATACCTGGCCCCGGATACGCGCAGGGAGAGTGCACATAGTAGATCACACACGATACCCTGGAAACGCGCAGTAGTATCGTAATATAAACCCATGTACCCACCTTCACGTGTCACCCTCGCTGTCCTGGAATACGCGCAGGGCAAATGCACCGGTAAGTGCTAGCTATGGAAGGGGTCTTAGGTGCGGGTGACAAGCGTGGAAGCTGTGTCCGACGGCCGTAGTCCGAGTACTAACTGTGTAGGTGTGATTCTAGGTGCACTACGGTACTGAACTACTGATAACTATCTATTTGCATAAATATCTGTCTACTAATACTATATACTGAACTTCAATGAAAACCAATACTTTATGAAAACAAAACCCATCCACTCACAGTGAATCGGGGCTGTCGAACTCGTCTTCCTAACTGCGGTGTCTTATTGGAGCTTGAGTACCTAATAATTTCCAAGATCAACTGTCAAATAAAAACGTAATTAAATACAACCCATAAAACCCTAATTTTCCATGTTTTGCTCAAATGGGGTTTAATCATATCTCGAATGATGAAACAGAATTCGCCGTCGGGCCTCGAACGTCATTTCCACTCAAAAAGGTGGCCGATTGACCTTGGTCAACGCCGGTCAACGATGCTGACGTGGTGCACATGTGGTGTCGACGTGGTTGGTGCTGAGGTGGCACTGATGTCAGCACACCGTCGCTGATGATCGCCGCCGCACCATTGCTAGAGCCACCACGCCCGCGCCTGAAAACTGATCGAAATCTGAAAATTTCCCAGATTCCGGTGTGTGCTTCAGCGCCACCGTGCGCCGCCGGAATTTTCCAGATTCCGGCGACTATTCCGGTCGGTTTTCCAAAACTACTAACTTCCTCATTTCTTCATCAATTTCAACAAATCTTATACGGAAATCTATCTACGCAACGCCAGGAGATCAATGGAACCAATTCCAGAACTCACCTTCAGCTTGTACTCGCCGGAATCACGTCGGGAAACTCACGCTTTCCGTTGATGTCGTTGCCGGCGTTTCACGAGGTCCTCAGGACCGATACTTAGTGCTCCAAACTCGTGGCGTCGCGCTGGTGTTGATGGTGGTGGTCGGAGGTTCAATCGTTGGCCGGCGTAGAGAACCGACGGTGAGGGTCGACGAGTTTTTGTGGGCTGGTTTGAGTTTCCTCTTTTGGAAACCTGGGCCGATTTCATTTTAAAACCCGGTTCAGGCTTTCCAGAAGGGTCTTCAGCCTTCCAGCCAACCCGAGCCCACCACGCGGCACCCTCAACACCCCTTAATTCCGTTTTTCGACTGTAACTTCTTTGATATAGCGAAATCCAATCTCGTCTTCGCGGTCGCGTTTGTATCGTGGAGCTCTTGGCATCAAGTACAATATTGGACATGCAATTCCCGATGGTCCTAAAGTCAACAGTTTGACCCGCAAGGGCATTTTCGTCAATTCGTCCAAAATTCCGGGACGAGTCGTAACATTTGTAATAAAAAAGGAAAATAAAAATCAAAGAACAAATAAAAATGACCCATATCCTGTGGGTTTCAATTAAACAAACAGACCACATCTATGCCTACTTACTGTTTACATTGGCATTAGTTCTATCAATTGCAACTTCCAACAGTGGAGAGAATATTTTCTACTATGAATATTGTGAAACTCAACTTCGTAACAAAATGAGAGATCAATGGCTAAGTGAGAGACTAGTTGTTTGCAACGAAAAAAAATGGTTTCTCTTGTATTGAAATAAAGCTTTAATGCAATGTTTTCATAATATGTCATATCGTTGGTTCCATTTGCATCTCTCGTAGGTTATCATGTTTTTGAGCCACCACTGGTTTGGCGGGTGTGGTATTTCTCTCTCCTGCTCGCTATATTTAACGAGTTACTTTTCACCAAAGGAAAATAGCAAGCCTGATACGACCCGTTCCGAAAAATCCCCCAAAAATAGTGAAATGACCAAAATACCCTTATTGGTTAAACGGTTGACTTCTGAAGAGAGCTCGACGATATGAACGCATCCGCGAAGACGGAATCGAATTCCGAGTTGTATCGACGAAAAACGGAATTGTGGTGTAGTGGGACTGCCACGTGGCAGCCCGTGATTGGGTGGAAGCTGTTGGACAGTTTTGGAAGCCAGTCTGGGCTTTAAAAACCCAAACCCGCAGCCCAGCTTCAAAAAACGGAAATCGAACTCGCCCAAACCGCCAAGAAAAGCCCAACGCCGTTGACCCTTTGCCGGCGACGGATCGGGCCGGCGACCACCGGCATCTTCTTCCCCTCGCCGAGACGAAGCCGGAGCACCAAGGATTGGAGCTTGCAGCCGTCGGAATCGCCGGCAAAGAGACGCACGGAATCTGCGGGCTTTCCGGTGAGATTTCGGCCAACACAGTTGGAGGTGAGCCTTGAAAGTATGATTTTTGGATTCCTCTCGTTCCGTAGATGAATTTCCATATAAAGATCGTTTGATTTGGTTGAGAATTGAGGAAGTTAGAGGGTTTTGAAATCGGATGAACGAGAGGAAATTTTCCGGCGACTGCGACGGCGGCGGTGATGATGTAACCGCCGATGATGACATCAGCACCACGTGGGTCCCACATCAGCAAAACGTATGCGCCACGTGGGATGCCACCTCAGTGCTGAGTCAGCGCCACGTCAGCACTGTGTCAGGGCAAAACCAAAAGGGTGAGTGGATGGAAAAACAAATAATCTTTCGAAAACAGTTCTGAAAACATAATATATAACCCCATGCTGTAAAAACATATAATCTGTACTGAAAATACTGATATTGTACCATCCTTTGGGAACGCGCAGAGGAGATGCATACCTGGCCCCGGATACGCGCAGGGAGAGTGCACATAGTAGATCACACACGATACCCTGGAAACGCGCAGTAGTATCGTAATATAAACCCATGTACCCACCTTCACGTGTCACCCTCGCTGTCCTGGAATACGCGCAGGGCAAATGCACCGGTAAGTGCTAGCTATGGAAGGGGTCTTAGGTGCGGGTGACAAGCGTGGAAGCTGTGTCCGACGGCCGTAGTCCGAGTACTAACTGTGTAGGTGTGATTCTAGGTGCACTACGGTACTGAACTACTGATAACTATCTATTTGCATAAATATCTGTCTACTAATACTATATACTGAACTTCAATGAAAACCAATACTTTATGAAAACAAAACCCATCCACTCACAGTGAATCGGGGCTGTCGAACTCGTCTTCCTAACTGCGGTGTCTTATTGGAGCTTGAGTACCTAATAATTTCCAAGATCAACTGTCAAATAAAAACGTAATTAAATACAACCCATAAAACCCTAATTTTCCATGTTTTGCTCAAATGGGGTTTAATCATATCTCGAATGATGAAACAGAATTCGCCGTCGGGCCTCGAACGTCATTTCCACTCAAAAAGGTGGCCGATTGACCTTGGTCAACGCCGGTCAACGATGCTGACGTGGTGCACATGTGGTGTCGACGTGGTTGGTGCTGAGGTGGCACTGATGTCAGCACACCGTCGCTGATGATCGCCGCCGCACCATTGCTAGAGCCACCACGCCCGCGCCTGAAAAACTGATCGAAATCTGAAAATTTCCCAGATTCCGGTGTGTGCTTCAGCGCCACCGTGCGCCGCCGGAATTTTCCAGATTCCGGCGACTATTCCGGTCGGTTTTCCAAAACTACTAACTTCCTCATTTCTTCATCAATTTCAACAAATCTTATACGGAAATCTATCTACGCAACGCCAGGAGATCAATGGAACCAATTCCAGAACTCACCTCAGCTTGTACTCGCCGGAATCACGTCGGGAAACTCACGCTTTCCGTTGATGTCGTTGCCGGCGTTTCACGAGGTCCTCAGGACCGATACTTAGTGCTCCAAACTCGTGGCGTCGCGCTGGTGTTGATGGTGGTGGTCGGAGGTTCAATCGTTGGCCGGCGTGAGAGAACCGACGGTGAGGGTCGACGAGTTTTTGTGGGCTGGTTTGAGTTTCCTCTTTTGGAAACCTGGGCCGATTTCATTTTAAAACCCGGTTCAGGCTTTCCAGAAGGGTCTTCAGCCTTCCAGCCAACCCGAGCCCACCACGCGGCACCCTCAACACCCCTTAATTCCGTTTTTCGACTGTAACTTCTTTGATATAGCGAAATCCAATCTCGTCTTCGCGGTCGCGTTTGTATCGTGGAGCTCTTGGCATCAAGTACAATATTGGACATGCAATTCCCGATGGTCCTAAAGTCAACAGTTTGACCCGCAAGGGCATTTTCGTCAATTCGTCCAAAATTCCGGGACGAGTCGTAACATTTGTAATAAAAAAGGAAAATAAAAATCAAAGAACAAATAAAAATGACCCATATCCTGTGGGTTTCAATTAAACAAACAGACCACATCTATGCCTACTTACTGTTTACATTGGCATTAGTTCTATCAATTGCAACTGCAACAGTGGAGAGAATATTTTCTACTATGAATATTGTGAAACTCAACTTCGTAACAAAATGAGAGATCAATGGCTAAGTGAGAGACTAGTTGTTTGCAACGAAAAAAAATGGTTTCTCTTGTATTGAAATAAAGCTTTAATGCAATGTTTTCATAATATGTCATATCGTTGGTTCCATTTGCATCTCTCGTAGGTTATCATGTTTTTGAGCCACCACTGGTTTGGCGGGTGTGGTATTTCTCTCTCCTGCTCGCTATATTTAACGAGTTACTTTTCACCAAAGGAAAATAGCAAGCCTGATACGACCCGTTCCGAAAAATCCCCCAAAAATAGTGAAATGACCAAAATACCCTTATTGGTTAAACGGTTGACTTTTTCTAAGAGAGCTCGACGATATGAACGCATCCGCGAAGACGGAATCGAATTCCGAGTTGTTATCGACGAAAAACGGAATTGTGGTGTAGTGGGACTGCCACGTGGCAGCCCGTGATTGGGTGGAAGCTGTGGGAGTTTTGGAAGCCCAGCCTGGGCTTTAAAAACCCAAACCCGCAGCCCAGCTTCAAAAAACGGAAATCGAACTCGCCCAAACCGCCAAGAAAAGCCCAACGCCGTTGACCCTTTGCCGGCGACGGATCGGGCCGGCGACCACGGCATCTTCTTCCCCTCGCCGAGACGAAGCGGAGCACCAAGGATTGGAGCTTGCAGCCGTCGGAATCGCCGGCAAAGAGACGCACGGAATCTGCGGGCTTTCCGGTGAGATTTCGGCCAACACAGTTGGAGGTGAGCCTTGAAAGTATGATTTTTGGATTCCTCTCGTTCCGTAGATGAATTTCCATATAAAGATCGTTTGATTTGGTTGAGAATTGAGGAAGTTAGAGGGTTTTGAAATCGGATGAACGAGAGGAAATTTTCCGGCGACTGCGACGGCGGCGGTGATGATGTAACCGCCGATGATGACATCAGCACCACGTGGGTCCCACATCAGCAAAACGTATGCGCCACGTGGGATGCCACCTCACGTGCTACCACGTGACGCCGCATGAGCCACCTCGCTGAGCCACGCCACGTCAGCACTGTGTCAGTGCCACATCAACACGCTGGTGCTGACGTCAGCAGCCGTTGACCGACGTTGACCGACCACTTTTTCAAGTGGAAACGATGTTTCGGATCCAATGGCTAACTCCGTTTCGTCATCCAAGTTACGGTTATACTCTAATTGAGCAAAACATATAGAATTAGGGTTTTACGGTTATTCGTTTGGTTTCGTCTATTAATTATTATGATACTGGGCTTGTTAGGTGATCAGCTACCGAGGAACCAGCGTAACCGACCCGAGCCTACGGACGACGACGACGACGATCATCCGGCATATCTATGAGTGGACGGGTTTTGGTTTGATTGTTGCTTGATTATATATTTATATATATGTATGCATTGGTGATATGTTGGGTTGTTGATGTTGTTGGTTTATGAGTATTGTTTGAGCACGTTTACGTATATACGCATATATGGTATGGCAATGTGATCGTCGGATCTATGCTGGTAGTTTTGGCTATTGTTGGTTAATTGTTGTATGGTTGTTGTTGGGTATGTTTGTTTGATATTAGTATGGTTAGTGGCACACTAGTTGGATCGGGAGGTATGGCCCTCGTCCAATAGATTACGGTCGGGTGATATGGCCCTCGACCACACATTATATCTTGGACAGGTGATATGGCCCTCGTTCATGAGAGGTATATCCCGGTCGGGTGATATGGCCCTCGACCACACTTTATATTTTGGACGGGTGATATGGCCCTCGTTCATGAGAGGTATATCTCGGTCGGGTGATATGGCCCTCGACCACACTTTATATCTTGGACGGGTGATAAGGCCCTCGTCCACATACTATATCTCGGTCGGGAGATAAGGCCCTCTTCGAGATCACGTCGCAGTTTTGGGAATGGTTTGTTTGTGTAGGGTTGCCTCGTGTGCTAGTTACTGTATGTGTTGACTGGTTTTAGGTATGGTATTATTGCTATTACAGTTTTAAAACTGTGGGGGGTTATATTATGTTATCTCTAAATGTTTTATAAATGTTTTACACTGATATTTATTTTCCATGTCCACTCACCCTTATTTTTACGCCCCCCTCAGGACCTAAAACTGTTGAGCACCACCGAGACGAGCGGCAGGAGTCAGTGTAGCTCTGTTCTGGGTCACAAAGAGTGGAAGTCTCTTTGTCTTTTGTTGTTCGTCAAACTTGTGTACTTGTTCCCTCCGCTGTATAGATGCTCTGATATTATTATTGTATTCTTTTTCTTTCTTTTTGTCGTTTTTAGTTGTTTAAGGCTTCATCACCATGTGTCGGTGATGGCCGCACTCCCAGGCCCTACTTTTTGGGGCAGGGTGTGTCAAAGCTGGATGGTGAGCCTGTTGGAAGAAGAAATCGTTGCTTTTTGGGTTAAAGTAGCCAAGCAGCCACGATGCTCTTAGCAGTGTTATTAAATGTTTTTGCGAAGTATCAGCGTACAAGTGGAAGGCAAGATGGGACAAAAACTTTGGGGATAGATTTCTGCTCGTAATTCCAGGCGAAATAAAAGGCAGTCCACGAACTGTTAAAATGTGATAGAGATCTTAGCACACGCTTCCATATCTGTCAATCTGTATTTTATTGTAGTGGTGTATGAAATTGAATTTTCAAATACAAAATACTAAAATGCCCTCACTTAAGTGGTAACTTACTTTTTATTCATTAACGATATTTTTGGAAAATACTAGAGTACACTTAATCTTAAATGTACCTAAAAATATATAGATAAATAGATAGATAAATTAATCGTGTATTTCTATGATATGACAATAAATTCAAAAAATAACATCAAAGGAAAAAATATGGGAACCACACTTACACCTCATGTCCCCAACCATATGTATCAATAGTAACTCATGCGCAGCAACAATTAAATTTTTTTAAAGGACATCAATTCACACAAAAACAAATTCTCCCAACACAAAAATGGCTTCTGTCAACACAGAAACAATTTATGACACACAGAAACAGTTTACATCGACACAGAAATAGTTTATGCAAACACAGAAATACAGAAACAGTTTATGCAAACACAGAAATACAGAAACAGTTTATGCAAACTCGAAAACAGTTCATGTGAGCACAGAAACAGTTCATGCAAATACAGAAATAGGTTATGACACATAGAAACTGTTGATGACACGTAGAAACATTTTATGAATTCAAAAACATTACTAAATAGTACTAAAAATAGGCCAAAATAATCAATACATGTGCAACAAAGCTTTCCCTGCAGCCACATTGATCTAGTAGCAATTAACTTTAATGAAACAAACTACTTAAAAAAAAACACATCAAAATCAGCATCAGAAACAGTTTATGACACACAGAAACATATAAACAGTTCATGCCACACAGAAACAGTTCGTGCTAATACAGAACAGTTCATGCCAACACAGAAGCATTTCATGCCAACACAAACAGTTCGTGCCAACACAGAAGCAGTTCATACCAACACAAACAGTTCATTCTAACACAGAAATAGTTACGGAAGCAGCATATGTGGTTCAATGGTGGTACCAAAAATTTTAGCTATATATATTTTACAAAATTAAAGTTTCAAAATCTGTACTTTCATTTCACCATGTTCAATTCAAGGTCAACCTATCAAACTTTAAAAGTGCTACAACCCAACAATATTAATTCTTATGTGATGATATCTTCAACGCTCCTATCAAACTTTATAATTATAATTTTATATATATATATATATATATATATATATATATATATATATATATATATATATAGTGGTATTCGGTATACCATGGTTTTGGCTAACCTCTACCACAAACCGTACCGAAAACTTTGATATGGTACATTACCGTACCAAATAGTACTTGTACCAAACTGAAGTGTACCAATCAGTATGGTTTGGTGGGTTCCGGTATTTGGTTAGAAAATTCCACCCCTAGGCATTGTAGATCTTGAAAAAAATAAGAAGATTGACACCTCACTTGACCTTGGGGGTGGTCGAATTTGACCCGAATCGATAGAATTTGCCCAAAAAAGTTTTTAAAAAAATATTGATATCTCGTTTTCTTTCTATACTAGTTTTCAGGTTGTGATCTTAGTATCAATAGAAAATAGAGATCGATACGAGTTTAACGCAACTGACCTCTCATCAATTGGACTCTGAATGAAAAAGTTATGATTAAAACAAATTTGTGGAAGGTTTAGAGGAAAAAATGGGAAGGAGGCCGCACATGAAGGAAAAAAAAAGTTGTGACTAGTGTAATTGTGCCACGTGTCTTTTTGCCCTTATATGAGAACATTTGAATTTTATGTCATCTAATAGAAAGAGAAATTTTTCTATGGACTATAGGTCATTAATCCAAATAGATATGTACATGTTAAAAACTCCAAGGCTTTCAATAGTCTCATTGTTACGTTGGTCTAGTAATATTTGAAAATGACATGGAGTTTGTAAACACTCTAGTGCCGTTGCTTAAAAATATCTTATTTTCTTCTGTTATTTCAAATTAAGTACTTACACCATATAGAGACACACATTGGAGATAATTCTTTGCGGAAGTGATTATATACGATCATAACATAATTCTTACCTACCATACTTGAGCTGCTCATCTTCATTTTGAGGTCATGTGAGGTTCTCTTCTATAAAAGTCATCAGATTAATCTAACGGTAGATATAATTATAAAACTAATACCACATTTGTACACATGGATTTACCCAATCACCTCACCTCTATAGAAACCTAACCCATGTCAATTCAGCCACTTCTCTAAACACCCACCATTAAACCTGTGCTTGCACGCCATCTGCATCGCCTCGATGCCGACCTGAAACTCCTCTAAGCAAATAACACACTCAGAAGTCCAGGCCTCCCGGCCTCCACAGCCGACGATCTTCATGCTGGACACGGTACCAATCAAGGCCTTGGATGCCATCAACTGACAAAATCCTTGAATTCTTTTACTCTCCGCCGACGCCATTGTTATTGTTTTCGCCGGAGAATAATAAATCTGGCTTTGAATTCCATATGGGTTTTGGGAGAAGTGAGATGGGTTGGTTTTGGTTTTTGGAATATTGAAGAATTTGGGTTCTTGTTGGAGGAGAAACGGTGTTGGTCGGAGGTGGTGGCGTGACAACGATGGGTGAGCTCCGCCAATTGGGTCTAAAACGCAACCTGGGTTGCGGCTATGGAAGTAACGTGGAAATCGTGGGCATGGATTCCATAAAACACTGCGTAGGGATGTAGATTTAATTTAGGGCTAATATCCTATAGGTCCAAAATAACACCCTAAATATCTAAAAAAGACACAAAAGATGTTAAATATCTATATAGTCCAAAACCAATGCCAACTCAGCAAAAGTAACTAACTCCCCTTAACGGAAATTATCTTTCTCTCTCCTACTTCTTATTTTTTTAATTTTTTTTGTTTTTCTAAATTAATCATAACTTTTGATATAGAAATCGTAATGAAAATTGGTTTTCACCAATTTATTCGTAAAAGTGAGATCTACATTTTAAGATCCATATTGAGTATGTTTTTCCCAGAAAATTTTTCGCAAGTTTCACATACAGAGACAGTAAGTGTCTCTACAGAGACAGTCAAGTGTCTCTGCAAAAACAGTCAAATGTCTCTATAGAGACAGTTATGTGTCTCCGCAGAGACAGTCAAATGTTTCTATAGAGACAGTTATGTGGCTCCACAGAGACAGTAAAGTAAATCTACAGAGACAATCAAGTGTCTTTACAGAGACAGTCAAGTGTCTCTACAGAGAAACTAAATTTAAAAGTGCTAAACAAAAGAACTGGATAGTCCCTTGTCTCTACAGGGGCAGTCACCTGACTCTACAGGGATAGTCACCTGTCTCTACAGGGACAGTCAATTGTCTCTGTAGAGACAGTTAAGTGTCTCTAGAGATACAGGTCCATAGACAGTCACCTGTATCTCCAGAGACAGTCACCTACAGAGACAGTCGCTTGTGTCTATAAAGACAGTTAAGTGTCTCTATAGAGACAGTCATCTGTCTCTGTAAAGACAGTCACCTATCTCTACAGAGACACCAAATTTAAAAATTAGTTTGGCCATGGAGAAGGGGAAGAAGAGAAATGGAAAGTGACGCAAATGGAAATGAAAAAATCTAACACAAAACAATTTATATTTACCAAGGAAAGTAATACAATTCAATTGATCACTTCTTCTCCATATCAATCATTCATGCCTCCCCACATTCCACGTTTCCTTTCTCTTTTGTTTGTTTCTCCTTCTTGCTTTCCACTTCTTTATTTATTGTTTCATACTTTCCATTTCTTACTGTTTCATGCTCTCAGTTTGGAGTGAGGTAACCGACGCCCTCATCCTCATGATTTGTATCTTGCTTCCAGCTAGCAGAAGCACTTCAACACTTGTGAACTCTCAGCACCCAACAACCAACACAAGCCATTGCCAAATGAATCCAATCGAAACCCAAACCGCAATCTGAATTCGCACATTCACCCAAACAAAAAAATTAGCGATGCAAATAATCTAAGTACCTAGCTACAGCAATAACAACAGCTCCAACAACCTTGCCAATCTTCACAGCAACAAGACCAACCCCTCCAGCAGCACCGTGAACCAGCAACACCTACAAAAACAAACTCGAAAAATCCGAAGGGTGTCACCGGGTACGAATTGGACCCGAGCTCCGGAAAATTCCGGACCCGCAATCGCACCCGACTGGAGATCCCCTTCCAAATTGCCCGGATCCAAGAACGCGATGCTCATTAGGAGCCCCAGGTCGGTGAAGAGCCACAACTTCTTCCACGATAAACGCAGCACCAGCATGGAATCGCCGCCGTCGAAGGCTGCGTCGATCGAGTCCGCGTAGTCGCTGATGAGGATCTTCTCCCCCGCCTCCTCGTCGTCGTCTTCGCCTGTGGCTTTCTTGGAGTTGGCTTCTTCATCTTCGCCGGTGGCTTGTGTGGAGTTGGAGTCATCGTCTTCACGCAATTGAGCGCTTATGATTTGTTTGTTTGTTTGTTGTTAACGAAATCCAAAACTCTCCATTTTAAGTTAAAATGGACCAACCGAAATTGGTCGGCTCTTGTTGTGACGAGCCCTCCGCCGTCGAGTCCTGACCCGCGTCGCGACCAAGTACATCGTGGTCGTCGCCTCCGCCTCCGCACGAACGTCTTCGACTTGGCCATGTGGACGGTGTAGATGAGAGTGAGACTGAGAGAGAATCAGAATTTGTGTGGGCTAACGGCGTGCTAACGCTGTTAGTTTGCTTTTGTTCTAACTAACATGATGTTGGCCAATGAAATTTTGCCACATTAATTACTTGGACTTTTTAGATATTACAAAAAAATTGTGTATTTTTTAGATATAAGTAGTTTTATTTAGTACTTTTTAGATATTGTTTCTTTAATTTAATAATTTTATTCACCATAGGATTAATCTGATGGTTGTTATGAAAGAGGACCTCACAAGTCCTCAAAAAGAGGACCTTCGGTGAGCATCACTGTGAGTTTATATATTGAATCAAATAAAAAATTGAGATGAACAAAAAATTTATGTTGTGCTGTAGGTTGAGTGATAAATACCGTCTCTTGAATTTTAACTATGTTTTGGGTAGGTATATATAAGTTACTAGAAAATAGCACACCCGCTATGCGGGTGCAATAAGAAACCGTATTTTGTACGTTGTAGAAGAGTTAATAGAAAGGAAAAAAAAAAAAAAAAAAAAAAAAGGCGAGAACAGTGTCGGTACTGTTCATAAACAGTACCGAAACAGTGGAAAACAGTACCTTGAACAGTACGGATGGTAATGTACCGATTTACCCTCATGTATTAATTAAACTTTTTAAAGTTTATAAAGTTGAAAGGGCAAATGGGTCATCTTCCTAAACGAGTACTGTTCATGAACAGTATCTGGAACAGTAAAAACGGGTTTCCTTAAATAATAGTAAGTATAGATAACAACATCTAGCTAGCGCAGGGGGAGCGAGAAAAACATCAATGCATTTTAGCTACAAGAGAACGGGTCAGCTATGACCAAAATAGCATTGGTCACAACTACTCTTATATCAGTGACCAAATATGCGAATTAATGAGTGCAAAGGATTGCTGAGAATGGTACATAGGGTCCTGAAATGTGATTTTAGCTCTTTCAGTTCTATGATCAATGTGGTGCTTTGAGTTTGTTGGTATCAATAGGCTCTTGCATTGTGAAAAAAAATTGAAAAGATTTTGAGTTATTTAAGACAATGTTTTGGCTACTATCAAGGGGATTAGCTGGTAAAGGTATCTATACAATAGTAGATCCTTTCTTGATATATGCAGCAAAGTATTCTTTAAACTGCAGCACAAATATTGACGATTTGTTTTGACGTCTAACGAAAATTAGATAATTAAATGATTATATATTAATTAATTTTTTTAATATAAAAATCTTGATTAAATAATTAAAAAATAAACAGTTCTAGAGAAATCCACAAAAAACAAATGCGACAGGCCGTGCTTGCTGTCTCAGACTAGAGGCAGCCTAAAACTCTCCATCGTATATAAACAGAGGATGATGAGAGCGTAGACATCTTTGAATGAAAAAGTGCCACTAGCCGAAGTCCACATTGCACATTTTCTCTTTTCCAATTTATTCGTTCGCACCTTACTATTTGCGATTCCCGATTTCCAATTCGAAAACCGTGGGAAGCAACTCGAGTGAAGACGATCATGGGGTATCTGTTAAATGACCGAAATAACCACGACAAAAGATAAGATGCGTTACAAATTTCTGCCATTTAAGCCAAGATCAAACCCCATTAGGCACACTAATGGAAAAAAGATGAACTCAGAAAGTTGAAAAAGGAAACATTTCCATTTGGGCGATTTGTTTTCCCAGAAGATCAAAAAATTCCCAAACTGCAAATCCCAGCGGAGGCGATCCTATCCATGGAGCCAAGCAGGGTGGAAGCGGAGCGCCTGCTCGGAATCGCCGAGAAGCTTCTACACAGCCGAGATCTGACCAGCTGTCGCGAGTTCGCGATCCTCGCCCAGGAGACGGAGCCGCTCCTCGACGGCTCCGATCAGATCCTGGCCGTCGTCGACGTGCTCCTGGCCGGCGAGAAGCGGATAAACAACCACCTCCACGACTGGTACGCCGTCCTCCAGGTGGATCGCCGGACGGAGGATTCGGATCTGATCAAGCGATCCTATCGACGGCTGGCGCTGCTTCTCCACCCGGACAAGAACAAGTACGCCTACGCCGAGCACGCTTTCAAGCTCGTCGCCGATGCATGGGCCATTTTGTCCGACCCAGCCAAGAAGCCCATTTACGACAACGAGATCGGCCCCTACAGCCGGGTCGACCTCGCCTCCTCCGCCGCCGCAGGGGCGTCCAATCCCAACAAGCTGCCGGTGCGGCGGACGACTCGGGACCGAAGCGACGCCGATTTGAACAACGGCGGCGCAAATCATAGACTGGCGAGCTTCTGGACGACTTGCCCCTACTGCTACATACTCTACGAGTACCCTAGGGTTTACGAGAACTGCTGCCTGAGGTGCCAGAATTGCAAGCGAGGCTTTGAGGCGGTTACGCTTCCGAATTTGCCGCCGTTGGTTCAGGGCCAGGACGCCTACTACTGCTGTTGGGGGTTTTTTCCGATGGGGTTCGTCGGCGGCGGCGGTGGCAGTGGCGGGAAAGGAAAATCCGCCTCCGCTGCAGCCGCCACATTTCCCAATTGGATGCCCCCGGTGTTCTCCACACCGCTGTCGCAGAGTAAAACTCCGGCAACTCAGACTCCGATAGCTCAAACTCCGGTAACTCCAGTGGCTGCTCCTACAGCGGTTCCTGTGGCTTCGAATCGGCCAAGTGGGGTGCTGGATTTTTCGGGTGGGACTCCGAATTTGGGGGCTAGTACTACTCAGAAGAAGAGGGGGCGGCCTAGGAAGAATGTGTGATTTGGTGGTTTAGGGTAGAAGACTCTTTTTGTATCGGAAGGTGCATTTGATGCCCCGGTATAGGACTGGGAGAGAAGGTTTTAAGCTTGGTTTTCTGGAGCTGATCAGCTTCGAAAATCGCCCAAGGTACCTCTTTACGGTCTGCCTTTATTTGCTCTTGTTTTTTATATTAGAATGTAATTGTTACCTTGTAGATGTTGGATGTTTCCTTGTTAAGTTGTTGAATTGACTGCATTTGTAGATCTTGTAGTTGATAATGTACTCAGTAATCCTTTGATGTATGTGGCCAAATGTCATTTCATCAAGCTTTATCAACCTTTATTTGAAGCACTATATTCTGTCATTGTATGGAATGCCATTGTGCCAATTTTTCAATCCAATAAGTCAGGCTCGTTATATTCGTAAAACACCATTAGTTTTGGACATCAGGTTAGCTGATTAGCTATATGAACTTGGGTGTAGTTTACACTAGTTTCTGAGATCACTCATCTTATCATTTACATATCGAATCATTTGTTGTTTTGTCTTCTGTAAATTCAGCTTTCAATACACTTTCTTAGCCAGTGGGACAGGTTCGTCATGATCATGAAACACTATTAGCTGAGTGATCAGGTTAGCTAATTAGCTTAATGGGTGTTGTGACTGCTGTTATAAACAGACTTAACATCTTAATCATCTCCGTATTGAGTGTCACCTCTTCTTTTGTCTTCACTAAATTCAGTTTTCAATAAGCTTTCTTAAAGCTGACTTGTATGATTTTGTATCGGAAAAACAGTTTGTACTTGTTCTTTCTCTGCTTAGTTAGTAATTCTTACTTCTTAGTTCTCTACTGATGTACCATAGTTTCAATTTCTTTACCGTGTTGGCCCATTCTGGACCTTATATTCGGGAATCACTGTTGTTTTAAGGTCAATCTAGTCACCTGTCTATTTCCTAGTCTGCTAAATAAATCGTCGAATTAAAGCCATAGTCGCTGTTGTGTTAAGGTAACCTAGTCACCGGCCAAAATCCCTAATGTTGACTACACTCTGGAAGGAGGTGATGATGCTGTTAAATAACATATTTAATCTGTGTCGACATTCTTAGTGATCATTCTTGTTATTTTTAACTCTATGGCTGAAGAATTCCTATATGACCTCAGGTCCTCAGCGCAACCAAGAATTAGGAATTGACAAATCATTTGGACCAAAGGTTCGATAGATAGTTGGTGACCTAGTATTAGTGAACATAAATTAATACGGTCTAAAGAGCAGAAACTGGAGACTCCAGGAATATTAAGTAGTTCTTAGTGGTCCAGCTTTAGATAGAAATTATGATTTATAACTGCTGCTTAACCAGCCTAGCTAATCAGCTATCAATAGCTGACCCGATGTTATTGCCCTAAATCAATCTTATTCCTATCCACCTTTGCTGTCTCAATAAACTTCCTGAAATACTCTCCTTCCTCCCAGACTGGCAAAGTTGCTGTTAATCTACCGTTTGTAGTATTTTGAATGTAAGTGTAACATTATTTTCGATTTTCTTGTCAAAAAAAGTTTCTACCATTTTGAGTGTCATATCATCCCACAATTAGTTTCTGGTGATACACTACTAGTTGAGTGATCATTGTGTGCTTTTAATGCAGACTATTGCAAAAAAGTATGCTTTAGCCACATGACAGATTTGGTCTTGGATTAATGGTAACCCTACTAACTATACTTCAAGTGGGAAAGATTTCAGCTTTGTGAATGCATGCATTTGAAGAATGCATGATTTTTGCTGCAAGTAGATTTGAGTCCTTTTAGACATTCTTCACTCCCGATCTGTTAATGGGGGATGTAGATTAGAATGATTAGTTTGTTCCTTTTGCAAATCGGGGGAATGAAGTGTAATTTTTCTGCAAATTTTTCGTCAACAGGCCTTATATTTGTTGATTTCATTTATGAGGCTAGTTGATTTCATTTGCAAAAAAAAATTGTTTAGTTATTTTGGCCTGTGAGCTGCATCTGCATCATCTTTTCTTTTATGCTTGTTTCTAGCATGAAAGAGCTTTAATGGCGCATTAGCTCATTTATAGCGTGATCAAACAACTTTTAAGTAAATGCCCTATTCCTTGGCACCAGAAGGATTACACTGCGTTTGCCACAAATTTAGCCCTCTCTTATCACCACATCAACATATTACATTGGGAGGTTTTATACACACCCAATAATTATTTTCTCCCACTCATTTAAATTTTTGTAACTTTTAAAATTCAAAATTATCCTTTTACCAAAAATCAATTTTCTCATTACACCCACCAATAAAAAAAGTTAAAAACCAAAATCATCATACCAACCCCTAACCCAGCGGAATTGAATTATTTGATTGTGAATGCCACCTTGATAGAAGATCTCATAAGTCACATCTATCTTTGTTCTTATTGTAATGTTCATTTGATTTAAAAAGTCTTCTTTTGTTTTCTGTCCTGATTGTGCTAATTCCATCAAGATTCACCCATTACTCAATTCGAGTATTAATTCCAATTGAAAATGAGAAAAAAAAATTACAAGATAAAGAGAAAAAGGGAAGGGGAGGTCGGAAGGAGGAGAAGGAGTCAAGGTGGGTGGGGGGCTGAGGTGGGTTTGGTGATTATTATGTTGTTCACAATTAATTATGAGCAAAATGGAGAGTTAAGTTGAAAAAATAAGAATGTTAGATGGGATAAGATAATTTTTTTTTTGTGGGAATAACAATTCTCTATTACATTTTGTGCATCGGATTGGAAACCTTCGAAACTTCCAAAATATTTTGAGCTTGTGATATGCTGGTGCTATTCTGATGCTGCAAATTGAGATCTTGGTAGATATCGGATGTCAGATTCAATGTTATCTTGGACCCGCATGATCCAACTAGAATTCTCTTAATTAATCTGAATTTGCAATTTGGTCTTTAATCAGAAACCAGGTCGGGCATGACAATCATTCAATAGGTTTTTTTTTGGTCTGACAAATTCATTCAATAACTAGTCACAGTATGAAGAAGCTATTAAATGCGAAAACTCAAAGTCATTCATGTGTTCGTATATTGTGGGCCTGAAAATGACTATCACGGTGCACTTCACGTCTACATGTCAGTAAGAGGCAAAATGATTATTTTGAGGAGCCACAAAATCTCCGTCATTGTAAGCACAGTCTGATACGGTTCAAGGATTGCTCAATAATGGTTTTCTATGACCATACACCTTGTGCACTTGAAAAAAAAAATAGAAAAAGAAATGGTTAATAGAAACACTTCATATATGCTTTTCGTAACTCTCTGAAGTCATTATAGTCATGTACTATGTTAGAGTAACTTTAGACAGTTTTTCACTCTGTTCTCTATTTTAACTTCCCCGTCATGACTTCTCTCATTCAAACTTTCCAAGTAGCCATTGTCGTCTCGCTAGATGAGTTGGTTTTAATCAATGCACTTAAAAATCTTTAAAAAAATTAGATTTATTGAACAATAAATAATGAAGTAGCGATGCTCATACTCGATTACAGTAAATGCTCTAATCTTAACATTTCAACACAAAATAAAAGAAAAAGAGATTGCAGGTGAAATACCAATCCTATCCCGGGTGCACCCAATACAAAAAGGGTTAAAAGTGGGATTTGGCTATTTGCAGTCATTTCAAACATAATTACAAAACGTAGAAATTAGCTCCGTCTGAACTCAACAGCCTGACACAGAAAGGAACCCAATAATAAAGCTGCTTCGCTTTGTCCTTCTAATTCCCCAGACACTTCTCCGCCCTCCCAAAACCAAACCTTCCATTTCTTCTTCATTCTTTTTCAAAACTTTCAATCTCGATCTCTCGCTGCTGTGTTGTCTTCTGTGCTGAACTGTAAGAACCCAGAAAACTCCCCCTTCTTTTATTGTTTTGTTTTGGTTGCTAATTTGTACTTTGTTGTCACTTGATATGAACAGTGCTAGTTTTGTGCTATTGTGGGTCTGTTTTTTCTATGAATTAGCCCTCCAAGTTGTGTGCTTTTGGTTGTTGAGAAAATGTAGGAAAAACTGAAACTTTAAGCTTCGAAAATGAGTTTCAAATTTGACAATGTGATGTAGAGAGTCGATGTAAAATGAGCTTGGTTGTTCCCACTAATGTTGACGGAAAAAAAGATGAATATGAGATCAATTATTTGAGATTACTGTGCAAATTTGGCAATGTGATGTTAATTGTTAAATTTATTGCTTACAACTTAGCAAAGTTATCCAAGCATCTCTACAAAATCTGCATATAGTTCATCTGATCATCATTGCAATGAGAACTTAAAACTTAAGGATCATAGGCTGGTTACTTCTATCATTCAAACGCGACCCGCTTTCTTTTAACACCTAGAGTCTTAAGCCTTGCAGACAGCGAATGCAAGTAGGATGGTCTCAAATCTTGTTGGAAATATTCTATAGTCAAGGACTCGTGGTTTGTAGTTATTATAGGATCAATCATATGGTTCCGCAATGCAAGAATCTTCTGTTTGATGTTCTATTCTGTCCGATATAGACATGTCATTGTTATGCTACTTGTTCTACTTGGGACTGCCCCTTTCCATGTCTCTTCTGTGATATTGTTGTTCGGGTCAAATCGCTGGACGCAAGGAATGACCGAGAATGGGGATTTCTTACGCGACATTCTACAATATTATTGGATCAGCTCTGATGCCTTTTGAGATAAAACCCCACAAGTGATTGATAGACTTGGCTTGCCCATATTCCATTGCGTTAGGTGGTTAACATGGTGCCTGTGTACCTCTATTTGTGTTGGTTTAAATTATAGGGGGCTCAAACTGGTCCATTCCACAACTTTTTACTGTCCATTACCTTAGTTAATAGTAAAATTACAAAGCATATGTATAATTGCATTTCAGTATGATCGTTGTACTGTTAAGTAACCTTTACTATTATTCAGATTTTCAAGCTAACATGGATATATCTATAGGATAAGAAGATTAAATCTTTGATCTTTATTCAGAAAAGGGAATTGTCATAGTTCTGAGCGGATGAGTTGATTCTATACTCTATTAAATTAAAAGAGCTAATACAACATGTTTATGAGCTTGTGATGTTTGGTGTGGTTGTCAAACTTTGCTATCCGTAGAGGTTTACAATGCAAGAACTTTTATGGTTTTCTACAGAGAATGAGAAGCAAACGGCTTTCAGATCGTACTAATGTGGAAGGCGGCGAGAATGTTACAGCTAAGCGATTGGCGGGGGAAATCAATTTGGCCGATCTTATGTGGGTGAAGATCAGTGGAAATTCATGGTGGCCTGCGCAGGTATTCCAAATGCTGTATCTGATGTAATTGTATCTGCTGATATACCAGCAGGTTTCATTGTATGCTCCCATAGTCGTGGTAAAGGATCCGTGTCTTTATCTTCCTGTTGGTGTGGTAGGTTGTTGATGAAAAGACTGTGAGTAGGAAGAACAGGCCAAGTGAAAGATTAGCAGGAAATGTTATAGTCCGGCTCTATGGAAGCTATAAATAGTGAGTCCTATGGTTCTTGGTCAATTGACTTATCTTCATTTGTATTGTAATATCACATAACTTTTGAGCATACTGTTTTGCAGCATGTATGTGGACCCTCTGAAATGTCGTTCTGATTTCGAATCAGTATGTTCTGAATGCACTTTAGAATATCCATAAATTGCGACTATGTATTGAGTACCAATTTCCACCAGATTAGTTTGATCATATTGATTGAATTGTTGAACTTTTAGATACTCAAGCAGAACAATGGTTGTTGTAGTAAAATATTTCTAAAAGCTCTGGAGAAGGTACCTATTCTTTCCTTGGTTATTGCTCGTGGTTAGGAATGAAATCACGTGCCTGCATTTAAAAGTTTCTCATATACCGTTTGAAAACATCTACAGGATGTCTCTCGCTTAAAATCTGACAAATCAAAGAAGCAAGGATCCAAACAGCCCGATATGAAACCCTTGGAAGTTATATCTCGGAGAATGAAAGTGATGCAGCATCTTGGCCTGATTGCTCCTTCAGGGTCTCACTTCCTAAAAATTGGGTCGTTTTGAGTTTTGGACTCTCTAACTTAGGGTATTGCATTCTTGTTGCTACTCATGCTATTAACCATCCGTTCCAAATGCTAAAGTTTAGTTTCTTTGTTTGTGTTGTTTTTCCCGTTTGCAGCTACTATAATGTTGTACAATACTGAAACTTCAAATTATGCACAAGAACCGTTGGAATGCAACCGTTCTTCCCACCTGGTGCTAGCTGCTAGCTTCTGATATAAGACTGGCATAGTTGATGCATAAGTTTCTGCTGTAAGGCCACCACTTCAAAGTAAGCATAATTATTCTTGCTTCTTGGCTAGTGGGTTTTGCTCTTTTGTTTTAGGGTTGTGGCAGATTCTTGTGCATTGTGCTAGTTTAATTCTGTGCTTCTAGGATCAGTAGCTGAAAGCACTACAAAACTTCTAAGCTGATGGAAAATGTAACATAGCATATATTTTCTATAAATTCTTATTTGTCAGATCTTTTCAGTATATGATAAGATCTTACATGAAATCCGGAGATGCAAAAGGAGCTAACTAGTTTTTGATGAAAATCGTGTCATAGTCTCAAACTGCTAGGATTCGTTTCATTTGTTCATATTTGAGCTGACTTTGAACATCAATTTTTATCTTCTGTTGCCAACTGTCGCGTAATATCTTACTAAATGAGGAAATTATCGTAACTTCACAATCTCAAAAAAGTACTTCAAGATAGTAAGTTCACTCCTCGTTTTGCAGACCAGAAAATGGAAAAATCCAATTGGCACCAGACCGAAGGCAAGTCAGTCGAGGCTGATATCACTTTGGGCCTCACTTATGATAAAAGGCCTTGCTTTGGGCCTCGTATATGAGCTTGTCATACAATACAAGTCCTATTCTGTTAGGATTTGGAAATAATTACCCATTTGGAAAAGAGACCCATTCTTCGTATATGAGCTTGTCATACAATACAAGTCATTTTCTGTTAGGATTGGGAAATAATTACCCATTTGGAAAAGAACACTGACGAACTTCCTCTTTTCCTTACCGAGTCAGGAAAGGAATAACTCTCTATAGTCTATATATTTGGCTACTCACGTTCGAGTTTTCACAAGTTTCACAGTAACATCACAGTTTGATAAGCTGGTAAGTCTTGCTCACCGTTTACAAAGTATTACATTCTCTTTCTTTTGCCCTTTGATATTTTTGTGCATCGATAATGGATCGTGCTCTTGAAACTACCAAATGCATGCTCAACAAGAAGGATAGCAACACCAACAACATGCCCATGTTGTTTATGCTTGGGGAACTCTCCGGGGAGTCTAACCATGCCTGGTTAGACCTGAAAAGCCGCCACTCCAAATGCAAGATCATCGATTACCCCGAACTTGAGGAACAAATTGAGTGTGTTGCAACCGGATACGGTTGGTTGCTAATTCTGTCCCGCGACTCCTCCTCCCTCTTCTTCTTCAACCCTTCTACTAATCAAAGAATCAACCTCCCATACCACGACACTATCATCACTGCTGCGGCGTTTTCAGCCCCTCCCACCTCTCCTGATTGCACTGTTTTCACCATCCGGTTGCATCACCTAGGCAGAGTCCGAATTGAAACTTTGCGTGTGGGCCAAGAAACATGGACCCATCACTCTATTGTTCCCTTACACATTATTAAGCAAGATCGGTTCTTCTATAGTGGTGCCCAAGTCATTTATAACAAGGGATGTTTCTATTGTGTGGATTCATATGGAAGACTTGCCACGTTTGATTTGAAATCAATGACTTGGAACTTGGTCCGCGGTATGCAGATTGAGAGGACATGGAGCTACACCGGAACCCTTTACCTGTTCAAGTTCAATGGAGAGATCTTCGCGGTAATGAAGGGATCTAATCTCGCTGAGAAAACATTTCACCGGCTCAAGATTGAAGGAGGAAAGTATGCGTGGAAGGCCGAGGAGTTGGACTACTTGGGCCAAGATGTCACATTGTTTCTTGGTCCCTACGGTTCTTGTGCAGTCTCCGGTTCAAACAAAGTTCTTGGAGAGAAGAGGAAGAAGAAGAAGGTCATTGAGGCTGATCATAAGCCTCAATCCAAGTGTCTTGTGCGCGAAATTGATCATAATGGTGGATCGAAGAAGATGATCATCCCTGATGCCGGATTGTTCGGGTGGGAGTATGCACCAATTTGGATTCAAAGCACGGAGGACCCAATTTGGGATGATGTAATTCTTAATTAGTTTGGTTGGTTTTTTAATCTTTTGCTGAATTAAATTTCTTGTAAGGATTAAGGATGTAATAAGTAGCACCTCATTATAAGTATATTCATTTACGAATTCCCGCATACTATTGCAAATGTCTGACATAATGCATCACAGAAACTAAGTTGACATTTTGTTTTAATAAACTGTTTCGTTGCTGAGCGATTAGGATTGGGCTAGCCCGAGTTAGGATTAGGAAAACTGGACTGAATTGACACCAAGGATGATATTGGTCGGATTCTACAAATTGGGAATAATCTTGGGGCCATTGGCAGTAAACAATCTTATAAGAAGTTGCAGAACAAGTTAAGCCAACATATGTAGCAGAACCTATCAAATGCGGTCGAAATTTTAGGGGGTGGTGGTCCAGGAAAGAAGCCAGAATCACCAGAGGCATGGTCTCAAAATAGTAGAATTAACCAGTACAAAATAGAATAGGGACATATGTGTATAGAAATCAGACCGCAACCAAACAAACTAGCTAGCTAGCTAGTAAAGTTCAACAATAATAATGTTTTAATTTCATGGACCACTGAGCCTGTAGGGCATGTAGAAACATATGCCAATTGCAGTATGGAAAGGTCATCTTCACCCCATTATTCAATTTGTACAGAGCAAATAATAGCAACACTTCTGAAAATCTGAACTCAGTTTCTTGCTGGTCGGCTGCAACTACTCAGATACGATGTTGATCTTACTTCCATTGAGTTCTTGGCTTCTTGCCTCTCCACAACTTATCGTTGTCATTGCCTTTGTGGGGCCCACTCAATATCCTTTCATGATGTAAAAGTTTAAGTTACTAATGATCTTCCAGTTCAGTCCATTATGAGCATTTACACTTAACAAGAAGTACTAGATTGGAACAATGATTCTTAAGGATAAAATTAATCTCATAATTCTATGGTAGGACAAGAATGTTCACCTCTAAGGACAAAATAATTAAAGTACATTAATTGAATGACACATGGACCACCACCCACACCAAACACCAATTTGCAAGTTGTGGGGTGGCTGACACCACTGGCGGATCCATGCGGGGTCATACGGGGACCCCGTAACGTTGGGAAAACTCTCCACTAAAATAAAATTCTGACCTCGAAGAATACCATGATTGTCACTTTAAAAGTGGCTAAATAAAGAAACTTGTCCACATTTAACAGCAGGAGGGAGCTGGTGAGGTTGGTTTTGCAACTGGTGTACCAGTTTGTACACCCAGGTTCGATCCACATGATGTGCAACCTTTCTCTCTTCTTTTCTCTTGGCTTAAAAGCCTTCATTTGTATGGATTTTTTATGTTTCTTTTTTATTTCAAAAACTTTTATTTGAGTAAAAAAAATCTTTTAGCTCTTCTGACCTTGCTATTTCTTATGCTATTTTTTTTTTATCAATCATTTTGCAATATATCCAATAAAAACTATATAAGTGAAGGTATTGTTTTAAAGAATTTAAACATAAGAAATTGTATATGGCTTGTATATAATAATTGTATTATAATGTAATTTAAAAGTCAAAATTTTTATTAAATTCTCTACTAGGAGATCAAAATTGCTCAAGTCAGTCCTTTGTGTTTCGACCCCTTGAGAAAAGTGGGTTGGATCCGCCACGGGCTGACACGCGCCCATTTATTCTTCTCCTCTTCATTTTTGCCGTTGGTTATGTATGAGAGATTAAAGGCTTTGCAAGAGGAGAGAGTCTGAAGATCGCGCCTTAGAAGGCGTTGGGGGCAGCGGCGAAGTGGATTAGGAGGCAGATCGCACTGCCCATGGACGGAAAAGATGCATGGTTTGCGATAAAAGCCTTAAGGCCGTTGGATCAACCGCGACCCTGGAGATTGACTGCGAATCAGGCGAAGCCGTGCTGGGCGAGGAAGATTGGGGGTGGTGTTGGCGTAGGCATTGAGGTCGTCGAGGATTCGAGAGATGGCTTTGAAGAGGCTGATGGCCCGGGTCTTGACGAAATCGAGGTTGAGGTGCTATTGTATGGTGTCATTTAGCCTCTCGACGACGATGGGCTGCGGTGGCGGTTGGTTCTGGAGAATAGTGAGGCTCACAATGAAGATTGGGGGGCTCATCAAAATCGAAAAGACGATGGCCCAATTGATGTTGTTGCCATATTCATGGACCATGAAGACGAGGCCGAGCGGTGGAGGGTGAGTCATTCGTGGGTGAAGAGATTGTGACATTTGGGCAAAGTGTTTCTGTGTAAAGATAAAGAGTTTATGTCTAAAGTGTTTATGTCGGTAAATACACAAACTGTTTCTGTGATTACAAAAAACTGTTTCCGTAATCAATTTTCAAATTTTTGTATGGTTATCAGAAATAAAACAAGGTTGATGTATTTGTGGACATATTGGAGTAATCAATTTTCAATTTTTTTGTACGGTGAAAAAATAAAACAAAGTTGATGTATTTGTGGACATATTGGAGTACTAGAAGAAGGGGGATAATGATTGCTGCGAGGAGAGACCAAGGTTTGAAAAATCGGAAAAATCGATCGATATGTCGCCGACATATCGTTTTTTCCAGCCTTCGATATGGAAAGGGGGGGTGAAGTGTTATCTTTCACCCAATATCGCGATTTTGGCTAAAAGTCGATGAAAATCGATGAAATCGACGACTTATCGGTGATTTCTCCGATATTGAAACCTCATAATTGTAAATTAACCCAAACATTCCCACAATTCAACTCAAATTCCTAGATCAGACAATCAATCAACCTGATTCGGATGAAAATGACATCACATTTCTAACTCACGGCGTCGGTGCTGGCGATTAGGCCGCGGAGGATGACGATGTTGAGTCGGCGCTGGCGATTAGGCCGTGAGGATGACGATGTTGAGTCGCGGAGGTTGAGCAATCGGCGTATGGGTGATCGATTTTGGATTTGGGTTGGGGGAGAATATGCGTTATCAATTTGGATTTGGATTGGCTGTAGAAGGTGGAGCTGCTGGGGAGAAGAAATAAAAAAAAAAAAACCAAGAGCGCGGAGCCTGAGAGAGAGAAGTCAGAGACGTTTTGGTGTGTTTTGCTTTTGGGGCGGCACATGTGTATAAAATGCACTATGAATTCAATTGTGGTATAGAGAAGTGTCACAAAAAATGCAAGGCTGTTATTATGAATTTCAATGTGTCCCGTTGATTCAATTATTTTTTTTTTTTGGTGCTAAGGAGGGCTAAAGAGCCCAAGAACAAACAAAAACAAAGCCTACACAACTACAGCTCGTGTACGACTCTTACAACTTTTGTCATCTAGGATAGTGTTCTGAATACTATTGGGAGCAGCCATTAGCTCATGAAAACCCAGCATTAGAGACATGGAGGCAGAGGCAAGATGGTCAGCAGCGTCATTAGCCCGTTGATTCAATTATTATTAATGAAATTATGTGTAGTTTTAATTATGCCTAGCTTATGTTTTATATAAGTACTCATAATTAACATGTAAATTCCTATATAATGTATACATGTTGATTATACTTAACATATAATATATCATCAATTTTATTAGTCTTAAACATGCATTGTGAGATGATTAAACACTTCCTTCAGTTTCATTCAAAATTTCTAATTTTTAACCTGATTTCCATTAATTTCTTTGACGGTCATCGATATCGACATCGATATTCGAAATATCCATCGATATATCCGTAAACTGAGCTATCGATATTTTTGTCGATATCGATATTTTAAACCTTGGGAGAGACAATACAGAGAAGGAGATAACATAGAGAAAGATATGGTTGTCTTTTAAAAGCCATCTACAAAATTGAGAGCATGACCATAAAGTCGTATGAAAAAAAAAAGTATTATTAAAATATTTAAATCATTGTATTCCTTACTAAATAATCATAAACTTACTATTTAGTCTTAATATCAATCTACATCATTTTGAAGGAATTATTCTTGCAAATCCAGAAACTGCTCCTGCAAATTTATGAACTGCTCATGCATGTGTATTTTCAAGAACTATTCCTGCAAATCTTGGAAATACTCTTGCAAATTCAAGAATTGCTACTGCAAATTCAGGAATTGCTACTGCAAATTCAGGAATTGCTACTGCAAATTCAGAAATTGCTACTGCAAATTTAGGAATTGCTCATGCAGAATATTACATTAATTAAGGAACATGGATTTCACAGCTAGATAAAGAATGACTAGAATGTAATGAGAAATATCCATTCAAATTCTCCCAATCCTATGAGAAATGATTACATGTCGGGGTAAGATTTAATTGGCAACCACTAAAATTTAATGAATCTTTCAATAATTAGGCTCTTAGAACTAAAATATAATTATTTCATCAAAAATTAAAAAAAGAAAACTTTCGAGTAGGTTCTAACAAGTGTTAGAATATAACTTAGCAGTAAGTTAACACTGATCCAAAATCTTATGCTATGCTTGAATCTATTGGATGTGCCCATTTATAATATGCTATCAAAATGGTCTTAACAAAGGTTGGATATTGACACATTAAAGAAAGAAGAGAGAAGAGAACACAGACATAGGGAGAAAAGAAAATTACTAGAGATGAATGTAACTACGTTGGAAAAAGAAAGAGGTGCATGGGAAAGGAAAGTCCATGGCATCCACCAACGCCGTGGTGAGGATGAGGTGGTGGTGGCTACCGGGTTGGGGTTATGTAGTAATGCTATTTCCTAATTTACAAACGGTAAAACTGATATTTAGATAGAATAATTAATTTTAAAGGGTTGGATGAATTCACAAGGATGTAAATAAACAAAAAGATGTATTTCTAGTTTCTTCAGTTTAGTACAAAGCTCGAAAAGCATCTTCAAAGGAGTATAAATTTCACTCTGCAAATTCACATTTATAAATTTATGTAGCAGTTTGTTAATTGAAATTTGTAAAATTTTAAATTTTTTTTCTTCAACAAACTCCATAAAGTGTTGTTATTTCATCCTTTTTTAAATCTTAGACTTGATCTCAAGTTTTTCATTTAGTTGTCGACCAACTTTTAATGATAAAAAAATATATGAGCTATTCTATAAAATTGTAAGTTTGAAAAGTGGATTTGAAGATGACTTTTGATGTTTGTGGCCAATGTGGTTCCAACACCTTTTCAATTCAGAGGATCCGTTGGAGATGCTTTAACAACTTATAAATCTTTATAAGATTACCACAATTATGGGAACAGATTAAATTACGTTAAGGAAGAACGTTGGACCTCGGTCAAAATTCACTCTAACTACTTTTATCATTGTTAATCCCTCTCATCAAGTTAATGCAACAGTAAAGTGTTGAGACTTTTACTTTAAAGTGAAAAAGGAAGCAAATTAAGAAGGCAAAGGCGGAAAAGGTTGTCGGCTAATGATCGCTGTTGTCGACCTCTTGAGGAATTGATTCCCTAAAAGCTGTTGCCGCCGCCGTTAAGTGAACAGTAATTATAGCTTTGCCACCCACCCAAAACCCAATGCCCTCTCTCTCTTCCCCTTTGAAAATGATATTTGGTGCCACGTCTTTACTTTTTCATCAACCAATTCTCCTCAATCTTTTGATTCTTTTTTACTTTTCTATCTTCGTGTTTCCTCGTTATTCCATTTCAACAGGGTAGGTCGTGTGGAAATTTGAAAGGATCACAATTACTTATAAGAAATGTTTTCCTGGGAGGTGAGTTGCTAATTTTGAAGAAGCTTGTTACATGATGAAAAAGAAAAACCCAAAAAGAAATGGTTTTTTTGTATCTATTTTTGGATCTTTTAATAGAGAAAATTCATTTTAGATATACTTATCCATTATTTCTTAGAAATAAGTGCATTAATCTTCCAAAACTAAACAAGTAGAAGATTTTGGTTTAGTTTTTACACTATACAAGTGTAATTTTGATATTTACTTGATTCGGTTCCATTAATTTGAGGCTAAAACTGAACTAAATTGCCCATGTTAATGCTAAAAGCTAAAATCCCTAACCCATTTCATGTAAGGATCAAGGTAGTTCAATTTGGTTCTATATATGGCATGTACTGTTAATTTGATGCTTAATTTGGTTCTATATGGTTCTATACCAGTTTTTTTCTTTGAAGTCTAAAGTAAGGGTGGGCAACCGAACCGAAAAATCACAAATTCAACCGAACCAAACTACTTTGGTACGGTGTGGTTTGGTTTTTTTTTTTTTTTGGACATGCAGCTTGCAAAGCCGCACTACATTGTTTATAATGGTTTGACTCATGGTTCCCAAATGTTGAAAATTGCAGTTCACCATACCACATCGCAATATTAATAATTAATCTAAGTTATATAAAAAAGATTAGCATATATCATCTTTTCGTTAGTTATAATTATATTACCATATATTCTCCCCAAGTAATCAAAATTCCAATACATATCAAATAAAATTTAAATCTAATTTTGAATATTTTCTTTTAGAAATGGTAACACTGCAATGTGGTTGCTTGCTCTAATGGTAGTATAACATGTATGTATATACAGTAATGATTAAATGTTTGGTGAATCAATCGCAAGGATTATATGCTATAAAGATTCAAATATCAACAAATAGACTATTACCAAAAACTACTATGTGGGTCATAGTCTTACCAAAAACACTACCTTACTTTTTTTCTTACAATTTAGGGGAATTGACTAAAATAGGCTGATAGCCAAATCCATTTGCCAAAATGTTGGGTCAGCCAATTTTGTGCTAAAACTAGGCAAAAGTTTTGCCTAATTGCAGAGGAGAAGCCCCTTCACAATTCCCTTTTTCTGTCCGAAAAACCTCTTTCCGTTCTACCTTTTCCGATCACCGATTGATGACGACCCCAACTACAAAAAGTTCCCTCTCGAACTCAAGAATATATCCCCAAAGTTTTGGAGTCAGAAACGGTGTGAAACGTCGCCGGTGAAACCAAACGCAAAACTGAGCCGCCGGAGTTCTCGCCGCCGTCGCTAATTTTCCGGCCACTTTCTCCATTCAGAACCACCTGGACTAGCTTCCCAACATCCTCGAGTACACTCCCACAAAGTTTCAATCCCAAATCCCAAGCGGTTTGCCACCGGCGAACGAAAACATTTTGATCTGTTTTTTGCCAAAAATTGTCCAACAAACCTCCCTCCGTTCTACCTTTTCCTGTCACCGATTGACGATTGCCCCAACTACAAAAATTTCCCTCTCGAACTCAAAACTATATCCCCAAAGTTTCGGAGTCGAGAAACGCTGCCGGTGAAACCAAACGCAAAACTAAGCCGCCGTCGCTAATTTTCTGGCCACTTTCTCCGTTCTGAACCACCTGGACTAGCTTTCCAACATCCTTGAGTACACTCCCATGAAGTTTCAACCCTAAATCCCAAGCGGTTTGCTGCCGGAGAATGAAAACGTTTTGATCTGTTTTTTGCCAAAAACCGTCCGACAAACCTCCCTCCGTTCTACCTTTTCCGGTCACCGATTGACGACGACCCCAACTACAAAAAGTTCCCTCTCGACCTCAAGAATATATCCCCAAAGTTTCAACCCCAAATTCCCAGCGGTTTGCCACTGGCGAACAAAAACGTCTTCAGTGGAGTTTGGAGAAGAAGCAGAGAGGACAATGTGAATACTATTACAAGACTATATGGGCCTGTTTGGTACCCATCCCTGGCTTGGACTAAAAAAAATTAGTCAGTTGGCCCATGTTTGGTGCACCCGGTCTTATTTGAGGAGGGGACTATAATCGCGGGGCCCACCTCCAACCCTTCACTAACCGGTCTTATGTAGTACCGCATTTTCACTTGGTATTAGCCGGGACTAATTTCATACGCCCACAAACCCATTTCTTCCAACACAGAAGCCGCACGCTCAAGAACTTCACCGGTGCTCCCAACCTCGCGTCGCTTACCGTTGCCGCTCCTGCGCATCTTCTTCGTCGTCCACCTTCCTCTCCGGCTTCGTCTACCGTTGGGCGTCATCGATTTCACCGGACGCCGACACCCGGTGCCAACGCCCAACGCATCTTCTTCTTTGTCATCTTGGAAACAGTGAGCGCCATGATCTGCAGCCCAACGCCGCGCTCTCTCATCTGCAGCCCAACGCCGCCACGATCTGCAGCCACAACGTCGCGTCGCTCATCGCCGACGCTGGTCGCTAGCCGTCCTCGTTCATCGCCGACGCCGGTCGCTCGCCGTCCTCGCTCATCACCCACAACGACACCCCGCCGGTCGCTCGCCGTCCTCGGCTTAATTGGATTTCAATTTGGATTTTTGATTTAGATTTTTGATTTGGATTTGGATTTTGTATTTGGATTTTGATGTTGAATTTGTATTTTGGGTTTGGTGTTGAATTCTGGATTTTGATTTTGATGTTCAATTTGGAGATTGGATTTTGGATGTTGATTTTGGTGTTGAATTTGGTGAGTCCGATTTCTTAGTCCTAAGCAGCACCAAACGCTGGTCAGGACTTAGGCCAAGCTAAGCCAGTCCAGTCCAATCCTAATTAATTCCAGGATATAGTACAGTCCAGTCCCGTCCTGTGTGCCAAACGAGCCCTATGCGTACTATAAGAGACAATATGCAAATTATGAACAGTAATTTATTTTTTCAGAAATGAACTACGACCACACTATGATGGATTATGATCACACTATGGTGGACTAAGACTACACTATGGTGAACTACGACCACACTATGATGGACTACAACCATACTTTGAGTGCTTAGGGATTCACTTGCAAAATTACTGTAGCATTTTGCCTAGTGAAGAAATGACCGATGCCCGCTGCCTATTTTAGCAAAATATGGTTTCTCCATGGGCCTATTTTAGCCAATTCCCCTACAATTTACTACTAATTTTACTATTTAATACCAAACAAAAACCAACAAGTCCACCACAGCCCACGTGCGTGAAGCTCACTCCCCCCACATACTTGAATTGAAAAAAATTAATTTGAAAGAAAAAATAATTTGAAGGAACATCCCCTTCAAATTGAAGGAATATACAGATCCTTCAATTTAAAGGAAGACCTACAAATTTGAAGGAACAGCTCATTCAAATTTGAATGAACACCAATGCACAAGTTTGGGTTCGTTTTTGGGACCTTGGTCTGGAATATTGGGAGCCGAGAACTCTTTTTGAGATAGCACATGGTATTGGGGTTCCGATGAAGATCGACGCTCGAACTCTTGAAAGGAAGATAGGCCTTTATGCTCGAGTTCTAATTGACATCGATTTATCCTCTGATCCTCCTCTCGAACTAGTTGTAATGCGTGAGAATGGCGAGTCTGTTCCTTTTGGGGTTGAATACGAGCAACTTCCTCCTGTATGTTCTCATTGTGGGAATGTTGGTCATGTCATCTCTCATTGTAAATTGGTGAAGCATCAACAGGACTCTCCTATTACTAAGGAGGAGGCTAAAGAGACTCGCCGTGGTCGCTCTCGTCATCGTCGTGAAAGGAAAAAGAGAACTGCTGTATCCAAGGTGTATGTTCCTAAACGGCAGGCTAACAACCTTGAGAAATCAGTTGCGAAGCCAAATGGGAAGGATGTTATTGTTGATACTACGCCGCCTGAAATGATGGACTCTCGTGAAGGACCTTTTTTTGCCCGTGAGTCTCCGCCACCATCCAACCAAACCAAATCTCCAACTATCCACACGGCTTCTAACATGGCTCTGGTGGTGCACCATAATCCTCCATCTCTTTCTAATGCTTTTGGGGCTTTAGGTATTGAGGATGATCACGTGGGTGATATGATACAGGACATTACGCCTCCTCTTGAGGAAGGCTTAATTTCTTGTAAGGGTACTAGAGATACTACTAATGATGGTATTTTGGTTGGCCAACAACATGATTCGAACACTCCTGTGGTTCCATTAAACAGTTGGTATGAGGAAACGGAGCGAAAAGATGCTGAAGTTGAGTATACATTGGTCACTACTCGTAAATCTATGCGCAAGGCAGCACAAGATCGTAATCGTCAGGATTACATTCACCGTATTAAAGGTACATGAAGGTTTTTTATTGGAATATTAGGGGCATTGGTAATGTCCCTTCCCAGGATGCTTTGAAAAAGTTTGTTTCTAAGCATCAACCGAATATTATTTGCATTTCTGAACCTTTTGTGGCTATGCATTCTATCTTGCCTTCTTTTTGGCGTTCTCTTGATTTGGTGGAAGTTGGTAGGAATGATAGGGGTTTGTCTTTGCCTAATCTTTGGGTTTTGTGTAAATCTTCTCTCGTTTCTTCAGTTCAACTTCTCTATGTGACTGATCAACAAGTTACATTTTCAGTTACATTGGAGGGTGTCCAGTGTATTTTGTCAGCTGTTTATGCTAAAACTACTATTGCAGGCCGTCGTACTTTGTGGAATGATCTTCTTATTGTTAAACAACAGTTTGTTACGGGCCCTTGGTTAGTTCGTGGGGATTTTAATGCAGTTTTAGGGGCTCATGAAAAGAAAGATGGTGCTCCTTTGGCTCGTCGTTCTTGTGAAGAGTTCCAAGCTATGTCAGATGGTTGTGGTTTATTTCATGTTGATACAATGGGCTCTAAATTTACTTGGGTTCGTCGTCGTGCTATGCGTGGTAATTTAGAGCTCCGTCTTGATCGTTGTCTTGTTAATTTGGATTGGAAAGATGCATGGGGTCAATTTGGGTGTCGTACTTTGCCAAGGCTACAATCTGATCATAAGCCAATTCTCATGTCTTTTTCAAATATTCCTAATAATGGGCACAGTATTTTTCGGTTTCAGAAAATGTGGCTTCAACATGCTGACTTCCTTGATTTGGTTCGGAGTGTATGGGAGGGCACTCCCTCTATTTATTGTCCTTTGTTGTCCCTACAACATAAGTTGCGGGTTTTGCGCAAGATTCTTCGGAATTGGAATTGGGAGATTTTTGGTGACATCCATAAAAAGGTTAATAGCCAGCTAACAGATTTGGAGGGCTTGCAGAATCATATTTCTCTCACTGGTGGATGTGATCAGGATTTTGTAAAAGAAAAGGAGTTACAGGATGCAGTTTCTGATTCTCTAAGGCATCAAGAAATTCTTTGGAAAGAGAAGTCCAGAATTAAGTGGTTACAAGAAGGGGATCGTAATACTTCTTTTTTTTCATGCCATGTGTCGAGTAAGAAAGGGTCGTGCAACAATTCCCATGCTTAAGGATGGAAGTCAGATTTATGATAGCCCTTCTTCTATTGAAAACCATATTCTTGATTATTATCAAACACGTTTTGCAGCTCAGTCTGATTGTCATGATACTGGTTTAGTTGATCGGGTTATTCCTTCTCTTGTAACCGAGGAAGAAAATATTTCTCTTACTGGTGTCCCTTCTACAGATGAGGTTTTATTGGCGGTTAAGTCTATGGATCTTGATAGCACTCCAGGCCCTGATGGTTTCAGTGGACAATTCTTTCTCTCTTGTTGGGGAATTGTAAGGGACGCCGTGGTTCTCGCTGTGCAGCATTTTTTCCGGTTTGGCTCTTTACCTGCAACTTTTAACTCTAGGTTGATCATACTTATTCCTAAAGTTGAAAATGTAGATTCTATTGCTAAGTTTAGGCCTATTGCTTTGGCAAATTTTGCATTCAAAATCATTCCCAAGATTCTTTCCATGAGGCTTGCTAGCATTGCGGCTCGTATTATTTCTCCTCAGCAACATGGGTTTGTCTCTGGCCGTGTTATTGCAGACTGCATTCTGTTAACTTCAGAGAGTTTCAATTTGTTGGATTCTAAAAGTCGCGGTGGTAATCTTGCTATCAAGGTTGATATTACTAAGGCATTTGATACTCTTTCTTGGGATTTTCTGCTTCGAGTTCTGAAAGCTTTCAGATTTTCTCCTCTATTTGTTGGTTGGGTAAAATCTGTTCTAGCTTCTGCTCGGCTTTCTCTCTTGGTTAATGGCACGACAGTTGGTTATTTTCCTTGTGGTAGAGGGGTTCGTCAGGGTGATCCTTTATCTCCTCTTCTTTTTTGCTTGGCAGAGGATGCTTTGAGTAGAGGTATTACTGATTTGGTGCACCATGGAAGGATGCAACTTGTTTCATCTCCACGTGGGACTATTGTACCCTCACATGTGCTTTTTGCTGATGATGTTATTATCTTTTGTCGTGGGGATAAGCGCTCTTTGGCTTCTGTGCTGAATTTTCTTGATGAATATGGTATTAACTCAGGACAGATTATCAATAAGGCTAAGTCACAAATTTTCCTTGGCAAACACCTTATGCCTCGCAGTACTGTCATTGTCTCTCGCCTAGGTATATCTTTGGGATCAGCTCCGTTTACATATTTGGGTGTTCCAATTTTCAAAGGTCGACCTCGTTCTTCTTATTTTCAACCTATTGCTGACAAGGTTCGTATGCGTTTCTCGAGCTGGATTGGGTCTCTTTTGTCTATGTCTGGGAGGTTGCAGCTCATTAAAACAGTTATTTCTAGTATGCTTATTCACAGCTTTGAAGTTTATGAGTGGCCTGTCAATTTGCTTCGCAGAATAGAGATTTGGTGTCGTAACTTTCTTTGGTCAGGTTCGATCAATAAAAAAGGGGTGCCCCTAGTTGCCTGGAAGGATTGTTGTATTCCTATGGAGAAGGGAGGCCTTGGTTTAAAAAGGCTTGTTCTTCTTAATCGTTCATTTATCCTGAAAAAAGGTTGGGAGGTTTATTCATCAACTTCAGCTGGTTGTTCTTTTTTACGTAGTCGATTTTGGCGTAATGGTAACTTGCGCACGTCTTATGCTTGTTCCTCGATTTGGCCAGGAATCAAGCGTTTTTGGAGCAACATTGTTATAAATGGGCGTTGGCTTATAGATAACGGGAATGCTATTTCCTTTTGGAAAGATAATTTTTTGGGGCAACCACTGATGAACTTATTTGGCCTAAATAATGTTCTTGGTGAGCAGCTAAGTGGGCAGGTAGCAGATTTTCTCAGGGATCATGCATGTGATTTTCCTGATCTTCTTCATTTCCATTTTCCGACTATATGCGACTTCATTGCTAGTACCCCTTTGTCTACTGATCATGCTCGTAATGATCAATTAATTTGGTCACCCTCTTCTTCTGGAGTTCTCACTGCTAAAGAGGCTTACAATTTTTTAAGGGAGCATTTCCCGAATTTGGATTGGTGTAAACTTATTTGGTCTAAGTTCATCATCCCCCGTATGTCTTTATTGGCTTGGAAGGTTTTGAAGGGTCGGATTTTATGTGAGTCTTTCTTGCAGCGTAGGGGTATCTCACTTGCCTCGTTTTGTTGCCTTTGTCATCACAATGAGGAGACTCTAGACCATGTGTTTTTGTTTTGCTCATTTGCTTCTTCTATTTGGGCTCGTATGTGGAAATTCTTTGATATTCATATGCCTCTCCCTAATTCTATTTTGGCCCTTTTTAAGAAGGGTCTTATGACAAGACGAAGTCAACAGATTCGTGATCTCTGGGTTTCTTGCTTTTGTACCACACTGTGGTTTATATGGCATTCTCGGAACAAAACTCGTTTTGATGGAGTTGTGATTCATGTCAACCAAGTTTGTGATTTGATTATGAGCCATGTTCATGATTCTAGTCGCCTTGCCTTTGGTTGTATGTTTAATACTGTGCAGGAGCTTTGCATTTTGAAGAATTTTGATGTTCGTTGTCGTCCTCGCAAGCCTCCCAGAATTATTGAGGTACATTGGCATCCCCCTCCTTTTGGTTTCATCAAGGTTAATACCTATGGTGCTTGGAAGAGTTCCACTAGTAAAGGTGAGTTTGGAGGTGTCTTTCGGGATTATAAGGGAATGGTTCTTGGAGCTTTTTCATCCAACTTGGATATCCCAAGTTCAGTGGCAGCTGAGGTCATGGCAGTGATTCAAGCGATTGAGTTAGCTTGGGTTAGGGATTGGAAGCATATTTGGTTAGAGGTTGACTCCTCTCTGGTTCTTGATTTTATCCACTCTCCTCATCTTGTGCCATGGCAATTTCGGGTGGAGTGGAAAAATTGTCTGTTTCGTATCTCACAAATGCAGTTTCAGTCTTCTCATATTTTTCGCGAGGGTAATCAGGTTGCCGATGCTTTGGCAAATTTTGGGACTTCTTCTTCAGGCTTCACTTGGTGGGACTCTACTCTACCTTTTGCTCTTTCTCCTTCTGTTCGTGATTTGATGGGTTTCCCCAGTTACCGTTTTGCTTGACTTTGAAGATTTTGTCAGGCTTGCAGTGCTGCTTTCTAGTTGGTTAGCATTTTAGTGGATTGGATATTGATCTTGGTCTGAGCCTAATTCCCTCTGATGGTTAGGCCGTAAGGAGGTCGACTAGGTTCCCGTCTTCTTTTCTTGATGGCTTTGCCGTAGGGAAAGGAAGCGGGTTTCGGACTAAGTAATATATTCAAGTCTACTTTTCTTGAATGTTTTTATTGAATCTAGGTGTACCTGGCACTCTTTTCCTCGTACACTGCGAGGTTTTTAATGAGGCCCAAAGATGTTGTGTTCTAGTTGATTTCCCTGTACTCCTTTTGTTTGGCGGTTTGTCAAACTTCTTTATTCAATAATTACATTTAAAAAAATTTGAATGAACACCTGCAAATTTGAAGGAATATGTCCTTCAAATTAAAGGAACAGATCCTTCAATTTGAAGGAACACCTGCAAATTTGAAGGAACACATCCTTCAGATTTATGAAACTATTCCAGCGCGTGTGTGTAAAGTTGTTATTAAAAGGGTACAAGTCAGTTAAAAGGGTACAAGTCAATTAAAAATCAACATGTGTCAAAGTAATACTGTATTGTAATATTTAAAGTGAAATAGTAATTTTAGATATTTTTCTCTTAAAGTAGTACCGAATTGTAATTGTTTCATATAATTTTGCTTTTGAAGAAGACTCTTTATAATTAACTAATTTAATGCCTAATTTATAACTTAAAAAGAAAGGCAATTGTTTGTCATCTCTCATCACAAGAGAAGTGTAGACGGATTGGACGCAATTTCTTTTGACTGAAGTTTGACACGCATGGCCATACAGATACCTTAACTATATTCCCTTGGTCCGCTAAACAAATCCTTTCCCCTCTTGCAGTCTTTTTCCTCTTCAAAGTTTCCAGTCCCCACGCCTACAAGGATCATGTGTTGATTGAAACATTAGTCCAGAGACTTACGGAATATATTTCAAAAAATTAGTGATTAAAATCATCTGCAAGAAATTATATAATTATACCAAATAAATATGTGATTTGATAATTAACATGACATTATATCGATTTATTTATCTAATTATTAAAGTTAATAACTTCAAGAGTATGCAAATGAGTCTTGGCAAAAAAAAAAAGAGTATGCAAATAAGTTAAGGCAGTGAGTCTTACATTATAAATAGTACACTTTTAATTCATATGTAGCTCAATTTGTTAAGAGAAGTAAAAAATTTCAATATTTAATTCAATATAACGACCCTATAGTCTATGAAGCACCAAAACTCCGAGCACCTGGTGTGGAACCCAAAATAATCTCGACTAATTAGAACGCGTCATGTGGATTCAAACCCTGAAAGGACGAGCATACCCTTGACGGAGATTACGAATCGTTACGCCGTCATCTCGGTCAAAGAGAGATCACGAGACCAACAGCCTGCGAGAGGGCCCTTCGGGAGACCATCACATCTCGGGGGGCGTTCTCGGAGATCAGACAAGCATTCAAGTGCATTAAATCTCATTTAATGCTCATAATAAACCTGCCAAAGGAAGATCCTCCAACAACCATTATAAATAGTGGTTATCATTCACCATTCAAGGTAATCACAAAATTCTCCATAAACTTCTAAGCTCCAAGAATCCATTTCTGACTTAGGCATCAGAGGCCCTTTAGCAGAACATGCCCTTTAGGCATCAGAGGCCCTTTAACATTTCCGTAATGTTTCGTATCAATCTTTTTTAAAATTTAAGGAATCACCGTTTCGTATCGTATCGTTTCGCCGTTCCCGTTTCCGTTTTCGTACTTCATAGCTTATAGTCCATAAAATAACCTCTCTTTCTATTATAGCACATGAAATTTAAATATTCTTCTATAAGGACAGAAATACACGTGGCACAATTACACTGGCCCCCCCTCTTCTTCTTTCTGCGTTATTTTCTTCAAGTTTCATGTAAAAATTTTCAAAAAAATGTTTTAATCATAACTCTTTCATTCGAAGTCCAATTGATGCGAGGTCAATTGCATTATACTTATATTGATCTTCATTTTTTATTGATACCAAGATCACAACTCGAAAAACTAGTATAGAAGGTAACAAGATATCAATATTTTTCGGCAAACTCGACTGATTCCGATCAAAATCTGACCACTCCAAGGTCAAATGAGGTGTCAATCTACTGGTTTATTCAAGATCTACAATGCCCACAACTTATTTTTCACATTTGAACCACCATTGGAACTTAATAGTGCTTCCACCATTGTTTATGTGCTGGCATAAACCGTTTCTGTATTGGCATGAATATCTTATATGTGGTACAAACTGTTTATGTGTTAGTAAAAACCGTTTCTGTGTTAGCACTAATCATTTTTGTGCACGTAATTTTTGTGAAGGGGGTCTGCGCACGATGGCTTTGTTTGTACGGGTGAGTTTGTTTTGTTATCATCAGAAGTGGTCCCCCCCAGTATTTTTGTTCTTGGAGGTGAACATTCAAAATTATTATCTTACTATTGAATTAGATGGTCTATTTTGTCCGGAGATGTTATTGTCCTTATTTTATAATATTTATGATAATTTACAAAGATACATATTCTATTAGACTTTGTATAATTTATAAAATTATTTACAGCATCACTTGTAAGATTATTTTACTACTATGGAATTACAAATTGAGTTGCAAATTTATTTGTAGAGTTTTTAGAGAAGCTCTAACTATTAATACTTTGAAACAATGAATACTGCATACATTCAAAAGTATAAATGTCGCCCTACCTCTTTCCTTTGTCATCACAAAGTATTTACTCCCTTGAAGCCTTTTTTCCCACTTTGAGTTTCACTCCAACTTTTGCTCTTCCATTAACTTCTTCTCTTCTTCTCTTCTTCTTCTTCTTCTTCTCCTTCTTGTTCATCTTCTTCTTCTTCTTATTATTCTTCAAACAAAGCACCTGACTACCACTTATCCTCTAAAGTACAAACAACTAACAACAAACCAAAAAACTAGAGAAAAACAATGCTTCCTTTCCTGATCAATCACGCAGACTTCAACACACAAAGCGGCTGGTCCAATCAAAATCAGATGGACGGTCCAGATTCCCTCATCAGCTCATCCGCCTCGGCGTCGGAAACCGCCAGGTCAGCGGAGGCGTCCAGGAGGAACCACAAGGAATCCGAGCGGAGGCGCCGCCAGCGCATCAACGACCACCTCGCCACCCTCCGTACTCTCCTCCCCAACACCGCCCGGGTAATTTATTTATTTATTTATTGTTTCGTCTGTTTTACTTTTTCTCGTGATTTAATATAAAATTCGAGGACATTACAGTCATTTGAATGTGGGCAGACGGACAAGGCGTCGCTGCTGGCGGAGGTGGTGCGGCGCGTGAAGGAGCTGAGGGGGCAAGCCGCTGACTTAGCGACGGAGGAGTGGCCGTTTCCGGGAGAATCGGACGAGGCGACGGTTAGTTACTGCGGCGGGGAGGCGGAGACGGGGACGGTTTTCAAAGCGACATTATGCTGCGAGGATAGACCGGGCCTGAACCGGGACTTGATCGAGGCGATGCGGTCCGTTCGGGCCCGGGCGGTGCGGGCGGAGATGATGACGGTTGGAGGGCGGACGATGTATATTGTGGTCATGAAATGGGCTGGTGGTGGCGCTGGGGAGGAGGAGGTTGGGGATTTGAAACGGGCTTTGACGGATGTGATGCAGAATCGGGCTTTGGATGCTGGGCTGGTCGGGTTGGGTACACGGACTAAGCGGGCTCGGCTTTACGGGTCGGTTTGTGAAGATAATGATGATGAGTAAGTGAGTCGGTGTACAAAAAGAAATGGAATAGAGAACGAGTAAGAGAATTTTATTGCTAAAGAATGAAATTGTGTGTGTATAAAATTAAGGATTTGGTTTTCCTTGACCTACAAGGATTTGGGTTCCCTACTAGTGTATTTTCCTCCCCTAGTTGGTATTCATTTCCAATGAGCATTTTTATTCCTTGTCCTATTTTAAATTGGTACTTGTTCGAGCTTATAAATAGGCATTTTCGATTCTTGTTTCTCCACAAAAGCTTGCAAAGAAGTTAGATTGACGCTTGACGCGATCGAGAGAAATTGTGAATTTGTTGTGTTTGTTCTTCATACTTGCATCAAATGGCATACATGCGGTTGTACATGATAACTTTCTTCTTTGTTACATTGTTTTCTTTTCTTTGTTTTTCTACACGAGTCTTCGCATCAACATTTCTACTTGAAGGTGTTTGCAAGCAAACAATAAACCCCGCCAAGTGCCTCAAAGCTCTTCAGTCTGATAATCGAGCCATCTCAGCATCCGATCTCGAAGATCTTGCTCCAATAGCTGTTGGTATTGCGCTAGCAAATGCGAAAGGTAGTGCAAACTTCATGGACACTATGCTTAAGCGAAACGACACTGAACCAATCAGACAATGCCACTTTTGGTACCAACAAGTGGCATTAGAATTCCAAATTGCATTGCGTGAATTGAATGCAAGAGAGAGTACTTTGCAGAATGTTATGGGGGCTAACTATTGCATCCACACTGCCGGTGATAATGTCCGTCAGTGCGAAAAGGCGTTGATTTATGAGGGAGTTCGTCTTCGATCAATCTCTGCTAGAAACAAAGCGGTCAAGGTATATGTGAGCAGCGGAGATGTGATCACCACTAAGCTTCAAATTATGAAAAAAGTTACTCCATGATGAATATTCAAGAGAAGTAACTAGTATAATGTTACTTTTGTAATTCTGTTTATGTTAATATCTAGTTCCCCATTACGCTAGTGAAAATTCAAAGATTCTATGATTTCCCTTTTGGATTCAAAACTGATGATTGAGCTTCTTCAAGATCTCCTCTTTCCATGATGCATGTTCCCTGAGTGCTCTCTCTCTATCCCATTAGAACCTGAGTATTCCGCAACCGTCAACATCAACCGCAATGTCTTACTGCTGCACTTTCTTTTCTTTCTTTTTTTCCGTCAAAAGGCAACGTTCGATTAGGAAGTATGTTGGCCTTTCGTCTATAATGTATCATTTTGGTTACCTAAAAAGGTTCATGAAACAATCAACACAAGTGTGAAAGTGAGAGATGAGTTCCTGACCCTAAAGATTCTGTATGATGAAACATAATGTAAGCACGGTACATGAAACTCGAGACTAATTAATTTCTGATTCTATGCATTCATCCAACTTAAACATTTTGATACCAACTTTATACAGCAGAGTGTCAAGTGACATTGCAATCTATGGTACTTGCCAAAACATCTGTTTCAAATCGTTCATTACTAAAATATCGTTTGTAACTTTCATGGTCTTCTAATCCAAGTAGGCCCATCTATTACGTGTTCCAACTTCCAAGTCTGGATGAGTACTACTGATAGGTGGAATTGGATAAGATTATGCCTTTTTCCCATTATTGTGTTCATTCACGTTTCTTTTTTCTTTTCTTTTTTCTCTTTTATATTTTCAAATTATAATCGTTTCTTGAACTGTATTGTGAAGTACCAAAACTTATCATTTGGACCAACCACCAAATGTGAAGGCGGGAAGAGAGATGGTCTGGCCAATCCGTAAGTATCATCTCAATTAATTAACCGACTAACCTGTTTTGTTCATTTACTTCATTTGCATGATCATGTTCATTCCTGATCCTCGTTCAATCTCTGATTCGTTGTGTCTCTTAATTTACAGGTTCGAAAGCTCGTACGATTGTTCAAGGAATGGTCTGTAGAGACTCGTTTGGCTTCTGTTCATCTTTTTCTGGTTTGAGCAACTCCAATTTGGCCCTTAACAGAAAATCAAAATCAAAGTCCAATCCTGCACAAGTTGAACTTGAACCAACGCACCTAGGAACACTGCCTACAGTCAAGTAAGTTCATGTTTCTGTTACTTCTTCGATCAAACTCTTGATTGATTATATCCATGATTTTAGTTAAAGGACTTGCCAATTGAAAACTGAAATTGTATTATGATTGAACCACTTGCTTTTAGTTGAAAATCATAAGGCGCTTCTGTTATCTGGTTACCTACTGCCAGCTCTCATTTATCTAGACTCAATTTCCTTCACCAGAGAACTGTGTACTTATAGTGTTACCAACAATAAGAGCTTCAAATAACTGCTCTGATCTCCTAGCTCCTTTTTCTCTTTGTAGAAGACACCCGGTTTTAAGGCTGAAGGCTTCAAAAGATTTCAGGAAAGAACTTGGCCAAGAATGTGTAAAATTTGAAGCAGAAGACATGTCGAAGGATAATAAAGGGATTGACCTGTTTGGGGAGATGAAAAAGAGGTTTCTGAGTTTTAAGAAGCACAAATTTTTGTAAGAACCAGTTAAGAGAATTAACAGAAATTCCATTACATGTTGGTCTGCAAAGTAATAATACTACTGGATAATTAATTCCCTATGAATAGGAAGGAGTCAGAGCATTTCCAAGCTCTCGCTGAAGCACAAGCACCCAAGGTAAATTACATAATTTTTATCCTGTTTAAAGACATGAAATTGGATACTCAAATCGATATGAACTTACAAGTTCAAAAACAGTTCATGGTGATTGCTTGTGCAGACTCTAGGGTATGCCCCTCTAACATCCTAGGCTTTCAACCTGGAGAAGCGTTCATGATTCGAAATGTAGCAAATCTTGTTCCCCCATTTGAGGTATTTGGCTCATCTGTATGTATTCTATTCTCAATACCTCAAATCTAAAGTATGCAATGAAGAATTAATTAATCATTGGGATCAACATTTATCTTTTGCAGAATGGAGCATCAGAGACCAATGCTGCCCTTGAGTTTGCAGTAAATACTCTTCAAGTATGTCATCTTGCTCCCTCCAACTTAACTGTGCTTTATTTAGTATTCTAGTCCATCTAAATTTGAGCCCGGAAACGAAACAAATGTTGAAGAGTAGGGACCTTCATTATCGCTACGATGAGTACATTTTTGTGGATTTCCTTATCCCAAAATGTACTTACGGCTAATTTCAGGTTGAAAATATATTTGTCATTGGCCACAGCAGCTGTGCAGGAATTGAGACCCTAATGAGAATGCAAGATGATGGTGATTCAAGGTTTGTCAACAGTTCTTCTCTTGCTCTTTATTTACATTCTAGTTTCCGGCAATCAATATGGTTTCAGGCAATCAATAATATATCTAGAATTTCAATAGTCCCATGCAGTGGGATGGGAAATAACTACTATACCAAAACATTCAAGTTCGGGATTATCATAGGTAGACGTTCATATGGAAAGTTCTATTTCCAATTTCACATCGTTTGTTTTGATTTTCCTTGCAGTAGCTTTACTCATAGTTGGGTTATCAATGCGAAAGTTGCCAAATTAAGAACAAAAGCTGTTGCACAGCACCTTAGCTTTGATCAGCAATGCAAACACTGTGAGAAGGTAACTATTAGGCTCCTTTGGATATGATCCGAGCTTGAGCTTTTGCTTATGGTTTGCGCTCCTAAGATTTAGTGTTCGTAAGCCTTAAGGTAATAAGTTTCTGTTTTCAATTGCAGGAATCAATCAATCGTTCCTTACTGAATTTACAGACATACCCGTGGATAGAAGAGAAAACAACCAAAGAGTTGCTGTGTCTCCATGGAGGATATTATGATTTCTTGAATTGTTCATTTGAGAAATGGAGCCTTGATATTAGTGGCAGCAGCCCTGAAAAGGGCAGATACTTGATCAAAGATCAAGCATTTTGGTGCTAAATGTCTTGCTTCTCCCATTGGAAAAGCAAGGGTAAATAATTTTCAGGATAGATAAGGTCTAAGGTTGTGGGGTGGGTTTGTAAATCATCATAACCGCATGTTGTAACTGAACTGTTTCTCTTGTTGTATATCTAAAGCTAGAATGGAATTCCATTTGCATAATAAGTTCCACAAGAGTTGAGGCAAACCAAACTAAAGCACAAGCAACAATTTCAATGTGTGGCTAAAAATAGTATAATGTATAGATACATTCGTAAATGGTAAAGGATAACGCTATCTTTACGTGCTCTTCTTCTTGCTTAGTATAAAGAGAGAATGCGTGCGAATATGTGCCTCTACGGCCTACATGGATCATTTTGATATATAAGAAATTCTTAGGTGAGATAGGAGCATGCATTCGTAAACAGTGCTACCTATCCCTCGCTCTCTCTCAAGGTAGTGTGACTCTCTTGAGTTTAATGTGGAACGAGAGTGCGGTCGAGTCTTTTCAGAGAGATTGGAAAGGCGTCATGGTTCGACCGTCCAACTTAAATTTTACTCATGATAAGAGCAATTAAGTAAATAAAAATCGTTCAATGTACCGTATATAAGGATACTAAGCGATCTCCATTTGGAATGATATTTTGCAAATATGTTTCCTAAATGGTAAAAAGTGACATGAACAACGAATTCTAGTGTGTTTCTGACAAAAATTTCTTAGTCACAAATGAGTGGACGAGTAATCCTAACCCATTTCATAACCCGAACCTAAACCCAAACCGACTTCAGATTCAGAGACAAAATGATTGAAAATAGAGTGAAGTGAAACTGTAACTTGGCAACGGTAAAGGAGAAAAAGTAAAACAGTAAACTTGATTCATTTATATTGAAGCAAAATCAATCGGGGAGGACCCGTATTTCGGACAAAGAGAGAAGACGGCAAGGCAAATCCAGCAAAAGCCATGATCTCGCAGTTCTTCCTCCTCTCGCAGCGCGGCGACAACATCGTCTTCCGCGACTGTCAGTCTCTCTCTCTCTCTCTCTCTCTCTCTCTCTCTCTCTCTACTGATTCAATCTCTAATCGCATGTCGATTTCAGCGACCCAGATTTTAATTTCCGATCTGAATCGACCACAAACTCAAATCTTTCTCTCTGGTTCAATCTTGTTTAGATTGCTCGTTGCTTTTGGTAGTTCGGATTAGCTCTAAACCACTATTTCATCTAGCTTTAGTGGATTTTCCCAGATCGTACATGTATATTTTGATTAAACCCACTTATTTTTTTCATTTGTTAAAACTTAAAAGATTATTTGAGCTCTATTTATGGATGATTTGTGCCATGTTGATCTTTTGGGAGATGGGTTTGGTTAGAGATGGTGAGACAAGTCTAAAGTAACATTCTTTTGGAAGAAAGGCTAAATAAGTATTTGGGAATTGTGTTCTGATTGAATTTAGTACTGGAAAGATGTGTTTTTGATGCATGATTTTGGTGATGCAGACCGTGGGGAAGTACCGAAAGGAAGCGCGGAGATATTTTTCCGGAAAGTGAAGTTCTGGACGGAAGATGGGCAAGAGGAAGCACCCCCTGTCTTTGTAGGTATTATCTTGCTGAGGAATGTCTGGCTGTGCATTTTTATTTTCTCAACCAGACAAGTTGCGATGTGTTAAATCGCCTTAAATAATCGAAACTTTATAATGGATTCTAATGTGCATGCCATGTTTGTGTTTTGTGAAGTGTGCATATTTGGAATCTTCAGCTAACTGTTTTTCTGGTTGAACTTTCTTTACTCAATGGATAGAATGTGGACGGTGTCAACTACTTTCATGTGAAGGTTGTTGGGCTATTGTTTGTTGCAACCACAAGAACTAATGTATCACCATCTCTGGTCTTGGAACTTTTGCAAAGAATTGCCCGTGTCATCAAAGATTACGTTGGAGTTCTCAATGAAGATTCTATAAGGAAGAACTTTGTGCTTGTCTACGAGTTGCTTGATGAAGTCATAGTAAGCTCCTCCTCTATTTTGACCTATTTGATGGGTGAAATTCAGGGATCACATTGTCACTTGTGTTTCAAAGAATTCATGTTCAGTGCAACGGAATTTCTTGTTTCTCATAAAAGTATAATAAGGTGATAAACATGATAATGTTGTTGATCTATGGATTCTGGGAATATCTGACTTACTTGCAATTTGAATTTTGTCTTTTGATGTCAGGATTTTGGCTTTGTGCAAACAACATCAACTGAACTGTTGAAGTCATACATATTTAATGAGCCCATTATTATAGATTCTGCACGCTTGTCATCTGTTGGCCCTGCTGGCCTTTTCATGGTATGATGTCATCGATCAATTAATTACTTGAGAAAATAAATGCCGTTGTCAACTTAGTAGCGTTTTGGTTATTGATTCCCAAAACTGATTGATGCAGCAAGGTACAAAGAGAATGCCTGGAACGGCTGTCACAAAATCAGTTGTCGCAAATGAGCCTGGTGGTAAAAGGAGGGAGGAAATATTTGTGGATATAATCGAGAAGATCAGTGTGACTTTTAGCTCAAGTGTGGGTATTTTGTCTTTAATTGAAAAATTGTGCTACCACGTCTTTCCTGACCGTTATAAAGACATTAGAATACAGTAATATAGTGCAGACATTGTAGTAAGTGATTTCTTTTTCTAACAAGTAAAATTTGATACCATCTTATGCACGAGTTATCATGAACTTCTTGAGTTTGAAATGGAAATCCTTCATGCTTTGCTTTTGTTCTAATGCCATATAGTTTGGGGAGTGGTTCTTCTAAATAATCAATGACATTTCTGTGGTATTCAGCTTTTATTTTCTTTTGTTCCTGCTATGTTTTGGGGCCTGCTTACTGCTCACGTCCATGCCTAATTTTAAGTATCTTCTTTGCTATATGTTATCTGGGGTCTGAGATGGTATTTCGCAACCAATCAAGTGGTCCATAAAGTTACTGCAATGCACATTTTCTTGGCTTCAGTATTTCTTAATATTTCTTCGATATGCATAAAAACAGGACTACATTTTCTCAGTTACCTGTGCGGTATTGTTTTATCCTATCACTGAATTTGATGTTGTTATACAGGGCTATATATTGACTTCTGAGATTGATGGCACCATTCAAATGAAGAGCTATCTCACTGGTAATCCAGAAATCCGATTAGCTCTCAATGAAGACCTCAGCATAGGAAGAGGTGGAGGATCTGGCTATGGTACTTATCTGACATGTCACCAGACTACTGTTTTGTTTTACAAGCTTACAACTATCTTTTGAACCAATTTCTTTTCAAAGTATGATGACCTGGTATATAGCCTCTGACTGTTGTAAACATTGTTTTGTTTGAGAAATTTATTCTTTGTTTAATAAGTTAAATTTTGACGTAAGATGGTTGGTAAATTTAAAATGTAGTTTCTTGTTTCTTATGTTTTGAATTCGAATATTTTTTAACTAATACAATGCCTTGCAGTAGATACTTCCTGTTTACTAAATTCAGGCGGATAGTTTTCAAACTCTTATGTTCTATGTTCTTTCAATCTCAAAGCCTGCTTTATGTTACAGACTATAGGAGTTCATTTGGCTCAGGAGCAGTGGTACTTGATGATTGTAATTTTCATGAATCTGTGCGTCTTGATAATTTTGAGATAGACAAAACTCTGACCCTGGTAAGTGCTTAGGATCTGGATTATTGTTTTCCAGATAAAAGACATCAAATAATTTGGTATATGTTGTTTGGATGATTTATTGGGACGATCTATGCTACTAATTGTAGGTACCCCCTGATGGTGAATTTCCTGTCATGAATTACCGTATGACTCAAGAGTTCAAGCCTCCTTTTCGTATCAATGCTTTGATTGAGGAATCGGGAGCCCTTAAGGTGAATGCTGTTTCATAAATATTATTTTAGGGATCTGAGATTGCCATAATTGAAAAAAATAAGAATAAAATATTAGGAAGATAAGAACTACATTTTGATCAAGAAATTGAGTTCCTTGGGCTTACAATATCATAATGGTTTTTGTGGAATATGTATTAGTTTTTTTACTTTATATTATTCAATATCTTATAGATCATTGCTCATAAATTCCAGTTTGGAATTGCTACTGTAGGCGGAAGTGATTCTGAAAATATATGCCGAGTTCCCATCCAACATTACTGCAAACACAATTGCTATACAAATGCCGCTACCTAAATATACTATCAGGTAACGGCTTGCTTATTATTTATTGCTAGAATAATAGAGGTACTGTTCCATGTCATGCCTACACCACATGAGATATTAAAGTTAAAGAGGTAAATAAGTTAAAGAGGTAAATGTTTTGCATGGGTCCTAAATCTATTAATTGGATGCTAAAGTTTACTTATTTTCCTGGTATTTCAGCGTTGACATTTTTGTGTGGTTCTTGGTTCTAAAATTTGTTCAATTATACCAGTCTCAATATTATAGAAAACATTGATCCCAGGGTGTTGATCACAGGATACATACCTCCAACACAACAAATGAAGAGTAAAATAGGAAAAAGGAAAATAAATCTAATATGACATTCACTTGAGAAGCATGCAATACAACTGGGTATTGTGGTTGTCTTTGACTAGGTGAAAAACAAGGGGGGTAATTTTTGTCTCCATTATGTGTAACAAATGCAGTGATTTCATAGTATATCAGCATTAAGACTCAAGACCTGTACAAATCGCGTCATAGTGTCAATTGAAAGATTAATTGATAATTGGTTTATGTTATTTCAGAGCCAGTTTTGAGTTGGAAGCGGGAGCAGTTGGACAAACAACAGATTTCAAGGACGCGAATAAGAGACTTGAATGGGGTCTAAAGAAGGCAATAATTCCTCATCAGTTGTCTTGTGTTTTACATATGATTTGAGGTTTTAACTAGTCGTGTTGCCATTCATCTGCTTACTGATATGTTCAATGCATAATAGATTGTTGGTGGGTCTGAACATACACTACGTGCCAGACTGACATTTGCACCAGAAGCACATGGTACAGTTTTATCTTTGATTTACTATCTTGATGGCTTTCATTTACATTCTTATCATTTTTGTACACGTCACTCATGAGATTTTTTGCTCAATGCAGGAAATATAACAAAAGAATCTGGTCCAGTTAGCATGACTTTTACAATACCTATGTATAATTCTTCAAGACTTCAGGTAAGACCCTGCAATGAGTACCTCTTAAAACCATGCAATGAATGAAAATTATATGGTTAAAAATACTTTTATGTATATTGTTTGATACATAATGGTGGATCCTGTTAAATCCTTTCCTGTTATGCTGTTGCTATGTGGTTCTTGTTTGCCAGTTTTTGTTTTACAAAGTGAGTCACGCTGTTACCATTCTGATAGAAGATTCCCATACAATTTATGTCACTAGGTTGCAGGTTTCTTCATAATATACACCAATTACTAGGTGCACCAAGAAGCTAAAACTTCTCTATCATTTAGAAACAAACCGTTTTAGACTTGAACAGACCAATATGGGGTTAGAATGGGAGTCAAAAGCAGCTCTAATTCCACATGTTCATCCCATCCCACATCTTGACTCAATGTTGCTTGTGGGATGACCCTTGACATAGTAAAAAGTATATAAAAGAACATAGGGTGTTTTCTGATGGAGCTTTATTAAAAAGTCATTTTCTAATATATTGGAATGAAACGGGTCGGATGTGCAGAGATATCAATCCCTTAAACACTGCTCGAACACAGAACTATTGTGAGATCCTGATAGGGCCAGAAATCGGGTAATTAATGCTTACACAACAAATTCTTGGAGGGTTAAGATTCCTACAATTATCCATATTATTGGGAATTAATAGGACATAAAATTTTTTCTGGTTGTGTTAAGATTGGGATTGTATATGGTGTTGTCTATCTCCATCTTTACCTATGAATATGCTGAGATTAATGGTTCTTTGGTGCAGGTAAAATACTTGCAGATAGCAAAGAAATCTGTAGCATATAATCCATATCGGTGGGTAAGATATGTTACTCTTGCCAATTCATATGTTGCTCGTATATGATGCAATGAGGCTTCTCATGCTCTGGTGGAAGGAATTTGTTCGGAGAACAGAGGGATTCCAGTTGTCAGATGTGTAACGGAACCTTGCTCTCTATTGAATTTTTTTTTTTTTTTTTTTCATGGTTTGGATAATTGTCTATTTCTATTCAGTGACTTCATTTTGACTAACATAGGTGGTTGTATCGTATCGGTGAATTTTCTTGGTTCGACAATTGAATCATTGAATTTTATTAACAATATAAAACGCACTCAAATTGCAGTGGATGCTGTTTTCTTAATTTACTTTTCGTTGCAGTATGTCAACTAAAAAACTGTGTGATGTAGAACTAATGACCATAGTCAAGGATGTTCATCATCCACTAACCTCCAACCTTCTTACTGCTCAGGCACCAATAAGAATAGGAAAAAAGAATAGGCTTGCTTTTGACATTTGTGGTATAAGTGGATAAGATAACAAATGCTTTAATTACCCTAATCTTGACTACATGGATTCATCAAAGCAAGAGGTCGGCAACGTTTTCAAATCTGTGCCGTTTTCTATTTGAAATGGAAAATTTGCATTTGTTTGGGGTCTTTCTTGGAACCTGTTTAAAATTTTGAATCCGGCTGTTTGTTTTTCTCTTGCTACAGCTGTTTTTGTTGGCTTGTTTACCTTGCATGAACTGGTTTAGACCAAAGAAAAATGAATTTGTACCAGGTAATTCCTGGCATACGAGAGTGTATGTCAAGCAACTACTCTGTCAACTGTTCAGGTTTTATTTGCCTGGAATGCTGTTCATTTCCTAGCATCGGTTGTGGCCTTTCTATAATCTTTACTCAGACGTAGGTATTAGACCTATTCTAATTCTTGGACTTCCCGTTCGCTTTTTAACTCTTATTAATTTCCCCCCGGCAACTCAATTTGAAAGAAATTTTGTGCTCTACAATTCCTTTTTTGAAAATTTTACTTCATTTATGCTATGTTAACCATTTCCGTTAAAGGTGGGCCCTACATCAGAAAAAGAAAAAATAAAAAAAATAAAAATTAGGGAGAATTTTGACCCCACTGCGGTACCAATATCCCACAAGCTAGAGTCAAAAGCTAGCCCCATCCATTTCCTCCAAGATTTCCCGTCCAAATTTTCGCAAAAAACCACTGAGGCAAGAGTCAAAAGCTTGGCCCACCAATTCCGCCCTAACATTTCCGACCCAAAATTTATCAAAAAAAAAATTAAAAATTTAACCCAAGGTAATATACTGGAGTGGGGTGAAAATCCTCTTAAAAATTATATATTTTTGTTTTGCTGACGAGTATATATATATATATATATATATATATATATATATATATATATATGACCTATTTTTTGCTGACGTGAAATGTCCACATCATCAAATTTGGCGGAAACAATTATATGCTGCTATGTACACCCAAAAATTGTTTTTGAACACCTTAAATATTATTAAATTTGCAATGATATGACCTCTTTACAAAATGACCGAAAAATCTTTAAAAACTAATCATTTGTGAAACCAAAAAAAAAAAAATTGAAATAGAAAGATAGCATCAGAATCTTAGCACAGGCTTCCCCCTACCCCCACGCCAACTTCCACTTTCACCTCCACCTCAACCTCCACCAAATTAGGGACTTTGATGTTGATACAATAACCATTGTTGATCTATTTACCGTTTTCCATTCAAAGTTAGATTTGGCATCACCATTGAGCACTTTAATTTGATTGATTTTAAAACGAAAAAAATGATGTTGACTCTACCGTGGGCAGTTGCAAAAATAGAATAACCATTATATCCAATTCAATTTCAAGGGAATGATCGTCTGCAAACCAACCCCAATTCCAATTTTGACCACAAATACATGAATTTCACAACAAAAAATGAAATGGGCAGCTGAAAAAAATTGAAATCAATTCCAAAAGAGGAGTATAGGAGCAAGGTTGCCAGTTGCAACTGAGATGCAGTCGTGGATGTTGCCAGAGGTAGTAAGAGGTTGTGATTGACAAGACTTCTTTTTTCCTATTCCATATTTTTCTAAGCTAATTATACAAAGGGTAATATAGGTAATAAGTGAAATAATGTGGGTGTACAAAGATCTTTTTAAAACTTAATAGTGGTGTACAAAGAAATAAAGTGTCCAAAGATAAAATCTTGGTGTACATAGCAGCTCTCAACAATTAAAATTAACAAAAAAAAAATAGGGCAAAAGTTCCCAAAAAATGAGTTATAGGGGGCATATGGGATAAAAATGAAGTTGCAGGTAAGGGTGGGCGTACGAGTCGAAAGACTCACTAACTCAGGTTGTATTACTCGACTCGGTGCAAAACGAATTGAGTCCTAATTTTTTTTATAAAAAAAAAACGAGTCGAGTTCGGACTTGACTCGTTTTTTAAACGAGTCCAAAAATTTATGAACACAAGTACTCGACATGGCTCATTTATATATATGTAATACACATGGTTTCCTATGATTGGCTTAAAAGATATGTAATACATATAATTAGTAACTCTAAATCTCCTAAAAACCCTAGGGTGATAGTATATAACATATATATTCTTTTCTGCCGCAACAAAAATCATTGAAGAGACTCCATAGCCACTTCTCTTCTTCATAGATCATCTCCATAGCCAAAAATTTGTATGTTCAATTAAACTTTTTTTATGTATACCGATCATTGTTGTCTTTCTCTACAAATTTTGTTATATATATGCATATGTTATATACAAATTTTAGTAGACTTGCAAGTTCCAAATATTTTAGTGGCAAAGCCCTATGAAATCATTCATGTTATGTTATTTTAGTTGTGTATAGCTACGTAGATAATTTGAATATGAACTTGTATAACTCGCAAACTCCACTCGTTTTATGACAGATCTAAACAAGCTAAGTCTATTTTTTTAAAATACAAAATTCGGACCCAATCGAACTCGTTTCAAAATAAACGAGTCGAGTTAGAGTCTACTAAAAATATGCACGACCCGACTTGTGCCCGACCCTAGTTGCAGGGGTAAAATTTCCCTCAAATAATTGTTTTTTTTTTTAAATATTTGCTAAAGTATATACATGTAGGACCCACCTTTTGCTGACGTGGAATGTCTATGTCAGCAAATTTAAGTGAAACAGTCAACTTAACGTAAAGGGGGCAAATTTCCCCAAAAAATGAGTTTGAAAAGGCAAAATTTTCTTCAAAGTGAGTTGCAGGGGAAAAAAGGGCTAATAAGTGGCTTTTTATCACACACAATCAAAAAGTGGGGGATTCCGCACTATTATTCTTATTTAGTACTTGAAAATTACGAATTAGATTGAGGGAAATTTTATGCATGCTCTAATTTTCAATGAATTTATCTTATATTAACTTTTGTTGTGAATTAAAATATCTTAAAATGCTTTGAATATTACCTAAGCTACCCTTAGTGAGAAAATAAATAAATACTATGTGCACTCCTTCATATTATGGATTCACCCCTCTTGAGATAGAGATGGAGGAGAAATGTTGGGACCTATGCTACGAGTAAAGAGAGCAAAGTGAATAACAGGTAGAGATGATCAGGGAAATATGAGTATGAACCGCGCAATTTCAGCAACGATGGATTACTTGATGGTTTGACTAATGAGATCGAACAAGAGTCTGAAACTTTTGGAGAGGTTTTGAGGATCAAAAACATTCTTCACAATCGGATAGAGGGGGTATTTTTATTATTAATAGTAATCTATTTTCTCTGCAAATTCAGTTTCCAATTACTATTCTTTGAGCTTTGATGAATTTTTTAGCCACCGCAAGACCTACCTTCAACCCTCAAGGTCACTCTTCAAAAATGAATTTGATGGAGACAATTAATTGATACCAAAAGTTTCTATGTCTATCCTTGAAACATTTGAAAGGTAACAGGTACCTTTTTCAATTTCGATTCCACTTTGTTATTTTGACAGAAATAGGTGAATGCAGCACATCATCGTTACATCAACTCCAAGCAATCATCCCTACATCATAGCTTCTCCACCGCTCAGTGAAAATATTGAGAAACTTATTGAATGATGTGGGAATTAAAGATTATAATTGAGGTGTACTTATACAATAGTTATAAAGTTATTGCTAATTTTAGAAAAAATTATAATAATTTTTTATGTTAAAAATCAAAATAGAGTGAATTGATTAAAAATTGAAGTATATATAAAATTTCTCTTAATTAAGTACGGAAGAAATAATTAATTTTATATTAATTCATTATTTTTCCCCGATCGCAGTCATTCTAGAATGACTTCAGGACTTCAGCATACATGTCATAAAGCCAGACGGCCCATCTATGTTACCGTTGAATGTGGACGGAATGTCATGCAGCAAAGTAAACTATACGGATTAGATATTTTGGTTCTTTTTTTTTTTTTATTTCCTCCAAACTAGGGATTAGATATTGAAGAATGTAATCTTCGAAATCTAAAGGACAGTTCCACCTTTTACCAAAAGGGAAATATATTCTTCCCTGCTTGGGACAGTAAAAGTCAGCCCTTTTTTTTTCACTGCCCCTAGAATTCCCCATTCCGAACATCTATTTTTCATCAAACCACAAATGTATAATGTATTAACCAAGTTTGTCACCTATTCTCTCAACTTTTGGGCTTTGCCATTTGTCACCTATTCTCTCAACTTTTGGGCTTTCCTGCAAATGGCAATGGCAGGTCATTGTTATGAGAATTTCAACTCAGAAATTAGGGGTGAGATTGGGCCAGATTGGGTTGAGTTTTGGGTGGGACTGAAACAAACTTGACGGAGGGCGGGTCTCTACTTTTGGGGACTGTTTGCACTTCCATGAGCATCAGGTCGAGTCAGGTTCTAAGGTCTCTGAGGATTTGGGCCGAGTTGGGGTCGGTTCGAGTGCAATCTAACCAATGCTAGTTTCTGCGACATTGAAGAAGTTGGACGATGATGAAAAATCTAGACAATGACAATGGTAGACGATGTTGGATGACGGTGATGATGCTGGTTTCGGCAGTAGCAATGGAGGAGGAAGGCGGCTACAATGTAGGAGGAAGGCAACATCAATGGAGGAAGGAGCTGATTTTTCCAAGTTTGCTCACAACCGTTTGATCAAATCAAATGGCTCCAAATTGATGGCTTCAGAAGTTATATAGTACTTAGGTTCTATTGTAATATAAATGCAACTGTTTTTTAAGCCAATGAAAGATTTGATACCTACACAAAATAATTAATATAATTAATATGTATATATTTGGGTTTATTCGAGCGAGACTGGATTTGGGAAAACAGAGCATGTACTTGGGCCAGACTTTTTTGGGTCGGGCTAGGTTTTTTTTACTGTTCGAGTCTGGTTTGCAAAGTATAACCAGCTCGTTAGGGTTTTTTGGCCCCGGTTTCAGGTCGGGTTTTCCCACCCTTATTAATAATAATGGGCAATAAAAGGAGTAACCAAACTTCTAAACTCAAACAAAATTTTCTAACTACAAACACAGTAAATATGTGTTCATGATTTGACAGGTTGATCCGAATTCGACTTTAACACTCATATAGTGCGAGATGATATAACTAGTGCAGGTTTTTATTTTGTACACAACATCGTTTTTGAAATTTCCACTTTTGTTCAAAGTAGTTAAAATTTGACGAGAGCTAGTAACTTCTTTTAACATTGAGATGGATTGAGATGCAAGTTGCAACCCTAAATCTAACTTTTACTTTTTTCTCATGGAAGGGATTAAAAGCAAGATGCAGCAGCTCACTTTAAACTTGTAAGCCTTGTAAATGCTGACTCTAGTTTCTCGAGAAACATTCTTACTTACCACTAAAAAGTGATGGGATGCATTATCAAATAAGGTGATACTCACTACCACTACTAATTAGCACTTTTTGGTGGTGAGTAAAAATACGCTTAATTTCTGATTGTTCCGTATAGGCACCAAGGATTCAAGGAAGACTAGGCTAGATTGGGCTTCTGGTGGGAGGTACCTTTTGCAATCTTTACGTTTCATTTTAGGATGAAAAAAATGGAAATATTCTTACCCGCCAACTTGGACCGACTTTAGCTTGGTAGATTCACTTATGCTGCCATATGTCTTGATCACTATGTACCAATGATGTGAACTAGCAAATGTGCCAGCGCTACGCTGCGGGTTTGATAACGGTATAAATTTGACAACGGTACGCATAGAATGTTATTTTAGCAAGGGCGATGCGTGTCACATCACGGGCACTGTGCACAATAGCAATGGCACTTCACACCAGATAGTTTGAAAGCACAACATTTTGCAGCATTGTTTGACCCAAAAAAAATTACTTTGCAGCATTGAAAAATCATTTTCTAGAGTGTAAAGTACCTAATAATTGGGCATCTGATCTAATGAAGACATTGGTCACGATTGAATATGAATTCATATGTAATCTGCCAAATTTACGTATTAAACATTAACTAATAACCAATTAGAAAAAAGAAAAAAATTTGGGTCTTTCAATCCCCCCAAAGACGGAAGGAGCACATATATACATACATATACATACAGATTACATGTATATAAATTTGCTGGTCAGCCAGTAAATACAAAAATCTTAAAGTTGTGACTTGAGCTTTAGGAGTCTCTATCTCACTTTTCTTTGCTTGCTCTTATCTCTTTACCCATTATATTCATACCAATATTCGTTACTATCAGTAGGGAAGCTTTTTTGTCCATGTAAAATAAAGCTTTTTTTGTGAAGACTTAAATACCCTTTTTATTTTTTTTTCATTATAAGTAGGGAAAACTTGGTTTTTTATGTAAGGGAAAACTTGGTTTTTTATGTAATAGAAATGTAGTATAAGGGTATTTTGGTAAATATTCTAAATTCCAATACTACCCATGCCCACAAAAATTTTTTTGTTGAGATGTTTTTTTTTCTCATAGGAGTGTTTTTGTCCATCTAAAATGAAGCTTTTTTTGTGAAGACTTAAATGCCCTTTTTATTTTTTTTCATTATAAGGAGAAAAAACTTGGTTTTTATGTAATAGAAATGTAGTATAAGGGTATTTTGGTAAAAATTGGTGAACAGTGAAAATCCTATTCTTTTTATATAATAGTATAGATAGATAACACATATACCTTCTCTTGGAAAAAAATAAAAATAAATAACACATATACCTTTTCCTTCCTCGTAGAGATTATTTGAAAGGGAGGGTTGGAATTAAACTATGCATAGTCAAATAGATAACAAAACTATTTCATTATTAAGACATATAAATGAACGGTTAATTGAAAGTGATTCATTACTGAATCAAACAGATGATTTTCAAAAATAATATAGATATGATCTTTTAGCATATAAATTTATTAATTGTATACTCTTAAAAGATGTTTTAAAATTGATTCTAAAATTTTTCAATTCTGCAGCCATGACCGATTCTCCATAAATCCGGTCTCGGCTGAAACCGCTCTAACCTTACAGCATGCGATGCTTTGTTTAAAAAGACAAAATTAGATGTACAAAGTGGCCAGTTTCAATGTCGCTCTCTCTCGGTGGCTGCAACTGTCATGGAGTTAAACAAGACAATGAATAAAGTCATACCACTACTACTCAAAATCAAATACTGATTACGTACCAATGCTTTGGTGGCCTAGCCATGAGCCTTGGACTACAGACAGCATCTGTGATCTGACAGTAAAATTTCGTTCAACTTTTCAGCTTGTGATTCAGTGATCGTACGTAGCAAGTGGTATTGTTGTAAAAATTCGAATGTGTATTTCCCGTGCCACCCTCAATATATATTTTTAAAAAGTTTTTATATGTAATTTGTTGATATATTTTTTTAAAATATATAATTTATACAAGAGAGTATCCCCTCTTTTTTTTTTGTCAAAGATAGAATATTTATAATTTATAATGATATACAACGAGCGTATAGCCCACCCATAATAGGCCCAAATGGTTAACAATGTAACATCGACTTCACTGAAAATATCCTTGATCTCGCCACCACTGTGAGTCGAACCTGAGCCCTCCTCCATCAAATGAAGAGGAAATGCCGCTAGACCAACTGGTCATGTGCCAAGAGAGTACCCCCTCTTATTGGCTAAGTCTTCAAGTTATTAGATACATTTTTGTTCTTTTATCTTGTTATATTTGGAGTCCCCCCTTACTAGATTTTCTAGATCTACTACTGAGTTAGGAGTCGGTAAATGGATTTTGAGAGAGTAAAAATCACTTTGGCACATAACCATATATATATCTGAAGCGTTTTTTTTATAAAATTATTTGATCACTTCTGAACCGAGAACAAACCATTAGTTAAATGCAGAAATTCACTTTAAACGTTTAATATCCACATTTGTAGTATAGTACATATAGGTCTATTTATCATCTCATAAAAAAAAAAAGGTGCAACTCTAGACCTCCCCATGTCAGGGAATCAATGAACTTGGCAATCTTTAATCAGTTTCTTGGTAAATTGGTAAAAAGTGTTAGATTGTGTGTTTAGCTTTGTAAAAAGTGTCAGATTGTGTTTTAACTTCTCTCAAGGTAAAAAGTGTTAGCTTGCGTCTGAACTTCCTCTCAAGGTAAAAAGTGTTAACGAGATCGCAAGTTTTGCACTTTTGTTGGTGTGGTCAAAAAGTGTCATGGTAAACTTCCGTACTAGGAGAACTAGTATATTGCTTGAGTTTGAATCAATGGACGATGCCAATCGGCAGGTATACATTACATATGTGTATGTTACGTATTACGTATTTATAAGTATAAGCTTGTCAGCAAAGTATTGCCAATTGGTATGAAAACTGAAAAGCAATCATCATCTCAACTTCTTTTATACAATTTGAAATCGGATGAATTTCGAAAATGGTGTCTCACCGACTTTTACAAGTTGTGGGAGCAAATGTTTGTCTGAATTCCACACCGGCCGCAACCACCAACCGCCACCGCCAGACAAGAATACGGACCAAGGAATATTATGTTTATTGCTACTTGCCTACTGGTCGTTGTTGTCACTTTTGACGGTGGTCCAAATAGGATTCTATCTTGACCTGAAAACACATGTACGACGTATTGTTTGGGAATTGTATGCCCATGAATCATATACATCTCTACTTAATTTGTATGAGAAATAATGATAAATGAAATTTTTTTTTCCCCCAATTAACAAAGGGAAATTACACCCCAAATTCCCTTTTGATTAAGGGAGACCTAATTTTGATTTTTAAATAGAAAAATATTATTTTAATCTTGTCTACAATTACCAATAAGGACAAAATATTTTTATAATTTGAGTACATTCCATCACAATTCTAAACTCTAAGGGCCCGTTTCGTTCACGAGAAAATAATTGATGGGAATGAGAATAAGATTTATTAGAATATGATTACTGAAAATAAAGGGGGGAATGAAAAAAAAAAAAGAAATTTATTATTTTGTTTGGTTATTTTGGGTTAGAATGAGAAAATGGATGAGAATGTGTATTAGAATTAGAAATAAATATATTAGTTTTACCGTTATATCCTTACTTTTTTTTTAATATGAATAATTTGTTAGGGCAAACTAGTAATGTTACACCCCATCCAAGAAAATGGGCCCGGGATGTACGGCCATCACCCGAAGGGTGACGAAGCCTACACCAGCACACACAGACTATAAAACCACGAAAATAAAATCACAAACAGATGCAACTGAGCCCATACAAACACACAACATATCTACAACAACATCAGAGCATTTAAGGAAAAAGAATAAAACAGCGGAACTACTGACAACCTGAAACTGAACCGGAGATATCCCTACACTCTCGGGACGGATGCAGAGCCATCGAACTGCCTCTCCTCGCGTCTCTGGTCAACTCAGCTACTAATCCCTGAGTGGGGCGCAAAACCAAAGGGTGAGTGGATGGAAAAATAATTTTTCTTTCAAAACAGTTCTGAAAACATACAATATAACCCCATTGCTGTAAAAACATATACTGCACTGAAATACTGAAAATACGATAACATCCTCTGGTTGACGCCAGTCAAGTGCACGCAGTATATCACACCCAGTGCCCTGGGAACACGCAGGGCACTGCTGTGTACAGCTGAATATATAAACCCCGTGTACTCTCCCTCATATTGTCACCCCCAGTCCTTGGAATAGCACAGGGACCGCTACCACCGGAAAACAAGGCTAGCAAATGGGGTCTTCGGTGCAGGCAACGATGTGAGAGCTGTGTCCTACGGCCGTAATCCGAGTACTAAAAGTGTACGTGTGATTCTAGGTGCACTAGGATAAGAAAGGCTACTGAAAACTGATATACAACTCCAAATAACTATATAAATAAACCGTATGTTGAACTTGCATAAAAACCAACAATTAAAAAAAAAAAAAAAAAAACAAAACCCATCCACTCATAGTGATTCCAAGCTATCGAACTCGTCCGTCTGCAATGCTGCACTATGGCGTCCCATCGATGCTCGGATACCTACAAAGTCTTCCACAATTCAACCATCAGGAATCCATCAATCAACACCACCTTCAAAACCCTAATTCTCATATTTTACTCAATCTGGGTTTAACCGTATCTCGGATGACAAAGCGGAGCTCGCCATTAGATCCGGAACAAGATTTCCACTCGAAAAAGTGGCCGGTCGTCTACGGCCAACACCGGTCAACAACTGCCACGTCAGCACCAGCGTGTTGACGTGGCTCTGACAAGGTGCTGATGTGGTGCCCATGTGGCAGCCACGCATCGCTGACGCATCACCTACGTGTCACCACACCGTCGCTGACGTCATCGCCTCCGCACCATCGCTCTCTGCACATCATATGCCATGTGGAGAACAATGAGGGAGTGAAGAACGCGGATGAGATCGTGGTCGTTGAAACTGAGGGGGATGGAGGAGGCTATAAATAAATAAATAAATAATTAAACAAGAACAAAACACACATCACTATCAACTTCTGATTAACTAAAATTCATAAAGATTCAAACTTTCCCACATTTTCTCTACAACCAAACGCACAATCCCTTCAAAATTAGCAACCATCTTGCCTCCAAATCAAAATTCAACAAAAACCCACATACAAACCCTTCAAAACTAACTCGAAAACACTAAAAATTGAACAATGCCGCACCTTATGGCAGCCACTGTTTTCCTCAACAGAAAAGTACAACAAGGCACCGCAGGTTTGTTTTCACCAGCCATTGCAAAGTCATACAAGTCCACAACATCCCTAATCATTTTCCTCTTACAAAATCGCCCCAGAACCTTATAAAACGTCTCCAACTCCAACTCATACCCATTGCTTCTCATTTCTTCAACAACTTTCCAAAACCTATCTATGCAATCCTCCCTTCCCAACACCTTTGCCATAGCATTATAAGTCTGCTGATCATGCTTCAACAACCCACTCTCCTCCACCCATAGAAAGAATATCAGTGATTTTGCTGTGTCTGTAGCAAGATTTTCCAACACCGTCTTAACAATATCACTAGAAAATGCAACATTCAAATCCCGTATCTTCTTTTCGACATCGTCACTCCACACCTCATGTTTAACAATCCTACACATCCTTGTACAAAGCTTATCCGTCGAATAATCCGTCGACCCGGATGCAAACACGCTTCTCAATTTCTCAACATCACCATCCAACCCATCCTTCTCAAACTTCTCCAAAGCTTTATTATGAGCCCATTTCGACACCCCATACCCTTTCTTCTTCATCACATCAACCACAAAACTCATTGACCAACCCATTAGCCCCTAAAATCCTCAGCATCAAATTATACGATTTCGAGCTCAATTTCTCACCGTCGATGAGCTTATCTCCGGCGAGGCGGCCCATCCGCTTGGAGTCGAACTCCTGGAACAATCGCCCGACCGACTCGAAGGCGAGAGCTTCGAACCGGCGTCGGATCCGTCGAGCATGTTGGCACCGATGCAGGCCCACCAGCTGGAGACCTTGTCGAGAAGGCTGACGTTGTGCTCGTAGAGGGTGACGAGGTCGTCGCAGGTGAGGACGCAGCTGAGGGCTTCGGTGATGGAGAATTGGAGGTTGTCGGATGGAGAGCCGAAGGAGGTGTTGAATTCTTTTTGGGCGTGGTGGCGAGCAGATTGGCTGAATTGGGAAGACGGAAGGAATGGTCAGGGGTACAAACCCCGTTAGTTTAATTAGATTTGGAACACCCAATAGAATTTTGACAACTAGATAAAATAGACTATTTGGATATTACTAAAGTTTGTTGGATTTTTTACATATTAACACTCTAATGTAAGACTTTTTAGATATTCTTTCTTATACATAATATATACATAAATATCACATAGTGTATAAAATAAAATTTTGGGGACCTCTCCTGAGTAGGGCCCCAAGACGACCGTCTCACCGGACTGCCTTCAGTGCCGGCTCTGTAAGCAGGTCACGATTTTGATATGGATTATGGCTCGTCACTTAGCACGCTATAGTATGTACTAACTAGGAGAATGAAAATATTGGGAGTCATTCCCACTTCGAGTGATTCATGTGTTTACTAAAATTTGAGAATCAAATATATGGTGGGATTTACAATAAAATCAGCGATCACATTCCTGATTTTCAAAGAATGAGACCCCCTTGGGTTGAGGTGGTATTGAGATTTCTGAATATTGACTCCACCATAAATGAAAATTAGGTGCATCAAGTATCTCTACAAATTTAATGTTGAAAAAAGCTGAAATTTGGTATTGAAAGTATATTAGTAATGCAATTGATTTCCACTATAATTTCAAAAAAATTAGCAAACAATTTAGTAACAATCAACTTAATTTTCACTCTGATTTTGGATAATTAGTAAACGATTTAATGAGAGTGCTTCTCTCCGATTCATACTTGTTTCGATTTCTGCTCACTCTGACTCATACTCACTCCAATTTCATGTTAGTAAGCATGTCATTATTTAAACAAATCAACATGATAGAATGATCAATTTTGTGTTATACAAGACCTTTGTGGTTCAATATGAGAAAATTGAAATAGATGGCCGATTTGAAAGCCACCCTCGACCCCTAGGGAGTTTAATGTAGCCCCAAACATTAATTACTAGCAAGTACATAAGTAATCAAGGACAATTGAATTTGCATACCAAAATAGGGCAGGAATATGATTGCCTTATCCGGGAATTGATATTACAAGTTGCCTGTACATGCCTAAAGAGTATCATCATTACACGTGTCGACAACGCTTTGGCTCGAGAATATATATATATAATTTTTTTTTGTGAATGTCACGCCCGGAATATCAAGGGGGTGTGGTTTGTCCATTAATCATGACGCAGGGTGTGCTGGTCCACTTAACTTTGTTCTTGTTTCTTATGTACACATGTGCATTGGTTTAAATTGGGAAAGAAAGTGCATACCATCACCATAACCAATCTTTCTGAATTGGGGGAAAATGACAAATCAAAAGTCGCAAACCATCACAGTATTGCAAATAAAGAAAGGTGATATCTAAGCAAAATTGATAATGAGGTTTGAACCCCTTTGATCAAGGCTTTTTAAACATGTCATCCCTTTAACGCTCTCCAATTTAGCACATGAAATTAAACAAGTGAATTGATCATGTTCTCATGTCATCTGTCTTGGTTGTTACTTAGTGGGTTAGGGTAAAGAAATCTTGCAGTCAAAGTAATTGACTTGAAAGCGTTTTAATTAATTTCAAATGCACGGCACCAGTGAAGTGGTTACCATAAGGTTGCCTAGCATCTTAGATGTAATAATGGAGTATGACAAGTTTCGTGTATGGAGGAATGATATCCGTTAGTTATGTGATAAAAGAGATAAAACATAGTTGTATATGACTCTTGATATTGAAATTTATCTTTATTAAAACGACTTTTATACTTGTTATTTACATTCTCTTTCGGATTTTCAACATGAGCAATCTCCGTGATTTTTTTTCCATAAATCACTTGAAAATCATCATGAATCTGATGTTCTGATAATCGACCCAGAATGCCCTTAGTCGTATGCATTACAAACCCAATATTTTACTAATCACTTACACACTTATGAACGAGTGCACGAAGTCAAGAGAAGTGCCAAATTTTGATTTTTCTAGCGCACAAACACATATTATGTACAAGTAATTGCAAATGGCCAACTACATATTGTATTCGACCATTCAAAGCCAAACTTGCAATTAAAATGAGCGTTATAATTTCAAGTTGTACACATTGAATTCCTGTTTGCATTGTAACTGGAGCCATAGACTTTCTCTATGCAGTGGGGCAGCCAGAAACAAGTAGCACGTTGAAGTTCCCTACTAATCAAATTGATACAAAAAAGGAAAGAGAAAAAAAATCAAAAGGCATCCCCCATTGCCCAAAACAAGACCATCAAACAAGTCGCTTTCAATCCACTCGGTCGGGATTAGGAAGCCCCTCAAAGACTCCCCATCACTTTGAAGAAAAGTAAGACTTGCAAGGCGGTGCTGGAAGGAGCTGATTCATCCAAATCCAACCGAGACGCGCCTCATCCGAATGTTACCCGGTAAATATAGATATACCATTTACATCCATGGGAGTTATTCTTATTTCTGATTATAATAACACCGAAAATTTTGTTTTTATGACAAAATCAATTGTTATTGTTAAATATTCTAAAGAAAATATTTTTATTAACGGACAACATCTGAATCTGAGGGAATCGAGATCGAGGATATTATCTTTCATATTTTGCATTTAACTTGTCAAATTTATGATGTAAGATTTACTTTTATACTAAAAGTTGCAAATATGGCAGCTCATGCTATTGCTACATATACATTTATGGGAGGAATGTCCTCAAATTCATGTAGTCACCTTTAAGAAAATTTCCTTGATAGTTTGGAAAAAAAAAAAAATATATTTTTGATGTAAGATTTACTTTTGTACTAAAACTTACTAATATAGCAGCTTGCTATATATGCATTCTAGTGAGGGGATTCCTTCTTATGGGAGATATATCCTCATTGGCTTTCTAAGAGCATTTTCACCCATAGGGGCGGGTGCAAGGGTGCAACCATAAATGCGGGTACTATTTATGCGGGCCCCACTCGAATTGTCCCTGCCTTTCATTTTTCGTTCCACCCAACAAAGGCAGGGGTAAGGAGCGATCACTATTCCCAAAAAATAAAAAATTAGATAAATATTTTAAAAATCTCCACCGACAGATATGTTCAGATGTTTTATCAAAAATTCTTACCCGCCGTAAATATCAAGAAAATTTTCACAACATTTCGATCAAAATTTCATCACTATTCACACAAAAATATCGACCGATATGATTTTGAACCATTATTATTTGTAGCACATATCGATCTAATTGGGTATATAACAAAAATTCAGAATTTTTTCACATTTTTTTCACCCACAACTTTTATTTGAAAATAGAACAGCAAAATATTACATAATTTTTTTAAAGTTTTTCACATTTTTAAAAATTATTTTCATAATTTTCGGATTTGTTTTTACAATTCTTGTAAAAAAACTGGGCCGTTGGATGTCTTCATCATGGGCCCAAAACACGCCACTTATCAAAAGCATCAGATGGAGAATGAAGCCGCCCGCACGCGCCAGCTTTCCCAGCCCAGCACGCGCACGACGCGCCCTCCCCGCCTTCAACCCCAGCCTAGCACGCGACTCGCCTTTCAGCCCCGCCTGCTACAGTGAAGAGGCGAGAAACCGCCTCTTGCCCCACCTCTTGTCAATAGTACCACCCCACCCCTCACTGGTGGAAACATCTTTTTGGCTGGGAGGGGCGATACATCAACAAATCGCCCCTCTGCCCCTGCTTTTCTGCCGAACGGTGGAAACGCTCTAATGTATTAGCAAGCGACGTAAATTGGGTATTAGCCAATTTGCCCCCTCAACTTGGGCCTTAGTTTTGATTTGCCCCCTTAACTTGTATTTTGGAAAATTAACCCCCTTAACTTGCATTTTTGGCCAATTTCCCCCCTTGCAGTCAAAATTAACATATTCTCATCCAATTTTCCGTTAAATACACTCACGTGACTTCCACGTGAAGAGCTTTTTTCGTCATTTACCATTATCGAGACATTTATGTGCTATCGATTGGGCTGGAGTTCGTTGACAACATTGATGGCGTTGACGGTCTTAAGAAGAAGATGACGAAGAAGAAGAGTAAGAAACACGACAAGATGCCTATCACGTATAGGTTATGTAACTCAATTTGATGGAATTAGGTTAATTTTGGACGGAAAAGGGGGAAATTGGCCAAAAATATAAATTAAGGGGGTTAATTTTCCAAAGTGCAAGTTGATGGGGCAAATCAAAAGTAAGGTACAAGTTAAGAGGGTAAATTGGCTAATTCCCCCGATGTAAATTCATGTAGTCACCTTTAATAAATTTTTCTTGATAGTTTGGAAAAAAAAAAAAAAAAAAAAGAAATAGAGTATTGATGTGTATTTGTAAAATCTTTAATTTTCCTCGATGACTGCTGCACACCCTTTCACCATCCATGTATGTTGTGTGGGCCCCACTTTAAGCCAGCGGCGCCATTAGTCTTTACTTGGTTTCCAAGCTCACCCACCTCCATCATCCTCAATCCTCATCTCCCTCCCTTCCCCACAACCCCACCCCCACTTTTATTATAAACAAATCCACAAAACACACAACTTCTTCTCTCCTCTTCTTCAGCTCTCTCCTCCTCCTCCCCCCATCAACCTCATCAAAACCACCCCAAATTCCTCCTCCAATTCCCTCCATTTTTTATTCATTTTTCCTCCACGAACCCACCAATCAAAAACCCACAAAACCCCTGCAAAAGAAATTGATAAACAAAGATGAAAGGTGAATATGTGGACAACAAAAATGAAGCCCACAACAGGTTCTCCAAACTCCACCACCAAAACCAAACCCCCCACCACCTCCTCCACCATCACCATCACCACCACCCATTTCCGCCCCCATTCCAAGTAATCACCCACCGGGAATGCCAACAACAGACCTCCGAGGAAGAGGACACCAGCCGCACCAGCAGCGGCGCCACCGCCGCCGTCACCACCACCACCAACCCATCAGCCCACAATCCCCAGCAACCCTCCACCACCGACCCAAACTCCAATCCCTCCGGCGACGGCGCCACCATCGAGGTTATCCGCCGCCCCCGCGGCCGCCCACCCGGCTCCAAAAACAAGCCCAAACCACCCGTCATCATTACCCGAGACTCCGAACCGCCCATGAGTCCTTACATACTCGAAGTCCCCGTCGGAAACGACGTCGTCGAGGCGGTCTCCCGATTCTGCTGTCGCAAAAACATCGGCCTGTGCGTTCTCACCGGTTCCGGAACCGTCGCTAACGTCACTCTACGCCAGCCATCAACAACCCCCGGCGCCACCGTTACTTTTCACGGCCGTTTCGACATCCTCTCGATCTCGGCCACTTTCCTCCCGCAACCGTCGCTGTCCTGCCCCGTTTCCATCCCGAGCGGCTTCACCATCTCTCTAGCGGGCCCACAGGGACAGATCGTCGGCGGCCTCGTCGCCGGAGCTCTTATCGCCGCCAGCACGGTTTACATCATCGCGGCCTCGTTTAGCAACCCGTCTTATCAGCGTCTGCCCTTGGAAGACGAGTCAGTGAGAAATTCCGTTTCCGGTGAGGTCCAGTCGCCGCCTCCGTCGGGCGGTGCTGAGAGTGGAGGGCACGTGCCGCCGTCGTCGCAGTCCATGTACAGCTGTCATGTGCCGACAGATGTGATATGGGCTCCGACCGCAAGGCAACCACCGCCTCTACCGCCTTACTGAAAAAGAATTAATTTTCTGTTTTGATTTTGTGGGTTTCTATTTTTTGTTTCCTTTTAATTGTTAATTAAATTAGTGCCTACTGTGAATTTAGAATTTAGTAGCTGTTTCCATTATTTAATCGTGTTTTTTGGGTTGTCGAAAATCTTATGTTAATTAATTTAGATGTAATTCGTTTTAGTATTATTGTCACTTTGATATCTTAGGCGGAACCCGGTGGAGGGAATTCAAATTTGCAACCTCTTTCAGCATTTTCGAATTACAATCTAGAACTGTTTTTTGGTTATCGCATTTTAGGTGGTGTTATTTGCGTATGCATTGTCGAAAGATTAGGCTGTAGCTTTGTATACTAATGTAGATGTTGAAGAATGTTGTTTACTGAAATTGGGTTTTCAGCAAATTTGAATTTTGGCGTGCAGTTACACCAGCACTGGGGTTTTCAGTGCAGAAATTAATGAATGTGGTCAGTTTTTTTTTCTGATGAGAGACTGTGAAACGATAACGCGATAGGTCATTGGATCTATGTGACTCTCTGCCTGAGCTTTCAGCTCATGCTGCAGTGTTTGTTGTGCCTGTCTTTAATGGGGTTTGGGCTGCTTCTTGGCTCTTGGCTCTTGGCTCTTGGCTCTTTGGTGGTTCTGACAGCTGAAATGAAAGCCAAAGCTGCTCTTCTTTTCTGCGTTTTGTTTGTGGTTGGCTTTTAATTGGATATTTTGGACACTAGGGCATTGGTTTGGGTTTTAGACTTGTTCCGAAGTTTGTAACACCAAAATCAAGGGACAAGTCAGAGTATTGAAAGGAACGGTGTAATTTTAGAAATATACGGTATAGTAATAGTAAATAGGGATGGTATATTTTTTTGGAAATATACATCAATATTGTTATGTGTTTTTAAAAAAAATACCGATTTCATGTATAGCGTAGTCACCTTGTGCATGGTGTATGTAGTGATTCGTATTCTTACGTTATCAATAGAGTGGTTAATATGGTATAATCAATTTATATATAGGTCATGTATTTAGGATGAGATATTTCTGAGTCGAATTTGGGGTCATTAATTTTAATACTATAAGCTAAAATGGTACACGACCATATATAGTGGAGTGGTTATAGTATGCCGGTTTTTGTAGTAGTGCGGTCAAACTGTATTATAACGCTTCACGTGTTATAATTAATCGAGTTGGGTAATTACTTTGGAGGGATTCTGATTTGTGAAGCTGCTGAGGGATTGCTTAGCTGGTCTCTGCGGTGGTGCAGCAGAGAAGCAGAAGCCGAAGCAGAAGCACAAGTACTGGGCGAAGATATCGTGTGATTCGGTGTGAAAAGGAAGGAAGTGCTTTTGTTTTTGCTTGAGCTTCTGGATTTGGATAAAAGTGGATGACAGTGGAGAAAGAAGAAACGTGGCTGTGGCTGGGGTTTCTGTGCGCTTCCAGTAGTCGGTTGCTTTTATCCAATAGCTTCTCCGATGCCTTCTCTGCTCCAATCACAATTCTCAACACACCACCCTTTACCTTTTGATTTTTGATTTTTCATTTTTGATTTTTGTTTTGTGCAAAATCTGATCTCAATTAAATCTGTACTTACTCTTAGATTTGTCACAATCTACAAGCTCGTTGCTTTCTTTCTTTGATGGGAAAAAAGCAAACACAATGAGAGCCAAAGGTGGCTCTTCCCGAGCCTCATGTTTATTTTTCCATGCTCTTTTTTGGTTTTTGGATTCTTTGAGAGGAGAAAGGAAAGGGTATAAAGCAAACACTTTGCATGAAGCGACTGGCGAGTAGGCTTGCCTTACAGAAATAGCCCATCATCTCATGTCGTTTACACGGTGGAAAATTCAATTGGGATCAACGAATTAGAGTTGTTATGTGCAATGTGTAATCAAAGTTGTTATGAAATCAAATAAAATCCACTGAAAAATCTCATAAGTTAACAGTTCATTAATCTTTTCCATCAAACGCGCCTCTCTAGAAGCTCCAATTGCTTAAGTAGTGGTATTAGGTAGTAACATCTCGTTCAACTTAACTTTAACCACCCGCATGGAAGTGATTTCCACAAGAGCAATCAAATGTTCCTCTAATGTTTTGTCTCAACCCAAATTTTCAATGTGATTTGCTTTTCCTTTTGCCTTTTGATTTTCCATGTCGGATGATGATCCTGATCTGCATCGACAATTCATAAGATTGCTTGATGGCGCCCCAATTCTTGACTATTCTTCTTGTTGCATTAGCTTGAAATCCTATATGCATGCATATGATCTTGTTTGTATTTTGTTTAGTTCTTAATGATTCTACAAGTTGTTTGCCACTGAGAATTTTCGGTTTAGTTGTCTTTAGTGTTGTGGCTTTTTGTGTCTACTAATGAAGCAGTGAAGGCGATATAACTTCCAAATCTTAAACATTAACGTATATCTGTAACTCTGTGAGTGGATGGTACTAGAGTGGTGAAAATTAGGGTTAGGTGTGGGTAGTTTGATGTGATTTTAGAATAAAATTTAAATTACATAATTCTATGCGGACTATAATTTCAAATTAAAATTAAACCACTCAATTGCATCTACAAGGAGTGTGGTTTATTACAATTAATGGTTTGGTGCAGTTAAGTTTGTCTGTGTAGACATTCTAAAATTAATATATATAACAAATAGTTTAAAATTTTCAAAATTCATCACAAAATTATTATTTTGAAAAGAAAATCTAAAACTAAGTAGAGTCAGGTTTTGATTACTTCACAAGATATATAATAACATAATAATAACTAATGAAAATTTGAAATATATTTATTTTATATTTAACATAAATTATTTTTTTAAATTGTACGTGTGGTGAACTGCAGTTAAAAATATTTGGTGGTCGATGGGTCGCCATTTTTAAGAGAATTAAAGTGGGACATCCAAACTAAAGTTGATATTATTATAAATATTATAAAAATGCATTTTGAAGTTCACTACAAGTTGAATTATCTAATTTGAACAAAAAAAGGGTTCACTACAAGTTACGTGTCCCCTTTCTAACATGAGCAGCAGCAAAAATGGACAAAGACTCAAAGTGAAAGTATAAATTGTTCTTTAATTTGTAACACGAATAAAATACAAATCGAATAGAATAGAAGCAAGTCCATATTCCACCGAACATTATAATGCACGTGCGTTTTGTAGTCAACAACTTTCTTAATTCATTGAAGAAAATTAAAAAAGTAACGTAATTTTTTAATGCCAATAACAAACACATTTCAATTGAACACGTTCAAATTTTAGGTGAAAAAACCAATCAATTTTGGTGTTTTTGAAATAGAAAAGCGTGACATTTCCTTAAATTCCCGAATTCTAAAGCCGAAACCTTCAATTTGGTTGGTATCAAAATATTGGCCAACGACAAGATGGTGCAATTTTTCTTCCCCTTTCGAGGGCTTAGATTTCAGACCATTTTTGCCTTGCTAGAGAGAGTACTGGAGCCAAGGTTACTGTATCATTACTGTAGCAAGGCAAAAATTTTGGTGGGTCCTAAAGCTCTAAAACTGAAGAAAGACTGAAAATGGTGAGTTGCCGTGAAAAGATGAAGACATGCATAAGATGAGAGACAGCAATCTTTTTCAGCCGAAAAGAAGATCAAGAAGGTGTGCGTGTTATAACTGTTTGCTGCTTTTTCGGACACTTCCGAAACTCAAGGGATTCTGCTGCGGCGTCTGCGGCGGTCTCACTTTTCTCATGGACTTGAGTTTCCGTCGGCAAAGCTAAAACATTGTATGTAGGCGTGCTTGATGCTTTGCCATCTAATTTGGATGCATCATATTTTTTTTTTACATTAGAATTAACAATTATACGAGCTAGTGACTTGCACAAGGATTCAGTTCGAAGCCATTTGCGAATTCAAATCACAGTGTTATAATTCTCATCTTAGCTGTAAGATTAATTTCGAGATTACAATTGTTTTGGCTTCAGATTGAAATTTAAAGTTTGCAATGGGAGTTCCATACATTTTGAAAAGTATGAGATGGCTTGGTAAAAGTTTTTTTTTTTTTTTGTCTTTTCATAAGTCTAATTTACAACTCAACAATAGATCCTCTATATTACTTTATTCATACATTTCTCGTATTTGGACTAATGTTCATCATCTTTTTTAATCTAACTATTTAAAACATGACAACAAGTCACCCTTAAATTTTTATTTTTTTTTGTTATTAACTTATTTCTCTTTTACACTAACATTAACTTGACGTCAGTTTCAAACAAACTTCACCCCTTTTCCTTTTAGCGGTGTCTCCTGTGCCCTACTCTTTTATTTTCTTTCAAGGGATTTGGGTGAATTCACTGCCAAGAAATTTGGGTGAATAGTCGAATGGAGTGGCATATACTCTAGAAACTCAGAAATTTTTGTCTCTTGTGCTTGTTCAAGGGCTTACTGAAATTGCCAAGACGTAGGTTCAATGTTTCAAGCTAGATTATCTACTAATGTGCACTGCAGTTCCTCTAATAATCGAAAAGAATGTAAATTTGATTATGTGTTTCTTAACAATATGGTAAATTACAAAGACATTTTTTTGCCAAGAGATTGCCGTTGTTGAATGATGATGTTGGAATTGCAATAAAAGACATTGATTTACGTTGTTGGATTACATGGTTATGGGCTTATGTGTTTTTTGTAATATACGGCTCGTTTAGTCATGATTACATGGCGAGACACCAAGAAAGGCGATCAATGCACACAAGAGATTAGACCATAGCACGCAAGCAAAGAAAATGACGTTAGAATAACTCAAGATAATAACTCTGTTTTTTTTTTTGTCAAAGATAGAATGTTTACACTTTACAACGATATATAATGAGTGCATAGCCTACTCATAACAGGCCCTAATGACCCACAATGTAATATCGACCTCACTGAAAATATCCTCGATCTCACCATCATTGTGAGTCAAACTTGAGACTTTCACAACTGAATGATTGACATCACTGAAAATATATCTTTTTTTCGCCACCACTGTGAGTTGAACCTGAGGCCTCTTCCACCAAAGTGGAGAGGAAATGCCTCTAAACCAACCTGGTCATGTGCATAATAACTCTGTTTGAGAGTGACGACAAATTACGATATAGTAGAGAAATAGGTGAAAAAGTAATAAAATAAAGTTAGACTAAATAAATGATGACTTTATCATGTTTTATACAATTAGATTAGAAAGATGATATAAATTAAGGGAGGTTAAATACAACGCATAGAATTAATATGATTCTTCATTCTCGCTCTCATACCTGCCCATACCGTTAACCAAACGACACATAATACAAATTGGTTTTTAATGTGAAGATGAAAGAACGGGCCAACTGTCCACATAAGAATGGAATGGGCCCATTAGGCATGGGGTTCTGCTGCAACTTGCCCTAGGGTCAAAGGCAGGAGAACATCATCATTGAACAGAGTACACGTGTGCGGTGCTTATTGTGCTTTTGGTCTCATCGTTGAAGTTGAAACATGGAGATAAAGTTTGAGTGGGCCCAAAAATGGGCCAGTTCTTGTACTTCGGATTAGACCTTGTTTTGTTTGTCTTCCCTCAAAGTTCAATACTCCGCCAACACAATTATTCTTCAGTTCCGCACTGCTCTAGCATCAGACCCTCTTGCAAGGGCAAAATGAAAAAATAAAATAAAAATAATAAAAAGTTACGGTATCAAGATAAAATTTTTGAAGGATTCAAAATCAGTTCGGAACCAAGAAAGACTGCCGCCAACATGCTTCTCCTTTCCTAGTCTGGTTTGATACTGTTCCCTGTGCCTCAAGTGTAGTTTGACTTTTTTGCCATTCGGTCAACAATGCAAATTATGCAATGCATTTATACCACTGACTTTTACTAAAACCTCGACAGGCCTTTCTATATTTGGATGGGCATCATTCTTGACTCAGTTACGCATTTGTCTCTTTTCGAATTAATTTGCAACCACCAATCACCACAGCATTCGAACAAAGCTTTTATTCTTCCAATTTTACAATATTATACTGTGATTAGAATTGTTTGATTATTTAATTAACCGAAGCATATAGACGATTTGTTTGATCATATAATTGTACGTTCAAATATTTTATGCAGTTAAATAACTAAATAATCTCCTATTTAATTAATTTTTTGAGAAAATAATCTCCGTTCAATTGTCATGGACAATCAAATTCATCCAACATCACATAATTGTTGCGGTGACCGATTCAAGGTGGTTAGGTGAACACACTTGTTCCCTTTCAGGATGTAATCAACAACCACCACCAAGCGACCGCAAATTTTTGGGGAAAATGGCACAAATAGAAATAGGGATCGTGGTGCTCATACACTCCATGTTTGGACTAGGATCCACTACCTTTGTTCTTGTTCATACACTCCACCATGTTTGTAATCTACCAGAAAATGTACTGTCATTATCAGACTCGGGCAATTCCTTTGAATGTGGTAATAACATGCATATTGGCAAAAAGGCCATGGCCGATTTCTTTAAATAAAAACCAGCTAACGGGTACATTACATACAGAGCCCTCTCTCAATCTCCTTATTTACCGCTTTCCATCAGAATATACGGTATCATCAAGTGTTTACCGTCCTTTCCTTAGTTAATTTTCTAAATTGTACATCCCTTAAAGAGTCGGGTCCTAATCTCTCCGAGTCAGTTTCTCTATTTCTACTACTAGTGCTACTACTACTGCTAGTTAACTTTCTACTTTGTTTAGTGATGTCAGAACGCAAAAACGGAACAGTCACTGTGGCATCTCCTGGCTTGCTACTCCCGTTGGTTTGCGGGGAACCTGAAGCATACCGGTTCGAATCAGAAAGGGGTGAATGCTTCGTACTCAAGGGCGAGGAAGAGGATGAGGAAGAAGCGTCAGAATCCGAATATCTCCAAGCACTATGCCAACTACGTCCTGAGTCACCAAATATGTAATCGGACAAGTCATCGGTGCTGGTAGAATCACGAGTGCTATCAGTACTACAAGAACCTTCGTCAGAGTTGTTGCTAATCAGAGAAGAATTGTCACTGGATGAGTCCTCTTCTAAAATCCTTTGCAGATGACAATTAGTCATATCGTTTGGAGGATTTGACCTGGGTATGGACTGGGCAGCTTTCGAATGTGCGGAGACAGATTTTGGTTTCAAACTGGCAGCCTTTCCACCGATCCAGGAAGGAATAGCTCTGTTCTTGGGATCAGGAGACATAAATCTGCTCCTTATCAATCTTGGGGCCCTTGGCAAGCACCTGCAAGGTCAGTCAGTCAATCCGAAACAATAAGATCAGAAAAAATTATAAACCATAAAAGAGAAGGCGTGGAATGAAACCAAACAGTAGGGCTCCAGGGATTTATCACCTTGAATAAAGAAGCATGTATGCCCCTTTCGTCAGGACATTTTCAAGTGCCACAGCTGTTACCTGCCCAATTATAGCAACAAATAATTGGTTTAAACCACTGGAATACAAAATTACTACAATGTTCTGGTTCTATATGAAATAAATGAACAAGCAAACCAATGTAGACTGAAACATAAGAAATGGTAGGGATGCCAGCAAAATATGATCAATTACTGCTGAATCTAAGACACGAATGGAGTCTTCATGATTGTTCACCTCGAGCCAATCCCTACAGGGCTTCCCTAATACTCCTATCCTCCCATTTAGAAAGAAAACAAATTGTCACCACTACTAAGCACTTACAATGCAATCACATATCATCATACACTAACATTTCTTCCTGCTAATTCAAATAAAGCTGGAACTTCCTACAACTGAACATAGGAACTTCCCCTACATAGGATTGACAAGCACAAGCAATCATGGAAATCAGTACAGGAAAGCTAATGGATCTAGGACAGCAAGACCTATATAAGCAACTCAGGCAACCCTGTGACTTGCAGTAGATAGCCAAAACTAAAAATTAAATAAGAAAAAAAGAAAGAGCCTAGCACCTCAAATTAAATATACCAAGTCTTGAAAGAATATACCGTGCTGTCATCAATCTTGAACCACTTGTTCTGCAAATTCCTAACATAGCACACATAGTGACCAGAAAATGCTGCATTCATGATATCCAAGTGAACAACCACCCCATAAAGCCTGTATACAGGTGATTTATCACTTGTGCCACTCATAAAAGGTGCCAAGTCCAGGATCTCAGGAAATCGAATGGGCTTATTGATCTTCCCAAATTTGCCAGACTGTTTAGAGGAAAATAAACATCCAGTTAAAGAAAAAAAAATCTACGAAGCACCCAGACTAAAAACTCATTCTTGATTACATGAATTACCTGAAAACGTTTCAGTGCAATTGTCAGGATATTGGGAGCTTCCAGTATTGTCAACTTCTTTTTGGCCTTCTCATAAGATTTGCATCTGATGGAGACAACAAAGTTAATGCATCTTGAAACCAACAGTTCCACAAAAACAGAAACATTCATGCAGTTTTCTTTAATTAATTATCTTTCGTCCTTTATACTTGAGGCGGACCACTGAGCAACCATCTAAATGTATAGATTGCAAAATGGGGAAAAAGGGAAACCAAAAAACTGTAGGTTTAACAAATACGTCCAATGGTAATTTATACCGGATGCAAACCAACAGAGAAATTCTATTGTGCTTCAATATTAGTGCTTGCTACATTATGTCCTAACCCTTCCTAATCACATCTTTGTTGTGACCCATTCCAAATTTCATTCCAATCAAATGATCCGTAGCCTCCAATTTATAACAAGCCCATTTTTTCTGTAATTTTTTTCACTGTAGAAGCCAGTTTCATAAATTATTTCACAGAGAAACAGTCTAGCAGGATTCAATGTTTATTTATAAAACAACAGCTAGAATTGAAATGTAAAAGAGCATTAGTGCCCATAATCTCATCAAAATGCTAAATAGCTATTGTATGTAATGCAGTGCCAAAGAGGTTTACCGCTTATAACCTAATAAAAGTAGGAAGTTTCAGCAAACTAAGCACATAGCTAGCAAAAGCATTATCAGATGGTAGAAAAAAATGGTGATTTTTCCCTCATACGTAACAAGAATAAATATATGCTCCCAATAGGTTGGTGATATGACAAAAACTAACCTACTACATTGGTATTTGTTCTCCCCATCCAAGGTCTCAGTACCAGTGAATCGCCGAAGAGCCTCTTCTAGGCTTCCTATATCACCCTCAATTTCAACAGTAAGATCCATCATTCTTTCCTGCCGCTCAGACTTGACTTGGCATTTTGTGCATTTTATCTGCAGTCCACAAATGAAATTTATATTCTATTCTAAACCAATCATTAACAGCAAGATGTAAACAATCAAACAGCACCAAAATTCAGACAAGAAAATAGAACTTCCATTTGATGTGTATTAATTATGAAACAATGAAAACCCCTGGTACCCAATTTACTGCAGTCCATAAATCAAGCATTTTTTTTATAATTATGATACTATTAGATCCCCGGTATCCCATTTACAGTACATACCTTTGATCGAAGGTAGCCTCCAAATGTAAGTCCTATTAAAGTTGTTTCCTCTTTCAAAGAGCGTGCAGAATTAACTCCAGCTTCCGTGAGGCAAACAGACTGCATCATGTCAACAGCATACCTGCAAATTTAACTTATTAAGTCAGTCAGATGTTTTCTTTTCCAGGGGGTGGAGTAGTAAGAGTATGACTAATGCATAAAATATGTACACTGCAGAGATGTGATAGCCAGAAGACCCTTATTGATATTTAAAAAAAGCTAGCAGACCTCAGAAATTCATGAGCATCTTCTTCTCTCCCATTACCAAGTTGACTTCCACTATTTCTCAACTGGGAAAGCAATCCCATAGGAGATAGCGGAGATTTCCCTTCCTTTGCCTTCGAAACCAGACTTTCAAACTCACACATGAAACACCATTCCTTTTTTACACCTGACACAAATTAAGACTAGTCAATAAGTTTACATAATACACGAGCTACTTACAATACTAAACAAGAACTAAATACAAATGCCTAATGGAAAGCATGCTCTGGAAGAACATACAAGCTTTCGAGTGGAGTCCTTGAAGCATATACGCAGTCAGAGGTGGAGTAAATGCCAAGCACTGGAGTACTGCATTTGCATAGCAGCTGCGGAAGAGGATTTGAGAGTATGTCAAAACAGAATGACAAACCTCCTCAAATAAAAGGAAATGCAGATCCAAAAACCAACTTAAGAGCAAAAGAAAGCGTTTGAAAAAGAAAACCAACCACAATAGAATTTTATGCACTCATAATAGATTCACTAAAGCAATGTAATATTTGCATAAAAACAACAGGGCCAATCCCCATCTCTCTTCTTTTTTTTATCCCAACAGCCTCACATCAGATCTCAACGTAGGACCTCCTCCAAGGAAAATATTGGTGCCACTAGATGAAATGGTGTAGAAGACTGACAGATGGCATTAGACCAAAAATGTATAACTTGGGTAATAAGAACTATGTAAAAGACTAGTAATATGAAAATTTAGCAGAACAACAAGACATTAACTGTAAAAGCGAAGCTACGGTTACCCGTCTTAGTGAACATCTAATTAACATCACTTAACCAATCAGTTCTATGCACTGAGTATTTATCAAAAAATGCCCCCAACTAACAGGAACTATTCGATGTTACCTGTTGCCACAATTTATAAGGCCAGACGGGCGAAGTTCGACCTTGTTCCAAGTGTAAAGCTTGACAAATAGTTCATAAGGAAAGAGTTCCTGCAGAAACAAAATGCAAAGTCAACTAAACTTCAACTGTGTGAGAGTTTTAATGTTAAAGACATGAAAGTAAGGATAAAACATCAAACCAAACTTCAACTCTGTGAGAGTTCTAATGTTAAAGAAATGAAAGTTTTAGAGGATAAAACATCAAACCTTTTCACTATATTTTCCAGCAATATCACTCCCAACTCCCAAATGATGGTGCTTTGATACTTTAGATCCTCTAAACTGATCAAAAACTTTAAATACGGAGGTTTTCAACCCATTCCTATCATTTGAAGAATTTGCAACTAGGGATGGAACAGCATCTCTAACCTCAACAGTAGCAAATCTTCCAGATTTTACACGTGGAACTGTAGAGCCCCCAATGGCAGATGCAAGAGGAGCAGAAACACTGGGTGATGGACTCCCAACAACCCTAGCCTTCAACAGATCAGGAGATCTACAGCAGTTGTTAACAACATGATTTGGCCTTTCAGCCTTTTCGGGTAACACTCTATTGGAATTCAAAGCATCTGTACTTTTTGGTGTTTTTTCAGTGTTGAGAAATTTTTGAACCAACGGCGAGGAGGATGGCATGGATTTAATTTCTCTGGACTCGAAGGAATGTGAATCACTGCTAGATTCATTACCCTGGTTAATCGACCCTTTGCAGTTCCCAGATAGAGAGCTCCTGACCTTGGGAGCATCTCCACTAAGTTTCTCTGATAAATCAGCTCCATAAACAGATTTACTAAGCCTGGAAGAATCTGTATGAGTATTACCTAACACAGTGTGTCTTGAATCGGAGCCCACTGAATGCAGGGGAGCAGCAGAACTTGAAAAGTTGAATGAAAAATGTATAGGAGATCCAATATCAGAGAAACTGTCCAACTGGGCATCACTGCTTGACTCTACTGAATTCAGAGCTCTCCCCCAGAAATCAGAAGATAGTGAAGATGATGCAGTAACTGGACCGTCACTCATGTCATTACTCTTCAAACCTGAAGACAAATTTGATCTCTGCTCATTCTCTTCATCACGACAATTAGGTTCCACCTGATTTGACTTACTTAACTTAGCAAAACCATCAATTGAATCAACCAAGCTAGCAAACTTTGGAGATAATGGCTTAGATACATCAATGTTATTAACATTAAATGAAGTCTGGAGCATATCAAGGGAATCATTAGCGGATGGATGCCCGTCTGATCTGTCAGGTTCCGATGAACTAACACTTTCACTGACAGAAACATCATCTGAAGATCCAGAACAGCTGGCAGTAGTAGAAAATCCAGAAAAAGAGGTAGCTGGCGATTCAGAAGTAGAACTTGTTCCTTGCCCCTCTGCGAAAAATTCATCTTCACTATCATCATCCGTTATACATTGAGCTTCGGGAGGGCAACCAGGATTAGACAATACAGGTTCATCAGAGGATCTTTCAGTTGGCTGGGTGCTTTCAAACTTGTCACTATTAATTTCAAGGTCTTTATTGACCACCTTTGGGCCAGAATCGCTTCCCCTATCAGTATTCTGACGAATTACGCTAGGAGGATGACATTCTTCTTTGTGACCTCGTCGCCAGTGAATAATTTGGCACTTCCCAGAACTGAAACATTTAATTCCCATGTCATGTCGATGTCATGAATTATGAAATGAAACTATGCCAATTACAGACCCCACAAAACAGAAAGAGGGTAGAGGAACACATGAAGAGTATATGCATCAGACAAAATTGCAGTTTAACTGATGGGCGACCTGTTAAAGCTACAGAAATTATGCCAAATCGGAGAACAAGAAAAATGAACTTTTTCCCTAATTTCAAGAAGGAAAGAAGTATGACTGTCACAGGGAACCAGACAATCATAAAGGGAAAATCATTGTTCAACTTGTTATCATTGACTTCAACCAACATGACAAAAATGTAAGTTCTAATCATATCGGAAGGGTAAGCAAACTATATAACAGTAGGATTTTGAAATTTTCACTTATGAGTCTATGACTGAAAGGCAATGGGGCATAAACTGTAACTTAACTAGATTAACTGGTATGCGTGCAGAAAAAAATGAAATGAACATCGCATGATACTACAAGTACAATCTGATTAATGACAGACTATCATGTGATAAACTCTGTGACAACCTCACCACTATCATTGCAAAAAACAAGCGAGTACATATATCTTTAACATCTGAAACCTTGGGGAGCATGGAATTGTGCAAGTTGAATTGGCATTGCATCCACCATTCAATGAAATAATGACTTCTCGAACCTCTCCTTCAAAATTGATCGGGGTTGGCTATCAGGGTTCTTTTTCATCATTCAGCATTATCTAAAGTCAAATTCTTTGTTGAAACATTATATGTGAATCAGTTTGACAAATCCTCCCCATTAATAGGCTTCGTTTGATTATTCCTCCTTTGTCTATTCTAACAAACAACAAGCTCAGTTGTCTATGCCTCCTTCTAAACTGCAGCAACCCAGCAGTAAATAAAACCCCTTTCAATTCACCTTTTTATTGTTGGATATTATCAAACCTCCCGTATTGAATCAAACTCCTCCTACTTATCAGCGGTTGATTCTAAACAGACATTCCTCAATTTTTGGCTTTTTTTTTCCAACATACAAAAACTAATTAACGACGAAAATCACACAATTGGAGAAGCCCAAAATCGCAGAAATTAAAAGAGAAAAAATGAGATTAAATTTTTTACAGAAACGTACCAGTAGCGAACTGCTTTGCAGCGGGCACAGCGCGTGGTGGTTGGGGAATAACAGACGGCGCAAAAGGAGCCCGTATTCTCAGCTGCATAAACGGCGCCGTACCCGGGCGTGACGTCGAACTCGGCCGCGTAAACGGCGCCGTATTGGGCCGAGACGTCGAACTCCGCCCTGGCAGCTTCCTCCTTAGCCAAAACCAAGAGCCTGTTGATCTCCTCCCTCCTGGCGTTAGCGAGGCGCCATTTCCGCCGGACGAGGAAGAATCCGACCACCGGCGCCAGAAAACAAGCCACAAGCACGAGGCTCCGAAACCCTAGATCCACGCCCACATGCATTTATCCTCCGCCCGATAGCACGCGCATCCAAACAGACCAGGAAACCCTAGGCGGCTCCAATCGAACATAGATTCGGCAATTGCGACGGAGGCGCCCTACGGCGGTGGTGGAGCGCTCAGAGCCGATCGGAGGATCAGGGCCGCCCGAATTGGGACATTTGGTTGGAAATGGACGGCCGTGATGGTGTTGAAATCGAAGAGAAAATGGCAGGAAATTGAGAATTTAGGTGACGGAGACGAGGAAATGAAGAATGTGTTTGGTTGCTGAGAAAGTGGTGTGAGCGGATTCGTGAGCTTTTTGTGACGGTTTTTCTTGGTTCGGACAATAAATCGGGGAAAAAATCGTTTTCAGATTTTAGGGCTTTGTAATAAGAGAGCCACAAATAGAACGAAAAATTTAATATACAAAGAATAGAATTTGATTTTAAAATGAATTTTAATTGTTTTTGACGGTCGGGGGTAAGGAATTTTGTACCAGGAGCATCGAGAAGCGTGAATTCTTCGCTCTAAAATATTCGATTCGGACCGGCCGGTTCAGTCAACTTTATCTGGGTCCGGTTTGGGTCGCTGAAGAAAGATACGGGAATTGGACGGTTGCGCGGTGTCGCATGTGGCGTCAAGGCGAGAGTGGGCGTGGGGCAAAAGGATGATTGGACGGTGGAGATGGGTTTGTTGTGGTTTTAATTAGCGTACGATAGTTCACTCCCCATTCCGTTTTGGACTATTGCAAATAGGGAATGGAACTGCATTTTGAAGTTACCCATTTCACAAGTAATTGCCTTTTTTAGGTATGAGTTTGTTGAAATAGACAATACTTCAAAACTGTTTAACATTTCATTTCACTATGGTAAAACATTAGAGTTTACGTGTGCGATACGTATTTGATTTGAACATATGAGGTAATGAATATGAATATTTTCCCAGAATTGTAAAAATGATAAAATTAATACTGAACCAAATAAAACATAGTGAAACTTAATCAATAACCACAATTACATACTTAGCAACATCATAAAATGTTCAATTATTTATGTAATTAACTGATTTAAGCGGCTATAATTTGGTGAAAATAGAAGCATTCATCTAGAGTCACTAAACACTGATTATAGCCTTTGATGGTATTGAGAAGCCATTATTTCCATTTCCAATCTTTCACAAACCTTGTAGGAATGCAATATAATCATAAACATATCACCTATATTAGCAACGAAATCTTCTATTTTAGTTTTCTTGGCGGGTTAGTATAAATATGGTGTAACCAATTGTTGTGGTGCAAAGATGAGTAGGATTGGATCAAGCTTGGCCCAAATAAAGTTTAGAAAAATCAAATGGGTGTGTGTTTGCAAGACAAACATGCATTTAATAGTCTCTAGTGCTCCCTGTTTGGACTGTTCAAAACGTCAACAAATGGCAAATAAAGTACCATGTCATATTTTTCCTTATAGAGGGATTTCTTTTCTTGGAGTAATACGTTAGCTGAAAAGACAACGACACATGACGAAAAAGAATCGTAGTCCACATTTTACAAGTAAAGAATGGTTGTTGTTTCAAAGTTGAAGCAATTAACGCGTTACATGTAAAATACTGATTTTGTATATGAAATTAAGTACAACAAGCACATGTGATGTTTTTTTTTTCTTATTTGGAGGCGAAATAAGTCGTACTAACTCTCACTTGGGCATGTTTGGAAAGAAAACCATTCACTTGAAAATGTATAGTTCTGAAAATTTGTAAAGAGAAACTATTACACCCGAAAGCATCTATGTGATGCATATAGTAACAAAGTAAACATGTGATGTGTGTTTTTTTTTCTTTTTTGGAGGTGAAATAAGTCGTACTAACTCTCACTTGGGCATCTTTGGAAAGAAAACCATTCACTTGAAAATGTGTAGTTCTGAAAATTTGTAAAGAGAAACTATCACACCCGAAGCATATATGTGACGCATGTCCACTCGAGAATGCTCCTGCAACATCACAACACAAGTAGCGTTTGTTTTATGTTAAAGGAGTTAGATGAATATGATCCAGCATATATACATAACTATTTAGTCGAGATAGATTAAGAATGACAATTTTTGACACAACATGATAAAACAACTTGCTTGACGCGACTATAAATAGGTTTGGATAAGAGTGGAGTCATTCCATAGAAGCGTGAGAAACATATGCTTTCGTACATATGGTTATTAAACGGAAATTTCTTGGCCATCTTAAGTGGTAGACCCACTTAGTCGATACTATAGTAAAGGTTAACTGTGGTTGGTCTACATTTAATAGGTTCCAAACTTTCTTAGCCATGTTAAATTGAATAGTTGGGTTCTGTAAGCAGGATTAAAGGTTATTATGCCCAAAAATATGTAGTCCTGAATTTGTTAGCCAACCCATGTATTATGTCTCCCTTCTTGCTTTTTACCAAAAAAAAAAAAAAAAAAAAAGGAAAACTCGTTTCATAATCTACTTATTTCCCCACAAAAGAACTATAATGGCCTTGTTCTATCTTAAATATAATCACTTGGCACTTGTTCGATCTTAAATATTATCATTTGGCACAAGTCTCCTTCCCAGAAAGTACAAGAACTAATGTACAAACTGTACATTGCTTTGAAACTTCGCAACAATTTTCTACGAAATGTAAAACATGATTATGCACTTTTACATAATTTTGCTTCATATTTGGAACATTTTAAAGCAATTTTTAACTGAGCATGGGAAGATCAACTTAGATTCATTTTTGGTTTCTATTTGTACAATTTATGTGAGTATGCGTGGTTCATGCGATAAGAATGCGCAGGGAAAAAAGAAAGTGAAAAGGATGCGTAGTTTCTCCTTTGATTTTGCCAAAATTGTCGGGTTTGAAGCTTTGAATAACAACGACAACAAATAAAAGTGAAAAGAGAGCGCAGTTTCTCTTACTTTTCAACTAATCAGCACTAAAATTGCAATACTAGCGCATTTCTTACATTAGGGTAATATTTAACTATCAAAGCTGTTGATGGGCATCTCATTCAAGATACTAGGGAGATTTTACATCAGTTCAAAGAACTTATTGTTTATTTTATTTATCCTCATAAATTGTAACAGCGCATTTCTTACATTAGGGTAATATTTATAGTAAATGAGATATAAACCCTTAAAATTTAAATTTTTTCATTTAAAACCCACCGAACATTTTTTCTTATGAATAAAGCCCGCTGACTAGATCTCAACTTAAAAACTTTCCATATTTGTTTTTATGTATATGTTAATCTACCAAGTATACCCTTATTTATAATTAAAGAGATATATTATTAGTGGCTTGATTTAGGTGTTTACAAAAATTAAATAATATGACCATACTTTAGGTGACACGCCTTAGGTGTTTACAAAATCAAATAATATGACTATACTTAGGTGGCATGATTTAGATGTTTACAAAATAATATGACCCAATTATATCGTCTCAAGATAACACATGGTTACCTAAGTTACACCACAAAAGTTGACTTATATCCAGGTGGATTGGCTCAGGTTGCTATAAGTTTACTTATATCAAGGTAGATTGGCTTAGGTTTTATGTAAGTTGACTTATATTCAGGTGGATTGGCTAAGATTTTCTGTCAATTTTTTATTTCCTACGTGGCCTAAAGTTATATAAGTTCGTGTAGTTTTAAAATAATACATGATTACCTAAGTTATAATACCTGAACATATCCACCTGGTAAACATTATATACCGATATTTACATTAAAAAAAAGACATATACCTACAAAATAGTTTAGGGAGGGGGGCATACATTTTGTACCTACCTTTTTTTTAAGAAATATCACCGATGCCAAACTTGATGGACGGTTAGTTAATTTTTTTCAATTTTACTTTATTTGTTTTTAAATGCAAAATGACATACATGTAAATAATTTAAATTGATTGGTTAATTATAGATCTTATGTGATAAGACTATTAAATGATGAGTTTTATTCAACAAAAAAAATACACATGGGTATCAATCTAAATAGGGAAATTTTATTTACACCCCAATTTTTAGTTGATGCACTCCATTATTAATTCACCCCAAAAATATCTTAATGTACCTTAAATATTACCTAAACTATCCTTACTGATAAAATAAACTAAATATTAAGTACATCCCTTATTATGAATTCACCCAAAAAAAATAATAATAAACTTGTTTAATTTTACTGCAGTCCAAACACATTTCAATTTTGATGGTCGTAGGTCCGCACTCCAAATCATGAAGGCTACGTTGGGTGGGGGGAAGGGGTTTGGGGTGGTCATGATGATAGATATGAATAGATGACCACAATTTCCTGCGGCCTAAACACATGTAGTTTTTCAATGTTCAGTTTTGATGGTCATAGGTCCGCACTGCAAATCATGAACAGGTAAATACATACAAATAGAGCTTAAGCTAGCTTCCAGTTTTGAAAAGTTGGTTAGGCATGATAGCCTTTAGATACACATCGTAACCTTCAGAAAAAGAGGAGGGGCAAAAGAAGGAGAGCGAGAGGAAGGAGATAGGGGAAGGGAAGGAGGGGCAGGGGCGGGGCGCTTCCGCTATGTATATAAAATTGTTATAATATTATCAAAGAATGTGATTATCCATAGATTTTCTAGTTAGGGTTTGAGAAGTTGATGAATATGAAATTGAGAAATAGGTTGAATGATTGGGGTGTAAACTCATAAATAATTTTAAGGTACAAAAATATTTTGGCCTTATTAGTAATTTTAGATAAAGTTAAAATAGTTTTTCCTATTAAAAAATCAAATTGGGGTGTATTCATTAAAAATTGGGGTGTAAATAAAATTTCCCATCTAAATAATACAAATTTTTTGGGCTTATATCCCATTAACCCATTATAACTATCAAAGCTGTTGATGGGCATCTCATTCAAGATACTAGGGAAATTTTACATCAGTTCAGAGAGCTTATTGTTTATTTTATCCCCATAAATTGTAACAGGGGGGCTCATGAGCAACCTAAATTTGTTGTCAATTGTAAATCTGATGTTGTTTGGATTGAAGAGGCTCCCCCTCGGTTGGAATCTCTCTTGAAGAAACATGCTGATGTATCTCCTTACCTTTGTTCAATGAATTTGGTTTTCTCAACAACAAAAAAGAACTCATGTGTGAGATGTACAATCGGTTGATTAGAAATACAATAGTGACCAAATGATTCCCCGTCTTACAAAATGGGGTTTCCTAGTACTAATTGAATAGTATATGTAATCAAGTACGTCACTGTACTAGCATCAAATCAAATATCATTGTCTATCCCTTTTGCCATTGTTCATTTTATACTGTTTTCTCTTGCTTCTTTACTATTGCCTCCATAGGAGATGAGCGTGCGGTAGGCTACAATTTTCAGATTTGGTTGGGGTTGCGTGGAAAATGGACATCTAATTTGTATTGGGAAATTATCTAAAATAGGTCAAGTGGTCAAATTCTATTCCAAAATAGAAAATGGGCAGCGGACAATACTACACTAGGCAATTACTATTCACTATTTGCAATTAAATCCATGGGTACTCAAAGTGTGGTCATAGTCCATTTTTGAAATATAAATTACTTTTCACAACTTGCAATTGAATCCCTGGCTACTCAAAGTGTGGTCGTAGTCCATCATAGTGTGATTGTAGTCCATCATAGTGCGGCCGTAGTCCATTTCAAAAAAACGAATTACTATTTACAAGTTGCAATTAAATTCCTACGTACCCAAAGTGTGGTCGTAGTCCACCATAATGTGGTCGTAGTCCACCGTAGTGTAGTCGTAGTCCATTTCAAAAAAAATAAATTACTATTCATAATTTGCAAGTAGTCTCTTATGGTATGCATATAGTCTTATAGTATGCACATAGTCTCTTATCGTAAGGCGCATCTAGAATGAGATCCAAGCTCAGTGACCAAACTATCCGCCTCTCCAGAATACAAAACAGACAATCCCTTGTCCTATCTGCATCACCAGAATCACCTAATCCAAACAACTTTTTGACATTTTCGAATTCAACTTCACATTTATATAGAGTCACAACTGAATTGAAAGAGATAAAAGGAGCTTACATAGCGAGGTGTGCTGGTTACGAAGGCAGAAATTGGCGAGAGGGTTGGTGAGGTGAGGCACTGGAGGACGTTGTTGAGGTAGCAAGAGTTGCCGAGGTTTCGTAACCCTAGCGGTGGGCCCATCTTCCGCTTCTGACTCAGTAAACTCGGCTGCCAACTCTTCTGCAATTGGAACTACGCACGACCCATCAACGCCATTAGCGACCACCGTTCGACGATGTTGCATCGCATGCCGCCGCCACCGCACCTCAACTGCCTCCACCGCCACTGCCCCTAATCGCATACCTCGTCCCAACAATCTCCACACTCCATCTCGCAATCTCACCCGCAAACTCACCCCATCAGAAGAGAAGAAAAAAAAAATCTCAATTTTTGGGTCCAGGTTTTTGCTAATGTACATGAAACGAATAGATCGGTGAAGTGAAGATTTAGTGAAGATTTGGATCTTATGTTATTTGGGGCTTAGCATTATCTACCGGGAAACTTGGAATCGAGTGGAAACAAAACTGATTTGATGAAGAAGACGATCGACGATGACTGGGCAGAAATGAAATTATTTACAGATAAGGGGGAGAAAATTATGAGATTTTGGTATAAGGGACTTGTAGTGTAATTAGGCAATACTTGTGAATTGGCTTCCAGTGCAATTAAGCAATACTTTTGCCTAATTTGAGAATGAAATGTGTTGACCAAACAATATGAAACAAAATTGGGAAATTGTCTAAAATGGCCCAAGTGGCAAAATTCTGTTCTAAAATGGCCCAACGGGCAATGGGCAACTCAACAGTAGGTAAAATACTATTACACTTTGCAATTGAATCCCTCGGTATATAGTGCGGCCATAGTGCGACCATAGTGCCATAGTGCCTCATAGTCACTCATAATCTTTCGAGTACAAATTAGTTGTAATTCATCAATGCGTTTATAGTCCCTCATAGTGCGCCCATAATGCAGCCATAGTCCCTGATAGTCCCTCATAGTCTTTCGAGTACAGATTAGTTATAATTCATCAATACGTTCATAGTCCCTCATAGTGCGCCCATAGTGTGGCCATAGTTCCTCATAGTCCTCCATAGTCTCTTATAGTATGTCCATAGTCTCTTATAGCTCGTTCCCAACCCCAATTTTCATAACTTCTTAAATTCTCAACCAAATTCGACGAATTTTATGTCAAAATCTATCTACGCAATCCAACGAATTCAATGGTACAAGTTTTGGGACTTACTTTGGCCTGAGTTGGCCGGAATTTGCTTCCTTCGGCTTTCCGTTTTGCTTCGCCCCCCTCCGGGGCGGCGTTGTGCGCCCCCGTTCGCTTCCTCCGCCCATCCACGCCGAGTTTGGAGCTAAAACTTCGTGGGGGTGAGCTGGGGAACGTTGGGAAGCTGGTGCAGGTGGTGTAGTTCGGAGAAAGTTGCCGGAAAAAGAGCGACGGCAACGAGAGCTTCCAAAGGTTCGGCTTTCCATTTTGCTTCGTCGGCGACCATCCAAGGCGAGTTTGGAGCTGAAACTTCGTGGGGGTGAGCTGGGGAACGTTGGGAAGCCAGTGTAGGTGGTGGCTTTTTGGAGAAAGTTGCCGGAAAAAGAGCGACGGCGGCGAGAGCTTCCAAAGGTTCGGCTGCCTTGTTTTGAGATGGAGGGGCTTGTTGTGTAAATAGCATGAAGGGGCTTGTTGTGTAAATAGACAATAATTTTGACAATTTGGAATGAATTATGCTGACCAAAACAATTTAGAATACAATTTTGCCCCTTGGGCCATTTTAGACAATTTCCCAACAAAATTTATCCCATTAGCTTATTATTAATAATTTCTCATTTGTATTCTTCCAACGGTTAGAAGGCCTAAAACAATAGCCCAAGTTCTATCAAGGGCTTGCTAAATCTTTTCTTTTGCTCTCTACTCAAACAAATTTGGGTGTGGTGTTCTGTTGTTGGCGAAAGAGAGGTTTCTACCTTGCGCAAAAAAAACTCAATTGCTCTGTGGAATTTGTGATTGTTTTCCTTGACCTCTGTTTTATTTCTTGGCTAATGTAGTTTGGGGTGCTATTGTGGTTTGGTTGATTCAATTTGTGCAGAAACAAGCAGTGATGCAGAAATGTTGAGGAATGTGATTGGGTGTAATATGTTTTAGTTTGATGAATAATTACATGGGTTTTTTGTGGTTTTGTCGAGGAATTGAATCGGACAGATTGAAGGAGTTTTGAGGAAGTGTTCTGAAAAATGAGAAGTGTTCCGTTAAAAATGAGAAGTCCCCTTAAAAATAAGAAGTGCCCTGTTAAAAATGGAAAGTGGCCAGTTAAAAATAAGAACTGCCCTGTTAAAAATGGAAAGTGCCTCATTAAAAATGAGAACTGCCCCCCATTAAAAATGAGAACTGCCCCGTTAAAAATGGAAATCCCCGTTAAAAATGAGAATTGCCTCGTTAAAAATGAAATAGGATAGCAAATTTCCATTTGAACAACTTTAAAATTAAAAAAATTGGTGTATTCATAATATTTCCATGAAGCAAACCCATTACGCAAAAAATACAAAGAGATTATCTACATGGAAATAATTCTTGTTCAAAACCCAAGTGCATAATGTGATCCAAATCATGAACGCAAAACTATGGAGGAAATCCAAACTGATGCACATGTAGTTACACACCTGCACATGAAAGAAGAAATATGTGTAAACTAAATGGTCTAGTGAAAATCATTTTCTATTCACAAAGTAGCTTACCTGAGAATGATCAACTATCATCATCAAGTGTTTGCATTTTCTTCAAGAGTAGATCTATATGAAAGATAAATATTATGAGTCAATCATTAATAATAAAAATAGCATTAGAACTTAAGATGTTAGATACTAACCGGTTTAGAGCACTGACATTTTCGAGCATCATGCCCAACTTCTCTACATCCACCACAACACCTTGTTTTATTCTTCATCGACATTGCCCCTCTTTTCCTCCCTTCAGTCTCTTTCCACAACCCTTTGTTCTAACTTGATTTGGCTCATTATAAACATGTTCCAGATTATTACTTGGATTCTGGAATGAAACACCTACATTTGTGCTCTCAACATTCACTGGGTTAATTTCCATCATGAACTTGTCCAAAGCAACCATAAACTCTTGACTTGCTTCTTCACTTAAAAGAACTTTGTCAATAACTTCGAAAGCATGCCTCAATAATTTACTACGCCTCAATAGCAATGGATTTGCATCATTATCTCTTGCCACCAAGATCCATCACTTTCTCAAACTTGGCAGCTTTTGACCATCTCTTCAAAATGTATTGTTGAGGCAATTTATCCACATCTCTGACTTTGACCAAATATCCCAATATGTGCCTACAAGGAATTCCTTCACTCTCAAACTTTTTGCAACTGCATGAAGAAAAATCCAAGACTTTATCATAAGCAATCTCTCTAACTCTTGCCTCACCATTTTTTCTATAAACTAGATGCACACATTCATTCACATCTTCTCTTTTCAGTTCAAATTTATAATTTAAGCATTCCCATAATTGTTTTTGGAACTCATAAAAATATGATTGGGTATAAATATCAACCATTTGAGATTCCATCTCTAAAGGAAGCTTCAACCTGCCGCTCATTTACATCAGCATGTTAGACATTAGCTCATTATGTCGTTCCGACCAAGTCCCCTTTGAATTGATCACCAAATCTAGTAATGTACTTTTTCTATGAAAAACCCTCTTAGATGCATGTACACTCTCTCTCCTACTCTTGACATTCCGAGAGAAAATATGATTGACATATGCAGGAACCCATTTTGATCGAATCTCATATATTGCCTTGAGCCATTTATTTTCACTTAACCCAGATTTCTGAACAACGTTCTTCCACTTTAGGTCAAATTCTTCCTTGGTCTCAGAATCCCATATGCAACTTCTAAATTCCTGGTAATGATCCACATATTTGGGTGCATCTAACTTTTCAGAAAATTTATTCAATATATGCCAACTACAATACCTGTGCAGTGCATTGGGAAAAACAATAGAAATAGCATTCGTCATGGCCACATCCTGATCAGTGATTATCATTTTAGGAGCATCACCTGGCATACATTTCAAAAACTGCTCAAAGAACCACACAAATGATGGTATGGTCTCATCACCTAATAATGCACAAGCAAACACAATCGTTTGTCCATGATTGTTCACTCCCAACAGCGGCGCAAAAACCAGACCATATTTATTGGTGTTATATGTTGTATCAAAGATAATAACATCGCCAAAATATGAGTAAGCTTGTCTGGAGGTTGCATCAGCCCAAAAACAATGAGTAATTCTGTTCTCCTTGTCCACCTCAATCATATATGTGAAAGATGAATTTCTTTCTTGTTCTAATTTAAAATGTGCGTACAACATATCTCCATCATGCCCCTTCAACTTTGCGCTTATCTCTTTCGTGATTGTAAATATCTTTTGGTAAACATCCAATATTTTCCATCCCCCCTGATTGAACTTCAAGCAAGCTGATTTTCTGGCGGGTAGGCATATTTACCATCCGAAGCTCTTCGATTAGTGCCTTATGGGAACTTGGAAACTTCCGATGAGATCGTAACATATGAACCTTTGTTGGAGTGGACAATGGATGGCTGTGACCCTCCACAAATAAAGAGACTACATACATTCCGTTCTTTTCTTTTGACTTAACCACAGCCAACTTTGCATTACACTCGGCTTTGATTATCCCCCTACGCCTTTTTTTATCACCTTCTGTAGCTCTACTTACTCTTTTTTTAAAGCACACGTACTCCTTTCTTATGATACTGCCATCTTCACTCTTTTTCTAGAATTGCAGTTTACACTAAACCCGCCTTCTTTTGCATACTTATTGTAGAATGTATACACTTCGTCTAATGTTTGAAATTCTAGACCTAGAGTTGGTTTTAACTCATGTGCTACTTGAGGAGTGTATAATTCATCACCATCTGAATCAAGTGATTGCACTTCACTTCTTACATCCATTTTGGCATAAATGGATATAACAGGAGACTACAACTGTCAAACTGTTGTAGGAATCTTTGTTAGGGTATGATTGTGTAAACTAGAAGTAGGAAACCCTGATGGACTTTGTATTGGCTAAAGCCCATTCCTATTGGGATTGGTGGAAACCCTAGCTTGTTTCCCTATAAATAAAGGCACTACGAAGGAGGACAAACACACCTCTCTTCTATTCATCTATTCTATTCTCTCTTACTAACGATTCTCTGTCTCTAAGGCTTAGCAATTCATTATTACTGCAACACGTTATCAGCACGAAAGTTCTACTGCTCGCGTTTGGAGATTGACGATCCCCTTCGAGAGTTCACGAAAGTTACCGTTCATCCAACCGAATCCAATCACCAAGTAAATATGATTTTATCTTTCATTTGATTTATGAGATTATGTATTGCAAATTATCTGGATATGGTGAAATAAAGGAACAAAGAAGGAAAACGTTAGGGTGCCGAACATACAACGAGGTGCACCGTCCCTCCCTTCGCCCCCCCCCCGCCTTCCTAACCTCTATCGGACAACTCGAACGCCCCCCCGTCGCTCGCTCCGCCCCCCACCTAAACCCTCAACCCACACCAATGGGTTACCCATGCGTCACTGTTGACCTTCTTGTCCCTTTCGCCTTCTACACTTTCCTTTGTTAGCGGCTTAAGCCTGGTCCAGACATTGTATCCACTAGCCATTGCCTTCAATATAAACTAAATCTACCATCAGTTGTTTATGTTTTATGTTGAAGTATTTGTATGTATATATGTATGTGTGTATATGCAGGTATAATGAACCAAGTTCATAATCTAACAAGTTCGAGTATATGTGAAATATGAAACCCGAAGTTTCTAGGTTCCTAAAGACATCCCATCATAACCTGAAGTTATGAGCTATCACCTAATTATATGGTATAGTGAAACGTCACATGTTATAACCTGAAGTTACATGTTATATTCGAAATGTCATAAACCTGAGTTTCTTACTTGTCTTTGTAGTGCTTTTCCTGAAGTTATAAGACTATAACACTGTACCTTGTGTTTTTACACATGCAATTCCGAGTCATTTATGCGAGGTTCCGGAAAACTCTCAAGACAAGATGTGAAGCTACATCTCACCTCATGAAGGCGTGAACGCCATTAGACACGAAAAGAGTGATAGATAAAGGTAAATACTCACAGCATAGCAAAAAAGCCTTGGAAGAAGACCCAGACCCTCTGAAGCGCTGCTAGCGTTATATCATCAGACTATATTACTTGCTGAAGCAAGGCATACATAATCTCCGTTTTCAGATTTCAAATCTAAACGAGTAAATTGAGGTTTGCAGAATCCGATCTATCCTTAAGTTTGTAAGGAGAAACCGAATCAGACCTATTCGACCTTCCATGCTTGAGATGCTCCTGCAAGCAAAGGGAGTTCAAGTTCCAAGACTACCACCCTTGTAGAACAACAGCTAAAGAACACATTCGCGCCCCTCGAAACCGCTCCCTTTCCTAGCCGTGTTTCGAGCTTTAAACAGCGGCAAGGGCCGCCAGCCTCGAATAGGGAAGGGGATCAAGGCCCACCAAAGGACAACACCGCGCCGCTCCTTCGTCCAGGCCAACCTTCAAAGCGGAGTTACCCAAAGAGCCAAACATGTGTTATCGCTGAAGACTGACATTGGTCCCGTTTTCCGTCCACAATGTTCCAGTACATTCCCCCAAATCAAAGAGACAAACTTCGCAAGTTGATGATCCAATGAGGATGCAACCTTCGAACCACGACTCCAAGCTCCAACAGAAAGAGGAATCAGCAGATCGGCCCTCTTTGGCCGAATTTAGGTATCATTTTATTATTTCTTTTCGGATTGATGTTGAACATTTACATTTTAAATTTATGGATTATGGTGCTTTTCGTTTTACTATGGATACCATTTCCATATCTTCTATCGAATATCATATTAATTGAATCCAATTACTTTATGTATTCGATTCAAATCAATTTATCCTTAGTAGTCTAGGGGAAGTCATTGCCTAACAGGCCACCACGACACTATCTCGCGACGGAGGTATTTTTCTACCTTTACACCTAAGCCAAGCCCTGTGAACTCATTAACTAAAAGCATTGCCCACATAAGTTGTCTAATGGTAAGAATTTACATTAAAGAGGCCCTTTTTCTCCACGTTCGAAAACGCTATTAGCTTAAGGATATCGAGCAAATAACTATCATGTTGAAACCACTGAAGAGAGTGGAAGGATATCTTTCATTACATCTTTCACATACCAACAACTAGTGGAAAAGCTAGAGCGCTTACCTAAGATTGTACGAAACATTCCTCTATAGAAGCAATCATATAGCGCCTAGCCCGCTAAAAATGCTTTCTCGCTTTGCAACTTGAACAGGTCAATAAAACAATATCCATCACCTTATCGAATGGTCCATGCCATTTAGACCTTATGAAATTTTATTGGGAAAGTTAACATTCAACCATCCCCAAAGAAACCAAAGATCCACCTACTTTCCTTCAGGGATTCAAGGGGATATTTGACATTCAACCACCATGCGACATTCAAATTTTATGGTGCTGGTTGATGCTTCTACCCGTTGTCACATGTATGCCTATTGTCACACCAATGCCGTTTGCTAAACTCACAAACTAGCTACCACTCCTGAAGTTTACATATAGATACATCAAACTTTATGACATCATGTCCCATTAGGCATCTTCTCAATACCCAAAAGGCGTTATTAAAGATAATACCAAACTCACCAAAAATAGCTATACGTTGAGACCTACCTCCACCCAACTACCCATGTCAGTCAAACCGTTTCATTCCGTATGTGCCATTATGTCCGATCGCCCCAAGTACTAAGATGGCCCCCAAAGAGGTTAGGATCTAGTTGGCTATGATCTCCCTCAATCCGTCTTAGAACCCTTCGCTCTTTACCCCACATCATTCGATATCTTCCCCCGTTAGGGGAGGGAAGAACGTCCGTTCCTGAAACGACGAAGACGTACCCATATGTCTCATCTTGATCCCCCTACCGCACAAGTGATAAGGAATGCAGTATCCTAGATCTTCAGACGTTGCTTCTAACATGCGAGCATTTCAGAGAGACCATATACCCAAATAAGACATGTCCCTGACCATCCAAACGTGGTTATTCGGAGCCAATCGCTGCCCTCCAGGCCGTCTTATTTCAAACCCGGAAGCGGAAAGGAATCCGAATCCCATCAGTCTCACACTTCCACTCATGAGGTTGTAGGATTATGGATATGTTGAGACGTCCAGGACTCCAAATCCGACCAGAACAGCTCGGTCATTATGCTAGTTGGACGAGTTTGGAATCGTAATAGAAACATGATGATACTTTTGCTTATACAGTGGCCGCTGAAATACAAAAAGTGATGATATTGAACCCGTTCCGTTGATGAAGCTCAACGTAGAACGGATTGCCAAAATGGAAAGAAGCAATGCAAGTCGAACTTGATTCCTTAGCAAAAGAAAGGTTTTGACAGTCTCAACGCCCAATTAAACCAGTTGGTTACAAATGGTTTTCGTAAGGAAACGTAATAGAAGAATGAAATAGAGCGTTACAAAGCACGCCTGGCACAAGGTTTCTCTCAACGACCGCATTGATTACGAGGAGACGTATTCTCCCTAATGGACGTGATTACGTTCCGCTACCTTATAGTGTAGTTTCGAAAAACTGAATAAGCTTATGGATGTTGTAACCGCATATCTATATGGGGATCTAGATACAGAGATATACATGAAAGTTCCTAAGGACTTAAACCATATCGAAATTCGAAACCCGAATATCTTATCTATCGACTGAGAGTTCACTTTACGGATGAAACAATCGGGCGAATGGTCATCGCTTAAGTGAATACCTGATTAGTCAGGGATATTGAATGATGAACTCTGTCCTTGCGTGTTATTAAGAAGTCACAAACCGTTTTGCGTAATGATGTATGTCGATGACATGAATCTCATTGGTACTCCTGAAGAGCTTGAGAGCACTGCGCACCTTAAATCGGAATTTGAGATGAAAGATCTTGGGAAGCCTCGGTTTGTCTCGCCTGGAGCTCGAGCACGCACGGATGGATACTTTGCATCAATCGAATTACACCCAGAGGTGTTCGTCGCTTTAATAAGATAAAGCGACCTAGTCCCCAGCGTTCGCCACCTAGATTGAAGCGAGTCCTTTCTAAACAGGAATAGGAGTTTAGAACCGAAGTTCATCTTAAGTGCAATAGGCGATGATTGTACTTGGCTCAAGCACTAGCGGTTATTTGGAACTTGTTGCTAGGTATAGATGAACACGACTATTCTTCTTCTTACCTTAAGGTATGACTTGGGTCTCTTCTATCCCTATCCATCTCGGAAGGATCACCCCTCTTTGATCCTAAGAAGATGGACGCCTTGTTGGTTATGCGATGCGTTATCTTTCGGACCACATAGCGCGTTTCAGGTTATGTCTTTAAGAACAATAAGTCTAAAACTTTGCTTTCTCAAACCACCCGGCTATTGCTTTCATAGCTACGTGAGTGTATGGCTACGATAGTTATCGAGAATACATTACTAGTGGTTTTCTTGTTGTGAAGTCCAGACTTTATATAAACAATCGATGTATTGATCAATTAAAGGGTTTTATCAAGGGTATAACACTAAGCATATTGCTCCGAGTTCTTCTTTCGATCAACAACAAAGATAAAAATGTCAGCAAATCGTTCTAAAACCTGTCTTTCACATTCAGTGTACCTTTCAGAGCATTATGTCTAGTAAATGTCTAATTTACCATGATTAGTCTTCAGGGAGATTCGAATCGGAGTATCCTGAATACTCACTTGGCCTTAATGTACTCTTTTTCCGCTTATACTTTTTTGGTTTTTTAAGTTTTAAAGGCACCCACACGGTCATCCTCTACGCTTTATTCACAAATGCATGCTCACTTTTTCCCCTTCGCCTTTGGTTTTTCCCATTGGGTTTTCCTGGCAAGGTTTTAGTGTTAGCATTCTTCCCATATTCCCTGACTCATGTTCCTCCATGTGCCTCCGGACGTCTCCATCAACCGCTTTCTATTTGTCCGAAGACTTGACTAGCCTACTTCTTGAGTTCTCCACACTCAAGGGGAGTGTGTAGGAATCTTTTTAGGTATGATTGTGTAAACTAGAAGTAGGAAACCCTGATGGACTTTGTATTAGCTAAAGCCCATTCCTATTGGGATTGGTGGAAACCCTAGCTTGTTTCCCTATAAATAAAGGCACTACGAAGGAGGACAAACACACCTCTCTTCTATTCATCTATTCTATTCTCTCTTACTAACGATTCTCTGTCTCTAAGGCTTAGCAATTCATTATTACTGCAACACAAACAAGAATACTTGTATGATCAATGCAAAATAATTTAATCCAAATCAAACGTGACAAAAATAAAAGTATCATAACCTAACCTAATCAAAACATACAAATGATTCGAAGTACCAATAGCCCAACAAGATAAAATTTTAACAATTAAAATGATAAAATAATAAAGTTTCAATACAAAAATTCCTACAAAATCAATAGAAGGCTTCCAAGTTCTTTGCAAAGAATGGATACTAATAAAAAGTCAAGGATATGAGTTTTCTTCATTACCTTTTTATTCTGCAAATTGGTAGTAATTGGAGGAGAGAATTGATTAATCCTGAGATCATTTCATACTTGGTAGCAACAAAAATCTGTAAAAGAAGAAAGGAGAAAAAAGAAGGTGATGGAGAGGGAGAGACGCGCGTGACAGGAAGGTGAATGAGGGTGATGTTTGACTTTTCAACAATTATTTCCCTCTTTTTTACAGCTCTACTCAAATCTTTTTGTCGCCTATTAATTTTGAGGATAAATTTGAGTACAAAATGTCTCCTATTATAGAGTGTCTCATGCATCCAGATCCAGTTAATTAGTGACATCTCTTCATTTTGTTAGGGATGTTTCACGTTTGATTTGAACAAGGGCGGAGCTACACTTAAGCTACAGTATGCTCTAGCCCAAGAAACTATTTTTTTAACACAAATTCTTCTAATCATTCTAAAATAACAATAGATCTAATCTAGATGAGTTCGACTAAATATTCTCAATATGAATAGTAATGTTAATACAAATCATCGAAACACATGTATTTATGAAGTCAATTTTGTAGTAGATGTCATTGCTAATAATGACTATGCTTCAATTCATCCTTCAGTTCTGATTTTTTGATTGTGATCAAGTACGTCATTGTACTAAGCACCAAATAAAATCTCATTGTCTATCCCTTTTGCCATTGTTCATTTCTTATTGTTTCTCGTGCTTCTTGGCTATTGCCTCCATAGCAGATGAGCGAGCGGGTAGACTACAATTTTCAGATTTGGTTGGGATTGCGTGGAAAGTGGACATCCAATTCGTATTCTTCGAACGGTTAGAAGGCCCAAAACAATACCCCAAGTTCTATCAATGGCTTGCTAAATCTTTTCTTCCTCTCTGCTCAAATCTTTTGGTGCCTATTAATTTTGAGGATAAATTCGAGTACAAAATCTCTCTCTCGCACATCCAGATCCACTTAATTAGTGACATCTCTTCATTTTGATAGGGATGTTTCACGTATGGCGGAGTTACACTTAAGCTATAATGTGCTCTAGCTGACACTAATAATTCTAAAATACAATTGATCTAATCTAGTCTACTTCAGTTTAATATTCTGAATACGAATAGTAAGGTCAATATAAATCATTGGAACATTGTAATTGTGAAGTTAATTTTGTAACATATGTCATTGCTACTAGTGACTACGTTTTAGAAAATATGCATATTTGGTCTAATTCGATTCATCTTTCAGCTTTGGCTTTTTTATTGTATGAATGTTGGTTGTCTCTAAACAGTATCTATTTAAGTTATTTTCCTTTTAAAAAAATATTCGTAAGTTTCCTTAACCCAGCCGACTCAGCCCTAACATTTTATCGTCTCCGCAAGTGAGCAACAGTCATTTCTCTCTATCAGCCGCCGCCGCACTTCCTCTGATTTCTTCTCCTCGTATCCGCCATTGAAGCTCTGCTACTGAAGCTTCGTTCGCCCACCGTAAGTCATCAACTCCTCTTCGAAGACTCACTTCTCTCTTTGTATGCACACGTTTTAATTCCTTCATCTGTTTACAAAATCATCAGATATCGAATTGAATCCGAAATCTATTTGTTCAGGGCGAAAAATGAAAAGAGAAATTTGTATTTTGTTGACGAATTTTGTTGATTTGCTCTCGCTCTCGCTTAGGGTTTAGTACCAGATTCATATGAAACTGAAATGCTTTGCAAATTTGAGAACACTTTTGATGTCGATTTCTGATGGATAGGATAGCCGAAATTCATACTTGTTTCGCGTAATCGAACATAAGTTTTGTCATTTCTTATGTCCCCCTTTCGTGTTGCTGATGTCGATTTAGGGTTTTTTTTATTTTTTTTATTTTTTATTTTTTATCTCATGTGTGTATTGAATGCAGGTTTTTGTGATTTTTGTTGGACTTTTTTCGGGTTTTCTGATACGAGAGAATGGCATCGAAGTTCTGGACCCAGGTAATTTTAGTATTCAATTTTAATGAGGTTTTGTTTATAGTTCCTGCTTTAATGTGTCGATGAAATTTTAATAGAGTACTCTAGTTTCCTAGTTTCTTATTTCTTTTTCTTGTGTTGATTTAGGCTGGTAACGATTCCGATGATGAATCGAGTGACTATGATAGTGAGGTTGAACCTACAAATGGGGACCCTACCACTGAACCAGCAGGACATCGATACCTGCAAGGAGAAAGTGATAGTGACGGATCTGTTGAGGGAAAGCGTACGATTAGGTCGGCGAAAGATAAGCGCTTTGATGAATTGTCTGCAACAGTTCACCAAATGAAGAATGCCATGAACATCAATGACTGGGTCAGTTTGCAGGAGAGTTTTGACAAGATAAATAAGCAGCTTGAGAAGGTTATGCGTGTTACTGAGACTGAAAAGCCACCTACCCTATACATAAAAGCGCTTGTATTGCTGGAAGACTTTTTGGCTCAGGCTTTGGCAAACAAGGATGCTAAGAAGAAAATGAGTAGTAGTAATGCCAAGGCCTTGAACTCAATGAAACAGAAGCTGAAGAAGAACAATAAGCAGTATGAGGACTTAATTACCAAGTATAGGGAGAATCCGGAGCAGAGTGAGGAGGAAAATCCTGAAGGGGGAGACTCAGAAGATGAACCTACAGATGTTGAAAGTAATCCTGAAGATATTGAACCAGGTACTGAAGATGATCAGACTGACGAAGACGATGATAAGGAAGATCAAACTGACGAAGGCTGGGAGAAGATGATGAGTAAGAAAGATAAGCTCATGGATAAGCAATTCATGAAGGACCCTAGTGAGATCACATGGGATACAGTTAATAAAAAGTTTAAAGAGGTTGTGGCTGCTCGGGGCAGGAAGGGGACGGGAAGATTTGAGCAAGTTGAGCAGCTTACCTTCTTGACAAAGGTTGCTAAGACCCCTGCACAGAAGCTGGAGATACTTTTCAGTGTTGTTTCTGCTCAGTTCGATGTCAATCCTGGTCTCAGTGGGCACATGCCTATAAATGTGTGGAAGAAGTGTGTCCAGAACATGCAAGTTATACTTGATATTCTTGTGAAGTATCCTAACATTACAGTGGATGACATGGTTGAACCTGATGAGAATGAATCTCAGAAGGGACCAGATTATGATGGTACAATTAGGGTGTGGGGAAACTTGGTGGCCTTCTTAGAAAAGATAGATACTGAGTTCTTCAAGAGCTTGCAGTGCATTGACCCACACACTCGTGAGTATATTGAAAGACTTAGGGACGAGCCTATGTTTTTGGTTCTAGCTCAAAATGTTCAAGAGTATTTAGAACGAGTTGGCAATAACAAAGCTGCTACAAAGGTAGCCCTAAGACGTGTTGAACTCATTTATTATAAGCCACAGGAAGTTTATAGTGCCATGATAAAATTGGCTGAGCTTACATTACAGAGTGATGTTGGTGAAGTGCCTAAAGTGGCTGAGGAAGGTCGTGGTCCATCTCCTTTCATTGTGATTCCCGAGATTGTTCCACGAAAACCTACCTTTTCAGAGAGTAGCAGGACGATGATGGATATGTTGGTATCCCTTATATACAAATATGGAGATGAGAGGACTAAAGCCCGTGCAATGCTTTGTGATATCTACCACCATGCTCTACTGGATGAGTTTTCCATTGCCCGTGACTTGCTGCTTATGAGTCACCTTCAAGATAGTATTCAGCAGATGGACATTTCGACTCAGATACTTTATAATAGGGCCATGGCACAACTTGGTCTGTGTGCATTTCGGAATGGGTTAATTATTGAAGCCCATAGCTGTCTTGCTGAACTATATTCAGGTGGAAAAGTAAAAGAGTTGCTTGCACAAGGTGTCGCGCAAAATAGATATCATGAGAAAAGTCCAGAACAGGTGAGTGAGTGCTTTTGTTATGTTCTTCCATGTGGTGTGGCTATTCATTTTGATATATTTGTGTGTGCTATTTTAGGAAAGTGATTTATAACCCAAGTCTTATCCCATTACTTATCCACTGAAGTCTCTCACAGGGAGCAATACCCATAATTTAGTGGGGAAGCCCATGTGAGAGAATTCACTGTAGAAATAAATATTACATCATTTGCAAAAACAATTTTCTATGAATATTGTATACAAAGAGTTGATTAGTTCTGCATTTTATGTGCTGTTGAGTTTTGTCTGCTCCTTTGTTACAAGATGTGGGAAGTTGGTGTCAGGAGTTTCTGGAGTAATTTTGCACTAGTTATTCTGTAATTCTAAATTGTGGTATGTCCTACGTTGAAAATTCTCTGTTTTTAATATTTAAGATGGGGTTAACCACTCGATATATTTATTGCTCATTTGGAGGTGTTTTTCATTGATCATATTTGGCATAGTGATTTCTAAGACATCTGGTTTAGCTAGTCTAATGTAGGTGGTCCAAGGAGAGTTTTGATGCATTTTCATGTTAGGAGCGAATTAATTTCACTGTTGTGATGAGCTAGCTGGAGGTTATTTATGCATGCAGTGAATCTTTCCACTGCTTTCCACACTTCACAAGCTATATATTGCCCAGGTTGATTAATCCTGAGATTATATTGGTGGGCTTAACTAATATTATACACTCTTTGAGTATCTTCAATGTGTTATAGATTTGATGATACTATATTTCTAGCCCTATGTGCTAATAGTCGAAATGGAGTGTGGTGCTATTCTCTAAAATTAAGTAAACCATAAATAAAATCCAAGTGATTCTAGCCAATTATGTTTGAAGGAACTAATCTGTTAAATAGTTCAGCTGAGAAACACAATTAGGGAAACCGATGATTCACATTCTGAAAAGCAATGCTGTAATCAAGCATGATTTAGACATAATGTGGTAGAAGATAGGAACTAAAAAATAGTACATTAGCAAATAGCATGTCTCTGTTCTGATTAATAATTAATTTTCTTTCCCTTTGCAGGAAAACAAGGAAAGGAGGCGTCTAATGCCTTATCATATGCACATAAACCTCGAGCTCCTGGAAGCAGTGCATTTGATATGTGCCATGCTTTTGGAAGTGCCTAACATGGCAGCTAACATCCATGATGCTAATCGCAGAATTATCAGTAAGACATTCAGGCGATTGCTAGAGGTAAGTGAGAAGCAAACGTTTACAGGCCCTCCTGAGAATGTTAGGGACCATGTAATGGCAGCTTCCAGGGCCCTTGGCAAAGGTGACTTCCAAAAGGCCTTTGATGTCATCAATTCTCTTGATGTTTGGAAGCTTCTCAGGAACCGTGAGAGTATTCTTGAGATGCTCAAGGCTAAGATCAAGGAAGAAGGTCTGAGGACCTACCTTTTTACCTACTCCTCATCTTATAAGACTCTGAGCTTGGAACAAGTCACCAAGTTGTTTGACCTATCAGACGCCCAGATTCATAGTATTGTTAGCAAGATGATGATCAATGAAGAACTCCTTGCAAGCTGGGACCAGCCGACGCATTGCATTGTTTTCCATGACATTGAGCAGACTAGGCTGCAGGCTCTAGCTTTCCAGATGACTGATATGCTCTCAGTCCTTGCTGATAGTAATGAAAGGGCAACAGAAGCAAGGTTAGGTGGTGGTGGCTTAGATCCACCTCAAAGGCGTAGAGACAACCAGGAATATAATACTGGCGGTGGTAGGTGGGCAGAAAACATGTCCTTCAACCAAGGCAGGCAAGGTGGTGGCACTGGGCGCACAGGATATAGCAGCGGCGGGAGGCAATACGGCCAAAATACCGGAGGTGGGTATTCTAGGGACCGTACTGGTCAGTACAGAGGAACTGGGCAAAACAACCGTTATCAAGATGCCGCATATGGAGGATCCGGTAGGACTGGCTATCAGAGCGGTTCGTCTGCAAGGGGATCTCAGGACACTTCAACTCGCATGGTCAGTCTGAGGGGACTTCGTGCTTAAAGAACAAGAATATTTATTTCAGCAATTGGATTAGAGAGATTCCCGCTATTGTTGTCAATTTAATTTTGCCCGGCATAAAACTAGTCTTCGGTTATATTAGTTTGTATTTCGAGATTCTAAGTGTTGGACCTGGAAACTTTGAGACGCTGCGTTTTGTATGCCAATGTACTATGGCTATGTATGCAAGCAAGTTTTTTCTATGTTTTTTCTTTCCTAAGTTGTCCGTAAAGTTCCCCCCCATGCTTTTGGAGTTGGATGTATCACTTTTATTCATGATCGTGTAGTCTATCTTTAGCTTTTTAATCTAAGCTCTTGGGGTACCCAGGGATTCCTTGGTTTGTCAAGAAAGCTTTCTAAACTATGACTAGAATTTGGTTCCTTGGTTCCTCAAGAACGAAAACTAGGAAATCCCCGTCCAGAGCTCCATTCCAGATTAGTGTGGTTCTGTTTTATGAAGAATTGGTCGTCCAATGGTTCAAGGTGATTAGAAATTTCAAAGCTGACCAGAAAACCCCAATCGGAAGGAAGCTCGAAGATCCAACCACTTTCCCTTCCATAACCTCAACCTCTATTGATATGAGAAGATAAATACCCACAGTTACTAATTTCTGTTTCTAGTTCTGCAAAAGTGAAACGGATAGCAAAAACAGGCAGATCGTTCTTAAGCACCTCCATTAAGAACTTTATCAAGGACTAGACACATCCCTTAGGAATTAGACATGCTAGTCGTACGTAAAGGCTTCTAGTATGCATGAGATTTAACATATGAGATTAACAAACTCTCCACATAGAATCCTTAAAAGAAGATTTTCTGGAGGTCTACAATACTAATGTTTTGACTTCTTTCACTAGGCGTACCATTACGGGTTCGGATTCGATAAAGAGATCCTTCTTATCGCATCTCTAACAGGGAGTGAAACTTTTAATCTGTGAATGAATAGAAAGTCTAGCTAGCATTCTTACAACTTTTTATTTAACGTGGCAATCAGTGGTGGATTGAAGAGGGTCGGATGATACCGTAGAGTTGCTAGAAACTCCCTTTGAATTTCGATTCCGACCCGATCAAATTTAGTAGGAATCTCAAACATCTATGGATCTCGACAGCAAGCAGCGATACTACTAATGCAATAGCTTATTTTTTTCTCCTAGTCATTGCCCAAAAATGTCGTTTGGCCCTAGAATTGGTTTTTTAATGAGAAGTTACCCTTTATCCCAAAAATATGTTGTTCAGCCCGAGAATTGGTTTTTTAATGAGAAGTTACCCTTTATCTACCTCCAGGGGCGGAGCCACCACAGCGCGGTGGTCAGCAACCGCTCCCCATGTCCGCCGAAAATCAATGGACTGGGAGCGGATCTGTGCTGGTTCCGCTCCCCATGTTCGGCGGAATTTGAAGAGCGGCGAGCGGCGCGGAAGGTCTGGGCAACTTGAAGAAGACGACATCAAAACGCAACGTTTTGAACTAATCAAGTCAAAACGGCGTGTTTTGATTAGTTCAAAACCACGCGTTTTGATGTCTTCAGCTGCGCGCCGTTTGTTCTTTTTTGGCATCATTTTTCCTTCCTTTTTGACGTCGTTTTTTACTGCTTCTTTCTCATCAACACAAAATTATACCAAGAGTTCTCTTGAAATTTCATTCAGCCCACTGCCTAGCACAGCAACAGCTGCGACGCCGACCACAAACTTTCTTTTCTTCCCCAACTTGGACTCCACCCACCACGGCGGCACCGCCATTGCTTGAGCAACCAATTCCGCTCCCCTCCTCCCAAAATCCTGGCTCCGCCCTTGTCTACCTCATCTACCCCTTACCTAGACATTTCAATTCCTAATCCTTTAAAAACCCAATTCATAATCACACCCCTCAATCCCCCAATTCAGAAATTCTTATTTACGAAAACTAGACCACCGCTTCGCCCAACTTTGATTGTTGGATACATCGACTTTCGTTGGTATCAAAATATAAACTTATACAGTAACGATGTCAAAATATAAAATCTTATCATAAAGCTTAAGAAGTATAGTATAATTTTTTTCGTTATTTATTAGTACTTTTGGTTTAAAAAATAAAAATAAATTTACAAAGCGACCCCTTAGGATTTTAATCCTAGATCCGGGTGGAAATGTCTACCTCCCCTTTTGCACGTTCTTCACAACTTTTCTTGACGATCGAAACCTCCTCCTACTTTATTTTATAAATTGTTAAAAATTCATCATGCAATAAATCAACTAAATCGAAATTCAGCATTAAAATGAACAATAATTCGTCTATTGATCGAGTAACAATTGGATAACTATTCCCAAACGTTCCCCTGAAAAAAATAAAACAGTTTCGGTTATCGAAGAATAGGTAAAAGGGGCGAAAGGGGATGTTAAATAACGTACTTATGTGTGCTAAACCTAATCCCTATTCCTATTAGGTGCCTACTAGTTTAGGCCCAATAAACCGAAATAAACCGAAAGCCCATATTTTCACCCAGTATATATATTGACGAGAATAGTGCGGGTGGCAATAACGTACGTTCCTTCCTAGACTTTCTTTGCAGACTCCCGCCAACGAGTAGGGTTTGTATCCGCCATTGAAGTTCTGCGACCAAAGCTTTTCGTTCATCTACTGTAAGTCGTTAATTTACACACACACTCTCTCTCTCTCTATACGAATATGTTGTAATTCGTTATTTGTTTAGAAGAAAATCATCATATATCGAATTCAATCTGAAATCTAATTGTTTAGGGCAAGAAGCGCAAAGAACAATCTGCAATCTTCGTCTTGTGTTAACGATTTTGTGTTAATTTGATCTTGATATCGCTTAGGGTTTGGTACCGGATTCATAAAACGTCAAAAGATTTTGTAGAGAGTACGTTTGATGTTGAATTCTCGATTTTTGACGAACGAGGAGCCGAATTTATCACCCGTTTTGATTTTATCTGTCACTTTTTTTATTCGTGTTGATCTGTTAGTTAGTTGACAGTAAGATCCTTTTATTTGTGTTTTGAATGCAGGTTTTTGTGATCTTTGTTTGACTTGTTTGGGTTTTCTTTGCACGAGAGAATGGCTTCTAAATTCTGGAATCAGGTACTTTAGTATTACATTATAATAAGGTTTTGTTTATAGTTACTGTCTTCTATATGTTGATGAAATCTTAAAAGCGTAGTTTTTCATGAATTTTTTTTCTTGTGTTATTCTAGCCTGGCATCGATTCGGATTCCGAGAATGAGTCGAGTGACTATAGCAGAGATACTGATGATTCTGACCTTTCGGAGGACGAAACTCCTGCTGTCACTCAAGCTGCAAACCAATACCTTGTTAGTGATGGAGATGATAGTGATGGTTGTGACGACGAAACTCGTCGCTTCATTAGGCCGACGAAAGATAAGCGCTTTGATGAACTGTCTGCGACAGTTCATCAAATGAAGAATGCCATGAATATCAATGACTGGGTGAACTTGCAGGATAGTTTTGAGACGATAAATAAGCAGTGTGAGAAGGTAATGCGCGTTATGGACAGTGAAAGACCACCTACTCTGTACATAGAAGCGCTTGTATTGTTGGAAGACTTTTTGGCTCAGACTTTGGCGAACAAGGAAGCTAAGAAGAAGATGAGCACTACCAATGCCAAGGCCTTGAACTCAATGAAACAGAAGCTGAAGAAGAACAATAAGCAGTACGAGGACTTAATTACTAAGTACAGGGAGAATCCTGAGCAGACTGATGAGGAGAAGCAGACAGAAGAAACGAAATCTAAAGATTCTGTAATTCAGAATGCTTCTGATATTGTATTGCCAGGTAGCCTAGGTGACCAGAACCACGAAGCACAGGATGACCAAACTGACGAAGGATGGGACAAGAAGAGGAGTAAGAAGGATAAGCTCGTGGATAAGCAATTCATGAAGGACCCTAGTGAGATCACATGGGATACAGTTAATAAAAAGTTTAAAGAGGTTGTGGCTGCTCGGGGCAGGAAAGGAACAGGAAGATTTGAGCAAGTTGAGCAGCTTACTTTCTTGACAAAGGTTGCTAAGACCCCTGCACAGAAGCTGGAGATACTTTTCAGTGTTGTTTCTGCTCAGTTTGATGTGAATCCTGGTCTGGATGGCTATATGCCTATAAATGTGTGGAAGAAGTGTGTGCAGAACATGCAAGTTATTCTTGATATTCTTGTGAAGTATCCTAACATTGCGGTGGATGACATGATTGAACCTGATGAGAATGAATCTCAGAAGGGACCGAATTATGATGGTACAATTAGGGTGTGGGGAAACTTGGTGGCCTTCTTAGAAAGGATAAATACCGAGTTTATCAAGAGCTTGCAGTGTATTGACCCGCACACTCGTGAGTATATTGAAAGACTTAGGGACGAGCCTACGTTCTTGGTTCTAGCTCAAAATGTTCAAGAGTATTTAGAACGAGTTGGCAATAACAAAGCTGCTGCGCAGGTGGCTCTAAGACGAGTTGAACTCATTTATTATAAGCCACAGGAAGTTTATGGGGCCATGATAAGATTGGCTGACCTGGAGGGAGAGAGCAATAATGGTGAAGAGCTGAAAATGGATGAGGAAAGTCATGGTCCATCTCCCTTTATTGTAATTCCTGAGCTCGTTCCTCGAACACCTACCTTTGCAAACAATAGCAGGACAATGATGGACATTTTGGTTTCCCTCATATACAAGTATGGAGATGAGAGGACTAAAGCCCGTGCAATGGTTTGTGATATCTACCACCATGCTTTGCTGGATGAGTTTTCCACTGCCCGTGACTTGCTGCTTATGAGTCACCTTCAAGATAGTATTGAGCAGATGGACATTTCGACCCAGATACTTTATAACAGGGCCGTGGCCCAACTTGGTCTCTGTGCATTTCGAAATGGATTAATTACTGAAGCGCATAGCTGTATGTCTGGTCTATATGCAGCAGCTGGAAAAGTAAAAGAGTTACTTGCACAAGGAATTAGATATCATGACAGAACTCCCGAAGAGGTTTGCCAGTGCTTTCCCTATGTTCTTCCATGTTTCTGTTCTATTATCTGTTCTTATGTGTATATGTAGGAAAACACTTCATGATGCAACTATTCTGTGAAATTGTTAAGCTGAGTAAAACAGTTAGGGGAACAGAGGATTTACAATTGAAAATGTAGTAATTGGTTTTGACATCACGTGGTAGAAAATGGGGCATAACAAATCGTACGTTAATTTTGTGTTTTGTCAGACTCCACAATATTCCTGCTGTAGTTCTTCCTTGTTACCTTGTCGCGATTCTTTTTGATTGATCTTGTTTTAAGCATTTTCAGGAAAGGTTAGAGAAGAGGCGGCAAACTCCTTACCATATGCACATTAACCTTGAGCTCCTGGAAGCAGTGCATTTGATCAGTGCCATGCTTTTGGAAGTGCCCAACATGGCAGCTGACATCCATGGTGTGAAGCACAGAGTCATCAGTAAGACGTTCAGGCGGTTGCTTGAGGCCAGTGAGATGCAAATGTTCACAGGCCCTCCTGAGAATGTTAGGGACCATGTAATGGCAGCTTCCAGGGCCCTTGGGAAAGGTGACTTTCAAAAGGCCTTTGATGTCATCAACTCTCTTCATGTTTGGAAGCTCCTCCGGAACCGTGAGGATGTTCTTGAGATGCTCAATGCCAAGATCAAGGAAGAAGCTCTGAGGACCTACCTTTTCACCTACTCATCTTCTCATAAGACTCTGAGCTTGGAACAAGTTACCAAGTTGTTTGACCTTTCAGAGGCCCGAATTCATAGTATTGTTAGCAAGATGATGATCAATGAAGAGCTCCATGCAAGTTGGGACCAGCCGACTGGTTGCATTGTTTTCCATGGCATCGAGCAGACTAGGTTGCAGGCTCTAGCTTTCCAGTTGACTGATATGCTGTCAGTCCTCGCAGAAAGTAATGAAAGGGCAACAGAAGCAAGGATAGGCGGTGGCGGGCAAGAACACTTGTCCTTCGATCACGGAAGGCAACGTGGTGGCTCTGGGCGAACAGGATATAACACTGGAGGGAGACACCGCACAGGTCAGTTCAGGGTGACTGGGAAAAGCAAGCCCTATCAAACCGGTTCAGCGGCAAGGGGATCTCAGGATATTTCATCTCGCATGGTCAGTCTAAATAAGGGTATTCGAGCCTGAAGATCCAAATATTCATTCAGCATTTGGAGTAGAGGGATTCCCTGCTCAGTGTCCTTTTTCAATTTAATTTTGCCATTCATACAGAAATAAAATAAAACTGGTCATTAGTTCTCTGCAATGCATTTATATTTCGTGGTATTTAGTTTTGGACCTTTCGAACTTTGAGAGACGGTCTCTCTCTGCCAATATACTATGGTTATGGATCATGCAGCTTTGTTTGTTCTTTTCGTTTCATAAGTTGCCTGTGATGCTCCTCCATTCTGGAATTGGATGTTTCATTATAATCCTTGATCTTCTGGTCTCTCTCTTTTGCTTTTTACCCTATGCTATTTGGGGTTGGCTCCTTGATGCTTAGTTTTTCCAAAACAGCTTTTGTGAACTTTGAGACGGAATGCAACAAATCTCTCTCCACCGAACGGCCTGGGAGAAAATTCTACCGAACTTGGCTTTATAATCGTTACATCGAAATTGTCATCTTGATCAACAACTATAAACCCAAGTTCTATAATTTTCTACCAGACCGTACGGTGGTAAGACAAAAATTTCAGAATGCAAAACATTCTCGTCTAATGCCTAACCATGTTACATCCCAGACATCAACTAGAATATAAAGATAAAAGTCATCACTTAACTAACGTTGTGTGATTGAATGCGGAGAAACTCGAGCGAGGAAATGGACAAATGACGAACGGAAAGTAAGTGATTAAAAAGAAACACTAAATCGAATATTATAATAAGTAGTTGTTAGTGTTTAAATTAGTCAACTGAAAGTTTTGGTTCATTTGTAAATCGCCGGGCAAATTGAGAGGTTTCATTTTGGGGCAAATCGAGCTCGGAATCATGACCGGAAACCTGAGATGCGTGATTGTGGCCGTCGACGGCAGCGAGGAGAGCATGCATGCCTTGACCTGGGCCCTCGACAACCTCAAGCTCCGATCCCCTACGCCCGACTCCGCCGCCCACTTCGTCGTCCTCCACGTCCAATCTCCGCCGTCCATCGCCGCCGGCCTCAGTCCCCCCTCCATCCCCTTCGGCGGCCCCAGTTAAGCCCCCCCCATAACCGCTGTCTTCTCCGCCGTTGTTTGCGTTTTGACTTCGGTTGACCTTCGATTGAGTTTGTGAATTGACTCTCAGATTGTATTTGTGTAGGCGGAGTGGAGGTGCCGGCGTTCGCGGCGGCGATCGAGGCGCACCAGCGGCGGGTCACGGAAGCGGTTGTGGAGCACGCTTTGCGGATTTGCTCCGAGAAGAAGGTTAGGGTTTATCAATGGAAACTGGTTTGATTTTGGGGTCTAATTTTTCATTTTGTAAATTTTTGAAATTTGGGAGGTTTTTTCATGGGTTTTGTGAACAGGTGAATGTGAAAACTCAAGTGGTTGTTGGGGACCCGAAGGAGAAGATTGGTGAAGCTGTTGAGAATATGCAGGCTGATTTGCTTGTCATGGGGTCCAGAGGTTTTGGTCCTATCAAAAGGTAATGGTCTTTTACTGTTTTGTCATGCTCAAATCTGAGGAATGGACAACACTACAAGGACACAAACCAGAATGTTTCATAGAAAGCCATATACTTAGTGTAAAAGTTGTTTGAATGGATGGAGCCAAGAGGCTCCTTGAGAATCGTTGGCGTTTGTTCCGTTTTGAAGTAATCTTGGACTCAAGGGTATCAATGCTTCATATGTGTTGCTTTTTCTGTTCCTGAAATGGATATTGTGAAGAAAATGTAGAGATTGTATAGCGGTGGAGAAATATGGTCTTATATGCAAATGTTGTCTCTCACATTCGACCAGAGTCATGTTTTTAGCTTTTGCTAGAGAGGTTTTCTACAAGGGTAGCTGATTGTCCTTTTTGTGCTACAATGTGGAAATACCTTTTACGATTGAAGTGTTCAAATTTTCTGGGAGCAAGAAGTTGAACTGATCCTTCTTTATTTCGATTGATGGTTAATTTCTGTCTTACTACAATTGAACCCACGTGGAGAATTTGAACAAATGCTTCATATATGACCTTTATATATTACCTTGTTGTAGAGTGTAACTTGAATTAATTAGAGTGAAAGTACTGTTCAGTCTAATCAGCTCCATTGGCCTTGATCAAATTGACAATATTCACTGCGTGTGCTGTGTGCACCCGATATACAGGATGTTTCTGGGAAGTGTCAAAAACTATAGCGCTAACCATGTACAATGCCTAGTTTTCGTTGTCTTTAATAGAAATTACCCCTCTTGTAGAGGGTAATTTCAATTAATGGGAGTGAAAGTATCCAATCTGCTCCTTTGGATTGATTGAATTGACAAGATTCGCTGTATGTATCTATGCAGGATGTTTCTGGGAAGTGTAAGCAACTACTGTACTAACCAGGTGCAGTGCCCAGTTCTCATAGTCAAGGGAAAATGTGCTACCTGATTAGGAAAGGTATGCATCTCATTACTTTATCACAGAATATTACCAATCTCTAGAAGCGTTTTCATTCTTATCTTCTTCATATAAGATTTCTTTCTTATTTTTGTGATTCATTTTATTGTTTTACTTTGATCTTTTCCCTTCAAAGCGGCCACTGTGTGAAGCTTGCACATAACTTTAATCACATTTCATGATGACACTCTTTCTTCATTGCAACATAAGAATGACCTCTCTTCATTGTTGATGCACTCTGTGATGTTCGGGATTTAACAAGATCTGGTCAGCCAGAGGTTTATGACATTTGTGGCTATTGTGCTTTCTAGCAGTAGAGTAAGCTGAAGACAGAAATGTGCGAGAGAGAGAGAGAAATAAGTGATTATTAATTGTGAAGTAATAATTCCATTAACTCTTAGTTGCCATGTACCAAAACAGAATCATATCTATAACATTGGGTTGCACCAGACTAGTGCAATAATGTTGTGTGCTTTTCATATGCAGAAATTTGAAATGTACAGGTTAATTACCTGATCTTTAGGTTTTGCAATTTTTATGCACCCTATTTAACTACTTGCCATCTTACCTCAATGGTTTGGCATCCCTATGTTTGAAATGTTATGGGGCCAATCTTGTTCTGGAACTGATTCATTTTTGTTTGAATCTCTGTTTTAAGTTTCAGCTCATCATCTGTCCTCTTATATGCTATTGCTCGTCAAGATCAACTGTATATACGGAGTGCTTTTGGGATGTGTTGTTTGAGTGTGGTGTTGCAATTAAAGACCGTCCCGAAACATCTTTTCACACCTTGTAAATATTTGGAGGAAATGACAGTGAGGTAGTTTTCTTCTGTTGTAGAAAATATACTTTGAATGTAGAGTGAATATTTTATAGAGTAGCAGTTCAGTGAAAGGAACGGAATTTATACATTTGTATGCACTTCAAGATTCTGACCTCTTAATATATTTGTGTGAAAATTTTCCGTTGGGATTACATTCTCTCAATCGTAGTAGTCGAACTGCACAAAATTTAGTCAAATTGCACAAATAGTTTTTACAACATAAAGTTCATTTCTATCAACGGCGATTACATACATGTGTCTATCTCTCTCTTTTGTATTATAGCTCAAGTAATGGGGGAGAGGAGCATAGTTGTATAGTGGTAGGAAAGAAAGCTCTTAACCAACACCTTGCTCATGCCGTAAGCATATGCTGTTGTGGACAAAACAAGTCATCTTCTTTGCATATAGGTCTTTATTCAAAAAGTTATACACAAGGGTCACATGAGCATTATAAACTCATGAAATGACCGCATGTGGGGCAACACCCGCACCCGACCATAGTGACTATTTTCCTCTTAACGCCAAATCTTGTGCATTTATTTTGATGCTCTTGCAACATCTTGGATGCATTTGGTCCACTAAGAGGTGGAATGTAGTGGGTTTTGGGGATATTGGCAATTTAAGCGGTTATTTTTAGTTGCTGGTTTGGCTTGCAATGCAGTCTTGTGCTTCTGCTGTAGAAGCAAATGACCTACTTGATTTGTCATGCACTCCAGTGTAATCTCGTGAGTATTGATCATTGATCTATTTTGCCTAGCTAGCTTCTTTTTCCAGTTGTACTTTATCATTATATTCAGATTCTGCAAAGATAGATTTTTTTTTTATTTCGTACACCTCGTCTAGATAACAATCCAGAATATTGAGCTGGTTTTGCAAGATGGAGTACCGCTTCAGGCTAAACAACAGGGCGAAAGCCAGAATCTGATTGCGAATGCGCCAAACAAGAATTTGAAAATCCAGAATGCGATGCCAATTATGCTGAATTGAAGTCATAAATTATAATCTATATCTGAACACTTCAGAACCATTTTGAAGCCTTGTCTGATCTAATAAAAATGCGTGCCGAGTTGCTTCTTGTTCTATTTGTCTAAGATTTACCTTCTGAAAAGGACGGCTTTGGTAAAGACACATGTTCCTATTGTCTACATTCATGCGTGTGGAAGTTTTATGTGTTATTCGAATGCTTAACTACTATATTAGTCTCTTCGAAAGTATAGCCAAATATCACATTGTCTTCCGGTAGTTATTATGGTAACTCATCTCGACTTATTGGTTAGTGGTTATAACTTGTCAAAACAGATGACCTAATTCTGTTTTGACCCCAAGAGCCAAGTTAATGGATTTTGAGGGAGGTGATCGTGGGGACAAAGCCAGACACTAAAACATGTTACTATAATGAGTGAGTTTCAATCAGGAACAGCAATTTGGGAGGTCGTGGGGGGTATCACGTGCATGTTTGCCCCATGTCCTATGTGGTTTGGGTACTAGTGCTTGTAGTTGCAGAAAAGAACTACAGAAGTGTGGACCCGGGCCATGGCGAAAGTCTTCTTTCAAGCCCGTGAACGGTCGCATCCTGCGTTCCGGCCCATGTACGGCCAAGAAACAAAGATGACTGAGCTCTCCAATGGTGGTGGCCTTGCTTCTTATCCGTCATCTTCCACACTTGTTTGTGATATGAAATGACTATGAGCTGGAAGTCACGAGATTTTAAGCAAAACAATCAAAGAAACAATCACCATGTCTCCATGAAAACATTTAAGATTTGATCACTCAATAGTAAAAAATGCGATTTAAAGTAAACATGAAACGAGCTGTAAATTTAAACGTTTTACATTCAGGTCATGATTAGAAAATATTCTAATCTTCTTAATATGCATGGTTCTCAACCTATTAGAAAACATTCCAACCTTTAAAACATCGTACTATATATCAAAAGTTCCATGGAAAGTTCAAACATTGAAACACCTAAAGTTGAAGTAGTTGCTTGCTTACTTGAAGCTTAGGTAACATGCTGAATTTGAAGGTGTGAACTATTTCACTGTTCTTTGGACCAATTAGAGCTTCACTTTCATATTTTGTCCACTCTTTTTAGCTTCCTAAATACACACATAAGATGGCGTGCCATCTTTGTCATTTATGCACCAAAACTACAGAAAATACTTATCACCATCTAATCATGCTGGTGTCTATTCTTGAAGCACTGGTCCCAAACTTCATTTCATCAATTCACATGATACAATCTCAATCCTAAATTAACATAAAACCACACAACTATTTCCCTAGTAGCATATAAATTCCCTAATTCCCAATAATTGAAAGGGGGTACTGCTGCAATCATTTTGCTCCACCCAACTTCATATATATAAAGCGTCTACACTATAAGCTTTTCTGGTGTAGCTAGCTGGGCGTGCATCTTCAGTCCAAAATCATGGACTTGAAAATTGCTCCTTTTTTCTTCTTTGCTTTGTTAATCTCTGCCACCAAAGCTAGTGTTGACCCTTGCGCTTACCAATCTGATGGCTCACAAGACCTCTCCATCATCCCCACCTACAGCAAATGCTCACCCTTCAACCCACCCAAGGCAGAGTCTTTGGTCACCACAGTCCTCAACATGGCCTCCAAGGACCCAGCTCGGGTCAGCTACTTGTCATCCCTAGTGGCCCAAAAACCCACGTCGGCTCCAATCGCTTCGGGCCAGCAGGTCCTCGGCATTGCCAACTACGTGGTCCGGGTCAAGCTCGGTACGCCGGGTCAGATGATGTACATGGTCCTCGACACAAGCAATGACATTGCTTGGGCCCCATGTTCCGGGTGCACCGGGTGCTCCACTGCCACTTTCTCCCCGAATTCATCCACTACTTACGGGTCATTGGCTTGCTCCGTGCCCCAATGTGCACAGGCCAGGGGACTCTCGTGCCCGGGGGACACTGGGGCCAATGGGTGCTTCTTCAACCAATCATATGGTGGAGATTCATCATTTTCCGCTTCCCTTGTACAAGATGCCCTTACACTAGGCAAGGATGTTATCCCAAAGTACTCTTTTGGATGCATCAACTCCATCTCCGGTAAGTCCGTCCCGTCTCAAGGGTTATTGGGCTTGGGCCGGGGATCCATGTCATTACTCTCACAATCCGGGTCCCTCTACTCGGGCGTGTTCTCATATTGTCTCCCGAGTTTCAAATCCTTCTACTTTTCCGGGTCACTAAAACTCGGCCCGGTAGGCCAACCCAAATCCATTCGGACCACCCCACTTCTAAAGAACCCCCGTCGGCCCTCCTTATATTACGTCAACCTCACTGGGATCACCGTGGGCCGGGTTCCGATCCGTATTGCCCCGGAGCTCCTAGCATTTAACCCGACAACCGGATCCGGAACCATCATAGACTCGGGCACGGTCATAACCCGATTCGTGCAACCCGTTTATGCCGCGCTCCGGGACGAGTTCAGGAAACAAGTGAAGGGTACATTTTCGACATTGGGGGCTTTTGACACGTGTTTTCCGGCGACCAACGAAGTTGTGGCTCCGGCCATTACGCTGCAGTTCACGGGGTTGAAGCTAACGCTGCCGTTGGAGAACAGCTTGATTCACAGCAGCTCCGGGTCGCTGGCTTGCTTGGCGATGGCGGAGGCGCCAAATAATGTGAACTCGGCGTTGAACGTGATTGCCAACTTGCAGCAGCAGAATCTTAGGATTCTGTTTGATGTTGCCAAATCTGTGGTTGGAATTGCTCGTGAGAGTTGTAATTGAACTTGTTGGGAGGTCTTGTTTTGGTGTCAATTTGTCTTTTCGTTTCTGGGTTTGAATTGTCGCAGATTCACAATGCTTGAATTTGGAGATTGTGTGTAAGCTGTTAATAACTACTATATGGTAATTTTCATTCTGGTTGTGATTGCTTGAGCAATATCGTGAGGTATATGATATTGAAAATGTCAATATGTGATTTCTGGATAGGAACTGTGATTAACACTTTTGAAAATGTCATTATTACAAATATCATGCGCAATTCGGTCATAATCAACACAAGAAGGAGCATAGATAATATAGTTAGCTCAAATCATACACATCTGTGTAGCTATATGTATCATGAGTACTGGTTGATATAAGTACAAGAGTCAATGAAATAATTAACAACATTTTCACTCAATTTATCTCTCTCTTTCTCTGTCTTTTTTTGTTTGTTTCGATTTTCCTATTCAATAGCAGAACACCCCTCCAACTCTCTTGTCACAAAGTGCGATTCATCGTCATCTTCATAATCATATTTGTCGATGTATCTGTAATCCCGATCTTCTTCTTCTGCGCAACGATTAATCTTACTAATACCAAGTCCAAGCCTATACATACAAGTACTAGTACACACACCAACAAACAAACGCAAAAGGAAAAAAGAAATTAAAAAAAAATAGAAGAGCAATTGCTTGCTGTATAATGTCACCCTCTCTCTCTCTCTCTCTCGAATTAAAGTTTTTATGTTTATTTCTTTTCATCTTAACCCCACCATTGATGCACCGCGACACCTTCGTCGCGAAGCTGTCCGTACAGCGCCAAGCACTGCCAGTAAGCACGGCGGCCCCTCCTCCCTTGCTGTGGCTTGCACTCCAAAGAAAAGCTCATCCACCAACTTAATCCCCCTACTCTTCATCAGATCCTCCACCACCTCCGCCTCCGCCTTCATCACGACGTACTCCTCCTCCTTCACATTCCTATTCATCCACTCCGACATCCCCGTCTGAACCACCTCCTTCCCGGAGCTCTCCTCCGTCACCGTCTCAATCTTGTACATTTCGAAATTCTTGTTCCGTGTGGGATAATTCTTCGCGAACCAACCCGTTCCGCTGCCGCCTTCTTTCTCCGGTAGGCCCACGTCGATGAAGACGCGGCGGGGGTAGCTCTCGAGATTGTCGCCCATCAAGTCCGGCAAGTATTTGGTTCGCTTCAAGTACCGGCTTGATTTTCCGGAGGCGGCTCTTGGCGGTTCTAGAAGCACATCTTCCAACTTCTTCAAGGCCTCCTTCTTTGCCTCCTCCGCCAACAGCCGCCGCCTGGTCGGGGAGGTGGTTGACGCCGCCGCCGGTGTAAACGTATGGCTAATCTTCCTCATTCCCAAAACTGTGGTGCCAAATCTTCTGAAGTACACCATCTTGTAATTCTCAGGCTTCTCGAAGATGTCAGATTGATCATTTCCGAGCTGGAGGACGACAATGCCGCCTACTTTAAGGGTCTTTTCTATGAATTTTGAGGCGGCGGTGAAGGAAGAAACCAGGGCCAAATCGACCGAGGCCTCGGAAACTGAGTCTTGATTCTCGGCGTCAATGATCTCAATTTCATTCATGTTCTCATTGCTAAGAATCTCTGATGATTTTTCGGTCTCTACGTCTCCGTTGCTGACGAAAACAGCCTTAACATTACCGCTCTTGTACAGCCCTTCGTTGGTCAGATCGCGGACGACCAGAGGCAAGATTTGCAGGTCCGCATTGCGATTGACATTAGATATAACATCTGGAGATGCAGAAGTGGTTGTTGCTTGGGGAAGAAGTGAGTTCAGCCACGGCAGCGAAGCAATGCAGAGGGACAAAATCAGAGCACGAGAACAGAGGATCAATGCTCTGGAGTCCGGAATTCGAATCACCAAGTACTTGGCATCCGGGTACAGCCCAATCGGAGCGCCACCGCCGAGCTTCGGGTGGCGTTTCGGACGAAAGCCTTGGACCAAATTGATAGCCATTGGTGTTGTTGTGCAAAATGTAGTGAGGAAAAGTTTGCTAATTGCTGGGGAAATTTTGAATTGAATTGAACTGAAATTGAAATTGATAGAAGATTTAGAAAAAACTGTGATGAGGGAGAGGGAGATCTAAGCGCGGAGATCGGAAAATGAGATTAGCGGGTACAAAATCGGGCGGCGGTGTGATTCCCACCCACGAGGGCTACACGAGTGCTTTGGATTCTAGACCATAATAACATCAACTGTCTAATCCTCTGGACCTCCATTGTTCTTTTTTTTACTACCCCAGATCGGTGTGGTTGAATATGATTCGCTTCGATTAATTTACTTGGTAAGCATCATCACTGTCGTCGTCGACATAATCTGTAACGTCTTGAGTTAGCGAGACATTATGCGCGACGAAAACCACATTACACAACCGATCAGAGGTTCATGGAGGGAGAGGACTAGAGAGGCTGAGGCGCCTGCGTCGGCGGTTTATTTATGTTGTATATTGTGATCTAGAGGGGAAGATTATTTTTGGGGTGTTGGGGAAGAAATGTGGGGAGAGGAGATGAATATAAGGGGGACCTTACAGATAGGATTTTCAAACAGAGAGAGCAGAGGATGGCCTTAAAAGCTGGAGGGAGCTAAATTTTGCTGTGTGAACAAAAAAATTGGTTGGTGAAACGAAAATTGAGTTTGGCCATTGCTTATAAGCTTTTCATCCAATGCATATTCATCCATGGATTGTAATTTTCCCTATTAAAGAGTTTGTTGTAACTTGTAACACACGGTAATGTTGGGGGTGTCATGTTTGTATACGAAGCTTCCAGGTGCTTTAAAGTTGTGGATAATATGGCATGAAGTTATGCTATAGCCTGCCGGTTCACCAAATTTTATTCACCAAATGACATATCATTCTTTTATTTTCTAATCTGAACAAATACATTCATTTCGCTTTCCACGTTGTACAAGAGAAGCAAAAGCTATGTAGCAATTAGAAGCTTGTGGTTAAACAACAATTAGAAGCTTAACAGAGGCATAAAATGAAATAAGCAGAGCAATTTTAACAGAGTTGCTCAAATTAATCCACTGGTGTAAGGCACACCTGTCTCAGGCAACCAATTACCCCCCAGCAAGAAATTGAAGACTGTAAAATTAGCAGCAACAGTTGAATTGATCACATGGTAACCAGGCCAAGTGACCCGACTCGTGGTGTTGGATCCAGGACCGGTGTTGTTGTACTCTGCATAATACAGAGTACTCAGTGCGAAATCGCCACTCCATGCAAGCCAACCAGCAGGATCAATCAAACTCCCCATGGAAGTTTGCATGTAAACTGTTCTTGAGTACTCTTTCCACGGTCTCCCTAGATATGTCTTGACTGTGAAATTACTCGAAGCCAAATCGGGAGTAGGCTTGATAGTGCAATTGTGAATTGAAGTCCCCGTGTTCTGATTCGGGTCCGTTCGACCTTGAGCTGTGATGGGATTGGACTGCCCTTTATTAGGCTGGCGGGGATATATGTTGCAGTTTTGGAAAACGACTGCTGCATTTCCGAATATGAAATCAACTGTTCCGTAGATGTCGCATTCTCTGTAGAATTGTCTGAGTGAATGCGTGTACAATGTGTCTTGGTAGCCTTCAAAGCTGCAGCTGTAGAACACTGACAAATCGGCTCCATTTCGCACTGCAACCGCCTGCCCCTTGCTTGGTCCAGCCGTGTTTCGAACAGTAATATTCACTGCTACGAATCCTTCTGCCACCACAGCTGCAAGATTGAGAACAAAGGAATTAGCTCAATAATAAACTTTTCTTTTTTTCCGGACAATGTGACATATGATATATGTTTGAATGTGCATTATGAAAATGTGGTTTGAATTTTTGGAACTACTTACCTAAGGTAGCGGAGTTGAAAGTTGTTGAATTATCTCCAACGCTATTATTTCCTGTGATGATGGTCTGATTGATACCATCCCCGATCAGCAACAAGTACTTCTTTTTTGATATAATCGACACATACTCTTGATAAACACCAGCAGTGACATAAATCAAGAAGTAGCCACCACTTGCAACAGAGTTATTCGGTGCAGCATTAATAGCATCATTGATGGTGGTGAAGTTTCCACTTCCATCTTGACTCACAACTACAATGTCCTTCACCAAAACTTCTTCATCCCCAGCCTGAAGAAGCCTCCTCCCCCTGCGATGATGATTCTTTGCTTCGTCATAGATTGCGCGAGCTTTGTTTGACATCTTCAAATTCAAGCTTCCCTTGCCAAATCTGAAACGCCTATTGGGTTGCTTTGGCACACCATTTTTGTCCTTAGGCACCCATCCCTTTGTGAACAGAGCCAATGAGACGCTGTACAATTTTGTGTTATCCGAAATTGGTTCCAAAAGATCGGTAACGACACTTCCAGCTGAAGAAGGCAGAGATTCAATCCCATCAGAGCAAGTTTGATGATTGGTCAAAACGGCACTAAGCAAGGTTTGGAGATCATCAGCATCCATGCTAGAAAGAACATCACTTGTCTTGTTAACAGTTTCAAGCGAGCTTGTTATGAAATCAATGTTTGACAATGCAAGGACCTTGCAATCCTCAAGGGCTTGGATTGCAGGCAGAGATAGAATCGAACTGCGCTGAAGATAATTTTCAACCAAGTTCAAGAGCTTGTAGGATTGTGAAAGTGCTCGTTGGACCGAAAACCTGCCAAAGTCATAGACATTGGCATTTTTGTGGGGAAGGACTGATAAGCAATAAGAAGGGTGTGGGGTGGACTTGCAAATTGTTTCCGGTGGGAGAGCGGTGTTTAGAGGGACATCTGCGAATGCAGGAGAAGTCAGGAACTGGAGAATAATGAGAAACGATGAGAATGTAACAAGAGAGCAGAGCTTAGAGGCCATATTGCAATAGCTAGAGGTTTGAGGAATGAATGCGCATTTTGGTCATTGGGGTCTACGTCTATATATAATTCAGGCGGGCAAGTAATTAGTTTGACTATTATTAGAGAACAACAAATGGTGGGTATGCATGTATTAAGTAAAACTTTGACAAGCCACAAACGTGCATAGCTTCATCTAAAGCACAACGAACGTTCTTCGAAAATCAGAGCGATGCAATTGACTTCTCCAATTTTCACTGAACAGATAGCGTTCAAAGACAAAATTGAAAAACTGGAAAATTGGAAAGTTGAGCTTAACATATAAAGTGATCAATTTTCGGCACGGGTCTTACCATATGTCATTTGTCAACGTTGGGGTTGGTACTGCGCGCCTAACGGAGTATTTGGGTCATCTTTCAAGAACTTGTCCAAAACCTGTGTGAACTCAAAATAGTGTGTATGTTGTATATATAATTGTTTATTTGTTTTGTTGGTGAGATCTCCCACTAAGTTGGTGTCCTTTATTTTGTCTAATATTACTCCACTGTGGGATATTTGGAAAATAAATAAAAGGATAGGGAATGTATTAGGTTGGAGATCAACAACGCGTTAGGCATGCTTATATATTGTAAACATACACGACCTTCATGTTTGGGCGCCAGAAGACAAATACCAAGATTTATAATTAAGTTGACGAAAATTTAACTCACATGTACATCTCATTAGTAGGCAAATTTTATGGAAATAATAAAATAAAGAAAATGTAAATGTTGAATTTTGGATATATCACTGACCAAAAGAGAATACTATGTAGAGTTAATTGTCCGGTGTTTTCACACATTTGGCTCTTTATCACATGAAGATCATTTAAGAGATAAAACTTCACATTTGAGTTTGTAAGATGATTCAATTTGGGACTATTTTTGTGTTGGACCACTTAGACCGTTGCTGTATTATTTTGAAATTTAACAAAAATAGTCATTTTAATTGTTGTATTTGATCTAGATCGATGTCATGTGCGTAGATAGAGTGAAGGTTTATATCTTAACATTCTAAAAATAGAAGTGGCCTCGTAAAGCCTTGGGAAAATCTAATTTAACATCTAGTTGTTGGGTTGATATCTTAATAAAGTTCCACTTGATGTTCCATACTCATCACGTCCAGCTATAGCTAGAGTACTTGAGCTATCAAGATATACAATTACTTCACCTCAATTGTGTTGAAATATTGGTGTAAATTAGATGTAATGTGTTGACTTTGCTGGCTTCAAGTTGAAGCAAAGTTGGTGTGGTCTGCAAGGCCACATGGGTTCTTGGACTTTGGGGGCTGCATGTTGGTGATCTTTAAAGCTAGTGGTTGGAAAGTGCTTTATGCACTTTTCTTATTGTCTTTAAAGAGAGAGTGCAGAAGAGTCAGAAATGTGGAGAAGAGCAAAGAAGCCAAGTTGGCATTCACCATTTGGAGTTCAACAGAGTTGTGTGAGCTTGGGTGTATGTGGGGCTTAGTGTTCTCTTCCGGTAGTATAAGCAAGAGTGAAATTCTCTTGGGGTGAGAGTAGAGTTCTTGGGATTCTATGTGAGTTGTAGTACAAGGGTTTGGTTTTGGGTTATGTTGATTTAGCTCAAAGTGTATTTTGTACTTGGGATAATTCTCATAGATAAGAACTTGGTAGCTCTCCGAGGACTAGGCGGTTTTGCCGAACCTCGTTAATCTCTTGTGTCATTTATTCCTTGCTTTATTTTATTCTGCTCAATTGGGCTTGTATTGTGGTGTGGGTGAGTCTGAATCTTGGTACCACGGCTGGGCAGGGCGCAACAATTGGTATCAGAGCTCTTGGTTCGTGGGGAGATTCAGTTTCTGTTATTCACCATGATGGGAACAAGCGTTTCACATTTTTCAGTTGAGCAGTTTAATGGGAAAGGCAGCTTTACTCTCTGGCAAATGAGAGTGAAGGATCTCCTGGTTCAGCAAGGCTTGGCTAGAGCTTTGAAGGGAGAGGAGGGGAAGGCCTGAAGGAATGAAGGATGACCAATGGGAGGAGATTCAGTCACGCTGTGTGAGCACGATTCGACACTGTATTGGTGATAACATTATCAACAATGTTAAGGATGAGGAATCTGCGCCTGCTCTGTGGGAGAAGTTGGAAAACTCTATATTGCTAAGAGTTTAACCAACAAGTTGCATCTGAAGCGGAAACTGTACAAGCTAAAGATGGAGGAAGGCGGAAACCTCATGGACCATATGAATGTGTTCAATGGATGCGTGGATCAACTGCAGAAAGTTGATGTGAAAATTGAGGATGAAGATAAGGCCCTTATGCTTCTTACCTCACTTCCTGATTCATATGAAAACCTGGTAACAACTTTACTGTTCGGTAAAGATACAGTGAGTTTGGAACAAGTGCAAGCAACTTTGGTATCCCATGATACACAGAAGAAATCCACAGAAGGTAGTGGGAGTGATGTTGCGTTGGCTGTTCATGGTGGGAATCGAGGAAGAAAATCTGATGATAGATCTGAGAAGGACAACAGGTTCGGATCTAGTTCCAGAGGAAAGGGCGGAAAGTGCTTCCGGTGTAAGGAGTTTGGTCACTTCAAGAAGGATTGTCCTTTGAATTTGAGTGATGGTGCCGCTAACACTGGGATAGCAGAGAGTTTCGAATTTGCCCTCTAACAAATTCGAAAGTCTGCACACTTCTCTAGGTGATGTTAGTTTCAAGAGCTGCAAGGTTTTTTTGTAGCAGGTGGAGCTAATGGAAATCACAAGAGTGTAGAGAAAGTGTGGTTGTTTATATTGTCTTGTTATATCTCGATGGGTTGTTGTTGGAAACGGGGTGCATTGACATGTTTCCAGGTGAAGACAATGTTAGAGGAGAAATCCTGTTGGGTGGAGGTGAGGGTGCATCGAGACTCTCCTCTGAAGCTATGGTGATTTAGCTTGGGGCCGTTGCACATGGATTGGCCATGTATACTGAATCGGGAAGGACCAATTGTGTTGATTCAGGTGGTGTGCAGCTGGTGTGTTATGAAGGCCAATGGTTTTAACTATCTTAAGTGGTAGTGGTATTACATAGAATTTCACCAAGGTGGAGATTGTTGAAATATTGGTGTAAATTAGATGTAATGTGTTGACTTTGTTGGCTTCAAGTTGAAGCAAAGTTGGTGTGGTCTGCAAGGCCACATGGGTTCTTGGACTTTGGGGGCTGCATGTTGGTGATCTTTAAAGCTAGTGGTTGGAAAGTGCTTTATGCACTTTTCTTATTGTCTTTAAAGAGAGAGTGCAGAAGAGTCAGAAATGTGGAGAAGAGCAAAGAAGCCAAGTTGGCATTCACCATTTGGAGTTCAACAGAGTTGTGTGAGCTTGGGTGTATGTGGGGCTTAGTGTTCTCTTCCGGTAGTATAAGCAAGAGTGAAATTCTCTTGGGGTGAGAGTAGAGTTCTTGGGATTCTATGTGAGTTGTAGTACAAGGGTTTGGTTTTGGGTTATGTTGATTTAGCTCAAAGTGTATTTTGTACTTGGGATAATTCTCATAGATAAGAACTTGGTAGCTCTCCGAGGACTAGGCGGTTTTGCCGAACCTCGTTAATCTCTTGTGTCATTTATTCCTTGCTTTATTTTATTCTGCTCAATTGGGCTTGTATTGTGGTGTGGGTGAGTCTGAATCTTGGTACCACGGCTGGGCAGGGCGCAACAAATTGACTTTCGATGTCAAACTTAATTAAGTAAATTTTAAGAAGTGCTTATTAGATGAAATTTCTTCCTTAAAATACGCTCTTATCTTGATTCATTGATCAGTGTTCTTCCTGATCAACTCGAAGCACGTGCGTTTCTGAATACGACTTCAAACTCAAAATGAGATTGAACTTGAAGTATATCATATGCATATGCAGCGCTGTACTTTGTTCTCTGACCATTTGCCATGCAAACCCAACTTGCTAAAATTGACTTTGCGTAGTCTCAGAAAATCACATGCGCTTATGTACTTGAGTATTTCAGTCAAAATAGAGCGCAGCGGGTCGGCTTGTGAATGTCAAACCATATATAGAAACCAGATTAATTCCCTAAAAGCAAAGTTTACCATTCAACTTTCAAGTCGTGTCGGAAAGGTTGCACGTTTAATTTGGTAGCCTAATAAGCACGATATACCATGTTCTCATGAACAATGACTTAAAACTTCTTACAACATTTGAAAATATCACATCTATGTAATCTTTCACGAATGTATATGTGGATGACCAAGTCTAGTTTTTAGGATCCTTAATTTGTCTTTTGCGCTAAACAAGCGCGCTTTCTGCTTTGACTTTGCTTTGTTTAGGTTACGTACTCATCATGCCCATGGTTTCTTAACTCAATCATATATACCATTACAAAAGCAAGACACCTTAGCTCAGGTTTGATATGCTACATCAACTTTATTTTCAATTTACGTACAGAAACCTGAGGTAGCCTTGGCCTCCCCAACCTCCCTATGCCTTCTTTTGATTGGCTACTAGTATGTAAATTTATATTAATTAAGTTTGAGTCCGCCACTTATTATGTATGCACATTATTGGTGATTAAGAAGAAAGGAGGAATATTATCTTATAATCAAGAATTCAAGCAATATATTATTATTCTTTATATTACAACCTATACGATCAATTATTAATGGATTAAGCATGATAATATTGCAGTAACGTTACTACTAGCTAGATACTTACAACTAGGGCAATATTGTTTGCCACAAGTGGACTAGTGACTATATATTAAAAGTTTAGAAGACTTCAGAGTTTCTTCATCCAACCCAATTTGCTTAAATTGACTTACGTAGTCTGAGAAAATCACATGCTTATTCCTTTGAGAGTAATTTCAGTCCAACTAGATCAGTAGTGAGCTTTGTTATTAACTTAGTCAAACCATAGAACTTGATTAATTTTTTTAAGAAAATACCAATTTCAAGTATTATGGAAGAAAACTACCAATTCCACCCCTATTTCTAATGTTGGGCATGCCGACCTGATTTCTTGAGAATCCGAACCGACTAACCCGGCGGGTATCTGATCAAACAAGTTGTTGACTTTTTTATGTTCATAAAGTATTGTAAGAAGATGAAAGAATATTAGAGCTAGTAGGATTTCTTTCCTATATACGGGCAGTGGCGGATCCAGACCATTAGGTCTGGGTGGTCCCAATAAAAGTTTTAATAGTTTTTTCTATAACAATACTATAAATAGTTAATTTATATTAATATATGATAATTCAAGTAAATAATTACATTAATATTGCTATTATGAGTACCCTAAAATAAACTTTTATTATAATTAATTTGTAAAAGGTGCATATGTTTGAGTGCAACTAAAGGTAAAATAAATAGAAAGAAATGCATTTACTAGACAATTATAACTAAATATAATAGTCACAGACAAACTATGTCTATTTGGGTGTTCATTGTATAAAAAGTCACTAGCCACAGATAACCGTGGCTATTTGGTGCGCTAGCCACAACTATTCATGGCTATTTGCGTGGTTTTGATTAAAAAAGGTCATTAGCCACATATATATCTGTGGCTAAAAGTGTTAGCCACAATAGCCATCTGTGGCAACTTTGGGTGGTCCCGGTACCACCAAGGACCACCCTTGGATCCGCCCCTGTATACGGGTACAACTTTTTTGCCCAGGTTCAATTGAAGAAAATATTAAATTTATGGAGGTAATTTAGACATAAAAGTTTTATTCTGGTAGAATCATTTTTTAGGAATCACAAGTACTACCTCCCACCAAAGAATTGCATTCCTTGAAAATCAGGAAATTATGGGTGCCATCATAAATTTAATTTCCAAATTTGAGTCAACACATGAATTACCTGAAGAGGGAATGACTCCCAATACTTTTATTCTCACTTCTATTTAATAAACACGCCTTGTGTTTTCAGCATGAAATGTAATGGTATGTACCATACAAGTCAAAGTTCCATGAATTTGTGGTAGCCACATTTTAGGCAATTTCTTCATACATACATAAGATTAAGTGACTTTTTTTTTAAAGAAAGACAAGTGACTTCAGATAATGATTGATCTATGTAGGCCTGGTAAATAGTCAAGCTCAGACACATTTTTTTTTTTGGTTAAATAAATTGTTGATTGCAATTCAAATCAGAAGCAACCTGCAGACGGGGGAAGAGGTTTCTCTGTTCCAAAGGGGGTGAACCACTTTTGTTCCACATTCATTTTTTCGACATCTTCGACGATTTATGTTATGATCCAAACCGTTCACTTTTTTTATTGTCTAGCAAAGATCATCCTTGCAAAAAATCATTCAAATCCGTAATCGTTCGGTTATCAAACAATGAAATATAGCCGAATCGACTTTAAAAAACATAACCGGGCCTTTATATAACCTAAAAAATCACGGATTTGAATGATTTTTTGCAAGAATGATCTTTGCTAGACAATAAAAAAACTGAACGGTTTGGATCATAACATAAATCGTCGGAGATGTCGAAAAAATGAAAGTGGAACAAAAGTGGTTCACCCACTTTGGAACAGAGAAACCTCTTTCGCAGACGGGGCCAGTGCAATATACACAATCCTCGATCGTGTACTAATTAGGCCGGTTAATTAATAAAGACTTATTGCATGAATACCAAATTTAAGAGACCAAGTCCATAAAACAAGAGATATCAAACAAGCAGGACCCAAGTTGCCAAGTTGATGTGGTCGGCAGCAAGAGATTGGATCAATATTTGCTCCATTGACATGAAATTCAAGTACTCGCGATTGATTTGGAGGAACCCTATTGTGTACACTGATTATCAAGAGTCCGGCTAGAGAGCGGGCCTATTGACAGCGCCTATCGTACGCGCCCCACCATCCTCCACCGCTGGATTGAAATAAACAGTTAAAAATGAGATCCAATGACTGTGAAAGAAAACTTATACAATCCAAAGGCTGTGAAAGAAAACTTATAGTGCAACACATGTACACAATCCCACCAAAACTTAACATCCGTTAACTCTGCCTCCTTCTTCTGATCTCCATCGTTTTTACCCGATGCGTTCTTCTGATCTTCATTCCATCCTCAACGCCGCGCAGCCGAACCAAAGAAGACAGAACCCGGAAAGTTTCGCACCTTCTGGACTGGCCCAACACGCCGTCCTTGAGAATGAGGGATCAAATGCGATGCCCAAACGAGTTTTGGAAAGGGAGAGGTTGTTGTCGGATACGCAATCCTCCTCCGCCGTTCTCCCGATCTATCGCGATTCGTCGTTCTCCCACCCCTGGGTTGAAGTTTGACTTGCCAAATTTCATTGCTTTTAGGATGTTATAATTTCTCTGTGATTGATTTAACGTTTATAAAGTTGTGAACTTTACTGAGTTGTTTGGTAACGCAATTTCCCCCAATTTCCCCTAACTTAACAATCCAGCCAATTTCTCCAGGAAAAAGCCCGCTAGCAAAACCAGGTCGCAGCGCCACTCCGGAGGCAGCACGTCGGCAAGATGCGGGAGGCCAAGCGTCGTTGGGGAGTGTGTGACGCGGGTCTCCGGGGCAGTGAGGATGTGGCTGTGGTCTGGAGTTTATCGCCAGTGACGTCAGCATCCTCATCCACCACCTCCTCGTCCTCATCGTCATCGCGCTGGCGTCACGATCGACGACGTGGTTGAGGCGGTATCCGAGATTCCTCTCTGTACCTCAATCACAGTGGCGTCGTTGTAGAGGAGCTGCGGGTGAGTCGTAGCGTCGTCGTTTTGGAGGTCTTCGTCCTCGGAATCGATGGCACCTCAATCAATCGGAGGGTGTGGTGTTGCGGTTGAATCGGAAGAAAAAGAAGAAGCAGGTGTCGTGGAAGGAGGGGAAGTGAACAATGAGTTTGTCCCTTTTCACTTTGCATTTGCCTTTGTAGTTTTTGTATAATAAATAAATAATTTTTGTTTGTTTTTGGAAGTGAATTCTTAGATTTGGCGTTTATTAAGATGTTGATTTTGAGAAGCACCGCGTCAATGCCGACTTCAAAGAAGGATGCCAGGGGAATTGAGTTCAGGTGCTATCCAACGGCGGGATTGCGACGACTTGGGTTAAGAAGAATGCGTCGGCTTTGGTATGCTCTACATCTTCTTCCATGGATGCTTGTGCTCTGCTTCTGGAAAAAAAATGTGTTTGTTTGGATTTGAACCATAGTGGTGATCATCAGTTACTAATTTTGACGTTGTGTTGTTTATTTTTTTGTGATGGTTGATGATTCAAAGTCGAAATCAGTGGAAGGAACTGCCCCGGTAAAACGGGGAACTGCTACGGTAAAATGGAAAAGTGCCCTGTTAAAATGAAAAAGTGCCCCGGTAAAACAGGGAACTGCCCCGGTAAAATGGGAAGTGCCCTGGTAAAATGAATAAGACGGTCATAAGATGGTCATATGAAGGTTACATTATGGTCATACTATGGTCATACAAGGGTAAACCAATAAATAAAACATAATACAAACTAAGTGGGTAAATTTAGGTCATACAACGGTCATAAAATGGTCGTATAACGATTATAATATGGTCATATGGCGGTCATACAAGGGTAAACCAATAAATAAGACATAACATAGAAAGTGCCCCGGTAAAATGAAAAAGTGCCCCGGTAAAATCAAAAGTGCCCCGGTAAAATAGAAAGTGCCCCGGAAAATTGAGAAGTGTCACGGAAAGTTGAACATATGACTATTCTTAATTGAATAGATGAGTATTCTTTAAACCCTCACAGTACCCATTAGCCTTAACCCTCACAGTACTCAGATGCTTACATTCGCGCAGAACCGTCGATTATCGTTTATGTCAATGACTCCGTTCTTGTAACTGTATTTCGATTTTTGAAATTTTTTTCACCAAAACATGGTCTTCTTTTAAATAGAAGATAATGAACGGTTTTGATCGTTGATATCACGTTTCGATATTTGTGGAATGGTTGAATATGGACGTTGAGGGGTTAGTGTTACGAAACATTCTAAACACCAAGCGTTATTTGTGCTAATCGTGAATATCAAAACGCGATATTGACGATCTGAGCCGTTTATCTTTTGCGGTCTTATGTGATGTCACACTTTCACAAAAAAAATTCAAAAAAATACTTAATATAGTCCCTGTAGTGGAGTGTGAATGTAAACGGTAATGGACGGTCACAAATGAATATACAATTTACCAAAAATGGGGTCGTAACGTGGGGAAAAGTCCTTCATGAAAGTTGTATAATGCCTCAATATGAATGCAACAGTGAAGACCGAGCATCAATTTGGGTTAGCACGTGAAAGTTATAGCGTAACAAACTTGGAATTTCATTGGCCGACGGTCATAAGATGGTCATAAGATAATCATATGATGGTCATATTATGGTCATACAATGGTAAACCAACAAATAAGATATAATATAACCTAAGTGGGTAGATTAAGGTCATAAGATGATCACAAGATAGTCATATGGTGGTTATAGAATGGTTATACAACGGTCATACAAGGGTATATCGATAAATAAGACATAATATAAATTCAGTGGGTAAATTAAGGTCATAAGATAGTGATATGATGATCATACGTTTGTCATACTCTGCCGTAGAGAATCACAATTTGAAGGCATGCTCATGCACACTGTAATATATATTATTAATTTTCCAAGACACTTATGCATTTTAACAGGGCACTTATCTATTTTACCAGGGCATTTTTTCATTTTAACATGGCACTTATCCATTTTACCAAGGTACTTTTTCATTTTAACAGGGCACTTTTCTATTTAGCAGGGCACTTCACATTTTACCAGGGCACTTTTCCAACACATTCATCCAATTCTCAGCTCTCGAAAACTCCCAAATTCCAACGCTAAAAGTTCCGCTCCCCCGGTCCCAAAATCCTGGCTCTGCCTCTAGCTAAAACCCCAGCATAAACGAGTAGTTAAAACAACTAAAGCATGAATTCATGATATTACGAAGCAAAAATGAAAACTCTGTAAACAATGGGCTTTTCTCAAGAACAATACTATGAACATTCATGATATTAAAGAACGAGCTTCGACGACAAGGAGATAGATCTTTCTCTCCGCCAATCATAGAAGAACTCTTGAGATAGCTATTAGCCAAGAAGAACTCTTGGTGAATTCATTCCAGAATGCTTAATATAAAGGCCACAGCATTCATGGATCTATCCATGCAACTACTTCCCACATGTTCGTTCATTTCTCGAGATGAGGAAAACATGCGTAGACATCAGACTTGGGATGCTTTGCTTCAGTATGCTCCCTGCACTTCACCTCTGATGTAGTGCACATAAATGCTTGCATACACACCTTGCTTTGCTTCAACATGCTCCCTGCACTTCACCTCTGATAATCATCGAATGCATTGTGTAAGACCCACTACTTTGTCCCAAGATCAGGCCTGACCTGCAATTACAGTGCAAGTACGCAGATGTAAGAACTGAATAAGAACTTTTAGTTTGATGCAGTAAAATTGGAGAAACGGAAAATAATAATCCACATCACCGTTGGTTAGCTCTATGAAGACATAATTTTAAAAACTGACCACACACCCACACGTTGTTATACATACACTGAAACAAATAAGCAATGTGAGGGCACAGTCACACGCTTGTACCTAAGAATGAATATAAATTGGGTACAGAAATAACAGAATACACATCATTAACATGAAACTGTGAGGATGCTTAAGAAAGGAAATGAATTCTACAAGGCTAAACAGGACCTGTACATCTGTTTGCTCTTTCGCTCTCGTGGCCTCAGAGTGCAAATTCAATTTCATCAAACACAAGATAATCATATTCAAATTCATCATACAAAATAATCATGTCAAAATGCATGTTCAGTCAGACACTATGCTGTCCATAGGTTAGCATCATTATCGCAATCTCATTACCAGCAGTTCTTTAATATGACCCATAACAACTAAACAACTGATTGGAGTTATATTTATGCCCAGGTTCTGCAAAATTTCTCCAGCAGAATTCAAAGTTTATAAATGCACCAAGGTTCCAGTTGTTCAATTGTCTTGAGACTTGGAAACTTTTGACATTAAGACATGAACTTTAACATACTGGAATCCTCTGAAATGGCTAGATAACACATGGTTCTTCATAATTTCTGCATAACAGTTTCACCTGATTCACCACTGGCTAGATGGGTCATGATTCTACATAATTTCTGAACACAATTCAGCAACCAATTTCCCATTTTCAATGCCATATGTATATAATATAATCTAGCAAACAAACTCCACACAGCAGCTCCATACACTTTCGAATATAATTCAACAAGCGAAAACTCAAAAAGAAAAGAGGGAATACCTTCAGGGCTCCTCAAAACAACTCCACACAGCAGCTTAACTCCACCAGTGACCTTCACAAGCGAGAAAAACAATTCACAAAAATGGCAATGAATAATCGAAACAAAAATAGTTGCCAATCGAGAAAAACAATCAATTGAAGAGCCAAATCAGAAAGTTGAGAAAAATTGGAAAGGAATTACCTCTGCTGAACAAAATTGACTACCCGCCACCAACAACCGACAACAACACACCGCCGTCGAGCCCTGTTCTGCTTCGCCGGCGGCCTCGTCTACCGCCGCCACGCTCCTGAAAACCCTAACCAGGGCTTGATGTATGTTCAACCCTTCAGCCCTGTCTGGGGTTTGGACAGCGGCGTTATTCGGCGATTGGGTGTCTACATGTTGGCGAGGATGAGGACTACGCACTGGCCGGGTTTTGGAGCGCAACCCAGAGGCGTTGGAGAAAAACCCAGAGGCGTTGGAGAAAAATTGGTCACGACACTGACCGGGTTCAGGCTCACCGATCAAACGGCGGGTGACGGCAGTACTGAGCTTGAGAGAGGGAACGTAGATGCAGAGAATCACAATTTTGAAGTTCGTAAATTAAATAGTTTTTTGCCCATTTAATGGAAGATTCGTGGCGGCCGTTTTACTGTTCCATGAACAGTACTTAATATACCCTCACAGTGCCCAATATCCTAAACCCTCACAGTACCCATTAGCCTAAACCCTCACAATACTCAGATGCTTACATTCGCGCAGAACCGTCGATTTATTTATGTCAATGACTTCGTTCTTGTAACTGTATTTTGATTTTTGAAATTTGTTTTCACCAAAACATGGTCTTCTTTTAAATAGAAGATAATGAACGGTTTGGATCGTCGATATCACGTTTCGATATTTGTGGAATGGTTGAATATAAGCGATGAGGGGTTAGTGTTATGAAACGTTATAAACATCAAGCGTTATTTGAGCTAATCGTGAATATCAAAATGCGATATCAACGATCCGAACCGTTCATCTTTTGCAATCCTATATGAGGTCATGTTTCAACGAAAAAAAATTCAAAAAATACATAATATAGTCCCCGTAATGGAAAGAGTTCTTGAAAGGCGATGAACGGTAATGAATTAATGTACCAATTTACCGTAAACGGGGTCGTAACTTGGGAAAGAGCCCTTCATGGAAGTTGTACAGTGCCTTAATACAAACGTAACAGCGAAGACCGAGCGTCAAGTTGGGTATGCACGTGAAAGTTACAGTGTAGCAAAATTGGAATTTGATCGGGCGATGGTCATAAGATGGTCATAAGCTAGTCATACAATGGTTATACGATGGTCATATAAGGATAAATCAATAAATAAGACAATATAAACTATGTAAATTAAGGTCATAAGATGATCATAACATGGTCATAAGATGGTCATATAACGGTTATAGGATGGTCATACAATGGTCATAAGATGGTCATGTGTACTGTGAGAGTTTAGGGTAATGGGTATTGGGTGGGACTGTGAGTGTACTGTGAGGGTTTAGAGTAATGGGTATTGTGGGGTTACTAAGAGGTACTCGAAGGGTTTAGGGGAGGGTACTGGGAGGGTTTAGGGGAACGGAGTACTGTGAGGGTTTAGGGGTACTGTTACCGTATGACAGCTAGTATTCATGGAATAATAATAATAATAAATAAAGGAAAATACAGTAATTAATTTTTAATCATATAAATAATAAAAAATAAATAAATAATCCCGCCGCAAATTGAATATGAAATAATCCCGCCGGAATTTGAATATCGGATAATCCCGCTGGAATTCGAAAATCAAATAATCCCGCCAGAATTCGAAATTCAAATAATCCCACCGAAATTCAAATATTCCCGCCGGAATGCAAATATCCGGGGCACTTCTTCATTTTCCGGGACACTTATTCATTTTCCGGGACACTTCTCCATTTTCGGGACACTTATTCATTTTCCGGGACACTTATTCATTTTTCCACGTATTGGAATTTGATCGGCCGACGGTCATAAGGTGGTCATAGGAAGGTTATACGATGGTCATAATATGGTCATACAAGGGTTCCGAAAGATGGGGAAGTGTCCTGGAAAAATGAGAAAGTGTCCAGGAAAATGGGGAAGTGTCCCGAAAAAATGAGAAAGGTCATAAAGTAGTCATAAGATGGTCATATAAAGGTTATACGATGGTCATAATATGGTCATACAATGGTTCCGAAAAATGGGGAAGTGTCCCGAAAAAATGGGAAAGTGTCCCGGAAAAATGAGAAAGTGTCCCGGAAAATGGGCAAGTGTCCCGAAAAAATGAGAAAGGTCATAGGGTGGTCATAAGATGGTCATAGGAAGGTTATACGATGGTCATAATATGGTCATACAAGGGTTCCGAAAAATGGGGAAGTGTCCCGATCAAGAAGATATTTTAAAAAGGGTGTAACTTTTTTGTACGAAGTCAACTCAAGGTGCGGTCTAGTTCCCTGTGCTCGTGAGAACGGGCCCTACAACTTCCTAGAAGGACTCAAATAACAATTACATCACTATAGACCCTGAATGCTTACATTCACTTAGGACCGTCGGTTATCGTTTACATAGATGACTCCGTTCCTGTAATCGTATTTTGGTTTTTACAATATTTTTTTCACCAAAACATAGTCTTTTTTTCAATAGAAGAGAATGACCGGTTCGGATCGTCAATATCACGTTTCGATGTTTGTGGAATTGTTGAATATGAGCATTGAGGGGTTAGTGTTATGAAACATTCTAAACATCAAGCATTATTTGAGCTAATTGTGAATATCTAAATGGGATATTGATAATCCGAACCGTTCATCTTTTGCGGTCATATGTAAGGTCATGTTTCAACGAAAAAAATTTAAAATACAGCTAATATAATTCCCGTAATGGAGCGTGAACATAAACGGCGATGGACGGTCAAAAATGAATGTATCGATTTACTGAAAAATAGGGTCGTAACTTGGGGAAGAATCCTTCATGAAAGTTGTATAGTGCCTCAATACGAATGCAACAGCAAAGACCGAGCATGAAGTTGGGTCAGCACGCGAAAGTTATAGCATAGCAAAATTGAAATTTGATCGGCCGACGGTCATAAGATGGTAATAAGATGGTCATACGATGGTCATACTATGGTCATACAAGGGTAAAGCATTAAATAAGATATAATATAAACTAAGTAGGTAAATTAAGGTCATAAGATGCTCATAAGTTCGTCATATATTGGTTATAAGCAAGGTTTTAAAAAGCACTAGGCGGGATCTAGGCGGCAGTCGAGGGCCTAGCGCCTAGAGGATTAATCGGGGACTAGGCATATTGAGAGTTTTATATATAAATATTAAATATCATCTCATAAATAAATTAGCCTACTCAAACAAGCATTTTCAATTCAAGTATATTTATTAAACAAGCATTCAAATCCAAATATATCTATTAAACATGTATATTTGTAAAATAACAAATAAAAATAATGATAAATTCGTGTGGCTGGAAGATAATGTTGATTCGGATGTTGGATTGCAAATTCATTCTAATTTCACAACCCAAAATAAAATTTGCAAATTTCTATTCAATCCATACTGAGTATATATCATAAACAATAATAATATTCATTTATAGAGAGACAAATATTCATTTATATACATAAAAATGACTTGCAAATACTCCAATGGTAGATTTACAAAAGTATAAGTTTCAACACAAAAAAATTTCAGAATTCATAATTTTTAATCTACAAGCACCAGCACATATATGCTATACACATATTCAACCACAAATAGCAATTTCAAGGGAAAGCAAAGCTCCAGCTATATAATAGCAGACTTCCGAGATGCGCACTGATTAGAAATCCCAGTTCCTGGAAACCCTTTAGAAGCAATACCATTATCCAAAGCATTATTCATCAGAACCAACAATTAAAAGTCGCATATGAAAAACAGAGAAAACAAAGCAAACTATTCATTGTACAAAGCAAAGAGAATTACTTTCCACGCAACGTTGGATCCACGAATATTGCGTCTTCATCTTCCTCTGAGCCTAGGATAGACTGCCATAAACATCCGAATTGTTAGCAGAAATATTAGACCTCAAAATGCATCTTATGCAGTAACTTCAATGTTAAAATGCGGTGACTTAACAGTTCTGCCACTGCTAAGCAGAGCCTTAACAAAAACTTCGTTTGAGTGCACATCCAGCTTTTCTGCTCTTCACCCTTTAATCCAAACAGCAAACTAAATCAAAATTGCAGAACATAATCAATATAATCCCAACCACATAATCAAGCATAGACCACTTGCCTGAACATTGGTCTCTCCAGCAAGACCAATAAGCTTGGCCAAACCCGCCTGTCCAAGTCAAAAACTTTCACATCAAAAACCAACATGTAATAATCCAAAGCAGCTCAAAACACGAAAAAAAAGGCCAAATAAGCACCAAATTGAACAAAAACAAAAACCCAATTCAGCTTCCAGTATATTTTTGCAGAAAAAACGATCAATATAAGGAAAGATTGAGACTTTGTGAGAAATGGACCTTATTGATGGCAGTGCAGACGAACTTGCAGCCAAGAACAATATGACTGAGACTCCAGGTGCTTGGACTGCTCATTCAACACTAACCTCATTGAAAGCCATGTAACATCCCTAGGATTGTAGTTTTGTGTTCTATTACCGAATCTCCGTAATTATAGGCCGAATTCATCACCGTTGCAGCTCAAAAGCATTTTCATTCCATGAATCAATTATATAATCATCAATCCAATTACTCAACCCAATTATTTGTAATCTCTTCTCTACATTACAGCTTTCGGAAACGCAAATACAAATCAATTGTATAATCATCAAACATCAAACACCAATCTACTCAACAATTTCCAACATAAAAAATTTCTTAATGCTGCCAAACAAAGAAAACAAGTGAGGAATTGAAGTGTACCTTCCTGCGAAGAACAGAAGACCACGTTTTCGAAAAACCCAGCTAAAAAACACAGCCGTGGTCACCGCCTGCAGCCACCGTCACCACCAACAAGCTCTTTCACCGCCGCTGCTCGAAGAAGACGCGCGCAAAGAGAGAGAGACGCGAAGAAGAAATGGCCGAAGGAAAGAACAAAGGCTTGATGTACGCGCGACCCTTTAGCCTTGTCTGGGGTTTGGACAGCGGCGTTATTCGGCGATTGGGTGTCTACATGTTGGCGAGGATAAGGACTACGCACCGGCCGGGTTCTAGAGCACAACCCAGAGGCGCTGGAGAAAAATTGGTCAATACATTGACCGGGTTCAGGCTCACCGGTCAAACGGCGGGTGACGGCAGTACTGAGCTTAAGAGAGGGAACGTAGATGCAGACGGAGTGAAGGTAGATCCAGACGGAGTGAAGGAAGATGCAGAGAATCACAATTTTGAAGTTTGTGCCTCCTTTTTTTCTTCGGCCGTTCAGATGAAGATCAACGGCTCACCGTTGGCGCTGTCAATAAGCGCTGTCAATAGGCCCGCTCTCTAGCATTCTCGGATTATCAATGGTAAAGAACCCTATTGTGCAAATTGATTATGCGGGATTACAAGCCCCGGTGCTCTCAGAAAATGTCCTTAAATCACTTGGGTTACCAATTTTTTATATGGGCTACTGTGGGTGATTGAAAAAGTGTGAACAGAAATACCAGGCAATGAGGCCCAATGAAAAGGTTTGCTTTACATTGGGTGTTCTGGCTTATTTCAAAGGCCCACACGAACGAATAGTTTTCTGTCTGTATTTTGCATTCAAGAATTTCACAGGTTTGTTTCTTTCCATCAGATGAACTCATTTGCTATCTGCTTTTTGTCCGTTGTTTTGTTCTTCATTTCTTTTTTTGTGGCATAGCGAAAAACGTGGTGATACTAATACTATCTTGGCTTCTAGGAATCGCTTACCTCACTTTTAACATAAAAGTTTACAAGTACTTCTAATCATAAAAAGTCTTCCTTGAGTTATTGAGGAAGCACTTTCACTAAGGCACGAATCACTCCAAAATGGGCCGTAGCTTATTTCGGAAGTCCTTCGCTTGTTCACGTCCAAGCCTTTCTTTGTAGTTGTTTAAAAATATACTTTATTGTCTCTCCAGTGGCATGTAGCAACAACGACGCTTTGGCCGAGTGGTTAAGGCGTGTGCCTGCTAAGTACATGGGGTTTCCCCGCGAGAGTTCGAATCTCTCAGGCGTCGTTTCAAAGCTTTTTTCTCTTTTTCTCCTTTTCATCTTTCCCGGGCCGGCATCCTTTTTGTCTCTAGCCATGATTATTAATAAGGAAAGGAAATTGTATACACACCTCATAAATTAATGAATTCATCCCACATCTCTTTTTTATACACACCTCATAAATTAATGAATTTTAGACAAACACGTGCATACAAATAGTAATTGAACAATTGATTGGGAGAGCCGAAATCAGATCCAAAATTAGTGCTAAATTTTCCCTTCATACATGAGTTCCTTCCTCAGTTGCTACCTCCCCTGCCAACTTTCTTTCCCAAATGAAGCTTCTACTTCAATTAGGTCCACCCAAAAAATCTGATGAGATTCTTATGCCATTAAGTGGCTGACCACAAAAACTAAAATCCTTCAAATCGCTTCTGGTGGATGTCATTTGCCAATTGGTTCGTGGTGTACTTTTATCAACCAAACATGACAAATTCATGACCTCAAATCTTGAGCCTACAAACCAAATTCGTTGAATTTTCACAACGTTCTCATGCGTCCCCTGCCGTTGGAATATGTTATAAGAAAAAGGCTAACCAAGGCTCATATTGAATATTGGTGTAACGTTCTCTCAAGTGGGAAAGAAGAAGCTACTTGGGAATATAACCAAGAATATTTCTTGTGTGAAGGCTAGCTATCTAGTAAAGTTGTGAATGTGGACATAGATTTTTTTGGTGAACACTTGACAAATGCAATATCATTTTGGTGAAGGGCTACTTTCAATTGTTATGTACCATACAAAATGACTATGAGACTATGAATGCTTGAGGGCCCATGGGACACGCTTTTTAACCTGAGGTTGCTGTGCAAGATGCTTCACTCAACTTTTAACTTTTATTATGCATGTTCTTGGTTTAAGGGAGAAAAGGTAATTGAAAATTAAAATCATGATTACAGCTGAATGAGTGAGGTAATAGGTTTGAATTTTATATTATCATACAAAACAATCAGTGTGAACTTTTGGACCACATCAACACTCTTGAGGCAGAAAATTTGGTCTGTAGAGAACACCCCGATTCGCCACATTTCAAACCATATGTGCCAAATTAGTCTTCGCCCCTTTGAAAATCAAAGTGTGCTCTACATATTCCAGCTCTACATAAAATTGGCTGGCTAGTCTAGCGATTGACTTTTGGAAGTCAGTGCGGAGAATTGGTGCGACCGATTCATTTACTCGAAAATGAGTTATTATGACTGTGGGTGAATCAGTATATGAGATTGCACTATTTAGTTCAACGATATTTTCTCTCAATTATTTATTAGAGATGATGTCTCAAATTTGACTCATATTAATATAAAATTAAAATTAGTGAGATTGATAAGTTTTGCGTCGTATATGCATACCTTATTTATTCATAATTTTAGCAGGCCGATGTAATAGCGTTTCATAAACAAGAGCCATCAATATTTTCCATTTCGGAAGTGTTAACAAAATTTGAAGAAAATTATGAATGAATCAACTTCGGAAATACAAGCCTCATAATCTCAAAGTTATAGTCTTTCAACTTCGTTATGCCATTTCATTATTAAAGTATCTTCTTACCAAATTAGAATTCGTTAAAGTAATGAACATTGAGATTTGTCAATTAAAATCAAGCTCTCAAAGTTAGGTTGCTCTATATATAGGAATGAAACTTTGAAGGGAGGGCTTAGAACCTGAAGTATGAAACGTTGATCCGATACTAAAACCGTAATTCCCAGTTTAAGAAGAAGCAAAATTAAGTTATTAGATTAGCATTATCACCATTTTTCGGGTAGTAAGATGTTATTACCATATATATGCCAATCTTCAATTAATATAGTCATAATCATGATAGATTCAGAGGCATACATATAACAAATTCTAAGAAAGAATCAATGATTCTGAGGTCAAACCTGCCTTGAGGGACTTTCTTCTCCTTAATTAATTAATGTCCTTTATTGAAACTAGGCTTTTTTGTACCAGAGGTCTCTGTGTTATGTCACTTGTCTCACTTTAGTCCCTATGCTCTAGTGTGTCTCACCAGAGGTCTCTGTGCTTTGTCACATGTCTCACTTTAGTCCCTGTGCTCTAGTGTATCTCACCAAAGGCCCCTCTGCTCTGTCACATGTCTCACCAAAGGCCCCTAAGATCCAATTTTCAATCCCAGGGAACTAACGAATTGGAGTAACTTGAGATTGAAAATTGGAGCACAAGGATCTCTGGTGAAACAGGTGACAGAGCACAGAGACTCTAGTGAGATACATTAAAGCACAAGGATTAAAGTGAGACAAATGATATAACATAAAGACCTCTGATACAATTTAGCCTTGAAACTATAAAGAATAAGTCCAATGCGTAGCGTAGCAGCTTGAAAATCCCTCCAAAAAACAATGAATTTTCAATATTTTAATTAAATTACGTGTCAAATTTTCAAGACATTTCAGAGCACCCGGCTCCTGGAAAATTGGGGGAACAGACAGATTGACAGCTGACTTTTTTTTTTTTTTGGGACTAGATTGACGGCTGACCTAGAGCTACCACTTTTTTTTTTTTTGAGAACGACCTAGAGCTACCACTTGACGCTTTGTCAAGCTGTCCAAAAAGAAAAGCTGTCTAAGACCAAAACGTAATTAAGAGAAAAACAAATTTATAGTGATCGCTCAATTTAAAGCACGATTCATCAGAACGTATAGAATACCATATCGTATTAGTTTAAGACAATAAAAATAAAAAAAATTAAAGGATGTTATATCACTTATATATATGAGACGTAAATTTTTAAAGAAATAATGACTTTTAAAAATAAAATAAAATAAAAATATTATTTTACAATTTGATTAACATAATCATATTATACCGTATTAATTAGATAATAAGAACTAGAAATTATAGAATAATATCATACTATACAGTATAAACCGATCATTTATTTAGTAACATATAACTAAATTATATCATATAATTGTAATATAATTCCTTGGTCGACCTAGCAAAAGGAGGGCACCGAATCAGGGTCCCAATCAATCAAGCCAAACGCGTGGTACGACTCGTCCCAAGCAGCCCCGCGGCGCATCTGCTTACTCCTTCCTTCCCTCCTCTTTCTTCGCTTCTTCTTCATTCAATGCCTGCCTACTGCGCTATCCTCCTCCTAGTATAAATAAGCTCCTTCCGCCCTCTGCACTTTCAACTCACAAATCAAACCTCCACAATCTTGTATGCCTTTTATGTCTCAGAGGCCCACCGTCCCCCACTCCTCCTCCATCGCCTTCTCCCTCCATTCCCACCTCCTCGTCTCCAGTGAAATGTGCCCCGCCTCCTCCTGGTCTTAACCTCCCTTAAACCCTAACCCTAATCCCAACAATTTTGCCCCTTCTATTAACCCCCTAAATTCATTCGTTCTTTCTTTCCTAACAACACCACCAAAAACCCAGAAAAAAATTCAACCTTACCACAACAAAATCAAAATGGGTATCAAGGGATTTGTCGAGGGAGGCGTCGCTTCCATCGTCGCCGGCTGCTCCACCCACCCGCTCGACCTCATCAAGGTCCGAATGCAGCTCCAGGGCGAGAACAACCCCGCCCGGGCACCCCAGCCCATCCACAATCTCCGCCCCGCTTTCGCCGGAGGATTCCATCCCCATTCCGCCACCCTGGTCGGCCCACCACCACCCCCGGCCCAAGTTTCCCGCTCCGGGCCCGTCTCCGTCGGAGTCAAAATTTTCAAGACCGAAGGAGCCGCCGCCTTGTTCTCCGGCGTCTCCGCCACCGTCCTCCGCCAGACTCTCTATTCCACCACCAGGATGGGCCTGTACGAGGTCCTGAAGGTCAAATGGGCCGACCCGAACTCCGGGAACCTCCCCCTGACAAGAAAAATTCTCGCCGGGCTCGTCGCCGGAGGCTTCGGCGCCGCCGTGGGCAACCCCGCCGACGTGGCCATGGTCCGTATGCAGGCCGGAGGGCGGGACTACAAGAATGTCGTCGACGCGATCGGGAAGATGGCGAAGAGCGAGGGGATTCTTAGCCTGTGGCGCGGGTCCAGCCTTACGGTGAACCGCGCGATGATCGTGACGGCGTCGCAGCTGGCGTCGTACGATCAGATCAAGGAGGCGATCCTGGAGAAGCACCTGATGGCGGACGGCCTCGGGACGCACGTGACCGCGAGTTTCGCGGCGGGGTTCGTGGCGTCCGTGGCCTCGAACCCGATCGATGTGATTAAGACGAGGGTGATGAACATGAAGGTGGAGGCCGGCCGCGAGCCGCCGTACGCGGGGGCGCTGGACTGTGCCGTCAAGACCGTTAGGGCGGAGGGGCCGATGGCTCTCTACAAGGGGTTTATTCCGACCATCTCGAGGCAGGGGCCGTTCACGGTGGTGCTGTTTGTGACGCTGGAGCAGATTCGGAAGGTGCTCAAGGATTTCTGAGTTTTTGGACTCACGACGATGATGAAAAAATAACAATTATTAAGGATTGTTAACCATTATTATTATTATTGATCAATGCAAATTTTATATTTTCAATTTGGCTATTGGCCTTGTTTATCACAATTGATCTTTTGATAATATCCAATGTCACAATTGACGTGTGAATAACAATTCTCTTTGCACAACCATTATAACGGAGATTGACATCGATTTTACAGTGTTATGAATATCAATGGCAGTCACAAAAAAAGTTGGATTCCCAGCATTGTGCTAGGAAACTGGAAGAGGAATTACATAAATCCATACAACACATACTAACAACTGAGCAAATTAATTGAGTTTACATCAAGGAGATGCTTCATCTGTAGTTCTGTACATCCTAGGCATTATATTTCATATGGAGCAGAAAATAATCAAATGGAAATGTTCTACACACCATTTCCAGCAGCATTCTGTTTTCTATGAAAGCATGTAAACGTTAGTTATCATCTGGAGTCTGTCCTTGGAGAACCAATAGGCTTTTCTAAGACTCGACCTTTCTCCACCGTCACAGAAAGATGGCTTTCCGATTTTCCTCTGTCCAGGCTATGATGCTGTTGGCTTTCTAATCTGTGTCCTCTATCTGCATTTTGACTTCCTGATTTTCTAAGTTTGTCTGGTTTCTCAACGGGTTCTGGACTCTTGTCGTACTGGACTGACGGACTTTTATCCAAAGATTGAGCGGCTTGACCTGAACCTCGGCCTTGGATTTCACTTGCTATTTGGCTCCGCCGCTCCTTCAAAAAGTTCAGTCGCGATGTCAACTTTGTTATTGCTGAAGTTGTAGAGTTACCCCCCTGTTATACACAGGCAAATGAGGTATGTAACTATTTCCACCATTCTATCTAATCAGACAAATCAACCAACTCATCAAGTAGAAAGTAAAGTAGAAAGCAACAATCTGTAGAAACTGAAATATTTTATAGCATATTCCCCAAAACCCAGAAACAATAACCATAAGCAAAAAACCATAATGGGATACTGAAAGGTAGAAGTATACAAGAAAATGGAAAGATGAAAACGGACATGTGCAATGTTGCAAAGACTCAGACTCATGAAAAACAAATCTTCATTTTAGTCTATCAACAATTTTAATGATAATTGAGACAGCAGCCTAGTCAATACAAGGAATCGTACCTCACCCCCTGATTTCTTGGAGTTAGTAGGCTTGGCTACTATTGGCTCTACTGCAGATGAATCGGCTGGCGATGCAACAGACCGGGAGTTGCCTTTATGTGCTGCATCCAGCTTCTTTTTATTCACATTTTCTGTTCTATCTGCCTGCTGGCTATCCTGCTGAAACATGCCGAAACATAAGGTCAAACAAGATTACTAATTTAAAAAAGCTCCTTTTGCACAAATTTACTAAAGATTAATTTAGCTAACCATAGTTACACAAGCTGTAAGCTTTATCTATATGTTAACCTTGAAATACGACGCCCTGTTAAACTGGAACTTTGTTCTAGCAGATACAAATTACTTTTGCAACTATGGCTTGCTGGAGCCAAAGACATATCATGTGCTAATCTTGTAGACTTACATTGTGCTTGAATCAAATGAGATCCTTAATTAGGAAGAGAAAGGGGATATAATAGAGCTTCAATCAAACATTGACTTTTGTTTATCCAGATATCTCGAATGTCAAAATAAATCTACCTTACTTCTTGACGAATCAACATGTGAAGGGGGAGCTTCAGTGTCCTTCTGTCTATCAGTCGTGCCCCTAGCAGTAGACAGGAAAGGGGAAAAGTGCGTATGAGTCACCAAAGGATGAATAGACTATCCTGTCTAGCTTATATGCCAAACCTTCTTAGCATTAATTGTTATAGCCAAAAATCAAGAAGAGCCACCAGTTTACAAAAGATCTCACTCTTTTGCATGAAGACCCCGACTTTGTTGGGGAAAAGTGCATAAATCAGCCCCAGAGCCATGGTTCCTTTCACGTTGTTGATTAAGCTGCACACCTAGGTCATCAACCTTCTTCTTCAAGTTAGCTACATTCTCCCCTGCCTGAGCTATTTCGTTGAGCTCTGCCCTCGTCTACAGCACATATGCAAGTAATCATTTGTTCATGAAAGCTCGTATACCAGTTCAAAGGCAAGAATACTAACCTTTTCATCAACATTGGCTAAATTCGGTATACATCCTCCCTCACAAATTTTTAGCCCTGCCTCAAGAACTGCTGTTAAATCCTTCTCCTTCTGTAACTGTTCCTTTAGTCTTGCCACCTACAGGTACAATTAATGCACAATATGAGTGCTAGCTTCATCACATAACTAATGGCTACTGCAGATTCAATCATTCGTATTCGAAAAATAATTAAATTCCATCAATACAAAACCATTTGAAATTTCTTCCAGAAAGAGTTAAAAGTCCAATATGTGAAAGAAGGGGAAATTGGGGAAGAAAAGCAATTTTAAAAAAAATCAGAAAAGATATTTCCCATAAGAGATTTACATCTTTCTCAAGAGCTAGACGACGCTCGTGCAAGGATGCCTTCTGTGTTTCCAGACTTGCTTGCAGAGCTGCATTCCCTTCAACCTGTAATGGAACAACTTAGTAATGGGAAATTCCAAACTAGATACAAGATAACTGAAAGATGGAGATAAACCTGTTCCTCAAGTCTGCTTTCTAACTCAGATTTACTATTCTCAAGCTTCTGGATATCATCCCTCCTTCATACAGAAACAAAACTAGATGTTAAAACAAATTCACTGGACTGAAAGAGCGCTCAAGATTAATGTTGTGTACAACAATATTTTTCTAGTTGGTAATTATCTTATATCACGTGAAATCACTGCATCCTTAAATGCTGACACTAATGCCTTACCTAGGGTAAGTAAAATTAATGACAAATATATCTAAGAGAAAAGTACAACTAATACTCAAGTATTGTACCACTATGATCAAAACCATTTGTTCTATTTACTGTGCATGTGTGTGGATATATGATCAGAACCATTTGTTCTAGCCAGACACTGAACGAGATACAAAAACCAGATAAAATTATTATAGGTTTGTACGAGGAAAAGTAGCTGTATGAAGAAAATATGCATCACTTACTCATCCTCAACCTCAAGGCTGTAATCAATGGATTCCATGGAAAGGTTTTTCTTTGCCTGGATAAATAAAGAAAATCCACTAAATACAGTCACTAGATTAGGATCTTACACATGCAAAATTTGAAATGGATTTAAGAGAAAATTGAAAGTCCTTTCTGTCGGGCAAGATAATCTAGGAAGATATAAATAGTGATAAAAGACCTAAGAAGCAAAGTACCACATCACCAATCCAGAAAAGATATACTTACAGCAGTACGTCCCCAGCCAGTTCGGTTCCTTGCATGTGCAGGTCCATTGGCCATAGTTGAAGATTTTTGGATAGATGGAAGACCATGACCAATAGACTTGTGCTCTGTACTTGTTTCACTAGAAGCATGCCATACTACAGCAGACTCAGTAGCTAGCTCTTCCAAATCACTTTTACTTGCACTTAGTTCATTCCCACTGCTCTCTACAGCAGGTTGAGGGTGCCCAATTTTAAGTGAGCCCGATGACAACTTTTCCTGAGTTTTACCATCGTTCCCACCATCAGGAGGCCTGGAACCTGGGCTAAGACCATGAACATCCTGCAAGTAGTGAGTATGTTAGTATCCAGAATGCCTTCCAAGCTAATCCCCCAAAGGACTAGCAACAACAGTAAGACATGAACAAAAAAATAATGACATATAGGCAATGGGACTGTATACAAATTGACCAACATTAATTGAACCAACCTGCGAGCACCAATTCATGTCAAGGTCTGATACATTGAGGGCCCATTTGGTTCACGGAATCATATTCCCGGGAATAGGATTCCTATGCATTTTCCCGGGGGAATGGAATTCAAGATTCATTTCCCATGTTTGGATAGATCAAGGAATCATGCATGGGAAACAACATTTCCATTCCCATGTTTGGTGCATCAAGTAATAAATCATTATTTGTTAACATTTTCAATAATACCCTTGTAATTATTTTGAATTGAAGAGTGTCTAAATGATAATATGTGTAATTTTTAGATTTTTATGAGGATATTTTCGTCCAAAAGTTTTGATTCCTAGGAAAGAAAACCTATTCCCATGGGTGTTGGTGGGAATAGGATTCCCTTATTCATGGGAATCCTAAACCCTCTTATTCCTCCCATATTCCCATTCCTTCCCTTACCAGACATGGGAATGAAATTTATTCCCATTCCCAACCCCCAATTCCATGAACCAAATGGGTCCTGAAGGATTAAGTATGCTAGTGTTTTTAATCACATCCTTTGCATAATTTCATGTGTACAAAGTTAAAGAGTATAGAAACGAGCCTTATCATCAAGTAGATCGTTGTCTTCATATTCACCACTCTCACTGCCTGTTCCATCAGAAACAATTTCAACATCATCATCCTCTGTTTCTGCATCAGTTTCATCATCTTCATCGTAATCGTCATCATCAGTTGCCCCCTCAGTCTCGCTTGCACTATCTTCTGAGTCACTGTATAGTTCAGGAGACAGAGCACCACCTTCCTGCAAATATATAAAGAAGAAACTCATTAGAGTGAAAACAAATTGTAGGGCTAATGGGAAGGAGACGGCATTTGGATATCTTACTTTTGAATTAAAGTGAATTTTTTTTTATCAGGAGATGGATTTTAGAACTAGAATAAAATAGAAACAGAAAATCCGTTGAATAATTGTAATCCCCACCAGACGTAACCTGTGAGTCCAAAGTCCAAATAATCTTCTGAATCAACTCTAGTGTGGCTTAGTATATAAACAAATCGAGAAGGACAGGAAGCAACAAAAGGAAGTCCAATTTTTCAAGATCATTAAGATGATTCATTTGGACCCTAACTTTTTGTTTTTTATTTTATGAATACCAGTATTATGAATAAAAAACCCTCATAACTCAAAACTAGCACAAACAAGGGATAGTATGACTATGACCATGTATTTGCTTGTGACAGAAAAGTAGAATATGTTTAGATAAAATTAACAGTAAAAAGTAAAAGGCTTGTTGGAGCATACCCCAAATATGTGATCGTACTCCTCCAACAAAGTTATAACAATTGCCTGAGCATGATTCGCTGCAGCAGCTGCTTGCAGTAACTGAACTGAACCATCACCCCCCACATCAAAATCATTATCAATTTCACAATCCCCAGCGAGGAGCGGACGAAGAAGTAAGGGTGCCATGCAAGCTGCCACAGCTGAGCAGCTCATTCGATTTACATTTTTGTTAGAAGCCACAGCTTGCATCATCAGAAGAACTCTGAACAAGGAAAAGATACAAACAAGAGTTTAGAAACTATACAGGCACCATATAGGAACAAAAGCCAAACCGCCCAGAAGTAATTTCCAAATAGGATATGAAGGATAGAATAAGAGATATAATCTCAGCATCCGAGAAATTGTACAACTATACTTTTCTATACCATATGATTATTAGTAGCGTTTGCTAGCATTAATGTTTTCTCCAGCACAAGCATGTTAAATTTTCTCTGAAGGATTAACAAGATGACTGTACATGTGAAAGGAGTTAAAATTTGATATAGAAGTGAAAAAGAAGCAGCAGCAGAATTCAAATAAGCAAGTCAGGAAAGCAAGAAAACAGATATGGTAATTGTAATTGTACACCAAAACATAAACATTGAATACAAAATTCAAAAGCAAGGCAGTAACATGAAAAACCTTTGCAACAAACGGCGGTTTGGCTCCGGGAATGTATCACAGATTGTTGTGCGCATAGCATTGACTCTTCCACTGCGATCATTACCTAATCATTGTGCATTTTGGTTAAAAGAAATCAAACTGTAACAGAAAATAACCTGGTTTAATCAGTATAGAACATAGTCTCCAGATTGACAAAATTTTAGAAAATCTACATTAGGGAAAATAACCATTAGAAAATCTACAGATTGCTTCAAGTACAAGACTTTGAAGCCAAGGAAGAACGCCTATCGGAAAGTCAGGAGAGAAGAACAGAAGGCTAAGAGTTTTCAATCACCCCATTTATATTAAATTTGTCCTGTCATGGGCAAAATCTGATAGGTAATGTCATACTTCCATCTATAAGACATTACAATTTCCAGTAAAGTTTAAGATACTCCACAAAATCCAGAATCAGAACATCTAGGTAGTTCTATTTAACATAATTACAAATAGCAAGTCTGTTACATAATATACGCTTTGCATATTATAGCCTAATAAAGAAAGCTATATAAAGAGATGTGGAAAGAATAAATGCATGTAATTCAGTTCTGCACCCAAGTTTCTAGCACAATATAGAACTACATTTCAATTAATCCAGAAAGGAACAAAGAGAGATGATATAGTTTAATGCAAATGTATCATACCAGACTTACGAAAGGAGTCAAGGAGTGCTTTGCAGCAAGATGCAGGGACCGGAGAAGACGGCAACTCCCGGAGGACATACTAGAAATTTGCATCATGACAACAAACAAAAAAACAGCTTAGGGAGCATTCAATAAACTAAAAGAAGAGATCAACATTTCTTTGTGTCCAAAAAGATACCTTGACACAATCAGCAATAACATGTGCATCCTCATCAGCACTGAACTCTGTTTTTCCTGACGCATAACACACATACCGAAAATATCTCAGATACTGAGAGCCAATTCCAAATGAAAGACATCTAACGTGTAGCTACTTGGCTTCTTTTCTCATAAAACTCAATTAGTCAAGAGCGATAACTATACTATAGAAATTAATTTAAAGAGGCCATCCACAATCTACAGAACAAAACCAAACGCATATGAACTATGAACTTCAGCCTAGAGAGACCTATGCTTGCATTTGCAACATCCTGATATGCAGAACATAAAGATGAAAGAGCACAATTCATAAAAGCTGTATTGAGCATTAATTATTACTTTTTACAAAATGATGATTAACATGAACTATAAGACTGAATAAAAGAAACACTAACCCTGTTCATACTCCCTTACTCGACCTTCAACATCATCAACATCCGCAGCTTGCCTCAAGATCCCTTCTACTTTGACTCCTATTAATTTCCATCAGATGATCAGATTCAGATAGCGAACAAGGAAAAGTATATCAACTGATCACAAGGGTATATCTACTCTTTCATAAGACTTAGAATGAAACTGATGTCAAGGCATTTCCTGGGTACAGTCAATATACTGAGGTACAGAAATTGAAGATGTAGTAGTCTGCTGTATGGCTTAAAAGATAAGGAGCAGTTCTATGAGTATCTAAATCACAAGACTAAGGGTGTATAAGGATGATCCAGTTTCAATTGCCAAAGAACAAGCTTATTAAGGTAGTCACGAATGCCCTTTGAACAAAAGAAAAAACTAGTTAGAAATGCAGTACATGAACAAAAGAACATTTGACTGGTATGGACAGGAGGGGGCTTGTGAAAGACTTTCAACTATTTATTTATTAATCCATCTCATCTGCAAATCCTCTACTACCTTTATGTTGTTTTGTTCATATAGTGCATTTTTATGGATCTTAAGTGGCCCAACTTCTTTGGCACTTGAAGCTCCCTCATAAATGGCTATATTACAGTACCAAAAACTTCTTTGGCACTTGAAGCTCCCTCATAAATGGCTATATTACAGCACCAAAAGTGGTAAAAAATGCACCCAAAGCAAAAGACTGGGTTTTTTTTTTTTTTTTTTTTTTTTTTCTCAGGTAGTGTAGACACAAATAAAGTTCTCAAAAGCATGAGAACAATCTATCCGCTGAAACAATTTGAAATTTCCTTGTAGAGAAGATAAATTGCGTATGGAATTAAGCGAGTGCACTGAGCTGAGTACAATTACACTACTAAGCTGAGATGGTATGAGGAGAACGCACCATATTCTTCTACGAATTTAAGGGCCTTTTCCAAAAAAGATGGAGCTCCATCGACATCCTCCAAGGCCAGTAAAACAGGCACCCCAATGACTCTAGATTTTTCTGGCTTTTTATCCTTTGCTATAAAAAAGACATAGAAAACACCAATATTCAATGAGGTTGAACAAGCAAATTGAGAAGTAACTTCAAGTTCAAAATATCCAATGCAAGTCCCCATCATAAGAAATACAAAGTAACACTTCTAGCTTAGTACAAAGGCCAAATAAATAAGTACAAAATTATGGGTGTGAAACACTAAAATGGGTTGACAGAAATTGGCTTTACGAGTAACTGCCGAATTTTAAATCTTACACAGATTAGCACAAATATGTGCAAACTAAAACAATATATCTAAATCTTGACAGTAAGAAGAGCATACATTGGTCCAAAGAACCTTCAACTGAATCAGTCTTATCATTCCCTAAGATACCATTTTGCCCCATATTATGAGCACCACCACTTGGGGCTTGTGACAGAGCATTCTCAAGTGCAGTCTTCCACTCGTGTAGATCCTCCAAAGTTTCAGCCTATAGAAGCAAGAGTATGAGAAATACGCCAGTAGAAGAGAGCAAGACTACATTTACATCCATATCTATAGCTTTTGGTCCAAAGGTTTTTAAACTAGTCAACATTGTTTCTGTGCATGGTACAATTCATGTACAGACACGATTAAATTCGATTTCCAACTTTCTATGAAGAATTTACTTTCCAAGTCAGTTGGATATGGTTTTTTCTAAGGATATTGTTGATGTCAACTCCTGGCCTGCTTTCCTTTTTACAAAAGAAAACCGAGAAACTTAAAATCTTAAGTTTCCTTCAAGGCAATACAATTATTTCCAGTTTTCAACCTAATAACAATTATGCTAGAGGCAAAAGGGAAAGAACACCTTAAGTGTGAAGGCTCTCCCATCACGGCCATCCGGAAAGAGCACAGTCAAAAGCTTCTTATCTGCTTTGACAACCACACTAGAAAAATGTACAGTGAATGCTGTGAGTTTAGCAGTAATGCAATAACAGAATAGCAGAAGAATCTAATTCAGAATAACAAGCCAACCTGCCTGAATTGTTGAGGTCAATACCACCCAGGGTTAGATTCACTTCACTCCCCTTTAGAGCAGCACTCTGGAAATGTATAACAATTGTGCATTAAAATATTAATTAATCAAACAAGCACTGGAAGAGGAAGGACAAATAGGTACCATAAAATAAGTACTTACTGGATCACTTCTGAAGAAAACCAGTGAAGTACGAGTTAAAATAAACCATCTTTTCTTCCAGGATGTCCATCCAATTCCTTTGGATGATATAAACAATGGTCCACTTTTGAAAACCTACAAAGTAGCCTTTATTTCAGAGTGCATAGTTTCACTTTAGTGACCTTGTAGATAAAAAACAATAGATTAGATGAACATGAATAGTATAGGATGTTATATCACCCTCGTGCATCTAAATTACTCATCAGCATCTAAAGTATCAAAGGACTTCTTTCTGCTTTTGGCAAAGTCAGTTGAAAGGCTTAGGTTATGCAAGCAAAATAAAGCTATAAACTCTCCAGCACCGCTATTCCTCTTTGCCAACTTTGTCCTTAAAATTTTAACCACAAGAAACTATACCGTCACAAAATTCGTTTCATACAGGTAGATAGCAGGAACTCCCGAGAGCAAAGCATTCAGTCAAAAGCCTAACATAACATGAACTATTATGCCATATTACCCGATGCATTACAATGGTCATAAAAGAAATGGTGATTCATTTTCAATAATGAAAATGATCACGTTTATGAAAGCCATGTTTCAGGAGCACACCAATAACAGGCTAATACAAACCAAGGATACCATGTATAAAACATTCAGCCATGAATATATCACGACTGGATATAAAACGATATTACCGTATTGCCACCACGAGGAGGCTGAGATTCAGGTGGACCAGGGCCAGGGCCACCAGGCGAAGAGGGAGGAGGAAGAGCATCACCAGGCGAAGGCTGAGATTCTGATTTCGTCTGTATTTTACATTTTCGTGAAGATGTGGTCGTGTATGTTTAGACACATTCAAGCTGTTACTAAGCAGCATTTGTAACATAACATAAATGCATTGAACCCGAACATACCTGAGGCGTTTCGGTGTTTTTGTTAGTCATCCTCTCCAAATTCTAGAGTTACACAAACATATCCCACCTGGATCAACACCACATGGCGCCTACATTGATGACAAACTCACAATGTAAATCCGAAAGACACAAACCCAGAAACCAAAACAACCCAAAAGCCAGAAAAACAACAATAATATTCATCAAACAGTCAAACCCAGAATTTACAGTTCACAATCAAAAAGCAGAAAAACCCAATTCACTAAAGTGACAACAAAAACAAAAAAGTGGAACAGGAAAACAAAAACATACCTTGCATAGTGTATGAAGAGACAAATTAAAATGTGGGTTATTTGGTTTGTCTGAGATTCACTTTTTTCTCCTGAGATCAGAGAGAAGCGAGAAAGTTGCTGTTGTTGAGGAAATGTTTGTGTTTGTGTTTCCTCCCCAACAGAAACAAAGCTGGGTGGTCAAGCAAAGCCCAAAGAAGACGGGCCCTCAGAATATGCGGCAGTTGTACACATCACAGTCGCCTGCGTCTATTCTTAGTTTTCAACGTGTTGGAGGGAAAACGTGCACTGAGGTTTTCTTTGGTATTTCACCAATTCACCCTCCAACTTCTCTCTGACTTTTGAACATTCTTTAAGGTTGGTGGTTTTAATCCCCTGCCCTCATGACTCTTTTCCTAATTTATTTTTAAGGATGGACGATGGATTGTGCTGACAAGTGGCAGTTGTGGAGTAGAGTACGTATCACAGTCTTAGTATGTTTTTAAATTCTCTTATACATATGATGATATGTTTGTAGAGTAAGTGTTCGTTTGTACATTACTAGACTAAAATCTACTTTGTATGTTTTCTTCGCGGGAAAGTTAACCGTTCCAATAATGTAGGTTTTTGAAGTTGTTGATTCAATTTTCATCGCCAAAGACATTGAACCTAAATAAATTTTGATTACTTTGAAAGTTTGGACAATTTGGATAAGATTTTGAACAACTCTACTGCCAAATATGGAATGTACACATTTGATTCGTATATGTTATGAGTCATGATTAAGTTGGAAGTCATTAAGCAACTTCTAAAAGATAGAAACAAATGAGATATGATACAAATTGGGTAAGTCTCAATTATTGTAGTTTATTTCGAGTTTTTTTTTTTTTTTCCTTTTGGAATATTAGCAAGCTTAGTAAGTTAGTACTGTTGCTTAAAGAAATCACATACCGAACAAAAGTGCTTACTAAGAAGAAAGAGCGGTATAAGTGTTAATATTATTTGTAGCGTCTTCTTCACAAACTATGGAGGATTAAGTTAACTAAAGGCAAGACATAGTATATGAATTGAGCCAATGTTTAGATTGGTGAAACCAAACTCGATCAAGCCAATGTTTCATCCCACTTACAAGTTCCAATCAATTCAAAATTCAATCAGACTGAATTTTCATAAGAAATCTCACACTGTTTGATCCACCATGATATGGCTCCATATTTGTTGGTGGCGGATGTCATGTTCACTTAGCGAGCATTTCGTCCACGAGCATTAAGTAGAAAAAGGTTTGTATGACCAAAGGGAAAATTGCACAAATACCCTTCCAAAAAATCCGTTGTCATAATCTACCGTTAAACTCGGCATGTGAGAGGCATATGGTCCACTATTTGAGGTTATATTTGTGCAATCGTGCCCGGAAAAGTAGAAAGAGGGAGGTTTGTCGAACGGTTTTTGGCAAAAGAATAAAACGTTTTGTTCGCCCGGCAAATTGCTTGGGATTTGGGGTTGAAACTTAGAGAGTGACTCGGGATGTTGGGAAGCTAGAAGGGGTTCTAATAGAAAGTGCCAAATTACACTCGGCAGAACTCACGCAGTTTTGCGTTTGGTTTCACCCGCTTTTCACGCTGTTTTTTACTCAACTTTGGGAATATTCTTGAGGTCGAGAGGGAACTTTTTTAGTGGAGTTTCAAACAGATTGGAACAATAGAAGGTGGTGTTTTGTAAATGTCACAAGAGTTTAGGTGTGAATTGTAAAAATTTTAATCTGGTGTAAACAAAAAATGAAAAAACTATGACCAAATTAGAGGCGCCAATGCCATCCAACTTTTGAAAAGACAAATGATTGTTTGCGTTGATTTTGGCAGCCAAACAAGCTCATGCCACCACCCAAAATTCAAGGACCCATGCCATGATATGCGGTCAAACCATGAAATTATGCTAAATCAATGCCACATGATAGTCCAGCCCTCATCATTCAAAAAAGTGGCTGCGCTGTATCAAAAGACCCGAAAATCTCCTTTAACACTGCAGCAGCACAACTTTTTTGTTTTATTTTATAGAAACCATACTTTACTGATAAATTACTATCTGAGTATTACATAGATGATCAATGCAACCAAATTACAATTTTTGAAACTAGAAACTAAAGTAAAATTTTAAACAATGTAAAATATTTTGCTTGATAATACATCATAGGAACATAAACTAAACAAAAAAACACCCCAAAAGTGGGTAACATAAGGGGACGAGAAATTAATTTGGTTTATTTTCTATATTCGGTAAGGGGATGAGAAAGTAGAGAGAAATACAAAGCATCCAATTTGTGTGTTGGAAAATTACAATGGGGAGGTTGCATAAATATTAGGCCTTGCTGAGGCCCAATCTTGTAAAAGAAGAGCGAACACTGAGGAGGGGTCTCCAACTTCTGTAATCCCAATTAAACGACCAGCAGATCAACAACTCAAGTTGGCATTCAACCTTCAGGGCAAGGCAATGATTCTAGAAGTAATCTTGTAAGTAGGGGTGGGCATTTTAAACCAAGAACCGAAGAACCGATCCAATCCGAACCGAAAAAATCCGAAAAAATTCGAGTTGACTAAAAAAGTCAAAATTCAAGATCCAAACCGCACCGATCCGAATTTTAATGGATCGGTTTATGGATTTTACTTCATGAAATCCGATCCGATCCAAACCGATCCGAAATAATATTTATTATATTTTATTTTATTAATTTACACATGTCATAATATTATTGGTGTATATTTTATTAATTTACACATTGTTTATACAATCATGTAAGTTCTTATGGTAGGTTAAGAAAGCTTATGAATCATATGTATAGAAGACTATTTTCTATTACATGATTTCATTTTCTTAGGAAGCTAATTTCTTTATGTTTGTGTGCCTTTACTTATAATAAATTGTTTTTGAAGTAGGATGACCAACACCACACCTTCCAACTCACCTATTGGTCTTGATGGAGGTATACTTATTTGAATTACGAAACTTGAATTGTACGATCCGAAAATCCAAATTCGAACCGTGATCCAAACCGAATTAGTTGGATTTGGATGACGTTGGATCGAATTATTGTTACCTCTAAATCCGATCTGATCCGATCTGAAAAATATTTATGGTTCGGTTCTTGGTTTCTAGTCAAATCCAATCCGATCCGATCCATGCCCACCCCTACTTGTAAGTGGTGCAGTGATTCGAAACAACTTTTTTGAAAACCAAGGAACAATGTGATTTGGGTGCTATTGCACTTGGACTCGTTCGAATTATGGAAATAACTCCAGCATTTGGAGTTTTGTACACCTTCAATTGAGCAAACAAACTTCTCGACTTGGGCAAGTCAGCAAACCAACAAAAATGCACCTCTCAATCAAGTCGCAGAAATCCTAACCCAATCAGTAGATAAAGTTTTCGGAAGATTAAGAATCTAACGTACACAAAGTCCACTTCAGATCCAATAAGATTAGCATGAAAGAAGTGAAATTATGTTAATGCATAACGCTGGCATCATAAATGACATAAGACTAGCACCTACAGGTGTGAGCATTATAAATTCAAATCAAATGAGGATAGTGCAGATGAGATGCATCCCGAATTAGCAGAAAACGAAGCCGATCCAATTCATTCTCTGCGAGGAACCTGGAAAGCACAGGCTTCACGGCCCTTTGAGAGATCAATATCACTTAGGCGCATACAGAGAACCAACTTGTGAAGACCTGTTCTGTTGTCTCCTTTGAAGCAACTCCACCGCGGCACCGATCGGTTGGATCGATTGGGCAAACGGACGTGATGAGTGAGGGTGTTCCTTCAAATTTGCAGGTGTTCCTTCAAGCAACACAAAACGATTCTAAATTTTCGATCGCAAAGAACAAGCAAACGATTGAGAATAAAAAAAAATCGCAGAAAATAAAAAACGACAAATTGACTTACCGAAAAAATTTGACCGTCCCTGCAATGAATATGCATTCCGATGAGCTTAATATTGCCGGAATTCTCAAAATCTCTGTAAAATTGCCGAAAAATCCAACGAGGTGGCTGGAGGTGGCTTGCGGTTTTTTCATTTTTTGAAATCCACAGGAAGCAAATGAGTTGTGGGTGAAGAACGACGTGCTCCGTTAGTAAGCGGCGTTAATGAGTTAAAAGGTTTTGACTAATTAAATCATGCCATGTGTCAAGATAATACTATTTTGTAAGGTTTAACTTGTCATAAGCTTTTTGGGCATTTTGTCTCTTAAGTAGTATTATTTTGTAATTATTTATATATTAAAATGGAGAGAAGTATTATTAATTCATTAGTTAAAATGAAAGAGTTAATTTGAACCACATAATGTTTCAATCTAATGGATATAAAGGGTTGTCATAGTGTTGTGTCAAAAATGGGTGTCCGTTGAACCATATCCTTTTTTTTTTGGTCTTTTTTTGTTTTGCGAGAAAAATGTTTTCCAAACTTACCTTTTTTTTATAATTATTTCTTCTAACTTTTTTACTAACAATTTTTTTTTTTTTTTTTTTTTTTTTTTTTTTTTTTTTTTTTTTTTTTTTTTTTTTTTTTTTTTTTATTTTATATTTATATTTTTTTTTTTTTTTTATTTTTTTTTTTTTTTTTTTTTTTTTTATTTTTTTTTTCTTTTTTTTTTTCTTTTTTTTTTTTTTTTTTTTTCTTTCTTTCTTTTTTTTTTTTTTTTTTTTTTTTTTTTTTTTTTTTTTTTATATTTTTTATTTTATTTTTTTTTTTTTTTTTTCTTCCTTTTTCTTATAACATTTTTTTTCATTTTCATATCCTATTCCAAATTAATTTAGATTTGCAGTGTATTAAGCAATTTATAAGACTTGGAGAACAAGTTTGGGTTTGCATTTGTGTCCTGTTACAATTAAGTTCGATGTCAATATAAAGGCTAAGATATTTGTAATTGTAATCATTCGAGTTTGTGAGCACTATAGTCATTTGGATTTTCTAGTCTTCTAGGTAATTTGTAATATTCCTCTTAGTCTGTGTTTGTATATGTCTTTGTCTTTTGTTCTGCATAAGTGAAATTAATATTCAAGCTTGCAAATAGGTTTTGTTGCTTTAGTTGTTTCAACATGGTACCAGAGTTTGTGAGGGTTCGATTTGTCTCTGGTGGGTGTTGTGTTTATTCTGTGGTCTTTGTTTCGTATCAATTTTCTTTTAGAAATTTGTCAGTATTCGTCTATGGGTTAGTCATTTGTATTCGCTTCCACTTCCGCATCTATCTTTGGTATTTGATTTCCGGTCTCTTTTCACTATCCATTTTGTCATGTGGATTTGTTAGTTTTGTAGTTTGGTTTGGTTCGTCTTTCGTCAATTTGGTTTGGTTTCGAATTTGATTTGATTTGATTTGGTTCAATGAAGATAGAGCTTGATGTTGGGAAACAATGGCCGCTTATGCTTGGTCTAAGATGGATGTCATCGGCATTATCTTCAATTGCAATTCAATTTGACATATTCGAATTTGAGTAGGAATTTGAATTATAATTTGATTTGTACTTTGATTTGGAGTTTGACTTGGGATTTGATATGGAGTTTGGAATTTAATTTTGCATTGAAAACAGTTTGATTTTGCATGAGGAGTGAAATTTGGTTTCGCATTGACAGTGAATTTGGTTTTCGCATCGGAATTTAGTTTTGCATTGGAATTGACATTAGATTTTCAATTACGTTTTGTTTCTTTAGTTGTTTCAACATATTATAGACGTATCTTTCAATGTGGTTTTCTTAACCTTGGTTATGACTTCCAGTTTGTGTCGGCATTTTGCATGAGCTTAGACGTTAGAACTCTTGGAAATTTGGGATTATGGATGCTAATATTCCTGTAAACATCACACAAGATAATAATTAGAAAATAGTTCATTACAAGTAACATAACAAGGATGAAATACTTAGCTTTGGGGACGAGTAAACGGTCTTCACGCATCTTTGAATAGAACAGGATTTTGGTTGAGGCATGTCAAAGACATTGTCCTTAAGAGTAGATTTCGCCCCTCGGAGACAATGTCTCGGTGTAGCTAGGTTTGTACGGCGCCCTACGCTTCAGGATACAACAACCTAACCCTCGTTAGCGTACACTCGCAATACTTGGATCATGAACAACTCAATTCTTTCCTTTGGTACGAAAAGGACACTAAAGAATACCCCAAGGATTGAAAAGATGCTTGACGAGATGGAGAACACCGAATGATTATTTATAGGGCAGAAGGAGGAGATTATTTTGGTGGAGAAATCATAGAAGAACTATATGGAGGTGTTGTAGACAAAAGCCACTGAAGGTCTTATCTAAAGCCATAGACTCAAAATCATTTTTATATCTCAAAATTTTGGTAGTATGTGTAACCTACCAACAATGAAGGTCAGCATAAGTCTTATGGGAAAACGGCAACTGTTGATGCAAAAAATGGGATCAACGTCAAGGGTCCGGGTCGAACGGAGATGTATGTGAGGGAAGTGCTGAGATCAGGTCGATCTGCTGGTTTCCGGGAGCTAGGAGGCTAGCTCCGGGTGATGGCTTCCGGGATGGCCCGGATGATGGCTTCCGGGATGGCCCGGAAGGTGGTTGCCCGGAAGGGTGTTCCGGGGGCGGAGGTACCTGCACAGGAAGGAAAGTAAGCTCGGGGGGCACCGTGTGGTACCGGCCTAGACCCTCCGATGCTTAAGTTAGCTCCGGGAGGAGGAGATCTCTAGTTTGAGAGAGAGAAGTAGGTGAGAGCATTCAATACCAATGTTGGGATCTGGCCCAGGACCCCTTATGTTGTGGAGGTGGCCTTGTATTTATAGAGGAGGGTGATGGCACCCTTGTAATTAGTGGCAATGTGGAGGCTTGGTGTCATCAAGGCATTGGATGCCTAGATGGGCCTTGTCTCCCTTGCTGGGCTTCTAGGAGCTTTGATGGGCCTCTGGGGGCCTTGTTGGTGCAGTCTAGGCCTGAGTCGGCATGAAGGTAGACTTCCGGGGAAGGGACTTCCGGGAAGGGCTTCCAGAGGCTTCCGGGGATCCGGGGGGATGCGCTCCCGGAAGAGAGGAGTTGTCCGAATACCTTCCTTTCCCGAGTGACATGTGACCGGTTCGGGTATGGTATCAACAGCAACCAAAAACATTTAAGGGAATAACAACTGAAAACAAGTGTTATGACTCATTCAAGGGTATTTAAGATGGTAATTATACTCTATATTATGGTAACACTTTAATTGGAAATCTTAAGTCACCAACAAGGTGGTAAAGGCAATATTAAACCCTCAAATGAATGTATTTTGAAATACCCAAACTGAAATTCCAACAAGAACCTACTGGGCCTGATGGAAATCTATCATATCCATCTTGATAGTATACCGATGAAAGTTGCAGAGAAGTGTAAAAATCTTTTGTTTAATTCGATCTCGTTTTATTTCAACATGATCTTAGATGTTCCTGGTATATGTGCGAGGCCGGCAATGATCTTTAATCTAGATCGCAGAACTTGAAGGTTAGGGCTTAATGTGGGATCTTTCTGTTTTAAAGGAGGAAACATATATTTCTCCTTCCTCAAGAAGTCTATATAACAAAATACTCCCTATTAGTATTTCTAAAGTCTTTGCTTCTATGTTTACCGTCTACTCCGTTTATAGGCTATTTAGAATCTCTTTCACAATCAACTGGAAATGGGAGGATACCTACATCATTTTAAAACATATGCAGCTCAGATCATTAGATGCGTTTTGCAATTTACCATGAAAAGTACTGGTGCTACTAAATTCAATCGTACATATCCCAGCTCTTGGACAAATAACCAGCTCCTGCCTACAGCTTTTAGACTACTCTACGTACGATGACCTCCGTAACAGCCTTTTATATGGTGAGCTTCCAGAATGCTTTAGGACTACAACATGAGAATTACTCTGAATTTCAAGAAGTAAGATGACAATGTATGCGGGATCTCATAGTTTACTGATGACAGCCAAGCAATCGCAGGTTTCCTACGGATTGCCTAAGTTTCTGAAAGCAGTTCCAAATAGACCTTCGATAGGAGAAAACTAGGTTGTTTTATGGGCGATATCTCAACGCCTCTGCAAGAAGAGTACTCACAGGGTTTTCAAATTTAATCCAACACTTTTGAGCTAAAGACATACCCATGTATATAAGAATGCAACCCAAATATGACTTCAATATTTGATAAGTATATTCAAACTGTGCATCTCTGGATCTCAAGGCAACAAGTATCAAACAAAAAGTTCAATGTGAATAAAGACATTTTGCAGGATATAAGATGGGACAATTTAATTGCACTATAAAAACATCAAGTACACCCAAGCATATTTATTCAATTGTCAACTACTTGTGCCAACGCCAATGGAGTCAAATGATATAAACAAATGCCCCATCAGGTTTTTATATATGACTGTAATCCTGGTGCTCACAATAATGAGTACATCTCACCTTCGTTGGGCTTCAATGCTTGGTCATTACCTTTGCTATCTGTTATTCAAATGTTGGGGGGTGCATCAAGAGAGAAAAGCAGGATATTCATCAGTAACACAAGGCCAACTGGATGATAAAAACGTTCTTGCCTGTCTGGAAATCAAGAAAAATTGCTGTGAGTGGGCTAAAATAACCTGCAACAACCAAACAAAAATAGGGAACGGGTCATCTTGATTTTTGCTCCTATCAAACCCCTTCAAGAGGTGAAAACTATCAAGTACTAATTTCACTATACAAATTACTCCCCAACTTGGGAACCTCTCTGATTTGCATGCTCTTAATCTTTCAAACAACCTTGTTACTTCGAAAAATTTTCAATGCATTATCTTTCTAAACCCAACAAGGGACATCTATGCACCAAGTTATAAACTTGCATTTCAAAACAGAAAAGGAACAATATCATCCAACCAAGCTTACTTTCACCATCTTCCAAAACCAGGGACATTTCAATATGAAGCAACCACCTAACTTTTACCCTCTCTCAAAACCGAAAAGCCACATTTAGGTATAATGTACCTATATTTTAACAATCATATTAGCTTTCTAAACCGAATAAGGGGCAACAACTCATCAAGTTATAAATTTGCATTTCAAAAACCGAAAAGGGGCATCTATGCATCAAGTTCTAAATCTGCATTTCAAAGCCAAAAAGAGACAATATGTCAAAATCATTTAACGAGCCTACTTTCACCGTCTTTCAAAAACTAGGAACATATTATCAATATCATTTAACCAGCCTACTTTCACCATCTTTCAAACCAAAGAAATTTCATGATGAAGCAACCACCAAATTTTCTGTCTTTCAAAACAGAAATAGGCACGTTTAGATATAAGTAAGCTTTACCATCATAGGCATCTCACATCAGGTTATAAATCTGCATTTCAAAATCGAGGGACATCTATGCATCCAGTAATAGTTATGGATTTCAAATCCGAAAAGGAGCAGTATCATTTAACCAGCATACTTTTACCATCTTTCGAAACTGTGGAAATTCCAATATGAAGCAACCAGCATCTTTCAGTTTTTTAAAACCAAAAAAGCACATTTAGATTTCAAATAACCTTACTTTCACCATCATATTAGGTTTCTAAACCGAATAAGGGGCATCTAGGCATCAACTTCTAAATCTGCCTTTTAAAAACCGAAAAGAGCCATTTATGCATCAAGTTATAAGTCTGCATTTCAAAATCGAAAAGGGACTATATCATTAACCAGTTTACTTTCACCATCTCTCAAAATCAGGGGCATCCTGATATGATACAACCAACCAACATTCACCGTCTTTCAAAATTGAATAGGCACATTAAGATATCAAGTAACCTTACTTTCACCATCATAATAGCTTTCTTGACCGAATAAGGGACATCTATGCATCATGTTATAAATCTTCTTTTCAAAAACCGAACATGGCGATTTATGCACAAAGTTATAAGTCTGCATTTCAAAACTGAAAAAAGGGGCATTATCATTTAATCAGCTTACTTTCATCTTTCAAACCCAGGGACATTTCAAGCTGAGGCAACTATTTCCTTTTTCCAAATTCCAAAACCAAATAGGGAGATTCATGCATAAAGTTATAAATCTACTTTTAAAAAACCCAATAGGGCTTCGATATCAGACCTTACTTTCACCTGCATATTAGCTTCTACACCAAAAAGGGACCTTATGCATCAAACTTGAAATGATAAGCTTCTAAACCGAAAAGGGTCATTACGCATCAAGCTTTACATCTGCATTTCAAAATCGGAAAGGTATATTTAGACATCAAGCAACTACCTTCTTTTACCATCATATTAGCTTTCTAAACTGAAAAATGGGCATTTCAGCAGCAAGTTATGCATATATGCATCCATTTCAAAACCGAAAAAAGGGACATTCCAGCATCAAGTTGACTGTGTCATTTCAAACTCAGTGAGGGGCATCTCAATGTCACAACTATATTTTTCATGTCCTGACTATGCACTGAAAAAAATTTCCTTTTCTTAAACTCGAAAAAAATTTGACTGGACATCTTTCTAGGATGCAGATGAAACCGTAAAGCCTTAAACGTAGCTACCCATGAATAGCTACATAATAACGATCTCACAAGACTATCTTTTTTTGTCACGAGCCATGTATTAGCCAAACTAGCATAGGTTTCCTTGCACCAATTTTCAAAAATATCCAGTAAGGAAAAGATTGACAAAGCCCTCAATGGAACAAAAGCATTTCTTACCATTCCAGATTCGTAACCCTAATTATCGAAACCGCCGATCCCGTACAGAGCCGTAGGCTGCTTCTTGAGGGCAAGCCCCACATCTCATCGCCGTGGTCTCTCCACTCGCCCTTTGCCTCCCTATCCTTAGCCCGACACTGATCCAAAATTTAGGGTTTTGTGATTTTGATTCGAATTTGAAAATTGGGGGTTTGATATATCGATCCTCATCGACGAGTGAAGCCAATGCTTAGATCTCAAAGAGGGCAAGGAACAATGACTCTTTGAATTTTGGATCTCAAATGTTTTCGGGTTGTGGTTTGTTTGGGGCGTCGACGAGAAAAGGAAAGGGAAGAGGAAAAATTCTGAGAAAATTTCACAAATGAAAATTGTTAGAAACGCTTTCGAATGTATATGATAAAATTGTTAAGTGGACTCAAGTGCCCCTAGAGTTGCTGCACAATAACATGTGCATCCTCGTCGTCACTGCTAAACTGAGAGCCAATTCCAACTGAAAGACCTCTGTAGCTACCAATGCTTGCATATGCAAAATATAAAGATGAAAGAACACAATCCATAAAACCTGTATTGAGCATTACTAATTACATTTTTTTACAAAGTGATCATTAACATGAACTATAAGACAGAAGAAAACAAACATTTTTCAACTAGAAGACAGAAGAAACCATTTTTTAGTACAGGGAGGGAGGGCTTTGTAAAAGGCTTTGTAAAAGACTTTTGACCATGAATTTCATCACTTATACATTTCAAATAATGTTGTAGACTTTCTGAATTAATTTGACTATCAGTTTTTATAGCTTAAATGATTCCTTTGGTAATCTTGACTTGATCAAAAGGGTACGATACACAAACCCATCTTCTCTGGTTAAAATGAGATTTTACCCTTTCATCATCATAGATCAATTGGGCAAAAGCAATTTTTCCTAATCCCCCCATCCCTAGTATGGAAATGACATATGGACCTTCTTGTTGAGTAGTACTTGTACAAGTACTGCTCTCACCAAATAACATGCTCATCGTATTTCTTTTTCCTCTTCACGATCAATTATGCGACATGCTTCGCCAAAAGAAGAAGTTATGGATTGCCCCTGGCTAATGTCTTTATGACAAGAGGCAAACTATCACACTTTTCTACAATTTGATTCATCATACCTTCATCAAAAAACCTAGATTTGTCATCCATTTGGATGAACAATGCAGTTCTTTGGACTAGTTCTAAAGAATCTTTTTAACTCAACTTATCCAACTTGACCGTTCGCTCACGGGTCGCTCCCATCGCAACACCAGCGGTCTCTTTCTGTGTGGTTACTAAAATTCTACTGCCTATATCACTAGTTTGTAAAGCTTTCTTTATAGGCTCCCACATATCCAGTGTCGGAGTCCACACATCATCAAGGACAAGAAGAAACTTCTTACCACTAATCTCATCACTTATACATTACAAATAAGGTTGTAGAGTGTCGGAATTAATTTGAGCATCAATTTTTATAGCTTGAACGATTCCTTTGGCAATCTTGACCTGATCAAAAGGATCTGATACACCAACCCATATTCTCTGGTTAAAATGAGATTTTACCCTTTCATAATCAGAGATCGATTGGGAAAAAACAGTTTTTCCTAATTCCCCCATCCCTAGTAGGGAAATGACATATCGGCCTTCTTGTTGAGTAGTAATAGTACTAGTACTGCTCTCACCAAATAACATGCTCATCGTATTTCTTTTTCCTCTTCACGATCAATTATGCGACATGCTTCGCCAAAAGAAGAAGTTATGGATCGCCCTTGGCTAATGTCTTTATGACAAGAGGCAAACTATCACACTTTTCTACAATTGGATTCATCATACCTTCATCAAAAAACCTAGATTTCTCATCCATTTGGTTGAACAATGCAGTTCTTTGGAATAGTTCTAAAGAATCTTTTTTACTCAACTTATCCAACTTGACCGTTCGCTCACTGGTCGCTCCCATCGTAACACCATCGGTCTCTTTTCGTGTGGTTACTAAAATTCTACTGCCTATATCACTAGTTTGTAAAGCTTTCTTTATAGGCTCTCACTTATCCAGTGTTGGAGAGTCCACACATCATTAAGGACAAGAAGAAACTTCTTACCACTGATCTCATCACTTATACATTACAAATAAGGTTGTAGAGTGTTTGAATTAATTTGAGGATCAGTTTTATAGCTTGAACAATTCCTTTAGCAATCCTGACCTGATCAAAAGGGTACACAAACTCATATTCTCTGGTTAAAATAAGATTTTACCCTTTAATCATCATCGATCGATTGGGCAAAAGCAGTTTTTCCTAATCCCCCCATCCCTAGTATGGAAATGACATATCGACCTTCTTGTTGAGTAGTAGTACTAGTACTGCTCTCACCAAATAACATGCTCATCATATTTTTTTTTCCTCTTCACGATCAATTATGTGAGATGCTTCGACAAAAGAAGAAGTTATGGATAGCCCGTGGCTAATGTCTTTATGGGAAGAGGCAAACTATCACTCTTTTCTACACTTTGATTCATCAAACCTTCATAAAACAATCTTGACTTGTCATCCATTTGGTTGAACAATGTAGTTCTTTGGAATAGTTCTAAAGAATCTTTTTTACTCAACTTATGCGACCTGACCGTTCGCTCACTGGTCGCTCCCATCGTAACACCAGCGGTCTCTTTCCGTGTGGTTACTAAAATTCTACTGCCTATATCACTAGTTTGTAAAGCTTTCTTTATAGGCTCCCACATATCCAGTGTCGGAGTCCACACATCATCAAGGACAAGAAGAAACTTCTTACCACTAATCTCATCAATTATACATTGCAAATAAGGTTGTAGAGTGTCTGAATTAATTTGAGCATCCGTTTTTATAGCTTAAATGATTCCTTTGGCAATCTTGACTTGATCAAAAGGGTACGATACACAAACCCATCTTCTCTGGTTAAAATGAGATTTTACCCTTTCATCATCATAGATCAATTGGGCAAAAGCAATTTTTCCTAATCCCCCCATCCCTAGTATGGAAATGACATATGGACCTTCTTGTTGAGTAGTACTTGTACAAGTACTGCTCTCACCAAATAACATGCTCATCGTATTTCTTTTTCCTCTTCACGATCAATTATGCGACATGCTTCGCCAAAAGAAGAAGTTATGGATCGCCCTTGGCTAATGTCTTTATGACAAGAGGCAAACTATCACACTTTTCTACAATTGGATTCATCATACCTTCATCAAAAAACCTAGATTTCTCATCCATTTGGTTGAACAATGCAGTTCTTTGGAATAGTTCTAAAGAATCTTTTTTACTCAACTTATCCAACTTGACCGTTCGCTCACGGTCGCTCCCATCGTAACACCATCGGTCTCTTTTCGTGTGGTTACTAAAATTCTACTGCCTATATCACTAGTTTGTAAAGCTTTCTTTATAGGCTCTCACTTATCCAGTGTTGGAGAGTCCACACATCATTAAGGACAAGAAGAAACTTCTTACCACTGATCTCATCACTTATACATTACAAATAAGGTTGTAGAGTGTCTGAATTAATTTGAGGATCAGTTTTATAGCTTGAACAATTCCTTTAGCAATCCTGACCTGATCAAAAGGGTACACAAACTCATATTCTCTGGTTAAAATAAGATTTTACCCTTTAATCATCATCGATCGATTGGGCAAAAGCAGTTTTTCCTAATCCCCCCATCCCTAGTATGGAAATGACATATCGACCTTCTTGTTGAGTAGTAGTACTAGTACTGCTCTCACCAAATAACATGCTCATCATATTTTTTTTTTCCTCTTCACGATCAATTATGTGAGATGCTTCGACAAAAGAAGAAGTTATGGATAGCCCGTGGCTAATGTCTTTATGGGAAGAGGCAAACTATCACTCTTTTCTACACTCTGATTCATCAAACCTTCATAAAACAATCTTGACTTGTCATCCATTTGGTTGAACAATGCAGTTCTTTGGAATAGTTCTAAAGAATCTTTTTTACTCAACTTATGCGACCTGACCGTTCGCTCACTGGTCGCTCCCATCGTAACACCAGCGGTCTCTTTCCGTGTGGTTACTAAAATTCTACTGCCTATATCACTAGTTTGTAAAGCTTTCTTTATAGGCTCCCACATATCCAGTGTCGGAGTCCACACATCATCAAGGACAAGAAGAAACTTCTTACCACTAATCTCATCAATTATACATTGCAAATAAGGTTGTAGAGTGTCTGAATTAATTTGAGCATCCGTTTTTATAGCTTAAATGATTCCTTTGGTAATCTTGACTTGATCAAAAGGGTACGATACACAAACCCATCTTCTCTGGTTAAAATGAGATTTTACCCTTTCATCATCATAGATCAATTAGGCAAAAGCAATTTTTCCTAATCCCCCCATCCCTAGTATGGAAATGACATATGGACCTTCTTGTTGAGTAGTACTTGTACAAGTAATGCTCTCACCAAATAACATGCTCATCGTATTTTTTTTTTCCTCTTCACGACCAATTATGTGTAATCCTTCGACAAAAGAAGAAGTCAGGGATCGCCCTTGGCTAATGTCTTTATGACAAGAGGCAAACTATCACACTTTTCTACAATTGGATTCATCATACCTTCATCAAAAAACCTAGATTTGTCGTCCATTTGGTTGAACAATGCAGTTCTTTGGAATAGTTCTAAAGAATTTTTTTACTCAACTTATCCAACTTGACCATTCGCTTACTGGTCGCTCCCATCGTAACACCATCGGTCTCTTTCCGTGTGGTTACTAAAATTCTACTGCCTATATCACTAGTTTGTAAAGCTTTCTTTATAGGCTCCCACTTATCCAGTGTCGGAGTCCACACATCATTAAGGACAAGAAGAAACTTCTTACCACTAATCTCATCACTTATACATTGCAAATAAGGTTGTAGAGTGTCTGAATTAATTTGAGGATCACTTTTTATTGCTTGAACAATTCCTTTAGCAATCCTGACCAGATCAAAATGGTATACAAACCCATATTCTCTGGTTAACATGAGATTTTACCCTTTCATCATCATAGATCGATTGGGCAAAAGGAGTTTTTCCTAATCCCCTCATCCCTAGTATGGAAATGACATATCGACCGTCTTGTTGAGTAGTACTAGTACTAGTACTGCTCTCACCAAATAACATGCTCATCGTATTTTTTTTTTCCTCTTCACGATCAATTATGTGAGATGCTTCGACCAAAGAAGAAGTTATGGATAGCCCGTTGCTAATGTCTTTATGGGAAGAGGCAAACCATCACTCTTTTCTACAATTTGATTCATCATACCTTCATAAAAAAATCTCGACTTGTCATCCATTTGGTTGAACAATGCAGTTCTTTGGAATAGTTCTAAAGAATCTTTTTTACTCAACTTATCCAACCTGACCGTTCGCTCCCTGGTCGCTCCCATCTTAACACCAGCGGTCTCTTTCCATGTGGTTACTAAAATTCTACTGCCTATATCACTAGTTTGTAAAGCTTTCTTTATAGGCTCCCACTTATCCAGTGTTGGAGTCCACACATCATCAAGGGCAAGAAGAAACTTCTTACCACTAATCTCGTCACTTATACATTGCAAATAAGGCTGTAGAGTGTCTAAATTAATTTGACCATAAGTTTTTACAGCTTGAACGATTCCTTTGGCAATCTTGACCTGATCAAAAAGGTTCGCTACACAAACCCATATTCTCTGGTTAAAATGAGATTTTACCCTTTCATCATCATAGATCGATTGGGCAAAAGCAGTTTTTCCTAATCCCCCCATCCCTAGTATGGAAATCACATATGAACATTCTTGTTGAGTAGTACTTGTACTAGTAATGCTCTCACCAAATAACATGCTTGTCGTATTTTTTTTTTCCTCTTCAAGACCAATTATGTGTGATACTTCGACAAAAGAGGAAGTGATGGATCGCCCTTGGCTAATGTCTTTTTGACAAGAGGCAAACCATCACACTTTTCTACAATTGGATTCATCATACCTTCATCAAAAAACCTAGATTTGTCATCCATTTGGTTGAACAATGCAGTTCTTTGGAATAGTTCTAAAGAATCTTTTTTACTTAACTTATCCAACTTGACCGTTCGCTCATTGGTCGCTCCCATCGTTACACCATCGGTCTCTTTCCGTGTGGTTACTAAAATTCTACTGCCTATATCACTAGTTTGTAAAGCTTTCTTTATAGGTTCCCACTTATTCAGTGTTGGAGTCCACACATCATCAAGGACAAGAAGAAACTTCTTACCACTAATCTCATCACTTATACATTGCAAATAAGGTTGTAGAGTGTCTGAATTAATTTGAGCATCAGTTTTTATCGCTTGAATGATTTCTTTGGCAATCCTAACCTGATCAAATGGGTCCGATACACAAACCCATATTCTCTGGTTAAAATGAGATTTTACCCTTTCATCATCATAGATCGATTGGGCAAAAGCAGTTTTTCCTAATTCCCCCCATCCCTAGTATGGAAATGACATATCGACCTTCTTGTTGAGTAGTACTAGTACTAGTACTGCTCTCACCAAATAACATGCTCATCGTATTTTTTTTTTCTTCTTCACGACCAATTATGTGAAATACTTCGACAAAAGGAGAAGTTATGGATCGCCCTTGGCTAATGTCTTTATGACAAGAGGCAAACCATCACACTTTTCTACAATTTGATTCATCATACCTTCATCAAAAAACCTAGATTTGTCATCCATTTGGATGAACGATGCAGTTCTTTGGACTAGTTCTAAAGAATCTTTTTAACTCAACTTATCCAACTTGACCGTTCGCTCACTGGTCGCTGCCATCGTTACACCATCGGTCTCTTTCCGTGTGGTTACTAAAATTCTACTGCCTATATCACTAGTTTGTAAAGCTTTCTTTATAGGCTCCCGCTTATCCAGTGTCGGAGTCCACACATCATCAAGGACAAGAAGAAACTTCGTACCACTAATCTCATCACTGATACATTGCAAATAAGGTTGTAGAGTGTTTGAATTAATTTGAGCATCAGTTTTTATAACTTGAATGATTTCTTTGGCAATCTTGACCTGATCAAATGGGTCCGATACACAAACCCATATTCTCTGTTTAAAATTAGATTTTACCCTTTCATCATCATAGATCGAATGGGCAAAAGCAGTTTTTCCTAATCCCCTTATCCCTAGTATGGAAATGACAGATCGACCTTCTTGTTGAGTAGTACTAGTACTAGTACTGCTCTAACCAAATAACATGCTCAATGTATTTTATTTTTCCTCTTCGCGACCAATTATGTGAGATACTTCGACAAAAGAAGATGTTGTGGATCGCCCAGGTCGTCCAGTGCCCCTCTTTGTACTTTGAAATTGATAACTTTGTCGTAGAGCCGCTGCTAAAGTTAACCTTTCATTTATTTCTCTTATTCTCTTAGCAATGTCAAGATGCATACCTAGTTGGTCAACTTTACCAAAACAAATGCGAGCGGAGGGAATGAGGAAGCTTACCTTACTAGTCCATTTAGTATGGACAGAATCATCACCTTTTGAACCCTTAATCATCTGTTGATGGTTGAGAATTTCGGTGTTCCACTCATCCAGCACGTCGTTGATCTGGTACGACAAGTCTTCCAGATTGGCCACCCAATTCCTGACGTTGGCCTTGGTCACCTACCTCTCTTCTGCATCCTGGAGAACACCTTGAATGGCACTGAAATGGAGGATGAGATTCTCAACTTCTTTGTCGACTCCAGCAACCATGCTCACCTTGTCTTCTATCTGTTTGAAGGCCAGGGAAGCCAGCTGGTCCAGAACTATGGAAATGATTGCTTCAGCCATTGTGCGAAGGGAAAGTCAGGACAGGAAAACAAACACAGGGAGAACAGTAGTAGTGTGTGCACAGTCCTGTCAAAGCTCTGCCCTTGTTCAGGTCATCTATCAAAATGACCGTCTAATCGTGCTTGACAAGTACGTAAAAACTTTTACATAGTCCTGTCAAAGTGATGGATCATCTTGTCATCTTTGAGGCTTTTTTAAGCTAGTAGTGAATAACCCGAACAATATGAAAATTCATGTATTTCTTACACATAACAGATACCAATAGGCTAACAAACTATCATTGGTTAAAGACTCAAAGGAGGAATAAACAAACGATGTTCATAAATTATGAACCTTTCTAAGCAAGAGAGCTTTGGTTGCACACCTCCTAGGACCTCTAAACTACTACGTATAATACATGTTAAACACCAAACTTCCTCTTTTTATCCCAATTGAAAATGTTAGATTGCTTGCCGTCTTAAAACATTATGCCGAGAGGAACCCTTTTTTTTTTTTTCTTCAGATGATCATCTTTTAATAAACATGCCAAACTTTAGTTAGGAAAAAGATTAGTACTAATGTTTAAACTCGTCTCTTTGCACGGACAGTCACATTAGTCGAGTAGCCCAAGCCCATCCATAAATTTTGCTCAGGATCTCAAAAGTGTCGGTTCTGATCTGAATTGCCAAATTTCCATTGTTCTACAACAAATTAAAACGAATGAATGCAACAATTGATTAAGTGTCCCAATATCCCATTTGGAATTTAGTGATTTGGGTATATTTATTAACAAATTAACGACCAAAATCCTCAGCTCAGCCGGACAGAGATTGATCAAAAAAAGAAAGCTCACCAAAATAATTGACAAAACAAATGCCCCATTCCGTCATTCCGAGCAAGCTGGAGAAAATCTCTTCCACGGAACCAAACAAACACCCCTCTTTTAGACTTTAGTCCTTTATCAAATCCCACCAGCAATCCAAATCCAACGATGCCATTAGCATATACTACGGTCACATGTTATGATGTTACGAAAGTAATGTGGTAGTCGAACTTTATTATTTAATAAAAATATCAAATCAGTTGTTCATTCATAATATAACAGTTGATCGGATTTACACAACTTGATGTATCCCATAATTGCTGCACAACCCAACAAAACAAAAAACAAAAGGGTGATTTTATACATGCTCATCAATTTGATATTTTTACTCAATTTTATTTTAAAATTCATCATTAATTTTGGCTAGTTTGAGTTTTATCACTGCACCCATTTTGTGTTTAAAAAATACCCCTTACTCAACATTGAATTTAATTTTTACACTCATCATTAATATTTGATGAGCACGGCTAGGGATCAGGACGTTCCAATTACAGAGTCGCTTTTGCATTCCATGGTGAACTCCACCAGTTGCCAAAGCTCCGACGAGACGTGCCGTGACAAGTCGTCGACAGTCGTTCTCAGTTTCATCACCACCTGTTGCCAAAGCTCAGATAATTGAAAATTCGCAAAATGCACACTTTGCCCACGGGTAACCCATGAGCAAAATCGTGATTTACTAATGGCTGGAACTAGCATGATGGAGCGACTCTTGGCAGCAAGAAAATCTTGTTCGATATGTAAAGAACGGCCAAACACATCTTTTGACGTAGTACCTACCTAGAAGTGGAAGGGGCATTTGTTTGTGGTGTTGGCGTGTCACCAAATAAAGGCTTTGTGGTAGCCTTGTCAGCCATCTCTGCAGCTTTGGAACTTTCACCATTGTAACCAGTTGTCATCTCAATCTACCCAAGTGATCGTCAAGTTCAAATTAAACAATACTAAATAATCATCAAACTATGTTTGAAAAAGAAAAGAAGAAACCTTTTCCTTGTTCTTCTTGGAGACAAGCGTGGCGTCGAAAGAATTCTTGCTCGTCGGCATACTCGACATAGATCTCATGGGAGCGACGGATAGGGTTATGTTGATAATATTAGGTGTAGTGATCAATTTGTTATTTTATTTTAGGTCTTTAAATGTAATTTTATATTAAACTAAAATAGTAATTTAATAAATAAAATAAGTGATGGGTGCAAAGATCATGTTGATGGGTGTGGATAAAATCATCCAAAACAAAACCAGACGGAACAACACAAAACAGAAAAATCACAATTTTTTATTCACATGTTGTTGCATTGCAGCAGCATCAGCAGCCAACAGCAGAAAACACACAAAGCACCCCAATCATTCTGTTCTACAAATCCCCAAATTCCCTTTTAGGGCTTAATCCCCGGAGCCTCGTCAGCAATTGTCGGATAACGAAAGGTTCAGAGCTTCATGGAGGTCGAGGTCTCCGGTTCGAAACCCTCGGCCGGCGCGAAATTGAAGAGAGGCGATTCGCAGAACCTCCGCGTGAAGCGGAAGACTCTGCAGACGGTGCTCGGGCAGTGCCAGAGAGCTCTCGAGTCGCTCGATTCCGCCGGAGACGACGACGATGATGGTGACGAAGACGAAGAGGACGACAGCAGTTCTCACGGCGGAGCTGCTGACGAGGAGCGCCAGCAAGGTCGGGGATCGACGGATTCGCGGGGTGATTGCGAAGCTGACGAGGTATGGTTGTTGAAAATGCGATGAGTTTTAGGGTTGTGTATTGGAATTAAGAGCTGTTAGGATTTGAATTTGGGTTAAATTTTGGAACTTTGTGGGGAATTTGGTGTTATTGTTGTATACATCGATTTTCTATGCAGAGCTTCAAACTTTGAAATTTGGTTACAGGGCTTTGAGATTGGTGTTTAAGACTTAATTCGCCTAAAAATTGAAGTAAATAGCAGCCTAAATGTTCCCTCTGTAATCTATAAGTTAATTGTGAACTTCTTGCTCAATTAGATTAATGGAGATAGTTAAGATTGAAGGTTAAAGGAGGTAGCTTTTCATGAGCAGCTCAATTGCTTCGACAGTAATACCATGAATCTGCCCACCAATACGTAAACTGGCTTTCGACCACGGTCGACTGAGTCATCTGCAGGAATAGAGGCTTGAATTTGCCTTCGGGTGTATCATTTGCATCCTCCCAATATTATTCTATTTGATCCTACGTATCGAATTATTTTGTCATTACCTTATAGAATGGATTCTATTATATGGTAGGATTGGTAATGCATGGATTTGGCTCAGTTTGTGAGTGTTAGCCTGGGTCTTTGTCTGATATTTTCATCTTTGGCTCAAGTACGAGGATGAAGGAAGATATGTTGAGAGGCTCGCCACGGGAAAATTGTTAAAAACGCTTTCAAATATAACCACTTAAGAGCATTTCCACCCTTTGCCCTAGGGCAAAGGGCAAAGGGCAAGAAATATACCCAAAAGTCAGGAACTATTCACCATTGGCCCACCATAATAGTAATCGACTTTCGTTTTTGGTTCCACCCATAAAAGGCAAGGGCAAGAGCAATTACTATTCATAAATTCATTTTTTAATTATTCAATATTGGACTCTATGCGAAGCACTCGACGATACGAGCGTGTCGGCGAAGACGGAATCCGTTTCGGAGTTGAATTGGACTAGTTACGTACGAAAATGTGTTGAGGGGTTAAAAAAATAGTATAACAGTAAAAAGTTCCACCAGTGAACAGTGAAAAACAGTAAAACAGTAAAAAAACAACAGTAAACAGTAAAAACTCTGCTCTCACGCGCCCAGGCGCTGCGTGAGCTCCACGCGCCTGACACAAAAAAAAAAAAAAAATTGCGTTAGTGCGCTGACGTCAGCTTGCCTCAAGGCAGGTCAAGAGGCAGATTTCTGCCCTTTCACCCGACCTTTGCCTCTTCAATCTCAACAGTAAATCAACAGTAAAAGTCGATTTTGCAAGGGTGGAAACAGCCATTTTAACAAGGGCAACATTTTCTCTTGCTACTTGCCCATGCCTCTTGCCCTTGAGGCATGGGTGGAAATGCTCTAACAAGTGTAAAAGTCAGCACTAAACTGAAACGCGTAGCTACTTGGCTTCTTCTTTTCTCATAGAATAGAATATAGAAAAAAGGAATCAAACAGGCAATGAAACCTCCTCCTGGCCTGGGGAGACCAACGCTTGCATTTGCAGCATCTGATATGCAAAACATTCAGATGAAAGAACACAATTCATAAAAAGCTGTATTGAGCGTTGACCATTTCTTTTGACTCCCGTTAATTTCCATCAAATCAGATGATCAGATTCATATATTGGAACAGTTTCCTAACACCCAGCATGAAACTGATGTCGAGGCATTGTATGGCTTAAAAAGATAAGGAGCTTATCTAAATCACCAGACAAAAGGTGTATGTCGATGATCGAGTTTCAAGTACCAAAGTATGAGAAATACGCCAAGAATGCATATGTGGATGATATATGCATGATATACTTACAAAACTCTCGCTCATCAGTCTCAAAGAAATTGAACTAAGAACTGAAGGAAACAAGCCAGGAATATTGAGAACAGTCAATTTAGGCTTTTTTGTACCAGAGGTCCCTGTGCTGTGTCACTTGTCTAGCTTTAGTCCCTGTGCTCTAGTGTGTCTCAATAGAGGTCCCTGTGCTCTGTTACATATCTAGCTTTAGTCCCTGTGCTCTAATGTGTCTCACCAGAGGTCCCTGTGCTTTGTCACTGTCTCACCAGAGGTCCCTGTGCTCCAATTTTCAATCCCACGGATTGGAGTAACTTGAGATTGAAAATTGGAGCACAGGGACCTATGGTGAGACAGAGACAGAGCACAGGGACCTCTGGTGAGACACATTAGAGCACAGGGGCCTCTGGTGAGAACACACTAGAGCACAGGGACCTCTGGTGAGACACATTAGAGCACAGGGACTAAAGCTAGACATGTGACAGAGCACATGGACTATAGCTACAAAAAAGCCGTCAATTTATTATATAGCAAAGATTTACAACTACAGCAGAACCCTTTAAAAAGAGAACTTAGATCATAGCCTTAGATGCTATTGATGTGAAAGTCAAACAAAGCTGCAGCAGAATTCTAAAATGTAAAAAGCATGTGAGTAAAAGTATTCAGCAGGCAAAGAACACCAGACACTCTTTAACCCCCCCACACCCACATGTTTGCTTCAACAGAGGAATCATGCAGTTGTAGATTGATACAACAGAAGCCACTTACTCTTCTTCCTTTCTCTTGCTTTTTTCTCCTCTTTCCTTTCGTCGAGTGTGAAACGATGAGCTTGCAGTTTGTCATCTTCTCGTTTAGGCAATAGACTGATTGGATTCAGCTTCCCTTGTGTATATTTGTCGAAACCACATCTACCAAGTTCATCAGCCGAGGAAGCACTTCCTTGTGTGGAATGAAGATAATATCCATCAATCCGTGATAGGCACCATGTTAATTATTGCTGGAGCCTGAATATTCCGGCCGTGCCTAACAAGTGACCGTCTAGTCGCATGTTTGATCAGAAGCAGGACACCCTGCCATCTTGTATGCCAATAATATTGAGTGAGGAAAAGGGGGGGTACCTGCAAGAAAACACTCCGACGCTCAAGTAAGTAGGTGCTCAAGTGAAGTGCAGTAAAATGTGAACTGAATCGTACCTTTTGTTAACAATTTGTATGACTTGTTGTGGACCTTATTTCTTATCTCCATGATATACAAGCAGTTCATCACGGCTCTGTTAGTGGTAATTGTGTTGCTTCTAGTAACTGGAAGCAAGTTGATATATGATAAATGAATGACAATACACAAGCGTACATGAATTAAAAGGAAAAGGGGTGTTACATACCGGTTCACTGGAAGAACTGGAAGAAATAAATAGGGGTTATGCGCATAATCTCATCCAAGTAAGTAGGTGCTCAAGTGAAATGCAGTAGAATAAGATCTGATTTGTACCTTCTTTTTGTTTTTTTGTTTTTTTGCTCCTGCACCCCCCAATATTTGCTTCAACAGAGGAATCATGCAGTGATAGATTGATACAACATAAACCACTGACTCGCCTTCCTTTCTCTTGCTTTTTTTCTCCTCTTTCCTTTCGTCGAGATGTGCTAACTACTCGAGGGGCTGTGCCTCGTTAGTAATAGTACACACCAAGAAAATATTAGTGAGATGGAAAGGAAAAAGTTGCAGACAATTTTACCTTGATTTGATCGTCTTCAGGTCCTGTCCAAAAGTCTCCTTGTCTTCTTCAGGTTCTGTCCTCCCGTCTCACCCTCTTCCCACTCTTCTTTTAGGCATACGATCGAATGGTGCTGGATATGTTCCTTCTTTGCAAAGCCTTCTATATGCTCAACTGGATTGATCTCAATTCTCCAGAATTCTTTTCTTGTTTTGCAATTAATTTTTTAACATAATACTTATGATGGAGTAGGCTAACAATATACAGAAGAAGTTACCTTGCCATATGCCCTTTTAGTTTCGCAACCTTGGAGAATATTAGGACAACTGTGAATGATCAAATTCTTCAGCGGGGTCTTCCACAGGAAATCCGGGAGTGATTTCAGCCGAGGGCAGTCAAAGAATATTAAGGTGGAAAGAGATGGCATTAGAGCATTTCCACCCATAGGGGCGGGTGCAAGGGTGCAAAAGGCAAGGGTGCAACCCCAAAGTCGGGTACTATTCACACAGGCCCCACCCGAATTACCCCTACCTTTCATTTTTCGTTCCACCCACACAAGGGCAGGGGCAAGGGGCAAGTAATCACTATTTACGGACAAACATCAATAAAATTTCCACCGATATGCTTTTGAACCGTTGTTATTTATAATACATATCGATCTAATTGTACAATAATTTAATTGGGTATTTATATGTAAAATTTTACGTTTTTTGCAAATTTTTTATTATTGTTTTCACGTTTTTTGGTACTAAGGTACTAAAATTAATATAACTTCTTTTATTTTAAAACTCAAGCAAAATATTACATAATGCCTTTCATTTTTTTCTTATTTTTTTCATAATTTTTTTGCATAATTTTCTGTTTTTTTTCTCATTTTGTTTGGTAATTTTGGCCCAAATATTTCCTGGCAGTCGGATCTGGAGATCGACGGCCAGAAAGAAGCCACTTGGCAAAAAAAAAAATCAGCCCCCCACCCAGCTACCACGCGCCGCACGCGCCTTCAACCCCAGCCCAAGACGCGCACGACGCGCCCCTCACCCAGCGCGCACGCTCAGCCCATTCGCGCCCCGCCTGCTACAGTGAAGGGGCGAGAGGCAGCCCCTTCACCCTGCCTTTTGCACCCGCCCTCCAGGAACAGTCGCGACCCGCCCCTTGCCAGTGGAAACTCGTTTTTGGCTGGAGGGGCGGGTTTCCGCCGGGCCCCACCGCCTTTTGCCCCCTCATCCCCTTGCCGGTGGAAATGCTCTTATTGTTGTAACTTGAGAAACATCGGATTCCCTCTCCCCTTCTACTCCTACCCACTCTTCCCACTCCGGCATGTATGAGAATCTGATTTCCTTCAATTTGGGAAACGATATTTCCATTTCTGATTCTTTTCCCAAAAATTCAACCCCCAATGTCTTCAGCCCATTCATCATCCTTACAGACAATCTTTCAAGGGAAGGCAATTTGCCCAGAGGACCCAAACCCTCACAAAATGGGAAGTTATAGACATAAACCTCTTTCAAATTACTTAATGACGTCATCCAAGGGGGACACAGGGTGGTACCCCGGTAACACTCGATATGTAAGGACTCTAGATTCGTATGTGGTTGCAAGGCATTCAGTATTTCCTCATCTATATTATTTCTTTCATCTTCTCGATCAAAGTATACTGTCTTTTGGGAAAATAGCACAATATAATAGACAAGGCCTAACCACTGCAGTCAAATCATAATAGCTTAGTGATAGGGGTCCAAAGACTTGTTGTTCCACCTCATCTAATGCCCACATCTTACTCTCTAGAACATCTACCCAATCTGCTTTTGTTTTCTTGTATCGCATGATACTCGCTAATGTCTTTATGGCAAGAGGCAAACCATCACACTTTTCTACAATTTGATTCATCATACCTTCATCCAAAAACCTAGACTTGTCATCCATTTGGTTGAACAATGCAGTTCTTCGGAATAGTTCTAAAGAGTCTTTTGTACTCAACTTATCCAACCCGACCGTTCGCTCATTGGCCGCTCCCATCATAACACCAGCGGTCTCTTTCCGTATGGTTACTAAAATTCTACTGCCCATATCACTAGTTTGTAAAGCTTTCTTTATGGGCTCCCACTTATCCATTGTCGGAGTCCACACATCATCAAGGACAAGAAAAAACTTCTTACCACAAATATTATTATTTATAAATTCCAAATAAGATTGTAGAATGTCTGGAATAGTTTGACCATCAGTTTTTATAGCTTGAGCTATTTCTTTGGCAATCTTAACGTGATCGAAAGGGTCCGATACGCAAACCCATATTCTTTGGTCAAAATGATCTTTTACCCTTTCATCCTCATAGATTGATTGGGCAAAAGCAGTTTTTCCTAATCCCCCCATCCCCAGAATGGAAATGACGTATCGACCTTCTTGTTGAGTAGTCTCTGCAAATAACATGCTCATCGTTTTTTGTTTTTCCTTTTCACGACCAAGTATGTGAGATACTTCGACAAAAGAAGACGTTATGGATCGCTCAAGTTGTCCAATCCCTCTCTTTGTTATTTGAAATTGATAACTTTGTCTTATAGTTGCTACTATAGTTAACTTTTCATTTATTTCTCTTATTCTCTTAGCAATGTCATGACGCATAATTAGTTGGTCAACTTTGCCAAAACAAATGCGAGCGGAGGGAATGAGGAAGCGTACCTTACTAGTCCATTTAGTGCTAGTTTGGTAGCACTTAAATTAAATAAAAAGCACTTAAAAAATAATTTTTGTGTTTGGTAAACTATCAAAAGCTGCTTATTTGATAATCCAGCTTATTTTTGAAGCTGAATTTGTGAAGGAAAGTAGAAGCGGCTGAAATGCTGCTTATCGACTTCTGCTTACACTACAAAAAAAAACCTCTTTCCCCACAAACTTTTTCCCTACAAAAGAGATTTTGTCTGCAAAAGTAACTTTAGCCCACAAATTATGTTCTTCGTGGGGTAAAACTAGTTGTTCTTGGACGATGAATCTTTTCGTGGGGAGAGAATAGTATAGACGACGAAACTAATCTTTTGTCGACAGAATAGAAGCGCCAAATATCCACTTAAGGCGCGCGAATGTGTTTTTGACTGAAAAAAAAGGCGCCACAAAATGCCGACAATTGATTTCGTCGTACGTTTTTCATTTTGGTTGATTATTTTTATTCTAAAAAAAGAAATTAATTCTTCCTGGAAGTTAATCCTTCATTCTCACATCGCCCCACGCCTCAAGAAAACCTAAAGAAAACCCCCTCAAGAAATGATCCCAAATCCCCCCTCAAGAAAACCCTCTGTCGTCGTCGACCTCGTCGCCGGCTCAACCTAACTGACCGGTGGCTGGGCCGCCCTCCACAAAGTCGCTGTCTGCTGCCCCGGCCTGCTCCACTCCGGCGTCCTATTCGAATTCGCTCGACTCAGACGAGAATTACCGAAAATTGGAATCGGAGGCGGTCCATCCTCCGGCGGCTGAGAAGGCTTCCTCGAGCCAAATTGGGCCGAATCATGAAGTGGGCTCTAGCCTCTGTCGTCGGTCTAGCTTCTCAATTCCCAATCACCAATATGCGGGCGACAAAATTTTTCATGTATACCCTTTCGATTCTTTTCAATCTGTTGTATTTCTCAGTTTTCTTAATCAGCGAATTCGATTTTTGTATGATATTTTAGTTTCACATTGATTTTAGGGTTTAGGCGTGCATAGAGTTAATCTAGGGTTTTTGGTGTGCGTATGTCTGTTTTTGGGCTTCGATTTGTTAATTGCTTGTTCACCCTTTCCCTTCTCACAAGGACAAAAAATCGATGTTGATTGCTTGTGCTGTTTTTAATTGCTATCATAGTAGTGAGAATTTTTAGTAGTTGGTTTTGTCGTAGCTCTGCAAGAGGGTAGTTAATTGCTATCATATGTTTTCAGAGTTTCTTGTTGATTCTTGTCTAGTAAAATTGTTAGTACAATCTTCTATTATAAATTCTTAAATTTGCACTCTCTTGGAGTTGACTCATGGTTTGATAATGGAATTAGGCTCCTGAAGATGAGATGAGTGTTATGCTAAATCAGATTCCTTTATTACACAATTTGATTCTTTCATTTTATTGAAAGAATATAATGGGAGATGTCAAATGTGTGAGTGAGTGCTGTATATTGGTAGATATGTGCCTTGACTTAATTATGTTCCACAATTTGATTCTTTCATATTATTGATGTCTAATTGCTATGGTCAGCTTTGGTTTGCATGGACGCTCTTTTATCCTATATGTTAATTCCCCGTTAAAATGTGTTGGAACATAATTCTTCCATTTTTCTTCATTTTCTTGACATTGAAATTACTTATTTGATTGTGTTTAGGTACTCTGTGTTCCTACTATTGCTGTCATTGAAGGAGCAGCATTGGGTGGTGGACTTGAAGTGCGTTTAGGTACTCTGTGTTCCTACTATTCTTAGACAGAGTGCTTGTCCAGTAAGATATGGGAGAATTTGTATTCTCTATCAGACTGATAACTAAGCTTATGGAATAACACTATTGATATTCTTGGAGTTTTTTTTAATTATGATTTCATTTCTGTTTCCCTTTCTTCCCCTTTTTGGACAGTTACAGACCAAAGTCTCTTTGATAATATAATAACATCCATTCACAGGGCAGCTGGAACGCAGCGGCTTCCCAGATTAATTGGAAGAGCAATGGCAAAGGAACTTATACTCACTGGCAGGAAGGTTGGTGGCAGAGAAGCAATGTTGATAACTTCGTGAGAAAGCATATGAAGACAAATTTTGATATCAAGTGCATGAATGGTTAGAATATGTGAGTTATCTTCCTCCTTATGTGACTTAACACGGTTGTATTGGTTTTGGTGGTTGCTCTTATTTTCTTCTTGATTGAACATTTTACTTCATATAAACTTGATTGTATAAATTCTATGATGGAAGAGCTGCATTACTTCTTATTTTGTATTCTGTACTTGTAACTATGTATAGAATTCTAATTTTTCTCTCATGATTGTTATAGAATTATGTACCATTCATCATTTTGGGTTCCATTGGATGTTTATTAGCATATAATGTAACTCTGCTCATGATTTTTCTATGTGGATGCCTAGGTTGCAGAATACCCATATAGCAAACAAGTAAGGAATGAGACTGGAGCATCACATCAAAAACCTTCTTCCACCGATGTACCACTTTTTTACTTCAGGACTAGGTAAGTATTAACATTATATCTAGTTTTTTCCTTCCCTTCGCTTGTGAATTATGTAGCCGAATTGACATTTGGGTTAACTCGTCCTGCGCTTTTGCTTTTGGAATGTCATAGGCTTTGTTATTGTGTTAGTTACGGATGTGTTGGCATTGGCATGTTTTATTACTAACATAGCTGCAAAAACAACTATATGGTCATGTGAAGGTATCTGGTACTAAATGCAGGGTTTGGTGCTCTTCAACATGATGGACTGCATGGAGGAACAAAGCAAAAGATAGTTCAATTGTTTAGGATAAATTTGTTCTCCCATTGTATATTTTCTTCATTCATGTAAATTTGACATTTATATATCTATATGAAGCGCTTTTATTTCTACAGTTTGCTATACATTCACACAAAGTTTATGTTTTTTTTTTTTCCTGTTGCTCAAGGTATGGATTATGTGTTTTCCCACTGCTCAATAGTAATGGGAAAATACATAATTTTTTTTAATTATTAACCAACCTTCTCCCTTACAAAAACTTCATACTCAAAAAAAGGGGGAGACAGGGGGAAAAAATGGGGGGCAAATGAAAAAAACGGCCAGAAAAAGGTACCAACAACAAAAAAAAATTTAGGGGAAAAAAAAATAAAAAAAAAAAAAAAAAAAATGGTGGGAAAAAACAAACACAAAAACGAACAACAAAAAAAAGAGGGAGAAAAACCAGCCGACAAACACGACGCAACAAAACAACAACCTAAACAAAACCACAGGGAAGAAAATCCCGCCGAAGAAAAAAAAAATACCACAAAAAAAATTTTTTTAATGAAAAAATATTTTTTTTTTTTTTATTTTATTTTCAAAGCACGACACCATCGTTGTAGGGCTGAATTCGACAGAGGAAATTTGGGAACGCCGCCGGTGGGAGGATGCTCGTGACGTCGAGGAGATCATGGATCGGGTGGTGGCGCATCGGATGGTGGCCGGACGTGACCGGAAAAACGATCGGAAAACCTCGTTTCCGATCGGCCTGTGCCGGCGATTCTGAGGGTGTTAGGTGCCGATTCGGGGTGTTCCGAGCTCGTCTCGACGAGAGGATGGCGATGGCGATGGCGATGGTGGCGTTCCAAGAATCGGCGGTCGGCGAGTGCGAATCGGCGTCGAGAACCCAATGGTTCGGGTTGCGGGTTTGTCTCCGTCGCCGGCGTTTCACACGGGTTTTAAGGCCGGACTTGGGCTCTTCGGGTTCGCGGCGTCGAGAAGGTCACAGTGGTGGCGGTGGCGTTCCGATCTGTTCGACGACGTGGGAGATTGGCGGCGGTTTTGAGGACGGCGTTGAATAATTTTTTGTTTTGTTTTATTTTTATTTTTTATCTCAGCTTCCAAGCAGATTTGTGGATTGAATAAAAAAAAAAACATAATGTTTTATATTTGCCAAACAAATAAATAAACACCATATTCATATCATGTCCATATTATTCATTATACACAATCACAACAACAACTATTTTGTATAAAAGTTTACCAAACACTAAACTTCTGCTTTTTCTATTCACAACAGTTCTTCAAAATTATTTTACCAAACGCTTCGCAGCTTATTTTTTCAGCTGCTTTAATTATAATTTCAGCAGAAGCAGCTTTAATTATAATTTCAGCCTTACCAAACTAAGCCTTAGTATGGACATAATCATCACCTTTTGAATCATCAATCATCGGTGGATGCCTAAGAATTTGGGTGTCCCCCCCCCCCCGCCGACCACTCAATTGACAACACACGACCCTTAGACACCCCACCCCCCCCCCCACCCCCCCCCCCCCCCCCCCCCCCTCCTTCCTCCATGGACACACGGTAAAACGTAAAAAAATAGGAAAATGGATTACTCTTTCTCTTCCTCTACTACCACAACCACCCTCCCCCTCTCTTCTTTATGTATAAAGGACAAGGACAGCAGCTAGACAAGAACTAAAGATATGAACACTCCAGCTATTGGGAGAAAGAAAAGAAAGGAAAAGAAAACAAGGAAAACGAGAGCAACAATACATAAAATACAAAAAAAAGAAAAGAGAGGAAAGGGAAAAGAAAAAGAAAAAAGGAAAAAAGAAAAAAAAAAAAAAAAAAAAAAAAAGAAAAAAAAAAACCACACCCCACCCCCCCCCCCCACACAAACAAAAAATTTTAAAAAAAAAACCAAACAAAAAACCGCCGCCGAACCAAAGCACCGCCCCCACTGCCCGGACGGCGGCAAACCAACGATATCATATAGGGTTAACTACATATAAGCATACAAACTATTGAGTTAATTTCAAGTTAGTACCCAAACTTGGAAAACTCTACAAACACATATCCAAGCTTTACAAAACCTTACAAATTAAGTCCTCCATTAGTAAATCCGTCAAAACTATCGTTAATTGCTAACTGGCTATGCCTAGTTGGCAATTTCTTGCTAACATGGGCTTTTGACTGATCCCAAAGCATCATTTTCCCGTCTTTATGATTTAGCCCCACAGTGAAATATTGCTCCTTTATGTTTGTTATCAAGCCTTGTTTCCAAAATTAAATACCACAATATACACAGCAAATATGCATTTTAAAGACCAATTTTGATCATTAGTGCAACCAACACAACCTGATTTCAATACTACACAAAAAAAGTTCCATACATAACTCAAAATGGCTCCATCAATGGCCACTTAATGAGTTTCATACACAACTCAAAAAGATAATCACATTAGATAATTCATTACATATCACATAACCAAAATGGACATGTTCAGAATACCATTGTACCACAAATACCAATCTTTCCCAAAAAAGTTGTGGCCTAGAACATTGCTCACACTAATCACTTCCTACCATCTCCAGTGGTTACCTTTGGAGCAGGGAAATGAAGCTTTGGGGTAAGTCAAAAGCCCACGTCAGCAAGAAATTGTCAATTGGGCATAGCCAGTCAACAATTAACGGCAATTTTGACGGATTTACTAACGGAAGACTTAATTTGTAAGGTTTTCTCAAATTTGGATATGTGTTTGTAGAGTTTTATAAGTTTGAATACCAACTTGAAATTGACCCTATAGTTTGTGTGCTTATATGTAGTTAATCCTATTATTAAATCTGATTTGGGAGCTGTGAGGCGCGCGCCCCAGCAAAACCAAACAAACGCCAAAATGGTGAGGGAGTCCTTTTTCTCTCTCTCTCTCTCCTCTCTCCTCTCTCCGTTTCTCTTTTTTTCTTTTCTTTTTTTTTTTTTTTTTTTCTTCTTTTTTTGTTTGCTTGAAATTGATCATGAGTTTTGATCTGAAAGTTGGATTGACAATTCGTTTTCACAAATGAATTTCTATACTCAAATTGTACATTTTAAATACATATTGAGTACAATTTTCACAGATACAATTTCGTAAGTTGTTTGAGTTTTTGAATTAATTGTGTTTTGATCTTGCATTTGAGGAGGAGAGATGCTGACGAGTTGGACAGAGATGGAGGAAGAAAATCGGCCACGAAAATAACAAGTAAGGAAATTTGCTTGTGATTGCATACACGCTTGTCGATCAATGCAGACACATTTGTGTATACAAACACACTTGTTTGTGATTGCATACACAATTGCCTACCAATGCAAACACAATTGTGTACGCAACCAGACTTACACTTGAATTTACAAAAACAGTTGCATTTTTCATAAATTATTGCTTGAATTTTGCTTAAATTTTCGTGTATAAACAAACTTGTTGGATGGAATGAACTGCAAAGGGAATAGTTTAGGAATCTTTAATATGAAACATTGGATCCCAAGCTGATGTTGCCCAAAGATGCTTTATGAAAGTACTATTAGAATGGAAATGCAAATGACAACCAAACAAGCAACAAATAAAGAACACCAAAGATTTAACAATATGCCTACTCCTTGGGGCAGCAGTATCAACTCTTCCACTATATCAACAGTAATGGGTACAACAGTTTATACCAAGCCTACAACAATGACTTGGTGGATACAAGAATATACTCTCTGTTGCTCTCAATTCTAAACCCTTTGTGATGGACAATACTTCCCGCGCCTCCATCTCTTTGTATTATAGTGACTGCGATAAAAAAAAAATCAAAAAAATTAGTAGGTCACTAGCACTACTTAGAATAGGGAATGTAAATCTTATTGTTTCCTAATAATGGTGTTGTTAATTCGAATGTGATCTAGGCATAGTCTATATAATTTATTCTTATTAGGCAGAGGCGATGGTAGAGGGAAGTGTTTTATGAAAGTAGGGAACTAGCCGTTACTATAGTTTAAGGAATTAGCCGTTACAATAATTTAACTTCTTTATCTTATTTTTTTCCTCTGATCAGGCGAGTTTGACTAGTTAGTCACTCATGTTTGAATGTGAGTGGGAGAGAGTGATCGATTTGTTAATTCATTGGACATCAAAAAATGTGATCGACAATACTTACCCACTCCTCCATCTCTTTGTAATATAGTGACTATTCGATATTAATTTTTTTTAGTAGGTTACTAGCACTCAATGACTTGGAATCAAGGATTAAAGTTTTATTAATTTAAGAAAATTTTGGAAAAACATTTGATTTTGGCGGAAATTTTGGTAAAAACAAAAAATAAAAGACGAAAAACATGTAATATCTCTACTTTCTATAGGCTCTAACATCAACAAATAATACAATTTAACATTTAAAATATTTAATATTGTTCATATGGATTAACTTTTATATACATAAGGGAGAAGAATTCGTGTTTTACATTCCACTAAGCTATCAATTAGTACAATATTTTACATGCTATTGAGGGTATAAGAACACTTATTTATCTAAATGCCTCCTGCCACTCTACTTCAGTCTCAGTTTGCCTCCTGTAACTCTTGTTGTCTCAATTTACCTCCTGCCACTCTATTTCAGTCTCAGTTTGCCTTACATACCCAACTCCGTTAACTCAAAGTTAACATCTGCCACGTGGCAAAATATTATTGGATTTGGGTTTCGAAGGCAAACTGAGACTAAAATAGAGTGGCAGGAGGCAAATTGAGACAACTAGAGTTACAGGAGGCAAACTGAGACTGAAATAGAGTGGCAGGAGGCATTTAGATAAATAAGTGTGTTACAACAATTCTTAGTAGTGTGTTGAGAAAAAAAATGAGAAGAACATGATATGAACCTAATTTTAATGTGCACACAGAAAGAGTTTATCAAAGCCACAAGAAAAAGGAAGCCGAAACCAGATAAAACACATGATGAGGAACCTTCTCAGCTGCATATGCATTTAAGGAGTCATGATGGTGCTAGTAGGTGCACAACAGCTCCCAAGTCTAAAAGAATGAAAACTATAAGCTCTCAACCTTGTGAAGATCATCCTCCAGGCTTTCCACCCACGATGAGCTAACCCGAAGAACATGAAATGAACCTACTGGTTTATGTATTTTGAGTTGGTCTCTGCTGCTATTTTTGAATGTTTGTAGTGGAAGAAAGTTACTGGATATCAGTTGAATCTGATCGAACTTTTTTGTGTTGAAGCTGGTTGTTTTTGAATGTTAGTAGTTGACGAAAGTTAGTAGATATATTTAAATTCAGTTGTTTTAGAAGTCCTTGAATGTCTATTGTAATTTGGATATGATTTGGACATGGTTTGTAATGGATATGATTTGGAACTGATTTGTAATCGATATGATATTGTTGGTATTCTTCTTTAGGTATGTTTCTTCTCATTTTTTTCTCAACACACTACTGAGAATTGGTGTAACACACTTATTTATCTAAATGCCTCCTACAACTCTATTTCAATCTCAGTTTGCCTCCTGTAACTCCAGTTGTCTTAATTTGCCTCCTGCCACTCTATTTCAGTCTCGGTTTGCCTTAGAAACCCAAATCCAATAATATTTTGCCACGTGGCAAACGTTAACTTTGAGTTAACGGAGTTGAGTTTGTAAGGCAAACTGAGACTGAAATAGAGTGGCAGGAGGCAAAAAGGGAGAAAAGGGAGAGAGGGGGGGAGGAAGAGAAAAAGAGAAAGAGAGGAAGGAAGAAGAAAAGAAAAAAAAAAGTATAAGAATATATGTGTAATGCATAGAGCAATTTCATCTTACATATCTTTGTTTTTTAGTAGCTATATAATTGAGGGTAGAGGTGGTGGTGGAATGTCAGAAGAACAATATATGTATAATGCATAAAGCAATTTCATCTTATATCTTTGTTGTTTGTTAGTTATATAATTGAGAGCGTGGAGTTGGTAATGAGATGTTAGAAGATTGATTGAAGTAACAAAAAACAAAAGATTGAATTGAATTAAAGTGACAAAAAGTAACATCTTCACCAAATACTACATCGAAATTTCACCGAAACTTCGATATCGATCATTTTTTAAGAGCCTCAGCACCATATTTCCGAAATTGTACTAAAATAACCGAAATTTCGGTATTTTTCATATGTTATTGATATGTACCCCGATTCAAATTTCGGGACCCTAAGCAATCCGAACTTTTGACCAAAATTTTGATCTTTCGGTCAAAATTTTATTCATTGCTTAGAATAGGGAATGTAAATCTGATTGCTTCCTAAGAATGGTGTTGTTAATTCGAGTGTGATCTAGGCATTGTCCATAATTTATTCTTATTAGGCAGAGACGAAGGTAGAGAGAATATCTTTTTGACTACAGTACCTTCTGTAGATTAGTGTGTTTATGATATAGCTACCTAGAACAACAATTATAATTCACTAGCATGGGTGCCTCCACGATGGTACGAGTGTCAAAATAGCAAAGATATATGAAAATGTAAAAACTGGCATCATGTAGGCCTATAATGGGGCCATTAGGATGAGTATACATAGAATGCCTATAATTGTGATTGATTCCTTCTTTTTTTTTGCTAGAAGAGAAATTTTATTCAACTAAAGCCGAATAGAAACATTAGCTTCAGTAGCTAGGATGTCAAACAACCAACTGGGACCAACCGAGTCCTAAACAAAATGACCCCCCTACCTAGCTACAAAAGAAGCAACAGTATGCGCCGCCACATTACATTAACGCAGAGCATAGGTAATAGAAATAGAATCGAGCTCCCCAAAAAGACCTCTGATATCATGCAAAAAACAATCCACCTCAACCGTGACCTACTTCTTAGCCGAAGCCATGTCAACTAGCACTTGAGCGTCACTCTCAATGATCACTTGCCCAAAAACATGCTCTTTACACAGTAATAACGCCCACGAAGGGCTTCCGCCTCCAGAGCAAGCGCTGACTGATAAATCCCACCACCAAACCCTCCGCATCTTCGCAGATCACCCGTGAAGTCCCGAACCACCCAGCCAACTCCACCTTGTCCATTGGAGCTCTCCTAAGTGCCATAAATATTGATCTTTAGCACACCACATACCGGTTTACACCACCCCCTCACCGCCGTATCTGAGCGTCTTGCCAAACCATTATGCTCAATAGCCAGCCTCGTGGAAGCCTCATGGAGGTCACATAGAAAGATCTGAGCCCCCTCCAATGACGCAGGAAGCGGGGTGGGGTGATTTGCAAACACACCGGAATTCCGCCTCTTCCATACAAACCATAGTCCGACAGCAACCCGCTGTCTATAGTCTCCCACCGTAAACACCCCAGGCCGTTGCCTCATCACCTCCTCCCAAACCACATGAAACGGGGCCGCTGTAAGGGACTCATCAATCACATTGGCAAACCACACATCCCAAAACTTTCGGGCAACACTACAACCAAAAGCCATGTGAAATTGAGTCTTCACCGCCAAACAACACATAGGACATTCCGGGGGCACCTGCACATGTCGATGTTGCAAAACAGCTCGGACCCCTAGGGCCTCATGGAAGGCTTGCCACAGGAAGATGCGAATCTTATTTGGTACTTCGTTTTTCCAAACCATGCTCCAAGTATCCTGCAAGCTGACATCCCCACCTAGCCCTAAGAGGTCGCATGCCACATAGTATCCAGATTTCACTGTATACACTCCATTTCTTGAGTGTGACCATGTCAGCTTATCCGACAAACCAAAACGGCTAAGAGGAAGGGCATTGATCGCCTCCGCTTCACCCTGATTGAATAACTCCTCCACCAATTCAGCACGCCATGTTCTAGACACTGGGTCGATCAGCCCATGCACAAATCGCGGCATTCGTTTATGCACCCCTGTCACTCGATATCCATCTGCAAGCCGAATCCTAGAGTCCCGTCTAGTCCGAATATTCCGCCCATTCCCAACCCTCCACCGCACGGCTCGCCTCAAAACCTCCCTCCCTTCCATAATTCTTTTCCAGTCCCATGAGGTAGTGCCACCTTTTCTCGCATCTAGGAATGAAGACCGAGGAAAATACTTTTTTTTTAAGTACCCGTGACAACAAGGCGTCAGGAGAAGTAGCAACTCGCCAACCAATCTTTTCCAAGAGAGCTCGATGAAATGCAGCTAAGTCACATAATCCAAGCCCCCCTTCCCTCTTCGGTCTAGTCATCTTATTCCATGCCACATAGGGTATGCCTTCTCTCCCATTGCCACTACTCCACCAAAACCTTCTAAACATCCGCTGTAGCTCTTTTAATAAATACATGGGTATCTTGAAACAAGACATTGCAAAATTTGGCATGGCCATCACAACTGACCGCAACAACACCTCTTTCCCACCCTTCGATAGCAACTGCTCCGCCCATCCCTGAATCCGCCCCCCACTTTCTCCCGTATAGCCTCAAAGATTGCTCGTTTAGAGGCACCAAAATGCGATTGCAATCCAAGATACTTTCCAAAGTCCTCAGTTTGAACTATAGGCAGAACCTCTGAAACCTGTCTTTTAGCCTCCTCATCGCAATTAGCACTAAAGAGTACCGAGCTTTTATCAAAATTCACCAATGGACTTGACACAACACCATACGTCTCAAGCGCATTCATTACCTGGGCAGCTTCGGCCCTTGTAGCCGACATAAGAGGACCAAGTCGTCCGCAATAAATAGGTGTGAAATGCTAGTCCCGTTCGAGACCACCTGTACCCCATGTAACAAACTCCTTCTTTCATACGAACTAAGCAAAGCCGAGAGACCTTCAGAACAAATCAGAAACAAGAAAGGAGATAGCGGATCACCTTGCCGTAAACCCCGTGATGGGGTGAACCTTTCAGACAGCTCCCCATTGATGACCACACTATAAGAGACAGAGGACATACATGCATAAATCCTGTTACAGAAAGGCTCAGCAAACCCCAACCTGCGCATAACCTCAATAACAAAAGGCCACTCCACACGATCATACTCCTTTACCATATCAAGCTTTACCGCCATTTCAGGATACTTACGATGCTTCTGTTTAAGAGAGTGAAGGACTTCATGTACAATGAGAATGTTATCCACAATCTGTATGTCAGCTACAAATGCAGACTGTGTCTCACTAATTACCAAAGGCATGACTGCTTTCAATCTGTTAGTAAGAACTTTCGAAATAACCTTATAGACCACATTACACAAGGAAATAAGGCGCAAATCAGTCATTTTACATGGATTCAATACCTTTGGGATCAGCACAATATGCGTATGATTAAGCTAACGAAGAATATACCTAGTCGCCCAAAAAGCTTGGTCCATGTCAACAATCTCCTTCCACACCGTGCCCCAGTAATGCTGGAAAAAACCACTGGTAAACCCATCAGGCCCCGGGGACTTTGTCGGACCAATATGAAAGAGGGCACTGCGTACTTCCGCCTCGGAAATGTCATAACACAGCCCACTATTATAAGCCTCCGCGAGCTTAGGGGCCAAACAATCTGAGATATCCTCACAAGAGCCAGGCCAAGACGAAGCAAAAAGGTTGGCAAAGTACCGCATCGAGATCCGCAGAAGTTCCTGCAGATCACTACACCATTCCCCAACCTCATTTTCCAAACCGAGCAACCGGTTTGCCCGTTGTCTCTAAATCGTTTTACCATGAAAGAACCTCGTGTTTTTATCACCCTCTTTCAACCACTGGATACAAGGCTTATGCTTCCAATATGACCCCTCATCCTTCAAGGTCTTCTCAAGTTCCATCTCCATACCATGTACATAGTCAGCATCAAAATTAGGAGCCTGAAGTGCATGTCTAATCTCATTACGCAATACCACCACCCTCTTACTCAAGTTACAGTTGTTATTCTTCCTCCAGTCCACAAGCCCATGCCGAACCCATTCCAATTTCTTATAGACTTGGAATGATCGTGAACCAACAAAACCCCTACCCCATCGGTCCCTCACAATATTCTGACATCCCTCCTCAAACCCCCATCTCGGATCGAACATAAAGTGTTTCCGCCGCCGAGGACCTGGGTTATCCGTACACAAGGAAAGCATGGTATGATCTGACCCCTCAATAACCACATGCTCCACTCTGGCTTTATCATACGCGAGAACCCATGCCTCCGAGGCCAACCCTCTATCCAACCACTCTCTAATCAGCATATCCTCCCGTTGGTTGGACCAAGTGAAAGGGTGACCACAAAAACCGAGGTCCAAGAGACCCCCTTCCAGCACAAAATCCCGAAAATACTACATACTACCTTCCGAGCGCCATACACCCCCCTCCTTCTCCCCAGCATGCAGGATGTCATTGAAGTCCCCTAGAAGAAGGTAAGGGACCGAGCTGCTTCTCAACCGATTACCTAACACCCTCCATTGCTCCTCCCGAACTGCATCATCTGTGCTTGCATATATGGCATATAATCTCCACTGAATATTCCTACTAGCATCAAAGACCATCAACTCAATAAAGAAATTACAATAACCACCAACCTCCACCTGACCCGTATCCCGCCAGAACACACACATACCCCACTCAGGCCACGCGGTTCAACTGGGAGCATACCCACCATCCCAAGCTGACCTTTCAGGTAACCGTAGCGACTATTATGATTCTTCGTTTCCACCAGAATCACTACGTCGGGAACTTGGAGCCTAACCTGCTCCTCTAATGGTGGAACTGTCAGGGGGCTCCCGATCACTTGACAATTCCATGTGATGATCCTCATAACTCCCGTGGGAACCGATTTGGGCCGGTCACCTCCACCACAGCAGCAAAATACTCCCTGGACAAGTGTCTACGCTTATCTACTCCAACCTCATCCAGCACTACTGTATCCTCATCCTCATCCTCATGTGATTGATTCCTTTAACTGTCCAATTCTGAAGGAATTTTCAAACCTAGCAAACGAATCAAGCAAAAAAAAATAATAAAGATCAATATAACCTTGACCGTAACTAATAAGAACGACAATAACATATTGATCAACAAACGCAAGACCCAAACCAAATTAAAAAAATCATAGAGACAGTGCATTGAAACCTCAAAACAGAGATAACAACAACATCAATTTGAGCATATAAAGAGCTTTTAGTGACCCGCTGAAAGGTAACTAAAAAATAGCAAATTTGGTAACAAAATGGTTTTACTGACCGAAAAATGGTGGTCACTGGCTGTCACTAGAACCCTGTCATTAATTATCTACTGTGACCAATGCAAAATGTTGGTCACTAAAATGCCGAAATTTAGTGACCAAATTTCCTATGGTCACTAAGTTGTCTATTAGTGACCACATATTTAGTCACTAAATGGGGTAACATATTTAGTCACTAAATGGGGAAAAATATGGCCTTTGCAACCCATATTAGGTCACTAGTTTATGAGCACATACAAGTATTAGTGACAAAAATACTAGACACTAAATATGCTGCAATATGGTAACTAACTGGATTTATGTTCTCTGTTCTTTATTAACAATCTAAAACCACCTATAATTCTGCATCACTAAAAAATCAATAGCAAGAAACACATTGTATTAAAAAAATTATCCATATAGATTCACATTTTCGCAGTAAGTTCAGAAGACAAAAACATCCCTATTGTTTCAAAACTAACAATACAACAACTCCTACATCTTCCATCATCTCAGCTACTTGCTTTATGCCATCCTTGGACGACTTCTCCCCTGCATGTTGATTGGTTTCTGCTTCACTGCTCTTTCCCTTCATTCTACAAAGTATCCAAAGTAGATGGACAAGGGGGAAAAAAACCTGAAAATAGATACAATACTGAAGATACACACATTAGTACATATGCTAATCACACTAAAATGATAAACTGAAGAGAGAATATATATGAGACAGCACAACTAACTACCAAATTCAAACTAATTTGGTACTATAAATTTTAACATTGTCATCAACAATCAATTGATACCATACAACTTTCAGCATTTAGTAAAATCTAAGTAAAAGCCACAATGCAAAAGTCCTATTTGCATCTATAGAAAGTATCAAACTGCAAGAAGGATGTTGCTTTCTGACCAAATTATATGCACTTTCAGAAATTTACACAAAATAATATGTTGGGTAAATTTAACCCCCATCTCTATAGAAGTTGGGGTTGCATACCTGTTAGTGATAAAAAAAAAAAAAAAAAAAAAAAGAAAGGATATCTGCAAAGTGCCAGTGTTGAATCTATACCACTCTTCTTATGGTGCAATGAAACGATGATCGTTGATGATGCATCTAGTACATTTAACTGAAATGTACCTGCAAACACTCAATCTCACTTCTGTAATCAGCAACCTCTTTCTGAGGGTTTACTAGTTCATCCAGTTTGACCTTGGAAAGCCAAAGTCCAAAATCACAGAGTAAACAAAAGGGCTTTTGATGACGGCTAATAAGGAAGGTAGTCCAACTTGAGAAAAGCTATACCTGTAAATTTTCATCACAACACACCTTTACTGCAGAACCGTCTTTACATAGAACCATTTCACAATCAACAGAAACCATTACATTTGAGAACTTTGCCTTCAACTTTTTACTGAGCTTCGTAACTAGCTACCGAGTCCTGCTTGGCCATTTATACAAGTATAAGAAACAAAAAAAAAAAAAAAAAAAAAAAAAAAAAAAAAAAAAAAATTTTTTTTTTTTTTTTTTTTTTTTTTTTTTAAATAAAAAATAAAAAAAAATTTTAAATAATTTATTTTTTATATATATTTTAAAAATTAATTATATATAATAAAAATATAATTTAATTATTTGTTATAAGGACCACATGACCCATGAAAAACTTACAGCCATTTTGTAAAACAAATTAAGATGGCTAGAGCATATCATTTCTAATTTAATCAGTACTTAACGAGATTAACTAGACATTTGGGCATGTATCCAAAGTCCAAACCCCAAACTCACACTTGAATCCACATAGGCAGGTCAAAGTTTTAATAAAAAGAACTAACTACATCAACTCAAATTACCAAGTCAAATTATAAATAGATCAAAAGTCACAGGCATTGGATAAATATCCATTCGCACTTTCAGCATTCAGATTGACACCTCTGGAAATCAAAATCTGAACCACAGCACATAGAATTAGTCTTAGTAAAACATAAATATCTGTATTCGGCTGAAACAAAATTAATGCATATTGTTGCATAGTGGCAATTATCAAAGGTAGCTTAGGAAATACAACGGAATGGCAGGACCATAAATGGACCACATCGCCATATTAACAGAGTTAAACACAAAGTAATATAGGAAGTTACACAACTATATTGAGCCATAGCTTGAGCTTGCACATAGTAGAAAAGGAACTACACATAGATAAAGTTTACCTGGAGATTATTATGATAATACTATTCAACAGTGCTGCCATATGAAGAGAAGTGATTCCAAGATGTAAATGGCAATTCTAAAAAAAGCCAAACTGATACAACATCCGATATCTTGCTTCTCATTATACAGACAAGTGCAACAAAGAACTTGTAAGATGTTACTTAACAAATTCTAATTTGACACTTAAGACAATATCAGCAGAACTAAGAAAGCAAAACACCGACAAAATACACCACGAAATATGTTGAACATCCTCAATTACCTCAAAAGCATGACCACACTGCTGGTATAACAGACAGTCAATATGGACGTACAGCTTCTGTAACCAGTAAACTAAATCAGTATCAAAGTACCAAATAACAATCAGAACAAAGTAACCACTAGAGCCAGCCAATCAATAATTTGTTTCATTATACACTATCAATAAAAAAATCTGGAAAAATCATAACTCTCAATAAAGTAAGCAAAACCCAGTTAATACTAGATTCAAGTAAACCTAATCTCCCAAATTGTAATAAAACCGACAGTAATTAACAATAGATTCAACAAAACCTAATAAAACCCAACATCTTCGCAAATTGTACTAAAATGGACTGTAATCAACATTAGATTCAACAAAACCTAACATAATCTGGCAAATTGTACTGAATTCAACTGGAATCCAACCAAACCCTAAATTAACTACTCAAACCAATCAAACAAGCTACCTCCAAATCGACACCCAAGGTCTCGGCCACGTGGCGCATGATGGAGTGGACGAGCTTGCTCTTGTTGTAGCGCTCCTCACAGGCCTGAATGTCCTCCTTCGAAACCCTACGCTTGCTCAAATCGATGTAGCCCTTCTCCTTGTCGACCCTGAGGACCATGACGGGCTCAATTCGGCCCACCTTGATGAGGCTGCTGACGCTGCGAATCCGACGGCGGGAGAGCTCGGAGAAGAGGATCATGTCCTCGATGTTGTTGTACTCGAGAAGGGAATCAAATTTCAATTGATTTGACAAAACTGAACACATTGCAATTGACATTTGACAAAGATGAACAAATTACAACTGAATTTTAACAATAATGAAACCTTTTCAATTGAAATATGAGAAAAACAAACAAATATCGTAAATCGTGATATGAAATCCGTGATGAATCTGCAGAATTTGTACAAAATTGCGATGAATCTAAATGAAATCATGAAATTTGAAGTCGATGTTTGAAATAGAAACTAGAAACGATTGGATTCGAACCTTGTGATAGGAGAACGGCGCGACTGATCGGAGACGGCGCGAATGATCAGAGGACGGTGTGTTGACCGGAAGAGAGGACGCGGTTGATCGGAATATGGCACGAATGATCAGAAGACGGCACGATTGGTGGGAGAACGGTGAGGAAGCTCTTACCCAACTGAAATGCGAGAGTGTTTGATGACGAGCGCGAGAGGTCACTAAAAGGTTTTGTTTCTATTGTGTTCGTGTTCATTGTCTAGTCACTCAACACAAAACGACAGCGTCCTACCTTAAAAATCCCCAAATGAGGTCACTAATTGGATGGTATTTGTGACCACTACAATTTTGGTCACTATTGATCATCGAAACCCTAAAATACATAGTTACACAAAAATAACCCATACTTGAAAATTCTTATATTTCTTATTGCTTCATATAGCTCTAAACATAAACCACTCAAATAATTCTTAAATCTGAAACAATTCAGGATATATAACTAGAGCACTTACACAAAACCTTCCGAAGCTAACCAATTTGAAATACTTTATATATTTTTTGCCTAATAAAAGAACCAGCTAATCGGAAGTACTCTAGGAATTTGAAAAAAAAAAAAAAAAAATACCTTAGTTCATTGTCGATGAAATATATAACATAACTGCTTGACTTCATCTCTAGCAACAACTAATAGTGTTGAATGCATGCAATTGTACATACAAATATGCAATTAGTATAAAAGAACACAATCCTTTGTAACTGTGCAAAGAAACACAGAGCATAATATTCAGATGCTATCAAACAATGAGTCGAAAATTCGGAACACTTCAGTTAAAATGGAACACTGCGAGTGATGAAAAAATATAGTAGCTACGCTTATAAAGTAATGTTTTCTCCCACATATTTCCTAGTAACATAAAAAAGGCATGTAAAATGGAGTAAGCTCTACTGTAACCTATCGAAAGCATAGCGATCAGAAGTATACAGAAATTTATATACAACGAAAGTTGTAAGAATCATCTGAAAGCGTTGACTCCGTGGCTGTATTGTCCTTTTTGTCCTTCCTCAGACCTGGTGGCTTCTTATTTGCATAGTGTACAGACATTTTTGCCCTTTAGAGAACGTGATATCCCTCGTGTTTTAATCTCGGGTGATTTTATCCTACACCCATCAATTTGATCTTTACACCCAATCTTATTTTAAATCCCTTCATCAATATTGCCTAGTTTGAATTTTATTATTACACCCATTTTGTGTTCTAAAAATACCCATTACTTAACATTGAATTTGATTTCAGAAATTAAAAAGAAGTTCAAAGTATACAAATAAAGAAAATTAAAAATAAAATAAAAACATTGGCCGCTCCTCCGATGAACTCTGGAGGCATCAATAACACAACCCCCACCCCCCCCACCCCACCCCACCAGATTTTGACCACAACCACCTTCTTTTACACCTTCAACCACCATTTTTGCTGCAATTTCATTGTCTTTCCCTATCACACTTTCTAAGGTTTCTTTGATTTCTTTGAAATTGGTTCGGCCAACAACACAATTGGATCCATCCCTGACCATATATAGGGCTAAATTATCCAAATTTTCACACTGCCAAATATTTTTGAGATTTACAGAGAGTTCGTTGCACAAAATTGAACCTTTTCGGGTCAATTTCTGCTTAAATTTAATTTTCTCCACCGATTTGAACTTTTGTCAATTGCAATTGTGATTGTAATCAAGTAAACTCAGAATTTTGTCGGCGGTGGTGGGTGTGGGAGGGGGAAGAAGGGGACTAGCAAGGGCGGTGTGTGGTGTGCGGTTGTCGGCATTGGTGACCAATTTGCTATTTTATTTTAGGTATTTAAGTGTAATTTTGTATTAAGATCAAATAATAATTTAATAAATAAAATAAGTGAGTGTAAAAATCAAATTGATGGGTGTGGAAAATCACCATTTCATCTACTAGGTTTGCCCGCTGCTTCTTTCTTCGAATGTAGTGCACGCTTGCTTTTACCTAGGGCTGGGCACGGTCCGGTCCGGGGCAAAAAATCATAGATCCGCTGCTCGATCCGCAATTGTTCATGCGGTCCGGTCCAGAACGGATTGTAACATATATATTTTAGACCGGACCAGACCGGCCCATTTAAAAGTCAGAACAGTCCGGGCCTAATTTCCGGGCCAATTCATTTAACATACAAAAAATAAATTCTTGTTAACATTCAACACAACTAAATAAAATTCATCATTGTTCATTTGTATTACATTCGTATGACAAATAAACACAACCATAAAAAATTATCATGAAACAACAACATAAAAAGAAAACATATTATCAAATAAATAAACACACAACCATAAAAAATGTTCATGAAATAATAATATAAAAGAAATTTAATGGCCCGGACCGATTCATCTTATTTCGGAACGGAATGGTGCAAACATTTCGGGTTTCGAGCCATTCAGACGCCCCGTGCCCCCCCTACTTTTACCCTTCCTGTTGCTTCAGCCACCTTGCTCTGTACAGTTCGTCGGACACTTTTGCCCTCGCTTTCTCTTCTTTTCAGATTGCTCGCCGCTTTCTTCTTCGTGCAACCTGAATTCAGTCATGTGTTCTGTTCCAAATTGCCCCCCTTATTGTGAGAGGCGCTGCAAATTGGCAGCGCTGAGAATTGGTCTGGCTTTTTGGGCAGTGTTTGGCGGGTAGTTTGGGCACCGCTTTACCAGATAAGTTCTCTTTACTTTCTCTGCATGGATCTTTTTGTGTTTGCTCTTTCGCTGCGTTCGACTCTTCTGCATGCGTTTTTTGGGTAGGGTCTTTCAATTTTCGCGCTTTTGGTTCCTCCTTCTGTCTCCTTCAGTGACAATATATTGTATTCGTGTTTTGTAGGTCTTTCTTCCGCTTCTGCTTCCTGGGTTTCCTCACTCTCGATTCCTATTCGTAACTGATATTTACCCGCGTCGCTTCTATCTGTGTATGTTTTTTGCTCTAAATTTGTGGCTTCTTCTATTTCACAGATGGTTTAATTTGATTGCATATTGTATGGTGTACTAAATTTATCTGGTTGTTCTTATTATTGAGTTTTCTGTGTCTGCAGTGCATCTTTTTTATACAGTTAGACATACGTGATACATTCTGTAGTTTCAGAACCAGTGGGTTATTAAAATTGGAACATACCTGTGTCATGAATTGTGTCACCAATAGCAATGTTTGGTTTTTTATCTGTAGTTTCAGAATCACTGGGTTATCAAAGAAGGATAGGTAACGTACAAAATTGTGTTGGACAAGAGTTATCATAGAGGCGCTACTATTTTAGTAACAGCGAGTTAGGAGTAAATGTAATAGAGGATAGCTGAGAACAGTTTCCATAGCTAACTTACTAAAAACCTTTATCATTCAAGAAAGTTAACTGTTAGGTAATTGTTTGAAGTTACAAAAAGAAAACCGCCACTAATACATTACCATTCCTTTTTCACCTAGTATTAACTGAAATATGGTGATCATGATATTGGTTTGCAATTGTAAAAAGCTACGTTTTGTGTTTCATTTAGGCTAATTTAAAAGTTCTTTTCTAACAGAGTTTCAGTTTAACTTCTGTTTTTTTTCCATTGTTTATCCATTACTGGAAGAAAAATAAAACCAGTCATGGGGTTTGGAATACAATCATCTACTAAAATATAAAACCCACTTTTATAACACTTTTAATTTCATGCTGTTTACTTCCTTTTTTACAATTTTATGTATTTTTTTTTTCTCTTCTGACAATTATGTTCATTTATTGTTGTTTTGCAAATCTTTTTGCTATTGCAACCACTGTTTTTGCATTCCTGTGATCATATTTCAAAATTCACTGGTTTGTATTCTTATTTAGATATATCTGTTATCATATATAAGTACTACTGTTACTCACTATAAAACTAATTTACCCTGCCTCCTCCTTTCAACCTTCTTTTGAAGTTCTTGCTCTTTTGTTTTGTTGGAAACTAAATTAATTGAAGTTTACAGCCCTTTGAAGTACTTCAGATTTAATACAAATTTGTTAAACATATTAATGGCTGTTGTATTTCTCTCTATACCTGACTTTATTGATGGTTTTTCTGCTCTTCTATTGTTTATGGTTTGCTTAATCCGAGCCAGTGGCGGCTTGTGCAATTGTCAGATTCAGACTCCTTGAAGGGCTTCGGGATTCAGGTTCACCATGCTTTGCCGGTTTAGTTGTTAAGTTGATTTAGTGGTTTAGTTGTCCTGTAATAGATGTAGTTAATCGGTCAAGTTTATCTTTTCCGGTTGTACTGATGCCTTCTCTAGCGAGTTGGCTTGCTCCTGCTGCCTAGTTGCAGTGAAGTTATGGGTCCTGTTAGGAGTATAGGCATTCCTTTCGGTCGATGTCTGATTTGTACTCCTTTGTTTGGTTTCGCCAAACGCTTCTATAATATATTTCTATTGATCTAAAAAAATGGTTTGTAGATAAGGCAATATAAAATTAAATGCGGCCTTCTATATTTATTTGTCTTATATATTAAAATGCGTTCTCTGCATCTTTGTTATAGGTGTTTTGTACTTGTTGTCTACAGTTGTTGCTCAAATCTTTGTGTTGGTTTTACTAAAGCAGGTTAGCTTTCTGTTCCCTTTTCTCTATATATAGTTGTGCTGCTTTTTGTTCCTTTTCTCTATACATAGTTGTGTTGTTTGTGTGATAAAACAATAGCTGTAAATACACCTCGCTTCTATTATGTATATGCATGTTTTTTTTTTCCCGTTCCATATTAAGCTGTTTTTTCCACTTCTGACAGTAATGCTACAATGCCAAAAAACAGTAGGATTAGTAGCCGGTATTTACCGCTGCAGACAGCCATCTGGTTGTTCTGCTCACCCGCAGCCCTCTTCCCCAGTAACTCTCAATCTATAAGCAACGACATATACACAGCCGAAAACATAGCCAACGTAACTACGAAAATTCTCAGAAAATACATCATCTACTCATACTCAGAATAGAAAACAAAGATTTTCAAAAAATACATCATGTACTCCTGAAAACACATTTCATACAGCCACAAATGAACTTTCTTCTACCACTTCTACTACCATCAATAGGGGGCAAGCTTTCTATCAACAACACAAACAAATTAGGTGTTCTTTTCTCAAAAATTTTACCTACAATTCCCATGTTCATCTTCTATGACTCATTTTAATCGCTCCTGTTCTTTGCCTTCCTGTACCATCTTTGTTCTTTTCATAGGATGTGTTGACAACTGTTAGCTAGTATACTGTAGTATGTTGGTTAGCATACGGTAGCTTACAGTAGGTGGTATTTATGACAGCTGTAAAGTGTCATTAGCTGAGCTGGCTTGAGTTAGTTATAGGGGTCAATGTGTATAAAAGGCAGCTAATCATGTTGTAATAGTTGATTCAGTTGTTAAGCAATACAAGTTGACTCCCGAACTCTCTCGTCTCTCTCTTCTCTCTTCTCTCTTCTCTCTGTAAGCTTTCTTGAAGTTCATCAATGGCTGTTCTGATGTGCTCAGGTAATGATGCCATGGTTTCGATCATGGTATCAGAGCCGTGATCCGCCGCTCTGTGCCGCTGCTCTCTGATGCTAGCTGAACGCCGGTCGTCTTCTCCGGCAAAGCTTCCAGTCGTCCTCTCTTGTCTGGGGTTCTTGAGTTGAGAATCGTCGTTTCTCTGGTCGTCGTCTCCGGTGAAGCTCCGGTCGACCTTCCGACGAACACTCTGGTGGTCTTGAGCTAAGTGTCTTCTTCTTGCTCACTTTCTTGGTTCGGATTCTTGTTCTAGTTGGTGTTTGGTTGATTTTCTCTCGAATTTTCCTTTCTCTGTATTCGAGTAGTTACTCAGAGAGGTGAAGTGTGCAGTTCCTCAGTGATTGTTTGAGTTTTCTTGCCAACGAAGTTTTCCCCAATTTGATCTCAAATTTTAAACCTAATTTGTGACTCATGACGACTGAACGATTGAAGCCAATGGAATTTTTGAAGCATGTGTCTGAATTCATGAATGAAAAACTTGATGATAGTAATTACCTGTCTTGGAGTATCAAGATTCAAAGGCTATTTCGTAGTCTGCATGTTCTAGGCTATCTTGATGGTACGGTTAAATGCCCTGATAGCAGTACCGCACCAGATGCACATTCACTTTGGGTTGATAATGATACTACGATCTTGAATGGAATCATTGCAAGTTTAAGTGCATCTGCCTTCTCTGAAGTCATGAATTGTGAGTCTTCCCAAGCTGCCTGGTTAGCCCTTCAGGCGAGATATTCAGATGTCTCAGAAGCTAGTGTTATGCAGCTTCGCAATGAGTTTCAAACTCTCCAAAAAGGCACAGATAGCATTGAAGTTTATGTGAGTCGAGTCAAGGTGGCTCGTCAGAAGTTGGCTCTGGTAGGGATCACTGTGACTGACAAAGAGGTCATGCATGTAACTCTGAATGGCCTACCCGCCGAGTACCAGCCCTTTAAGTCCCATATTCGTGCTAGGCTTGTTGCTGTAACGTTGCAGGAGTTGAGAAGCCTGCTTCTAGCAGAAGAGTCGGACTTGTTGAAGATTCCTGCAACCATGTCTAACCCTTTGCTCACAGCAATGGTGGCTCAGGCCAGCCTATCAGGTGCACAGCGCCTTCAACAGCAGTTCAGTGATGATTTTGAGCAGGGTTCACAGTCCTATCATGAGCATTCTGGCCAAGGCAGGGGTAGAGGCAAGCAGTTTCGAGGAGGTCGTGGAGGAGGGTATAGTGGTAGCAATACCCAGAATCAGAATCCAAACATACAGCAGTTTCAGAATATCCCTGGTATATTTCATGGAAACTGTTTCACCTGTGGTGGTTATGGACATCAGGCAAAGGACTGCCCTCTTAAGCTGTATGTAGTGTCTAGGGGAGGTAACTATTCTGGAGGAAGGTCTGCTGGGACAAATGAGTACAGTGGAGGTCCTCAGTTTGCTGGAAATGGGTATAACAGAAGTGGTCACAATCAGTTTGGTAATGGTCAATTCTCTGGGAATCACAATAATTCCTTCTCTGGTAATAACCCTGGGATCATTCCTGCACCTTATCCAGTACCTTCAGCTCCTCAGCAACCTAGCTCTCCTATAGTAACCTGCCAGATTTGCAGTCAGCAGTATCACAGTGCAGCAGATTGTCCTCAGAGGCATAATTTCTCAGCTCAGGGCAAAGCACCCCCAGCACAAGCCTTTACTGCCATGAGCTCTATGCCCTATGAAGATCCTACTGTGTGGTTGGCGGATAGTGGAGCAACCCACCATATGACAGCAGATGTGACCACTCTGCAGGGTCTTAAACCTGTTCTCGCTAGTGAGACAGTGACAGTAGGTAATGGTGAGGCTCTTAAAATCTCTAATGCTGGTTACACATATATCTCTCATGGTAACAGTGTTTTTAGCCTCACTCATGTTCTCCATGTCCCACATATTAAGCATAACTTGTTGTCTATCAGCCGGTTTTGTCTAGAAAACGATTGTCAGCTACTACTTGATGCCTTCTATTTCAATATTCAGGACAAACAGGGCAAGGTTCTGTATCGAGGACTGACAATTGATGGCTTATATCCTATTCCCACATCTCTCAAGCCTGTGTCAACTGATGTAAGGAAGTTAGCTCTGCTTGGGAAGAAAGTGGACTCCCAGCTTTGGCATCAGAGGCTTGGCCATCCAGCAAATAACATTGTGTCTGTTATGTTGAAGTCATTAGAGTTGGAATGTCAATCGGATAGTGATACTAGTGTCTGTCAGCCTTGTTTGAAAGGCAAGATGTGTCGGTTGTCTTTTGTTGATAGTGCAAATCGAGCAGAGGTTCCTTTTCATAAGATCCACTCAGATGTATGGGGTCCTAGTCCTCTAGCTTCAGTCGCTGGTTACAGATACTATGTTGTGTTCATAGATGATTGTACTAGATTTTGCTGGATTTACCCACTCATGAATAAAACAGAAGTCTTTGCTCACTTTGTGAAGTTCCATGCTTATGTTGCCACTTATTACTCTAAACCTATCAAGGTGTTTCAAAGTGATGGTGGGGGGGAGTTTGTCAATGGGAGAATGCAGGAGTTTTTGGACTCACAAGGAATTTTACATCAGAAGTCATGCCCTTACACCCCTCAGCAGAATGGATTAGCTGAGAGAAAACACAGACATATTGTTGAGACTGCAATAGCACTGATGCATGTTACCCTTATTTGAGAGACTATGTTCAAAATAAGCTTCAAAGTAGGACAGTACAGTGTGTGTTCATTGGCTACACACATGATTACAAAGGCTATCTGTGTCATGATATTGCTTCAGGAAAGACATATATATCCAGGCATGTCATCTTCGATGAAACTGTTTTTCCTTTTGAAAGTATTAAAGTCTCACAAAGTCCTGCACCTTTCATAGTTTCGAATTTTACCTATGTCCTTTCACAAAGTCTCACATCACCCCCTATTGCCAATTGGTTTTGGGGTGGAACCTCAATTTCCTTCATGGTATCAGAGCCACTCTGTCGTGTGGTGTGAGTGTGCCGACAAGGACGTCGGGCTCCTGAGGGGGGTGGATTGTGAGATCCCACATCGACCAACGGAGAGGGGGGTGATGTGTTCATAAAGGATTGGGCTACTCCCCCCATTGCCAATTGGTTTTGGGGTGGAACCTCAATTTCCTTCATGGTATCAGAGCCACTCTGCCGTGTGGTGCGAGTGTGCCGACAAGGACGTCGGGCTCCTGAGGGGGGTGGATTGTGAGATCCCACATCGACCAACGGAGAGGGGGGTGATGTGTTCATAAAGGATTGGGCTACTCCCCCCATTGCCAATTGGTTTTGGGGTGGAACCTCAATTTCCTTCAACAACTATATGGATTTAGGAGACAAGGACTACAGCTGCATTATTGTTGTGCCTTCTTTTGGTTAGAAAAGCACTTTTAAATTAGCCTAAATGAAACACAATACGTAGCTCTGTACAATTGCAAACCAATATCATGATCCCCATGTTTCAGTTAATACTAGGTAACTATTCTTTACTTGCAAGACCAACGGCTCGATGGGGCGGATTGGAACCAGCGAATCCATTGATTCGATGATGCTTTTTTCGAGCTCGAAAAACAAATTCCCCAAAACCCAGTTGGCCTTTTCTGAGCACGAAACCGAATTGGTGATTAATTTTTTGAAATGGGGAGGGGTCGACGGAAGGATGGTGCTGGGGAGGAAATGTTACTGCACAGAATACATGCATGTAATTTTCAAACCAAATAGGATGCAGGCATGAGAGTAAGATTTTGTTGTGTTGTAGTAGATAAGGGTATCAATGAAATGAAATGCTTGTTTTGGACTCCACATATTAACCCAATTGACCTAGTGGATAAATTAGGAGGACGAATTTGAAGTAATGCTAGTATTCAGTTGAAATTTTCACCAACACTTTCAGATTGACATATACACAAACATAGGTAAAATTCGAAACTATGAAAGGTGAACCCACTGTTACTGTGGCTCCTGTTCCAAGTCCAATTCCCATTCTGCCCTTATTTTGGCCTGATTTCTTCTTCGTGTACAGTGTTTGTACAGCTTTCGGACGCTTTTCTCGGCCCTTGGTGTTTCTTATTCTTCCACAGTCCGTGGACGCAGATGCCCTCCGATTTTTTGTGCGCTTGATTTTCTTCCTTGGCCGTTGACATTTCTTCGCGCGGACCAGTGGCTTCAGAGAGTGGTTGGGGCTTTGTGAGAGATCTGGTTCGGAAAAAATGGAGTGGCCATGCCCTATATTTTCATCTACTGCGACTGTAGCCCGGAGCCATATCTTCTCCTGTAGTGAATTGGATAGGCTGTGTGAGAAGAGTTTCAAATTGGGGGAGACAAGCCGCACTATTTCATGTTGTGCTGTCACCGGCATCAGAAACATATTTTTGATTTGTATCAGATAAGTTCCTGTCTTTCTTCTCACTTTTTCGTATTTGCTCTCTGCTCTTTTTAGCTCTCTTTTCTCTCTTTCTTTCGTATCTGTTTTGCTTTTTGCTCTCTGCATTTTATTTTCTTCTTCTGACTTCTCGCTTCTTCTCCCAAATTCGCCAGGAACGATTTCAAGTGTTCGTGCCATCACCATCTTCTCTGTCTTTCAGTTTGAATCGGTATGATACTTTCTTTGCTATTTTTGTGCTTATTTTGCTAGTTTTTATTGTGATTTGTTCAGCACAATAAAATGCTTAATCGACTGCTAATGCTTCTATTTTGGTTGAAAATCAGAGCTTTTCTGCTGTTGTCATTGATGCAATGCTGTTCATTTTCGGAAAGCGAGCTAAGCAAGTGAGTTCTGTGTAATTGTTTCAGTTTTTCTTGATTTTGAAAAGCACCAAGATCTTATATTTTCTTTGTTTCTTTGCAGTTGTGGCTTAACAAAGTTTCGGAGCTTATTTCGGATTGGCGGTAATACTTATGTACACACAGTTTGGTACGGCATGGGTTTTGGTATTATTTGAATACACGCTATTACTTTGTTATTCAATCTTCAGTCAGACTTAGATAACACTGAGTAGAGTACCAACCCTGTTGTTTATTGCTGCATTATTGCTGTCTTACAGACGCCCGCAGCTTTGATTTATTCATCAATTTTTGTATGCATTGATCCATTGTTTATATATATAGCTATATATGTGAATGTTTGTGTGAATTTGACAGTTTGGTGACGGCGGGAGTCCCGGGGGGTACTACAGAAGTGGGGGGCTGTGGGGGGTGGGGGGGCGGCCCCCCCCCCCCCCCCCCCACCAAAAAAAAAGAAAAAAAAAAACCCACCCTTCTTTTTTTATTGTATTTTTTTTTTTTTTTTAAAAATAAATAATTGGGTGCGTGTGTAGATAAAAAAAAGAGGAAAAAAAAAAAAAAAAAGAAAACAAAAAACAAATATTAATATTTTTTTTGCTGCTCCCCCCCCCCCCCTCCTTGTTTCTACAGATTTTGACGGTGTTTATAGCTTTGCTCTTTTCTTGGTTCGTTTCTACCTTTCTATATGTTTTATGTTGTGTTATATGAATTGATTGTTGTCAGTGGTGCGTTTTCCGTATCTGTGGTTCATGCAATGACTACGTTATGACAATTGGATCATGCCTATTTCCATGTTTGTGATAATCTGTTTTTTGGCTGTTTTCCTATTTGTGTTTTCTGTTCTTTTCAGCATCTGGTCGGCTGTTTTTATTTGGTCAGTTTGTTTTGTATCATGCGTCTTTTTTGCCTTGTGTTACAGATGTTTTGTACCCTTTTTTGCATTTGCTGCTTCAATCGTTGTGCTCTTTTTGCTAAATCAGGTAACCTTTATGCTCATTTTCCTCTATATATAGTTTTCTTTCCTCGGTTCTTATTTTGAAGCTGCTTCAATATATGCTAAATCATGTTCTTATTTTGAAACTGCTTTCATATATGCAAAAAAGAGGTGACATCATATTAACCGGAGTACCCCCGAAAAGGCCCCACACCCACCCCCCAGTACCCCCCCCCCCAACCAAAGTAAAAAAAAAAGGGGGAAGGAGAAGAGAGAAGAGAGGGAGGAGGAGGGGGGGGGGGGGGAGGAGGAGGCAGGCGAGGAGGGGGACCAACAACGAAAAAGGGCCAAAAAAACTGGGCTCTTGGCAGACCATCAACACTTCAGGAATCTGCCTTTTATTATATTTACTAGTTTAAACTTTCATTTTTATCCCCATTTGACTTTGTTTGGGTTTTATTTTAATCATTGGGCCTAGCTGGACGTTTGGTTCAGCCCTAGGGTTTGTTAGCTAGTATTTAAACAACCTTTGTGGCAGACTTACTTCAGTTTTTTGAAGATTTATCAATAATATTGAGGTTTCTCTCATATTTTCTGGTGGATTCAGATCCTTGTTCTTTTCGGATTACGCTTGTAATCCTTTGATAGTTTGTGCTGCGTCAAGTGGTAATCAGAGCCTGGGTTTCTCCCCTCTGTTTATCGTTGGCTTTTATCATGGGTGATCAAGGTCGAAATGCTCCTGTTACTCGTGCAGATTTGGAGGCCCAGAACACACGTATTGACACTTTGTCAACGCAATTGGATGAAATCCGTACCTTGCTGCAGAATATGAACAATCGGCCCAATCCACCACCAAATCCTAGACAACCAGAGAGGGGAGGAGCGAGTGATTCAGATTCTGAGGAAGATGTTCGTGAAGTAGATGTGGGATATCATCAGGGCAACAATAACTACAATCAAAACAATGATTTTCGGATGAAGGCTGATATTCCGCAATTTTCTGGTCACTTGAAAATTGAGGATTTTCTTGATTGGCTAGTGGAGGTCGAGAGATTCTTTGAGATTATGGAGGTACCAGAAACACGGCAGGTCCGTATGGCTGCTTTTCGTTTGAAAAGTAGTGCAGCTGTATGGTGGGATCAATTGCAGAAAACTCGTCAGAGACAAGGTAAGAGAGCTATTCAGACATGGCGTAGGATGAAGCAACTAATGATGGACAGGTTCTTACCTTCTGATTATGAACAACATCTGTATCGCTTGTATATTAGTTGTGTTCAGGAAATCGGAGTGTTACGGAGTATAGTGATGAGTTTTTACGCTTGTCTAGCGCTGCCAATTGAATGAGACTCCAAACCAGATGGTTGCAAGATATATTAATGGTTTGAGGAGTTCCATTCAGGAGAAGATTGGATTGCAAACTGTGTGGACTGTCCAAGAAGCCACGAATTTAGCCTTGAAAGCGGAGCTTCTTGAAAAAGAGAAGCGTATTACCCCTTTTCGGAGGAATTCAGCAGAGGTTTCTACCAATATGACCACTGACCGTGGTAAAGGGGTACAAGATTCGGATGCTAGCAATAAAACTTCCAGTTTTCACACTCGAGGAGGGGGAGAAGGAAGCCGTGGACAGAATAGAAATCAAAAATCATGGCCTACAACTTATCCCAAACCTGGTCTTGATATTTGTTATCGTTGCAATAAGCCAGGACATAAATCTAATGTATGCCCACAGCGTAAGCAAGCCAATGTGATAGTAGATGATTGTGGGGAAGAGGAAGAGGACGATGGAGGAGATGATGATTATGATGGAGTCGAATTTGCACATGAAGAGGGGATTCATGTTGATGAAGAGAAGGTGCGAGCAATAAGAGAGTGGCCAGCTCCTAAATCAGTAAGTGAAGTGAGAAGTTTTCATGGTTTGGCTACTTTTTATAGAAGGTTTGTGCGTGATTTCAGTACTATTACTGCACCTATTACTGAATGCTTGAAGAAAGGGAAGTTTCAGTGGGGTGATGAGCAAGAGGAGAGCTTTGCCTTGATAAAAGAAAAGCTTTGTACAGCACCAGTTCTAGCTCTTCCGAACTTTGAGAGAGTATTCGAGGTCGAATGTGATGCTAGTGGAGTGGGCGTGGGTGCTGTACTTTCTCAGGAGAGGAAGCCGATTGCTTTCTTTAGTGAGAAACTGAGTGAAGCTCGTCAAAAGTGGAGTACCTATGATCAGGAGTTTTATGCAGTTGTTCGTGCTTTGAAACAATGGGAACATTACTTGATTCAGAAGGAATTTGTGTTGTTCACAGACCACCAAGCCTTGAAGTTCATAAACAGTCAGAAAAATATTAGTAAGATGCATGCCAGGTGGGTTAATTTTTTGCAGAAGTTCCCGTTTGTTATTAAGCACAAATCTGGTACTCTTAATCGTGTTGCAGATGCATTGAGTAGAAGGGCTTCCTTGCTGGTTACATTGTCACAAGAAATTGTGGGGTTTGAATTTCTAAAGGAGTTGTATGTGACAGATGAAGATTTTAAGGAAGTATGGGCCAAGTGTGTAAATCATGCAGCGGTGGAAGATTTCTACATTAATGAAGGTTTCTTGTTTAAGGGGAATCAGCTATGCATTCCTCAATCTTCCTTGAGAGAGAAGTTGATTAGGGATTTACATGGAGGAGGTTTGAGTGGACACTTGGGCCGTGATAAGACAATTGCTAGCTTGGAAGAGCGTTACTTTTGGCCCCAGCTGAAGAGAGATGTTGGAGCTATTGTGAAGAAGTGTTATGTCTGTCAGGTTTCTAAAGGACAAGCACAAAATACTGGTTTGTATATGCCCCTACCTGTTCCTAATGATATTTGGGAGGATATTGCGATGGACTTTGTGTTAGGGTTACCTCGAACACAAAGGGGAGTGGACTCGGTCTTTGTTGTGGTTGATAGGTTCTCAAAAATGGCACACTTCATTGCTTGTAGGAAGACAGCGGATGCGTCTAATATAGCAAGACTATTTTTCAGGGAGGTTGTTCGTTTGCATGGGGTGCCTAAGTCTATCACATCTGATCGTGATACGAAGTTCTTGAGTCACTTTTGGATTACTTTATGGAGAATGTTTGGGACTGCTTTAAATCGTAGTAGTACAGCTCACCCTCAAACTGATGGGCAGACGGAAGTTACAAATAGAACCCTTGGAAACATGGTTCGAAGCATTTGTGGAGATAAGCCGAAGCAGTGGGATTATGCTTTACCTCAGGCTGAGTTCGCTTACAATAGCGCTTTTCATAGCTCTATTGGAAGATCGCCATTTTCTGTGGTTTACACTACTGTCCCTAATCATGTCGTCGATCTGGTGAAGCTTCCAAGGGGACATGGTGTAAGTGTTGCTGCTGAACATATGGCTGAAGAGGCGGTGGCTGTACGAGATGAGGTAAAGAAGAAACTTGAGGAGACTAATTCAAAGTTTAAGGCAGCAGCAGATAAGCATAGGCGCCCTAAAGTCTTTCAAGAAGGAGATTCTGTGATGGTGTTTTTAAGAAAAGAGAGATTTCCGGTGGGGAAGTACAACAAGCTGCAGCCACGGAAATATGGCCCATATAAGGTGCTCAAGCGAATTAATGACAATGCATATGTAATTGATCTGCCGGAAACAATGGGGATCTCCAAAACTTTCAATGTAGCTGATCTGCATGAGTTCAAGGATGATGATGAGCTTTATCCAGATGACAACTCGGGGTCGAGTTCTTCTGAAGTGGAAGGGACTGATGTAGAACAATTGGCAGAATGGATCGAAGAGAAGATGGAGAGGAAGAAGGGTGGACGTAGCAGCGATATGCCAGTTTGGAGTTCAACCAACGCCAAAGGCCCATAATAGCATTTTGGGCTCTTGGCAGACCATCAACACTTCAGGAATCTGCCTTTTATTATATTTACTAGTTTAAACTTTCATTTTTATCCCCATTTGACTTTGTTTGGGTTTTATTCTAATCATTGGGCCTAGCTGGACGTTTGGTTCAGCCCTAGGGTTTGTTAGCTAGTATTTAAACAACCTTTGTGGCAGACTTACTTCAGTTTTTTGAAGATTTATCAATAATATTGAGGTTTCTCTCATATTTTCTGGTGGATTCCAGATCCTTGTTCTTTTCGGATTACGCTTGTAATCCTTTGATAGTTTGTGCTGCGTCACAAACTGATCTCACAATTAAGGTCCGGATTTGTCGGATGTGGAGGCCTGGACTATACATTCCTCAATTACATTTTAATGGCCTTGAGTGTATCTTGGTGGATGCCTTGGTATATACTGTGTTCCTTTTCGCAATCTACATTTTACTTGATTTGAAATAGCTTAAAGTTTAGCCATCTTTTCACAATGTGCTTCTTCTTCTTAACACCTATTGTTAAAACTAGCCACCTAGATTCCTTCTGACACTGTACATTTTACCACGTTTTCAGCAGCTATACATTAGACTTCTTTTTCACACACGAGCAGTTCATTTTGGACACCCATGTTTCACTGCGGATTAGTTATCCAACCATTACCTGTCAGCATCTGCATTTGCTTTTTTACTGCTACCTTCCTGCTTACTTTTTACTAGCACCATCACAATCTCATATTGTTGAGCTGCCTTCTGCAGTTTACTGTTTCGTTTAGCTTTCTATTGTATCCAGTTTGCTGCAACCTGCAAATGCACTCTAACGGCTTTCAATGCATTTATATCAGTTGTCGCATATTGTACTTCTTTCTACAATGTGATGTTCAGCAGGTGTTGAGGAGTTCCGAATGTCGCTGCGTTTCACTCTTATCTTACTGCTTTCTTTTTCTTTTCATCATTACAATTTTATAGAATCGTTTTATACCTGATGTAAATTAAGTAGCTACCAACAATTACTTTCTTTTGACTGTATATTTGAATCCCTCGGTTAGCTGGTAAGCCGTTGGCTGTGTATTTCAACCTGATCAAAAGATGCAAAGCCAATATTGTGTTGTGTATTCTCAATTATTTTTGCAATCGATGTATACATGATTGCTAAAAACAATTAAGAATATACAACACACGATTGGGTACATGCCAAACCTCCACTTGCTTCTTTTAACCAGGTCGATATGCACGGCCAATGGCTTGCCGGCTAACTGAGAGATTTCAATGAACATCCACAACAAATTCAGTGGTGGTGACAAGTTGGCTGTGGTTAGATATATTCACTCATTCTTTGTTTGATAAGTGTTTCCCACCTGGATATATTGACTCAATTTTGTATTGTGTATGCTTATTTTGTATCTACTAATTTTGCTTGTGGTAATTCTTATTTCAGTGTTTTGCACAAGTAGTTTTTACTTGGTCTTTTAATCATATATCCAATGCTTCATTAATTAGGCTACATAAAGTTAGCTTTCATTGGATACTATCTGTGCAGCTGTAATACGTTGGTATTCGTTCTGCTTTTTAACTTTATGTATACCAATCCTGTCATGTTTTATCAATAATAAATTTTTTTTCTGCTTTTCCTGCTTTATTTGTATTCAAAAGCTGCTATCACTCAGTTACTATTGGACCTGCATTATTTTTAGCCATAAGATAAAGATTCGTAGAATTTTGGCTTCCGTTATTTGATGACTTTTTCAGTTATTACTGAGCTTCTGATGCGTTTGTTGAAGCATTTGAACATTTAGTGATTGACTTCTTTCTTTTGATGTGATTTTTTGAGGGTTTAATTGAAGCTAAAGAACGATGTCTCAGTCACTGATAAAGGTTCCCAAAGGGCGGATTCAGTGTTGATCTGTGTTGTAGAAATGCAATGCTTACAAAGAGTGGGCTTCAGCAACCGTCTTGTAGGAAGCTGACTTCCTCCTCAAAGACACCAGCAATACATGCAGTAGAAAGAGTGCTTTTTTACTTCTTCTGCTTAACAACATGAAAATTCCAAAGGTTAGAATTTATAGAACACTTAACTGATGAACATCAATATTTACACATTAGTAAATCATTCACTTATATTTCTCTTTTTGACTATTTTGCATCCAAGTGATGCTGCAAGTGAAAAACAAAGTGAGGCAAATGTGGCTTCAGAAGGTGCAGAAGAGAATGCATCAGCTGCTGATGAGGATGATGCATTGATCATCTCTTTTAAGAAAAAAGCAATCCCAGAAATGGATGAAAGCAACTTTTCTGCCAGCAAAACAGAGTATGCATTATTCTATCCATGCCTGGTATATTTAACATACACAACAAATTTGGTGATCATGGTTTTAAATTGTTATATAAATTTGGTAATCCATCTACGCTTGAGACAAGTTATATTGAATGGATCAAACAAGTTATACCATACTGAATCTTGAAGCTATTTCAAGTACAAACTGTTTAACCACTTCTTTTTGCCTAATCTTTTGTGCTGGATTAGAAGGAACCTATGCAATGAAATCTGTTAAAATTAAAATATAGATTGCAATTTAAGTTTGGAGCTTTAGAAAGTTTCACGTTGATTGTTTGATCTGATCATATAGATGCTTAAATTTGTTCATTCTTGATTCCATTCCATCAAATTAGTACAATAGAACACACGATATGTATAATGAAACGTCAAAGTACATAATACTGTTCTAAATGGAACTTATATTTCCTTCAGAACTCTATGTTGAAGTGTCAAAGTTGATAATTTTGTACAAAAATATGATGAATATATACCACTCAGATGTGCTAATACACTTCATAGCAAAGCAAACAAAGCTAGGTTGATTGTGATTGTCTGATGGCTTTCTTGCAGGAGCATTGTATTTGTTAAAGCCAATATTTGGATTGATGGATCAAACTGAATCGGAAATCACAGTCACACATGAATACACGATATGTATGCGGTTCATCCAAGTTGCGGTACATGCAGAGATCGCAGTTTTGGTTCACAAGTTGTCACTAGATGGAGTTAAAAATTGAGATAGGACGTAAGAAGTAGTTGCACAAGGGTATTAAAATGGTTGATTTTCTCTTTATTATTGTGGTGGAGTCTGTCCTTTTATTGTGCTGGGAATGTCTTTGCATTTCAATGATTTTTATGTGCATTTGGGGATTTGTAGGACCCTGAGCTTCAGAAATTACCGGGACCGAAAAGGAGATATGCCATTTCTACCACCGGGAGTTCTATGGATGCAAGTATGAATCTTTTTACTGTGCACCACTTTCATAGTCATCATAACATAACATGGATGTGTGAGCGTTTCGAAATCAATTTGTTTATGTGATTGCTTAGTTGTATGTAGGATAATGGATAAGCATTTAAAGACCCTTTCTTTGAAGCATGTCGATACCAAATTCATCAGGTTGGATGCTGAGGTCAAAATACGCATCAGTAATGAGGGATGGGACGGCAGTTATTGAACACAACCCCAAATCAACTTGACTGAGAGAGTCCCTTACAACTTCTCGGTGTAGGGCCATAATTCTTTGGGCTATATTTAGCCCGTATAACTTCAATCTGTTTATGGTCCAAAAAAAAGCCAAAAAAAAAATCATAGAGTAGAGACGGTGGAATTGACTTGGTTGGTCTGCTGATTTTGAAGTTGGAATTCGAAGACTATGATAGCTTTTGGGTTTCATAGAGTAAGATTGTAGCTTGAGTTTCGAATATCGAATTTGAATGATTATGTCTTCTTTCCTATTTCCGGGTTCGAAATTAGTGTGAAAGTTTCGAAAATGTTACTTCTTTATTGGTTATATGCTACTTTTCATTTTCAATTTTTCTTCTATAATTGCACTTTTAATCATTTCTAGACATTACCATATTTGGTATGCCAGGTCAAAATTCACTCTTTGTTGCCTGACCTAATGACAGTAGAACGTTCTTTCCTAATCCATGTGTGCTTTCTAGGGCCTTTGATGCATGTTCTTATGGAAAATTAGATGCTGTTATACTGTTTTTTCATTTTGCTTTCTCCATTCTCTGATAGGAATTTGACTAAGTTCTGAATAGCTTTCATATAAAGATGGGTATTGAAAATATAGAATTGGCCCAAGATTTAGCATATAAGTTCGTAAGTAGATAAATATGATCCAACTCCGATGATGATGCTTCATTATGTGCAAACTGTTAAGGGGCTGTGGAACTACTTAATAGTATAATTTGTTTGCGTTGTAGTGAATCTAGGTTGGTTGACCCCAGATACTGGAGGGGGACTCTCAGTCGCGCCCCCCCGCGTGCGCTTCATTGACCCTGAATTTCATTTTCTTCAGTTTTGATTCATAATTCCTGCAACTGAACTGAAGATTAGGATTTACAGCTTTGAATGATTATAACGTCTTTCATATTTCTGGGTTCGAAATTAGTGTGAAAGTTTTGAAAAATTTACTTATTTATTGGTTATATGCTACTTTTCATTTTCAATTTTTATGTTTATTTAATTGCACTGTTTTGATCATTTGTAGGTGTTACCATATTTGGTATGCCAGGCCATATTTAATCCACAAAATGCACTCTTTGTTGCCTTCCCTGATGACCGTAGAAGGTTCTTTCCTAATCCAGGTGTGCTTTCTATGGGCCTTCGATGCACGTTCTTATGGAAAATTAGATGCTGTTATACAGTTTTTCATTTTTGATTTCTCCATTCTCTGATAGTAATTTGACAAAGTTTTGAATAGCTTTCATATATAGATGGGTATTGAAAATACAGAATTGGCCTATAAATATGCTCCAACACCAATGATGATGATGCTGCATTCTGTAAATGGCTTTTTGTGTTAAAGCACACCTGGATGATTTGTAACTAAGGACATTTGAAGTGTTGAATTTGGCTCAATGATATCACCTAGCAGCTTAGGTTATACTCGAAAGGAAATTGTTTTCAATATATCTTAAGCCATAAGACATCCAGTACCACAAAGCAACCTGTATAGAATTTGATTCGTCCGCTAGGTCGTCGAAAAAGGCAGCAAGAACTGGAGCTTAAAAGTAAGCCTCTTTTTCTCTATATACAACAATATCCATTGAGATCTATGGTCTATGTATAATTCATTCTATGTTTAATAACTTGCAATTTACAAGGTTCAATTTTTTATTTTGTGGTGATTAATTACGAGAGATAGAAGAAAAAGGAGAAGCATGCAAAGAAGTTTCAATCTAAGAAGAACAAGATGAATGTAAGTCTTTGAAATAGATAATTTTTATTAATTACTCATGTATTAAGACTAATTACTGACTTTAAGCTTTGCATCTATAGTAAAAAAAATTCTTTTATCTCTGTTTGCTTTATTTCTATATGCTGAATGTTAAGCTGGGCAATTGAACATAAGAAATCAATTAGAAAGAAAGTTAACTGATTTGGTGGGTTTTTAACTAGATTTTGTACAACATGTTGATGGCAAGGACAAGAATGTGGCTTTTGGATCTCTGTTGGATATTTCTTCAGTCTTCCATCAATTTAGAGTTATCTCTTCCTTTTTATCTTCTGTTTGCTTAACAGTGTCCTTTTTGGAAATTTTGTACGTGCTATTTCGTTGGGATAGCTGATATCTTCAAATGTGCTGTTTTTCAGTTTTGATAAACAGAGATGAGTTCATTGCTTTGATAATTGTTCTTACTCTGATATCTTTTAAATTTGATTACACATTTTATACTCATGCAGTCAACCCCGCGGCATCACTGCCGCGGGCATTTTTACTAGTGTAAGTGAAAAGAGCAGAACACTTGCTGTTGATATGTGGACCACAAAATTAACAGAAAGTTAGGAAAATCAACCAATCTCTAATCAATCAGAAAACTCTAAACTGATCATAAACAGAAATGCAAGTGTAAAAACGAAAAAAGAGACAATGAGAAAAAAGGGGCAAAAAAGAAGAAGCAACTAACTGTGTTAAACAGAGATAGATAAGAGGTGATAGTTGCATGTATGAAAGATAAACTTCATTCAAGGGCAACGTTTCCAAGTTCCAACTAGGCTGTATATATTGTGGTCATCGAACCAGCTCATGTGTTTGATGCAGCTTGGACTTATATCGCTAACTTCTCATCGAAGTTTCATGAAAAATTAAGGAGTTTTGCATAGAAAACTCGTGTATCTAGCCTGCATTGCATATCGCATTGAAGTTTCACCCATCAGCTTGATTACAAACTTATATGTCTATCTTGTATGTCTCAATCTTTAACCATCCAGGTACTACCAAGAACTCCATATATATCATAGTGGGTAGCTCTTACTTGCTTAGAGCAAAATTTTAAAATTGTGGATTTTGATTGTTACTCATAGAGTTTTCTACAATTCCTTTCATACAATAGTTCGTTGGATCGGTAGAATGAGCATGATTTAGCTAGGAAGCCTATCACATGTTCTTAATTTTGAAAGAGTACTATAAAACAAGTGAACATATATGTGCATATGTGAATTATGCAAAGCAATCTTGGCAGGAGAAAAACCAATTTGTTTCTAATTTGGTGTATGTTTATGACAATGGAGATAGCTCTGTGGTAGACTTTGGGCTCTGACCAGACTATGAGTTGTACTTTGCACTTGTGATGTGTATTTGAAGTATACTTCTCTTGCTAACTAGGTAAGCATAAGTCTAGTTTGTCTTATCTGTTTTCCTTGGTTTCAAACTTCCTTTGTGGGGCTTTAGTCTAGTAGGTTCTACTGCTATTCTGATGCGAATGTATAAAAATATTGTGTCAGTATGATTTCACTGTAAGTATGAGTATAGGTGCCCTTTTTTTTCATGGCACTAGGAAGGAAGAATATTAAGAATCTTTTCACATTCTCTCCAAAGAGTATTGCACGTCAGGTTTATTTCTTGATCATTGGTTATTTTCTCTAATTTGATGGTGGTTTTGTGGATATCTGTTCATGCATTGGAAATGGAAATCTGTTATTATATAGTTTGATTCTTTTAATTACATTTCAAATTTTTGAGCATCTTTTAGCTAGCATATAGTGGTTCAGAGAATAAGCTTATAGTCCAAGGGTGGTAAGTGTGGAAATGTATTCTGATTTTATGGATTCTCCAGAATCTCGTAATGCCACTACAAATGAAATCTAATGGTGATTTCTTTGGAATTCAGCAAGCTTCCTTCAACAATGCAACAGATGTACCAGGTCATATGAATAGCCAGAAGGTAAATTCTCTTTTTGATGTCTGTAATGAGAAGCAAATACGTGCACACTGGTTGCTGAATTTCAAGTAGGACAGCATTGCTTTTGAAGTTTTTGAGTCCTCAGAGAATGTTTGCTGATTTACATGGCTGATTTTTCCTGCCTTTCTTATATCCATCTTAACTTTTCCAGGTTCATAAGCCATGTTTGCTGGACACTTTTGACATTGTCAAGATACATTATGTAAAAAACTCCCAATATTATTCTACTTGATCCTATGTATCGAATTATTTTGTCATTACCTTATAGAATGGATTCTATTATATGGTAGATTGGTAATGCATAGATTTGGCTCAGTTTGTGAGTACGCCTTGGTCTTTATCTAATATTTTCATCTTTGGCGGTATAGCTCAAGTACGAGGATGAAGGAAGATATGTTGAGAGGCTTGCCACGGGAAAATGCAAAGAAACAAAGATGTATTTTGACTATGGAGTCGTGTAATTATCATGCTACAATGAAATTTCTATTTGATGTTTGGTTTATGATGGAGACGACTATGAAATTGATATTTGGTGGATGTGTTGAACAAATTATGGTATGGATGAATTCACGAGTTATTTTGTGAAACTAATGTGGTGGGTTTTTTTTGTAGATTTCAGAAGTTTTTATAGATGTATTTTGGTAGCAATTTCTAAAAACAAACAAAACTCTGGGCATTCAAATGAAAATTGTTAGAAACGCTTCCAAATATAACAACTTAACAAGTGTAAAACTGAGTCGGGTAGACTCAATTGCCCTTAGAGTTGATATACAAAACGTGTGCATTCTCGTCAGCACCAAATTGAAACGCGTTGCTACTTGGCTTCTTCTTTTCTCATAGAATAGAAAATAGAAAAAAGGCCTCCTCCTGGCCTGGGGAGACCAATGCTTGCATTTGAAACATCTGATATGCAAAACATTAAAATGAAAGAACACAATTCATAAAAGCTGTATTGAGCATTCAGCATTACTTTTGGCTCCCGTTAATTTCCATCACATCAGATGATCAGATTCATATATTGAACAGTTTCCTAATACCCAGCGTCAATCTGATGTCAAGGCATTGTATGGCTTCAAAAGATAAGGAGCTTGTCTAAATCACCAGGCTAAAAGTGTATGTCGATGATCGAGTTTCAAGTACCAAAGTATAGGCCAATTAATGTAGTTACAAAAATTTCTTTTTGCACAAAGGGAAGTGGTTAATAATGCAGTACATGAACAAAACAACATTGACTGGTCACAGGAGAGGGCTTTGTAAAATACATTCAACAGTGGTCAAAAATGCACCCAAAGCAAAAGCTCGTCTTATAGAGAACAATATATCTACTATAACAATTTGGAACTTCCTTTAAAGAAGACAAATAGGGGTGTGGAAATCGAGTGCACTGAACTGAATACAATTATACTACTAAGCTGAGATATGGCATGTGGAGAACCCACCATATTCTTCTTATGCAGATAGATAGCATAGATATGTGCTTAAACAATCCATCCAAATCTTGACAGTAAGAAGAGCATATCTTGGTCCACAGAATCACTCAACTGAATCAGTCTTATCATTCCCCTGGATACCATTTTTCCCCATAGCATGAGCACCTACCGCTTGGGGCTTGTGACATAGCATTCTCAAGTGCAGTCTTCCACTGGTGTAGATCCTCCAAAGTTTCAGCCCGCAAAAGCAGGAGTATGAGAAATATGCCAAGAATGCATATGTGGATGATATATGCATGATATACTTACAAAACTCTCGCTCATCAGTCTCAAAGAAATTGAACTAAGAAACTGAAGGAAACAAGCCAGGAATATTGAGAACAGTCAATTTATTATATAGCAAAGATTTACAACTACAGCAGAACCCTTTAAAAAGAGAACTTAGATCATAGCCTTAGATGCTATTGATGTGAAAATCAAACAAAGCTGCAGCAGAATTCTAAAAAAGTTGCTGCATATGTAAAATGTAAAAAGCATGTGAGTAAAAGTATTCAGCAGGCAAAGAACACCAGACACTCTTTAACCCCCCCACACCCACATGTTTGCTTCAACAGAGGAATCATGCAGTTGTAGATTGATACAACAGAAGCCACTTACTCTTCTTCCTTTCTCTTGCTTTTTTCTCCTCTTTCCTTTCGTCGAGTGTGAAACGATGAGCTTGCGGTTTGTCATCTTCTCTTTTAGGCAATAGACTGATTGGATTCAGCTTCCCTTGTGTATATTTGTCGAAACCACATCTGCCAAGTTCTTCAGCCGAGGAAGCACTTCCTTGTGTGGAATGAAGATAGTATCCATCAATCCGTGATAGGCACCATGTTAATTATTGCTGGAGCCTGAATATTCCAGCCGTACCTAACAAGTGACCGTCTAGACGCATGTTTGATCAGAAGAAGGACACCCTACCATCTTGTATGCCAATAATATTGAGTGAGGAAAAGGGGGGGTACCTGCAAGAAAACACTCCGACGCTCAAGTAAGTAGGTGCTCAAGTGAAGTGCAGTAAAATGTGAACTGAATCGTACCTTTTGATAACAATTTGTATGACTTGCTGTGTGACCCTTATTTCTTATCTCCGTGATATACAAGCAGTTCATCACGGCCGTGTTAGTGGTAATTGTGTTGCTTCTAGTAACTGGAAGCAAGTTGATACATGATAAATGAATGACAATACACAAGCGTGCATGAATTAATAGGAAAAGTACACACCAAGAAAATATTAGTGAGGGAAAGTACTCACCCTCTTCTCACTCTTTTTCTATGTCCCTTCTTTGCAAGGCCTTGTATATGCTCAACTGGATCGATCTCAATTTCCAGGATCCTTTTCTTGTTTTGCAATTAATTTTTTAACACAACACAATACTTATGATGGAGTAGGCTAATAATATACAGAAGAAGTTACCTTGCCATGTGCTAATGGACCAAGATTATGCAAGATGGACGGAGATGCAGCCACACACTTGATATTTGAATTATACCAAGAACAATAGAGATATTTGAATTATAAAGGGAAACTGGTATTTGAATTACATCTAATAAAACATACGCTTAAAGTTTACTGGATCTTCCGTCTGTTCAACCCTCCAATTAATTCTGATGTTCGGGATGCGAGACACCTTGTCCGGGCCACTTTTAGTTTCGCAACCTTGGAGAATATTAGGACACTTATGAATGCACAAATTCTTCAGTGGGGTCTTCCACAGGAAATCCGGGAGTGATTTCAGCCGAGGACACCATCTGATATATAAGGTGGAAAGAGATGGCATTATTGTTGTAACTTGAGAAACATCGGATTCCCTCTCCCCTTCTACTCCTACCCACTCTTCCCACTCTTCCCACTCCGGCAGGGAATAGAATGCGATTTCCTTCAATTTGGGAAACGATATTTCCATTTCTGATTCTTTTCCCAAAAATTCAACCCCCAATGTCTTCAGCCCACCTATAAACCGTACATCCAATCTCTCAAGGGAAGGCAATTTGCCCAGAGGAGCCAAACCCTCACAAAACCGAAAGACACCGACCCAAACAGTTTTCAAATTACTTAACGACGTCATCCAACGGGGACACAGGGTGGTACCCCCGTAACGATAGATTTTTAAGGACTCTAGATTTGTATGTGGTTGCAAGGCGTTCAGTATTTCCTCATCTATATTATTTCTTTCATCTTCTCCATCAAATAGTAGAACCAACTCAGACAGGTATTTCTTATCCGCCAACTGTGCCGCTTTAGCCTCGCCCACATCTTTCTCCGACTTGGGGAATTCTATCGAAAGGACTCGAAGCTGGTCTAGGTTTTTCAAATCTCCTAATTTGAATTGTTTATGGTTGCTAGCGTTGGGGAGAATATTCCCGGCCAGCGTTTGCAGATTATATAACCTTCCAACCTCTTTTGGTAATTTTAGAGCGCCACAACCCTTAACAAGAAGGTGCTTTAAGTTAGTCAGCTTTCTCACGGTGACCGGTAGCGTTTTAAGTTTCTCACAGGAATTCAGGTTCAATGTTTCTAGATTGTATAAATTACCAACAGTATTAGGTAATCCTATCAAAAGCCGATTTTCGCTTAAATTGAGATACCTCAAATGCACTAATTTACCTATCTCTTTAGGAAGTTGTTTTAATACGCTTCTCTTCAATTTTAATATCCTAAGACTTTTCCACTGTAAAATTCGGTCCGATCTTAATTTTGAAATGTTAGAACGAGAAGCTAGCAGCGTCCGCAATCTTTTGCAATTGTATATTGAGTTAGCTAATGAATCAAAGGAACAACCCCTTATGTTCAAGTGGTGTACCTTATTATCTAGTACAAACTTACTCTCATTCTCCCTATCAACCTCCATGAAAACACATTCATTTTTTGCGAGAAACTGGACAAAGTCATGCACAATATCATGCATTTTGCACTCCACAATGTTATCATTCTCATCTTTAACAAAATCTTGAAAAAAGGACCGCATTACTAAGTTATCAAAATATGTTTGACCAATTGTTGTTTCTTTTCTATTATCTCCTCTAACACCAAGATATCCTTGATACATCCAGGATTCAATCAATTTTCTTTTTTTAAGTTTACTATCTTTTGGGAAAATAGCACAGTATAATAGACAACGCCTAATCACTGGAGTCAAATCATAATAGCTTAGTAATAGGGGTTGAAAGACTTGTTGTTCCACCTCATCTAATTCCCACATCTTACTATTTAGAACATCTACCCATTCTGCTTCTGTTTTCTTGTATCGAATGATACTAGCTAATGTCTTTATGGCAAGAGGCAAACCATCACACTTTTCTACAATTTGATTCATCATACCCTCATAAAAAAACCTAGACTTGTCATCCGTTTGGTTGAACAATGCAGTTCTTCGAAATAGTTCTAAAGAATCTTCTTTACTCAACTTATCCAACCTGACCGTTCTCTCACTAGTTGCTCCCATCGTAACACCAGCGGTCTCTTTCCGTGTGGTTACTAAAATTCTACTGCCTATATCACTATCTTGTAAAGCTTTCCCTATAGGCTCCCACTTATCCAGTGTCGGAGTCCACACATCATCAAGGACAAGAAGAAACTTTTTACCACAAATTTCATTACTTATACATTGCAAATAAGGTTGTAGACTGTGTGAATTAATTTGACCATCAGTTTTTATAGCTTGAGCTATTTCTTTGGCAATCTTGACTTGATCAAAAGGGTCCGATACGCAAACCCATATTCTTTTGTCAAAATGAGCTTTTACCCTTTCATTCTCATAGATTGATTGGGCAAAAGCAGTTTTGCCTAATCCCCCCATCCCTAGTATGGAAATGACATATCGACCTTCTTGTTGAGTAGTACTAGTACTACTCTCACCAAATAACATGCCTATCGTATTTTTTTTTTCCTCTTCACGACCAATTATGTGAGATACTTCGACAAAAGAAGAAGTTATAGGTCGTCCAGTGCCTCTCTTTGTTTTTTGAAATTGATAACTTTCTCTTAGAGCCGCCACTAAAGTTAACCTTTCATTTATTTCTCTTATTCTCTTAGCTATGTCACGACGCATAACTAGTTGACCAACTTTGCCAAAACAAATGTGAGCGGAGGGAATGAGGAAGCGTACCTTACTAGTCCATTTAGTATGGATATGGACCGAATCATCACCTTCTGAATCCTCTATCATCAGTTGATGCCTGAGAATTTCAGTGTTCCACTCATCCAACACGTCGTTGATCTTGAACGACAAGTCTTCCAAATTGGCCACCCAATTCCTGACGTTGGCCTCTGTCACCTGCCTCTCTTCTGCATCCTGGAGAACACCTTGAATGGCACTAAAATGGAGGATGAGATTCTCAACTTCTTTGTCGACTCCAGTAACCAGGCTCGCCTCTTCTTCTATCTGTTTGAAGGCCAGAGAAGCCAGCTGTTCCAAAACTATGGAAACGATTGCTTCAGCCATTGTGTGAGGGGAAAGTTAGGACAAGAAAACAAGCACAGGGAGACCAGTAGCAGTAACAGTATATATATGAAATGCAAATGGCACAAAATGGGAAATATGAAGAGGGCAGAGCTTGGAAGCCAATAGCAAATCTCAGAGAATGTTTTGGTGAAGTAACATCCTCACCACACCCCCTGATTTTATACTAATTTTTTTCTATAACATTTTTAAAAATATCGAACCATTGAGCCATGGCGCCACCACCAACGGTCCAATCATAGTGCAGTACTTCTTTCTTGACCACAACGGAAAATTATAGTGTGAGCTTTTTGATATTGCTTTTTCTTTCCAAGGGGAGCTTTTGATTTGAACCAACCGTTGAGCCATGGCACCACCGCCAACGGTCCAATCATAGTGCAGTACTTCTTTCTTGACCACAACGGAAATTATAGTGTGAGTTTTTGATTTTGCTTTTTCTTTCCAAGGGGAGCTTTTGATTTGAACCCAGTCAAAATTATGACTTTTAGATTGATCCTTTGGAAATTTTAGAAACTATATCTAATAAGTTCACCATAACACCACTAATATGATATTTTCTTTGTTGTCCAATGACTTTTTTTTGCAAGATATAAATCCACTAAGATGACATTTTCTTTAATGGCAATGTCCATTTAGTTCGGTGTCACACTTAGTTATTTGAATTTACAGAAACAATTGAATTTTGCATAAATAATTGCTTGAATTAAATTTGCTTAAATGCTCGTATACAAACACACTTGATGAAACTGCAAAGGGGATTATCCGTCACAATAGTTTAGGAATCTTTAATATGAAACATTGGATCCCAAGTTGCTGCTGCCCCAAGGTGCTTTATGAGGAAACAGAATTTCTGGAAACAGAAAATCTGTTCCAGTTTTGTTCCAAAGGCTAAAAAGTGATTTTTAAAAAAAAAATTTTATAAACCAGGGATGAATAGAATTGGAACAGGATTTCTAAAACGGAAAATCCGTGTTCGCTTTATGAAAGTAGGTCCGCAGCAGTGAAATAGATTCTTGCTTTATTTTATTTTTTTCCTCTGATCCGGCGAAATTGACTAGTCAGTCACTCATGTTTTTGAACATGAATGGGAGAGAGAGTGATGAATTTGTTAATTCATTGGACATCAAAAACTGTGAATGGACAATACTTCCCCGCACCTCCATCTCTACTCTTTGTAATGTAGTGAGTGACCATTCGATATTCAGATTCTTTTTGTAACAATTACTAGAACTCCATGACTTAGAATAGGGAATGTAAATATGATTGCTTCCTAAGGATGGTGTTGTTAATTCGAATGTGATCTTGGCATTGTCCAAAACTTAATCTTATTAGCCATAGACGAGGACTGAGAGAATATATCTTTATGATATAGCTACCTAGGACAACTAATGGAATTCATTTGTACCATATTTGTGTCAATATGTTAAAATTTCTGATATAACAATGACCAAAATTTTCTCCAGTGGCAATTTAAAAGTCTTAGCTCAAATTTTAATGATCACTTTTTTTTTTATGTATACTAAACATTCACAATAATTTTTTTTATATATAATCTCTACTTGTAATATAATAAGCTAAACTTATCCTTGAATATTTTACTAAATTTTCAACCACATTCAACATAAAGAACACACGTATAAGAAAATGTAAAGGATTAAAGTGAAATTTTCCCCAAATTTTTACTAGGAGTTTTAAGTGCAATTTCCTCCAAATTCTCATTGGGTTACGTTGTAAAAACCTATAAGCCAAAAGAATTAAACTGCAATTTCCCCAAACTGTCACTGGACTGCAGCCCATTGCAGCCCCGTGAGTAGCTCCACCCTTGTTCAGGTCATCTAACAAAATGACCGTCTAATTGTCCTTGAGAAGTATGTAAAGACTTTCACATACTCCTATCAAAAGTGACGGATCATCTCGTCATTTTTTAGGCTTTTTTAAGCTAGTAGTGAATAACTCGAACAATATGAAATTCATGTACTTCTTATTTCTTACACGGCATATACCGATAGGCTGACAAACCATCATTGGTTAAAGATTCAAAGGAGGAATAAACAAATGATGTTCATAAATTATGAACCTTTCTAAGCAAGAGAGCTTTGTTTGCACACCTCCTAGGACCTCAAACTATTACGTATAATACGTGTTGGTTCCTCTTTCTATCCCAATTGAAAATGTTAGATTGCTTGCCATCTTATAACTTTATTTGGAGAGGAACTTTTTTTTTTTAAATTCAGATGACCATCTTTTAAACATTTCACAACTTTTTTTTTGTTATCAAAAGAATGCCTTTTAATATATAAATAAATTTTGGCATCACACCAAAGAAATGAGTACAAAGTTACAAACTCCACAATTAATCTTGGGATCTGGGTAAAAACGCTATACAGAGTACGAGGAAAAGATATCAAATATTCCTACAAGAAACCAATAAGATTCAAGAAAAATGAACCAAACTTTAATTAGAAAAAGATTAGTACTAATGTCTAAACTCGTCTCATTGCATGGACAAAATAACCGAGTAATTAAAAATTCACAGCCCAACATTATGCCAGCAGCTTCAGAAACAAAAGTCAGTCCGCCCAAGCCCATCTATAAATTTTGCTCAGGATGTCAAAAGTGTCGGTCCTTGGTCCTGAATTGCCAAATTGCCATCGTCCTGCAATAAATTAAAATGTACGAATGCAACAGTTGATTAGGTGTCCCAATGTCCCATTTGAAATGTAGTGCTTTGGGTATATTTATTAACAAATTAACGACCAAAATCCTCAGGTCAGCCAGACAGAAATTGATCCAAAAAAAGAAGGCTCACCAAAATAATTGACAAAACAAATGCCCCATTCCATCATTCCGTGCAAGTTGGAGAAAATCCCTTCCACGGAACCAAACAAACACCCCTCTTTCAGACTTGAGTCCTCCTCCTCCTTTATCAAATCCCACCAGCAATCCAAATCCAACATTGCCATTAACAAATACTATGATCACATGTTATGATGTTACGAAAGTAATGTTATATGAATCGTTCATTCATAATATAAAGCCCGATCAGATTTACATATCCCATTCCCAGAATTGCTGCACAAACAACCCAGCAAAACAAAAATCAAAACCAGAAAATTCACAATTTAAAGAGAGGTCTCCGGTTCGAAACCCTCGGCCGGTGCGAAATTGAGGAGCGGCGATTCGCAGAACCTCCGCGTGAAGCGGAAGACTCTGCAGACCGTGCTCGAGCAGTGCCAGAGAGCTCTCGAGTCGCTCGATTCCGCCGGAGGCGACGACGGTGATGGTGACGAAGACGAAGACGACGACAGCAGTTCTCACGACGGAGCTGCTGATGGGGAGCGCCAGCAAGGTCGGGGATCGACGGATTCGCGGGGTGATTGCGAAGCTGACGAGGTATGATTGTTGAAAATCCGATGAGTTTTAGGGTTGTGTATTGGAATTAAGAGCTGTTAGGATTTGAATTTGGGTTAAATTTTGGTGCTTTTTGGGGGAATTTGGTGTTATTGTTGTATACATCGATTTTCTATGCAGAGCTTCAAATTTTGAAATACAGGGCTTTGAGATTGGTGTTTAAGACTTAATTCGCCTAAAAATAGCAGCCTAAATGTTCCCTCTGTAATCTATAGATTAATGGAGATAGTTAAGATTGAAGGTTAAAGGAGGTAGCTTTTCATGAGCAGCTCAATTGCTTCGACAGTAATACCATGAATCTGCCCACCAATACGTAAACTGGTTTTCGACCACGGTCGACTGAGTCATCTGCAGGAATAGAGGCTTGAATTTGCCTTCGGGTGTATCATTTGCATCCTCCCAAAATTATTCAATTTGATCCTACGTGTCGAATTATTTTGTCATTACCTTATAGAATGGATTCTATTATTATATGGTAGGATTGGTAATGCATAGATTTGGCTCAGTTTGTGAGTGTTAGCCTTGGTCTTTGTCTGATATTTTTCATCTTTGGCTCAAGTACGAGGATGAAGGAAGATATGTTGAGAGGCTCGCCACGGGAAAATGCAGAGAAACGAAGAGAGTCTTGTGTAATTATCATGCTACAATGAATTTGCTATTTGATGTTTGGTTTATGATGGAGACTATGAAATTGATATTGGGTTTATATGTTGAACAAATTATGCTGTGGATGAATGAATTCACGAGTTATTTGTGAAACTAGTGTGGTGGGTTTTGTTGTAGATTTCAGAAGTTTTTATAGATGTATTTTGGTAGTAGTCTCTAAAAACAAACAAAATTCTGGCCATTTTGAAATGAAAATTGTTAAAAACGCTTTCAGATATGACAACTTTAACAAGTGTAAAAGTGAGTTGGGTAGACTCAAATGCCCTCAGAGTTGATATACAAAACATGTGCATCCTCGTCAGCACTAATTGAAACGCGTAGCTACTTGGCTTCTTCTTTTCTCATAGAATGGGAGACCAATGCTTGCATTTGCAGCATCTGGTATGCAAAACATTAAGATGAAAGAACACCATTCATAAAAAGCTGCATTGACCATTGACCATTGACCATTTCTTTTGACTCCCGTTAATCTCCATCACATCAGATGATCAGATTCATATATTGAACAGTTTCCTAACACCCAGCATGAAACTGATGTCAAGGCATTGTATGGCTTAAAAAGATAAGGAGCTTATCTAAATCACCAGGCTAAAGGCGTATGTGGATGATCGAGTTTCAAGTACCAAAATATAGGCCAATTAAGGTAGTTACAAAAATTTCCATTTGCACAAAGGGAAATGTATAAAAATGCAGTACATGACAAAACAACATTGACTGGTATGGACAGTAGAGGGCTTTGTGCAATACATTCAACAATCGTCAAAAAAGCACGCAAAGCAAAAGCTAGTCTTATAGAGAACAATCTATCTGCTAAAACAATTTGGAAATTCCTTAATAAGAAGACAAATTAGGTGTGGAAATTAAGTGACTGCACTTAACTGAATACAATTATACTACTAAGCTGAGATATGGCATGAGGAGAACCCACCATATTCTTCTTATGCAGATGGATAGCATAGATATGTGCAAACTTAAACAATCTATCTAAATCTTCACAGTAGGAAGAGCATATATTGGTCCACAGAAACGCTCAACTGAATCAATCTTATCATTCCCCAAGATACCATTTTTCCCCATAGCATGAGCACCTACCACTTGGGTCTTGTGACAAAGCATTCTCAAGTGCAGTCTTCCACTGGTGTAGATCCTTCAAAGTTTCGGCCCGCAAAAGCAGGAGTATGAGAAATACACCAAGAATGCATATGTGGATGATATATGGATGATATACTTACAAAACTCTCGCTTAGCAGTCTCAAAGAAATTGAACTAAGAAACTGAAGGAAACAAGCCAGGAATATTGAGAACAGTCAATTTATTATATAGCAAAGATTTACAACTACAGAAGAACCCTTTAAAAAGAGAACTTAGATCATAGCCTTAGATGCTATTGATGTGAAAATCAAACAAAGCTGCAGCAGAATTCTAGAAAAGCTGCTGCATATGTTAAATGTAAAAAGCATGTGAGTAAAAGTATGTTCAGCAGACAAAGAACACCAGACACTCTTTCACCCCCCCAATGTTTGCTTCAACAGAGGAATCATGCAGTTGTAGATTGATACAACAGAAGCCACTGACTCTTCTTCCTTTCTCTTGCTTTTTTCTCCTCTTTCCTTTCGTCGAGTTGTGCGCGACACTTGGATGTGGAGCAGTACAAGGACGGAATCGAAAGGTGAAACGATGAGCTTGCGGTTTGTCATCTTCTCTTCTAGGCAGTAGACTGATTGGATTCAGCTTCCCTTGTGTATATTTGTCGAAACCACATCTACTAAGTTCTTCAGCCGAGGAAGCACTTCCTTGTGTGGAATGAAGATAATATCCATAAATCCGTGATAGGCACCATGTTAATTATTGCTGGAGCCTGAATATTCCGGCCGTACCTAACGAGTGACCGTCTAGTCGCATGTTTGATCAGAAGCAGGACACCCTGCCATCTTGTATGCCAATAATATTGAGTGAGGAAAAGGGGGGCTACCTGCAAGAAAACACTCCGACGCTCAAGTAAGTAGGTGCTCAAGTGAAGTGCAGTAAAATGTGAACTGAATCGTACCTTTTGATAACAATTTGTATGACTTGTTGTGACCCTTATTTCTTATCTCCATGACATACAAGCAGTTCATCACGGCTGTGTTAGTGGTAATTGTGTTGCTAAATAACTCTGTTCATTGCTAAATAACCACTCATTGCTGAAGTGCTAAATAACTCTGTGTTGCTAAATAACAATTTGTATGTTGCTAAATAACAATTTGTATGATTTTACATCCTATGAGATCAAGTTTAATGAAACAGCAAAGCTATACAATCACAATAAGCTAAATAACTCTGTTCATTGCTGAGAAAATTAACCCTCATATCCAAGCATACAAAACAGAGGTAAAGAACTGATGCTTACCACATCAGTTCCATTTGCCTCATCCATCAACAGCAAGCATTTCTTTAATGTCAATACCCTGAAGCAAGGATCAAATATATACCGATAGAAAAGAAAGCATAATGACTATCACATCGAAACCAGAATCTAATGTCTCCAACCTGAAGTGCTGCCGGAAGAAGGCCAACTGCAGACATTTCAGATGTTCTACCACCGACCCAGTCAAACATAGGGAATCTAGCTAACCATCCTTCAATTCTGGCAGTGTTGTCCAATAATGAGTTTTCTTGAGTTATAGCGACACCCTATGCGCACACATAAAGAGCACGAGCAATAAATGACCAGTTGACAATTCAATAACAATGGAGGCCTACAGCCAGAGCAGCATTGAACTAGTTCCATCTACATCTAATACTGGCCTGTTTGGCATCTGCTTTTTCAAAGATAAAAGTGGTTTCAAATAGATGAAAGTGCTTTTACTGAAAATTTAACATATTTGGCAGAATACTGTAAAGTTCTTTCACTTAAAAATAGAAGCACTTAAAAGTGTTTTGAATAAAAGCACCAAAGGGGTGCTTTCTTCCCAAACCACTTCTAAGAAAAGACACGGGAAGCACCTTGAGTCCTTTTAATGAAATTTTTTTTTTCCCAAACTATCCGTATTAGAATTCATAAATCCAATAATACCCCTAAATCACCATCGCCTCTTTCCTCTCCTTGCCGTTCTCATTCTCTTCTTCCTCCGAGCTACTCGACGTCCATGGCTGTCGGTGTCACTCAATTTCTGGGCAACCAAACACGTGAGCGCACCGAATCGGCGGCGAAAGCAATAACCATCACGACGAATAATGACGGCGATGACGACCCGAAAGATGGGAAACTGGCGGCTGAAACGGAAAGACTTGCAGGTTTGCGAATTGGGAGAAGACGAAGAGGAATCCCACGATCGAACACTCGGCGTTTTTGCAAAACCCTCGAAAAAGTCGCAGAAAATATAAAAGTACCCAAGAGTCCGTCACTTTGTGTCTGAGTTTTGCAAAACGCTCTCTCCTTTTTCCCTCATTCATTCTTGCTCTGTTTTCTACCTCCGGTTGGTTTCTATGCTTTTGGCACTCCGTTTTCGTGTTTTCTGTTTCTGAAATCACACCAGAAAAAAATAAACACAACGATGGGCTGCTTTCCGTGTTCAAAGAAATCAACCAAAGTATCAAACAAGAAAAATACCAACACAACATCAACGGCAACAACAAGCCCAATCATCAAGGTATTAATTGTAAACAGGAAAATTATGCGATTTGATTTCTGGGTGGTTGAGATAAAACCCATCTTTTCATAGGATCATATCTGATTCGCATATGAGTCCCTTTGCAGTGAAAGTGGAGAGCTTGGTTTTGTTGTCTTGTTCATTATTAATGTTGTTTAATGAATTTATAAGATTATTAAATAAATTAAGAAATAATTTATAAGTTAAATGTAAAAGCACTTTTTCATTTTGTCAGCTAAACAATTTAAAAAGCACTTTTTAAAAATTAAAAACACTTTTATTAATGAATGCCAAATGACCAGCTGCTTATTAGTGAAAGCACTTTGAACAGAATACCTTATGAACAAAGCACTAAAAAGTAAAAGCTCTTTTTAATAAGAGGATGCCAAACGGGCAAAACAATGCCCAACACTAGATGAGAAGCAAAAGGTCCAGTCAATGAGGTTCTTCTTTACCTTAAAATAGGGAATCTCATTCAGACGAAGAGAGAAATCCAAATAGCTTAAGAACTTCTTATCAGCAAACCATAAAAACTCTATGGGAAATTATATATCAAAGGTGGGGTAGACATCAAAGACCTTTTAGTAATTGGCAGAAGGCAATCATAAAGAAATTTAAAAATTTAGGGGCCGTCTGTTAACGTTTTCATGAGGTATTTTCGCAGTTTACACTCAGAGAATGAAAATGATAAAATAAATCTGGTATTTCTAAAATTTAAAAACGTGTTTGGTAGAATTAAATTAAGGGTTTTTATCACAAATGATCACTGAAGTTGGCAAGTATATCACATTTCATCCTTCACCTTTTTAACTGTCAGATTTCATCCTCTAACTTGCTTGCACTCATCAATGTTAGTACTTCCGTCCATTTTTCCTGTTAGGGTGCCTATATGGCAGTTAATGGGTCCCACATAACCAATAGAAACATGCCATGTGTCCTACCAAATAGCAAAAGAAAATCAAACCCCAAAACAACTCTGCCTTCTTCGTCTTCCTCTTCTGCAAAACAAACCCGAGAGTTTCTTCCTTTTCTCTTCTGCAAAACAAGCTCGTTTACTCGAGCTTCAACCACCTCATCGGCGACTTCCCAACTCCGGCGGTCAAACCCGAGCATTTCTTCAATGTGGAGAGGTTTGTACAGCTGACGAGCGACAGAGGTAAAGTTCCGGTGAGGTTGTCGATGTGGAGGAGCAGGTTCTCCAGCCCGGAAATGTCGCCGACTCGCGAGCAAGGATTTGACCCGAAAACTAGTTCGAGAAGAGCTCGAGGGCCTTGAGGTTGGCGAGGTTCGCCACGGCGTCAGAGATTGGTCAGGCGAGGCTGTTGGCAGGCAGAGACAGCTGCTGGAGATCGGAAAGGTGGAAGATTTCGTCGGGGATTGCGCCGGAGAGGTTGTTGAACCCACCGAGATCTCCGCCCACTCCAACACCCACTTCGCCCTCCGCCACTTCGTCTCCATGCTCCGCCGCCCCACGCTCCCCAACCAGCGCACCTGCGCCTCCCTCTTCAAAACCTTCGCTTCTCTGCCGTCGCTCGCTTTCGGCGTCGCCCTCCATTCCATGTCCCTCAAGCTCGGCTTCTCGGCTCAGCCCATTTCTACTCGAAATGCGGGTTGCCATGGGATGCACGCAAGGTGCTCGATGAAATTCCTGAGAAGGACGAGGTTTGTTATGGGCCGGTCGTTGTTGGGTTGGCGCAGAATTCTCGACTCGTTGATGCTTTGTCCGCGTTCGCTGACATGAGAAGATGCTCCGGTGTTGGGTTTACTATGTATAGTGTTTAGGGTGCGCTTCGTGCTGCTGGGGAGCTGGCTGTGTTGGAGCAGTGTAGGAGCAGTGTAGGAGCATACACGCTCATGCTGTTGTCGCGAGTCTTGATGGGAATATTGTCGCGGGTCTTGTTTTGCAGAAGAGAAGAGGACGAAGAAACTCTTGGGTTTGTTTTGCAGAAGAGGAGGACGAAGAAGGCAGAGTTGTTTTGGGGTTTGATTTTCTTTTGCTATTTGGTAGGACACATGGCATGTTTCTATTGGTTATGTGGGACCCATTAACTGCCATATAGGCACCCTAACAGGAAAAATGGACGGAAGTACTAACATTGATGAGTGCAAGCAAGTTAGAGGATGAAATCTGACAGTTAAAAAGGTGAAGGATGAAATGTGATATACTTGCCAACTTCAGTGATCATTTGTGATAAAAACCCTTAAATTAAAAACAGTCTCTTCTCTTCCGATCTATCTCTGCAAACCCAAATCCGTATCCGACTACATAGCACTTTTTTTCTGGGTTTTGCAAAACCCAAATCAAGATCCGAAATTGGTTCAGGTTCGTCAAGGAAGCTCGTCATTGTCGTAGCCGTCGCTCTTCTTGCGCCGGAATGAACTTCTTCGATTTGGTGGGTTCGTCGTGGCCGGTGGGTTCCGGAATTAACTTCTTCGATTTGATGGGTTCGTTGTGGCCGGTGGGTTCGTGGCTGGTGTAGGGTTCTCGTCGTTCGTGGCTGGTATTGGGTTCTCGTCGTCCTGGGTTTTGCAAAACCCAAATCTAGATCTAAAATTGATTTGGGTTCTCGTCGTTCGCGACCGGTGTTGGGTCGTCGTTCGTGGCTGGTGTTGGGTTCTCGTCGTTCGTGGCTGGTGTTGGTTTCTAGTCGTCAGTCACCATTCGAACTCAGGAATGATGTACAGGTTCTTAGCTCGGCATAGTTCACGGTGGATCCTCTGCGCCCTTGCTTCGACATTTCTTCTCTTCAAATTTTTCTGGGTTTTGCAGAACCCAAGCTCCAATTGAATCGGACTCCTCGTCGTCATCGTCATCGTCATCGGCGGCAAATTCACAGTGGCGATGGTGTTGGGCTGAGCGGTGTTCGGTTGAGCTTGTTGAGTTTAGCGAAAACGTCCATTTGATGTTTTCGCGTTTTCTGTGTAAAGTGGCAGAAATGAAACAGTGTAGCATTTTCCCCATTTTCGCGGCTGTTTTCACCTGCAACCCACCAAACGCGTTTTTGGCCATTTTTGGGGTGGGAGAATGAAAACACGGCTGCAAAAACGTAACCAAACGCACCCTTAGAGACTTAAGCAACCCTTATAGACAAAAAGGATGACCAATACCATTTCCTCACAATCTTTCTTCAGTTCCGAGGGGATTTAGAATCCACCCAAAATTTCGTCATGCTACAGTAACTATACAGTAACTATTTTCTACAGTAAGTTACTGTAGCAAGACAAAAAAAAGGTCTGAATCTAAAGCAAGTTCGGAACTGAAGAAAAATTGATTTCCTCATGCACATCAAGCATAAGCTCAGTCAAAGCGTTCAACTCCCAAAATGACAAAAGGAATCAGGAGTCCACATGTAGCTGGTCAATAAGTCAATAAAACACTTTTAAATAAAAGTATGTGTATTCGCACGAGTAAAGAAAAGCAAACCATACGTAGCTGGTCAATAAGTCAATAAACATAACATCCTTGCTACTCTAGCCCAATAGCGCCAAAAAGAAAACACTTTTGTACAATGAAGAGACTTATCATTTAAAAAGTTGAGCAGCCAAAATTTAACAAAGCAGAAAGAAAAACCTGTTTTGCAAAATTCAGGCCAGCCTCACGAAAGGCCTTCTGTACTTCTAGTAATCCGTTTCTAGTTTCAGGAGTACCTCCACTCTGAAAGAAAAAAAAAGTGAAATTGACATTGTATCACAGCTACACGCATTACAACATAATCAAGAATAAAGAAACATAAAAACAAAACTAGATAGATATGCAGCAACATGTCCCATCTCAAATTAGTTTAACAAGTTAAATGTATTTGAAACTGATTCAAAGACAAAACGTTGCAAGCAGACAACTTTACCTTGATTTGATCGTCTTCAGGTTCTGTCCAAAAGCCTCCTTGTCTTCTTCAGGTTCTGTCCTCCCCGTCTCACCCTCTTCTCACTCTTTTTCTATGTCCCTTCTTTGCAAGGCCTTGTATATGCTCAACTGGATTGATCTCAATTTCCAGGATCCTTTTCTTGTTTTGCAATTAATTTTTTAACACAACACAATACTTATGATGGAGTAGGCTAACAATATACAGAAGAAGTTACCTTGCCATGTGCTAATGTATGCAAGATGGACAAAGATGCAGCCGGACACTTGATTATGCAATAGAGAAATAGGGAATCGAAAAGAAAAGGGCATACGGCAAGGAAAACTGATCGACAACTGAACAATAGAGATATTTGAATTATGAAAAAAGAAGCATACGCTTAAAGTTTACTGGATCTTCCGTCTGTACAATCTCACCACTTTTAGTTTCGCAACCTCGGAGAATATTAGGACAATCGTCAATGATCAAAATCTTAAGTGGGGTCTTCCACAGGAAATCTGGGAGTGATTTCAGCTGAGGGCAATGCCTGATTTTAAAGATGGAAAGAGATGGCATTATTGTTGTAACTTGAGATACATCGGATTCCCTCTCCCCTTCTACTCCTACCCACTCTTCCCACTCAACCATTGAGTCGAATTCGATTTTGTTCAATTTGGGAAACGATATTTCCATTTCTGATTCTTTTCCCAAAAATTCAACCCCCAATGTCTTCAGCCTACTCATCCACCCTACATACAAAATTTCAAGGGAAGGCAATTTTCCCAGAGGAACCAAAAGCTCACAAAACCAAAAGTATTTGACATTAACCACTTTCAAATTACTTAACGACGTCATCCAACAAGGACACAGGGTGGTGTCACTGTAACCATAGATACGTAAGGACTCTAGATTTGTATGTGGTTGCAAGGCTTCCAGTATTTCCTCATCTATATTCTGAGAAACAACTGAGACAGGTATTTCTTATTCGCCAACGGTGCCGCTTTAGCCTCGCCCACATCTTTCTCCAACTCAGACATGAAGCTTATCGAAAGGCTCCCTCGAAGCTGGTCTAGCTTTCTAAAATCTCCTAATTTGAACTGTTTATGGTTGCTAGCATTGGACGGGATTTCGTCTCCCAGCGATTGCAGATTATATAATCTTCCAACCTCTTTTGGTAATTTCAGACCATCACAGCCGTCAACAAAAAGATGCTTTAAGTTAGTTAGCTTTCTCACGGTGACGGGTAGCGTTTTAAGTTTGTTACAGTAATCGAGGTTCAAATGTTTCTAGATTGTATAAATTACCAACAGTATAGGGTAACTCTATCAAAAGCTGACAACTGTATAAATGGAGACACCCCAAAAAAAAAAATTTACCTATCTAATAAGAAATTCCTACAAAATGTTTTTTATTAAAACAAAAAATGGGGGCGGGCGCGGGATGGCAAAAATCTCCATGGGTATGGGTACCCGTGGGTATTCGCCCCTGATGGAGCGGGTATGGAGGAGCTAAATGGGTATGGAGGCGGGTATGGAGATTTTTAAAATCCCCATGACGGGTATGGGGCGGGTATGGTATTACTAGTCTCCAACCCGAACTCGACCCGATTATATATATACAATATATATATAATTAATTAATATGTATAATAATTATATAAACTTTTAGAAATCACCCCAACTTAAATGAAGCTATAACCCTAACAATTTATAAACAATTATTAATAGATTATAATTATTTATAGAACTTTATTATTAATATTGTCTTTATTTTTTTTATACGGGGCGGGTATGGAGGTGGATATGGAGATACTAATCTCCATGGAGGCGGGTATGGGGATACCCGATTAAAAATTAATGGGTATGGAGGCGGGTATGGAGATTAAAATCATAAATGGGTATGGGTATGGAAAAAGTATTACCCCACACACCACACCCACCACCACCACCACCCCCCACCACACCCACCAAGATAAAAAATAAAGAAGTATATTATTATTTTTTAAAAAAATAAAAAAAATAAAAAAAATAAAAAAAAAACACAACAACAAAAAAAAAAAAAACAACACCACACCAATAAAAAACAAAAAAAAAAAAAAAACACCCCTCACCCAAAAAAAAAAAAAAAAAAAAACGAAAAAAAAAAAAAGGAAAAAAAAAAAATAAAATAAATTTAAATCAAAAAAAAATAAGAAAAATTAAACACCCGCCCCCCCCAGCCGCTTCTCTTGGCTGATTATGAATTTCAAGATTAGAAAGTGTGGAGGAGTTGACACCAATGTTTGCATGGGCTACGTGCAAAGATATAGTACAAATCCGTGGCGGTGCAAGTGGATGATCAAGGCAATCAATTGTGCACTATTCTTTTAGGAAGTTGGAATTAAAAAGACTATGTGCACATGGGAGTCTGATGCAAGTTGGCAACGGCAAGATGCCCATTGGAGTGCAAATTCTTGAAGGCTTCAAATTCTTTAGGAAGTCGTGATCAGGAGGATGTCTAATTGAAGTCCATTTAATCGCCGAACACTCTACGACTTTCTAGGAAAAGATGACGCACCGCTTGAGGATTTGTATCTATAAATATAGAGCTTCGTACAACACGGAAAGGGTCCAACACCAAACAATCAAAACTCATCTCTATTCGCGCCTCGCGCACCCTCTCAACGCCCATGCGGCGCTTTATCTTAGAAGTAGTGTAATTTAACTATCGCCGACGAACCTCCGACCGCGGAACTTGACGACAAGGGTCTCAACCGCGAGCCTTTCCCGACGACAAGGGTCGCAACCGTGGGGCCTTCCCCAACGACAAATCTTCAACCGCGAAGATTTCTCACCACCGACGCTTCACCCGCTGAAGCTCACCTATCTTTACTTTTACGCACTTTTATCTTCTTGTTTGATCTATATTAAGAAAAGACCCATAGACGAGTGGTTGTTCCTTGCTCGTCGGTCAAATTACTTTGATTAGAAATTGTTTATTCCGTGAACTTATTGAATAAATTATTTTTTTGTTTTTTTATAACAATAAAGGACGTTTCGTTTCCCTAGATTCATGGCCTTGCTGACACATGACCGGGGATTAGAACGGGCAAACAGTTTCCCCGCAATTCTAATGTCCTAAGACATTTCCACTGTAATAGTAAGTCCGACCTTAATATAGAAATATTAGAATCCGCTAGTAGCGTCCGCAAGCTTTTGCAATTGTAAATTGAGTCAGCTAATGAATCAAAGGAACAACCCTTTATGTTCAAGTGGTGTACCTTATTATCTAGTACAGACTTACTCTTGTTGTCCCTATCAACCTTCATAATAACACATTCATTTTTTGTGAGAAATTGGACACGGTTGAGACAAATACAACAAAGAAGCAAGAATTTGAATTACCTAAAGATTGTGGACACGTTTCACAAAAGATTGAAACGGCGGGGGTGTGTAAATTGGAAAAGCAAATCTTATGTATGTATCTTGCACTACAAGACATTAAATTTCCCTTTTTTTAATGAATAAACTTGCATTAGAAACTATCCAGGAGGGCATCCCAAGTTTATACGATCAAAAGGCCAAGCATTTCTTGTCTCGAAAGGAATTACATTAAGCCAAATATGTACAGCAGTCTATATATCTCTTCTCTTCGTGCATCTCTAAATTTAACAACCACAAATTGGAAATCAATAGGACGATTATCGTTAACTCAATGCGATCAGAGCAAACTGTATCATATACCACAAGTGTATTATGTTCATCATTTGCAAAAAGAATTGATTTTCGCCCACTATTTAGCACAATGGAGATATTGTCGTTCGTTCCTCGAGCTTCACTCTCAGAGACTCAGTCAAACTATATCATAGTGGGCTTTGCATTTCATTGGTTTGTAATCCAAAGTAAAAACAAATTGGGACAAAGTACAATATAATATTATGATTATGTGCTATAATTTGTTTACTTCTTATTATAAGAGTGAATATTTGTTCGTATTATGCAGCGAGAAATTAATGTCAATCGAATTGTCCACCACCATGTTGTATAACCGAAGCACTACCATACTTCATGCCAATTTGGGAGGTTTTTGTTGTTTGCTGTGACCTTTTGTGAAATGGTATTTGGAATCTCCACAGTGAAGACGACAATGTGACAATATTTGCAAGCTTGCAGATAAATTCTATCCTGGAGATTTCACATATAAAAATATTTCTTCTCTTGAGATTTCAGCTGCAACATTTTGAGGATGAAGTATGTTGAGATGCTCTTCATATATTTTGAAACATGTCTACTCTCTTTGAGCTATGGCGAGTATTTACTGAAACAAATAGAACGAAGACAAATTATTTGATTGATAGGCTTATTTGTTGTGTTAACTCTTCCGGATTGTACGGCAACTACTGAATGAGCGTTTTCAGCCATGAAACATGTCAAAATTGAGCGTGCAACAAGATGGAGGATGAGTATCTTGCGGATTGTTGTATTGACTACATTTGGAGAAAATTTTCAATCAACATCGATTCAGACTCAGTTATCAAAGATTTTAATTTACTAAAGGACTGTAGGCTCCCATTGCACTAGATATGATTGATATTTTATATACAATTTAGGATGATAAACGAAAAAAAAAAAAAAAAAAAAAGGGTAGCCCAATCTTAGCTTATTTTCTAGCTCCGCCCTTGTTTGAGGTGTTTTCTTACCAAACGACCCTCAGACTTGGTCAAAAAGATAAGCAACATATTCAATAAAACTCATTAATAATATGTAACAATTACAAGCTATTTGGATAAAGCATGGTCATAAGTACTTTGCTACCAAAAGGATTGATAAGCCTAACAGATATCATTCATTGAACACTCTTGGATTCGGCTCTAATTAAGCTTTGACAAACTTGATCACTAGTTCTGGATGGATAGGATCTGGAAGGGACAACACGTGAATCAGATCTCCTGCCTCAAGCTTATTGGTTTGAGCCATCAAAATATATTTCCAACCACCGCTGAACACATAATAAGAGAGGTTACCGGCAACCCACTTCCTCAAGCATAGCACTGAGTAGTTCTCCAAGCATGGTGCTATAACTTCGACACTTGTAAAACCATGCTTCTTCAACTCTTGCTGGTGACGGTCATCAAGAAAGTCTTCAGCGATCACATACTCCTCTGGTATAATGAGACGATCGGTCGAAACGTCGGCGTAAGAAAGTGTCTTTTTGAATTTCAATTGGTAAAAATGCATGGCCTCCATCGCGCTCTTCACTTCATCAAATATGTTTGGAATTGATGGTGGAGAGCAAGGATGTAAATTCGGAACTATTTATACTTTGAACGGAAATAGAGTTGAATTTAACATGCTCTTTAAACTTTTGGTGTTTTTTTATAGGGGAATCCCGAGTCTCCTAATCCTAAAGGGTAAAGGAGTGATCAAGAAAAACCTCAACAAAACCTAATAAAACCCAACATAATCTTCGCAAATTGTACTAAAATGGACTGTAATCAACATTAGATTCAACAAAACCTAACATAATCTGGCAAATTGTACTGAATTCAATTGGAATCCAACCAAACCCTAAATTAACTACTCAAACCAATCAAACAAGCTACCTCCAAATCGACACCCAAGGTCTCGGCCACGTGGCGCATGATGGAGTGGACGAGCTTGCTCCTCACAGGCCTGAATGTCCTGCTTCGAAACCCTACGCTTGCTCAAATCGATGTAGCCCTTCTCCTTGTCGACCCTGAGGACCATGACGGGCTCGATTCGACCCACCTTGATGAGGCTGCTGACGCTGCGAATCCGACGGCGGGAGAGCTCGGAGAAGAGGATCATGCCCTCGATGTCATTGTACTCGAGAAGGGAATCAAATTTCAATTGATTTGACAAAACTGAACACATTGCAATTGACATTTGACAAAGATGAACAAATTACAACTGAATTTTAACAATAATGAAATATTTTCAATTGAAATATGAGAAAAACAAACAAATATCGTAAATCGTGATATGAAATCCGTTATGAATCCGCAGAATTTGTACAAAATTGCGATGAATCTAAATGAAATCATGAAATTTGAAGTCGATGTTTGAAATAGAAACTAGAAACGATTGGATTCGAACCATGTGATAGGAGACGGCGCGAATGATCAGAGGACGGTGTGTTGACCGGAAGAGAGGACGCGGTTGATCGGAATATGGCACGAATGATCAGAAGACGGCACGATTGGTGGGAGAACGGTGAGGAAGCTCTTAGCCCAACTGAAATGCGAGAGTGTTTGATGACGAGCGCGAGAGGTCACTAAAAGGTTTTGTTTCTATTGTGTTCATTGTCTAGTCACTCTAACACAAAACGACAGCGTCCTACCTTAAAAATCCCCAAATGAGGTCACTAATTGGATGGTATTTGTGACCACTACAATTTTGGTCACTATTGATCTCTTTTATTGTAGTGTACATCGAAACCCTAAAATACATAGTTACACAAAAATAACCCATACTTGAAAATTCTTATATTTCTTATTGCTTCATATAGCTCTAAACATAAGCCACTCGAATAATTGTCAAATCTGAAACAATCCAGGATATATAACCAGAGCACTTACACAAAACCTTACGAAGCTAACCAATTTGAAATACTTTATATATTTTTTTGCCTAATAAAAGAACCAGCTAATCAGAAGTACTCTAGGAATTTGAAAAAAAAAATACGGTAGTTCACTATCGATGAAATACATAACTGTTTGACTTCATCTCTAGAAACAATTAATAGTGTTGAATGCATGCAATTCTACATACAAATATGCAATTATTAGAAAAGATCACAATCCTTTGTAACTGTGCAAAGAAAGATAGAACATAATATTCAAATGCTATCAAACAGTGAGTCGAAAATTCGGAGAACTTCAGTTAAAATGGAACACTGCGAGAGATGAAATAATATAGTAGCTATGCTTATAAAGTAATGAACCAATTAAAATGGATGAATCCAGTATGAATGACAATAAGCAATCTTTTTTCCCACTTATTTCCTAGTAACATAAAAAAAGCATGTAAAATGGAGTAAGCTCTACTGTATGTAAGATTTGAGTATCAAATAGCCGATGACTTGCACTACAAGTAAAGGCTGTATTAGGGAGTTCTAATACGCTTAGGAATTGGTATACCTCTTCTATTAAGTCATAGACCCTTTAGTTAAGTATCTTTGCAATAGGAGTTCTTGTTATAGAAGCAATATCGGTTTGTAATCAATGCTTGATAGGTCGGCAGATTACAAACACTGCTATATATTGAAGTCCCTGTGCACACAGAGAACTAACCTATTCTCTTGTTAAGAATAAGCACATCCCTATCGGTGCTTAAGAGAACTTAAGCTTCTGCTGTGCATAGAAGACTCTCAACCTGTTCCTCATCCTTTAGTTCAGTTCTCCATGGCTTCCAGTAAGTCATTCTTACTGTCAATCACCATGTGCTAATATACTGCTTACAGCACTCTCTTATGATTGTCTTTTGTGATCCTAGAGCATAGCTTGACATATAGATGTAGTATAGTTCTTACATGTGGTATCAGAGCGTCAAGTTACTAGGGTTCGAGTCAATCATGCATATTTTCTGAAATTTTGATGGTATTGATTGATTACTTAGTGCTGTTGATTATATTAGAGTTCTGATACCAGTTTAGTATTGTTTTTCCGCATATTAGGTTGAGATTTTGAGATAAACTGGTGTCATATTTTCATGTGTAGACATGTACATGTATCATGTATAAAATCTTGTGTATTTTGGTTGAAGAATATGGATTGAACATGCTTATTGGTTGTTGATATGACTGTTTTTACTGCAATTCGTTTACTGGTGTTACTGATGCGTTTGTTCATGTTGTCTCCCAAAGTATTTTGAAAAAACATAAAGTTATATCCTAAGTTAAGTAATCGATCTATGATAAACAGATTACCTTATGGAACTAGGATTCACTCATTGACTCATAACATCTGATTCAATGAGACTTTTGTCAGTTTATATCAACTTAAGTTTACTGATATAAACGAAACCTGATTGTAATTGCTGAATAGGATACATAAATCACCAAAGTGAGTATTCAATGATTTCACAGTTCATTAAGAAAATCAGAATTGCAGTTTATATGATCTTGCATGATAAGTTATTTATCCAAAGAACTTAACTTATCAAGGCTATCAGTAAATTGATGTATTGAATTACTAAAAATGTTCTTGTTATACTAATTCATTCTGCCTAAAGGTGTTGAGTTATATGATAATGATATTTGATGTTCTAGCAGTACAAACTTTTGCAGTTTAACTGAATCTTGCCCAAAGGTGGTTCAGTTTTTATGAAACTTATGAAGACAGTAGAGAAATTTCGTCAAACTCTCTACTGTATAAGCACAAAGATATGAAAACTAACCTCATTTATCAACTGTAGATAAGAGTGATCCGATCTTCACCATTGAGACTCTGAATGGCAACAATTTCAAGAGATGGAAAGCTGATACTGAACTCTACCTGGGGCATCATGATTATGATATTTGTTTGACTAGAGATTGCCCTGAAAAACCTATTGAGCCTCTGTATTGGGGTGGAGATCAAGAAGAAAGGTATGATAGATGGCAGAAGGCTAATAAGATGGCTCTTGGACTTATGAAAAAGTACATGCTGGAAAATATCAGAGGTGCTATTCCTGAACATGCAACTGCTAAAGACTACTTACAAGCAGTGACAGAAAGATTCAGAGAATCGGGGAAAGCTGAGTCCAAGGATAACATTGATAAACTGTCATCTATGAGATTTGATGGTACTGGAAGTGTCAGATTTCATGTGATGAAAATGGTGGATGCTGCTAACAAACTCAAAGCTGTAGACATTCCTGTTCCTAATGATCTGCTAGTTGGTTTTGTCATCAACTCCTTACCAGATTCATACCAGCATTTGGAAGTTGCTTACAATACTCAAAAGGATAAATGGTCTATTGATGAACTGTTGGGGCACTGCGTTCTTGAGGAGAGCAGACAGAAAAACCAGAAAAACAAACAAATAGCAGCTGCTGCTGCACCTCCAGTGACTGCAAACTTTGTTCAAACTGAAAGACCAAAGAAGAAGAGCAACTACAAGGGTAAGAATCCAAAGTTTGGAGGTATGGTTGCTTCTGGTTCTGGTTCATCTAACAAGAGTGCTCATCACCCTAAAAAGACTCCTAATGCTTTGAAAGCTGTTAAAACCAATATTGTCAAAGAGTGTAATTTTTGCAGAAGTCCTGATCATCTGAGAAAGGATTGTGAAGGTTTTAAAGCTTGGATGATCAAGAAAGGTAAAATGAAAGTTTTTAATGTTTTTGTTACAATTGAGTCTAATTTAGTTTCTGTTCCAAAAAATTCTTGGTGGTTTGACACTGGATGTTCTGCTCACATCACTAATTCCTTGCAGGGATTATCAAACCTGACCAAAAACCATAGGAGCAGCTATAATGTTTTCGTTGGCAATGGATCAAAGCTTGCAGTAGTAGCTTTAGGTAGTATTAAGATTAAGTTTTCTTCTGGTTTAGTTTTGATTTTGAGAGAAGTACTTTATGTACCTTCCATGAGAAGGAATTTGATTTCTGCTTCAAAATTAGTTAGAGATGGTTATGGTTTCAGTTGTTCTAAAGACGATTGTAGTCTTCAAATTTTTGAAAGGAATAAAGATCCATTGTCAGGTTTTGCTTATTTATCTGATGATCTGTGGCTTTTGGATTGCACTACTGATATACATTGCCTCATTACTGAAAATGTCGATCCTCAGAATGTGTCTATTACTGAAAACTCCTCTATGTTATGGCATAGACGACTTGGACACATCTCAAAGGAAAGACTGATGCAACTCAAGAAATCAAATGCAATATCACAGATCAATTTTTCTGATTTTACTGACTGTGTAGAATGTTTTAAAGGAAAACTAACCAATGTTCGAAAATTTGGTTCCAAAAGAAGTTCTTCCTTGCTTGAAATAATCCACACTGACATTTGTGGACCTTTTCCCACACGAACCATATGTGGCAATTCATATTTTATAACTTTTATTGATGATTTCTCAAGATATGCTTATGTGTATTTGATATCTGAGAAATCATCTGCACTGAATTGCTTCAAAATCTTTAAAACTGAGGTTGAAAGACAGCTTAATTTGAAAATCAAAGTAGTAAGATCTGATAGAGGTGGTGAGTATTATGGTAGATACACAGAAACTGGTCAACAGAAGGGACCTTTTGCCTTGTTTCTTGAACAGGAAGGTATTGTTGCACAATACACAACCCCAGGAACTCCACAACAGAATGGTGTTGCAGAAAGAAAAAATAGAAGCTTGAAAGACATGATTCGTTGTATGTTTGCTAGATCACCCTTGCCAATTTTCCTATGGGGTGAGGCTTTGAAAACAGCTGTTTATATTCAGAACAGGGTTCCCAGCAAAGCAGTAGATGCAATACCATATGAGAAATGGACAGGAGGACAACCAAGTTTTAGTCATTTCAAAATCTGGGGATGCAAGGCAGAAGCAAGGCTTTATAATCCAAGTGAAAAGAAGCTGGATCCTAGAACAGTGAGTTGTTATTTCATTGGATATATAGAGAAATCTAAAGGATATATGTTCTACAGTCACCATTTGGCTACAAGAATTGTTGAAACACATAATGCTAAGTTCTTAGAAGGGGATTTCTGCACTGACAGCATTCACAGTGATCATTACTTTGAAGAAGCTGACAGTTATGCAAACATGAATGAGGATATTGGAGTTGTCAGGGCTGACAACTCCAATGTCAGCATTTTCGAACATGAAGACCAGAATAACAGTGCATCACTACCTGTTATATTAGCAGATGTTGAAGATCATGATACATCAGCACCTCACACCAACTTTGCAGCTGATATAAACACTGAAACAATAGAGAAAGATGCACAAACTGAAGAAGATCAACTCAGAAGGTCAAACAGACCTAGAAAACATGCACTACCAGATTACTATGCTTTCCTGCAAGAAACAGAATTTGATATTGATGATGACCCTACAACATACAAACGTGCAGTATCAAGTCCACAATCAGCCCTGTGGAAATCAGCTATGATTGAAGAACTGGAGTCTATGAAGAAGAACAAGGTTTGGTCATTAGTCCCTCTTACTTCTGATATCAAACCAATTGGATGTAAATGGGTCTATAAGACCAAAAGAGACTCACAGGGTCAAATTGAAAGACACAAAGCACGTTTGGTGGCCAAGGGATTCACACAGAGGGAGGGTTTTGATTACACAGAAACCTTCTCCCCAGTTTCTTCCAAGGATTGTATGAGAATCATAATGGCACTCACAGCCCATTATGACTTAGAATTACATCAGATGGATGTAAAAACAGCTTTTCTGAATGGGAACTTAGAAGAACAGATCTACATGGAGCAGCCTGTTGGATTTGTTGAAAGGGGGAAAGAAGGCTATGTATGTAAGCTCAACAAGTCAATCTATGGACTCAAGCAGGCTTCAAGACAATGGCATATTAGGTTTGATGAGGTGGTCACAGCTGCTGGTTTTAATGTTAACAGGTTAGATGAGTGTGTCTATTTGAAGTTCAAGGGTGTTCAATTCATATTCATGGTTCTGTATGTGGATGATATATTATTGGCTAGCTCAGACAAGCAGTTATTGAGTGATACCAAGAAGATGTTATCACATAATTTTGAAATGAAGGATTTAGGTGAAGCTCATTATGTTCTGGGAATTGAAATCACCAGAGACAGAACTAATAAGGTGCTAGGATTATCACAGACAGCATATATTGAGAAAGTTCTGAAGAGATTTCACATGTCCAAATGCAATGGAATTGAAGCACCTATCCTGAAAGGAGAAACATACTCTCACAAGCAATGTCCAGTCACTGATGCTGAAAAGGAAAAGATGAAGAAACTGCCTTATGCTTCTTTAGTTGGAAGTCTCATGTACGCACAAGTGTGCACCAGACCTGACATAGCTTTTATTGTGAGCTTACTAGGCCGCTTTCAATCAAATTCTGGAAGGCCTCATTGGAATGCAGCCAGGAAAGTGCTGAGATACTTACAAGGTACAAAGAATTTTATGCTAATATACAGACAAGTTAAAGAATTGGAAATAGTGGCTTACTCAGACTAGATCATGGAGGTGATGATAAGGATAGGAAGTCCACAGGAGGCTATGTATTCTTGCTAGCAGGAGGAGCTGTCTCTTGGAAATGTGCTAAGCAAGGAGCCATAGCAACCAATACAATGGAAGCTGAGTTTATGGCTTGTTTTGAGGCAACTAAACAAGCTGTATGGATGAAAAACTGTGTGACAGAGATGAAGGTCATCGATTCTATCCATAGTCCTATAGTGCTCTTTTGTGACAACAGAGCAGCTGTATTCTTCTCAAAGAACAACAAAAGAACTGCCTCTTCACGTCTAATGGACATTAAGTATTTTCTGGTTAGAGACAAAGTCAGGGATGGCATTATCAATGGCATTATCAATGTCATTCAGATCCACTCACAAAAGGTATAACTCTAGTGGCATTCAGAAGACATTTGAGGAGTCTTGGCCTTCATGACTCGTTCGATTCAGCAATTATGTGGGAGTGACATAAAGATCAGTTACTCCAAAGGTTAGACTCTGCTGTATTGTTTTGACAGATTATGGTTTCGCAGTTGTATTTTGAGTTTTCATAATGATATATATCTGTGCTCTTGAGAATACCAGTTTTAAGTATACAAACATGATTGCTTTAAGTTTGTACATACTGATATTATATTTACAGATAACAAGGATGCGAAGTCTCTTTTAGAACTTCACTCCTGGACTGAAATGTGGGAGTAAGGGCTTTGCGCCTTACTCATAATTGAATATTGCAAAGATTGGTCAACAACATTTGTATGGTTACCTCTTATGTATGTAGATGCAGAAAGAAACATCACATACCAGATTAGTGTTGTGGATTCTGCATTTCTGCATAATTGTTAAACCTGACGCGTTGTTCCAGAAGAGAATTCATAAGCACTTAAGAGAACTCAATGATCATCCTAAATGCTAGTCTTTTACTGATGTATAGTACCTTGGTTCCCTTTGATACTCATGTGGGAGAATGTAAGATTTGAGTATCAAATAGCCGATGACTTGCACTACAAGTAAAGGCTGTATTAGGGAGTTCTAATACGCTTAGGAATTGGTATACCTCTTCTATTAAGTCATAGACCCTTTAGTTAAGTATCTTTGCAATAGGAGTTCTTGTTATAGAAGCAATATCGGTTTGTAATCAATGCTTGATAGGTCGGCAGATTACAAACACTGCTATATATTGAAGTCCCTGTGCACACAGAGAACTAACCTATTCTCTTGTTAAGAATAAGCACATCCCTATCGGTGCTTAAGAGAACTTAAGCTTCTGCTGTGCATAGAAGACTCTCAACCTGTTCCTCATCCTTTAGTTCAGTTCTCCATGGCTTCCAGTAAGTCATTCTTACTGTCAATCACCATGTGCTAATATACTGCTTACAGCACTCTCTTATGATTGTCTTTTGTGATCCTAGAGCATAGCTTGACATATAGATGTAGTATAGTTCTTACACTGTAACCTATCGTAAGCACAGCGATCAGCAGTGTACAGCGATTTATATATAACGAAAGCTGTAAGAGTCAGCCGAACGCATCGTCCTTTTTGTCCTTCCTCAAACCTGGTGGCTTCTTATTTGCACAGTGCACGAACGTTTTTGCCCTTCAGAAAACTTGATATCCCTCATGTTTTCTTCTGCTGGGTTTGCCCGCCGCTTCTTTCTTCGAATATAGTGCACGCTTGCTTTTACCCTTCCTGTTCCTTTAGCCACCTTGCTCTGTACAGTCATCGGACACTTCTGCGCTCGCTTTCTCTTCTTTTCAGATTGCTCGCCGCTCTCTTCTTATCCAACCTGAATTCAGTCATGTGTTCTGTTCCAATTGCCCCCCTTATTGTGAGAGGCGCTGCAAATTGGCTGCGCTGCAAATTGGCTGCGCTGAGAATTGGTCTGGCTTTTTGAGCAGTGTTTGGCGGGTAGTTTGGGCACCGCTTTACCAGATAAGTTCTCTTTGCTTTCTCTGCATAGTTCTTTTTGTGTTTGCTCTTTCGCTGCGTTCGACTCTTCTGCATGCGTTTTTTGGGTAGGGTCTTTCAATTTTCGCGCTTTTGGTTCCTCCTTCTGTCTGCTTCAGTGACAATATATTGTATTCGTGTTTTGTAGGTCTTTCTTCTGCTTCTGCTTCCAGGGTTTCCTCACTCTCGATTCCTCTTTGTAACTGATATTTACCCGCGTCGCTTCTATCTGTGTATGTTTTTTGCTCTGAATTTGTGGCTTCTTCTATTTCACAGTTGGTTTAATTTGATTGCATATTGTATGGTGTACTAAATTTATCTGGTTGTTCTTATTAATGAGTTGTCTATGCCTGCAGTGCATGCTTTTTTAAACAGTTAGACATACGTGATACATTCTGTAGTTTCAGAACCAGTGGGTTATTAAAATTGGAACATACCTGTGTCATGAATTGTGTCACCAATAGCAATGTTCGCTTTTGTATCTGTAGTTTCAGAATCCTTGGTTTATCAAAGAAGGATAAGTAACGTACAAAACTGTGTTGGACAAGAGTTATCACAGAGGCGCTACTATTTTAGTAACAGCGAGTTAGGAGTAAATGTAATAGAGGATAGCTGAGAACAGTTTCCATAGCTAACTTATTAAAAACCTTTATCATTCAAGAAAGTTAACTGCTAAGTAATTGTTTGAAGTTACAAAAAGAAAACCGCCACTAATACATTACCATTCCTTTTTCACCTGGTGGTAACTGAAATATGGTGATCATGATATTGGTTGCTATTGTAAAAAGCTACATTTTGTGTTTCATTTAGGCTAATTTAAAAGTGCTTTTCTAACAGAGTTAGTTTAACTTTTCTTTTCTTTTTTTCCATTGTTTATCCATTACTGGAAGAAAAATAAAACCAGTCATGGGTTTGGAATACAATCATCTACTAAAATATAAAACCCACTTTTATAACACTTTTAATTTCATGCTGTTTACTTCCTTTTTTACAATTTTATGTATTTTTTTTTTCTCTTCTGACAATTATGTTCATTTATTGTGTTTTGCAAATCTTTTTGCTATTGCAACCACAGTTTTTGCATTCCTGTGATCATATTTCAAAATTCACTGGTTTGTATTCTTATTTACATATATCTGTTATCATATATAAGTACTACTGTTACTCACTATAAAACTAATTTACCCTGCCTCCTCCTTTCAACCTTCGTTTGAAGTTCTTGCTCTTTTGTTTTGTTGGAAACTAAATTAATTGAAGTTTACAGCCCTTTGCAGTACTTCAGATTTAATACAAATTTGTTAAACATATTAGTGGCTGTTGTATTTCTCTATATACCAGACTTTATTGATGGTTTTTCTGCTCTTCTATTGTTTATGGTTTGTAGATAAGGCAATATAAAATTAAATGCGGCCTTCTATATTTATTTGTCTTATATATTAAAATGCGTTCTCTGCATCTTTTTTATAGGTGTTTTGTACTTGTTGTCTACACACTACGCCAAAAAGGGTCTATTAGAGCATCCAAGTATAGTACATTTTTCAATCTGCTGTAGAGTGTGCATCTATAAACGCTATTAATAAAAAAAAAGACACGGGCGGGATTTTTGGTTTTTTAAAGAGCGCGGGCTGGCTAGGTTTTGGGGTGAAAATTTTCTAAGTACTCCTCTCCGCCAAAACTTTTCCCATTTCCGCCAAACTCTCCCAATGTCCGCTTCAGTTGAAATCACTCCCTCCCTCCCAATTTTCTTCGATCCTCCGTCGTCAACCTCCAGTCGTCCATCATCGACCTCCGATTCGCCGTCATTCACCTCCGATTTGCCATCATTCGCCTCTGATTCTCCTTCGCGTCCCCCCCTTCCCTCACAAACGCTCCCCCATCCTACAATTTGTCGCCCACTTCCACCAAAATCCCACAAACCCACTGCAGAATCTCAGCGTTTTCAAGTCTCAGAAGCTATTGGTGAGTTTTCAAAAACCTAACCTCAAAATTTGGGGCTTACTTTTCTGAAATTCAATTTGTGAGTTTTCGAAAACCTAATCTCTGTATTGTTGGGTTTCTGTGGAAATTGCTCCTTTTTTTAATCCATTATTCCTCGATCCTCCATCGTCACCTCCGATTCGTCGACCTCCACCAACAACACCGCCAAAAGAACAACGACAAAAACCTCCTCACGTCTCCATCTCTCTTCGATTATCGCGTCAAAATTCGCACGGTCGATGTCGGTCCGCCGCCCATGGCAGCGCCGAGGCCACGCTCAGGCCCCTCGACGCCCCTCAGGGCACTTCCGACACCTAGAAGTTGGAGTCCACCGGCAGCTAAGACGCCCTCGACTGGACCTTCAAGGTTTCTCTCTTCTTTCTCCAATTCTAGGGTTCTTTTATTCCCAAATTTTCGTTTTTTGTTGTTGCAATCTTCAAATTTTGAGTTTTGAGTTTTGCAGCCGGTTTCTCGGTCGAAGTCGCACGTGAAATTAGATTGCTTGCTTGAAGCCGAAGAGGTCCAAGTTGAGGTATGGAGACTTGCTTGGATTTCATTATTGAATCTGATTATGCAGCCGAGGAGGTACAATTCGATTCTGTACTCTTCGAACTATTCTGCAAATTAGTGATTAGTTTTGCTTTTGATATTTGATTTTCTTACGTTGTTGGATCCAGTAGGGTTTCCGAAACTAAGATTTAAGTCTTTGAGATGATGGTTCCATCATTTAGGATGATAAGAGTGAGTGCTTTTTCATTGTAGTTCTGGGAGTATGAATTATATTTGACTATGCATTTGATCTACTGGCGGGAAACTAGAGAACTTTTGATTTCATTTTACTATACTTTTAGATATACTAGTGATGTATTGTGTGAATATAGATCAGGAGTTCAATTTGATGAGATTCATGATACTTGACTGGGCTGGATCACAGAATTCTGGAATAAATTTGATGTATTGTAGTAGTAGGAATAAGTTGTGATATTGAAAGTCACAAGACTCCAGAATAAATTTGATCAGTGGAATGATGAACTCAAAACCGAGTAAATGCTAGGAAAAGAGACCTCCAAGAAAAGTTAGGCTTTCTATTCGTGAGAAGTGTTAGACTACTGGCCTTACTTTCTTCAATAGAAGCTCCAGAATATTGTTTGACGGTTTCAAGTTTCTTTCATATAAATGTCATTTGTTCAAGCTAAGGGGTAATATTCATGTTTTCTCTCTTGATACAGACACATTCTCCAAACCTGTATCTGGTTCCGATGAACCCCAGCAGGGTGGTTGGCAATGCTGCAAGTTGCGTGTTTGTTTATGTATTTTACTCAACGTATGCATAGTGTAAAAGTGTTGCTATTTTCATCAGGTCTTGCCCACGTTTGCTGCTCTATACTCACTTGGATCTCTGCCAGGTGGAATAGCTCTACCAGGGTTGCAGTAATTATCGATGATAAGTTCCTCTTTACATATTCAAAATGTATATACTCTCTTAGGCTTAGTTCATGCTTGTTTTTAGGCTGCTTTGGTGGTTCATAAAATTGTACTTTTTGTTATATTGTTACTCTTAACTTAATGATGAGTTGACTGCATTTCTGGTTTGTATTGCCACCAGATACGATCCACGCCTTTTGCTGCATGGACAACAGTACATGTAGAGTTATATAAGCCACTTCCTTCAGGTGCTTCCGTAAGGCCCATTGCATATACTTCATAGTTTGCCTGACTTGAAAGTTGAAGTGAGAGGTTCAACAAAGGTCATACTTTTTTTTCTTTCTTTCTTGTCCATACTTTGTTATACTTTGTCTTTGTGTGGTTTGTTTCCCCTCGAATTCCCCCCTTTTCTAGCCAAATGAGGGTATGTGATCAAACATCATGTTACTTTGTTTTATAAGATTGTATTATATATTATGTTACTATTGACTTGCAAGTTTATAGGCCACTTATGGAAATGATATACTTATTGCAGGTGAAATTGGGATTCAGAAATGGCGAAGTTGGCGACATTTTCTTCGTTCCTGGGTATGATATCCGTGGATTTGTTGTTGCTCAGGTATAATACTTTGACAATAGACAATTTTAGTGGCAGAAGGCTTAAGGAGAACGATTAGACAATTTTAGTGTTTTTTCTTAGTTTGTTGGTAACAAGGCTTGTAATATGAAACCTTCGAGTCTTGTGTTGGATATTGTATCTTGTACAATATTGTATTTTGAAGTTGTGTTAAATGCAATGAATTTTCTTGAACATTGTTGATTGCTTAGTTGGGAATGTTGATTGTTTTGTTGGAAGAGTTCAAATGCCTTAGGAATGCTGTAGAAACGAAAACGATATCTAGTATAATTGTACCATTATAGCATCCTGGAATATTGAAATCGCAGCGTCAGCGCAAAGCTATAAAAAGGATGTAATAGCGCGTAAAACACGCTATAAATGTGGTTATTTATAGCATCACAAAAACGCTATAATAGACCCCCACTTTTCTTAGCGTCGGCAAACACAGCGCTTCTGAAAACGCTATGAAACTTTACCATAGCGTGTTTCGGATGCTATAATAGGCCATTTTTGGCGTAGTGACAGTTGTTACTCAAATCTTTGTGTTGGTTTCACTAAAGCAGGTTAGCTTTCTGTTCTCTTTTCCCTCTATATAGTTGTGCTGCTTTTTGTTCCTGTCAAGTGTTCACCGCTTCTTAGTGAATTGCTTAGCTTGAAAATGGGTTTGAGAATTTGTTTGACTAATGGAACCAGACCAAGCGAGGTAGTGACGTACTCCATGGAGGTACAAATGTGCATTAATCTGTGTTGTGGGGATTGGCACCCTCATGCTACATTAATTTTAGAGATTAAAGGCTTGTGTGGCTCTTTAGGAGTGAAGATGATCTTACAGCAGCTGAGAACTACAAATAGAGTGGCACATTTATTAGCAAGAAGAGCAGCAGAGACGGGAGGATTAGATGTTTGGGTGTGCAATGGCCCGCCATGGCTTGCAGCAGTTCTCACTGAGGAGATGCAAGTGTAGTATTTATGAGTATTGAGCATAATTCGGGCCTAATTCCCTTTGATGGTTAGGCCGTAAGGAGATCGACTAGGTTCCCGTTTCTTTTCTTGATGGCTTTGCTGTAGGGAAAAGAGCGGGTTTCGAATTATGCAATGTACTCATTCTACTACTGTTTTCTGAATGCTTATTTGTTTTGATTTAGGAGTACTGGACACTCTTTTCCCTTGCACAATGTAAGGGTTTTTAACGAGGCCCTAGGACGTTTTGTTTTTTAGATGGTTTCTATGTACTCCTTAGTTTGGCACAACGCCAAACCAACTTTAAATAAAGCGCATTCCTTTGGATCAAAAAAAGAGTGCTGCTTTTTGTTCCTTTTCTCTATACATAGTTGTGTTGTTTGTGATATAAAACAATAGCTGTAAATACACCTCGCTTCTATTATGTATATGCATCTTTTTTTTTTTGCCGTTCCATATTAAGCTGTTTTTTCCACTTCTAACAGTAATGCTACAATGCCAAAAAACAGTAGGATTAGTAGCCGGTATTTACCGCTGCAGACAGTCATCTGGTTGTTCTGCTCACCCGCAGCCCTCTTCCCCAGTAACTCTCAATCCATAAGCAACGACATATACACAGCCGAAAACATAGCCAACGTAGCTACGAAAATTCTCAGAAAATACATCATCTACTCATACTCAGAATAGAAAACAAAGATTTTCAAAAAATACATCATGTACTCCTGAAAACACATTTCATACAGCCACAAATGAACTTTCTTCTACCACTTCTACGACCATCAATAGGGGGCAAGCTTTCTATCAACAACACAAACAAATTAGGTGTTCTTTTCTCAAAAATTTTACCTACAATTCCCATGTTCATCTTCTATGACTCATTTTAATCGCTCCTGTTCTTTGCCTTCCTGTACCATCTTTGTTCTTTTCATAGGATGTGTTGACAACTATATGGATTTAGGAGACAAGGACTACAGCTGCATTATTGTTGTGCCTTCTTTTGGTTAGAAAAGCACTTTTAAATTAGCCTTAATGAAACACAAAACGTAGCTCTGTACAATTGCAAACCAATATCATGATCCCCATATTTCAATGAAACACAAAACGTAGCTCTGTACAATTGCAAACCAATATCATGATCCCCATATTTCAGTTAATACCAGGTAACTATTCTTTACTTGCAAGACCAACGGCCCGATGGGGCGGATTGGAACCAGCGAATCCATTGATTCGATGATGCTTTTTTCGAGCTCGAAAAACGAATTCCCCAAAACCCAGTTGGCCTTTTCTGAGCACGAAACCGAATTGGTGATTAATTTTTTGAAATGGGGAGGGGTCGACGGAAGGACGGTGCTGGGGAGGAAATGTTACTGCACAGAATACATGCATGTAATTTTCAAACCCAAAAGGATGCAGGCATGAGAATAAGATTTTGTTGTGTTGTAGTAGATAAGGGTATCAATGAAATGAAATGCTTGTTTTGGACTCCACAAATTAACCCAATTGACCTAGTGGATAAATTAGGAGGACGAATTTGAAGTAATGGTAGTATTCAGTTGAAATTTTCACCAACACTTTCGGATTGACATATACACAAACAAGGTAAAATTCGAAACTATGAAAGGTGAACCCACTGTTACTGTGGCTTCTGTTCCAAGTCCAATTCCCATTCTGCCCTTATTTTGGCTTGATTTCTTCTTCGTGTACAGTGTTTGTACAGCTTTCGGACGCTTTTCTCTCCAAAATATTGGGAAGTTACGCTTTCCTCAGCCCGACCCTTGGTGTTTCTTATTCTTCCACAGTCCGTGGACGCTGATGCCCTCCGATTTTTTGTGCGCTTGATTTTCTTCCTTGGCCGTTGACATTTCTTCGCGCGGACCAGTGGCTTCAGAGAGTGGTTGGGGCTTTGTGAGAGATCTGGTTCGGAAAAAATGGAGTGGCCATGCCCTATCTTTTCATCTACTGCGACTGTAGCCCGGAGCCATATCTTCTCCTGTAGTGAATTGGATAGGCTGTGTGAGAAGAGTTTCAAATTGGGGGAGACAAGCCGCACTATTTCATGTTGTGCTGCCACTGTTTGCGCCTTACCTCTTCACCTGCTCCTCCGGCATCGGAAACATATTTTTGATTTGTATCAGATAAGTTCCTGTCTTTCTTCTCACTTTTTCGTATTTGCTCTCTGCTCTTTTTAGCTCTCTTTTCTCTCTTTCTTTCGTATCTGTTTTGCTATTTGCTCTCTGAATTTTATTTTCTTCTTCTGACTTCTCGCTTCTTCTCCCAAATTCGCCAGGAACAATTTCAAGTGTTCGTGCCATCACCATCTTCTCTGTCTTTCAGTTTGAATCGGTATGATACTTTCTTTGCTATTTTTGTGCTTATTTTGCAAGTTTTTATTGTGATTTGTTCAGCACAATAAAATGCTTAATCGACTGCTAATGCTTCTATTTTGGTTGAAAATCAGAGCTTTTCTGCTTTTGTGATTGATGCAGTGCTGTTCATTTTCGGAAAGCGAGCTAAGCAAGTGAGTTCTGTGTAATTGTTTCAGTTTTTCTTGATTTTGGAAAGCACCAAGATCTTATATTTTCTTTGTTTCTTTGCAGTTGTGGCTTAACAAAGTTTCGGAGCTTATTTCGGATTGGCGGTGCTACTTATGTACACACAGTTTGGTACGGCATGGTTTTTGGTATTATTTGAATACACGCTATTACTTCGTTATTCAATCTTCAGTCAGACTTAGATAACACTGAGTAGAGTACCAACCCTGTTGATTATTGCTGTCTTACAGACGCCCGCAGCTTTCATTTATTCATCAATTTTTGTATGCATTGATCCATTGTTTATATATATAGCTATATATGTGAATGTTTGTGTGAATTTGACAGTTTGGTGACGTTGTTAGTCCTGTCGGGTTCTACAGTAATGGTGGACTTTGGTGGTTCTGGTGGCGATTCTCGCCCCGACCCTTCCATTGCCAAAGAAGACTTGAATTCATACATGCTGCATTTTTGGTACTATTGCTTTTGTTTGTTTTGAAATTTGTAATTTGGTGCATGTGTTGAGATTTAATGCAGTTTGAAATAGAATAGAATGTGTAGACCAAATTTGGATTTTAAGTTGTTTTCTAGGTGTGCCTCTGCTGTGCCTTTGTTTCTACAGCTTTTGATGGTGTTTATAGCTTTGCTCTTTTCTTGGTTCGTTTCTACCTTTCTATATGTTTTATGTTGTGTTATATGAATTGATTGTTGTCAGTAGTGCGTTTTCCGTATCTGTGGTTCATGCAATGACTACTTCATGACAATTGGATCATGCCTATTTCCATGTTTGTGATAATCTGTTTTTTGGCTGTTTTCCTATTTGTGTTTTCTGTTCTTTTCAGCATCTGGTCGGCTGTTTGTATTTGGTCGGTTTGTTTTGTATCATGCGTCTTTTTTGCCTTGTGTTACAGATGTTTTGTACCCTTTTTTGCATTTGCTGCTTCAATCGTTGTGCTCTTTTTGCTAAATCAGGTAACCTTTATGCTCTTTTTCCTCTATATATAGTTTTCTTTCCTCGGTTCTTATTTTGAAGCTGCTTCAATATATGCTAAATCATGTTCTTATTTTGAAACTGCTTTCATATATGCTAACAAGAGTTGTCAATCTTATTTATGCCAGTATTCTGCCAAATGGTTCTCACACCAGTCCATGCATTACTGCCTTCCCAAACTGATCTCACAATTAAGGTCCGGATTTGTCGGATGTGGAGGCCTGGACTATACATTCCTCAATTACATTTTAATGGCCTTGAGTGTATCTTGGTGGATGCCTTGGTATATACTGTATTTCTTTTCGCAATCTACATTTTACTTGATTTGAAATAGCTTAAAGTTTAGCCATCTTTTCACAATGTGCTTCTTCTTCTTCTTAACACCTATTGTTAAAACTAGCCACCTAGATTCCTTCTGACACTGTACATTTTACCACGTTTTCAGCAGCTTTACATTAGACTTCTTTTTCACACACGAGCAGTTCATTTTGGACACCCATGTTTCACTGCAGATTAGTTATCCATCCATTACCTGTCAGCATCTGCATTTGCTTTTTTTACTGCTACCTTCCTGCTTACTTTTTACTAGCACCATCACAATCTCATATTGTTGAGCTGCCTTCTGCAGTTTACTGTTTCGTTTAGCTATCTATTGTATCCAGTTTGCTGCAACCTGCAAATGCACTCTAACGGCTTTCAATGCATTTTATATCAGTTGTCGCATATTGTACTTCTTTCTACAATGTGATGTTCAGCAGGTGTTGAGGAGTTCCAAATGTCGCTGCGTTTCACTCTTATCTTACCGCTTTCTTCTGCTTTTCATCATTACAATTTTATAGAATTGTTTTATACCTGATGTAAATTAAGTAGCTACCAACAATTACTTTCTTTTGGCTGTACATTTGAATCCCTCGGTTAGCTGGTAAGCCGTTGGCTGTGTATTTCAACCTGATCAAAAGATGCAAAGCCAATATTGTGTTGTGTATTCTCAATTATTTTTGCGATCGATGTATACATGATTGCTAAACAATTAAGAATATACAACACACGATTGAGTACATGCCAAACCTCCACTTGCTTCTTTTAACCAGGTCGATATGCACGGCCAATGGCTTGCAGGCTAACTGAGAGATTTCAATGAACATCCACAACAAATTCAGTGGTGGTGACAAGTTGGCTGTGGTTAGATATATTCACTCATTCTTTGTTTGATAAGTGTTTCCCGCCTGGATATATTGACTCAATTCTGTATTGTGTATGCTTATTTTGTATCTACTAATTTTGTTTGTGGTAATTCTTATTTCAGTGTTTTGCACTAGTAGTTTTTACTTGGTCTTTTAATCATATATCCAATGCTTCATTAATTAGGCTACATAAAGTTAGCTTTCATTGGATACTATCTGTGCAGCTGTAATACGTTGGTATTCGTTCTGCTTTTTAACTTGATGTATACCAATCCTGTCATGTTTTATCAATAATAAATTTTTTCTGCTTTTCCTGCTTTAAATGTATTTAAAAGCTGTTATCACTCAGTTACTATTGGACCTGCATTATTTTTAGCCATAAGATAAAGATTCGTAGAATTTTGGCTTCCGTTATTTGATGATTTTTTCAGTTATTACTGAGCTTCTGATGTGTTCGTTGTATAAGTTTGGCTGTCGATAGTTTACAATTGCTAATGCGTTTGTTGAAGCATTTGAACATTTAGTGATTGACTTCTTTCTTTTGATGTGATTTTTTGAGGGTTTAATTGAAGCTAAAGAACGATGTCTCAGTCACTGATAAAGGTCCCCAAAGGGCGGATTCAGTGTTGATCTGTGTTGTAGAAATGCAATGCTTACAAAGAGTGGGGTTCAGCAACCGTCTTATAGGAAGCTGACTTGCTCCTCAAAGACACCAGCAATACATGCAGTAGAAAGAGTGCTTTTTTACTTCTTCTGCTTAATAGCATGAAAATTCCAAAGGTTAGAATTTATAGAACTCTTAACTGATGAACATCAATATTTACACATTAGTAAATCATTCACTTATATTTCTCTTTTTGACTATTTTGCATCCAAGTGATGCTGCAAGTGAAAAACAAAGTGAGGCAAATGTGGCTTCAGAAGGTGCAGAAGAGAATGCATCAGCTGCTGATGAGCATGATGCATTGATCATCTCTTTTAAGAAAAAAGCAATCCCAGAAATGGATGAAAGCAACTTTTCTGCCAGCAAAACAGAGTATGCATTATTCTATCCATGCCTGGTATATTTAACATACACAACAAATTTGGTGATCATGGTTTTAAATTGTTATATAAATTTGGTAATCCATCTACGCTTGAGACAAGTTATATTGAATGGATCAAACAAGTTATACCATACTGAATCTTGAAGCTATTTCATGTACAAACTGTTTAACCACTTCTTTTTGCCTAATCTTTTGTGCTGGATTAGAAGGAACCTATGCAATGAAATCTGTTAAATTTAAAATATAGATTGCAATTTAAGTTTGGAGCTTTAGAAAGTTTCACGTTGATTGTTTGATCTGATCATATAGATGCTTAAATTTGTTCATTCTTGATTCCATTCCATCAAATTAGTACAATAGAACACACGATATGTATAATGAAGCGTCAAAGTACATAATACTGTTCTAAATGCAACTTATGTTTCCTTCGCTCTATGTTGGCGTCAAGTTGTAATTTACTGTTCTAAATGCAACTTATGTTTCCTTCAGAACTCTATGTTGAAGCGTCAAAGTTGATAATTTTGTACAAAATATGATGAATATATACCACTCAGATGTGCTAATACACTTCATAGCAAAGCAAACAAAGCTAGGTTGATTGTGATTGTCTGATGGCTTTCTTGCAGGAGCATTGTATTTGTTAAAGCCAATATTTGGATTGATGGATCAAACTGAATCGAAAATCACAGTCACACATGAATACACGATATGTATGCCCAAGTTGCGGTACATGCAGAGATCGCAGTTTTGGTTCACAAGTTGTCACTAGATAGAGTTAAAAATTGAGATAGGACTTAAGAAGTAGTTGCACAAGGGTATTAAAATGGTTGATTTTCTCTTTATTATTGTGGTGGAGTCTTTCCTTTTATTGTGCTGGGAATGTCTTTGCATTTCAATGATTTTTATGTGCATCTGGGGATTTGTAGGACCCTGAGCTTCAGAAATTACCGGGACCGAAAAGGAGATATGCCATTTCTACCACCGGGAGTTCTATGGATGCAAGTATGAATCTTTTTACTGTGCACCACTTTCATAGTCATCATAACATACCATGGATGTGTGAGTGTTTCGAAATCAATTTGTTTATGCGATTGCTTAGTTGTATGTAGAATAATGGATAAGCATTTAAAGACCCTTTCTTTGAAGCATGTCGATACCAAATTCATCAGGTTGGATGCAGAGGTCAGTATAACTTCAATCTGTTTATGGTCTCCAAAAAAAAAGCCAAAAAAAAATCAGAGTAGAGACGGTGGAATTGACTTGGTTGGTCTGCTGATTTTGAGGTTGGAATTCAAAGACTATGATAGCTTTTGGGTTTCATAGAGTAAGATTGTAGCTTGAGTTTCGAATATCGAATTTGAATGGTTATGTCTTCTTTCCTATTTCCGGGTTCGAAATTAGTGTGAAAGTTTCGAAAATGTTACTTCTTTATTGGTTATATGCTACTTTTCATTTTCAATTTTTCTTCTATAATTGCACTTTTGATCATTTGTAGACATTACCATATTTGGTATGCCAGGTCAAAATTCACTCTTTGTTGCCTGCCCTAATGACAGTAGAACGTTCTTTCCTAATCCATGTGTGCTTTCTAGGGCCTTTGATGCATGTTCTTATGGAAAATTAGATGCTGTTATACTGTTTTTTCATTTTGCTTTCTCCATTCTCTGATAGGAATTTGACTAAGTTCTGAATAGCTTTCATATAAAGATGGGTATTGAAAATATAGAATTGGCCCAAGATTTAGCATATAAGTTCGTAAGTAGATAAATATGATCCAACTCCGATGATGATGCTTCATTATGTGCAAACTGTTAAGGGGTTGTGGAACTACTTAATAGTATAATTTGTTTGTGTTGTAGTGAATCTAGGTTGGTTGACCCCAGATATTGGCAGGGGACTTCTTTCCCCCCCCCCGCGCTTGCGCTTCATTGATCCTGAATTTCATTTTCTTCAGTTTTGATTCATAATTCCTGCAACTGAACTGAAGATTAGGATTTACAGCTTTGAATGATTATTTCATCTTTCATATTTCTGGGTTCGAAATTAGTGTGAAAGTTTTGAAAAATTTACTTATTTATTGGTTATATGCTTTCATTTTCAATTTTTATGTTTTTTTAATTGCACTGTTTTGATCATTTGTAGGTGTTAGCATATTTGGTATGCCAGGCCATATTTAATCCACAAAATGCACTCTTTGTTGCCTGCCCTGATGAAGAAGGTTCTTTCCTAATCCAGGTGTGCTTTCTATGGGCCTTCGATGCACGTTCTTATGGAAAATTAGATGCTGTTAGAGCATCTCCAATGGAGATGTCAATTGCAAAACATCAATTTGCATTTTAAAGCTGAGTTGGCAATTTGACTTAAATGTCTCAATTCTCCTCCAACCGATATGTCATTTTCAGCATTTATTGTATTATTTAAACCACCAATTTCAGCATTCATTATCATATTGGGAGTCAAAAAGCACCAATCAATATAGAGATTGATGTGGGCCCACTTATTAAAAACAAAAAATGGCATACCTCCTCTTGACGCCAATTATGCCGTCCACCACTCCATGTAGGACAGTGCTGCCAATCCACATCAGATTTTGGCATTTCGAATGGAGGTCTTTTGTTGCCTTTTATTACAGTTGTACCTCCACTTGGCAATTTGACATCTCCATTGGAGATGCTCTTATACAATTTTTCATTTTTGATTTCTCCATTCTCTGACAGGAATTTGACAAAGTCCTGAATAGCTTTCATACATAGATGGGTATTGAAAATACAGAATTGACCTATAAATATGCTCCAACACCAATGATTATGATGCTGCATTCTGTAAATGGCTTTTTGTGTTAAAGCACACCTGGATGATTTGTAACTAAGGACATTTGAAGTGTTGAATTTGGCTCAATGATATCACCTAGCAGCTTAGGTTATACTCGAAAGGAAATTGTTTTCAATATATCTTAAGCCATAAGACATCCAGTACCACAAAGCAACCTGTATAGAATTTGATTTGTCCGCTAGGTCGTCGAAAAAGGCAGCAAGAACTGGAGCTTAAAAGTAAGCCTCTTTTTCTCTATATACAACAATATCCATTGAGATCTTTGGTCTATGTATAATTCATTCTATGTTTAATAACTTGCAATTTACAAGGTTCAATTTTTTATTTTGTGGTGATTAATTACGAGAGAAGAAAAAGGAGAAGCATGCAAAGAAGTTTCAATCTAAGAAGAACAAGATGAATGTAAGTCTTTGAAATAGATAATTTTTATTAATTACTCATGTATTAAGACTAATTACTGACTTTAAGCTTTGCATCTATAGTCAAAAAAATTCTTTTATCTCTGTTTGCTTTATTTCTATATGCTGAATGTTAAGCTGGGCAATTGAACATAAGAAACCAATTAGAAAGAAAGTTAACTGATTTGGTGGGGTTTTAACTAGATTTTGTACAACATGTTGATGGCAAGGACAAGAATGTGGCTTTTGGATCTCTGTTGGATATTTCTTCAGTCTTCCATCAATTTAGAGTTATCTCTTCCTTTTTATCTTCTGTTTGCTTAATAGTGTCCTTTTTGGATATTTTGTAGGTGCTATTTTGTTGGGATAGCTGATATCTTCAAATGTGCTGCTTTTCAGTTTTGATAAACAGAGATGAGTTCATTGCTTTGATAATTGTTCTTACTCTGATATCTTTTAAATTTGATTACACATTTTATACTCATGGCGTCAACCCTGCGGCATCACTGCCGCGGGCATTTTTACTAGTGTAAGTGAAAAGAGCAGAACACTTGCTGTTGATATGTGGACCACAAAATTAACAGAAAGTTAGGAAAATCAACCAATCTCTAATCAATCAGAAAACTCTAAACTGATCATAAACAGAAATGCAAGTGTAAAAACGAAAAAAGAGACGATGAGAAAAAAGGGGCAAAAAAGAAGAAGCAAATAACTGTGTTAAACAGAGATAGATAAGAGGTGATAGTTGCATATATGAAAGATAAACTTCATTCAAGGGCAACATTTCCAAGTTCCAACTAGGCTGTATATATTGTGGTCATCGAACCAGCTCATGTGTTTGATGCAGCTTGGACTTATATCGCTAACTTCTCATCGAAGTTTCATGAAAAATTACGGAGTTTTGCTTTGAAAACTCGAGTATCTAGCCTGCATTGTATATCGCATTGAAGTTTCACCCATCAGCTTGATTACAAACATATATGTCTATCTTGTATGTCTCAATCTTTAACCATCCAGGTACTACCAAGAACTCTATATATATCATAGTGGGTAGCTCTTACTTGCTTAGAGCAAAATTTTAAAATTGTGGATTTTGATTGTTACTCATAGAGTTTTCTACAATTCCTTTCATACAATAGTTCGTTGGATCGGTAGAATGAGCATGATTTAGCTAGGAAGCCTATCACATGTTCTTAATTTTGAAAGAGTACTATAAAACAAGTGAACATATTTGTGCATATGTGAATTATGCAAAGCAATCTTGGCAGGAGAAAAACCAATTTGTTTCTAATTTGGTGTATGTTTATGACAATGGAGATAGCTCTGTGGTAGACTTTGGGCTCTGACCAGACTATGAGTTGTACTTTGCACTTGTGATGTGTATTTGAAGTATACTTCTCTTGCTAACTAGGTAAGCATAAGTCTAGTTTGTCTTATCTGTTTTCCTTGGTTTCAAACTTCCTTTGTGGGGCTTTAGTCTAGTAGGTTCTACTGCTATTCTGATGCGAATGCATAAAAATATTGTGTCAGTATGATTCCACTGTAAGTATGAGTATAGGTGCCCTTTTTTTTCATGGCACTAGGAAGGAAGAATATTAAGAATCTTTTCACATTCTCTCCAAAGAGTATTGCACGTCAGGTTTATTTCTTGATCATTGGTTATTTTCTCTAATTTGATGGTGGTTTTGTGGATATCTGTTCATGCATTGGAAATGGAAATCTGTTATTATATAGTTTGATTCTTTTAATTACATTTCAAATTTTTGAGCATCTTTTAGCTAGCATATAGTGGTTCAGAGAATAAGCTTATAGTCCAAGGGTGGTAAGTGTGGAAATGTATTCTGATTTTATGGATTCTCCAGAATCTCGTAATGCCACTACAAATGAAATCTAATGGTGATTTCTTTAGAATTCAGCAAGCTTCCTTCAACAATGCAACAGATGTACCAGGTCATATGAATAGCTAGAAGGTAAATTCTCTTTTTGATGTCTGTAATGAGAAGCAAATATGTGCACACTGGTTGCTGAATTTCAAGTAGGACAGCATTGCTTTTGAAATTTTTGAGTCCTCAGAGAATGTTTGCTGATTTACATGGCTGATTTTTCCTGCCTTTCTTATATCCATCTTAACTTTTCCAGGTTCATAAGCCATGTTTGCTGGACACTTTTGACATTGTCAAGATACATTATGTAAAAAACTCCCAATATTATTCTACTTGATCCTATGTATCGAATTATTTTGTCATTACCTTATAGAATGGATTCTATTATATGGTAGATTGATAATGCATAGATTTGGCTCAGTTTGTGAGTGTTAGCCTTGGTCTTTATCTAATATTTTCGTCTTTGGCGGTATAGGGCCTATGGTACTTGGATGAAGGAAGATATGTTGAGACGCTTGCCACGGGAAAATGCAAAGAAACAAAGATGTATTTTGACTATGGAGTCTTGTGTAATTATCATGCTACAATGAATTTTTCTATTTGATGTTTGGTTTATGATGGAGACGACAATGAAATTGATATTTGGTTTATGTGTTGAACAAATTATGGTATGGATGAATTCACGAGTTATTTTGTGAAACTAATGTGGTGGGTTTTGTTGTAGATTTCAGAAGTTTTTATAGATCTATTTTGGTAGCAATCTCTAAAAACAAACAAAACTCTGGGCATTCAAATGAAAATTGTTAGAAACGCTTTCAAATATAACAACTTAACAAGTGTAAAACTGAGTCGGGTAGACTCAATTGCCCTTAGAGTTGATATACAAAACATGTGCATCCTCGTCAGCACTAAATTGAAACGCGTTGCTACTTGGCTTCTTCTTTTCTCATAGACTAGAAAATAGAAAAAAGGCCTCCTCCTGGCCTGGGGAGACCAATGCTTGCATTTGCAACATCTGATATGCAAAACATTAAAATGAAAAAACACAATTCATAAAAGCTGTATTGAGCATTGAGCATTACTTTTGGCTCCCGTTAATTTCCATCACATCAGATGATCAGATTCATATATTGAACAGTTTCCTAACACCCAGCTTGAAACTGATGTCAAGGCATTGTATGGCTTAAAAAGATAAGGAGCTTATCTAAATCACCAGACTAAAGGTGTATGTGGATGATCGAGTTTCAAGCACCAAAGTATAGGCCAATTAAGGTAGTTACAAAAATTTCCATTTGCACAAAGGGAAGTGTTTAAAAATGCAGTACATGGTCAAAACAACATTGACTGGTACGGACAGTAGAGGTGCTTTGCAAAATACATTCGACAATCGTCAAAAAAGCACGCAAAGCAAAAGCCAGTCTTATAGAGAACAATCTATCTGCTAAAACAATTTGGAAATTCCTTAATAAGAAGACAAATTGGGTGTGGAAATTAAGTGAGGCCACAGAACTAAATACAATTATACTACTAAGCTGAGATATGGCATGAGGAGAAGAGAACCCACCATATTCTTCTTATGCAGATAGATAGCATAGATATGTGCTTAAACAATCCATCCAAATCTTGACAGTAAGAAGAGCATATCTTGGTCCACAGAATCACTCAACTGAATCAGTCTTATCATTCCCCAGGATATACCATTTTTCCCCATAGCATGAGCACCTACCGCTTGGGGCTTGTGACATAGCATCCTCAAGTGCAGTCTTCCAGTGGTGTAGATCCTCCAAAGTTTCAGCCCGCAAAAGCAGGAGTATGAGAAATACGCCAAGAATGCATATGTGGATGATATATGCATGATATACTTACAAAACTCTCGCTCATCAGTCTCAAAGAAATTGAACTAAGAAACTGAAGGAAACAAGCCAGGAATATTGAGAACAGTCAATTTATTATATAGCAAAGATTTACAACTACAGCAGAACCCTTTAAAAAGAGAACTTAGATCATAGCCTTAGATGCTATTGATGTGAAAATCAAACAAAGCTGCAGCAGAATTCTAAAAAAGCTGCTGCATATGTGAAATGTAAAAAGCATGAGAGTAAAAGTGTGTTCAGCAGACAAAGAACACCAGACACTCTTTAACCCCCCCCCACACCCACATGTTTGCTTCAACAGAGGAATCAAGCAGTTGTAGATTGATACAACAGAAGCCACTTACTCTTCTTCCTTTTTCTTGCTTTTTTCTCCTCTTTCCTTTTGTCGAGTGTGAAACGATGAGCTTGCGGTTTGTCATCTTCTCGTCAGTGTTTAAAAAAGCGTTCTAAAAGAGCGCTTTTAGTGAGCGAAATAGCGTAGGGGTATAAAAATTCTACAAAGGGGTTACATAATGCGCAATACCAAAAAAGCGTACGCTATTTTACGCTTTTTTCCGCTTTTTTACGCTTTCTACGCTATTTCAAATTCCCGCTATTAGTGCGCTATTTTGGTGTTTTTTTTTCAGAACAAAAAAACCAAAACGATGCCGTTTTGGTGCTTTTTTTTATTTTTTTTTTATTTTGACTTAAACCTATTTTCTTTCTACGAGTGCCAGCCGCAAACATCCCATTTTTCACTACATCTTCACCAACTCACCGCCCAGTGCCCACCAACTCACCTTGTGTTGTCGTCGTCGCCGACTCCGGCATCGAACATTCTCGGTAAATCTATTTATCAATCTCAGATTAATTTGATTAGTTAATTGAATTGATTTAGCTGAGTAGTTGATTGAATTGATTTAGGTGATTAGTTAATTGAGTGATGTGTAATTGTGAAGAATTGGATTTATTTAGTTCGGCTATTTATAAGATTGGTTGGTTGGTGTGTGATTTGTTTATCAAGTAGGCAAAAAGGGGGGGGGGAAGAGGGGAGAAAAGAAAAAAACAAAAGAAAAAAAAATAAAAAAGAAAAAAAAAAAAAGAAAATAAAGAAGAAAAAAAACACAAAAAAAAAACAACACCCCCCCCCCCCCCCCCCCCCCCCCCCCCCCCCCCCCCCCCCCCCACCACCACCAAAAAAACAAAAAAAAAGCCCCGAGGAACAAAAACAAAAAAAAAAAAAAAAAAAAAAAAAAAAAAAAATAGGCTTAATTGTTAAAATGCCCCTCCAAACTCACTTTCGGTAAAAATTCGCCCCCCCAAACTCCAAAATGCCATAATTCGCCCCCCCTAACTCCATTCCGTTAAACCGTTGCCCCCTCTGGTGTTTTTCCATCTAATTTGGCTGATGTGGCAGCCACATCCTCAAAAACTGGGGCCCACTTTTGTCCAAATAAGCAAAAACAAAAAACTTAAAAAAATTAATTTTAAAACAAAAACAAAACTGGGGCCGCTTGCTCGCTCCGTCGCTACAGCCGCGACTCCGTCAAGCACAAGGACAAGTTCAACAGCTACGCCTCCGACGGCAACGTCGTCGAACAGAGCTTCAACAGCTACGCCGCCGGAGTGTAATCACTGCAACAACACACATTCATATACCCCAGAATTGCTCCAACCAGACTCTTGGCCTCCTTCATCACTTTCTTCTCTCTTTTCGGCCCGAATTCGATCTAAAACAAATCGGCAACCACATTGTACACCTTGTGCGCCATCGGGGAGAGCAAAGCAATGCTCTTGGAAGAACTGCACGAAGCTGAGCACGCCGAAATCAGCTGAAACAAGTCCTTTGCGGCTGAAATTCGATCCAAAGCTTCCACCTTTGGGTGATTTCGACTACAAAACTTCAATGCGGCGTAGACCCAGATGGATTCGAGTGGCGGGTCGACCCTGGATTGCATCAATTTGTAGAATTGTTGAACGAAGTGAGAAAAATTGGGGCTTTCTTTGTGAATTTCAGCTAAAAGGTTGTGAATTGATTGGTGTGAATTTGATGGTGCGAATGATGGTGTGAATTTGATTACGCCTCCGTCTTCGTCGTGAAGAGGAACCAGAAACCGATCCGGATGTTGGGCGACATCACAGATCGACGATCGGCGCAAGGCCACGTGTCTCCGGATCCTCCTCGTCGTCCTCGATTAGCATCGCGATGAGCTGAATCTGGCTCGTGGTGAGCGACTCGAGGCGACGCCGCCTCGCGGCAGTTGGCAGGCGAGAGGAACCCGAAACCAATCCGGATTCTAGGCGACGTCACAGATTCGGTGGGTATGCGAGAGGCGGAGTGCAGGTGAGAGGTGGTGGGCGGAGGATTTCGTCAATCATGAGGTGGGGACGGAGGAGAGGTCGCCGCCGTCGTCGTCGTTTTGGTAGAAGCCGGAGACCTTTCCGATCTCGCCGGCCATGTACTCTGCTTTTGTTTTTTTTTTTTTAATTTTTGAAATAATACATTTTTGCTTATTTGGACAAGGGTGGGCCTCAGTTTTTGAGGATGTGGCTGCCACCTCAGCCAAATTGGATGGAAAAACGCAGAGGGGGCAACGGTTTAACGGAATGGAGTTAGGGGGGGCGAATTATGGCATTTCGGAGTTTGGGGGGGCGAATTTTTACCGAAAGTGAGTTTGGAGGGGCATTTGAACAATTAAGCCTTAAAGTTATTTGTACTTGTTCATATAGTTTTATAAGCAAATGATAATTTTAAATTTAATTATTTCTAGGGAAAAAAAAAAAAAAAAAAAAGAAAAAAAAAAACAAACCCGTTGACAAAGGTGGGGATGGAAATGTAGAAGATAGGGGGTGGTTAAACCATCTTCCCCCCCCTAGAAAAAAGGAAGGAGGGAAGAAGAAAGGAGGAGAATAATAAAAACAAGAGGGCTTTAGTTGGGGGGGGGGGGGAGGAGGGGGGGGGGGGGAGGGAGAAGAAAGGGATGGCCATAATTACCATGGGTTTAGTACCCATGGGTTTTTTCCTATATGGGTTTGAAAATAGTTGGGTTTTAAAAAACCCATGAAAAATATGTTGGGTTTGGATAACCCACGGGTACCCGTGGGTAATTTAAATAAAGTTAATATTTTTTAGAAAATCCATCAAAACATCTCGCCTCCGCTCCATCTCCACCTCCGGCAACTTCCGGCGGACCTCCGGCCAACTTCCGGCGGACCTCCGGCCAACTTCGGGCGGACCTCCGGCCAACTCCGGCCGACCTCCGGCAACTTCCGGCCAACTTCCGGCGACCTCCGGCCAACTTCCGGCGGACCTCTGGCCAACTCCGGCGGACCTCCGGTCAACTTCCGGCGGAAGGGGGAAGTAATGAGAGTGAGGCTTTTGAATTGGAGATGGATAATCAATTACCCATGGGTTTGGGTGGGTAAAACCCACTAATTGTCAAATGGGTTTTGGGTTACCCACTACCCATCAATAAAAATTATGGGTATGGGTTACCCATTACCCACAAAATTACCCATTTGGCCATCCCTAGATGAAGATATGGATGTTTGAAGCGGTGTTTCTTTATTATCTATCTGTAATATTATCAATCTTGTTGAATTATTTTTTTCTCATGTTAAAACTATCCATTTTGATGATTTGATATTAGTAATCTTGTTGAATTATGTTTGAATATTGTTGATTTGTTGTTGAATGATATTTGGAACTTTATGGATGATTATGTTATAGTCAAATAATATGTATTTTCTTTTATACCAAAAAAGCTTACGCGAAAACGCGGAATAGCTTACGCTACGCGATATTGAGCTAATACGCTACGCTACGCGAAACCGCGATTTCAAACATTGCTTCTCGTTTAGGCAATAGACTGATTGGATTCAGCTTCCCTTGTGTATATTTGTCGAAACCACATCTACCAAGTTCATCAGCCGAGGAAGCACTTCCTTGTGTGGAATGAAGATAATATCCATCAATCCGTGATAGGCACCATGTTAATTATTGCTGGAGCCTGAATATTCCAGCCGTACCTAACAAGTGACCGTCTAGACGCATGTTTGATCAGAAGCAGGACACCCTACCATCTTGTATGCCAATAATATTGAGTGAGGAAAAGGGGGGGTACCTGCAAGAAAACACTCCGACGCTCAAGTAAGTAGGTGCTCAAGTGAAGTGCAGTAAAATGTGAACTGAATCGTACCTTTTGATAACAATTTGTATGACTTGCTGTGTGACCCTTATTTCTTATCTCCGTGATATACAAGCAGTTCATCACGGCCGTGTTAGTGGTAATTGTGTTGCTTCTAGTAACTGGAAGCAAGTTGATACATGATAAATGAATGACAATACACAAGCGTGCATGAATTAATAGGAAAAGTACACACCAAGAAAATATTAGTGAGCAGAACCAAGAAAATAGCATACACCAAGAAAATATTCTTGAGATGGAATGGAAAAAGTTTACCTTGATTTGGTGGTCTTCAGGTTCTGTCCAAAAGCCTCCTTGTCTTCTTTAGGTTCTGTCCTCTTCTGACTCTTTTTCTGTGTCCCTTCTTTGCAAGGCCTTGTATATGCTCAACTGGATCGATCTCAATTTCCAGGATCCTTTTCTTGTTTTGCAATTAATTTTTTAACACAACACAATACTTATGATGGAGCAGGCTAATAATAATATACAGAAGAAGTTACCTTGCCCTGTGCTAATGGACCAAGATTATGCAGGATGGACGGAGATGCACCCAGACTAGATATTGAATTATACCAACAATAGAGATATTTGAATTATAAAGGGAAACTGGTATTTGAATTATATCAAAAATGCATACGCTAATGGATCTGTACATACTTCCCATTAATGCTGATGTTCGGGATGCGAGACACCTTGTCCCACTCCGCGCCACTTTTAGTTTCGCAACCTTGGAGAATATTAGGACAACCGCGAATGATCAAATTCTTCAGTGGGGTCTTCCACAGGAAATCCGGGAGTGATTTCAGCCGAGGGCAGTTGTTGATTTCTAACCATGAAAGAGATGGCATTATTGTTGTAACTTGAGATACATCATCTGATTCCCTCTCCCCTTCTACTCCTACCCACTCTTCCCACTCTTCCCACTCCGGCATGAACCAGAATACGATTTCCTTCAATTTGGGAAACGATATTTCCATTTCTGATTCTTTTCCCAAAAATTCAGCCCCCAATGTCTTCAGCCCATTCATCCTCCTTACATCCAATTTCTCAAGGGAAGGCAATTTGCCCAGAGGAGCCAAACCCTCACAAAATGGGAAGCTACCGACCCAAACAGTTTTCAAATTACTTAACGACGTCATCCAACGGGGACACAGGGTACCCCCGTAACGATATATACGTAAGTACTCTAGATTTGTATGTGGTTGCAAGGCATTCAGTATTTCCTCATCTATATTATTTCTTTCATCTTCTCCATCAAAGTATAGATTCAACTCAGACAGGTATTTCTTATCCGCCAACTGTGCCGCTTGAGCCTCGCCCACATCTTTCTCCGACTTGGGGAATTTTATCCTAAGGCGCCCTCGAAGCTGGTCTAGCTTTCTAAGATCTCCTAATTTCAATTGTTTATGGTTGCTAGCATTTAAGCGAATATTCCCGGCCAGTGTTTGCAGTTTATATAATCTTCCAACCTCTTTTGGTAATTTTAGAGCGTCACACTTGTCAACAAGAAGGTGCTTTAAGTTAGTCAGCTTTCTCACGGTGACCGGTAGCGTTTTAAGATTGTAACAGTAATTGAGGTTCAATCTTTCTAGATTATATAAATTACCAACAGTATTGGGTAACTCTATCAAATAACAACTACGGCTTAAATTGAGATTCCTCAAATGCACTAATTCACCTATCTCTTTAGGAAGTTCTTTCAATTGGTTTCTCTCCAATTTTAATGTCCTAAGACATTTCCATTGTAAAATTTGGTCCGAGCTTAATTTTGAAATGTCAGAATTAGTAACTAACAGCGTCCTCAATCTTATGCAATTGTAAATTGAGTCAGCTAATGAATCAAAGGGAAAATCCCTTATGTTCAAGTGGCGTACCTTATTATCCAGTACAAACTTACTCTTATTGTCCCTATCAAATTCCATGAAAACACATTCATTTTTTGCGAGAAACTGGACAAAGTCATGCACAATATCATGCATTTTGCAACCCACAATATTGCCATTGTCATCTCTATCAAAATCTTGAAAGAAAGACCGCATCACTAAGTTATCAAAATATGTTTGACCAATTGTTGTTTCTTTTCTATTACCAAGATATCCTTGATACATCCAGGATTCAATCAATTTTCTTTTTTTAAGTTCACTATCTTTTGGGAAAATAGCACAGTATAATAGACAACGCCTAACCACTGGAGTCAAATCATAATAGCTTAGTAATAGGGGTTGAAAGACTTGTTGTTCCACCTCGTCTAATTCCCACATCTTACTATTTAGAATATCTACCCATTCTGCTTCTGTTTTCTTGTATCGAATGATACTGGCTAATGTCTTTATGGCAAGAGGCAAACCATCACACTTTTCTACAATTTGAGTCATCATACCCTCATTAAAAAACCTAGACTTGTCATCCATTTGGTTGAACAATGCAGTTCTTTGGAATAGTTCTTTACAATCTTCTTTATTCAGCTTACCCAACCTAACCGTTCGCTCACTGGTCGCTCCCATAGTAACACCAGCGGTCTCTTTCCGTGTGGTTACTAAAATTCTACTGCCTATATCACTAATTTTTAAAGCTTTCTCTATAGGCTCCCACTTATCCATTGTCAGAGTCCACACATCATCAAGGACAAGAAGAAACTTCTTACCACAAATTTCATTACTTATACATTGCAAATAAGGTTGTAGACGTCTGAATTAATTTGACTATCAGGTTTTATAGCTTGAGCGATTTCTTTGGCAATCTTGACTTGATCGAAAGGGTCTGAAACACAGACCCATATTCTCTGGTTAAAATGAGCTTTTACCTTTTCATCCTCATAGATTGATTGTGCAAAAGCAGTTTTGCCTAATCCCCCCATCCCTAGTATGGAAATGACATATCGACCTTCTTGTTGAGTAGTACTAGTACTAGTACTACTCTCACCAAATAACATGCGTATCATATGTTGTTTTTCCTCTTCACGACCAATTATGTGAGATACTTCGACAAAAGAAGAAGTTATGGGTCGTTCAGTGCCTCTCTTTGTTTTTTTAAATTGATAACTTTCTCTTAGAGCCGCCACTAAAGTTAACCTTTCATTTATTTCTCTTATTCTCTTAGCAATGTCACGACGCATAACTAGTTGACCAACTTTGCCAAAACAAATGCGAGCAGAGGGAATGAGGAAGCGTACCTTACTAGTCCATTTAGTATGGACGGAATCATCACCTTTTGAATCCTCAATCATCAGTTGGTGCCTGAGAATTTCAGTGTTCCACTCATCCAGCACGTCGTTGATCTGGAACGACAAGTCTTCCAAATTGGCCACCCAATTTCTGACGTTGGCCGCCGTTAGCTGCCTCTCTTCTGCATCCTGGAGAACACCTTGAATGGCACTGAAATGGAGGGTGAGATTCTCAACTTCTTTGTCGACTCTAGCAACCAGGCTCACCTTGTCTTCTATTTGTTTGAAGGCCAGGGAAGCCAGCTGGTCCAGAACTATGGAAACGATTGCTTCAGCCATAGGGTGAAAGGAAAGTTAGGACAGGAAAACAAGCACAAGGAGACTAGTAGTACTTTGTATATAGGAAATGCAAATGGCGTAAGTGGGAGGAAATATGAAAAGGGCAGAGCTTGAAAGCTAATAGCAAATCTCAGAAAATGTTTTGGTGAAGTAACATCCTCACCACACCCCCTGAATTTATACTAAGTTTTTTGTATAACGTTCTAATCAATATCGGGCTGTTGAACCATGGCAATGCCTATTTGGCCGAAAGTGTTCACATGCCGATATATTTACTAAATCTGATTTGGGAGCTGTGAGGCGCACGCCCCAGCAAAACCAAACAAACGCCAAAATGGTGAGGGATTCCTTTTTTCTCTCTCTCTCTCCTCTCTCCTCTCTCCGTTTCTCTTTTTTTCTTTTTTCTTTTTTTTTTTTTTTCTTCTTTTTTTGTTTGCTTGAAATTGATCATGAGTTCTGATCTGAAAGTTGGATTGACAATTCTTTTTCACAAATGGATTTCTAGACTCAAACAAACTGTACATTTTAAATACATATTGAGTACAATTTTACAGATAAATGTAAGTTGTTTGAGTTTTTGAATTAATTGTGTTTATCTTGCATTTGAGGAGGAGAGATGCTGACGAGTTGGACGGAGAAGGAGGAAGAAAAATCGGCCACAAAAATAACAAGAAAGGAAATTTGTTTGTGATTTCATACACGCTTGTCGATCAATGCAGACACATTTCTGTATACAAACACACTTGTTTGTGATTGCATACACAATTGCCTACCAATGCAAACACAATTGTGTACGCAACCAGACTTACACTTAGTTATTTGAATTTACAAAAACAGTTGCATTTTTCATAAATTATTGCTTGAATTTTGCTTAATTGTTCGTGTATAAACAAACTTGTTAGATGGAATGAACTGCAAAGGGAATAGTTTAGGAATCTTTAATATGAAACATTGGATCCCAAGCAGATGTTGCCCAAAGATGCTTTATGAAAGTACTATTAGAATGGAAATGCAAATGACAGCCAAACAAGCAACAAATGAAGAACACCGAAGATTTAACAATATGCCTACTCCTTGGGGCAGCAGTATAAACTCTTCCACTATATCAACAATAATGGGTACAACAGATTATACCAAGCCTACAACAATGACTTGGTGGATACAAGAATATACTCTATGTTACTCTCAATTCTAAACCCTTTGTGATGGACAATACTTCCCGCGCCTCCATCTCTTTGTATTATAGTGACTGCGATAAAAAAAAAAAAATTAGTTGCTCATTTGCACTACTTAGAATAGGGAATGTAAATCGGATTGTTTCCTAATAGTGGTGTTGTTAATTCGAATGTGATCTAGGCATAGTCTATATAATTTATTCTTATTAGGCAGAGGCGATGGTAGAGGGAAGTGTTTTATGAAAGTAGGGAACTAGCCGTTACAATAATTTAACTTCTTTATTTTATTTTTTCCTCTGATGAGGCGAGTTTGGCTAGTTAGTCACTCATGTTTGAATGTGAGTGGGAGAGAGTGATCGATTTGTTAATTCATTGGACATCACAAAATGTGAACGACAATACACTTCCCCACGCCTCCATCTCTTTGTAATATAGTGACTATTCGATATCAATTTTTTTAGTAGGTTTACTAGCACTCAATGACTTAGAATCGAGGATTCAAATTTTATTAATTTATGAAAATTTTGGAAAAAAATTTGATTTTGGCCGAAATTTTAGTAAAAACAAAAAATAAAAGACGAAAAACATGTAATATCTTTACTTTCTATAGGCTCTAACATCAACAAATAATACAATTTAACATTTAAAATATGTAACATTGTTCATATGGATTAACTTTTATATACATAAGGGTAAATTTGAGACTTAGAAGCTTGTTGTTTTACATTCCACTAAGCTATCAATTAGCATAATATTTTAAATGCTATTGAGGGTATAAGAATATATGTGTAATGCATAGAGCAATTTCATCTTACATGTCTTTGTTTTTTAGTAGCTATATAATTGAGGGTAGAGGTGGTGGTGGAATGTCAGAAGAACAATATATGTATAATCCATAAAGCAATTCCATCTTATATCTTTGTTGTTTGTTAGTTATATAATTGAGAGCGTGGACTTGGTAATGAGATGTTAGAAGATTGATTGAAGTAACAAAAAACAAAAGACTGAATTGAACTGAAGTGACAAAAAGCAACATCTTTACCAAATGCTACATCGAAATTTCACCGTAACTTCGATATCGATCATTTTTAAGAGCCTCAGCACCATATTTCCAAAATTGTACTGAAATTACCGAAATTTCGGTATTTTTCATATGTTATTGATATGTACCCTAATTCAAATTTTGGGACCGTAAGCAATCCGAATTTTCGACCAAAATTTCGATATTTCGGTCGAAATTTTATTCATTGCTTATTATAGGGAATGTAAATCTGATTGCTTCCTAAGAATGGTGTTGTTAATTCGAGTGTGATCTAGGCATTGTCTATAATTTATTCTTATTAGGCAAAGACGACAGTAGATAGAAGTGCTTTATGAAAGTAGGGAATTAGCCGTTACAATAGTGTAGCAAATTAGCCGTTACAATAATTTAGGAATATATTTCACAGCAGTGAAATAGACTTCTTTATTTTTTTCCTCTGATGAAGCGAGTTTGACTAGTTAGTCCCTCATGTTTGAATGTGAGTGGGAGAGAGTGATCGATTTGGTAATTCATTGGACATCAAAAACTGTGATGGACAACACTTCCCGCGCCTCCATCTCTTTGTAATATAGTGACTATTCCATATCAATTTTTTTAATAGCACTCAATGACTTAGAATAGGGAATGTAAATCTGATTGCTTCCTAAGAATGGTGTTGTTAATTGGACTGTGATCTAGGCATTGTCTATAATTTATTCTTATCAGGCAGAGACGAAGGTAGAGAGAAAATATCTTTTTGACTACAGTACCTTCTATAGATTAGTGTGTTCATGATATAGCTACCTAGAACAACAAATATAATTCACTAGCATGGGTGCCTCCACGATGGTACCAGTGTCAAAATAGCAAAGATATATGAAAATGTAAAAACTGGCATCATGTAGGCCTATAATGCGGCCATTAGGATGAGTATACATAGAATGCCTATAATTGTGATTGATTCCTTTTCTTTTTTTTTTTGCCAAAAGAAAAATTTTATTCAACTAAAGCCGAATAGAAACATTAGCTGCAGTAGCTAGGATGTCAAACAACCAACTGGGACCAACCGAGTCCCAGACAAAACGACCCCCCTACCTAGCTACAAAAGAAGCAACAGTATGCACCGCCACATTACATTAACGCGGAGCATAGGTAATAGAAATAGAATCCAGCTCCCCAAAAAGACCTCTGATATCATGCAAAAAACAATCCACCTCAACTGTGACCTCCATCTTAGCCGAAGCCATGTCAACTAGCACTTGAGCGTCACTCTCAATGATCACTTGCCCAAAAACATGCTCTTTACACAGTAATAATGCCCACGAAAGGCTTCCGCCTCCATAGCAAGCGCCGACTGATAAATCCCACCACCAAACCCTCCGCATCTTCGCAGACCACCCGTGATGTCCCGAACCACCCAGCCAACTCCACCTCGTCCATTGGAGCTCTCCCAAGTGCCATCACTATTGATCTTTAGCACACCACATGCCGGTTTACACCACCCCCTCACCGCCATAGATGAGCGTCTTGCCAAACCATTATGCTCAATAGTCGGCCTTGTGGAAGCCTCACGTAGGTCACGTAGAAAGACCCGAGCCCCCTCCAATGACGCAGGAAGCGGGCTGGGGTGATTTGTAAACACACCGGAATTCTGCCTCTTCCATACAAACCATAGTCTAACAGCAACCCGCTGTCTATAGTACCCACCGTAAACACCCCAGGCCATCACCTCACCACCTCCTCCCAAACCACATGAAACGGGACCGCTGTAAGGGACTCATCAATCACATTGGGAAACCACACATCCCAAAACTGTTGGGCAACACTACGACCAAAAACCATGTAAAATTGAGTCTTCACCGCCAAACAACACATAGGACATTCCGGGGGCACCTGCACATGTCGGTGTTGCAAAACAGACCCCTTGGGCCTCATGGAAGGCTTGCCACAGGAAGATGCGAATCTTATTTGGTACTTTGTTTTTCGAAACCATGCTCCAAGCATCCTGCAAGCAAACATCCCCACCTAGCCCTAAGAGGTCGCATGCCACATAGTATCTAGATTTCACTGTATACACACCATTTCTCGAGTGTGACTATGTCAGCTTATCCGAAAAACTGCAGGTTGGCAATGAGGGAGGTATTTTAAAAAAAAACCCCCTCCTCCATCAAAAAACACAAAAAAAAAAAAAAAAAAACAGCCAGGACTGTTGTGAAGAAACCACACACTACTCCACATACAACCCACACAAACCAAAACCAAACCACACTAACAAACAACAACAAAACACTCGAGAAGATATAAACAAAAAACACCAAAAACAAAAACAACTACCCAAACCAACAACAAAAAAAAAAAGAAAAGAAGAGAAACACAAAACAAAAAAAAAAAAAAACAAACCAACAACACCAACAAAAAAAACAAAAAAAACAACCAAACACAAAAACACACACAACAAACAAGGAAAGCGAACAGAAAAAAAAACAAAACCAAACCAAAGCAAAACAAAAAACAAACCAAACAAAACGAACAACAGAGCCCGGAAAAACACAAAAAACACAAAAAAAAAAAAAGGACAAGGGAAGACCGGCCTTCCACTATGAAATGGCAAAAGATGCCCAATACAAGATTTCAACCAAGCTCAATATCTAAAGTACCTAACTTAGATGCAGCGGTCTCTCGTGCGGCTTCTTGTCAATCACTTCACTTCCAGCGGATCCTTGCTTGGTCAACACACTACAAGGACATACACATGTATTCCTCTAGCATGGCACCTTAAATGAATGCTATGATGATTTATGACCAGTCACAGATTTATTTCCAGAAAGCAGTGAAACTCCCAGGAAATAAAACAGTGACTGTGTTTCCTTGCTTACAGCTACAAACTAGGCAGCAAACCAACTTAGGTCAATGACCTCTAATACTCAACAAAGTCTACTAACATGCATGAACATGAGAGACTAGTGTTGCACACTTCTAACTCGACTCAAAGTATGGAAACTTTAAAAACAAGCCGAACTAGAAAAGATGAAACTTCTTTCAAAGTTTGCTTAATGTGTTTTCTAAGAAAAACAACTTTGAAAACAAGATTCAATTACTAGCTATCCTTACTTTCTTATGAAGCTTCTATATAAGTGAACTAGGCACTCAAGAAGGCAAGCAAGAACCGGAGAGGAAAAGGGCAGCTAGTCAAAGAGAGTTTTTCAGAATTTTGATGAAATGTTTAGCTTGAAAACCCTATCCGTTTTTTAGAATGAAGTTGTGTTTATATAGACACAAGGAGATAAGAAACAAACGGTCAAGATTAAACCTTAAACTCTCCTTTTAAAATAACATAGGCAGATCCGAGTGAGTGGGGTGCAGTTGACTACCCGCTGGGTAAAAGAGAGCTCTGTCTAATCAACTCTGTCAGACAAGCGGTCAACCTTCACGTGCAGGAACTAGATGACTAGTCACGGAAAATTGAAATCCTTATTCTTGTAAAAACAAGTAAAGAAACCTTTTGAAGTTTAAAATGTTTTGACTTAGTAACATAAAGACACATATTTTGACCTAAAAGTTTTATACAAATGACTTAGTAACGTTCTAAACAATATCGAACCGTTGAGCCATGGCACCACCACCAACGGTCCAATCATAGTGCAGTACTTCTTTCTTGACCACAACGGAAATGTGTGAGCTTTTGTTTTTGCTTTTTGTTTCCAAGGGGAGCTTTTGATTTGAACCCAGTCAAAATTATGACTTTTAGATTGACCCTTTGGAAAATTTAGAAACTATATCTAATAAGTTCACCATAACACCACTAATATGATATTTTCTTTGTTGTCCAATGACTTTTTTTTGCAAGATATAAATCCAATAAGATGACATTTTCTTTAATGGCAATGTCCATTTAGTTCAGTGTCACACTTAGTTATTTGAATTTACAGAAACAATTGAATTTTGCATAAATAATTGCTTGAATTAGATTTGCTTAAATGCTCGTATACAAACACACTTGATGGAACTGCAGAGGGGATTATAAGTCACAATAGTTTAGGAATCTTTAATATGAAACATTGGATCCCAAGTTGCTGCTGCCCCAAGGTGCTTTGTGAAGTAGGTCCGCTGCAGTGAAATAGATTCTTGCTTTATTTTATTTTTTTCCTCTGATCCGGCGAAATTGACTAGTCAGTCACTCAAGTTTTGAATGTGAATGGGAGAGAGAGAGTGATGAATTTGTTAATTCATTGGACATCAAAAACTGTGTATAGACAATACTTCCCCGCACCTCCATCTCTACTCTTTTTGTAACAATTACTAGTACTCCATGACTTAGAATAGGGAATGTAAATATGATTGCTTCCTAAGGATGGTGTTGTTAATTCGAATGTGATCTAGGCAGTGTCCATAACTTAATCTTATTAGCCATAGACGAGGGCTGAGAGAATATATCTTTATGATATAGCTACCTAGGACAACTAATGGAATTCATTTGTACCATATTTGTGTCAATATGTTAAGTTTAGGGAAATTATATCCACACCCAATAATCTTATTTTCACACCCATTACAAATTCTAATTATGAAATATCTATTTTACCCCCTCATACAATTACGATTAAGGACAAAAAGATGTTTTAAAGGTTTATGCTCCTGTTTGAAACATGCCGCATCACCAACCTAGAGCCGTCTCCGGGCTCCTGTTTGTTAAACATATGTCCGTTAACATACATCAATCCATGATAAGCACTAGCAAGTTAATTATTGCTGGACCGTGAAAATTCAAGTTCAATGGTGGAGCCAGAAAATTTTCTCTAGTGGTAGTTCAAAAGACTTAGCTCAAATTTTAATGATCACTTTTTTTTTTATGTATACTAAACATTCACAATAATTTTTTTTGTATATAATCTCTACTTGAAATATAATAAGCTAAACTTATACTTGAATATTTTACTAAATTTTCAACCACATTCAACATAAAGAACACACATATAAGAAAATGTAAAGGATTAAAGTGAAATTTTCCCCAAATTTTTACTAGGAGTTTTAAGTGCTATATCCTCCAAATTCTCATTGGGTTACGTTGTAAAAACCTATAAGCCAAAAGAATTAAACTGCAATTTCCCCAAACTGTCACTGGACTGCAGCCCATGGCAGCCCCGTGAGTAGCTCCACCCTTGTTCAGGTCATCTAACAAAATGACCGTCTAATCGTCCTTGACAAGTATGTAAAGACTTTCACATACTCCTATCAAAAGTGATGGATCATCTCATCATTTTTTAGGCTTTTTTAAGCTAGTAGTGAATAACTCGAACAATATGAAATTCATGTATTTCTTATTTCTTACACAGCATATACCGATAGGCTGACAAACCATCATTGGTTAAAGATTCAAAGGAGGAATAAACAATTGATGTTCATAAATTATGAACCTTTCTAAGTAAGAGAGCTTTGTTTGCACACCTCCTAGGACCTCAAACTATTACGTATAATACGTGTTGGTTCCTCTTTCTATCCCAATTGAAAATGTTAGATTGCTTGCCGTCTTATAACTTTATTTGGAGAGGAACTTTTTTTTTTAAATTCAGATGACCATCTTTTAAACATTTCACAACTTGTTTTTGTTATCAAAAGAATACCTTTTAATATATAAATAAATTTTGACATCACACCAAAGAAATGAGTACAAAGTTACAAACTCCACAATTAATCTTGGGGTCTGGGTAAAAACGCTTTACAGAGTACGAGGAAAAGATATCAAATATTCCTACAAGAAACCAATAAGATTCAAGAAAAATGAACCAAACTTTAGTTAGAAAAAGATTAGTACTAAAGTCTAAACTCGTCTCATTGCATGGACAAAATAACCGAGTAATTAAAAATTCACAGCCCAACATTATGCCAGCAGCTTCAGAAACAAAAGTCAGTCCGCCCAAGCCCATCTATAAATTTTGCTCAGGATGTCAAAAGTGTCGGTCCTTGGTCCTGAATTGCCAAATTGCCATCGTTGTGCAACAAATTAAAATGTACGAATGCAACAGTTGATTAGGTGTCCCAATATCCCATTTGAAACGTAGTGATTTGGATATATTTATTAACAAATTAACGACCAAAATCCTCAACTCAACCAGACAGAGATTGATCAAAATAAGAAAGCTCAGCAAAATAATTGACAAAACAAATGCCCCATTCCATCATTCCGTGCAAGTTGGAGAAAATCCCTTCCACGGAAGCAAACAAACACCCCTCTTTCAGACTTGAGTCCTCCTCCTCCTTTATCAAATCCCACCAGCAATCCAAATCCAACATTGCCATTAACAAATACTATGATCACATGTAATGATGTTACGAAAGTAATGTGCTTGTCGATATTTATCAACTCTATTCTTTATTAAATGAAAATATTATATGAATCGTTCATTTGTGTAGAAACCCCCCCAAGCCCCCCAAACCCCCCAAACCTTGTTGTAGAATGTTTGTTGGGTGAATGCCCACACATGCACCACCAACTTTGCACACCCCCCCTCCATTCTCAAGGGCCGCCCACCCAGCTTCCGTCCAAAAGCCTTTCTCTGAAAAAGGGGAGTTTGCCCTCCCTCTAGAAGGGCAAAAGGGGGAAAGGAGGAACGGGAACCCCTCTCCGAAGAGAAAAGCTTAGGCTCAGGGGGAGATAACATGTATCTGTATATTTACATTTCCAGCATTTACATATAATGAGAGAAACTAGCACTACCGCCCCGAGGACTAGGCACAATTGCCGAACCTCGTTAAATCCTGTGTCTCCTTTACATTCCGCCACTTACATTTTCCGTCCGTTTTACAACACGTTACCAGCACGATGCCGCTCTCGTGTAATTGTCAGTGGATATGGATAATAGAATAATGATTGGGTGCTGTGTTTGCTTTGCACCTACCGCAAAATCATTTTCTAAGGATGACAATTATCTTCTCTCTGGAAAAATCCCCCCTCCTTCTCCTCTATTGCCTTTCCGTGTATTCTTGTGGTTGAGCGGTTGATAAAATCTCACAAGATCATGAGTCTGAAAGGCAGTATGCTTGTGGTGATAATTGAAGGTGTTATCCTTCATCACCAGATGTTGTGAGCCTTTTGCTCCGACCAATCCCCCGTTGCCGGCCATCGCTGCCTGCCCAGAAGAGCAGATGCCGGAGTTGCGAGTCCTCGCCGTTTCTCGAAGCCGTCATGATCCGACGACGATGATTCTAACCTTGTTCTTGTGTGATGTTGGTTGCTTTGTTTTGTTTATGAATCGACCAATGATGTGTCGGTTTTCCACTCCATTTTTGCAGGTTTGAGCCGCCGCCGGGAAGCACAAAGTCGAACACAGAGTCGCCGCCGACGACTTAAGATCTGCTGCATCCGGCTGCAGAGGACGAGCTCAGCTCCGTCGCGGAGATCGGAGCTCAGACGAGCATGCCGATCTGGTGCGATCTGCTCAACGCCGGATCTTGAAGATCAACGGCGATTGCGTCCTTGAGCCTGCAGCTCGGACGTCGAGCTCGTCGCTTGATGGGTCACGCGTCCTCGTCGACGTCTCCTGCAGAAAAACCCGACGGAAAACATAGCCGGAATCGAGAAAGACTCGACGGCTTCTTTCGAAAACGCGCAGACCCGCGCATCTTCGTCCCCGGAGACGTGCTCAGCTCCGTCGTGGAGATCGGAGCTCCGATGAGCGAGCCAACGACGGCTCCAGCCGCCTGCTCTACATCACCGACGCGCACCAGCCGCAGCTCACTGCCTCAGCCGACAAGCTCCAGCCGCGAGTCCCCGCCATCGCCGACGTCCCGATCGCCGCAGACCACTGTCGCCGCAGACGCAGACCGCCCCCGTCGCGTCGCCGACGTGCTCCAGCCCTCGCCGCTGCTCTGGCTGTCCGAGATTCGGAGCAGTCCTTGCGCCATGCTCGCCGGATCGTGAAGACCTTGAGTCGCCGTCGCTCACGGTGAAGCACTTCGCCGGAGACGATCCACGGCGTCGTGTTTGCTCGGCGTTGACCCAGCAGTGTTCGGGAAGCATCACCGAACACAAATCCATGGGATTCGCTTATTGCTCGGAACCCTCAACCGAACACGCGCCTGGGGCTGCTACCACTTGTTCGGAAGCCCCTGCCGAACGTATGCCTGGGCTGATTCAAATGGGCCGGTTTGCCATTTTGGGTCATTTGGGCCCTCTTGTTTTTGGGCTAAGGCTTTTGGGCCGCGAATTTGGGTTTTGAAAATGTATGGATTGGGCTCCATTAGTTTGGGCTGAATTTGTCAATTGGGTTTTGAGACTTTTTATGAGCTACCCATTTCAATTGGATTTTATTCCAATTTGAGCCCAAATGGCTTCACACAACTATGCGGATTTAAAAGATCAAATCGCATGATTTTTGCGTTAGACTCGCGCACTTTGCCAATGCGTTTGAGCACGCAAATATATTGTTCTAACCTCTAACTGTTAACTTCTAACTTTGTGCGATGTTGGCCGGTTGTACCGCCTCCCCATATTTAATTCAAGCAATTTAAATTCCGCTATTTACTTTTAGCAATTTAAATTCTGCTTATGGGATGTTGGACGGTTGTACCACCTCTCCATATTTAATTTCAGCAATTTAAATTATGCTATTTAATTTCAGCAATTTAAATTCTGATTGTGGAGTGATGTGTGGTTTTATTGCCTTGCCCCATATTATGAAAAAACTAAAATATCATTGCAGGTTATACCGTCCTCCCCATATTATATGGGATGCCATTGCCATAGCATAAGCAATGAAGTCTTGCAATTATTTGATATTTTATATTATGCAAGAGATCGGAACCTAAAAGTTCCTTGATCCTTGATCGGAACATATAGTTCCTTGATCCTCATTATACGATCGGACCTGAAGTTCCTTGATCGAATCCAGACTAAAAGTCCATGGGATTAATTGAGAGCTAGATTTTGCTCTTATCCGGATTTAAGTTTCAGTCTTATCCGGATTTTGTTCTCGAATATCAATTAATTGAATCTATTGGAACTGGCAGTTTCCTTGATCATGTGATCGATTCAATTAATCCATGTTGAGGTATGCCTAGTGGGAAGTTAGTTATCTGGCTGATAGCGCGGCTGCGCAAGATATTCTCCCTGAATGGAGATATATTACTAACTTCATACCTCCATGTAGACCTACAAAGGCCTTACACTCACCACATTCCGGAAGAATTTTGTTGAGTTATAAGGATATTCGATTGAACAATTACCATGTTGAAAAAGGGAAAGTTTGTGGACGATTTCCAACCAATACGCGGACCATTTAAAGATTTTATGGTTTTGGTTGATGTACCGACTCGCTGGTCACATGACTACTGTCCACATTAATACTGCATTTGCTAAACTTCTGGCATAAATTGAGGGCTCACCACCCTAGTTATCTGTGGCAGTCTAGAAGACCGGATAACACAGAGAGTTTATATCGAAGGCTTTCGATGATTATTGCACGTTCCTTTGGCTTGTGGTTGAACATGTCTTTCCCTATGTTCCCACAAGTCTCGCAGAAACACTCATAAAACGCCTTCAAATGATCGCAAGGTCTTGGTAGTGCAGCACCAAGTTTTCTGTTTCTGCATGGAACCATGCAATTTTGCATGAGTTATATTGGTCCGCCTGAGACCCATCTCCACCCACTCATGTTGAGCGTTACAGTTGGTTACTGGGTACGGACATGATTCACCGTACTTACGCAATGTTGGGTGTGCAGTTTAGTGCCAGTTGCGCCGCCGCAACGTACCAATATGGGTCCTCAATTTGGAAATCTTTGTTGGTTATGATTTCCCTTCCATTGACAGGCGATCTCTTTTTCGCAAAATTTGCGAATAGTCACTTTGATGAGACAATATTCCCGCCGTTAGGGGAGAAAAGAACGTCAACGTTCCTGAAGAACGACGCGAATTGACGTGGCTGTACCCACTATGTCTCATCTTGATCCCCGCATCGCACACTATGATAAGTAAGTGCGACATATTCTAGATCTTTAGAGTGTGTGTGTAAATAAGTCAGCCACCCTCTATGATCTTACTAAAGTGACGAGATCACATATACCAGCTGCAACAAGCCTGTAATGAAGGTGTCCTGGAGGACGCACAAGACATCCCGGTAGGATGTTCTGTTCATGATGAACGAGGTACATCGGCGGCTAGCCAATACTCTGTCCTCGGCTAGAAGCGAGACAGACTCGGTTCGATGGATTCACTCCCCAGAAGAGGAGAACTATGGCACAATTGAATCCTATCGCTATCTCAACCGATCCAACTCATAAATTGCGCAGGATTATGGAAGTATCCTGGGAGACGTCCCAGGGTGATACCCCAAATCCAAATTTCCGAAGATCAAGGAGATCTCGGTCCGGATGAGTTTATGGAATCGAAATGAGATAATCATCGATGATATCTTTGCTTATGCAGTGGCCACTGAATCACAAAGTGCGACGATATCGAATCGCGTTCCGTTGATTAAGCACAACGTTGAACTAATTGGTGAAAATGGAAAGAAACAATGCAGGTCAATTTAGACTCCTTAGCGAAAAGTGTTTGGGCCTGAAGTTCCCATACTACCCAATGTGAATCCTGCAGATTACATGTGGGATTTCGTAAGGAAGCATAATGATGAGAATAAAACAGTGCGAAGGCACGCCTTCTGGCAAAAGGCTTCTCTCATTAGCCCTGACATTGATTACGATGAGATGTATTCTCTCGTAATGGACGTTGTTACGTTCCACTACCTAATCAGTTTGGTAGTTTCCGAAAAACTGAATATGCAGCTTATGGATATGATTGCAAGATATCTCTATGGGGATCTAAATACAGAGATATGCTTGAAACATGCAATTCAGGCAAATTCGAACTTCTTGTAATATATTCGGACCAGTCTGTCAAACCCCGCCCAATGTAAACCATGACGGTTACAAGTGGGTCTTTTTACAAGAAAGTGAGAAAAACAAAGATTACAAGGCATACGGCAAAGCTTGTAATATAAAGTTTCTCACAAAGTCCTGGAATTGATATTATCCCAGAATGGATGTAATCAAGAATCCTTATGCGGTAGAACAGAGGATCTGGACTCCAGCCAGTCAAGTTTGTCCTTCATCTCTGTTGAGTACTGAGTGCATATGGCATGCAGACGTCGGTTCTCTTCTCTCAATGATTGGTTATCCTTCTTGAGCACGTCTAGCTCATAGTTTCGGGCCGCCAGTCGTTTGGCCAGATTTGACACTTGTGTTGCACTTTGAACACAGGAAGCCATAGCACGGGTCATGGCTTCTTTGTCAGAACGCCCCGCTAATAACATCTCATCCTCCGGAGTCGAGATGTTCCAGGCCACTATTGATGCAGTATCATCATTGCGCATTACTGAGTCCTTGACAGTAAGCGGGCCTGTCTGGAATTAAAAGTGGGATGCCAAATCTTAACACTTGGCGTCGAATCTCCAGGGGGAGCAAGAGTCAAATCAGGAGAAACGTTGGAGAAGGAAGTCATTACTGGAAAGGAAGAAAGGTATGAAATGCTAGGAAAATTGGAGGGCTAAAGCTGAGAAAATTTGCAGGTGAAAGTCTTTGAAGATGCGACTTCCAAAGATGAATTGCACGGAGGATATCTAGAGAAAAATGGGTCTCCTTTTTTCGAGACCTGACAGGCAAATCTACTTTATTGCAAATCAGATCCCATTAACTTCCGATCAAATTCAGATGATTGGCCGCACGTGTTCCAAGGGTGACTAATTTCAACAGACGTTGAATCACTCACGGGATATTTTCAAAGCGTTCTCGGATCCCAAGGAGTGCGCCTTACCTGTCTTAAGATGACTAGAAAACACATCTCAGCCATTTATTCTCCTGCTGCTCTATGCATATATCCTCAGCATTCTGCACTTGGTAGAAGAAGTCTCTCGGCATCCCCAATTTCCTTTAGATGATCACTCATCAGCTTTTCATGCACAATTTGACTTTCATATGCCTAAAGAAGCAAGAGTATCTCATTCCCCGGAGATCAATATTATTGTTGATTCCATAAAGCCCCTCCAGTCTCTGTTCTTGCAAGATTCCTACAGAGATGGAGGACGAATCCCTATCAAACCACGATGTTTTGGAGGTCGATGGTCCAAACAGCCAACTTCGGTCATCCCTTCCAGAAGCAAAGGTATCTCATATCAAGAAGATTGGAAGCAAATGTATCTCATATCATGCTTCCAATCTTGACAGTTCTCATAAGCCTGCGCTGGACCTTCTCGAATCCATCAGACTTCTCCTTTGTTCTTCAGATGAAGGTGAGATTCAAGGATCCAGCCAGATTCAATCTCATATTTGAGTGTGCCGTTACAGCCTTGAAAGAAATCAATGAGTACAATCCTTGAAAGAAATCAATGAGTACAATCCGAAGGCGGTATTCAGAAGCATTCATGTGCATTTGTGAGCATTCAAGGGGGAGTGTTGTAGAATGTTTGTTGGGTGAATGCCCACACATGCACCACCAACTTTGCACACTCACCTTCCATTCTCAAGAGCTGCACACTCAACTTCCGTTCAAAAGCTTTGTCTATATAAAGGAGAGTTTAGCTCTCCTTCAAGAAGGTTAGACGGACATCAAGGAGAAGTGAGAACCTCTTCTCCGGAAGAGAAAAGCTTAGGTCAGGGGGAGATAATATGTATCTGTATATTTACATTTCCAGCATTTACATATAATGAGAGAAACTAGCACTACCGCCCCGAGGACTAGGCACAATTGCCGAACCTCGTCAAATACTGTGCCTCCTTTACATTCCGCCACTTACATTTTCCGTCCGTTTTACAACATCATTCATAATATAAAGCCCGATCAGATTTACAAATCCCATTCCCATAATTGCTGCAGAAACAACCCAGCAAAACAAAAAACAAAACCAGAAAAATCACAATTTAAAGAGAGGTCTCCGGTTCGAAACCCTCGGCCGGCGCGAAATTGAAGAGAGGCGATTCGCAGAACCGCCGCGTGAAGCGGAAGACTCTGCAGACCGTGCTCTAGCAGTGCCAGAGAGCTCTCGAGTCGCTCGATTCCGCCGGAGACGACAACGATGATGGGGACGAGGACGAAGACGTAGACGACGACAGCAATTCTCAAGGCGGAGCTGTTGACGAGGAGCGCCAGCAAGGTCGGGGATCGACGGATTCGCGGGGTGATTGCGAAGCTGACGAGGTATGATTGTTGAAAATCCGATGAGTTTTAGGGTTGTGTATTGGAATTAAGAGCTGTTAGGATTTGAATTTGGGTTAAATTTTGGTGCTTTTTGGGGGAATTTGGTGTTATTGTTGTATACATCGATTTTCTATGCAGAGCTTCAAATTTTGAAATACAGGGCTTTGAGATTGGTATTTAAGACTTAATTCGCCTAAAAATTGAAGTAAATAGCAGCCTAAATGTTCCCTCTGTAATCTATAAGTTAATTGTGAACTTCTTACTCAATTAGATCAATGGAGATAGTTAAGATTGAAGGTTAAAGGATGTAGCTTTTCATGAGCAGCTCAATTGCTTGGACAGTAATACCATGAATCTGCCCACCAATACGTAAACTGGTTTTCGACCACGGTCGACTGAGTCATCTGCAGGAATAGAGGCTTCAATTTGCCTTCGGGTGCATCATTTGCATCCTCCCAAAATTATTCAATTTGATCCTACGTATCGAATTATTTTGTCATTACCTTATAGAATGGATTCTATTATATGGTAGGATTGGTAATGCATAGATTTGGCTCAGTTTGTGAGTGTTAGCCTGGGTCGTTGTCTGATATTTTCATCTTTGGCTCAAGTACGAGGATGAAGGAAGATATGTTGAGAGTTTCGCCACGGGAAAATGCAAACGCTGGCCATTCTCAAATGAAAATTGTTAAAAACGCTTTCAAATATAACAACTTAACAAGTGTAAAAGTCAGTTGGGTAGAATCAACTGAAACGCGTTGCTACTTGGCTTCTTCTTTTCTCATAGAATAGATAGAAAAAAGGCCTCCTCCTGGCCTGGGGAGACCAATGCTTGCATTTGCAACATCTGATATGCAAAAAATTAAAATGAAAGAACACAATTCATAAAAGCTGTATTGAGCATTGAGCATTACTTTTGGCTCCCGTTAATTTCCATCACATCAGATGATCAGATTCATATATTGAACAGTTTCCTAATACCCAGCGTGAAACTGATGGCAAGGCATTGTATGGCTTCAAAAGATAAGGAGCTTATCTAAATCACCAGACTAAAGGTGTATGTCGATGATCGAGTTTCAAGTACCAAAGTATAGGCCAATTAAGGTAGTTACAAAAATTTCCATTTGCACAAAGGGAAGTGTTTAAAAATGCAGTCCATGGTCAAAACAACATTGACTGGTACGGACAGTAGAGGTGCTTTGCAAAATACATTCGACAATCGTCAAAAAAGCACGCAAAGCAAAAGCCAGTCTTATAGAGAACAATCTATCTGCTAAAACAATTTGGAAATTCCTTAATAAGAAGACAAATTGGGTGTGGAAATTAAGTGAGGCCACAGAACTAAATACAATTATACTACTAAGCTGGGATATGGCATGAGGAGAACCCACCATATTCTTCTTATGCAGATAGATAGCAATAGATATGTGCTTAAACAATCCATCCAAATCTTGACAGTAAGAAGAGCATATCTTGGTCCACAGAATCACTCAACTGAATCAGTCTTATCATTCTCCAGGATACCATTTTTCCCCATAGCATGAGCACCTACCGCTTGGGGCTTGTGACATAGCATTCTCAAGTGCAGTCTTCCACTGGTGTAGATCCTTCAAAGTTTCGGCCCGCAAAAGCAGGAGTATGAGAAATACACCAAGAATGCATATGTGGATGATATATGGATGATATACTTACAAAACTCTCGCTTAGCAGTCTCAAAGAAATTGAACTAAGAAACTGAAGGAAACAAGCCAGGAATATTGAGAACAGTCAATTTATTATATAGCAAAGATTTACAACTACAGAAGAACCCTTTAAAAAGAGAACTTAGATCATAGCCTTAGATGCTATTGATGTGAAAATCAAACAAAGCTGCAGCAGAATTCTAAAAAAGCATGTGAGTAAAAGTATTCAGCAGGCAAAGAACACCAGACACTCTTTAACCCCCCCACACCCACATGTTTGCTTCAACAGAGGAATCATGCAGTTGTAGATTGATACAACAGAAGCCACTTACTCTTCTTCCTTTCTCTTGCTTTTTTCTCCTCTTTCCCTTCGTCGAGTGTGAAACGATGAGCTTGCGGTTTGTCATCTTCTCTTCTAGGCAATAGACTGATTGGATTCAGCTTCCCTTGTGTATATTTGTCGAAACCACATCTACCAAGTTCATCAGCCGAGGAAGCACTTCCTTGTGTGTAATGAAGATAATATCCATCAATCCGTGATAGGCACCATGTTAGTTATTGCTGGAGCCTGAACATTCCAGCCGTACCTAACAAGTGACCGTCTAGACACATGTTTGATCAGAAGCAGGATACCCTACCATCTTGTATGCCAACAATATTGAGTGAGGAAAAGGGGGGGTACCTGCAAGAAAACACTCCGACGCTCAAGTAAGTAGGTGCTCAAGTGAAGTGCAGTAAAATGTGAACTGAATCGTACCTTTTGATAACAATTTGTATGACTTGCTGTGTGACCCTTATTTCTTATCTCCGTGATATACAAGCAGTTCATCACGGCCGTGTTAGTGGTAATCGTGTTGCTTCTAGTAACTGGAAGCAAGTTGATACATGATAAATGAATGACAATACACAAGCTTGCATGAATTAATAGGAAAAGTACACACCAAGAAAATAATAGTGAGCACTGAGCAGAACCCCCCAATATTTTGAGCAGAACCAAGAAAATATTCTTGAGATGGAAAGGAAAAAGTTTACCTTGATTTGGTCTGTACAATCGTCCCATTAATTGCGATGTTCGGGATGCGAGACACCTTGTCCCACTCCGCGCCACTTTTAGTTTCGCAACCTTGGAGAATATTAGGACAATTGTAAATGATCAAGGTGGAAATCCGGGAGTGATTTCAGCCGAGGGCAGTCATGGATTTCTAAGGTGGAAAGAGATGGCATTATTGTTGTAACTTGAGAAACATCGGATCCCCCCCCCCCTCCCCCCCCCCCCCACCCTCCCCACCCGCCCGGGGGAAAGAATACGATTCCCCCCAATTGGGAAACACCATTTCCCTTTCCCTTCCTTTTCCCCAAAATCCCCCCCCCCATGTCCCCCCCCCTCCCCCCCCCCGCACACACAAACCCAAAGAAAGAGACAAAGCCCCCAGGGCACACACACCCCCAAAAAAACAAAACTACACCACACAAACCTAACTCACTATACAACACCACCCCACGCAGGGGGGAGACGGCGCGGCACCGCGCACCCACGGACAACTAAGGACTAAGAATTTGAAGCGGGCTCCTGTTAGCTGATGTGTCAGCTGAGGTGGCAGAGCTAGTTTAGAATTAGTTAGCAGATTAGTTAGCAAATTAGTTGATTAGTTAATGGTTATCAGCTATATAAATAGCTTGTCTGCTAACAAATCATTTGTACAATTCTCTCACTAAAATCAGAGTTGCCTTTCATCATTTTCTCTCTCGTTTCTTTCACTTTCTCATTCATCCAAACACATTTTATGTTCTGTTCAAGCATAGTTAACATGGTATCCAGAGCCAGGAAGGCTTACGCCTTGCGATCCTGAAGCTTCCGCGCACTCCGGTGTCTTCTCCGACGGTCGCTTCGTCGGAATCCGCCACAATCTCCGGTGTTTGCCGATCAACTCACCGGAACTCGTTGGAGCTTGCTCAGTTTGCCTCGGGGTTCACTCGCGCTCGTCTTCTGAGTGCGAATTTGTAAGTTTTTCGCAAAATTGCGAAGTTCTTGAAATTGCTGCGTTGAAAATTCTCGTTTCTTGAAGTTCGTCGGCCGTAGTGTTGCAATTTGAAGTGTTGAATGATTTGTAGTAGTGATCTTTTGAAGTATTGCAAAGTTTTGAAGTCTGCTGATTTGAAGTGTTGAATTAGTTGAAGTTGTGTGGACGACTGTCGTATTGAATTGCAAGATTGGAGTTCTGTTGTAGTAGTGCTGAAATTTGTGAAGTGTTGCAAAGTTTTGAAGTCTGTTGGAGTGAAGTGTTGAAAAATCTGTTGAAGTTGTGTGGTCCTTGTAGTGTTGAATTGCAAGATTGAAGTTGAATTGCAAGATTGAAGTTAATTGCAAGATTGAAGTCCTTGTAGTGTTGAACTGCAAGATTGAAGTTGAATTGCAAGATTGAAGTTCTGGTGCAGAAAATTTTGAAGTGGTGCAAGTTTTTTTTGAAGTGTTGAACAGCTGAAGATAATGGCTCCTCGTATTGAAACCCTTATCGGATTGATGAACTTCCGTCTTGATGAGAACAATTATGCTCGTTGGAGCTTTCAGTTTGAATCCATTTTGGAGGGCGTCAATCTTTTTGGACACTTTGATGGTACAAATGTCAGTCCTCCTCGGTTTGTGGTCACTGAGGATGGTACAGTAACAGCTGCCATCAGTGAGGCCTACCAGGCCTGGATCCAAGAAGATAAAGCCTTGCTGAGCTTACTAATGGCTACCCTCACTCCAGAGGCCTATGATTACATTCTGGGGTGTAAATCTGCAGCTGCAGCATGGCAGACTCTCTATGATCGTTTTGCTGTTACAAAGGCGAGAGTGAACATTACTCAGCTCAGAAGAGACCTACTTAATGTCAAGAAAGGTAGTGATTCTATTGAGAAATACCTTCTGAAGATCAAGGTCATTATAGACCAGCTGAATGCAGTTGGTGTGCCTATTACTGATGAAGAGTTTGTAGCTACTGCATTGAATGGTTTGCCTGAGAACTATGAGACTATTATCTCTATCATTGTCAACAGAGAACATCCCATTAATCCGCAAGACTTGCGTATTCAGCTTCTCGGCTATGAGAGACAAATTGCTAGTAGAGTTCAAGAGCTTACTCATACAATGAGCATGCTTCATGTAAACCAGCAATCTGGTGTGGGAGAATTTGGAATGATAGCTTCGGCTCAAAGACAGAGTGGTCCCAATCAGAGGTGGAATGGTCCTAGGCCATCTCAACAGTGGTCAAATGGACCTCAGTCCTCTCAGTGGAATTCAAATGGTCAAAATCAGACCAAGCAATGGTCTAATCCCAGTCAATCTCAGTGGAAGGGATCTAATGGAAGCAATACATCTGGAAATGGTGGAAATGGTCCTCGGATGGTTCCTGAATGTCAATTCTGTCATAAGAAAGGCCACACTGCCAACAATTGCTGGACAAATCCTGATGCTGATACTTCAGGTGTGGTAAGCTGCCAGATCTGTGGCAAGAAGGGACACATAGCATTGAACTGCAGGCATCGTGCCAACTTTGCTTATCAAGATTCAAATGGCCCTCCAGCAAGCCTGACAGCAATGACTGCAACTCACTTCTCCCCACAACCACAGATGCAGAACTTTGTCTCTCAGAATGGTTCATCAAGGCTCCAGTACTCTCAAACACCATTCCAAGGTTCTAACTTTCACTCTGGTAGTTCCAGTAACCAGAATCAGAACCTGCATACTCCATCATCATCAAACTTTCATTTTCCTGCTGATGATGTGTGGATTGGTGATACTGGTGCCTCTCACCACATGACACCAACTCTACAGACAATTGTTAATCCACAACCGTATGAATCTCCAGATCAAGTTACAATTGGCAATGGTTCAGGTTTGCAGGCCAAACATGTTGGATCCTCTTATCTTACTTCCACATTAAAGATGCCTCATGTTTTGCATGTCCCAGACCTAGCAGCCAATCTTTTATCCTTCACTCAGCTTTGCAAAGATAATCAGTGTTATGTAACTCTGGATGAAAATGAATTCTATGTGCAGGACAAGGTGACTCGGGAGGTGCTGTTACAAGGAAAGAGTAGTAATCAAGGAAGTGAAGAAGGTGGAGGCCTGTTTCTCATTCCAAAATATTCCAAGTCAACTTCTGTGGCCACATCCAGTGGATCAAATCCATCAGTTGCCTTTCTGGGACAGAAGGTTAAAGAGTCTCTGTGGCATCAAAGGCTTGGTCATCCCACAAATGAGATTTGCTCCATGATGCTCAACACTTGTAAGATACCTCACACTATAGAATCTGGTAGTAGTAGGGTCTTGTGTACATCATGCTTAAGTGGAAAAATGAGTAGACTTCCATTCTCAGCACATGATAGTACTTCTGTTAAGCCATTTGAAAAGATTCATAGTGATGTATGGGGGCCTGCTCCCATTGTTTCTGGAGAAGGAGCACGCTACTTTGTGATTTTCATAGATGAGAGCACCAGATTTGTATGGATTTATCCTTTAATAAATAAATCGGAGGTTGGCTCTATCTTTATGCAATTCTATGCATTTGTCCAAACTCAATTCTCTGCAACTATTAAGATTTTCCAGTCTGATGGAGGAGGTGAGTTTATCAGCACATCTCTTAAGTCCTTTCTGAAAGCAAAGGGTATTATTCATTACAAGAGTTGCCCTTATACTCCTCAGCAAAATGGTATCTCTGAGAGAAAGAATAGACATATTATTGAAACAGCAGTTACTTTGCTAACTGAAGCTTCTGCATCTGATCAGTTTTGGTATCTTGCTTGTGCTCATGCTACCTTTCTCATTAACAGAATGCCTAGTAGTAGGGTTGGCTCTGTGGAATCCCCATATTTCAAGCTGTTTGGGAAACAGCCTGATATTTCTCCACTCAGAGTGTTTGGTTCAGCTGTTTACCCACTTCTCAGACCCTACAACACCAGTAAACTACAACCTCGAACAGCTCAGTGTGTCTTTTTGGGATATGCCTTAGGCTATAAGGGAGTCATCTGTTATAGTCTAGATACCAAGAAGACAGTTGTTTCTAGACATGTTATACATGATGAGTCTATTTTTCCCTTCAAGACTGTTTTAGTTTCTCCTCAGCCTTCAGCAGTGCAGCAAAGTATGCCACTTTATCTGTCAATACCTGCTTCCACTTCTGCTACAGATTCTGCACCCCAATCTCCTCTTACTACTGCTCTTTCCAGCACCTTACCAGTCTCCTGCACTGCACCTTCAGGTACTTCTCTTCCTTCAGTCTCTATTGGTGCTGGTGACTCCTGCTGTAAACATGTTGATCTGGGGAATGCTGATAGTATTGGTAGTCATGATAGTCCAGTTGGTAGTCATAATGATGACATAGTTGCTGCAGTTATTAATGGTCCTCTTACTGGTCACTCTATGCTTACTAGATCAAAAGCAGGCATTGTTAAAAGAAACATTGACCCTGCCTTTGAATATGCTACCTTTGCCTCTATTTGTAAAGATAAACGGTATGATCATGTTGCATTCTTCTCTGGGCTTACCTGTGTCAAGGACATTACTGATGTCACTGAGCCTAAATGCTTTCGCGTTGCTGCCTCCAATCCAGCCTGGCAAAAGGCCATGCAGGAGGAGATTGATGCCTTGAACACTCAGGGTACTTGGAATTTGGTACCAGCCCCTCTTCACAGGAATATTGTAGGCAGTAAGTGGGTTTACAGAATTAAAAAGAATGCCGATGGCTCTATTGCAAGGTATAAAGCTCGTTTGGTTGCTCAAGGTTTTAGTCAGCAGCATGGTTTGGACTATGATGAGACATTCAGTCCAGTTGTGAGACACACAACAGTTAGGCTTGTATTAGCTTTGGCAGCCAACTTTGGCTGGGAACTGAGGCAATTGGATGTTAAAAATGCATTTCTGCATGGTGATTTACAGGAGGAAGTTTATATGCAGCAGCCTCAAGGATTTATACATCCTGAGTTCCCAGATCATGTTTGTAAGTTGCAGAAATCTCTTTATGGCCTTAAACAGGCCCCTCGAGCATGGAATGAAAAGTTCACTGGTTATCTACCAGCTCTTGGATTTGTTGGATCACATTCTGATCCTAGTCTTTTCATTAAACAGAAGGGTAGTGAGGTTGTAATCCTGCTACTCTATGTTGATGATATTATATTGACAGGTTCGAGTGTTCAGTTGGTTCAATCAATTGTTACTGAACTCAGCAGTGTATTTGATATGAAAGATATGGGCAAGTTGAGTTACTTTCTTGGACTGCAGATTACATATGGAGAGTCTGGTGATATCTACATAAATCAGTCTAAATATGCAAAAGAACTTGTGATTAAAGCAGGCATGGAGCAGTGTAAGCCATGCCATACACCATCCAAGCCAAATCATCATGTATTGAAAACTGAAGGAGAGTTAATTCCAGATCCAAGTCTGTACAGAAGTTTGGTTGGAGCCTTACAATACTTAACATTTACAAGACCTGACATTGCTTATGCTGTCAACACTACTTGTCAGTTTCTTCAAGCACCAACTGATGTGCATATGCAGTTGGTAAGGAAGATCATCAGATACTTGAAAGGCTCTCTGGACAAAGGCTTACACTATATAGCTGGACCCCTATCTTTGACTGGATTTAGTCATGCAGCAGGTCCTCTCAGCCTATCAGATCACTCCTCCTCTCTTCTTACTGGTTTCAGTGATTCTGACTGGGCTGGTGACCCAAACACCAGGAGATCAACCTCTGGCTTCACTGTCTTCTTGGGCAGTAATCCCATTTCCTGGCAGTCAAAGAAGCAACCGTCTGTTTCCAGAAGCTCTACCGAAGCTGAGTATCGAACCCTTGCAAATACTGCTGCTGATTTGGCATGGATCAGACAAGTCTTGAAAGATTTACATGTTGTGATTCCTGCTGCACCAGTCATCTTTTGTGATAATCTATCTGCTATAGCCTTAACTGCTAATCCAGTGTTCCACAGCAGAATCAAGCATATGGATAATGACTACCACTTTGTGCGTGAGAGGGTAAATAATGGTGATCTGGATGTACAGTTTGTGACTGGCAGTAATAATGTGGCTGACATTCTTACAAAGGGTTTGCATTCCCCATTATTTCTGCAACACTGTGAAGCTCTCAGGCTCAGCACCCCTGCACAGTTTAAGGGGCAGGTGTTAGCTGATGTGTCAGCTGAGGTGGCAGAGCTAGTTTAGAATTAGTTAGCAGATTAGTTAGCAAATTAGTTGATTAGTTAATGGTTATCAGCTATATAAATAGCTTGTCTGCTAACAAATCATTTGTACAATTCTCTCACTAAAATCAGAGTTGCCTTTCATCATTTTCTCTCTCGTTTCTTTCACTTTCTCATTCATCCAAACACATTTTATGTTCTGTTCAAGCATAGTTAACAGTTGCAAGGCATTCAGTATTTCCTCATCTATAATATTTCTTTCATCTTCTTCATCAAACTCTAGAACCAACTCAGACAGGTATTTCTTACCCCCCAACCGCGCCGCTTCGCCCCCCCCCCCCCCTCCCCCCCTCGGGGGAAACTACCCAAAGGCCCCCCGGGGGGGGGGCCGCCTTCTAAAGACCCCCAAATTTCAATTTTTTATGGGTGCGAGGATTGGGGGGAAAAGCCGCGGGGGGGGGGGGGATATAAAAAACCCCCACCCCCTTTTTGTGATATTGGAGGGCCACCACCCCCCAAGAAGGAGGGCGGAGAAAGTAGCCCCCCCCCCCCCGGGCGGAAGCGTTTTAAGTTTCCCACAGTAATTGAGGTTCAATGTTTCTAGATTGTATAAATTACCAACAGTATTGGGTAATCCTATCAAATCCTTATTACGGCTTAAATTGAGATACCTCAAATGCACTAATTCACCTATCTCTTTAGGAAGTTCTTTCAATTGGTTTCTCCCCAATTTTAATGTCCTAAGACTTTTCCACCGTAAAATTAGGTCGGAGCTTAATTTTGAAATGTTAGATCTAGAAGCTAGTAGCGTCCTCAATCTTTTGCAATTGTAAATTGATTCAAGTAATGAATCAAAGGAACAACCCTTTATGTTCAAGTGGCGTAGCTTATTATCCAGTACAAACTTACTCTTATTGTCCCTATCAAACTCCATGAAAACACATTCATTTTTTGCGAGAAAAAGGACAAAGTCATGTACAATATCATGCATTTTGCACCTCACAATATTATCATTCTCATCTTTAACAAAATCTTGAAAAAAGGACCGCATTACTAAGTTATCAAAATAAGTTTGACCAACTAACGTTTCTCTTCCTTTGTCACCTTTTGTGCCAAGATATCCTTGATACATCCAGTGCTCAATCAATTTATCCTTATGAAGTATACTGTCTTTTGGGAAAATAGCACAATATAATAGACAAGGCCTAACCACTGGAGTCAAATCATAATAGCTTAGTGATAGGGGTCGAAAGACTTGTTGTTCCACCTCGTCTATTGCCCACATCTTACTCTCTAGAACATCTACCCAATCTGCTTTTGTTTTCTTGTATCGCATGATACTCGCTAATGTCTTTATGGCAAGAGGCAAACCATCACACTTTTCTACAATTTGATTCATCATACTTTCATCAAAAAACCTAGACTTGTCATCCCGGTTGAACAATGCAATTTTTTCGAATAGTTCTAAAGAATATTTTTTACTCAACTTATCCAACCTGACCGTTCGCTCACTGGTCGCTCCCATCGTAACACCAGCGGTCTCTTTCCGTGTGGTTACTAAAATTCTACTGCCTATATCACTAGTTTGTAAAGCTTTCTCTATAGGCTCCCACTTATCCATTGTCGGAGTCCACACATCATCAAGGACAAGAAGAAACTTCTTACCACAAATACTATTTCTTACGCATTCCAAACAAGATTGTAGATGGTCTAGATTAGTTTGAGCATCAGTTTTAATAGCTTGAGCGATTTCTTTGGCAATCTTGAAGTGATCGAAAGGGTCCGATACACAAACCCATACTCTCTGGTCAAAATGAGCTTTTACCCTTTCATTCTCATAGATTGATTGGGCAAAAGCAGTTTTTCCTAATCCCCCCATCCCTGGTATGGAAATGACATATCGACCTTCTTGTTGAGTACTACTAGTACTAGTACTACTTTCACCAAATAACATGCTCATCGTATCTTGTTTTTTATCTTCACGGCCAATTATGTGAGATTCTTCGACAAAAGAAGAAGTTATGGATTGCTCAGGTCGTCCAGTGCCTCTCTTTATTATTTGAAATTGATAACTTTGTCTTACAGTTGCTACTATAGTTAACTTTTCATTTATTTCTCTTATTCTTTTAGCAATGTCACGACGCATAACTAGTTGGTCAACTGTGCCAAAACAATTGCGAGCGGAGGGAATGAGGAAGCGTACCGTACTAGTCCATTTAGTATGGACATAATCATCACCTTTTGAATCCTCAACCATCAGTTCATGCCTGAGAATTTCGGTGTTCCACTCATCCAGCACGTCGTTAATCTGATACGACAAGTCTTCCAGATTGGCCACCCAATTCCTAATGTTGGCCTCCGCCACCTGCCTCTCTTATGCATCCTGGAGAACACGTTGAATGACACTAAAATGGAGGATGAGATTCTCAACTTCTTTGTCGACTCTAGTAACCAGACTCGCCTTTTCTTCTATATGTTTGAAGGCCAAGGAAACCAGCTGGTCCAGAAGCATGGAAACAATTGCTTCAGCCATTGTGTGAAGAGAAAGTTAGGACAAGGAAACAATCACAGGGAGACCAGTAGTAGTTTATATATAGGAAATGCAAATGGCACAAGTGGGTGGAAATATGAAAAGTGCAGGGCTTGAAAGCTAATAGCAAATCGCAGAGAATGTTTTGGTGAATTAACATCCTCACCACACCCCCTGATTTTATACTAAATTTTTTCTATAACGTTTTAAAAAATATCGAACCGTTGAGCCATGGTACCACCACCAACGGAAAATTATAGTGTGAGCTTTTTTATTTTACTTTTTCTTTCCAAGGGGAGCTTTTGATTTGAACCCAGTCAAAATTATGACTTTTAGATTAAGCCTTCAAAATATCCAGAAACTATATCTAATAAGTTCACTATAACACCAGTAATATATATATATATATATATATATATATATATATATATATACAAACACACCAGTAATATATATCTACCAATGCAAAAAAACAGTTGTATATTTACAACCGCACTTAGGTATTTGAATTTGCAGAGACACTTGCATTTTGCATAAATAATTACTTGAATTAAATTTGCTTAATTGCTCGTATGCAAATACACTTGTTGGAACTGCAAAGGGGATTATCCGTTACAATAGTTTAGGAATCTTTAATATGGAACATTGGATCCAAAGTTGCCGCTGCCCCAAGGTGCTTTATGAAAGTAGGTCCACAGTAGTGAAATAGATTCCGCCGATCGAACGAAAGCTTCTTGCTTTATTTTTTTTTCCTCTGATCAGGCGAGGTTGATTAGTCAGTCACTCATGTTTTGAATGTGAGTGGGAGGGAGAGTGATCAATTTGTTAATTCATTGGACATCAAAAAATGTGAATGGACATTACTTCCCCGCGCCTCCATCTCTACTCTTTGTAATATAGTGACCATTCGATATTCAAATTTTTTTTGTAACAATTACCAGTGTTTCAAAAAGCGCTCTAGGCGGCCGCCTAGGCGGCGCCTAGGCGTTGGGCGGAGGCCGGACGACTGGATTTCTTGGAAATCGGGGGAGGCTAGGCGGACGGAGCAAAAAAAAGGGTTTTTTCCAATCTGTCATAATGAGAGCGATCTTTTAGTTTCCCAATCACAAAAACCTTTCAATTACCAGAAACAAAAAGAGCTCTTTGTCTCCCTTCCTAATTCCTTCAACATAACTTGCCGCCGCGCCACCACCATCTTCAACAATGGCCGGTGCCGCAAACCCCATCACCATCATCGACCTGCACCTCCTTTGTTGTTACGATGAGTGTTGTGGATTATATATATGGATGGCTTGTTGATCAAGATCAAGATCCTTTTTTTTTTCACGTCTCCGCAAAACTTGAACTTTTCTGGTATTTTGACGGGAGAGAAACAGAGAAAGAGAGGAGAGAGGAGAGAAGGATAATGTTTTGTTTTTTAGTGGGGATATAATAAGTTAAAAGTTAATTTAGCTTTTTTTTTTTAATGCAAATCTAACCATCCGCATCATCATCAACTTTTGCTTTGTTTTTTGCTTTGTTTTTTATGGGTTTGTCTTTCTCTCATTCAATTCTAGCCACCGAATTATTACCATCTTGAAAGGTTACTCATATTGAAAGGGTTTGCATTTTGGATGCCGTTGGAAACCAATTATATATAGAAAAAAATAGAAGTTAAGTATTTTTTTAATACTTATTATATACTTGAGTTTAAATTAATTATGTTTTTGCTTCTGAACACAATTACATGAATGAATTTTAATTTTAAGTATGTTAATTTATATATATGAATATAATATTTAATATTTTTATATATAATTCTCATTCTAAGGCCCCGGCCCAGGATGGTGGTATCCCCTTAAGCTTGAACTTGCCGCCTAGACTCCGCCTAGCACTTTTTGAAACCTTGACAATTACTAGTACTCCATGACATAGAATAGGGAATTCAAACCTGATTGCTTCCTAAGAATAGTGTTGTTAATTCGAATGTGATCTAGGCATTGTCCAGAATTTATTCTTATTAGGCATAGACGAGGGCTGAGAAAGAAAAAAAAAAGAAAAAAAGAAAAAAAAAAAAAAGAAAAAAGGAGGAAAAAAAGAAAATATCTTTATGATATAGCTACCTAGGACAACAAAGCGAATTCAACTTAACCAAAAAGAAAGAAAAGAAACAACGAGGAGTGCCCGCGCGCCCGGGGGGAGAAAATGTATAAAAAAAAAACAAAAAACAAACATTAAATAAAATAAATAAAAAAAAATATTATGTTATATATCATAAATTGTAAGAATTGAGTATCAAATAGCCGATGACTTGCACTTCAAGTAAAGGCTGTATTAGGGAGTTCTAATACGCTTAGGAATTGGTATACCTCTTCTATTAAGTTATGGACCCTTTAGTTAAGTATCTTTGCAATAGGAGTCCTTGTTATAGAAGCAATATCGGTTTTTAATCAATGCTTGATAGGTCTGCAGATTACAAACACTGCTATATATTGAAGTCCCTGTGCACACAGAGAACTAACCTATTCTCTTGTTAAGAATAAGCACATCCCTATCGGTGCTTAAGAGAACTTAAGCTTCTGCTGTGCATAGAAGACTCTCAATCCGTTCCTCATCCTTTTGTTCAGTTCACAATGTCTTCTAGTAAGTCATTCTTACTGTCAAACACATTGTGCTAATATACTGCTTGCAGCACTCCCTTCATGATTGTCTTTGTGATCTTAGAGCATAGCTTGAAATATAGATGTAGTATATTCTTACATGTGGTATCAGAGCGTCAAGTTACTAGGGTTCGAGTCAATCATGCATATTTTCTGAAATTTTGATGGTATTGATTGGTTACTTAGTGCTGTTGTTATATTAGAGTTCTGATACCAGTTTAGTATTGTTTTTCCGCATATTAGGTTGAGATTTTGGGATAAACTGGTGTCATATTTTCATATGTAGACATGTACATGTATCATGTATAAAATCTTGTGTATTTTGGTTGAAGAATCTGGATTGAACATGCTTATTGGTTGCTATATGACTGTTTTACTGCAATTCGTTTACTGGTGTTACTGATGCGTTTGTTCATGTTGTCTCCCAAAAGTATTTTGAAAAAACATAAAGTTATATCCTAGTTAAGTAATCGATCTATGATAAACAGATTACCTTATGGAACTAGGATTCACTCATTGACTCATAACATCTGATTCAATGAGACTTTTGTCAGTTTATATCAACTTAAGTCTATTGATATAAACGAAACCTGATTGTAATTGCTGAATAGGATACATAAAATCACCAAAGTGAGTATTCAGTGATTTCACAGTTCATTAAGAAAATCAGAATTGCAGTTTATATGATCTTGCATGATAAGTTACTTATCCAAAGAACTTAACTTATCAAAAGCTATCAGTAAATTGATGTATTGAATTACTAAAAATATTCTTGTTATACTAATTCATTCTGCCTAAAGGTGTTGAGTTATATGATAATGATATTTGATGTTTTAGCAGTACAAACTCTTGCAGTTTAACTGAATCTTGCCCAAAGGTGTTTCAGTTTTATGAAACTTATGAAGACAGTAGAGAAATTTCGTCAAACTCTTTACTGTATAAGCACAAAGATATGAAAACTAACCTCGTTTATCAACTGTAGATAAGAGTGATCCGATCTTCACCATTGAGACTCTGAATGGCAACAATTTCAAGAGATGGAAAGCTGATATTGAACTCTACCTGGGGCATCATGATTATGATATTTGTTTGACTAGAGACTGCCCAGAAAAACCTATTGAGCCTCTGTATTGGGGTGGAGATCAAGAAGAAAGGTATGATAGATGGCAGAAAGCTAACAAGATGGCCCTTGGATTACTAACAAGATAGTATGAAGAAATACATGCTGGAAAATATCAGAGGTGCTATTCCTGAACATGCAGTGGCTAAAGATTACTTACAAGCTGTGACAGAAAGATTCAGAGAATCGGGGAAAGCTGAGTCCAAGGATAACATTGATAAACTGTCATCTATGAGATTTGATGGTACTGGAAGTGTCAGATTTCATGTGATGAAGATGGTGGATGCTGCTAACAAACTAAAAGCTGTAGACATTCCTGTTCCTAATGATCTGCTAGTTGGTTTTGTCATCAACTCTTTACCAGATTCATACCAGCATTTGGAAGTTGCTTACAATACTCAAAAGGATAAATGGTCTATTGATGAACTGTTGGGACACTGTGTTCTTGAGGAGAGCAGACAGAAAAACCAGAAGAACAAACAAATAGCAGCTGCTGCAGCACCTCCAGTGACTGCAAACTTTGTTCAAACTGAAAGACCAAAGAAGAAGAGCAATTACAAGGGTAAGAATCCAAAGTTTGGAGGTATGGTTGCTTCTGGTTCTGGTTCATCTAACAAAAATGCTCATCACCCTAAAAAGACTCCTAATGCTTTGAAAGCTGTTAAAACCAATATTGTCAAAGAGTGTAATTTTGCAGAAGTCCTAATCATCTGAGAAAGGATTGTGAAGGTTTTAAAGCTTGGATGATCAAGAAAGGTAAAATGAAAGTTTTTAATATTTTTGTTACAATTGAGTCTAATTTGGTTTCTGTTCCAAAAAATTCTTGGTGGTTTGACACTGGATGTTCTGCTCACATCACTAATTCCTTGCAGGGATTATCAAACCTGACCAAAAACCATAGGAGCAGCTATAATGTTTTCGTTGGCAATGGATCAAAGCTTGCAGTAGTAGCTTTAGGTAGTATTAAGATTAAGTTTTCTTCTGGTTTAGTTTTGATTTTGAAAGAAGCACTTTATGTACCTTCCATGAGAAGGAATTTGATTTCTGCTTCAAAATTAGTTAGAGATGGTTATGGTTTCAGTTGTTCCAAAGATGATTGTAGTCTTCAAATTTTTGAAAGGAATAAAGATCCATTGTCAGGTTTTGCTTATCTATCTGATGATCTGTGGCTTTTGGATTGCACTACTGATATACATTGCCTCATTACTGAAAATGTCAATCCTCAGAATGTGTCTATTACTGAAAATTCCTCTATGTTATGGCATAGACGACTTGGACACATTTCAAAGGAAAGACTGATGCAACTCAAGAAATCAAATTCAATATCACAGATCAATTTTTCTGATTTCACTGACTGTGTAGAATGTTTTAAAGGAAAACTAACCAATGTTCGAAAATTTGGTTCCAAAAGAAGTTCTACCTTGCTTGAAATAATCCACACTGACATTTGTGGACCTTTTCCCACACGAACCATATGTGGCAATTCATATTTTATAACCTTTATTGATGATTTCTCAAGATATGCTTATGTGTATTTGATATCTGAGAAATCATCTGCACTGAATTGCTTCAAAATCTTTAAAACTGAAGTTGAAAAACAGCTTAATTTGAAAATCAAGGTAGTAAGATCTGATAGAGGTGGTGAGTATTATGGTAGATACACAGAAACTGGTCAACAGAAAGGACCTTTTGCCTTGTTTCTTGAACAGGAAGGTATTGTAGCACAATACACAACCCCAGGAACTCCACAACAGAACGGTGTTGCAGAAAGAAGAAATAGAAGCTTGAAAGACATGATTCGTTGTATGTTTGCTAGATCACCCTTACCAATTTTCTTATGGGGTGAGGCTTTGAAAACAGCTGTTTATATTCAGAACAGGGTTCCCAGCAAGGCAGTAGATGTAACACCATATGAAAAATGGACAGGAGGACAACCAAGTTTTAGTCATTTCAAAATCTGGGGATGCAAGGCAGAAGCAAGGCTTTATAATCCAAGTGAAAAGAAGCTAGATCCTAGAACAGTGAGCTGTTATTTCATTGGATATATAGAGAAATCTAAAGGATATAGGTTCTACAGTCACAATTTGGCTACAAGAATTGTTGAAACACATAATGCTAAGTTCTTAGAAGGGGATTTCTGCACTGACAGCATTCACAGTGATCATTATTTTGAAGAAGCTGACAATTATGCAAACATGAATGAGGATATTGGAGTTGTCGGGGCTGACAACTCCAATGTCAGCATTTTCGAACATGAAGACCAGAATAACAGTGCATCACTACCTGTTATATTGGCAGATGTTGAAGATCATGATACATCAGCACCTCACTCCAACTCTGCAGCTGATATAAACACTGAAACAGTAGAGAAAGATGCACAAGCTGAGGAAGATCAACTAAGAAGATCAAACAGACCTAGAAAACATGCACTACCAGATTACTATGCTTTCCTACAAGAAACAGAATTTGATATTGATGATGACCCTACAACATACAAACGTGCAATATCAAGTCCACAATCAGCCCTGTGGAAATCAGCTATGATTGAAGAACTGGAGTCTATGAAGAAGAACAAGGTTTGGTCATTAGTCCCTATTACTTTTGATATCAAACCAATTGGATGTAAATGGGTCTATAAGACCAAAAGAGACTCACAGGGTCAAATTGAAGACACAAAGCACGTTTGGTGGCCAAGGGATTCACACAGAGGGAGGGTTTTGATTACACAGAAACCTTCTCCCCAGTTTCTTCCAAGGATTGTATGAGAATCATAATGGCACTCACAGCTCATTATGACCTAGAATTACATCAGATGGATGTAAAAACAGCTTTTCTGAATGGAAACTTGGAAGAACAAATCTACATGGAGCAGCCTATTGGATTTGTTGAAAGGGGGAAAGAAGGCTATGTATGTAAGCTCAACAAGTCAATCTATGGACTTAAGCAGGCTTCAAGACAATGGCATATTAAGTTTGATGAGGTGGTCACAGCTGCTGGTTTTAATGTTAACAGGTTAGATGAGTGTGTCTATTTGAAGTTCAAGGGTGTTCAATTCATATTCATGGTTCTGTATGTGGATGATATATTATTGGCTAGCTCAGACAAGCAGTTATTGAGTGATACCAAGAAGATGTTATCACATAATTTTGAAATGAAGGATTTAGGTGAAGCTCATTATGTTCTGGGAATTGAAATCACCAGAGACAGAACTAATAAGGTACTAGGATTATCACAGACAGCATATATTGAGAAAGTTCTGAAGAGATTTCACATGTCCAAATGCAATGGAATTGAAGCACCTATCCTGAAAGGAGAAACATACTCTCACAAGCAATGTCCAGTCACTGATGCTGAAAAGGAAAAGATGAAGAAACTGTCTTATGCTTCTTTAGTTGGAAGTCTCATGTACGCACAAGTGTGCACCAGACCTGACATAGCTTTTATTGTGAGCTTACTAGGCCGCTTTCAATCAAATCCTGGAAGGCCTCATTGGAATGCAGCTAGGAAAGTGCTGAGATACCTACAAGGTACAAAGAATTTTATGCTAATATACAGACAAGTTAAAGAATTGGAAATAGTGGCTTACTCAGACTCAGATCATGGAGGTGATGATAAGGATAGGAAGTCCACAGGAGGCTATGTATTCTTGCTAGCAGGAGGAGCTGTCTCTTGGAAATGTGCTAAGCAAGGAGCCATAGCAACCAATACAATGGAAGCTGAGTTTATGGCTTGTTTTGAGGCAACTAAACAAGCTGTATGGATGAAAAACTGTGTGACAGAGATGAAGGTCATCGATTCTATCCATAGTCCTATAGTGCTCTTTTGTGACAACAGAGCAGCTGTATTCTTCTCAAAGAACAACAAAAGAACTGCCTCTTCACGTCTAATGGACATTAAGTATTTTCTGGTTAGAGACAAAGTCAGGGATGGCATTATCAATGTCATTCATATTGGTACTGATGATATGGTTGCAGATCCACTCACAAAAGGTATAACTCTAGTGGCATTCAGAAGACATTTGAGGAGTCTTGGCCTTCATGACTCGTTCGATTCAGCAATTATGTGGGAGTGACATAAAGATCAGTTACTCCAAAGGTTAGATTCTGTTGTATTGTTTTGACAGATTAATGTTCCTTCAAGTTTTGCAGTTGAATTTTTGAGTTTTCATAATGATGTGTATCTGTGCACTTAAGAATACCAGTTTCAAGTATACAAACATCACTGTTTTAAGTTTGTACATACTGATATTATATTTACAGATAACAAGGATGCGAAGTCTCTTTTAGAACTTCACTCCTGGACTAAAATGTGGGAGTAAGGGCTTTGCGCCTTACTCATAATCGAATATTGCAAAGATTGGTCAACAACATTTGTATGGTTACCTCTTATGTATGTAGATGCAGACAGAAACATCACATACCAGATTAGTGTTGTGGATTCTGCATCTCTGCATAATTGTTAAACCTGACGCTTTGTTCAAGAAGAGAATTCATAAGCACTTAAGAGAACTCAATGATCATCCTAAATGCTAGTCTTTTACTGATGTATAGTACCTTGGTTCCCTTTGATACTCATGTGGGAGAATGTAAGATTTGAGTATCAAATAGCCGGTGACTTGCACTACAAGTAAAGGCTGTATTAGGGAGTTCTAATACGCTTAGGAATTGGTATACCTCTTCTAATAAGTTATAGACCCTTTAGTTAAGTATCTTTGCAATAGGAGTCCTTGTTATAGAAGCAATATCGGTTTGTAATCAATGCTTGATAGGTCGGCAGATTACAAACACTGCTATATATTGAAGTCCCTGTGCACACAGAGAACTAACCTATTCTCTTGTTAAGAATAAGCACATCCCTATCGGTGCTTAAGAGAACTTAAGCTTCTGCTGTGCATAGAAGACTCTCAATCTGTTCCTCATCCTTTAGTTCAGTTCTCCATGGCTTCCAGTAAGTCATTCTTACTGTCAATCACCATGTGCTAATATACTGCTTACAGCACTCTCTTATGATTGTCTTTTGTGATCCTAGAGCATAGCTTGACATATAGATGTAGTATAGTTCTTACATAGCTTATATAATATACGATGTTGTTTAATATTTTACAACGTCATACAAACTATGCTAAGCTGATGGTTTCTGTAAAAAGTGATATAGATGGTTCGAGTGCTTGTTTCTTTGCCCCTCCCTCCCCCTCCCTCTGTAATTGGGAGTTGCCGGGAAAAAAAAAAAAATTCCCACACAAACTTTCTTTAAAAAAAGGTAGAAAAAGGTCTTTCAAAAATAAAACACCATAAAAAAAAAAAAAAAAAAAAAAACATCTGATTTGGATCAAAAAGTACCCCGCAATAAGGTTCCTATTACTCCATTCATCAAAGCACATATTTCATTGACAACTAACTACAGACTCCCATATTATAAATACGTATGTATAAATATTTACATAACATATATTTTTCATAGTAATAGATTATATTTCTCCCTGAATAGATTGCTTACCTACTTGTTTGTTCTCATTATTGATTCCTAATAATTGTACGAAACAGAAGCATAGTACACAGTATGAAAATGAGTAAACAGACCAGAAAGAAACAGAATACAAAAACCCATCTCAACGTACACCTACCATTTGTAATTCTTTCTATTATATCAGTAGTGTCTCTATTATTTCCAGTTTATTTGTCATCATTATTCTCTTTTAAGAATATAGCTAGCAGTAGAAAGCAAATGAACATGGTAAATGCTCAAATTTTAGGTCCAACTGAATAATGGATCTCAGAACGAAAACATCCATATCTCTAAAATTGGAATTGACAAATCATAAATTTTATCGGATCATCTTGTGGAATGAGAAAATAGCATCCATCAATCCATGATAAACACCAGCAGGTTAATTAGTGTTGGAGCGTGAAAATTCATGTTCGATGGTGGAGTCGGAAAATTTTCTCCCGTGGCAATCTAAAAGTCTTAGCTCAAATTTGAAGATCACTTTTTTTCTGTATACTAAACATTCACAATATATTTTGTTAATATAACCTCTACTTGTAATATCGTAAGCTAAACTTATCCTTAAATATTTTACTAAATTTCCAACAACGTTCAATATAAAGAACGCACATATAAGAAAATGTAAAGGGTTAAAGTCAAAATTTCCCCAAACTTTTACCTAGCTAATATTTAAAACTTATGAAATAAAAGATTAAAATGCAATTTTCTCCAAGTTCTTACTGTGCTAAGTTGTAAAAATATCTAAAACTAAACAATTGGACTGCAGTTTCCTTCAAACTTTCATTGGATTGCAGCCCACCACAGCCCGATGAATAGCTCTGCCCCTGTGAATCAGGTCATCTAACAAAATGACCTTCTTCTCCTCAAAAAAAAAAAAAAGACCTTCTAATCGTCCTTGACAAATATGTAAAGAATTCTACATACTCCTACCAAAGTGATGGATCATCTCATCATGTTTTAGGCTTTTTACGGCTAGTAGTGAATAACTCGAACAATATGAAAATTCATGTATTCTTACCCATTCTATCACACAAACAGATACCAATAGGCTGACAAACCATCATTGGATGAAGACTCAAGGAAGGAATAAACAAATGATGATCACAAATTATGAACCATTCTAAGCAAGAGAGGTTTGGTTGCAAACCTCCTAGGACCTCTGAACTACTATGTATATATACGTGTTGGTTTCCTATTTTTATCCTAATATATAATTGAGTTTGGTGTCACACTAAATAAATGAGTACAATATTACAAACTTCATAATAAATTCCAAGACCTTGTTAAAAATCTTTACAAAAAACAAGGAAACGAAATGTATAATATTCTTATAAGAAAGAATAGCATTCAATAACAACAAACCAGACTTTAGATAGGAAAAAGATTAGAACTGTATCTAAACTCGTCTCATTGCAGAGACAGAGCAACCGAGTAATTAAAAATTCACAGCCCAACATTATGCCAGCAGCTTCAGAAACAAAAGTCAGTCCGCCCAAGCCCATCTATAAATTTTGCTCAACTTATATAATAAGCTAAACATATCCTTGAATATTTTACTAAATTTTCAACCACATTCAACATAAAGAACACACATATAAGAAAATGTAAAGGATTAAAGTGAAATTTTCCCCAAATTTTTACTAGGAGTTTTAAGTGCAATTTCCTTCAAATTCTCATTGGGTTACGTTGTAAAAACCTATAAGCCAAAAGAATTAAACTGCAATTTCCCCAAACTGTCACTGGACTGCAGCCCACTGCAGCCCCGTGAGTAGCTCCACCCTTGTTCAGGTCATCTAACAAACTGTCTAATCGTCCTTGAGAAGTATGTAAAGACTTTCACATACTCCTATCAAAAGTGACGGATCATCTCGTCATTTTTTAAGCTTTTTTAAGCTAGTAGTGAATAACTCGAACAATATGAAATTCATGTATTTCTTATTTCTTACAACAGATACCAATAGGCTGACAAACCATCATTGGTTAAAGATTCAAAGGAGGAATAAACAAATGATGTTCATAAATTATGAACCTTTCTAAGCAAGAGAGCTTTGTTTGCACACCTCCTAGGACCTCAAACTATTACGTATAATACGTGTTGGTTCCTCTTTCTATCCCAATTGAAAATGTTAGATTGCTTGCCGTCTTATAACTTTATTTGGAGAGGAACTTTCTTTTTTTAATTCAGATGACCATCTTTTAAACATTTCACAACTTTTTTTTTGTTATCAAAAGAATGCCTTTTAATATATAAATAAATTTTGGCATCACACCAAAGAAATGAGTACAAAGTTACAAACTCCACAATTAATCTTGGGATCTGGGTAAAAACGCTTTACAGAGTACGAGGAAAAGATATCTAATATTCCTACAAGAAACCAATAAGATTCAAGAAAAATGAACCAAACTTTAGTTAGAAAAAGATTAGTACTAATGTCTAAACTCGTCTCATTGCATGGACAAAATAACCGAGTAATTAAAAATTCACAGCCCAACATTATGCCAGCAGTTTCAGAAACAAAAGTCAGTCCGCCCAAGCCCATCTATAAATTTTGCTCAGGATGTCAAAAGTGTCGGTCCTTGGTCCTGAATTGCCAAATTGCCATGGTCCTGCAACAAATTAAAATGTACGAATGCAACAGTTGATTAGGTGTCCCAATATCCCATTTGAAATGTAGTGCTTTGGGTATATTTATTAACAAATTAACGACCAAAATCCTCAGGTCAGCCAGACAGAAATTGATCCAAAAAAAAGAAGGCTCAGCAAAATAATTGACAAAACAAATGCCCCACTCCGTCATTCCGTGCAAGTTGGAGAAAATCCCTTCCACCACGGAACCAAACAAACACCCCTCTTTCAGATTTACATATCCCATTCCCATAATTGCTGCACAAACAACCCACCAAAACAAAAAACAAAACCAGAAAAATCACAATTTAAAGAGAGGTCTCCTTCGAAACCCTCGGCCGGCGCGAAATTGAAGAGAGGCGATTCGCAGAACCTCCGCGTGAAGCGGACGACTCTGCAGACCGTGCTCGAGCAGTGCCGGAGAGCTCTCGAGTCGCTCGATTCCGCCGGAGACGACAACGATGATGGTGACGAAGACGAAGACGACGACAGCAGTTCTCACGGCGGAGCTGCTGATGAGGAGCGCCAGCAAGGTCGGGGATCGACGGATTCGCGGGGTGATTGCGAAGCTGACGAGGTATGATTTTGTTGAAAAGCCGATGAGTTTTAGGGTTGTGTATTGGAATTAAGAGCTGTTAGGATTTGAATTTGGGTTAAATTTTGGTGCTTTTTGGGGGAATTTGGTGTTATTGTTGTATACATCGATTTTCTATGCAGAGCTTCAAACTTTGAAGTTTGGTTACAGGGCTTTGAGATTGGTGTTTAAGACTTAATTCGCCTAAAAATTGAAGTAAATAGCAGCCTAAATGTTCCCTCTGTAATCTGTAAGTTAATTGTGAACTTCTTACTCAATTAGATCAATGGAGATGGTTAAGATTGAAGGTTAAAGGATGTAGCTTTTCATGAGCAGCTCAATTGCTTCGACAGTAATACCATTAATCTGCCCACCAATACGTAAACTGGCTTTCGACCACGGTCGACTGAGTCATCTGTAGGAATAGAGGCTTGAATTTGTCTTCTGGTGCATCATTTGCATCCTCCCAAAATTATTCTATTTGATCCTACGTATCGAATTATTTTGTCATTACCAGTTTGGATTCTATTATATGGTAGGATTGGTAATGCATAGATTTGGCTCAGTTTGGATTCTATTATATGGTACGAGGAGAGCGCACCATATTCTTCTTGTGCAGATGTAATTAGGTATGTGCAAACTTAGCAATCTATCTAAATCTTGACAGTAAGGAGAGCATACATTGCCTGGCTACACAGAGAGACAGAAATTAGAGTTGATGTAGTCTGTTGTATTGTATGGCTTAAAAAGATAAGGAGCTTATCTAAATCACCAGACTAAAGGTGTATGTGGATGATCGAGTTTCAAGTACCAAAGTATAGGCCAATTAAGGTAGTTACAAAAATTTCCATTTGCACAAAGGGAAGTGTTTAAAAATGCAGTACATGGTCAAAACAACATTGACTGGTACGGACAGTAGAGGTGCTTTGCAAAATACATTCGACAATCGTCAAAAAAGCACGCAAAGCAAAAGCCAGTCTTATAGAGAACAATCTATCTGCTAAAACAATTTGGAAATTCCTTAATAAGAAGACAAATTTGGAGAACCCACCATATTCTTCTTATGCAGATAGATAGCATAGATATGTGCTTAAACAATCCATCCAAATCTTGACAGTAAGAAGAGCATATCTTGGTCCACAGAATCACTCAACTAAATCAGTCTTATCATTCCCCAGGATACCATTTTTCCCCATAGCATGAGCACCTACCGCTTGGGGCTTGTGACATAGCATTCTCAAGTGCAGTCTTCCACTGGTGTAGATCCTTCAAAGTTTCAGCCCGCAAAAGCAGGAGTATGAGAAATACGCGCAAGAATGCATATGTGGATGATATATGCATCATATACTTACAAAACTGTCACTCATCAGTCTCAAAGAAATTGAACTAAGAAACTGAAGGAAACAAGCCAGGAATATTGAGAACAGTCAATTTATTATATAGCAAAGATTTACAACTACAGCAGAACCCTTTATAAAGAGAACTTAGATCATAGCCTTAGATGGTTTTTTTTTTTTTTTTTTTTGGTCGGAAAAGTAGGAATTTATAATATAGCAAAATGCAGGCAAACATACAAACAGCAAGAAGAAAAAATAGAAACAAAGCAGAGGACTTGACAGCAGGACCTAGCACCTAGAGTTAACATAAAACTAGGGGAGTGATAGGACAAATGCTGTCAAGTCCCAGTGAGATTAAACAAGGGTAGGAGGGCACGGAAGCCCATCAGACATAAGAACAAGCACTAGAGATGGTGGTGGCCTATCGGCCCAAGAAACTTGATCCACCACTCGAAGACCTATCGAGGCTGCCACATGGGCGGCACGATTTGCAGACCTGGGGATCCACTGCCAATGTAGAGCCTGGAAAGAATGTTGGAGACAGCGAATTTCAGCACGTAGAGGAAAAATAGTCCAGAGTCGGTTAGAAGCAGCACCACGAAGCCCATCAATTAGGACCTGTGAATCCGTCTCCAGAACAACCCGATGAAAGCCTTGAGAGAGGGCATGCTTAAGGCCAAAAACAGCTGCCTGAGCTTCCGCAATAAGAGGCGAACCAGCCATAGAGGAGGTCACAGTTGCAGACAGTAGAGTACCAGTGGAGTTCCGAATGATGCATCCAAGGCCAAAAAGCAAGTCGTTGCGATTCCATGCAGCGTCAACGTTGATTTTGAGCATAGTGGCAGGTGGGGGCTGCCACCGCGGCGATGATGGGCTAGGATATGTGCGGGGTAATACGGCACAATGATTGACGGTGGCCAAAGCCGCTTTAAATTCCAGGAGAGCACGAGAGGCCAGGGAAATCACAAGAGTCGGGTCAGGGGGCCGTTGATTAAACACGAAATCGCAGCGGGCTTTCCATATTTCCCAACAAAGAAAGGAAAGATGGAGGAATAAATCGTCACGGCTGAGCCCCGAGCCTCGCAAGGATGAGTTCATAGATAGGAACCATACATCTAAAGTTGTGATGGTCTGAGTCTGAACACGATAACCGAGAGGAGATCCAAACCAGACTCTCTGGGACCAAGGGCATAGTAAGAGTAGATGTTCGATGGTTTCAGAATGATGAGAGCAGATAGGACAAGAGGCGGACGCTCCCAAAGTTCGACGGAAGAGGTTAGCTTTAGTGGCAATGGAATTGGTAAGACAACGCCACAGGAAGTGACGAATTTTGGGGAGGGTAGAGATGTTCCATAGAATGGGCCAAATGGAGGGATCCAGATCATGAGAAGTTTGAGGCTGTGGGGGCTCTCGGGGAATGGAAGATGCATGAAAGCGATGGTAGGCCGTCTTAACAGAGAATTTGCCGTCACTAGTCCAAGGCCAAATGACACGGTCAGGGTCAGGGATATTGGCAACAGGGAGAGAGCGGATAAGCTGAACGGTGGACTGTGGTATAAGGTGTTGAACACTAGTGAGGTGCCAAGTATTATTAGGAGAGTCTAATACGTCCGAAACAAGGTTCGGGACAGATGCGGTGAAGGGAGCAATAGGGAGAATGGGGCCAGCATGGGGCGGGGGGACCCAATTATCGTGCCAAAACCGGGTGGATGCACCATTACAGATTTGAAATCTGGATTGGGAAAGCATGGCATCACGGCCATCCAAAATACTGGCCCACCCCCAGGAAGCTCGATGTCCTTTTGTAGCTTCTAGAAATGTGCAAGCAGGGAAATAACGGGCCTTTAAAACACGAACCCAAAGGGCATCCGGGTGATGAAGGATCCGCCAACTAAGTTTGGCGAGAAGGGCAAGGTTGAAATTGCTGAGGTCTCGGAAGCCTAGTCCACCTGCAGACTTGGGCAAGCAAAGGGAAGTCCATGATTTTCAGTGAATTTTGTTGCCTGAAGTCGATCTTCCCCACCAAAAGTTGGCAATATCAGCATTGATATCCTTGCAGAGAGAGGCTGGAAACCTGCAGTCTTCCACTGGTGTAGATCCTCCAAAGTTTCAGCCCGCAAAAGCAGGAGTATGAGAAATACGCCAAGAATGCATATGTGGATGATATATGCATGATATACTTACAAAACTCTCGCTCATCAGTCTCAAAGAAATTGAACTAAGAAACTGAAGGAAACAAGCCAGGAATATTGAGAACAGTCAATTTATTATATAGCAAAGATTTACAACTACAGCAGAACCCTTTAAAAAGAGAACTTAGATCATAGCCTTAGATGCTATTGATGTGAAAATCAAACAAAGCTGCAGCAGAATTCTAAAAAAGCTGCTGCATATGTAAAATGTAAAAAGCATGTGAGTAAAAGTATTCAGCAGGCAAAGAACACCAGACACTCTTTAACCCCCCCACACCCACATGTTTGCTTCAACAGAGGAATCATGCAGTTGTAGATTGATACAACAGAAGCCACTTACTCTTCTTCCTTTCTCTTGCTTTTTTCTCCTCTTTCCTTTCGTCGAGTGTGAAACGATGAGCTTGCGGTTTGTCATCTTCTCTTTTAGGCAATAGACTGATTGGATTCAGCTTCCCTTGTGTATATTTGTCGAAACACATCTACCAAGTTCATCAGCCGAGGAAGCACTTCCTTGTGTGGAATGAAGATAATATCCATCAATCCGTGATAGGCACCATGTTAATTATTGCTGGAGCCTGAATATTCCAGCCGTACCTAACAAGTGACCGTCTAGACGCATGTTTGATCAGAAGCAGGACACCCTACCATCTTGTATGCCAATAATATTGAGTGAGGAAAAGGGGGGGTACCTGCAAGAAAACACTCCGACGCTCAAGTAAGTAGGTGCTCAAGTGAAGTGCAGTAAAATGTGAACTGAATCGTACCTTTTGATAACAATTTGTATGACTTGCTGTGTGGCCCTTATTTCTTATCTCCGTGATATACAAGCAGTTCATCACGGCCGTGTTAGTGGTAATTGTGTTGCTTCTAGTAACTGGAAGCAAGTTGATACATGATAAATGAATGACAATACGCAAGCGTGCATGAATTAATAGGAAAAGTACACACCAAGAAAATATTAGTGAGCAGAACCCCCCAATATTTTGAGCAGAACCAAGAAAATATTCTTGAGATGGAAAGGAAAAAGTTTACCTTCATTGGGTCGTCTTCAGGTTCTGTCCAAAAGCCTCCTTGTCTTCTTCAGGTTCTGTCCTCTTCTGACTCTTTTTCTGTGTCCCTTCTTTGCAAGGCCTTGTATATGCTCAACTGGGTCGATCTCAATTTCCAGGATCCTTTTCTTGTTTTGCAATTAATTTTTTAACACAACACAATACTTATGATGGAGTAGGCTAACAATATACAGAAGAAGTTACCTTGCCATGGATTATGCAAGATGGACGGAGATGCAGCCACACACTTGATATTTGAATTATACCAAGAACAATAGATGGGAAACTGGTATTTGAAGTATATCAAAGCATACTCTCAAAGTCTACTCGATCTTCCGTCTGTACAATCGTCCCATTAATTGCGATGTTCGGGATGCGAGACACCTTGTCCCACTCCGCGCCACTTTTAGTTTCGCAACCTTGGAGAATATTAGGACAATTGTGAATGATCAAATTCTTCACTGGGGTCTTCCACAGGAAATCCGGGAGTGATTTCAGCCGAGGGCATCTATCGATTACTAAGGTGGAAAGAGATGGCATTATTGTTGTAACTTGAGAAACATCGGATTCCCTCTCCCCTCCCACTCCTACCCACTCTTCCCACTCCTCCAGGCCATTGAATCTGATTTCCTTCAATTTGGGAAACGATATTTCCATTTCTGATTCTTTTCCCAAAAATTCAACCCCCAATGTCTTCAGCCCATTCATCCCCCCTACAAGCAATCTTTCAAGGGAAGGCAATTTGCCCAGAGGAGCCAAACCCTCACAAGATGGGAAGTTATAGACCTGAACACTTTTCAAATTACTTAACGACGTCATCCAACGGGGACACAGTGTCGTACCCCCGTAACGCGTGATTACTAAGGACTCTAGATTTGTATGTGGTTGCAAGGCATTCAGTATTTCCTCATCTATATTATTTCTTTCATCTTCTTCATCAAACTCTAGAACCAACTCAGACAGGTATTTCTTATCCGCCAACTGTGCCTCGCCCACATCTTTCTCCGACTTGGGGAATTTTATCCAAAGGCGCCCTCGAAGCTGGTCTAGCTCTCTAAGATCTCCTAATTTCAATTGTTTATGGTTGCTAGCATTGGAGGGAATTATATACTCGTCCAGTGTTTGCAGATTATATAATCTTCCAACCTCTTTTGGTAATTTTAGAGCGTCACACGCGTGAACAAAAAGGTGCTTTAAGTTAGTCAGCTTTCTCACGGTGACCGGTAGCGTTTTAAGTTTCCTACAGCCATTGAGGTTCAATGTTTCTAGATTGTATAAATTACCAACAGTATTGGGTAATCCTATCAAAAGCTCATTATTGCTTAATTTGAGATACCTCAAATGCACTAATTCACCTATCTCTTTAGGAAGTTCTTTTAATTGGTTGCTCTTCAATTCTAATGACCTAAGACATTTCCACTGTAAAATTAGGTCCGAGCTTAATTTTGAAATGTTAAATCTAGAAGCCAGCAGCGTCCTTAATCTTTTGCAATTGTAAATTGATTTAGGTAATGAATTAGAGGAACAACCCCTTATTTTCAAATGGCGTACTTTATTATGCAGTACATACTTACTCTCATTGTCCCTATCAAACTCCATGAAAACACATTCATTTTTTGCGAGAAAAAGGACAAAGTCATGCACAATATCATGCATTTTGCACTCCACAATGTTATCATGCACATCTTTAACAAAATCTTGAAAAAAGGACCGCATTACTAAGTTATCAAAATACGTTTCACCAACTGACGTTTCTCTTCCTTTGTCACCTTTTGTGCCAAGATATCCTTGATACGTCCAAAACTCGATCAATTTTTCTTTCTTGAACGAATAATCTTTTGGAAAAATAGCGCAATATAAAAGGCAACGTCTTACTATTGGCCACAAATCATAATAACTTAGTAATAGCGGTTTAAATACTTTCTGTTCAACCTCTTCTAACTCCCACATCTTACTATCCAAAACATCAATCCATTCTTTTTTTGTTTTCTTATACTTCAGGATACTAGCTAATGTCTTTGCAGCAAGAGGCAAACCATCACACTTTTCTACAATTCTTTTCTTAGTATCTTTATCAAGTAACCTAGACTCTTCCTTGTTACTATAGTAGATACAAAATACTTCCAAACAATCGTCGTCCTCCAACTTATCCAAGTTGATAATATGATCAGCGGTTGCCCCCATCTCCATCACACTTTTTTGGTTTCGCGTGGTCACTAGTATTCTACTGCTTGGATTACCCTTTTTTAAGGCTTCCCTTAATTGATTCCATTCATCAATGCGTGGAGTCCACACATCATCTAGGACAAGGAGAATCTTTTTACCAACTACAAATTCAACTATTTTTTGCAACAGAGTATTAAAGTCGTTTGAATCAACTTGACTGCCTTCTGGTTTAAGATTATCAACTATGGTTTTCGCAATCTTGGTCACCTCAAAAGTGTCTGACACACAAACCCATATTCTATTATCAAAATCAGATTTTACAACGTTGTATACTAATTGGGCAAATGCAGTTTTTCCTAGTCCTCCCATCCCTACAATTGGGATGATTCTCACTTTTTGATTACTACTCTCACTGAGCAACAAGCTCATTAACCTACTTTTATGTTTTTCACGGCCGACTATAGTAGATACATTTACTAAAGAAGAAGTTTTGGGTCGTTCAAGCTGTTGACTGCGTCTTTCTGTGTCTTTGAATTGGTAATTTTGTCTTAAAACAGCAATCCAAGTCAACTTTTCATTTATTTCTCTTATCCTCTTAGCAATGCCACGACGAAGAATTACCTTATGGCTAAATCGACAAAAACAATTAGTGACCGATGGAAGAATATTGAGAAAGCGCACCTTGCTAAACTGAGGAACTAGACCAGCATTCTCACCTTGTTTTTCTGGTTCCTTCTCAATCTGATGCTTGAGAATTTCAGTGTTCCACTCGTCCAGCACGTCGTTGATCTGGTAAGCCAATTCTTCCAGATTCCCCAGCCAATTTCTAACGTTGGCCTCCGTCACCTGCCTCTCCTCCGCATCCTGCAGCACGCCTTGAATAGCACCGAAATGGGAGATGAGATTCTCAACCTCTCCATCAACTCCCAGGATCAGACTCACCTCTTTTTCTACCCGGTGGAGAGTGATGGAGGCCATCTGTTCCAGGACAATCGAAACGAGCGCTTCGGCCATCAATTGACAGGAAAACAAGCACAGGGAGAACAGTAGTAGTGTGTGTGTGTGTGTATATATATATATAGGAAATGCAAATGGCACAAAGTGGGAAATATGAATTGAAAGCTAATAGCAAATCTCAGAGAATGTTTTGGTGAAGTAACATCCTCACCACAACCCCCGATTTTATACTAAGTTTTTCTATAACGTTCTGAACAATATCGAACCGTTGAGGCATGGTACCACCACCAACGGTCCAATCATAGTGTAGTACTTCTTTTTTAACCACAACGGAAATTATAGTGTGAGCTTTTGATTTTGCTCTTTCTTTACAAGGGGAGCTTTTGATTTGAAGCCAGTCAAAATGATGACTTTTAGATTGACCCTTTGGAAAATTTAGAAACTATATCTAATAAGTTCACCATAACACCACTAATATGATATTTTCTTTATTGTCCAATGAATCTTTTTTGCAAGATATAACACCACTAAGATGACATTTTCTTCAATGGCGATGTCCATTTAGTTCAGTGTCACACTTAGTTATTTGAATTTATAGAAACAATTGCATTTTGCATAAATAATTGCTTGAATTAGATTTGCTTAAATGCTTGTATACAAACACACTTGATGGACCTGCAAAGGGGATTATCCGTCGCAATAGTTTAGGAATCTTTAATATGAAACATTGGATCCCAAGTTGCTGCTGCCCCAAGGTGCTTTATGAAAGTAGGTCCGCAGCAGTGAAATAGATTCTTGCTTTAATTTCTTTGTTTCCTCTGATCAGGCGAAATTGACAAGTGAGGTTTTGAATGTGAATGGGAGAGAGAGAGTGATGAATTTGTTAATTCATTGGATATCAAAAACTGTGAATGGACAATACTTCCCCGCACCTCCATCTCTACTCTTTGTAATGTAGTGACCATTCGATATTCAGATTCTTTTTGTAACAATTACTAGTACTCCATGACTTAGAATAGGGAATGTAAATGTGATTGCTTCCTAAGAATGGTGTTGTTAATTCGAATGTGATCTAGGCATTGGCCATAATTTATTCTTATTAGCCATAGACGAGGGCTGAGAGAAAATATCTTTATGATATAGCTACCTAGGACAACTAATGGAATTCATTTGTACCATATTTGTGTCAATATGTTAAGTTTAAGTTAATGGACCATTTTGTGGAATGAGAAAATAACATCCATCAATCCATGCTATGGAGTGGAGGCGCTAGTCCTGTCAGAACGGCTAGCGAAGGGCCTCCGCCTGGGTTTGACTTGTGAGGGTAACGGGGATGGGCCATGTGGGTCATTTGAAAATGCAGGAAACATGGATGACAGATTGGCTGGCGAAATGTGTAAGAGCATCTCCAGCGGGTGGCAAATCGGACGTCCGAGAGTGGCAAATCGGACCGGCAACACGAAATGGGCCTCCAGCGGTGCGAAATCGGACGGCAAATCGGACGCGCTCGCGGTCGACGACGACTCCGAGTCCGTCGATCGCCGTCGGACTCGTCCGCGAGGGGCCGACAGGTCCTGACAGCGCAGGACTTTTTTTTAAAAAAAAAATTGTGAGTGCGCTGACGTCAGCAATGACGTCAGCAAGCACTATCTCCTGGGCCGTCCGATTATAAACCCTCAAGTCATCCTGGCCGTCCATTTTTTTTCCATTTTAATTTTTTTTAAAATCCGAAAAAAAACCCAAAAAACCTAATTTTTTCTATAAATACTCATACATTAACCTAATTTTACTCATACATTAATCAAATTTTTTATCCTACTCTCACATTAGTAATTTTACTCATAAATTAATCAAATTTTTTATTCTACTCCCACATTAGTAATGTATAAGATGTTTTTATTTTTAAGTCAATGAATGAGTAGTTTGTATTGTTTCCTAATATGCATTGAATAAAAAGCAATATTTGAACAAATGTTGTGAGCAAATATATTAGATCATAAGCACTTGCAAAATGAAAAAAACACATCATGATAAAAAACACAAATTGCCTTCATCAATTTTCATATTCCCTATCCCAAATATGCTCCATATTTTGCCCAAAGACAAGAGGCAAGAGCAAAACAATAGAAGAAAAATTGCCTTTGTGCAAAAACATGTTTCCACCGGTGGAGAAATTGCCTCTCACTGTGGAGATTGGTTGGACAAAAGGCGAGGCAAAAGGCGGAAAGCCGCCTGCCTCCAGGTAGGTGACGTCAGCACACTACTGCGCGCTCCTTTTTTTTTTTTAATCGGGCGCGTGTAATACACGCGCTCCTAGCGGGCGTAAACCCAGCTGAGAGGAAGAAAAAGGGTCCTTTTCGAGGGCCACGTGTCATGATCCAGTGCCTCCTACAAATCCAACGGACAAGGCTTTTTTGCGGAAAAAATTATATAAAAAATACTAAAAGTACAAAAAAAAAATTTGAAAATTTTGGTGATGTATGTGGTGAAAATTTTTAGGATATTTGAGACAATTTATTCAACTACCGAATTTATTCAAACACACATGAAATTGACATAAATTAGAAATAACAAATTAAAAATGAACTTTATAAATAGTAATCGTCCTTGCCCTTGCCTTTTGAGAGTGGAACCAAAAAAGAAAGACAATTACTATTATAGTGGGCCAACCGTAAATAGTATCCATATTTTGGGAATATTCCTTACTCTTTGCCTCTTACCTTTAGGCAAAGGGTGGAAATGCTCTTAGAGCATCTCCAGCGGGTGGCAAATCGGACGGGTAATCCGTCGATTGCCCGCGGAATCGAACTCGCGCGCGAGAGTTTGCTTCCACCGGGCTCAAATCGGACTCGGGTTGGAGGTCGAGGTCGCTGGCGATGTCGGCGATCGACATCGGACGCCCCCTTGGACTCGGACGCGGACGCCTGACAACGGCGCACTCACGCGTCTTTTTTTTTTTTTTTTAAATTCTGAGTGTGTGCTGACGTCAGCACGCACATATGGGCCGTTAGATTGATCTGCCGAGCAGATATGGACCGTTGATTTGGGGGTCATTTTGTAATTGTTTTATTCTTTGGGTTTGTTTTGTAAATCTACTTTGGGGTCATTTTATAATTTGTTGGGGTTGTTCTGCAATTATTTTTTGGGGTTGCTTTGTAATTATTTTTTAAAAAAATTTCAGAAAAATACCCCAAATTTTATTTTTCCTATAAATACCACAATATTTCTAATATACTATAACAAAAAATTAAACATTGCAAGGAAAAATTGAACACATAAACAAAATGCAATTCCTTGCCATCCAAATTGCCTTCCAAATTGTCTTTGTTGGGTGGAAACAACAAAGGCAATTTGTTAGCCTCCAAATTACCTTAGAGCAATTTCCACAAATTACCCTTAGACTAAGGCAATCCACCTAAAATGGGTGGAGATGCTCTTATGGGTTGGGGAAAAGAGTGAGAAGGCCGAAGATAGTGGAAAGTGGGTTGAGAAAGCAAATGGGGAGTTTTTTAATAAGATTTTGTGTGTAGGGGCTATTGATAGGTTGATGATGGAAAGGCGTGGGGGGAAGAGTCAGAAGGCAGAAGCTAGTGGAAAGTGTGTGGGGAAAGCAAATGAGAAGCTTGTGAACAAGGTTAATTGGTCTGAAGGTAACGGTCAACTTGTGGTCCCCTCAAAACCTGGTGGGAGCTCTGGCCACTGACAGATGAAAGAAAAAGAGTAAGGGTCACACCTCCAATGGGCTCGGCTCCTCTGCAGATCCTTTCCCTGCAGAGTCGGTGCAGATCCGGCCAAACGGGGGCCCTTCCGCGGTTGGTGAATAGTAATTTAAACCGTTCAGTTTGTAACTAATTTAGCAAAGATTATCTCCACAAAAAATGAATCAATTCCGATATCATTTAATCACCTAATTGTGCGAAACAAATACCAAATATATGGACGGCTAGTATAGTAACTTAATTGGACCGTTCATTTATTTCGTATATGTTTTACACAATTAGGTGACCAAACGATGTTGGAATTGATTCATTTTTTATGGAGATGATCTTTGCTAGATTAGTTACAAACTGAACGGTTCGGATTACTGTTCACCACAGCGGAAGGGCCCCGTTTGGCCGGATCTGCACCGGCTCTACAGAGAAAGGATCTGGCAGAGGAGCCGGACCCACCTCCAATTGCCAAGGGGCCAATTGTTTTCAATGCGGGGTTTTTCTGGTTGCTCAAAAAAATTGTTTTCAATGCGGGGTTTTTCTGGTTGCTCAAAAAAAAAGAAGGGGAAATTGGCTAAAATAGGCTGATAGTCAAATTCATTTGCTAAAATGTTGGGTCAGCCAATTTTATGCTAAAAATAGGTAAAACTTTTGCCTAATTGCACAAGGAGCTCTCCTGCTAATTGCCGCAACACCCCCATGAAATGAGAAATGAAGAAATGTCCTCGGCGAAACCCATCTCCCCAACCACCTCCGCCTAGCGTCCTAGTCGGCGACGCGACCCCCATCAGCCCAGCGAACTTCGTCAGCGACCTCCACTGGATCCTGACCTCACTCTCCGAGGCAACGCGCGCGACCTCCACTGGATCCCGACCTGCTTCGCCGCCGTCACCCACCTCGACCTCTCCCTCATTGCACTGTGGGGCCATGCACTCCTCTCCTCCGCCGCCTCCAATAAAGACCCTGTCCTCCTCGCCGCTGAATGTCGTGAATTGGCCAAGCACAATCGCACCCACAGTTGTTAAATTTATTATTTTTTATTTTATTATGGATTTTTTTGGTTTTTGGATTGAGAATTGGTTGGTTAATGAAATTAGATATGAAATGTTTGTTGAATACATCGATGATAGAGTTCATAAGCCGGTTGGGGAGATGACGACGATGGAATTTGGAGGAGAAGAATGGTGTGAGGTTGTAGAGGTACAGAGTGGACTATGTGTGTACTATAAGAGATTATAAGAGACTATATGCATACTATAACAGACTATGTACAAATTGTAAATTGTAATTCATTTTTTCAGAAATAGACTATGATCACACTATAGTTGACTATGACCACACTTTGTATATCTGGGGATTTAATTGCAAATTATGAATAGTAATTTATTTTTCAGAAAAAGGACTACGACTACACTATGATGAGCTACGATCGCACTATGGTGGACTACGATAACACTATGGTAAACTACAATCACACTATGATGAACTATGACCACACAGGGAGTCACTTGCAAATTTACTGTAGCATTTTTCCTAGTGAAGAAATAACCGATGCCCGCTGTCTATTTTGGCAAATGGATTTGGCTATCAACCTATTTTAGCCAATTTCCAAATAAAAAAAAGTTGGGGTTTTTTCTGGTTGTCCAAACCCATAAAGTCCAACTCCTTTTTATATCATATTACACACCAATTATATCAAAATGCTTATACATGAAATTACTCTAAAGAAATTAAAAAAGAAAGAAAATTACTTAAATAATGTCGTATTTTCAATTTCGTTTCTTATTATTAAGTTCAGTAGCATGTAAAATGCCAATTTTTATAGGTTTTTTTTTTTGGTAGACAATTTTTATAGGCTTTTAAGCATAGAGAAAGTTGAGGCAGACCTTACTTACTAACTTGGTACATTACTAGTTAATTTTGAAAGCTATAAAATCTGCAAAGAATTCAAAGGCATGTACCCGTGTTTCATAAGACTCACATTAAGTATTTCACAATACTTTGGTTACCCATGCCAAGGGTAAGTATACTTTATTAATGAAATTATTTCCCTTGATAAATAATAGTATTTAAAATATTGTGCTAATTGACAGATTAGTGGAATGCAAAACACGGATTCTTCTCCCTTATAAAAGTTAATCTATATGGAGAATGTTGCATAGCTTAAAAGTTAAATTGCATTATTTGTTGATTTTAGAGCCTATAGAAAGTAGAGATATTAATTTATAGGTTTTCTAGCATGTTTTTCATCTTTTTTTATTTTTTTACCGAAATTTCCACCGAAATCAAAATTTTTTCCCAAATTTCCATAAATTTTAGTGACCGAAACCGAAATTTTGATCCTTGGAGGGAAGGTAGCTAATGGCCGCCCAAAAGGGAGAGCGAACAAGAAGGGAACTGCAGCTTCACAGGCACTTGAGTCGGACAATGATGGTACCTTGGGGATGACCTTGGAAAAGAAGGGGGATGAGATGTCGATGGAAGATTTGTCTGTACAGGCCATTATGAAGGATAATGAGGAAGGGGTCTCGACTTCGGTCGAGGCCTCGAGGGAGTAGTCGCGTTAGGGATTCGGCTCCGGTGGGTTAAGACCTTGTCCGTCTTGGAAGCGGCCTGTGCTCTATTTGGATTTCAGTCTGTTCCGGTCATGCTGCTCTGCCACCAGGGGTCTTGGGCTTGTTGTTTTGGCGGGTCTGTCTTTTGCTTTCAGATTTCTCTTTGGTTTTTACCTCTTTGGTTTTTACCTCTTTGGTGTTCTTTTTTCAATTTGCGTGTAGTTGGTATATTGTAACAGGTTTCATAGAGCCGGATTTCTATCGGTGTAGTTGTCAACTATAGTTAACCGATTGAAGGTCCTTGTCAAGGTAGGGCTTTGCTCAGTCTTTTGAGTGAGCATAGTTATACTATTGATAGGATTGTTTACTTCTGCCTTGGTGCAGAGTTTCATGGGTTTGACCCTTTAGGAGTATGGGATACTCGTTCCATTCGAGTGTCCGCTTGTTGTACTCTTTTGTTTGGTGAGCCAAGCATTTTTTCAATATATAATTTCCTTGATAAAAAAAAAAATGATAAGCACTAGCAAGTTAATTATTGCTGGAGCATGAAAATTCAGGTTCAATGGTGGAGTCAGAAAATTTTCTCCAGTGGCAATCTAAAAGTCTTAGCTCAAATTTTAATGATTACTTTTTTTTTTTATGTATACTAAACATTCACAATAATTTTTTTGATATATAATCTCTACTTGTAATATTGTAAGCTAAATTTATCCTTGAATATTTTCCTAAATTTCAACCACGTTCAACAAAAAGAACACACATATAAGAAAATGTAAAGGGTTAAAGTGAAATTTTCCCCAAATTTTTACTAGGAGTTTAAGTGTAATTTCTTCCAAATTCTCACTTAGCTAAGTTGTAAAAACCTATAAGACAAAAGAATTAAACTGCAATTTCCCCCAAACTTTCACTGGACTGCAGCCTACTGCAGCCTCGTAAGTAGCTCCACCCTTGTTTAGGTCATCTAACAAAATGATCGTCTAATCATCCTTGACAAGTATGCAAAGACTTTTACATACTCCTATCAAAAGTGATGGACCATCTCGTCATTTGTGAGGCTTTTTTAAGCTAGTAGTGAATAATTGGAACAATATGAAAATTCATGTATTTCTTACACAGCATATACCAGTAGGCTGACAAACCAAAGACTCAAAGGAGGAACAAACAAATGATGTTCATAAATTATGAACCTTTCTAAGCAAGAGAGATTTGTTTGCACACCTCCTAGGCAGTGGCGGAGCCAGGATTCTAAGAGCACCTAGGGCCTCAAACTACTACGTATAATATGTGTTGGTTCCTCTTTTTATCCCAATTGAAAATGTTAGATTGCTTGCCGTAACTTTATTTGGAGAGGAACTTCTTTTTTATTATTATTCAGATGACCAACTTTTAAACATTTAAAACTTTTTCTTTTATCGAAAGAATACATCTTAATATATAAATAAATTTTGGCATTACACCAAAGAAATGAGTACAAACCTCCACAATAAATCCTGGGATCTCGGTAAAAAAAATCTACATAGTACGAGGAAAAAATATCTAATATTCCTACAAGAAACAATAAGATTCAAGAAAAATAAACCAAACTTTAGTTAGAAAAAGATTAGTACTAATTTCTAAACTCGTCTCATTGCACAGACAAAACAATCGAGTAATTAAAAATGGGGGCTGCTATGTATACACATCTGTAGGATATTTGTATCTTAGACATATTGTAATATTGGCTATCCTTGTAACAAAAACATTGTAATACCATTCACATGCTCAATCTAGGTTTTAGAGTTTAGCGTTAGGCTTAGAGATATGTGGTTGAAGAGAAGATCAAGAAATAATGAAGAACTCAGATGCACATGACAAATATGCACCTCATATTAGCTGCACATGCATAAAGTTTTATAACTTAGGTTAATTTGAGAAAAATGTCTTTTTCATAAAGAAACTAAGTTTTCACATGTTGGGTGTCTAGTTACCTTAAAACCGTTTTGTCCTCTGACAGTGAGAGTGATTGGTCACTTAAACAGAACAGGCTTTTATCCGGTCTAGACAGGTCATGTCTCTATCCGGCTGAAACATGCTATTAACCACTGTGTAATAGACTGCATCCCACTATCCCGACCTTGCCTAGGTCAAAAGAGTTTAAGGAAATCTCAGCCGCCCCTTTCATATTTCCCTTGGCTATAAATATCAAACTCTTTCCGCCACTTTCTCTTGGGGTTTTTGCATAAAGTTTTCAAGTACTCATCTTTCAAACACTCTCTTATCTTGCTGCCTCCTTGTTCGGAATCATATCTTACATCCTTGTGAGCTTTCATTCTTGTTAAGTTTCTACAAGGATTCATAAGATGGCATGCACATGAATTTCTTCTAAGTTTCGGTTCTTCTCAAAATCATATCTTTGAAGGAAACCTTGAAGAAGTTCTCATCTTCACCGTTTCAACTTCCTTGTTTTCAAAACTCATTTAGTTTAGAAGTTGAAATAGTGGTCGTTGATCTTGTCTCCCATGTTCACACATTAATTGAGACAAGGTTGATATTTAGGAGTCTTTTGACTTCATGTTTTTCTGCCCAGTTTTGTAACTGTTGCAGAAGAACACTCAGTTATCCAGCGGTTTTACTGAAGCTCTTTAGCTCTCTGTAACTCTGCTGGTGACTAGTCACATATAATCACAGCTTATACATTTGGTGCCGCTGACCAGACATACGTGTGTATTCTCTGGGAAGTGATTGACCAGTCATCTGTACCACTGGAGGTGAAGCGATTGAAGAAGAAGCCGCACGAGGAATTGCTGCATCTAAGACTAGGTACATTAGATATTGAGCATTGTATGAACCTTGTATTGGGCATCTTTTTGCCGTTTCATAGTGGAAGGCCGGTCTTCTGATAGACCCCCGGTTTTTTACCCTTTGGGATTTTTCCGGGTACCAAAACATTGTGTTCATCTCTGTGATTTGTTAACAAGTTGACTAGTCATAAAATTGGAATTAATTATGCACCAACTTAACTTACAATGCAATCCGGACAAACTGTGTGACTGATCATCCAAATAACTGTTGCATTAGAACCGCTGGAATTGAGTAGGCTGTAGTTGTGGATAGCCCGCAGAGTTCATCTTCACTGAATCTGTTTTGGGAACCTAAGTTGGCATAGCATTCGAATGTGTTTTGAACAACTTCACAAGCATACACAAACTGTCAGTTAAAGGACTGGTCACATATTTCAGTGTGGAAACTAAGTGACTGGTCACGTTGTTCAGTACAGAAACAAAGGTTCGAGTTCATTACTTTAGGTGACTGGTCACCTAAGTAATCTGTTGTGTGAATTGTTTGTACTTGCCGTGACTTAATTGAAAATTACCCCCCTCATTGCCAACCTGCAATTGGCATCAGAGCAGGGCTTTAGATATACATAAAGCCGGTCTAGGGATTGGTTGGTTAGGGGTCTAGTCATGGAAAGAGATCGAGTAGCCGGTTCGGTGAATTCACCTCCCTACTTCGATGGCACAAACTATGCTGCTTGGCGTGATAAATTTGAAATCTTTCTTGATGCTTATGATGAGTTTGCATTTCAGTACTTGTCTATTGAATGACGTCCTCCGTTTAGAATCGTTGACGGTGAGAGAGAGAACATTCCAAGAGATGACTGGACACAGGTCCAAGTCAGTGCGTCTAATGCAAATAAGAAAGCTAGGAATGCTATAGCTGTTGCTGTATCCAGTGCGCAATATTCACATATTCAACACTGTACAACAGCTAGGGAAGCTTGGGATAGATTGCGTGTCATTCATGAGGGTGATGACCAGGTTCGGGATTTAAAACTTGAGATGGTCCTCTCCGAGTTTGAGGAGCTTAGAATGACCGATTCAGAGAGCTTCTCTGATTTTTATCTTAGAGTTGAGAATGTCACTAATTCTGCAATGAGTCTAGGGTCACCAATTTCAGAACTTACGGTTATACAAAAAATCTTAAGGGTGTTGCCTAGAAGGTTTTCTGCGAAGAAGACCGCGATCAAAGAATGTCAAAACATGTCTGACATAAAGCTTCCTAAACTTGTTGGAAAATTGAAAACCTATGAGCTTGAGTTAAAATTGGAAGAGAGTATGCACAAAAAGGACAAAGGTGTTGCACTGCAGAGTGTGACCGATCACCCAGAACCCAAGAGTTTCAAGTCCGACCAGTCATCTTCTGTGGATGATGATATGGCATTATTTGTGAAAAGGTTTAGAAGAATCTTAAGGGATAGAAAGGATCACAAGGGTAGTACAAGTTATCCTAGAGAGTCAAAGTTCAAACCTCAAGGTGAGATGACTAATGAAAAGAAATTTGAAAGGAACTCAGGGTCTAGAGATAACAAGTTCAAGAAGGGTCCGATTAAATGTTTTACTTGTGGCGGGACTGGTCACATTTCTGTTGATTGTGCTAACAATAGGAAAAAGTCATACAAAGGCAAGGATAAGGCCTTGAAAGCATCTTGGAGTGATAGTGAGGATGAGGAATCACTTCACTCTAACTCTTCTTCTGATAATGAAGATGATGAGATTGCCTTTGTTGTTAGAATCTCTGATCACAACTCAGTGGGTGAGGAATCCGAGTCGGGTTCACAACACATGACTGATGATGACCAGTCACCTGAGATGTATTGTCCTGTTTTTCATGATTATGATGCTCTTCCAGAGAATCAGACTTATGAGAAGATGTGTGAAAGGTATGATGCCTTATTTGATGAAACTTGTGTGATCAAGGCTGATAGCATTGAGCTGAAAAAGCGCTGTAATGAGTTGGAACTGGAAAAGGCTGCACTCTGTCTCGCTTTAGAGGATTACGAGACCGGTCATTCACATAGAGAAAGGGAGAGTGCAGATGACCAGTCATCTAAGTCTAGATTTGAAGTCTTGTATGCACAGATGTGTGTTGAAAATGAAAAGGTTAAAAAGGAAAACAAAGATCTTAGACATCAACTGTGCATTTCAGAAAATGACATCAATCTCATGCATAGTAAAAGTCTTAAGTTGAAGGAAGAAGTTGAGTCACTCAAGCAATCTAATGTCTACTTGGTTGAATACAATAAATCACTGCAAGTAAAGGTCAATGATCTGTCAATTGGTTCGGCTAAGTTAGATAAGATGCTTAATGTTGGGAAAAGTCACAATGATAGGACTGGTCTAGGTTTTGTTGCTGCTGGGTCTGGTCCCTCAACTTCACAAACGAGGTTTGTAAAAGCAACAGTAGCAACATCATCTAAATCACCTGTCAAGTCTGTTGCACCGGAATCTAGAGTCAGCACTAGCAAAAAGAGTCTTCAAGTGTCTTCAAGTTCCACTGGTCTGTTAAATTCTAGATTTGTGCCCACATGCCATCATTGTGGAATGACTGGTCACATTAGGCCAAACTGTAATAAGCTAAAGAACAAGAGTGTGACTGGTCACAATAATTCACTCAGAGAACAGGTTAATCGACTGCTAGTTGAAGTAACCAGAATAGCAAAACTTGTTGAGTCATCTTCCCCATCACCCAGTGGTTCTCAAAAGAAGTGGGTAAAGAAAAATGAAACCTGTCTTGTTGCATTGTCTGTTTTGAATGTGCGTGATCCAACTCGTTGTTACATTGACAGTGGCTGTTCCAAACACATGTCTGGTGACAAATCTGTCTTTGTAAATTTTAAGAATTTTGATGGTGGTTGTGTTGAATTTGGAGGTGGTGAAACTGCTAAGATGACTGGTCAAGGTAGTGTAAAACTTCCGGGTCTACCAGTCCTTGAAAATGTAAGGTATGTAGAAGGCCTTAAGTCCAACCTTATCAGTGTATCACACCTGTGTGATCAGTGGGCTGAGGAAGTCTGCATGTCAACAAAAGGTTGTAGGATTATTGATAGCAAGGGTCGGGATCTAGTTCAGGACAGGCAGATCTAATGACAACTGCTATACTCTTGATAGCCAAACCCTGGCTACCAAGGTGACCTGTCACTCTTGACTGATAAGACCACTGCTTTATGGCATCAACGGTTAGGACATATGAACTTCAATGATTTGTACACCTTGGCCAAAAAGCAGCTTGTTAGAGGTATTCCTGAACTAGATAAGCCGTCTAAACACATTTGTGGACCATGCCAGTTGGGGAAACAGTCACGTGTCGCACACAAGAGAGTCAAGGATGTTGGGACTAGTCGCCCCCTTGAACTCATTCACATGGATCTTGTTGGTCCAGTTCAAACCGTGTCTGTTGGTGGTAAGAAATATATTCTTGTGATTGTTGATGATTTCAGTAGGTTTTCTTGGGTGTCCTTCTTGAGAGAAAAGTCCGATGCTTTTCAAAATTTTGTGATGGTATTCAAGCAAATTCAGAATGAGGTTGTGACTGGTCACCCCTCGTTGTCAGAATTAGGACTGATCATGGCACTGAGTTTGAGAATTCCTTGTTTGCTGAGTCCTGTGCCAGCATGGGCATAAAGCATGAGTTTTCGGCTCCAATTACCCCTCAACAAAATGGAGTTGTTGAGAGGAAAAATAGAGTCTTGATTGAAATGGCTAGAGTAATGCTCAATAGCAAAAATCTGGCTAAAAATCTATGGGCCGAGGCCATTAATACTGCTTGCTATATTTCCAATCGAGTCTACTTGAGACCAGGCACATACCAGACTCCCTATGAGATCTGGAAAGGGAAGAAACCAATGATCAGTCACCTAAGAGTCTTTGGCAGTACTTGTTACATATTGAGAGATAGGGAACACCTTGCCAAGTTTGATCCCAAGAGTGATGAAGGCATTTTTCTTGGGTACTCCACGACCAGTCGAGCCTATAGAGTTTTCAATTTTAGAACCAATACCATCATGGAGTCCATAAATGTCACAATTGACGACCTTGATGCGTCAGTTGATCAAGCCTTAGATGAGGATGGTTTGTTTCCTGAAAAGGTCACTGAGTCTTCTAGTGAGACTCAGACAGAACAAGATGACCAGTCATCCGGTTCTGATTCTGAAGGATCAGATGTGTCTAGTCAACCACCAAAGAAAAAGCCAAATTGGGTAGTGTCTAGACACCCTGAACAGAACATAATTGGGTCAGCAAAAGAAGGTGTGAGGACTAGAAGTCAGATCCAAAGTGAAGTAGCACATGTGTGTTATGTCTGCACAGGAGAACCCAAGAACATCAAAGAGGCTCTCATCCATGAGGAATGGGTGCTTGCCATGCAAGAAGAGCTGAATCAGTTTGAGAGAAATCAAGTCTGGACATTGGTCAAGAGACCAGTCACCTCAAATGTCATAGGAACAAAGTGGATCTTTAAGAATAAAAGTGATGAGACTGGTCACATAGTGAGGAACAAGGCTAGGCTTGTTGCTCAGGGATATTCTCAAGTCGAAGGCATCGATTTTGAGGAAACTTTTGCTCCTGTAGCTAGACTTGAGTCAGTCCGTTTGTTGTGTGCTATTGCTTGTCATCTTAAGTTCAAGTTGTATCAAATGGATGTCAAAATGGCATTTCTCAATGGATACTTGAATGAGGATGTGTTTGTTGAACAACCAAAAGGCTTTGAGGATCCTCATATGCCCAATGGTGTGTATAAATTGAAAAAGGCTTTGTATGGTTTGAAACAAGCTCCTAGAGCTTGGTATGATAGGTTGTCTAGTCACCTTCTGTCGAATGGCTATACACGTGGATCAGTTGATAAGACCTTGTTCATTAAGCAAACTAAAAGTGATGTTGTGGTTGCTCAGATTTATGTTGATGACATTGTTGTTGGTTCCACATCCGAATCTCAAGTTCAACAGTTCATAAAGATTATGACTAGTGAATTTGAGATGAGTCTCATTGGTGAATTGAATTATTTTCTTGGTTTGCAAGTTAGGCAAGAAGAGACTGGTCTCTTCATTTCTCAATCCAAGTATGCTGCAAACCTTGTTAGCAAATTTGGATTTTCCTCTGCCAAACCCGCTAGAACCCCCATGAGCAAATCCACCAAGTTGTCTAGTGATAAAACAGGAAAGAGTGTTGACCAGACACTCTACAGAAGTATGATTGGCAGCTTGCTATATCTTACAGCAAGTAGACCAGACATCTCCTTCTCTGTTGGAGTATGTGCCCGCTTTCAAAGCGACCCTAGAGAGTCTCATCTTCATGCTGTAAAGAGGGTCATCAAGTATGTTAGTGGGACATTGTCTTATGGTATTTGGTATACATTTGATACTAATACCAATCTTGTGGGATTTAGTGATGCTGACTGGGCAGGATGTAGTGATGACCGGAAAAGTACCTCCGGTGGTGTTTTCTATCTAGGAAACAACATGGTTTCTTGGTATAGTAAAAAGCAAAATTCGGTCTCATTATCCACTGCAGAGGCTGAATACATAGCAGTAGGTAGTTGCTGCACGCAGTTGCTTTGGATGAAGCAAATGCTCAGTGACTATGGCATAGTCCAGGACCAGTTCCTCATTTACTGTGACAACACGAGTGCTATATGCATCTCGGAGAACCCAGTGCAGCATTCTAGGACTAAACACATTGATATTAGGCACCACTTCATTAGAGATCTCGTTGAGTCAAAGACATTAATGCTTAAATTTGTACCCTCGGAAAAACAACTTGCTGACATTCTAACCAAACCTTTGGAGGATCAGGTTCTGACTGGTCTTCGCAAAAGTCTTGGAATCTGCTCTATTGATTAGTATGACTAGTCACAGTTAGTGCTTGTGCATATTTCAATTCCTACATATCATGCATCATGTTTTAAACTGAAAAACACCACTCAAACTGGTCTCCCTTGAGTTGATATTGCGAATTGGATATTTGATTGGATATATTTGAAGCCCTAGGTTGAGTCAAATAGTCATAATCCCGTTTTCTTGATCAAGAAGTAAAGAGTGCATATTCTAAAGATTGTTGATTTAAATTTGTCTTCTTCACTTTCTTAACTCCCTTACTACTTGATGATAACTAATCATGTTGAGTCTTGAGTTTTCAAAAAGTGTGTAGTAAAAAGAAAAATTGGAGATTTTCCTCGAAAATGAAAACGAGAAGGACAATAAGGCCCTAACTCAAAGGAAAAATAAAATCAAAAGATTAGGGTTTTGGGCTTGAGTCAAAGAAAAGATGTGCCAATGTTGCACCACTCCTTGAAATTGAGATGTTTATCATTGATCTACACTAAAAATTAAATTTTGCAAGTTTTCACTTGATTAATAAGTCTAAAGATGTTGTGGGTGCACAGCATAGTGGGTCATCAAATGGTAATCTGTTTTCTTTGTTATACACTCAATATGACTAGTCATCCCTCTCCCAAATATGTTGTCTGACTTAGCCATTGAATCATTTCTATCCGTTGAATATGCTCTTGGGAATGTCAAACTAATGTGTGAAAATCAGTTTGGGTCCAAAAATAAAATTCATGCATTTATTTAAATTTGTTTATTTTTGCATCACATAAATTCAAGCACTAACCATGGAAAGTTGTACTAGTTGATAATATTTAGTTGTCAACCGGTGGGTAAATATTGATCATTAGTGTGTTTGTTTCGGTATCTCCAAATATTAGTGGGTCTTCATATTTTTGTGTGTTGTTTGACTGGTATAGACCACCATAATAACCGTTACATTTTTGAAAAGGGGTATAGTTGTGAACCGGTTCCTTTTTAATAAAAGTGTCTTCCCAGATTGTCTAGTGTTCTGCCACGTGTGCTCTGGTCATAAACCAGCGTGTTCTTTCGAGTTCCATGGCAGCGTTTCCGAGGTAGGGTTGAGTGGGTATTTATGCAAAGGTTCGGGCTCTCTTCATTCCATCTCACTTTCGCCGTTCTCAAACCCTTTGCCAAAATTCTATAACTTCTCAGAAATTCCTTCAAGCCCATCTCAATTCTCACCGCCACCATGTTTCCGGCTCTACTAATTGCACATTTGGTGCATCTCCGGTACGGATCTGACTCCGACGAGGAGCCTCAGGTCGTCGTGTCTGAACACGCCGTGGAATCACCGCCGGACTTCATGTCGGCATCATTTGCTGCACCTGCCAACCTCGAAGAAGACGCCGATGGACTTCCTGAAGAGCTCTCTGCTCGCCCATCTTTTGTTCAGACCGACCCATCTCCTCCTCCAACGAACCGCAGCAAACGTGTAAAGCACTTGGCTCCACCGAAGAAATTCAGAGGATCCACGTTGCATTCAATGACCAGTCAGTCCCGATTCGTGGATGATGAAGCACAGAGGTATTACACCCAGGTCTCAACACGGATGATTGTGACCGAACGAGGGTATCCCATTCTAAACTTTCCTTCCAAATTGGTCAAGTCCTTAGGTATGGGTTGGGTTCAAGAGGTAATTAGGAACTTAAATCTTGAGAATTTGGTGGCTGGATTCCCTAGTTCCTTCCAATTTAATGTGTCTGTTGTGCGTGAATTCTATGCCAATTTCCCTGTGTTAGAAGAATTCGAGTATGGTGCACAAATTATGGTTAGAGACACCTTGGTTCGATTGAGTCCTGCTGTGATCTATGATTACTTTTCTCTGCCTAGTCCTTCAAGTAATGATGCATATGATAACTTTCTTGACGAGTCAAGTAGATATTTTATGCATGGTTTTTCTGCCTTGGCATTTCATGACCCAGAACTAGTCTTGGCCCATGGTACAAAGCCGTCTAGACACCACTTGTCCCCTAGCTTTAGGTATTTGCTGCATTTCATTAAAACCAATCTTGTTCCTACCGGCAATGCAGCCAATGTCACCTTAGAAGCAGCCCGTCTAGCAATTCTCTTGTATCATCGTTTTCCTGTTCCTTTTGGTCACCTCATTTATGATGCAATAGTGTCTAAGACGAGGAATTTTGGGAAAATGGAAGGGTCTCGTGGTTCAATTGTCTTCCCTTGTCTGATCCATCATCTATGTGAGACTGCTGGGGTTGATATGTCTGGTCCTGAGGATGTTTTTCAGTCTCCCACCAGTCCTATGACTGCGGAATTTGTGCAAAAGAGTGAGACCGCGGTTAACAACGCTCGAAAGGTTAAGGTCAATATAGGATCAGTCTCTGAGGAATCACTTTCTGCCACCATTGACACTGCTGTTAAGAAGGCCACATCACAGCTTCTCGAAGCTTTTGGTGTGAAGAAGAAGAAGAAGTCCAAGACCTCATCTTCGAAGGCGACTGATCAGGAGTGATCAAGTGTTGATGTTGTGCAGTTGTTTAAGTTGTTGTTTACTTTCTGTTGTGTCTAGTCTCTATGAACAATATTTATGTTAGTTGTCTTTTTGTTGGTTGTAACTTAATTAGCCCTCTTGGACATTGAGGCTTTTGTGTGTTTGTGTTTGTGTTTTGTGTAGTTATGCTGTTCTGCTTTCAGTTTCTTGAGTACTACATAGTTATGTTTTCGTAATTATTCAGTTCTGCATAGTTCCTTAATGTTATCTGACTAGTCCTGTGTAAAGTTCTAAATTTCTGTTAACTAGTCATATCTATGCTGCTGTTTTCTTCATTGTTTATGTTTCCGCATAGTTTGTTAAGGTTAACTCTCCTTGTGTATCATGTCTAAAGCTTCCGTTTGTGCTCATCCTTTGTCTTCCCATGACAAAAAGGGGGAGTAAGTTTGGAGTTAGGGGGAGTATATAAAAATTGCCATGTTCATAATTGCTATGTTTTATCTGGCTAAACTCCCTTAAATTGTGAATATCATGTTATGGTACTTAGGGGGAGAAATTGCATACATATACATTTCTTGAGTTTCATTGCAGGAACATTCATTGACTAGTCACAGTCATTTGTTGACTAGTCACACATGCATAGATATATATATGTGTTTATTGCAGGAACATTTGGTAACTAGTCAATCCCTGGTGAGTGTGAGAGATGTGAGCATATCGGGTTGTTTTTGTCAAGGAAAGCCAAAGGGGGAGATTGTAGGATATTTGTATCTTAGACATATTGTAATATTGGCTATCCTTGTAACAAAAACATTGTAATACCATTCACATGCTCAATCTAGGTTTTAGAGTTTAGCGTTAGGCTTAGAGATATGTGGTTGAAGAGAAGATCAAGAAATAATGAAGAACTCAGATGCACATGACAAATCTGCACCTCATATTAGCTGCACATGCATAAAGTTTTATAACTTAGGTTAATTTGAGAAAAATGTCTTTTTCATAAAGAAACTAAGTTTTCACATGTTGGGTGTCTAGTTACCTTAAAACCGTTTTGTCCTCTGACAGTGAGAGTGATTGGTCACTTAAACAGAACAGGCTTTTGTCCGGTCTAGACAGGTCATGTCTCTATCCGGCTGAAACATGCTATTAACCACTGTGTAATAGACTGCATCCCACTATCCCGACCTTGCCTAGGTCAAAAGAGTTTAAGGAAATCTCAGCCCTCCTTAGAAATCTGAGCCGCCCCTTTCATATTTCCCTTGGCTATAAATATCAAACTCTTTCCGCCACTTTCTCTTGGGGTTTTTGCATAAAGTTTTCAAGCACTCATCTTTCAAAAACTCTCTTATCTTGCTGCCTCCTTGTTCGGAATCATATCTTACATCCTTGTGAGCTTTCATTCTTGTTAAGTTTCTACAAGGATTCATAAGATGGCATGCACATGAATTTCTTCTAAGTTTCGGTTCTTCTCAAAATCATATCTTTGAAGGAAACCTTGAAGAAGTTCTCATCTTCACCGTTTCAACTTCCTTGTTTTCAAAACTCATTTAGTTTAGAAGTTGAAATAGTGGTCGTTGATCTTGTCTCCCATGTTCACACATTAATTGAGACAAGGTTGATATTTAGGAGTCTTTTGACTTCATGTTTTTCTGCCCAGTTTTGTAACTGTTGCAGAAGAACACTCAGTTATCCAGCGGTTTTACTAAAGCTCTTTAGCTCTCTGTAACTCTGCTGGTGACTAGTCACATATAATCACAGCTTATACATTTGGTGCCGCTGACCAGACATACGTGTGTATTCTCTGGAAAGTGATTGACCAGTCATCTGTACCATCTGGAGGTGAAGCGATTGAAGAAGAAGCCGCACGAGGAATTGCTGCATCTAAGACTAGGTACATTAGATATTGAGCATTGTATGAACCTTGTATTGGGCATCTTTTTGCCGTTTCATAGTGGAAGGCCGGTCTTCTGATAGACCCCCGGTTTTTTACCCTTTGGGGTTTTTCCGGGTACCAAAACATTGTGTTCATCTCTGTGATTTGTTAACAAGCTGACTAGTCATAAAATTGGAATTAATTATGCACCAACTTAACTTACAATGCAATCCGGACAAACTGTGTGACTGATCATCCAAATAACTGTTGCATTAGAACCGCTGGAATTGAGTAGGCTGTAGTTGTGGATAGCCCGCAGAGTTCATCTTCACTGAATCTGTTTTGGGAACCTAAGTTGGCATAGCATTCGAATGTGTTTTGAACAACTTCACAAGCATACACAAACTGTCAGTTAAAGGACTGGTCACATATTTCAGTGTGGAAACTAAGTGACTGGTCACGTTGTTCGAGGACAAAACAAAGGTTCGAGTTCATTACTTTAGGTGACTGGTCACCTAAGTAATCTGTTGTGTGAATTGTTTGTACTTGCCGTGACTTAATTGAAAATTACCCCCCCTCATTGCCAACCTGCAACATCTTTCTTCTTTGGGAAACTAGTTTATTTTTTTACCCCAATTTTTTTTTTTTAAAAACGCCTCGCCCCCCCACATATTTCAAAAATTCCACTTATACCTTTTATTTTGTTTAGTCTACAAATTTTTTTTTACACCCTCAAATTTTTCTTTGGACACCCAAAATTAGAATTTACTAAACTCATCTCTCCCTATCTGAATAGACCTTTAGGATTCACCAAAAACTCAAGGTCTGATACTTGAGCCATGAATGCCAAGATTGACGATGCATCTGGAATGTTGGGAATTTTATCGGTTTCATCTTTCCCTCCGAGTGATCCATCTTCAGACTTGGAGTTATTTATGGTTGCAGAATTTGAGGATTTCTCATTAGTAACCTTGGATTCAAACAGTAATTTATTATGCATTGAAGATGATGATGTTTACCAACCAAATCTGCATATTAAACTTTCGCAAACAATTTACCTCAGTAAGCGATGCCTGCACCTTCCAAGCAGCAGATTGCTTCCTAGTGGAGCTCTACACACGTTAACGATACGATCATACAACAGTAAAGATTTCAGAATAACCACAGCTCCCCGAAACCATTATATAAAACTATTACTGGTAAACATGCATCGTTTATCGATATTAACTTGCTAGTGTGAATTCAAACACTGCATTTTGGTTGTAATCGCCACCAGGTTACTTATAGACCATCAGTGGTGTTTTTACAAATTTTATAAGATGCAAATGAAACATGTGTCAGTGCTAGGAACAAAGAAACGTAAAATTGAAAAGGGCAAATTACAATTTAGTACCTTGTGGTTTGCCTCAAGTTTCAAAATGATACCTAAACTTTTTTTTTTGGCAATTTAGTACCCTATAATTTCAATAATTTTCAATACAGCTCTTCCGTTAGAAATTCCGTTATGTGATCTGTTAAATGCTAATGTGTTGAAAGTGGGACCCATTTTTTAACCACATCAGCGCCATGTGGACAAAAAAAACACAAAAAAATGCTTAAACACCACCATCCTTTTCCTTCACCACCTTCAAACACAATAGCCACCGTCTCTAGCCCCACCCAAATCCATACAATTAACAGCAACAAGAAACCTCAAATTTTGAAACCAAATCCACAATCTCCCTAACCACCTCATCGCCATCCTAGACCCAAAATCAGCAACCGTCACCCTCTCTGATATAACAGACAAATCAGTGGCGGACGACGAGCAATCGACAGCGGCCAACAGAAGGCGTCGGAGCCCTCGAGCGCCTCAAAGCCCTCCGCCACGGCGGCCGCAGATTGAAAACCGAAATCAAGATGGAGAATCCGATCTACGACGCTGTCGGCGACTACGAGTACGACGTGCTGGTCGCGAAGCGCCGCGAAGAAGTCCGGGGAGGAATCGAACGGCGGCGACGATAGGCTCAAGAGAAGGAAAGCCGAGAAGAAGGAGAAGGATAAGGAGCCCCGGCCCAAAAAGCCCAACGCGTCGCTGACGGCGGCGGCAGTGATGATGCGAAGGAGAGGCTTTCGTCGATGTTCACGTCGTCGGCGGCAAAGGTGGGGTCGGAAAAACGACATGTAGCTCAATCCTCTCGATCCTTCTGGCTAGCGTCAGATCGTCGGTTTTGATCATCTCTACCGACACAATCTCAGCGACGCTTTTCAGCAGAAGTTCACCAAGGCTCCGACTTTGGTTAATGGGTTCTCCAATCTGTACGCTATGGTACGTTTTTGGGTTCAAAAGTTTGAATCTTTGTTATTGGTTATGGTGATTTTTGGTTGCTTTGGTGGAATTTTGGGGTTTTGATGGATTTGGGAAGTACCCAGTTGCTGATATATTGATTTTGATTGATTATGATGGTGTAATTCTCAGAATTGGTGCTATTTGATAAATTTGGGGATTTTTAGTTCATAAGTTTAGTGTTTAGTTTGAGTTCTGTGATTAATCTATTGAGAATTCGATGCGTTTTGTGAAAGTGGTTAGGGAGATTGTGGATTGGGTTTCAAAATTTGAGGTTTCTTGTTGCTGTTAATTGTATGGATTTGGGTGGCGGTAGAGACGGTGGTTATTGTGTTTGACGGCGGTGAAGGAAAAGGATGGTGGTGTTTAAGCATTTTTTTGTGTTTTTTGTCCACATGGCGCTGACGTGGTTAGAAAATGGGTCCCACTTTCAACACATCAGCATTTAACATATCACATAACGGATTTTCTACCGGAAGAGCTGTATTGAAAGTTATTGAAACTATAGGGTACTAAATTGCAAAAAAAAAAAGTTTAGGTATCATTTTGAAACTTGAGGCAAACCACAAAGTACTAAATTGTAATTTGTAAGAATCTAGATTATCCTACTTTGCTTGGTAGGTCACAAGCATGCCAACAAAATAAGCAACAGTAAATTTCTTTTAGAGCAGAGGGACTTTGAGATCGACAATGAATAATTGCAGGATTCTCATTGCTTTTTCCTCTTCAGTGCAGCAGTAAATAAATACTTTGTGCAAGGCTGCACTGATCATTCAATTTAGCATCATGATGGACGACACTGACAACAAAACAAAAAACTTTGTTCAAATTCATCTGTTATGTGCAATTCAATTCCCACAAAAAAAACTTTGACACAACCATTGAAAATTCTTACCTTTTCTTCTTCGAATTCATCCTCTTTCATTGTGTCTTTGATAAAAAATAAGAGATTGTATGAGATTTAGGGTTTAGAAACTATGATGCAAAATGACCGATTTTATTCTTTTAAAACCTAAATGGGTGTTCATAACTTTTATATAGGGTGTACAAAGAAATTAACTACTTATATGTAATGTCACATAAGGATATAAATATAATTATGTATATGTTATAAAAAAATTCATGGTGTCCAAAGAAAAAAGATGAGTGTACATAGCAGCCCTCTTAAAAATTCAGAATCCAACATTATCCCCGAAGCTTCAGAAACACAAGTCTGTTAGGCCAAGCCCATCTATAAATTTTGCTCAGGATCTCAAAGGTGTCGGTCCTGATCCTGAATTGCCAAATTGCCATCATTCTGCAACAAATTAAAATGTATGAATGCAACAGTTGATTAGGTGTCCCAATATCCCATTTGAAATGTAGTGATTTAGGTATACTAGCAGTAGTGTCCGCGCGTTGCTGCGGAGTTAAAAAATGTAAAAAATTATGAAGATATATGGAAAAGATAATTATACTTTTATAGACATGGAAATTTAAATAATAATATAAAGCTTTATTAAGCAAATATAAGTTAGAAAGATAAATTAATAATATGGTCCTTATATTGCTTGTTATGTTATTAGCATATTTAACAAATTAAGTAATAATCAAAATGACACATGCACTAAAGTAAAAAAAAATGCACATTATCTCATCACAAAATAATTAAAAAATGAGGTTTGTGAGGTTGTGCAGCGCCCATCAAGTATGAAAAAACAAATATGCAGGAGAGGTTTTTGTTCAAAATTATTCACAAAGCGCAAGGGTATTTTCTGTAATTTTTAAAACAGTGGTTTTCGTTGAAGGGCATTTATGGAATTTTCAGAACATTGGGATTGTAGCAGATCGGTGAAGGGCAGTTTCGTAATTTTAAAACAGTGAAATACTGTAGCAGAGGATGAATGGCAGTTTCGTAATTTTGTCAGAACAGCGAATCACTGTAGTCAGAACAGTGATTCGCGTTTCATTATATATAATACTAGAAAGTATGCCCGCGCGTTGCCGCGGGATTAAAAGCACATTATAAAACAATATTTACATATGTTCAAATGACAAAACAGTTTGTAACTAATTTGTACAATTTAAGGATGTATGGGACAAACTATTTGATTTGGTTTACAAACTATTTAAAATATAGATATAGCTATGAATTATAAAAATAAAAAAAACCACTAAAAAAAAAAAAAGAAGGAGGGGGAAAAAAAAACCCCGTTTAATATAAACATAGTGCTTGCTATGCTAAAATATTGAAGATATATTAACATTGCAAGCACCATTCAAAAAATTATTACAATACTAAGTAAGGGGTGGGGCAAGTTTGAAGTTCTGCTTGTCCAGAGTGTTCTGAATATACAGTGCAAAAAAGGTTGCTTCATGTTGCTCCAGCTTCGGTTCAACCAGTTTTCAGCTACTACTTCTCTTGTTTTGGTGTTTTCAATATGGTGGGAAATAGATAGAAAAGTAAGGTAGAATGTAAGTATACATGAGCTGGGAAACAGGAGTGCAAAAACCAAAAGGCGAGATTGAAATATGTGCATTGTTGTTTTAGAGAACAATCAGAATTAATGTAGTGTACAACTCACATTTGCAATAAGGTAAAATGTTGTGGATGAAGGATAATTAAGTATAGTCAAGCAAATATAAATCCAGTGTGAGAAAAATGGATGTTGAAGTAAATCAAATAGTGAGGATACAATTAAGCGATCAGTGAGTTAGCAAAAATAGAATGGCAAGCACAACATTTAAAAAAATGCAATAGCAGACATAACATGTTAGAAAAGTATGAGAAAAATAGCAGATAGCATACATTCTTAATGAATTGGTTAGGTAAGTACTGTTTACATTTGAATAACCATTTGAGAAATTATTGTTTTATGGCTCAAGAATGAAATTTGCAAGCAGATAAAAAACACTAAGTCAGTATTGTCTACATGCTTTGCTTAATAGATTCTGAGTTTCAAACAGAGCAAGTGAAGATTAGTTTAAGCTATCAAAATTAAAGAAGCACTAACTACAGAAAATGTAAAACACTACAAAAGTTGTTAGTGGTTAAATAGGAAAAAAGACATTAATTTAGTTGATCACATGATTATTGAATAAAATGTTAGTTACAGTTAACTATTATATTATACAGATTGTGGATAGCATATTATTAATAACCATTAGAGAAATTGTTTTTTTTTTTTTGGTTGAAGACTGAGATAAAAAACATGAAATCAGTATTGTCTCCATGTTTTGCATATCATAAACAAAAGCTAAATAATTTGGCGATTGCCAAACACATATTTAGTGTCAAACAAAGGAGATAAAGATTTTTTCAAGATATTAAAATGAAAGGCATGTGAACTACACCAACTGTAAAACAGTACATAAGTTCTATTTTTTCAGTGATTGAATATTGTTAGTTATAGGTTAATTTTCTATTGCAGGAAATGGCAGTGGTAATTAAAAAGTGGGGTTGTAATAGATGTGATAGGGGACGATAAATAGGCTAAATAGGCTGTTAAACCAGAGTTGTGAATGGTAAAGACCAATTCTCAAATGGAAAAGTGATAGAAGTTTAGAAATATATATCGGTAATTTTGAATTTTATGTTTTTTTTTGGGTGTCTGAACTAATATGGAGCAATTAAATGTAGGTTACTATTTTGTTATCATGTTATCATTAAAAATCACAATGAATATATTTTGTAGCTACATAAAAGAGAGTGTGAAAAGTGAGATATGTATGAATGATAAAGACTGTATAACGTGGAAAGAAGTATGAATGACTGATGATAACTGAACTAAGTTGCACATATAAATAGAGTACTATTTGATGTAGACATTGAAGATGTTGACAAAGCTAAGATATATGAACAAAATAGTTAGAAGGGCACATACTGAATTTTTTTCTTGGTGAGGTCAGGTTTTTTCATTTCTGAAGTTGGGTTTTCTTTGTAGGACATGATCAACACATCATCAGGCTCCTCTGTGCTTGGGGCTGGAGATTCTCCAACTTTAATTGTTTGTTGATGTGTTTCACTTTTGGTATAAGAAGGTTTCATAGTAAAAGGAAACAGAAAGTCTTGTCAGCAATTAGAATTCTAAAAGGGCTGATGTGTGGAAAACAAAATTCTGGTAGCAGCTCTGACCTTTTGGCTTTTTTCCCTTGTTCTGGTGAAGAAGCAAAGAGCTTTCTCTTTACTGATTGCTTTGGTGCAGTTTGTGTACTTGCAGCTGGCTCTTCGGATTGGGGGCTGGTTGACATTGTTAATGCAGTGGCAGAAGGTGCTGGTAGTGGAGGTGGGGTATATGGAATCAGTGGTTCATCATGATAAGATGCTTGGATCACAAACTCAGCAGTGGCACTTGTTTTGGTTTGGCTAAACCTGAGTTGAAACATTCTTTCTTGCTGTAGAAGCTGGAGAAGGGGAGGTGGGATTTCATCTTGAGCAGTAAACCCTTGTGTGATGACTAAATCATAGCAAGAAACATCAAAAAGCCTTTCAGCTGCTTTTCCGATGATGATTGCTTCTGTTGCATTAGTATGGTCTTCCAGCATTAGGGTTACTTTGAACCTGTTTTTTGAGTAAATAAGTTGTTGAAAGAGTAAGGCAATGTTGGAAACAATAGTAGTAAAAAAAAGTGGATGAAATTTATGTTCATAGTTTGTATTACCAGGGAGCAGGGAGTCCGGTGAGTGGACCATCTACTGGACACGCTGGTTGACCATTAGGCAGCTCTTGAACGTGCTTGTAGCAAGTGGGGCAAGCATTATAATACCATCGATCAATTGTTGAAAAATCAGTGATTTTGGCTTTGCAAAAGAGTGGAGTATCCTAAAACGTAGTTTAAGAAAAGAGTTGTTAATGAAATGTATAAGTATGCTATAGAAGCTGCAGTGGGCAATGTGTTGTGGAAAATGAGTGATCCTCAGTCGAGAAAGTGGTGTACTACCATAAAAGGTATTCAAAGAAAATGTATCAGAAAGAATCAGGAAAATTCATGTATTCACTACGCCAGAAATGGCCTATTATAGCACCAAGTTATGACACCTTTTTCAAACTGCTATAAAATCACGCGCGCGTAACTTAAAAAAACGCTGTAAATGGAAAAGGGGACACGCGCGGGATTTTTTTCAATGTTGAGCGCGGGCGGGATATGTTTTTGGGGTGAAAATTTTCTAAGTCATAACTCTCTCGCCTCCAAACTTCCGCCAAACCCTCGCCTCCAAACTCCAAGCTCTCGCCTCTCTCTCCAGATCTATCGACGCAAACTCTCCTCCATCCTAAAAATTGTCGCCAAAATCCTACAAACCCACTGTAGAATCCCACAAACTCACGCTCGCCAAATCGAAGCCGCTAGATCTCGATCTCGGCGTTGACCTCTCCAACTTCGCTTTCCTTTGAATTCTTCTTCATTTTCCTTTCGATTTTCTTGTTTTTCTGCTTCGGGATCTGAGATCGATGGTGGAAAATGTCCTACCGTATCAGATCGACGGGATCTGATATGAAACGGAGAGTACGAGCCAAGCGTTAGTGAATCAGAGAGAACGCTGAGTGGACTCAGCGAGTCTGGATCTCGCTCAGAGAGAGTTCAGAACGGCATGCTCCAGATTCTTATTCATGAGATTTGAATTATAGATTCAATTTTCGATCTTCTTCATTCCAATTTCAAATCTAATTTTCTAGGGTTTTGAGTTCAATTTCATTCTTAATTTTCTTTTCTCGTGATGTTAGGTCTTCGAGGGAGAATGAGCGCCTCCGCCAGAAGCTGAAGGAGTGTGAGCGTCGAAGTAATGAGTGGGGGGCGCAGCCCGCAACGGCGGCAAGGGAAGCACTGGCTAATAGAGGCAGAAAAACTGGGTTTTGCGTTTCAATTACGACAAATCGCTTCTATTTTTCTGCTCTTAAAATCTCCAATAATCGGAGAAGATTGAACCCAGTTTTTCTGACTGCAAAAGCTCGCACCTGGTACACCTGGTACGTTCATTTTTGAAAAATTTTCTTCCTTTTTTTTGATAATTTTTGTGTTGGAATTGAGGCAATGCGTATGTTGAAATTCAAATTATGGGTTCTGTTTGTAGTGATTTGGCAATGTGATTTTGGGTCTGAATTATGCTTGGTTTGTGCGAAAAGTACGAACCTTCTTTAATTGGGACCTTCCAATTCTGGATAATTTTTTTTATCACCCAGGAGATAAATTTTGCATTCAAAACTAATTTTGAGGTTAAATGTAGTAAAGTTTTGCTTATCTGCTTGAAATTGCAAAGATAAAATCATGTTTTGATCTTCTTTGATTAATACGTGCGATTCAGTACGTTCTGCTTGAGAGCTCCTTACTTGCGCTTACAAATTCAAAGAGAACACCAACGCTTGAGCGTTTCTGTTGCTTCCTCATGTCTTCTTGCCAAATGGTTTGATGAATTGTTGCCGAGTTTTAGCTCTAGAGAGAGTAATGCATGCCATCAATCTGCCCTGAACATTTTATTCGTGTAGAGGTGGGAGTTTTTGGATTATGTATTTGGTAGAGAGGCCATGGTTGACATCATCTGCATCATGGATTATGTAATTCATCTGCATCATCACTTATCCTTTTTGTTCTATATAGTAGCGATTTTGCTGTCTATTGGGTTGAATTTACCTTCGTTTTTTTTGTCATAATGCTAGTTGACATGGTTCTTGTATCTTCCTTTTAACCTATTTCACAACATCAAACCACTTTAGTTCTAATGTTGAAAGGTATGTTCTGTTAGTTGTGCAGTGCTGCTTGTTGCAGTTGGTAATGCACTAGCTCTAGATTTTTTACTTTTGTCGAAAAACACGCATCAGGGTTGCTACTTGAAATGAGAAAGGATGGTGAGACCCAAACTAGCCAAATATATCTTGTTTCAATATGCAGTCCCTGAATTGTCTTATCATTTGTTCTGTTCTGTGAACATTCCGCTGGAGTTGACATTATATTGCTCATGTAATATGTAAGAACAGAACTAACTTGAATTGTTTTAGGTTGCTAGGTATAGTGGTTTAAGAATTTACTGACATTAATCGGGAAATGGAAACTACTGGAAAGTTCGAAAAAAGCTATTCCAACTGGTGGGAAAGGCTAATTCTAGTCTTGCTGATGTGATTCTCAAGCTTGGACTTTTTGAGAGGTAATGATCTTGAATTCAAAACCTGAGACCTATTTTTGGATATCTTTCATCATGCCAAAGCACATAAGTATTATCTGTACATATGATTGTAGCTGATAGGATAGGTGAGGGAATGGAAGACAATTTCTCTTTCCCTTGCTCTTTTGTGAGTTGTGTAGCAAAAGAAAGTGTTGACCATGTAAGTGGTCATTTTAGACTGCTTAATCTTACTTTGGGGGAGAATACGGTTTTAGTTTCCATGCATGTTAATCCAGCTGATGAAAGTTTTATTGATTTTACAGGTCAGATATTGCCTGGAAGGATGCCAAATATGCTCAGATATGGGAATATCTCAGAGATGAATTTGAATTGACTCAGAGAATTGCAAGTCTTGATTTTAAGTTGAAGTTTGTGGAGGTACAAGAAGCAATGTATTCTCAGTAATTGTTATTAAATCTGGAGAACTGCTATTCCAGCTAATGTTGATGTTGTGGTGGCTTTTACTTCAAGAGCGAACAACGTTTTCCCCTTGAGGCTTGCTCCTAGTTTATCTGCATTGATGGCAATGTAATCCACGTTGTTAAATTAGCTTAATCTAGTGTCATGGTTTGTTGTCGTGTAGATTTTGAGGAATTTGAAGGACGCTTTATGGCCATTTCAGCATGATCAACCAGGAAGTTTATTCTTGAGGGCAGCACGTGCTGCAAACTTCATCGAGGGATCAAACTATAATGAAGACAGGTAATTCAGTTTGAAATAAACTAATCTAAGATGTTAAATGTTTTTGCTCGCTGATATATGGAGCAACTCCTTACATGTAACATATAAGTAGCAATACATATTAGGGGATACCTTGTATTTTCAGTGGCTAGCAGCTTGCATATGCTAAGGGTGGTCAGCATGTACTAGATCCTGGTGTTTGGACTAGTGTACATTTTAGGGATATGAGGCGTGCCTTATCTGGTACGTATTCCTTGTAGCTCATTTAATCCCTGTGTAAGGTGATGTCATATTGGATGGATTATTTTTGTTTTGTTGGTGAATTGGATGGTAACATAATTGAGATGTCACCTGGGATGTCTTGGGATAGTTATTATTGCATTGTACTGGTGCGACTGCATGCAAAAGCCGCTGATCATTGCACTTCCTTTGCTCTGCTTCATATAATACAGGATTTGTTTACTTACATCGTTAGTAGGGCCAAACACATAACAGTTTCTTCTTCTTTATTCATCTTTGAATAGTTCTTTTACAAGTAGGTTTGATGCCTGTTATTATCATAGAAAGCAGAACTGAGAACGAATTGTTTGGTAACAAGGCTTAAGGAAATGGAAGATGCTCTTGGCACGACCGTAGCATGGCCAGCAAACAAAGTTATTTAGCTCGAATAGTCAAGTAAGTGGCAGAAGATCTCTTGGTTACATATGCGAGTTTTTATATGCAAGCATTCGAATATGAACTATGGTTGATTCAGTTTTCTGAGAGCTGCCTGTGGGATGTTGTAGAGTGTATTGAGAGGTTAATGAACTCTAGTTGTGCAGCTTATTATTGTAAGATACAGTTTACATCAACTTCTGTGGATGTTGTAGTTTTATAAATGCAATGAATGTTTTTTGGAAAAATGTTGGCTGCTTAGTTGTGAATGTGTTTTGTTGTTGGCTGCTTAGTTTTATCTGCAATGGCATTCGAACATTATTGCTGTAGTCAGCTTTCTGGGAACAGCCCATAGCAAAAATGCTCTGAATTCGGGAAGGTGACAATTATAGCATTCTGCAGACTTTGTAAAACGAAGACAATAGCTTTCCCAACTATGCAATGAGATGCAATCACTGCTTTAACACAAAGCTATAGAAAATGATACAATAGCGTTCTATAGACGCTGTAGAGGCACCCTTTGATAGCACTCCAAAAACGCTATAATAGACCCCCCCTTTTCTTAGCGTCGGCAAATACAGCGTTTCACAGAACGCCAAGAGGTCCCACAGTAGCGTTTTTGGTGGGCTATAATAGGCCATTTCTGGCGTAGTGATTCATAGGTTGTATTTTTAGTTGATTGCGATGCTATTCAACAGAAAGTTTTGAATTCATATATATTATTGGAATAAAAGATGACAAACATATTATTTGAGGTTTATTTCACAATTGGTAGAAGTCAGTAGTTTTACCTGCATGATATTTCGATCAAGGATATTTAATTCTGACAGAGTGTATGTTTTTGTATTTTGTGATGGTTGATGTCCTGCTGCTGTTTTTCGTGAAGGTGGCAACACTTTTAAGGATGCTGCATGGGAGAAACTGTTTTGACAAAAGATTTGATAGATGTGAGTAGAGGGTTTATGTACAAATTTAGACTGAAATAGACAATTGTAATACAATAGAGGCAGGATGTTGTATACCCAGTTTTGTATGCAGCCAGTTCTGGAAGGTCGATATTGATGTAGCTGCATGTTGCATAGGTGCTGGAAAGGACAGTGTTTCCTGCATATTTAAAAATAGTGGATAAGTTTTTGGTTGACAGGAAAGCTGCTAAAATATTTTTGTGAAAATGAGGTAATAGGAATTGAATAAATTAGCATTCTTAGGTTTGGTTAGAGGATAGCTATTAAAATATATTTGGGAAAATGAGGCTATAGAAATTGAATACCTTGGTATTCTCCAACTTTTAAGCTTGTAAACACAGCATATATGGGTGGTGGTAATTGGCGAACAACACTTGGATTGAAATCTTTTGCAGAGGTGCCCCAAAGTGTCACTCTAACTTCTTCCTTTTCTTTGCTATAGTAACAAAGATAATAAAAAGATTTTACCACTTTGAATATACAGCAGCATAAGAATGATAAAGGAACTTTTTAAATATATGTACCTGAGATTTGTTATGTAGATGTCACACTTTGTTTCAATTCTTCCACTGCTGAGTGTGATGTCTTCTAAGTCTTGTAATCCCGTTATGTGGCCAACAACATCTGGTAATTTGACAATATTGAATTATAATTTTAGTGTAAAAGCTCAAAGTAGAAATGAGGTTCAAAATTTTTTTTTATTATTTAATGTGAAAACTGGTTATAGAGAAGGATATATATATATGCATTGTTACCAGTGAGGGTTGAAGTGATGTTTTTCCTGGAAGCAAGAGTGTTGTACTCAGAGAGATAAAAACGGTTGATGGGGATTTCTGGATGAATGCCTGATAGCTTCTTGAACTTGGTTTTTCTGTTGAATATTATTGAGGCAGGATGGGGCACGGGTCGGTAATCTGTTTTGCTTGGTTTTGTATAGCAGTTTGTGATTTCATAAACAGACCCGACCTCAATTTTGTTAACAACTTGTTCATAGTCGATCTGACGGACTATACCTTCAATCGCATCTCCCTGCAGGGTAAAAAATGAAGGGGATACAATTGGGAAGCTCATTGTAATCAATAGATGAGAAGGCAGAGAAAAAAGGCTATGAAATTGTATTATAGAATAAAAGTAAAAGTGAATATTGACTGGTACAAAATGTTTTTGTTTAGTCATTTTAGTGACAGTTGAAGAATAGGTAGTAATATCTCACATTTGAAATTGAGAAGTTGATATGTGAAGAGAGTATGTTCATGAACGGGATTCCAGATTATAATGCTAACGTTGCAAGCTGTTATTATGCATTGAAAACATGAGTGGGCTTAACTGCTAGGCCTATGAAGAGGGGTTTTGAACGTGTTAAACAGTTGAAAAAAGGGTCTATAAGTACTGCATTTAAATAATGACTATTAGATTGTTCTCGGATTGGAATGTTTGGAATTCCAGATTATAATGATAATGATGCAAAGAGTCATTATAAATTGAAAATATGAGTGGTGTTAACTGTTAGCCATCAGAAGAGGGTTTGGAAGCTGCTCGATAGTTGAAAAAGGGGTTTATAATTACCTAGCTTAGAGAATCAGTAATACACTCTTGTGGAATTAGGATTTGAATAGTTGGTTGGCCATTGTAGACATGTTTGAGTTATTCAATAAATTCTAGTAATGGCTAAACTGGATAAGCAGCACCAATTGGGTACAAATAGTAAAACTTGTATTAATATTTTGTCAATCAATGTTTAGATATATTATATAATAGATTTGTGTATAAATGTATGAATAAATGAGAAAGCAGTGGGAAAATATAATGCAAGGCAGAAGGGGTATTTAGTACGGTATAAAATGTTGATGGTTACTTAGTTTGTTAAGGGATGAACTACGGCTAGTAAAATTTATCCAATATTGATAGGAATGTGGATTATAATGCTAACTTTGTAAGAATTATCAATTGAAAAGAGCCTATTAGAAATTCAAGCATTACAGAATTACAAATATAAGTGTAAATATGGATGTGAACATTGTATTTATGCTTAAAACAGAAGATCAAAATGGACAATAATGACGGAAAAGCAATAATTAACAGCTGATTAGAGCTAAAACAATTTTGAGAGGACATAGGTTACATACCTGTTCATCAACCAAAATACACTCCAAGCCATTAAATTGTAGCTGCGGTCTGTAAAGCCGGGGCCTCCACATCCGACAAATTCTAGCTTTCACAGTGATGTCCATTTGTGACGGTAGCAAGCTGTGCAATGGAGTGGGTGCCATCATGTTATAATACTGCTACAAAAAAAAAAAATCAGAGCTTGTGTTAGTATATGGAATGAAACTTGGTAAACTATAGTATGTCATATTTTTCATGAGTGAAAGTAAAAACCTGATGGTAAATTTTTCAAAACATCTTTGTATACAATATTTTTAGTAAAATTATTTGGAATTTGTTCATCATTATGAATGATGATTTTCAGACCAGCTCTTGAAGTAACTCTAGATAATGCCACATAAAGTTGACCATGAGTAAAAACAGGTTGGGGAAGGTATAACCCAACCTGTTTTAAAGATTGACCTTGACTTTTGTTTATGGTCATCGCGTAACATGGTTTGATGGGAAACTGGCGTCTTTTAAAAGTAAAAGGCCATTTTGTTTCCGTGGCTGAAAGAATTATTCGGGGTATGAATACTTTATGGCCAATGTTAGAACCAGTTAGTATTTTTGCTTCAATAACTCTGTCAGCCATTTGGCTGATAACTAACCTTGTTCCATTGCATAAGCCTAAAGATTGATTTAAGTTTCTCAATAACATAATAGGCATTCCTATTTTCAATGTCAAACTGTGTGGGGGTAAACCATTCAATTCAAGCTGATTTAGAAATTCTGGAGGATACATTATGCTAAGATTCTCAAAATTGTTAGAAGGACATAAAAAATCTGAGCTTAGATAGGTACGCGCTTGTCCCGGCAACAAATTGATTGCAAAATCATTTATCTCTGCTACAATGCTGTTTGTTGGTGCAATAATGGCTCTTTCTCTCAAATAGGAAAAATTGGAAAAATTGTTGGCAAAGTCAGGGTATGTTGATAAAAAAATGGATTCTATGGGATTTGTATAGGACTCTATTAGCAAATCTTTAGGAATTTGAACCCAAGATGCATCTTCATCATTTTCATCACATATATCAACTAACTGACCATCACCTATTTTCAAAATCCATGTAGCAAAATCCTTGATTTGCTGCTTTTCTTCTAGGGTTAAGTCTGTTTGTGAAAGCCTCATATTGTCTTTCAGACAAAAAATTTGGAAAAATGGCCACAAATATGAGCTGTTAAGGGAAGCAGCTATAATTTCCTCTCTAGTCCCTCCTGAAATAACTGGTAAAATCTGTCTGAAATCTCCTCCTAATAAGAAAGGTTTACCTCCAAATGGTTGCCTATGTTCAGAACTATCGGAATGAGGGAAAATATCAGAGAGTGTTTTATCTAAAGCTTCAAAACAATGTTTATGATTCATTGGAGCTTCGTCCCACACAATAAGTTCAGCCTTTTCAATTAGTTTGGTGAGATGACTTGTTTTTTTGATTTGGCAGGTTGAGCAGTCATTAAGATTTAAAGGGATTTTAAATCTTGAATGAGCTGTTCTACCACCAGGTAGTAACAGTGATGTTATACCAGATGAAGCGACTGCCAAAACAATTTTTCCTTCAGATCTAATTCTGTTTATAATAGTGTGCCATAAGAAAGTTTTTCCAGTTCCTCCATGGCCATAGACAAAAAATAGACCTGATTTTTTTTCATTTACAGCACAAATAACAGCATCATACACAGCTTTTTGGTGCTCATTTAGTTGTGTTATCAAATTTGTATGCTCTTGTTTCAAAAGATCAACATTATAATTCAATTCTTCTCTGAGCAATTTCATTCTAATTTCTGACATTCTTTGTTCATCAGGCATAGGAAGATAGTGATCTCTCAAAGATGACGAAGCTGCATTAAAAAGATGCTCTAATTCTAAAAGTAGACAGTTTTGCAATTCAGATTGTGGTAATGTCAAGTTTGGCATTTGGAAAGTTTTTCGCATTTTGTACAAAATGTCATCTGATAAATGTTCCCAAACAGTATCAAGAAGCAACTGAGGATTGGCTACATCACAAAATAGAATGATAGTGACAAACAACTGTCTTAATTCAGAGCATGTGGCTAGATGTGCAGTGTTTTCTAAGGCTTCAATCCATTCTTTATCATCTCCTAACAATCCTAACGCTTTGCATGCAGCTTGATAGGAAGAATGTACAACACCATCAACTGTTTTAATGTCATCAAAGTTCAAAGCACCTTTTTGTAAGTTCAACAACATTCTTAAGTAATATAGTTCACCAGATGCAGGATGGACATATGCTATTCTACCTAGAGATTTTCCTCTTTGCCTAAGTTTCCAAGCTTTATTGCGAGAATCCCATAAGAATTTTGAAGGAAATTCTGCATAAGTTAACATTCGTGCTTCAGGGAATGCTTTATTTGCTTCAAACCACTTTGTCAACATGGTATCTTCAATACCTTGTCTATGCAACACTGTTTCAAGTGATTGTTCATTGTCGAAGATGATGTTTTGAGTTAAGGGCAGATGTATTGACAAACATTCCACAGGAGGTTGTCTACAATGAATGGGATACTCAAATAATCTCCAGACAGCCTCATATGGAGACAGATATCTACAATTAAGATAAGCTAGTATTTCATCCCTTGGTTTGTTCTCAAAAACTACTCTAGCTCTATCTGACCCTTTATTTATATATTTGAAAAGATATTTTATAAGCATTGATTGGCAACATGATTCAACATTGATGTGTGCATTGTATCTTAATAACAATTCTGAATTGTAAGGGACCACAAATCTATTGTTAATGTTTATTCCATTCTTTATTACAAACTTAGTTGGATCATCACGACGTCTATACGTCGGGAATCCATGTCTTTCAAAAACAGATTCAGACTTGTATGGTTTAGGGAAAAATTTAGAACAGACTTTTCCGTTCATGCAAGGAGAATTAGGATTCAATTCTCCACAGGGGCCATGGATCATGAATTGATTGACAATGTTATAAAGAATGGGATTGTCAGTTTTATCTGGTATTTCAGCAGAAATGATAGAATCCATATCAATTGCTGATGAGCATTTGTAATCTGGTTTGAGCCAGATTAAGATATGAGAATGAGGCAAACCTCGTTTTTGAAATTCGATTGTACAAACATCTGTTTGTAAGAGAATAGAAAAGAAGTTAGCAAACAGAAAAGAAGTTGGGAGGAAATGACATATTTTACTAAAACTGACCTGCTTGAACTTCACCAAAAACTTCTCCAGATCTGATGTACCTGATCATATGATCAAGTTTCATTTTGAAGACTCTACAAACAATATCAGGTTTATCCCAGGCGTATCCCAGGCGGGGTTTTTAGCTAGCTCTCTACAGATTTCAGGCCATTTGACATTGCAAGTGAAAGTTATAAATAAATCAGGGTTACCACAATGCCTGCAAATGGCCATAGCATCCTGATAATTGTTAAGCATGTATCTTTCACTGCCTGTATATGAGCTAGGCAAAATTACTCTTTGGCCTACATTGTTTGGATCAGTGTCACCTTTAGAAACCGCATTATAGATATCTTTAAAGGCTTCACTCCTCAAGATTTTTTGATTTTTTCTAATGTAATCCAACCTATCTTCTTCAAGGGTTGCATAGGCATCTACCAGAAATTGTTGAAACAACCTGCCTCCTTTCAGTAATGTATCTAATAAGGGTTCTCGTTCTTGAATTTGGTAAGCTATAAAGGCTCGCATAGAAATTCTCTGTCTTTTAGGTTGAGGGCCTTTATAAGCTTTATTCCACTTTAGGTCAGGGCTATAGCCATCTTCACCATATGGAAACAAAATTGGATATTGGAGGGCCATAAATTTTGGATGTAATCTTGTGACACGCTGTAAGGCTCCATTTTTAAACTCCATAACAATATCTCTATGTGAATCATGGACGCCTATATCACCCACAATTAAACCAGCAATCTCATCACATGTAGGTTGTTCATATTGGCTGCTATCAGTTTGTAATCTACCCAATAATCGCATTTGTAATGGAAGCACAGGGTTTTCTTCTAATTTATCTCTGGCTGTTCGAAAAAGTTTAACGAGCTCATTTGTTTCATTAAACATATGGATTAAGCTTTGGACAATAGTTTGATCAAGGTTTTCATTCCTTTGATTTGAGTTCACTGCATTAAGACGGTTTTGAGCCTCATTTTGAGTGTCATATGTGTATAATTGAGCAAATTTTGGACATTGACCTTCAGGAGGCAATAAAGAACCCATCAGATGATGTACTTGACCACTAATCTTGAAAATATAAGGCCCTGGTGTGTTATTGATTGAACGATCGACTTTAGCTCCCATTGAAGTCATTGAAAACATGCAATTATAGACCCTTATATTCTCTCTGAAAAGCAAGCTTTGGTGGCCATTAGAAGGATCAAGCAAAATTTCTAAAAGAGGTGGAGTTGGCTTTGGCATTGGAAGCTTTATTTTGCCTTGTTGACAGCAAAAAGAAAAGAGAGGTTCATTATTGCTAGATTTCTTTTGGATTGATTCTTCTAGCCAGAAGAGAGCACCGCAGTAAATGCAGTGTTGATCCTTGTCTCCTAAGTCAATATACTCATGAATATGCCCTATGAAGAAATGGATAAAGACCAGGATAGGAGGAAGAAGAAATGAAAACTATGAGTAACTAAATATTGTCAGTGAAATTAGTTGTAAAAGTTTTAGGAAAACCATACTTACTTTGTCGTTTGTGTTGATAGGAACTCTGGCCTACAACAATGTTAGTAGAACTACCAAATGGGAGTCCACCTCTGATTGTTTCAGTTGTTATTTGATCAGACAATGTGCTTTGGAGAGATTTTAGCTTTCTATTAAGGGTGGATGGGGTTTTTCTCAGTGCTGTTGTGACACTTTTTCCAGATGGATGATTATCAATGTTGCTTGATTGAGATGTAGAAGGGACACAAATTTGTGGATCAACAGAATTTATCAATGCTGGTTTGACACTTTTTTCAGGTGCATTATTATCAACATTGCTTGACTGAGATGTAGAAGGAGGATAAAGTTGTAGACCAACAGAACTACCAGATTCTTGGTCTGCATGGAATAGCATATAACGATTTCTAGGTTTAAGGTTTTTAGACATTATGTTTACAGGATTTGATTGGGAAGAAATACTTTAACAGTTAACACAAAGAGAAAACTGTACATGCATAAACAGTACAATGAATAAGAACTAATTTATAGGTAAAGCAATGAAAATAGGTAGCTCAAACTAAAAGTACAATCATAGTAGAGACAGTTTTTACAACATGGAAATATAGAATTTGCAAATTTGTTTCAAAAAGGGGATAGAGGCTTAACCTGGATTGTTGAGAACACTGAAAACAGCTGACAAATATGTGAAGACAATAGCTACAAATCTCCTGTAAACCAAAAGTAGATTACAGATTTCAATTGAACCATTGTACATAAGAGAGTTTGAAAGCACACAATGAAACCAGCTGACAAATAATTATGTGGAAAACATGAGGTAATGTAAATCTGAACACTGTCATTTCTGCAGTTTAGAATAGAGTGCAAAGTAAAGAGGTTCAAATTAGGGTTTAAAATAGGAAGCAACTTTACTGAATTTGTAGTTTGGTAAGAAACAATTGGATTTAGTAAACTACACAGTTGAGCATGTCTAATACAAACCATTGTAAGTTGTTGAAGAAAACCTTTTAGGGCACAGGGTAAGGACTGAAGGATTTAAGATGAGCTGAGGGCGCGGGGCAGGGAGTTAGGGGGAGAAGGATAAAAGAAGGAGAGGCAAATAAAGAAGAATTTCTCCGCCCACAAGCCCTCGCGGAGTGCGAGAGCGATAGTTTCCCTTCCCAACCCTAGCCGCCGCAACTCTCGATCGCCATCGGTGATCATCACAGTTTCCAGTTAACCAGCCCTCGGATCCAAAGTCTTCCAGCGCCACCCGTCGGCACCGAGTCTTCGTTCCCGCTTAAGTTCACGACCGCCCGTCTCCATCTCGTCTCCAAGTAACCGCCCCCTGCCGCCGTTGCTCATGACTCCAGTCGCTTCTGGGCCGTCCCGACCTGCTGCTGAACCGGATGGAATTCTTCCCCAGATCCAGCCTCTTCCCCAAATCCAGCCTTCATGGGATCCAGGGAAGTCGTGTTGTCGTTGGGGCTCTCTGGTCCTCGGTCGCTCTAAGTCAACCCGCCCAGTGCGTTGTCGTTCATCAATATCGCCAGGCCAAGCCAGCGCCGGCTCCCATCGGCGATCGTTGGTGGCGCCTGCTCCTGTTCCGGACCGACCCGTCCCCGGCGTTGGCGTATTGGGGATCGGTGGTTTCTGCAACCCGGCCTCCTACCAAGTGTGTCGGCGTTGCGCTGATTGTCACCAACCACTCCGGCGGCCTCTGGGTCATCGACGCCAGACACCGCCCCCTGGGCGCCGGCCTAACGCTGACCTAATTTGCCTGGGCCGGTTGGGTACTGCTGCTGGGCCTTGGGTGTATGGATTTATGGGCTTGGCAAGTCTAGTTGCCTTCCCCGTCCAAATGAAGTCGAAAGGCCCGCATGAGTTGGTTTTTCAATATGATGATCCGGTGCTGACCGGATCTTCCGGTGCTACTTAGATGTAGGGTTTACCTAGGGCTAGGTTGCTTATGCCAGACATGGCTTTTTTAATTGGCACCTAGCCTCGATAGATGAGTTTGCAGGGGTGGTTTTAGCTTTACTGCCGATACTGTGTATGCGGGTGGGTTTTCTATTCGTGTATATGGGGGCTAGTTCTTAACTCCTTTAGACGCTGCCGGCTACTCCGGTTTTTATTTTATCAATAAAACTCTCTGTCATTCCCCTAAAAAAAAAACTAAAATAGTAACATATGAACAACTAACAGAAGGCAAATCACAAATGCAAATACTTGTTGGAATATAGTTGCAAAAATAAGGGGGAAACTGACCCCACCCCAGTAATAAAAAGAAAAAACAAAAAGAAAAAAGAAAAGGGAGAGAAAAGAAAAAGAAAACAAAAAAAAAAAAAAAAAAAAAAAAAAAGAAAAAAGAAAGAGAGGAAAAAAAAAAAAAAAAAAAGAAGAAAAAAAAAAAAAAAAAAGAAAAAAAAAAAACAAAACAGAAAAACACAAACAAAAGAGAAAAAAAAATAAAGACGAAAAAAACAACAAAAAAAAAAACAAAACAAAAAAAAAAACAAAATAGATAAATAAAAAAAAAAGAAAAAAAAGAAAAAAAAAAAAAAAAAGCAAAAAAAAAAAAGAAAATCAAACCCAAGAGAAGGAGGAGGGAAAACAAGAGGGGGTAAGAGAGGTGAGGAAGCAAAGAAGGAAGAGAAAGAACAGATACAAAAAACAGAACAAGAACAAACAAGAAAAATAAAGAATATAAAAAAACAAAACAAATAAAAAAAAAAAAAAAAAAAAAACAATAAAAACAACAACACACACAAAAAAAAAAAAACAAACACAAAAAAAAAAGAGACAAAAAAAAAAAAAAAAAAAAAAAAAGAAAAAAAAAAAAAAAGAACAAAAAAAAAAACAAAAAAAAAAAAAAAAAAAAAAAACAAAACAAAAAGAAAAAAAAAAAAAACAAAAAAAAAAAAAAGATAAAAAAAAAAAAAAAAATGTTTGCCTCTTTTCGGCCCGGGTCGGGCCCTAAGGGTATTTGGTCCTTCTTTGAGTTGGATGCGCAGGCGTGCCACCACCAAGCCACGAGTTTGGCTTGAATGGAAATAGATAGGTAATAGGTTGATGATAATGCGCTCAAGTTTGACTTCTAATCAAGAGATTGTGCGGCCAAGCAAGGAACCTCCTCATGGCCTAGGTTCTTTCACCGCCTCGGGGTCAAGGCCTTGAATGAACAACCAATTGATAGCGTGTATTGAATTTAAAGTTGAAAATGAATGAAAAGAAATTTAGAAAAAAAGTGCAAGTAAAAGATTGAATCTATAAGAAATTAAATGGACAAGTGCATAGAATAAATTGCGCAAACGTAAAGAACTGAAAAAACGATGCGTGAATTAAAGTGCGTAATCGTAAAGAATTGAAAGACAGCGCGTGAAGTAAACTAGATTAACAAAGACAATAAAAGTTAATTAAGACTTGTATTGAAATGAATTGAAAAAGCAATAACAAGAACTTGAACTAGACTAGGGCGATGAAAAGTAAAGGTAATCTAGAACAAGAATAAAAGCTAGACTAGGGATTACATTACACTACTCCTATGATAGGAAATGAAAGATAAAGAAAAGTAGGGTTTGTGTGTTATGTTTGTCGGGGGTCTCTTCTCTTCTCCATCTGATGGTATATATAGGGCTATCTCAACCCTAGAGCTGGGCCATTAATTGGCCCGGGTCAACTTTGTTCAAAAACCTTCCCAAGCCTAGACCTGACTGCTTAGGATTTGATGACAAATTGCTCTGGGTCCAGCTTGGTTTGCACGTCCTTCCTTCTTGGGCTAAGGTAATCGTTGGCGCGTGATTTCTTTCCTTCTTAGGCCTTGTGATGAGTGGATCTCCAGCCTCGCAAATCTGATCCTTGTAATGTCACCTTGAAGATTGAGACTTGATTGCGTAGTGAGAGGACTTCGTCATAACTTCTCTTGATCTTCGCCCAACTATCCTGATTTAGTTGAAGAGTTTTGGGTCATCGGGCCTCGAAGTTTGACAGCTTTGGGCTTTCTATCTTCCAGGCGTGTTCTCGGTCGTTAGCCTTTAGGCTTTCTTTCTTTTCTTCAAGGCCATCGGCCCTCGAGGCTCTCAACCTTTATTTCTTCAGGGCCGTATGCTAGGCCACTAAATATGATCTTGAGGGCCACTATTTCTTCAAGGCCTTGTGACCACGAGGGCCTTTCATAATTGGTTCTGCTTTCAAGTCGAATCCATTAAGGCCATGTGGTTGAAATCCTACAAGGCCTTTTTGGCCCGAGTTAAACTCAAAATCAAATATGCTTGTCAAAGATGTCGTTTAGAAGCATACTTGAACCCGTTTAGGCTCCGAATCTGACTGTTTATGACCCGGTCCAAACATTGCCCCCTCAATTTTTCGCCCTGATGCTAAGGGCGAGAAATTGATGTTACTTTGTTCCATTTCTTTTCTCATAAAGTTCGGCCTTGAAAGACAGTTCCCTTACGCTACAAGCGTCTTTCGTTTATCAAGCCAATGAAGGCCCTCCTTAATTATTGACAGCCAAGGCCTGGAATACAAGTTTGGCCATAAGGCCTTTCTTTTGACATCATGGTGGTAAACTGCCAAAACAACAAAAAGTGTCAGGCCTTATGTACATAGAATTCGCAATTAGCCATGTATCAATTTTGGCTGTAAAGAAGCATATGCACGCCGTTGGGCCTCAATTAATTGGCCATACTCATATCAAATTGGCACATTTTGAATTGTGTTCAATCCACACACTAAGTTGCCATCATTTCCCAGGTCATTGGAAAATACTTTTTAAGATATCGGTCATTGATTGGTAAATCATGAATTCGACCGTTAAGATCACACAATCTATAAGCCCCTTTTTCCAATACTTGGAGAACTTTAAACGGGCCTTCCCATGTAGGCAACCATTTACCAAACCTCTGGTCTTTAGATCCAATAGGCAGAATTGTCTTCCAAACCATGTCACCTACGCCAAAGGTCTTAGCCTTGGTCTTCTTATTGTAAGTCCTAGCTATAGATTCCTTTTGAGCACTCAACCTCTCTAAAACGTCCAGCCTAACTTCATCTAAGTCATCTAGCTCTTGGGCCATAGCTTGATTGTACTCATTTAAGTCCAACCCAGCATGATGAGCTATCCTTAGAGACTTAACTGTAACTTCGAGAGGTATGACCACATCATGGCCGTATGTCAAAGCAAACGGTGTAGTATCAGTACTTGACCTTTTTGAGGTTCGGTACGCCCATAGAGACTATGACGATATGGAGTGCCAATCTCTTGACTTATTCTCCAAAATTCCTTTGAGCACTTTGTTGATGGGTAGTCCAATCCGGAGATAGGTTTTCATGTAGAGTTTGGCTTTCAAGCCTCTCTTTGAGCAAAGCAACAGATTAAGTCGAGAAGCCTTTAGTGGAGGCTGAGTCATGAAGCTTGCCAGACAAAGTATCTTGGGTCATGTAGCAGAGCCTTCTCAAACACCATTTAGAATTGTAGCTGGTGGGGCATTACTTGATTTCCTATGGAAGAAGTTGCAATAAAGCTTCTATTCAAATCAGTTAAGCCTAAATGGCCTTTCATCAGCTTGGCCGCCTGGCCATTCTTTTGCTCTTGCATCAACTAATTTTTAAGCATTTAGTCATATTGATATGCTACTTAGGCTTCTTGTCCAGGCCGTTATTATTCAACACGATATGGCTGCCAGTACTTCATCTTTTCCTGGCTAGATGAAGGCATTTTGGGCCATAACAACCTAGCCTATCATATCATATAAATTGATATATGTGGGTTCATCACAATCTCCCAAGCTCCTCTCTCATGTCAAATTTTGCGTGTAATTAGGACGTGAGTCGTGGGATGGTGAAGCTTTATACTATAAAGCTCTAAATCAAAGAGCAATGAGTAAGACCCTCTGCTCATTTAGGCCTGAGAGGCCTTTATCCCTTCCAACTACAAATTAGGCCAAGATAGACCAAAGATGTCGGGTCTTCATTTCCACCAACTTACGGAGTGGCATTAAATTTGACTCAACCAATACAATTGCAGCCCCAACAACCATCTTTTGCTTCTACTTGGTCATGGCAGACCGAGTTGACGAAAAGGCACATGCAAGCTTAATTTGGGCCATAGTCACCTAGCCAACATGCGAAGCACTCATGAAATTCAAGTATAGATATGCAACCCAAAATGCATTCAACACACCACCTGACTTATCAAGAACATATTGAGCTAATAGGAACTTAGTCAATACTATAGTCATCTCACCTGACCAAGAATACTCATTAGTTCAAGGATGTTCACTAGTTGGGGTGTTACCTTTTAAACCGCACCTTGAACTTTGTAAACCTAGACTTGGGGAGTCAATCTTTGAATGACCGGTCTTGTACACGCAACTTTTATTACATCCGGTCCATGAAGTGAACTCCTATCGGGTCAGTCCTGATTTATTACACCAAACCCATGAAGCAAGCCCTTGTCGGGCAAGTCCTGATAGGCCAATCTTATAAGGTCAATAGTCTGAATGACTTATATTTGGCCGTGATCATAAAAGTCTCAATCCAGCCGCTTGCATTTCTAAACTCCAGCTATTCGTAGCCCTAGTTTGAGCACATGTTGGTTTGAGTTCTCTATCTTGATATGACCATGTGGTTTGGTCAACTCAAAACCTGGGCCATTCTTTATGAACTTGAAGCTCGTGGCCTCCAACCACCCAACCGATATACAAATTGGCAAATTTTTCAAATGTATTAGAATCTTTCTGGTGGAAGGCTATTAACCAAGCTAGTATTTTGCCAAAATTGCTTGATTGGAACCACATAAAGCAGCCCATCAACGGGCGCGTAAGTAGATTGGTCACAGATGTTAGGCCCTTCTCACTTTGATTGTCAGCAAAGGCCTTAGGATTTTAACTTTGGAATAGTTGATATCTTCAACCTAAAAGATATAATTAAAAATCTTCAACTTACCCATCTTCAGATCCAAGGTCCCTTTGGACCAGCCCAAAATATTGATGTTGAGTCTGACATACGTCTTTTAGTCCGCTTTACATGGCCTTGAAGTTAGCATACTTCCTTGTTCAGGAACGTATTGAATGCGCTTCACGTCTCATATCTTGGTTTCAACCTTCTAGACCTTTTTGGTCTTCGTATGTCAGGCCAAACTAGCCTTTTCCAGTCTTTTTTTAATTATTTTCAATTCTTAAGCCAATTTGTCATGAAGGCCAATTCAGCAGAGTGGCCCAATTCTCATGAAGGTCGAATTGGTCCAGTAGGCCAAGCCAAGTTGTTCTCTGACCCAACTCGTCCTCTACGCCTGACCGAGTTTTCTTTTAACCCAACTCGCCCTCTGGCTAGGTCAAGTTGATATAGTCAAGAGTGGCCCAACTCAGATTCTTGGAGCTCTAAACTTGACTCAACTGCATTTGCAGAAGCCATGAAAGGCCATGAATCAGCCTGGACTGTCTTCAATGAAACATCATCGTGTCAAAACATCAAGTGTTAGTGAAGTGATAAAGGCACACACAAGCTTCCGTGTATCCAATCTCGGCCTAGAAGTGCACTGAACTGGGCCATGGTCTCCACCTTAAAGAATGCGGTCATCCGAACCTTGCCCCCTGCTCGAACTTCCAAAGGCCTTTAGCCTCCGTGATCTCACCTGTAAAACCACTAACCGTTGCCTCGGTTTGAATTAAGTCATCTTCTTTTTTCTTTAATTTTCTCATGATTGAGGCTAGAAGGCTATTCACCATTGCCCCGGTGTCTACTTGCACTTTGCTTAATGGGGACTCCGTCAAAGTGAGCAGTGATATACAAGGGCTTGAGACGGGTTGACATTTCCTTAGTTGGTATGTCAAAGAAAATTCTTTTGGGCCTCCTTGCCATTAACTGGGTCAGGCCTGACTCTGCTCCAATCCTTTTTCTACTAAGTCTGGCCATTTTCCATCTCATCCTCTTCAAGATGGCCTTTTCCCCTTTTTTGAACCTAACTTGGTCACTGAATTCCTCTTTTTCAACCTCTAGGATCCCTCTTACCACAGGGTTTTATGGAGTTTTTGGACCTTATTCACCGTTTTCCTTGGTTGGTGAGGATTTTGAGGGTTTTATTTCCTTCTAAACTGCATCATCGACCATAATTTGGTCTTCATCACCCTTCTTAATTGTCTTCTGGGCCACTAACTGGCCCTTATTCTTCATGGTGGCACTTGGATTACTCACAGAACTTAGAGCACAAGGAGGCTTCTGGGTCACCATCATCTGGGCCACTGGATTCTTAACCACCAGTCTCTAGGTCTCCACTTTCTCTGCGACTGGTTTCTGGGTCTCCACCTTTTCTGCCACTGGTTTTTAGGCCACTAAATGGCCTTATTTTCCACCATTGCCTTCTTGTCTGACACAATTGGACTACTTACGAGGCCCAAGAAAGGTGTGCTTCTAATTTGGCCAAAGGTTCTTTGGGGCCATGACAACAAAATTTTGTGATTTTCATTTATTTTAGCCATTCAAATCATAAATGAGAATAACCTTTATTTGATTGGCCTAATTTCTTTCCTAAGGCCATCACCAACAAAATTCTTATAGTGACCAAGGAGGTGGCCATCTATGTTTTACTCCAAGCTTGGAGCAATGTCTTCTATGACCGTGTGACCTACACTTTCGTAGTTGGTAGGTCATCAAGTAAGTATGACAAGGACGGCCAATATGAAATTTGGCCTTTTCCTCAACCAGGCCTTCATGCCCCCCAAATTTCCTTGGTTGGGTGCATTCGGCCTCAAATTTGGGTTTAATTGAATTGGCCAAGTCTTCAGCAATCATATCCATTATGATTGTGTCAGGTTGGATCTCATCTTGAACTATTTCATGAACCATTTCTTGGCTCTTAATCCTATTATTACTCCTTAATGTGGCTTTCTCAATTTGGGTCGAGCCGACGTAATTAATCTCGACCTTGTTGCTTTCATCCTTATAGGACGACTTACTCTTCTCAATTAACTCGAGGTTTTCAATTGGAATGTCGACCCAAATGTTAGATTCCAAGGCCGACTTGTCCATGTCCTCTTTGACAATATATTCTCGGCCTACCTCATTTTCCTTATTCAAAGGAGGTGAAATGGGTGACCGTGTTTGGGCCACATGAGAACTTGACTCTTCAGACCGAGAGACAAAGTCAAGGCTTAGACTTTGCCCCCCAGACGATTGCTCAACTCGCACAGATATCTCGCGAAACTTCTCGGTAAGGAGATTCTGTGAAGCTTGCAAGTCCACTTGAATCTGCTTTAGAGTGGCCTCTAACTTGCTTGTGGAACTTTGAGATGCCTCTCGGGCCTCATTCCAATATTTTTCTAAAGCTTTACTGAGCCAATCTGGCCTGACAAGGCCATTAGAATCACTTTGGCCATGGTCGAATTCATGGTTGGGTTCATTATAAGTGTTGGCAGAGTAATACAAGCCTTGTGGATTGTAGGAAGCTTGTTGCTCACTGCTCGTTTGGTCATATAGACCGCCATAACCATACCTATAATGAGAGCCAAATTGGCTTCCAAACCCATATTGATTCCCATGGTAGTATTGAATGTATTGGCTATTTGACAAGCCATTGCCATACTGAGCATCAAAGCCATTGTTGTTTGTTGGCTGATATGTGTATCGCCATCTTTCTTGGTCGCTCATATAGTGTATCCCACCGGGCGTGCCAAATTAAAATTATGTTTGCCTCTTTTCGGCCCGCGTCGGGCCCTAAGGGTATTTGGTCCTTCTTTGAGTTGGATGCGCAGGCGTGCCACCACCAAGCCACGAGTTTGGCTTGAATAGAAATAGATAGGTAATATGTTGATGATAATGCGCTCAAGTTTGACTTCTAATCAAGAGATTGTGCGGCCAAGCAAGGAACCTCCTCTTGGCCTAGGTTCTTTCACCGCCTCGGGGTCAAGGCCTTGAATGAACAACCAATTGATAGCGTGTATTGAATTTAAAGTTGAAAATGAATGAAAAGAAATTTAGAAAAAAAGTGCAAGTAAAAGATTGAATCTATAAGAAATTAAATGGACAAGTGCATAGAATAAATTGCGCAAACGTAAATAACTGAAAAACGATGCGTGAATTAAAGTGCGTAATCGTAAAGAATTGAAAGACAGCGCGTGAAAAAAAAAAAGTAAACTAGATTAACAAAGACAATAAAAGTTAATTAAGACTTGTATTGAAATGAATTGAAAAAGCAATAACAAGAACTTGAACTAGACTAGGGCGATGAAAAGTAAAGGTAATCTAGAACAAGAATAAAAGCTAGACTAGGGATTACATTACACTACTCCTATGATAGGAAATGAAAGATAAAGAAAAGTAGGGTTTGTGTGTTGTGTTTGTCGGGGGCCTTTCTCTTCTCCATCTGATGGTTTATATAGGGCTGCTTCAACCCTAGAGCTGGGCCATTAATTGGCCCGAGTCAACTTTGTTCGAAAAACCTTCCAAGTCTAGACCTGATTGCTTAGGCCTTGATGACAAATTGCTCCGAGTCCAGCTTGTTTTCCACGTACTTCCTTCTTGGGCTGATGCAATCAATTGAGGTGTGATTTCTTTCCTTCTCAGACCTTGTGATGAGTCGACCTCCAACCTTGCAAATCGGATTAGTAGTAATGCCACCTTGAAGATTGGGACTTGATTGCGTAGTGAGAGGACTTCGTCATAACTTCTCTTGATTTTTGCTTAATGATCCTAATTTAGTTGAAGGGTCTTGGGCCATCAGGCCTCGAAGTTTGACAACTTCTGGGCTTTCTATTCTCCAAGGTCGTCTCTTCTGGGCCGTCTCTTCTAGGTCGTCTAGAAAATGTCTCTAGGGTCGTTTCTTTTAGGCCTTATTATCTCGAGGGCCACTCCCTTTAGGCCACTCCAAGGCCTCTTCTTCATGGCCTTCTAGTCTCGAGGGCCACTTTTATCTAGGTTACTTCTTCATGGCCTTCTAGCCACGACGGCCACCTCTTCTAGGCCTTCTAGCTTTGAGGGCCACTACTTCTCTTTTAGGCCTTGTGGCCACGAGGGCCACTTCCACCTATTTTAGACCTTGTGGCCTCAAGGGCCACTTCCACCTCTTTTTTCTTGGCCTTCTAGCCTCGCGGGGCACTTCTCGAGGGCCACTTAGAAATTTCCTCGAGGGCCTTTCATTATTGGTTCTGCTTCCAAGTCGAATCCATTAAGACCATGTGCTTGAAATCCTACAAGGCCTTTCTGGCCCGAGTTAAACTCAAAATCAAATATGCTTGTCAAACGATGTCGTTTAGAAGCACACTTGAACCCCTTTAGGCTCCGAATCTGACCGTTTATGACCCGGTCAAAAAAAAAAAAAGAAAAAAAAAAACCCCGGGAAGACGAAAAAAAAAAAAGAAAAAAAAAAGAAAAACCAACCAAAAAAAAAAGGAAAAAAAAAACAAACAATAGTATAAAGCATAGAGGTAGAAATACACAAAAGAAAACCCACCAAAAAAGAACAAAAAAAAAAAAAAAAAAAAAAAAAAAAAAAAAACAAAAAAAAAAAAAAAAAAACACCCACCACCAACCAACCAAAAAAAAAAAATAAAAAAAAAAAAAAAAAAAAAAAAAAAAAAAAAAAGTGTCGAAAGCATAGAACCCAACTCGGAACTGGGCTCGCGAAAAAGGAATCGAGATGAAGCTGACGGCAAAAGCAGCGAAACAGTTATCAGAAAAAAGGAGGAAAATACACTTATCTGAAGATTGGAGCCGAAAATATACAGAAGTCGGAGTAGTAAGCAAAACAACAGGCGGAGACCGAGCCAGCACAAAAGCAAACAGTGCTGGCTGTCAGAACGAAGCTACATCTCTCGAGGACGCCACAACGAAGAGAACGAATTACAAACCCGTTGTTTACAGCCGCTCTCACAAAGAAACTAAATTGCTACAGGGTAGGAGAGCTAATTTGGTTGAGCCAAAAAACCCAGGAGGCGGCACGCACAAAAAATCCGAAAGAAAAGGGTAAAATGGGCAGACCACACTGTAGACAGAGGTACTCCACCGCCTTCACACCTAAAAAACGGAGAACCAATTTGGTTGGGTCAAAGAAGCAGGAGGCGACACGCACAAAAAAGGGAAATAAGGAAGGTAAAATGGGCAGACCACTATGCAGACAGGGGTACCCCACCTCCTTCACGCCTGAATTGGAGGGCATAATTGGCAGCGCACTGTCCTAGCTACAGTGCGCTTAAGTTGAGCTTTAGTATAGAGTTAATTTATTACAAGTTAACGACCAAAATCCTCAACTCAGCCAGTCAGAAATTGATGCCACATCGTAGAGTCAACAAAAATTTAGCTCATAAAAAAAAAAACCACATTGATAAGCACAACAAAAATACATAATTTAGACCACCAAATAACTAAGTTAGATCCTACAAAGCTTCTGATTGGTAGAGGGTCCCAATAGTGCCATATAAAGTACAACTGTCTGAACTAATTTGAGACAAACCTTGTTGAGTTCCTATTGAAACCGAACAATGATGCCACATCTCTACTTCACTATGTAAAGACTTCAATGGCGGCTCTGCGTTCTCCACATCAACGTTCTATTCAAATGGCAACAGTAATAAAACATCCCTACAATGAGCAAGAAATAATTAGAGCACAGCCAGCCATACACCTCATTTTAATTTTGGTATATTGAAAAGCTGTTCAATGAGGTCATGAGCCTAGAAGTTAAGTCTCGTGCAAGATTTAAATGGAAGCAGAGTATTCAGTTTGACATGTTGAGGTATACAGAGGCATACTTCTGAAAATGGATTGAACCGCCCACCATCAAGCAATACCTCAATCTCAGAGGAGAAGTACACAAAAAACAAAAATTCTGCAAAAATGCCAGCGTGCTTCAAATGCCTGATTAAGCTTAGAGCATTGCTGCATTCAAAATCATGAGTGTAAAAGACATGAAGAGAATAAAAAGAACAAAACTTTTAACAGTGTACAGAAGGAAATTGCCAATGAAAACAATCTTATAAACTGGAATAAAGATAACGAGTAAACACCAAGTGAAATCAAGATCAATAAACTATATACTACATTCAATATACCCTTCTGATGCATTCATTTCTCCAGCAGGCTAAGCATATCTAAAGCATCATTAACACGGGTATCTGTAGTTTATGAGCATTCCCATATGCATACTGAATACATATTTTGAACTTGAAGCTTGAAAACCTATTCATAGATGCAAACCAAGAGCAACAAAAACTTAAAATGAAATAAATTAGTTGCAGAAGCCAATTAATAACACACTTCGTGTGTGAGAACAAATTCTAATTTCGATATCTATTAAAAACTCCGAAAACCTGTACGTGAACAACAAAGCTGAGAAACTAAAGGCATAAATACTTACAGAGGAGTTGCTGATCAATTCCCGAAGGAAGATCTCAATCCATCTTAATTGTAACTTATATTGCAAACAGCTGCCAACCAGTTAACTCAGTGACCCAAAACCTAAACAAAAAATCACCACCAAATTAGGCAATAACAAACAAATACATCTACAAAATAATTCTAACATTAGTACCTCATCAACTTATTTTGAAGACAGTAGTATCATTCAATACCAAATAGACCACTTCTATTATAAATCACTAGCCTCACCGCACACGCTTACGCGTGTGCGCGAGGCTTTTTTGCATCACAGGCGATGCGGGCCACATTTCAACTGCGTGTGCGGTGAGGCTTTTTTTGCATCACAGGCGCTGCGGGCCACATTTGAACGGTCTTAGTATTCGTCTCACATTTGCTCGGCATATCTTTTCAAATTTCAATTTGTACCACCCTTTGGAAAAGATACGCTGGAGCAAACGCAAGACGAATACTAAGAGCGTTGAAATGTGGCGCGCAGCGCCCGTGATGCAAAAAAAGCCTCGCGCACACGCGTAAGCGTGTGCGGTGAGGCTAGTTGATAACAATTTTTTATCTTACTCACTGCACACGCTTACGTGTGTGTTCGAAACTTTTTTGCATAACGCCACATCAGGGTGTTATTATGCAATGTATTAAGAAACAGAACCCAAGTGCAAAGTGAACAAAGCTGAGTCAAACAAAATCTGATAAACAGAACAAAAACAAAATTTGATAAACATTCACACAATATTGCACATCAACAATGGTTCCCAGAATAATTTTCCATAATTAGTATATTGCGTACATGAACAGTTGTTAAGCCAACATGACCACTCAAAAAAGAGCGCCATAAACATTCATTTCAACAACCAAAGGGGCACCAAAATCGTAACTTGCATATGCAATCAACACCAAGCTCATTGTGATTTGCATAAGCTCTCCACATATCTTCGTTTCAAATTTGAACGTTGTTAGTATTCGTCTCGAGCAGTGGAAGCGTACATGTAGATTAATTTTGCATGAATTCTTAGATACAGTGAATAAAAAGATTGCATGAGACATACGCTTTTATTGGTGAGGTTTTCCCTAAAAGACATGTGAAGAGTACTGAATTTGACTTTACAGGGCAAAGTAGATATGTGCTAAAAGATATATTCTATCCAATGTCGAGATATGCCTCCTTCTTCTCCAGCTTTTTCTTCTCAAGGAAGACATTGGAGCGTACTGAATTTGACTCCAGTAATGCGTTCATCAACTTCAGACCCTAAGAATGAACCCAAGGAAACTGGTCATGTTGAGTAAAAGAGAGATTATTTCTAATGAATATAGAAACAAAAAAACAACAGTAGAATTGAGGCAAAACTTGCTAGATAACAAACCAACAGATCTGAAAGGCATCTCTGACTCTTCCTAAAGGGCGCTTATTTATTGTCTGTTGAGCATCGAGTATCCAGAACAGAAAATCCATAACATGGAATCTAGCGATGACTATTGAATTTTTGTCTAAACTGGTCCTCTCAGCTTAGGTGCAATCTAGCAGGGAGAAATTATCTAGTGTAGATCAATAGAAGAACAATTTGGTGTTATGTAATCAATTAATGCGTATGATTGGAAGGAAAACAAACTCAACATATATATCCACCAGTTATGTGCAAATCATGTTTCCATGTCCAGAAGGGCCCCCAGGATGCAAAATGTATTCAATATGAAAGGCAAAGAAACAGAACATATAACAATTAAAATGCAGAATCCAAGATGCATATAAAGTTCACAGTTGAGTAAATTGAGAGCACACACCTCATCCATGCCTAGTTGAAGCATCCTCTCTTCAAGTGCGCCAACCTCCTTAGCATTGAACTTGTTAAGCATAGCCTTGCATGATATGGTAGACATAGGCTTGACTTCCAAATTATCCTGAATTCGATAGTCCCGACTGGCGATGGTGGTGGAGGATTTGGAGACGCCGAATCAAGCAAAATCTCTATGCCGCCTAAAACCAAAACCAAAATCAAAATCAAAATCAAAATCAATTGGAGCATGTTCTTGGCAATTCAAAACCAATCTTGAGTAGACAACCCAACATCAATAGTAAACCCACGGATGCTGAACTTATACTAAAATCTAAACTTTTCACTGCCTCTCCCCACATTTTCCTAAAAATGAAACACCTCAGTTCACCAATCATTTGGCTTCACAGTAAACAGAAATAAATTTGACAATTTCCAGTTTTTCCATTTTTGGGTCTGATACAAACACCCAATTTCACCAATCACTTAACTTCACAGTATCAAACACAGAAGGATAAGTACAAAGAAACAGATACAGCAAAAAAATTGAAGATCAAATTATACACACTTTCATCACACCTCAAAATCCCTCTTTTCGAATTCTTGTTGTCTATAGAATCTTGCTAATGATCTCAAACACATTTGCTTTTATACACAAACAAAACCCAATTCGACCATACAATTCTTCCTGTACTCACTCTAAAATCTAAAAAATTTTCTGCCTCTCCCCACATTTTCCTAAAATTCACCAATTATTTAGCTTCACAGTACGCACAACAAATTTGACGATTTCCTGTTTTTTCCATTTTTGGTCTGATACAAACACCCAATTTCACCAATCACTTAATGTTCACAGTTTCAAACACAGGACACTATCTCCATGGGTTACAAAACCTGCCAAGGCCTACGTTAACGTACTCAAAGTCTCTCTGAATTTTGCGGTGAAAATGAGTGAGATTACTGTCATTCACAACAAATCAAAATCCCATTCCCAGTATAACAAAACAAAATCCCATACCCACTAAACCAAACGGCTTATTTCTGAATAACAAAACAAAATCTCATACCCGCTATAACTTTCACTGCATTTTCACCGAATCCAAAATCACCAACGGACTAGAAAATTGATGGTATGGACCAACCTTTTGCCCAGAACGGTCCACGAAGAAGACTCGGTAGTCCAATTTAGGGATGGCAACGGTGATGTTGAATTTGACAGTCCCGAATGGCGATGGTGGTGGAGGATTTGAAGACGCCGATTGGTGGTTCGAAATGGGGCTGGGATATGGAGATGGCCATGGTGGGCCAAATTCGGGGTTTGATCTTTAGGTTTTAGGCTGTACACCCGAAGTAGATGAAGAGCAAATTCAGTCAAAATTCTGAACCGCCAAGCATTTGCCATCGACACCGCCGTTACCCAAAAAAAAATCAGGAACCCAAAAATCATCAGAAAACAATAAAACAATCAAAAAGGGGGAAAGTTGAAGTGCAAAAAGCGACGTACATCTAGCTGCTTCTGAACAATCTTGTTCCGCTTCTGGGGCCATCGGAATGGAGGAGGAACATTGAAACTGAGGTGGAAAACGGCAAGAATGGAGGAGAGCGATTTCTGGTTTGGCTTTTGTGTGTGGGAGGAGGCACAAAAGAAGGAGAAAAAGGAGGCGTATTTGACAGTGTTGCCCCGAGTTTTCCATCAACTGCCGTTTTCATTACTCTTTCTTTTAGGGGTATTTTCGGTTTTCCATTAAACTTCACCATTTCAACTGTTTTAGGGGTGTTTGCTTTAGATATATAGACTAACGACCAAAATCCTCAGCTCAGACAGACACAGATTGATCAATACAGAAAGCTCACCAAAATAATTGACAAAACAAATGCCCCATTCCGTCATTCCGTGCAAGTTGGAGAAAATCCCTTCCACGGAACCAAACAAACACCCCTCTTTTAGACTTTAGTCCTCCTCCTCCTTTATCAAATCCCACCAGCAATCCAAATCCAACAATTAGGGGTGGGAAAACCCGGCCCAAAACCCGGAACCCGGCCCGAGCCCGACCTAAAAAACCCAAATGGGCCTTTGTAATTTTAAGGCCCGAAGCCCGAATGGAAAAAGCCCGGCCCTCCAAATTTTTGAGCCCAAGTACGGGCTCTGTTTTTCAAAGCCAGGAACCGTTAAAATCCGAATACACGTGTCAATATATAATTCGTTAAACAAATGGTTGCATAGTCTTGAAATAGAAGCTAAACACCTAATAATTTTCACACCCTCAATTTTCAACCGTTGGATTTGATCCAACGGCTGTAAGAAAGGGAAACCAAACCCGTCGTCGTCATTTCCAGCAAGTCGCCGTCGCCTTCCAATCCAGCTCTCGCCGTCGCCTTCCAATCCAAGCACGTAAGGGTCGCCGTTCAGGTCGTCATCTTCGTCAATCGCACCCAGCCAGCCTCTCGTCTCGTTCGTCATTGTAACACCCCGATTCAACTCGTCGCAGCTCGTCATGTCTTTTTTCTCCTCTTCATCTAACTCCTCATATATCTCTTATTTTTTCTTCTCTCTCTTTCCATATTTTTAATCTTATATACATCCAAATCCACACATAAACATCCTTCCCTAAAATAAATCAATACTATCCTACACACCCACACCCTCCAGAAAAAAAAAACACCCCTATCCTGTTCTCGCCCCGCCTGCCCCACCTCCCCTCCCCAACACCCCCTCGACCCCACCTCGGCCCCATCGCCGACGCCACACCCGTCCACCATCGCCCCATCGGCCACGACGCCAACAACACAACACGGCCGCTAGAAGAACACCTAACGACAAAATACCACCGCAACCACAAGCCCAGACCCACCCCCAGCCCACACGCCCACCACCCCCCCAACCCCCACCCCCCCACCACCCCCCCAACTACCACCACCCCCCCCCCCACCCCAAACCCCCCACCACCAACAATGCCATTAACAGATACTACGGTCACATGTTATGATGTTACAAAAGCAATGTGCTAGTCGATATTTATCAACTGTTTTGTTTATTAAATGAAAATATCAAATCAGTCGTTTATTAATATAGGTAACACCTAATCGGATTTACACAAGTTGATTATCCCATAATTGCTGCACAACCCAACAAAACAAAAAACAAAACCAGACGGCACAACAAAAACAGAAAAATCACAATTTTAATCACATGTTGTTGCATTGCAGCAACATCATCAGCAGCCAACAGCCGAAAACACACAAAGCACCCCAATCACTCTCTCCTACAAATCCCCAAATTCCCTTTTAGGGCTTAATCCTCGGAGCCTCGTCAGCAGTTGTCGGATAACGAAAGGTTCAGAGCTTCATGGAGGTCGAGGTCTCCGGTTCGAAACCCTCGGCCGGCGCGAAATTGAAGAGAGGCGATTCGCAGAACCTCCGCGTGAAGCGAAAGACTCTGCAGACCGTGCTCGAGCAGTGCCAGAGAGCTCTCGAGTCGCTCGATTCCGCCGGAGACGACGACGGTGATGGTGACGAAGACGATGATGACGAAAGCAGTTCTCACGGCGGAGCTGTTGACGAGGAGCGTCGGCAAGGTCGGGGATCGACGGATTCGCGGGGTGATTGCGAAGCTGACGAGGTATGGTTGTTGAAAATCCGATGAGTTTTAGGGTTGTGTGTTGGAATTAAGAGCTGTTAGGATTTGAATTAGGGTTAAATTTTGGTGCTTTTTTGGGGGATTTATGGATTTTGGTGTTATTGTTGTATAGATCAATTTTATATGCGGAGCTTCAAATTTTGAAATTTTCAGATTGGTGTTTAAGACTTAATTCGCCTAAAAATTGAAGTGAATAGCAGCCTAGATGTTCCCTTTGTAATCTATAGTTAATTGTGAACTTCTACTCAATAGTTAATTAGTGAAACTTGATGATGTTGTGCCAACCTCATAATGTCATTTGTAGGATAGAGACGAATTTTTCCATCTTGTATGTTGTTCTCTGACTTATTCTATCCAATCTGAAACTTTCTATCTTCAGTATGTTTCCTGTCAGTTATGAAAACTTTCTATAAAATGACATAGATACCATTTGAATCTCGATGCAGTTATGCGATCTTCTTAAATCTAGAGTTGAATGCCCCGACTTCCTTCAAAAGCTAGAATGTGCTCAAGCATCAGTTCCACAAAATACGGCTGGTATGCTTCTGAAGCTACAGTAATACTTATATGCATGTAATGTATCCTATGCATTGGGAAGATTAGGCTTTTTCGCACATCTTCTGGACTATGTTCTGTATCCTAAACTGTTTTTTCTTTGGCATCAGAAGAAGGTAATTCCTGGGATCTGGTTAATGAGAATGATCTGTGGGATGATGAAGATAGCAACTCGGGTGAAGAAGATTATGTTCTTGTTAGGCAAGAAGATATAGTAGAGGGTATTGCATGCTTTATGGCAGCATACCTGTTATCCCTAAAACAGACCAAGGTATCTAAAAACTCTGCTCAGCATTCATTTTTAGACTTAGTTTGATTTTATTCTACAACTGCTATGATTGAGATATACTGAGAAAATTCCACCAATATGACTGTCTAGCAGAGTACTGTATGGAACCAGCGTTCATTTTCTTCTTAAATGAGTGAATAAAAAGGAAAAAAGAACAATCTGTTATTATTCTGTATGCTGGATTTTTGGGATGCAGTATATAATGGTTAATCGTGCATCATACTAATTGATACCCATTATTTACTGCATATCCTTGTTTAATAATTGGAAAGTGGAGCCCTAATATTGGCGCTACTTTCATCTTAGTCCAATATTGAGCTTCAACCTACATTGCCAATATATGGGCACTTAGGATGTCGATATTTTCTGCAGTACTTCACCTCTAGTCTTGTTTGGCCCTCTTGATTTTTTATATTCTATTTTAGCTACTCTTTCCTTTTGTGGTGGATTTATCTATTCTAGAGCCTGCTTTCTCATATTTTACCTCTACTAGATGGCAGTCCATTTTTTCACTGCAGAGCAATGCAAATCAATTAAGAGGTTGTACCATTAGGCATTAGGCATTTCTATTGGCGGGTTTAACGTATCTAGTTGGCATGTCAGCACTTTCTCTATGGATGCTAAAAACAAAGGCGTTCGGCATTAGCAGCCTTTGTTTTCATTTCCTTGCCTTTAAAACGTATTGGTAGCTATGCTAGTAAGCATTATTCGAACACTTGTGTGCCTCACTTCTATTAGAGAAGTGATCAAAGCATATAAAGCAGAACTTGTTATAGAAAAATGTATGTAGGTCTACATACTGGACATAGGATAGCACTTTTTAGTATAGTTCTGCCCCAAAAGCATAGCATTTGTGATAAGATGATATAGCATGTCTTAAACTGGAATATATTGAGTTATTTTCCTAATTGGTTTCTGTCTGATTTGCAGGACTTGACCCCTAATCAACTTCAGGATGGTAAGTTACATTTTTTAGAAACTTCAAATCTGTTATGCATTTTTTGTGCATTATTTGATTTTGGAGTTCATCTTTTAGGAATGGAATCTTACATTTCCTAAATCTCTTGTGTAGCCCTTAGCAAAACATTTTCAGTGAAAAAGAAGAAAGGAAAGCTTCGCAAGGCATGGGATGGAAGTAAAGTCATTTATAATGTAGCCTCATGGGGGGCAACTGCCATTGGGTAGGTTTCTTTGGACCTATTGTTACCTAATCGGTTGGTTTTAAATTTCTTGCAATTATCATGCAGTGGCTTTGCTTGCTAAATGTCTAACTAGAGTCCCTGTATAAAGCAATCTATACGCTCTTAATTTACTTCTTACTGTTATTTGATTACTCGGTGCAATTCTCGGCAGGATATACCAAAACCCTGTAATCGTAAGAGCTGCCACGAAAGCCTTCTGGACATCTTATCAAGTTATATCGAAGCTTCTCTAATTTGTGTTTGCTGCTGGAGAAAGGATTTTAGTGTTCAGAATTTGCTTGTTGTATTTAGTGCTTTGTACTGCAGACACAGCTTCGTGTTCTAGAAGATCTGTAACAAATGACTGACATTCTTTAAGTCCTACAGATGGCTTGATTCCTTGATCAAATTTAATCATGTAAATATTTCCGTCCAGTTGAGGAGTGCAATTCAAATTTATGTAAAACCGATTGGAAATGCTCTTTGTTAAACTAGCGGATAGCTTGAAACCACAGGTGCATGTATTATTTGGTGTAGAAAGTAAGCAAAAGGTGCCTTCAAAGTGAACCTCTCATAAAGCATCTAATGTCCTCAATCTACGTTTCTCTAAACGTTAGGCCTTTGTTTGGGATTCTTTGGTTGAGACCGTAATTAGAAGACTCCTGTTATTCAAAGAGTTTGGACAAATTTTTGTTTGCATTAAGGATGAACAGACTATCCACAATGCCAGAACCTTTGCGTTATTCTTGTATCTTCCATTTGATGGCTTGAAATGTACCTGACCACTGGGAATAACCATATTTCTCTTTCCAAACTGGAAGAGGTTTAAAAGTTAAATTCCCTTACATCTAATATTGAGATAATTCAATTCAAAATTGAAGTACTTTAATTCAAAATTTAAGTACTTTCAAACTTTTATTGCTTAAGCAAAAGCAAGGAACAAAATTTCGGTAGTCAAAATTTATGGAAATTTCGGTTAAAATTTCGATTTCGGTTAAAATTTCGGTAAATTTTGATTTAAAAAAAAAAAGATGAAAAACATATTAGAAACCCTATAAATATTTCTACTTTCTCTACGCTTTAAAAGCAACAAATAATGCAATTTAACATTTAAGCTATATAGCATTATCCATATGGATTAATTTTTATACACATAAGGGAGAAGAATTCGTGTTTTGTATTCCAATAAGTTATCAAACAGCACAATATCTTAAGGTGAGGCTCATGAAACATACATTAACCATACATTAATATTACAATATAATATGAGAGTTTTAAACAATATAATACATCATAAACACACCTTGTTTAAAATTCATAAAACACCAAAGATGATTGCATCAAGCATATGAAGGAAGAAAGACGAAAGAAAGATTATTATTGAAGGCAAGAAAAAAAAACACAAAAAAATAATATATAACCAAAGGAAAGTAAAAAATTTCCAAAATGTTTGTATGAAAAGTGTTCATATCATTGAATCAGCTATATTTTCTAATTATCCGAAAATTTACTAGCATTTCTAAGTGTTTGTACTGAATACACATATTCATATGAGTTTCCAACCCTACTTGTATTTGATTTAGGATGGGAGTGAAATTCAACCCTTACAAAAACCCTAGTCTCGTTTGCTTTATTCCCGCCCCTTTCGCTCTCTCTTTCTCAGCTCCGTCACTCTCGGCAAAACCCTGCAACTTTCACTTATTGCCATGGTCACCTCCATCAAACCCAACACAGACCTCGCCTGTTGCTTCCCTTCATCGCCCCGACCCACTTACACCAAGCCCAACCCGGCCCAAACCCACCTATCCGTGTCTCTCTCCACCACCTTCTCCGGCCTGTCCATGTCCTCTCCAGCCGGAATTTCGCCGAAACCGCAATTGGTTTCGGCGGCGAAGAACGAGCCCGGACTAACGTATAAGGATTCCGGCGTCGATATCGATGCCGGCGCAGAGCTTGTTCGGCGAATTGCCAAAATGGCCCCTGGAATTGGAGGCTTTGGGGGCCTTTTCCCTCTTGGTATGAATGTAATTTGACTTTTGTCTGTTGGCCATTTTTGGTGTTTCGTTTTGGTACTTTTAATTAGGTCGGGGAATGATGATGTTTTGTCGGGGAACAGGTGATTCCTACCTTGTTGCCGGTACGGATGGTGTCGGAACTAAACTGAAGCTCGCATTCGATACTGGGATTCATGACACCATCGGGGTCGATTTGGTAATACTAATGTTTCTAATGGGCAATCATGTAGTTGTACAATGCGCCATTCAAAAGTTGTTCTGATCAAGTTCATATCTCTCAGGTGGCTATGAGTGTCAATGATATTGTGACATCCGGAGCAAAGCCGTTGTTCTTCCTAGATTACTTTGCTACGAGCCGCCTCGATGTTGATCTTGCTGAAAAGGTAGAAGTCACATTAGTTTCTGGGATAGTGTGAATTTGTAACAATAACTGAGGCTTATTGAAATTTTGGGTTATTGTTTCCAGGTTGTAAGAGGTATTGTCGACGGTTGCCGACAATCTGACTGTACTCTGTTAGGTGGAGAGGTATGGATTGACATTGTTTGATCATATGGAGAATGTATTCTTGGTGTTAATTTGTTTGCATATGGTCTTTGTTCTTATTTTTTGCCCGCACATGTTTGTTCATATATTATTGGATACGATAGGACTTACTGAATTGCATATATTCTCAGACTGCTGAAATGCCAGATTTTTACAAAGATGGTGAGTATGACCTCAGTGGTTTTGCGGTCGGAATTGTGGAAAAGGATGCAGTAATTGATGGGAAAAACATTGAGGTTGGAGATGTCATCATTGGCCTACCGTCCAGCGGGGTTCATTCTAATGGTTTCTCCCTTGTAAGAAGGTTGGTGCTGCTTCAAAACATTAGCTTAACTTGTTCCCTTGTACTAAATTTAATTACTTTCAATTAACTTGAAAAATCTCTCGTACAGTAAGACCCCTAAGTAATTGAAAAATTCCTTTTTGTACAGGGTTCTGACTCATAGTGGCCTTTCTCTGAAGGACCAACTGCCTGGTAAAGATATTACATTGGGTGAAGCTTTGATGGCCCCGACTGTGATATACGTTAAGCAGGTCAACATCAAACCCTACTTCCCATTCTTATATATTGCTTAGAGTTTAGATAGCTGATGAAGATGGCTCCCTTTTTTTTTGTCTCCATCAAGAACAGGTGCTTGACATAATCAGCGAGGGAGGTGTAAAGGGGATAGCCCACATCACAGGGGGTGGTTTCACGGATAACATACCTCGGGTATTTCCTAAAGGCTTAGGAGCTGTCATCTCTAAGGGCTCCTGGGAGGTCCCAGCTGTTTTCAAGTGGATTCAAGAGGTAAACATATTTCTTGTTAGGAAGTATCTTATAATTCCATATTCTATTTGTTCTCTGAATTCACCTATTTGTAACATCAGGCTGGAAAAATAGAAGAGGCTGAGATGATGCGAACTTTCAACATGGGAATCGGTATGGTTCTTATTGTGAGTAAAGAGGCATCCCACAGAATACTTGAGAATGGAGCTTATAAAACTTACCGTATTGGTGAGGTTGTAAGGGGTGAAGGAGTGAGCTATAGTTGAAATGTTTAATGTGCGACTATTACTGTTCTCTTTGAGAGGGTGAGTTTACAAGTAAATTAAGTGCGGCTTGTACTTTTCTGTTTATGTATTTTGACATTCACAAGTGGAATTTGTATGTCAAGTTCTTTTAAGGGTACTCTTGTCGCATTTACAGTTAGTGATTTCTGATTCCGAAGCTGCTCTTCTATATCGACTGAAGTTTGCTTCCATGCCCGGTGACATCGTCTGGCGCTGGTAATCGGCGACTTTTATTAACTACAACTGAGATACCAACATACTTGACCGATTCTCAAGCAACTGATTTGTGCATTTCACAAGCATTAATGACGTGCAGCATTACAACTTAAAACTCAAATTGAAGGCCAGGCAACAGACCAGACCAAGACAAAGCCCATAAAGAACAGAACCAAAGCTCAAATGTGCAACTGCTAGTAATTCTGTAACTCGAGTAGTCAATAACCGAAGTACATATATCTTCATATTTCCTTTGCCCTTAAAATCGTTTGTATATACTCTTTCAAATAAGACCGTTAGTAAAGTGCAAAAATAGTTTCGACCATTTTACACCCCAAAAACCTTGTGAAATTGGACTACCAAATCTTTGGGTGCACGAGTTCACGGCACACCCAAATAGTTTGGACAAAATCGGGTAAAGTAAATATACTAGGCCAATCTGTTGACATTACAAAAAATGTGAATTAATTTTGAAGTACCTATATCTTGAGAAAAATGTATGTCGAATATGGATAAGACTTGTGACTCCGGAGCAGCCGAGTTGCTTGCTCCCTCTACAAAACTAGCAGCGCCGAGATTATACACATTGATAACCAAAAGCAACATGCTTTCGCTTATATGCTTTGTTCCCCGAACATGTTTAGCATTTACCCTCCTCAATGATGCATTCCATGCCCCCTGTATTTGGTTTACAGAATCCTAATAGTAATACGTGTTGTCCTTGTGGTTGGCACCATCCTTGCAAAGCATTGACCGGACTTCCATGATGGATCTAGGAGGCTCCAGGTCCTTCTCCTGCAATGCATTTCCCAACAACTGCTGCATCTGAGATGCAAAGGTGTCATCAAGAATCTGCAAATAGGCAAAAGGTTTCCAATTAGAAGTGAAACTACCGTATCCAGATTAAGAAAACTGTGGAGGGTTTCAGCCACTACTTACGGAGACAGCAATACGTGAACCCTTATACCATGATCTGTTTTCTTTTCGGTTCTCTAAGAAACTGAGCACATCCTATAACAGATGAGGGTCCTATTAGTAACAAAAAAGCATCAGCACAGAGACCAGATTTTGAAAGACTGAATAACTCACCTTTCCCATTCGGTCCCAGTAACCTCGACAAATTGCAATGAAGACATGAGTCCCAAACACTGAATGGAGGTGATTCACTGTAGTTGCCAGCTGGTCTTTCAGAAGCTGCATTCTACTTCTGACATCTGATTCTACAACAGTTTCTTTCGAATCTTGTAGAATCTTCTTCAGCTTTGTAGCACTCTGCAACTTTGTCTGGATAGAAGATGAAAATCAGCAACACTTCACAAAAATAACTAATATATACCTATCAACTTGGTGAAAAGAAACCAGTTATACAGATCTATACACACTAATTTCTTTCGGGTCAAAACACATTAACATACTAGTCATTCAATCAGATCTTTATGCACTGGAAGCTAGTTTCACAGATTGCGCACTACTGTATGAAACAGACCTCTCTACTGCTTAATTTATGCTCACATTAATTATTCGTTGATGAAAAATAAGGCCTTTTTTTATATTCTTAAAGATTGAGAGTTTGTACATATTCACTCAGCAAGATACTTTCTCCTTTGCAAAACAGGTTTCCCTTTATATGCATCTTTTTTTTTACTTAGATGACGTCCAAAGTAGATGAACACTTCATTATTCAGTTGCAAACAGGTCTCCCTATACTTTTGTAACCTGCAGAGGACTTCTTTTTTCTTCAAACATACATTTGTTAGATACCACTGTTGCACGATTTAACCAAAAAGTGTGCCAAGTCACTATTCACTATTAATCTATGATACTCACATTCTCTGCAAGTTTTTCCACAACAGCTTGTAGGTAATTTTTGAACTTGGCCCTCAGCATTACAGTAACTTCACTGAGACGCTCTCCAGGAACAGTGTTTCCACCCGCGGGGATGCAGGAACCCCATGATTTGAACTGAGCTTCTATTTGCGGCCGAAGAACATCAAGCATTCGCTTTAAAGAATTCAACAGAATTCCCAACTGAAATGGAATTATCAAAAGTCAAAAAACAAAGCACAGAGATATTTCTAGGTAACCCCAAAAGTTGAAAAAGTCAACTAACCTCTTCAGGAACGGTATAGGAGCTCACAGACCTTTTGGCAAGTTTCTGAACATACTTGAGGCCAAACTTCTTTGGTGCCAAATTTTCCTTCAATGGTGCCAGGACATCTGCATATTGCTTGTCTAGAGATTCTACTATCGCCTTCTCAACATCAGCAATAGCCTTTCATTGCAGCATACATAGTTCAAATTAGTTTAATGTATGATTATGCATTTTTTTATTTTCCAATATTAAAAAAAAAAAAATTCAAAAGTTCGGTTTCCCGGATTTCAAATTTGAATAGGGAATGCAGGCAAATATGATGGGGAATATTGCAAAAGAAACTATAAAGTCAATAGCAAGATGACAAGAAACTCATTTTGCAAACCGTCATGGGGGTAAACAGGGCTTCACTCCTTATATTAAACCAAGAAAACAAAACCTGAGAAATTAAGGGAACGATGTTTCTATAATGAACTGAAGATAGAAGTGTGTGGGCGAACAACACGACGACTGACTTACATTCTCCAGAATGCAGGCATATTCAGGCCACCTGCAAATGATGATCTCATAGTCACCCAGGGTTTCTTTCAGACGATCATACATTTCATCCACAAAAGGAGTCGTAGAATGTTGTGTCCTAACACCTGACCATTTTACCTGCAAGTACACAACTTTTAGATACCTATTGTTACTGCAATATTAAACCGTACACATTTATATATATATATATATATATATATATATATCTTTCAACAGCATCCTTTAACATAGTCCTAAAAGACAGTGGTACAAAAATATCCATGAATGTCCATTAAATACAGATTAATTTGAGATACATCTGTATAATCAAGTTCTTGTCCATAACGTAATCCCAAAGTATCCATGCATAAGGATGTTATGCATAACACTTTATTTAGCATACCTTGTCAAGTTTGCATGCTTCAAGTAAAGAACCACGTTTATTTTCAATCCACAGCATAATATAGAGGTGGAACAATTCTTTTGCATCAACTCCACCTTTAACATGACTGAGAGAACACGAATATTAGAAAGAGAGTAATATCAGAGCTTTAATAATAGACATAACAATAAACTTAGATTACCTGATCTTCCAGCTGGCAAGGTCCCTCTGAAAGTCTGCTGTGGCTATAACAAGGTCTGCCACCGGAGGTGTAGGACCGGTTGGGGGGTAAGCAATGAGAAAAGCACGCAACCTACTGCATAAATCTGTGCTGTATATTGATGACGACAAATGTGGGAGGTCTACGAAACTGTTCAATGAAAGTTAAAGCATTAAAACTTTATAGGCCCAACCCCAGGCAGCCAGACAAACCACCACCGAGAAAGTATGCAGATAAGCAACATGACAACATAAAGCAAGACCTGAAGTAATGATTCCAAGCTAAATACATCTCACATTGCATATATGAGACACACCATTGAAACAGATATACTTTTGTCTTCTTAAGATGCTTGCTTAATTCAAACTATGTAAGGCCTTCTGGAATCATATATAAGGATTCAAATATAGATCAATTTACTCTTGGTACTTGACAAAAACAGATGCTTTCCAAAATTAAATAAAACAATATCTTAATTGTGACCATGTACAAGAAATGGCTTAATTTCGCTATATTGAAAAGTTAAATAGTAGAAAAATAAAAATGAGGAATTTAAGTTGGCGGTTTCCAATCTCAATATGTGAATAGAATGCTTACAAGATTCATTGATCAGAGATGAGGGAAGTGTTTTATTTTGAGCTATTCATTTCAATAAATTGGTTGTTAGTGCTGCACATAGAACAACAAATATATTTGACAACAGAACATATATGGACATGAAAGCATCATTTTTGCTAAATATAGTTCAACAGAAATGAGATCATAAACCAAAAGGATCAGATATTAACCCAATCGAATATCCAATGTCAAAATATCAATTCTTTTTAGAATATAGTGTACCACAGATGACTTCTACAATGGGCATAACAGCTTTTTATCATCATTTTGCTAAAGTTCGGTACATTTTGAAATCGAGAAATTTCTACTGGAGCAGGTGCTATCCAAGAGATTAGCCTACTGGTTGGAAAATTAAGCCAAGTACATAAACATATACAGCTCCAACAACAAACTTTTTGAGGCAGATTAAAATCATATTTGAGAGAGTCAATTGACGGTTTGAGGTATATACCTAGGGAGTATATGAAGATTATGGATCTCAATATCTGTGCGGATCTCATTCTGAATGTTGAGGCACATGGATTTCATTTTTTGGTAAGCAGTCGTCATACTAAAAGCATCAATCAAAGTTCCATCAGTAGTACTGTTGGTAACATATTCATCTGTCTCAGCCAAGTGCCTTCGTGATCTTTTTCTGGCCGCAATCTGATAAGTCACTAGCTTTTAGAGAATAGATATATCAACTACAGAAATGATTGATGAATATACTAAAAGTTTCTCAAACCTGGAAATGGTGGCATAGAGCAGTCTGAGCCTCCGGAGACAAGATATCATGAAGAAGTGTGTAAAGTTTCACAGCAGGCTCTAATGCAGGTGCAGCATTCCCAGTTGCAGGTCGAAAAACCTCCATAATACCTGAAAGTGATGACTCATCCAAGGCCTTGTAATTCTCAAAAGCTAGAGCAAGAATCTGTTGAATTTGATCCCTAGTTGCTCCTAAGATTCGATTCTGTGACAACGGAAAGTATTAGACATAGTGTAAGAAGAGAATGACACAAAGATAGAACATAATAAACAAAATAGCGGGAAAAATTACATAAACTAGTCAAAAAATTAAACACAATAACAACATAAGCAGCAAAGATACATGCTACAACGCAAGTGCAGTTTTACCTCTTGGTGACTCAAAGTGCTCTTATTGTTGCCTTTCATAAACACAGGCCTTAGCAGATCGTACACCAGGTTCAAGCAATCAGCTGTTGGTGTAGCTACGTCCATAACATAAGAGAGGTATCTATAGAAAGTTTCATATTAGACGAATAGTCAATGACAAAGGAAATTTATAATAAGGGGGTAGGTAGCCATAGAACAGTAACAGGAACACCCAATCAACCAAAAACATTCCCTTACCTCAGTTTTGTGTATACATCAGAAATACCATAGTATGATGCAAACTCTGTTAAAAGCCATTTCCATGGACCATGCAACAACAGATTCCTCTGTTGAAAATTCTGAACCTTCATAGCAACTTCTAAAACTAAGTCATAAGCAACCGTTTCTGCAACAGAGCCACACTGCAGCAAAAATAACAACAAAATCACAAACCTACTTTGAATAAATTGTATAAATTGAAGAATCCATACTGTCACATCAGCTAATATATTAGATAATTATATACAGTATATAATGTCCAAACAATATAGAAACCTCTACAATTTCTTCCCTTTAATTGCTCTTCTATTTTCCACGGACTGAGAGGGAGAGGGGGGATCATATACAATACTGAAGGATAATCCTAGAAATTACTCAAAGAAGACTCAGACTATGAGGGCATACGTTAGCAGTTAGCTTATTTTTCAAATGGATGAAAACCTGGAGCTATAAAACAAGTGCCTTCCAGTTAAAAGATCAGATCTAGGATCACTAGAACGATATAGCGACCAGTAATTGGAATATCAGATGTACATCTGAATTACCGACAATACTGAACCACTGAGATATGGCAATTAGTTAAGCTTGTAATATCATCAAAAAACCTTTGTGCTGAAGGCTTACCACTGATTTATGTTGCAAAAGTCTAACCCCTTTATGAAACAACAAATAAGGCTACAAAAGTAACAAAAGCACACCTTGGGATTGTCATCTGAACTTGTAGAATAATATACAGAAAGCTGTATCTTCCCAACAAGCTCGTGATCTGGTTCACGATAGACAGAGAACCAGCGATGCTTGTCAGCCTGCAGTCAATATTTAGGTGAGCTTTCCACCAAAATCATTATCATTTTAGTTTATTCTTATGGCTACAATCGGATCAAGAAAGTCTTACTGGGTCATCAGCAATAGTTGCCACTTGAACAAGGACTCTGCCAAAGTGCTTTCCCTTTGAATCAAGGACTTCAACTATTAGATCATCTCCCAAACTGTCTGGAAAGCTGTAAGAGTTGTCAGTACCTTCTTCAATCAGATATAGTTTAGAAAGAGTAGGGACAAGAGAACATACAAGACATGAGTTTCACCAGATCCAGGTTGCATCCTGACCACCTCTTCTTCAGTTGAGCTTTTCATTCTTAACAAGCAAGAGTACGTTTCTGAAGCCATATAAGAGTGAAAATTAAAACTTCAAATAACTCATGAAAAGAAAAAAATGAATAGAATGAAATTTCTCTACATGCATTAGATTACATATCAGAAACTTGTATCATGCAAGCAAGAAAGAAAGAGGCTGCCTTGTACGTAGCACTGAAGATCCTCATACAAAAATAAGCTCATCCATTTGGAAAAAATGTATTTAGTAAGCCCATGATGACAAAAAAGCATAGAATAATACAGATATGGAGTCAATGAGAGAGAACATGGAATTTTCCATTCTCGTACCATGTACAACTTCATATGAGGATGAACTATCCCGTAGACTTGTTACACCAGTTTTCAAGAGCCCAGAAACCTGTTTTATATATTGAGTACCAGCATGCACATATGCCAAGCTTTGACGTGAAAAAGAGCCATTTGCAGGTATACGAGGTACAACTTGAATCCTTCGAAGAGCTTGCCATCCAGATGCGACTGTAGACTGGAATCTGGAGAGACGATATCGAATAGATTCCAGTTTGATTACTGGTGGCCGCAGAGACGTTATACTACAGCCAGTAGGTGGGTCCAAGCCAGCTTTCATTCTTTTCACTGCAAAATGAGAATAATCCAGGATGATCTTCTAACTAACTCCTTCAACAGTAGGAATTGGAAAAGTGGTGTAAAATACTACCTTGCACTCTCATCTTGCCAACAATTTTTTTGGATTTCGGAGCAGATTTCTCACTGGCAAGTTCTGAAGTCTGCTTTGACAACAATTCCTCCTCTGATTGTAGAAGTACTTGACGTAAACTAAAATTTTGACAAGGTTTCAAATACGAAAGATCAAAGTCATGAAATTTATATCATGCACAGTATGATTTGACATAATACATATAGGTTTAAGGACATTATTGCCAACTTTCAGCACTAAACATACTACAAAACATTTTCAATGCATAATTGAGCTTCTATAAGGTTCAAATTGGCTATCCTAAAACCTAGCATGACCTACGTTTTCAGTTTTGGCTTTCGCCAAACTAAAGTGTATCTATAATTCAATCATATTAGTCTTCTCCATTGAAATCTAGCATAAGCAAGCAGTTGCATTAAAGAAAAGGAAACAGGGATAGCATTTTCATTAGCCTACATTTGTGGTATAAGTTACTAGTCGAATCAAGAGTAGGGAGTTATTAAGGGAGCCCCTTATGCCATTCCTCTAGCAGGAGGAATAGTGGACCTAGGAAGACCTATTTATCCCGTGCAGTTCCTGTAAAGGGTAGACATCCTACGAGTGTAATAGGAGCATCCATGGACAACAGTATCACCCTAAGATGATCATCCTAGGGAACCAAGCTTGAAAAGATTGAGAAAAATCAGTCATCACCCTTCTGGATAGGTATCCTACATCTGAAGCTGAACTCAATTATTTCCTGGTCAAGAATCTCTTTCTATTGACCTAATACAGTGGTTTTTACAGAATATTCTTTGGAATAGAAATTCATGCAATATTTTGACCATCAAGCTGGCAACAGTAAATGGTCTCCTAGATTCGAACAATAACCTCATTTATCTTAAAGGCAATTAAATTGAAGGCAAGATAGACTAACAGCGTTATTAAGAGTGTGGATTTACCTAAAAGCATCACGTAGCAGAGCACACTCATTTTCCAAAAACATGGGAGCTTCCATGCATTCCATTGCCCAAGCATGAAGACACAAACGCGCACATGCTTCATATGCAATGACAGCATGCCATGAACCTAGAGCACTGATATTGATTTGCAAATGGCGCATTCTCAGTTAATAATTCAAGATGGAAGAAGCAAAGGTTTGCACAGTATAACAACCATGAACACTTGTGGTGTTGGGTACAGATACCTTGCATAAAATGTGGGCCGGCGAGCTGGACAGGATGGCAGAGCAGCTTCGGAACTAGTGGTAGTCCTGTAACAAGAGATTCCAATTACCCTAATTTTTAACAGGCATGTACAAAATGCGTATGTCTTTGTGAAAAATATATAAACCAGAATAGCATGTCTCAAGTATTATGTTTTTGAAGATACAAGAATCGTATCTCTTCCAACATAAGCACAAATGCATTGCATTTTCCCAAAGAGAAGTACTGGAACAGTAAACGGACCTTGCAACACTTTCAGTATTGCCCTCCTGCTTTTTACCAGGAGATGTTTTGAATTCAGATGAAGTGGTCGCGTGTGGTGTTCTATGTATTCTGGATGGACTCGTCTCATCGCCCTGTTTAATTTCTTGAGGTGCGCCATAAAAAGGAGGTGCACTGGGAACATCGTCATCAGATAACCTCCCACTCTTCAGGTTTGTGGAATGAAAACTCTGCAAAGTTGACGAATATGTATCAGTACCATTGTACACCCTTATATCTCAACCTTGCGTGCAAGAAAAGAGTCTATTCTTTCAAGAATTCACATTTCCAAAAACCTCTGTGCCAGAGGGAAAAAGGAAATGATATCCAACCTTTATTAACTAGTTTACAACAATGAGTCAGTTATCATAATGCAAAATGGCATCAAGTAAGAGTCTGATAGCATGCTTTTTTTGACATAAAGCAACAACCCAAGTACAACCAAATCAATGCAATTTCACAAACCTTTTGGGCAGAACTTTCCAGGTTTTTCCGCGAAGGTAAACTTGAGGCATATCCCCCGGAAACATAAGCTTTATCATGTGGAACCCCACCGTTGATGCTTCCTCCTGCTTGTGAAGTAGAAAATTCTGAGCTTGCAGCCGAATCTGATGACTCGTCCTCCGCGTAACCATTCCGCCCAACTTGATACTTTCCATTCCCCCTCACCAACTTCTCTGCCGCAGATTTATGTCTCCCCACAACTGTGTCCATCGATGAACTGACGTCTGAGTAAGTATAGTCACTGCCATAATGGGGCTGCCCTTGTGACGAAGGCTTCCCATATCTATGAGCAGTGGCACTTGGAACCCTATCATCTTGTGGTGATGAATCTAGTGAGTATCTACCTCCGTAAATGCCGTCTTCTGAATCAGTGGTCCTGTCATTATCTGAAGCAGACCCACTCTCATCCCCATCAACTGGAATTGCCCGGACTGGTATGGCATTGGAGGGCAAGTGCCCACTTCTAAATTTAGAAGCCGGGGGCAGTCCAAATCCCCTGCCGCCACTACCACTACGGATATGAGTTGTTATCGGATCAATTCGAGGTCCCAAATTCGAACTCGAGAATGGAACTTCCTTCTTCTGATCAGCAACAAAACCCACAAACTTAAATTTCAAAACGAACTGTTCTTATTCTAAGAACGACATCATGCAAGTTACCAAATAAAAACCCAGATCTTAACACCACTAGAAAAAATAAAACCCAGCATTCCATTCACTCAAATTCTCAAACAATAACTACAAATCAAAGTCTACTTTAACTTTTACCTCTCTAACCCAACGAAGGGCGCTTCTATCGAGACCTTCAGTGAACATTCTCTCTTATGGGTTCTTGCTTTACCTGCAAATAAAAAACAATTCAAAAAACCCACAAACCAAAAAAATCACAGAATCAAACTTTTTCCACGAAATCTTCCCCAAAGCAAAACTTACATATGAATCAAACTTCTGGGTTTGCACCGCCAATGCCGAAAACCCCAACCGGAAATTCTTGTTTAGAGAAAACCCCAGAAATTAAAAAAAGGGAATTTCAGAGAGCGATCAACTCAGAATGCACGAGATTTTGGAATGGGAAAGTCTGGCTTCTGCAGAAAGCTACCCAGAAACTTGCTTCTTCGATTCTCTCTCTTCTGCGCAAATCTGTGGGTTTTGTTACTCTTTACTCACACTCTGAACTCTTCTTTCCTTTTCTGAGTCTTTCTTTTTCGTTGTTTTATGATTTTGAAAATCTTTACAACAAATCTCGTACGTGGTCGGTGGTAGGAGGAATATTTAGGAGACCAAAACGGCGTCGTAGAAGGGAGTGAAGTAAAGTGGATCGTGGATATTAAGGTTTTGAAAGCTACGGACGTTGGATTATTGATGGGAAAATCCGCAAATAAAGCGCACGTAGCTGTCGACAAAGTAACGGGTAGTTGACGTGGCGGAGCGGCGCTCCGAACTTTGGATTTGGCTTTTTTGATGTTTTGGTTTTGTTTTTTCGAATTTTATTTCGTAGAAAAGAAGAAAATAATGTTGCGGCTGAGTTTCGAACGTTGTAGTGGGGACACGCTCTTTTGGTCTAGTCTCCGGCTGAACTCGAATGATCCACCACTCACATGGTCTGGTGCCCTCGTGGGGCCTACATTCCATACTTTTCTTCTCTCATAACCTATGATTAGTATGATTAGTATGAGCTCACGTTTGTTTCCAGTCTCATTGTTACACTGTTATCACTGTTATATGATGTTTTTAAATATTTACATGTTGTTTTGTTAGATTGTCTTGTAACGAAATTAATACTGTGGGGGAATTGCAAGGTTTGATTGGCTTATAAATGGGGTATTTACGTTCATCGAAATTATAGCACTTAAAATTATAGTTTATTAGTTATTTTGATACTTGGAACTGTGGTTAAATTCTAATATAGTATCTAATCTAGTTTAGTATCTACCGTCAATTTCGAACTTAATCTAGTTAAAAAAGCTGACGTGGCAATGGCAATTTTATTCTCTCACCGCCAAATTTTAACATTACTAAATCTAGTTAAAAAAGCTGACGTGGCAATGGCAATTTTATTCTCTCACCGCCACATTTTAACATTACTAATCAGATCACTCTTATAAAAGTATTTTCCACTCTTTTTATGGTTGGTTCATTTCATGGGTAGAACGTGAAATCATAGGGGAGGGGACCTAGTCACTTTAATTTGAAAATATTGTTCAACTTCTCCGTACCCTCCTGCAAATGGAATTGGAAATGGCCAACCCATTTTTTAATTAGTTTATGAGGTATTTTTGTCCCTGTCTTTTCAATTTTTAAGTGTGATTGTTATATTGTTAAATGAAGTTTAGTAGATTCATTTAATTTGACTTCCCTTCTGCCTTAGCCCTTAAGGTAATTTTGCATGGGGTGGGCCCCCACTACAGCTGACCACATGCAACTCACACCGCCAACCAAACAAACAAGAAACAACCTCTCCTCTTTTCTCTATGTTTGGTTTTTTCGTGTGTCTGTTAGGTCGAACACATTGGGAGAATATACTATGCATCTAGAAGACGAGAAGTGTAATTACTAAACTTTGGCTTAATCCTATCTACAATGAGTAGTTACCAAACAAAAGAAAACGACTACATACTCCATCGTTTTAAATGTGCAATCTATACCATAATGCACATATTAACCATTAAGATATAAATTGTCTTATATCATAAGTAATGTATTATGCAATCTCTTATACAAAAGTAAAATATGTTACAATGTAAAAATCGTACGCTAAAATGGAAGTCAAACATTTTATAAAAGTTATTGAAATCGAGCTATCTCACATGCTTGAGTGCTACTAAGGTATCATATACCTTTTTTTTTCATAAGAACAATGAATGAAGATTTGTTGTATCATAACACTAATAACTAGTTGTCTAAGAATAACCTTCAAACTTCATAGGTTTAGCACCATTTGGGAGTTTATGTAACCGGATAATAAGATTTCCCCTGTTTGTTGTGAATTGTCTATATAGTGGTCAAGTTAAATGACTATAAAATCTCAAATTGAATTGAAAATAATAATCTAATATGGCGATTGATAAAATGAACATTAAGACCCGAGGACAATGGGAGATGTAAAGCTCCTTTATGTGATTCAAACATGTTCCTCCTGAGTACCACGCAGTAGCATACCCAGCTAGACCCCATGCTCGCCGCAATTTACAGGTATCAGAAACGTGTCAGGCCTTCTCCGTTCCATATTCCGCATCCATTTCTGCTTCCTAAGCCTCCATTTTCGTCGTCCAGCAGTCTCCTCCAATAAAGTCGAAAATTGGGTAGATGGGACAAGATAAAATGACGACTCTCTGCAAGTTTTTTTTTAAGAAGATGAAGGCTTTTGGGTTAGTCAAAAAAAGGGGGCGTTTTGCACTTAATTGGGTGGTTTGGGTGGTTGTGTTGCCTTTTGTTTTAAACTTGACCCACTAAGGTCTCGTTTGGCAAATGTTTTTTCAGTATCAAAAGCACTTATAAAAATTTTAGAAACACATGCTAGATGTTTTTCACTTGAGCAAAAATGCTTTAAACAAGATAAGAAGGGTTTTATGTGCATAACTGGTTCTGGTTAATTGAAAAGTGTTTTTGGCAAAAGCACCTATGATGTGCTTTCTAAAAAATCAAAAGCGCTTTTGACACTGAAAAAGCACATGCAAACAGGCACTAAGTCTAAAATGAATTTTGTTTTGTGAGAATATATTATTTTTTGTGTTATGTCTAAGATGCATTATTTGCAATTTACTCAATCACTATTGAAAACATCATCATTAAGTGTTGGGCCAACATTGATTTTAGCAAAATATGTATAATTATCATGTATTCAGATTAAATCACTCAAATTTTGTAAATGTTTGTCAATTACAGCTACATTCCTAACAGACTAATAGCATTCGTGAACTCACACGATACTCATATTTCATTCAATTGAATAATAATATATATATTGAAGCTTATTCGATTATATTTTATAGAAGTAAAGATATTTGATTAAGCAAGCACTATTTAAAATTTCATTAAAAAATTTCTAGTATTGTCATTATTTTCATCATTTTTGTGAAAATTTGGCCAAAATCGAAAATATCTGGATCACCAGTATGGGTAATTAAAATTTTTTTTTAAAACATTTTATTTTTAAGTTTCGTTCTCCTACTCGAAAAATTTTGGATTCTGTCATTGGAATCGGGTTAGACAAAACTTACTCAATAGTTGCAGTTCAAGACAAAGTAATGAACAATGTCTAGCACAGATGGAAATCGACAACGACATGATATATGATTGGAAATCGACTCCGTAGTTGTCTCTTGCGGGCCTGGACTATATGTTGAAACAGTTTGTCTTTCATTTTTAAATTCAAATCGGGACGATTTGAACTTGGGATATCAACATAGATATTTATTGGGGATTCTTCTCATTACTTATGCATCATTCAGTATCCACAAGAAACACAATGTAATAATGTGTTATTATTGTTATGGTCTGTTTAGAACTGTTTACTGCATCGTCAAAATTGCATTTGAATTAGCTAAAGCACTCCATTGTTTCTTGTCTATTTAAAGGTGTTTTTGAGCCTCCAACAAGCATTTCCACATAACATGTGAAATGTCTATATTATTATTACAATAATATTAATATTATTGTAAAAATTATGATACGCTACTGTTGGGGTAAAACAAAGTTGTATACAATGGATACATTAAGAGAGAAGTTTTGTCAATTTTTGGTGATATGGGTTAATGGACAGTCTGCCATTATCCAAATAATAAAATGAATTATGAAATCGAATAAGCTCAACATTAGAATAAGATAGTAAAATAAAAGAGAATTAATTGTTGAGACAGGAGGGCTTCTCATGAGTCGTAACCATAAAATAAGACCCTGTGAAATCAAAGACCAAAGGACAATGTTTGGCACAGTGCAGACAATGTTGACAAAGAGGGAAGCTTATGACAAGATTAAATGTATAATATTTCTGACTAAGCACCGTATTATTCCTAAATAGTGTCATGGAAATTAAGCCTTTTTTTTTTTTCAAAAAAAAATTTTTAACCCCCACAACCCCCATAAAAAAAAAAAAAAAAAAAATTTTTAAGTTTGTGCACGACAAAGTTGAAATTAACAACCCTAATGGAATTTTATTTTCTAGTTTACTTCACTAGATTCTCAATTCCAACTGAAACAAGATACAGTGGGAACAAGTTGAGAGAGAACTATCTTGACAAATTACTAAGTTAACTAACCCGAGAATCGAGATTTGGCTTGACCAACCAAGTATATCATGCCTCACTACGGTCGGCATGGACACAAGAAAAAGCCCATGACCAAATCAGCTTGTTGCCATATGTCATGGACTCATGGAGGCTCCGGTTTAGACCCACTTATAAATTTGAATTGGGCTCCCATGGTAAAACGCAAACCCATATCAGTTAACCGTGTGTCAACTGTCAATTTTGAGTTTAAAAAGTAGCTCTTTTTGTGCAAGTCAATAACGGCAAGACTGTGTTTACCCGGTCGTTTGTGGTAATTTCCTGGCAATGATTTTGTTTTTAGTAGAGATGGAGATGTATGGTGATTAAGAATTTCACCCAGCATTCTCTGCATAATTTAACAAATAAAATAAATGATAAGTGTAAAAATTAAATTGATAGATGTGAATAAAATTACTATTTTTATATTATTAAGAAAAAAGTATTTGTCTATTATGTTTCGCTTTCCTACTAAGTTTCATATAAATGTTCCTCGTCAATTAATTTTCCCAATACATAGTTAGGAATACAAATTGATGCATATATAAAGGCACCTTGCTCTTGTCATACTTCACTTTATATCGATTAAACTTGAGAATTCTCTTGCCTCAACGCTCTTGTTCTTGGTTTTAGATATTTTTTCTGATTTCTTTGAGTATACGGAAGATCGAATATTAGATAATGTTAATGCTCCCTTTCAATACAATGGGTGTACGGATTTTTCGTGTTACGTTGATATGCTATCGCCTATCAAGATTGTTGTTGTTGCTGACACTGGACTTTATTGGCTGACGCCCAGATTTTTGTATAATAAGAATGATGATCAAGTACTAAAAACAACAACCTTGTCGTTCCAAAGTAGGGGAGAGCCCGTTGTCCAACCAACTCCCTGAAGATATCATGCAACTGATTCTACAAACGACTACCAGTCTTAGATTTCCTTAGATGTGGTGGAGTATGCCGTTCTTGGAAAGCAATGACTTGAAGATGTCGCCTTGCCCCTCAAGCCCCATGTGCTATGTTCCCATCTATTTTGCACCAGGGACCATTGCTTTCTTAGTCTACGTGATAGGAAAGTCCACAGGCTCTTATCACCATCGGATTTTGTTTTGTACACATTGTACACAACGAATCGGGTGGATTGTGTTGGGTCAATTGAAGGATGGTTGACCATGGTTGACCGTGTTTTCTGGCGTCTATGGGGTTTTCTAGGAGGGCCATTCGCTTCCACTTGCAAAGTCAAGTACAAGTTCTGGAATCCTATATCAGGTGCTCGAATGCCGCCTCCATCAAACGGGCTTGATACATGCCGCTGCCCTATTATGCTTGGCTTCTACATTAAGAAAATAGTTGCCTCTTCGGTGCCAAGAAGAAGCCAACAACCCTTTTTTTCTTCGGGTTAGTCTATGTCTATGGGGTCATCTTGCTTTGTGTGTCCACTGGTGAATTGTGGCATAGGACTTCAGTTGACAATCAGCTACCTTGCTTTTTGCGTGTCCAGTGGTGAATTGTGGCATTGGACTTCAGTTGACCATGAGCTACCTATGTTTTTTGATGTGGTTATACTGGATCGGAAATTATTTACTGCAACAATAGGCGCAGAGGTAATGGTGCTTGACATAATTCAAGATGGCACTGGCAATTGGGGCCAAGTTTAGGCTTGCAAAGTCGCACATCAATTATGGCACAACTCAAGTTTTCCTGCTTTTGGAAATCCATATACTCATAATTTCATTCACCTAGCAAAAGATTATGAAGCAAGCATCTTATTATTCCTAAACATTGTCTCTAAAACCTTGTGCACGACTACAGTTGAAATCAACAGCCCTGTAATGGAATTTTATTTTCAAGTTAACTTGACCAGATTCTCAATTCCAACTATGAGACGTGATACAATGAGAAGAAGTGAAATTTTGCGGGATGTGTAAATTCGATTACAAGCATGATACAAAAACCGAACTTAACCATATAAGGCATCAACATTACACTCCCCGAGGAAAACTTTGATGCTCCGTGGTGAACCGCAGTGGCCTTCAGCAATAAGTGCTCTGTCGTTGGCGGCCATGTGAGCAATGATCTTGTAAATCATTTCAATCTGAAGATTAGGCAACAATGTTAGCCCAAAAACTAACTGGTTTTTAAAATGGGATGTTATAAAGAGAAATATGAAAAGGGGAAACTGGTAATTACATCTTCAGGAGCATGGCATCGGTCAGCTACTTCCTCAAGTGTTAAAGGTTCAACGGGCTCTTTACAGCTGATAACAGAAAATCAGGGATAATAATTAGACACAATGACAAACCCAGTCACATCTTTATTTTGTGCGAAATGGTAGAGGTGGTCCTTCATCCGAGTTTTGTCTGTTTTCCAAATACTGATACTGTTGTCATAATCTTAGTAAGATAACAGGTAAGCCCCTCCCTTCACATATTTTCTTTCCATATTTGAAAGGTCCGCCCAAAATAAAGCATTTCAATATCAGGATGTGACAACAATTTTGTTCCGTAGCAAATTCCATTTTCCCTTTAATCCCTTGAAAATAGTTAATTTCTTGATCTAGATTTGTCTGTAAGGATATTTCCAAAACCGGGTTGGTGTCCCTTTTGCAGAAGGAAAACAAAAATTAGGAATTTTTATAGAAGGATGTCTGTAAATGACAACAATTTTGATTCATTTCAAATTGCCTTTTCCCTTCAATTGTAAAAATATAAAATCATTTTCCTGGACATACATTTAGAATTGCAGTCTCAACATTTCAGAACCTATGAACAAAATGAGCTAGATTTCTAATAATTTTACAACATACCTGGCCTCATTGAGTACTGCTAAAACCCTCTTCTGAAGAGCTAATACTTCTCCAGCTGCCTTTTTCCCAGCTTCCACACCTGAGACGAAAATGAAATGGATGGGATTAACGAAGGCAGTTCATAAGAGAGAAAATCACACGTCAGACCTACGCCAGTAATTGAACAAACTGAGTTACCTGACATCAGGAAAAATGAATAATGCACTAAAACAAAAACTAAAGAAATTCATTCTCTCACATTCATTCTGGACCTAAGGATGATCAAAACAGAGTATTTACCAGGTTGATGGTAAGCATTAATGTTGACAAGTGAAGCATATATCCCGACTGCCCTTTCATAAAGTGCTATGAGAGCACCAACAGATCTAGGTGTCACTTCTTCCACTGTAACTGTAATTGACTCCCGGTCGTTTGAATAAAGAGCTGACCTTGTTCCCTGGAATAAGTAAAAACTCAGTTTAGATTGAGGCAGGTAAATAGGAACTACAAACAAAGCAACCAGTTTCTACTACAAAACAACAAATCTACAATTGCATCTTCACAATTTGCATAAAAACCATCAAACAATATCAACCGGCGGTAAAGACAACAAATCTATAACCTGTAGCATTCCGAACAGGTAGTCGCCAGATGTGACACCTGGTTCAAGCTCCCAATCATGACCAGGGGGCCTATCACGTAGTACTTCAATGAATGTCACAAAGAAATTGTGCACGCCATCTCTCAGTTGTTGTATATAGCTGTGCAAACAGGTACATCATGGTTATTTAGTTTACATCAAGATATGGATCAACTTAAGAAAGAAAACTGAATACTCACGCATGCTGATCCGTGCTCCCTTTATTTCCATAGACAGTAAGTCCTTGGTTTACCTGTGATAAGAAAACGTCAGCTTCAAAATTCTGAAAACTAAGAACTACAAAATCTTGGCAGAGAAAAAACCTAGGGTGGGAGCATCTATGATGGGTAGTATAATTAGGCACAAACAGAGTGAGCTAATTCACTAAGCCACCAAGAGGTTCAGAAAGCAATCTATGCCAACTTGATAGGGAGTCAATTCTGATACCAGTCGGCTCATGGAATTACATGCATTACAAAGGTGACTGAAATTTAGAAATCAGGACTTATAGAACTTGCATCACAGCTTGAAAAACTATCTGCTAGGCTATTATGACAATACACCTTGTTTACTTTAAGTGTCGTATTATCACACAGTATTACTAAACTCATCATGCATGCCACCTGGTCTAAATGATGATGAATTAGTCTCATTGTCTTGGGTACTTACACAAAGCCAAAAACATGGTATGTAAGAAGCACCTGATAAACTCCCAATCACTATTGCAAACAGCTACCAAGTAATGAGCAACACCTCAAAATACTGCACTTACATGTTTATACTGGAAGCTGAACTAAATGTTTTCAGGATTATCAAATTTTTCACACTCAATAACAAAGTAAACAACAAAAGAATGGTCTTTAGATAGTAAAACATACCCTATTACCATCAAGGTCAAATTCCTTCCCAATAGATTCCATAACCAATTGCTGCAAATAACGGCTAAATAATAATAGGCTGTCCTTGTAAGGAAGAACAACCATATCCTAACGAAAGCCAAAGAAGAAACATTTAGAAAAAATTTAGAAGGAAAAGAAGCATCAGAAAGAAATCAAACTGAAGTTTGACACAACGAAGAGAATAGAAATAGAGCAGGCAATAAATACCTTGGATCCTAAACCATCAGTAGCCCAATACCAGCATAAAGCAAGCAATGCAGCTGGGTTATCCCTAACCTGAGCAAAATAGATATGAAATACATTTAACAAACAGAACTGGTCATTACCAATTATTTATTATTTAGTTATGCAATTTCATGTATCTCAACTCGTAAGTCTGATTGGAAAATCATTCACCGTTAACAACACAGACTAAATATATTAAACAACTTCTTTTTCTGCTAAGAGAAACAGAATACACATATTTTAGTTTACACATATCTTTTACATCCTATGAGATCAAGTTGAATGAAGCACCAAAGCTATACAATCACAATAACTCCGTTCATTGCTTAGAAAATTAACCCTCATTTCCAAGCACAGAAAGTAGAGGTAAACAACTGATGCTTACCACATTGGTTCTATTTGCCTCATCCATCACCAGTGCACCAGCAAGCATTTCTTTAATGTCAATACCCTGAAGCAAGGATCAAATAAATACCAATAGAAAAGAAAGCATAATGACTATCACATTGAAACCGGAATTTAATGTCTCCAACCTGAAGTGCTGCCGGAAGAAGGCCAACTGCAGACATTTCAGATGTTCTACCACCGACCCAGTCAAACATAGGGAATCTAGCTAACCATCCTTCAATTCTGGCAGTGTTGTCCAGTAATGAGTTTTCTTGAGTTATAGCGACACCCTATGCGCATACATAAAGAGCACGAGCAATAAATGACCAGTTGACAATTAAACAACAATGGAGAGGCCTACAGCCAGAGTACAGTACAGGCAACATTAAACTATTGAGTTTCATCAACATCTAATACAAAACAATGCCCAACACTAGATAAGAAGCAAAATGTGCAGTCAATGAGGTTCTTCTTTACCTTAAAATACGGAATCTCTTTCAGACGACGAGAGAAATCCAAATAGCTTAAGAATTTCTTATCAATTTTTAAGAGTGTATCAAAGGTAGACATCAAAGACCTTTTAGTAATTGGCAGACGGCAATCATAAAAGAAAAAAATTAAAAAATTTAGAGGCTTAAGCAACCCTTCTAGACAAAAAGGATGACCAATACCATTTTCTCATGCAGATCAAACTTAAGCATGTTGGTTAGTCAAAGTGTTAAACACCCAATATGACAAAAGGAAAATAGAACGTCAGGAGTCCAAATGAGTAAAAACCACTTTTAAATACAAGAATGAGTATTCGCACAAGTAAAGAAACAGCAAACCATATGTGGCCGGTCAGTAAGTCAATAAACCTAACATCCTTGCTAATCTAGCCCAATAGCGCCAAAAAGACACACACTTTTCTACTATGAAGAGACTTAACATTTAAACAGTTGAGCAGCCAAAATTTAATAAAGCAGAAAGAAAAACCTGAGATGAAAACCTGTTTTGCAAAATTCAGGCCAGCCTCACGAAAGGCCTTCTGTACTTCTAGTAAACCGTTTCTAGTTTCAGGAGTACCTCCACTCTGAAAGAAAAAAAAAGTGAAATTTGACATTGTATCAGCTAAACGCATTACAACATAATCAAGAATAAGAAACATAAAAACAAAACTAGATAGATATGCAGCCTGTACGCATACAACATGTCTCATCTCAAATTAGTTTAATTTGTTAAAGCATAAGTTATATCAACAAATCCACACATGAGGAGTCTTTACCCAATACTTTCGCAACTAAGAACAGAAAAAGGGCAAAGAACATCAGTACAAACCTTCGAAATCACTATTACAAGGGTAGAAGCCAATTCGGGACCAAGCTGTGCAACCTGATGATCTATTCCGGCGGGATCAGTATTGTCAATGAATCTTATCTGCCAATAAGAGAAAAACATATGAATTTTCACATCATAAAAGGAAAAGGACAAAGTGATTCACATTTCATTTAATTTCACAATATTGTTTGTCCGCAGCAATGCAATGTGCATTGGATTAATGTACCTTGAGCGGCGGATTATCCGGAGCCAATGCTTCAGCAACAAACTGAGGCCCAAGTGCTGAACCTCCAATCCCAACCGAAAGAATCTGAGTAAACCGACCCTCCGGAGAAGACGGCGGCTTAATCTGCAGTAATTTCAACAATCCTCATTTTCACCCTATCAAATCACCAACAACCTAATCGAATTGGACATTAGCAAAAACCAGTACAAATCTGACCTTACCGCTGACGATATCGTTCGAGAACTTGAGGATGCGGTCGAGCGCGTTCTCAATCTGCACCCGGAGAAACGAGTTCGGCGCGAGCTTCGGGTTCCGGAGCCAGTAATGCCCGACCATCCGGCCCTCGTCGGGGTTCGCAATCGCTCCTTTCTCCAGCTCCTCCATGGCTTTGAACGCCGCCTGCAACCGGGGCTCCATTTCGGAGACGAACTCGTCCGTGAACCCGACCCGACTCACGTCCAGGAACAGCCCCAGCTCCTTGTGCTGGTACAGCCAGTCAACGTACCTCCGCCACAGCGCGCGCGGGTCTTTGACCAGCCCCGTCTTCTTCGCAGCCGTGACATCCGTCGCCGTCTTCAACTCCGGCGAGACCTCCCTAGCCACACACACCGCGAAGCCCCGATCGGTCGGCTTCGATCGCGCTGGGAACGGCACCGATACCGAAACCGAGTCCTTCCGGAGTGGGCTCGCCAGTTTTGGGAGCGGCCGCTGGCGCTTGAGAGACGGAGAAGCCGAATAAATGCCGGAAATCGAAGCCATTTCTGGTCTTGATTGGTTGATGGAGTTTGTAGGGTTTTTTCGATCACTTCGATGGAGCTCACTCCATGGATGCTCTGCTCTGCTTTGTGGTGTGAGTTTTGAGAAGTTTGGGTTGTCGTTTTGGGCTCTCGCTATATTTCTGTTGTCAGCGGGCGGAGTTTGACAGGGTTCACACATTGATTGGTTGGTAGTTTTTTTTTGTCGTTGACTGAAATGGGGTGGGTGCTATTACGGGAGTGCCCTCGAATATTCTTTTGTTTTTATTTCAATGGCTTTTCGCGGGATTTGGCTGATCGATGTTATGAAAGGTCAATTTGGTCATACGGATCAATCCACTTCAGTGCCGTTTGATTATTTAATTTCGGCGGTGGCAGTGCTTCTTTTCGTATCTGTTGTTTTGGGCATAAAAATCGCCAGTCTTTTTTCGCTATTTTCTCTATTTTAAATAATTTTAAAGGTCGCTAGTCTTTTTTCGCTATTTTCTCTATTTTAATATTTTAAAACGCCAGTCTTTTTTCCTTTTCATTATGAAGAACGTTTTGTCCAAGAGTAGTGCTAGAATGATCATATTATTTTAAATAAATTTTTATCCAATTTGATATGAGAATTGATTCAAGCATTCAATATCTAGTGAGATAACTATTAATTAAAATTAAATGCAAATCATCACTTACTACATAAGATAGTTTAAAAGATGGTTTATAAAAAAGATTAATGACTCACAAAGGACATAGAAAACCACCTAATTCTATGATAGGACACACAATTCAAATGTTCTTGTGTAAAGACAAAACCATAGATGTCACAAATACAATGGTGGTCCTCCTCTTCATTCCTCACACGCCTTTCTTCTTCTTCTTCTTCTTCTTCTTCCTCTCTTTGCGGCAAACTCGGCGAACATCCCGAGCCAAAACGCAGGCATATTATTGCTGGATGCAGAACTCACCATCGTCTATATATGCAACTCCTCCTCAGAGCCTCTACCAAATCTCATAAGTTTTCTTCGCTTCCGCCTCCACTTTTGATCCGCCGCTCGACGATGACGCCGTTTCGACGACGTAGGATTCGAAACCCCGAAGCAATCTGGATAGATTCGAAGTAGCTAATCCGATCTAGCTTGGTATTCATTCTTGTTCAACGTTCATAGATCTCTTTGGAATTGTTGTTGTGATTGGATTGCTAATCGGATTGATTTTGATTCGCATTACACGGAGTTATGAAGATGTTGAGTCGAAATTGATTGGTTTTTGGTTTTTATGTAATTCATTGGTAGATCGTGGACAATCACAAAGTTGTTGATACTGATAATTTTTGGTCATGTTGTATTGATGCATGTTCATAACTCAGTATCTATTGGGCAATAATAGAGTGATTATTTCACAAGTTTTGCTTCAATTCATGTTTTAGTTTCTCAATAGAGTGGTAGTTTTGTGTTATCTCTAAAAGTTTTAAATTGGGTTGTGCTTAATTGTATAATTTTAGTGATTGTTGATCTTGAATACAACAAATTTGGATCATATTTGTGTTGAATTTGGACGAATTTTGGATTAGATTTGCAGTTAGTTTGTGTATTTCAATGATTAAAACGAGACTGAGTCGCAAACTGTTTCTGTGTTTATGTGTGGTATGAACTGTTTTTGTGTTTGTATTAATGTTCTGTGTTTGCAAACTCTGCGTTGCATGAACTGTTTCTGTGTTTGCATGAACTGTTTCTGTGTTTCTTGGATGAATTGTTTCTGTGTTTTTGTGTCACATAATGTGTGGTATGAATTGTTTTTGTGTTTGCATGAAATATTTCTGCGTCGCATGAACTGTTTCTGTATTTGCATGAACTATTTCTTTGTTTCTTGGATGAACTGTTTTTGTGTTTAACAGAACTGTTTATGTGTTGGCAGTTGGCAGAATTGTTTCGATGGCACTGTTCATGCGAGCATCATTGTTCATGCGCGTGGTTGTGGAGATGAGATGTAAGGGTGATCCTCATATTTTGTCCTTTGATGTTATTTTTTGAATTTACTGTCCTAGCATAGAATTAAGGGGGTTTATTTTGTCCTTAAGGGTCATTGTCCTTTACAAGGATTAATGACTCACAAAAACATACAATTCTAGCATTATTGCTTGTGTAAAGTTTCTAGGAAATACAATTCTAATTGGATTTAGCTTCTAACGTCAATAAGGCCAATTTCCCTTTTCGTTTCTGTCAAACAAAAGGATAAAAATGTCTACTGATTTCCTCTTGTTCATTTGTGTAAAAAAAAATAAAAATTTAGAATTACTGTCAATCTATACAATATTTCACAAAAATCTAAACAAGCAAGTAGAAAACCAACAGCTCTCTGGTAAAAAAAAAAAGAAAAAGAAAACCAACGGCTCAATGTATATGGATCGGCAACATGCCAAAGAGTGAATATGAAAATAATGAGAGGTTGCTTATGCGGATGGTTGCTTATGTGAATTTAGTCACAGGAACTCATTCTAAAAATATTATAAAAGTAGTCAAACTGGTGGATTAAAGTTGTAAAAAAAAAAAATAGATTATTGTTTTATTTAATGCTTACTAGTACCACTCACTCTAAATAAAAAGTGGCCATTTTAGACATTACAAAACTTTCCCGGGAACAAAATAAGAAAATAAATAATCATATCCTTGTGTATCAACTTCTGATTTCTTACTTCATATTAGAAATCCTTATACAAACAACTTTGCTAAAATCTCATGATGTTACCTTCTTTTCTACCTAGTTGCGTGCAAAACTTTGACAAAACTTAAAACGGTGGGTTGGAAACTCATTATGGTTTGTACAATGTACTTGTAAATTTCTTTATTTGCTGCTTTCGAGGGGGTTCTATAAGAAGTTCTACACCTACATGTCAAGCTAAACTCTAAGACTACTAAAGACAATCATGTAAGCATGATGCTGAAAGCAGTAAACACATATAGTATGTATGACAATAAGCATGACTTACTGGAAGCCATTGAAGATTGAGAAAAGGAGTGATGAACGGATTGATAATCTTCTATGCACAGCAAAGACTTAAGCTCTCTTAGCACCGATAGGGTTATGCTTTAACTTAATAAGAGAATAGGATGACTCCTTGTGTGCACATGGACTTCAATATATATAGCAGATGTTTGTAATTTGCCGACCTATCAAGGCATTGATTACAAACCGATATTGCTTTATAACAAGGACTCCTATTGCAATGATACTTAACTAAAGGGTCCATATCTTAATAGAAGAGGTATACTAAATCCCGAGCGTATTAGAACTCCCTAATACAGCCTTTACTTTCTGTGCAAGACACCAATTATTTGATACTCAAATCTTACAGGTTCATCGTTGAGTATTGTGCTATTGATCTATTGTTTTCATCGAAGCTGCCAACAACGTCCTTTAGGCCTTTGTGACATAATATGGAGCTTTCACCCATAGCAGACAAGGATTATTTTCAACCAACGTATTGTACTATGTATATTCTTGTTCAATTTACCACCAACTTATTTATTTGAATGCATATAAGCACACAATTTGTTTAGCTTATGTGGGGGGTGAGGCTTTGGGGTTAACATGCCTATAATGATTTAGGGTATCTTGTACATAAATGTGAATTTGATACGGAATGACAAAACAATTATATTTGGCCAGCCGGTTGAATTCAGACATAACATAAAGAATGGGTTTCCCTCTAGTTCTAGTAGGTTAAAAGGTCAAAATACAAAATCTGGGGAATTTAAAAAACAATTTTCCAAATAGCTTAACAAGATGAGTGTTGAGAATATCCCACATTGGAAATGAAAGTCTAGCCTGTAGTATTTAAATATAGTTGGGTTTCTCCTCCCATTGCCAATTGGTTTTGTGTCACTATGTTAAGATGGTATCAGAGCTGTAGTTATCTAGATAGGAGGCCTCACGGTCCCACGTGTTCCACGTTACCCAATTAAACTAATCACGCGTAGGACGCAATGAGTCCACGCGTGAGGGGGCGTGTTGAGAATATCTCACATTATAGATGGATGCTTAGCCTGTAGTGTTTAAACATAGTTGGGCCTCTCCTCCCATTGCCAATTGGTTTTGGGTGATGGAGGCTTACTATGTTAAGAATGAGTTCACATGGGATTTGCAGAAATTGTAGGCTGATTTCATCAAAAGTAATGAGAATTGTTGGAAAAATTGAAACTTTAAATGCTCTGCCTTGTACCATGGTTCATGATCCTTTTACTTCTCAGAAGTAGTGCACAACTGAATTAAAGTAATGAATGAGGAAAATTAATACAAAATCATCAACGAGAGCAATGATATTCAGGATCAAAGCTCGAGTTTTCGTCAATATAGTTGATACGATGCATTTCAAAATTTGGTGTTGAGCATGGTTGATGACTTAAATGCTAATCTGAATTCGGTATTGTTTTACATAACTTAGATTGCAACTTTCATTCAGTAACTCATCTGTAATTTTTAACTAAAAAATTACATAATTTAATAATATTCGACTACATGTAGTACACAAATGAATTATTTTAACACTAGCGAATTAAAATGATGAAACTTTAAGCGATAACTCGAGCTAATGCACAACCATTTGAAAATGTTAGAACTCCAAACAACATCAATCCAAAAGCATCATCAAGAGCAACAACATTGATCAAAGCTCGAGTTTTCATCAACATAGTTTATACAATTTGTCCCGGACTTTCGATGGAATTTATCAAAATCTTTGTTCGAGTGAAGCATTGACTTTCAATGTTTAAGTTGACATTCAAACCGTAAAAATTTATCAATATTAGACTGTTTTGAAGTATTCTTTGTTACAATCATGTTGATGAAAATGCAATTCACTTCAAAATTGTAATCAACTTTTTACAGACGAAAAATTAAAAGGAAAAGTTTAAGCGAATTTACCACATGGAACACTCTGATTGGGAATCATCAATGGAATGGAAACGGTAGGATCCTGCTCCTCGTTGAGGGTGGTGGGTGGTGGGCTAAATTCGAAATCAGTTTTTACCTCTCTGGCTCCCTCCCTCCCTCCTCTGAACAGCTATTTCTTTCCCGGAATTGATTCAGACATCACAAGTTTGCCCAGTATTATCTTTTGCCATGCAGGGGAAATCTTGCTTCTCCCCAACGTTTTTCTGCCACTTTATAATCCTCATCATGTCTTTGATATCAATCTGTTGCTTCTTCTTCTATTGCTCATCTTACCTCCTCGCATGCACAAGAGACAAAATAGATTAGGTGACTCCATTTTGACCCAAAAAAGAAAATGACCCCAACTCTCCGCGACCTGGTACGACCAAGTTGGTCTCTTCAGATTCTCTTCAGAAATCAACCTACGGAGTAGAAGCTCGACCTTATTCGTTGCTAGTTCGATTTGCGGCTCAATGACGGGCCTTTGATCGAGTAATTGGGTACACAAATGTGCAGCTCACTCAGTGCATACTCGTTTTGAAGAGAAAGGGGACCAACCACCCAAAAAGCATACAGAAATGGTAAAATCTTGGATTGTAAAACCCTAAATTCCTTTTCTTTTTGTCTATTCAGGCGTATATTTTTCAACTACTATATACAAGTCTTATGTGGATTTTTGACCAATATGCAAATCTCTACAAATCACACAACATCCTTATTGCCAAAAATGAGATTTTTTTTTTTTTCCTTAATGTAGATACTTTTCTTCTCCTAATATTTCTGATACAAGTATGCTCGAAAATGTGGACAAAATAATTATTAGTTTGGCTAAATTACGGTTACGTCAAGTTTAATTGTGATGAGATTTGGAATGGTAGGGCTGGTATTGTGGGAGTTGGGTGGGTTGTGCAAAATTTTACATGTTGTAGTCGTTGTGTGGGTGGTGAAGAGGGTTTAATGGGTGCTTCTATTTTTGTTACGGAGGGAGAGATGATTAGTGGTGGATTGGTTGATTGTCTAAGTGTGGTTTCTTGAAGATCATAGTGGAATCCGACTCAAAATTGATCATCAATGCTCTCAACAACACCGGTTTGAGTTATGTCATAATTGTTAGTCTGATCTTTGATATTCATATAATGACAGCAAATTTCGAGTCTATCTCATTTTGTTATGTTCCACATGAATGTAACCTAATAGCCTACCTAGTTGTATCTCTTGTTACTATACACTCTTGCAGTAGTTCTCGAGGTGACAATTCAATAAATCATGAATTTGAATTGCTCGATTTCGAAATGTATCGAAGCCTTCGTGGTCAACACTACTTATCCATTCAGTTTGATGTTGAATGAACGATCAAATATGATGTTGAATCTCTAATTTTTTTTTTCTCAAAGTTTGAGGTCAGTTTGAGCTGGCTTTGAATCTCTAATGGTTGCGTAGGTGTGTATGAATGAAATTGGCTCTCAATGAACTACAAAAAAAAAAGGGCTCATAGGCAACGAAATTATGGGCACAATTATAGTTTTAGTGCTTATTATGTTGAACTGGGCACGAATTAGTTTGAATCAAGGCACGAAATCCCTACCCAAAGTTGTAATATTGGGCACAATTAAAACCATCCGTGCTCCATAACAATAAAAAACAACCCTTTAATTTTGTTCTTTTGTAAAAAGCCCTAATGCGCTTCTTTTCTTTCATTCCGCCTGCGCATGCATTCTCTTCGTCTACCTCACCCCCATCTAAAAACCCCAAATCCCAATCGCCTCCTCCTCTGCCTCATCCAACCCGCCTCTACTCCCTCGCCTCACCCGCCTCCATATACCTAGGGGTGGAATCGGGTTGGGACCCGACCCGAAACCCTCAAACCCGAGTCCCGACCCACAGAGGTCGGGTTCACGATTTAGTGCCCGAGCCCGAGCCCGATAGAGGTCGGGTACCCGATGGTCGGGTAGCCCAACCCGATCGGGTTGAGTCGGGTTGGGCAAGGCTAACCCGAAAAACTATGGGCTTCAAAATTTGTATTGGGCCAAAATTAAAAATTTAGTGTTAGGCTTCAAAATTAGTATTGGGCTTCTAAAATCTTCATCTTTGTTGATGACTCCGGGCTTTGTTGCAAAGAGGAGCATTTCAACTCCAAAGATCAAAAAACAAAGTTCATTTGACAAAATCACATCCTTTTCATCCTTAACTACCAACAAATCAAGACAAATGCAAAGAAATTAAGTCATAGCAAAATAGAAGTTAAAATTAAGTTACAAACCCAAATGAAAATACAAATTAAGTTACCAACCCAAATGAAAATACAAATTAAGTTACAAACCCAAATTGCAAATACAAATACAAATTAAATCATCCCAAATCAAGTGAAAGTTGAAAAGAAATTAAAACACAATCCAAAAGTACACTAGAGCACTTGATGATGCACTTGAAATTTAACGTTGAGGAGGATGCATTTCTTGTGTGTGCACATCTACAAACAACAAATAAACATATTAGTACAATTTAGAACAAGAATAAAGAATAAAAATGGACAATCCTTACACAAATTAAAGTGTGACTTACTTATAACCACTTCTTCACAATCTTGATAAAATTCAAGTTCTTCTTCCGTTGGTTCCTTGTATAAATTGAGTTCCTCCCCCCTAAGCCAATCACTACAACAAACTAACGCCTCCACCATTTTGGGTTGCAATGATGCCCTAAATGGATCCACAATCCTCCTCCCAAGGCTAAAAGCACTCTCACTAGCAACAGTAGAAGAAGGGATTGCAAAGATATCTTTGGCAACCTTTGAAAGAATTGGAAATGCCGTTGTATTCCCTTTCCACCACTCCAAGACATTGAAACTTGGGCTCCATTTTACATAAGGATCGGATAAGTATTTATCCACTTCATTGGATATCACCGCTTGATTTTAAGCTTTCCTCACCTCAATCATTTGCTTATGGTATTTGAGTTTAGCGGGATCATCCCTAAACTTTTCCATCAAGTCTTGCTCTTCATCACCGCCTTCATCTCCACAAGGAGCCACAATGGAAGAATCCCCTTTGTATGCATGATACAAATCCATCAAACATTTTTCTATGTTCTTGATAAAAAGTTGTACTTTAACATCATCCAATCCCATATCTCCTAAATGCATCCCAATCATTTGGAATTTATAACAAGGATTTAGAATATGACCTAGGAAAACAAGTTTGTTCACCTTATCAAGATCTCCCCAATATTTGCTAAACTTAGTTTCCATCTTTGTAGCAACTTCTTGCAATATAGGATTGGAATCATCATGCAATGCCTCCTTGATACTTGCCCACATTGAAACGATTTCCTCCCAAACCAAGGTTGATGTAACGGTTTTGCTTGCACTAAGTTGCAATGTAATAACATAAAACCTCTTGAGAAAATGCACAAAGAATTGTGCCTTCTCCCAATCCACATCATTGGGAGGCCCCATTCTCATTCCCGAACCTTCAACCTCTTCATTAAAGTATTCAAGAAATTGCACATTCTCCTTCATCCTACCAAACACCTTCCTATACTTGTATGCAACGGAAAGCATTGTATAAGTAGAATTCCATCTTGTAGGCACATCCATAGGCATGGTTGCCGATTTCTCCATCTTCAATAGAATAGCACACTCCCTAAATTGGTCCAACCTAGCCCCCGACGAGTGGATGTATTTCACACAATTTCTAATCGACTCAACCGCCTTAGCAATGTACTTCAACCCACTCTTGACAATTAAATTTATAATATGACAAGTACACCTCAAATGCAAGTACTTCCCATCACACAAGAGAGTGCCCATGTCCTTTAGCCTCTTCATCATGTACTCCACCGCTTTATCATTTGAGCTAGCATTATCAACCGTAATGGTAAAGACTTTGTCTATCCCCCACTCACTCAAACACGATTCTAAAACCTTTCCTATCTCCTCTCCCTTGTGAGAAGTGATCTTGGTGAAATTAATGATCCTCTTATGCAACTTCCAATCACTATCTAAGAAATGGGCCGTGATTACCATGTAGTTGATATTTTGAATCGAGGTCCAAGTATCGGTTGTGATATAGCCCTTTGATCAAGTATGATACTTTTTATCTTAGTCTTCTCCAATATATACAAATCCCAAACAAGAATTGCAACTTTCTTCCTATTTGGAATCTTAAACCGAGGTTGGGCCTCCTTCATCATCTCTATATATCCCTCCTCTTCAACCACCCTAAAAGGCATCTCATCTCTCACAACAAATTGCACAACCTTGGCTTCAAGTCTTTTTTTCCTAAAGACGTGGGGTGTCAAAGCACTATTCATGGAAGATTGTGTTAAGGTAGGTTGGGAAGAACCGGACTTGCCCACATTAAAAGGGTTCTTCTTACAACTCGCAACATGCCTTTCTATGCCATTATTTCCATGTTTCTTGGAATCGGCAAGAACTTCGGTTTGACAATAATTGCAAACCGCAACTACTTTGATGACCACCCCCTTCTCATCTTTTGTAGACACCTTCTTGGCATGAGACCACACAGCCGCTGTCCCCGCTTTCCTTTTGCCTCCAACTACCTTATTTTCGGTTGGTGGTGCTTCGGGTGGAGGTAATGTTTGGGGTGGAGGTTGTGTTTGGAGTGGAGTGGTGGTACCTAGGCTACCACTTACATCAGAGACATCAATTTGAGCATTATCCATGTTCACCTAATTAGCAATAAATGACTAATTAACATTCAAACATATACACATTCATACAATTTCAACTCCAAATATGTCAAAAGGGCAACCAATCAATCAAGCATGAATAATGACAATAAGAAGCAAGCAAAACTACAAATTTGATATAGAAACAACAACAAAAAGATTGCTTGGAATAGAAATAGAAAAACATACCGAAATAACCAGCAGCGATGCGAGGAAAGTGGATTGATTATGCTAAAGATTGCTGGAAAAATAAGAACAAAAAGAGCCACAAAAAATGTATTAAAATAAGCAAAACCTTTGTAGAAGCAAGAACATCATATATGTATACATGATCAATGAATGAAACTATAATTTGACTAATGGGTAACAAGGAACATTATAATCAACAAATGATCACATGAATACATGACAGAAAACACGAATATCAGTTAGGCTGGAATGAATAATTTGGCTGGAATGAATCTTGAAACATGGAATCTAAAAAACAAGTTGTTTTCCATCAAATAGGAAACTAAAACACTTAAAAACAAACCAATATATCTAGTAAACATGAATATCAGTATTAAACAACACTCTCCTCTCCACTTACTGAAAGTGTAAAAGTAGAGCCTCTGGAAAAACTCCACAAATATAAAATTTCAATTGCCTGTGATTCTTTTTCTTCAGAACTATATTGCTTTCATTTCACTGCATGTGTCTACAAATGCAAATTACTTTTGTGGATAGGAGGGAAACTCTTTTGACCATAAGTCCCCAAAAATCCATTCATTTCGATGATGTAAGTGAGTTAACAGAAAGAAAAAAGATGTTTAATATTTGTTATTGTTAATTTTGTGTGGTATGTAAAGGAGCTAATCTTCTGTACCTCGAGTGCATAATCAATCCGATTGAGGCAGCTTTGTACAGATCCAATTTGAGTCAAGCCCTGGGAATAGCACCTGTACCCAAAATCGAGACATTTGGTTACCAAAATGAAACCCCAATCCGAAGGTGGTGAAGAGTAGAGAAAGAAAGAGACCTGAAGGGGCTGATCGACTTGAGAGAGGAGATCGGAGGAGTGCTGGGGCAAAAGAGAAAGGAGGGCGGAGAGCGTCGTCGGGTTTGTCAGCGAGATTGCACCGTCGCTGCAGGCCAGACGGAGGCGGCGAGATTGGCTCCGTCGAGGTTGTGTTTCGGATTTGAATGGAGGTCGAGTCGGTGAGGCGGCGATGGGTCGAGGTCGAGTCAAAAGATTGGAATGGAGGCGGCGACTTCAAAGAACTCAGAGAACTCCTCTTCTAAGTATTTAGTATTATTAAGTTATTAATAAATATAATATATATATATTTATAAAAATAAATTATATAGGGTCGGGTTGGGTCGGGTACCCGTCGGATTTCAAGTTTCATACTCGAACGCGAACCCTATATTTATCGGGTCGGGCAAAAATCCCGACTTTTCGGGTCGGGTTCAAATCGGGTTGGGCAAAATCGGGTTCGGGAACGGGTTGGGCATCGGGTCGGGTCGGGTTTTTCGGGATTTTTGCCACCCCTACATATACCCGTCGGGGTTAACTGGCAAAAAAAAAAATATAAAAAAGGAATTCAAAATTGTGGAGTCTGTTTTTTCCTCAAAACTAAACCTGGTCGAAGTCGAAACTTTGGTCTCTCTTTTTTTCCTCAGTTTTTGCCTGAAAATATACCTCGTTGAAGTCAAAACTTTGGTCTATGTTTTTTCCCTCAAACTAAACCTCGTCGAATTCAGAAAAGGAATTATGGTTTGCATAGGTAAGGATTTGGGGTTTTCGCCTTCGTTGTTTTTTGGTTTTCAATCTATATTTTTCTGGGTTTTGGGTATTTGGGTTTTCTCCTGTATATGATTCTAATCTTATGTTGAAGTATGATTGCAATGTTTATTTATGTTGATGAAAAGTGGCTACAAAGCCATGGAAAATGCTCGGTTCAATTTTTATTTTTGTGGGATTAAATCAGAGTGGGGGGTTTCTGGGATTCTGGGGGTTTTCATTTTTTATGTTTTCCGGGTTTTTTCCTGTAGATGATGTTGAAGTATGATTTCAATATTTGTGTATGTTGATGAAAGGTTCAGGTGTGACGAAGGTGGCTGCAAAGCCATGGAAAGAGCTAGGATTGAAGCGCAGCCGATGCCAATTGGCTTTGCAAATGATGGCAAGGGTGCAACAAACAACCTACGGTGACCTAGTCAAGCTCATTCCTCTGGGTTTGTGTGAAGAAAGTGCCTAAGGAAGATTCCCACTCAATTGAATCAACGGTGGTGTAATACCTGGAATATCTGGAAATCGGCTCCTTAGTTTTTTTTTTTTTTTTTTTTTTTTGAAGATTATAAGATGTATCAACATCTTATAGATTATGCATCTATTGGACTATGTTAAAGTACCATTTGGTTGTATATCTTTGAGTTTTGTTAAAAAGTAAATAGGGAAACTCTAGATAATAATCAAATTACCCTGTCATGAACACCAAATTATTTGTCTTACCTAGGGCTCATCATTTGGCCCAAAGCCCATAAGCCGAAATGGATCGGCCCAAATCCAAACGGCCCAAGCCCAGCCTGGCCTATTCTTTAGCCTAAACGGCCCAGTCCATTGTGAATTGGACTAGGCTTGGATTGATGTATTAAAAGTTTGGATCGGCCCAAAGCCTGGCCCATTTCAGCCTATAAGGCCTAAGACTGGCCCTTTTGGCCTGGTCCGGCCTGGCCTATTTAGCAAGTTAGCATTGAGAGATTCCCTTCCCTCCCTCAAATATATTACTGTTGGAGTCTTCTTACCGTTGGAGTCTAACGGCTACAACAAAGTGGAATTTAACTTAAAAGCGGGGGCTGCTCTCTCATCTACAGATCTCAAAACTCTCTCAAGTATCATCTACTAATCTGAAGCTCCAATTCAAGCTCTCAGCTCCATCTCAAGTGCTCTCATCTCAAATCTCAAGCTCCAATTTGGTATGTATTTTCACAACTAATAACGTGACCTTTCTCTAATTTAGTTGGCCATTTGGGTAACATTATCTGTGCTAATAAAATGGAAACAATTGAAGGGGAAAATACCATTGAAATTGAATCCATTGGTTCCCCTGCCCCTGCATCATCTAGTAAAATTGGTAATTCTAATCTAAGAAGTCCTGTATGGGAGTTGTTTTCGCAAGTTGATAGAATTGGGAATGGTGCTTCTATGAAGAAAGCACAATGTTCTATTTGTATGAAGCTCTATGCATTTGAAAAAGGCATAAGCAGTTTAAAACGACACTTGGACTCACATGCTAGTAGCCAAGATGTTGACATTAGAAGTCAAATGCAACTAGGTTCAGATGCTAATGGAAACATAGCAAATTTTGCATATGATGAAGCTAATGCAAGAAAAGAAGCCGTTGATCTTATTATTAGAGCTGAATTGCCTTTTAGTTTTGTGGAAAAGCATGATTTTAAAGGATACATTCAAAGAGCATTTTGTCCTCAATTTAAAGGAATTTCTGCCTCAACTTGTAAAAGAGAGGTGATGAAACTTTTTCGCAATGAGAAAAACGAACTCAAAAAGTTTTTTGAAACTTATAAAGGGAATATTTGTTTAACTTCTAATGTATGGTCATCGCGTCAAAAAATCGGGTATATGTCTCTTACTGCTCATTACATTGAGAAAGCATGGATTCTAAGTAAAAGAATAATATGTTTTAAGATGATTGAGTACCCACATAGTGGAGAGTCACTTGCAAGTCATATCCATGATGAATTACTGGTTTGGCGCATTCACAAGAAAGTGTTTTCTTTGTCACTAGATAAAGCCTCAAACAATGATTCACTTGTGAAATTACTTCCCGATTATCTTATGATCGATTTTGTGCCTCGAAAGTTATTTCATGTTCCTTGTTGTGCCCATATATTAAATTTGATTGTTCAAGATGGATTAAGTTTATTAGCTCTCATTAATAAAGTGACTGATATTGTTAGCAACATAAATTCATCAAATAAGAGACATGGATTATAGGTTCAATGCTGCACTGAGTTGAATATGAAAAAGAAAAATATAGATAATGATGTTCCACAGGTGGAACTCCACCTTCCATCTATTACAAGTAGCAATTGAGTATAAGGTGATTGTGAATACATATGTGCGTAAATTAAGAGACTCATCTCGTAATTGTGAGTTACAAGTTCCTATGGAGGAAGATTGGTTTATAGCTCAAATTGTTTGTCATTTCTTAAAGATATTTGATAATTCGACAAAGATTTGTGGTGGTACATATTATCCAACATCTAGTCGTGTTATTCCATGTTTAGTTAATATTCATAAAGCATTTGCTCGTTACGCTCAATATCCTATAATTGAGGAGGCTCTACATGCTATGAAATCTAAGTATGACAAATATTGGGCAACTTTTCCTACTATGTTTAGTTTTGCTTCTATTATGGATCCTAGATATAAGTTATTTGCAATTGCTGAATGGATGAAAGCTAAAGGTATGATACAAACAGACATTGATTCAGCACTATTGGATTTGAAAAAACTGTTGCATAGGTAAGGATTTGGGGTTTTCGCCTTCGTTGTTTTTGGACATTTTTACGCTGCTCAACTCCCATTTTTACACTTTCTCGCAAATTTTTTTTCATGATCGGAACCGTTCACTTTATTCATTAACATGTCAAGATCATCCCTACAAAATTTCAATCAAAACGGATATCGTTTGGTTATCTAACTTTGTAAAACATATCGACGGTTCTTTTAATGCCTAATTATACCGTTCATATAGTTTATACAGTTAGATAACCAAACAATCTCCGTTTGGATTGAAATTTTGTAGGAATGATCTTGATATGTTAATGAATAAAGTGAACGGTTCCGATCATGAAAAAAATTTGCAAGAAAGTGTGAAAATAGGAGTTGAGCAGCCAAGGGCTGCTCAAGATTGAGCGGCGTAAAAATGTCCGTTGTTTTTTGGTTTTCAATTTATATTTTTCTGGGTTTCGGGTATTTGAGTTTTCTCCTGTATATGATTTTAATCTTATGTTGAAGTATGATTGCAATGTTTATTTATGTTGATGAAAAGTGGCTACAAAGCCATGGAAAACGCTCGATTCAAATTTTTTTTTTTTTTGTGGGATTAAATCAGAGTGGGGGTTTCTGGCTTTCTGGGGTTTTCAATTTTTAAGTTTTCTGGGTTTTTTCCTATAGAGATGTTGAAGTATGATTTCAAATTTTATGTATGTTGATGAAAGGTTCAAGGTGTGAAGAAGGTGGCTGCAAAGCCATGGAAAGAGCTAGGATTGAAGCGCAGCCGATGCCAATTGGCTTTGAAAATGATGGCAAGGGCGCAACAAACAACCTACGGTGACCTAGTCAAGATCATTTCTTTCCGGGTTCGTGTGAAGAAACTGCCTAAGGATGATTTCCACTCAGCTGAATCAACGGTGGTGGAATACCTGGATACCTGGAAATCGGCTCCTTAGATAGCCTTTTTTTTTTTTTTTTTTTTTTTTATAAAGATTATAGGATATGTCAACATTTTATAGATTATACATCTGTTGGACTATGTTAAAGCACCATTTGGTTGTATATCTTTGAGTTTTGTGAATAAGTGCATTGGGCAACTGTGGATAATAATCAAATTACCCTGTCATAAACGCCAGATTTGAAGTTTTGTCTTAGTTCAAACATGTCTTTTTCTTATGTCAGCTACTTCAAATGGTGACAATGGTGAGCCTCTCCCTCTGACTTACCAATAGTGAGCCTATCATTCTGAACTTTACCTCCTGCGCATATGCCATCGCAAAGTACCATGAATATGTTGTTCTTGAGGAATACCTTCACCTGAGAAAGGAATAGTGGGCTAAGAAATCTAAAGATGACGAGGATATCAAGCGCATGTCTGACTACTATAAGAAAGGGGAAACTAAGAGAATTGGCGAAAAGAAGCAGTGCACAGACTACTTAGAAATCAAAGACATTATTGAAGTGACTACTAAGAAAGACTTGGACCTAATATGAGAGATGGTGATTGAAGACAAATGGGGCGGTAAGATTAGCATTGTTGGTCAACTCCCTGATGAGATTAATGCCAAGTACCACAAGCCTAAGGAAGCAATGAAACAAGTTGTCATGTTCATCGATGTCAAATATATTGAGTAGGGATGTGTATGGTCTAAGGTTTCTTGGATCAATTGAGTCTTACTAATATCACTAATCTACTTATGATGTTCTAAGAGAAGTACTCTTGTGTGTCCATGTTTTCAGCTGGGAGTGTTCAGTACCTAGTACTGGGATTCGATGATTTTCAATGTTGTCTGCATTTAATTAATATAAGTACGTTTTTAAGACTAAACAATTTACACATGGCTACGTAGTTGCCATTTTCCAAAAAAAATGTCACAAAAGTATATTTATCCTTTACAGGCAGCCATCAAATTATGTGATGTATTTAGTGGTGATCATGATGCAAGCTTGGCGGTGAAAGAGATGAGACATTATATCCTAAATATAAATTTGAAAAGCTGCCACTTACTCAAAAAGAGAGTACTCAAAGGCAATTGTCTCAATTTTCTTCTACTTCGTTTCCATTGATTCGTGAGCCTACGGTTCAACCTCATAAATATATCATCCACAATGGTCAAAGAAGAGAGAGGAATCTAGCTCTACACGGCGTGTCCCTTTGTTGTTTGAGCTAGTTAAGAGTTCTCGAAAATGTGGGTTTTGTAAAGGTTTTGGACATAACATCCACACCTGTGAAGTTAAGGCTAGCGCTGCATATTCAATTTTGAGTGAATGGAAGCATGGTCGAGGACAATGCAATAGATTCATTTGCACATTGATATGGAGATATACATGTAAGATCTCTTATCTTGATTACTTTATAAATCATATGGATTATCTTGATCAAGACTTGAATTTGATTTATATTGTCCTCCACTGGCTTTATATATTATCTCGTTGGTTTAAAAACCAAATGCTAGAGCATCCTAAACTTTTTGTCATCTAATAACTTGAATGTAAACATATATATGAAGGCAATTATACAATGCTATATGAAATTCTTTGTGTAATTCTTCCTATCATTATTTTAACTAGAGAGCATGGAAAAACACAAAGCTAAATTCATCAATATCTTATGTGGGTTGATTAGTTTTTTTATATTTTCACTCAACCATATGAATGAAAGTTTAACATTCATTTATGTCTTCTTTCTTGTAGGTTTTTCTTGAGGTGGAAAAATGGACTCAACCGAGCTAATCAAATAGTGTTTTTTTTGTTGATGTCATGGAGATTCAATAGCTTTTGGATATTTATCTATTATTAACAGAAATTATTGTTGCATGAGTTTTGAGGTAGTGAAATGTAAGAAATTGTATATTATGATTAGTTTAAATTTTTGGAGATGTAGAAAAACCAAGTAATGAAAAAAAAACTCATTTTAAGATTTGGTTGATGTGGTTTTTATTAGCAGAAGTTGTTCGAAATATGAAAATGATGCAGGTAAAGAGATGGGGAAGTGAGAGAGGAGAAGATGGTGGTGTACGGTTGTGAAAGAACATCGGAAAACAAACAGAAGGGCCGCAGGTGTGCAAAATTATAGTCCACTGTGGGGTAAAAACATAAATGAAATAAAAAACATTTTTTTTTAAAAGAGAGTGTTAATAGAAAAAATGGGAGCGAGAATAACAATTTCATGTCATTCTTAAACATCCTCGAGCTTCCAATATTTGATGATGTTCTCTGGTATCATGAGATGATTGTGATCTTCAACACAGCAAAATATATTTTCTACTACCTATTTTCTTTGTCCCAGCACGAGCCAACATGTTAATCTGATCTGTCATAGGTCTTTTGTTGGTATTAAGTATTTTGATTGAGGATATTTTTTAAATTAAATATTATAATTTAGGGTTTTTTTTTGGTATTACTAATATTAATGTATTTTGATTAAAATGTTTTAAGTATTGCATATTTTGATTGAGAATATTTTTGAAAATATGAATGTTTACTAGAATACAAAATGAAGCTTCCCCTTATAATATAGAGATAATGAAAACCTTTAAAAAATGAAAAATAAAATTCAGTTGCTGTGATGGTGCTTTCCACCAAAATGCACACCAAGTAGCCGCTAGCCCGCTTCCTCTCCTAGCTAAAGATCCTTGTATCCAATGGTGGAATGAAGGGAGGTCGGGAGATCCCGTAGAGTTGCTACAAACTTACTTTGAATTTCGATTCTGACCCTGTCAAATTTAGTAGAAACCTCAAAAATCCATGTATATTGACTATAAGCATCGACACAACTATTGCAATCGCTTCTTTTTTCATCTAGCCCTTGCCCAAAACTATGCCGTTTGGCCCGAGAATGGTTTTCTTAATGAGAAGTTACTCTTTACCCACCCCATCTACCTCTCAACTGGACATCTTAATTCCTAATCCTTTGAAAACTCGATCACTAATCTCAGCCCTCAATTTCCCAATTTGAAAATCCTCACTCAAAGAACTTGACCGCCGCTTCGCCCAGCTTGTCAATCTTGGATACGCCACATTTTGTTGGTATCAAAACATAAATGTGACAATGTCAAAATATAAAACCTTATCATAAAGCTTAGGAAGGATGCTACATAGAATTTTTTTGGTTATTTATGAAAAAAAAAAAAAAAACTAATTTATAAGGCGACCCTCAAGATTTTAGTCTTGGATCCGCCATTGAATCCATACGACTCCTTTCTACCCCAACGATGTCGCATATTAGGTATCTTACTGATCTCGACGTTGCTCCTCTTCAATCCTTTGTCATCAATGTGCCTAACCAGGACCGTCACCACCACCTTAGGGCCATCATTGCCTTTTCCTACCGATTTGGTTTGGCGATGGTGTCGGACCATCTCTATCACTCCCGATCTCAACCCATTTACTTTTTATTTGTCGATGTAGTTTCTTTTCTTCACCTAATAAATCTAGTTCAAGAATGCCCAAAAATGTTGACAAAAGAATTAGCAGAGTTTGGCAAGAAGATATCTTTCTAATTAAAGAATCTAAGCTTTGTTCCATGAGATAAATATAAATATTCTTTCTAAGTAAAGAATCTAAGCTTTGTTCCTTTTCTCCTTGATAAGTCCATAAACACGACACGTCAATATTTGAGACATTTCACTACTTCTGTGTTCACCGAAATTCAAATCTATGACCAAGATACCGATTTTGGTAGCTTTTGCACGATTTGTATTTGGGGTCAATACTTTTCTTTTTTATGCAAAAGTGCACTAAAACATTATAAGATAAATGTATTGACGCCAAGGAGATCATCCACAAAAAAAAAACCCAAACTGAATATCAACGATTCTAAAACAACCGTCCACAACCAAAAATATAGATATTTTTTTCTCAATATCAATCTCGTTTACTATAAGACGGAATTCAGGTCAATCAGCCAAGCCTGTGTTCAACACTTATCTCATATTTTTGGCTCCAGTACGAAAAACTAATTAATACTGGCAGCAAAGAGGCCACATTACATAACCAGATAAAGATTAAGTTCACATTTTTACCACCAGATAAGATAAAGTTTAACATTTTTACCAATTTACGCAGCCTCGGTTCGCCACAAATACAAAAATACAGAGACAGAGAGAGGAGAGGACCACCGCAGGTTCAGCAGATTATCACCAAAATCCTCCATTTTATTCTTTCCAATTAATTATTCCCATCAAGCCCATCTGCCCCAATCCAACGCGATCCTCTCTGGTTTGTCAATCAATCCACCAAACACCACCGCCAGCAAATGATGTGGGACGAGTGGGACGCCACCAGTTTCTGCGAACCCGACCCACAACAACAACAACAACCCGACCCGGATTCGCACCTCAATTTCGATTTCTTCTCCGACCTCTCCAAGCCCAAGGTCCCTCCTTTTCCCCACCTAGGGTTCTTATTTTTCTTCTTGCTTTTGATTTTTCGCTTCTTGTAACGTTAATTTCAATTGGGTAGCTGCTAATTTACTGAATTGCTTTGGTGTTTAGGATTATTACAAGATATTGGAGGTGGATTATGATGCCAACGACGACGCCATTCGCTCCAATTACATCCGCCTTGCTTTGGTTTGTAATTTTTAGCTTGCTCTTGTGTAATTTCTGATTATGCTAAAGTTTTTCTTAATCATTTGTGTTCGTTTGGTATTGCTTGTATTACTGTAAATTCTGCTTATTTTTTGGTTTTGTGGCTGCAGAAATGGCATCCGGATAAGCAAAAGGACCAGGGGAGTTCTACCTCCAGGTTCCAAGAGATAAACGAGGCCTATCAAGGTACTTCCTTTTGCATTTTGCTTGTGATGTTCAGCTTCAGTTGGTTGCTTAGAGTTTCTTTGCTGTCATAAATTATGGGTTTGTTGTTTCGTTCGTGTGCTAGTTGCGTTAAGCATAGACTCGAAGGCTTTCAACTTTGTAGGGGATATGGTTTTGTGGGGTTTAATAATTTTTGGGTTTGCAAGAGTAGAGCTTGTGTTCTGGGGTTAATGTTCTTACTGGACTATATGCTGAAGAAGGGGTTTCTGAGGTTCGATAATCTCTTGTATACTTGCTTGTTTCAGCTACTTAACTGTCGATTAGTTTGGTAGCTGTTACTGGTTTATTTGTAGAGGACTCTTGTGCAAAAATTAGGTGCCACCAGTCCCCCTGATTCACATCACCCAATTTTTTTCAGGGGGTTTAGCTATTAGGTTATTGTTCTTGTATGCCTCTAGGGCTTTGTTAATTGTCAAGTTTTCAAATTGGGTTTAATACATGTGTTGTAGTGTGTATGTTCTCAGTTTGTACACTTGCATTTCATGGCCAGATATTTGGTACCACTTATGGTATTAATTATAACAATTTCATTATAGAGGTGCAGACTTTGCTGCTTATTTACCTAAGTGCTCTAGTTGTTTCAAATATATATCTTTCAGTAGTTTAATCGGCTTGTCAGATATGAACCCTATAGTAGTGTTATTTGAAGAGATGTCTCCTGGACTGATTGAGTTATTCTGTTGGCAAATAATGACTTGATGCATGATTGCTTTAATACCATATACGAGTATCCCTGGTTATATTAGAAAGGTCAAGGCCTGTGAAATTGGTATTGAGTATAGAAATTACCGGCTGCTTTACATCATGTAAAATGTGAGGGGACAGCTGGATGGACTTCCAGAAAAATATGCAGGAGAAGAGCTTTTGCAAAAAAAAAAAAAATATTTGTTTTACCAATTTGTTTGTCTATGTTCTTTTGAATCCGTGTAAGTGGCGGGCCATCATCGTTCCACTTAGCTTGCTAACTTGATGCCTAAGAAACATTATCAAGATATGAGTTTCCTTGTATGTGTGTTTTATGACCTTAGGAAGAAATGCTTACAAAAGTAACATATAGATGATATCACTTGATTATAGTCTGCATGTGTTTAGCAATGCTTTCTCTTTTGCATTAGTATTCCGGGTTTTACTTTTTCGAGGGACTTATTTTGATACCTACGGCCCCCGAAAAGGTTAGAAGGGATGGAGCATATAGTTTGGCTTTGTGCACACATATCATGAATAACTTAAGTATGGATTTGTGAAAAAAAACATGTTGAGGCAGTACTCATTTTGGTATGCCCCTGGATATAATCCTCCTAGATAGCCCAACAGCCATGAAGTATTATATCTGAAAATGTTGTATTTTATAAAATGCATGTTACACGAATGTCAGTGGCCTTTGGAAACCTTGAACATATATCCATTCTGATATGATAGATAATTGTAATTAAAGAGTATTACCGCTGTTGGACAGCTAACTTTGTTGCATCTCTAACTAATCGTTGAGTTTGAGTGCTCAGAAAGGCCAAAAGAGGTCTAAATGATGAAATCCATTCTTAGAGAAGCACTAAGATTGGGGGAATTTATTTTGAATAGTATCATAACTACAGCTTTGAACCTCCTCCCCCCAAATGTGATTTTAGTTGACTTGAGATAGTTAACTTTATCAATTCAATTATCTTGACATAAAATTCATTAATATGTTATAGTAGTGTGATATTTGATTACTGGGGGTCATTTCTGAGATCTCTGAATTTTCGCTTAACTATTGGAGAGTGAACTTACTTTGAGCGGAGTTACATCCTTCACTGTATTTAGTTTCCATGTATATGCATATGCTTATTTCTCCTTTTTGGATTCACCAACAGAACTCATGTGGCACCTCGCTTTGTTTCCATGTACTCAGTAATATATGTTGACTGAGAAAATTTACCGGTGCCTCAATTTGGTACTTGGAAAAGGAGTCTTACTAATACCACATTGATTAAAGCTATAGCAAATTATCTGAATCTAACCTAGGTGTTTTGATCTTATCAACAGTTTTGAGTGATCCAGTGAAGAGAAGAGAATATGACAAGCAAGGCATGCTTTATGTCTATGATTACAATGTAACTGTAAGAATTTTCCGCTTTCTGATATCGCTTACTTTTGCTCTTCTGCTTCTACACTTTCCTTCTAACTTCTATTTTGTCGTCTGCAGGAGTATCTTAACCGCTACAAAGGCCTTATATTGACGTGCAATGGTCTTGGGATACGGCATTCGATATGGTGAGACCAAATAACATGCACAGCGATCCTTTTCGGCATGGACGGGAAACACCTTAGAGCGCGCATGGCACATATTTGCTGACATTGGAAGTGGAATAGTTCGAGACAATGACCACTGGCTTTGTTGTATTATGAGGTTACTAGCATCATGTGCTCATGTATAAAATAGAAACAAGGATATCACTATCATTTTGCTGTGATATCTCATGCCTACCCATGTACTTCTTGTAGAGTTGTATTTGTATAATCTTCTTACCTCAATGCTTATCAATTACTTATGAGTTATGAATTATTTAATGGTCTGTTGCTGTTTCTTTAAAGGCTTTTATGCATTTGCCCTTTGATATATTGAGTTCCTCTGGCAGTTTGCTAATTCTGTGGGTAATGGTCCAGGTAGATCTTTTGCAATACAATAACCGACCGTTAAACTGAAAAGAATGACGACCTCACCTAAATTGATCTTTTTAAAGCGGGTTGGGATACGCCAAGTAGCGAGGAGGAACGGCAAAAGGGGTCAGTATTAGGGCAAGGCATTTTCTGATCAATGTGCAATGATATCGATACAGCGATTAAGTTGCAGAGATATAACTGTAATGAATGAAGATGCTTCCATGCAAATAGGTGTCCTAGAATAAACGCAGCGGCTACTGTACAATCTTCCGTTCGTTCTCCTCTTTGTTTAACAGTACAGAGCGTCAAGAAAAATGAAGCTCAATAATACAAGTAATCCTCCAAAGGAATTTTGAAGAGTGCATCAAGATCGTAGAACAAAGTACCAAGGGGTCTCTAAATGATCATCTATTCCATTCTGTATTGCTACCATCTCTCAAATTACATTTTCCTGTGAAGGGTTTTAAAGTTCCAGCCCTCTTACTGAAATGAAGGGGGAGATGGAACTTTCGAGCTGTTGCATCTGATATCCATCTCGGGCTCAATCATACTCTATAATTACTAGCTCATCGAGCAGTTCAAATGCAGACAGCAGCTTTCTTTCTCGGCAGATTGATTCAAGCAAAATAGCCCAGGAATCCGGCAGTGGTTTGAACCCCATCTCCACTAATCCCAGCAAAGCGATTGCTGCGTTTTCTGCCATTCCAGCCTCAGTAAGGCGAACCAGCAATTCATTTGAAGTTGCGTAATGGGGTACAAACCCCCTACCCATCATCAACCCCAACAACTGAGTAGCCTTGTTCAATTCACCTTTTTGACACAAGATATTCAACACAATTCTGTAGCTTGCCTTATTCAGATACACACCCTCATAAGGAAGTTTCTCCAGCATCTCGAGAGCATCCTGAATTCTACCTTCCCTACACAACCCACCAAGTATCACATTGAAAGTCACTGTATCAGCTTTGCACTCTCTTTCATTCATCTCTTTGAGCAACTCTACAGCCTCATTCATTTCCCCAGTCCTACAGCAGCAATTAATTAACGCGGTGTAGCCAACTGTATCCGGCTTTATACCAAAGCTCGTCATTTCATAAAAAACCTCCTTGGCCTCCTGCAATCTTTTCTCCTTACAGAAACCATTCATCAGAGCCGTGTAATTAAATACATTTGGGTTGCATCCGTTGCTCTTCATAAACTCCAATATCTTCCTAGCCCTATCAACTTTCTCACCATTGCAAAACCCATTAATCAAAATGTTGTAAGTTAGGGCATCAGGCAATATTTGATCCTTTGAGACCATTTCTTCGAACACCTCCATTGCTTCTGTGAGTCTTCCACTTTTACAGAGACCATCTAATAGAGTTGAGTATGTAACCAAATCAGGGTAAGAAAGTTTAGACTTCTTCATTTCCTCAACAACCTCAAATGCAGATTCAAGATCCCCATTCTTGCAATGATGCTTAACCAAGATGTTGACAACGCATGTGTTTGGCTTGAAGTCAAATTTCCTTTTCAAATGCATGAGAAATTGTTGAGCTAAATCAACCTGGTTTGCATCAATCAGTAAGTTGAGACAAGTACTGATGGATTTGAGAGAAGGCTTTACTCGAACTATAGGCTGGATACTATAGAACATTTCAAGTACTCTTTCATGCATGGAGGATTTCGAAAAATGTCTCATCAGATTAAGGAATATACCCTCATGAAATTTGCAGGTGTCAAATGTCATTTGATGAATAACTGCATCAATAGCCTTAAACTTCTTGGACCGAGCAAGCTTCTCGAGGATAGTTGCATAGGTGGCGTTATTGTGATTAAAGCCCTTTTGCTCGGATACCGTGTTAAATATTTCCAAGGCATGCTTTGGATCTCTCTCATGTTTGATTAAGTTGATGGTAGCTTCGTGAGAGATATATTTTCCTTTCCTCCGAGATTCTCTCTGGGTGGTTGTGGTTTGGGGTGGCGGGTCTGGTTTGTGAGTGTTGACTTTTGAAAACTGAAGAGGAGAGATCCATGGGAGTGACGATGAGAGTGACAAAGGAGAGGATGAGAATGCACGGAACTGACAAATATTCGCTCTCATAACATTCATGAAATTTTCTGCTGTCTTGTTAGGGCCCTGTCATCTGAAGAGGAGGATGAAGATCTTAGAAACTTATGCCCTCCCGTGCTGGACAGTTAAAAAAACGAGTATAGGAAGTGGCACAGTTAACAATAACCGCGATAACAACAACAACAACCACCTAAGATAATAGACGCACACAAACTGTACAGACAAAGATTTCATCCAAACTAAAAGAAAATGAGTACTTCAGTTCGGAAAAAGAAAGTAATGTTCCATCTAAACCTGTAATGAAAGTTTTATTCTCATTGACAGTACTGAGGACTCCACCAATACATAAACACACACAAGACCTGTATAATGAGTCAAAATCAGGACACCTTCAGAATCATCTTGAGTAACCTAAGACATCTCTACGCAGATTATCAAACTAGAAGCAAGTAGAATGAGATTGCTGCCAGTCTAATAGAACACCCCATGTATTGGTCGGGCACAGAACTAAACTAAATTCAACTGAAATGGGGATTATTCTGGTACAAAAGACAGACACTTTATACTAATCCTCTGACTTAGCGTGCACCATGAGTATTAAAGTGTAAGTGTAATGGTTCATGGGTGAAGAAAGTTCCTAATCTCAATTCCTATATTGGGTTTCCTTTCATTTTCACAAAAATTCATTGAATAATTTGAATCAACTCACAAATATGCGTAAAGCAGCACAAAATACATAAAAAGTGGAGCGAAAAACTCACTGAAATGCCCAGGAAATCTGACCTCAAGGATTAATCTGAGGGGCAGCAGCAGCAGCAGTACCGTTTGCCATGTAGAAGAAAAGACATCACTTTTTTTGACTAAAATCTAACTGGAGTTGAAGCTCAGTCCACTTTCAACCTGAGGATTTAGTCACAGCACGGCGGAGAAGATGAAGTACGAGGAAAGCGCACCCAAAGCGTAATGTTGTGTGGGTTTCTTTGCGGCCCAAGAAAAAGCCCAACTTGCATGCCCACTTTCACTTTCTGATTTTTTTACTGTGAAGATTGATCCGGTGTTTTCATGTTAAAAAGCACAAGTATTTTGCCACTGTTTCAAATGGGTTCGAAGGAATCGTATTCCCTCCTTCCCAATATATTTACTAAAGTATTAGAAAATAAAATTTTAGTAGGATTTGCAGTGATTTTGGGAATCATTCCCCTTTAATTGGAGAAATTTGTTATCCAAGGAAAATTTGGGAATGCAATTCTCATTCCTGATTCTTTTTCTCTATTTGAATTTCAATCCATCTTTTGTAAGTAAACATGCTTTAAGTGTAGATGAATTCTAATGTCCCCCCCTAGGCTTCTTGTTGTCGAGTTCAAATTCTGTGTGAAGAATAAATCGGGGTTGCCAGGCTAAGTTTACTAAGCTCATTTTCGTTTTTGTTGGTTAAATTATGATTTTGGTTCTTTGTGAAAATGATCATTTTCTAAATCGGGGTTGCCAGGCTAAGTGTTCGAGTGAAGTTCCCTTTTTGTTTCATGTAGTTTTTCGCAATTACAGTGGGGGAGAATGAGTCATTGGGAAAAGATCAACAACAATCCAAGTAGTACCTCGATTTTAACGAGAAACCCCCATCTGTTTTGCAAAGGCCAAATAAGATCATCATTGTTCCCATCTCCATCTAAAGTAGTTTGCCCATATGAGATGGGGGCACGATGCTCCCTAGTCATGAGTCATTACTCTTCTTTTTATTTAATCCTTTATTAGTATGCAATGTTATGATATGATAAGATTGAGCTTAGGAAAATTACTTAAGGGGAACTTCACTAGGTAATCCTTTTATATATTGAGTAATATTTCCAAGCTGAATGATATGATTTTCCTCCTTCCAGCTATTCTTGTAGTGTCACCATCTTCTGTGGATTGTGTCCTAAATTTTGACAGACTATGAGGACTGACTGGTGATATGAAGGGTCTACTTTGTCTCTTCTTCTATTTTTGACTTATTTTTTTAGGATGGTTGATTGTTGTATCTCCTTTCATTTTCTGTTCTTGAGTTGGTGCCCTCTTCTAGAGTTTTATCGTTTATAATTCTCCTTATTTTAGACCCAAAAAAAGCTATTCTTGTAGTGTTTTCCCTAAGATCTCGTACATAGACTCAACCAACAATCATTGTATAAAAACAAACCAAATCAAACTGTGCTTAGCACTAACAGTATCCTTTATGGCTAAGGTCAAATTCCAAAAGAGGAAAGCATTTGGCGGCATTTAGAAATGGCTAAAACTAAAACACATTGTTCCCAACGACAAACCCTAAAACATCATCACATTCACAAGACATAATTTATCTATGAAATTAAACAATGACAACAACAACAATGATGTGATAACCACCTTCATCCATATCTCTTCTCCACCGATTCCAGAAGAGAAAAGAAAAGAAAAAAGCTCTTAAAATCCCACGGCCCACATTCTCCTTCTTTTTATTCTCTCTCTTTTCTCTTAGACATTTTTTCAAACACCTCGCGTGCAGTTCCAAAGCTTGTCCTCAATCTCAAGCACCACCACCACCACTTCGAATTCAATGGCGTCCGCCTCCGTCGTCCCCGACAACCTCACCAGGGAGGAGTACGTGTACCTCGCCAAGCTCGCCGAGCAAGCCGAGCGGTACGAGGAGATGGTCCAGTTCATGGAGAAGCTCGTCGTCGGCTGCACCCCAGCCGCCGAGCTGACGGTGGAGGAGCGCAACCTCCTCTCCGTCGCCTACAAGAACGTCATCGGCTCGCTCCGAGCCGCGTGGCGCATCGTGTCGTCGATCGAGCAAAAAGAAGAAGGCCGGAAGAACGAAGAGCACGTGGCGCTGGTCAAGGAGTACAGATCCAAGGTCGAGTCCGAGCTCTCCGATGTCTGCACCGGCATACTGAAGATTCTCGACTCCAATTTGGTGCCGTCGGCGGCGAGCAGCGAGTCCAAGGTCTTCTATTTGAAGATGAAGGGCGACTACCACCGCTACATGGCGGAGTTCAAGGCGGCGGATGAGCGTAAAGCCGCCGCTGAGGAGACCATGCTCGCTTACAAAGCTGCTCAGGTAACTTTTTTCGTCTCCAATTATCGAAATTTTTGACCTTTAATCATCTGGGTTTTGCCCAATTTTAGTTGGGTTTGTGAGTAAATATTAAAAAAGTGAACTTTGAATTTGGAATTCTGGAAAATTTTGACCTGGGTTTTGCACAATTGTTGTTGGGTTTCTGAGTTTAAGTCAAAAGCTCGAATTTTGAATCTGTTTGGTAATTGGGTATCGACTAGAATTTGAAATTGAAAGCTGAATGTTTCGGGGATTTAATTTTGCTGTGAAGGACATAGCGGTGGCGGAATTGGCACCGACGCATCCGATAAGGTTGGGGCTGGCACTGAATTTTTCAGTGTTCTATTATGAGATCCTCAATCAATCTGAAAAAGCTTGTAGCATGGCCAAACAGGTATCTTTCACTATCCCATCATCTTTTGAGGATCTTATACCATTTTGTACTAGTGGGTTTCTTTCTTTCTTTATATTAGTTCTTGTTATCTCCTTGAGCCAATTTGGAATCTTGATTACTCATGTTAAGTATTTTGATTGTCTGAGTTTTAAAGTCATATTTATGCTGGGTATGCTGTGCTGTCTGGCCCCTTTGAGCGCTTTATAAGGTCAATGGAGAATGCTAGAGTTAGTAACTTACACCTGAACTTTCTTCCGGGTACCAATGTGGCAAGTGTTGGTTGAAAACAAAATAAAAAGTTGATTAGTGAAGGCGGTAGCATCGCTGAAGGTAGATTTATCTATTTTGTGCACTCCTGAATGATGTCATGCTGTACCACTCTCATTTTCCTATATCCTATTAGTTGTGAGCAGGTTGAAGTTTGATTTGTCCAAATTGATTTCTGTATGTTGAGCTTAACTTTTTACCATGGAGATATTAAGTCCTGATAATTCATGACGTGAAGTGGATTTGGGTTGTTTTACTTTTGACTTTTTGAAGGGCGCTTTAAAAGGTTTTGATTCTTGTGAGTTTGACTAAGCCTCTCATTAACATTTTGGTGGTAAGGAATGTTATTGCTTTTTGACTTCATTGCTCCCATGCCTGCAATATGAAATATTTCCATGAATTATTGGGGTATGATTGTTTATTTTCAATACCTCTTTCTATACATGTGTTAGATGGTGGACAGTGTTGTATGCACTACAATTATATTACAATTATTGTACATACTGTACCAATAATTGCACGAATTATTCGTTATAATTAGTAATATCTATCTTGAGGCGTGTTTGGAAGTTGACAGTCGGTGAAATCTCGTCGACCTTCTGTGATTTAATATTTTCAATTGTAACTATCTTTCTGTTTTCCTTTATCTTTAACTTTCAATATGGAATCTCAAAATTATTGTATCCTTGGGTGGCTAAGATTGCAACTGGTCATGCTTATCTTATGGTCTGCCAAGTTTCACCAGATTAGCAAACTTGCACTGATACATGGCCCAAAGTTTAGTAGCTGGTGAAGTTAAACAATATTCTGTGAGAAACATGCTACCAAGAGAAATTTCATTCTTTGTTATATTCCTGCATTTGAGCTTGAAGCCTGAAACTTGCACTTCAAGTTATATATGGTTTTAGCTGTGTATCGTGATCTATTTGGATTATAATTTTCAAAGTTGTTCGTATTACAATTAGGCATTTGAGGAAGCTATTGCTGAGTTAGACACTTTGGGAGAAGAATCATACAAGGACAGCACTCTGATCATGCAACTTTTGAGGGACAACCTCACTCTTTGGACTTCAGATGCCCCAGTGAGTGCAGCTCCCATTTCTTCATTTTCTGTCTTTATATTCAATTACCCATTACTATGATCACGATCTCACCACTTTTTGGTTATGTTGGGTTTCTGCAGGACCAGTTGGATGAACAATAGATGACAATGAAGGCCTGAAGGGTCCTGTTCTTCCTGTCGAGGTTGTGCTGAATGTCAAGTGTGTTAATTTGTAAATTTTTCTATGCAATATATGCTGTTCACACATTGGAATTGATCACGTTCTTGAATTGTAAAATTCATTTGGAATGGGTAGAATTTGATGTTGGCAGCAACAAGCTGTCTTTTCAGCAATTCTTAATCTGAATTTGGATTGTGGTACCTCAGCATACGTTGATAATGAAGGATAAGAAACTACAAAAATAGTATTGTCATCGGATTTATCGATATTCGTTAGATGGGATTGAATACTTCATGGAATTTTAGTTTAAAACTTTACACATTATACTTTAGCTTCTACTGGTATGACCAATTCACTCTACTGTGACAAATTCATTGGAAATTAGTAACCTGGTTTTCAATACAAATTTCTTTTTTATCCCATGTCTTTTTTGTTTTAGAACTTATGAAGTGAAATAGATGACACAAATTTGTGAAGAAATAGTGCCATTGAGAGCATATACAGGTATTCTTTCACTGAAGTCCACATATAAACTTGAGACCCCGTGGGCAACAATTTCTTCAGCTGTGGTAATAAGAACTAAGAACCTCTGATAGTGTAGTATTTAACACATGCTGGATGCTTTGAGCTAGCTTCTTTCCTGTTGTACAATGTTATCAAGTCATCTTCAACAATGACCCGAAAAGAAACACCAGTCAGATTATGAATACATTACATTTCGCTGAATAGTGCATCAAATTGGTACAATTGGATTGTGAAAATCAGCTATATTCTTACAATATTTTCTCCAGGAATCCAATTACTGAAGCCTAGGGAGCGTTTGATATTTTAATTAGCTGTCACTTGTTTGTGTATGCTTTTTGAAGGGTCGAAGAAGCTTTTTTTTAAAACCAAAACGTTTAGCAGGAAATTAAAAGCGCACATGAACCATATGAAACAGATTTTTCATCTAGAAGCATGTATTAGAGGAAACACAAACAATAAAAACTCATAAATCCTTAAAAATCATAAGCTATTTATTTGGATAAAGGGAAGCATACAATAGCCCTAAAGTAGATATCAATGAAAACTTGAGTGCTGGAAAGCAACGGCACTCATTTCTCATGCATCTCCTCAAGTTTAACAATCGCAGACCAGAGATCTGAATTGATAGAGTCATTGCCCTTGTTAAATCGAAACAAGTACACATCAATTTTATCCCCTACGTTGAGCTTGTTATTCGTTCCATCCCTCAGAATTTATAACCCGTAGGCAGAGGAGCCGATATGAGCAACCCACTTCCTAATTTGTACCAAGCGTGTTCTTCAGTTTAACAAGCATGTTTGCTGGGAGAGATTACATGTCAAGTTTGAACCAGACAGATCAGACTTTCAATTACTGATTAGGTTATTGACAGGGTTGTGGTGCGTCTGCTAAAGCGTAAAGTATCAACGAAAAAGAAAAGCCCGATCCTTATTGGTAAACAGTTTTTTGTCCCAATTCTTTACACCTAGCTCCTTTCTAATCATACTACCAACGAATAATCACCATCGGCAACGAACAGATGGGAGTGTCCATTGATTTCGTCCACATTTTTTCTCCCTCTGCACCGTGTTCTTAGTTCTTTTCTAATTTTTACCTTAACCAAAGAGGTCGTTCCTAGTACGTAGTACTGCTTAAATAATCACCGTAGAAAAGATGGGAGTGTCCGTTAAGTTAGAACTTTGAGAACTACAGATGACACAAATTTGGGAGCAAACACAATGGTATACAGAGGAATAAGTAATTAAGTATGCTTTCACTAAAATAAAGTCCACATATCACCTTACAAGGAAACCGTGTGTTTGCTTTAGTTACGGTGCCTTCATGTACACATACTGGCGCACACAAAATAAGCTTCAGGAAACACTCGAATAGTTCAGGGTTCTTCAATCCTAATAATAAGCTGTGAGTCAATCCCTTGTGCTGTTTTTAATCCATTCTAGGTAAGGGAGACTGCCTGCGTTGATAGGTAACGCGATAACTTCGGGAACACTGATCAAAGAGAAAACATTAAACAGAAGTAGTTAGTTTTAACATAGAGCTTTATATTCAGCCACCAGCAAATGCAAAACATTCTGATTCTACCAGGTAAATTTGTGGCAAAAACCCTCGTAAAGGGAACACTCTTGTCAATCAATCACTTACGTTTTTCTATCGCCATTTTCAGCTTACAATTAAGTTTATAAACCAAATGCGCCGCATGTGCAAATTTATACAGAAAAAGCATTGGACTTACTCATATGGATGGTTTGCCTTGACATGTTCCTTTAGAGCTTCAAAAAGGGATTGTCTGGTCTTGATTATAAGAAGTTCCTCAGAATCTGTCTGGACCTATCAGCCAACAAGTGCAAATACAGAAATTTCAATGCACAAAAATAGTTTTGAGTATCCAGGCACCGTTGTACATAAACTGTCGTAAACCAGCCTATTCTGAGGAATGCGATCCATACCTCCCCTTTCCACTGATAGACGGACTCAATGCCTGAATTCACAAAGTTTACATGAATTATGAATCAGACAAGAAACTGCAATCTTCATGTGAGTTCTATACAAAAAAAATTACACACAAAATTCATAGCTTCAACTGTCAATTTAAGATTAAAATGCAGTACCAATATACTGCAGAAGGTAATTTTGGAAGCTTTACTGTAGTAAAGAAGCAAATAGCAATTATAAGTATATAGCATGCAAGCTAAGTGCATATCTTGAGCGACACTGAGAGAAATCAATGTCATTTCTGTTCTAAGCTGTTAACAAGCCAAAAAGTAGGCCATGCATTGTAACTGTATCTATCAGTGACATATCAGAAACTGGAAGCCAGAAAAGAAAAAGGCAATCAATAAGGTACAAAATATCAGTTGATGATTGATGTAAACAATGAATCATTATGCTGTGGTATGTGTATTTAGCCGCAATATTGATATTAAGACAAATCTCCAATGAAAGTATTATATCATGCTTCATTTATCAAAAATTCCAAAGAATATTTATTTGCTTGAGTACAGAAATTTCCTTAAAATCTAAGCTGATCAATAAAGAAATTCCATTTTAATTTAGATGACAAACAATAGAGATGTATCCCAAATTTAACATTGCCACTACTACAGAAAGCACGCCAATAAAGCATAAGCTCTGTCCTTCATTTTTCGTCTTTCATTACATTTTCTTGATGATCATAAGATCAATCCCAAACGTGATGCACATTGCATATCTCATTCAGTGACAGTAAGGGTGCGAGGCATTAATTAATTTATCAGTTCTCCTAATGTATATCTTGTTTAAATATGTAAAAGGGTCGAAACTGAGAGGACAATAAGTAAATCCAGGATGAAAGTTAAATAAAGATTGTAGAAACTGGTTAAATTTGAACTCAAATGTAAAACAACATTTCAAGGCAGAGAAATAAACAATCTAGTTTAGCTACTAAACGCAGAAGCAAATACATTATGCAATATGCAAGCAGACTGAAAGGAATAAGATGAATTACATACCTGGTAGTATGTTAACACATGCTGCAAGTTTTTCTGTGACTAAGCTTTCAGCTAACTTCTTTCCTGCACAAAGATAGCATGTTAAAACGGATACATGAAAACCTATAGTAGTTTTAACTTCATTTTTCCAATGGCTAAAACGTAAAGTACTGACGCAGTCTAGAAAGTAAGAGAAAATGGTGCAGCACCTATGAAATGCAAACTCATGTGCATTGTCATTATCAGAGTGCTGCGTAATATATGCAAGATTTTTAGTATGAATTCGAGCTACTTTTTTTTGTTGACAAATCCAATTACTGAAACCTCAACCGAAAAGCATAAAAATGCAAGTTTCAATGCCTGCATAGTTTGCCTCCAAAGGAAAAATAGGTGAGACTTAAGCTATGTGCATTGTTCATTATCAGAGTGCTAAATTATATCGCAAGATATGCACAACGAAATCAGCATACTACATTCACAAATCCAATTTCTGAATCCTCCACTGTATAGCACAAACATCTCTGTGTTTAGTTCTATTGACCTCAATTCCTACCACACAAAATTTAGGATCAACAATGCTAGATTTCTCAGCTAGTGAAGGCCTATAACACTGAATTGCATTTTGTGCCTTCCTGGAGCAGACATACACATTTTATCCAATCAAATGCAGTCAGCTTACAAAGAATGCTCACAGACTAAGTGATCATACATTTTGAGGAACAATTTAACCATAACATATTTTCCCTCCAGGATTAAGTACAAATGGCGAATAATCATACAACTTCTTCGAAGAGATTACTTACTGAAAATGTAAAAGAAAGAAAACCCAGTAAGTATGAATAAACTATGATTCGTATGAGTTCTATTGACCTCAATTCGTACCTCAAAAAGTTAGGAACATGATTAATCACACAACCATCTTTTTTTCTCAAGAACAATTACTTGAAACACAATCTAATTCGCCTATATTCAAAAAATGGTCGTCTTATAATTTAGGGCAACAAATTAATCACACAACCATCTTTTTCTCTCAAGAACAAGTACGAAATGATGGGTAATCATTCATATTACATTTTCCAAAATACTACAAACCGAAAAAACAAAAAAAAGAAAAGAAACATAAACAACAATACTTGGTATGAATAAAAACACGAACCTACTTCTTTGTTTGGAACAGTCACATAAACAACAATACTTGGTACAGTTGTGCTACTCCCTTCCATTCTCACAGAATGAACGGCTGCTGATTGTCCACCGAACTTTGATCTGAAACCCACAAATTCATCACAAACCATTGATTAAACACAAACCCTTTTGGAATCAGAGCAAGAAAAATGGCTGTGTTGTAATTGTACCTCAAGAGAGGGGCAAAAGGGAAGCCCTTTCTGATGGCGGAGAATGAAGGAGAGGGGAGGAGGTTGGAGATGCCGAAGCTGAGCACGCAGAATGCTCCGACGAGGGGCAAACGGCGTCGTATCGCGGTGGAGGAAGCCATCTGATGTGCGTGGAGGCAGTCATCATTTTAAGCAGCCTTGTTTGGGAATCATTACTTGATGCTCTCACCCGGGATAACTTTATCCCGTAATCCAAGCAAATGTTTGTTCTTTTGGGTTGGGCTGCTACGGCCCGTTTACAATTGATTCCAAATTGGATACTACAGCCCGTTTGGACGCACCTCCAGTCTCCTCCATTATGAAACACTCATGCTGCATTAGATTCGTGGAAACTGATTTATGAAAATGAGATTAAGGATTGATAACATGGTAATAAAGGATATGGATGCAAAAAAAAAAAAAAAACTCATTATATTGTTAGATTATGTTTTTTTTTTGGGGGGGATATGAATGGGAATACAGATGGTAATATGTGTTGAAATTAAAAATAAACGTATTAATTTTACTGTTATATCTTTTTTTTAATATGAATAATTTATTAAGGTAAAATAAAGTTAAATTTTATTTCCGTGGGCTGAGAATACAAATACCATCATCTCCAAGGTACAAATAAGGTCTAGCCATTACTAAAACACTAGACCCTACTCAATTAGGGCTGTCGATATATCTCGAGTTTGATTTGGGTCATTTAAGGTATGTATTATACTCACTTCATAAATTCATAAGCTACTTGAGACAATTCAACATTTGTTCGGGCTCAACTTGTTTGCTAAAGCTCAAATCATTGTATTCAAAAACATCTCGAGCATTAAACCTTTAACAAGATGTCGAGTTTGAACATATCTCAATCCGATCGTGATCATTCAAAAATCTAGTAGATCCAAATCTTTTTTGTTCACATAAACCGAAGTCCGTATAACACATTTCATCCATAACTATAAGAACATGAAAGCAACAAAGGCAAATATGCTACATAGATAGAACGCTTTTCACACAAGGAGGTTTTTATAATACACTCCATCAACATAACGGCGGCGGAAGAATGATTAGTGACGAAATCCTTCTCAATTTTCCTACTGTCCAAATTCTTCCATGCTTTTAATATCTTTGATCTTTTCCACTTGGTAAATTCGTATGCAGAACTTGAAAAGGTGGAGCAGAATGTAAAAGAAGTTTTCGTTCACATAAAGAACGAAGGCGATGCTCAATGTTGACTTCTACAACAGTATAGTACACGTATAATGTAATGTAACATATATTACAGATCACATCCCACACATATAGTACATACACACAAAGCAACTTAAAATCAACAAGCTTCACAGACACTAATGTAACTAAGCATCAGACCATGTGATGTCTAAACCACCCCATTGGCCTTCAGGCACACCCAAGGCTTTCCAAACAGCCTTTGATGCGTTAACAACGTTGTTAGGACAAGGAGGTTGGTAGTCATGATCTGCATCACATCCCTCGGTAGAGTCACACTCATCTACCACCATTGCCACCACAGTGTGGTGACCACACTGCGCCCGTTACCGTTGATTCTGATGTGGTTATGGCACTTATCTCCACCACTGTACCAACCAGTGGACAATGCCACAACCGGTGTGTCATCATTGTGGTATTGGTTGTCGCATTCTGATGGACCGCCGCCATCTCCACCTTTCTCAAAGCTATTAAGAGTGAGGTACGCTTTGCTGCTACCATTGGAGAGTGGTGGGGAGCATGTGTAGGTTGGGTACATCTTTCCGGCTTTACAGCAGTCAGAGTCATTCTCCTGGTTGCATTGTCCGGCAGGGGCCTTCCTTCCTCTAATTTTTCCGCTAGGACGACATTTCTGAGCTTCAGTGACTAAGCATATTGCTGAAAGGAGAATGACTAGCAGGACAATGGAACCTGTTGAGAAAAAAATCTTCATTTTCTTATATATTTTATCTATTTTACTACTTGTGTAGGATGTGTTTGAGTTGATGCATAAAAGCATTTCTGGGTGGTATTTATAGGAATTTCCAAGCTAAACCGTTCTGTAAATTTTCAAAGAATGAAAAAACTGCATTATGAAACTATAGAGAAAGCTAATTAGTCTCTTTTTGCCAACTTGGTTGAAAATGCTACAATAAATTCACTTATGTTTTAATCCAATATAGTATAACACTCCATCAACCTAACGGCGAAACCATTCCTAAAGTATATCCAATTCCCTGACACTACTTTCAGAATCATGAAATTCTTGAGTCTACGGCTTTCAAACAAGGCAACTCAATTACTATTTTCCTGACGGCAATGACAAACTAGCAGTTTATGTTGCCAAATTGAATTCTCTAATAAATAGCAATATGAAGGCCTAATGAATCCAAAAGATAGAAGTACATACAACAGATATGATATTTCATAATCGCCGTCAAGAGATTCGACTAATCAGATTCAGATCAGAACACTATTGAAAAGTTAAAACCTTATTGAGAGTTACATCGTGTATGCCACTTAGAATCAACAGCTTGTTTCATTATTCAAACTGAGGAAACTGCTTGCGTTGTATTTGTTTCATATAGGATCTCTCTATCAAGGTTGTTAATTGAACCATATGTTATGTGATAAAATCAACTTAATTAATGAGGACATATATATAAATTCAAAATACTTCATCGTAAAGTAAAGATGACTTAAGAAAATAAAAAGAGGCATGTGTACTTTGGAGCATATAAATCCAACTTAATTAGCATGGATATTCAAAAAAAAAAAAACAGGTAAGCTAGATAAAAAATCAAAAATAGACAAGAAAAGAGAATGTGAGCATGTGCGTTTATAGGTATATATGATCACGCATAATAGATGATATCAATAGTCTAAAATATATTGTAACACATAGTGAACACGCGTCATAAGTTTGACGAGAAGTAATATTTTCAACAACCTCCATTAAACTCATGGAGTAATACATCATCAATTTGCCAAAACATGATGATTGATATTTCAATAGTTAAGTCACCAACATGTAATTATCCTTAAGATAATCAACAAAGTTTTCTAAATCACCTAATACACACCAACATAGTTAAGTCACCAAATACATCTCGAGAAGGAAACCCCTCCTTGAGCTTCACATCGAACTTCTCAACTAACTTTATGAGGCATGAGCGAAGTGTTGACTTATTTCTTTTGGTGTGTGAGTGAGAATAGTGGTGTTAAGCTATTCTATCTCGGGTATTTGATATGGCAGTAGGGTTTGAGTTATGCTATTCAATCTGAGTGTGTTTGATCTAAAGGTTGTCAGGGGATGCTGGTTCAATTTCAATTCTCTTTGCCCTAGCCATCGTAGTATAGTGGTGGTGACCTTGAATCTTTTTTCAGCATTTCAGCCTAACCGTTTAATTTGGTGTCAATTTCTCAATCCCCAAGACATGTAAGATCGAGACTCCTAGGAAGCATGAGCACATGTGTTTTGTGATTTAAAATCCATCTTATTTATAAATATTGGCCAGATAAAAGATAAATGGACACTAGCGATGCAACAATGTTATAATAAATCTACTTACATGTAAAATCAGCTTTGAGGCATCCAGAACGCATAATTAAAGTTTGGACATGGTAATTTTAAGGAAACCCACCCAGATGATCAATTCTTCAGAACAACTAATATGAGAGAAAGTATCCGTATCTAGCTCCACATTAAACAAAAAATCGACAAAATCCTCATAGAGAATGAATCTCTTAGAGGATTCAGACAAATTTTTCTTGTTCCCAGCCTCTCTTCCATAAGCCTTTAGGAGGCAAAAATGGTTGAATTCCAAAGCACTACGAAAGTAGTTCTTCACAAGTTTCTTCTCTACCCAAACTTTCCTAGCTTTCACATGCCTACCACTCCCATAATCCAGAACACAATGGTCTCCATTATTGTCCACCACAGTAGTTGACATTTTATAAAAGAAAAAAACGCATTAAGCCAACATAAAACACAAAGAAAACAAACCAAACAAAGCAAAGAAAGATTAACACCTTTTGATAAATCTCATCTTCTCTTGACTTATCTTTCTCTTTCCTGCAGCTATGGAACTAGTTTTGTCTTCTTCACTTCTCTTCATCTTCCTTTCAGCATACATGGATTTTTCTCTACATAAAAGATACACAATCTGGTCCAAAACAACAACTCATATCAGATAATCCTCAAATTATTAAATCAAGATAAATTTCAGAAAACTCGAATGGAGCCTGTGACACCAAAAACAGTTACAAAGAAGAAAAGGTAAAGTAAAGTCAGCCTAATTGAGAAGAAGAGGAGGCATCCATGGATTTTTCTCTGCAAAAAAGATACACAATCAAGTCTAAAACAACAACCCATATCAGATAATCTACCCTGTATAAAAAAAAAATATATATATATATATATATATATATATATATATATATATATATATACCCACCCTGCATCAGCACATGTGTTTTGTGATTTAAAATCCATCTTATTTATAAGTATCAGCCAGATAAAATATAAATAGACACTAGTGAGGCAACAATGTTATAATAAATATACTTACATGTAAAATCTGCTTTGCGGCATCTAGAACGCTAAAATGACTAAGAGAGTAAAAGAGGGGAAAATAACTAAATGTCACTTTAACATTCCTGGTAAACACGAACATAAAATGTGAGACTAAATGACTTAAGAGAGTAAAAGAGGGGAAAATAACTAAATGTCACTTACACATCACTGAATGGATTCAAGAAATGTTCCTGCTCTTTCCATGAGAATGTGTAGCTGTTTTTGTCAAGGGTTGAGAATTGAGGGTAGCAAGTAGAGCTATCAAATCATCCTTCATTTTATCAGATGTTGCTCTTTTACAACCTATGTTTATCAGAAATAGACAAGAAAAGTGAGTATATGAGCATGTACATTTCAATTCCAAGTATTTTATTGGTATATGATGACACATAAAAGATGATATCAGTCTAAAATATCTTGTAACACATGCTGAACACTCCTAAGTTTGACGGAAAGTAATATTTTCAACAACCTCCATCAAACTCAGTATAGTAATACATCATTAGTTTGCTAAAACAAATTTTTTTTTTTTTCTACATAGTCAGGTTTAATGGGTAACAAGTCAAATATGTGGTTATGGAGTGCAAAAAATTATGCGGTTCCATTCCTAGATGTTAAGTTAATTCTAGCAAATTTAGGACTCTTGTCTTATGGAGATTGAGTAGTGGACTCTTACTATGTCTATAAGGTATGCAAGGATGTAAAGACAAGGACATCTTGCATAGACTTACCTATAGACGTAAGGAGGTTTGGCCGCTTCCACAAGATAATGAGATCTTTCTCTAGAATTACTTATGAAATAGGATATGCACATGGTAATAAAGATTATTAGGGAACTCAAAATAAGTATCTTCAATATATCTGACTAGTCTGATAAGGTCCTTAGTTCAAATTTGTGACTACCATAGCACCTAATGGTTCTCTTATACCCAACTTAGATAAATTAGCAATAGTCCATTCAAAGAATATAGCTGGGAATAAGGAAACAAGGATTAAAGTTTTAGTTTTAATGGAAACTTTGGTAGCCCAAATTTATAGAAAGCGTATACATTAATATTTCAACCTTGTCTAAGCTCTAAAATCAACCAATAATGCATCCATTTAATATTTAAGGTATGTAACATTGTTCTCTTATAGATGAAATTTATATATAAGATTGGTCTTTTGCATGCCACCAATATCTTAAATGCAATTACCAATGTTTATTAGTAATAAACTATCATACTTTGTTGTTTGTTAGTAACAATGGGGGGTGGAGGTGGGAATGGTCATGGTGGTGGTGGCGTAGGATGTTAGAAGAAGGCTGAATCACTATTGTAAAGTGACCAGAAGAAAATAAGTCTTGAAAATCTCAAATTTTTTATGGAATTTTCTCATGATATTGGAAACTCGACAGAAACTAAGGAAATTTCGAAAACTTCGATGGTATTTTGGCCTTTTTCCAGTGAAAACGATGTACCCTTCTTTTGATCCTTGGCTAGGAGAAGCTTTTGAAAGAACCACACAAGTCTTATGAAGGAGCTCGTATACAATGGACAAAATTCTTATCTTATAAAAAAAAAGACAAAAGTCTTATGGAGAAGGTCAGTTGTTATATAATTGACACAATCCTCTAGAGGATCTGGAATTGTTTTATAACGGACATTAGAAAAGTTTAATTAGATGATGTGATATCCTTCCATTTGGGAAACAAATTGATGTGATTGTCTTGGGTTGTTATTTGATGTTTCAAAGCTTAGGTTTGGTTCCCATTAGGGTGATTGATATTTCAATAGTTAAGTCACCAACATGTTATTATCATTAAGATAATCAACCTCCTTTGTTGTATGGCCAAACTTCTCTCGTGAGCGAACTCCATTCTTTGTTTGAGATATAGTAGATGGATAGGGTGTTCCATGAGTTTGTTAATCAGGTAACAAGAATCAACCTCCCCAGTAAAGGCGCTGGTAAAGGCAAACAGAAATGTGAGACTAAAATAAATGACTTAGAGAGAGTAAATGGTAGACTCAAGCAGAAAATGGTAGACTTACTCATCCTTGAACGGATTCAAGAAATGTTCCAGCTCTTTCACAGAGAATGTGTAGCTGTTTTTGTCAAGGCTTGAGAAATATTCCTTGAGGGTAGCTAGTAGAGCCTTCAAATCATCAACCATAGTCTCAGATGTAGCTCTTCTACAAGCTCTGCTTATCAAACATAGCTTGTTCTCGTTCGCAATGTAGTTTGCTCTTTCCATGAGACCCCCATGAACATAGCCTCGTTCATGGAGGTACTTGATTGCTTGAGGTAAACCCCTGCATTCAACAAAAAAAAGATAATATGATTGCAACTAAAGATGATAAGACTTCAACTAGGTATGGTGAGACTTACTTGATCCAGCCGACCAATTCTTCTGAGCAAGTTAGGACAGAGAACGCATCATTATCTGGCTCAACATTGAACAAATATTCCACGAAATCTTCATAGAGAATGCAGTTGCCAGCCTCTATTCCATATGCTGTCAGGATGCAGGGATGGCTGAACTGGAGAGAGCTAGAAAAGTAATCCTCCACACACTTCTCCTCAACCCAAATCTTTCGGGCTTTGACCTTCCCACCAACCCCATAGTCCACTATGCAGTGGTCTCCAGTGGTGTCCTCCACTGTAAAAGAGATTTGAAAAAAAAAAAAATCAGTTAATGACACAACTACACCACACTGATCAAAGGAACCCAGAATCCAGGTCCCCATAAAAGCACAAACTTTATGAATGGGTACAATCAAATCAGTTAAACAACTCCACACAGATATTTCAGGGCAACAAGTAGAAAATTCCTAAAAGAAACTCCATGACTGCACAATTACAATGAAAATAAATGAAGCTGGTTGATTACTTGTCTACACCACACAAATCAAAGGAACCCACAATCCAGGTCCCCATCAAAGCACAAACTTTATGAATGGGTATGATCGAACCAGTTAAACAACTTAACGAGACATATTTCAGAGCAACAAGCAGAAAATGCCTAAAAGAAACTCCATGAATGCACAATTACAATGAAAATAAATGAAGCTGGTTGATTACTTGTCTACACCACACAGATCAAAGGAACCCACAATCTAGGTCCCCATCAAAGCACAAACTTTATGAATGGGTATGATCAAACCATTTAAACAACTTAACGAGACATATTTCACAGCAACAAGTAGAAAATGCCTAAAAGAAACTCCATGAATGCACAATTACAATGAAAATAAACGAAGATGGTTGATTACTAGTCTACACCACACAGATCAAAGGAACCCACGATCCAGGTCCCCATCAAAGCACAAACTTTATGAATGGGTATGATCAAACCAGTTATACAACTTTACGAGACATTTCAGAGCAACAAGCAGAAAATGCCTAAAAGAAACTCCAGGAATGCACAATTACAATGAACATTAAATCAAGAAAAATTTAAGAAAACCCAAGCAACTGGGATGCGTACATAGCAAATTGGATGATGAAAACGTCACATGAACAAATATGTAAAACCCCTAAAGTCTGATATTTTCAAAGACCCAGTTCTCTACAACGATTCATATGGTTCAAAAGTAGAATCTTTAGAGAAGATGGGATGCAAACCCAGCAAATTCAACCGATTCTGGGAAAACAAGAAAATTGAGGGCGAAAGAACTCTTCTTGGAAAATACCTTTGAATCCATGAGTCCAACCGACATGGAGATGGAGCTCAAACACAGCAAATTCAGTCGATATTGGGGAAACAAGAAAATTGAGGGCGACAGAACTCTTCTTGGAAAAAACCTTCGAATCTATGAGTCCAGCCGAGATGGTTAGCGTGTGTTGATCGCGAGAAAATTGAGGGCGAAAGCACTAGCTGTTGCAAAATTAAGGGAGAAAAAGTTCGGTAGATAATTTTTGTGTTGAAAAAATAAACCTTTGCAAGATTTATATGCTTCGACTTTTACATTATTAAAAAAAATTAGCCGTTGCAAAATTTATATACTTTGACTCTCACAATAAGAGTGGGGATGTTCAAAGCCTGACTTGGGCTTGGCCCGTTAATCATTGAACTTATCTCTATAGTGCACATCGTTGTCCATGTTGCCATTGAAACAAAAAGATGAGGAATAGAAACGGAGGAGATGGTGAATGTGAAACGACGACTGAATGTGGGGAGAGGAAAGTGAATTTATATATAAAATGTGTGTGCATTTCTCAATAAAAATCCCCAAAAATTGTGTATGGGGGAACACAACACTTAAAATCAGAAAGAAAATATCTTTACTATGTCCAAAACCAGAGTACTGTAAAAGCCAACTAGGAAGGAAAAATCAAATTCACCATCGTAAAAGAAGAAATCAAGGGCGGAGCTAGAAAATGAGAGGGGGCTGGGCTAATAAATTTTTTTTCTTGTCGTTCTATTATTATTATTATATATGTCATTTTTATTTTCAAGTGAACATCAATTAATGTCAAAAAATAACCAAAATAATTTCATCCACATGCAAAATATCAATAAATATCAAACTGAACAACATACCTAGTAAAATGAGACCATGAGGTTTCGCAACTCAAAATCTTCAATTACTGAGTCTTAATCGATGTTTGTTGACAAAAAAAAAAGAGTCTTAATCGATGTTTGTAGAGAGTTCTCTCTCACTATAGAAAATAAGGGAACATGCAAGATACACATCCTCCATCTTGTTGCGAATCTCAATCTTGACATGTTTCATAGCTAAAAATGCTCGTTCAGTAGTTGCCGTAGAAATTGGAATAGTCAACACAAGACGAATCAGCCTATCAATCAAATAATGTGTCTTTGCTCTAGTTATTTAAGTTAATATTGACATACTTAGAGAGAGTAGACATGTTTCGAAATATATGAAGATCATCTCGGCATGCTTCATCCTCAAAGAGCTGCAATTGAAATTTTAAGGGAGATGCAATTATATACGTGTAAAATCTTTAGGATAGAATTTCTCTACAAGCTTGCAAAAATAACTTAAAACCATTACTAGGGTTTAAAGCATAGCTAAGACTGAGCAATTTTATTTTTATCATTGAATCTACTACATAGTTCTTGCAATTGACAAACTATAGCCTCATTGAATATATCAATGCTGTAATAATGTGAAAACTTGTGGGGCTAGGCTATTTATTTTCTATTTTGATAAGGGGACTCGGCTAACTTTTTTTTTTTGTTGTTGATAAATTTACACTATAAAATTATGTATTAGTAAAGAAATTTTGGAATGTTGGGGTGTGCTTGAGCACACCCTAGCCCTAACGTGCCTCCGTCCTTAGGAAGAAATCAAGTACAAAGACTTGTTTATTAATTACGAGTGAAAATGAAACTAATGGAAATCAAATTTATAATAAGACTTATAATTATAATTAATTTAATTTTTATTTAGATTATGAATAATTTATAAACGCTCTAATAAGAGTGTTTTAATTCATAGGACTAATATCTTAGGGGTCCAAAATAAAAGGGCTTCTACCCAAAACCACTATCACACTTTTATATTCCCCAAAAACCCCCCCCAAAAAATTATTACAAATCCCCCCTCCTTCCCCAAAAACACTTCAAACCCCCCCCACTCCCGCGCGCCCCCCCCCCCCCCCAAACATTCTTCTCCCTTCTCTCCCCCCCTTAAACACACCCCCACCACCCACCCATCTTAAAAAATAAATTTGAGGACTTCCTTCAAAATGAAGGAAGTCCTCCAAAATCTGAAAGATGTGATCCTTAAAAAATCTGAAGGACAGGTTCTTGTAGATCTGAAGGAGCGCTCCTTCAAAATTTGAAGGACAGTTTCCTGCAAATATGAAGGAGCACTTCCTTCAAATTGAAGGATGTGCTTCTTCAAATTGAAGGATGTGATCCTTCAAATTGAAGGAAGTGCTCCTTCAAAATCTGAAGGATGTGATCCTTCAAATTGAATGATCTACCTACCTAATTTGAAGGAAGTCCTTCAAAATGAAAAAAGTGTTCCTTCAATTTGAAGGAAGTCTTCCTTCAATTTGAAGGAACTCCTTCAAAATGAAGAAGAAAGAATAGATGTGTTGATTCATCGTCAATTCACACGATTTTTATATCAATCTTCATCTAAACAACTCAACAAAGTTTTCAAGATTAGTTTCAAAGATTACATTGGCCGGAAACTCGTCGAAATTCACGAAAGTTTCAACCAATATGTGAGGCTCATCGGCGATGATCCGCTGCAAACTAAGGCTCAATGTTGGTTGGGCTTTGTCTAAAATGATGAGAAGATGAAGTTTTGGGTGGTGGTTTGTCCCATTTGTAGCCGGAACGAGAATCTCCCGGAAAACTGAAGACGTTGCTCCCTGTTCTCTCTCTACAGTAGGTCTGGGGTTACAATCTTGGTGTCTATGGAAAGAGGGCGACAGACGAATCCATCCCAATTGATTTCGTGTCAAACGGAGTCCAGATGAGAAAGTTATGGGTAAAGAGTGTTTCCCATAACTTCGGCTTTGTTTATCGGGAAATTTTGGGGAAGCATGTAGCGTGTGTGAGTACAGATGTGGGTAGGGGAGATACTGAGCATATGTCAATAAAAGTGTTAAAAAAATGTAGAACCCAATTAAAAATTAACATGTGGCAAAAGTAGTACTATTTTGTAATGTTTAAAGTGTAGTAGTGTTTTTGGGTATTATAGTCTTAAAATAGTACTAAAATGTAATTGTTTCAAAATAAAACTCTAAATATCTAAAAAAGACATAAAAGATATTAAATATCTATATAGTCCAAAACCAATTTAAAATTGATGCCAACTCAGCAAAAGTAACTAACTTCCATTTACGGATGTCATCTTTCTCTCTCATCTTTCTTATTTTTTCAATTTTTTTGTTTCACTAAATTGATAATAACTTTTGATATAGAAGTCATAATGAAAATTCGTTTTCACCAATGGATTTGTAGAAGCGAGATCTTCATTTTAAGATCCATATTGAATATGTTTTTCATAGAAAAAAATTTCTTAAGTTTTTAATGCTTAGACAGTCAAGTGTCTCTAAAGAGATAGTAAGTGTCTCTGCAAAGATATTCAAGTGTCTCTACAGTGATAGTCATGTGTTTCTAAAGAGACAATCACGAGTCTCTGCAGAGATAGTCATGTGTCTCTGCAGAGACAGTCATGTGTCTCTACAGACACAATCATAGTCAAGTGTCTTAAAAAAAAAAAAAAAAAAGTCAAGTGTCTCTATAGAGACAATCATCTGTCCCTGCAGAGATAGTCGTGTGTCTCTGCAGAGACACTTAAATTTGGTGTCTCTGCAGAGACAATCAAGTGTCTCTGCAAAGACACATGATTGTCTCTGCATTCAAAACTTACAAAATATTTTTTATGAAAAACATGCTCAATATGGATTTTAAAATGTAGATCTCACTTATACGAACCTATCAACGAAAACGAATTTTCGTTACGACTTCTATATCAAAAGTTATGATTAATTTAGAGAAACAAAATAATGGAAAATAGGTGAGAGAAAGAGAAATTGGTTGTTATGTCGTTTGTTTTAACTAAATCAAAGCTGACCAATAAAATTCTGACACATTGACAATTTGGATTATTTGGATATTATAATAAAGTATTTTACTTTTTAGATATTAAGACTCTAATCTAATACTTTTTAGATATTCTTTTTAATTCATACTTGTTATGATTCATATTTTTTACTCTCAATTAGTTAACATGTCATATTTTTATTGGCCAAGTAAATAACTATGAATAAGTTTACTTTTGACCAATTGATATGCTATGATATTTAGTGTCTTACCATGTGTTATCTGGTGACAACCTTCCAAACATTCTTAAGACACCACTCACCCTACTACCAAACATGTGTTATATTTTTATATTTTGTATATTGTCTTTGAAGACAAATAAACTAGAATCTATAGTTTTTGAAAGGATTTACTAAGGACAAACCAATTTACTTAATAACTCAAATATTATAGTTAATGGTGACATGTCATTAAATTCTTACGAAAAAAGTAAAGTGTGCGTGGGACAAAAAGATTCCAATCCGGAATACAATTGTATTACCCTATTGACTAGCTAAACTTGAATTAATTTACCAAAAACCTCCACATATATGTACCAAGTTACCAAAGTACTCAACTAAAGAAAACTATCAAATTTCCCTTCCCTGACACAATCCCACAAAATCTATTAGAAAGTTTCTGAAAAGTACAAGTTAGGTAATTCTTCTCAAAAGAAAAGTACGTTCATGGAGAGTCAAGTCAGAGTACAATCACTGACATGAAATAAAATATCCATTTATTATCCCTTTTTCCCCCTACACTCTTAACATTTTGCCCCCTGCAACTCTATTTGCAACCCATCTGCCCCTTGCAACTCATTTTTTGGGACATTTTGCCCATTTTTCCGTTAACTTCACTGTTCCCGTTAACTTTGCTGACGTGGCATGTCCACGTCAGCAAAATAATATTTTTTTAATATTTTTTTATTTTTACCTCACTCATCCTCCCAATCCATTCGCTTCTTCTTCTCTTCTTTTTTTTTTGGTCTGAACTTCTTCTCTTCTTCTATTGAGTCCATCCCCACATCAAATACTCCGACTCCAATCCTCCGCCGCCATGGCCGCCGTCCTTGTTCCTCGCTCCTTTTCTCTGCCTCCCTCCGCCGTCTCCCCTAATCGCCGCCTCCTCCGCCCTTGCAAACCGAAATTCGCGACGTCAAACAAAGCATCATCAATTCCAAACACACAATAAAACCGAAACACAAAACCCACAAAATAATCAGCAAATCCAGATTACATTCCATAAAAAAACCATGAACACGTAGCATTACCATCAATTCAAATTCATCACAAACGAAATCCAAAACAAACCCAAATTCTTCATACCACCAAACAAAACAAAATATTAAAAAATAAGACAATTTAAAACCAATTCAGCATTTGATCTTCCCATCCGACCTCCGGATCCTCGTCGCTCACGCTCCAATTTCTCACCGATGCTGGTAAGGATGTGCCAGAGCTCAACACCGAGATGAACCTGGCGCCTACTTGTCGAGGACTTTGAAGGCGTCACAGCTGGCGATCGACAGCTCCCTTCATGTCTTCCCCATCAGCTCCAGGAACCGCGAAATTGAACGCGCTGAGCTTCTCCTCACCGACGATGGATTTGAGCTGGCATGGGTCGCGTTGCCCCCAAGCGACCAAATTAGGATGCCCAACTCCGGATCCGATCTGCCAAGTTCTAGAGCGGACCCGACCTTGAGGCCTCTGTAGTGAGGCAATCCAACAAGGGCGGAGGAGGCGGCGATTAGGGGAGACGACGGCGAGGGAGGCAGAGAAAGGAGCGAGGAACAAGGACGGCGGCCATGGCGGCGGAGGATTGGAGTCGGAGTATTTGATGTGGGGTGGACTCAATAGAAGAAGAGAAGAAGTTCAGACCAAAAAAAAAAAAAGAAGAGAAGAAGAAGCGAATGGATTGGGAGGATGAGTGAGGGTAAAAATAAAAAAATATTAAAAAAATATTATTTTGCTGACGTGGACATGCCACGTCAGCAAAGTTAACGGGAACAGTGAAGTTAACGGAAAAAGGGGCAAAATGTCCCAAAAAATGAGTTGCAGGGGGCAGATAGGTTGCAAATAGAGTTGCAGGGGGCAAAATGTCTCTCCAAGTGAGTTGCAGGGGGCAAAAGGGATAATAAGTGTAAAATATCAAAAGTACCTTTCTAGCCCGCACGTGTAACCGAAGCGAAGGTACCATAGCTGACGCGAAACACGGTGAATAAGTTCACTTTAGTACTTCTAGCCAAAGAACAAAATTTCCATCGAAATTTCCATAATTTTAGAGGTCCGAAACTATTGAAATATACTGAAATTTACCGAAATTTCCATCGAAATTTCCATAATTTTGGCTATCGAAATTTCCATCGAAACCGAAATTTTATTCCTTGCTTCTAGCTTTGGGTACCTATCTAATTGCTGAACAATATACAGCTATAACAACAAGAAGGTCGTTGATTTTCGGATTAAATTTTATAAACAAAATATCTTTTGTAGCTCATGGGCAGGAATCAAAAGATAATGTCTTAAAAATTGATCTGATGTATATAAAATAATTTTATTTAGTACTTTTTTGGATGAAAGTTGATGCCGATAATATATCATTAAAATATATTAAATTTAAGTGATTAAGTGTAGAATTTTAAAATTAGATGGCAAATGCAAGAAAGTGCAAAAATTTGGGCAATTTTCCCAAACTAAGATGAAATTGATCTCTCAAGCTAGTTCAACATACCCCTAATAAAATTTCTAGAACTATGAGGTACCCAAGTACCCAAAACACAAATGAATCTATTAGGTTTTTTTTTTTTTTGAAAATGAAAGATTTCTTGTACTGACAAAAGGGACACCCCACGGGGAAGAATATATCAAAGTACTGGCTTAGATCTCCGACAACACAGACAACACAGTCAGAAAGTTGAGGTTATGATCCGTGCGAGTAATTGAACAAAACAAACCAAAAGTTTTCTCTTTCATTTTGCCGCATTTGTTATTTTTTTGGGTCAGAATCTCATTGGGCCTCATTGGTTGCGCAATTGACCATTTCTCATTGGGCCTCATTGGTTGCGCAATTGACCATTTTATTTGCATTTCAACAAAATTCATGGTTGATAAATGGTGTCATGTTAGCTGACTAGGTTGTCTCTTATTGTAGATGACTTGCTTGGGCTGTCCAAGCTGCTTAATGTAGGTTGTGAGTTTTTTGTTTTGAAAATAAAGGTAACACAAAGCCCATTTGTGTGTCTCACGTGCAAGACACTCATGAAGACATCAAGATATCACGCGTGGAAGATCACTCAAGCACCACCTCCAAACACCACTTCGAAAGTCGGCTGACCGAAACCAGAAAAACAAAGGAAATCGAATTCTTCCTTCTTCCGCCGCGCAAAATCAATGGCGTTTAGATATGTGGGTGAAAACAGATCATCTTCTTTGTCAAGAAGTGGCCTAAGCAGAGCGGAGCGAGCGGCATTTTCTTCGCGCAGAGGGGCGGATCTGCCCCAAACCAGATGACTTTTCTGGCAAGCAGAGGGGCGGAGGCGTACCTCCGCGCTCACATGGATCTGCCCCTGCATGGAGGTTGGGCTCATGGGTCTCACACCACTTCGCTGACAATTTCATACATTAAAAAAATTGAGTTTTGCCCTTTGCACATGCTAAAAGGCGAGAAACGACGACGTACCGAGGGAAAGAACAAAGCTATTAGTTCTTGGGGCGTGGGGGAGGCAAAAATGCATTTCCTGTAACGCTTAATACCTCAAATGACACCTATAATTCTGTCTTAGTCACATTTAACACCCCTAACTCCAATTTTCCATATTTCGACACGTTAAACTCAGTTTTTGTTCACAGTTGTCCATTCCGTTATTTTTCTGTTATTTTGCTGAAGTGGCATATCAGGGGGGTTCCACTTGCTCATGTGGACTTCCACGTGTAAAATGTGGACTGCATGTCATCATCTTCTTCCTCTCACACCCGATATCATCCTCTTCTTCCTCTTCTGTGCAGCCAACTCTTCTCCCTTGCTTAATTTGCTCAACTTCTTCTCCCTTTCATTCAAAGCTTCAATCTTTATCACAAACCCTCCAAATTCTTCAAAGCCCAGATCCCAAAATAGAAAACTAAATCATGGGAGTCTGCTCTTCTGTCGGCGGTCCATTTGTTCAAGTCTCTCCCCGATGACCTCTTCCTTCTGATTCTCTCCAAACTCGCCTCCTCTGCTGACCAAGCTTCCGATCTCATCACCGTGCCAATGACATAAGTCTCAATTCGTGAAATTTCGGCGATATGGATTTGTTTTTGTTGATTTAATTCTTCTGTTGGGGTGGTCAGAAATCTAACGGATTTTGGATGGTGTTAATCAACAGATGCGAGAGATTAGCTCTGAATCCCCAAGTGCTGGCGAGAGCTTCACCGAAGACATTGATTCTGAAAGCGAAGAATTGGTCAGAGTCTGCTCACCGATTCCTCAAGCTCTGCGCCGACGCCGGCAACATCAAGGCCTGCTACACTGTCGGCATGGTCATTTCACTCTTAATTCTAATCAATTTCCCGTATTTTTTATGATATAATTTTAGTTTAATCCAAGTTCGACTAAATCAGGTGATTTATAAATATTTCGTGATTGGCATTATTAATTCGTTTAATACCTCAAATGACACCTGCAACTCAAAATTTATCACATTTAACACCCTTAACTTAAATATGCCATTTTTTAACACCTGCAACTAATTCTGTTACTTATTTTTCACTGTTAACAATTTTCGTTACAATTTTACTGATGTGGATCAATTGCAATCCATAGTGGGGTCCACACTGTACAGTCAGCTGTCACATCATCTTCTTCTTCATCTGCAATCCTCAAACGCCGTCGTCCCCATGAAATTCCCCAAAATCGAGCCCAAGCTCGAACCTTTGGATGAGCCAATCGACACCCAAATGCCCGAACAGCCCCAAGAGGCTACCTTCCCCTCCAGCCCCCAACTCTTTCTCCAATCCCCTATTTACCCCTTTCTCCGACCCCAACCAAACGCCAATCTCTGAACCATCCCCCGCGCCGCTGGACCAGGACAAGGTCTACTCCGAATTCCACCGAATTTCCGAGCTCTTCTGCATCGCATTCGCCAAAGGCCTCCCGCAGCCGTCGACTATTCCCGCTGTATTCTCCCCGCCCCGAAAGCAGCCTAGCTCGCGGAGGTCGCCGTCCAGTGGACCAAGTACCCGAAGAGCTCGTCCGCGTCACCCATCTTAGCGGCGAGATCACAGAGATCTGCAACAATGGCGATTCGATTTTCGTTCGCCGCGATGTCTCTACTCCTCCTTCTTTCAGCACCTCTGCTTCTCGACGCCAAAACCCTAAAACCCGACAGTAAGTCCATTTTCACTAGGATTTTCATCCGTTCGAATTCAGTGTGATTTTTTATTTGTTGAAATGGAAATTCGGTGATTTTGGGCAGTGAAAGCATTGAACGAGATCAAGGCGTCGCTGGGGTGGAGGGTGGTGTACGGTTGGGTCGGCGACCTGCCGCCGTGGTCCGGCGTCACTTGCTCCACTCAGAGCGATTACCGAGTAGTCACTGAGTTGTCAGCCGTTTCTTCTCGCTCGATTTGATTAGCTGGAGTTTTTAATTTGGAAGTGAACATTGTATGATTTATTGTTGTTTGTTTTTGGTGTGGGAAATGAGTTTTTACCAAAAGTATGCAAAAGTTGACCCCCAATTTTAAAAATATCACTTTTTTATAAAATTTTCAATTTCATATAATTTCTCACTTAAATTGACTTAAATACCCTTAATTTACTTACTAATGCAAACTACTTTAAAGGCTTATCCCAATGGAATCAATTACTCCAACCAAATGGGTGGTTTCGTTGAACATGAACATACGCATAGGAAAAAAAAAAAAATAAAGAAGGGCCCAATTACCGCCCGAAGAGAGGAAAACAATTGAACATCAACTTGTGACGTGTTGTGCTTGAAATCTTATCCCTATCACAAATCATATATGTATGGGAGTTTTTATCAAAAAAAAAAAAAAAATATCCCTAAATTTAAAAAATATCTTTTTTAAAAAAAATTAAAAAAAAAACAACTTCTCACATAAATGTACTCAAAAACCCTTCTCTATTCTTAGCCTTTTCCTCCTACTACCCACGATCCCCATCACCACTCTCTTCCTCTTTCTTTCCAACTCCCATAAAATTAGAATTAGCTCGCCGACGACTGAGGCCGGCCCTAGAAGACCGAAGGCCGGAGATTGGGTAAGAACAGATTGGTGGAGTTTGAGCATAATTGCGACAGCTAGTCTATGAATTATGGAGATTGCTACTATTAGATCATGATTAGCAACTTGCAAAAGTGAGATCATACTTGTTACTATGCTGCTCATGCTTATGTTTCCTTTACCTCAGTCCAATTTTCTCTTTTACCTCAGTCCAATTTTCTCTTGATTACAGAGCCCTTACTTGATTTATTTAGGGCCTGTCTATTGCGTACGAAAGTCGGCATGTGTTTTTTTTACCATGGCAGTTGGCACTTGTGGCTGATCAAATGCTATTTGTTTATGAGTTGCAGATATGGATGCATGTTATCATATATTTTTTATACTATTTTTTTTTTTTTTATAAATATTATTTTATATACTGATCATAATAAAACTGGTTTTCTTTCCCAATTTTATAATTCCCTTTAATTTTATTTCACAGAGAATTTTTTTTTCTTTTTTATTTTTATTTTTTTTTGTTTTTCTTTCCTACCATATTTTTTTTTTTTTAATAATTAAATAATTAATTATTTTTATTTATTTTTATATAATTATCATTATTAATTTTTTTTTATTAAATTACATTGTATATTTACTTTTTATAAATATAAATAAAATTATTTTATTTTTACTAATATAATTTATTAAATATTTTAAAAATTTAAAATATTTAAATTTATATAAATTTTTTATATTTCTCATAATATCTAAATATGTATGGCCAGGAAACTATTTATCCAGGAAACAACAAACCTCTATATTCATTCGCTAAACCACTTTCGATCTCAACAATTTATATTTCTATTTTATGCATCTTTGTAATTAAACAATGGTATACGTATTCAAAATACAAACACAAACAATGGTATGTACCTGTCAAGAGAGAAGAAATTGAAGAAGCGTGTTCTTAAGAGTAGAAGTGTCGGGCAACTCACCAGAGAGCGAGTAGAAATGTATTGTGCGTGCAGGATGTGTAAGTTTTAGGGTTTTGTTTTCTAAGTTTACTTGGATTAGAATTAGATTGAGGGTGTTTAAGTCAATTTAAATGAGAATTTGTATATAATTGAAAGTTTTATAAAAAAGTGATATTTTTGAAATTGGGAGTGAATTTTTGTATATTTTTTGTAAAAACTCGTGAAAAATTCGTAGGGCGGTTTATGCAGTCTTGCTCGAATGGCTCGTCCAAAGGTTCAAGCTTGGGCTCGATTTTGGGTGACTGTCATGGGGACGGCGGTGTTTGAGGATTGCAGATGAAGAAGATGATGACGTGGCAGCTGATTGTACAGTGTGGGCCCCAATTTGGACTGCAATTGGTCCACATCAGCAAAATTGTAACGGAAATTGTTAACCGTGCAAAATATGTAACGGAATTAGTTGCAGGTGTCAAAAAAAAGGCATTTTGGAGTTAGGGGTGTTAAATATGACAAATTTTGAGTTACAGGTGTCATTTGAGGTATTAAGCATTATTAATTTGTCTATCTTACACAACATATTTGGTTTTACTGTTTGCAAAATCGAGAGGCTGGAGCGAGAGAGCCGTTTTTTGCGCACAACTTAAGAAAGAAAACTGAATACTCACGCATGCTGATCCGTGCTCCTTTTATTTCTATAGACAGTAAGTTCTTGGTTTACCTGTGATAAGAAAACGTCAGCTTCAAAATTCTGAAAACTAAGAACTACAAAATCTTGGCAGAGAAAAAAACTAGGGTGGGACCATCTATGATGCGTAGTATAATTAGGCACAGACAGAGTGATCAATTCACTAAGCCACCAAGCGGTTCAGAAAGCAATCTATGCCACTTGATAGGGAATCAATTCTGATACCAGTCGGCTCATGGAATTACATGCATTACAAAGGTGACTGAAATTTAGATATCAGGACTTATAGAACTTGCATCACAGCTTGAAAAACTATCTGCTATGCTATTATGACAATACACCTTGTTTACTTTAAGTGTTGGATTACCACACAGTATAATTATTTAATGGTCTGCTGCTGTTTCTTTAAAGGCTTTTATGCATTTGCCCTTTGATATATTGAGTTCCTCTGGCAGTTTGCTAATTCTGTGGGTAATGGTCCAGGTAGATCTTTTGCAATACAATAACCGACTGTTAAATTGAAAAGAATGACGACCTCACCTAAATTGATCTTTTTAAAGCGGGTTGGGATACGCCAAGTAGCGAGGAGGAACGGCAAAAGGGGTCAGTATTAGGGCAAGGCATTTTCTGATCAATGTGCAATGATATCGATACAGCGATTAAGTTGCAGAGATATAACTGTAATGAATGAAGATGCTTCCATGCAAATAGGTGTCCTAGAATAAACGCAGCAGTGCAGGGTACTCTACAATCTTCCTTTCGTTCTCCTCTTTGTTTAACAGTACAGAGCGTCAAGAAAAATGTAGCTCAATAATACAAGTAATCAATTTTGAAGAGTGCATCAAGATCGTAGAACAAAGTACCAAGGGGTTTCTAAATGATCATCTATTCCATTCTGTATTGCTACCATCTCTCAAATTACATTTTCCTGTGAAGGTTTTTAAAGTTCCAGCCCTCCTACTGAAATGAAGGCGGAGATGGAACTTTCGAGCTGTCGCATCTGATATCCATCTCGGGCTCAATCATGCTCTATAATTACTAGCTCATCGAGCAGTTCAAATGCAGCCAGCAGCTTTCTTTCTCGGCAGATTGATTCACTTTCACAAAAAATCCTTGAATAATTTGGATCAACTCACAAATATGCGTAAAGCAGCAGAAAATACATGGAAAGTGGAGCGAAAAACTGACTGAAATGCCCAGGAAATCTGACCTCAAGGATTAATCTGAGGGGCAGCAGCAGCAGCACCGTTTGCCATGTAGAAGAAAAGACATCACTTTTTTGACTAAAATCTAACTGAAGTTCAAGCTCAGTCCACTTTCAACCTGAGGATTTAGTCACAGCACGGCGGAGAAGATGAAGTACGAGGAAGCGCACCCAAAGCGCAATGTTGTGTGGGTTTCTTTGCGGCCCAAGGAAAAGCCCAATTTGCATGCCCACTTTCACTTTCTGATTTTTATAAGGGTTATTATCATGAATGGTGCCTGAACTTTCATTAACAGGACTTCATGGTGCCTGAACTTTAAAAGTGATCGATTTGGTCCAGGTCTTCCTGAACTTTAAAAGTGATCAATTTGGTACCCAGACTTTAAAAAAGAGGACTATGTGGTACCCAAATTTTCAAAAAGAGGACTATGTGGTATCTTAGTCAATTTTTTTAATCAAATTCTGTTAAAATGAAGGATAAAATGGTCTTTTAACATTAATTTTTATATAAAATATTTTTTTTACCTCTCAACTTCTATAAATATGTTTTATGGTGTTTTGAAAAAAATGAAAATGTCATATAGCTATTTTAGGACAATAAATAAATTGATTAATGAAAATATAGTTGAACGGTAGATTTTTTCTATCACTTAATTTCTATTAGAAATAATTTTTAATGTTCAGATATATTTTTATTCATCAATTTATCTATTATTTTGCAATAGTTATATGCATAAATGTTTTTTTTGAAACATCATAAATCATATTTGTATAGAGGTTGAGAGGTATAGTATTTTTGAAACATCATAAATCATATTTAAAAATCCTTTTTTTATATTAATTTTCATGTAAAATACTATACCTCTCAACCTCTATATAAATATGATTTATGATGTTTCAAAAAAAAATTATGCATATAACCATTGCAAAATAATAGATAAATAAAAATATATCCGAACATTAAAAATGATTTCTAATAGAAATTGAGTACTAGAAAAAGTCTACCGTTCAAGTATATTTTCGTTAATTAATTAATTTATTGTTCTAAAATAGCTATATGCACATTTTTTCATTTTTTCAAAACACCATAAAATAGTTTTTTTTACTTCTCAACCACTATATAAATATGTTTTATGGTGTTTCAAAAAACATTTATGCATATGACTATTGAAAAATAATAGATAAATCGATAAATAAAAATATACTCGAACATTAAAAATTATTTCTAATAGAAATTAAGAGATAGAAAAAATCTACCGTTCAACTATTTTTTCATTAATCAATTTGTTTATTTATCTAAAATAGGTATATGACATTTTCATTTTTTTCAAAACACCATAAAACATATTTATAGAAGTTGAGAGGTAAAAAAAATATTTTACATAAATTTTAATGTTAAAAGACCATTTTATCCTTCATTTTAACGGAATTTGATTAAAAAAATTGACTAAAATACCACATAATCCTCTTTTTGAAAGTCTGGGTACCACATAGTCATCTTTTTTAAAGTCTGGGTACCAAATTGATCACTTTTAAAGTTCAGGCACCATGAAGTCCTGTTAATGAAAGTTCAGGCACCATTCATGATAATAACCCTTTTTATAATGTGAAGATTGATCCGGTGTTTTCATGTAAAGGCACAAGTATTTTACCACTGTTTTAAATGGGTTCGAAGGAATCGTATTTCTTCCTTTCCAATATTGACTAAAGTATTTGAAAATAAAATTTTAGTCCAATTCGCAATAATTTTGGGAATTATTTCCTTTTAATTGGAGAAATTTGATATTCAAGGGGGATTAGAGTACCCAATTCTCATTCCTTATTCTTTTTTTTCTTGGTAACGAAAAAATATTATAAAAGCAAACCAAAATTGTGCAAATCCCAGATGATTAAAGGACAAAAATTCCGATAATTGGAAATATATTATTCTTTTTTTTCTATTTGAATTTCAATCCATCTTTGAAAGTAAACATGTTTTAAGTGTAGATGAATTCTAATGTCCCCCATTAGGCTTCTTTTTGTCGAGTTCAAATTCTTTGTGAAGACTAAATCGGGGTTGTCAGGCTAAGTTTACTAAGCTCATTTTCGTTTTTGTTGGTTAAATTATGATTTTGGTTCTTGAAGTGTTCGCGTGAAGTTCCCATTTTGTTTCATGTAGTTTGTTTCGCAATTACAGCATGTCGAATCTCGCAAAGCTCGAGTTCAGTGCGCTTGAGGTTTCTGGCAGAAACTACCTCAAGTGGGCACAAGATGTGAAGCTACATCTCACCCTCATGAAGGCGCGCAACGCCATTGAGGACAGCGATAAAGAGGCGGACGCTAGCACTAAAGCTGGTGCAATGATACTCATCCGAAAGCATATGCCTGAAGCACTGCAGAATGAGTACCTTGGGGAAGAAGACCCCAAGACCCTCTGGAAAGCGCTCGCTGAGCGTTATGATCATCAGACTATGATCTACTTGCCTGAAGCAAGACATGATTGGCATAATCTCCGTTTTCAGGATTTCAAATCTGTAAACGAGTACAATTCTGAGGTTTGCAGAATCCGATCTATCCTTAAGTTTTGTAAGGAAGAACTGACCGAAGAGGATCTCCTGAGAAGACCTATTCGACCTTCCATGCCTCTGATATGCTCCTGCAGCAGCAATACAGAGAGAGGAAGTTCACTAAGTTCTCGGAACTGATTACCACCCTGTTGCTCGCTGAAAAGAACAACAGTCTTCTTATGAAGAACCACCATTCGCGCCCTACTGGTTCGAAACCGCTCCCTTTGCCTGAAGCAAACGCTAGTGTTTCGAATGGCTTTAAACGTCGTAACAGGGGCCGAGGCAAGGGCCGGAAGCCCAAGCCTGCGAATAGGGGAAGGGGTAATCAAGGCCCACCAAAGGACAACAACCGCAGTAACAACCGCGGTCCTTCTGGTCCCAAGGCCGCAACCTTCAAGAAGCCGGGAAAAAGCAAGGCTTACCCGAGATGCTGATGAGCCAAACATGTGTTATCGCTGTGGAAGTACTGAACATTGGTCCCGCGTTTGTCGCGCCCCCACCAATGTTGTCCAAGAGTACCATTCCCGCCGAAATGCTAGAGAGACAAACTTTGCGCAAGTTGATGATCCAATGGAGGATGCAACCTTCGCAACCACCGACTTCCAAGCTCCAACAGAAATGGAGGAGTAGTCTAGGACATGGATCGGCCCTGTTTGGCCGAATTTAGCTATCAGTTTTTAGTTATTTCTTTTCGGATTGATGTTGAACATTTACAGTTTTAAAGTTTATGGATTATGGTGCTTTTCGTTTTACTATGGATACCATTTCGCATATTTTGCTATCGAATATCATATTAGATTGAATCAAATTACCTTGTATGTATTACCGATTCAAATCAATTTATCGCTTAGGTATGTCTAGTGGGGAAGTCACTTGCCTCATTGACAGTGCCACCACGCACACTATACTCCGCGAGCGGAGGTATTTTTCTACCTTTACACCTAAGCCAAGCCCTGTGACAACTATCTCAGGTCCGTTTAACCTGATTGAAGGGCATGACATTGCCCACATAATGTTGTCTAATGGTACAGAATTTACCATTAAAGAGGCCCTGTTTTCTCCACGTTCCGGAAGAACGCTGTTGAGCTTTAAGGATATTCGAGCAAATAACTATCATGTTGAAACCACTGAAGAGAGTGGGAAGGAATATCTTTGCATTACATCTTTCACATACGGCAACAAGCGTATAGTAGAAAAACTAGAGCGCTTACCTAATGGATTGTACCGCACAACCATTCGCTCTATAGAAGCACATCATATAGCCGGCCTGAAGCCCGCTGAAAATGATGCTTTCTCGCTTTGGCACGACCGTTTGGGACACCCAGGTCGCGACATGATGATCCGGATTCTGAAATTATCCCGCGGTCATCACCTTAAGTCGAATAAGGTCCATGCCATTAAGACCTTATGCAAAGCTTGTTCATTGGGAAAGTTGAACATTCAACCATCCCCTGCAAAGATAACCAAAGATCCACCTACTTTCCTTCAGCGGATTCAAGGGGATATTTGTGGACCAATTCAACCACCATGCGGACCATTCAGATACTTTATGGTGCTGGTTGATGCTTCTACCCGTTGGTCACATGTATGCCTATTGTCTACACGCAATGCTGCGTTTGCTAAACTCCTAGCACAGATCATTAAACTAAGGGCTCACCACCCTGATTATCCGTTGAAGTCGATTAGACTGGATAATGCTGGAGAGTTTACATCAAAGGCTTTTGATGACTATTGCATGTCCCTTGGCATTGAGGTTGAACATCCGGTTCCTCATGTTCATACCCAGAATGGCCTTGCAGAAGCGTTTATTAAACGACTGCAAACGATTGCTCGGACTTTGGTCATGAATACCAAACTCCCTGTATCTGCTTGGGGCTATGCAATATTGCATGCAGCTATGCTAGTCCGTTTGAGACCTACCTCCACCCAATCTTATTCCGCGTTACAGTTGGTCACTGGGTACGAACCTGACGTTTCGCACCTACGCGTATTTGGGTGTGCCACTTATGTACCGATTGCGCCGCCACAACGTACTAAGATGGGCCCCCAAAGGAGGTTAGGCATCTATGTTGGCTATGAATCTCCCTCGATTATCCGGTTCTTAGAACCCTTGACAGGCGATCTCTTTACCGCCAGATTTGCGGATTGTCACTTCGATGAGACAGTCTTCCCGCCGTTAGGGGGAGGGAAGAACGTCAACGTTCCTGATGAACGACGAGAATTGACGTGGTGCGTACCCACTATGTCTCATCTTGATCCCCCTACCGCACAACGTGATAAGGAAGTGCGACGTATCCTAGATCTTCAGAACGTTGCTTCTAACATGCCTGATGCATTTACTGATCTAGCGAAAGTGACGAGATCTCATATACCCGCTGCAAACGTGCCTGCAAGAATCGATGTCCCTGTAGGACGCCATGTTCCAGTCGAACGTGGGTTATTGGCGGCTAGCCAATCGGCTGCCCTCGGCCAGAAGCGCGGCAGACCATTCGGTTCAAAGGATTCCAAACCCCGGAAGCGGAAAGGAATTCCGAATCCCATCACAGTCTCACACGTTCCCACTCATGAGGTTGTACAGGATTATGGATATGTCCTGGGAGACGTCCCAGGGGAAACTCCAAATCCGACCCCGAGAACCAGGAGATCTCGGTCCATTATGCTAGCTTGGACGAGTTGTGGAATCGTAATGAGATAATCATCGATGATATTTTTGCTTATACAGTGGCCGCTGAAATTACAAAAAGTGATGATATTGAACCGCGTTCCGTTGATGAAGCTCAACGTAGAACGGATTGGCCAAAATGGAAAGAAGCAATGCAAGTCGAACTTGATTCCTTAGCAAAGAGAAAGGTGTTTGGACCAGTTGCCCCCACACCGCCCAATGTCAAACCAGTTGGTTACAAATGGGTTTTCGTAAGGAAGCGTAATGAGAAGAATGAAATAGTGCGTTACAAAGCACGCCTTGTGGCACAAGGTTTCTCTCAACGACCTGGCATTGATTACGAGGAGACGTATTCTCCCGTAATGGACGTGATTACGTTCCGCTACCTTATCAGTTTGGTAGTTTCCGAAAAACTGAATATGCAGCTTATGGATGTTGTAACCGCATATCTCTATGGGGATCTAGATAGAGAGATATACATGAAAGTTCCTGAAGGACTTAAACTCACTCACTCGAATATTTCCAAACCCCGGAATACTTTATCTATTCGACTGAGACGTTCACTTTACGGATTGAAACAATCCGGGCGAATGTGGTACAATCGCTTAAGTGAATACCTGATTAGTCAGGGATATGTGAATGATGAACTTTGTCCCTGCGTGTTCATTAAGAAGTCACAAACCGGTTTTGCGCTAGTCGCAGTGTACGTCGATGACATGAATCTCATTGGTACTCCTGAAGAGCTTGAGAGCACTGCTGCGCACCTTAAATCGGAATTTGAGATGAAAGATCTTGGGAAGACTCGGTATTGTCTCGGCCTGGAGCTCGAGCACCGCACGGATGGCATCCTTGTGCATCAATCGAATTACACCCAGAAGGTGTTGCGTCGCTTTAATGAAGATAAAGCGAAACCTTTGAGTACCCCCATGGTCGTTCGCCACCTAGATGTGAAACGAGATCCTTTCCGTCCTAAACAGGATGATGAGGAAGTATTAGAACCTGAAGTTCCATACTTAAGTGCAATAGGCGCATTATTGTACTTGGCTCAATGCACTAGGCCGGATATCTCATTTGCTGTGAACTTGTTGGCTAGGTATAGTCATGAACCTACACGCCGTCACTGGAATGGTATCAAGCATATCTTCCGTTACCTTAAGGGTACAGTGGACTTGGGTCTCTTCTATCCCTATCCATCTCAGGAAGGATCACCCCTCTTTGATCCTAAGAATGATGGACGCCTTGTTGGTTATGCCGATGCTGGTTATCTTTCGGACCCACATAGGGCGCGTTCTCAATCTGGTTATGTCTTTACCATTGGGAACACAGCAATATCATGGAAGTCTACAAAACAGACTCTGGTTGCTACTTCTTCAAACCACGCCGAGCTCATCGCTTTGCATGAGGCTACACGTGAGTGTATTTGGCTACGATCAGTTATCGAGCACATACGGCGTACTAGTGGTTTGTCTTCCGTTTGTGAAGTCCCGACGACTTTATATGAAGACAATGCCGCATGTATTGATCAATTGAAGAAGGGTTTTATCAAGGGTGATAACACTAAGCATATTGCTCCGAAGTTCTTCTTTTCGCATCAACAACAAGAGCATCAGAAAATAGATGTCAAGCAAATTCGTTCTCAAGACAACCTCGCGGATCTCTTCACCAAGTCTTTGCCGAAGTGTACCTTTCAGAAGCTGACTAAAGGTATTGGTTTACGTAAATTGTCTAATTTACCATGATTGTAGTCTTCAGGGGGAGCATTGTCGAATTCAGGGGGAGTATCCTGAAGTATACTCACTTGGCCTTAATGTACTCTTTTTCCCCTTAGCACAGGACAACTTTTTCCCAGTGGGTTTTGTTGCCTGGCAAGGTTTTTAATGAGGCACCCACATCGGGTTGGTCATACCTCTGTACGCTTTTAGTGTCGACAAACGCATGCTCACTTTTTCCCCTTCGCCTTTGGTTTTTCCCATTGGGTTTTCCTTTGGCAAGGTTTTAGTGTTAGCATTCTTCCCATGGATTCCCCGTTGACTCATGTTCCTCCATGTGCCTGCCGCGACATCTCCATCAACCGCTTTCGCTATTTGTCCGAAGACTTGACTAGCCTACTTCTTGAGTTCTCCACACTCAAGGGGGAGTGTTGTAGGAATCTTTGTTAGGGTATGATTGTGTAAACTAGAAGTAGGAAACCCTGATGGACTTTGTATTAGCTAAAGCCCATTCCTATTGGGATTGGTAGAAACCCTAGCTTGTTTCCCTATAAATAAAGGCACTACGAAGGAGGACAAACACCACCTCTCTTCTATTCATCTATTCTATTCTCTCTTACTAACGATTCTCTGTCTCTAAGGCTTAGCAATTCATTATTACTGTAACATACTCCTTATTTTAGACCCAAAAAAAGCTATTCTTGTGGAGTTTTCCGTGAGATCTCGTCCATAGACTCAACCAACAAGTCATTGTATAATATTAATAACAAACCAAATCAAAACTGTGCTTAGCACTAACAGTATCCTTTATGGCTAAGGTCAAGTTCCAAAAGAGGAAGGCATTTGGCGGCATTTAGAAAAGGCTAAAACTAAAACACATTGTTCCCAACGACAAACCCTAAAACATCATCACATTCACACAAGAGACGATCAAAGTTAATCTACGAAATCAAAACAATGACAACAACACTGATAACCAACTTCATCCATATCTCTTCTCCACCACCACCACAAGAGAACAAAAAAGAAAAAGGCGCTTAAAATCATCTGGGTTTTGCCCAATTTTCGTTGGGTTTGTGAGTAAATATTAAAAAAGTGAACTTTGAATTTCGAATTCTGGAAAATTTTGACCTGGGTTTTGCACAATTTTTGTTGGGTTTGTGAGTTTAAGTAAAAAGCTCGAAATTTGAATTTGTTTGGAAATTGGGTATCGACGAGAATTTGAAATTGAGAGCTGAATGTTTCGGGGATTTAATTTTGCTGTGAAGGACACAGGGACGGACCCAGCATGGAGCGGTCGTCAGCAGCCGCTCCCGTCCTCGCCGGAAAATACATGGGCTGGGAGCCGGTTTGGAAAGCTCCGCTCCCCTTGTCGCCACTGTCCCCCGACCTCTGGAGTTCTGCGAAGAAGACGATGCAGCGCTTGAGTTCTGTTTGCAACGCACAGAAACGGTGTTCAATTTATTGTTAACAAACTTCAGTGAAAAATATAAAGATTGGGAAGAAGTTTGTCCATAATTATGATGTGGAGCGGCACACAGTCGAGGGAAGAAGATAAAGGAAACGCACCGTTTTGTAATAAAGGGTTGTTGGGCTACTTTTTTTAAGGGCAAATTACAATTTAGTACCCTGTGGTTTGGGTCAAATTTCAAAATGATACCTATGGTTTTTTTTTTTTTACATTTTCGTACCCTATACTTTCAAAGAGTTAAAAATATGTTCCACCGTTAAAAAATCCGTTAAAGTGTCCGTTAAATGCTGAGGTGGCCTATGTGGGGCCCACCCAACTGTCAGTTTTGGAGACAAAATCGGGAATTTTTTTTTTTTTGGTTGTGTTTCCTCCGTTTCTTGAGAAACAAAAGAGGCCGAGTTTCCCTTTCTTCGGCGACGAATGAGGAAGACTGAGATTACCACCGCCGACGGCACCGGCGAATCTGGGTTTTGAGGAACCATTTCCGCCTCGGCAAATCCCGGCGAAAACAAAGACGGCGGCGAAGAAACCGAAAACTGCAGTTCGCTGGCGCCGGATCCCCAATTCCTATCTCAACCGCCGCCACCGCTGTCGGGCCCCGAGTTCCAATCTTTGGAAACCCCGAAACCGTAATTGGCGAATCAGTTGCTATGGATGACGACTCGATTGGTGAAGAACGGAGGCCGCTGGGTTCGAATTCGGAAAACCTTAGATGCTTCTAGTGCAGAAAGGATGGAAATTGATGATGGGCCTGATGAGATTGGGCTTGAGAAGTACTCGGAGGCCTTTTCCTTGAATAGGGTACTGAATGAAGAGTTGGGAGAAGAAGATAGTAAGTAGCACTCGCAAGTTGTGGATGGTTGCTGTACATGCTGCGCTTTTGGATGCGGGTGTTATTCCTGTCGATTCAGTTGGGGAGATCTGCAGTCTGCTTCCTGGATCACGGCCGGTTCAGAAATCTTTCCCTGTTTTGCTTCAAGTTGAAGCCTTGAGCTTTTGAAGGATTATGGTTCGGGTCGGGTTGGGTTTTATTTCCTTTCCCCCGCAGGACGCCATTGATTCTGTTAAAAAGCAAATAAAGGTTTGATTTTTATCTCCCCTGCTGGTTGCGCGTGGCGGTTGGTGGTGATGCAATCAGAGAATTCAAAATTTGGGTTTGGTGTAGCAAAGCCTGCTCTCGATTGGGTCTCTGCAATTTTTGGGGTTTTGATTCATTTGAGTTTATAGAGTTTAATTGTGATACAGTAGTTTTTAATTCGTTTGGTATTTTAGGGTTTAAATTCATTTCGGTTTAATTTGATCGGATTGTTCTGATAAATTGTATGGAATTTGTGTTTTCGATTTGGAATTGTGTTGAAGTTGTGTTTTCGGTTTGGAATTGTGTGGAATTTGTGTTTTCGGTTTTGAGGTCGGCGAGCTTTGCGGTGCTTGTGCTTTTGCTTCTAGGAGACAATGGCGGCGGCCATGGCTGCTGCTGCTGTGGGAAAAGCTTCGGCGAGAACGGAAGTGGAGAGAGTACAGAAGTTAGGTTTTTAGGTGGGTAAGTTAGTAAATTAATTCCCGAGAAAATGAAGAGAGCCCAAGAGGCTGAAAACCCGAGATTTTCCCAAAGTGGGTACTGTCTGTGTTTTCGGTTTCTTCGCCGGCGCCGTCGGCGGTGGTAATCTCGGTCTTCCTCATTCATCGGCGAAGAAGGGAACGCTACAGTTCGGCCTCTTTTGTTTCTTAAGAAACGGAGGAAACACAACCAAAACAAAAAATTTCCGATTTTGTCTCCAAAACTGACAGTTGAGTGGGCCCCACATAGGCCACCTCAGCATTTAACGGACACTTTAACGAATTTTCTAACGGTGGAACATATTTGTAACTCTTTGAAAGTATAGGGTACGAAAATGTAAAAAAAAAAACCGTAAGTATCATTTTGAAATTTGACCCAAACCACAGGGTACTAAATTGTAATTTGCCCTTTTTTAAGTTCCCTCTTTTCTTTTTGGTGCTGGGTCTTTTCTTTCTTTTTGTTTTTTTTTTTATCAAACTAACTTTCCACCTCAATCGAAAGTATATATCTTCGAGGCATCATTTGTAATTTAATTAAGAGATCACTTTGAAAAATAAGTGGTGGGCTAATACTAATTTTCCGCAATCTAAATATGTATAAGTATTAAATAATTTAAATTTTGGGAGTACGTATAAATTATAGTTACATTCTCAACATACCAATAATATTAGTTAACTCGTTCAATACTTATATTTCATTTACCTGTATAATATATTAAAGCTTATTTGCTCATTTTTTATAAACGAAAAGATAACTGATTAAGCAAGCGCCATATTAACTTTCATTAAAAATTTATCGTTATTTTTGTTTTTTTTAATTCGACCACAATAGATATATCTTAAATTTTTTATTGAAATAACGGTACTTTGGAGTTTAAAAAAATCTAATTTCTTGAATACGGGTATGAGAATTTTTTTCAGACCACTTAACCTTATAAAATTCGCTCCCCTCCTCTAAGAATCCTGGGTCCGTCCCTGAGGACAGCACTCTGATCATGCAACTTTTGAGGGACAACCTCACTCTTTGGACTTCAGATGCCCCAGTTAGTGCAGCTCCCATTTCTTCATTTTCTGTCTTTATATTCAATTACCCATTGGTATGATCACGATCTAACCACTTTTTGGTTATGTTGGGTTTCTGCAGGACCAGTTGGATGAACAATAGATGACAATGAAGGCCTGAAGGGTCCTGTTCTTCCTTTCGAGATTGTGCTGAATGTCAAGTGTGTTAATTTGTAAATTTTTCTATGCAATATATACTGTTCACACTTTGGAATTGATCATGTTCTTGAATTGTTAAATTGATTTGGAATGGGTAGAATTTGATGCTGTCTTTTCATCAATTCTTAATCTGAATTTGGATTGTGGTACCTCAGCATATGTTCATAATGAAGGATAAGAAACTATAAAAATAGTATTGTCATCGGATTTATCGATATTCGTTAGATGGGATCAAAGACTATGGAATTTTAGTTTAAAACTTTACGCATAGTATACTTTGGCTTTTGCTGGTGTGACCAATTCACTCTACTGTGACAAATTCATTGGAAATTAGTAACCTGAATTTCAATACAAATTGCTTTTTTATCCCATGTCTTTTTGTTTTAAAACTTAAGAACTGAAATAGATAACACAAACCTGCGAAGAAACAACGCCATTGAGAGCGTATACAAGTGTGCTTCCACTAAAGTCCACAAATAAACTTGATACCCCGTGGGCTACAGAATATATGAGAATTTCTTCAGCTGTCAATGGCAAAAAGCGGTAGAAAATGCAATAATTAAGCAGAATGAGAGGAATAAGATGAAGTACCTCTGGTAATAAGAACTATGAACCTCTGATAGTATAGTATTTAACACATGCTGTAAGCTTTGAGCGTTTCTTTGTTGTACAATGTTATCAAGTCATCTTCAACAATGACCATAAAAGAAACACTGGTCAGTCTTCACAATATTATGAATACATTACATTACGCTGAATAGTGCATCAAATTGGTACAATTGGGTTGTGGAAATCAGCAATATTCTTACAACACTTTCTTCAGAAATCCAATTACTGAAGCCTAGGGAGCGTTTGATATCCATTAAGCTGTCACTTTTTTGTGTATGCTTTTGGAAGAGTCGAAGGAGCTTTTCTGAAACCAAAACGTTTAGCAGGAAATTAAAAGCGCACATGAACCATATGAAACATATTTTTCCTCCAGGAACATGTATTAGCGGAAATACAAACAATAAAAACTTATAATCCTTAAAAATCATAAGCTATTTATTTGGATAAAGGGAAGCATACGATAGCCCTAAACTAGATATCGATGAAAGCAATGGCACTCATTTGTCTTGCATCTCCTGAAGTTTCAATCGCAAACCAGAGATCTGAATTGATAGAATCATTGCCCTTGTTAACTCGAAAAGAGTTCACATCAATTTTATCCCCTATGTTGAGCTTGTTATTCGTTCCATCTCTCAGAATTTGTTCCCAACCACTGTTTAACACATAGGCAGAGGAGCCATCCCTCAGAATTTCGTCCACATTTTTTCTCCCTCTGCACCGTGTTTTTAGTTCTTTTCTAATTATTACCTTAACCAAATAGCTCTTTCCTAGTGCTTACTACTACTTAAATAATCACTGTAGAAAAGATGGAGTGTCCCTTAAAGTTAGAATTTGGGAACTAAAGATGACACAAATCTGGGGGCAAACACAATGATATAGAGAGCAATAAGTGATTAAGTATGCTTTCACTAAAATAAAGTCCACATATCACCTTACAAGGAAACCAAGTGTTTGCTTCAGTTATGGTGCCTTCATATACACCTACAGGCGCACACAAACTAAGCTTCAGGAAACACTCGAATAGTTCAGGGTTCTTCAATCCTAATAATAAGCTGTGAGTCAATCCCTTGTGCTGTTTTTAATCCATTCGAGGTACGGGAGACTGCCTGCGTTGATAGGTAACGCGATAACTTCGGGAACACTGATCAAAGAGAAAACAAGAAACAGAAGCAGTTAGTTTTAACATAGAGCTTTATTTTCAGCCACCAGCAAATGCAAAACATTCTGATTCTACCAGGTAAATTTGTGGCAAAAACCCTCGTAAAGGGAACAATCTTGTCAATCAATAACTTAACAGTACTGCAGCTACCATTTTTCTATTGCCATTTTCAGCTTACAATTAAGTTTATAAACCAAATGCACCGCATGTGCAAATTTATACAGAAAAAAGCATTGGACTTACTCATATGGATGGTTTGCCTTGACATGTTCCTTTAGAGCTTCAAAAAGGGATTGCCTAGTCTTGATTATAAGAAGTTCCTCAGAATCTGTCTGGACCTATCAGCCAACAAGTGCAAATACAGAAATTTCAATGCACAAAAATAGTTTGAGTATCCAGACACCGTTGTACATAAACTGTCGTAAACCAGCCTATTCTGAGGAATGCGATCCATACCTCCCCTTTCCACTGATAGACGGACTCAATGCCTGAATTCACGAAGTTTAACATGAATTATGAATCAGACAAGAAACTGCAATCTTCATGTGAGGACAAACGTGATGCATATCTCATTCAGTGAAAGTAAGGGTGCGAGGCATTAATTAATTTATCAGTTCTCCTAATGTATATCTTGTTTAAATATGTAAAAGTGTCAAAACTGGGAGGACAATAAGTAAACCCAGGATGAAAGTTAAATAAAGATTGTAGAAACTGGTTAAATTTGAACTCAAAAGTAAAACAACATTTCAAGGCAGAGAAATAACAATCTAATATAGCTACTCATACGCAGAAGCAAATACATTATGCAATATGCAAGCAGACTTAAAGGAATAAGATGAATTACGTACCTGGCAGTACGTTAACACATGCTGCAAGTTTTTCTGTGACTAAGCTTTCAGCTAACTTCTTTCCTGCACAAAGATAGCATGTTAAAACGGATACATGAAAACCTAAAGTAGTTTTAACTTCATTTTTCCAATGGCTAAAACATAAAGTACTGACGCAGTCTAGAAAGTAAGAGAAAATGATGCAGCACCTATGAAATGCAAACTCATGAACATTGTTCATTATCGAAGTGCTGCATAATTTATGCAAGATTTTTAGTATGAATTCGAGCTTCTTTTTTTTGACAAATCCAATTACTGAAACCTCAACCGAAAAGCATAAAAATGCAAGTTTCAATGCCTGCATAGTCTACCTCAAAAGGAAAAATGGGTGAGACTTAAGCTATGCAATGAGTGTTAAATTATATCGCAAGATATACACAATGAAATCAGCATACTACATTCACAAATCCAATTTCTGAATCCTCCTCAATTTGTACCACACAAAAGATAAGAGCACAATTCTAAATTTCTCAGCTAGTGAAGGCCTACAACACTGAATGGCGTTTGGTGACTTCCTGGAGCAGACATTCACGTTTTATCCAATCACTAGAAATGCAATGGTGTCAGCCTACAAAGAATGCTCATAGACTAAGTGATCACACATTTTGGGGAACAATTTAATCATAACATCTTTTCCCTAAGTATAAATGGCGAATAACCACACATTCTTCAAAGAGATTACTAACTTAAAATGTAAAAGAAAGAAAACCCAGTAAGTATGAATCAACTACAATTCGTATGAGTTCCTCGATTCGTACCTCAAAAAGTTAGGAACATGATTTTAATGGGGATACTAAATGTCTCAGCTAGTGAAAGACTATATTACAGAACGAAATTTCGTGCCTCCAATTGATTGTGCCTTACTGTGGGAGATATTGCCACAATCCGGAAAAATTACAAATATCCAATCACTTGAAACACAATCTAATTCGCCTATATTCAAAAAATGGTCGTCTTATAATTTAGGGCAACAAATTAATCACACAACCATCTTTTTTTCTCAAGAACAAGTACGAAATGATGGGTAATCATTCATATGACATTTTCCAAAATATTACAAACCGAAAAAACAAAAGAAAGAAAAGAAACATAAACAACAATACTTGGTATGAATAAAAACACGAACCTACTTCTTTGTTTGGAACAGTCACATAAACAACAATACTTGGTACAGTTGTGCTACTCCCTTCCATTCTCACAGAATGAACGGCTGCTGATTGTTCACCGAACTTTGATCTGAAACCCACAAATTCATCACAAACCATTGATTACACAAAAACCTTTTTGGAATCAGAGCAAGAAAAATGGCTGTGTTGTAATTGTACCTCAAGAGAGGGGCAAAAGGGAAGCCCTTTCTGATGGCGGAGAACGAAAGAGAGGGGAAGAGGTTGGAGATGCCGAAGCTGAGCACGCAGAATGCTCCGACGAGGGGCAAACGGCGTCGTATCGCGGTGGAGGAGGCGATGGTTCGGATGGCTTTGGCTCTGCACTGCAGCGGAGTGTTGGAAGTGGAGGAAGCCATCGGATTTAGGCAGTCATCATTCTAAGCAGCCTTGTTTGGGAATCATTACTTGATGCTCTCACCCGGGATAACATTATCCCGTAATCCAAGCAAATGTTTGTTCTTTTGGGTTAGACTACCACGGCCCGTTTACAATTGATTCCAAATTGCCACCTGCCAAAGACGGTCAAAATGACGGGGCGTAGTTGGGAAAGTAAATCATATGCCATATTCATGAAGGAAAACATATTAGGAAGGAAGTTTGCCGGGAAGTTAATTTGGTGTGTGGAGAGAGTATTTGTCTGAAGAGATAAATTAAGGGCATTTTATGAATAATAGAGGGTGGGAAAAAAAAAAAAGGTTTGTAATTTAGTGGGGGTATAAATATAATCTAAGTGTGCAAATAAGATAAGGAGATGAATTAACCGGCCTCATATTTATGATCCCTACCCTAGATATTTCCTTGTAATAATTGTATGTAATAAAGTAAGTACATAGATAAATGGAAGGTGTTGGGAAAGTGAATCTATGCTTATTTAGTATATCAATGGACGCGAACATGCTTGTTTAAATCCAAGTGTAGGGATGGCAATGGGTCCAGTCGGCGGTCAGGTCAAATCAGGGTAGTATTATCTTCATACTCATCCCCATTTGTGATTTTCACCTCCATACCTTACATCCATACCCATTAATTTTTAATCGAGTATCCCCATACCCGCCTCCATTGAGGTCACTACCTTCATACCCACCACGTATAGAAAAAAATATGGACAATATTAATAATAAAATTTCATAAATAATCATAATCTATTAAATATTATTATTCATCTTCATATTTGCAGATTTAAAAAAGAAAAATGGAGTAGCAAGACCCGTAAAAAGGACTCACAAAGATGTTTGAAATTTTTTCATATTGTTAGGGTTATAGTTTCAGAAAGGAACCCCTAAAGCCTTCATTTAAGTTGGGGTGATTTTGAGTTTTTCTAAAAGTTATATAATATCATATATTAATTAATTATATAATCGGGTTGAGTTCGGGTTGGGGACTAGTAATACCATACTCGCCCCATACCCATTATGGGGATTTTAGAAATCTCCATACCCTCCTCCATCACCATTTAGCTCCTCCATACCCGCTCCATTAGGGGCAAATACCCACGGATACCCATATCCGTGAAGATTTTTGCCATCCATATCCAAGAGTTAAAGACGATTGCCTTTTGGATGGTGGGAATCGCTTCTCTGGAATGTAAACATTCAAAAAAACACTTATCCCCAAAAAAAAGGGCTCGTTTGGCAAATGCTTTTTCTGAGTTAAAAGTGCTTTTGAAAATTTTAGAAATACATGTTAGGTGCTTCTCACTTGAGTAAAAATACTTTAAAATAGATAAGAATGATTTTGTGTGCATAACTGGTTCTAGTAAATTGAAAACCGCTTTTGGCAAAAGCACCTAGGATGTGCTTTCTAGAAAATCAAAAGCGCTTTTAACACTGGAAAAGCACATGCCAAACGGGTTCTTAGTTTATGAAAGTTATATATCAAACGGAGCTGTCAGTCTAGATGCACCTAAAATAATACCGTCACTGTGCTTTAACTAGATGAAAATGGGATCCTATTTGAGCCTAGATTGAGCCAGATGGTCCATCTTAACTTGAGTCTCCAGACAATATGGAACGGCCTCAATCACACAAAGCTACACACTTTACATTTTTCAGTTGTCACATTCTCAACACAAGGCTAGGATTTTGGTTTCAGACACAATGAAAGCGCGGGGGCGTTGAGGAGAGTGTTCCTCGATTTTCCGCCCATTTCTCGAAAACCAAACACAGGCTTCACCATTCGCAGCAGTTTTCACAAGGAAAGGTGATCATGCATTTGCTTTCTCAACCAAATTAATATTCTCTTCTAGGTTAGGAGACAAAATTACAGTGTCTGGGAAGGGAAAATGGGTTTCCAAGAATCCATTTGTTAGCACTCTAGTTAGCCAATGCGATTCTTTCCGTACATATTGTTGGTGTTATTGTTTGGTGTTGCTCAATTTTGTTATCCGATAATACAATATGCTCATGAATTGGGTTAAATTGGGAGCATGATGATTTCGGAATCGGTGACCTCTTAAATCCTAGAGTTGAGCTACTCATACATCAGATAAAATGTGAAACTTAAGACTATGTGGTTGTGCGAAACCCCAAGTTTCACTAGCAGATATGGAGTTTGCTCAACCAAACTAGTTTATTCTTCTGGAGTCATGTTTGATTTCCAAAGTAGGACTGTTTTTGATTTCCAAAGTAGGACTGTTTTCCCGTAAAACTAACAATTGGAATTTGTCTTAGTTGGTACTGTGCGATTGCAATCCTAAGTTTCAACTGTGTTTGATGACGGTTGGTCGCTTGCATTGATTCCTTATTCCATTTGGTTGCAGACACGATGAAAGCGGTAGCAATGAGGAGATTGTTCTAGAGTGTTGGAGTACTCAAGCTTCTTGCAAGGTACATTTCATTCTACCTTCTGCTGGTTTTTGACTCCCTTGCATTGATTTGATTAGTTAAGTTAACAAGAGAAATGTTAATATGTAATTGTAGGTTTCTTTCTCTACCAAATTAGTCTGTTTCATATGCTCTTCTAGGTTAGGAGATAAATTGTAGTGTTTGGGAAAATGGGTTTCCAAGAATCTATCTGTTAGCACTCTAGTTAGCCTATGAATTTTCTGAATGTTACTGTTGAGAAGGTAGATCCTTGGACTTTCTTGCATTTCCCTTTAGTTTCTAGTGACAAATTGATTCTAAATTTCATGTTGTTTCCATTTGTAAAAGCTTCTTGACATCAACCTTATTTGCCATTTGATACTGTCATTGAAGAAATGGATACTCTGTCCAAGAGACAAGCCAGAGGTGGTGATAGGATCAGTGCCCTAAATGATGATGTTCTTCATATAATCCTTGGATTTCTACCGACAAAATATTCCGTGAGGACAAGCACTTTGTCAAAGAGATGGAAGAACGTGTGGGCATCTGTCCCCAATGTGAATTTTGACAAACGGGATTTTCAAGAAAATGATAGTTTCGTACAGTTTGTTACTCGTGTACTTCTCTTTCGGGGCTCATCAGCCATTAAAAAGTTTCATCTTTTATCTTCCGATGTGAAGGATTGCCACCATATCGATGCCTGGATTCGCACTGCCATTAAGCGCAATGTTTCTGATTTTAAACTTTGGGTTAACTTTGATGAGAAGCAGATTTTTGAGGTTCCTAGATCTCTCTTCATGTGCAAGACTCTGGAAGTCTTAAAGTTGGAGTCATTTGTTGTTACAAACTTTCCTGAATCGTGGTGTTTGCCTTCTCTCAAGGTTCTTCAACTCACCATGTATCGTCCCGGAAATGACCTTGTGGGGGAGATCTTGCCTAAATGTCCTGCTCTTCAAGAATTACATGTGGGTGGGTCAATTGGAGAATTTATTGCCCTAAGTTTCCATGTCTCTGCGCGTGAACTGACAACCTTAAAAACTAGTGTGGGTACTGCAGAAGAAGATCATTATGCTCAGACCAATGACTGCACTGTTTTTATCGATTGTCCAAACCTTGAAAGGTTTGAGCACCAGGATATTGTTTTGCCAAATTATGTTTTCATTAATGCACAATCCTTGGTTAAAGCCAGCATTAATTGCCATGAACATTATCCCTGTGAGCATCCTGCTTTTGGTAACCGCGCAGTAAAGCTTCTGGCACAGATTTCCCATGTTAAATGCCTCTCTCTGTCTGTGCATTGTTTGGAGGTAAGTATTCGTTTACTTGTTTCATGTACGATGGTTTTAATAGTGTATTATTTAGGAAGGCAAAGTAGGGGTAGTTGGAAACAAGAAAGGGGGAAAATGACTTTATGTGCAACCTTTTCTTGCACAAATAGCAAGAGTGCAGGGGTAAGGCATCGGTCATTCAAATTCAATCCACTTAAAGCTGGACTGTGTTGAAGAAAATCTTTGCTCAATTTATGAAAGAAGAATATAAATAGCTATATGGTTTTGGTTTGTAAAAGTCATCATCAAGATATTTATCAAGACGACATAAAAAACGGATTGCAGAGTGCTTCTTTTCTTCTGTGATACCTTTCATTGCCATGTTAGTGAGTCGTATTATTCTACTGTTGCATTGGACTAATGTTTATGGCTTAACCATAAGGGGTGTTGTGTGTTATGGATGCTTTTTCTTCCCCTCATTGCAATATATAATCTGAAGCATTATAGTATGACAAGCTGCTGTCTAATTTATGCTTTAACTTCTGTTTGATTGATACTTTATCTTCAATGAAGGAGTGCCATCTGCCTACCTTTGATAAAGTGAGACAGTTGAAACTGGTTCTTAATTACTGCTTTTCTTGGTGGGTGGAGCTGCTCAGGAGATCACCGAAGTTGGAATACCTTGAAATCGAATTTGTGGTAAGATATATATTTTCTCTTTGGCTTGCCTAAAACAAAGTCGCAGTTCTTTGCGAATCTTACTATGTTTATATTCTTGTCAAACCATCCTCAGGATTATTGTTGTAATGAAGCTGAATGGGGAGAGTTAACACACTCTGAGCTTGAATGGAATTTGCCAGAGTCCATGCCTACTTGTTTCTCATCAGAACTCAAGAGGGTGTGTTTAAGAGGGTTCAAGGGGAGAGAAGATGAGGTGGAGGTGGCAAAATATTTGATAGGAAATGGAGAGCTTTTGAACCAGATGACTGTTTCTCAGTATCCAGGTGGTCACCAAGTTTTTGATAGAAGAAAGTGTTACAAAAAAGTTCTAAAGCTGCAGAGTTTGTTATTAGAAAAGAGGGGTCCAGGCGGTTGTGCATTCAAATTTGAAGTTTAAGTTGGCTTCTGGCAACAATTCAAATAGACACTAATATTATGTTTATAGCTTGTTCTGTCGATAGCCTCTACAAATTTTTGGATCTTTGGACATCTAAATTGATGAAATCCCTAGTGGTCAAAGACTTGGATTGTTTGTAACGGTTTTATGTTTATATTTTCTTTTTATCAAGCAGCTGAAAATGCGTTAACTACTGTGTGGTTTGACTTTGCTTGTTATGCTTTTAACATAAGATTTTAGAAATATTGTTGGAGGAAACTTAGAAGCCTATGGATGGAAGATATAAGAATGATGATTTCAATTAGTACACATATATCCTGAAGTATTTCTCTGATGAAAGCTCTCCTTTTCTGTGGGAAATTTCACTCCCTTGGTATTTTGGAGTTTGTTGGGGAAGTTTAATATCCAATTTATACCTTAGGGGAGTTCAATATCCAATTTGTTATTTAGGTAGTTTGTTGGGGAGCGATTTTTCAGGATTGGTGAAGAGAGCGCTTTCTCTTCTCTGTTACCCACATTTGCCGGTGCAGGTGATTTCTTACCAAAGGAGCCTCAAACTTAGTCTAAAAGATAAGCTTGATCGTATTCAATAAAACACATTAATAATCTTTGACAACTACAAGCTATTTGGATGAAGCATGGTCATAAGTACTTTGCTGCCAAAGGATTGATAAGCCTAACAGATATCATTCATTGAACACTCTTGGATTCGGCTCTAATTAAGGTTTGACAATCGCGATCACTAGTTCTGGGTTGATAGGATCATGATCATTGTTAACGCGAAGGGACAACACTTGAATTAGATCTTCTGCCTCAAGCTTATTGGTTTTAGCCATCAAAATATTTGTCCAGCCACTGTTTAACACATAAGAGGAGAGGTTACCGTTAACCCACTTCCTCAAGCATAGCTCTGAGAAGTCCCTTAAGCATGGTGCTATAACTTTGACCCTTGTAAAACCATGCTCGTCCAACTCTTGCTGGTGACGCTCATCAAGAAAGCCTTCAGCGATCACAGACTTCTCTGGTATCATGAGACGACCGTGACGAATCGAAACATCATTGGAAGAAAGTCTCTTTTTTGTGATGAATTTCACTTGGTAACGATGCATGCCCTCAATCACGCTCTTCACTTCATCAAACATGTTTGGAATTGACGGTGGAGAGCTAGGATGTAAATTCCGAACTATTTATATTTGGAATGGAAATAGAGTTGAATTTGACATGCTCCTTAAACTTTTGGTGTTTTTTATAGGGGGGTTCCCGAGTCTCCTAATCCTAAAGTGTAAAGGAGTAATCAAGAAAAACCTCACCCTTTTTGATAGAGGAGAAGCATTAACCAATTCCTAATCCTAATGAGATTCCTAATAGTTTTGTTCTGATCAAATTAGTGAACCACCTAGGGAGAATAGGTCTCAGCCCACGATGAATTCAGAAAAACTAACGGGCCCAATCCCGCAAGGCCTAATCAGACAGGGAACTGTAATCTTCATGTGAGTTGTATCCAAAAAAATTACACGATAATATTCATAGCTTCAACTGTGAATGCATCAGGTAATTTTTGGAAAGAAGCAAATACAACAAAGAAGCAAGAATTTGAATTACCTAAGATTGTGGACACGGTTCACAAAAGATTGCAACGGTGGGAGGTTGTGTAAATTGGATAAGCAAATCTTATGTATGTATCTTGCACTGCAAGACATTAAATTTCCATTTTGTTAATGAATATACTTGCATTAGAAACTACTAGCATCTTAGCACACGCTTTCGTGTGTGTCAATCTGCATTTCGATTTTAGTGATGTATGAATTGTAAAATAAAAAAATTACTAAAATGCCCTCACTTAAGTGGTGGCTTCCATTTGTAGCATTATGGGTATTTTTGGAAAACATTTGTTTCACCTCCTTGAGTACACTTAGCCTTATGTGCACCCAAGTATTTGCTTAAATATGTACATATCCAGGAGAGCATCCCAAGTTTATACGACCAAAAGGCCAAGCGTTTCTTGTCTCGGAAGGAATTACATTACACCCAATATGTACAGCAGTCTATATATCTCTTCTCTCAGTGCATCTCTAAATTTAACATGCACAAATTGGAGATCAATAGGACGATTATCGTTAACTCAATACGATCAGAGCGAACTGTATCATATATATTTACAAAAAGAACTGATTTCCGCCCACTATTTAGCACAATAGAGTTATTGTCGTTCGTTCCTCGAGCTTCACTCTCAAAGACTCGGTCAAACTATATCATATTGGGCCTTGGAGCCAGATGGCCCATCTAATCTTGTACCAAGCGTATCCTTCAGTTATTGCATTTCATTGGTATGTAGTCCCAGGTAATAACAAATTGGGAGAAAATACTACAATATTACGATTATGTGTTATAATTTGTTTATTTCTTACCATAAGAGTGAATATTTGTTTGCATTATGCAGCGAGAAATATCAATTTTGTCCACCACTATGTTGTATAATCGAAGCACTACTATACTTCATGCCAATTTGGGAGGTTTTTGTTGTTTGCTGTGACATTTTGTGAAATGGTGTTTGGAATCTCCACAGTGAAGACGACAATGTGAGTGTATTTGACTAAACATATGAACTGGGATTCCCAATTTAATAATCTAGTCCAGTAAGGCATAACAAGGATATTAAAATTCGTGAAATTGCTAATAAAACCATTTATTAGACTATTTGAAAATCTAGGCATTAGTCCTCCGCTTATTGGAAGAATGCTGAAACAATCTGGTCAAAAAATATGGAGTTTTGTAATATGTGAGGAGTTAGATAACAATAAAGACAGATCTTCAAGCTAGACTTTAAAAACAAAAAATGAAACTGGACTGCTAAAATGGCAGGTGAGCTTTGCTAGCCAGCTTAATCTAGTTTCGAAATTTATTTTTAGAATGTTATTCCTAATGGGAGACCGGAATGAAAATATTATAAGGCATGGTCGGATCATATAAAATTGCATGGGAGGCACGAAAAGGGAGGAGGTGTGGACCCCAATCTTGTGCCACGTGGAGGTTTTATCATTGATCTATGGCTCTAGGCTGGTCGTGGAGACACGGAAGACACGGCGGATGTTGTGGACTTACGGATGGCGGACCACGGCGTTGCTGCTGCTGCACATGCTTGCAATGTCAATGTGACCAAACCTAAAAGGTTGTAAATTCGATGTAACTTGCTCTACTTCTTTTTTAGTTGTTTTATACTCAATTTTCGCGTTTTCAAACTTAACTAGCGACTTAACATTGGCTTAGTCATTGAGAAAAATACTGAAACCCACTAAGATGAGTGTGAATGCTTAGATACAAATTAAGCGATTGAATGAGCCGCTTTTCCACGACAAGTTTTCAGATTAAATCCTCAAATGAGTTTTATTAGTAAACTCTTCTTCAGTTGTTATTTCAATCAATGGATGTATTTGCTAGCAAATCAGATTAACTTTTTAATGAAGTGGTGAATCTCAAGGGCCATGTTGAGTGACCAGTTGCTAGTAGCTAGCTACTAAATGCAATTTTAAATCCAATCCACTAAGAAGCAGCTGATGAATGCTTAATTAGTTAGATGGAATGCAAGCGTGATCCGAATAAATACTTTGTTAAAAGACAAAGAGCATGAAAATCGATTTTAATAAGGACTTGATCCTTCTCATGAAGTTTATCAAGTACATGTACATCTAAAGAGTTTAAAGCGGCATAAATGTATAGAAACAAACTCTGGCATTCATGTTTTAGTCATTTTTTACAAGAAGATAATTCATTAGAAGAGATAAAGCAATATAACAAGATAAGAAGCAGGGAGGAAACGGGATACGGTAGCAAGAGCACTAGTCAATCCTCACTACATAGCAAAAACATTACAGAGAAGGGGGCATGGAAGCCCATTATTTACTAAAACATGAATCATGGACGATGGAGGCCGATAAACCCAAGCATCGTTGCACATTGTCTTTTTTGCTTGGGATTCTAAGGCATCTGCAGCTGCATTTGCATGTAGTCATTTTTGCACGCCAAACTAAAGGACTAAACATTTAAATGTTAGCAGTATCAGTACTAATATAGTGAGAAATTTTCGCGCCTGTTTTGTTAACATGAGATTAATTAGGCGGTTGTGAATTTCATATGACTCAATATTGGTCAAAGAACTTATAGCAGCGAAAAAGAAACAACATATGGATGAGTTTAAAAAATCGAGTAGTGGGTGTAAAATGTGAATGACACTGTCTGTAGAGCTCGGATATCAAACAAGAGAAGACTCTCTTTAAGATTCATATATACCAAAGTGGAAAAGTCTTGGGGGGGAAGGAGGGGCCTCACTTGGTGCTTGATCGGTCCTCATCTCCAATTGAAATAAAGAGGGATGTGGATTTTGAGATTAGCACAAGTCTGACATAGACCAAGTGTTTAATATTTGGTTCTAATATTAAAAGAATTAATAAATAAATTTGAGTGTGAAACAAAGAGGAAAAAGGTGAATTTCAAAGAAGGCAGAAGAAGGGAAAAGGGTTAGAAATTTGTGTCCCTAAAGTCTCTTTTGGATTTATAATATGTAAGCATGCCTTAATATTGAATCCAAGGAACAAGCATCCAAGGTAAAAACACATAGTTACAATAATATGTGGTCCAAACTCCAAACCGTAATTCAAAATTTACCACTATATTTGCTAAGTGATGGTCATGTTTCTTTATAGCAATGATAAACTTTAGTCTATTGTACCGGAGTGAAAATTCGAATCTAAGGGCGGAAGTGGGAAGCGCACTTGTTCTAACCTGTATGTGAGGATCAAAACAATTCAATAAATGAGAACCTAATATTAGTATACAAGTAGTATTAGTGTGGAAGTCACCATAATTTATGGGTGTGTAGAAAACATATTGATATTGTCATTATTTAGTGTCCTAGTCTTGTCCTATGGAATCAAATGGTTGAGGAAATCAATTCAAACTACCAATTCAGCGAAAAGTACGAAAAGTTTGACCAACAAGTCCCATCAATTTTACTGACTTGTAATAAACAATTTCTCTAGAAATTATAGTGTAAAAAGTTTCAAGTCTAGTTATCAAAACCATAGAGAATCGATACATTCTGCACAAAATCAATTGCAATTAGGCCTAGTCGAGAAGCATCTGTTCAATGAAAGACCATTGGAAAGACAGGCTTTTTAACCCTTAATAAAGTTGTAATTTTCATGATTCATGTCCCCTAAATTTTAAACGAAGTAAATAATTAAGGGATCAAACAGTATTCTTAAAGGAGAAAGATAATAATGTTACCTTGACTGACGGGTAACATGCTAGTCAAGAACTTCGTTAGCCCTATGTAAGTTGTTAACATTGAAAACACACAACTGCGTTGACCGAAAAAACATACCCCTGCAATATTTTAAGACCGAATGTGTTAAATTCATTATAAATATGCATTAAATACAAGGGGCTCTTACTAAAAATTACTATATGGATCTTAGCATTATCAAAAACACTATTTTATTTTTTTTCTTACAATTTACTACTATTATTATAATTTAATATTAAATCAAACCAAGAAGCCCACTCACATCCCATGTGCGTGGGGCTCACGTATTCCACTAACTTGAATTAAAAAATATTATTTTAAAAGAAAAATAATTTGAAGGAACACTTGCAGATTTGAAGGATGTGTTCCTTCAATATGCAGGATGTGTTCCACCAACTCTGAAGGATGTATGTCTTCAGCTCTGAAGGATGTGTTCCTTCAAAATGAAGGATGTGTTCCTCAAAATGAAGGAACAACTAGTTGAAGGATGTGTTCCTTCAAAATGAAGGATGTGCTCCTTCAAAATGAAGGATGTGTTCCTTCAAAAATATGAAGTTGTTCCTTCAAATTCGAAGGAGCTCCTTCTTCAATTTGAAGTAGGTGTTCCTTCAAAATGAAGGAAGAGCTGTGTTGAAGGAAGTGTTCCTTCAAAATGAAGAAGGATTTCCTTCAATTTGAAGGAAGTCCTTCGAAAAAGCTGTGTTGACGAAGCTGTGTTGACTCACCATCAATTCACACGATTTTTATATCAATCTTCATCTAAACATCCCAACAAAGCTTTCTACACTAGTTTCAAAGATTATTTTGGCCGGAAACTCGCCGAAAATTCATCAGAAAGTTTCAACCAATATGTGAGGCTCACCGGCGATGATCCGCTGCAAACTAAGGCTCAATGTTGGTTGGGCTCTGTCTAGAATGATGAGAGGATGAAGTTTTGGGTGGTGGTTCGTCCCATTTGTCGCCGGAATCGGAGAATCTCGCCAGAAAATATGAAGACGTTGCTACCCCGTTCTATCTCTACAGTGGGTCTAGGGTTACAATCATGGTGTCTATGGAAAGAGGGCGACGAGATGAATCCAACTCAATTGATTTCGTGTCAAACGGAGTCCAGATGAGAAAGTTATGGGTAAAAGAGTGTTTTACCCAAAAATTGCGGCTTTGTTTATCGGGAAATTTTGGAAAAAGCACTGTAGCGCATGTGGGTACAGATGTGAGTCGGAGAGACACTGTAGCGTGTGTCAATAAAAGTGTTTAAAAAAATGTAGAACCCAATTAAAAATTAACATGTGGCAAAAGTAGTACTATTTTGTAATGTTTAAGGTGTAATAGTATTTTTGGCTATTGTACTATTAAAATAGTACCAAAATGTAATTGTTTCTAGATACAATTTGTATATAAGTCGAATATAAGATCTTCCCTCGTTTAATTAACTGGAGATATATATTAAAATTCATTTGGTGAGTGTGTCATTAGAGAAAATACGGCCAATAAGGCAAATTCATAAAGTAAATTTATTATTTGATGACTGACGTGGTATATTTGCCATGAGAATTGACCTTAGTGAAAATCTGTTTTAAAGCAGTTAAACGAAAATTATTATGGTATATTATTATTTTATTACTTGATATATTAACACATGCTATTTTCTATTAAATTATTTATTCAATAAAAATTAATATTAGTTCAAGCAAACTATATTTAAGTTTCGATGTTTAGTTTGACAAATGTTGTCAATATATATTTTTTTATGATTAAAAAAATAAATTCATCACCTACAATTTTTATATACTGATTTCACTTTCACCTAATTTTACCACCTTTTTTTAATCTTACCTCCTCATAATTTTTTCTAATCTTACCACCACCTAATTTGATCACTTCATAACTTTATCACCTATATTACCATTTCAGCCATTGTTTTCTTACCATCATGTTTCACATTTCTCAATATGTTCAATTTCTCATTTCTACCTTAACTCTCCAGCCTTTGTTGAATTCCATGGAAAAAATTTATAATGATATTAATTTGGTTGTTTTTGTGCAGTTAGTTATAATTTGTATATCTAATTTGTTTGTTAAAATATAATTTGTAATTAGCTAAAAAAATAGTGAGAAAGAAATTGTGTGTAAAATAAAAAATATTAAATAATAGTTGAGATATAATTTTTAACCATAAAAAATATTTGCCTTATAGGTGGAGATAAGGTAAAACTGACAGCAATTACCTTGTTAGTTGTAGGCATATTTTGCTAATGTGATGCAACAAACAAAATTTACTACATCAGTTATTTTATCTACCATAAGTGCTCATTCAAGCGAATGTTAATTTCTCCAGTCAAAGTGTCCAAAATATCTAGCAGGGGCAGTCATATTGCTGAATGTTATGAGAAACTTGTACTCATATCCACAATTGGACACATTCCAAAAGTAGATAACGCTCCTAAAAGTGAAGAAAAGCAAAAGTACATCTCTTTTTGGGATTTTTTGGACACTGTAAAGACAAACCCTTTAACTTTTGTTTCTACAAAAATAGCTTTTGGTGTATAGGAACTATGGCCATAAATCCATGCTATGCACGTTGCCAAAAAAGTTACAGGATATACAATAGCATGTATTCTTTGCTTGTATGCATTACGTTTTAGGCTAAATTTCTTTCTTAATTAGAGATTAATACATCTGTCAATTCTATTATGCAATTTAAGTGTCTCATTGTTATGTAATTGTTTCATGATAATACATGTTCTGTATAGTGGTCTAACTTGTACGTTTGTAATATACTAAACTACGTGTCTCATGTAATCGTCTCACTTCAGTCAAGTTCGCTGTCTTCTTGGGACTTAAGGCTTTTACATTTAATGATTCTAACCATTCTTTTATTAGAGAAATCAATCCTCTAATTAAAAACTTTAGTTCGTTGTTATGTTTTTTGGCCTAGCAGTACTGAGCAGTGGGACTATATATTATATTTGCGGTGTGACATTCTATCTTATTGCAGCGCTGGTGCCAAGGTTTATGTGGGAAATTTTGTACTTCACAATTAATTATCTCCAATAAAATATTTGAATAATTTCAAGATCATCTATCAATTTTAAGAGAAAATACGTAAATAGAAATCAAGAAAGTTCTGTCAAACCCCTGGTGCGTAGACAATCATCAAATATCATTAGTAAATTTCATTACACACACCAATAGTTGATTATTCGACATAAAGATAAGTACGATAATGAACCTTATTAATGAATTAAGTAACTATGTATATACTTTCAAGAATCTTAAACTAATTGGGGATTTCAATATTGCCTAACACGAATATAACACGACAACAACACGTAGCAAAGGATACGAGCTGCTACCAAGTCTATCACTTACAGATTTGTACCATGTGATGAGACGCTTTTGAATTTCAATTTGTCCTATCAATAAAAGGAAAGGTAAAACAAGGTAAACAATTAAAAATCGAGGTTAATTCACATAACAAGTAGCATTGGAGGTTTATAGTTCAATGAACAAAGATCATTAAGGTTCAAATCTCCTATAGTTGTATTGAAAAATAAATCCTATACCAAGGAAATACAATTGCTTTCCATAAAAGTACGTATTATGAGCCTGTATCGACAGTATGAAAAAGGCCAAGACTGGTGGAAAATGAAAAGGCAGGTCATACGGGTCATTTTCAGAAACGGGTCATTTTCAGAAACGGATGGTTTTTATGCTTGCAGTCACCAGCTGCTTGTATTGTACCAGAGCACACGCGTCAGCATGGGTGCAAAAAGACAGCCTCATGGCCCATTGCTCCCTCCTCCTAGGTCACATTTACACTTTTGCCCTTCTAGTTTGATCCATATTACTAGCCCAAATATGTCTTTTTCCTCATGTCATTTTCAACAATTTCCAACAGTAAATAACTTCTTCGCACGAAATGATACCACATCACATGACTAACCAAATAGAGTTGTGATCGTTTTATTGTATGATTCCTATAGCATTGACGATTAAGTAGTGTTGAGTTTGATTCACATGAACTAGTGAATCTTATCATTTTCATTTACGAATCAATACATAAGCCAAGTATGCTGTATTAAAATATTGAACTACTTTCATGTGATTCAAATTTTCTAATCTATTATGTAAATCAAACTCAAAAGTTCTTTTCTATAATCTAAAGCCTAATAGTCAAGATGCTTGCTATCAACTGATGGACATTGGTTGTTCTATAATTGAGAATGTAGTCTACCTCTACAATCTAAAAAGAATGAATAAGGTATTTCATCATATTCTCTATATGACAAGTGAAAATTACTTACCAAATATGACACCATAAGAAAAACCGTTACCATAATACCATCTGCAATGTAAATAAATAACTTACGAAGGACATTTAAAAGAAGTGACACGAAAGAGTTGCAATTTCACATTAGTAAGTGGCACTCTAACGTTAATCACACTAGGCGATTTTGTGATGGGTTTAGATCTCATAAGGTACATTTTGTATGTTAATATCAAATATAAGAAAGTGAATCATAAAAGATCTTATTTCGGTGTGACAATAGCCTTTTGATCTTGCAAATTGATTCTCTTGTCTATACTGTCTCCAAATCACCTTTTTCTTAGAAGAAGAAAAATTAAATGACCTAAATTTACAACATGCAAGGAAACCAAACAGAGTAGGTATATTGGTGGTTAAGCGAATTAATTAATCAATTTATTATCAACCATGGAAAATATCCACAAAATTAAAATTCTAGTAAATCTTCTTGCCATGCACACCCTCCTCTCACGCAAAATCTGGCAATTTACCCTTCTGGTCTCCAGCTGTGTTTATATTGCTCTTTCTTCTCATTTCCCATTGGGTGCCTTCTGACCCTTTACCCTAAAAAGAGCCACCCATCTTCTTCATAAACCTCCCTCTCCAGCAGCACTCTTTTCACCCCCAAAACCTTGGTGTTTGCTTCACTCCCAAACACCATTATTCATTTTTATTGGGTCTCATTTCATCTGTCTTCATCAAATTTAGTGTTCTTTCTATTCTCTGATTTGGAAACAAAAGCTTTCATCTCCTTCATATCTTCATCCCCAGCATCTGAAGAACACTCAATAAACTACAAAACATAGATATACATAAAACAGTAGAAACCCAACAAAGTTTTGAGTCTTTGTTTCTTGGTTAATGAAATTTTGTGGTCCAAAGTGAGAGTTTGTGTTGTTGTTGGTGTTGCAATGGCACCCAGTTTCGACTGTGTGTCGAGCCTGTTGTGCGCAGAAGACAACATCTTCGATGATAACAACGATTTTGGGGAGGCTGTGTTGTGGCCTCGTAGGAATCGTCGAAACTATGATGATCAAAATAGAGGGTTTGATGAGGGAGATGAGGTTGGGCTGCCATTGCAGAGTGATGAGTATTTGGCTTCAATGGTGGAAAAGGAATGCCACCACTTGCCTGCTGCTGGTTACTTAAACAGATTGCAAAGTGGGGATTTGGATGTTGGTGCCAGAAAACAGGCTGTTGATTGGATTGGCAAGGTGGGTTCATCAATCTCTTCGAAAGAAATTTCTGTCTTTGAATAAAACTCCTCTGTTTTGCTGATTCTTTGTATCACTTATGTTTAATTCATGAGTTTTATGAGATGGGTTTTTGTTCTCCAATCAGAAAGAGGTCTTCTTTTCAGTTAAATTTTATGTTGGGTGTGTTCTACAATCCGAAAAGCCCCAAAGATTTGATCTTTCGTATGTTTGGGGTTTTTCTTTTGTTAATGAAGGTGGGTTTGATCAATGTACTCAATAATACATTTGATTTAGTGTGGTGGGGAATCTTTTCTGTTTTGCTGTTGGGGCCAAAGCCAATACAGAAATTGGATTTGTGTTTTTTGACACTTTACCTGTTCTAACGCAGAAAAAGAGGGGAAAGTCTGATTGTATTGTATTTGGTTGATTAGTCAAGCTAGTTTGTAATTATTGCTAATACTTGTGTTTTTGTTGAACAGGCAAATGCCCACTTCAGTTTTGGACCCCTCTGTCACTACCTATCCCTAAACTACTTGGATCGGTTCCTTTCCGCCTACGAATTACCTGTAAGTCGAGGGATTAGATCAAAACACAGGGCTTAGTACCTCACATTGTGTCATTTAATTGCATCCAAGTCCATTGCTGATTGCATCTGTAACTTCTGCACAACCAATCTGCAGAATGGCAAAGCTTGGACAATGCAATTGTTGGCTGTGGCATGTTTGTCCCTTGCTGCCAAAATGGAGGAGATTGATGTCCCGCTTACTCTAGATTTACAGGTTAGTGGCTTTAATCTGAATACCTGCCTGTTTCCAAGTCGTTTTCAGTATGATCAATCTTCAATTTTCCATATTCGGGCAAAGAGGTTTGTAGCTCCGTTGGTTACGTATGATGTTTCAGGTTTTGGTTTAGATTTTGTTGTGCTAATGATGTGAATGTCTCAAACAGGTGGCAGAGTCAAAATTTGTATTTGAGGCTAGAACAATCAAAAGAATGGAGCTTTTGGTGCTGAGCGCATTAAGATGGAGAATGCAAGCAGTTACCCCATTCTCCTTCATAGATTCTTTCCTCGTGAAGATCAATGATGAGGGTCAAATCCAAACCCCGCTCAAAGCTTCAATCTTTAGATCATCCCACCTCATTTTGACCACTGCTCAGGGTATATAATACTTCATCATCTTTTTGGTCTGTGCTATAATTTCTTTCTGTAAATGGCACCAGTTATGAATGAGGGGTTGATCATTGAAGAAGTTTTTGTGCTGGTCTGGTTGGAATTGAATGCAGGAATTGACTTCTTGGAATACAGGCCTTCAGAGGTGGCAGCAGCTGTGGCAATTTCTGTTGTAGGAGAAGCCAAAACATTAGACAATGAGAAAGCAATCTCTATGCTCATTCAACATGTAGACCTAGTACAGGTATAAAATTAGTGGTCCAAGTCCCAAAAGGGAGACATAAATGATGGTTTTTTCTTGCTTTTGCTCTTATCATTTTGAGTTGATTGCATTTACAAACAAAACAATGCAAACAAACATGATTAATCCAGGTCCCAGACATTTTACGATTGGGAGATTGATTTTCTTTTGGTTTTGTTTTTCTTTTGGCAGGAGAGAGTGGTAAAGTGTGTAAATTTGATTCAAGGTATGGCATTGATGAGGGGGGCCTATAAGGATGCTAGTGGTTCTGTGCCGTGCGTGCCACAGAGTCCAATTGGGGTGTTGGATGCTTCATGCTTCAGCTATAAAAGTGATGACACCACAGTTGGGTCATGTGCAAATTCTTTCCACAATAGCTCAGACTCTAAAAGAAGGAAGCTAAACAGACCCTGTGAAGTGTGAACTGGAGTCATAGAAGCTTAGTTTTGATTTTTTTGTTACATTAGTAGATTCAGATTGGTGTGGTTGATGAAGTTTCTCAAGGGAAAAAATAAAGAAAAGAGCAAGACGACATGACTTCTTGGAAGATCCTCGTGGAATTGGGTAAGTTAGGTCATGGAGTGAGGATGGAGGATGGAGGATGGCAAATGGAATCAATATCTATCATGCTGTTGGCATGAAGAAAACAAAAACCTCTCCAGCTGTTAAATATTAGACTTCTTAGCAGCCAGAGACTATGGGCAGAGAAAAATGGAAATGGAAATGAAAAGGCTTGCTCTGTTTGTGAGATATAATATAGTTTGTGTTAGGGTTTTGGTGTTTGTTTATTTATTGGTTACAAAAAAGAAAAAAGAAGGAAATTTGGAACAGAGAGAAAAGTTATATATGAGTGCAGGAATTTTACATATTATTATTATTTTCCTCCCCTGAGTTAGCACTATCTACTTAGAAATTCAACCATTTATTACCACTCCTAAGACAACTTAATCAATTCAACTGTAAGTTTCTACCGGTAAAGTGAATCCATGCCATCCAATGATAAAAAAATTAAACAGAGTTTTAGTTTATTATTGTAAGGGTTTATTTGAATATTGTCAGGGAACTGGGGAACTTTATGCAGTGTGGTCTGTTGGTGTTTGACTGAATGTCTTGAATTTGGACCGTGGGGGTGATATGGGGTCTGTAGCTTTGATGAATGATGATAAAGACTAAAGTGTTGTGACATAGGAAACTTTGGGAATGCAATATTCAATATTCAACAACCCATGTAAAATTTAGAGAAAAAGACGGTGATATCTTTGTCAGACTACACACGCCGAACTTTATCTGCAACCATTTTTGTCCATGACCTAGCTACCTGCATTCACCAAGGTCCAAAAGCTAAAGTAGAGTTAATGACCATTCAACCATCAGAAACACATTTACTTAAAGAGGCCTAAGACCATTATGGCACTTTCTACGGTCCGCCAGGTGGATTGGTCCACCTACTTGTTTTTTTGTTTATAAACGTCATGTACCTTGCACATGTTTTCCCAAATTACTCTTATAAAGCCCTGGCGGACCGGTCCGCCTGGCGGACTGTAGAATTTTCCGACCATTATGAACATGTTACATGTAAATTTTTCTCGTATTTTAATCTAAATCTAACCGTATTAGTGTGGATTGTGGTCCACACAAGATGCTTGTAGATAATTTTAATACGCATAAAGGGTGTATAATCACCAACGACTGTTCGAAACATTTCGCTAACTTAAAATCACATAAAGGCTCCTATATGAAATGCATAATAAAAGGGTGTTGTCATTGGCATTCCAAAAAAGTAAGTGTGCACTCCATTTATGCATAGGAAATAAAAAAGAAGTGGAGTGCATAATGACTTTTTTGGAGTGTCAATAGCATTTCCCTAATAAAATTAGTCATTTGAGGAATGATTCTTTAAGTAAAAAACAAGTAGGGTTCAAATGGAAGAATTAAAACAGTACCAATAACACTGACCAATAAATACCATCGACCTCTCATTCTTCTTAAAATTTCATATTGAAATGTCGTCTCACAAACGATACCTAGATTTGGGAACTCGTAATGTTTTGCTTAGGTTACAAGTGAAAACTCTCAAAGGATCAGTCAATCACAACTATAGACTAGTTAATCATCAAGTGCTCGGCATACCTCTTACAGCAATAACAATTAAAACTGCAGGAATAATGTCATGTGCTCCCATAGATTTACAAAGTTAATTTTACTGACATCCTTGACAGTCAAATCAAATACAACTGAGGATATTCTCCATAGAGGAAAACATTATACATGAGCTGTCAGCTAGGTATCAGATTAAGCAAGAATCAAGATGGTGAAAATCAATTAATATGCAGTACGAGACGAACTATCTCCAGGGTTTTAAGTACGATCACCATCCTTTAAAACTTTCGAAATTGAACAAATGAAAATCTCTTCAGTATTTGCAGGGACATAGAGTGGTCCAATACAGATAGTACTAACAGACATTTGTATCCACCAAGCAATGTCGATTTTCTTTATTTAAAGAATCATTTACAACATATATATACCAGAGAATCCTGAAACTAGGCAATGAAAAGAAAGAAGACATCAAGCAAAGGGCAAAGTCCGGATAGTGAAAATTGACAATGTCTGTAACAATCGATCTAAACTAGTAAGGTAAGAATAAATCAATGACAAAATTCAGTCAAGGTGGGTGAGGATGGGCAAAGCTTAATATATAGAAAAAGATTCATGACTCTGAAAAACTGAAACCATCTTCTCAGAATCCCATGGGACAATGACAGGCACCAATGCTCAATCATTCAATTCATGCATTGACCAAAGAACCAACGCAACACATGGTGCATCTTCACTGCTGATTAACTAGATAAGAGTGAACCCGTCCATCTAACAACTATAATCATGTTCTCGTTGATACTGGACACATATCTATAAGCATACTGACTAATAGTAACTCGTTTCTCCTGCATTCTATTGGGATGGGCCTGAGTAGCTCAAATAGCTATTTAATATGAAAAGACAGTTCACAATGATACAGAAGTACAAATCAAATGTGAAACTTATGCAACTTAAAGGCTGTAGATGAAGCTAGGATTGAAATTTCACCCGGGCTAAAATTCAAGCTTCAAATTTTTTTTTTTCGACAATAAAAATATGTACTCGGATTTATTATGTTTGCATAAACTAACTAAATTTATAATTTTTTTGAAGCAACTAGTAAGGGGGAAGTAGTGAGGCTTACCTAAAAATATACATAGTTAAGCATTACAAAATAACAAGTTAACAAAATCTAAACATGAATGACAAAGTAATACAAATTAAACTACTTAAATGATACCCTATGATTCTTCACAGCTATAAAATCATAACTATCATTAAACTACATACATTTCTTTAAAATATTACCATTTGTTCATAAAAAAATTGACAATATATAAATATTTGGTATAATTATAGGCTACATAATTATAATATATATTTTTTAAATAACTATTTTTAAATATTATTATAATGTTATTTAATTAAAAAATGATTAGAGAAAAGAGGAAGCTGTCAGCAACAGAACGGTGCGTTTCCTAAATGCTCTTTCTTCCTCGCGTGACTTCATTTCCGCCGCCGCCGCACTTTCTTCAATTTCTTCATTTCCGCCGTTGCACTTTCTTCGTTTCCGCCTCACCCCATCTCCTTCGTTTTCATCAAACTCTTCAATCATCTGGGTCATTCAAATTCCAATCTTCAACCTTCTTCAGATCAATCATCTGGGTCACTACTACTATTAATTTTTTAACGCCTCAAATTTTAACCCGGGCTTCAGCTCGGGTCAGCCCTCCAATAGCTTCGTCCCTAAGCTAATTTTATGGGAGAAACTTATAACTGATCAGAAGTAGTCAATGAGTACGGAGGATATAGATGATCATTGCTTGTCCCACTGCTAACCTCTACTGGTAAATGTGGGCTTTTACCCCACCGAAGCTTGAGTAACATATCAATTTCACAGTTTTATAAGGCTGCAACTGGATTGTGAGAATCAAATGGTTTGCCAACATACTTGTGCACGGACAAGCAAACTGAACTGTCACTTGTAATAAACATTAGATAAGATTAGAAGGTTTCTAGGGATGGGGCTTGTAGTAATGGAGTGAATCTGCCTTGTATAGGGTTTGTATACATTGTACAGACAACCGGAGATAGCTAAAATTCTCTCGACTTAAGCCTGAAGTAACAAGCGCACCCAACTGTCTGAGTACATTATTGATACAAAATTGTAGCTTGGTAATCTTTGGGGGAAGAAGAAGAACAATTTTTATCATATAGAACATTAGGTCCTATACAATTTGAAGCTTCAATCGGACCATGTGATTTTAAATTTCCTAGCAAATTGATTCCAATAGTGAACGAAACGAAGTGGAATATGCGCACTCACCTTCATCGGAGAAGATCTCGATGCGGTGATCTTACTCGCCCCCCTCCGTGGGGCTGGGCTGGGAGGGAGGTGGATGCGAGAGAGTGGAAATGGCGGTGAAAGGAGCTTAAATAGGGAAAGAAAAGGCGGGAATGGTGTTTGAATTCACGCTGGGGAAATGGCTTCAAGTTCCATCTTGGTTTTGTAACAATGGGATCAAAAAAGCCCAAAGACCACAAGCAAAATTAGTGGATAGCTAGATTTGGAATGTGACGCGTTGTGCTCTTTAGGCCTACACTTTTCACATTTTGACAATTTTCTTTCACCACACATCACATTTTGGACATAGCATTATTTCCGTTTTGGCAAAAAAAATTCGAATACATCGGTTTATTGCATACAACCTGTTTTTGAGACCATGAAATTGTTATAATTTTCCCTCAAAAAAAATTGTTATAATTTTATGATCCAGTCAACTAAACATGATCTAACAATCTAAAAGTAATCTCCCCATTTTTTGGAAGCACTTTTTGGCTCTGCAAGCAAAAGCGGTTACCAAATGGTAGGGGTGTAAATGAGCCGAGCTGAGCCGAGCACCAAGGTGCTCAAGCTCGCTCGCACAAAATTTCTAAAGCTCAGCTCGGCTAAGCTCGCATAATCTTCATTGATGAAAGCTAAGCTCGCTCTATAAAATTTGTGAGCTCGAGCTTAGCTCGGCTCGCTCATTTATTATGCGAGCTCAAACGAGCCGAGCTTCTGATCGAGCCCCTCGCTCGGCTCGTTGGGCTCATTTGTAAAAATCGTAATTAAAATAAACGATTGGAAATTGAAAATAAGTACAAATTACAACGAAAATCAAACCTCACAAAACAAATCTTAAGAATTTGTTTTTTCACGGCGGGAACCCAATTGGAGGCTAGGCCCTCACGCCTTTGTCCAAAATAAAGAAAACAAACATCATAGTTCTAACATAAATCTAAAATACACAATACTAGATCGGCATAAAGCAACTTGGAGCAGTTTGCAGTTTGTTTGATGGGCTAGACTTTTATTTTAATTTAATAATTATAATATTGAAAGATTAATCTACTTACTAACAAATAATATTATTAATTTATATGTATTAAATTACGAGCCGAGCCGAGCTTTAATGAACGAGCCGAACGAGCCGAGCTTGAACTGGCTCATAAATATACAAGCTTCTCATGAGCTTTATGAGCCGAGCACGTCAAAGCTCAAACTCAGCTCACTTTTTAAATGAGCCTAAAAATAAGCTTAAGCTCAGCTCATTTTTGTAACGAGCGAGCTTGAGCGGCTGAAAACGAGCGAGCTAGCTGAAGCCCCGAGCAGCTCGAGCCAATTTACAGCCCTACCAAATGGAGCCTAAACACACTTTTGAAGTTTTGATGGAGTTTTGGGCTTCTAACAATCCCAAACAAAATAAGCACGCTTGGGCCTAAAGAAAAGTTCAATGGAGTTTTGGGCTTCTAACACTCCCAAACAAAAAACACCCACTTCTTGGGCTTTTCCCAGAAGAAAACTCTGCCTTGTACGGTGATGATGATGACGATGATGAGAAACAAGTAGCCGCCATCATGAAACCGGAAAACGAAAACATCCGGCAGCCCAAACGAGGAAAAACTGGTGATCGATGGGGAAGCGGCATGAGCTCGACACTGATGAGGAAGACGAATTCGACGAGAAAATGCTAAAGACCGAGTCATATGTGCACGCTTCAACCTATACGAGCATAGTGGAAGGTATATACCTTTTTCCTCTTATAAGTTATAATGATGTATTTTGTTTTAAAATTGATTCATCAGGGTTAGGGTTAGGGCTTCTAAGCAGCAACATTAATCGGAATTCGAATTAGTACCAGAGTCACCATCTATTTATCCAAATCTTTGGATCTCAACTCTCAGAAAATAACATTAGGCTCATAACTGCTTTTGGACGAATCAATTCTAGTAACAAGCCCTTCTCACACAAACGCTTTGTTTCATCAGAAACTGAAAGCGCTTTTTGAGCTTCCACGTTAGATTCGTGATCCACAACTTTACTTTGATTGGTCTAATTAACCCTAATGTAGCATCACCATCCATCTTATTATTTTCACAATGGCCCAACAAACGAGTTAATCGGCAACACATGACACCAAAAAATGGACCACAAAACCATAAATTTCAATGTCTCAAGTCCATTGGTCCTTCTTGAATTTTGGCCTCTTCAAAAGTAAGTAAACCTATTTTTCTTCATAGACCACATTAGTTTCCCACCCAAAATAAAAAAATTGACCACGTTTAAGTTTTAACTGCGGTAGTGGTACCACCACCACTGTACTAGGTTGACGACGATCCAGTTGTGATCCACTGCGTCGCGGGTAATGGACCTCATCGCTATCAGATCGTACATATGATTCACATTCACTACATACATAGTGGTACTTTTCGATACACTTTCTGAATAGCATGGGTTGACCCCACGCGTAATAAGAGTTCATTTATTTATTCACCGGTGCCCCGGAACTTCTCCATTATTCTTTTCAAACCCCGGTAAGTTTTAGTATTTGTATCCACTTGTTTTGACATGAATTTGTTGCATGACCCAAGATTTTTCTTGAAAATGACATTGACCTAAATTTGTCAAAGGCATGCGGGATGGCTTGTCGGTGTGCGTTTATAAATATCGGAATCCCGTGTTCAAGGTTGATTTCATGTTATAATTAGGGCTAGCATTTGCATAGATGTGAGAATTGCCAAACAATATCCAAAAGATTAGTGGGAAAAATTATGGCTTAAAAAGTCAAGATGATTTCAACTCTTACCTAATTTGTTGGTTTGAGCCATGAGGTTTTATTGAAACGTGTGTGTCCCTAATCTGTGCACGTGAAGCAAATAATGTGAGTAGGGTTACGTACTAACTACAAAGCCTATGTAGAGGTTAGAAGGAACTGTTTGCAATAGATATTTTTAGTCAAGAAAGTGTTTTCTTCAGACAAACTTGTAATGCTTTATTATATAATTCTTTCAAAGAAAGTATAAAAATGAATATCAATGGGATGATGATATGAATGTATGTACGTTCGCATTGAAACTATAGTATACAATTGTTGTCGTTATAACTAAAATCATTATGTTTTTTTCTTAAGATAAATACGTACACTAACTTACAAATTACATGTATCAGATAAACTTAAATATTGACAAACGAAGAACTTCTATTTGCTGAGATCTTCGCTCATGGAGAACCCTATGCGGTCTGTACAACAACATCAATTGGAATAGTAAGGGAAACAAAGAGAGAAGAACTGATAGTAGACAGACAGGGTCGAAAGTGAAAAACATGGGAAAATCTAAAACAGGGGGTAAAACACGAAATTTACAAAAAGCAAAGCACTAAACCCAAAAAATCGCCGCAACAAGAGATGCAAAAAAGCGCAACAAACTCCCAGTTAAAAGCACACGCCAGAAAGAAAGCACGCTTTACTGGCGGCTTAACGCATTCGCAATAATTCCCGCTGATGCGGTGGGCCCCAGAGTCCTCATGTCCAAATCTCCCTTCCACGTGTCGACCGCGTACGAGCACAGACGGCAGAGTCCCAGAGCAGAGAGTTTCCGCGTGCATGGGCTGATAAAATAAAAAAAGCCCATTTAACTATGGTTTGACCAAAGTCAAAACAAAAAAAAACAAGGCCTCCTCTTGTGAAACCGCGAGCCCCGAGCACGCGGCCATGCGCCTCCTTGTACCAGATCCCGGCGCCGATACGGCCCGAATCACACAGTACCAGCATAGCACCCTTTTGCTTTTCAGGCTTATCATTTCCTCATTCTGTCTTTTACCTTTATATCCTTACCCGCCTGTCACGACTTTTGGTGGAGCGCAACGAAGACATTAGTACATTAATTAGTGCATAGAATAGCTTAAGTGAGCGAGATCGAGATGGTTGACATTTCACTAATTCAGGGCTGAGGTTTCGAGGCTCATACCAGGTGCCTTAAGGTTTTGGGCCTATTGCGAATCACCTTAAATGTCACGGTTTTGCCTAGAAATAGTTATAATCAATGTTAAAAAATGTTAAGGCGTAGAGTAAGGTACCATGTGATAGTTTTCATATTTAGAGGTGTAAGCCTCACCGGACTTAATGAAGCGTAAATAGAATAAATTATTAAAATAATATTGTAGAGAAATATTATTCAATATCATCTATTTATATATAATAAATTTTAAGATAACACTACAATTATCCATATCATCCAACAAAGAAATCAAATCTTAAACTATATCAATAATTAATAAACTAAGCTCATTTCATTAAGAATTCTAGATTAAGCATCAAATAATCAATCTTTTCAATCTTCTAAACCTAAGTTATCACACCGAAAACTCTTTGGATTGTTGTTCATATAATTTTTTTTGTAATTGACATTTGTATATTTAATAGAAAATCCCCTAAAATTTTTTTTAAAAAAAAAAATTAACTAAAGCGTACGCCTTATGACCGAGGCATGCACCTTTTGCCTTGAGGCGTTACCATTTTCAATGTCTTTTGGAACAACACATTTTTTTCATGCGTCTTGAGGAAAAAAAACACACACAGCTCACCCTGAGGGGCGTTTTATAAAATGGTGGTTTATAACATTATAGTTAGTATATCTGTAACATTATGAATAAACAAAATTGATATTTCTCACTATCATATTTTACCATGGTGTCAGATTGTACAATTTGATCGAAGTATTTGCTACTTACTAATATATACTATATAGTTCCTCTATGGAACCCTGTAAGATTCTAGGACGTGGCAGTTTGAGGTGGAAACTGATAAATGGTGGCAGCAATGTGCAACTTTCGTAGGCAAGATAATAAGACGGATTGTTAATTGTTAATTAAAGTTTGGGAGTCGCGTGACGACCTTTTTCTCCCTAAAGTGCCTGCTGTTCTGTTCCTCACTGTACCGGAGATTTGCTGGTCTGGGTTTCATAGATTTTCTTCCCTTTTCTTTATTCATCTAATAATATTAAACGTTTTTACCGTTTTACTCGCAAGGCCAGGAGTACATTACAATTTTTACCCATCTACTTATCCTCTCTTCCAGTTTTCTCTTTTTTTTTTTTTTTTTTGGAGAAAATTCAAATTCATTGAACAAAGCTAAGGAGATACAGCATCTTTCTTCAGGAGATATTCCAACCAAGGGGGAGACTCTTCAATCCAAACAACATGAGATATACAATTGACAACAAATTTAGCTAGCTCATGAGCCGCTCTGTTATAATTCATGGGGATAAAAGAAACTTTAACCTCTCTTCCATTTTTCTCTTCACCTGAAAACTTGCAACTTGGTAGTCCAAAAACCTTTGGTAGGTCTAAGATACGAAAATAAGCAACGTCACATACATATATGTATAGGTCTCAGAATCCAAATGTGTAGAGTTCGAACACGACTTTGTTTCATTTTAATTGCCATGTTTACTCGACAATGACATACACAATTTATCTTCTTATATTACATATATGTGTAATTAATTACAAAAAAAGAAATATAAAACCGTTTCCGATTATTAGTGGTCATATGATAATGGGGATTAGCCCAACAGGTTTTACTTTTTTGTTAGGGTCAATAACATAATTACAGCACTGCTGTGGGTGGCTAACCTTGACTTTGGTGGTCCTGACTCCTAACCAACTTAATAGAAAGTAACCCAATATTTGAAGTTTTGTCTCGTTCATCATTTTCAAACTTAGCATACAAGTAATGTGGAAGCATGTGTATGGCATTCAATGTGTTGCCCTTATTATTACTTAGAAGTGCACGAACGCACGGCCGCGAAATTCATTACATCTTAATTAACGATAATTAGTGCACTAACATAAAGTCGTCTTCTCTCTATTCTCCCAAAACAAAACAAAAATACAACATCCGCACTTCATGGAAGAATGGGAAATATTGCATTCCCTCTTACCAAAAGATCGAAAGCAACGACGACTTATCGTCGTTCATCGAGTGAATCACATCATTCGGAAGTTGTACCACGCAACAACCCTCCTTGTGGAAAATTTTCAAATGCCATATTTAGTGCTGCTGCCTGAAAAAAGGCGCCAACTCTTCGCACCTAATTTCAATACTCACCTCTAGAATTGGTGGATGAAAACTTTGCTTCAACATCACATCTGCAAAGATTGTGATGCGAAAGTTTCTATTTTTCTTGCCATTGAAGGGACACAGACGTGCAACAAGATATTTCAATCTATGTTCGATTTAGTAATACTTCTCTATGTCGGAAATGTCTCAGGTTCAAATCATTTTTTTGTGTGTTAATTATTAACTTGGTTACTCAAACAAAAGCGGATTACATAAGCACAAAATGTTACATCATCAGAACAATTTTTATTTTTATTTTTTTTGTTTCAGGCGTGCTTGGTTTGCACGGGTTTGATGATGTAAATTTGGAGCCTAAACAAAACCTGCTCAAATCGTGCAATCTCGAACAACTACTCCTACATTAACTTCCAAAACACCACATTTATTAAAGAGATTAATTAAAGAGAGTTGACACTTTCTAATGGGCCATTTTTCTTTCTTTTGCTAAAAATAAAGTAGAGTGGAAAAAAGTCTAAGAAAGTGGGTGGGATGTTGCCATAAAATATGGGGGGAAGGAGGCATGGATTCCCTCCTCTCTCTTTTTTTTTTTTTTTTTGGTTCTTTGCTTATTTTGTGGTTTAATGTTGGTGTTTTGAAGAATTTTGTGAGTGATTTGATGTTTGAGTGCGGGCTGGTGGAGAAGGTATATGCCCTATTGTTTTTAGCTTTCCAAGCGTGGGAAGTTTTTGTTGGAGAATCCACAACCAAATGGCTCCATGGTTTCTCTAAATGCCCCACGCTCCCCCACCAAAACTCAAATTATCTGTTAATCCAAAATGCAAATGGTCTCTCTGAAAGAAACTCCCTCTCTCACCTTTAATCGCAACATGTTACGTGTCACATCTTCCAGCGTTCAATGTCTCTTAGCTTCTTACCCTTTTTATCAAAGGTTTTAGTAGGTGGTACCATTATTTAATTTGATTAGACAGCTGAACATGGTGTGTTATCAAACTATCAAGTAAGTACAGACCCCTTTGAAAATACAATTGAACTTGATCAATGAAGAACCTAATTGTATATATGTATAAGTTTTTATTGAAAATTTGATCCCCGATCTATATATGCTAACAAAAGATTGTATAAGTTAATGGGAGATTAAAAACAGTTCAAGATCATATTAAATGTCCCAAATCATTGATTAAAGTTGATTTGATACACAAAATAATTAATTGAAGGCGGATGTATCATGCTTGACAGAAGTTGTCCATTGCTTTCACCATGACATATATGAGCTTGTGCTGTATATGATTTGAAGGCAAGCTAAACCTAAAAAGCATATTGTTGAAACAAATCATTTATGTCAATCATAAAAGATGACCATGTACTTATATTTCTAAACACATGATCACTTAGACAAGTATAGTGTACTAGAGTGTTCATCAAGATACGGTCCCGTGCTTTTACTTGGGTCCTCGAGCAGATGAAATACAGAGACAAAAATGGCTAAATTTGAAGTAAATGATTAACTAAAATTAAAGTCCGCACTGGTAAAAAAATTTTCATTTATTTTTGCATTCGTGGCATAAGAGAGTTCTTTTATACTAAAGAAAAGTAGACATCCATATATGGAGGGTCACTAGTACTCATTACTCAGCTAAAATAGAGAATTTCTTGTATTTGTGCGTTACACAGAATCATCCATATTCCATTCTTGCTGGTGGGCAAGCTGCTAAGCTTGAACTTTAAATACAGAAAAAAGTACAAAAAGGAACAAATTGTGGCACAAGACTTTAGTCAAGTGGTCAATCCACAACTACCATTCTTATATTCTAATAGGACCATTCAACATTCTTATTCTCTAAAGATTATAAAGTGAAAAATTCTCTGTTTTTAAAGTGGCTATGATGATTAAATAACACATAAGACGTGCGGAGAAAAGCAACACTTCTTTTTTCTTTAATTAGGCATAAATATTTTAGAATACTTGTTGGTTCATAAAGAGTGACATTACACTAGTACTATTACATGTTATTACTTTTTTATTGATATTTTAATAAATGCATGTTGGCACAGACTAACCATAGAACCTTATTCAATAAGTATATTGTGAGAGGCGGAAAAAGACAATTACTCAATAGTAAAAGGTAAAACTAGTTCTTAAGACCAAAGACTCGGGTGCAAAAGAGAGAGGCTCTCCATTCTTAATTGTGTACAAACAATGAGTCCAAAGACAGAGTAAGGAAGGATTCTACTAATGGGAATTTTAACTCGTTCTAGGATTGGTAATTACGTGTAAATAATGTCAAACCATCACCGATTAATATCTGAAATAAGCTTGGATTTCTTCAAGAACTGTTTCTGTCTCATAACAGTTTCAACAATTGGTGGGCAAATGTCAATCATCTTATACAGCGACATCTTAATACATGAACGAATTATACTATATGACTCTAATATAATAAACATTATTCCCGCTACTAAATATATCTTTTTGAAGAACATTGAACATAGGAAGTTTTGCTTTACATCTCACTTGTTTAATTATAGAAAAGGGAGTGTTTGGGTGCCACCAAAAGAGTCGACTTGATTGGGCGTGGCCATTGTTCCCTCCACTCCAAACAAGAGGGCATGAAAATAAGTATATTATTGGCTGTTAAATAAACCGTAAATATAATTTGGGGGACTATGGAGATCTTCTTACCTGTGCATTAGATTTGTTTCAGGTGATCAAAATCATGGGTCTACCTTTTGAATAATATATCTTTAATTTGGGCATAACTATTTATTTAGCATGCCTAGCTCACTACAGGTTCTCTGGCTCCACTTTTTTTCTTTCTCTTCAATGTTTTTTTAATGCAAGCCTGTTTGGTCTGGTTGTTTAAAGTTAGCCTTACTTAATCAAATTAGAATCCAATGATCCACTTCAAAGTTGTTTGGAATAACGCAATTTTTAAGTTTAGTTTACCTTAATTATACGTTAACTTACTAAAAATAAAAGGGGTCACACTTTTTAGAATCATTTTTAAGATATAGAACAGCTTAACGAAGATCTAATAGACCAATTTGATTCGTCCATTCTGATTGTTTTGGGAAGTACTTCTACTTCCTACTTACTAATGCTGAAAAATTGCAGTTCTTAAAAAATTTATGGGCATTTTCGGATATACATTAACTATAAGTCATTACATGAAGTTTGTGTGACAAGTATTATAAGAGAATTGATCTTAGAGCAATTACAGTAGACACGTCAACTGGCGCAGTTGATCTTAGAGCAATTAAGGTAGATACGTCAACTGACGCAGCAAATCCTGTTTTGATGCGCCCAAGTCAGCAAAACATGTCTGGAGCAGATAAGGCAAACGCTGAGTCAGATAAGGCAAACACTGAGTCAGCTTTGCCTTATCTCCATCCATAAGGCAAAGTTGCCTTATCTCAACTCATAAGGCAAATGTTTTTAGGGTTAAAAAATGTATCTCAATTATTGTTTATTGATCTACATTCTACACACAATTTTTTTCTCACTATTTTTTACATTTAAATTAATATCATTGTCTAAAAGATTTCAACTATTTGCAATCAATTCTACTAAACTTTGTAATTTAACCAAACTAAACTAGGCTATTAATTTTACCGTTGAACCACCAAATTAAATTATGCTAGGCTTCATTTAATTCAATTGAACTAACTACCCTCATTTAAATTATAGTGAGCAACCACCCTATTTAACTGTTATTCCTCATACATCTAGTAAAATTTTGGTAATTCTATTTTTTTACTAGTAAAAAAATAATAGTGACAACATTTTTCAAACAAAACATCATGAAAATTGAAAAATAGTTTGCTTTTATTAGTGTTATGATTATTGAGTTAATTATTTAATTAAAAAAATAGTATATGTGAATGTTTTAATATATCAAATATATCAAAGTAATAAATAATAACATGCCTTAACAGTTTTGCCTTATCTACTGTGAGACAGATTTTCACTAAGGCAAATTCTCAGAGCAAACATGCTACATCAGCCATCAAACAACAAATTTGCCTTATGAGTTTGCCTTATCTACCGTAATTGCTCTATGTTACTCTGTATTGAAAAGGTAAGAGCATTCACGGAAGATAAGGCAATTGACGCAGCAAATCTTGTTTGCTGATAAGGCAAATGCTGGGTTAGATAAGGCAAATGCTGACGCTACAATAAAAATGAAAGATAAAGTTAAATATCTATCAATTATTGTATGAGATTAAATATCCCTTGGGTGGCATGATTGCCTTTCTAGGAAGACAAGTAAAAAAAAAAAAACTTAATACTAACTGATGTCAAGTAATATAATCTAGATTTACTCCTGGAATAGAAAAAAAACTCGTATAATGTAGGTTAGGTAAGAAAATCCTTAGAAAAAAAATTAAGTCAAAAAATTAATTTTGCTAGTCATACCTCTCTTAAAGAATAACCTTCTTATAGTCATAAAAATTATATGGTCCCAACATTATTATTATATAGAGGTTTTACTGTATGTTACTCTGTATTGAAAAGGTAAGAGCATTCACGGAAGATAAGGCAATTGACGCAGCAAATCCTGTTTGCTGCGCCACGTTAGCAAAAATGTCTGCAGCAGATAAGGCAAATGCTAGGTCAGTTTTGCCTTATCTCCATTCATAAGGCAAAGTTGTCTTATCTCAATCCATAAAGCAAATGTTCTTTAGGGTTAAAAAATGTATCCCAACTATTATTTAATGATTTACATTCTATACACAATTTTTGGCTCACTATTGTTTACAACTAAATTAATATCATTGTCTACAAAATTTCAATCGTTTGCAATAAATTCTACTAGTCTTTTTAATTTGAGAAATGTTATTGGCACTCCACTTTTTTCATTTTGCACTCCATCTATGTGTAAAAAAAAAAAATTAAAGAGAAAGTGGAGTGCATTTTGAAAAAATTAGAGTGGGAATAACAATTCCCTTTAATTTAACCAAACTAAGGGCTCGTTTACTTATAAGAGGGAATCAGAAACAAAATTTGAGAATGGGAATCGGATACCCAAGTACCCCTTGGGCATCTGATTCCCATTCCTTGGGGTGTTTTTGCCTCTAAATTGAAGTAGGTCCACTAAATTTTGATTCCTAAATGAGTTAGTAAACATAGGGTACCTAAGGAATCGGAATGATTCCCAGCGATTCTCATTCCTCCCATTTCCATTCACTGTAAGTAAACGAGCCCTAAAACATGATAGAGGCTTATTAGTTAAAGAAAAGCATGATCAACCAAGAAGAAAACATAATACTTTACCATCAACCCAAAAGAAAACTATAATTTATTGCACGAAAAATTGTGGGTAACTAGTAAAAAATTATAGTGACAACATTTGTCAAACAAGACATCATGAAAATTAAAAAAATAGTTTGCTTGAATTAATGTTAATATTATTGAGTTAATTATTTAATTTAAAAAATAGTATATGTGAATATTTTAATATATCAAATATATCAAAGTAATAAAATAATAATATGTCTTAACAGTTTTGTCTTATCTGCTATGAGACAGATTTTCACTAAGGCAAATTTTCAGGACAAACATACTACATCAGCCATCAAACAACAAATTTGCCTAATGAGTTTGCCTTATCTACCGCAATTGCTCTAAAGAGTACATATTATATGCATTATGCTTATAATCTTATACTCTAATATATAAATGTTTCGATTAAATTAATAATAGTGTTCATTTGTGTAAGTTGAACCCGAAAAGAGTGATCATACAATGTATAAACCGATAATTATTGTCAATTATATGTGGTATCAATTAATTTTTTTTTTGTCTGAAATGAAATATGGTAATTAAGCTTAATCAAATTCCTTCGACTCTTCTTGATAGTTGGTTTGGGCCAAGCACAGCTACTTTGAAGGTTGAGAGACACCTCAATATATCACATCAATGAAAAGTATTACTGTTCTTTACATCTTTACATAGGCATATTGCCTTTGTAGCCCCCCTAAACCCTAAAGTAGGGCAATTGATGAATCAACAACAATCAACAGTAGAACACGGATCAGTGGGGCCCGAATGTGTGTCTATATAATTCATTGGTTTGAATGGTCAAGCTCCAAATAATTGTTGTTCATGTAACACATAGGATACCATTCCCTTTTCATCTTGTAATCTGCATTTACATTTGCCCTAATTTTCCTCCTTTCCTTCTCCTCCTTTCCTTCTCCTTTAACAACCCTCTGCATCATTTCAGGGTTTGGAGCCTACTGGAAAGTGAGAAGCACCTTAACTTTGAATTCATGTATGAAATAAGGAAAGGTTCATTCTAAAGATAAAGCAGTCAAGATCAACAGAAGTTCATAAGTTACTAATAATAATAATGTATCAATTTTCATTTGTTCACTCCGCACATGATTTGTTAAGGTGGTGATGCTGATCAGCTCATTTATCACTTAGAAATATGTTTCAAATGCAAAACTTTACCAAGACATAGCTAATGAGATCAAGACGATCATCATCTACATGTAAGGGTGACAAGTCGTGTTACTGTGGAACTTAGTAATTGATCCGGTTTTGACACGATATACACATTTAGCTAGCATTATATGAAAAAAATGTATAAATATAGATAATGCCCAATCAACTAACTATTATTTACATATATTTCTCTTTTAATACTTGAAAATATTTCAACTTAAATGTTTTTTAATTCTTATTCATAGTTAAATCGTACGTAAATTGACCATATATGTGACATGGAGGAAACAACACAACGGAAGTACCACATGTCAACTAGAACAGCTAACATGCATGCCCTCTTAGACTAAAGAAAATGGACAAAATTAGCACCAAATATAGCAAGCAAAATAGAAGTATTTCAAAGGTTGCGAATGATGACGAGCAGGACTCGTGTGTGCGTGCTGCGTGGAGTCGCCGTTAACGCTCTCGGAGACCCAAAGCCAACCAGAGTTAGTGGCGTGGTGAGTTCGAACCCAACAACGTAGTCAACAACACACCACAAGCGCAACAGAGCCGTTGACCATTTGACCTGACTCCAACGCCAACACAACAGCAGGTGAGGCAAATGATACAACCACCCGCGGTGACGGGGCCCAGCCAATAGTGTTTATCTAATCTTTTGTTTTTGAATAAAGAAAAAAAAAAAAAAGGTGCCCCAACCCGGGACATTACGGTAAAATCGGTTTTCTTTATAACTTGAGCTTCCGTGCTAAACCCACGTTTTAGTTTTTGACTGTATTTGCACTCTCTCAATCTCTCTCTATCTTCACCAACCACTTTCCTCTGCTTGGTCTGAAAGCTATCTGATTTTGCTGCAATTCGATCTCAAGCTATCAAAAACGCCTTCAGCAATCCGTTTCTCGAGTTGGGTTTTGCTCAGAGTAAGTTTTCTCATCGAAATCTCGTAGCTTTTTATGGTGGACAACGATTTGTTCGTAACTTTTTGGATCTAGACGCTGTTTGGTTCCCATGAAAATGAAATGGGAAACTTTGAGAAAAATAATAATTCAATTGACGGATTTACCATTGCAGGGGATTTGAGGAGTAGTTGTGGAGATCTCTATATTCATTTTTGGTTGAACCCAGAACAGCATGCGGTGGTGGCTTTGTCGATCAGTTGATGTTTATCGCAAAGTGATCTCCTTGAACCTCTACTGCAGAGTAATTCTGTAATTCTTCTTTGTTTACTGAGTTTTTGAGCAGTGAATAGTGAAAGCCCTTCAATTTTCTTAGCTGTTTTTACCGTATATTTTCCATGGGATCGTCTTTCTTCATCGTCGTTCCTTGTTATGTTCGCCAGATTAGTTGATTTCTCAAAAGCCTGAACCTTTTGCTGGACTTTTGTTTCAATCCATTCTCATTTTTTCTTGTATTTGGGTGTTTTAGCTTAACCTCAACAACCCCTTTAGCTTTGATTTCGTTCTAGTTGATCAGACAAATTAATCCCTCCTCGTTTCGTTGATTCGGTCTCTGTTTCTTGCCAATCAATCTGCTCGATCTTTGTTTTCGGTGTTGTTGCTTTCGGAGACTGTTTTCATTCCATAAACCTTCAAGTGTTGGGAAGTTGTTTAGTTATGGTAAGCCAAGCAGCGAGTCAAACAAGATTTCGGGCATTGAAACATGAAAACGGGATCGATGGGAGCGCCACCATAATTGTTAGAGTGATAGCATGCTTTCAACCTCTCCAGGATTGCCAGGTTAGTCACAGGATATTGTATTTTTTATTGATTCATTATGTGAAGATTCCTTGGTTCTTTTTGCGTGCTTGGTAGTGGTTGACGATGCGATGCCTAATATGATTCTTGGGTGTTTTCCAGGCTGAATATTTTCGTCATTTGCTGAAACCTGTAACGTAGGAAGATATTGTGATTTTGTGTTCAAGTTAAGCTGGAGTTTTTAGTTTATTTCATTCTTGCTGCAAGGGAGATATAAATCAGCTACTTCTAGTTGTACATACATCATTCGGGTATGTTTCATACTTTCCGTTATCTGAATCATTATTGCTCTTGGTGGTTTTTGGTATTCGTTTGTAAAAGTTGTATTATTTGTGACTTGATCTTTAGGTTGGATGGGTGAAGATTTTGGAAGCTGGATTCCTCAGATGCATCTGGGATGGCAGCCACCCGATCCAATTTCCGGGGGTGCTCCACTTGGTTTGGGGCAACATAATTTCTTTTCTGCATATGCGAACCCTGGCACTAATATGCTCATGGCAAATGGTGCTTTGCCAACATACGCATCTTCTGAATTGCCCCATCCACAAGTCGGCATACCAAATGAACCACACGGTTGGTTCTATTGCTTACCCCATATCCAGCAGGCATTTATGCCTGCTGCACACACTGTCCTCAGTGAGAAACTTTCTGCTTGCCGTTATGAAAGCCCTGGGCAGACATTGATACCCAATGCAGAGGTGTGTGAACAGAAGAAATTCCTTGTAAAGAATTCCTCAGCGGATCAGATGACTTTGATCTATGGTTCTGGGATAGTGAATCCTTTGCAGTGCCATTCTTCTTTGAGTCCAATTGCAAACTCACAAGGGGTGTATCATTTGAATGGGGATGATCCTCGAACTGAAAGAGATATGAAAAATCTATCAGGACCAGTTTTGACTGATGAGTTGAACGGAAACAATGAAGCCGGTGCTCAAAGTGAGATGCATGAAGATACTGAAGAGCTGAATGCCTTGCTCTACTCAGATGGTGATAGTGATTATACAGAGGACGATGAAGTTACTAGCACAGGTCATTCCCCAAGCACAATGACAGTTCAGGGTAATCCAAATTGGTTTGAAGAAAGAGTTGAAGAAGTTGCTAGTTCTAATGGAAACACTAGAAAGAGGAAGATATTCGATGGAGGCTGTGATGTTGTACCATCCATTAAGGACACTGCGATTTCCATGAAACGCAATAGGTCATTGGAGTTAGAGGATGATGCAGAATCCAGTTGTGCCTGCTACCGAAGTTCAGGGATAAAAGAAGTGGATTCCTTATCCAGCAACAAGAAAATGAGAAAGGAAAAAATACGCGAGACTGTAAACATTCTACAGAACCTAATTCCCGGCGGCAAGGGGAAGGACGCGATTGTGGTGCTTGATGAAGCAATCAGCTACTTAAAATCATTGAAGCTGAAAGCCAAAGCTTTTGGACTCAATTCTCTATGAGTTCAAACATGTCTGTTCCAGAAGTGTTTCCAGCGGGGCACTTCACACTTTGTCCTTATTAATTCTTGTCAATTAGTAGTGTGATTATGAAGAATAAGTTGTCGGTTGTACATGCGTTGCTTGTGGACATTGTACGGCATGGTGTTGTAGCTGGGGTGGGGGAGAAGTTTACAGCAGCAAGAGGTGAGGAAGAAACAGGCCATGACTTGGGGTACCCTCTTGAAGTATTTCTTCAATGATTGGATTGGGAATCAGCAGAGTTTCAGTTTTCGATATTAAGAAATATTAAGGAAGAAGGGAGTGCGGTACATAATGTAACAATAAAGAAAGGTGAATGTGAATGATAATTGTTTTAGGTTGAAGAGAAAGTGACAGAAGCGCACCTCGGCAAATTGGCAATGGAGTGGAGGGTCCCAAGATAGAGAAGAGCGCACGCCCCTTGGTGTGTTTTTGGGTCCCAAGCTTCACTTTCTCTCACTTTTTCTTTACTTTGCCATGTCTATCACATCCTTTGTGGGGTTTCTCTCCTTTTTGATTTGCTTCTGATGTGCAAAGTTTGCACGAGTAGATGAAGGCGTTCTCCAACTCCATCATGCAACTTCCCAAAGGGGCCCAATTTCAATTCCAGACACAAACCTTTTTATGCAACATCAAGATTGAAGACAGCTGTGTGAATTGTGAAAACCGAGTTGATTCTTGTGAACGGAGGGATCCAAAAATCCATATTATTATTACTGTTATGTGATTGTGAAAAGACTACCGATTTGAGATATTATTATTACTATTGTGGTGGTGGAGTTTTTGTTGAATGTAATTTATGTTGGTTGATGCTGAAGTTTGCCGTTGTTGTCCGGATGTCTATGTAGTTACGTCGCATGCGCTCATTTATGATATGAGACAGCGACGTGTTGTATGATTCCTTTGGCTTTGATTTTTTACTTGAATTGTAATGTATGGTTGCAGAAAATTTCTCTCATCTTATGGATGTGATGTTGCGTCGTGAAGGATGGACCACTGAGTTTGCATTATTAGTCGGAGGAAATATGTGTGTAAAGAAATTCTTATAGTTGATCTTTTCGAACGTATAAAGAAAATTGACGAATCTTGCACTACATATGCAAAGAGTACGTATCACTAAAGGTACCAGATTTGGGGTACCAAAGACATGGGTGCTTTGCGTTTTATTCTTTGTTGAATGCCCTCTACTTTTCATTGACTGCTAAACCTCATCTTATTGGATTCTATGGAGTTGCCAGGAACTTATATAGTAGCAAGTGAGGCATCCAAGTTGGTCAAGTTTTGACAGAGAAAAGGGCACTCTCAGTAGTGGGTTGTGGTTCAAGAACCACCGGTCTGGTAGTATTCGTGGGCTCAATCCAGTGTCATGGAAGAAGCGCATATGCATCAGTTGCTGCTAGAAGCTCCACTGAAGCTGAGTATAGCTTTGGCCACAAATGCAGATAAAATTCCATGGATTTGGACGGGTGTTGCTTGATCTGAGCAGTGCAATTTCAAAGTCCCCAGTGATTAAATGTGACAATTTGTGCTAACTATATGTTTGAATGTTTCACAACATAATCAAACATCTGGATAACGATTCCCATGGTACGAGAGAAAGGGTCCAAAGCCCCCAGTGGTTACATATACCTGTGTTGAAACTCTTCTACACCAACCTTCGACTATATGTCCGTTTCGTGCTTGAGAGGGAGGTTTTAGCCTGATTAAAAGAGTTAATTACTTTAGTGACTATTGCTAAATTATTAATCTCCAGACTTTCGAACGTGAATAAACCACAAAGAACTGTCTGATTCTGCTCTTTAGCACACAACAGTAAACCTGGCATTGTCATTCTGTTAGAAACAATTTGTTGATAAGTTGAACACTGAATTTGAGAGAATGAAAAACTCATCTTATTGAATAAATGATTTGGCTATATATAGCCTTACATCAGAACTGAAACAGAACGCAAACAACCCACACATCACAACTCCTATAAATGTGGTGATTGGCTAAAGAATCGGTCAAAACAAACAGCTATTCCCTTACCATTCGGAATTATTTAACTAAGTAATTTAAACAAAAACAAACTCTTAACATCCTCCCTTAAACTGAATGCTTCTAGCAATCAGTTTACATCTGCAAATGAACACACTCCCAGCAGACTTCGCAACTTCATAAAAGCATCAAGCTTTCAAGGCTTAGTCATCACATTTGCAACTTGCTCTTGTGTGTTACTGTGAATCAGTTTCACAGTTCCATCCTTTGCAAGTTCTCGAAGAAAATGAAAGCGAACATCTATGTGTTTGCTACATCCATGCATCACCGGATTCTTGGCAAGCTTGATTGCTGAGCTATTATCACAGTGAACAATTGTGGATTTATCTTGAGAACGATCAAGTTTCTTCAATACTCTTCTTAACCACACTACTAGACAAGCACAAGCAGCTGCAGCCTGCAGCAATGAACTCCGCCTCAGTGGTAGATAGAGAAACCACTGGCTGCTTCTTGGACGACCGGGACACTGCTGCATAACTCAACAAGAACACATAGCCTGAAGTACTCTTCCTATCATCCAAATCCCCAGCATAGTCACTATCTGTGTAGGCAGTTAATTCCTCATCTCCTCCCTTCTTGTAGGCAGTTAATGCCGTTAACTTCCCCGTTAGCATCTTTATTTGTCAGATTTCACAAGATCATGACACTTATACAATAGGACTAGATGATAAAGACTAGAGTGTCATGAATTTTTTGGACATTAAGTTATTAAAAGAGGACTAAATGGTAATAGTTTCTAAATAATATTTCTACTTTTTAGTTTTCTCAATATCTCAATCTCATGATAATGTAGTCTTTACTCCTAATTCACCACCATTCAAATATGAAAAATCCCATAGCACCTATCTTTCAATTGTGTGCATGAAAAAGTTCCATATCATGCAAATGTGATGACATCCAAATAAACAGCGCATGAGAATTTGAGCTTTGAAAGAGTTATTTTGGGGAAATCATTAGAGCCATGCTTTCAATTTTCGAACCACACTTAATTGACCCCTAAACCAAACATTTGGGCTTCCACTATTGTGCACATATTTTCACCTTCTGTATATACCATGTGTGGGATATGTCAATTGATTCTAGAGGAAATTAGGATCCCATCCTTCACCACTAATAATTTTTTATTAAAACTTTGTGAACTTTCAAATATAGATTGAAGGACAAAACCTATAGTACACATCAGCAACTTGCCATATGAGTATATCTTCATGTCAGCTGTTCTAGTAATTCAAATACAAAATTGTATACATCTGCCCATTTTGCCCTTTTGACCGAAACTTTTTTATTTGGTAAGTTTTTTACTTTTAAATTTTTTGATATTTCAATGCCAGCAATTTATTGGCCTATGTCCTATTGTGGATCTCTTTCTATTTAGTACGGGAGTTTGTTGGATGGGTGCATAAAGCTTCTTGTTTCTTTCATCTCCTACCGAATTTCTTATAGTTACTCTCCTTTTTTGTAACCAAAAGAAAAGCCATGTTTTTGCCTATTTCTTTTGGGTGTAGTCCCGTACCTTTTTGTTGATCCATGGTTCCCTTTTTCTCCAAGGTTTATGTATATCAATGGGATCTCCAGGTTTTGTCAAATTTTTTGACTTTGTTTTCCCATTTTCATTGTTTTGATACCCATGAATGTTTTTTCTTGTTCCAATGTATGTATCAATAAATTCACTTCGAAGAAAAAGTACATGTGGGTGCATTCTTTTTTAAGTTAATGTGTACGTATTTCACCTATAGGTGTAGTGGAATCTATTGAGGTTAATGACCAATATGTATTTGTACCTATGGGTATATTCTTTTCTATTGATGTTTATGTACCAATATGTATTTGTACCCATAGGTACATTCGTTTTACCTTTTGAATTATGGTACATTCTCTTGTATATGGGTACATTCTTGCATTTTCAATTTTGTATTTGGGTACATTAGTTTTACCTTTCAAAGTTGGGTACATTCTTTTATATATGTGTATATTCTTTTACTTTCTGAAGTTTGGTACATTTCTTTTTGTATATGGGTACATTGGTACATTCTTGCCTTTTCTAAGTTTACATGTGTATTTTTTTCTTGTAAATGTATATGTACATGGATACATTTTCTTTGGGTACATTTTGCCTTAACTTTATAGGGACACTTATTAGGACACGCTTTTTCTCTGCCTTCAAGAATGAAAGCCAATTGGCCTTTCACTTCTTATGGTTTTGAAGTTTTTTTTTAGAATATATGCATTCTTGATTTTTTTTCATACAATCATATAATTAACCTTCCCCCTTTGAATTCCATAAATTGTGTGATTTGAAATCTCATAAATGGTGGGATTTTTGTATCAAAAGAAAGGATTCAAAATCATTAATGATGGTTGGGCAATTTGGGAATGAAAAATGGTACATTAGTATAGAGCATTAAATATTGGACTTCAATCAAAAAATGAAAGGATACAAAGTTTCAATCTAAGAAAGTTTACTTACAGGGACCGGAATCAAAGAACCCCTTGATTCTAAACAGTATGCTAACCTTTATTTCAAAAAAAAACTTTTTTTTAAAAAGGTTTTTTTTTTTTTTTTAAAAAAACCCACAAATTTTTTATATCTTCTTTTTCTTTTTTTTCTCTACCTTTAACCTACTATCATTAAAAAAATTTCCCCCTTCCATATTTAAGAAAAAACCACAAAGAAACAAAAAACCACAAGACACGGACCCTCCTCTTTTTTTTTTTTTTTTTTTCTCTTTTTATAAACAACAACCACTCTCCCCCCCCCCTCTCACGTTGATACTCTCTGATTGTGTGGAAATCGAGAGGGACTAAAATGTTTGGGTTTTAAAAAGAAGATGGAAGGTTTATGATTCTCGGTTGACGTTTCACCCCGCCTCCATCTCCTTCTCTATTTTTCCTTCGATTTCTACTCGATTTCTTTTCTCAATCCCAATTTTGAGATGATTTCTTATTTTGTCGTATTCTCCATTATCTGATCCCAATTTTCTTCTGACTGTCCAATTAGCGGCTTTTTTATCCTAATCACCATCGTCCTCATCACCATTGATGTCCATTCCTCGTGATTCGTTTTGGTTTTTGTTTTGTGAGTTGAGTTTGATTAATTTCTTTTGTCCTTTTGTTTCTCTCTTATCAAAACCACTCGATTGGATTTCAATCCCGTCGCTCGCCGTTTTGTCGAGATTGATTTGAGTAATTTCAATTGTCGTTTTTCATCCAAAGCTTTGATGCTTTAAGTGCCAATTGCAATCTTTACATTGTTTGTTGAATCGATTTGAGTTTTATTGATTTCTGGGATGTTTAATTTCCGTCCCTCAATTAGAGGTGAGTTTTGTCCCTCAATTAGAGGCGAGTTCTCTAGTTTCAGTCTCTCATTATAGAGCCAGTTTTAGATTCAGGTTGGCGCGCGGGACGATCTGCTCAGGCGCTGAGATAGTTAGTGGCAGGGTGTCTTAATTTTCCGAATTTATGTTATGTAGTTGTCATGAAGTCTTGTGGCTGTTTCCGACGAAAACAGTCCGCCGACCAGGCTTGAAGGAGTAGTTTATTGCGACATAAGGCGTGTGGACCAGTTATGGCCACGTACCTAAACCGTTTTCCAGTTGTTTTTCAAATTTTTATATTTTTTGGATAAATTTTCTAACTGCTATTTTATTAAGTGACACGTCTTAGACGTCTTAGGAAAATTATTATTTGACAGTTTTCGATTTTCTATTTCTTTTGTGCAGTTTCTTCTTAATTTCTTTACTAATACTATTTGTACAGAGGCGGTTGGGTGAGAATAGATTATGTTGTATTTTTGTTGCCGAACCACATTTTGGTGTATTTTATGCTGAGTTTTTAGAGTTTAATTTAACTGATAATGTCTGTATGCTTGGGTTTCTCTTACTGTTTTGGTGTTTAGCCTACACTTTCTTTTGCAGGAGAATTGTTCTTCCACGAGCAGTAAGTGTATCTTGTTCACTTATCAAGTGTTAGTTTAATGACCTTGTTTGATTAAGGTTGCTTTCTGTTGCCGGTGAGGGAGGTCTGATTGCTTGGTTTTAAGTTGCTGTTGAGGGAGGTCTAGATTGCTCTGTTTTGAGGGAACATTGGTCCCGTTTTGATAGTCTCTGGGTTTTCAGCTTAGCTATAACATTTATTTACTTTGTTAACTCATATTTACCTAGTGTACTAACACGGTCTTATATTAAATTTAAATTTATCCTTCTTTTCAAGGTTGAAGCAGCTTTCTTTAGGTCCGGTTTAATTGGATTAGGTTTGTGGGAATTTGGTATTTGCACGCAGCTTTTTTCTGTGTTAGGATGCAAGGTTTTGGTATGATGGGTAATTTATGTAGACGGTTAGAAGTTGTTTTGTTGTCTTTTGTTTGTGCTCTTTCCTGTTTTGGAATGGGTTTCGTTTCAAATTTTGGTTTTGGGTTTTCTTACTATTCCTTTTTATTCGGTTCTTTGTTGGTTATGTCCCCGGTTGTTATTTTACAATATTACAATGCAATGTGGTGTTGTGTTCGTTGTTTTCATTTTAATTTTCTAATTATTTTGTTTATTTTCCTGTGCAGTTGTTTATAGGTTTGGGCAGGCTGTGAAGGAGGATGGTGTATATGAAGATTTGCTGTTTAGAATGGAATTGGTTTTGGCCTTGTTTTCAAGGCTCAGTTTTTATTTCTGTTTTCTCCCCGTGATTGGAGCAGGATCTTACCTTTATTTTAAGATCCTCCTTTAGTTCTTAACTTCACGTTTGCTTCTTGAATGGTTATACTAACCTTTCATGTAATTTGAGTTGTATACTCAATTGTCTTATTAATAAAGATCTTTCACAGCAAAAAAAAAAAAAAAGAATCCCATAACATTCAATTAATTTAAAAAATACCAATAGAAAATAAAAATAATAACAACAGCTATGCAATAGAAATGAAACACCTTTTAGTAACCGAGAATCTTACGTCTTTTATCCATCCGACAGTCATTTTCCGTAAAGAGTCTCGTTCCGTAAATTAGAGTGTAGAGGAAAATACCTGGGCCATGTTGGCTTCTAATTAGCATCAAAAGACAGCCCAAGTTCTTCTTTCTGCAATCGGTCCAACAAACCCAGAACTTACAGAAACGACGTCGGCGTACCAGAGACCCCCCACTGACCGATGGGCCCCACCTCCAAAATAGCCATCGGCAAAACAAGATCGAACGGCGCTTAAAAACGAAGCAACCGACTCGCAGCCGTGCGATCGCGATACCAAGTAGAAAGTGCGCGCGCTCGCACGCGACCCCCGACCACACTATAATCTTCTACACAGAATAAACTGAGATTAAAAATTAATCACTTTCCATTTAGATTAATAGAAAGTATAGGAAATGACGATGTTGTTCGTGTTCTTTGAAATTGGACAAAATTGAGCGAAAAGCTGAAGCGACGAGAATCCAGAAGCGCTTTTTGCTGCTTTTAGCTGGCGACAACTGGAGATTACCGGACCACCGCCGATAAGACGACGTCGTCTCGGTTTCGGTTCTAATGGAGGGCGTGCCTTTTCACGACGGCAACATCCAGGACTTGATTGATAGCCGACTCGTCGACGTTCGACACGTATGCACATACTCCTCTTTCTCGAGATTTCGCAATTCGAAATTCCACTTGGTTTCTGATTGATGTGAAAATTGCTTCTGGTGTGTTGTAGGATGGCAATCGGAGCTTGCAGATGCACTCGTCGTTGGTGCGGAGGCTTTCGCAGGAACGGGAGTTGGAGGTTCGGCTTCGATTTTCGTTCACTTGCGTTTTTGAATGATTTTTTTTCTGCGAAATAATTAAGCTATTTAGTGGAGAATGAGATTGTTTAAGGCAATTTTTAGAATCGTAAGCATCCGGTGAGTTTTGTAATTTGATTGCTTCGTAAGTACTCCTAGTTTTGTAATTTTAATCACGAACTAGTTATTTCGGCGGTTATTTGTGTATGTACTGTTAGAGTGAATGTGGTTCCAACCGGGGCTAGTTCTTTTTGAAGGCAAGAACTTATGCATTTGCGAGTTAGAGACGAAACTGAATTAGGAAGCGGATTGGCCGAAGTGAGTCACATGAATTATCATGATCAGTTGGAGAGTGTAATGGCATTGGTGAGATAGCTTGCTAAGCCTGTTCTGGTTGTGTGAGGAGACGAGAGCTGAATATCAAACTCATTAATTATGACTTGTTATGATTATTTGCATCTACATGTCTTACTAGGGTTTATAGCGTCACATTGTGCCCAAAGACGCTTTGTGGACCTGATGAGAATGATGTCTGCGCTCAGTTTTCTGGAATTGAAAGTAGTTTAGAGTGTCCTTTATTTGAAACTCCGTACTTAGAACTTGTAGAATTTACGTATAACAATGGCGATTCAAATCTGGTTGGTACTTAGGTTTTTTTGTTACATCAAATTAGTATGATTTTTTCCGTTGGGACGCTTCACACCTGCTTACAGTGTGAAGGATGGTGTTATTGAGTTTTTGCTCTGGAATATTCAATTTGAAGTATTTCCGGAAACTTAACTGCTTTGTATATTACTTGAAATGACTAATTTTTAGATTAACCCTTTCAGCATATTTTGGACGTTTTTTATGGCTAAATTTCTGTCTTCTTGGAAGTTATTGTCATCTTTGTTATTTGCATTTGCATTTCTAAAATTGTCATGATGTATCTCTCTTTCTCCCCTTTCCTATGCAGGGGCATCAAGGTTGTGTTAATTCCATTGCTTGGAACTCTAAAGGTTCACTTTTAATATCTGGATCAGATGACACACGGGTATGTCGATTGCATAATTTCATACTGTTACTTACAACATCATGGCAAGTTCTAGATAGGTAGCATAAAGTAGGAGAAACATAGAACCACGGAAAGGGGATTATAAGATTTAATAAGGTATCACAGTACAGTATGCCTAAGTTATGCGGTGGCACTGTTACTTTCATCCTATTGGCTTGCTTACACTTTTCAGTGCATGAATTATATCTTGCAAATTAGAAACCAGACTGGATCATTCAATGGGGAATTGTTTTTCCATTGCATTGCTCTTCACGTAATCTTGATTAAGACATGGATGAGATACATGATGCTTTGACAGAAGTTATGCCTTATTTTCCACTGGATATTTTTTTGTTATTGCGGTTCAAAACATAGTAATGCTTCTTGAAAGGAACTGAAAATATAACTTGGAGATATGTAGTTGTAATGCATTGCTCTATGAAGAAGGTTATTAATGGCTCTATACTCTGCAGATAAATATCTGGAACTACTCCAGTCGGAAGCTTTTGCATTCAATAGAGACTGGGCATGCTGCTAACATATTCTGTACAAAGTTTGTCCCTGAAACTTCTGATGAGCTTGTGGTCTCCGGAGCTGGAGATGCAGAAGTAATGTTAAACATCTATAAATTGCAAATTGTTCATGCTATTGCTTACAGTTGATTACTTTTCTTTTTATTTATTTTTACTTATCTTTTTCTGCAGGTCCGGTTATTCAATTTGTCCCGCTTAAGTGATAATAGTGGAACTGATGAGAATTCTGTTGCACCATCAGCTCTGTTTCAATGTCACACTAAAAGAGTAAAAAAGTTAGCTGTAAGATTCCAGATGCTGAAAAATTGACTTTCAATTCACGTGAAAAGAAATCCCTTTTTGTGGGTTATTTCTTATTTTATAAAAGTTTACCTTGATTATAAGGTCTCATAGTTTCAGTCTGCCTCTTATTTCAGGTTGAAGTTGGAAACCCCAATGTGGTATGGAGTGCAAGTGAAGATGGAACTTTGAGACAGCATGACTTCCGAGAGGGCACTTTGTGCCCTCCCACTGGATCCGCTCATCAAGAATGTTGCAATGTTTTGGTAAGTACTTATGCTAACTACACCTTTTTTCAGTTAATTGGTGAAATTATCAGGTTGGTTATGTACAACATGTCAGCTGTCCTGCCGAAATATTTACATAGATTTGTAGTGCATATCATTCTTTTATAATCCAGGTCTTTATGAGTTTCTGTTTGCCTATCTGCCCTATGTGCTTGGAAATCATTATTTTTACATATAGTTGTCAATGGCAGCTTGACTTGCGGTGTGGAGCAAAGAAATCACTAGCAGATCCGCCAAAACAGATTTTTGCTTTGAAATCTTGTGATATCAGTTCCACTAGGCCTCATTTGCTACTAGTTGGCGGGAGGTATTCTGTTGTTGGTTTTTCTATTCAATGAGGTTATTTACTTTCTTGATGCTCTTCGGTTTGAGATAATATCTCTTCGTGAATGTTTGCAGTGATGCATTTGCGCGTCTATACGATAGGAGGATGCTGCCATCATTGACATCCTGTCGGAAAAGGATGTCTCCACCTCCTTGTGTTAACTACTTCTGTCCAATGCACCTCTCTGATCGTGTTAGTTCAAAATTCTGAATTAGTCAATTGCGTTCTGTCCTTATAAAGAAAACCTTTATGCTCGTTCTTTGTTGGCTAAAATATGATGGTTGTGCTTATGTCAAGCTATCTGAAAGAACTATTGATTTTTATGCACTTATCGTATGAAGTTTAGTTATTTAAGTCAGAATGGGTGAGAGAACTTCTTCTAAAATCTTACTCAGATGTACTCGAGAGTATATAGTTTGGTTTGTGGGTGACCATAAAATCTCTCTCACTACCCAGAGCATTTGCTATCATTATGATTAATTTTTACTGTTTTTGAGGAAAAACTCTTTCATGCTATCCTGCTGATCTTCTTCCCTCACATCCAACCACTTCTGGTAAAGGAGAAGTAGATGTTGACGAAAGCGTTGAATTTTTATTAGCAGGTTTAAGTGTAAGTAATATACTGTTTATTTATCATATATAAATTCTAACTATGTTGTTGTGATCTCAGAGACGTTCTAGCTTGCATTTAACTCATGTTACATTTAGTCCTGATGGAGAAGAGGTTCTACTCAGTTACAGTGGAGAGCATGTATATTTGATGAATGTAAATCATGGTATGTTTAATTAGCCTTGAAACCTTTATAATTGAGCTGATTTTGGCACACCCTTTTCACCTCTAGCACACCTCCTCTTTTAGCTTGGCCGGTGGATTGAATTATTAAAGCGGAATGAATGGATATGATTGAGGAAGGGTATGCTAGAGGTGAAAAAGGGTGTGTGGAAATCACTTCTTCAAAATAATTGTCAGCTATTAAAATGGCTAGCTGTTATTTATTTTTTTATCAAAAAATGATTTGAGGGTTCAATTGTTAGTTGATTTTCTCAATGATTGGACTCTTTAAGATAGTACTTTTGAAAGTGTTATTTTAGTGGAGGAAAAAGGGGTCAATTTACTACGTAAGTTATCAACTAAATGTGTTGCAGTTCTGTTTGAGTAAATTGGGTTTGCTAATGTAGTTTATCAGAACCCTGGTTGCTTGATATATTATGGACAATGCACAAGCAGGTTGAATTCTGCCTGTATCAAAAGTAGATATAACATTCTACGTAGCATTCTTCTTTCCATTTTCTACTTCTGTTGATCTAGCTTTTATGAAATGAGCACCTAGGAAAAAGGGCCTACGCAGATAATGAATAAGTTATAAACATTTTGCAATTTCCAGCTGGTGGAAGTGGTGTGCAATATACTTCTGGAGATGTTTCAAAGCTAACAAGCTTCACTCCGACACTCAATGGGGTAGAACTGCATCAACCAGCATCCACTGCCTTCATGAATGATCTTCCTAAACGATCTAATACTACAGCGAGGGTGCGTATTTTTTGCTTTTCGTTTACTTATTTCCTTTTCATTTTTATCTTGGTTTTCGTTTTTTTTCCCTTCTCTGATTCCTTTTCTTTGCTATCTAATAGAGTTGTTTCAGCTTGAAAAATGCAGGAAACTAATACAGTTTGCTGAGAAATCCTTGGAGGAGGGGACAGATGTGTTCTATGGCATTGAGGCATGCAATGAGGTGTTGGATGGCTATCATTGTGATATTGGGCCCACACTAAAGCATGATTGTCTTTGTATTCGAGCTGCACTGTTGCTTAAGGTTCTTTTGACAGCCTGCCAAATTATTTGATTGGAATCATTGATTAATTTGAGATTTATAGATGCTTAGTTCTTTTTATTTTTGCCAGCGCAATTGGAAAAACGATGTTCATATGGCAATAAGAGATTGCTATAATGCTCGAAGAATAGATAACTCCTCTTTCAGAGCTCTTTACTATATGTCCGAAGCTTTATCGCAGGTACATTGTATTGCTTACTGCAGTTGGGTGTATGAATTTTGTCAGCCATTGCATTGTTGTGGCAAGTGTTGTGGCTAATCCAGCCACTTGGATTACTATAGCTTCTTCACTTTGCAGTCATCTGGATTTTCTTAGTTAGCCAGTTCATTCAAGCTTTTCTTTTTTCTCTTCTGTTTGGGCTAAAGTCATTCTGATGCTTTATAAACACTACATATGAATTATTCATGTCTGGAGATTCTACCAATGAATTATATCTTCTAGCACAGGACTTGCGTTTATTATGCCATTGTATACTGTCACTGTTATGCAGCATATGGTGCTTGTATTTTAAAACTATGTCAACTGGGGTTCATAAATTATTTCACTTTTTAGCTTAAACTATTTAATGCTGTTGTGTCCACGAGGGCCTAGGTTTCTGCCAAAATATGAGGAAGTGTGTATTACTTGATGACTGAATTAAGGGAAATCTTATGAGGGTGGACCTGTTTTCCTGGTGGTTAACCAATCTCTGGTTGGTCATTCCTTGCAGTTGGATAAACACAAAGAAGCTCTAGAATTTGCTGTAGCTGCCCAATGTTTGGCTCCCTCAAATTCTCAAGTAGCTGAACGAGTGGAGAATGTAAAAAATGATCTTGCTAAAGGTTTGTGACTTTTGGGTTTTGATATTGTTTCTTTCCCCATATTGTAGATTGTCAAATTATCAGCTTCTAATATCATCCAACAATAGTTGACTAGAATTAGCATATTGGAGTACCACTAGCATAATTCTTTATATTCTATGGTTTGTGGACACATGGACGAGTGTCTTATGTTGACATTGACACTGGGCGTTTGACATAACAACTTCAAAGCCCAGACTTGTGAGACAAACTTTTTATTTTTTTATTTTGGAGAAAACTGTGTACGTCAAAATCAAAATATTTGAGGAAACAATAACCCATTCTATTTTTCCTGACACGAAGGCAAAACAGCTTGTATATTCCCTGTTTATCTTTATTTGAGGAAATTCTTCAGTCTGTGTAAATATGAATGTTGATTTTTCTTTAGCTGCCAAGTGAGTAACTGACATGAGGAGACTGTGAATTGGTTGTCATGTCCTTATGTGTCTGACTCAGCAAAATTTTTCTTATAAGAACTTCCATGTTATTTTTATTGATATCTAGTATATGTAACATACACATTGTGAGAGCTTTCTTGGTGTGAAGAGACCTCCTCTGTTCGAAAGGAATGGAATTGTGTCCCTTGATGCTTAATTGCTATTGACCAGTGTTGGTTGCTATTTTTTTCCACCTCGTAGGATAAAAAACCTACCATATAACCTGTTTATTTTTTGGTGGCCAATTTGCACTAAAACAACCTAAACATCTCAGAATGCTTGCCGAACACCAATCATATTGGAAAAAGCATTGTTTTTTTAATGCAGTGTTACTAATAAACGTCGTACTTATGGCATCTTAACTCTTTGTTAGACAATTCCTAACTGTATCGTTTCATGACTAGCTGATGCTGACACAGATGTCAAGCCAAATGATGGAGCACCCAGGTCTGAACCTCGAGAGGCGAGAGTATTATCACTAAGTGACATACTGTACCGATCGGAGGGAAATAGTGATGTTTCCCAAGATGGTCCAAGATCCGAAAGGGAAGATTCTGATTATGACGAGGAATTGGAGTTGGACTTTGAAACGTCCATCTCAGGTGATGAAGAGCATGATGCGGAGCCTAACATTGTACAAGGAAGTTTAAACCTGAGAATTCATCGGAGAAATGATTCTGCTAGAGAAGTTGGTGGTGCAAATGGTTCATGTGGATCCCCTTCATCATCTTCTCAAAGTGAAAGACTTCTATATCAGGTTGCTTTCATACTTGTGATGCAAATTCTGATGTTTTCAGATAGATGATATATAAGGATGCTATGTTTCAGTTATCATTCTAAGCTTTATCTTAGCTATGCGCATTGTGTCTTATTGGATTCCATTTTTATTTTGAGCAATGGAATTAAGCATACGTTCACTGTATTGGGATGGTATAGAAAAGATTTTGACTTATGTCATCTATTTGATTTGTAGAACCTCAATTGGGTATTGATTGTGCACCCACAAATTTATATTCCCAAATTTCCTTTTTCTGTGATAAGTCATCCTATGGCCTTAATTAGAGGATGCAAGAAGAAAATTGGTCATTTTGGCTTAAGCAAACGCATAAGAAATCCATATTCGGTTTTGTTTATAATAACATAGGGTCCTATAGTTGGGTTTCTTAGTATATTAGGGTCTGCAGTTTTTTGTTATATTGTGTGATTTCCAGTATAAAGATTATAGTTCTAGTATTCATTGATGTGGTTTTATTTCTACTTCATTATCTTCTGTTCTTTCTCTATTTTGCATCTGCAGCATCCCTTGTATAAATATTCTTTTGTTCTGTTGGTTGAATTGCCTTTACTTTGTGCAGGATTGCCTCATAGTTAATTGTATTGTTTTCTTGCTTACAATTCAAGAAAATATTTTCTTGAAACTGATACATAGTTATTTTCTTTTCGTACACATTGCTTGCAGCCTGAGGCAGTTATTGATATGAAACAGAGATATGTTGGCCATTGTAATATTGGAACTGACATAAAACAGGCCAGCTTTCTTGGCCAGAGAGGTACGTTTTTTTGTGTGTGTGTTTGGCTTCAATATATGCGATATGGAGCAAGTGAATCTTGATATTATGTTGTGTCATTATTGGTATTGAATGCTACTTAAGAGTCTAGATGAATCTACATAGCAAAGTTACCTCAATGTGTCATCATAAAGTGCTATATGTCATCCTCAAGTATGTTGTGTTTGGGTACTGATCACAAGGTGGAGTCATGTCAGTGATCAGCGTGTGAGCTTCATTGTTGATGTAAGACATCTCAGGTATGAAGGTGTAGGTATTGTGCAGTCTCCGACCCTTTACATCTGCTTGTTTTAAGTTTTCACTCAGCGTCATAGGTTGTGGATTTGTGCATAAGTTTCATTTAAGTGGATGGATTCTTGGATATTTAATTCATGTTGGTCGGATGTCAGTCACACGCTAAATATTAAGCAATCACTTTGGGTTTTCAGTTGACCATTAGATTTTATATGGATGTTCATCACTTTCTGCTTCTTTTTTATAATAACTGAACAAATGAATTTGCATCAATGGTCTGCATACTGGCAATGTTCATGTGTGAATGGCGATTATGTTTATCTGTATGGATCTGCAGGTGAATATGTTGCTAGTGGCAGCGATGATGGCAGATGGTTTATCTGGGAAAAGCGAACTGGTAGATTGATAAAAATGCTTCAAGGAGATGAAGCTGGTAATGTCTCCGCCTGCTGCTAGAAATAATGGGAATATGGACTCGTGTAGTAGGTTTATAGTTAATGTTTTCTCATGTCTCTTGCAGTTGTGAACTGTGTACAGTGCCATCCATTTGACTCTGTTGTGGCTACTAGTGGAATTGATAACACAATAAAAGTGGGTATTATTAGGTCAAATTTTTGTTTGCCTTTTCGGGGTCAGGGATTGGGAAATCATATCTGAATTCCCTGTGGTTTTTTATTCCAGATTTGGACCCCAAGTGCCTCAGTTCCATCTATCGTAGCCCGTGGATCTGCAGGGCCAGAAATTGCTGACATTTCAGTAGCCATGAAAGCCAATCAGCGCAGATTAAGCAATAATCGCGGAACTATCCTGTAAGGCTTATTTAAACCCTCAACTATATGTGATTATACTTTTTGTTATGATGAAACTTTGCTTCCTAGCAAGTTGTGTCAATAACCATACAGCATGTTATACTTTTATAACAAAAGTCCATATAACTTGTTTTACTTTTCTTTAATATTTTCTCGACCTTGTAACAAATTCAGACACATGTATGCTCAGCCTTGTCATGGGTCACTGGTATGTATTTTGACTTCCAACTCCCTTTGTTGAGTTGTTCAACCTATTGAGCTGTGTGCATTTCCAAACTCTATATTCTGCCTTCCCGCACCCTGGTCTTCTCTTCAACCTCTTATAGATTGTTTCACTGGAATTTGTTGCCACTCACTATGACCAAACCAGTCATTATTGTTGCACTTAATTCAGGCTCATGTTCTTCCCGAGTTCTGGTTTCCTTCTCTAACCCGAAATTCCGAGTTTGATCTCAGCATGTGTATGGCATGTGCATCAAACTCCAAAATTAATATAAGCATGTACTATTGTACTGGAAAAATTGATTCCATATTGTGCACATGGTATTGGATCTTTGAAGTAGTCTACCATGCTTTCACATGAGATATGTGACGTATATGTTATAGCTTTGGTATCTTGTCTTTCAACAATTAATAATGCCATTTATATTAAGTACAGTCGATCTGAAATTCTGGACCATTTTCGAATGCACGAGTTTGCTGAAGGAAGCTTTCACCCATTTGAGTGTGCTCAGAGCTGACGAGCTCCAATTTAGTCATGCAGGTAATGAACTGTCTTACAGTCTAAATCCTTCTTTGATGTTTAATGTCTCTTGTTCTTCCATTTAGATGAGGGCCAGGAATCAATTATATTTTGGTGACTATATTTTGCGATGAGGTTTGTAAGTACTTACATTAGAGAATACTATGGTTTGACACTGTTTGGTGGTCATTATTTTTTGTTGCCCTCCGTGCTTCTGTCATTTTTCTACTTGAACTATTTTGGTAGAGGCTCAAGTTAGTGTGAAATGTTTTTTGGGCGTTGGAGAATGAGGTCACTGATTTCTTGACGAGAGATACATGTGAGTCTGGTCTGAATTTTACCTGTTTCTACAGATAATTTCTGCTCCCCTGTGATTGGGACTGGAATTGATCGGGGCAACCATTATTGCTGGTGGCACAAACCTTGCAGGTCATGGAAAGCTTTATGGGTTCCGCTAATTATGTTGAAAACAGAGATGTCATTATCCGGTTTTCAACTGTAAAGTTTTCTTGGTATAATCAGTTATCGTCCAAGCATTTGCCTTGCTGATATGTTGTTGAAAATGTCACTGTACAGTTTTCACCTGTTCATTTTCATTTTTGTTTTCATTTCCTATTCGTGTATAGAAAGCGCAGAGTCGTCTTAGGTCTAATGAGTCAATATATAGAGATACGTTGGCTGCTCCTGTCTCCGCATTGAGTTTGATGTGAATGACACGGCTATTTAGTATCGGTACCTCTCTGTATAGATCAAACACCAAAACCGATCACTAGTTTTGTTCCATTGTTTTTATAGTTTTGTTTTTGCTCCGAAACTTGAAGACAAGAATGCACGAAAGCATTGCCAATTTACGAAAGCATTGCCAATTTATCGATGTTGGGCAACCTTTTCGTAGGATTTGGTGCCTGTTACACTTGTAAACATGTGAAAATGTAAAAATGTGGTTTGTGCTCTTAGATCCATGTGATTATAGTAATCCCAGTGAGTAGAAGAATAATGCTAAAAGATTGAGTGGGCGGCCAAATATGGTTTTGCTACAACAGATAATCATTTTTTGGATACTCCCTACTAATGTTGTCTGCCAAATATGTTTATTTAAGGACCAACGTTAATTCATTCTCAATTAAAAAAAAAGGACTAACGATAATGAGAACAACAAGGCACCAAGTAGGATTGTCACGCGTGTTCAGCATTGAGTTGTTTTGTTGCACTCGCCTATGCGTCATATTCATTCCTAAAAGCTCCAATTCCGCGATCAGTGTCAGAAAATAGAAGGTGCCGCCACGTAAAGCTGATCGATGTTTGGGCTTCGTTTTCTTTGTGGGGGGCAATAAACAAAAATCATCTACTTTGGAACTCTTGGTCAGTTGATAAATTTCAATGTTTTATTTTTATGAAAATGGTAGATATTTGTCCAACGAAAATCTTTTTTAAGTGTCGTAAATGATAATAGATGGTTCATATAATCAAATCAAGATGCAAGATGAGAAGGAACAAATCGGAGGTCCGGGAAAAAAGTAGGGATGGCAATGGGTAAGGTCGGCAGCTAGGGGTATCATCTCCATACATATCTTCATTTGTGATTTTCACCTTAATATTGGTGTTCATTCTCATTAATTTTTAATCGGGTATCTTATACCCGCGTCCATGGAGGTTACTACCTCCATACCTGCTTCCATACCCACCTTGTATAAAAAATATATATATATATATAGACAAAATTAATAATAAAATTCCATAAGCAATCATAATCTACTAAATATTTTTATTCATATTCATATAATCGGGTCGGGTTTGAATCGGGGGATACTAATACCATACCTGCCCCATACCCGTCATGAGATTCTCCATGCTCGCTTTCATCCCCATTTAGCTCCTTCATACCCCGCCCCATTAGAGCATTTCCATCGCTACACAAAAGGGAGGGGGGGGGGGGGGGTGGGGGGAGGGGTGGGGGTGGGGGTGGTGGTTTGGGGCAATTGGATGAGTTGTCAGCCCCCACCATCAAGTTCCACGGGGAGAGGCAGGGGCGGCATTGTTCATGAGATGCAGGGCGGCGGGCAAGAAATTGCCCCTGGGCACACTTTTTTTTTTTAATGATGGCACGTGCAGTACACGCGCTCGTGAAGCCAGTCTGGAAAGCCTCCAACCACTTCTTCCAAAGGCTAGGCCATTTATAGCTTGACACGTGGCATGTTTTTGCCAAAAAAAAAAAAAAAATCAAGAATTTGAAAAAAAAATGTGAAATTTTTTTCTATAAATACCCAATTAGATTTTTGCATGTTTATGTGCACATTGCTCTTTGGTGGAAAGTTTGGATGTATCTTTCGGTAGAAACTTTTAGGGATATTTATCTATTTTTTTTGTTGGTGAATAGTGATTGCCCTTGCTCTTGTGCGGTGGAACTAAAACTGAAAGGCGATTACTATTTTGACGGGTCCTATGTGAATAGTATTCACCTTTGGGGCAAGGCCTTGCCTTTTGGGGTGGAAATGCTCTTAGGGGTGAATGCCCGCTGGTACTTATATCTATGAAGGTTTTTGATATCCCTAAACAAAAGGAAGTAGACATTTATAAGGGTATTACATATATTCCCAAGACAGGTTTTCTCTCTACTGGTCGGTCCGGTAGAGAGTAAAAACCGGACCTCCTTTTATCGCCCTTGGATTTGATCCTACGGTTGTGAGGAAAGAGTCAATTTTCCTGGTGGGCTCCATTGCAAAACAAGATAGAGAAGCAACCTATTTCTGGCAGTCGACGACGATGATTCGGAAGGGACTTGTTCTTTGCTGTCTTGTTTTGCAGTGGGGCCCACCAAGAAAATTGATTCTTTCCTCCCCACCATAGGATCAAATTCAAGGCAGAGTCGTGGCTGAGGTAGTGCCACTCAGCTCTACGGAACCGAGCCCCAATTTTAAGAGGGCCCCCAAATTACGAAACGGGGGGGGGGGGGGGTGTTTGAAGATTCACATTATTCCAAAGAAATTAACAGATTTCTGGGTCTACTGGAAAAAAAAAATTATGAACTTAAAAGGCAACTTCGGCAGCCAGATTGTAGATTGTGCAAAAAAGCCACGAGCAAAACGATGTCATTTTTCCTTGTAGTTACTAGCTAATGTCACGGGCTAAATTGTTTTGTTTCAGTTGGTCTTTTACTCTTCTTTTGGGCTTACTAAGTCTAAAATAATTTTCTTTTTATTTGGGCCTTGTTGGCCTTCTTTTTCATATAAATCACCCCAACCAAACAAAACACACCCCCCACTCCCCCCCCACCTTTTCTCTCTAAAAAAACCACAAAAAAAAAAAAAAAAAAAAAAAACAAGACAAAAAAAAAAAAAAAAACCTTTTTTATGCATGTAACAGAGTTTTCATTGTTGGCCTTCTATTGAAATTGAAAATATTTTAAAATTTCATCGAAATTTCCATACATTCGAGTCACCAATATTTTTGATATTACCTAAATTTAACTCCTTAGTTTCAATTCAAATTTACTTTCATAATACTTTGGGCATAAAAAATAGTTATATAGATTTTGAAGATCGAATGAAGGGCCTCAGTATAATTTTCGAACCAGGCCCCCAAATTTTCAGCTCACGGTTCTGATTCAAGGGCTATAAAAAGAGGATCGGCTTGCACCCTCTACCGGACCGACTGGTAGAGTGAAAAAATGACTCCCAAGATTTACTTTATCTCATGGCAAATTCATGAATTTTTAAATTCCCCATTGTCTTATTAAAGAACATGTTAAAAGGTCGGTACCTGGTGGTTGTATGGTCCGAATTGATCAACCTACTTTGGTTTTAGAACCACGTTTATAACATGAGATACGAGAATGACTGTTCACTTGCCAAGTCGGTGTGTTATTGTATATATCGTTGTGATGAACCAAAACAGAAAAAACTCGTTGGATGTATAATTCTAAAGCATCATGCCAGAGGGGGACCAGGAGAGTGCCTACTTGATGTGTTAGATTCCAAGAAAGCTAAGAAGCTCAAGTGACCCAGCTTCATGTGGAGGAGAAAACACATGTACGGTATATATATATCTCATTGACTATGTCCCCATCTTTTTATCGGAGTCATACACGTAACAAAGTTAATGGGTTAACGAGAGGATAAATGTTGTAATTTTTTATTTTGAGATGGGAAAGGTTGGATTATAGATTATGCTTTAATTTTGGAGTCGTGATCAAGTTATTTACTCCGGTGCATACAAATGTTTCTCCATTAGGAAAAAGTTTGGTGCAAAAGATTTTTAAAAGTTGAAAAATGAGATTTTTCTGAAGATAGAGGGTGAACCTGCTGGTTCATTATCGATTTGTAATTAATGTTTTTCAATATCAGTTTTGGGTAAAAATAAGAATTTTAATGAGAAAATGTTCATTATGTTGGTACATAGTTGCATTGGCGTTCTTTAAACACTAATTTCAAATATGAGTTATCTGATTATAAATTTGGATGTCTTGTCAAAATTGCCAAAGTCACAAAGAGATAAGCGAGTTTATTTTCCCTTGAATATTACCTCATACAGCTTCTATTCTCCTATTAATGTTCAAACTATTTTCTTAGCCGTGTTAACAAGCTGCCATATAGTTTTCTATCATCAGAAGGAATGAAGAAGAATTGATCAATAATGGAGTCCCAATGACCATGTTTAAAGTTAGATTTGGCCTTGTCATTTTATATCAATTTCATTTGTTGTTTGAGCCGACCATTAGTTTGACCATCTAACTTTGAGCTTGTGCCATCCCAGTAGCACTTGAATCTGAATTGTTAATGTTCCATACCAGCTGGACATTATTGATTGTTTTTGCAATCTTCCAGGTAGAGTTCATTATTTAGTATCTTCCAATCGGTTAAGCTCAGCTGCATGTGCATCCAACTATTATATTACCTAATTTTCTCGGGAAGTAAATCATTCTCCAGCTTTTATCTTGCACCACCGTTACTATGTCCTGAGCACTTGCTTTCACACGTCTCATTCTCCAACCCATAGATGTAATGCCTTCCTATTCTTCTCCCTTAAACCATAGTTAGATTAAAACACAGAAAATAATCTACAAAACATTTTCTTTTGCTCTAAAAGTAGACCACAACCGTTTAGAAATTTGGCCGCAAAGACATTGAGAACTAAATTGTAGCTGGTGGAAAAATTTAATCATTTGTACCAGCACATAACCCAAAATGATAACTTGAGGATGCAGAAAAGGGAAAAGTATATAGAGACGTTATCCCTTGCGATTGAATGCAATGTAGAGACCTTTTACCGTTCAAGTGTGAAATCCAGAAAAGGTGATTGACAACAAAAGCCCAAATTAATAATTTCATTGTTTCGATAAGTGACTGTCAATTATTAAGTTATCTCACATATAAATCGGTAAGACTAACACCTTTTTCCCACACAAAATTCATAATAATCTTAAATTATTGATCATGGAAATGGAAAATGACCGCTATTTCTAAAGAAGAAAATTGGACAAACCAAATTCAATCAAAGCAAATTTGTACGTATACATGGCGAAATTTCTCATTCACTTTACTCTAATGGATACTTTCTAAACTCGGCCATATATTTCGGTTTTTTTTGTATTTAACTATATAATTATGTAGCCCATTAAAACACCCCTATATATATATATGTATGTTTTGTGGCTTTTTGTTGTGTGGTCGTCGGCCTACCAAATATAAAAATCCTTCATCATATTCATCTTCCCCCTTCTCCCTGAGCCCCCTTTCTCTCCCTCTCTCTGCATGAAAAAATTGAAAATTTTCAGAACCAAAAACCCACCAAGAAAACATGACAAGCAGCAAATCAGCACAACATCAGCCTATTGTCCATGAGTGTTGCATGTGTGGAGATTTTGGCTTCTCCTATGAGCTTTTCCAATGCAAGGTTTGCCAATTCAGATCTCAGCACAGGTCCCAAAATCAAACCATCCACTATTTTTCATTTGCACATACTTCTTGTTTTTGTTTTCATTAAAATGAATTGAACTCAGGACCTCGGACGCAGGGTTAAATGCTCTTATTTGAGTTACAAGCCCCCTTTTGCACATAATTCTTGCTTTGATTTCTGGGATTTTGCCAAATTGAAGTTTAGAATCCAATTTTCATGTGCAGATACTGCAGCAATCTCTACCCAAATGCAGAGTCTTACAGAATCTGCAATTGGTGCCTTACCCAGAAAGAGGATACAAAAGAAAAGTCCCAAAATTCATCAAATTCCTCATCTTCTTGCAGAAAAGAGCCCCAAGATCATGATCCCACAAAGATCAGCAAGAAAAAAAGTTCATCAAAAAATGGCAATTCATTTGGTGGTCTAAGGGGCAGTATGCAGCTGCAGCCAAGTGGGCCCATAAAGAAACAGAGATCACTTGATCTTCATCAGATCAATCATCATCATGGGTTTGTATCATCATCCCCAAAATCTGCATCCCCAAAATCTGCATCAACCACCAGAAAGAGGATCATCACAAATGGGGCAAAGGAGGCGGAGAGGATCAGGAGGACAAGATCAGACGTTTCAAACTTGACTAGTCGAGGGATCACGACGCAGGTTTTCAGGAATAAGGTGAGAAGGTACAAGCTTTTGGATGAAGTTTCAAGTCAATGACTAGTTGACCAACTCCTAGCTATTCCCAATTTTTCCCCTTTCTTCTCCATTTTCCTTTTTACAAAGAGATATATACTGTATAAATACACACAGAATTTGGCTCAATGTATATATACATAACCTATATTTGGTACTCCTCTTTTAGCTTCTGCGCTAATTATGTGAATTTGGGAAATATATTACAATAGGACCAAAAGTAAAGTGCGGAAAATTCTTGCCCCTTTCTCCTTTACAAGACACAGTAAAGGGGGGTTTGGGTTATGGTGCTAACGCAAAAGCCGCAACCAATAACCAATAGAGTTACAAGTCTCTTAGCATATAATTTGATCTTCTTACGTACAAGAACAAATTGATAGTTCTTACGTTTCTCTTTCAATAAAAGAAGGAACCTACACTTTTCCACTCAAAGTGGGATACCACTCTAGAGATTTTGGTACGTAAAATTCAAGGCACATATCGGAGTCTCTGGATTTAATTGGAAACAATTGGCAGATTCCACGGACAAAGATAATATGGTAGCTTCTTGGAGAATATTTTATGCATAGAATCCTAAAAGAAAAATGTAAAAAGAAAGGTTGGAAATGTTGGAATAAGTTGACTTGGAAAAGGCACGGAACTTAACCTATAAGCTGCTACTAATTTGCTGATTTGCAAAACCATCCTTCAGTACACATACAGGGCTCGTTTGGCACCCTTCACTGGCTAGGACTGGACTAGACTAATTTTTATTAGTCTAATGTCCCACGTTTGGTGGAGGCCGGGACTAATTAAATGGTGCTATTTAGCACCCGTGTTTTGAATTTGACGGGCTTAGCTCGCCCTAAATAGCGAGCTGCAAAAGCAGCTCGCTAAATAGCACGGTGTGCCGCTGCTCGCCCTCGTCGCTCACGCCCATCTTGCCCACAACGAACGCCGAACTCCCACAGCCAACGCCGACGCCCACAGCCAACGTTCGACGTCACCTGTTCGAGCTCAGATCTAACCGCTGCCAACGCCCACAGCGAACGCCGAACGCCAAACGCCCATCTCGCCTTCGTCGTCATCCACCCCGGCGCAGCGTCGTTGACGTCACCTGTTCGAGCTCAAATCTAACCGCTGCCAACGCCCACAGCGAACGCCGAACGCCCATCTCGCCTTCGTCGTCATCCACCCCGGCGTGGCGTCGTTGTCGACTCCTGGCGTCGTCGTCCACCCCCAAAACCCAATTCCGATGGCGGTGAGCACTTTCACATAAAGCCTCGGCGTCGTCGAGAGCACTCAATTCGTCGCCTGCCCATCGCTATCCCACTTTCTGTGTTTTTTGATCTGGGTTTTCTGTTGATGGTTTGATTTTGTTTTGAAATTTATGCAAAATTGGATTGAGCTTGGTGTGGAATTTTGGTTTTGATGTTGGATTGAGTTTGGTGTCTGTTGAATTGATGTTGGTTTCTTTGGGTTTTTCGTTTTGATGTTGGATTGAGCATGGTTGTTGGAATTTCATGGATTTTGGGTATGGGTTTGATGTTTTCCGAGCATTCAACCGCTGCAAAATCATGTCATGGTCGGATTTGGGTTTTTAGTCCGATGAAGCACCAAACGTAGGTCAGGATTTAGTCCGATGTAAGGCAGTCCAGTCCAGTCTGAGCTAATCCCAGGATATAGTCCTGTCCAGTCCTATCCTGCGTGCCAAACGAGCCCACAGAGTCTAATGCAATCCTACTGGTGATCGATTATTCTAAATAAAATATTAAATAAATAGATAAATACTCTTAACTATTTAGTGCAAATTATTTCACATATACAAACTTCTTGTTAGGGAACAATCAAGTAGATAGACAAATTTAGATTAACAATATATATACTAACATGAAATCAAACAAAATCAAATCAATAAGTATACAATAATAGAAAATATACTGACTTGAAAGGAAAATAGAGGCATGTATAAATATACCGTTCTTAAGATAAAATTTTGCCCATACTCAGTGCTTGTAGTTCTACGGGTGTCCATCTCACAAGATTCAATTATCTATTATCCTTGGTTCCAGTATCGGAACGTTGGACATCGAAATTCCATGTGCTTCTTTTCAATGGATTATGCAATGGTTTGAAAACGATATGTTTTCACATGAAGCAAATCTGTTTTTGATTCTTCTTCTTTTTATATTAATGTAGGTTTAGGGTTTTTCTCTATTTATAGGAACTCTCGTATATTTTCAAAGTGCTATCTTCCAAATGATGTATGTTTATGTTTAAATTGAAAAGTTATATCACTACATTTGAAGAGTTGTACCCCTACCGTATTTAAATATAATTACATATTACTCAAAAAAAAAACAAAATAAAAAACCCAGCCAAAACAAAAAAAAAAAAAAAAAAAAAAATTAAAAAAAAAAGAGGACAAAACAAAAACAACCCCCCTAGTAGGGGAAGAAAAAAAAAACTACCTCAGAAAAAAAATACTCCACCAAAAATACAACCTTATGAAAAGAAAAGTATATCACACAAAACCCCCAAAAAAAACAACAAAAAAAAAACCCAAAACAAAAAAAAAAAAAAAAAAAAAAAAACAACACCCCAAAAAAAAAACACAGCATCTACAGTGGATCCCCTAAAATCATTTTTAAGCTAAATTTGATGTAAATGTTGATAAAAATTGCTCCAGCGGATTCCCTATATTTAAAATTTTTTTAGAGTTCTCCCTCTTGATCCCCTATATTTAACATAGTTGGAGAGAGAATTTAACATTTTGTTAGCTTTGCCACATAGGCATACGGTTGAATTTGACGCCAATTCTTTGATTTCGCGCCTGTTCTTTTTCTTCGGTATAATTTTGCGCCGTGCCCACGCCAATTCTTTGATTTCGCGCGTGTTCCTTTTCTTTGTGCGCGCCATGCCAATTCTTGTTCTTTGGTATAATTTGGCACCAGTTCTTTTCCCTTGTTTCAATTTGGCGCCAATTTGAAATTCTCCCGTTCATATAAATAACGAAGCAAAGCGGCCTCCTTTCTCTCGTTATACTTGCAAGCGGCGCCTCTTTCTCCTGTTCCTTCTGAACCTCTGCGGTCTCTCAGGTATTGCTGATTTCTTGAACCATATATTGTGCTTTTCTTCCAATTAAGGTTCTGTTTCAGTTTTGGTTTCTGCGACATTGGAATTTCTAATTGTTTGGATATTAATTGAGTGAGGTTTGTTTGTGCGGGTTGAAGGTTAAATATATGGCTGGTTGTCTTATAAAACTATGTTGGAAGCTACTAATATACAGAACAATGTTTTGAGATGATGCAGATGGAATATGTAGGTGATGAGATGTCCAACGGAGGCTCACAGTATATTGATCCATTTTTGACAAGTGATCCTCGACCTTCTGATCAATACTCACATGAATTTACTTATCATCAACATGAGGATGATGAGAAAGAAAGCGGCAGAGAGAGGCTTTGACGATGAGTCCTAGACTCCTAAACCTAATCCTAATTCTTATTTATAAATTGCAAATCATGCCATCATATATTTTTATATACATAAATGAAATCGTGCCATTATAAAACCTAGCCGTTAGAAAACTTGGTTGTAACCATATTTTGAAAATGTCATTAAATGTTCTTAATAGGGCTGGGCACGGCTAGGAATTTCCATAAAAGAGACAGAAAGGAGACAAAAAAAAGGGAACGGCAGAGGAGAGAGAAACAGACAGTACCCCGCACCAGTCAAAACGGACCCGACCAACACCACCCCCACCCAAAACAAACAAAAAAAGAAAAAAAAAAAAAAAAAAACACCAAAAAAAAAAAAAAAAAAAAAAAAAACAAAAAAACCACAAAACCACCCAAACAATAATCAGTTACACATAATCCAAAGTTCAACACAACTTCAACACAAATTCAAGAGTTCTGTTCTAGCTTAAACTAAATAAAGTTCAAGTGAAGTTACATTACAACAAACACTTCACAAATCAGTGAAATAAAGTTCAAGTTCCATCAGTGAAACAAAGTCTAACAAACACTTCACAAACACTTTATAAAACTAAATCACGTTCAAGTTCCATCAGTGAAATCTCAAGCACAACCATCATCAATTCAATACTGCTGCATAAAGAGATCAGTTTCCTATATCTTCTTCATCTACGTTGGTGGTTGAATTTCCAGCTTTTGCATTTGCCAACTCTATAATACAACAAACAACATAATTAAAGAAGTGGAAACAGACTAAAAAGCAAGTTAATAAACAATATAGCATTGAAAATGGAATTATGCAAACTTGCAGCTAATAAACAACAAGTACCTGTCTCAATGCCTTCATAAAATTCCAGTTCTTCTGTGCATGGTTCATCTTCAAACTGAGTTATTATGTCATCTCCTCTAAGCCAATTCTGCATACAAATTAAGGCCTCCACTGATTTGGGAGTTATTGAGCTCCTAAAAGCATCAATTACTAGGCAACTGTCGACACTTGGATAGCAAACACATCTCTAGCAATTGATGCTAAAACAGGATAGTTGACAGCTGCAAGTTTCCACCACTGCAGCACGTCAAACATTATGTATTCCTCTTCAACTGCCTCTTCATTGAATGCAGTGTCTTCTTCCTCATCCTCATCCTCCTCAGCAGGTTTCCTTCCTATTGATTCCAAAGGATCTTTGAGATACCTATCTATCTCATGTGTTATCACTGCTTCATCGGTTTGTTCCACATGCTTAGTCCAATCCACCACAAACACATTTGTACTTGAGCTGCCACGCAGAGATGTAGCCTTTTGCCTTTTCAGATTGCTTGCTTTGCTGTCATCTCTATTCCTCTTCTTCACATGCTTACCACCCTCTGATTTGTCCATGTACTCATCATAGAGAGCAAACATGAAGGTCTTGATCTCAGATTCCTTGTCATCCACTTCATAGTCAGTCCACTCCATCACTGTGCTCAACACATGAGTCACATGTCAAAGCTTGAACCTTGGGTCCAAAACAAGCCCCAAAATGACAAAAGGGTTCAACCTTTTGAAGTCACCGAAGTATTTGTTATACTTGGCTTTCATTAGAGACCCAATTTCAGCCATCAAATGATTAGTGGATGTACTATCTTGCACATCAGGAAGAATGAACAACCTGTCCATAGCTTGTTCAATTGCAATTATGTCATGCAATGTTGTGTGGATTGTAGGGCGTAGTGATGCACTAACCCTAAGGGTTACTTCATAGAAAACCCTGAGAAAACTAACAAACACATCGCAGTTTTCCCAATCCTCTTCAACAGGTGGCCCAACCTTCTTCTTTCCCCTCCTTGCCACTATCACATTGCCATCATCATCATACTCTTCCTCAGGTTCATTGAAATAGGCTGCAAAGGGACCAGTAGGGTCTTGCTCCATTCGTTTGAAAGCCCTCTTCAATCTCAAAGCTGATTCCAACATTAAGTATGTTGAATTCCATCTTGTGGGAATATCTAAACACACCAGCCCCTTAAATGGTAGTTTCTCTCGTGCAACTGCTTTCTTGAACAACTCAAGCCTATTTGGAGAGCTTCTAACAAACTTAACAGCATTTCTAATAGCTAAGATGCTAGAATTAAGCTTCTTCAACCCACTTCCCACAATTAGGTTTGTAATATGGGCTACACATCTCACATGCATGTTTTTCCCCTCCAAAATAGACTGTGGACTATCACAATCATTGAGCTTTTCCCTTAACAAGTCCAATGCTGTCTGATTAGCAGAAGCATTGTCCACTGTAATTGTCAAGACTTTATCTACCCCCCAATCACTCAAACACTGCTCTATAAGATCTGCTATGGTTATGCCCTGATGATTGGTAATCACACAAACGTTTAACACTCTTTTGTGCATTTTCCATTCAGAATCAGTAAAGTGGGCAGTCAACACCATATCATTGTAATTCTGGACACTTGTCCAGATATTGTGGTTAGACAGATCCTATGAGACTTCAAATCTGTTTTCAGTTTCATTTTCCTATCTTCATACGTATCTAGGAATGTTCTAACAAGAGTTCTCCTAGATGGCACTTTAAACAATGGCATCCCTTTACTGCAAAACCTCCTAAACCCCTGCTTCTCAACAAAACTAAATGGTAGCTCATCAAGAACTACCATCTCAACACAAGCCTCCATGGTTTCCTTTTGATTAAAACCTTTAGCTGTCAACTGATTGAAATCACCCGAACCTAACACTTTCTGTTTTTTCAAGTCTACATTGGCTGGATAATACCTACATTGCTTATTGAATATATGTTTTCTTGGCCCTCCCGTCCCATTAGGTCCACTATCACAAGCATAATCCCCTTGACCTTTTAGACAGTACTTACACTTAGCCCTCATTTTCCATGTTACAACCTCTACTAATTTCTTTGTTTGTGAATCTTTCTCATATGTCCTATGTTTAACCCAATAAGGAGTAACATGTTCCCAAATTTCAGCTCTAAAAACACGTTGCAAACCTGGTGGTGGTTCATATACGATATCAGGACCAGTTGGTAAGTTGTTGGTCACCACTGGAGTTGGCCTGGTCACCACTGGAATAGGTGGCGCCACTGGAGTAGTTGGTGACGCTAGCGTTTGTGGAGGAGGCATCAAATTCTCAGGTTGCGCCACTGGGGAAGCGGACGAGGAACCCATTGAAGAAGATGACACCATTGAGCAGGTGGTGCCACTACCACTAGCATTGCCCGTCGACTTTGATTTCTGCCATTCAAAGCAGAAAACATGAATTAGAGAACCACCAAATCATGAACAACCAAACCATTGATTTATAATCGAATAGATAATAGATAATACTTAAAAATCGAACAGAGAATAGAGAATAGAGAATACATACCATTCTGGAAGCTTTGGAGCTTCAATTTGGGGATTTAGGGTTTCGAGTGGAATTCGAGGTTTTCATGAAATTGATGGAAATAAGAGAGATTAAGGGATAGAGGGCTTTTGAACGGTGAAGTTTATGGTGGAATTGAAGGAGAAACTGGACAAAATCAAAGGGCTTTGAACGGAAAGATTTCATGGCGGAGAGCTCTGGAGTTCGAGTTTGAGAAGAATGTGTCGAATGAATGAATGCGTATTGAGAAAACCCTATAAACGTTTTCATTGTCTGTGGTCAAGCATAACTTAATTTTGTACACTCAATGTTTATGACCAATAAAAACATGACATGTGTACACTATAAACAGTGTTCGGTACAGTCCGGGATTGCCGGTTCTCAAATCTCAGGACCGATCCCGTACTAGTTCCAACCAGTACGGTATCGGTACGGGACGAAATTGTCCGATACCGTTTGAAAACCCTTATTTCGGTCCGGTACCATGCCGGTCCGGTCTGGTACAATGCCGATCCGTATTTTTGCCCACCCCTAGTTCTTAAGTTAGAAAAAAGTTAGAAAAATAAACGGGGACCGCCCCGGGGCCCCCCTGCCACTACGCAGCCCAACCTCACACTAAACAAAAAAAAACAAAAAAAAAAAAACCAAAACTCTTAGACAAGTAATCCTTCGGAAGCTGCACCAATTTGGCGAGCACGTCCGAACATAGCGTGTGATATGGATAAAGGAGCGATACGAAAAGAAGAAGAAATAAGGAGATGTTAATTAGTCAATAGTCAACAGTCTACATTACAGTTTTCACAACTAGTAGGAAAAAAATATTAAGTGTTTTCGGTGCCAACTGGCGTGTCAGTTAAGGATGAGTTCTTTTCTGGGAAAAAATGGTGGAAGACAGTTGTGTTGTGTGAGTTGTTAAATAGCAACTCCCACCATTCGATTTTGTTTTTTGGTCGAGACACGAGATGCAATTTTGGTCTATGTTGTTTTAGTGTTTCAATTTGTGGTCTGTTACTCACCTATTTGGGTTGAGTTGGGTTGGGTGTGCTCTTCAGTAAGCCAAACTTTATGATGGGCTTGATTTGGCCTCCTTGCCTCATCATGAAGTGTTCACCATATAACCAATTACTTTCATGTCATATGTAATTACAAGCTTATGCCACTAGGTTCAGAACAAGTCTATAACAAATGACTATTGTGGGCCTGTGGGGCACACAACCCACCCAAAGCTAACAAAGGCCCACAATTTGTAAAATACAGCAATCTTCTACAAATGCCCTAAGATTGTTTACAATTTTGTACATGATACCACACTTTCATTTTAGCTGTAATTTGCTCCGTATGTTTCCGGGCTGGAAATTAAGCGGAACTCCAAGATCATGACAGATTGAGGATAGCGAAATTGTCTAATACAGTGCCTTTCTCTACATCCAAACTAGAATTTTTCTTCATAACTTTATGTAAGTTTAGATGATCGTTGGAAATTTGGAATAAAAACTCGAATATTATTGAGGCATGCCCAGACTGGACAATGAAAACTTCATCCCTCTCCAATTTTGGTGTAAAGAGGAGACAATTTCATGATGCATAAAGCCTTCCACAGTTGTTCAGGTGAGTTTGATGTCTATAAATGGAACACAGGTGACCTGAGTTTGATATCTATGATAATTTTTCTGCAGTAAAACTTATGGGTTTGAAATCACACTCATGATGTCCAAAAATGGACATCACAAATAGAACTCATGGGTTTGAACATCATATTTTCAGGCCAAGTGTGGAAGAGTGATGTTCAAAAATGGGTTGAACATCACATTTTTCAGCCTACTATGGAAGGCCTAAGAAGCCATATGGCCCATTCCCTTGAGGGCTTGTGGCGCACACAATGCTAGATCTGGTGGGCTGCTACTCGTGCGGTTGCATATCGTTTCGTTGCAAAACTTTCTTGGTAAGATTTTTTTTTATAGGATAACATCAACCGCTCAAAATCATTTCAGCATTATTGGGAGCTTCAAAATCATGACTTTTTGGATTTACAAGTGCAACTCATAATAGCAATGTAGACTCTTGTAATGGTGTACTAGAAATGGGGTTAAGTTAAAGTTGAAAAATGAGATGACATTTGCCGTTAGGGGTACCATGCATGTGATGCCCCCACAACCAAATCTTCTAGAACATAAAAGAAATCAAAAGTCTCATGTTTAGTAGTTATTGTAGATTAGCAATGACATCGTCACGTATCATAATTTGTCTTTGTCTATGTCTTTTGATACAAGCTAATCTATACTGTTATAATAAAAAGAGAGTTTAAGGAATCGAAAAGACGCATGTGCTCTTATGAGCATATATTACGTGATAAAATCAACTTAATTAATGAGGACATATATATAAATTCAAAATACTCCATCGTAAAGTGAAGATGGCTTGAGAAAATAAAAAGAGGCATGTGTACTTTGGAGCATATAAATCCAACTTAATTAGCATGGATATTCAAAAAAATAAAACAGGTAGGCTAGATAAAAAAAATCAAAAATAGACAAGAAAAGAGAGTATGTGAGCATGTACGTTTCAGTTCCAAGTATTCTTATTGGTACATGATCACACATAAAAGATGATATCAGTCTAAAATATCTTGTAACACATAGTGAACACACGTCATAAGTTTGACGGAAAGTAATATTTTCAACAACCTCCATCAAACTTAGAGTAGTAATACATCATCAATTTGCTAAAACAACTTCTTCTTTTTTTTTTTTTTTTTTTTTTTACACAGTCAGGTTCAACGGGTAACAAGTCAAATATGTGGTTATGGAGTGCAAAAAATTATTTGGTTCCATTCTTAGATGTTAAGTTAATTCTGGCAATTTTAGGACACTTATCTTATAGAGATTGAGTAGTGTACTCTTAATATGTCTATAGGGTATGCAAGGATGCAAAGACAATGACATCCTACGTAGACTTACCTATATATGTAAGGAGGTTTGGCCACTTCCACGAGACAATGAGATCTTTCTCTAGAATTACTTATGAAATAGGATATGCACATGGTAATAAACCCGCGGATTAAAGATTATTAGGGAACTGAAAATAAGTACCTTCGATATATCCGACTAGTCTTATAAGGTCCTTAATTCAAAGTTATGACTACCATAGCACCTAATGGTTTTCTCATCACGCAACTTAGAAAAAATTAGCAATAGTCCATTCAAAGAATATAGCTGGAAACAAGGAAACAATGATTAAAGTTTCAGTTTCAGTGGAAACTTCGGTAGATGAAACAATGATTAAAGTTCCATTTACTATTTTAAGTATGTAACATTATTCTCTTATAGATGAAATTTATAAATAAGATTGGTCTTTTGCATGCCACCAATATCTTACATGCAATTACCAATGTTTATTAGTAATAAACCATCATACTTTGTTGTTTGTTAGTAACAATGGAGGGTGGACGTGGGATGGGGATGATGGTGGTGGAGTAGGATGTTAGAAGAAGGCCGAATCACTATTGTAAAGTGACCAAAAGAAAACAAGTAGTGAAACTATCAACTTTTGAAATCTGCAGAAATTGTCCGAAAATTTCGCCCATTTTTTATGGAATTTTCTCATAATATTGGAAACTCGACAGAAACTACTGAAATTTTGAAAACTTCGATGGCATTTTGGTCTTTTTCCGATGAAAATGATGTACCTCTCTTTTGATCCTTGGCTATGGGAAGCTTTTGAAAGAACCACACAAGTCTTTTGAAGGAGCTTGTATACAATGGACAAAAGTCTTATCGAGAAGATCAGTTGTTATATAATTGATACAATCCTTTAGAGGATCTGGGTTTGTTTTATAACGGACATTAGAAAAGTTGAATTAGATGATGTGATATCCTTCCATCTGGGAAACAAATTGATGCAGTCGCCTTGGGTTGTTATTCGATTTTTTTTTCCCAGTTGTTATTCAATGTTTCAAAGCTTAGGTTTTGTTCCCATCATGGTAATTGATATTTCAATAGTTAAGTCACCAACATGTTATTATCCTTAAGATAATCAAAAAGTTTTCTAAATCACCTAATGCACACCAACATAGTTAAGTCACCAAATACATCGAGCAGCTTTCGTGTGCCCTTCAGAAGCCCCGTGTCAATTTATTTCTTAGTGGTCGGGCGAGAGGTGAGGATGCAGACAAGCCCAAGCTTTCTTTTGGAGTGTGAGTGAGAAGAGTGGTGTTGAGCTATTCTATCTTGGGTATTTGATCTGGCAGTAGGGTTTGGGTTATGTCATTCAATATGAGCGTGTTTGATCTAAAGGCTATCAACAGATGGTGATTCAATTTCAATTCTCTTTGCCCTAGCCATCGTAGTATATTGGTGGTGTCATTGAATCCTTTTTCAGCATTTCGGTCTAGCCATTTAATTTGGTGTCAACTTCTCAATCCCCAAGTCATGTAAGATCGAGACTCCTAGGAAGCATGAGCACATGTGTTTTGTGATTTAAAATCCATCTTATTTATAAGTATTGGCCAGATAAAATACAAATGGACACTAGCGAGGCAACAATGTTATAATAAATCTACTTACATGTAAAATCCGCTTTGAGGCATCCATAACGAAAAAATGACTTAAGAGCGTAAAAGAGGGGAAAGTAACTAAATGTCACTTTAACATTCCTGGCAAACACGAACAGAAAATGTGAGGCTAAAATGACTTAAGAGAGTAAAAGCGGGGAAAATAACTAAACGTCACTTTAACATTCCTGGTAAACATGAACAGAAAAATGTGAGACTAAAATGACTTAAGAGAGTAAAAGAGGCGAAAATAACTAAACGTCACTTACACATCACTGAACTAATTCAAGAAATATTCCAGCTCTTTCCCTGAGAATGTGTAGCTGTTTTTGTCAAGGGTTGAGAAATATGCCTTGAGGGTAGCAAGTATAGTCATCAAATCATCCTTCATTTTCATAGATGTTGCTCTTTTACAACATATGCTTATCAGACATAGCATGTTCTCCTTAACAACGTAGTTTTCTCTATCCATCAGACCTCCATGAACATAGCCTCGTTCATGGAGGTACTTAATTGCTTGAAGTAAACCCCTGCATTCAAGAAAAAAGATATAATGACTGCAACTAAATATGATGAGACTGCAACCAGGTATGATGAAACTTACTTGATCCAGATGATCAATTCTTCTGAACAGTTTAGAACAGAGAACGCATCCTTATCTGGTTCCACATTAAACAAAAAATCGACAAAATCCTCATAGAGAATAAATCTCTTAGAGGATTTAGACGAATTATGCTTGTTCCCAGCCTCTCTTCCATAAGCCTTTAGGAGGCAGGAATGGTTGAACTCGAGAGCGCTACGAAAGTAGTTCACCACAAGTTTCTTCTCTACCCAAACCATCCTAACTTTGACATGCCTACCACTCTCAAATATTATGTGATAAAATCAACTTAATTAATGAGGACATATATAATCGTAAAGTCAAGATGACTTAAGAAAATAAAAAGAGGCATGTGTACTTTGGAGCATATAAATCCAACTTAATTAGCATGGATATTTTTTTAAAAAGGGTAAGCTAGATAAAAAATCAATAGACAAGAAAAGAGAGTATGTGAGCATGTACATTTCAGTTCCAAGTACACTTATTGGTATATGATCACGCATAAAAGATGATATCAATAGTCTAAAATATCTTGTAACACATAGTGAACACACGTCATAAGTTTGACGGAAAGTAATATTTTCAACAACGTCCATTAAACTCATGGTAGTAATACATCATCAATTTGCCAATCAAGATAAATTTCAAAAAACTCGAATGGAGCCTACGACACCAAAAACAGTTACAAAGAAGAAAAGGTAAAGTAAAGTCAGCTGAATTGAGAAGAAGAGGAGGAGGCATTCGTGGATTTTTCTCTGCAAAACAGATACACAATCAGGTCCAAAACAACAACCCATATCAGATAATCCTCAAATTATCAAATTAAGATAAATTTCATAAAACTCAAATGGAGCTTGTGACACCAAAAACGGTTACAACGAAGAAAAGGTAAAGTAAAGTCAGCTGAATAGAGAAGAAGAGGAGGAGGCATCTATGGATTTTTCTCTGAAAAAAAGATACACAAGGTCCAAAAAAACAACCTATATCAGATAATCCTCAAGTTATCAAATCAAGATAAATTTCAAAAAACTCGAATGCAGAATGTGACACCAAAAACGGTTATGAACTCCTATCTTTATATTAGTACCCGAATGAATATTGAAGTAAATTGTTTTTTGTTAATTTCGGATTAGGCTCTATGTGGTTGTGGTTATCGGCGCTTGTTAAATTGAGAATTTTTTTTTGAATGAGTAATGTAATTATCGATCATAGAAGTACCTGAATAGATATTGAAGTGGATTTTATGACATTATTCATTCACAAAAAGTTTATATGCTCATCGATTTTGGAAATCGAAAACAATACATGCGATGCAAGAAGTTGGAGTATCCTTCTGCAAAGCCTTAAGCTCTTTCAAGATTCACTTCGACGCTATAGCGAAATCGAATTAATCACAAATTTCACAACTGGAAAACCTACAAAGCGGTAATAATCACCCTTCCCCCAAAGTTTGCATCTTTCAACCCCTTTCTGATTTGAATCAATAAAATCAAGCGACGTTGTGGACTGACTTTCCTCTTTGTTTCACTTTGTGGGCAAATGATTTTTATATAAATCAAGAATGTGCATCTTCCCCGAGGAATTTGTGGAGATCGTGGGTTTTTGCCGCTTTAGTTTCACACGATGAAACTTCTAATTGCTATTCTCCCCTTATTTTATTTTTTTTTCCTTTTTTGCTATTTTTGAAATGCAAATTACTGCAATATCCTCACACGAAATTTGGTTTACTTAGGAGTTTTTTTTTTGTTTCAGGGGCACTTTAGTCCAGAGATTTTTGGTGAAACCTGTGACACCAAAAACGGTTACTACTAACCAAAGGATGTGACATATTAATAAGGGATGCAACTTCTTGGTAATGTGTGTAACCTCTTTATAGGGGCATGACTTATGAATAAAAGATAAGTCTATTGAAAGGTTACAACACCTTTTTTTGGGTACAAGAAAGGTTACAACTTTAGATGGAAGGTTTTGATGGTTTGAGTCTATAGATAGGACTCCAACACTTTGAGACAATAAAAGTCTAAATCCATTCCAAAGTGAAGTCTTATTCTACATCCTTTGGTATGCCGGTTCTCCTATTTGGCATCACAATATTGTAATCATAAGTCTAATGATGCTAGAGTTGATCCTATGATTTCATCACAAATAAGGCTAATTGCCTAATTTTTACAGTGCTCTCGGGTTGAATATATAGCAATGTCCAAAACAAGCCAGATGTGTGAAATTGATTATCAAAATAATGATTTCATTTATTGATACAATACATTTTATACAAAAGTCTCCTTATTGTACAACTCAATAAGGAACTATCTCTACAATTTACGAAATAAAAAGAATAATCTCTTAACAAGTCAAATCTCAATTAGAACAAAAATTGGCATTCTTTTGTACCAAGTGGGAGAGTGACTATTGAGAACTCCAAGCTTGCGAACATTTTTTTTTTTTTAAGGGATCAAAAGGGTTCACATATTTCATTTGATGAGACTAGAACTTGAGATCTTGATCCCAGGTAGATTTGCAAACCTTGATGCAAACCACCAAGGTAAGCATTTGTCTCCTAATGTTTTAGTAAGAACACATCAACTAATTGAGAGGATAATCCCACAAGCCGTGTATCAAGTAATCCTTGAAGGATTTTATCTATCTCAATAGGTTTTGTCCTCTCATAGAAAACTGGATTTGTAGCAACATGCAAACTGCTTTACTATCATACTATAATAAACTGAGTTGGCGATGAAATATATATACGCAAATTCACGAGAAAAGATTGTAGCCAAGAAAATTCACAACATGTACCTGTCATGGATCTGTATTCATCCTCTATTGAACAAAGTGATACAGTTTTCGATCACTTCGATTTCATGAAATTAATGAAGATCTTAAAAATACAAAATAACTTGAACTGTACGATCTTGTGATTAAACAACCTGCCAAATCATCACAATAAGTAATGGCGGATGCAGAAAATCTATCAAAGGGAAACCTTTAATTTAACAACATGAAGGTAAAAAAATTGATCGAATAACATAAATTTTATAATTGGTTCATCATTTGATTACATTGGTCCAAAAGAACGAATCACTCGATTACAAAGAAGTTGCACAATTAAGGTTATTGGTAGAAAACTTACTGTAGTGATTTGAACTCAAGAAATCATAGAAATCGCCTTGTGCAATTTGTGGTTGAAAACTAATTGTACGATTAGAAGTGAGACTTGATGGTTTAGGATTGAGTAAATGATCATGAAAGAATAAACAGAGAAGAAGAAAAGGTAAAGTAAAGTCAGCCGAATAGAGAAGAAGAGGAGGATGTATCATACTTTGTTAGTAATAAGCCATCATACTCTGTTGTTTGTTAGTAACAATGGAGGGTGGAGGTGGGGATGGTGGTGGTGGTGGTGGTGGTGGTGGTGGTAGAGTAAGATGTCAGCTTAGTTAAAAAAACCCAACAAAATATCACCAAATATCATCTCAAACACACTACAAGACACTCTTAAAAACACTAAAAACAATTCATTTGGGATCATCTGCCCGCAACTTCTCAGGGTACTTCTCAACCAACCTCTCCACAGCTGACAGCAACAGTCGCTTCCATTTGACCTTGAATGAGACCTGGATGAGGGCTTGGAAATCTTCATGCATGGTAATGTACTCAATTGTCTTGACGTCAAGAAGGGACATCACCATGGCTCCGTCAATTTTCTTGAGCTACTTCCCTACCGCCTTCTCCCTTCTCACAATCTCTGTCAGCGGTATGGGGCTGCTTCTAAGGTCTTTCTTCAGTTTGGCCATCTTCTGGAGTTCAGCGAGGAACTTGCAGGTGCCTTCGAAGAGAGCCATGTCTGTAACAACAGACCATTTCCCATTAGATTGATGGGGTCTTATCTAAAATAGGCCGAGTGGACAAATCTTGTTCCGGTGAAAATGATGTACCCCTCTTTTGATTCTTGGCTAGGAGAAGCTTTTGAAAGAACCACACAAGTCTTTTGAAGGAGCTTGTATACAATGGACAAAAGTCTTATCGAGAAGGTCAATTCTTATATAACTGATACAATCCTTTGGAGGATCTGGGTTTGTTTTATAACGGACATTAGAAAAGTTGAATTAGATGATGTGATATCCTTCCATCTGGGAAACAAATTGATGCGATCGCCTTGGGTTGTTATTTGATGTTTCAAAGCTTAGGTTTTGTTCCCATCATGGTGATTGATATTTCAATAGTTAAGTCACCAACATGTTATTATCCTTAAGATAATCAAAAAGTTTTCTAAATCACCTAATGCACACCAACATAGTTAAGTCACCAAATACATCGAGCAGCTTTCGTGTGCCCTTCAGAAGCCCTGTGTCAATTTATTTCTTAGTGGTCGGGCGAGAGGTGAGGATGCAGACGAGCCCAAGCTTTCTCTTGGAGTGTGAGTGAGAAGAGTGGTGTTGAGCTATTCTATCTTGGGTATTTGATCTGGCAGTAGGGTTTAGGTTATGCCATTCAATCTGAGCGTGTTTGATCTAAAGGCTATCAGGGGATGGTGATTCAATTTCAATTCTCTTTGCCCTAGCCATCGTAGTATATTGGTAGTGTCATTGAACCCTTTTTTAGCATTTCGGTCTAGCCGTTTAATTTGGTGACAACTTCTCAATCCCCAAATCATGTAAGATCGAGACTCCTAGGAAGCATGAGCACATGTGTTTTGTGATTTAAAATCCATCTTATTTATAAGTATTGGCCAAATAAAATATAAATGGACACTAGCGAGGCAACAATGTTATAATAAATCTACTTACATGTAAAATCCGTTTTGAGGCATGTAGAACGCAAAGTTGACTTAAGAGAGTAAAAGAGGGGAATATAACTAAATGTCACTTTAACATTCCTGGTAAACACGAACATAAAATGTGAGACTAAAATGACTTAAGAGAGTAAAAGAGGCGAAAATAACTAAATGTCACTTACACATCACTGAACTGATTCAAGAAATGTTCCATCTCTTTCCCTGAGAATGTGTAGCTATTTTTGTCACAAGGTTGAGAAATATGCCTTGAGGGTAGCAAGTAGAGTCATCAAATCATCCTTCATTTTCATAGATGTTTCTTTTACAACATATGCTTATCAGACATAGCATGTTCTCCTTAACAACGTAGTTTTCTCTATCCATCAGACCTCCATGAACACAGCCTCGTTCATGGAGGTACTTAATTGCTTGAAGTAAAACTCTGCATTCAAGAAAAAAGATATAATGACTGCAACTAAATATGATGAGACTGCAACCAGGTATGATGAAACTTACTTGATCCAGATGATCAATTCTTCTGAACAGCTTAGAACAGAGAAGGCATTCTTATCTGGTTCCACATTAAACAAAAAATCGACAAAATCCTCATAGAGAATGAATATTTTAGAGGATTCAGACGAATTATGCTTGTTCCTAGCCTCTTTTGCATAAGCCTTTAGGAGGCAGGAATGGTTGAACTCGAAAGGGCTACGAAAGTAGTTCACCACAAGTTTCTTCTCTACCCAAACCATCATAGTTTTGACATGCCTACCACTCTCATATATTATGTGATAAAATCAACTTAATTAATGAGGACATATATATATATATATATATATATATATATATATATATATATATTCAAAATACTCCATCGTAAAGTCAAGATGGCTTAAGAAAATAAAAAGAGGCATGTGTACTTTGGAGCATATAAATTCAACTTAATTAGCATGGATATTTTTTTAAAAAAGGGTAAGCTAGATAAAAAATCAAAAATCGACAAGAAAAGAGAGTATGTGAGCATGTACGTTTCAGTTCCAAGTGCACTTATTGGTATATGATCACGCATAAAAGATGATATCAATAGTTTAAAATATCTTGTAACACATAGTGAACACACGTCATAAGTTTGACGGAAAGTAATATTTTCAACAACGTCCATTAAACTCATGGTAGTAATACATCATCAATTTGCCAATCAAGATAAATTTCAAAAAACTTGAATAGAGCCTATGACACCAAAAACAGTTACAAAAAAGAAAAGGTAAAGTAAAGTCAGCCGAATTGAGAAGAAGAGGAGGAGGCATCCATGGATTTTTCTCTGCAAAAAAGATACACAATCAGGTCCAAAACAACAACCCATATCAGATAATCCTCAAGTTATCAAATCAAAATAAATTTCAGAAAACTCGAATGGAGCATGTGACACCAAAAACGGTTACAAACTCCTGTCTTTATATTAGTACCCGAATGAATATTGAAGTAAATTGTTTTTTGTTAATTTTGGATTAGGCTCTCTGTGGTTGTGGCTATCGGCGCATGTTAAACTAAGATTTTTTTTTTTGAATGAGTAGTGTAATTATCGATCATAGAAGTACCATAATGGATATTGAAGTGGATTTTATGACATTACTCATTCACAAAAAGTTTATATGCTCATCGATTTTGGAAATCAAAAACAATACCTGCGATGCAAGAAGTTGGAGTATCCTTCTGCAAAGCCTTAATCTCTTTCAAGATTCACTTCGACGGCATAGCGAAATCGCATTAATCACAAACTTGACAACCGGAAACCTATAAAGCTGTAATAATCACCTGTCCCCCAAAGTTTGCATCTTTCAACCCCTTTCTGATTTGAATCAATAAAATCAAGCGACGTTGTGAACTGACTTTCCTCTTTGTTTCACTTTTGGGCAAATGATTTTTACATAAATCAAGAATGTGCATCTTCTCCGAGGAATTTGTGGAGATCGTGGGTTCTTGCTGCTTGAGTTCCACACGATGAAACTTCTAACTACTATTTCTCCCCTTATTTTTTTTTCCCTTTTTGCTATTTTTGACAAGCAAATTACTGCAATATCCTCACACGAAATTTGGTTTACTGAGGAGTTTTTTTTTTTTGTTTCAGGGGCACTTTAGTCCAGAGATTTTTGGTGAAACCTGTGACACCAAAGACAGTACGAAGAAAAGGTAAAGTAAAGTCATCGGAATAGAGAAGAAGAGGAGGATGTATCATACTTTATTAGTAATAAGCCATCATACTTTGTTGTTTGTTAGTAACAATGGACGGTGGAGGTGGGGATGGTGGTGGTGGTAGAGTGTAGAATGTCAGAAGAAGGTTGAATCGCTATTGTGAAGTGACCAAAAGTAAACAAGTAGTGAGAATCCCAAATTTTGAAAACTGCAGAAATTGTGTGAATAATTTTGCCGAAATTTTGGAAACTTTGACTATATTTTTATGGAATTTTCTCATTATATTGGAAAATAGACATTAACTACCTAACTTCGATCAAATTTTGGTATTTTCCCAGTGAAAAAGATGTACCCCTCTTTTGATCCTTGGCTAGGATAAGCTTTTGAAAGAACCACACAAATCTTTTGAAGGAGCTTGTATACAATGGACAAAAGTCTTATGGAGAAGGTCAGTTGTTATATAATTGACACAAGTCCTCTGGAGGATCTGGGTTTGTTTTATAAAGGACATTAGAAAAGTTGAATTAGATGATGTATTATCCTTCCATTTGGGAAACGAATTGATGTGATCGCCTTGGGTTGTTATTCGATGTTTCAATGCTTAGGTTTGGTTTCCCATCATGGTGATTGGTATTTCAATAGTTAAGTCGCCAACATGTTATTATTCTTAAGATACTCAACAAATTTTTCTAAATCACCTTATACACACCAACATAGTTAAGTTACCAAATACACCTCGAGAAGGAAACCCCTCCTTGAGCTTCTCATTAAACTTCTCAACCAATTTTATGAGGCCTGAGCGAAGTGTTGGCTTCTTCCCATCAAGCTTGTATGGCACCTGCACCAACCCATGAAAGTTGTTGTGCATTGTGATGTTCTTTACTGTCTTCAAGTCTTTATGAAATTTAACCACAACTCCACCGATCTCAATCAGAGCGTTCATAGCTACAGCTCCCTTAAGTTGATCTCATGTAGTGGAATGAGGCTCTTAATGAAATCCTTCTTGTACTTTACAACTCCTTAAGAAACTTTTCCGTGCCCATGAAAAGCTCCATGTTAAATTCTTTCTTTGTGGTTGGGCAAGAGGTAAGGATGCAAATAAGCCCAAGCCTTTTTTGGAGTGCGAGTGAGAAGATTGGTGTTGGGTTGTTCTATCTTAGGGTATCTGATCTAGCAATAGGTTTGGGTTATGCCGTTCAATATGAGTGTGCTTGATCTAACTGCTGTCAGGGGATGCTAGTGCAATTTCAATTCTCTTCGCCTTGGCCATAGCAGTATAGTGGTGGGTGTCCTTGAATCTTTTCAGCATTTCGATCTAGCCATTTAATTTGGTGTCCACTTCTCAATCCTCAAGTAATGTAAGATCGAGATTTGTAGGAAACATGAATGTGTGTTTTGTGATTAAAATTTCATTTTATGTATAAGTATTGGCCGGATAAAAGATAAAGGGACACTAGCAAGCCAACAATCTTATAATAAATCTACATATATGTAAAATCCGCTTTGAGGCATCCAGAACACCTGGTGTAAAGTTTGAACAAAGTAATTTAAGGAAACCCTCTGGATTGGCTTTGGAGGAAGTGCTTATCAATACTTCAATGCATGTCAAGTAAATTTCATACTCAATAAAAGACATCCACTCTAGGAATCCAACGGGAACTTAGATCATCTAGATCAAGTGATCATGATGATGTTGGCTTTACAATGTGTGTGTGGGGTAGACCATAACGTTGGGGGTCTTAATATACCCCTAATCAGAGGATGTGACATGTCAATAAGGGATGCAATTGATTGGTAATGGGTCTAACCTCTTTATAGGGGCATGACTTATGTCTAAAGGATAAGTCTATTGAAAGGGTACAACTTTATGTGGAAGGTTCAGTTGGTTTGTGTCTATAAATGGGACTCCAACACATCAAGACAATAAAAGTCTAAATCCATTTCCAAAGTGAAGTATTCTTCTTCATCTTTTGGTATGCAGGTTCTTCTATTTGGCATCACCGTATTGTAATCAAAAGTCTAATGACACTGGAGTTGATCATGTGGTTTCCATCACAAACAAGCTAAATTGCCTAATGTTTACAATGCTATGAAATCAAATATATAGCAATGTCCAAAACAAGCCACATGTTTGAAATTGATTTTCAATCAAAATAAGGATTTCATTTATTGATACAATACATTTTATACAAGAGTCTCCTTAATGTGGAACTCAATAAGGAAGCTATCTCTACAATTTACGAAAGAAAAAGAATTATCTCTCAGCAGGTCAAATCTCAATTTGAACAAATATTCACATTCTTTTGTACCAAGTGGGAGAGTGACTATCGAGAAACCCAAACTTGCGAACAATTTTTTTTAAAGGGATCAAAAGGTTTCACACATCTCCCTTGATGAGACTCAAACCTAGGATCTTGGTAGACTTGAAAACCTTGATGCAAACCACCAAGGCAAGCATTTGTCTTCTAATGTTTTAGTAAGAACACATAAGCTAATTGAGAAGGCAATGCCACATTTCGTGTGGCAACTAATATTTTATCTATCTCAATATGCTTTATCCTTTCATAGAAAATTGAATTTGTGGCAATATGCAAACTTCTTTATTATCATAATATAATAAAGCGAGTTGATGATGAAATATACGCAAATTCTCGAGAAGAGATCATAGCCAAGAAAATTCGCAACATGTACCTGTCTTGGCTATGTATCCATCCTCTATTGAACAAAGTAATACAGTTTTCAATCACTTCGATTTCCATAAAATGAATGAAGATCATAAAAACGCACAATAACTTGTATTATATGATATGGTGATTGGACAACATGTCAAATCAGAATCATAATAGGCAGTGGCGGATGCAGAAAATCTTTCCAGAGGGCACCTTTAATATAACAACAAGAAGGTAAAAAGATGGATTGAATAACATGAATTTTATAACGCTTAATACTTAAAATGCCCCTTCAAACTCACCTTTCGTAAAAATTCGCCCCCCCAAACTCCGAAATGCAATAATTCGCCCCCCCTAACTACAATCCGTTAATCCGTTGCCCCCTTTGAGCTTTTCCGTCCATTTTTTACTGATGTGGCAGCCACATCCTCAACAAATGGGCCCACTCATGTCCAAATAAGCAAAATCGTTAAAAACCCCCTGCTCGAGTGCCCGTATACTTCTTCTCCGGGATACAATCTCGACATCTTCTTCCTACATTAACAGAGTTCTCAAACAAAAACAAGACTAAGGCATCAACGGATTCAACACTCCAACAAGACAGAACCGCAGCAGCTCAGAACTTTATTCACGTCATACCAATGTTAGAACCTGGATTCATCAAATCAACAACTCATTTCTTTACAGAGAAGTCAAACCGTTACAAGCCAACCCAATCCATTCGGTTACAAGCAGCTAGACTAATCCTAGCAGAACCACACGAAATTAAACAACACTGCAACAGTATATCGCAATAGTATATCGCACCTTTCATCGCCATCGCAGCGCTGCAAACGACATCCAAATCGCCATCGCAGAGCTGCAACCGACATCCAAACATCCAAATCGCCGGCGCTGTACAGTTCTAAATCGTTGACGCTTCGCCGCTGCTGGATTGCACTTCGCCGGCGTTGTACAGCTCACCCTAAACCGCTGCTGGATTACAATATCGCCGACACCGACAGCCAATCTCTCCGACAGCGAAAATCCCCAAATTCTGCAGATCCGCAATTTCTCCACATCTGCAGACAATTTCGCCCAGAAAATCGCCGACACCGACACCTAATCTCGCCGACGCCGACTCCGACAACCCTGAACCGCCGACACCGAAACACGAAATCCCAAATCGCCGAGCCCTAACAGATCCCCAATTTCACGATTTTTTTTACAGTTCTCCGGTTTTTTTTTTTGAGCAGGGGGTTTTTAACGATTTTGCTTATTTGGACATGAGTGGGCCCATTTGTTGAGGATGTGGCTGCCACATCAGTAAAAAATGGACGGAAAAGCTCAAAGGGGGCAACGGATTAACGGATTGTAGTTAGGGGGGCGAATTATTGCATTTCGGAGTTTGGGGTGGCGAATTTTTACGAAAGGTGAGTTTGAAGGGGCATTTTAAGTATTAAGCGAATTTTATAATTAGTTCATAATTTGGTTACATTGCCAAAAAGAAGGAACCAAACAATTACAAAGAAGTTGCACAATTAGGGGTACATGTAGGAAGCTTATTACTTCAGTGATTTGAGCTCAAGAAATCGTAGAAATCTTCTTGTGCAATTTGTGGTTGAAAATCAGTTGTAAGATTAGAATTGAGACTTGAGGGTTTCGGGATTGAGTATATGATCATGGAAAAAGAAATAGAGAAGAAGAAGAATATGTATGCGTGTATTCTTATTTGGTGTTGGTAAAAGATATAATTTTTCATTTCAGAGGAGCCTCAATTTCTATATAATTTACAAATATTGTCCAAAAAAATATTAAAATGAAGATGCCAAAAGGGGGCACGCGCCCCTAATAATTACTCAAAGACAAGTCATTTGGAAAGGAAAATACAAACCCTTTACATTCTGGTTTACATAGACGATGCATAAATCTACTCAACACATTAGCATAATAAGTAATATCTTGCCTTGTGATTGTTAAGTTAATCAAAGGACGAACAATTCTTCTGTAACATGCTGGATCTTTATGCAATTTTTATTTATCTAAATGTTTGAAACCTTTTGCCATATTATAGTCAACTGGTGCGACACCCAGGAGTTTTGCATCCTTCAAGATTCTCAATGCATACTTGTGCTGAGATAAGAAAATTCTCTTGTTGAACCTTGATGCTGTAGAAAAATATTTCAAGTCACTAAGAGCCTTTATATGAAAACGATAGTTCATAAATTTCATGAATGCCACAAAACCAAAGAGAAGAGCTTGAGAGGTTTCAATAATTTACTCTATTATGGCGCTTAAAAGTAATTAAACTGTACAAAAGGTGTTTATACTAAAGCACTATACATATTATACACTACATGTATACTATTGTATACCATCACTAACACTAACAGTCCTAACTTGAAAATGATATCATTCTTTAGTTTTTCTTCTCGTTTAGTTGTTAATCATATATGCTTTTTTTGAAACACATTCAGATTAGATTTGAACTACAATTTGGTTCTCGTTTGCTCAGAAACTAGAAAAAGTTGGCTGTATCATGTCATGACCTAACTTGTGCACATAAAATGTGGACTCCATGATTACTCAATTACCTCTTTTTGCCCCTTTTGCCCCTTCATAACTGTTACCTATCACCGCCAGCCCTTTACCCACCACCACTCAACTCCTAATTTCTACCACATGTTGCAAATGTACACAAAATTTATTACACATTTGGTTGTCTCACCGATCATGCACAACAAACATATGGGTCCACTGGTCATCCCTAGCTTGTTGGAGTTTGGATTGAAATGGCATAAGCACATATTTATTTGGAGGTTTTTGATTAATATATCTACTTCAAACACATCAGTGACAGGTTCCTATAAGCTATCAAACAAAAGGAACGAATAAAACCAAACTGTAACTAATTAAGATGCTGAAACGATAGGTGAATTTGTTTGATCGTCGAATTTTGATGGTGGCTAGTGATTCCAAATTGAAAAAATAAAGCAAAACAACAAATGCAAAAGGTGAAATTGGTTTATTAATCAATGATATAATATTCCATGATTATTTAACGTTTGCGATTCAATTACAAATCCAAATCACAATTCATCATCAGATGACTTTTAAGAAAAGTTGATGAGAATCAAAATGGGATAAGCCATGATGAAGGAAGCAAAAGAAATGTAAGGGCCCACAAAGCCCAACATCTCTCTTTAAAGAATCTGAAAAACCCAACCACTTCAAGAAATTCTCCACAAAGTTGCATACTTTTGCATGTAATCAAATACCCTCTTAGCCAGAATTCAAAATTTGCCGACTCCCTTGGATTAATTTTCCCTAATGATTTTCAATGGTGTGGTGGAAATGAGCAGAGATAAATGCATTTATTAATCGAGTTTTCAACTATCATCCCTTTATTAATCCAAAGCAAAAAGCTGTAAAAACACACTACCACCCCACTGAAAGACTTTAAGCACCCCAACCCACCTTCCCCTACTCACTCTTTTGCACTAATGGCTTTTGCCGCTCTCCACCACCACCTCCGCCTACTACCTTTACCTTTAACATCACCACCCACCCTTTTCCACTTCTCAATCTCGAAAAACCCGACCCGAATCAGATCGCAGAACCCCTTCCTTTGAATTCGCCTCTTCGGTGTCCGATTAATTTTACAGCAATGGGTTACCTATCTTGCAATGCGGAGTCCGCAATCGCCACCTGCGACCCCTACAATTGGGACCGCAAACGAAAGCCCAGAACCCGCAGGATCCGACCCGATAATAATAAGCCCATAAAGATCCGGCACTTCTACTACGACGACCTCGTCGCCGCCACTAACGGGTTCGCCGCCGACAACTTTTTGGGCAAAGGGAGCCACGGCAGCGTCTACAAGGCCGTCCTCGACGGGGGCGGTCTCGTCGCCGCCGTTAAAAGAGCCAAATCGCTGAACCCGAATCAAACGACGTCGTCCAGCCTCCACAACGCGGAGAACGAGATCGAGATCCTCTCCCGAGTCCGCCATCCCTGCCTCGTGAATCTCATCGGCTTCTGCGCCGATTGCAAAAACGACACCAAATTGATCGTCGTCGAGTACATGCCCAACGGCTCCCTCTACGGCCTCCTCCACGTCAACCCCCGCCCGCCTGGCTGGACCCGGAGAATCCGGCTCGGCTTACACGTGGCGAAGGCGGTCCAGGCGCTCCACTCTTCTGACCCGCCGGTGATCCACCGCGACATCAAGTCGTCCAACGTCCTAATCGACGAGGACCGGAACGCTCGGCTCGGCGACCTGGGCCTCGCGCTCAGGGGACACGTGGAGGACGTCCGCATCAAGTGCACCCCGCCGGCGGGGACGTTTGGATACCTCGACCCGGGCTATCTTGCGCCGTCGGATCTGAGCGCCAAGAGCGACGTCTTCAGCTTCGGAATACTTCTATTGGAGATTTTGACCGGAAGAAACGCGATTGACGTGAACTTCAGTCCGCCGTCGCTGGTGGACTGGGCGGTTCCGATGATTAAGCGCGGCGACTACGCCGGAATCTGCGACCCCAGAATCGGGCCTCCGGCGGATTTGACGGTTGTTCGCCACATTGCGGTGTTGGCGGCGAAGTGCGTGAGGTCCACGGCGGAGAAGCGGCCTACAATGGCGGAGGTGATAGAGTGTCTGAAGGCGGCGAGGAAGATAGCCCATGCGCCGCTGATGTGGAGTAGCTTCAGGCGGGGGCGCGTGAATTTAAAGCGCGTGGAGAATGGAAGGCATCGTCCGCAGCAGCATGGCGAATACGAAGAGGGATTAAATGCGAAAAGCGTGAGGGCAGGCAGCAGTAGGAAGAAGTTGAACGGGAAAGTATCGAGTGTGTTGGGTGCAGAGAGCGAGGGTGAGGCCGATGCGATGATCGGTGGACGCGTGGCGAGGCCAAAGTCGATTGGATCGGTCCATGAGATTAAGTCGGGAGGAGGCGGGAATCAGGTGCGGAAGGGTGCAGGGGTTGCGGTGCTGAAGGTGCCCGCGGTGGTGCGGCTGAACAAGTCGAGATCGACGGGGGTTTTGCGGAGTCCGAGGGTGGTGCGGCATCATAAAAGGGGGTTTGTGTTTGAGTTTGGCGGGCGTGAGGTCGATTCGGTTGAGTTGGATATGTCCAAGTGGGTGATTAGTTGTTTGGATGACGAGAAAACTGCCAAGAAAATGCTCGAGAAACCACTGGTTTCCATGTAACAAGTTCAATTTTGTTGGGAATTGGAATGTTGAATTATTGGTAAGTTCATATGTTTGTAACAACATGCATTTTTGACTGAATTGAATTCAATTAGTCCATATTTTGCTTGTCAATGCATTTTGAATAGAGGTTTTCAAATTGTTGCCTAGCTACTTCAAAATGGTTTGCCATGCACAAATGATTCTGTTTGGAAACAATTTGGTATTGGTGTATTGCAGCTCATACATTTTTACGGGTCATTTTGCCATGTTGGGGATGGCATTCACTTTGCAGGTATAAAATGCCCATCGATTCTAGTCGTAGTGTGCATGATGACCATATACGATGCTCATTTGAAATAAATGTATCATCCAATTAAGCAACCGCTTCGAAATTTGGAATTAAAATTCATAGATGTTGGTATATAAGGAGATGGAAATTACATCCGAGTTACCCTTTTGAGTTTTCCTCCTTATTCAACATAGCCAAAGTGGCCTAGACTAGAATTACAAATACGAGATCATCCGTTACATAAGACAATCGGACCTAGAAGTTTTACATACTAATTAGTTCATCCTTGATGGCCCGCTCTTGAGTTGAAAAGTCACAATTTACGGCGGTGGCTACAGCCCAACACTATGCCAATTTTGGTCATAGATGACGGTCAAAAACCGTCATTAAAACTCCTCAAAAACCGTCATCTTTGCAAGCGTCATCTATACCAACAATATAGATGACGGTTAGATGACGGTTTTAAACCGTCATCTATAGAAGTTATAGATGACGGTTTTTTACAAAAACCGTCATCTATAACTTGTTATAGACGGGACAATGGTTTCTTGTAAAACCCGTCGTCTATAACAAGTTATAGATGACGGTTTCTTGTAAAAACCGTCATCTATAAGGACAAAAAAAACAAAAAAAAATGCTAATATTTAGCAAAACAGGGGAAACTAAATGATGTCCTGCTAATGCAAAAATTCCATGTAAGCATTTGAAAGATCCCAAAGAGAATATAAAAAGTATTCATTACATGAAAAGAACTAAGAAACAACAAAGAAAAGGCAAATAAATATATACCTAGATATTTCCTATACTCTTGAGAATAGAAAATTAATGGAAAATGGAATTACAATTAGAACAGATTCTGCACCTGACTGAGCTCTTGAGGAATCAATCCCGCAAAGAAAATGCACTGAGTTTGTACTACGTAGTTAAGAACAGGTAAATTATCATCATTGGCTATTGCTGCAAGAAGACGAGGGGCACCAGTCAGGCTTTGAAGAGCAACACCTAAGGTTGAAAGAATTATTCCAATGAAAATGAATACTGGGAAAGGCCAAACTATCATTGTACTCTGAATGAAGGCAATCATCTGCAAAAAAACAGAACACAAATGTCATTTAAATGCCAATCTATGAAACAAGAACGACTGAAACATCAGAATAGTTGTCTATAGTACGAATTCATACCGTTGCAAAGCCAATGCACATAATACTGAAGACAGGGAAATAAAACGGTGCTTCTTCAGACAGGAACAAGGCTGCATACATGAATAAGATAACTGGTCAAATTAGATCACACTTAAGCAAAAGGAAAGAAGAACAAGATCCAATACCTGTTAAGAGGACTGAAAATCAATGGAGAAACAATGTTGGCGAAGGAACTTATGCCTGAAATACATCCTTGAGCTTTCCCCTGATATGAGTGTTGCATTTCAAACAAGTTGATAGGACACACAATATGAAGATCTTTCATAGTATTAACGTTACAGTAATTTGTTGTGCATGACGCTCGCCCTTAAGAAAAGAACGGGGTGTCATGTTTGAGAGAAGAACTGTATAATAACTACTAATGTCCCTAGTAGAATTACCTGCTCATTACACCCAACTTGTTTTGATGCAATGCTGCGTATCTGTGAAAGTTGGAAAATTTCATATTCAGTGATAGTTCTTCAAGCAAGAGCAAATAGCTTTTACAAAGATTAAAGCAGAAATCCTACACTCGGCTGCACTAAAAACCCGAAAACAGTAAACAAAGTAGCAGCATATGGAACCTGCAAAACAGTTTAAATTTTCTATGAGGACTTTACCAAAAAAAAAAAAAAAAAAAGGTACTTGAATCAATATAAGATAAATTAAATACTCATGTCCTGTGTAAAGATTGTGAAAGTTGATCAAAATAAGATTACCCAAACTGCCCATGCAATGCTGTTAAGAAACATCTGCATTAGACCAGATCCAAAGAGTCAGCAATGTTTTCAAGATGAATGTGTTGTTATCTTCACCATCAACATTATTAGACACTTGAGAGTACCAATCAACAATTGGAGGGAAAACGTGGAAATGCAAATTGAAACAAACAAATACCTTACACTCATACACCCCACTAATAAAGTTTCTCTCTGTTTCCAGGTAGGACCTTGTAATAGAGTCATGAAAGGAACTTCCTAATAAACCAAACCAAAAGAGAATCATATTACATACACCGTTTGCTCGTGCCAGCCTTAATTTTCAAGTGGGATTTAGCACTAATGAGTTATTCAATAATGTACAAGCATAGTGGCACACAATCTACTGTACTTAATGCATAACTCCATAAGGCCTTCCTAGTGGAGCTCTCCTCATTAACACAAAGATAATCAATGTACAGATGAATGTCAAGTTAAACTACGGCAATTGTGCACATCGGAGTCTTTTATCCAATCATCCCGCTTTTAAATGGTATGATATGCCACAACGTAAACAATAAATCTCAAAACTCTAATGCATCACAAGTAACCAAATCACTTAAAAAAAAGTCAGAAACTAGAGATGAACAAACAAGGAAAAAGACAGTCACACCTGGAACCGAACAAAATCACCCCTGACCTCGCTCTGGCCACCGCAAGAACACGTCTTTCTTCAGCAACACGAAGCTGTGATGAATGCTTAGACATAAGTATCCCACAAAATATAAAGAGTAATGAGATTCATTATCAAGAGAAGGAATTCATCTCTGTATATTAGGATGCAAACTACATGCATGTCCTTCTGTATATTAGGAATTCATCTCATACGGAGCAAACCCAGCAACGTCCCTGATTAAATTCCTCACGAAATGCACCCTCTTTCTTGTTTTCTTCACAAATCAAACAAAAAAAAACCCAACAAACCAAAACACAAAATCACAACACCATCCAATCAAAATCTAAAACCCCAAAAACGAATCAAACCCACAAATCAAAACAAACCCATTTAACCAAATCTTACCCCTTTGCGGTCAGAAGGGCGAGACGCCAATTCGTGCTTGGTGACGACGTGGCCTTTGTTCAATCCAACGAAGAGCCCACTCATTCCAAGAGAGGCAATTTCTGTGACTCGCTGAAGCCGGAGGAGTCATCGTGGAAACAGCAATCGAGTACGGCGCTGCCGTGCTTGAACTCTCCGCGCAGCACACTGGCGCTATCGTCGTACAATCGGACGGTCTGAAATTACACGAGGGTCGAAGATCAACGGCGGATGAAGACCGAGTGAAGAGAAAGAGTGAGTTGTGAAGTTTTACCTTATCCCATGAGGAGACGAGGAGGTTGTCGCTGTGGTTGGAGACGCCGTCGACGGGGGGTTGGGGAGCTCGCTGCGGAGGGATGCCGGTCATGGCGGTGGCTGATTTGGAGGGGCAAAGCCGGTGAAGTGCGGCGGCGATAGATCTGTTTGGAGTTTGGAGAGAGAGAGAGAGAGAGAGAGAGAGAGAGAGGCGAGAGCTTAGAGTGAGGCGAGAGCTTTGAGTTTGACGAAGAGAAGAAGGGCGTGTAAACCTAGAAAATAGAGCGAGCGCCTTCCGTGGTTTTTTTCATTTGCAGACGACGGTTTTGTAAAAACCGTCATCTATTTTTTTCTATAGACGACGGTTTTTGATAAATTGTCATCTATTAATGGCTTATATTTATTCCAGCAGTCTTGATCATATAGATGACGGTTTTTGAAGAAACCGTCATCTTTTAGTTATAGATGACGGTTTTTTTTACAATCGTCATCTATCAAGCGTCATCTATCATCGAAATTGGCCTAGTGCAAGTTTCCAAACCAATTTAATGCTGATAAGATTTCGTTTGTCAGTTGTTCAGTTGGGTTCGATCGCAATCAATACTTCTCGTTATGTATTGGACATAATTGCCAATCGGTTTTGTTGGCTTTCTTGGATCCTTTCTATCTTAAACCATTGCTACTCAATCTTGCATTGTATTCTTGGCAAAAAAAAAAAAAAAAAAAATTCTTGGTTTGTATTGGATATAGGTAGTCATCGTCTACTAGAATGTTCACGAAATCAGTAGTTTTGTATATTCGTCTACATATAGTTTTGCACGAATTATAATTTATACCACCACGTTGGGGCCTCGTTTCACAATTTTAACTTCAAACCTGGAGAAGAGTTTTGGAAGACTAACCCCACACCATAAATTTCTGCTCCCATCGCACAGACATGCTCTGTTGTGTTAAACCCGTGAGTTTGGTCCTTCTGTTGAAATTATTGCTGTTAGGTGCAAAGGAAACAAAAGAATCTTTCTTATCCTTTACGGGTGTATGTAATTCTGAAACATTCACATATGATGTATAATTATGGTAAAAGATTTCCAATAAAAATGCTACTCTAAAGTCTTGCATATTACCAAATGCAGTTTGGTCTAGTTTCGACTTACCCAATATGGACCAGCTTCAAAATTCCAATGGTCTGGGCTAAGCCGGATGTAGGTTCGTAAAAGCCTACATGGCGAAACCTGCCCTCTATTATATGAGTGGAATGATCAGCAAAAGTGGAAACAATTATCAAGGAAGGTAGTTACAGAATCTTGTCTACATAGTGTATGATCGCCGCCACAATTTTGTTGATACACTGAAAGAGGCTGGACCGCAGCTTATCATACTCTCAATGCAGCATTTGTCTTACATGCACCACATCAACATAATCTTAGTATCTGAATCAAGGGGCCTGTTGATGTGCGAAAATGAATCCTTCCTTTGAGTTTTTGATCCACGAACTAACAGGTAAAGAAATGTATAGGAGCTATCAGAACTTTCCATTCCTTAATAATTCTTAAAAGTCAGTCTTCAAGGTTTGGACAAGGGAAAAAGACTAACCATTCATTTCAATTCTGTCCTTCTCGATCATCTTAAGGATGTCAGAGGCTGATCTCTGACCAGAAAGGAGCATTCTCAGCAAAGATTACAAGGGCAAACATGCAAAACCCAAGTTATGGAAAACTTTGGCATACCAATTTGCATCGTCAATATTCTGACGCCTTCAGAAATAAACAGGAAAGGCCATTTTGGTACCATCCGATGGCTTCCAATGACAAGCTTGCAACATAGTGAACCCTTGTCTCATAGCTTCGATGGCTTTTCCCATGTTTTGGTTTTTCAGCCATCCTTCCATCCCATGTCTTATAATTTGGGGGGACCTCCTCTGTTTAAACATCGGCAGATGCAACGACTCAGCTTTCTCTACCATTCTATTCCGTATGTATGCGCCAAGAACATTGAGACTCTAATATCATACCTAAAGCAGTTGGATGCCCAGTCCACAAGAATCCTCTCGACTTCTCCAATATCACCTAGCTCCACCGAGCACAACAACATAGGCATGTAATTAGTAGTTGGAATTCCCCCACCCAGCGCTTTACTTGCTTTCCAAACACGTCGAACATCCCCCTTTGCTCCTCAAAGATGCATATTTACATGATAAGGAAACAATAACCAAGGCGATTACAGGTAGACAGGTTCGGTTCAGCACTTCTTAGGGCCACATAGGCTTTGTCAATCAGGGCTGCTTGCGTATAGATGCCGGCTATAGTAGACAACGTGCTCCGCCCCACCTACAATTTCTTATCATTCAACATTTCTTCGTAAACCATCTCAACCGAATCAACCCCAGATACCTTGGCACATGCATTGATCCAAAAGTTGAAGGAGAAAACAGTTAACGGTATCTTGCCACCTCTCATTTCATCTATAACAAGAGGCACATTCGCAAACTGAGATATCCCCATATACAACTTCATCATCTCTCTATACGGATGCGGGCTCACAACAAGCCCCATTTCACCAAATTCGCCATCAGAACCTCGGCATTCATAACAAGCCCCATTTCCACAACATAACTGTGAAAGACGAGGGAGACAACCAGCAGATTTTTTGGGAGCAGTGTTAAGCTGCTCAGAATACTCTTCAGCTGCTGACATTCCATACACTTTTATCATCAATTCCAACCTCAGTGCATATCGAAAACAACTTGGAGTTTCCAAACTTTCCATCCATTTTAGCATCTGATCTATCAACATAAAAGCTATTTAAATTTCATTGATCCCATTGCCATTTCGTACCGAAATTTTATCACTCATTCACTCATTCACATTCCACTGACCTATGTATGTAATTAATTTTGAGTTGTAAATAAAAGAAGATGATGATGGCATTTTCATGTGTTACAGACATTTGTTTATAATGTAGACAAGGAGAGCATTTTTAAGTTGAGTTCGTCTAAGTAGAGCAATAGCACAATCACAGTTTGGTTTCCCTGACATATATATACCATTACTCATCTAAATACAATCTCTTCGACTAAAATATCTCGACATTATCTCTATAGATTGTACTTGTATATACATACGGTATTAATAATTTGTCCATATTCAAAACTCACTCCAGTCTCCCCTTCATTTAGTCGGCATCATAATCCCTTCTCTTCATAATCTCTCTTCTTCTCTTTTGTCAACGCTCCTTCTCCTCCTCCAATTCTCATTCTCCCTTGTTTCGCACTTCCACAAGATGTCAAAAGACACCTACGAGGTCGATCTTTGTCTAACCAAACACATTACATATAAAAAGGGGCTGAAGGTTTATACCACTAGACTAATGACAAGTCAAAGTATTTTTATTGTTAAACGATGTCAAAATTGGGAGGGGTAAAATTTGGGAGAGGTAATAAAGGCCAATTATTTGCTATGTTACTAATCCAGTGTCGTTCGTGACCAAGAGAAAATTTAGTGTCGTTCGTTTGTCAATTCTACAACACCCTCCTCCGGCACGCAACGTGTTGATGAAGGCGCACCCTAAAACAACTACAGGAGTCCTAAAACCCTGTCGGCGGGCGAAATTACCGAATTGGACCGTCGCTCCGATTGCTCAATTTCTGAATCTTCTTCGTCCCTCCCAACTCCCAAATCCAATTTCTGGAGCATCATCAATCTCAGTAAACAAACACCTCCGAAATGCGAACGTTAAGCTTCCTTGGTCTGGTAAGCAGACGAACTTCAACTACCCATTTTAATCGCTATGCTTTTGATATAACTTCAGGATTTGAATGCAGTTGCGCCGGCGTTTGGCGTCGTCGTTGGCCGCAGAGCCGCCGATTGATCAATCTGATTGGCCGCGGAGGCTTTCCACGTTCAGTGAGGTATTACATCGAACACCTGGTGAGCGCTTGATTGTTTGGTGGTTGAGAAACATTCACAATATTTGTCTTTCTTATTACCTAGATTTGTTCTCTGGCGGTTCGGTAAGACGGTTGGGCACCTCATCTGGGAACCGGATTTTCCATGGCCCAGGTTTTGAACTCTATCTCTCTCTATCTCTCTAGCATTGTGTGCCAAACTGGGTTTTTTGGGGTTTAGGGTTTAATGCTGATGAATTTTCTAGGGTCATGCTGTGCACCTTAACGAGATTACTATGAAACTATCGGGGTTTCGAAAAATGCAAAGGCCTGTCGCACGGTCAGTGTTTGAATTCTTAGTTGCATTTAGAAGTGTTGATTTGCATGAGGAAATGTTGCACTGCATTCCCTTTTTATTTTTCCAGTATAAATTTTGACAGAGAATTACTGTAAGTGGAATTTAGAAACAATAGTAAATGCAACAAGTATTTAGCAACTGTCTATACTCTTCCCTTTTCCCCCTGTATCACGGCACTTTCTACGTTCTTCAGCTGGATTGGTCCACTTACTTGTTTTTTTGTTTAAAAATATCATGTGCCTTGCACATGTTTTCCCAAATTACTCTTAAAAAGTCCTGGCGGACCGGTCCGCAGAATTTTCCCTGTATCACTTTGGATAGACAATAACACGGGAATGGAACAAGTGACTAAATATTGGAACCACTTTAATCCTAAGAGCATCTCCACCCATGTTGGGTGGATTGCCTTAGGTCTAAGGGCAATTTGCACATAACCTAGGGCAATTTGAAGTCCTCCAAATTGCCTTTGTTGTTTCCACCCAACAAAGGCAATTTGGAGGATCAATCCAAAAAATCATAATTACAAAACAAACCCCCAAATTAGAATTACAAAAGAAACCCTAAAAAATAAAACAATTACAAACTGACCCCCCAAATCAACGGCCCAGATCTGCTCGGCAGATCAATCCAACGGCCCACAACAATCCCCGGAGAGTGCGCTGACGTCAGCAGCGCACTTAAAAAAAAAATTGTTGCGCTTGTCAGCGCTGTCGGAAGTCAGGGGCGAGTCCAAAGACCTCGTCCGAGTTCGATCGCCGACATTGCCAGCGACCTCGATCCGAGTCCGAGTCCGATTCAAGCAGCGTGTGGAGGCGGTTTTTGCGGGCGAGGGCGATTTTGCAGTTGATTTCGGCGATCGCCCGTCCGAAACAGCGCGCGGTGGAGATGCTCTAATGGTAAAAAATATTTAAAAATTACACCTTTTTTTGTTGAAAATATAACAGCCTTTTTGTATCCTTTTGTTGTCGTTGTTCCTTTTCATAGTTTCTATGACTTGTAACTAAGTTCTCTCTAGTCCCGTACATGTTCCCTGCGATTCTTGCCATGAGTAGATTAGATTTCTAAGATCCTGCTGTTTCTACAATATTAAAATCAGCGCGTGTCTTTGCAAATTCTTTTCCCTAAATAGATTCCTGCTTATTTATGTACTCTTATTGTTTTTCTTTCAATAATTATATTTGGTTGTATAGAGAATGAGAATCAAAACTATAGTTTTGCATAAAATTCCTTACTAAGCTAGTGGTGCTGTAGAAGCAAGCAACCCCTTTTTGGTCTCTGATATTTCCCAGGTTGGGATTGATATATACCGTAGAATTCAAAGGACTTGTTTGGTCGAGGGTCATGCTCCATGATGCGGGGTGTAGTATATGCGCCCCTGTTTGGGTCCATCCCAACATTCGGGGTCCGGGTTTGAAGTCCAGATTTTGTGTTCGGAGCTCGGCATATGGATTTGGGGCTTCAGTTTGAAGTCTTAACTTGTAAAACTTAGTTCTGCCTTTTTCATTTGTCAACTTCCAATTTTTGCTCTAAATAATGTATGGTCTATTATGTATTTCCGAGCTTCATGGGTAATCATTTAATGCAAGTAGCTGGTCTCTCCAGCAGGCACTCAAGGCAAATTCCTTGTACTTATGTCCCGTGCAAATAATTTTTTTTTTTTTTGGTAAGTAAGTAAATGTATTAATAAAAGGCAAAGCCAAAGGAGAACAGAGAAAAGGGAAAAATCCCAAAAACAAGCCAAGCAACTACAACCCAAAAAGGAAGCTACTTGGAAGCCAACCCCATCTAAGGGGATCTACACACCACCAATTAATGGATTGGGATATTCCAAATCTGGGCAAGTTGACGATTTCCAGATGTAGGCTCAAGCTTGAGAGTGCACAATCTGCAACGAATCATTGTGAAAATGGATTGCAACACCATAGACGAGGTCCTCGACGAGCCTCCAAATATTCGCATGTTTCTCTCCTTCCAAATGCAATACACTGCAGCCGCTAAAGATAATTTCTTTATCAAAGTATAAAAGGACTTCCCCTTCCATTGGGAAGCCAAAAGAAGAATGGAAGACGGCCAAGGAGGGAAGAGCCACGGGACCCCACACCGAGCTAGAACAGACCTCCAAATCCCCTCAGAGAATGGACAATCAAAGAAAAGGTGCGCATGTGATTCCACCTCCAGATTACATAAGACACACAAAGTATTGGTGCGGGCTATAAAGTGGCCAATTCGATCAAACGTGGAAAGCTTACACTTAATTGCCAACCAAAGAATGAAAGAAGCCCTCGGAATAGCACCACCATACCACACTAGGTTACTCCAAGACACTTTAACACCACCTGCAGTGAAAGCAGACCACAAGGAAGCAGAAGAATAAACACCACTACTACCCAACTCCCAAATGTAACTATCGGCAGAGGAAGCTGGAATAGGGATAGAAGATGCAGCCAATTGAATGGCCCTGAAGTTCGAGTTAAAGGTAATCGGCCACTCTCATCTGCGATTTACAATAACCTCACAAAGTCTAGCATCAGCATGTAACCCCGAAACAGAAATAATACCATCACCATACACCTCAATCAGGGGCCTAGATCCCACCCAAATATCATGCCAAAGAGAGATCACAGCACCATCACCCACAGAAGCACGAACAAAAGGACGCACAAGAGGTCTCAACTTAAGGAGCTTTTTCCAGTTCCAAGAGCAAGCTGAAGGAACTTTGAGGGTCCAAAAACATCCATCTTTAATAAAGTAAGCTCTCACCCAAGATGACCAAAGGTTCTCCTGACCATCGGAGAACAAGTGCCAAATGTGACGTGCCATGAGCACCTTGTTCCAATTGTGGAGGTCACGAATGCCTAAGCCACCCTCATCCAGAGGACAACAAACATCAGCCCAGGCAACCTTGGACTTGTACGGACCATCAAGAGTACCAGACCACAGGAATCTTCGGAGTTTCACCGCAATTTCCTTCAAAACCAATTTAGGGAGAAAAAGGTGGGAAGCCCAGTAAACTTGAAGACTACAAAGAACTGACTTAATGAGAAGGAGGCGCCCTGCAAAGGAGAGAGACCTATGCTCCCAGCCCCTAATACGGGAGTCAACTTTCTCAAGAAGAGGGCCACAATCCGAAAAGCCAAGCTTGGTCGTCACAAGAGGCACCCCAAGATACCTAACAGGCAAAGACCCCAATTCAAACCCAAAACAACATTTTAGCTCCATCATTTGGTCAGGGTCAACACCAGCCATAAATAATTGACTCTTTGTAGCATTAGGGACAAGGCCAGAAACACCAGAAAACCACTCCAAGCCCTCCATCAAGACTCGGGCAGAGAGCACATCACCATGACAAAACAAGAACAAGTCATCTGCGAAGGTCAAATGAGTAAGATTTACCTTGCTGCACCTCCAATGATGCCGAAACAAAGGATTAGCAGCCACTTTAGCCCTCAGCATACAAGAAAATATGTCCATTGCAATAATAAAGAGGTAAGGTGATAATGGGTCCCCTTGCCTCAAACCCCTCCGAGAAGGGAAAAAACCCTCCAACTCCCCGTTAATCGCTATAGAGAACCGTGGGGAGGAGATACAACACCGTACCCACCCGATAAGCCGAGGATGGAAGTTAAAGGCAGCCATAGCATTGAGCAGAAAATCCCACTCGAGGGTATCATAAGCTTTTAAGATATCAACTTTAACCGCACACCGTGGAGAACCATTATCAAGGTGGTAGCCCTTAAGTAACTCTTGAACTAGCAAAACATTATCACCAATGCGACGACCCCCAACAAAAGCAGACTGCGAATGGCTGATGATAGAAGGCAAAGACCCTTTAATGCGATTAGCAATAATTTTGGTAATGATCTTGTAGAGAGTATTACAGCAAGATATGGGTCTAAAATCTGCCATAGAAACCACACTAGGAACTTTAGGCACAAGAGTGATAATAGTAGCATTGATATCACCCAATAAGGAGCCGGTTCGGAAGAAATCCTGAACCGCCCTGACAACATGATCACCAATGATGGGCCAGGCCTTATGGAAGAAGAAAGCATTAAACCCGTCAGGCCCCGGGGCTTTGGAGGCCTTAAGGCCAAAGCAAACCTTCTTGATCTCCTCAGCAGTCACCTCACTAACCATACTGTTAGAAGCTTCAAGGGATAGTGGGTTTGACACCAACCCATCCAGAGCTGTAAAAGGAACAGCAGTACCACCGCCAAGTAAATTCTGAAAGAACTCAACCGCCTCAACCTTAATCTCAGCCTCCTCAAAAGTAATAGACCCATCAGAGCGAGTAATAGAAGCAATTCTATTTAAGTTAGCTCGTTTCCGAATGACTTTGTGAAAATAACTAGAATTTTGGTCTCCAACAGCCATCCACCGCAGCCTAGACTTTTGGCGAAGAAAGTTCTCCTCCCGCCCAAGACACTCAGTGAAGGACTTAATCAAGGCCTTTTCTTGTTCAACAAGGACAGGATCAAACGGAGCCCCAGCAAGTTGAAGCTGGCAGGCATCGAGAGCAGCCTTGGCAGCAATGACAGCAGCAGAAACATCCAGAGAAGGACGGTGATTTAACTTTTTCAGCTCCTTCTTGACTAGCCTCAATTTACTCACCAGCTGGAATTGCAAAGTACCAAAAATTGGAGTGTTAAAAGCTTGCGCAACAATGGAGGAAAAATCAACATGGTCAGCCAAAAAATTGAAGAACTTGAAGGGCCTTCTGCGGTGGATCCTGGACACCCCCAAATCGACAACTGCAGGGCTATGATCGGAAGACCCCGGCTGCAAGAAAGAAGCATGACTGGCAAAGAAGGAAGAAAGCCAAGCTCCATTTGCCAACACACGATCCAACTTACGATACAGAAGTGACCCTGAGTATTGTTTGTTGCACCAAGTAAGGAAGCAACCAGAGTGCCCCAAATCATCCAAACCGCACTCCTCAAGACAATCCCCAAACTCAGTTATAGCTCGAGTTCTTCCATCAATAGAGCCTGTACTTTCATTCCAATATCTTGTAATGTTAAAGTCTCCAAGCACAATCCAAGGAGCTCCGCCAACCACATTCACAAAACCAACTAAATTCGACCAGAGATTCATCCTGATAACATCATCATTAGAGCCATAAATGAAAGAGGAAAAAAATTCAATGCCAGATTCAAGAATCTGAACACGACAGTGAATAACTTGGTCCATTGATCCCAACACAACCACACTAATCACGGAGGGATCCCAGCCAACCCATATCCGACCATTATAGTGCGAAGGATAATTATTGACTACTTTCCAATTAGGAAAAACAGAGTGAGAAATACTCACAAAATTTGGCTCACGAACCCGAGTCTCCACCAAGCCAACAAAACACAACTTGTGAACACCAATAAAATTTCTTACCTCTAGCTGTCGATCGGAGTCATTAAGACCCCTTACGTTCCAACATCCGAATCTAAACATAATTTGGAGGAGTAGATAGGACCTGGGTAGGAGCCCGAACACCTGCACTCAACTCTGAAGTGCGACTTCTCTTCTTCTTCTTCTTCTTTTTCTTTAGCTTCTTCTTACTTAGAAAGCCCTTCATGGGGAACATGTCAAACCCAACACCTATCGCCTTCTTCGGCAGACAAGGACGAACGGGATCCATACTTGGAGTATCAGAATCAGGAGAGGTGCTTATCTCCTCCAACGCATCGAAAGAATTGGTAGTAGTAGGGGTCAAAGTGGTCTGTTTCTCCAAAAGCATACCAACGTGTGTTGGAGAGGAACTTGTGCTATACTTTATCTTTTTCCATTTGGCTTTGGGCTTAGGAGAAATGAATTCTTTAAGCCCATTAGCACCATTTAAATCTCCACCATTTAAGTCCACCTCCTCCCCCACAATATTAGCTTCAGAAGAATGAACCACCCTAGCATGTTGGACAACCGGATTTCCCACAACCTTGGGCTCCAAATTGACAATGGGCTTTGTGGGACAACTTGGTTCCAAATGACCAAAACATCTACATCTAGAGCAATAACGGGGACGAGATTGATATTCGACACGGACCTCTACTGAGCAAGGGATCTCACCATCTTCCTCCGCCGGTAGTTCCAAATCAAAAGATTCAATGAGAGGCTCCGCGGCATCAATCTCAATGAAAATTCTCATATAAGATACCCGTTTTTTTGATTCCGTTAAGGAATCAACATAAAGTGGCTTCCCAATGGCACTAGCAATATGATTGAATCCTTCGCGGTTCCAATGCTCCAAAGGGACGTTATAAATCTTAACCCATACAGGAACTTTAGTGTGGGAGTTCTTGGAAAGCTTAAGCCCAGGCCGCCATCTAGATAAAAACAAGCTCTTCCCAGAAAATTGCCATGGACCAGTCTCTAGCACCTCAACACACGAAGCCTCATCAATGAATTTGAAATAGTAAAAACCCTTCTCATTAGAAAGAACCTCCGTGAGCCCTTTATTTCCCCAAACTTTACTAGCCAAAACATTCACAGCTCTAAAGGGGAGGTGTTTCTCTATGAAGTACCCCACAAGGCAAAACTTCCAATCCTTGGCAGCTTCAATCGCTGCAGCCCTCGGGGGACAGACCACCTTACGATTGCCCACCAATTTGGGCCGGCAAAACTGGAGATTAAAACGACTTGGCCCACTACAAGGAATGGGCCCAGACTCAATACTCCCAGCCCCTTTGACCACTTCAGAAAAACTAGGCTCACGGTGGGCCACCGACTCATTAGGGACAATAACATCACTAACCACATTAATATTGTTACCTTCATTACCCAATGGACAAACAAGTGAGTCAATAGCCGAGGAACACTTCCCAACATGGGAAAAAGACTCTTGCTCACCTGACACGCAAGTAGCAGGCATGCGCACACCGTCCGAAGTGTGAGTAGTCTGCATCACCTCATCGAGCCGCACACCAGAGCATGTAGGAACCTCCGGCACGCCATCCAGACTAACACCACTGTTCCGGCAATGGAGCACAGAAGGACAAGCGGTTACCAACTCATCTTGGTTGAGAACGATACCATTCACCATAGTTCCGTTCACCAGTCGAGAACTATACATCAGCTTACCAAGATGGGACGAAGGAGTTCTGAGGGCAAAAAAAGTGGGAGAGGTTGGGTGATTCAATGGTTGCGAGGATAAGGAGGAAGATGGTGGGAGATGGGGTGAGCTGCCATCACCCTGGAAATTAAACCTGGGAGACGACGCTGTGGAACCGTGGGGCCGGAGGCTGATTTCTGGTGGTGGGCTTGTGGAGGCCATTTGGGTGGTTAAGGTTCAGGAAGGAAGGAATGGGGAAAGAGTGGTGGACGTGTGGAGGCCATGGCTGCTGGGCGGTTTGCGTATTAAATTACCACTAGTAGAAAGACACGCATAACTCGGTGCAACTTGATCTTTCTCTGTAATTATGTGAGTGCGCCCAGATTGGCCCAGTTGCCAATTTCCCATTGATTGACAGTTTTAAGAGTCATTGGCTCGCCGTTCAAAAACAAAAAGTCATTGTCCCGTGCAAATAATTGATTTCTCACGTGCTTAGACTATTAATTTTGATACCAAATGTTGAATGTTTCAGGCTATTCCTGGTGGTAAGCTTGATGTTCCAACTTTGTCGGGGAATACAGAAGTAAAAGTATGAACTCCTTATTCCAAACTTTAATTGTAAATAACTTTGCTTATTGGATATTTCTTGGATAAGCACTTGAATAAGTGGGGTCATTTCTAGTTCTGGAATATTTTCAACTCTTTTATGAAACACGATCAATCTTATGGCATGAAATTCGGAATCAGGGTTCTTACTTGAATACGATACTTTATTATGTATAACATCGTAAAATTTGATATAAGATTGAATGTGTAGCTCTCTCCCCTTCCTATTGACATTTGAAAGTTGAAAAACGAAATAGTCAATTTCAGGCATCTATTTTGTTCTTTGCTTCTTCAGTAAGAGTATTCATTGAATTGTATGAGTACTAAAGATTCATTATGGTTAAAGAAATATCTGTAGGTAGATAGAGGAACTCGTTGTCCATGATGTTTCATCTATGCCTGGCCTAATCTTAGGCGGTTGACAATATGATGGAGACCATTGTGACATGCTTATTTATGCATGGGGCAAACGGAAATGTGTGAATTAGGCTAATAGGTTTTTGTGGTTTAGTTATTACTATTCCTGATCGGAGTTTTTAGCTGACTATCCGTATAGGGGATGGTCCTTTGTGATTGGGGTTTCAGTTTTGCCTATTCAATTGTTCAGTTAGACTTGAAGTTTCAGTACTTTTCTCCCGCTATTGTTCTCAACTATGTTTCTCTACTCCAGTTTCTTATTGAATTATACATCACACTCATCCTTGTATGAGGGAATTATGGCTCCACTGAAGGTAGATGGCTCTAACTTGGCATTATGTTTGCTGGTGTTTCCACTGCTCTTCGTTTGTTGGATTGTTCAGTCCAAATCCTAGTTATTAAGTATTATTCGGCAAACTTACGTGTATCAAAATGGTAAAAATTCGGGTCTAAACTACGGAAAGGGCAAATTACAATAATATGTATGTATATGTGTATAATACAATTTGTAATGAAACTTTTATATTTAAATAACATTTTTTTTCTAAAAATAACTGATGAAAATTTTATATTTAAATAACTGTTGATTTACTAACTAGGCTCGCTATTGGAACAAAACTAAAGCATAGCCCCATCGATTTTCATCTTCTTTTCTCTTTTTTCTCACAGATCTACGCCAAGAATGCCCTTTTTTTCACTTATAGAATACGAATTCACGTATTGTTTGCGAATCATGCAAAAATCCGCGAATTTTTCCGTATCTTTTTCTTTTTTAATTTATATATATGTATGTGTATTATACACGTACTATACGCGTATTAAGTAACTATGGTCCAAATAATGAAGCAAGCGCCCACAATCAGTCAAACCCTGAAAACCACAATACCCAATAAACCAAATTGTACAAGCAAGCGATTGTGCTGATTGATTGTATCATTTGTTTCTTGGTCAAAAGATAGCAATTTCGTTGATACATGGGCAAAAATACAAAAAGTACAATCCAGCAACTCCAAATTTGGAGGTTCCGCGCAACAGATTTCATTACAGATGACAAAAACAAGCAGAATATTGAGGAAAAGATAAAATTTACAAACCAGCAACAAATTTCTACCTGAAACTTGCTTACCCATTTCCAAATAGACTTTTGTGAGAGAGATCATGCTTCTAGCATATTAAAGTACTCAAATCAACACAAAACAAGGAGCCAATAGTAGATCTGACAGGGAATGAATAGCTTAACTGCCTCCACAATCCAAAATCCACCGTACTCAAAATCCATCGCCACCATCAAAATCTACGACAATTAAATAGACAACAATGTACCCAATTCAAATTCTCAAAGAACCGAAATATGGTAGATTAGATTTGAGCAAATTGAGACCAGATATATATATATATATATATATATATATATATATATATATATATATATATATATATAGAGAGAGAGAGAGAGAGAGAGAGAGAGAGAGAGAGAGAATGGCTTCTTTTAACATTTTATTTATTTATTAATAATTGCTTCTTATTGTTGTAGAATAGTCATGAGTGGCTACACACTCATACACCAACACCATTTCTTTATTACCACCATCTTTGATCATTTGCCTATATAAACATAACAAATAAAGAGAAACTCTTCTCCTGAAGGGAAGAGTATAGGTCAGGGGGAGAAACTAGTGAAGATACTCTGTACTTTGTGTATTTCATGTATTTCCATATAATGAAATAAACTAACACTACAGCCCTAAGGACTAGGCACAATTGTCGAATCTCGTTAAATACTGTATCTCATTTGCATTCCGTCACTGCTATTTTCGTTCGTTTTATAACACTTCTAACTTAATCAAACACTTCACCAAAATTCAGGGGCATTGTGGTATATTATGCAGAGCAACCTCTTATATTCTGCATTCCACCCATTTATGACCGATGTATTCCAAGAGAGAGAGAGAGAGAGAGAGAGAGAGAGAGAGAGAGAGAGAGAGAGAGAGAGAGAGAGAGAGAGAGAGAGAGAGAGAATGGCTTCTTCTAACTCAATCAAACACTTTACCAAAATTCAAGGGCATTGTGGTATATTATGCAGACCAACCTCTTCTATTCCGCATTGCAACCCATTTTTTTTTGTCAAAGATAGAATGTTTACAAATTACAATGATAGACAACGAGCCTATAGCCCACCCATAACAGGCCTAACAGGCCCACAACGTAACATCGACTTCACTGAAAATATCCTCGATCTCGCCACCACTGTGAATCGAACCTAAGCCCTCCTCCATCAAATGGAGAGGAAATGCCGCTAGATCAACTGGTCATGTGCATTGCAACCCATTTATGACCGATGTATTCCGAATTTTCATGTCTAGGCAAAAAATAGAGAGCAAACCAGACTTTTCAAGGGAAAAAACTATATACTTGTCATTTTATTTTTTGGTGAAAGTGTAGCTTTATTAATAGGAATAATCAGCACATACAAATACCAAAAGTCCAAAAAATAACATGGTCATCGCTCAAGATAAAAGCTGAATCTTACTAAAGATTCGCTACCTGATGACAATCAAGGACAATGGTATTAATTTTAAGCTACAAAATGCAACCAACTAATATAATCTTCAGAACAACATCCTTCCTTCGCCATGTTAATCGACCCGCAATTTCTTATTTTGCAAACGCCTCACTGAAAGAGCTTGAAAAATCATCATCACCGACACACCAAGACCCAGTAAGAAACATAGAAAAAGCAAATGATAACTAAAAGGAAAAAATAAACGCAAGAATCAAAATCGAAACCAAGCACTGGACTAAAGTATTCTAAGACAGAGACGTCAATTACTGTAAACCATCCACATTATGATTAAGAAGGAAAGAAATAAGATACTGTAAATAAAATAATAAGAAAACCGCACAAAAAGACTAAAACAGATAACTGTCAATTAATATTTTCCTTAAGTAAAGAATTAGTTAAAAACTTATCTGATTGACATGAGAAAACGATTAAATTTGAAAACACCTGGTAACTGGAAAACAATTTGAATTAGTGGCCATAACTGCTCTGAAACCCCTGTTGTTGCAATAACCGCGACTAACTGCTCGAGAGATCCTTCATGCCAGGTTGACGAGAGCTAACTGTCTTAACCATCTGCAGCAGCACCCAGAACCATCTACCGCGTCTCCATCCTGCAATTCTTGTAAACTTGCCTCTAATGGCGTGTTTACTAACCTGGAATGGGAATGAAATTTGTGGGAGTCATTCCCACTCCTGGCGATTCACGTGTTTACTAAAATTTGGGAATCAAATTTGTAGTGGGATCCACTACAAAATCAGGAATGTGATTCCTGATATTCAAGGAATGTGATTCCCTGGGTTTAGGTGGTATTGTGATTCCTGATTATTGATTTCACCAGGAATGAAAATTTTCTGCCTAAATTATCCTTCAAAATCTAATAACTCGCAAATAATTTCTACGCGCCAGAAAAGTAGATATGGAGCTGATCGACTTGCAAGGTCAACTTGATGGCCAGTTGAGCAAAATGGCATTTTTAACTCCTCTGCAAGCCTTTCAAGTCACAAAATATTTAGCTAAACAACATGACTTGCTAAGAGTGTTTTTCACCATGTCTGATGAGAAGAAAGAGGACTACGTGCGTATTTTGCTGCAGCATGGAGGTTTACTTGGGGATCCCGGCTTACGTGTGTTCGGTTTACTAGTTTTCATGACTATATCAATGGTTTCTTGGATATTATGACTATTATATTGTAGCAAGTACTCCTCTATGGTGATTATGACTTCTTGGTGAAGATTGGTAAGTTGAGGTTTATGTAAGTTAGAACCATTTTTAAATGGAGATTACAATTTTTTTGGTATGAAGTTTCTGGTGGAGAACATGATTATTTTCTTATGGAGACTATGATCATAATTATGTTTAAACTACAATTCTTAGTATTACTTATATGTTCGGTGGCAGGAGATATTTGTAGTTGAAACTTTTTCACCTTTATGTTGAAAAAATTAAAGGTTTATATTAAGGGTATTTTAGTAATTTAATTTATTTTCATTCCGATTCTTGAAAATTAGTAATCAGTTTAATAGCAATCAACTTAGTTTTCACTCCGATTCTAGGTAATTTGTAAATCCTTCAATGGGAGTGTTTCACTCCGATTCCTGCTCATTCTGATTCCTGCTCATTTCGATTCTTATTCATTCCGACTCCTGCTCACTCCAATTCCGAGTTAATAAACGTGCCATAAATTGAGAGACTGAAATTTGGGAACTCGCCTCTAATTGAGGGAAAGAAAACTCGCCTCTAATTTGAATGACAAACCTTTTAATAGCGTCTGGAAGTTAACAAGGACTAGCCATGAAAATCAAACCTGTTTTCCGGCAAATTATAGTTGGAAAACAAATATTGAAAGCAAACAGTTTGAAAACCGAAATCATAAAACACGACAACAAACAAAACCCAGATGATAAAACTTCGAAAGTGAAAACCTAATGCACGCTTGAAAACAAGAAGTGAAGAAATAGAAAGTTGGGTTCTGGAGAAAACCTTGACGAAATCTGACTGATCTCTAATTTCTAGGGATGAGATGAGAGGTTCAATAACAAAATCAAACTCCAAAACTTCCTCTCACTAGTATGAACGCCAGACTAGAGATAGGAAAACTATGGGCAAATTATAGTTGGAGAAACAAAATTGAAAACAAAAACCGACACTAATGTATCGCTGATTTCCGTGGCGTTTTGGCTATCAAAATCAGGAAAGAGGAAAGGTGGTCCCGGTGTCATAAAACACAACAACAAACGAAACCCAGATGATAACACTTCAAAAGTGAAAACCTAATGCACGTTCTTTGGAAAAAAAAAAAAAAAAAAAACCTAATGCACGTTTGGAAACAAGAAATGAAGAAATAAAAGTTGGGTTCTGGAAAAACTTTGACGAAACTTGACTGGTCTCTAAATTCTATGAAACTTGTGATACAATTAGAGAGAGAGAGAGAGATGGAATTAACTTTATACTTGTCATTGAACTTTTATATTTGGAGTTCCCGTTACTAACCACTCATGTAAGTGAAATTTATGGGCCAATTCCCCTATCTTTATGTACTCTCTTCTGGACACAAATACTTTTTTTTTTTTTTTTTTTGGTTGTTGTTGTGTGACTGGACACAAATACATAAATTAAAAGAAAACAAGTTGATTCATATAAGTACATGACTATCTTAAGTAGTGAAGAAATTGGTCGCCCGCAAGCAACTAAAAGGGAAAGTAAATAATTGAAAGAGATGGTGATGACGATAATGATCAGTATTGAAACCAAAAACTAGCTAACTAGTTAGTCAAGCACAATGAGAGTAGTTGCGCATCATCACATGAGTGATCATTATGGCCTTGTGGAAAGTATCGTTTCATACAGTGCATCCCAAAGCATCTTCCTGATCTCACAAAACTTGATCTAGTAGATGGAATCATGGGCCTTCGTTCTGCAACACATGAGGCAGTTATCTATATACTCGGATAAGAAACAATGACATTGATTTTTACTGCTAAGAAACACAATATTTGGTCTGATATTTCCTTTTTCCAAGTATGACACAGTTTCTTACCGGTAAGAACATGTGCTTTAATACTTGCACATTAGAGCCATACACTTTCTAAAGTGCTTAATATTTGCGTATTAGAGCCATACAATTTCAAAAATTCAATCAAGGGATCAAGTCTTTATATTCTACCTTATTAGATCTTCAACTCAAACGGGCTAGCATCGTTATGTTTCACCAAACTCAAAAGATATCTCAAATGCACTAATGAAAAGATATATGTAAAGAGGAAAAAAATGGATGGGCTGACAAATACGCAAGTTCTATACATTAATGCGGTCATCCTTCAAGGAAGAGTACGAAACATTCAATTGTGTTCTCAGATATGTAAAAGTTCCACAAGCAAGAGCAAAACGAAGTACCAAAGCTTTAAACTGGATGATGGACCATGAAATTGAGATGGTCCTATAATGGAGAAAGTTTCAAGAATAGGTTACAGAGGAAATAGCCAGAATTATAGCATATCACAATATAGACACAATGCAAACACTATGACAAGAATAAAACCCATGAAGTTATAGAAGGTTGCTAAGCATTAAATTCCTAATGAACTACGACAGATGTATCGATTATTGATAGCCCAGCAGTTCATATTGAGATTTTTGTTGGCTGAACGCTTCAAAGTGATCACCATCACATTATATGTTAAATCAATATGCCTAGCTGCTACTAGCAGAAAACAAAATTACTGTTGAAACCTTTACCCACCATTGCCTTCTTGATCACAGGCCTGAACTTATTTGGAAAACAAATTGAACTTTGAGAATATCTCCTCCAATACTTAAGTAGAAACTTGAAAGCAAGGATATAACCAAATTCTTCTTACAACTAAAGGATCCTAATCAATAGACCCCCAGAGATTAATGTTCGCAGGATACTAGGTTTTCTATGCTATCAGTAAGACGAATAGGCTGCCCACCCCGCAAAGTTCAGAATTAAGAGTCCAACGACTACATCATACATGGACAAATGTGGATTGCAGATTTATCTCAAAGCATTCATCAAAATGATAAGGAAGAACAGAGGAAGCAGACTACTATTCTAGTTGTAAATGTTTGAAGCTGATTAGTTAGCCTGTTCTCATCCTTACACAGTTCATTCTCCCTTTTATATTTTCCAATAGCGACATGCTTTTGAATTACTACAAAGCCATAATAATGCATGACATCTCGATGTACTCTTTCTTCTGGAAACAAAGACATATTTGATTCATCAAATCTCGGCATACAAGTACATCTACTGCATATATTTTTGCTTTTTATATTGAGTGTACTAGTGATAAAGAAATTGGTCGCCCACAAGCAATTAAAGAGGAAGTAAATAATTGAAAGAGATGGTGATGGTGATGATACTGATCAGCACTGACAACAAAAACTAACCAGCTAGTCAGTCGAGCAAAATGAGAGGAATCTGTTATCGGTTACTGCACATAAGCATCTTTATTCACAACATACTAATGAAGCAAACACATGAAGGAAAAGTCTAACATGCATATATCATCATAACACAGCTCTAGTGCAAAGGAAAAAAGAGATGGCATTTTATTGAAGAGAAGGAAATAAATAACTGATGAAATGAAACATAGGAGGATGGTGGTGGTCAGGATTAACTAACTTTGAGTCAGTCGACCACAACCAGGTTTTGATACTCCGGCTCAGATATAGCTGCTTCCATGACATGGCGGGGGCCAACTTGGCCATCGTTGTCCAAAAAGGACTCGAATAAGTTATCGGAGAAGCCAGCGAAGGTGGCCAGCCCGGGTCGAGTATGAGGAACCACAATCGCCCCGTTGGAGTTGAGCTTCCAAAACACAATCTGCGGCACCGCTTCTTGGTCATACCCTTTCTCCTTGTATTTGGTGAGTATTGCCTCGTAATCAGACTCCCATTTGCAGCTGGGAGAAGAGGCCTGATCATCAAAGTCACAAGAGGCGCTCACCAAAAACACCTTGTCGATCATTTGATCTGGCCGCAGATGGGCATTTGCGGCCGCTTGGAGAACCAAATCAAACACCTTGGGAATATCAACGCTGGGGCCGCAGTCCATCCTCCTAAGGAAGGCGCACTTGGACGCAAGATCAAGATCAGACGGCAGATTATGCAACTCCGGGCTTGGGCTGAAATTGATCACCTTTCCTTTCCATGGACCTCCTGACAGTTGAGAGACCAGGACTGCCAAAGACAGCGACACATGATCATGTAGGGTGCCCGGCGACGAGGCCGCCGCGTTGCACACAACCAAGCAGTTTCTCAACTTGCCATGCCTTAAGTAGACGTCCTCCACCATCTTCTCCCACTGAAGTTGAGCCACGTCAGTGTAGCCCTCGTCCTTGTCATTTGCCCAGCGTATAATCTCATACGGAAGCAGAGCGCCCGGCTCAATCACACCGGTGGCTTTCACCGCCTCCAAATACTTGGCACGGGGAGAGACATCGGCTGATTGTGGTCCGCACACACGGTAATGAACCAAGGACACCAACACATCATCCCTGAGCCGATCCCGGACTGTGTCTAAGTAGAGGGACTCCTCAAGGCCTTGGTATTCAGGGTATGATGATCGCGGGAAGACCTTCTTGGCAATGCTCTCACCGAGCAGGGTGGCGCGGTCAGTGGCCGAGCCGATGTCAGGAGGGAAGCAATCGTAATGACTAAGAGGCTCCTGCTTGTTCATATTCTGAATATTGGACCTCAAGTAGTCCGCAAACATATCCGAAACCCTGTCGTGCAAGAGCCGATAGTCCTCCGATTCTGAAACCCAAGTCCCCGATTTGGTGAGGCGGTAGAGGATCTGGGCGAGGTCGTCTACCAACCCGACGGAATTGGTGAACTCTCCGGCGATGGAGACGGCGTTGGAGGCTAGGGTCTTGGGGTGGTTGTGGTGGAGCCAAACGGCCGCCCTATAAAACGATTCTGAATCCCATTTTGCGAGACCCGACGCTGCATGGAAGTCTTGTAGGTTACAGATGAGCTTGAGGGTAGTGAGGGGGTTGTGGGACCACGCCACCGGCAGAAGTTGCTTCAGAAGACGATATTTCTGGGATTTCGGGGTGTCTGGTTGGACACCGAAATACAGATCAAGGCACGGGTCACCCAGACCCACTGTTGTTATTGCTGCTGCCTTGGCCTTCGCCTTGGTCGTGGCGGCGGCGGTGGCAACCGTAAAATTATTAGGGCGACGTTTACCTCGAAGAGGATGCTCAGTAGTTCCGGATGAATAAGAAGCCGCCGCCGCCGTCGTCATCATCATCGTTCTTTTGTTGGCGGCTTTGAAAACTGAGAGAGATTTCGCTGCTTTCATCATCGTCGTCGTGGCGGCGGCTGTTCGTCTCGGGATCCCTCCTCTTCTCTTCCTTAAAACAGCGAGTAATTTGTTACCTATTGGGCTTTGGACTCACTAAAAAGATGATATTGATGACAGCTGGCACCTGCCATTCCATCATCTCCAGAGACTTCGTCGCTCTTCAGTTAGGTTTCAGTCAGGTTACTTGTGTTCCATACCCTGTGTGGAAAGCACATAAACAAGATACAGCCGTGCGTAATACTGCACTATTATAACTCTTGTTCATTTTCTATGGAAGAGAATCATGCAGCGATGGATAAATTATAGGGCAAATTACAATTTAGTACCCTATTGTTTGGGTCAAATACCAATTTAATATCTGTAGTTTATTTTTTTGCATTTTAGTACCCTCTACTTTCAAATTGTTTCAATCATGCTTTGCCGTTACTACTTCCTCCGTTAATAAAGGTCTTTTCATTAATGGGGAAAAACCCACCATTTTTGTTGTTGCTCTCTTGTTGCCCAGAACAAGTTCGCATGAAACCAAACCTCGGCGTCAAAATCAACGAAACCAAAGTCGGAGGCCGGTTTCGCCTGCTGTCGAAAATCACCGATCAGTTTTGGATTCGAAAGATGAACTGGAGTCCAAGCAAATCTACTTCATGCTCGCGATGTCCAAACTTGAACGCCGCCTCACCGCAACCGATATGGCCGCCTTGGCTGTCCGCGCCGCCCTCGCCCTCCAAAACCGAAGTGCCTCTGCCTCTACCTCTAATTTTAATCTCAGAGCCAATTTTGAAAAGAAAAAGAACCCTCATCGTCACCGCAAGAGTTCCAACAACAAGGCACATATCTCGCCAGTTCTGATTAATTTTGAGAATTGGGAATCCGACGGTGATGATGTGATTCACTTGAATGGTTATACGATCGGTTCTTAGATTGTCAACCATACACGAAGGCTCCGTCCTCTGATTCATTCATTCCTTCGTTGTGATTAATTTCATAGCATGAATTTTTCGTCTGTTAAAATTCCCAGCAGATAATGTCGGCTGCCCACAGAATGAATGAATTGATGCCATGTAATACAAATCAAGATTATATTTTAAAATTTGCATAAGTGATTTGGTAATGCGGATGTAAATTTTGTTTCGCAACGTGGCGGCGGGGTTTGGTGGGAAGGTGGAGGGCGGCGGGGTTCGGTGGGCGGTTGGGAGGTTCGGCTTGTGGCCAATCAAAATTAATAACATCTATTCCTCCGTTAGACACTTTAGTGCCTCCATCTAATTTTCAGTTAAAATTAAGGGTGTTATAGTCTTTTTAGATTAATTAATGAGTTAATTCCTCCAATGGTACCCAATGTTTGGCAAATAAGACACTTTGGTACCAAATGTTTCAAACCAGACACTTGGGTACCCAATCTATACATCTGTTAGACACTTTAGTGCCTCTCTCCAATTGTCCTTTAAAATTGAGGGTATTACAATATTTTCGTTTGGCTGGGCATGGGCAAGATGATAATTTCAAAATTTAGCCTCTTTTTGATTGCAAACTGGATTTAGAGTAATATATACTATCATGCTCCAATTGATTTGCAAGTTTATTTAAATTGGAATCAAAATTAACTGTTTTTTCATGATGCATACAATAAAATGCAATATCAAAACAAGAGTAGGTACTTGGCGTTATCAAAACAGAAGTAGTTTTTTTTAAAAAAAATGCATGAGTAGTCTAACTTTGTTATAATTTGGTTATTATTCGTCTATTTTTTAAAACATTTTAGACTATATAAGTCATATTTTATGAATTAACCTAACAATACTATAATAGACTCAATTTTAACAGCAAATTAGACGGAGACACTAAAGGGTATTTTGGTCATTTCACTATTTTTGAGGGATTTTTCGGAACGGGTCGTATCAATCTACCCCCCTTATAAGAATTTCGTCCTCGAAATTCAAAAACAACTAGTAGGGAAAGTACATACATAGAACAAGTGCAAATACTCTTTCTGCACGTGCTTCCTTACTTCCCACAACTAGTAGGGAAAGTACATACATAGAACAAGTGCAAATACTCTTTCTGCACATACTTCCTTACTTCCCACATAACTCAGAATAACTTTCTCAAACAAAATTTCAACTAAACAACCAAGGATAAACAACGTACCAGTATTCATGTCGGGGTTAAACTGAGCATCCTGCAATACTTCCCAAAACCTCGACGTGAATCTCGCATCACGATCGGAAACAATGGTCACAGAGACTCCAGGCTGACTCACCATCCAACACTCTATTACATCCACAAGAAATTTCACCGAAAAACTCCCTTGAACATGACCTGTGAGGGCAGCCTCAATGAGTAGGTCAACAATGACCCAGATCCCAACGGGTCACCACTCAGTGCGAGGTAGTTCGTATATGCAATTCCGCAGTCACAAAATGCTAAACTCAAGGAATTTCAAGCTTCCATTACACAGGTAAGTTATTCCGACTACACATCCGCCCAAAATCTTCGGTGGATCCACCCTGACCCACATCAATACAACTCATCATGGTGGTACGATAATAGCATCCCCACATACACTACGATGCCACCAGGATGCCTCGCATCCGTCGGTGTGACAGCTTACACCTCACAACCATAGGCGCAACCTCCACTAAAACCCAACAGACAACTCTCCCTGACGGAAGGTAAGAAACTCGAATATCTTCCTTCATAGACACTCAGGGGCTGAAGAACTTGTCACCAATGACGCTCACGAATAGTTCCCATGTCACACTACTTTCAGAATAGTATTCCAGCACACTCAGCCACCAACCTAAGGCCTCCACAGAAAAGAAGAGGATGCCATCTCCATCAACTACTATGGTGGACAGTTCAAAATCAGTAACACATTCTCCATCCTGTGCCACCAGGACTCGGCTGCATCATCACCTCTGAGGCCATCGGCTACCTCCGGCAGAGTGGGTCCCCCACCCTAACCTGGGTTGGTCTATACAACATTCTCCGTCACAGCACTACGCTAAACTACATCAATTAATGCTGCTAGACTGGGGGGGTTGTCGGCACCATGTGCCTCCCCTGTACCACGTGCACCACATGCACCCCTTGCACCACGCTGACGAGACGGCATAGCTCTGACAAACCAAACACAGAAGTCTAATAGTGACACTGCCCAACAAAACTTCCCAAGGAAACCGGAACCTAGTGCTCTGATACCAATTGACACACCCAGTCCCAAAAAGTGGGGCCCGGGAGTGCGACCATCACCCCTACCGAGTGACGAAGCCTTAAACAACTAAAAACAACAAAAATGGAAGAAAAGGAATACAATAACTAATATCAGAGCATTTGTACAGCGGAAGGAACAAGTTTACACAAGTCTGACAACCAACATAAGACAAAGAGACTCACACTCTTTGTGACACTGAACAGAGCTTTCCTGTCTCTTGCCGCTCGTCTCGGTGGTGCCCAACAGTATCAGGTCCTGAGTGGGCGCAAAAACAAGGGTGAGTGGACAGGGAAAATAAACGTCAGTGTAAAACACATTTTAAAACGTTTATCAATAACATAAAATAAACCTCACAGTTAAAACAACAATAAAAACTATACCATAATAAACATGTAGCAACAACCCAAATACACCACGGACAATAAACAGCCACACATAAACAGGATCTACGGCCATGATCGAAAAGTAAGGGGACTTCACCCCAACACCAATGAGTGGTAAGGGGACTTCACCCCAATGCCGACATAAAGGGTAAGGGGACTTCAACCCAAACCAATGTAAGGGGCAAGGGGACTTCACCCCAATACCGCTGTAAGGGCAAAGGGACTTCACCCCAATACCGATGAAAAGAGTAAGGGGACTTCACCCCACACCACTGCGAAATGAGTAAGGGGACTTCATCCCAAACTCTATAAAGCTGCACAGTAACCAAACCAAGCAATACACAAATCACAACAAGCATGCAGCAACACATAACTCACCATACGATTAGGGACAATAAACCGTCACTCATATCCTTAAGCACTTCACATACAACAGGGTTTAGAACATGAAACTTGTCAATTATTCAGTCAAGAATCCATTAAAAATCATAAAAAGAAAGGATACAACTACATTCACATAGGATGTGTCCAAGTCGCAGTCAAACCATTAACCAGACGAGGTCTTAATAACTCCGTCCTTCTATGTCTTAGAGATGCTGGTTTTACTTATTTCAATGATAGTATCCTTGGAGTCATAGAATCCAGTCTTTACAATGGTCCGATTCATTTTGATTGTTATCCTGATTTCACAGTTAGCATTAATGATCCCCATATCCTAAAACTTTAAACATTAAAACCGCATGCTATAGAGTCCTAGAAGGAGCCCACTCATTAGCATTAATTTTTAGAATTTACTAAAAATGTACTGGAAAAAAAAAAACCCCCCCAAAAAAAAAAAAAAAAAAAAAAAAACCACCCCCCCCCCAAAAAAAAAAAAAAAAAAAAACCAACAAACAACCACACCACCCCCACCACCACAAAAAAAACCACCCCCCCCTTTGATATTTTAGAAAGAAAAAAAAACAAACCACCCACAAAACACCCCCACCCCCCCCCCCTTCCTACAACCCACCACACCCCCACCGCAAAAAAACAAACAAAAAAAAACCCCCCCCCCCACACTACCACAAAAATGGGCTTTAGCGACCAAAATTTTAGCGAGGAAACTGTTTTCCTCACTGAAAAGAGACTTTCTGTGAGGAAATAAGTTGTTCGTCGGTGAAAGTATGACAAATTTGGTCTTCGAGGTTGTCAAACATTCAGCGAGGAAATATGAGCTATAGCGAGGAAATGTTTCATCCCTAACACTACTTTTGGCGAGGAATTGATTGTTTCCTCGCTGAAAGATGGAAACAAAAGCGAGGAAACCTTCATTTCCTCGCTGAAAGATGAACCAAAACCGAGAAATGGGCGGGATGTTTAGTTTTGGTCTCCCGCCTCTACGAAAATGTTTAGCCTTTTCTAACAGTTCAATTTACAAACAAAAACCCTACTACCCCAAAATTCAATCCCGACTCCATCCTTATTTCATCAGCCGACGCCTCTCTGCCAAAAGCCAGAACCCCAATTCCGTCGCAGTCGCCGAACTCCCAACCCAGAACCCGATTCCTCGCCGTCGCCGTCGCCGTCGTCGAACGCCTCTCTGCCAAAAGCCAGAAACCCGATTCCGTTGCGGTCGCCGAACACAATAGCTAGCGGCGGTCTTGGTAGCTAGATCTTACTGGCGGGTTGTGTGATGTTTGATGTGGGTTTTGAGTTTCGGGGTGGAGAAGTTTGGATCTGGATTATGGGTTTCCTATCAGCAATTTCAATCGAAGCGGAGACGTTGTTGGACAGGGCAACAGAGCGATGTTCTGATCACCACGGCGGAGATGGCAAAGCAAGACCAAAACTCCAACGGAAGCTCCGTCGTCTCCGACTTCATCAACTTCTTCAACGCTTGTCCCACGGCTTTCCACGCCGTCGGTAAACACCCAAATCTCATTTTTTTCTCTTTTACCATAATTTGTTATCATAATTACCAATCCAAAGTTGGTTGCTTTTTGTTTGAATTGAGCTTGAAATGTCGGTTTTTGAATTGGGTTTGCTTCGGTTTCGTCTGGAGACGAGGCGAAGAGGCGTTTGGTGAAAGCAGGGTACGAGCAAGTTTTGGAGAAGGAGGATTGGACATTGGAAGCTGGTAAAAGTGCTTCTTCACCACGAACTACTCCACAATCGTCGCTTTCGCAATCGGTAAAAAGTACGGCTTCTTCTCGTACTTTTTTTATCTTTTGTTAGCTTTCTAATGAGCCTGGTTGTTTGTTTGTATTGATTTATTAAGCTCCAGTTGATAAATGAAGTAGATTTAATTGCTCCGAAAAGCGAAATTATGTGTGTTACTAGGTAATTTGCTTGTTGTTCATGTGGTGGATTTTGTGTTTAGATATGTTGCTCGAAATGGATTTCACATAGTTGGTGCTCATATTGATAGTCCTTGTCTCAAATTGAAACCTGTTTCCAAGGTAATATCATGTGTTTTCATTGTTTTCATTGAGGTGGTGTGCTAATTAGCCGATGTCAATGTCGTGGAAGATATGAACTTTGTTTTGGAATATGGGTGGCTTGTGCAGGTTACTAAAGGTGGCTTCTTGGAAGTGGGTGTGCAAACATTGGAATTCTCCATTGCTTCGAGGTTTGTGTTTTTTCAGTCTCTATTAATCTAATGTACTTGATTTGTTTCCTTGGCTTACTTAACTATCTCTTTCTATTAATGATTTGTTGGTGTTCTTTTGGTGTTTGGGAGCTGCTTATTTGGCCAGCGGTGCTATGTTTTTTTTGGCTGAACCGGAGTTGAGTTCTAATTTCAGTTTCTTACGGTTTTCATATAAATCAGTTTTTTTTACGATTCTAATGAAAATCTCACCTCAGGTCTGAAAGAGAAGTGACAAAGAGGAAGTCAATTTCGTGAGCTTCGAGTTGTGTAATGCTGAAGGGAAGCCTTGCTTGACCTCTACAAGACATTTCCAATACACAAAGGCCCCCAATGTTCGATCTTTTGGAGGAAATTCATTGAATTTTTACCCCTCAGCTTCTGCAAATCATTGGTAAGTTCCTCTTTTTCTCCCTAGAGTGTTCTGTTTGTGAATTCATCTTTGAATTTTGAGGATTGCTTTGTTTGAATTATCTGTTTTTATCTTCTAGGTTTTGTTTGAATGCAAGCAAAGTTTGGTTCTTTGGAATATTTTGTTGCAAATTCGTGATGGGTTTTCCTATTATTGTATTCTGTTCTAAAGGGATTTTAGAATTTTTGTTGAATGATGTTGAATGATTATTCATTTGCCCCTAAAGTTCTTGGTAGGTGGGTGCATATGCACTAAGTTGTGGTTTGGTTTGGAGTTTGCAGAAGGTGATCAATTATTCTTTGTTTATTTATCTTGATTGGTGCAGCTGATTGTTCATTCAATCAGCGGATAGTGTATTTTGGTCTGAGCTAGTCTATATTGTTTTTGCAAAAGAGAGGAAGGGGGTTAAGAAATGGCAGTAACCTGGTCTCAATGAAGCTTACGACTTATGATAGATTTGGGTTGAAGTTTTCTCTATTATTGGTAAAATGAACAATGCAGTGGTTAGTAAGGGAACTTTCCAGGCAGAAGGGAGCGGGCGGGAATTTTAACTACAAACAAGCTTTTGTTATTGTTTCACATTTTAGTAATCTTGATGCGTTGACATATAGTAGAGTAGCAATATCAAACGTTATAAATATTTGAAGGTTAATATTGGATTAGTCCTATTCCTTCTGTTCTATGACAATCAATTATTTAAACTAGCTGAGGATTTAGTCCGGAGATTGTTACATGCATTTGACACTCCTTCAGGTATACTTACTGGATTATCCCTTTCATTTAGTGCATGCAAAACTCTATGTGTTCAACTTGCTTTGTTTTGCATTTTATGTCATTTTCAATAGATTTTTTCCCCTAATTTATGATGTAAAGCATATTGTACCCATATAAATTCTAAAAAGTAAGATCTAATTTTCTTTTGGACCCAAAGTGTCTAAATACTGGCTTTCCAAATATTTTTACTAAGCTACTTTGTAAGAACCTTTCTAAGCGCTCTTGTATTGCAGGAGTATCTTTTGGATCTGTCAATCTAATGCATGGAGTTGATGAATATGAAAGCAAGGCATGTCCTCTTTACTTCTCTTTTCATCTGCAACTTTATGTCATATGCTGTGTAATACATGCTATTTTGTCCTCTTTTTATTTGTCAATCTAATACCTTTTGTTATCTTTGTTATTATAAATCCTCCGATATAGTTTAGGTCATCACTCATACTCTCTAAGTGCTTCAAATTTCCATTACGCTTTCTGCTTATAGGGTATTATGCATGCTATTTTGGTCGGTCAATGTTTGGCTGGTTGTTAAACTTTATATTGGTGGCTTGGACCCTTTTTGTTAGTTTAAGATGTTTATACATAGTGACTTTGTAATAGGTCTGCAGATAATGATATTGGGCCATTCTGCTATGTTTAAACAATGCGCTGAAAAAGGTAAGATACTTTCTATGGATTTCCTCTTCGTCCGCTCTCTAGTGTTTATTTCTTGACTGGAGGCATCCTGAGTATTTGATTACTGCTGTTAATTCCTATTGCAAATATTTCTGAGCATGAGTTTGACTTTATGCCTTCCTGCGGTTAGTTCCTATTGCAAATCTTGTAGTTTATGTTGTAGGAAAGATGTCGAATCTGATTATTAGATTTGATGCTTTTATCATGTTAGATACAAACATTTTCAGATGGGAAAGGAAATGAATTTGCAGATTACTCTCTCGTGCATGCCTTCAAGTAGTTAGTCTTCCAGGAAAGATATAGAATCTGATGATTGTATTTTTGATGTCTTGTGATGTTAGGTACAAGCATATCAAGCAGAGAGAGGAAAAGAAACAGAGAAATCAGGCAAAAAATCTGAACAAGAAGCTAGCCTCAGAGATTGAATAATGAAGATTCTGCTCTATCATTCTAGTTGGGACTCCATTTCCTTTCCAAAGGCCTTAGAGATTGAATAATGAAGATTTCTTTCTACAAATACAATGAAGATTAGCTAGTTAATATTTTAGGTAGCTAGGAATTTTTTATGCACATTGATTGTAATTTGATGTTTATGATTTTGTTTCAATAAAAGCTATGGTTGATTGAATAATTCCATTAATTTGTTAGTATTCTTGTTTCGTTGGTTGATAATCTTGATTTAAAAGGAAACAATAATTCTCAAAAAGTGCAAATTATTTAATCACAAAAACTAGGAAAATAGGGTTTGGCGACGAAACAACAGGTTTCAGCGGCGAATTATTTCGTCGGTGAAAGTTCGCGGTTAGTTGAATGTTGGCGGTTGTCATTTTTGCGACGAAATTATCTGCTTTCAGCGACGAAATATATCGTCGCAAACATTCTACAGCGAGGAAAGTCAATTTCGTCGCTGAAACCTACAGCGACGTTACAGTAAATTCGTCGCAAACTGCATTCCCCGACGGACCTACTGCGACCACCTGGCGACGAAATAATTTCGTCGCTAACCGCCTATTGCGACGAAAAAGGCACTTTTGGCGACGAAATACTTCCTCGCTAAAGGCCATTTTTGTTGTAGTGACCCCTCCCACACCCCTCAGCTAACCAAACCCACACCCCCAAAAAAACCCCCCCCCCAACCCCCCCCAAGAAAAAAAAAAAAAAAAAAACCACCAAAAAAAAAAAAAAAAAAAAACCCAAAAAAAAAAAACCCCCCCCCCCCCCCCCCCCTCCCCCCCCCCCCCCCCCCCCCCCCGCATAAACCCTCAATTATTAACTATTAATAAAAAATTTACAATTAATTGGGAAAAACTTGACCAACACTTAGTACATGAACAAAATATTGCAAGAAGAAACAAATTTCGTGAACAGTTTTCTGAAGAAATGAAAAAAGAATTATTTAATCAATGGAAAACAACAATGATTGAAAAACAAACAGAAATATTCTTCCTTGACTTTGTTGAACAACAACAAAGTAACATAAACGTAGTCACCAAAGAGAAATGGACAAAACCCGATAAAACCCATGCCTCTACTAGTCACCCACCAGTTGAAACAATAATCATACCTCATTTGGAAACATCAACCACTGCATCCCCATTAAAAATTCCAGACAAAGATTCTGAAACCAAAAAAGTCATTGAACAAAACAACTACACCAACCAGTGCCTCATCACTATTGGCAAACAACTTGACAAAATTGAAACCAGTATAGATCTCCTCCCTAGTCAAAACATTTCTGTCAAGAAAGAAAACCCATTAGTCAGATTTGAAGACAAACCAGGACCCAGTCAAAAACCTAAAGATTCCACTTTAGTCAAAATTGAACAAATGTTAAAAGAATTGACACCAACCAAACAAACACCTTCAATAAGTGTTGTTAATGCCTCCCACTCTGATTATATGTCTGATTCAGTGACAGAATCAGATAACATTAGTTAAATTGAAAATGCGTTCAAAAATCTTGAGTTAAAAAGAATTACTTACATAAATAAATTCAATCCCACTAATCTTACAACAAATTGGTACCCACGACCAACACCCCCAGATATGCAATTTGAAGAAAGAATATTTCAGAACCAATTTGTTGTTTCTGCAGACAAACTTTATGAATGGAATATAGATGGTCTGTCAGAACAAGAACTATTAAACAAACTCCAACACATGTCTATGGTAGCCAACAGTTATATCACTACGCGTGGACTTAGTTGATACGACCCGTTTCGAAAAATCCCTCAAAAATAGTGAAACGACCAAAATACCCTTATTGGTCAAACGGTTGACTATTGAACATTTAGGAATTTCATGTTCAATATTGGACTCTATGCAGAGAGCTCGACGATACGAATGCGTCCGTGAAGACGGAATCAAATCCCGAGTTGTATCGAAGAAGTTACGGACGAAAAACAGAATTGTGGTGTAGTGGGACTACCACGTGGCAGCCAGTGATTGGGTGGAAGCTGTTGGATATTTCTGGAAGCCGGCTTGGATTTTAAAAACCTGAACCAGCCTAGGCTTCCCAAAAGGGAAACCCGAACACGCCCAAACCGCCGAAAACTTTCCACCGTCGTTGACCCTTTGCCGGCGACGGATCAGACCGGCGACCACCCGAAACAGCTTCCCCTTGTCCTCACGAGCTCTGAGCACCAAGAATCGGAGCTGGAAACCACGCAGAGCAGCCCCAACGAAGCCGACGGAAAATCGGATCTTCCGATCGATTTTTCGGCCAGCACAGTGGGAGGTGAGTCATGAAAGTTGGATTTTTGGATTCCTTGGCTTCCGTAGATAAATTTCCATATAAAGATTGTTGAATTTGGTTGAGAAATGAGAGAGTTAGAGGTTTTGGGAATCGAATGAACAGTCGCCGGAAAATTCCCAGTTTCCGGTGACAGTGACGGCGATGACATCAGCAACGGTGCTGACGTCAGTGACACGTGGGTGCCGCGTCTGCGCCAGGTGGTTGCCGCGTCAGCGCCAGGTGGATGCCACGTCATCACTATGTCAGTGCCACATCAGCACGCCGGTGCTGACGTCAGCAGCCGTTGACCGACCACTTTTCCGAATGGAAACGACGTTCCGAATCCAATGGTGAACTCTGTTTTGCCATCCGAGTTACGGTTAAACCCCAATTGAGCAAACCATGGAGAATTAGGGTTTTACGGTTATTCGTTCGGTTTCGGTTATTAATTATTATGATATTGGGCTTGTTAGGTGATCAGTTCCCGAGGAATCAGCGTAACCGACCCGAGCCTACGGACGACGACGACTACTATCGCTCGGTATCACTGTGAGTGGACGGGTTTTGGTTTTAAAGTATTGTATGAGCATGTTTTATACTTATGTTTACGTATATATAAGGTATGTTGATGCGACTGTTGGATCTGTGATGGTTGCTTGTTGTTGAGCATGCTTGGTTACTTATTATTTATGTATGCAATGGTGTTATGTTGGTTGGCTGGTGCTGTATGGTTATGGAGCGTGTGTTATACGTATATGCTTATAAGATAGTTCTGCTGGCTGGTTGATGTTGGCTGTTACTTGTGTTTGCCTCTTTTCGGCCCGGGTCGGGCCGTAAGGGTATTTGGTCCTTCTTCTCGTTGAATGCGTAGGCGTGCCACCACCAAGCCGCGAGTTTGGCCTGAATGGAATGTGATGTCGAGGTTTGCGCTCAAGTCTGACTTCTGACCTTGCGATTGTGCGACCAAGCAAGGAACCTCCTCTTGGTCTGAGTTCTTTCACTTCCTCGGGGTCAAGGATGATTAGGTCTCGGTTTGATATTTTTGGTGTTTTTTGGGCTTGTAAGATGTGATGAATGCAAGTGCAAGAATGAAACGATATGAAACTAATGTGAATATAGCAATAAGTAAAAGGACGATGAATTAAACTATAACCAAGGCGAATTTAAACTAAGAACTTTGAATAAAAGTGCAATTGTATTAAAGACTTGGAAAATAAACTTACACTAGAAATTGAAGGACTTGGACAAGAACTGAAATTACTTGAATGATAAAAACCTAGACTACGAATTGAAAGATAGCAAAATGAAGAGTTTTTGTGTGTTGTGTTCGAGGAGCTTTCTCTTCTCCATCTGATGGTTTATATAGGGCTGCTTCAACCCTAGAGCTGGGCCATTAATTGGTCCTAGTCAACTTTGTTCCAAAAACTTCCCAAGTCTAGACCTGATTGCTTAGGCCTTGATGGCAAATTGCTCCGAGTCCAGCTTGGTTTGCACGTACTTCCTTCTTGGGCTAAGGTAATCGTTGGCGCGTGATTCCTTTCCTTCTTAGGCCCCGTGATGAGTGGATCTCCAGCCTCGCAAATCTGATCCTTGTAATGTCACTTTGAAGATTGAGACTTGATTGCGTAGTGAGAGGACTTCGTCATAACTTTTCTTGATCTTCGCCCAACTATCCTAATTTAGTTGAAGGGTTTTGGGTCATCAGGCCTCGAAGTTTGACAGCTTCTGGGCTTTCTATCCTCCAAGGTCGTGTATCCTCCAAGGCCATCAGCCTTCTAGGCCTTCTATTCTTTGTTTCTTCAGGGCCATCGGCCCTCGAGGCCCTCAACCTTTATTTCTTCAGGGCCGTATGCTAGGCCACTAAATATGATCTTGAGGGCTATTTCTTCATGGCCTTCTAGTCTCGAGGGCCAGTTTCACTTCTTTTAGGCCTTGTGGCCACGAGGGCCACTGCTTCTTCTAGACCTTATGACCACGAGGGCCACTTCTTCTTCTAGGCCTTGTGGCCACAAGGGCCACTTCTTCTTCTAGGCCTTGTGACCACGAGGGCCACTGGCCTTGTAACCACGAGGGCCACTTCTTCTTCTAGACCTTATGACCACGAGGGCCACTGGCCTTGTAACCACGAGGGCCACTTCTTCTTCTAGGCCTTGTGACCACGAGGGCCACTTCTTCTTCTAGGCCTTGTGGCCATGAGGGCCACTTAGAAATTTCCTCGAGGGCCTTTCATTATTGGTTCTGCTTTCAAGTCGAATCCATTAAGGCCATGTGGTTGAAATCCTATAAGGCCTTTCTGGCCCGAGTTAAACTCAAAATCAAATATGCTTGAACCCGTTTAGGCTCCGAATATGACCGTTTATGACCCGGTTCAAACAACTTGTTCTTGTGGTATTGCACAGAGTACACTGTACAGGGAAAAAGGGTACATTGACATGTGAATACAGTCTCCTTGCCAACCCTTGGCATGTGAATACAGTCTCCTTGCCAACCCTTGAAAATGTGAATACAGTCTCCATTGTCAATTTGGTTACGGTCGTAAACCCTGTTGTATGTGAAGTGCTTAAGGATATGAGTGACGATTTATTGTCCCTAATCGGATGGTGAGTTATGTGTTGCTGCATGCTTGTTGTGATTTGTGTATTGCTTGGTTTGGTTACTGTGCAGCTTTATAGAGTTTGGGATGAAGTCCCCTTACTCATTTTGCAGTGGTGTGGGGTGAAGTCCCCTTACTCTTTTCATCGGTATTGGGGTGAAGTCCCCTTACCCCTTACATTGGTTTGGGTTGAAGTCCCCTTACCCTTTATGTCGGAATTGGGGTGAAGTCCCCTTGCCACCCATTGGTATTGGGGTGAAGTCCCCTTACTTTTCGATCATGGCCGTAGATCCTGTTTATGTGTGGCTGTTTATTGTCCGTGGTGTATTTGGGTTGTTGCTACATGTTTATTATGGTATAGTCTTTATTGCTGTTTTAACTGTGGGGGTTATTTTATGTTATTGATAAACGTTTTAAAATGTGTTTTACACTGACGTTTATTTTCCCTGTCCACTCACCCTTGTTTTTGCGCCCCCTCAGGACCTGATACTGTTGGGCACCACCGAGACGAGCGACAAGAGACAGGATAGCTCTGTTCAGTGTCACAAAGAGTGAGTCTCTTTGTCTTATTTTGGTTGTCAGACTTGTGTAAACTTGTTCCTTCCGCTGTACAAATGCTCTGATATTAGTTATTGTATTCCTTTTCTTCCATTTTTGTTGTTTTTAGTTGTTTAAGGCTTCGTCACTCGATAGGGGTGATGGCCGCACTCCCAGGCCCCACTTTTTGGGACAGGGTGTGTCATTACTCAAACCCAAATTCTTGATTTATTAGTCACAGGTTTTACTGGATTATTAAAATCTTGGTGGGATAAGCATCTCACTGCAGATTCTAGGCAAGCAATTAAGCAAGCAGTAAAACAAGACGAAGATGGAATGCCAATATTCGATGAGACTATTGGACTAGGAATTCCAGATTCTGTCAACACATTACTATTCACCATAATAGAACATTTCATTGGTACACCCAGTAACATTACATCCAGAATCCATGATCGGTTAAGTAATCTTAGATGTCCTACCCTGAGCGATTTTAGATGGTATAAAGCTGTCTTTATATCCAGAGTAATACTTCGTGAAGATAGTAACCAACTTTTCTGGAAAGAAAAATTTATCAATGGTCTACCCAACCTATTTGCCCACAAAATTAGACAAGTGCTTAGTAATAAAAATAATATTATTAACTACCATAATCTTACTTATGGAAACATAATAAATGTTATCCAAAAAGAAGGTCTTAAAATGTGTATTGACATGAAAATTAGTAAACAAATCAATAGTGATAGAAAAATTGCCAAATACGAAATGGGAAACTTTTGTGAACAATATGGCCTACCTCCCATAGCGCCTAAGGAAAGTTATCATAGTAAACGAAAATATTATAGAAACACAAATTACAAGAGAAATCGACCTGCTCCTGATGAATTCTATTCAAAAATCAAGCCAAAAAAGCACTGGAAAAAAGATAAAAAACCCAGCAAAAATTATCAGGACAAAAGTAACATTACTTGTTTTAAGTGTAGTAAAAAGGGACATTATGCAAAAGACTGCAGAGTTAAAAGAACAATAAACCAATTAAAAATTTCAGACCAAGAAAAAGAAAACCTGTTCAAAATACTGCAAATCCGAGAGTCTAGTAATGAAGATTTAGAATCAAACCCAGAGTCAGCTACAGATTCTACATCTGAAGAATCTCATTCCAGTTCCCCAGATATAAACTTTGGATGTAAAGATACTTGTTGCAAAACAGTAAACGTTCTTACAAAACAAGAAGAACAAGAAGAGCTTTTAATTGACCTTATCAGTAAACTTGAAAACCCAGGATTGAAAACAGAGTATTTGAAAAAATTAAAGAAAGTCATGATTGAACCAGAAAACACCCAACCCAAAACCCCAGAATCAAAAATATATCTTAGCACTACATTAGAAAAATTTAATAGAAAAGATAAGTTACCAACAAGTAATATCATACCTTGAACGAATCCAAATTCGAAAACGGTATTCAAAGATAACAATAGTCATTAATGATTTTAGGCTCGAAATCCATGCATTAATAGATTTTGGTGCTGATCTAAATTGCATACAAGAAGGTTTAATCCCTACCCAGTATTATTCCAAAACAACAGAATCATTAAAGTCAGCAAACAGAAGTAAAATGGAAATAAATTACGAAATCCCCAAAGCACATATTTGTCAAAACCAAGTCTGTTTCAAAACCTCCTTTGTTTTAGTAAAAAATATGACAAACCAAGTCCTTTTAGGACTTCCATTTATTGCTTTGTTGTATCCATTTACAATAGAAAATGATGGAATAACAACATACCCAATGGGTGAAAAAGTCAAATTTAAATTTCTAAGTTACCCAGAACTTAAAGAAATACATGCTCTCCAAGCAGACTCCATTTCAAAGTCAGTCAACCTAATTAATAGTAAAACCAAACAAATTAATCATCTAAAAAATGAAATAAAATTTAAAAGAATTGAAGAACAATTAAACCACAGTCTCTTCAAACAAAAACTTCTTTCTTTTGAAGAACAACTCAGAGTAGAAGTATGTTCTGATCTCCCTAATGCTTTCTGAGATAGAAAGAAACACACAGTCAAACTCCCTTACATCAAAGGATTTGATGAAAGGCATATCCCTACCAAAGCCCGTCCTATTCAAATGAGTCACGAGATTATGGAATTCTGTAAACAAGAAATAACAGACTTAGTTAAAAAGGGAATAATCAGGAAAAGTAAATCTCCATGGTCGTGTGCAGCCTTCTATGTCCAAAAGAATGCTGAAATAGAGAGAGGAGCTCCCCGGTTAGTAATCAACTATAAACCTCTCAACAATGTCCTAGAATGGATTCGGTACCCCATACCCAATAAGAAAGATTTAATTAGTAGACTCAGAGGCAGTAATATTTTCATAATTCGACATGAAAAGTGGTTTTTGGCAAATTCAACTCCATGAACAAGATAAGTACAAAACAACTTTTGTTACCCCATTTGGTCACTATGAATGGAATGTTATGCCATTTGGTCTAAAAAATGCTCCTAGTGAATTTCAGAATATCATGAATGAAATATTCAACCCTTTCAGTCATTTTTCAATTGTTTACATTGATGATGTTCTCATCTTCTCTAATTCATTAGAAGAACACTGGGAACATTTGAGGTCCTTTTTCCATGCAGTAAAAACCAATGGTTTAGTTGTCTCTGCTCCTAAAATCAAGTTATTCCAAACCAAAGTAAGATTTCTAGGATACCACATCCACCAGTCAACAATCACTACCATCGATAGAGTCATTCAATTTGCAGATAAATTCCCAGATAGAATCTTAGAGAAAACCCAATTACAAAGATTTCTAGGTTCCCATATGTAGCAGAATTCTATCAAAATCTCAGAGTAAAATGTAAACCATTGTTTGACCGACTCCAAAATAATCCTCCCCCTTGGACTGATGATCACACTTCTATAGTCAAAGAAATCAAGACATATGTCAGAACTCTTCCATGTCTTGGTATCCCAACAGTCAATTCCTTCAAAATAGTTGAAACTGATGCCTCAGATCTTGGTTATGGTGGCATCCTCAAACAAAAGATTCTTCCTTCCAATCCTGAACAAATAGTTCGCTTTCATTCAGGCACATGGAATCATGCACAAAGCAATTATAGTACTATTAAAAAAGAGATTTTATCTATAGTAGTATGCATTTTTAAATTCCAAGATGATCTTCTAAATCAGAAATTTCTAGTTAAGAGTAGATTGCAAAAGTGCAAAACATGTTTTGGAAAAAGATGTTCAAAATATTGCATCCAAACAGATTTTTGCTCGATGGCAAGCTATACTTAGTATTTTTGATTTTGAAATTGAATACATTTAAGGCAGTCGAAATTCTATTCCTGATTTCCTACCAGAGAATTCTTACAGGGAAAGCAAGATGGGGTCTAGACTTCACCAAAAACCAATCAAACAGGAGTAATCTCCTTCCCAGAAAACAGTCAAATAGGAGTCAACTTCCCGAGGCCTAGTTCCTTATAGTCATTCACCAGTTTCAGTATCCAACCGATTCACTACCATTGGTCAAATTCGCCCCAACACACAATATGACCCATTTAGAACTATAACCCAGTCACAATCCACCGGTCAACCCTCCACCAAATACAAAGCTTCATCCCCCTATTTTCCAAAAGTCCCCAATCATCCATTATTCTATATTGAATCATGTCTCAGTCACATCACCAATCCCATCCAATTGGCCAAAGCCTATTTTCCTCCAGGCTTTCATTTTGCTCCTTTTCATCCCAGTAAAACCTTAGCATACTACAAAGAAATTCTGTTCACTACCAACTCAGTCACAATCAAACCTATCCGTGACAAAAATGATCAAACCAAGTTACTTTACCATTCCATTTATATCCAGAAAATTATTACCCAAGAGGAATGGGGTAGTCATCCCTTCAAACTTCGGGACCTCTAGTTATCAAACCAAAACTCTGATAATAGCTCATTCAGTTACTATGAATACATGGATGCATGGCATAAAATCTTCATGTATCAAAATGAAACTTTTAGTCACTCCTGGTTTGTTAATTTTGATAGTAAATTCAGGGGACCTTTTCCCCTTTGGTTCCAGCAACGGTGGACTAACCATGGTCCTACATTTGAACTCCTCCCAGAGGAACTACGAGAATCAGTCAAGTATTTTTCTACTCGTTACAAAATTAGTCAACAAAGTGCCCCTTTTCCACATCTGCTGCACTTTGTGGCAAAGTACAAGGTGCCATGGATCATGAAATGGCATTATGAAGTTAACACAGACAAGCTCACAAGGCAGTTTTCAGTCAAATGGTGGGACAGATTCAACCACATGCGAATCATCTCCCAAGTCAATGAAGAATTCCCAGCTATTCAAAACAAAGAAGTCAAGCCAACCACATCACAGTCATCCTCTACTTCTCTCAACATTGAGGGAAAAACTAAGTCAGAACTAAAAGAAATGGCGAAACAGTTAATGATCCAAGTCAGTCAAATGGACAATGATGAAGTCAAAGAAGAACAGTCATCACCAGCATCTTCCTCTGCCTCGGCATCTAGCCCAACAAGGAAGAGTTCGAGTACACAGAAACTTAGATGGTCAGACTACCCAGATGCTCAAGATCCCTTTGCAGACTATGATGATCTTGACCCATGTGACCTAGCCAGCTGATCAAATAGTAAGAATCCGTGAGTCCACAGCATAGTCAACAAGTCATCATCTCAGCAGAAAGAACATTGTTCATTAACAGTAAATCACGAGATAAGTCACTGGTCATCAGCAGTAAGATTCCCACCAATAATGCATTCTCTTCACCTGGTTTCTATATAAGAAGACCTTCACCACTGATGGAAAACAAGTTGTTTTTAGAGAGTTTTTCTCATAGTTCATCCTAGTTCATTTGTAAACCCACTCCTGAGATTTAAAAGATTGTTCTAGTGTATATGAGATATCAACTTGTGATATTCATCTATACTATAACTTTCAATCTATCTCTGTAGTTCTAGTCAACTACTGTATTCAAAGTAAGAAGTTATTTTGAAATAATACATTGAATCAATTTCCGGTACTTGCTTATCCAATTAATTTCAGTACTATTTTACTTAACATTATTCCATTGCTTATCCAATTAATTTCAGTACTATTTTACTTAACATTATTCCATTGCATTATTTATTTCATTATACTATAGTTAATTATTTAATTAATATAATTGATTTATATTTAATTATATAATCATCTCTTACTTTTTAATCATCACTTCCGCATGCATCTTTTCTCCCTACCATTCACTCTGTATACCGTTATGGTAATGTTTTTCACCCACAAATAGTCCTAAATTTTGGTATCTGTTACTAATATTAATACCACAAATTTTATTTGAAAATAGAACAGCAAATTATTACATATTTTTTTGAATTTTTTCACTATTTTTTATTATTTTTTCATAATTTATTTCTTTTTTAGATAAAAGAAGAATAAGTTGGATTGTATCAATTATTATTTTGTATTTAATTTTATGTAATGGTTTGTTTGAGATTTTAAATAAACTAGCAGGAGTGCCCGCGCGATGCTGCGGGTTATGTTTGTGTAAAAATTATGTACTATTTATGAACATTATTTACGATATAGGCAAGAAATCTGTGTGTTATGATACATAGTTTATATAACATACAACATTGTTTAGTATATTACAATGCTGCACTAAATATGGCAAGTTGATGGATTTTGGGGATAGTGATTCAGATGGTTGGAGTGCTTGTTTCTACAACCTCTTCTTCGGATGCTTTCTGAAGCGGGGTTATGCTATATATATAAGAATAACAATAGCAAGTTAAGAAATAATGAACAAATATATTCTAATGTTAGCATGTAATGAATTTATTTGGAACACATTAGTATCATTCAATACCAAATGGAGCAATTTTATTATTAATCATAAGCCAGCTACAGAAATCAATTAATTTCACAATTTCTATGTCTTGGTTGACTTATATGGCTTTGTCTAGCCAACCTCAATATCCAATGATACACTAATATTCAATTATACAGTAACAAATTTCATAACTTAAAAGGGCTTTTGTAACCTAAATTTGATATCTAATCATATAATAAGGAATCAGCTGTACCATTTTTTGTCAACATACAGAGGTTATAATTTGTTTCAACCTATGTTGCATGGATAGGGGTGCGGGTACGGGGATACGGCAAATCTCAAAAAATTAGGATACGATACGGATTGGATACGACAATTAAAAGATATACATGATGTTATTATTGATGTCAATTAGATAATAAATAATATGCTATGTTAGATTTTTTTTGTTTAATCATGACATTGGGAGGCTAAATAATAGAAAATTACAGGTTCTTTAGTAGGCTAATGATGTTTATGAGTTCACTTAATTATAATATAGAACAAAATTACCAAAACAGACAAACTTTTATTGAAATTTTCAGCAAAACTTAAAGTAGTTTATAAGTTATAACTCTACTTTCATCTCCGCCTCCGTCCATCGCCACCTGACATTGGCAGGGGATGAACACTTACTGGCGGCGATGGTTTTGTGGGTTAAATGCGGTTTGGGTTAACGGTGATGCTGGGTTGATGAGGGTTGGGTCGACGGCGAGGTGAGGTAGGGACGGCGCTGGCTGGGATTTGCCTTCGAAGTCATGAATCCCCGTATTCGACGCGTATCCCACGAATCCCCGTATCCGACGCGGGACTCGGCACCAAATCGCCGTATCCATGCAACAGAGGTTTCAACTTATATGTCTTTCTTAACCTAAGCTTAATGCTCAATCATTAATAGCAAACTCAACAACTGATATGGATGTTTTTAGTTAAACTTAATGCTCAGTCATACAATGACAAACCAACTATACCATTTTCTTTTAATATACATAGGCAACAATTTGTTGCAGGAGGAAACCAATAAATTGAATGCAAAACTGAATTAAAGCATGAAAAGAAATAATGCAATGAGTAGATATTGACTTCAGAAGGAAAGTTTATCAAATTGTCCTAGTAACGGATCTAAAAGAAGAAATAAGAGCAGTTATACAGCAGGAGGTAATTGCATAATGTTTTCTAACAAATAGATAGTACTGAAGATTGCAGGTGAAATCTTGGTTGTACTTAAGGAAATAATGGATACCTTCTTTCTGTTGATGAACTGTCTCCATGTTGAGTTGCTGTTACTTCTATATTAAGGGAATCTTTTGCAGTAGCAGCATCACTGAAGTATATGTGACATATATATCCTGTGTATATAGGCTCTTTGTCAGATGTTCTTTTACAAATTGCTTCAGCCAACTAAAATATATAGTGCAGCACAGTAAATACACGCATAATTTGTCCCCCAAATCCACATATTCCACTCTTGTTTTTCTACCAAAACAACAGATGAAAACCACACAGGAAAATTAAATGTATAACTAATAGTACTGTGTAATATAAACTATAGTAATAAACATTACTAAAACCTATGTTTCATTCAAAAAAACATAAATAGCAAAACAAAACAAAAGAAGACTTATAATCTTTTCTTTTGATTAGCCATTTGACTTCCAACATTAGTAACGATAGAAAATGCTTCACATTGAGAAGGAGATCCACTTTTGTGTTGGCTAGCTACAACCATTGTTATTGTTGTACTAAAAATCATAAGATTCAAAACAGCGATCTAATACTTAATATCTTATAAATTGTATTGACAACAAACCAAAAGAGATCAAACTGTCAGATATGTGACGTCTATGTGTAATAAATTACATAACTAAAGAATGATGAAACTATTAAAGAATATCAGTAAGTAATACAACTAAAAATAGTAAATTGATTTTATTGAAAAACATAAATCTGACCTTAGCTTATATTGCAGACAGCAGCTGCCAACCAGTTAACTCACTGACTAAAACCTATATGAAAAATCAGCAGCAAGTTAGGAAATCACAAACAAATATCTTTACAAAGTAATTCTAATATTAGTATGTAATGAATTCATTTTGAACACATAGGTAACGCTCTTTCTTAATTCAAATTTAATATCCAATCATATAATAACAAATCAGCTGCAACATTTTCTGTCAACATATAAAGCTCACAATTTATTTCAGGAAAAAACACCAATAGACTGAATGTCAAACCAGACTGAAGCATGAGAAAAAGCATGAGAAAACATAACGCAATTAGTAATACGCTTTCAGAAACCAGCACCATTAATAACCAAACCTTAAGCAAATTTCAGAAACTGAAACTTTAATTCATCAGGGAAAATCGATCAACATATCTTTGTTAACGAAATTGCAAGAATCCAGCATATAATTGATCAAAGAAGAAACCTATAACAAAAACCAACTTTAGATCAATAGACAACAAAAGATCAGCAAATCAATTGACAGCTTCAAAAGCCCCAAAACTTCCTTGAAAGAAAAGAACAAAATATACCAGATGAATTATGTATTAAATTTCAGACAAATAAAACACATCAATAACAACCAAATAAATGAAACTTTAGAATAGTAAGATGCTTTTATTAAGATAAAGGAATAAACAGAGAAATAAAACTGGAATAAAGTATCAATAAAAACCAAATAAAGTTATACCTTTAAATCAAAGTCTTGACTCTGACTCTTTTGAGTACTGGAATCGCTTTCTTCTTTTGAGTATTGACTTCAACTTTCTTCTTCTGAATATCCTGCTCTAGACCATCTATCTTCTGCTTCTTGGCAGCAACTTGCTTCTTTATCTCGTGTTTTGCTTCTCTTTCAGCACCTTTTCAAATTAACAACCAAAAGAGACTCAAAATCCAAACCCAAAACCAAAATTCAAAAAACAACCATCAAGGTACAACAAAGCTTCAAATTATACAGCAAACAGATACACCTGCCATCCTTCCAGACTATAGCAATTAAAGCATGTTTACATTATCAGAAAACACAGCCTCCGAATACAAAAAAGCAGAATCTTTCTGTTAGATCATAGTGGAGACATAATAATCATGCCTTTCATCTGTACCAATGTTGTAGTTTTAAGAAAGAGGAAATGAAAATATAATTCAACATCCTTACAGCTCAAGAAATGTTAAAAGCATAAAAACAATTCAATTGGATAGAAGAATCATTAAAACTATCAAAATAAGAACATGGTTCTCGAGCTATACATACCTTTGTGTACCTTGTGCAGAATTTTCAAAACAATAGCAACCTCGACCATATTTTTTTGACCACATCCATTCTCGTACTTCTCTTCTGTTCCTGTATGACTACAGCAAAGAAAACACTTTGTATTGAAGAAGCAAAAGACAAAAGCAAAGAAAAGTAAATGAAAGGAAGACATACTTGAGATGTAGAAAATCAGTAGATAATGCCAAAATCACACACTACACAATTAGCAGAACAAAACCCATGTCCTGTTTTGGTACCAAAATGCAGGAATTATGTTCATTTCATAAAATGGATCAATAACAGAATTTCATACTTTTCGTCTCCCCTGAATCAAATTGAAGTGCCAGAAATCAATAATATCAAAAGCAATTCATACTTTTACGTACCAATCACATAGCAAATGTGGACACTTCCCTGCAAACAAATTTACAAAAAAAAAAAAAAAAAAAAACCCAAATCACTAAACTCGAAACCAAACCAAATCAGAAAACTTGAAACCAAATAATAAAATGGAAACAATACAAAGGATCTGAAATTTGAATTAACCCAAAGAAATTTGAACAGGAAGAAAATTAATATAGTACACAACATCTAGATCAATAAGGCAATTAACGATACGTAATGCTAGAAGCAATTCTCAAAGCATCCGTTATCACCCAAAATCTGCCAAAACCTCTCGCTGTTGTACAAACTTGATATAATGCTTCTAATAATCACTATATGGTTCATAAGCACTGAATATAATTCAGTAATGAATAATAGCATATGAATATACGATATCAATATAGTAAAGAATTTGAGGAAGAAGATATCCACCTGTAAAAAACAAAATGACTTATATGGCTTTCTTCACCCAAGCTTAATAATACCCAATCATACAATAGTAAATTTCACAACTTAGATGGCTTCATTTATCCAAATTCAATATCCAATTATACAATAACAAATGAGGTAAACCATTTTCTTTGAACATACACTGGTAACAATTTCTTTCGGAACAAAACCAATACACTCAATGTCAAACCTGAGTAAAGCAGGAAAACAAATAATCCAATAACTAATACACTTTCAGAACGCTGTGTCAATAACAATCAAACCTAAACTAAATTTAACAAACTGAAACTGTAATTTATAAGAAAAAATCGATGAACGTACCTTTGATTACCAAATTGCAAGAGATCGGCAGAAGATAAACAAATATGCTTGTATTATTGAGCAAAGAAGCAAACCTACAACAAAAACCAATTTTAGAGGAAGCGACAACCAAAAACAACAAAGCTAATTCACAGCAAAAAAAATCACAAATCCTAGCCGGGTCGCCGATCGGCCTCGGCATCACTGAAGGAAATTGAGGTTCCACCCCAAAACCAATTGGCAATGGGGGGAGTAGCCCAATCCTTTATGAATAGCACCAAGGTCCCTTAACTAGCCAATGTGGGATTTTTCACACCACATTCTCAACACGCCCCCTCACGCGTGGCGACTCTCAAGCCAACGCGTGAACAACACACACTGGGGTCGGTGAGCACGTGCGGCCGTTACGCCAACACGTGAGCAACCTTGCTTTGATACCATGAAGGAAATTGAGGTTCCACCCCAAAACCAATTGGCAATAGGGGGAGTAGCCCAATCCTTTATGAATACCACCAAGGTCCCTTAACTAGCCAATGTGGGACTCTTCACACCACATTCTCAACACGCCCCCTCACGCGTGGCGACTCTCAAGCCAACGCGTGAACAACACACACTGGGGACGGTGAGCACGTGTCTTAACATAGTGAGCCTCCATCACCCAAAACCAATTGGCAATGGGAGGAGAAGCCCAACTATATTTAAACACTACAGACTAGGCTTCCATCTCCAATGTGGGATACTCTCAACACGCCCCCTCACGCGTGGCATCATTGCGTCCTACGCGTGATTAGTTTAATTGGGCAACATGGAGCACGTGGGACCGTGAGGCCTCCTACGTGGATAACCATAGCTCTGATACCATGAAGGAAATTGAGGTTCCACCCCAAAACCAATTGGCAATGGGGGGAGTAGCCCAATCCTTTATGAATACCACCAAGGTCCCTTAACTAGCCAATGTGGGACTCTTCACACCACATTCTCAACACGCCCCCTCACGCGTGGCGACTCTCAAGCCAACGCGTGAACAACACACACTGGGGACGGTGAGCACGTGCGACCGTTACGCCAACACGTGAGCAACCTTGCTCTGATACCATCTTAACATAGTGAGCCTCCATCACCCAAAACCAATTGGCAATGGGAGGAGACGCCCAACTATATTTAAACACTACAGACTAGGCTTCCATCTCCAATGTGGGATACTCTCAACAATCACCTCCTCTTCCTCATCGTCGCTGCTCTGCGACGTCGTTTCAGTCCTCTCGGCCTTCTCCTTCTCCCTCTTCTTCTTCTTGCTGCTCTTCTTCTTCTCGTCTTCCTCCGACTCTTCTTCTGCGATTTCTCGAAGCTTCTTCAGCTTCCGCTTTCGCTTCCGCGACCCGTTCCGTTCCGATTGGCTCGGCGACTGCGCGGCGTCGTCTTCGTCGTCGCTCACGGTGGCCTGCGCGAAGACGGAGGGAGGGAGATCATTCTCTGATTGAGCAAAGATGGAGAACAGAAAGAAGAAAAATTGGGAAAGAGAGAATGGAAGACTGAGGCGTAAGGCGTTTAGGAAGGGCTAAGGCGGAATTTGATACTCACATTTCATATATATATAAAGTTTATGTATTTTTTGATTAGCAGAACCCCTTCCTTTGATTATTTTGTATTTAATCCTATGGGTGGAAATGCTCTAATGGCTTTTGCCGCTCTCCACCACCACCTCCGCCTGCCACCTTTACCTTTATCACCACCATCCACCCTTCTCCACTTCTCAATCTCGAAAAACCCGCCCCAAATCAGATCGCAGAACCCCTTCCTTTGAATTCGCCTCTTCGGTTTCCGATTAATTTTGCAGCAGTAGGTTACCTATCTTGCAATGCGGAGTCCGCAATCGCCTCCTGCGACCCCTACAATTGGGGCCGCAAACGAAAGCCCAGAACCCGCAGGATCCGACCCGATAATCACCAGCCCATCAAGATCCGGCACTTCTATTACGACGACCTCGTGGCCGCCACAAACGGGTTCGCCGCCGACAACTTTCTTGGCAAAGGGAGCCACGGCAGCGTCTACAAGGCCGTCCTCGAAGGCGGCAGTCTCGTCGCCGCCGTTAAAAGAGCCAAAACGCTGAATCAAACGACGTCGTCCAGCCTCCACAACGCGGAGAACGAGATCGAGATCCTCTCCCGAGTCCGCCACCCCTGCCTCGTGAATCTCATCGGGTTCTGTGCGGATTGCAAAAACGACACCAAGTTGATCGTCGTCGAGTACATGCCCAACGGCTCCCTCTACGACCTCCTCCACGTCAACACCCGCCCGCCAGGCTGGACCCGCAGAATCCGGCTCGGATTACACGTGGCGAAGGCTGTCCAGGCGCTCCATTCATCTGACCCCCCGGTGATCCACCGCGACATCAAGTCGTCCAACGTCTTAATCGACGAGGACCGGAACGCGCGCCTCGGCGACTTGGGCCTCGCGCTCCGGGGACACGTGGAGGACGTCCGCATGAAGTGCACCCTGTCGGCTGGCACGTTAGGATACCTCGACCCGGGCTATCTTGCGCCGTCGGATCTGAGCACCAAGAGCGACGTCTTCAGCTTCGGAATACTTCTACTGGAGATTTTGACCGGAAGAAACGCGATTGATGTGAACTTCAGTCCGCCGTCGGTGGTGGACTGGGCTGTTCCGATGATCTACGCCGGAATATGCGACCCCAGAATCGGGCCTCCGGCGGATTTGACGGTTGTTCGCCACATTGCGGTGTTGGCGGCGAAGTGCGTGAGGTCGACGGCGGAGAAGCGGCCTACAATGGCAGAGGTGATAGAGTGTCTGAAGGCGGCGAGGAAGATAACGCACGCGCCGCCAATGTGGGGTAGCTTCAGGCGTCGGCGCGTGAATGAGAATGGAAGGCATCATCAGCAGCAGCATGGCGAATACGAAGAGGTTTTAAATGCGAAAAGCGTGAGGGCAGGCAGCAGTAGGAAGAAGTTGAACGGGAGAGTATCGAGTGTGTTGGGTGCAGAGAGCGAGGGTGAGGCCGATGCGACGATCGGTGTACGCGTGGCGAGGTCAAAGTCGATTGGATCGGTCAATGAGATTAAGTCGGGAGGAGGCGGGAATCAGGTGCGGAAGAGTGCAGGGGTTGCGGTGCTGAAGGTGCCCGCGGTGGTGCGGCTGAACAAGTCGAGATCGACGGGGGTTTTGCGTAGTCCGAGGGTGGTGCGTCATCATAAAAGGGAGTTTGTGTTTGAGTTTGGCGGGCGTGAGGTGGATTCGGTTGAGTTGGATATGTCCAAGTGGGTGATTAGTTGTTTGGATGACGAAAAAACTGACAAGAAAATGCTCGAGAAACCACTGGTTTCCATGTAACAAGAAGTTCCATTTGGTTGGGAATTGGAATGTTGAATTATTGGTAAGTTGATATGTTTGAAAACAACTTGCATTTTTGACTGTATTGAATTCAAGTTGTCCATATTTTGCTTGTCAATCCATTTTGAATAGAGCCTAGAGGTTTTCAAATTGTTGCCTTAGCCTAGCTACTTCAAAATGGTTTCTATACGCAAACAAATATGATTCTATTTGGAAACAATTTGGCATTGGTGTATTGGTTATTAGCAGCTCGTACAATCGTACGGGTCATTTTACCTTGTTGGGGATGGCATTCACTTTGGAGGTATAAAATGGCCATCGGTTTCTAAAAATTGGATGGGTACGCTAATTTTAGTTTTTCATGCAAGTTCTCGGTTATCTCTGTTCTACTTGATTAACCATTTGCTGGGAAGTAAGCATTCTATTTTCGGTTAGAACAAGTGGTGTTGTTTTGTATCTGGTCTATTCATTCATTGATGACTCAAATTCTTTACTATTAAGACTCTGTAAGAGTACGAATGGCTTTCTCAACCTTGTGTTGGTTGCCTTTGGGGCATAGGGATGTATTGGTGATTCGACCAAGTGCTTCAGCAGATGTGGATAATGGACTAGATTATAATTGGTCATTTTAAAGGTCTTTGCTTTACATTCCTAGATTTCCAAGTATATTAGGGGTCGTCAGGTAACATTTTCGCAGGCATTTTCGCAGTTTGCACTCAGGAAAGGAAAACGAGAATAGTAAATATGATATTTCCGAGATTTGAATATGTGTTTGATAGAATAAAACTAAAACAATTTTGGAAAATAAATACAGTAAAAATGTGTTTGGTAAAAGTTTATTAAAAACATTTTCTCATTCACTTTTCTTCTCTTCCCCTTCGTCTTCTCCGCTCAACTCTGCTTCCTTCTCAGTTCTTCATCATCTGCGGCAGCACCACAAACCTCGGTGAGCTTCCACCGACTTCGAATTCGACGTCGCCGTCCTTGTCAAGCCGATCGGAGCCACCCGAACGTCCGCCGAAGACTCCTCGACATCGCCAACAGACAGCTGTAAATCTTGTTCGCTTAAGTCGACGCCGTCGTAGTCGAAGCCGATCGGAGCCACCTCTTTCTCGCCCCAGTCGACGCCGCCGTCATCGTCGAAGCCAATCGGAGCCACCTCTTTCTCGTACCAGTCGACGCCATCGTCGTCGAAGCCGATCGGACCGCATCGCCTTTTGGATCGGACAACATCACCTTTAACTCGGTGAAAATTGTAATTGATGCAGGTTGTTGGGCAACCTAGGCTCTTAGGAATTGTTTGGATGCTGGATTGTTTGGAATTTTGTGATTGTTTTGAGGCAGGTCGCGATGTGTTCGTTTGGTTTGATTGTTTTGATTGTTTGGGTTTGTCGTCGTCTGGGTTTGTCATCTGGGTCGTCGTCTGGGTTCTTTGGTGGGCCATCGTAGTCGTCAGCTAGGTTCTCCAGCGGGTCATCGCTGTTTGGTTCCGAGCTGGCAGCCGTCTTCATCGTTTGGATTCAGAGCAGGCAAACAGTACTTGTTTTTACTCTCCTTCAGATTTGAACGAAAACGTCAATTAGACGTTTTCAGCGTTTTACGTGTTAAACGGCAAAAATGAAACAGTACCGCGTTTCCACCATTTCTGCCATCGTTTTCACCCAACACCCACCAAACGCATATTTGCCCATTGTCCGTGTGCGAAAATGAAAATAGGGCCGCGGAAATGTTACCAAACGCGGCCTTACTGTATAGCAGCCGAACTTTGAGTACTATGATTCAGTGATTATTGATCAAATCATTGCTTTCATATAAGATAAGAAAGATACAACATGATGGAAACAACCCAACAAAAGACAAAAAGCCCACAAGTACGAAATCAACATTCATAAATAACCGGCATATGAAGAAATGAACTTCCATGCATCGTAAAATATAAAAAACGAACAATACATCCGAGTTACTTCCTCCTTATTCAACATAGCCAAAGTAGCCTAGAGTTACTTCCTCCTTATTCAACAATTGCATCTACAAGTTTTACTTACTAATTGGTTAACCCTTGATGGCCGCTCATGAGTTGAAAAGTCACAATTTACGGCGGTGGCTCCAGGCCTAGTTTCCAAACCAATTTAATGCTGCTCCCATCTCTCTAAGATCTCGTTTGTCAGTTGTTCAGTTGGGTTCGATCGCAATCAATACTTCTCGTTTTGTATTGGACACCTAATTGCCAATGGGTTTTGTTGGCTTTCTTGGATCCTTTCTATCTTAAACCAAATGTGGCTGCTACTTAATCTTGCATTGTATTGGATATAGGTAGTCATCGTCTGTTGATACCATACCCGATCGGTCACATGTCACCCGGAGAAGGAAGACTTTCGGGCAACTCTTACCTTCCGGGAACACATTTCCGGGAACACTCATCCCGGAGACCTGCCTCCCGGGAGTGCCATTCCAGAAGCTCACCTCCAAGCCGACCAAGGCCCAAGCAACACCAACAAGGCCCATATACTACTCCAAGCAAAGCCCACCAAGGCAACCAATGCCTTGGTGACACATGGCTTCTACAAGCCTCCAAGAAGGGGGGCAATGTGGGGAACCTACCCCACATTGCCACTAATTACAAGGGCGCCATCACCCTCCTCTATAAATACTCCTCACCCTCCAAATGGTCAAAGGTCCACTTCCTCTCTCTTAAATACTTTCACCTACCTTTCTCTCTAAAGCTAGAGAATCCCCTTCTTCCCGGCTGACTTAAGCATCGGAGGATCTAGGCCGGTACCACACCGATGCCCTTCCGAGCTTACCTCTCTTTGTGTGCAGGTCCCCAGGAGTCCTTCCCCAGAGTCAGCTTTCCGTCCCAGGTTGGGCCAAGACAAAAGACATATCTTCTCATCCGGACACACCTTTCCGGACAAGCACCTTCCGGACCCTCCCGGAAGCCATCATCCGGAGCTAGCCTCTCAGCTCCCTGAAACATACACACCGATCCGACCAAGAATCCCTTACTTTCATTGACCGTTGACCCAAGCCATTTTTGGGCATCAACATCGTCTACTAGAATGTTCACGAAATGTTATTAACAAAAGTTAACACTATAAATGTTGATCAGGAACTAAAATGTGATATATCAAGCTCAATTACAGGTCAACACTAGTGTGGATTTTCTGATCAAATCTGGGCCTTCTGAAATCATATAAATAGCCACAAAAAAGGCCTTCCAATATTTGAGCCAACTTGTGTAAATCAGTAGTTTTGTATATTCGACTACATATAGTTTTGCACGAATTATACCACCACATTGGGGCCTCGTTTCACAATTTTAACTTCGAACCTGGAGAAGAGTTTTGGAAGACTGCCCCACACCATAAATTTCTGTTCCCATCACACAGACATGCCTTGTTGTGTTAAACCCGTGAGTTTGGTCCTTGTGTTGAAGTTATTGCTGTTAGGTGCAAAGGCAACAAAAAATATGGCACAAAAATCCCGAAAATGTTCCTCTCCTTCTACAACCCTACACCCCCCCCCTCCTAGCTTAGCTTCGACCTTCCCCTCCTTCACTTCTCCTCTCATTTTCTCTCCCTTTTCCCCACCTCCCATTTCTTCCCCTCCTTCTAGCTTGCCTAGGAGTTTTTCCTTTCTCCCCCGTTTCATTCTTAGCTTTGTTCCGGTGGTAATGAGCCTCTCCCCTCTATCCTTGTGGGTTTGGCATCACTCAACCGGAATTTCACCAGATCTACATGGTTTGGTTGGAGTTTTAAGTTTTGGTTGCTCTCCTAGCTTGGTCTAGGCTTTTTCCAGATTTTTGCTCCAATTCATGGATTTGCTCGTCGTGTGACCTATTGGTCTATGGATTTGAGTGGATCTACTCTGATTCGGTGTGAATTTTGCCGGAATGCTTTGTGGGGTTAGATTTGTTCCAGATCTGCCTTGCTTGGGTGTCCGTTGGATTCGTTTCGATGGGCTTTGCTTCTTGTCCCTTTGTAGGTGTGGAGGTGACGACGGTGGTGGCTTATCTAGCTATTTCTGTCTTTCCGTCCAAAGGTTGCAGAGGTGACGGTGGTGGTGGCTTACTAGTCTTCGGCTTCAATCATTAGGTGGTGGAGACTAGAATTGTGCGACGTGCGGTTCTCGTCCTGCTTCCTCTGATTGTTTGGAGTGTTGCCTTCGTTGGCGTGCTTGGGAATTGAGTGGCAATGCCATTCTTCCCGGAAACGTTTCCTCGACGTGCTTTTGAGTTGTCTGGGTTGCTGTTTGCACTAATTTTGTTGATCTATTTTGCTTGGATTGATATGTTTGTGCTCTCTTTGTTATGGGCTTTGTTTTCCTATAACTTAGTTTAGTTCAGTTTTTACTTGAACTAGTTATGCTGGGTCAGGATTTTTTTGGTCTTGATCTTGCTTAGTTGTCCTTCTGGACTGGTTGTGGGTGTTATGGTGAGTCTGGGGTATACCTCTTGTAAACTTGTATATCCTGCTTTATTCAATGGTTACTATTTACTTACCCAAAAAAAAAAGAATCTGTCTTATCCTTTACGGGTGTATGTAATTCCGAAACATTCACATATGATGGATAATTATGGTAAAAGATTTCCAATAAAAATGCCTCCTCTGAAGTCATGCATATTACCAAATGCAGTTTGTTCTAGTTTCGACTTACCCAATATGGACTAGCTTCAAAATTCCAATGGTCTGGGCTAAGCCGGAAGTAGGTTCGTAAAAGCCTACATGGGCTAAACCAAACTCAAATTTCTGTTTCTTTGATGGGCTGCCCTCTATTATATCAGTGGAATGATCAGCAAAAGTGGAAACAATTATCAACGAAGGTAGTTACAGAATCTTGTCTACATAGTGTATGATCGCCGCCACAATTTTGTAGATACACTGAAAGAGACTGGACCGCAGCTTATCATACTCTCAATGCATTTGTCTTACATGGAACCAAAGAACAAAATTTCTGTCGAAATTTTGGAAATTTTGGAGGTTCGAAACTATCGAAATTTATTGAAATTTACCGAAATTTATCGAAATCTACCGAAATTTCCATCGAAATTTCCATAATTTTGACTATCGAAATTTCCATCGAAATCGAAACTTTAATCCTTGCATGGAACACATCAACATAATCTTAGTATCTGAATAAGATCTATTTATAACAACACTATTTCAAAGACATTCTAAGTTGGCGCTTTTTGGGTGAGTTCTCGTTGAATTAGTTGAGGTCATTTGCTTATAAAATTTGGAATTGATTTGTAATCAAAGGAATACTTCACACAATGTAAGAAATGCAAGATCGAAATATGAATTTTCATATTGCTTTTTTCCCTTGCATATACCGAACATGAAATAAAAACAGATCTCATAATCCCTTTTAAAATTAGAGACTCAATGAAAGTATTTCGAAAAAAATAATTACTAATAGCAAAAATATTGTTGTCCGTAAAACCCATAAACCTATCATAATTCATGTTTTTCATCCAAATTCAAATAACGTTTTGAAATTGGGTTGTATAAACCCAAAATGAGGGTGAAAGATGTAACTTTTGGGGGGAAATATACACCATCTAATACTGTTTTCATCCTAATACAGCACCTACGCGTTCCACCAATTTTTATCTTTCTTCTCTCTTTAGTTGGTATTTGGTACGCTGCCTCCGCTTATTTAAAAAATCTATAATTACTGTGGACTATGAGCCAATAATTGTATTTCTCTCTTCATTCATTGCTTTATCATTTTCTTGTCATCCAAACTCATAAAATGGAGGAAATTTTCAAAAATGATGGAAAAGTGCCAACTTCCTCTCTTATTTTCCCTTTTAACATTAGAAAATTATACATTATTTTTTATATATTTTTTCCCTTTTGATATTAGAAAATTTTTTACATTATTTTTTATATATTTTTTTTCTATTTTTTCCTCTCTAACTTTTTCCCAACATTGTTTTTGCTCTAGCTTCTCCCAGTTAAGCTAACTTTGTTCCAACAGGATAGAGAGATGGTGGGAGGAATAGTACAGAATCCCATGGCTTGGATTAGAGGAGGGAAATATTGAAAAAGGCTGCCAAAAAGGGTGGAAATGGAAAATGAAGAGGTCAGAAAACCCAAAACCCTTCCGCTCCTTTCTCTATCCTGTCATTGTCACTGTCTCTGTGTGGACCCTTTCTTCTTTCTTCTCTCTTATTTCTTTCTATGTAGCGGTTGGATTAGAAGGATATGTTTAATTAAAAAAATGCTTGTAGTGTTGATGTTACACCTCAAATGCGGCAAATGCGTGAAAAAAAAACAAATCAAAACCTCTTATCCCCCTTTCTTTCTTTATTTCTTTCTTCAAGAATCAAAGTATACTTCACTCACTCACACAATAATTAAATTTCTGAAACGGAACGGAAAATCAAGTGTACGGAGGATCATTTCACAGTGGTGCACTCTTAACCTGTGACCTATGTTATGTGAATCTGGTCCTTCCTCTTATATGACTGGGATTTACGAGGAGTACATAGTTCTATTTTGCATTGATGCCTGATAATCGGAATCGTCTTTCTTGTAGTTTAGTCATCTAATTGTTATTTAATTGAATACTAATATTTGATTTATGGCATGTTTAGTAACCTGAAATGAGAATAAAATTTGTGGGAGTCATTCCCACCAGGAATGAAAATTTTCTACCTAAATTATCCTTTAAAATCTAATAACTCACAAATAATTTCTACCCGCCAGAAAAATAGAGACGTGATTATTTTTTTATGGAGATTACAATTGTTTTGGTATGAAGTTTCTGGTAGAGGACGTGATTATTTTTTTATGGAGACTATGATCATAATTATGTTTCAACTACAATTCTTAGTATTACTTATACGTTCGGTGGCAGAAGATATTTGTAGTTGAAAGTTTTTCACCTTTGCGTTGAAAAAACTAAAGGTTTATATTAAGGGTATTTTAGTAATTTAATTTATTTTCATTCTGATTCATGAAAATTAGTAAATAGTTTAATGGCAATCAACTTAATTTTCACTCCAATTCTGGATAATTAGTAAACCCTTCAATGGGAGTGCTTCATTCTGACTCATGCTCACTCCGATTCCGAGTTAGTAAACGTGTCATTAGTACTATAGTGAGTAGGCCTAAGCTCGGTCCGGGTACGTTAAGATCAGGCCCAAACCCAAAACCAGTACTGGAGAGCTCGAGAGGACATTTCGATGGAGGAACTCTCGAACCAGAGGGCATGGGTACCCGAATGTTGGGTACCTAATTTTGTTTTTTTTTTTTGGATTGGACGGGTCGGTATCAGGTTTTGTACCTCCATCAACCACATGTAGTGGGGGGGAGGGGTGGGTTGTGGCGGTGATGGAAGAAGAAGAAAAACAAGAAGTATGTGGGGGGGAGGGGTGGGTTGTGGCGGTGATGGGAAGAAGAAGAAAAAGAAGAAGTATGGGGCGGAGATGGAGGAAGAGGACAAAAAAGAAGAAGAAAGATGGTGGTGATGGAGGAAGAGGAAGAATGATGGCCTTCGGAGGAAGAAGAACTTCTGCAAAAAAAATTGTTTTTTAATTATATACATATATATTATTTATTAAAATAATAATAAATATATTATATTTGATTTGAACCGAGTACCCATGGGTTTTGGATTCTAAGACCCAATACCAACCCCAATCTGATCGGTTTGGTCCGAAGTCGGGCTTCATTTGACTAAAAAAAATTAATAATCCATTTGACCAGGTACCCACCCGTCCGTCCATGTTCTCAAGAAATCAGGTCAAGATATCCGGCCCTAATAGTGACGACATTGAGCAAATGAAAAGTAACGAAAAGTGGGAGGAAGGTGTTCCCCGGTGGCTGACAACCAAATTAGCAATCAAGCAAAGCAAGCTTTGGGCTTTGTGGGTGAGGGGAATCACATGACGTTCGGATTGCGTCATCTGCCACTACAGACCAAAAATGACATCAAATTTTGCAGTGCAATATTGGTGAGGCCTCCTAAATAAAAAATACAATGGTACATAGTATACATTGAATTTTAGTTGGTTGTATCGCTGTAAAAGATGGCGATTAAGAACCTGATGTACAGCAGTGTATTCTAGAAAATACCCTTCTAAGTGCTCCTTCATATGAGTTTGGTGAAAATCATATGATTTATACTTTAAATTCTAACAAGTACTCTTAATTAATTGAGGTATAAATTCTTTCACAAATCATTGATTAATTCATGTAATTAGTGCGTTGAGAGGTGAAAACATCTTTTTTCACGTGCAAACTACTAATAGAGTAGAAGGATCCCACTATTCAAGTCAAGTCAACATCAACCCCACATTGGTCCTCTTCCATACCAAACTGCACATACTGCATACTTGCCATACTCCATACTTTTAGATCAAAGAAAGAAACGAAAAATACAGTCCATACAGAGTGTAATTGTAACGGCCAGATGAAGAGTCAAATCCTACAGAGACCAATCCCATTATCCAAACCAAAAGCACTCCATATAGTTTGAGTCTTTTTCCTTATCCTTCCAAAAGCTTATTCCTTCCTTCAAGATAGTAGATCTATCGTTTACTTATTATCCATCAAGTTAATTAATGGACATTTCTAAGAAGAAGAAGAAAAAAAAAGTGATGGTAGTGAAAAAGAAGTTTGTACTGTAAAAACAAGTCCGTGATAATATCCTGAAATCGAATATGTTCTGAAGTTGTTGAGGCATAAGGTTGTAGGATGTACAAACGTCCAATGTCTGAAACGAGGCACGTAGGCAGCTCCCAAAAATGCCGACCATTTAAATTCTGCAATGTAAAATCAAAATCAATGTCCTTAGTCTATCACACCATTGTTGCCAATTCTTGAAGCACCAACCCCACCCCCTTGATCCACTTCCAGCGTGGGATCACTTATTTGATTTGGCTCATCACTCATAACTCATCAATTTGTCCCCAGCATCGATCACTTCCCATTACATTACATTTCATTTCATTGATATACCTTTGAAATTTAACAATTTCATTATATATGATGTTGTTTCCTTTTCCCTCTTCCTACTAGCTAGTGGCGGATTGGATTGATTGAGAGGCGATCTGATATCATATTATGATAACCTCACAAATGCATAGTTTTGAACCTAACCACTAGTGTCCGGAAGCCGGTCATCCTTCATTCACCCCATTGATGTTGACCAAACTGATCAAAATTAGCACCAGACCAAACATGCCAAGTTCAACCGAGTTTGGTTCGGTTACAACCGTAATCTTCAAATGAATGGACTCAAATTCCATACCTTTGGAGCGGGATGAGTGTGACACATCCGGCGAGCGCAAGTGAAGAACACAAGCTTCAGCTATTCATTTTAAGTGGTTACTAAGGGCTCGTTTACTTACAAGAGTGAATCAGAAACTAAATTTGGAAATAGGAATCGGGAATGGGAATCGGATACCAAAGGGGGACTTCGGTATCCGATTCCCATTCCTTTGGGTATTTTTACCTCTAAATTGGAGTGGGACTCACTAAATTTTGATCCCCAAGAGGGTTAGTAAACGTATGGTAACCAAGGAAACATAATGATTCACAACGATTCTCATTCCTTCCATTCCTATTCCTTATATGTAAACATGCCCTAAAAGATTTGCATTGGTTTTCGATATGTTTCCATATGTTTTATAGAACGCTACATCCTCACTCCCGTACATGGTGATACTTATGTCACTAAACCAAGCAATCAATATATTTTTTAAATTGTAGGGTTAATTCTCTCAATAGTAACCAATGTATATCAAATAACACACTTTACTACCTTTTATGTTTAAAAGTGGAACTTTGGTATCCATTTATATCAAAGTTAAATATTTCCATTAATTTTGACCGTTAAATACTAATGTGGCACTTGTGGGTTCCACAAATTTCAATTTTTTTAAAAAATTAATTTAATTTTACAAAAGCAAGTTAATTAGTTTCTTTGAACAATAATAAACGATTACTTTTTGTTAACCCAAAATTGCCATTGCAAGTAGTCTATTTCATCAAGACTCAACGTTTTTCACCGTTGTCTGGATTACCCCCTGCCTCGATGATAATCCATTAAAGGATATAGACATGACCATTAGACAATTTAATCCACATATCCACCCCTGCCCTCATCACATCAGAAGAATATAACTTGTCCTTTTAACACCAGTGAATCGTTGGAAAAGTTGAGTAGTAGTGGATTTCTATTCATTTCTTTATATGCGTTTTCTTTTTGTTAAAAGTAATTAATTTTTTAAAAAATAAAATTTATAAGATTAACGAGTGCGACACTTTGACAAATAAAACAAACAAAATTACCTAAGTATCTAACTTTGACATACTTTAGGTACCAATGTGTTCACTTTTAACATTATGTTCCAAAGTGTCTTATTTGATAAATAATGGGTATAAAAGTGTGTTACTTGACATAAATTGGGTATCATTGAGGAAATTAACTCAAATTGTATTTGGAGGCTAGATTATCCCTTGTTTCAAAATGCCCCCTTGCTATATTGCTAGTTCCTGTTCTTTTTTTTCTTTTTTCCAGCCGAGCTCCCTGATTATGTTCTTCTTTCTCAGCAATGTCCTTTTTCCATTTTCATGCTATATATCAAAGGGATTCCCAATCTCACTTTTACCACAAAAGATTAAAGAACTAAAACAAAGAGTGTCTCCACAAAAGAGGAAAACACGAAAACTAGAAGCAAAAAGTGCAAACCACGATACAATATTACCCAAAGAAATGCCAAACCAGTACCACCATAGAGCTTTCAAAATTAACCAGACTAGTAGTTAGCTTTGGCCATAAAAATGAAATGAAAGAGAAGGGTTTGAAGTAAGACAGGTCTTTTAATTGATGGCCACACTCTCCACCCCTACTCTTATCTTCTTCTATCCACCCTGAGAAGCTTTACAAATTTAAAGTTAAAAAAATTAAAAAGTAATAGTACCCATTAGAGAGAGAGGATTTTACCATTAACGAGTTTTCGACGTCAAATTTTCTAATCGAGATTGTTTAATGTCTAAATCATCCTATGAAGATGACATGAAATTTTTTTATTTAATTGAAGATTACTGAATTATTGCTGTGCATGATATAGATCGATCGTTTACGCGACAATTAAGGGTTTGTTTGACACCATCTACATACATGATCTTTGAAATAATGATGCAGAAGTTGAACGCTCTGAACTACAATATCTGGATGTAGGAAACTCACTAATGACAGGGAATGGGACAAGCTCATGTTAAGTGATGAGACACAAGTAGTGTCGTTGGAGAGAAATAAATAAAAGAAACGAAAAAGAATTAACTCAGATATTTAGATTTAAATATTACTATTACATAATGCAAAAACCAACACTTGGATGCAATACAAACAAAACATTTGCAGTGGTCATTTACAAATGTCTATCTCCGGTGGAGCAACTTTTTCTTTGTTGATCATCCTCATCCGTTTATTAACCATGTAGATCTTCACTCCCTTCGCAAACAATTCAATTCAATTCAATTCAGAGTTCAAAATTAGGAAGAGAGCATGGAATTCGACGACGAAGAGCGCGACGACGAGGAGATGGAGGTGATGCCGGCGGCGCCACCGGGATACGGCTCTGCTTCCGCGGCTTCCAGGCCCAGAATGGGGCCCACTGGCGAGGGAGCGGTCTCCACCACCGCTAGAAAAAGGGGACCCACCGCCAACAACAACAACAACAACCCAACGGCCAACAAGGTGAGGTACCGAGAATGCCAAAAGAACCACGCCGTCAACATCGGCAGCCACGCCTTGGACGGCTGCTGCGAGTTCCTGGCTTCCGGAGAGGAGGGCACCATGGACGCCCTCAAATGCGCCGCGTGCAACTGCCACCGCAACTTCCACCGCAAGGAGCCCGCCGAGGGCGGGGGCGGAGGAGAAATGATAGTTCATCACCACCACGGTCACGGTTCTGGTGGCCGTGGTGGTGGCGGGCCCCATCACCTCCACCAATTGTCCTCTGCCTACTACCGAGGGCCCCCACCGCCGCCGTCCGGGTACTTAATCACCTCACCTCAGCAGGCGAGGGCAGCCGCTCTGGCCTCGGGAGGAGGCGGCGGGGCCCGCAGCAGCAGGGAGGAAGGGGATCAGGAGCTGGTGTCGAACCCGAGCTCGAGCGGGGGAAGCGGGATGCAGAGGAAGCGGTACCGGACAAAGTTCACGGCGGAGCAGAAGCAGAAGATGCTGGAGTTCGCAGAGAAGGTGGGGTGGCGGATGCAGAAGCATGACGAGGCGGCGGTGGAGGAGTTTTGCGAGGAGATGGGAGTGAAGCGGCATGTCTTCAAGGTTTGGATGCACAACAACAAGCTCACTCTCGGTAAGAAATTAGAGCCTTGATACATTAAGGATTATTAAGATAATTAATTTATTTTAATCAGAGCCATAATCCTTTCATTTCATTTTATTAGCTTAGCTTTAATTATTAGCTAATTAGTGAGTGAGTGAGTGAGTGCGAGATGTTGCAATGTAGCAATAAAATTATGGTGCGTACTTTGTACGTGGGCATTAAAGAGGCTCGGTTGCAACTTACAATGCAAATGTGAAGTAATTTTCCTTTAATAAATGTTGCTCGTTGTTGTTGATCAAATGATTAATTCATTTATTACAAGCTGTACTTTAACTAGGGTTTCAGTTCATGGTTCTCATAAATATTACTTTCTTCTTCTTCTTCTTCTTCAGCTGCTCTTTATCTTCTTACTCTCTGCTCCTGCAGCTAATTCAGTCTAGAATTACTCTGTTAGCTAGCCTTAATTAATTGTTGCTAATTAGTTTCCATTAATCATGATATCAATGATGATAATAACGGCCCCGAGAAACTCCAAAAATCCAATCAAAACGAGTAAAAAGCTGGCATGCAAAGCAAACCTGAAGAAATTAAAGCTGCTCACTTTTGTTTGTGATGCCTGCTGATAAAACTGGTATTTTTTTATTCGTTCTTTTGATCATTTCTGAGTCTTTGGGGTTTTTGATTTGTTGGACATTCATGATCATCCACAATTGCCATCTTATCCTGATTTTCATCCATGATCACCGCCTTAGTTTCACTCACAGCATTGATTTTTCTCTCTCTTATTAATTTGGCTCAACCTCCAGTCCAAATATTGCATTAATCTTCTGGACACTTCCAGCTGAAAAACTGATCAAAAGAAGCTAGCTGATCAAAATTCACCGATTTTTGAGCTTAAAACGGACAATAGTCCACATGTGATCTCATGAGATGAGCAACTGTGTAAAGGATAAGCACATCCTTGAATATTGCTTTAATATTTTCTTTTCTTTTCTTTTTCAAACTTTTTTGTCTTAGCGATTTATCAGCGTAACGGAAATGATATTTGACATAATGATATCATGTTTCAATTGTAGTACACTGGATCCGTAGAGTAGCAATTTATTAGCGCAACGAAAATGCCATGTGATGATATGGCGTGACAAGTGCAGTGGATTCGTAGACTAACTTGCGACTTTGTTTTCTCCGCCCGTCTACTTTTTCTTAACATCATATTCACCTGTTATTTAAGTGTTAGTAATTTTGCATTAAGCACGGTCAAAATTCCGAGCTATAGCAGGATTATCCATCTACAATATGATGCGCGAGTCCTTAAACCTATAAGCGATACTAGGGTGGGTGACGTTGAACCCTAAATCATTTCCAATATTTAAAAAGATATATGCGAATAAACGATTAAGTGGCGTTTCTTTACGGTGGTATATAAACACTTGTCATTCCTTCATTCATATGAACTTAGTTGTCAAAAAGTCAAGGTAGTTTGACGTACTACCAAAGCCAAATAACATGTATATGTTGTTTGTTGCAGGATTTCTGTTATCGCAGACTGTAATTGTCATTGCTTGATTTGAATAAATCAACAGATAATCATACAGAAACAGATAATTATAATCAAAATCACAAATGCAGAAGTAACTGCAAAATTAACCTGAAATAGCAAAAGAATATGCAAATAACAGAATAGTAGGCAACAATGCATAATCCAGCAATATCAAATATGTCTTTTGGATTTGGTTTAGTGAGTTTTTTTGAAAATTTGTTGGGAGCATGACGGTCTTAATTAATTGTTTCGCCGACCGAAGAATGACTTCGAAAATATTTGAGTTGCATGAACAAAGTACGTTGGCTTGGATAGCCAGACTCGAATACAACATGTTTGCGAAAGGTTCTTTTTGTTGATCATTTATAATTTCCAAACACATTAAAACATGCATGCAAATAAGTAAATAAGATGTGAAAAGTGGTGAAAAACAGAAGAAATGTTAGTGGATGGTTTGAAGGTGTCGGAGAAAATGATGTGAATTTTGATCGAGTTAGTTCGTATTGCTGCTTTATTCTGAACATGTGGGCTCTACTTCTGCGCCTCTCCACCCAATGAACAAGAGCACACCACAAGATATACAATTTGCACTGACAACATTACAGCTAACATTTCTGTTTTATGCGTGTTTTTAGATAAATACGTAAACATTATTGTATTAAACAAAAGTATACAACTGTTGGCAATTTGGAAGAGTTTATTCAGTTCATGCTTGTGAACGGGTGACAGTCTCCTCACTTATGGAAATGATTAATCTATGAAACACCTATAATTGATCACGGAAGACACTAATTACATGTAAGTATTCTCATACCCCAGAGAGAAAAGGCCTAAAAGCTTAATGCAAAGATTGTGGGGGGTGAATAGTTGAGGCATGCACACTGTTTGGGCCCATATTTTCATTTGATTTGAGGGCCAAGATATCCAAATAAAGCTGCTTGTGTTTTTAGTGATTTGTAAAGAGGGTGTCCAATCACTTATTTTCCTTATTTGGACTGACAACTTAACATGCCTCAATAATCCGTGACTGTCGGCGTTTACAAAGAACTCTCTTTTCCCCCTGTTTCCTTTTTCCAAATAGTGTGTCAAGTCTGGTTTGTTTTTTCCACTCCACACCACACAATTACAATTGCACAACGCCTTGAAGTGAAGGCATAATATCTATCGAATACCTGGTAAACACCGACATTATATATCATGAGCTCTACATGCACCAACGTTTCAGATTAGCGAACATGCGCATATGAAATTGGGCCATAACACTACTCGCATAACAGATTTGTCATCCAAGGGCATTACACATGTAGGTCACCTGTCTTAAGTAAAAGAGCATTATAGGTTTGCTTTGAAGACGCAAAGCTTTTTTTCTCAACAAGACATTCGCCCGAGCTAGTCTACCTTATCTTTTTCTTTCCAAGGACGTCCTTGAAAATTTCTAATGAGAATTTTTCACTGTTGTTTGTCAGTGATTTTGTCCTGCAGATTTTCCTTTTCATTTTGTTAGATTATGCCAGTGGTAGAACATGGTGGATAAAGCAACTGTTGAGTTAGTTTACATTATGGATAAAAATAAGGCAAAATTATTTTATCTCCATCTATAAAGCAAACTTTTTTTTTTACAATTTCTTTCTCACTATTTTCTTATAACTAATTAGAGATTATATATCTCGACTAGTTAATTGCACAAAACAACCAAATAAATGGCAAATTAGGTTAATGAGTGAAATCAATAGGTAAAAAAAAAGTGTGGGTGATGAATTTTTTTTTTTTTGGGTAGTGAAAAAATTATAATGACTACATTTATCAAAGTAAACATCACAATTAAAAATAGTTTGTGTTAGCATGTATAAATATTTTAATGTGTTAAGTAATAACATAATAATACGCCTTAATAGTTTTGTCTTATCCATTGTTAATAGATTTTTACAAAAATAAACTTTGAGAGCAAACATGCCATATCACCATCAAACAACATATTTACTTTATGAATTTACCTTATCGAGTGCATTTACTCTAATGGGCAATCGATTATGTTGGCTTTCTTGGATCCTTTCCATCTTAAGACCATCTCCAATGGTTGGAGTCAGTATCTCAAATTTGACATCACAAAATACAACTATTCATCTATACGAATTTGACATTGCTCCTAATGATGAAAGACTCAAATTTAACATTATACTTTAACTAATTGAGTTTAACCTTAATTTTTTGTCAATTAATTGTTTTTCTCAAGTTAATTTTTAGATAGAGTTTCTTAAGTTAATTTTATGAATATTCCAACCTAAAAAAATTCAAAAGTTGACAATTTTTTGTTATTCGGCCTAAAACCGAGTTAAAACGAAAGGTGTGGAATGCATGAATTGTTGGGCTGCACATCCTTGACTATCTTTTGTCAATATTATTGAGTTGTCTTGTCTTTCTTACTAAAATCTTATCACCCTTGATTTCCTATCTTTCTCAACCCTTCATTCCTAGATTTATATTTATTTCCTATCATCCACTTCTTCTACGTATATAGCGGATGGATCTCCAAACCAAACACAAACCATCTTGTGTTATCATTTTAGCTTTTTTTTTTTCCTTCCAAACTTTCTTCTTGAAGTGGGTTCAAGTTCACGTTCCCATGGGAGGGCAATGAAAATGCTACTAGATAATGAGCAAGCAGAAGATAAGCTACACCAAATAAAAATCAACATGGAATGATGAAGAAGTTGTGTTGATTGTTAAAGAAAGAAGTGTATATTTATAAATAAATTTTCTGAGTAAGACCTAACCCAAAAGTGTATTGTGCCCAATAATTTTAGTAAGAATCCAAAATTTTACTCTCTTTTGGTGGGCTCCATTTATGAGATTAGAGTCATAACTTGTGTCAAATGACCCAAAATTTAAATCCAGACTCAAATTTGAGCCAATGTATATGGACCAAATACTTCAATTGGGAGGATTTTTTACTCAAATATGAATTTTACACTCCACCATTGGAGATGGTCTAAGAGGTGTAGGCCTGCGTACATATGTATAGTAGCTTTATTATAAATCGCCCTCATGGACCAAAGCCTAGTTTTAAAATAGTCTAATCTAAATCATGGGGAAGGACGTTCGAACTCAAAGTGGAAAGGAAATAACACACCGCTCTAGCGGACTTGAATTGAATGAGTTCATGTCTACTACAACCTTGTTCCTTACAATCACAATCAACATCATATCTGAAATCTACGATATATATAATCACAAATGTAATTTACAACAAATATAGAATTGACTGAAACTTCCCGAATCCCAATTGTATCACTATACCAGAAAGATTAAATCACAACCTGTGGGTTCTAACAAGCAGCATATCACAGCAATTTCACGAATCAGGGAAACATACAACAGACACGCTACAGCTCATATATGTTTCGGAGGATAATTCAGCTACCCACAGAATTTCTTGCCAATGCTTGCACTCATCATAAGTTATGGGGCTGGGGTTGGCGAGGCTGCAGGGCTTCTTGAAGATGCTTCACGGCACTATCATAGTTTACGAAGCTCATAAACCAGAATTCATGGTTGTCGACAGAGACGACCTGGATGTATTTCTCAGCTGCTTTGGTTTTGCTTGTTGATGGATTGACTGCCCTCAGCTGATGTAATGGAAGAACCACCTATATATGGGAGAATTTTGTCAATAGGGATAAAGAATTTTCAAAATATAAGCAATACACTCGGCCATTGAGAACTCTAATCAGAAGCAAAAAGTGAGGTGGGATCATAGTCAATATTGAAGTGGAAAAGATATATGGCGCTTAGACTTTGGTACTTTAAATCCTTTTAAAGAAGAGAGCATCCCATCAAATTAATAGACATGTTAGATACTAAACATAATATACAGATAAACAACTCAGTGCTCGCATTCTGAACACATCAGTCCAATAAAATAACTAAGCTCCATTTTTCTGCTCTTCAACTTCCCTAGGAGCTCCTAAAGATGATCAAAGTGCAGTTATCACAATAAACAGGTTTGGGTTGTTGAGTGAAGAAAATATGGGTTCAGCAGCAATTAGACAACTCAGAGAAGAAATCAAACTGAAGTTCGAAGATGCACCAATGCTTAGACTTGATATGCAACACTTTCAAATTTCAAAGAAAAACCGCATAAAAAATTGCCAACAACCTCTTCAATGTGCAGATAAGCCCACAAAAAGAGGTAAGATTCAATCACCGGCATACTAATTTAACACAGATTCAACATCCAATCCCCTGTACAAATCCAAATCAATGTCAACAACAGTTAGGGTTTTGTAAAAGTTCAATTTCACACCAATTCAAGCAAGCGATTAAGACATCGAGAAGTCACGAAGCCCGACAGAGACGACGAACTGAAGAAGCAGATACGGAGAGCAACTACTCTGCTGGTCTTGAGGTGGTGTTCACCGTCGGTGATGTTCGCAGACTTGTTTGGTTTTGCTTCAAGGCTGCGACACAACTCGAACACAGCACGAACTCCACGGAATAACTTGACCAGGAGAGAGATGAAGGCACGATCTAGCGAGAGGAGGCATCGGGAGTGAGGAAGGTCGCAATGTCCTGAGCAAGTAAGGGTTTGGAAGTTGAAAAAGGAGAAATAAAAAGGAATTGATGTTGCAAACTCTTGGGTTTTGGCAACTAAATTTGAGTTTCGTCAGCTAAAGGCTACTTTCGGAGAAGATTTCCGATGTGCAAAAGTCTCACCTATCTTTTCCTGACCAATTCGCAAATTTGGTTGCTATTTGAGGCAAAAGTGACTAATATTTCATTAGTCGCTAAAAATTTAGTGGGAAATGGACTTTTCTAATAGTGAATGCTTAAACTTGATTTGCACGACTTTCAAATTTCAAAGAAAACCGCATAAAAATTGCTAACAACCTCTTCAATGTGCAGATAAAACCCCCCCATATAACCTTAAGGCAATATTCAATCACCGGCATACTAATAAGACACCGATTCAACATGCAATCCCATCTAACCATTAGCCCCACATAGTTGATGTTGTATTGCTTTCCGGAAGTTCCCACTTCCAACTTACATTCCCAATACATGAAGCATAAAAATCACTAACATATCATACTGCCAAATTATTAATCCTTATAAATCCGGATTCCAGGAGAAAATACAAGGAATCCTTGACAAGATGACCTGTTCAAGTCCACCACTATGCCAAAATGTCAACCAGTATCTATCTATATACACCACAAAAGAATCATCAATACCAACCGGCTAATAATATATACAAGGGAAACACATTCATGTTTTCAAAGACAAACCCAATAATATTATTTACAAGAGGAAAAAATTCTTGCTTTTAAGGACCAAATTTAACAAATCACTACTATCATGGTCAGCCTTCCCCCTCATCTTGTTGTGAAAGAAACTAGAGCACTAATAGTTTCATTCACTCAATAAGAAGGAACAAAATAAAACCACAAAGGGCTGAAGACTTGGTTTTTCTGCATAACAAATATTCATCTCTTATCAAGGAAGACCGCACACTACAATGAAGGTGCTACTCGAATGTCGCATGATGGATTTACTACTTTGGGCGAAGAGAGTACTAGGTTGCTTGAAATTGCAAACTTATCCCTTGACAACCCATCATTGGAGTCTTGAAAAAGTTGGTGGTCAAGATATTGGGAACCAGCATTAGAGTTTTAATCAAGTTTGATGATCGCCGGTTTTCATATTTTTGTTTCAATCAAGTAATTTGGATGATTTACTTTTGATAATTTGGATTTGGATGATTTGCTTTTGATAATTCGGATTTGGATGATTTTTTATTGATTATTGTTATTATTATTATTTTAATATATATATTAGGGTTAGGATCATGGAACACACTATTTTGACACACCATTTGAAACATCCCTTCTTATCCATTGATTTTGCAATTTTTTGTGGGACCCATTGATAATGGATCCGAACTAATGGACAAGAAGGGATGTTTCAAATGGTGTGTCAAAATAGTGTGTCCCTTGAACCGGACCCTATATATTAATTGTAGTATCCAAGCCGTATCATATCCTAGTTTTTTGAGAATTGCCGTATCCCCATAGCTTTTCATACCATATGCCCATGCTCATACATATCCATATCCACGCAACATAACAGAAGCCTCACTCTTATATTGAGAAACTATGTTGTATCATAGAAAGACCAACTAGTTTAACATTAGACAGTGCTTCTACATCTTTCAGATATTCAAAAAGATTTGACAATTTAACTTATTCATATGATCATTCTAAAAGCTAACTAGGAATGTGAAATTTTAACTAAGCAGTGCTTCTACATCTTTCAGATCTACAAGCAAGTTCAACAATTTGATTTCATGCATATGATCACTCTAAGAGCTCACCAGAATGTGAACTTTCTATTTTCATTTAAAATCTACCTTAGAATACACTTAAAATTACTCTAAAACTCAATTGACAGAAGAGATTAGTAACCGAACAGAATTCCTGTTATTTGATTAACCTCCATAGGTTTGCTAGCTTACTCTGTACTATGATTTATATCAACAATTTGGCAAGCATCAAAGACTCTAAGTCAAGACTCATAACTCAAGCAGAGAAAGGTGGCAACTGGTTCAATACTAACGAGCAAGTAAAACTGATCTACTATACCTTATAATAGCTCCATTCAGTTTTGTCACCAACTTTGTATGAAAGAGGATTGTCACTGCAAAATGCAAGCTTTGCTGTAGACAAATACAGAATTCCCATTACAGGGCCAGCAGAGGTGGATAGGTAGCAAGCAAAAGTTTTTAGAAGTTGCTCCTCTGGGACAGTCTCAAAACTTTGCCGAAAAATCTTCTCATAACCGCCTTCTGCGAGTACTTTTGTGCTCTGAGCAATTCTTCCCACAGCAGCATCGGCAAAGCTGGGTCCGGTTTTCACTGTTTCAGGGAAAGGGCAGTACATGCATTATATCTCACAAATAAAACAACTAAAAATATACTGAGCATGGATCCAGCAAATATTTAAAATCAAGAAAGCATCTTTTCTAGTACAACTTTTGCAACTACACCCAAACAACAGTCAGCAAGATTGGCCAAAATGAGGAGCAAAGCAAGATCCACAAATGTGAGATCAACTGCCAACTATAATCACATACGTAAAGATAATTCATCCATTCCAACTCCGACCACACGTACTGACATTCTTTCTTTCAATGAAACACACCAAAAAGATCCACATCGTTAAAGAGAAACAAAAACCCAATACATTCTTAACGGAGATCATTACACATAACTCTAGTGCATGCAGAAGATGCTTAACATGGCAAATTAACATCTAAAGCACTCAAAAGAACGAATCAAATTGCCGGAACAGAATACTTACAGTGTTGCCACATGTTGCCAGCAAGATCCTCGGCCTTCTTAGTGGCCTCCGCAGCCTTCTTCCCCCATTTTCCAAGAACATCTTTCACTGAGTCCATCTTAACTGAAACAAACGAAACAAACAAATCGGTCATTTACTCAACAAGAACCTAACACACAATTCAACTAAGGGGCAGAAATTAACAGTTCAAATGAGCGACGATTATTGCTCACCCTTGACGGCGGAGGCGGGAGGCGGCGCTGGATTGGCGACGTAGGGGTTGGACTCCGGTGGCATGGAAGTGGCGGCCTCACCGACGATCGGCGCCGCTCGTGGCTCGGCGTGGACAGGCGGATCGACTACGGGCGGCGGCGGCGGAGGGGCGGAGGGAGATTCCGATTTAGGCTGTGGAGGCGGAGGCTGTTCGGAGGCGATGGAGACGGAGGTCCAGGTTTCTGACTGGGGAGGCGGAGCGGCGTCGTCGGTGTCGAGCTTAGGGTAGGGAGCGTAATCTTCGGAGTGGTGATCGGCTGATGGTGGGGGCTGCTTGTGCTCAGTAGTGGTATTCATATTCAGGTGATTGAAGATGGAATCTTTTGTCTTGTTTGTGTTTTGTCCCGTCGTGAAATTCCAACGGCGGAGTCCGCGAGGATGACAACTGCGGGCGGGCGGCTGGATTTGAGGGAAGAGACAGCGTTTTATTTGGGGATTTTTGGATTTCGATTCGGCAGTGGGAAAAGTGGGAAATTTCACAATGTAACTACAGTGGTCAGAATTCAAATAGTTAAATAGCATTTGGGCTAATCTTCTTAAGGCCCAAATGTATCAACAGACATCAATCTTTGCTTTGTGTTCATTTGTGTACATTTCTAGTGGAGATTTTGCGTTGCCTAAAATTTGACAAGATGATGATGGAGCAAGGAGTTTGTAAAATAATTGATTGCAGCGTTAATATATAGGATTAATAACCTCCTAATCCATAAATCAAACCCCCTTTCTTTCATTGGACATGAACTTCAAATCTTCTCCTGTGAGATGAAAAAGAGAGGTGGCCTTCATTCTTCACGCGCCTGCACTTGAACTCCCTCGTTGCCATCTCCGTTTCTACATTCACAAATGCAGTGTCAACCTTAGTCCTCCAGATTTTTGGTGGCAAATTCTTTAGGTGCATTGTATATATATATATCGGCGGATATTGTTGAATTTGATTAATTCGATGGCAGCATCGATGATCTCAAATCTCAACGCGTCGATGATGATAGAGTCGAGCCGCAAGAAGTAGCGGAAGATCAAGGCCATTGAATTTGATTGGAATCAGACGGTGAAGCTTAAAGTCCAGTGGAGATTGGAAACTGAGTAATGGATCTACTCGACGAAGCTCGCGGAGGGGCAGCGCCAGGTTCAACAGAGATCGTCTATGTGGAGATGAGAGCCATTGGCACCGAGAATGTCCCTTTAGATTGAGTGCCTCTTCTGGATGTTATATCTGTGGTGATCAAGGTCATTGGCAGCAAGAGTGCCCCATTAATCAAACCGGTGATGGAGAGGATTTTAGGGGTAATCGAGGTCCTCAACGGGGAGCTGGTATTAGTAGAAACACCAGTGGACCTAATCGAACTCAAGGGCAATTTCAGACTGCAGCAGGAACTGATGACCGTATTGGTCAGGGTACTCGTGCGGGCCAGGGAAACCGTGTGGGGCGTAGAAATCGAGGCCGTGAGGGCAGAGGCAAAGGCCAGGATCAGGGCAAAGTCTGCACGATGAACCAGCAGGATGCTTAGTTTAACCCGACATGAATACTGGTATGTACCTTCCCTACTAGTTTGTTTTTGAATTTCGGGGACGAAATTCTTATAAGGGGGGTAGATTGATACGACCCATTCCGAAAATTTCCCAAAACTTTGTGATAAGACCAAAATACCCTTACGGGTCAAATAGTTGACCTGGATTAGTACGAAAACCTCGTGACCAATATTATACTCCATACGAAGAGCTCGATGATACGAATGCGTCCGCGGAGACGGAATTGGAATCCGAGTAGTAACGAACAAGTTACGGACGAAAAAAATGAATATGTGAAGTAGTGGGCTGTGACACGTGGGGGGCCAGGATTGGCCAATGCCACAGTGTCAGCCCATTATTGGCGGTTACTGTTTTGGGGTTATAAAACCCGGACCAAACCCGTGGGTTTCCCAAAACCGTCAACGCAAACCGCCACCATCAACCACCATCCGGCCACGAATCAGAGAAAAGGAGCTCGGATTCTTCTTCCCCTCACCGAGACGAACTCGGAGCACCAAGGATCGGAGTTGGAAGCCGTCGGAATCGCCGGCGACGAGCTCGACGGAATCCGCGAGCTTTTTGGCTTGATTCCGGCCAGCACAGTGAGAGGTAAGTTCTGAAACCTAGATTTTTGGATTCCTTGGATTCTGTAGATGCGTTTTGATATAAAGATCGTTGAAATTGGTTGAGAAATGAAGAAGTTATGGATTTTGGGTCTCACCGGAACCGGAATAGTGCCGTCGGAATCTGGAAAATTCCAGCGATTGTAGCGGCGGCGGCACGGCGGAGCTGATGAACTCGCCAGAATCTGGAATTCTCCAGATTCCGATGAGTTTTCCGGCGCCGACGCTGGTGGGGCGGCGGTGATGTGGATGCCACGTTAGCGCCACATGGGTGCCACGTCAGCGCTGGAGTGCTGACATCAGCAAACGTTGACCGTTGGTCAACGCCGTTGACCGACGTTGACTAGCCGTTGACCAACCACTTTTCAGAGTGGAAACGACGTTCCGGATCCAATGGCGAACTCTGTTTCGCCATCCGAGCTACGATTAAAGCCCAATTGAGCAAAATAAGGTGAATTAGGGTTTTAACGATTATTATTATTGTTTCGCGTGTTAATGGTTATTTATTGGGATTGTTAGGTGATCAGTTCCCGAGGAACCGGCGTAACCGACCCGAGCCTACGGACGACTACGACGACAATCGGCCGGCCGTTTTGTGAGTGGACGGGTTTGGTTTTAAAGTATTGTTTGAGCATGCTTTATATTTATGTTTACGTTATGATATGATATTGCGATTGTTGAATCTCTGCTGGTTGTATCATTTTGGAACATGCTATATATGTATATGCTTATAAGATGGTTTTGCTGAGTATAGTAGTGGTTATTTGTGGATATTGTTGGTTGTGGCTCAATGGGTATGTAGTCCCAGTGAGTTATGTTGTTACGATTATGACTCGTTGGGTATGGAGTCCCAGTGGGTTATGTGGCTCATTGGGTATGGAGTCCCAGTGAGTTGTGTTGGTTCGTTATGGCTCATTGGGTATGGAGTCCCAGTGGGTTATGTTGACTGAGATGTGATTATGTACGGTACTGTAGCTGCATGTTTATTGTAGTATAGTCGTATACTACTACTAGTTTTAAACTGTGGGGGTTATTATTATGTTTTATAAATGTTTTTCACTGGCATTTGTTTTCCCTGTCCACTCACCCTTGTTTTGCGCCCTCCTCAGGACTTGATACCGTTGAGCACCACAAAGACGAGTGGCAGAGAGTCAGGATAGCTCTATTTCGTGTCACAAAGAGTGGGGGGACTCTTTGCTATCCGTCTATTGTTAGATAGACTCGTTTACGTACTTGTATTTGTATATCATTCCGCCTTCGGGCAGTACTGTTGTAAAGTTACTTCCGTTGTAGACGCTCTGAGACATTGTTGTTATTTGTGTTTTTGGGCTTGGACCCAACTCATCTTTTGTATTTCTTCTCTTCGTTTCGTTGTTGTTGGTTGTTTAAGGCTTTGTCACTCTTTGGGGGTGATGGCCGCACTCCCAGGCCTCACTTTTTGGGGCGGGGTGTGTCAGATAGACTGCCGTCGGCGGCCACCACAACCACAACAGAGGGTAGGAGAAACCGAATCAAGGATGTGGGACAAAGACAACGACCCATTATCTTCTTTGCCTTCTACTCTTTAGGTTTTGATTTTGGTTTTGATTTTTAGGGCGAGAGAGTTAATTTGTTGATTGGTTGCCTTTTGATTGTTTAAGGTAAACAGGATTACCCTTTTTTGTAAAAGCAAAGAAAGCCAAAACTATTTCTTTATTGGCACGAATGACTGTTTTTGTATTGATTTTTAGCATGAACTATTTTTGTGTGGCACAAACTATTTCTGTGTTAGCAAGAGCTGTCTCTGTGTGGCGCAAACGGTTTATGTACATGTGACTTTTGAGAAAGTGGTCCCGCGCGTGGGTTTTGTTTGGCTGTCAAGAGTGGTTACCATTATTTTATCTTTAAAAGTGAATATTCAAAATTAGTGTCTTACCATAAAATTAGGGGGGTCTATTTATTCTTGAGGTCATTGTCCCTAATATATATAATTTCTTTGTCTATGCATATTAATTCACTAAGAAGTTAGGTCACCAAGGTCATTGGGAAAAAATATTCTCACAAACCACAATCGTTAATATTACTTATTTACGTATGATAATTTTGAACACACATGATGGGTTTACTATAAATATTACTTATTTACGTATTATAATTTAGAACATAGATGATGAGTTTATGTTTGGCAATAACCACGAAAGGTTTTGGAGAAGAGAAGACTAAGGGTGTGTTTGGTCCACCCCCACCCCCCACCCCAACCCCTCTCTGTATCCCCAACTGCACCCCCGCCTCTACAACCCATCTGACCACCATAACCGTCATAGTTGCTGCCCGCCTCCTCCCCTTCTATATCCACCTCTTCTCCAAATCCAGACCATCGTGGCTCGATGACGAATTCCTATCCACAATCTTCTTCTTTTTCTTCCTCCTTGTCGGCCTATCTCCATCCCCACAGTTCGTCATCACCCATGTCGTCGTCTTCGATGACTCCTTCAAGTTTTAGTACGCTTTCTCGAAGGGGCTCACATCGGTGATAATCAATTCGAGAACAATATTGGGATTGGGAGAGGAGGGCAATGCTGATGAATTTGGACTTGGACTCAGAGTCACCATGGTGGAGCAGGCCCTGGTGGAGGTTTGTGGAATGGAATTATGGTGGGTTTTTTTGGCTTGGACAGCTGGTTGCTGAGGCAGTCGAGTGTAAATCGAATCTTCATAGAATCTGATGACCTAGTTTTATGGGCGGAGCAATGGGTCCTCTTCGGGGTACAATGCAGCGGCTAAGTCGTGAAAGGCTGCATAGTAGGTGTAGAGGAGGGTGGGTGAGGGTGGGGTCTCCGTCTGGCTTCTTAGTCCGATGCAGCACCAAACATAGGTCAAGGCTCAGTCCGGCATAAAACAGTCCAGTCCAGTTCGAAATAAGTCCAGAATACAGTCTTGTCCGAAATAGTCTTGCATGCCAAACGAGCCCTAAAGGCTCTGTACATCCTATCCTATGTGCCTATCCACTTGGACCTATCTCCTTTCATAAAAATCCAAAACAACCAAAAAAGAGCAAATCAACCTCACTCATCTCGATTGTCAAATCCAGGCCAACCCATGAAACAATTAGAACCATTTTTTTCCACATTTCCAGAACTTGACAGCAAATAATACACAGAGATCTTTGTCTTCCCATTAGCTTCTGTCATTTTTCGCTAGTCATAGGCTCACAGCTTAAAAAGCCTACACCAAAAAGCTCAATTTACAGTAATGGTTTTGCCATTAGCATGACTTTTTTCGCCCAAAGTAAATTGAAGAAGATCAGTAAAAGTTAAACCCAGGAGAGAAAGGGTAATCTCTTTTTTGTGATAGGCCATGGCCAGGTGGTGTTTGGGTGTGGGCGGTGCTTACTGGAATTATTGGCCAAGACAAAATCGCAAAATGAGCACTAGCAAAAACTAATCAGTTGTTTGTTTATTGGTGATTTCCAGACGGTTTGAAAGTAATTCTGAATTTGTCAAAATCATAACCAGAAAGAAGCATAGCAAAGTTAATCGGCTCTTTATATACTATTCAGTCCCAGAATTCATATAAGCGCATATACAAGTTGTTTCTTCCTTATCAATATTGTCGACCATAGAAAAAAAGAAAAAAAAGAAAAAGGAATCACGAGCAATCATATTGGAACCAAGATATGCAAGCTTGTCTGCCAATCACACCAGAAAATTGCAGTTTCGAGAACAAATTTGAAACAAGCAAGAAGAAGATCTACAAGGAGATAAAATGTATGATTGTGAATTTGTACTTGCTCTGAAACTTTTGACCATAGGTGGTTCACTTTCAAGTTTCAACTGAATAGAAGTTTATGTATCAATTCAATTGCCTACTATATGAACGTGTAATTATGAACACTTTAGTAAAGAGGACTTCATAATCTTATGACATCAGCGCACTTAAAGTTGGTTTTCCCCTTCAAACTTTTGTACTTGAGCATAAAAATTGACATACACAATCATGAACAATTGCGTCGTTGGAGCACTAGGAGTTGGAAATTTTGCACCCTAACAGTATATCACGACTAAGAAACTACAACATTGGTTCCAAATCAGGTTACGACAAAAGATTAGAAACTAAAAATCAATTCGAACGAGTTGAATGTGCTTAATTTGGTTAAACAAAGGGTCATGGCTTTGCTCCAACTAGAAGCTTATTGATTAGTATATCTATACCTAAAGGGGCAGTGAATTCACTTATCATGTGAGAATCAGACCTCCGTGTTTCTAAATAATTCAACTTTGGTTTTGCAGCTCCAGCGGCTGCAGTGCTTCCCTCACATGGGCTGTTCAATCCTTTGCCTCTTTCGTCTTTTAGCAGTTAGCTTAGCTCCATCTCCTTGTTATTTCTAGTTCCAAATTCAATGAATTTCGAGATCCAAAATTGATGGCCTACTATTTTAACCGATGTCCTAAATGCTAAACATTGCAACAGAAAGGAAACTGTTATATCAAACAAGCCATCATGCAATGTCTTCCCATAGTTTTCTTGTTAGCAAGAATTAAAATTTCGGTAGCCAAAATTATGAAAATTTTGGTAAATTTCGATAAATTTCGATAGTTTCAAACCTCCAAAATTTCCGAAATTTCGATGGAAATTTTGTTCCTTGCTTGTTAGACATGAGCGCACCATAACTCAATGACGTGAAAAACATCTGACTATTTGGAAGATTAAATGATGGAACCTTACTATTTATACGAATTGATTAGCTAAGAATCCTACTAATGGAAGAACGCCACTAGTACAGATCAAGATTTCAACGTAGAGAGAAGTCCGAATTCGTTGTTTAGCACATCGATTTTCTCAATTTTTTTTTCAACAAAAAAGATTGAACAAAGATTGTGCAGTGAGACTTTATATCACAGATTGTGCTTAGACGGCCCGTCAAAAATTTGTACATGCTACATCAACATCATAACAAAAGGAGAATATTGAAAAATCTTATATCCCTTGAGATTAACTAAGACAACATCATTATGCATGTAGTTTGTATTGATGAAATTTTCACGAGTGTTATGAACTATAAGAATAACATTTCCCAAGAGATAATTAGTTCTTAGACTGTGTTCCGTTTGTAAAAAATGATTGATGAAAATATGATTATTGGGAATAAGGGTGAGAATGCGAATAAGAAATTCAATTTTGTTGTTGAGTTATATTAGGTAGAAATGAGAATATAAATAAGAATTTGTGTTGGAATTATAAATAACATGTATTAATTTAATTATTATATAACGTTACTTTTTAATAAAATAGGATGTTTTGGAGGTTATTTTGTTTAAAAAAACTCAATTTCATGGGTTCCGGAATTGAAATACCATGGGGGGATGAGAATATTTTTCCCCCTTTTTTTTCCATGGACCTGAGAATGTTATTCTCATCCCTAGAATATGTGATTTGTTTTGTCCATTCCCCCCAAAGCCCCAACCAAACACAACATTAGAGATTAAAAGCTTTCTCAACATGAAAATTGTTATCCTCGAATCTAGAAAGATGGGTATATTATGAATGTATGACGAAACTTTCAAAAGTGTTGCGAGCTCTTTATATGTTGGTCATCTTTAATAGACACTAAACTCACAACAGAGAGACATAGTTGTATTAAAAAGCCAATTTCCAATTATCTGCTCGGGTATTTGCAGATGACAATGTTGGCACACTATAAATTCCACAAGGGTACACTAGCTAGTTAATGTCTTGTAGCTCTCCAACAAACAACCCTAGCGATCAAGTACAACGAAAAATATATTAATCCGTTAGCGCCAGCATATTGACACAAGTTATAAAATTACAAACAAAAACACATACCTTGTATTAAGGTATTTTTGTCACTCATCTTGCTATGAAAAATTTCAGCCAAGTTTCTGATCACAAGGAGAGTGGTAATTATGCAATCGACTTTTGAACTTAACCCCAAAAAATAACAAAGCCAATAAAGCCATGAGATATGCTAGATTTAACCAAAGCCAGTAACTAACAAGTCAAAACTGTCTCCATTCATGATTAGAAGTGGACTCCCTTACCATAAAAACTCAAATCAAAATAGGCAACGAGTAGCGTTTGCCAACAGATAAGGTATGAGTAAAAAAGGACGAGCAACTCAGACTTAGTGCAATTTCGGATCCACTAATTCATTTTATTTATTTATTTCGGTTATAAATTAAAAATAAAATAAAATATTCCAAAAGAAGTAAAATAAAAGTGGGTAAATTGTTCTGACGCGAATATAATGCGCGTGCATATAACGCCAAGTACAGTCTCTGCTGTTGCATCTTTAGTCAGCCTTTTAGCAAAGAACCCCTGAGCAGCCAGTGAAATACATCTGTTTTCTCCCTTTTGATTGGCCAGTGCTTTCACTTTCTTTTGGTGGAGTTGCAAAAGTTCCCCATCTCAGTCGTACATACTTGAATTAGCTATGAATTATACCGGTTAATTTAGCGGGATATATTCAACTCCTTGGATGTAAAGACAAATATTTATTTGTTGGGAGGTCGATCTACAATAGTGGTCCGTTGTAACAATAGTTATGAATGTCTCTCATTGAATTCAATTACTTGTATATAGATTCACTTGATTTTCGAAAAAGACTACACAGAACCATATTCAATATTTTAATTTTTAACAGGAATGCCAATGTCTACATGAAAAAGCACATCGAATAGATTAAGAAAGTCCAATATAACTTTAATTGTGTGCGCTTATTAAGTGAATCTCTTTAACGATGGATGGTAAGCTTGAAAACATAAATTCATTGAACATTTGAAAAAACTTTTCCAAGATTTAGGGAAAAAGAGAGACTACAATGTAAAGCAAAAAACTAGAGACCCAGGGTAACTTGGTAAGTAGGAGGCACACAAATTTACCAAGAGAAAAAGGAGTTGCCTACAAACTCACAAATATGGAGAAAAAGAAGAGGATGATAAATGATAAATAATGAAAACAAGAATTGAAAAAGAGAGAAAAAGGACAAGGTTTGTAAAGCAGGAAAAGGAAACCCCCAAATAATGGAGGAGAAGTGTGGAGAGGAGAGCCATTGGATAATAGAGATGAAAGAGAAAATGGGTAGAGTAGAAGAGTAGTAGAGATGGAGAGAGAGAGAGAGAGAGAGCATGGAGAATCCCAATGCTCACCAGAGGGACACTGAGAGAGGACACAGACAGCAGACCCCCCCCACCCTACTACTCTTTCACTCTCCTGTGACCCAATTCAATTAAAATAATCCCCCCCAACCCACCTTCTCCATTTCTGCTGCTCCCCATCACAACCCACCCCCCCCAAACCTCCCACCATTTTCCCACTCTCTCCTCCTCTCCACAACATGATCTGAAAATTTCCCATTAGATTAAAATATTCACAACCCAACAGAAGCAAACACAGAAAGATTCTATCTTTGATCATTTCAAATTCATCAAAACCCCAAAAGCAGATCAGCCCAGAAATTCAGAACAGGAAACAAGGCTCGGTGTTGTGTTTGTAGGGCGCGCTTAATGGGAGAGGACCCATCACTCCCTTCGTCTTCTTCGTCCCAAATGTCCGAGGACGACGACCGATCTCCGCCCATGGATCTCATCGACGGCCCAATCGTCTCCAATAAGGCCCGGAACTGCTCCGGAGTATCCGGGTCGTCCGGGTCGGGCCTCGAGTACTGCATCCCGCACCCGGACCAGGTCCTCGAGAACGTTCTCGAAAACGTCCTCTGCTTCCTCACCTCCCGCCGCGACCGCAGCGCCGCCTCATTGGTCTGCAAATCCTGGTACCGGGCGGAGGCCCTCACCCGATCCGAGCTCTTCATCGGCAACTGCTACGCCGTCTCGCCCCGCCGGGCCACGGCCCGCTTCACCCGGGTCCGGGCCGTGTCCATCAAGGGGAAGCCCCGGTTCGCCGATTTCAACCTCATGCCGGCCGATTGGGGGGCCCACTTGGCGCCGTGGGTGTCGGCCATGGCCAAAGCTTACCCTTGGCTCGAGAAGCTCTACCTGAAGCGCATGTCCGTTACGGATGACGATCTTGCCCTCTTGGCCGAGTCGTTTTCTGGGTTCAAAGAGCTCGTCCTGGTCTGCTGCGATGGGTTCGGGACCAGTGGGCTCGCCGTGGTCGCTAGCAAGTGCAGGTACTTTGCTGATTTCTTAATTAGTTTTGGATTAAATCGATGGGATTTGGCTAATCTAGCAAAGTTTGATTAGATCCGTGAACTGGGTATTGTGTTTTGAGCTTAAAGGTTGAAGCTTTAGTGGGTATTGATTGGATCTGCTTATTGGTTTTAGATCTATTACGATTTGGGGAATTTTGTTTGTATGGATTTTGAAGGATTTGAATCTCCAATTTAATACTCTTGTTTTTCCACACATGGAGTGTTCGATTATCGGCTTCCTTGAATAGTTTGGAATGGCAATGGTGAATGAATGTAGTAATGAGGTTACTAATGTGAGTGCGGTTGCGTTTGTGTGCTTTGCAGACAGCTTAGAGTGCTTGATCTGACAGATTCCGAGGTTACGGACGATGATGTGGACTGGATATGTTGTTTTCCGGAGGGTCAAACTTGCTTGGAATCTCTGATGTTTGATTGTGTAGAATGGCTCATAAATTTTGAGGCACTGGAGAAGTTGGTGGCTAGGTCACCTTTCCTGAAGAAACTTAGGCTGAACCGCTTGGTTTCAATTGGGCAGCTGTACCGCCTGATGGTTCGAGCTCCCCAGCTCACGCATTTAGGAACTGGGTCGTTCAATACATCAGAGGTCATGGCTCAGGGTGATCAAGAACTTGATTTTGTTTCTGCTTTTGCTGCTTGCAAATCCCTAGTTTGTCTATCTGGGTTCCGGGAAATATTGGTAGATTACTTGCCTGCAATCAACCCCGTCTGTGGCAATCTCACCTCATTGAATTTCAGCTATGCCAATATCAATGCAGAACAACTCAAATCAGTCATACGCCACTGCCACAAACTCCAGAATTTCTGGGTATGCGTTCTTTGTACTCAACTTTAAGTACTGTAAAGTAAATTTGCTTGTGAAGCTTACTTTTGGTGTCTTCTTGCAGGTACTGGATTCAATATGCGATGAAGGACTCAAGGCGGTGGCTGCAACTTGTAAGGACTTGCGTGAGATTCGGGTCTTCCCAGCTAATGCTCAAGAGGATATTGAGGGTCCTGTGTCTGAGGTGGGTCTCCAAGCAATTTCTGAGGGTTGTAGAAAACTGCGGTCTATTCTGTACTTCTGCCAACGCATGACAAATGCAGCTGTGATAGCCATGTCAAAGAACTGTCCAGATCTTGTGGTCTTTCGTCTCTGTATAATGGGGCGCCGCCGGCCTGACCATGTCACTGGTGAGTCCATGGATGAAGGCTTTGGAGCAATAGTTATGAACTGTAAGAAGTTAACCCGCCTTGCTGTGTCTGGTTTACTGACTGATCGAGCTTTCAGTTATATTGGAAAATACGGGAAATTGGTTCGAACTCTCTCAGTTGCCTTTGCTGGTGACAGTGACATGGGACTAAAATATGTACTTGAGGGCTGCACTAATTTGCAGAAGCTTGAAATCCGGGATAGCCCTTTTGGGGATACAGCATTGCTCTCTGGTTTGAATCACTATTACAATATGAGATTCCTCTGGATGTCTTCCTGTACATTAACTCGACAAGGCTGTCATCAGATTGCTCGAGAACTGCCTGGTCTAGTGGTGGAAGTGATGAAAAGTGGTGAAGAGGAGGACACTGGCGAGTTTGTTGATATACTATACATGTACCGATCCCTTGAGGGAGCAAGGGATGATATTCCAAAGTTTGTTGAAATACTATCATAGACTTTGCAATTATAAGAAGTTGTTTCAACTTTTATTATGGTGGCATCTGAGCAAGATTAAACCCTTGTTTTTTTGGTGGGAAAAGTGTTGTGCGGCCAAATTTTATATAGCCCGCGAATGGTTGCTGCAGTGGGTTTCCAACAAAGATGAGGAAACTTCTGGTCCTGGGTTGAGCTTTTGAAATGATGATCGGGCACCAAGGTTGCGATGTCATTCGAACGAGCACTGCAGGCCACATTTCATTGCTTTCGTTCTTCAAGAGAACTCGGAGGAAAGGTGCTGATGCTGAGGGTTAACATTTCTGCAAGGTGTTGGATTATCCAATGTTGTATTGGTACGCTTCTAAATTTAATGTTTGTTTTTGTTTCCATATTCATTTGATCATAAACAAAGGCTGCCCGAGGCAATTGAAGGGTTTTGGAGCTGATTGGAGACTGGTAATTTATCCATCTTCAAAAGGAACTATATTGTTCATCTTCTGTTAAGGAAATGGAGAGGTCTTGAAGAGGGGACATTTCGGGATGGTGGTGGTCTCTTCTTTTTCCGGCTAGCCGTATTAGTGAAGTTAGAGGGAGAGAGCACGGTCTGTTTAATTTTGAGTAAAATCGTAGTTTTAGTTTTGTTAAGCTGTAGCTTGTGAGATCTAAATACCTTTATAGACTGATACATCTCTGTCTCTGTCTCTCCCTCTCTCATTTCTACTTTTCTATGTGTTTGTTTCTTTCAGATGTGTTGTAGCACCTGACTGTTGAATTTATTATTGTTATTGTTCGCAAATGAGATTTGGGTAATAAACACCAAAATATATGCATGGACCATCTCCATCTTTGCCTTTTCTCATGTACATGTGGTTTCGGAGATTCGTTTCCATCCTGCATTGAAATCTCTGCTGTCATATGGGTTCATTTCATGGATACCAGGTCAATGGAGCCATAGTAAAACATGGTTTTACTGTATTACTTACTCATTGAACCTGTGTGTTGAATGGGTTTTGCTCTGCACCTTTATAGTTAGGGAGCGGGACCCCCTTTAGTTTTTGATGACTTGTCACACCCCCGTGATTGCGTTATATAAAGCAGCCAAGTTCAATGGAACCATCTCTCTCTTATCTCCATATCATAATTAGTGAAGCAAAAATTTCTCTGCCTTCTTTGTTGGTATTCCATCCAGCAAGATGGTAGAAAAGCAAAGTGGCATCTGACTGTGCAACGAACAAAGTGGCTCGAACTCGAATTCAAGAGACAAACACAACAAAAACGACAAAGTTTGATCCCCAAGTACAGCCTTGCTACCTTTCGTCTTGAGTCCTTTGAACCGGTTACAAGGAAGAGTCTCTTATTCGTGTAAGGTAAATCCGCCTGGTTTGATTGCTCTAGCTAAGGGTGATCCGTGGTGAGTGTGCGTGTTCAATGCGGCGGCGAAGTTTTCTGCAGTACATTGCTTAGATGAAGTTATCCACATTGCATATGGTGGGAATAGTTTGGGATGACCACTGCCAAAGAATGAAGGAAAGAATGATAGCCTTTGCTTTTCGATTGTATCATTCATTCTGGGTTTGCTTTTATTTTTTCTTTTTCAGCAACCATCCTTGTCCCCTGAGAAAAAGTGGAGGGGAAAAAAAACTGATATGGACCTAACAAAAGGATGGGGAGTGACACATCAGTCAATCACAGCCGTCCAATAACATCAAAACGACCCCTTAGTGAATGATCTCTCTCACCTACTTGCAAACATCAACCCCATCAAAATCAAATCCATCATTTTATAGATATAAACTTCACCAAATTAAATGGTCCTGGATGAATAAACAACACAACCCCATCAAACCCCATCTGCTTAGCACATGCATTACACAGTTTATACTGTATGCCAACCTTTTTTTGTTTTTTGTTTTTTTGTTCAAAGGATGACAATACTTAACTCCTGTGCGTAGGAATTCATAAATTTTTTTTTTTTGACGAAAGGAATTCATAAATTAATCAACTAGTTTCAGAAGGATGCATAATAATATGAGTTTAATAAATGAGAGTTGAATATTAAGTGCGTTATATAATTCTGATGAATTTAAGTCAAATTTCTATCACTATGTCAAGGATGCTATAAGAATCAAATTCAAAGGACCCAACAATCAAATTCATATAAATCAGGACAGAAGTCCCGAACAGCTTGTCTTAACAAATGTAATTGAGTTGATTGGTGAGGACCAAAATCGAGGTGTGGCCCACCAAATGATCATGGAGTATATGGGTCACGTGTACGGCATAGAGCTTGTTGAGGATACCACTTTATTATTTTTTTAATAATTGAACTACTAAATATGAAAGTAACCCTACTTAATAATAATATAATGAAGCATTGATTAACAATAATATCATTGGTGTTGTTATTGAAGGAATGGTCGGAAGGCAACATAGCAGTGAACAGAAGCTAACGTACAAATAAGTTTAGTGGGTGGTGTTGTGGCATGATGGGATAAAAAATAGTGGGTGAATCCAAAAGAGTTTTGGGGTTCTTAGGGTTTTTTCAGGGTTATTTTTTTATTTCCTGTTAAGCTTTTGTCTGTTAAGCACATTCCTAGCTGAACTAAGCACGAGGTCAACCACTAAAGTATATACCCATTTCATTTCTTGTTGCAATCCACCACTTGATTAATTGTTTTCCTATACTTTTGAACAACTCTTATGTTAGTCCAATTGTCAATTAAACCTCTTATAACCCTCGGGAGAAAGATTATTTACTGTTAATGAACTAATCAATCGAAAAGGTTGGGATAAACTAACATGTTTACCTAATTCATAATTTTAAGTGTATTGGATTACTATTATTGAAATCTCACCGTGATGTAAGTGAAATATCAATAATTAATAATCAAGTACCATCAAAGGAATTATTTATTGAGATATGGTCACTTATTCGGAGTTCTATTGCCTACAGTTCCAATCAGTTTAGTTCGATAATTGTTTGATTGTTTGTGTGATAGTAAGATCCTATTACATATTTATTGTGAAGCTAAGTTTGTGACGAGTTTACCTAATTATACGACTTATGTGGTTGCTATAGTGTTATGCTCTATGATTAAGCTAAGAGGTTTTTCCTAGAGTCTTCAAGTTGCAAGTTACTTTAGATTATATAAAGGTTTCGATCCGATCTATCATGGAATTTCATATTAGTAGTAATAATGGCTCTACTCTTTAGCATTATTACATTGCTTTGCCGACATCTTAGCTGAGCCAAAACCTCGGTTATTAATCTTTGAATGATACACAATTCAAACTATATAATGTTGTAAAATATAAAGAAGTTAAGCTTAGTTTAGCTAATTGTATTGATCACGTGCAACATGTATGTATAGAATGACAAAGCCAGCGAGACAGCAGCCAAACACGGCCATATGCAATTCTGGTCGAACCAATTCGAAACTCCAAAGTGTCAAAAGGAAAAGATGGTTAACCAATTTTTCTTGGACATTGTGATCACAAACAAACAAATTTGTGTTTTGATGTAAACCTAATTTCAAAGCAAGTAAACATATATTCAAGTGAATTACGTTAACTTATGATTAGCTAATCACTTGAACTGATTGCATGTATGCATGCACATTTTGGTACGATGTCAATGTTGGAAAAAAAAAAAGAAGAGAAACCTCCAAAACACTAGTTAGAGAGAGCATGATCTAGATAGATATTCAGTTATAGTTAGCATGAGCATTGAACGAGCTGTAAAGTTGAATGTTCATAATTAAATATTCTTGTTTATTGAGCAAAATATTCACTTACTAGGTGCGTGAGAAAAAAAACCTGATATATTGATCACGTTCTTGCGCTCTACCAAGAGAGAGATTACTGTGTCTTCAAAACTTGGTCTTGAAATTTCCTTAGTACTACTCGATGGGGATTCAAGCATCGAAATTTTGTAAAAAGTTCATTTCATTAGGCATATTGGGAAGGAGGAAATTGAACCTCAAGTACTATATTTGGCATTTGAGTTTTAACCAACTAAGCAGAAAATTCTTGCACCATTTGGTTCTTGTTCAAAAAAGAAAATGGCGAGTTCATGAGGGTTAAACTTGAGCTATATTTTTCCGAAGAACCAAGGGTTCTCTTTTTCTTAACTAATATATGTTCTTTAGTCAAAAGAGAGTGTAGAATCATATAGCCAAAAAAGCGCAAAAACAAACTGTGGGATCACCAATAATTGTCAGCATACATATATATATGGGAGAGGATCAAGGGACATCCTTTTTTCCTAAACATCATTTCTCATCCATTGATTTTACAACTTTTTGTGGGACCCATTGATAATGGGTCCGATCCAACGGATGAGAAAGGATGTTTAGGAAAAATGATGTCCCTTGAACCGGACCCTATATATATATGTAGCACCACCTCTAAATCCCATAAAAGACCCAGCCAAGTGTTTTTTTTTTGGTAAATCAATGAATATAGAAAGAATATCTAAAAAATACTATATTAGAGTCTTAATATCTAAAAAGTAAAATATTTTATTATAATATCCAAATAGTCCAAATTGTCAATGTGTCAGAATTTTATTGGTCAGCTTTGATTTAGTTAAAACAAACGACATAACAACCCATTTCTCTTTCTCTCTCATATTTTCTATTATTTTGTTTCTCTAAATTAATCATAACTTTTGATATAGAAGTCGTAATGAATATTCTTTTTCGCCGATAGATTCGTATAAGTGATATCAACATTTTAAGATCCATATTGAGCATGTTTTTCATAGAAAATATTTCGTAATTTTTGAATGCAGAGACAATCATGTATCTTTGCAGAGACACTTGATTGTCTATGCAGAGACACACGACTATCTCTGCAGAGGCAGATGACTGTCTCTATAGAGACACTTGACTGTCTCTGTAGAGACACTTGACTATGACTGTGTCTGTAGAGACACATGACTGTCTCTGCAGAGACTCATGATTGTCTCTTTAGAAACACATGACTATCACTGTGAAGACACTTGATTGTCTCTGCAGAGACACTTGACTATCTCTTGAGAGACACTTGACTGTCTCAACATTCAAAACTTAAGAAATTTTTTCTACGAAAAACATATTCAATATGGATCTTAAAATGAAGATCTCACTTCTACAAATCCATTGGTGAAAACGAATTTTCATTACGACTTCTATATCAAAAGTTATTATCAATTTAGTAAAACAAAAAAATTGAAAAAATAAGAAAGATGAGAGAGAAAGATAACATCCGTAAATGGGAGTTAGTTACTTTTGCTGAGTTGACATCAATTTTAAATTGATTTTGGACTATATAGATATTTAATATCTTTTATATCTTTTTTAGATATTTAGAGTTTTATTTTGGACCCATAAGAAATTAGTCCATTTATTAACTAGAGTAAGAAAGTCCTAAAAAAACAAAGATTATAGAACCCATAAATATAGCACAGCTAACAAACCACGAAGGCAAGAAAGCTTGCCAAACAAGCCATGAAAGCAAAAAGAAATAAAATATAGCATTAAGGTATAGATATGTTCCAATTACGAACCGTTTACAAATTAACCAAAAAAGCTCAAAAATTAATAGTGCAACACCTACATCTAACCAAATCAGCCACAATGCGCAATTGCAAATAATAGTGCAAAGCCATGAAGGCAATAAGACTCTGCCAAGTCTTATTGTTAACTGTTATTATTCCTTTAATGCTCACCCATAAGGGGCCAGTCAGTTTTTCACAGTGCACTTCCTTGGAGAAGGTTCTTCGTACGTGGCACTCTTAATATGCCCTAAATTCATATATATATGTGGGGGTCCTCCCTTCCCCTTCTTCAATTTGTTTTATTTTTGTGTTTGTTGAGGGGCACCATAATTTGCAATTGGAGATAAGATTGAACCCCACTTTGGATGTCTTGGTTTGTACATTCGAAAGGTCTTTTGAAAGGGGAAAAAAGTTTCAACTCCTTTCAAAGCTCAAAAAGAAAGAATGGTTTCTACCAATCCACACCACAATCCTTCCTTACAACCCACAATGATGATTTACGCTATTGTGCACTACTATCTGAATTCTGTTCAGCTTTCCATATATTCATCATCAAAATGATTCATTCTCTTTAAAAATTTACGGAAGGAATTTTTACTTCTATGTTCTTTTCCTTTTTATAGTGGTTAGGATCGAAGTTTGATTGTTTCTTTATAGTTTATACTTAGTAAGTTCTTCATAAAGTTTTTTTCTTAAGGAAAGTATATTATTTTAACAGATTCGGTTCTGAGGCGACCAACAGGAATAGTATAGGAGAGTTGGTAATCGATAAAAAATTGAATTACAATTAAACCAAGAACCACATAGACTATGAAATGGTAAAAATCTGTCGTAATATTCTAATACGTGTACAGCTAAAATAAATAATTGAGCTACCATCGGCTCTCCAAGATAATCAACATTGCACTCAACCCTAATAAAAATTTGATATCCTAAAGCAAGACTTCTCTTGTACACTTCCCTTGGAATTCTATTCTTGCTTGGTTGATATTCTTTTGACATTCTTTAAAGAGAATAGAATCTTAACTGTGTTTATCAAGCCTTCAATTCTTACTCAAAAAGCCTCAATTCTTTAAACTTTGAAACGCATTTTATCTTCTAGTCCCCTTTTCCAGGTGACGTTTAGTTAGAAGCACATAAGAGTGTTTGCATATTCACCAGGAAGCGCTTTCTGAAGGGGAGAGATGCTTTTCCAAGAAGGGCAAAGCATGTAAATTAACTTTGCTTTTCGATGTATAAAAACACTCATAACACTTCTAGATTGACCAAAAAACAGAACAAGCTTATCCGTTACCCCAAAGTGCTTGCTTACACACACAATATTCTCATTCTTTTAGCAATTAGAAATTCCAATGACTCATGGCCACTCCTTTAGGAAATAGAACAACTGGTTCAACCTAAATGGCTGCTCAGGAGGGTCATTTACAGTGAACCTCAGAGTGCCGATGGCTGCAGCTGAGGAGTTTGATCACACAGCTTTTGCACCAGCATTAAGTCCCTGGAATGGCTGCAGCTGATGAGTAGTTTGATCAAACAGTTTTTGCCCAATTGTCGAATATATTATAAAGACTACCAAGCCTGTTTAGATCCATGATTTGAAAGAGAGGGAGGGAGGGAATCTTTTAATGATTTCTCTAGAAATACTTTATGCAAGATTTTTCATCAAGGATCATTTGGTCTTAGTTGCATTCAGTTGCTACTTTATGCAAGGAGTTCATCAACTCAAATCTTGTAGACGATAGTTCAATCTTTCACCAATTACCTCTTGATCTAGAGACATTCAGTTTCCACATTCCAGAAAGAGGTATTTAAACAGGCGATGAGCTTCAAATTTCAAGTTGCAAAAAAGAAAGCTTCAAATTTCATGAATAAACAATGTTTCCTTTAACATGGCAGAATCACAATCCCTTTTGAATATTTACTCTTCCATAATTCTATTCGTATGCATCAAATTGACAAAGAAAATCCACAACCCACAACTGCAAAAAGAAAAGTGAGTGGTATGTATCAAATTGGCCTTTCAATGATAAATAAGTGTCAGCCTTCAGTTTCAGCTTGGTCAAAAGATCCTCGAAAAGAAATTTGAGTTTCTTTCTTGAATTTTTTCATGGTGGAGCCCAGTTTGGTCATAAACCATGATCAAAGTTCGAACTACTAGGCTACTACCATCAAATTTGAGCAATATTAATTTTAGGAAGAAGCATGGATGGATTGACGAAATCTCCAAAAATAAAGGCAAGAGGCTTTAAGCATTTTAGACCTAAAAAGATTCAATTGCCCACTTATCGTTTTCTACAATATTTAAAAGTTTGAACTTATATAATCTTAATAATTCATTGTCCACCATTTCAGATTATTATGTACCCATAAAAGTCACCAATTTTAGCAACGCATGATCAAACATGCAATTTTGGTTATCAGGCTACTGAGCTGAAGCATGCATTAAAATAAACCTCCAAAAAGTTCAAATATAAAAAGGACATTAAAAATTGAAGAGCAAAAAGAAGTTCTTCTTTCTCTGCTTAATGTTAACCCCCATGATTTCAAAGTACCAATTTTGATTAACTTATTGTGCACTACCAATGGAAGTCAGAAATTGTGGTTATGAAAATAAAATACCTGTTAGTCAATAATGAAATTGGAATACATCAGCAAACTGTTTGATCCACTTGCAAAAGAGATCTCCATCTTGCATGTGACAAACTGTCACATTTCAAACCCCTAGTATTGAACTGCAACTAATTCCTCATGAAGGGTGGCAGGGTTCAATCATGACGATTACACTTAAACCTCGACAAATCTTAGTGAGGAGACAATGTAAAAGTCGAAACCCTCTCAAAATCACCGTAATGGCATACGCCATTGCCTTATCCTAAAATTTTGCTACAGAAGACATGATCACATTGTGCACCAACCTATCAGGAATGTTATAGTTCCGATAAGTCCAATGGTAGGAGGACTTCACCTGGACTTAAATTCGCATCTATCTCCTTTGGCCTCCTCTATATAAACAAGCAAAGTCTACCCAACATTCAATTCAAGCATTCAAGCCCAGGATCCCCACTTAAATTTTTAATAAAATGAACAAAAGATTGAGATAAGATTTCTACTGATACGAAATCTTAAGAAAAAGAGGGAGAACAAATAGTGCCCCTTGACACATAACATATGTATTTGAATATTCTAGGGTACCTGATTGAACCAAATCTTTTATAATTACTCTAGTTCACTGGAAGCAGTATACTATTGCAATGATGAGACATGCTGATCAGCCAACCAATTTCCAAACGGACCAGATTTTATGTTTAATATATTCAAGTATTCCTGTTGGTGTGCTAACAGAAAACGAACAACACTAAGATAATAGGGCCAGTAATTATATAACAGACAATACCCTGATGCTGAACTTCAGAATGAAGATGCTGAAAATATTTTTCAGGGAGCCAACCGCTCAATTTTCCACACTCGCTGTCCATTGATTTCTTCAGGTGAATATCGCAGTCTATCACAAAAACAAACGTTCAGAAATTTCATTTGAACTAAAGATTTTATATTCCTTACATCACGTAACTATAGAGTTAATGCCTATTTCATCACATTAATGTTTATAAACACAACTAAGATAAATTCTTTTGAAATATATTAACAGTGTCAAAAACCCAGGATTGTGAGAGTCAATTTAACATCAAATGGTACAGGCATCCATGTTAAAGTTCATACCAAGCCAGTGGCAAAACAAATACACTCTATACAACGATAAGTATCCAAGATACAGAAACATTTTTCTTTTTAATTTTCTTTAGGTTTATATCTATAGCAAAGAAAGGAATAAGAGCCATCTATCACAATTGAGATAGAAACCACCTGTCATGCAAGCGAGACTTTTGGCCTTGCCAAAATTCAAATAGCTCTGGTGTAAGTCTGTATCCTCCCCAGTTTTTAGGTTTAGGAATTAAACTACTGCACACAAAACATAGAAGTAGAATTTGATTTCAGATTACATATAGAGACAGCACATTGTTCTGATAGGAAAGTAATCTCATTGGAAAAAATAACACCTATAGTCCATGGCATATAAGATGGTGATGAAGGATTGAGCCAAAGACAATTTATATGTACATATTTTCATAACGCTCTTACATATTTTTAGCGACTTACCCATTGGAGAATTTTTCCTCTAGATCTTTGTATTGGTCATACAAAACATGCCTTCCAGGAACTACAGTGCTCTGGAGGAAGAAAATACAAATTACTCCAATTAGAAAATTATTAGCATTGGTGAAACAAAACGAAGTGACAATAGGAAATCAATGGACTTTATAGCATTGAAAGAAAGTACTAGGAGTCATTCCCAATCCAGGTAATTCCTGTGTTTACTAATATTCTGGAATCAAACTTTTGGTGGAACCCAAAGAAAACCAGCAATCACTTGTTTTCAAGGAATAGGACTCCTTGGAGAGGTGGTATTGTGATTCCCGAACATTGATTCAACCTGGAATTGAACTATTATGGCCAAATTATCCCCACATATTTAATGTTTTCTCCAATTGTACCCGGGCAAATTTTTTTTACTGTCGTATAAGAAAGAAACCCTACTAGCTCTCATGTCCTTTCGTCTTCTCACAACGCCTTCTAGACAATTAAAAAACTTAAATTTTACCCGCGCATAATATTAAGTAAGACTTGTAACTTTAAATTTTCACTTTTATGTTGAAAAATCAAAAATTTTGTATTGAAGGCATTTTAGTAATTTAATTAATTTCCATTCCGATTCATGAAAATTAGTAAACAGTTTAATGGCAATAAACTTATTTTTCACTCTGATTCTGGACAATTAGTACATGCTTCAATGGGAGTGTTTCACTCCGACTTCTACTCACTTTGAATCATTTTCACTCCGACTCCGAGTTAGTAAACATGCCATTAAGTGAATTGGAGTCCTCGATAATTCCTTGCCAGATAAGCTGTCTTAAATGCTTCTGCCACACTGAATCACCCATAAACTCCAATCTTTCGTCTATTTCTTCCCATTTTATCATGTAAACTTTGCATTTTATATATTTCTGTAGAAAACTTATGAGGGTAGGCTAAAAATCAATGAAACACTATTCTATGGTGCCATGGAATTAGACTAAATCTGGTTTGATAAAAAGGGAAAGAAAAATCAAAGAAATATAAAGAAGAGCCTCAGAGAAAGAAGTTTTACTATCTAGCTTATTGATATAACAATATTTGATTTTTGTAAATATAATTTTATCTGGTTCTAGAGGAAATTTGCAAACCATAAAAAATTATGCTAAATCTGTACAACAATATAAGAAAGAATGCGCCTTATCAAGCTAGCGAAGTCATTAGATATATGACAGAAAATTGAGATAGACAAACCTGCTTGCTAACAATTGCTCCAATTTGACTTCCCCGAGGACGGCTATGGAAATACTGATCAGATTCCTCATCAGAAACTTTACGCACATATCCTTCCACCCTTACCTGCAAATCATAGATAATGTTAGGACATCATCAACCACAACTATCATCAAACAGAATAAACCCTGTAATGAAAGGTATAGAAAAAAAGATAACTTCTAGATTGGTTGTCCCTCATTCAATAAATCCAAAATATACTTTTTACCAATCCAGGATGAATTTCCAGACATAACTACATCACCTCTGCACCACAGTTTATCTGCCGTTAAAGTTTCAACAAGATGCCAAGGCTTAACTCACTACGGAAGCAACCCATGCAAGAAGTGCACTATGAGTTATTTTTTTCTTTTAAACCCCAAAAGTAAGACATTGTTCTACTTTGTAAAGGGATGGGTTTAAATTTTTTTTTAAAAAGTGACTTCCATCTTCTAGCGTTTTTACTATCAGTAGCTAGACTATTTAGTAAAAGGCACCAATTAGGTACAAACTATGTCAGGATCGGGATAAAATAAAAAGTCGGTGTAACCTATCACACAAGCTCTATAGGCTCAACATTCTAAATCATTAGTCTTAAGTGGAAAATATGGTTTACCTGCCGATTAAGGCCATCCCAGTAGAAAAGAAGAGATGCATAAGGATTTTCAGACAACTCCTGTGCCTTCCTACTTTCATAGTTGGTGTACCTGCATAAGTTAGTAATATTGAATCAAGGATATCAAGAAGCATCTAATCAATAGCATCATTAACAGCAGAGCCGATGAATGCACAGCCAGAAAAATATGAGACAAATACTAACCAGACAAACCCATTCTTATCAAACCCTTTTAGCAATACCATTCGTGATGACCTGTAGAAGAAACTATCATATTGAGTAAACTTTAAAGACAGTCAGGGTCACATAGATAAAGAAGAGAAAACACATTGACATCCAAAATGATTAATTACGGAGAAAGAAATTTTAGATAGTATAGTGAAAGCAATAAAATTTTCTTGTCTAGCATGTAAGAAATTCTGTGGAACATATTTTACTAGTAAAGTAGGAAGATTAACAAAGGCAACAGATATTACACTCTTCCATTCTTGCCAGCAGTTGACAATGCCATAGCATTTGGTTCCTTCAGGCCAGCAGCCACTGCATCGTCAAACCATTTCTGGAACTGCGAGATAGTAACACTTGAATTATGAGGGTCAGCTTTTGCAACTACATGTGACATAGCAAAAACAGTACGCGTTTAAGCTGAGTTTGTACCTGATCAAATGGGTCAGTATCCACCTGTTCCTCAAGAAACTCAGGAGAAATGTAATTCTCTCTTAAAGCCGATATATCAACTTGTGGAGGCCTTCCAATTCGGACACACATAGAAGTGCCAGGATATGGTGGAAGACGAAGATTATACTTATCAGCAATATATTGTGGGACAAACCTACCACCCAGAAAATGGTGCGGACCAAAAAATTTCTTCGCGCACAACTTTGGAGCAGTCAGAGAAACCTGCAAAGTACTAAACTTAAATAAGCCAGATGTGCATTATATAAACAAATAGACAAATAGACCTGAAAAAATATAAATAGATGCAAGTTTTCAAAACAAATCTCTAAGTTCAATGATGTGTAGTCTAGACCACATTGAGGTGTTCCTTAAGGAACGTACCAACATGTCGGGCTTAATGCCATCAGCACTGCCATCCCCTTCAACTTGCCACCCAGATGGAATATCAATGGAGACAATAACCGAGGACCGTTGGCGTCTTTGATCATAGGTATTCAGAGAAACTAGCTTTTGGATCAGATTATCAAAAGGGGGCCTTGGGGCACCTGAAGCATTACAAAGTATTGCAGTTAGATATATCATATAACCCAACTAAATATACACATGAAGAATCTGTAATCTGGATTTTATCACGTGATTAGATGTCAGGATCCTCTATACGTAAATGGGAAAGAGGACCATAAATCATTTGTTGAGCCTATGGCATAACTATGAAAGTTTAGCAAGTCAAAGTTAATCCTACTGCGTATATTGAAATACATTAGCCAGAAAATCCAGGTATAGTAACTTCAGAAATTCATGGAGCCCACCATTCAAACCCATAACTATCTTCTACACTGTATAGTTATAAAAGTGTTTTAGCAGGTAGATTCAACATGAATTAAAAAGTGATTGAAAAAGGCCAATAAGAATGCATCAAGAAGTACCCAAGCTCAAAACTATAGAATGATCAAGAGGGACAGAATTGAAACGCATTAAGCTGAAACATGTAAAACCAGCACCATACAGAAAACGTTTTGGGTATGGAATCAATACAGGATGAAGGTCATGTATTAATACTAGATGGAGGCTTCTGTATTCCTATGGAGTTGAACGAAGTGGGCAGTATTCTATGTGAACTTATGAGAGATAATAAACCAGACATTGTCTTGATGGAAAATGGAGAAATATTTAAGTATCCACTGTCCTGTCCAAATGATCAGAAGTTTTAGAACAATTTCCTACTTATCATGACAGTTGTTTGACCATCAAAAATTTGTACTAGAATGGTGACTACATAAAGAAAAAAAAAACAATTTGCCAGAAACAAAAAAATAGTAATTACCATGGAATGAGAAACCAAAAATGGCATCTACAACAATGTCAAAGTCCTTTGACAGGTCCAAAGGAAGGTCTTCCACTGAGATGAAAGGAACTGGCAGGGAATCCAGCTGCAAAATCACTCCATCATATAAGAATTTCTCCCGAAAGAAGCGTCCAAGGAAAATCCAACAGCCCCCATATATATGCATAAAAGAACCCCCAAATTCAAGAGTTCTCAACTTTGAGTAAATGTATTCCATACTTGAGTCACCAGACCAGTATAAAGAGGCTTGGCGGTACGCTTCGGATAACAAACAGATGGTTTGTATCCAAAGTGATGCAGGTGACGAGCAGCCACAAGACCATCACCACCGTTGTTTCCAGGGCCACAAATCACCAGGACACGGTTATACTCACTCGGCTTATACACCTGCCGAATACATCAAGAAGCAAAAAACAAAGCATCAGCTAACCTGAATGCAATCTCACCCCCACTAAATGAAACAATCTTGTCCCGTCTCCCAACCAAATTCTATAGACAATTATAACTCATTTTGATATGGGTGGTTCATGTGCATGATCATCATCAATAACAGGAGCATTCAAAAAGTTCCGAAAACTCGAAAACAAGTAGCATTCCTAGAACCCGAAACAATGCGTTCACATTCAGTTATTCCCAATGCATTGCTAACAAAGAGTAAAGAACAGCGAAATCATTACCTCTGCTATGGAAGCTGCCACGCTCAAACCAGCCAACTCCTACAATTTACACAAAAATGAAAACTTTACCAAAACCCATGATTAAGATTGTTACCAAATCACTATTAACCAAACTCAAATCACCAAAAAATTACTGAAAAGAAATAACAGACCATTAACTGATCGACGCTGAAGCCGAGAGGGCCCATGAGAATCTCATCGATCTCGGCAGCTTCGCGCTGCGTCAGGTACGATACGTCCTCCGGATTCTGCATGCCGGGCCGTACTGGGCTGCTCGGCTTCGAACAGAAGGCGCGAATTGCAGAGCTTCTTCGAATCGGGTGTAGAAAAGCCTAGAAATTGACCATAATACAGTGAATTGTTGGTTGTAGGAAGAAAAGAATATAGCCTTTCTTTTTTTTTTTCTTTTTTTTATTTACTGAGAGAAGCTTACCGAGGAAGGATTGAAGAGAAGGTTGTGGAAAGAACGAGGAGGACTGTAGTAATAATTGGAGAAGGTGCTGGAAATGGTGGGCTTGGGATTTGAAGAGAGTGATTGGGTGAAGAAGAGGACGCGTGCTGTCATATTTCTGGTGCTGCGTACGGATGACCACATTGGTGCACCACCGCCACAGATTGCCTCCTTTGCATCGCTTCTTCTTCCAGTTGTTTTTGAATGGGAGTTTGTGAGTTTTGTGAATTTATATGTCGTTGGTTTCCAAGTTTTGGTTGTGTAAAAGTTTGGGCAGAGCTAGGAGCCCCTCTTTGTTAGGTGGTTCGAAAATACATGTGGTAGATTTGCTAATCTGTCATACATTGCTGATACTGTGATTATGGTCCTAATCCAAATTTTTTAACGCGAAAGGTGATATGTCATGTCCAATGGTCAAAAGAACATATATATTTACTATGAACTATGACAAACCAGGGGGGGGGCATGGTATGGAAGGCCATCCTTCGACAGAATCATAACGAGAGGGGGGCTTGTGAATCCCACCAAAGATTGCTCACCCTCTCATTAGCAAGTAATGCAGCAAAATGTGCTGCTTGATTTTGTATTGAAGCTAAATCTAAAAGCCCAATCAAACACAAAAACAACCCTAACATAACATCAAATGTAGCCACACCATCCACCGAGCTAATGCCGCTCTACCACAACAAGCTTGCAACCACCAAGAGAGGAGGAACCATCCGCAGAAGATCTGAAGACGATGCATAAATCACTCCCACAATCCAATCAAGTAGTCCAATTTGCACTTTAGGGGCGATGGTTGAAATCTCATGATAAGAGACAATGTTGATGATGAGTACAACTCTGATAGCAACTTGAGGTTTTGCTCTCTCCTTCAGATTTGTATTTAAAGTGGTTGTTTTAATCTCACAAATTGTTCTCGAATATCAATTAATTGAATAAAATTGAACCATAAGTTTCCTTGAACATGTGGCCGATTCAATTAATTCATGTTAAGGTATGCCAAGTGGAAAGTTAATTACCTAGTTGATCGCATGGCTGAGCACATTATTCTCCTCCAATGGAGATATATTTCTAACTTCATACCTTAACGTAGACTTAAAAAGGCTTTATATTCACCTTGTTTGGCAATAAAATTACTGAGTTATAAGGATATTCAATTGAACAATTACCATGTTAAAACTTCTGAAGGAAATGGTACAGACTCATATACAACAAGAAGCTTATAGTAGAGAAGTTGGCAAGCTTCCAGATTGGATTGTATCGCACAACCATTCAATCGATTGAGATGCGATGTGTAGCTAGCCCAAAGTAAGGCAGCTCGAGCACTCATTTGCCTTTGCACAACCGTTTGGGACACCCAGGTCAATATATGATGCATCATATCCTCAACGAGGCATCCCCTTATAAGAATTTTTTGTATTCCTATACATTTTGCCAAGCATGCTCCTTGGAAATGTTGTATCCTCTACTTTCCCATGCAAAGATACTTAATGCCATAATTTTCTAAACCAAATTTAAGGGGAAATTTGTGGGTAACAACCAACGCAAACCATTTAAAGATATTATGGTTTTGGTTGTTGCACCAATTCACTAGTCACATGTCTATGGTCCACACAAAATGTTGCATTTGCTAAACTCCTGGTCTATATAGATGGTTCACCACCTCGGTTCTAGAGAGTTCATATCGAATGCTTTTGATGATTATTGCACGTCCCTTCCTATTGTGGTTGAATATCATGTTCCCCATGTTCCCATAGTCTCGCACAAGCATTCATAAAGCATCCTCAGTTGATCGTAGTGACCTTGGTGATACGGATCAAGCTTCGCCTCTTGTTGACTTTTTCCTGGTTCTTACTAGGCAATATTTTGGCATTAGAATTTCTATGTATGAATTCCTCGTAGACCTACGTTCTTCTCATGTGCCTGATGCGATGACTTCATCAACCACCCATATGTTTTATTGAAAATCTGATGCGGCTTCCTTGTTAGTCCTAAACACTCAATAAGGAGTGTTGTAAATTGAATTATATTATGACGGTGTAAATTAGAAGTAGAAATACTATTTGGATTCATTGTATTCAATAGGTCCAATCCATATATGATTGGTATACCTACCAAGATTCTCTATATACATAAAAATACTATGCAATGGTAGGACAGATTATGATCAATCACTCATTCACAAATCTCTCTCATTCTCTCTTTATTTCCTTGGCCATATTCTTTTACAACAATCACTTGATTGTCTATTATTTTTAATCCACATTTGACACAACATGCATATAACTATAAATGGCATAAAATTGCGCCCACATATTCAATTTCACAGCATATCAACCAAGATATATAGGAGAGCAAGTCTATCGAAAAAAAAAAGAATATATAGGAGAGCAAGACCCACAATGTTGTCTTTTTTGTTGTTGTTGGAGTTGTGAATGTATTTTCTTCTGCTGCGGTATTTTACTGGTCGTCCTTCTGGGTCAGTATCTTTTGTATCTTCTCAATGAAACTCATCATGGTTTCTAAACCTTTTTCATCAAGTCTTGGTACAGTGTGGCCCTTGGGGTGATGAATTATTGAAGCATCTGTACAATGCTCCACAAGTATAAGACCATGTGGCTTAATGAAGTCCGCGTCTCCTGCAATATTTAGCACGCTCGTATCAATAATCACACTCAGAATTAATAAAAGCAAGTTTGGCAATAGGTTCAATAATGCATCGGCGGTCAGACTCACACCAAACAGTCATAACCTAATACACACATGGACGACCAGATGCATAGACAATTCTAAACCATCGCTATTGAAATAGGTCATACAATATGGAGCACATACTAACTACCTAACAAAAATGATTGTGGCAATTTAGATTTGACCAAAGAAAAGAAACACAAAGTACCTAGAAAGTGGAGAGACGGGCAGTCAATAGGGGAGGCATAAGCATCATCAGCCACGGCCGATGGTTTGAATTTCGCCCCCCCAATTATAATCAAGAACTTAATTTTGGGTACCTTAGTCAATGCCAGCCCCTGCAAGCAAGGCAAACCCAAACAACCAAACGAAAACAAAACAAATCAATATTCAATAGTCAAACTTTGATTTTATTAAAAAATATTAAACCTTTTGAAATTAGCTTCTAGGAACGTACCTTGGCTTGTAGCCCTGGTAGCGCGGCGGACAATATGGCACCCTGCAATTTATTTATTGAAACATTGAATTCAAGAAGTTAAAAAAACAAAAATAAATAAAGCCCAGAACTTGATTCAAGAACATCTAGAGAAGTGGAACTTAATTCTTATAGATTGTCGACACCGCCGCGAATCACATATCTATTACCAAATCGTATAACGGCGAAATATGATATAATTATGAAACACTTTAGTCACCATTTTGTGTAATTTGGCAAGAGATTTAGGAACCCATGAGATGATTGAGGTGGTAAAAGAAGTACCTGTGAAAAACTAAGAAACCCATCAAACGGTCCCTCTTTAATCATGAAATCTTCAATGTACTCAATACCCTCGTAGAGGTTCGGGTACTCTGAAAAATCCTGTCCACGAAAATAAACCCCTCAAAATCAACCTACTGAAATATAAAAACAAAAAACCGCGGTAAAACTCAAGAGGGATGAATCTGGGTTTTCTTGTAAATCGTTTTACCTTGGCAAACCCAAACCATTCGTAATAAGGAGGATCGAAAATGCCCTCGACTTCCGATTTGCCCTGCGCTGGAAACGGTGCATCGAGGTAGACCAGGTCCAGCTTCTCCAGCACCGATTCTGGCCACTTTCCGATCTGCTTCCTCATGATTTCGCCGTTTGTTCGGAACCCATGGAGGCACAGAAACCTAGGCTTCTTGAATTCCCCTTTGCTGCCCATCGGTTTCCTGATTCCTTGTGGAGAATTTGGAGCTCCGGCGTTGTGGGAAAGATGGGGGAAATGAAATGGGCGTGGACTTTGGGTGGATTTAAAAGGCGGGGGTTGTTTGAGGGAATTACTGCTGAGGAGCGGGACGACGTCGTCGTGGGGTAACTGCCTCCGTTTTTGAACGTCAACGGACCCGGCCCCGTGGACTGCGTGTTTGGGAGGGAGACGTAGATATCGAGGGTTGGTGGGGGGCGTGCGGTTATTATTAACGGTGGATGATGTGTGGGGTGACATCGTAGGACGACCGAAATGGCAAATGACGGTGATGGGCGAAAATAAATAAACAAAGTGGTTGTTTAGTGTTTTAACTCGAAAACATTTTGTTTATATCAAAAAGAAAGAAGGGCGCTAGGGAGAAGAAATTCTAGAGACGCACGAGCAAAATTGAGGCACGCCCTCGGGTCAGCCCTCCAACAGCTCCGCCCCTACGGGAATGGGTGGAGCTGATGGAGTGCTTGCTGAAAAGAGGCTACTTTGACGGAGACGAAAACCCGTTTCGAAAAGGCCAAGTGGGTCCGAAGGAATCGAACCGGATTCGAACCGCGTGCCTTAATTTTGCTCGGGATCGGTATAGTCTTATAAGGTAATGGTGATGAATTCGCAATTTCTTTTTGTTTTTACTCTTTTTAGCGAGTTCTTATCAAAAATATGCAAAAATTACCTCTTAATTTCAAAAATATCACTTTATTTTAAAACTTGCAATTTTATACAAAATCCCACTTAATTGGACTCAAATACCCTTAAAATCCGTTTGGTCATCGCCGTCTATCACCACCGCCCACCATGATCTCCACAGCTTTCTCGATAACCCAAATGACCTGATATCTCATTCACCGGTTTTGGTGTGGTAGTCAAGTTGATTGACTATAGTTTGCGTAAGAACCTCTAAGAATTGAATGAGCTTGATCTATATATTTATACCTGGCATTTTGTGGACCACCGGCATTTCAATGGTTCCAGAATTTTATAGGTCCAAATATTAATGAGTTCAGTTGGAATAATAGCATTCTGATACAAGTACTTGGAGTGGAAGAGAGAAATTGTTGGTCAATCTTGCGTGTTTTGTGAAATCTCAAATTCTGAAGAATGGAAGGGATGAAAGAATAGCGATCATGTGCACTCTAAAAGTTGACTAGTGCCATGAATGATCAATTTCAACGATTAGGAGAAGAACAAATACGCCACCCCCAAGTACCGATTCGTCGTTTGATTCACCAACAAAGACATCTTCGCCAAAATCGCCTCCGCCTCCATCACCAGAGACTTGAGCCGCGTGGATGGTGGTGCCAAAATCCCTCATTTAGCTACTTGTTTTGTCACTTTGTTATCAAATGATCAAAACCTCATCACTTATTCAATGCATGGTAGACTCTGCCCGCTGCAATCGATAGTGATAGATGGCGGCAGCCAAACGAGTTCTAAGGGTATTTGAGTTCTAAGGGTATTTGAGTCCAATTAAGTGGAATTTTGTATAAAATTGAAAGTTTTAGAATAAAGTGATATTTTTGAAATTAAAAGGTAATTTTTGCATATTTTTGATAAAAACTCCTTTTTAGCTGTAGTTTTAGTTCAATTGAGCTCAGAAAACAATTTGATTGATAGTAAACTTTGCGGTTTACAAGCTTGCATTTTTCATATAAATTCTGTAATGTTTATCTTGTTTTCGAAATTGAATGAAAGCTAGTTGCAGTTTCTAATTGTTGCTGTTGAGATAAGATTGATTTGCATTCATTAAATGTTGGTTGCTTTTGCTTGTGGATAGTCCGTTGCTTAGTTTTTCTGGAGGCGAGATGTTATTATGGATTTTGCTTCCAAACATAATGCTTTTTATATTCTGGACCTTAGTTCATAAAATTCTCTTTGTGGCCGAGCACTTTCCATGTGCATTTTCAGATTTTGATGTTATTCAAGTGACTTCTTGGTTGGCCTTCTGGTTGTTCGATTAGTTTAAAGGTTATCTTTGTTGGGTTCTTGTTGTTTTGGTGCTTTGATGAAAGAGATAGAGCTTTGATCTTGTGGTTTCGTATTTTAATCTGAGTTCTTGTTGGAATTTGATTTTGTTCTTTATTGTCGAAAGAAAAAATTTGAAGCTTGAAGTTTAGCCCGGGTGATATTCCAATCCTAGCTCCGCCACTGCTGGTGGTCAATGCTGTAAGTTTTAAGTACTGAGTTGGTAGTAAAATTACATGACATCTGGAAAACGCTCTGCAGCGGTTACCCTGACTCCAGCGCTTTCTCGACAATTTTTCTTTTGATTTCTTCAAACTTCTCGTCTCAATTCCAGATTTCAGATTGGATTTGCAAACTTTGTTCTATCATCTTGCATATCGTTCTTCAATTCTACGGAAATGGTTGGTGATGCGGCGGAGATGGTTGGATTGATGTTTTGGAGGAGGCAGTTTGGGGTAGTCTGCCGGTTGTGGTGGTTGCTTGAATTTCGTGCGGTTGGAGCAGTTACACCTTATCATCAACCGTTTTTAGATAAGTTTCAATTTAAGTTTTAAGCTTTGAAATTTGATTTAACCTTAGGAAGCCTCAACAGGATAAAGGAAAAATGTTGAGTTTGTTCCTTGTATCTAATTTAGATTCGGTTACATTTTGAAGTCGAGAATGGTAGTACGAAATCTTCACCTAAAGCAGTCGGGATAAAGAATTCATGAATGCACTGGTCCTTACCATCTAGAACAAAAGAGAATATTGGAAGCACATAATTGTCTGCAATGCAAAGTGCAAAAATATTCTACAGCTGCAACTTTATGAGTTGACGGTTCCTGTTTTGTGTCTCTTATCTCAAGTGTAAGGAAATCCTTTTAAATTGCTTTGGTCTGTCTTTCAAGTGTCATTAGGTACCGTAATTTGGTCATTGAATCTGTAGAAAGATCATTTGCAATTATACCAGTAAGGTCCATGTTTTCTGATGCAATAGGTAAGCAGGTATAGGATCCACTCTGTTTCGGCTAACAAGTTTTGTCATTTTTACCTAACCGCTTTCGTTTTGGTGTAAGTCTTAATTTTTGGTTTTAGTAGATGAAGTTAACTTTTTTACAAGTTAGTCTTTCTTTGTTTCTGGGTTTGGCGACTTCTGCTTAGTTTTTTAGGTTTAGGATTGGGAGTCTAGCTTAGTTGGTTACTTTACCGAGTTCTGACTTTGTTTTCTATAGTGCTTCGTCTTCCACGTTCTTGTCTTAGGTTCTAGGCTTTAGGTTGTAGGATTTTCTTGTTTTTTCTTCTTTCTTGCTTGCCTTTTCCTCTCGACTCTAGATCTGTTTCTTTACTTTTATTTAAGGGTTACTAATGTTTACCAAACTAAAAGTCAATTCTGTCTTGTTTTTAGTACTGTTCAAGTTTTGCAAGTTTAAAGTACAATACTGCAGGGGTTTTTATTTCCAGACGGTTTCTATTGGTTTTTCTTGCTTCTAACTTTTCATGTTTGTGACCTTGTTGTGGGCTTTTTCCCTTACGTGTGTTTTGGTTTTGGTTTCTGTTCTCCAGTGTTTGGTTTTGTGTTGGTCTCCAGCACTGGTCTAACGTTCGCTGTTTCGCAGGGTCTTGTTTAGTTTCGCAGGGTCTTGTAAGCCCCACTTTGGTCTTTTTAGTGTTTTTCCCCTTTGTTCCCTTCTGTTGAGGGTTCTACTACCTCTACCTTTCTGGAACTTGATTTGACTATTGTTTGTTTTCCTGTGCTTTACTGTTGGAGTTTGTTTGCTATCTTTCTCGTTAACTTTCTTTTCATAAATTCACTTTGTTTCCTTTTCTCAAATTTATTTTGTTCTATGTCTTGTAGGTGACCGAGATTTTAAAGATGCTGCTTTAAGGATGGATTTTAGTTGTACATCGGAGCATGTTTCAATACTAGTTGTTTTCAACTTTGAGTAGCTTATCTTAATACCAGTGCCTGTGACTGTCTTCAAGTAGCGGATCTTTAGTAAAAGTCCAAACTTTATTCCTAAGTGATAGTTCTGTCTCTCTTGGGCTTTTGGTTATTGTACCTTATTCTACTAATAAAGCTACTCCTTCTAAAAAAATTGTATTCGCTCAACATACAATTATAACTTCATAGTTTATAAGTATGTGCTTATTTTATCATAGAAGACAAAATAACACATGAATGCCAATTATTTGTTCACTTATTACATTTTTTGTCCCCTACAACTCAAGTTAAGGAAACTTTTGCCCCATTCAACTTAAAATGAACCTCCTATACCCCCAATAACTCATTTTTAGATAACCTTTGCCTCCTTTTAATAGTTTTTGTCAATTTTTGCTGATGTGGCAAACATTTCCTCTGACCCTCTTCTCCTCCGTCTCCAACTCCTTTAACCCCTGAAAAGAGCCACTTATAGGAAAAATTCACTTTGTTTTACTAATAGTCCAAATCACTTTTACAAATAATGTAGTCCTAAATAATTTTAATTAGCACTGAGTTAAAAAAAAATAAAATTAATTAGTCTTCTCAAAAAAGATAATTTTGATTAGTAATCAAAGTATGCAAACTTTTTTTTTTTTTGCATTGATGATGATTTTGATATTTTTTGTTAAAATTTTGTATTTTCTTTAAATGCTTTTTTTTGCGTGTTGGTTACATTTGCACCTTTCTCACAAGGGTTAATTCCTCCAATGATACCCAATGGTTGGTAAATAAGACACCTTGGTACCCAATGTTGAAAACCGGACACTTTGGTACTCAATCTATTCCTTCATTAGACACTTTAGTGCCTCCGTCTAATTTTCATTAAAATTGAGGGTATTATAGTCTTTTTAGATTAATTCATGAGTTAATTCCCCCAATAGTACCCAATGTTTGGCAAATAAGACATTTTGGTACCCAATGTTTAAAACCGGACACTTTGGTACCCAATCTATACCTCCGTTAGACACTTTAGTCCCTCCCTCCAATTTTCCTTTAAAATTGAGGGTATTACAATATTTTCATTTGGCGGGGCATGGACAAGATGATAATTTCAAATTTTAGCCTCTTTTTTATTGCAAACTGGATTTAGAATGAATATTGTTCTTGTGAATTTGGTGTTTTGCTAACTTAGAGTAATATATATTAAGGGAAATTATGCTCCAATTGATCTTTTAAGTTTTTGCAAATTTATTTAAATTTGAATCAAAATTAACTGTTTTTTCATGATGCATACAATGAAATGCAATATCAAAACAAGAGTAGCTACTTGATGTTATCAAAACAGAAGTAGTCTTTTTTTTGGGCAAATTACAATTTCGTACCCTGTGGTTTGGGTTGAATTTCAAAATGATACCCATGCTTTTTTTTTTTTGCATTTTCATACCCTGTGGTTTCAAAATGTTTCAATTATGCCCTGCCGTTAGTTTTACCGTTAAAATATACTGACGTGGCTATTGTGAGATCACAGTGTTGGGCTTCCGTGATGCATTTGAGGGGCATATGGGTCTTTTCAATTAAATGAGAAAAAACCCACCATTGTTGCGTTGCTCTACAACCTGTTAAAAACCAGACCAACAAATTCAACAACAAATTCTCACCAGAACAATCAACAAGAGGCCAACCCATCTCAACCCCACCGAATCCAAGACCAAGACAACAACAAAGACAACCTAGACGAAATCGAAGGACTCCAATGCCAAATTGTCCTTCTCGACTTCCCCGGCAGCTCCGAAACCTTCGAAATCGCCGCCAAGTTCTGCTACGGCATCAAGATCGACCTCAGCTCCGTCAACGCCGCGCTGCGCCGGCGAGTAGGAGTACTCGGAAGACATCCTCGTTTCGAAAACCGAACGGTTCCTCTCCCAATTGGTTTTCAAGAGTTTCAAGGAGTCGCTCCGAGCTCTCAAGTCCTGAGAGCAAGCGACGCCGCTCACGGAGGCGCTGGGGATCTCGCAGCGGTGCATCAAAGCCATCACCACCCGCGCCACCGCCGCCGATTTGTGGGTTTCTTGGAGATTGAAAAGTGTCCCTGTGAATCAAAGTGACGGTGGACAAGTTCGTGCAGGAGTTCAAGGAAGCTCTGGACGCTCGATATCCAAGACAGAATCATCAAGGAGAGGGAGATGCAGAGCTACATCGAAGAGCGCGAACTCGAAGTCACTGAGCGCGAAGCAGCTTGGAAAGCCGAGCTCTCCCGGCGGCTTCTTTGTGGTTTTGATTTGTGTACTTTGTTTCATTAAGATCGGATTAGTTGATGGATGAAGTATGAAATTGTATTTAGTTTACCAGTTTAGCTGATCGATCACGGGTTCTGTTGTGCGATTTTGTTTTAGTTCATTATTTAGATGATCGATATGTAAAATCGTACGAATTATTTAGTTGCTTTTGTCGAAATTTGATGTTAAATATATGTTGATTGTTCCGGTGAGAATTTGTTGTTGAATTTGTTGGTCTGGTTTTTAACAGGTTGTGGAGTTTTGGGCTCTGCACTGCAAGAACAAGAGAGCAACGCAACAATGGTGGGTTTTTTCTCATTTAATTGAAAAGACCCATATGCCCCTCAAATGCATCACGGAAGCCCAACACTGTGATCTCACAATAGCCACGTCAGCATATTTTAACGGTAAAACTAACGGCAGAGCATAATTGAAACATTTTGAAACCACAGGGTACGAAAATGCAAAAAAAAAAGAGGTTTTTATCACAAATGATACCTAATTTTGATACTTTTATCACAAATGGTCATTAACCTTTTTTTTGTGTCACATTTGATCATTGACCTTGGTTGCCTCTATCACATTTGGTCCTTTCGTTAAAGATTGTTAATTTTCTGTTAAAATTGGTCATGTGCTGCTCATGTGCTCTATTTTTTAATTGGGGCGTTGCCCCATTGCTCACTGCGCTCATGTGCAGTGATCCATGGCGGTGAGAGGTGAGCTTAGAGAACTTGGTGCCCAAAAAAACCCAGATGAAGTCATCAATCGATGTTCGGCATGATGTCCTCGGCGGTGAACTTGGTGCAAATGTTTAACTAAGCTATGTTATTCCCAGGTCTCAAACAACAAAAAAGCCTCCAAAGTTTTGATTTTTCTCAACTTGCCCAGCAACCAAACAGAAGGTACTTGCAGAAGTAATGAAATTGAAATTCTTAACCAATTCAATTCATAAACATAGTGAAGTTACTCCTGATATACCAACAATATGCAGTCAACCCAACATAAAATTGAAACAATTCTCTCCACTTTTTCCTTACAATTCCCAATTTCTCTTTTTTTGATCAAGAACAATTCTCAATTTCTCAACAACCAAACAAAGGATGAATCAAAAAAGAAAACCAAACATGTAAATTTTGAAGTTGGGTTCTCTGAAAAACAGTTCAGGAATCTCCTCACGTATTGTTCGAATCTTGTATCCCATATTCACATAATAGTTCTGCCTCTCTTCTTCTTCTTTGCTCGGCTTCGAGCCTTGCTTCACCAGAGCTGAGAACATCATGCCGAACATCGATTGATGACTTCATCTGGGTTTTTTTGGGCACCAAGTTCTCTAAGCTCACCTCTCACCGCCAAACGCCGCCATGGATCACTGCACATGAGCGCAATGAGCAATGGGGCAACGCCCCAATTAAAAAATAGAGCACATGAGCAACACATGACCAATTTTAACAGGTACCATTTTGAAATTCAACCCAAACCACATGGTATGAAATTGTAATTTGCCCTTTTTTTTTAAATGCAGAAGTAGTCTAACTTTGTTATAATTTAGGTACTATTCGGTCTATTTTTTAAAACATTTTGGACTATATAAGTCATATTTTATGAATTAATCTTAAAATACTATAATAGCCTCAATTTTAACAACAAATTAGACGGAGGCATTAAAGTGTCTAACGGAAGTATAGATTGGGTACTAAAATGTCCAGTTTTAAACATTGGGTACCAAAGTGTCTTATTTGCCAAACATTGGATACTATTGGAGGAATTAACCCATGAATTAATCTAAAAAGACTATAATACCCTCAATTTTAACGGAAAATTAAACGGAGGCACTAAAGTGTCTAACGGAGGAATAGATTAAGTACCAAAGTGTCCGTATTTAAACATTGGGTACCAAAATGTCTTATTTACCAAATATTAGGTATCATTGAAAAATTAACCCATAAAATATTACATACGATACTCGCTTGTGCGATGACTGATCGATGTTGAAGATTTGCTGTTAACTGCGCATGATTTTGTCGTTGGTTTTCTTAGTGTAGGAGTGTTTCGATTTTATTTTCGGAAAATTAGCTTGCAGTCCCTGATGATAACTTTGTTTTGATTAAAACCTTGTGAAGTTTGTAAAATAGATTGAAGGACAAAATATATTATCCATGTCAGCAATTTACCATATTTGTATCCATATGTTATTTATTACAATAAAATGATAGGTTGTTTCTGACTAAAATACCCTTAGACTGAAATGAATCAGAAACCAAAATTGTTCCAGATTTTTTCTCTCAACTTCCGTTTTTATTTGAAGCTTCAAGGTCGCCCCAATGTTCATCCTCAATATTCCATCTTAAGTGTTGTGTGATTTCTTTTCATTTAGCTTCTGAATTTCTATTAGAATGTACAGAGATGCTACTACCTTTGTATTGTTTATTTGGATGTGAATCATAAAATTTATATCAATTGCTTATTGTGTTTGATATGTACACAACGATCTTTGATCAGAACTTAAGAGTGACCTTTTCATTGAGTATGAACTTTGAAGGCCAGAAAACATATCTTTTAGTTCATTATTTCCTTTTTCCAAAATCTATTGATACAATATACTGAATATGAAAATGCGCCCATTGCAACAATGTACTCAAGAAGAATGTACCCATGTATGGGAACATACCTATGGTTTTATCTGTAATATAACACTACATTATACTACATGTTGCTCCAATAATCACACTATGAGCATGAACGTATATTACACTACATTATACTTCATGTTGCTGCAATAATCACACTATGAGCATGAACATCCTGAATAGACAGAACGAGTCTATGAATGAGAATGTACCCATCTACAAGAATGTACCCAATGAACCTAAAATGTACCCATGAATATCAACCCTATACCAATGAATGAAACCGACATGCAACACAGTAGTCACAATAAGAATGCAGGGGTTGGGTACATGTTAACATCCAAATATCAAACCTGTATTTATTTAACAATCCCATAGATATAGCAAACAAAGCTTTCACAAGTAATTTAATCTACAAACAACAATGCTTGCATAGATCAATCCAAAAAACTAAATAAAGTTGTAGTTGTCTGATGATCTATCTCTGCACAGACCTACCGTTGCTGCTAAGATCAACCTTCGTTCTACCTAGTTGAGGTTGAGGTGGAATATTAGCAGCAACCTCTGACACACTATTTGTAACGTCAGTGTTCCCTTTTAACAATCTACTCATTGGCCGCATCTCAACAAAATCGGGGTCACTAATGCACATTGGAACTGCTTCAAACTCCTCAGAGAAATTTTTTTGTTGTACTGTGTTCCAGCTGCAACTCTAACTGTTCTTTTACCACAACCATGAGCTGCAACGTTGCCTCCCCCTTTGTTTTCTTCCCTTTTCCTTTTGGTAGCAGATTTTTTCTTCATGTCCTCATATTGATAATCAGGAAGCCTTTGTACCTTCTTTACTGCTCTTGTTTTGATTCGTACATACATGGACCATGGTGTAGGTACCTTCCTTGCTCGCTTAACTGAACGTTCATCAGCCAATTGTTGTTTTAACTTTGCATTCATTACCTTCAGTGATCCATTATTTGTTGTATATATCAAAGTAGAAAATGAGAATGCACCTATCACCAAATATATAAGTCAGTAAACGATAATGTACCCATGAACATAGAATGTGGTGAAATTGATACAATTAACTAGAATGTACCGAATGAGTCTAGAATGTACCCTAATGGATATAATGTACCCATGAGTTGGAAAGTACGCAAATGGACATAATGTACCCAAATGGATAGAATGTATCAGATGAGTTTAAAGCTGTCCAAAGGCCCCCAAACACAAACAATGTACCCATCACCAACCATATATGTCATGAAACAAGAATGTACCCATGAACATAGAATGTGCGGAAATTTATAAAATTAACTAGAATGTATCAAATGACCCTAGAATGTACCCTAATGGACATAATGTACCCAAATGGACCGAATGTACCTAAGATGGAATCTTTGTACCCATGAACATAGAACATGCCAAATTGGTAACAGTAAACTAGAATGTACCCAATCACCCCTAGAACCCTAATGGGCATGATGTACCCATAAATGAAAAAGTACCCAAAACAAACAGAATGTACCCATATCTATCGGCACATTTTATTTTTATTTTTATTTCCAAAATCTATTGACACAAATACATCCATTGTAGCAAAATGTACCCAACTGAGCAACCAACTTTTTAAGCAACGAAGTTCTTGCCACTTGCATTGCAAAAGAAGCTATTGGTGCAAGCAGCCAACTTGGTATAGGAAAGTGAATACTTGGCATCTGCCAATTAGTGATTTAGCTCAATAATATACCAAACATTCAATAGATTTAGGTCCTAATAAATAAGTTCACGTCTTGATTGGAATAATAGCAAGTGGAAGAATCAAGACCGCCAAGATATGTTAACCACAAAGAACATAAGAAAAGCAGCACAATCCCCACAAGAATACAATGTGAATAAGAAATATCAGCAAGGAGATGGTACCCAGAAATTGAGAACAAGATGGTACCCAAAAATTGAGAACAAACATAACATAAATCAATCCGCAAAATCTGAACCATGTGGGTACAAATGACACGAATCAACTACAGAAAAAAAAAATTAAAACTTACACAGAAGATTCGCCGCTCCGGAATTGTTTGACGATATCTCTGTCTAGTTTCAGTAAGGTTTTGACGATGGTTGAATCTTGAATGGCCTTTTTGAGTGTCCGCCATTACTACCAAAGATTGATTTCTCAAAATTGAACAAGAAATTTTGTGAAGGGGATGGAAATTTGGGAGCGTTTGGAACTTGCGAGCGTTTCGGTTTGGGAGCGTGGGAGCATTTAAGATGGGGATTTTGGAGAACTGATATCGTTGCTTTGGTTTTGCTGGCATGAATTGTAATAAAAGGGTACATTGTTGGGCTAATTGAAACTTATGTGGCAAATGTAAGTTAGTATTGTCCTTTAGTCAAATTTTTCAAGTGTATAAGGTTTTAATCTATATAGAAAGCTCACCAAGGACCGCATACAAAGTTCCCCATTTATTTTATTTTTAGTCAATTTTCTTTTTTCTGTTTTCTTTGTTTAAAAGTCAACTTATTACTATTGTATTCTTATGCAAATAATATTTTACAGTTGCCGTATTGATCCAAACGGAAGTTTTCTATTTCCTTGGTTTGAAAGTCAACTTATTACTATTGTATTCTTATGAAGAGGTAATATATATCAAGTGCTAGTGAAAAAACATAAACCTAATCAAGTGCTAGTGAAAAACATAAACCTAATCAATATATTCTTTTCATTTTTACATCCTACTTGATGTGTAGGTGAAATTTCTCTTAATCTAATACATAGAGCAATTCATCTTCCTTATGTATCTATGATTTGAACGAAATGACACAAGTGCTTAATACTATGTTCCTGATCATAAGGTATTTTTAAAACTTACACATATTCAGCAGATTTAATATGTATCTAAAACTTCTTTTGTGTTCTTGTTTAGTACACCTTTGAAGAGGAAGAAATATTGAAAAGGGAAAAAAAAAAGGAGGAATTAGCATCTTAGCACATGCGAAAGCATTTTGATTTTAGTGGTGTATGAATTGTAAAATAAAAAATTACTAAAATACCCTCACTTAGGTGGTGGTTTCCATTTGATTCATCATGTGTATTTTTGAAAAACACTTGGTTCACCTCCTTAGGTACACTTAGCCTTATGTGCACCCAAGTATTTGCTTAAATATATAGATATAGATACGGGTGGTAAATGAAGGAAAATGATTAGTCACTTAACCCAATAATTAGCCAAGTTCAATTACCCTAAATAAAATCATTATAGTCAATAATTAAGGTGCAAATGTTTTTTTTTGTGAGAAGGGTTAATTCCTCTAATGGTACTCAATGTTTAGCAAATAAGACACTTTGATACCCAATGTTTAAAAGCGGACACTTTGGTACCTAATCTATTCCTCCATTAGACACTTAAGTGCCACCGTCTAATTTTCTGTTAAAATTGAGGGCATTATAGTCTTTTTAGATTAATTCATGGGTTAATTCCCCCAATGGTACCCAATGTTGGGCAAATAAGACACTTTGGTACCCAATCTATAACTCTGTTAGACACTTTAGTTCCTCCCTCCAATTTTCCTTTAAAATTGAGGGTATTACAATATTTTCATTTGGCTGGGCATGGGCAAGATGATAATTTCAAAATTTAACTTTTTTTATTGCAAATTGGATTTATAATGAACCATTTTACCAGTTACAAAATGGTGAAACATTGACTGCAAAGAACAATTAAAATGACAGTTGGTGGAAATATGGGGGCAAAACAGTAATATTTGGGGAGAAAAAAATACTGCATACACTCAAACTCTCTCCCACCTTCTCAACCACAGCAGTTGCAAAAAAAATTGAAATGGACCTCAAATCTGCGGAACTAATTTCTTGGGTTTCCTACCAGCACATGGAATTCATTTTGTTTTGTGTGTAAATCCACAAAATCGGAACTCCAGTTCAACCATTTCCCCACCTCTTTTATGTTCTGCAAATTGGGCGATTCTGAATCCCGTATCGTAATTTGATTTTTTGTTTCTATTCATGGATTTGCTTTTCGTTATTCTTCTTACAATGCTTAATTGGATTATAGTGGTTTTGTTTGTGGTGTTGTTTGGCTTAACTGAAGCCAACGCGGATACCAGAGGGATGCACACCAAGAACGTGATTAAGCAACCCATCATCACATCTGCAAAAGGTGTTCGCCATTTCTGGGTAATTTTCGGTTTGCCTCTATCGTAATTCTTCTCAGTCAATTTGATTTCTGTAATTTACCTCTTCCTCTCCCCGGCGCCCAACCCAAACAACACCGAAAAATCTCAAATCCAAATTCGATTTTTGCATGCAACTTTGATTTGTGATTGGGCTTTCAATTCAGTTATGGATTCGGCACGGAGTTGGATCTCGAAGCTTCATTCGCGGGATAAATTTAGAAGTTCGACGAGAAAGAAGAACGGCAGAGCCAAAGACGATTCGAACGGCTCGAATACCGATGAGGAAGGCATCGTTCAATGTCACCAAGCAGAAGGCGGCGGCGGCGAAGCAGTACATTGTAGATTAACATAGTGAGCCTCCATCACCCAAAACCAATTGGCAATGGGAGGAGAAGCCCAACTATATTTAAACACTACAACTAGGCTTCCATCTCCAATGTGGGATACTCTCAACACATTGTAGATGAAAAACTCCACGAGAGTAATGAACGGTAAATTTTCAAAATTTACAATATTTTTGACTATTTTGATTTGCTATTTGATGCTGAACAATGTAGTTTGTGGTAATTTGATATTGTGGTGTTTTCGTGGTTTTTCGGTGGTTTGTAATTAGTGATTTGAATTTTGTTTTGCAGAAGGAATATGTTGGAGAAGAAGTTGGCGGATGCTGATTTGAGGAGGATCAGAACAACCTTTTGAAGTTTATGGAGAAGAAAGAGACGAAGTATATGCGGCTTCAGAGGCTTCAGATGGGTCGCGAGGAGTTCGCGTTGCTGACTATGATTGGTAAAGGAGCATTTGGTGAGGTAATACATTTTCTAATAAGATCTTCGCTACTATAAGATATTGGTTGTATAAAGTTTTAATCTTTCAGAAAATTTTGTTCCTTAAGGTGGCTGGGAATTTAGTGTCATGTAATTGATAATATACTGCTTTTGGGTGTAGGTTCCAGTCTGCAGGGGAAAGACGACATGTCCTGTAATTGATAATATACTGCACAAATGATATGGCTTTTGATTAGATTTTTTACATTCTACAATGTTGGGATAGGTACCCTGGGAAGACAAGAGAGGAAATAGGGAAGAAATGTCCTTTTTGTTGTCGCAACTGCAACTGCAGAGCTTGCTTGGGCTTATTTGTTACGAAAGTGGGTTCTCTCTTTGCTTCTGAACTTATTCTGAAACTAGCAAGTTTGTTATCTAATCTATCTCATTTTTTCTCCTATGGTGTAATTATGTCGCCAGCCTCAGACCAAAGAAGTTGAGCCTACATAGACTAATAAGTAGGCTATTGGACATAATTAAACTGTTTTTAGCTTACAAATGTGATGATTTCTATATTGCTTAATGTGGCACATAGAGTGATTCAAAGCCTCACATTGTCTCTTAAAATTGTTGGTTTGTATTACTAAAGTTTGATTTGTCCATATTAATATACTAGCCTCACCGCACACACTACGCGTGTGCGAGAGGCTTTTTTTGCATCACAGGCGCTATGCGCCACATCAAGGGCGCTTTGCGCCACATTTTAACACTCTTTGGCTTTCATCTCGCGTTTGCTAGGTGTATCTTTTCAATTTGCCTCACCACACTTTTGAAAGTTCGCCTAGCAAACGCAAGACGAATACAAGAGTGTTGTGTCGCGAGCGCCGTGTGTGGCACGAGTCGCGTGTGCGAGAGGCTTTTTGCATCACAGCGCATGCGCCCTCAGGGCGCTTTGCGCCACATTTACACTCTTTGGCTTCTCTCCGTTTGCTAGGTGTATCTTTTCAATTTGCCTCAACCACACTTTTGAAAAGATTCGCCTAGCAAACGCAAGACGAATACCAAGAGTGTTGAAATGTGGCGCGAGGCGCCTGTGATGTGGCACACAGAGCTACGCGTGTGCGGCGAGGCTAGTATATATTATCATGCTCCAATTGATCTTTTAAGTCTTTGCAAATTTATTTAAATTGAAATCAAAATTAACTGCTTTTTCATGATGCATACAATGAAATGCAATGTCAAAACAAGAGTATGTACTTGACGTTATCAAAACAGAAGTAGTCTTATTTTTTTTTAAATGTAGGAGTAGTCTAACTTTGTTATAATTTGGATACTATTCAGTCTATTTTTTAAAATATTTTGGACTATATAAGGTATATTTTATGAATTAATCTTAAAATACTATAATAGACTCAATTTTAACAACAAATTAGACGGAGGAATTAAAGTGTTTAACGGAGGTATAGATTGAGTACCAAAATGCCCAATTTTAAAGATTGGGTACTAAAGTGTCTTATTTGCCAAACATTGGGTACCATTGGAGAAATTAACCCATGAATTAATCTAAAAAGATTATAATACCCTCAATTTTAACGGAAAATTAAACGGAAGCACTAAAGTGTTTAACGGAGGAATATATTGGGTACTAAAGTGTCCAATTTTAAACATTGAGTACCAAAATATCTTATTTACCAAATATTGAATATCATTGGAAGGATTAACCCTTATATTTTTGGTAACATCGAGGTTTCAGACGGGTACAGACGATACCGAATTGGAATTGCCCCGAACCGTTTATACGGTATCGGTTGTCGTTGGTGGTATAGCATAGAGTCCGATACACTTGCACATAGCCTATAACCCTCAAAAGCTTGTTCTCCATCTCTCTATGATCAATTTCTGCAATAAAATCCCAGTCGACAATCCAAACCCTAATTCCTCAAATTTCCCGTCTGATTTAATTTCGTTTTGATTTGATCTCGAAAATCCCCAAATTCAAAGCGGCCGAAACCCTAATCCCCAAAATTCAAAATTGAAAGCAATTGAAGCCAGAAAAGGGTTTCAATTTCGTATCCCCGGCTCCAAACCAAACACTAATCCCCCAAATTTTGCTTCTGATTTCGTTTGAACCCCCAATTTCTTCAAAGTTTGTTCCTTTCTTTCGTCGTCTACTTGCCTCTAAGGACCTCGACGTTTCCGCCGTCCGCAGCCCACCGTGTTTCCATCGCCGGCAAAGGTACTTCCAAAGACCTCATTTCTCGTGTTTGATCAGATTTGATTTGCCAATCTCCGATAATCGATATTTGCTGAGGATTAAGGATCAGAACAATTGGATTGTAATTTTTCACAAACGTTTGGTTCTGTTAGCATCGAGAAATGGGGAGGAGATGTGATTGAAACAGAGATGTAATTTTAGGGGTTCTGATAAGTTCAAGCTTAGGGTTTTGGGGAATTGTAGCTCTTGTATATGCACTGTATATCGGATTAAAGGCTTAATATAAATCTGTTAAGCATATGTTAAAACAACTTGTATTTTGTGGTGGTTCACCTCTGTCCAATGACGATTCATAACAAAAGTTTTGCATGGTCAGATACTGGAGGAGAAAAACTAAAGGTGGGCAACCGTCAAGGCGACATCATCACCAAGTGTATTTGAACAAAAGACGATTGATTCAAGAAACTAAGTGAAGCAGCTTACACACACAGACTCTAGGGTTACTAATGGCAGGCTATGGCAATGCTGCTCCGTACCGATCAAGGTTTTTCCTTTTACAACTCCCGGGCATTTATTTTGCTGTTTTTGCGTGACATTAATAAGTGGGTGATGGTTTCTCAGGGAGGGTCTTATCACAAGACCAGCAGCTAGCTCAGATGAAATCCAATTGAGGATTGATCCGATGCATGACGATTTGGATGAAGAGATCACTGGTCTCCGATCCCAAGTGAGAAGATTGAGAAATGTACGCCCTTCCATTTACCTTTTTGTTCTTTTAAATTTTAGTTTGTGTATCTTGTTTGGGGTAATTGAATTGGTTTCAGCTCTTTGATTACAACAAAGTTCTATATCGCTTTTAATCTTGTCTCATATTTTTGTATAGGTAGCTGAAGAGATAGAGACGGAAGCGAAATTCCAGAATGAATTTCTCAATCAGCTGGTACAGTATCAGCTCTAGAAACCATTGCTTGCATAGTTTACTTTATTTTGAACAATATGGGATGGATGACTGTTATCTTCAACATTTTATGCTGAGAACTATATGGAATGAACGCTTGACTGACTAAATGATACGTCAATATGAAAAAAGAAAGAAAGAGGAGGGAGTAAAATCCAAAGTAAAAAATTCAGCATGAAAAGTTAAAGAGATGTTATAACTTTTAAGACAGACCTTTTTCCCGTTACTTAAAGACGTTACCTGTACTTTTGAAACTTTTGGTTTAAGGAATGAGTTTTTCACTGCTAGTTAAGTCTCCTAGCAGTATGATGGATGATTTGTGTACAAACGTGTAGTCTTTGAATGTGCGCAAACAGATGCATTTATTAGTAATATGGTATTCTTTACACAAGATACCTCCTTGAATATAAGAATAAAAGTGGAAGATGTGTTAAACAGACTTTTATTTTTCAGTTTCCTACTGGACATAAAGGAGATGTCAACTAGAAGGAATTGTTTAAAAGGAGCATAGAATTTAAGCATTGTATGGGATAAATGTATGGGATAAATCAACTGGGAAAGTTGAGAATGAATGTTGGGAATTTCCAGCCTGTTTGATAATGCTGTGTTTATGTTTTAATATTTGCTCTAATAAACTGAAAGAACTAGGATGAGTGCGGAGGGGGCAGTGAATGATTGTATATGTCATGGTTGAATAGTAGATCCAGTTAGTTTTATCTTTTATGTTGGGATAGATGATACCAAGTCTCGTGCGCCTCTATAATTTCTACTTCCTAGTGCCCTTCTTTCTCTTTGATATAAACAAAATGTTCTGGAGTTAAAAATAACCACTTGTATATTGAGGCCTTGTTGGACTCAATGGTGTACACCTAAGCATGTCTTTTAGGGATTGAAGGGGTGTGTGTCTGTGTGTGTGCTTGTATGGGTAGCTAGTGCAGCTTTCACCTATTTTTAATCTGGTAAATTACAGCATATGACGCTTATGAAAGGCCAAGCGGGGTTAAAGAACAACGTCAGAAGATTGAACAAGAGCATCGTACAGAGTGGATCAAGCCATGTTATCCATGTAGTTCTTTTTGGACTCCTTTGCTTCTTTCTGGTATATCTTTGGTCCAAAATGTTCAGATGAAGATTTCACATGTATCTAATGCCTTCCAAACATCTTTTTATAAGACTAAAACAGGTTTCCTGGATTACTCTATTATTGGTTTCATTGTAAAACCATCCTGATCCTCTTATCACGAAACTGGTTCGAACATCTTGACAGTCTTGGCTAAAATTTTCTCAAATATTGTGGTTAGTTTTGTAGAAATGATCTATGTATGTACGAGAGAAACTATTTTTTTTTTGTTGAGAAAAATCCATCACTGGTTTCTTCAGCAGTTTGTGATATCTTCATTGTATTTTGCTTTTTGTAGGACATCAGATCCTTGTGATCTTTATTGTTCTATGCTACTTCAGTCTTTGTGCTCAGAATGAAATGATATGATTTTTTTCATCAAATATCTGTTGCAGATATGTATGCTTACGCAGTTATCCAATGCTTACAAAGTATAATCGTCGTGACTTATTAACTGGTAAATGAATCATCCCATTTAGTTTCAGTCAGCATAAGCAAACATTTGAATTTCTCTGTGATCTGTCTCCGGCTTGTTCTAGCTTGCTTTTTCTTACTTGGCTGAGGACAGTTCTTGTCCACATTGCAAAGTAGGTTTCATTGTGACCGACCTTTTTGTCTTTGTAAAAGAGAAAGCATTCTAGTTTTTTGCTAGGGTCTGGACATTGTGTTTCGGCATGGGGATCCCACCAAGCACCCCTGTGCTTCATGCCGGATTGGTCTGCCATCCAGTGATGTGCATACTGGCCAACTCCTGCAAGCTCCAGCCATCCTTTGGGGAAGAACTCCATTATGCTACTGTTTCTGTCCATAAAGAGCATGTTTGTTAGCTGAGCTCCATGTGGGGATGCAAGGATATCTGTGTTGGCCATTAGTCTAACCTGTTTAAGAACACCAAGTATAAATATGCATTAGTAACTATTAGGAAGCAGGTTTAACGCACATTGTTCTATATTCTTTAACAATAACAAAAAAAAATCTGAAAAGACTTCTTAACAAGTGTATCAGAGTTTGACAGGCAAGGGTAGTCATGTGTGGGCGCATGATGCATTTTCAAGTATTGATGTATGTAGGGACTAGAAGAAAACTCGCACATACCAAAGGCTTAAAATACGTCACATGAGCGCTAACGATTAATGCTAACCCCAATTAACAACTACTAGAAGTATGACACTCACGCTTAGATACACCTTAAATTATATACTTATGCTGGAATTGGCTTCAAAATAGCTTTCATCTAACATGCACTCAAACAAGTTTGGCTCTTCAGAAAAATGAAAAACCAAAACATGCTAAGATAAAACAGCTAAAGAAAAAGAAAGACAAATCAAACCTGATCACAGAAATTGAGATCTTCAGACTGAACCACCTCCAACATGCACCCATCCACCGTTGCACACTCCCTCGAAAACACAGTAATCACCACCGACGGATCCCTGAACGATCTCGAGCCCCTCCTCATGAGCAAAGTTAACCTTATACTTGGCTGCCCTCTTGCATTGACCTCCCTGCCTCTACCTGCAGGGTTTATCCCACAATACTCTCTTGCTTTGCATCTCAACAAATCAGACACCTGAAGCTTCCTTTGCTTCCCCATTTTCCCCACATTGTGCCTCATCACAACAGCCTGCTCGAAACAGTAAGGCCCGTCTCCTCCTTTCCGAAAGTCTTCAATTGGGACTTTCCCAAAACTTGCTTGCAGAATATTCTGAATCCACAATCCCATTTTGTCCCTGACTTCTCCCCAATGGAAAAGCACCAATCTTTTCGGCTTCAAGCACTGGTTTTTCATGGACCATCCGACGAAAGGGAACATCGCGGTTAGTCCATGCCACAGGTTTTGGTAATCATAGAATGTATCAGACACAAAGGTGAGGCCTTTGAGGAACTTGGTTGAGTTTGGTAAGGCTTCAGGCCATGCCAGGGCGTATGAGTTTTTGGTGCCATCTCTTTTGTCATTCCCTTTGATGCACAGCAATCTTCCTTTTGATGCTTCTGAAGGAATATAGAGGTATTGAGATTCATTTGCTTCATATGTGGCATTCATGGAGCTCATGAACCAGGTGTGACCATCCATTGGAGTGTTGACAAACCTCATGTCTTTGAGAGGGAGAAATGTGACAGATTCTCGTAGTTTCGAGTTGAAATCATTGACATTAAGTTCTGTTCCTCTCCAATTTTTGAAGAAATCCCATGATGGAGAAGAGGAAGAAAAACCAAACGGAGAGGCTTGTACATGAAAAAGGATGATAATTAGACAGAGTGAAGAGAGACTAATTGTGATGAGAATGGTTGAGTGAGAAAAGTTCTTCTTTTTGGTAATCACTTTTGCCCTGCTTTGGACTTCCATTTCCATTTTTTGTTTGTTCAAGGTGGAATGGCAGGACTTTGGGGATTATGAATGTTAGATGAAAACTGGATCTGAAGATTGAGATTTGGGAGGCTTTGAATATTAGGAAAACCAACTAGTAGGTGATTATATTATATAAGTCAATGCTAGAGATGTATAATCATGTGGGTTATCTATATTTTGGTCTTATTTTGGTCTTATCATTGTTAGATTGGAAGAGGTCTTACATAGATAGAATACTAGAATTATAATCGATATCTTGCAAAATATTGGGTATACTCTTTGCTGTATCTGTCATTGCCCCTATTTTCTCATTGCTTCATGTTCAGTAGGGTCATCTAATTTTGGCGATAAAACGAATAACCGGTGCATACAAGTATATATGGTTTATTACTTGAGTCCCGTTATAGTGAAATAGGAAAGATTATGGGATCCGTAAGCTTAAAACATCGATTGCATAAATGTAAACGAACGCCCCCTAAGGCTCTTCGAAAGTTTTCAATTGGAACTTCCCCAAAACTTGCTTGCAGGGCTTCCTGATCAACTTGGATGTATCGTCATTGTCCCTATTTGCCTTCAGTCGGGTAATCAACTAACCTGAAATTGTTAAGTCACCAATGTCCAAGTATTGATTCGTGTAGTAAGTTAAAATTGTAGTTAAATATGAAAAATAAGTATGAAAATGTTATCCATAAGCTAAAAAACACGATTGTATACGCCCCTATGTAAGTTCAATGATTGTTGGCTAAAATTGCAAATCTTGCGAAACTTAGAGTACTAAGCTGTCCAAAATGAAAGAACAAGGACAAACATGCAATATGAAGTAAACATCAGGCACTACATTGCAAGCCTGCTACTGACCCTTCTTCCTTTCCACGCTGCTTGCGAGAGAGAAACGATTGAGTTGACTTTTGGTAGAAGGAAACCAGGTTGATCAGCAGTTGGTTTAAATACTGAATGCTGAAGGCTAGTAATTGCAGTTTGCCCACTTCAACTTTCCAAGAAACCAGGTTAGTGTTGAACTTCAAGTCTACCTATTTTCGCAGGTTTTCTGTTTTCCTTACATTTCCACACTTAAGTAGTTGTTTTGCTGTTTCTTTTCCTAGAGTAGGCAATCTTTCTGATTCTGTATTTAAAGACAACTCTGTTGCAAAATCATATTAACTTTTATTTACGAGTTGCTTATCAACTATCGAATGATAGATGTAAGTGAACGATATTTGCAACTTTCAGCTGCTAACTTGAATGTTATGATGTCTTAAATAATGCAGCATTCATCATGTTCTTAGGTAAACACTGTTACTAGTTTAGAAGGACGGAAATGATCACAGAAAATTCTTGTCTACCAACAATGATGGAAGCTTTCGTAAATGAGATAGGAAGGCAATGAGAATGGGGAGAAATTGTTCATACTTTGGTTTGTCAACTCCTCAATCGAAATATGATGTCTTTCTGAGTTTTAGAGGTGATGACACCCGAAAGGGTTTTACAGACCATTTATATGCTGCACTGGAACGTCATGGAATAATAACTTTTAAGGATGACCCTCAACTTCAAAAAGGGAAAGCTATTTCTCCAGAACTTTTTACTGCAATTGAAGAATCAAGGTTTGCACTAATTGTTCTGTCTGAAAATTATGCATCCTCAACATGGTGTTTGGATGAACTTTTGAAGATTCTTGAATGCATGGAAACAAGAGCAACCGTACTACCAATTTTCTATAAGATTAATCCCTCTGATGTGCGAAAGCAAACCGGAAGTTTTGCAGAAGCTTTCACTAAACATGAAGAAAATCTGAAGGATGATACAAGGAAGGTGCAAAGGTGGAGAGATGCTTTAACGAAAGTGGCAAGCTTCGCTGGATGGGATTCACATGACTGGTATTACCTGTTTTCTTTTTGCTGTCAAAGGCTATTTCCTAATGCGATGGGTGATGATTCATATGTTTGAGGAATTGAAATAGAACGAATTCTACAGTTAATTTTTTAGTAGTTGATCTCGTGTTTTTCTTTATCGTGTTACAATCTACAAAGGACCATACAGGCCAGATGAACAATCTGAAGCTGTAAGTTCCATGAAATATAAAAGAAATACTGTGCACACAAATTGTAGTGTATGTAAATCAGCTTTGACTTGACAAGAAAATGCACACATACTGTGCATTATTCATAAGAACAGTATGATTAACATTGTCTATCCTTGTTTGTAGGTACGAATCAAAGCTCATCAAAGATATTGTTCAAGTGGTATGGAACAAATTGCGTCCTACATTACTCACTCACGTGGACATTTTAGTTGGAATTAATTCAAGATTGGAACCAATTTATTTTCTTTTAGATACAACGGTGGATGATGCTTGCTTTATTGGGATATGGGGGATGGGAGGGATTGGCAAGACAACTATTGCCAGAGTTGTTTATGAGAGGATCTCTCATGAGTTTGAACTTAGTATCTTTCTTGCGGATGTTACAAATATTGCTGAGAAAAGTGGTCTACCTCACCTACAAAAGCAACTTCTTTGTATGATGGTGATGGAAATGGATGACATAGGGGATGTTCAGGAAGGAGCGACAATGATAAGGAGGTTTCTATGCCACAAGAAGGTTCTTCTAATTCTTGATGATGTGAATGATTTGAGTCAATTAGAATATTTGGCTGGAAACTGTGATTGGTTTGGTTTTGGGAGTAGAGTTGTCATTACAACTAGATATGAGCGTTTGTTAATCAAACATGGAGTGGAGAGAAGATTTGAGGTCCAAGGACTTAATGATGATGAAGCTTTTCAACTTTTCAGCTGGAAAGCCTTTAAGAAAGAGTACCCTGAATCAGGTTATGTTGGTTTGTGTAATCGTGTTGTAGATTACGCCAGAGGTCTTCCACTTGCTCTTAAAGTCTTGGGATCCTTTTTGCATGGAAGAGATGCAAGAGCATGGGACAGTGCGTTGGATAAACTGAGCGAAGTTTGCAATGTGCATATTTTGGAGACACTAAAAATAAGTTATGATCGTCTTGAATATGATGAGAAGGAAATTTTTCTGGACATTGCATGTTTCTTTAATGGGAAAGGAAAAGACAAAGTAAGAGAAATACTCGATGCTTGCGGTTTTTATGCAGATATTGGAATCGATGTCCTTTCTGAGAAATCTCTTTTAAATGTTTCAAATGGAACTTTATTGATGCATGATTTGCTGCAACAAATGGGTCGGGAAATTGTCCGCCAAGAATCTCCTGATGAGCCAGGCAACCGCAGTAGATTGTGGCGGAGAGAGGACATTGATCATGTCCTGAGCAAAAATACAGTAAGAGACTTCAATAGTAGAATGGTTTTAATTTCTATATGATAATATATCATACCACATGGTGCTCTAGTAACGCTTTTCTTTATTCACTTTTATATCTTCATGTTGATTAGGGAACAGATACAGTAGAAGGTATAATGATGCACCCAGGATTGGTGCAGGCTAAGCAAGAAGTTGTCCACGTGAATGCCAACTCGTTTTCAATGATGAGAAAACTGAGATACCTTGAACTGAGAAATGTGGATCTCTCTAATGGGCTTGAATATCTTCCCAATAGTTTACGGATTCTTAAATGGCCCCAATTTCCTCTAAAATCCTTGCCATCATCATTCAATCCGGAGAATCTTGTAGAACTTTGTATGTGCCATAGTCACCTTGAACATCTTCCGAAGAGAATAAAGGTATTCTCTTACTTTTTGATATTTGTTACCTTGGCATTTTTGAAACATGGAAGCTAATCTATCTGTGTTCATAACAGGCTTTAAACAATTTGAAGATTATTGATCTCAGTCACTCTTTGAGTCTTTCCAAGACCCTGGACTTCAGAACTGTTCCTTTTCTTGAGCATCTGATTCTTGAAGGTTGTATACAATTGTCTGAGGTTGATCCATCTGTTGGGGAGCTGAGAAGTCTTACGTTGATAAACTTGAGAGGTTGCAGAAACCTTTTGCGCCTTCCAAGCAGTGTACATGGCTTAAAATCTCTCAAAGTTCTTTGTCTTTCTGGTTGCTCTAAGCTGGAAAAACTGCCAAAAGAGTTGGGCTATGTTGAGTCTTTAGAAGAGCTTGATATAAGTGAAACTCCTATAAGAGAAGCACCTTCCTCCATTGGCCTTTTGAAAAACCTGAAAGTATTTTCTCTGCGCGGATGTAAGGTAACATCATCTAAATGGTGGAATATTATGCTTTCCCCTTTTCTGTCATTGCTGAAAATAAGTGCAAATCCCCTAGGTCTACGGATACCTCCTTTATCTGGTTTGCATTCTTTAACAAAGTTGAATCTGAGTGACTGCAATCTTCTGGAAGGAGCGATCCCCAATGATCTTGGCTGCTTGTCCTCGTTAAGATACTTAAATCTTAGTAGAAACCAATTTGTTAGCCTACCTGGGGGCATCTGCCAACTTTCTCGACTTGAAATTCTTGACGTCCAGAATTGCCCTAGGCTTCAAATATTGCAAGAGCTTCCTTCTGGTCTCCGGTACTTTGAAGCTTACAATTGCACTTCATTGCAAACAGCTGGTCCAGACATGATAAAACGTTTTACTTACCATTTTGAAAAGGTGGAGCAGCAAGGCTGTATGAAATCGGAGTTTACTATATCTGGATGTCATTTTGTTATTCCTGGGAACAAAATTCCACAGTGGTTCAATCACAAGAGTGACGGATGTTCGGTAAGCGTAGAGCTGCATCCAGGTTGGTTTAGTGGTAAGTGGATGGGGTTTGCAGTTTGTGCTATTTTTGTAGTGGCACACCTGAATCTTTCTGCACCTGAAGATTATTTCGCTGCAAACTGAGCGTCGATGGAAAATCATTGACTCCGTGGGTGGCATATGCATTGAAATCCCGTCCAGTTTTGGTAGATCATCTTTGGTTATGCTATCTTCCACGTGATGACTTCTTTGTCAATAAGTGGCAGGATGTCTACACTCAGCTTCAATTTTCATTTCAGGTGAGTGGCTCAAGAATTGAAGTAAAGAAGTGTGGGGTTCACTTAGTGTATGAGGAAGACGCAGAAGCGCTCATTGAGCAAACATATTCAAGGGAGAGCAGCGTTAGCATTTGTGAAGAGGTCTTGGAATTCCCTGAGTGCGGTTGTGAGAAAGCAGCAGCTGCATCAGTTTCTGTATTAGAATCTGGTGGCATTGCCAAACGAGGTCTTCAGCACTGGAATGATGGGGCGGGACCTAGCGAAAGTAAAAGTGGTTGTAATGATGGTGCGGAACCTCATCTAAAAAGATCAAAACAACACTATAGTTGATTTCACCAGGTGGGTGGTGGCCTTTCAAGATTGTTGTGTTTTGTAGGCCTTTAGGAAATGCCAAGGCATATATGAAGTTTTGGTTCCATCTTTTTTGTCATTCCCTTTGATGGGGAGCAATCTTCCTTTAAATTCCCTGAACTGAAGTCCCTTCATTTCGAGTTAAGGTTGGCATTGTTGCTCTTAGCTCTGATACCATATTAGTGAGCATCCAACCAAAAACCAAGGGGTTATGAGTGGAGAGGTCCATTTATATTAATTCACAAAAAAAGGGCGGTGTTATTGGAACGTTTTGACTTTTTTGCATCTACTAAATACGCAATTCACATTGAGGATCTAAACTGTTACCAAACTGTCAATTATTTTTTTTGAACTGTGGATTGAGAATCGTCATTGCAGTTGACCATCTCCAACTTCCAACAGACTAGAAAGTAAGAAGAGAAAGGGCCTCCCCTAGCCCCCCCCCCCCCCCTGTTGACCCTAATTTCCACGTAAGGAAACCTTACTTTCTTGAGTGCGCGGGCGTGCCACCAATAGCACCGTTGCGGTCTATTGGACTTGTGAACGGGTGTTTGCGCGTCTTTGACTTCTCACCAAACGATTGTGCTAGACAGGGGACATGCAAGAGTAAGTCTAGACAAGAGTTCTTTTTTCCTTTGGGCGATAAAGGACTTTATTAATAATTCAAAGTGCTACAACGATAAATCAAGGATGAAATCCTTGTTGAAAATAAACGAACAGGAGCAATGAAATAAAGATAGATACAACCGGGATGCGCGTCGGTTGCAAGTGAAGGAGAACTAGATCGGCCTAGTCTCTCGTCGTCTAAAGCGCGATCTCTATCGGCTCGTCCGGAGCGATACTCGTATCGTCCCTTGGAAGTCGGTGCTCGTGACCGTCTTCTGCGTCGGTGCCTTGCGGCGAAATCTGGGTGCCTTGCGGCGAATCTGGTGCCTTGCGGCTAAATCTTTTTAGGGATTTGTGTTTGAGGGATCGGGGATCTTTTCCTTGATGCAGGACCCTTGCTTATATAGTGAACACTTCGTGGACCGGGCTCTGACTTGGGCGGCAAGCAATCCTTCTCCTAGTTGAAGAAGTCTTCTTCCTTCTCCCGAAATCCTCCCTAAGTTGGGTTTCTTGAGAATCCTCCTTGATTTGAACTTGATCTCCTTCGGCCCATGGAAATACTTTCCCAATCTCTTACCAAAACCCTAGCTGCCGAAATCAAGCTGATCTCCTTCCAAACATGGGATTCTTTCATCATCAATCCGCCTCCTACTGGGCTTTGGCCATTAGAAGGCCCTACATTAATTACTGCACTCAGGCCCAATAATGTACTTGGTCCAATTGGCACAAATCGGGCCCAAACAATGCCCCCTAAGTTACATCGGTTCGGCCAGAGGCCGAGAACCGATGGGACTTAACTGTTCGCCTACTGCCAGCGTGAACTCGCGCGTTGCTCGCGTGTGATTCGCGCACTTTCCTCCAAAATCGGCTGCATGGGCGACACCTCAGCCCATGTCTCTTGGATAACTGTGCCTGATTTAGTGGGAGAGTGGAAAAACTCTTCCACTTTTACATGATTACTCGTTCTTCCGAGACAAAAAACACTTTTTCCATACTTCTCGCCCGTTTGACGTTTCGCCTTCACGTCGCATTAATTTCACTGCGCCAAAATCCTCTTTAAATATCTTCCTTTTCAGAAATTTGTCCTTACTGCTTTCAAACCTTCAAAGATTTCTTCCCTCTCATAATCAAAGAACTCCCTTCTTCTTCTCAAACCTTCCCAAAAACCTGCCTCTCGACAATGTCTTCCATTCCAGCTTCGTTCACCTCTCTCCGAAGTCACCACCCTTTACCAGTTCCCCAGGGAATCCGCTCCTTTGATGTCTCTCACACCGACGCCGACACCATGCACAAATATCACAACACCCGGAAGGAAATTCTGATTCGTGACGCACCGTCGTTGACGAAGATCGGCTCGTTGACTCCCTAACGGTGAATGCTCTGGGCCCATCCTTCACCGGGCCGATACCTGAATCTCTCCGTCCATTCCCCACTGCCCGCAAGCAGAATACGGCTTCTCCACGCTCCCTCTCCTTCGCGCTTCGGTTTCCCTTCCTGGTCCTACTCTACGACGAATGGCAATCCTGATCGTTCGCCTTGAGCCCATCTTCGGTAACAGATGGAAACTTCTCATCTGGGATCTTATCCAGATGTCTAAAAATAAAATCGTGAAGGACGATGGTCTGGTGCGGCGGCTCTCTGCTTCTTCGGCGACCAACACCCTCGACCTTCGGTGGGTCCCATGTCCATCACTCTTCTGACATGGCCGCTATCTTCGGCCTTCGGCCACACGGCATCGATATCCGGGCCAACATGCGGGTTGAACTTGAGGACGGTTCGGAAGAAGTTCCTTTCGATCCATCTAGCATCGTCGTTCGTAATTGGACGACGTTGAAATATTCTGGATGAGGCCGATTCTCCCGCCCGACGAGATGCCATCCTTGGGCGTCAAACATACCGGCCCAATGGAGTTCGAATACGAAGCACCAGGAGACCATGAGCACATGAGTTTCCTGCTCTATTTCATCTCCAAGTTTCTTCTCTCCTCCAGCCAGAAGAAACCGACGAAAGAATGGATTCCCTTGGCGCGGATGCCGCACAACGGTGACAACTTAGCGCGGGGCACTAGTGCTGGCCTATTTTATCGCGGCCTGCATACCATGACCTCCACCAACCCCATCAAGTGGGTCTGCACGGCCAGCTCATGTTCCAGACTTGGCTCCGAGTCTACTTCCCCCAGTTCAGCCTCAGCGATCCCAGTCGATCAATCCCAGCGCTGCAATGGGACTCGGTCTCTCCCACCTCCCCCGTCAGTCAAGCGCTCAAGAATGCTTGGCCTATTTTTCCACGCTCACCCATCTCCCTCACGATCGGTGGATGGTAACTGTAAAACGCCACTACCCATTCTTCACCCCCAGCACCATCTTCCCGTCGCCGCGACAGCAAGGAGGCAAAGGTCTGCGCAGATTAGAGCCAGCTGCATTTCTACCAGGGATCTCCCCTGGGGAATCCAAAATCGCGGCCATGTCACCTACCACAGCGGGGTTGAGGTATACTCCCCCAATCTTTTTGCACGCCAGTTGGGTTAGTGCAATGCCTTGCCGCGCCCTTCTTCCACAGCCTCAACTTCTTGTCGTCCTGGCGTCGGCTGGACAAGGATGACGACGAATTTTCTGCCACTAAAGCTTTGTCTAAGGTGGCCAAGGCGAGCAGGAAGCTAAAACGGTCGGTGCGCCTTCCTGAAGGTTTTGTGGTAAGCTCGTCGGCCACAAGGGAGTTCTCTACTTGGTGGAATCCCAAGGCTGCATATATCTTTGCTCGGAAGTGGGACAGAGCGTATACGCGAATCTTCAAAGACTGTCGCTTTCCTCTACCGATCATGGACGATGCGGACAAAGACTCCTACTTGATGAAGGAGGCTAGGATGAGTAAGTCTTCCACTGTACTAAATGTTTGCTTTCTTTCCTCTTTAAGTGGTTTCTGTACTCATATCCTTGTGTTCCTTTGCAGATTTTGGCCCTCATGACACCCCCCTTCTCCCACTCAGCAGAAGCTCTCAGCCTTCTCCAGGGGAGCGTCCCCTACTCGCTGCTGAAGAAGAACATTTGAGGAGGTGGTGTTTGATATCCCTCCTCTGGCCACAATTCTGCCGGATGAGCGCCTCTGGGGATGCTCCTCTCGGCCGGCGGAGGCTACTCTCCTCTGCTCCTGCGGCCTTGCATGCGCAGAGTATTACTTCCCTGTTTCTTGCTTCTACCAGAATTAGACATCTTCTAGTACTACATATCTTGTACATCTTTGGTCAGGGAAAGCTTTGGCCAACAGGAGGTGGCCAGGCCTTAGGAGAAGGCGTGCCTCTGATGGGGAAGATGAAGCTGGTCCTTCCAAACGGCCGTGTCCGACGGATGCTGAATCCCCACCATCGTCGTTGTGGACGATGATGATGAGGTGAGTATTCCAAATTTTCACTTTTTATTCTTTTCTTCCAGTATCTTGATGAACTCTTGTAAACTTCTTTTACTTCATTCACAGGATGAAACTGGAAGTGGTGGAGACGGAAAACAAGAGGGTGATCATGAAGTGGAAGATGGAACTGAAGAAGAAGAAGGCCACGAAGAGGCCCTGTCAGCCCTGGGTACCGTCCAACTCTTCCCCTTCTCCTGAGGTTAGTTCTTCTAACTTATTTTAGTAGAAAATCTTCCTCCTCCTCTCTTTATTCCTGTTTCTAAGAAAACTGGGTGATAGTTTCAGTTTGTGGATGTGGTTGATGAACCAATGGTGGAGGAAGTAGCCACTGAGGAGGCTGGAACGCTGAAACCACCCAACCGTTGAGGCCGAAAAGGTGATCTATCTTCCTACCCCTTATTCGCACATTTCTTCTGGAATTTGAACATCTTCAGCTAAACTTCTTTTATCCAGGTTGTTGGTGTAGATCCTCCTAAGATGTGGCCTCGCCAACTGGTGCAGCTCCCCAAGCGCTATGGATCAGATCTACCTGTTCTTCTCTGCTCAGGTACTAACTTTCGTTGTTTCAATCTGTTGTGGCCATATGACATGCTGGGAAATTGGTTGAGTTTAACCCTTGGTTCTATCTTTGACAGGTTGAGATCCCAGCTGGCCCATCTGCTTCTTCCTTCGCCAGCCTGTTGGCGAATTTCCAGCCGTCATCTTCTACTACTCCTGCGCCCCTATCCCCTTCTCTCGAACGAGCTAAGATATCTTCAGGGGTGGGCGCGTTCTGGCATGATTGATGAAGCTTCACTCAGAGTCTCTACACCCGGAGCAACTCTTCCGACCGACACCTTATTGACGCTACCTTCGCCACGTGCTTTCAGGAGTGTATTGCCACCTCTTTCCATGGCCTAGAAAGGACTGCTCGTCTCTTCAGGATGTGGAACATGATCGTGCAGAACTTTCGGCTCTTCAGAACAACAGGTCTCTCCTGCGCAGAAAATCCAGCAAGGTCAGGACTTGGAGGCGCGTCTGGCTGCAAAACAAGAAGAGATCAACGCCCTAGAGCAACAATTGGCGGCTAAACGTCGTGAGTACGACTTCTTTGGCGGAAAATCTAGCACTGTCCGATGCCTTCATTGAAATCGTCCATCTCTGATCAAGAAGCCAGGCGAGACCGTTTTGAGTACAAGGAGTGGAAGTTGTGGCAAGCCCAGCAGCAGAATGAAGTCAACCGTCTCTTCCTTATTAGCTTAATCGACCAAATCAAATTGTAAAAGAAATATGAACTTGTACTTTTAAGCATCTTAATGAACAACTTTTGCAACCACTGTTCTGGCTTTTATATTGATCATTACTTTGTACAACTTTGCATCTTCCTTATGCCACGAATGGCCTCGAAACTTCAATCATTCGTTCATCGGATCGGCCGAGGCCCGGAGCCGATGAACGATTGCTTGGCCAATGCATTGGCCTTTTACACTTGAAAATTCCTATCTAAACATGCGTTTCTGCCACTAAATGGCTGAACTTTTGAACTTTTCTACAAGGTTGGGGGCCACTAACTGGCCATTCTACTTGAAGTCTTTCCTGGTTCACTCGTTTCCGTCGGCGACCCCGTAGTGATAGAGATTCCAGTAGCGTCCCATAGAGTCGGGTAGAATTTTTTAAGCCATTTGCCGTTGATGGGTAGTTCATGGAGGTCTCCGTCGCGATCTCTTAATCTGTACGCGCCTTTCCCCAGCACTTTGTGAACTACAAACGGTCCTTCCCATGTTGGGCTCCACTTTCCATACCCTGGAACATGTGATCCAAGTGGTAGCAATACTCTCCAAACTAGTTCTCCCTCTTGGAATGCTTTATCCCGGACTCTCTTATTGTATGCTCGCGCTCCTCGTGCTTCCCGCCATCGTTCGGTTCAGGCTTCCATCCGGATGTCGTCTAGGTCTTCCACTTCTTGCATCATCGCCTCCGTGTATTCGTCGGTATATAAACCATGCTGCCGCGCGGTCTCAACGACCTTACGTTGATTTCCATTGGAAGAACTCGTCGTGGCCGAATACTAGAGCATAGGGCGATGTTCCAGTGCGGTTCTCTTGGAAGTTCGATATGCCCAAAGTACCTAGCAACTTTTCATGCCATTCTCTCGGGTTGTCTTCCAGGTGTTTCTTCACCATGTTGATGATTACTTTATTGCTGGCCTCGGCTTGGCCATTTGCTTGTGGGAAATACGGGGTGGATTGCAACATCTTGATTTTATACGCATCGCCCAGGCGTTGTACTTCGTCTGACACGACGAAGTTCCATTGTCTGTAGTGATAGTCTCTGGACACGAATCGGTGGATGATGTTGCTTTTGAGAAAATGGACGACCTCCTCTAGGCGATGCTCTTGAGAGGTGCGGCTTCCACCCATTTGGTGAAGTAGTCAGTTGCTATGATAATGAATGTATGTCTCTTGGAAGAGGGTGGTGAAATCTTCCCAACAAAATCAATCGCCCATCCTCTGAGGCCATGGCTTTACCACCGGATCTACGTACCGCTGTGCTTGCTTACGTTGCCATGCTTCTGGCAGGCCTCGCATCCTTTGGCATACCGCAAACAATCGGGCACTATAGTTGGCCAATGGTAACCATATCTCAAACCAGCGCATCTTTTTCCCTGCTTGGTGTGCTCCGCACGTCCCTTCGTGCACTTCAGCCATCACCCTCATTTTTCGTTCTTCCCTAAACAGCGTAGAAGAATTTCACTCCTGTCCTTGATAGCTCTCGTTCCAAAGGACTAGTTGGTGGCCACTGCTCTACGTTTACGGTCGGTGGGAATACCGGGATTGGATAAGTAGTTTATTATTGGCGTTCGCCAATCGTCTTCTTCTAGTTCGGTAGACATAATTTCCAGGTCCATTCCTCTATCCAATATTGATGGTAACGCTTGTCGACCAAGATGATGCGTTCGTCTTCCTCATCGAGTAGCTGGACTCCTTGCAACCTGCCATTTCGTTGGCCGCCCAATTCTCATCTCGGGGAATGTATTCTGCCCCCACGTCCTCGAAGTCTTCGATGAGGTTCCTGGCTGCCACAAAGTAGGCTGCCATGTTCGGGTCTTACTTGTATTCCCCAAGGATTTGCTTGATTACTAGCTGGGAATCGCCTTTGACTTCAACATGCTTGACTCCCATCTCTAATACATCTCGAGGCCGATGATGAGAGCTTCGTATTCTGCCCGATTGTTTGTGCTCTCAAAATCTAGTTGGAAAGAGAATGCATGCCTTCTCCGTGTGGGTCAATGAGGACGACTCCCGCCCCGCGGCCTGGCCCTCCATCGAAGTACAGTTCCATGGAGTGAAAGTATCGCGATTTTCGAATTTTGCCCCCTAGGGGTAACCTCAAGTTGGTTGATCTGCTTCGCATCGCCTTGTTCCATATCGGCCACTTTTCCTCCCAATATTCCGCTTATCCAGCGTGTTCTCCCTTTCCGAACTGCAAGCCGTGAGGAGTTATTTCTACTTGCGCCACGTCGGCTTCTGCTGTTTCGTCTACCTCTATCTCCAACGATGGGTATCTGCCAGGATCGGCCACTGCCGGCCTTTGACTAATTTCCGAACATACTCAGCGAAAACTTGAAGTCCTAGCATCCATTTCCCTAGTCGGCCCCTCAAGACAGGCCTTGATAACATGTATTTTATCAAGTCTGTCTTGATATAACTAGGACATCGTTTGAAGTAAGTAGTGTCGTAGTTTGACGGCGGCAAAATACAGAGCTAAGCAGTGTTTCTCGATTGGTGTGTAGCGTATCTCCACTTGGGTGAGTCGGCCTAGGTAGTAGATGGCCTGCTCTTTTGCTTGTTCGTTGTCTTGAGCAAGTAAGACGCCGATTGATGCTTAGCGAACATATAACTTGAGTGGGATGCCCTTCCGCGGCGGCATCAATCCGGAGGATTGGTGAGGTATTGCTTGATGGCGACAAACGCCTTTTGATGTTCTGTCTCCCACCTGAATTCCTCGCTCTTTGGCTTTAACAATGTGGAGAAAGGTTGGAGCTTTCCCGCCGAGTTGGGCACAAAACGCCGAAGGAAATTGATTTTTCCTAAAAAGCTTTGCAGCTGTTTCTTGTTCTTCGGTGGTGGGGCCTCGATGATGGCCTTTGCTCGGTTTTGGCTGATTCAATGCCTCTGTGGTGTATAGGAAGCCTAAGAAACTTCCTGCTTGCACTCCGAACGCACACTTCTTGGGGTTCATCTTCAAGCCATGCCGTTTCATTCTCTCAAATGCTTCCGCAGATCGCATATGAGAATCTTCTGTTTGGACTTGATGACTACATCGTCGATGTAGACTTCGAGATTTGCCCGATCATGTCATGAAGTATGGTTCATTGCCCTTTGGTATGTTGCACCTCATTCTTAACCCAACGGCATCACTACGTACTCAAAGGCGCCTTGCCAGGGCAACGGAAAGCCGTTTTGTGCGTGTCTTCTTCCGAGAGTTCTGTAACCCGTTTCCCATGAATGACATGATCTGGTGTTTGGCCGCCCCTCTATTAACATACAGCCATAGGCATCGGGTACTATCTTTTGGTGTAGCCTCGTTGAGTCCTTAGTCGATGCAAACTCGCGGCCCCTCTTCACCCCACCTGGCACCACTCCAATCCTGTCGGATGAATCCCTTTGTAGCCGCTCTATTTCTTCCTTGACTTTGAACTCCGTCTCCTTGTCATTCTCCTGCCTCCAGCCAATCCTTCTTTGATAGGTAGACGATGTTCTCTAGCCGTCTTCAGTCGCATTTAGAATAATGCCATGCAAAACAGGTGCGGTATTCTTGAAGAACCTCGATGATTCGTGAACGCAAAGGTTCACCCATAAGCCACTGATGAATGTTGGCCGCGGGTCTCTGGTTCCAGGTGACTTCTTCAAGCGGATCCCGCACTTCGGGAGGTGAATCTTCGAGTTCTCTTGCTGAATTCTAAGTCTTTTATTCTTAATACTCCCTGATTATGTATAAATCCTTTATAGCCATTGATTGGCCTATGACCTTCTTTCGCTCCAATACCTCAGCATCGGGTGATAAGACCTTATGATCTGAGTGGTTCGCCACTTCGGTGGCGTTTATCCATGGGTTCTTTGGCGCTTGAGCAAGAATGGCCGATCAAGGTCATCCTCACTCCCCAACAATCCTTGCATGAGTCTCGGGCCGTCTCCCCTATGGGCGGCCGTTCTGGTCAAACCACCGATAAAGGTTTAGTATTGTCATCCAAGTAGTAATGTGCATCGACGTGGTCGCTGATGGTAAGAATGGCCGTGCATGGCCGCTACCAACTCCCAACGTTCCTGAATTTCGTCCCAGATGGCGAGTTGTTGATGGAGAGTGGAAGGTACGCACAAATTCTGGTGGATCCAATCTCTTCCCAACAATGCGGAATATGAAGACTTGGTGTCGACCACAAAGAAAGCCACAGTGATGGTTTTCCTGCCGATGGTCACGTCCAGGGTGATGATGCCCTGCGTAGCGGTTATGCCCCCTCGAAGTCGGACACCGTGTATTCCGTCTTGTCAGGTCCTTGGCGGTCTTTCCGAGGCGTTTGAGCTCTTGGATGGTAGGATGTTGACCGCCGCCCCGCCGTCTACCATGACCTTGGCAAATGGGACCCCTTGGATATGAGCGAGGACATAAAGTGGCCGCAGTGATCGCCATATCCCTTGTTGGAATGTCGAAAGCTGATTGCCTGTTGGGGGAACTGAATATCTTGGAGCTGTATTGGGCCCCTGGTCCTTGTCACGTCCATGACTGGCTCTTCTTCTTGGAAACACTTCTTCTACATGGTTGACTACTCGAATTCGTGTTCCTTGGACAGACGATAGCAAATGTACCATGTTTCCTGGAAAGGCCCTAGTGTGAAGGGTTCTTCATCACTCTCGGCTTCTGACCAATCTCTGTCGTCTATCGCTTTCTGACCTTTGGACATGACATGGATCGGGCCTGGCCCCTTGCTTTCGTTGATTGGTTCGGAATTATCCTCCATGGGCGCATCGCTCGTCTAGTAGTGGAGATCCTGCCTCTTTGTCTGGCTGCCAGCACGGAGTTCCTGAATGTGTCGTTTTCATCTTCGTCCACTGGTTCTGGCTAATGACTTCCTTCCCTTTGCTTGTGGAAATCGTTACTGTTTCTCTGACTAGCCTCGACCTTCCACTCCTGGATGACATTCGGAAGCTTTCCTCTGCTGACCTTCGTTTCCATTGAAACAATTCCACTCATCGACTGGTTGGTCAAGTGTTGAGGTGTTTTCCGTTGCATCCGACGCATGCCCCTTTTCTGTGTCGGACTTTCCGCCATTCTTTTGGCTATGGCGTCCTTCCAGTCTTCTCGCTGGGAACTAGTCACCTTTCCTGCTGGCTTCCCATTCTTTCCAACGAAATACCATTGGCCGTCTTTAATGACTGTCGGCCTTATTTCTTCCAAAGTTGGATCTCTTCTGGGTCTCTTGACCATCGGCGGTGAGCTTTGGCCTGTCGGCCACATCTTCTGGCAATTTTTCTTAGGTCTCCAGCTTTTCTTTCTCCAGACGTTCCTTACTCGCGAGAACTGCATGGTCTTTCTCTCTTTATGCCCCCAAGCCTGTGGAAGATAGCTTTCTTGGGGGATGAGTCCCTTATTGGCCCCTGTGGTCTGCCCCTTCTCGTGACGTTTCTTTGCGAGGACTCTTCTGCATTCTCCTAACCTCTTGAACACATTGCTTTTTGGTGGAGGATTTCTCGGACTATGTGGCCCATAGTGTTTCGGAGACGACTTCACGCTTTCTTCGTGCGGTCTTCCTCCTCCTTCACAATTTGTTCATCCAACAGTGCCGATTCGGGAACTCTAAATCACATTTGCATTTACATCGCTCAAGGACCACTCCAGCACAATCGAGGCTTTCTCTTGATGTTTCCGCCATCCAGTTTTCTTTGCATTTATCTCGTGCATTATTGTAGCCGACATCAATGAGTCCCTTGAGTCTTTCCAACACCCTGACTCCCACGTGATTACCCGCTATCAACTTTCATGACCTTTGTCCCACATGACCTTCCCTTGAGCGTCTGTTCCATGACATATTCCCTGACTTGCTTGTTGGTCGAATGGCTCCAGGAATTTGGAATTTACAATATGCCTTGCCCTTTAGTCTTCTGGTTTAGGCAAGTTGATTCCATCTTTTATTCGAACGCTCCGGATGCTAACAGCTCGTCGACATCTGATCACTTGGAGATATCGAACGGATACTCCTTTGGTGCGTAGGGTTTGTTTAAGCCATGCCTCCAGTTGGTCTCAGGTCGCTGATTTGGTTGCCCTCACCATAGATTTCAAAACTATAGGCTTCTTGATAGGAACCATCTCGCAGCGCCACCTCAAAGTATGGCGTTTCTTCCTCAGGTAGCTCTCGAGCTCCAACCGGCTCACTTTACTGTGCGCTTGATAAGATTGCTGCGACTCAAGCTTTCTCTTCTGCAAGCATCTTCTCATACCTCGTGCCTCTATGCACAATATCTTGCAAATCAAGGAATTCGACTTCGCTGAAGTGAGTCTTCAGCGGGTATCGCAATGCTTTCTTCGCCATATCGATGGCGTATTTCTCCTCCATGGGCATGCGACACTTCATCCTAGTTTCCTGAATCGCGCAATGAAGTCTTCGGTGGATTCGGTCTCCTTCTGTTTGCATTCAGAAAGATCTGATGGTGACTTCTTGCTCCACTGGAAAACTTTTGTGGAATTCTTCTTCCATCATGTCCCATGAGGTGATAGATCCTGCTCCAGATTGGAGTACCATGTAAACGCTGATCCGGATAGTGAGCTTCCGAATAAACGTAACTTCAAATTTTCATATGGACCTTCAGGAGCAAGCATTGGCTGTGAATCGCCAATGTGTTCCACGGTTCAAGCCCTTTTCTCTTCCCCTGAGAACAGTGAAAAAGATGGGACTTTGAACCCTTTAGGGAACTCCAAAGCATCTATATAGTCAGGGTACGGTTTGCGATACTTTGGTCGGCCACGGTTGGCCTTGGTTTCCCTGTTGTTGTGTAGAATTCGTTTTCTACTTTCTGCATGCGTTCTTCCCACACCCTTGCTTGTTGTGCAGCTCTTTCGTCGACTCGTCTCTTGACTTCGTCCTCAAGGTTAATGTGGGAGACGGCTCCATCAGATGTGGAAGATTTCGATGAGCATCGTGTGGATCGATCTTTGGGCCATTGCTCCTGGCCCCTTTGGTGTTCCACTTATCCCAATCAGGTGTCTGCTCCAGCCTTTAATTGGATGGTACGGATCTTTCCTGACTGAGTCTCGATAAGTGGTTTGACAGGCGTTTGATGGTCGTAGGTGACCTCATGTTGAAGAGTATGCCTTGTCGCCGATGTGCTTCCTTGGCCCCTAATTTGTTCTGGGCCGATGAAATATACCGAATATGGTTTAGCCATCGAGCCGAACGTGAGGTTGGGCATGGCTTCTTTATCGCCGACCTTTGTTTTCCCATTATCGGTATTGGGAGGTGGGCGATCTTCGCCTACTTGGGAAGCAGCGCCATTCCTTTAGCTTTCTCCAGCTTGTGCAAGTCTAGAAACCTTGCTTTCCATCTCGTGAATCCTTCCTTCATGGATCTCTCAAAGTCCTTCTTGTTCCCTGAGAGAGATAGCAACAGGCTCGATGGATCGCTTTGATTCTCGATGTTTTTCTAACTCTCCATGAAGAGAGCCTGCCAGCTTCGGCTTGGTTTGTACTGTCCTCAACGTCTGGTTCAAGCTTTTCTGAAATCGTCTTGTGTCTGGGCCATATTGCTAATGGCCGTCATCAACTCGTCGCGCGTGGCCGATGATGGTGATGCAGGAGATCGACTTCGGGATCTTCAGAGCATTGGATCAGCGGGGTATGCTCCTATCGCCATATAAGAGGCGTAGCACTTTGATCCCACCGGGCGTGCCAATTATGTTGACCCTAATTTCCACGTAAGGAAACCTTACTTTCTTGAGTGCGCGGGCGTGCCACCAATAGCACCGTTGCGGTCTATTGGACTTGTGAACGGGTGTTTGCGCGTCTTTGACTTCTCACCAAACGATTGTGCTAGACAGGGGACATGCAAGAGTAAGTCTAGACAAGAGTTCTTTTTTGCCTTTGGGCGATAAAGGACTTTATTAATAATTCAAAGTGCTACAACGATAAATCAAGGATGAAATCCTTGTTGAAAATAAACGAACAGGAGCAATGAAATAAAGATAGATACAACCGGGATGCGCGTCGGTTGCAAGTGAAGGAGAACTAGATCGGCCTAGTCTCTGCGTCGTCGTAAAGCGCGATACTCGTGATCGGCTGCGTCCGGAAGCGATACTCGTGATCGTCCCTTGGAAGTCCGGTGCTCGTGACCGTCTTCTGCGTCGGTGCCTTGCGGCGAAATCTGGGTGCCTTGCGGCGAAATCTGGTGCCTTGCAGCTAAATCTTTTTAGGGATTTGTGTTTGAGGGATCGGGGATCTTTTCCTTGATGCAGGACCCTTGCTTATATAGTGAACACTTCGTGGACCGGGCTCTGACTTGGGCGGCAAGCAATCCTTCTCCTAGTTGAAGAAGTCTTCTTCCTTCTGCCGAAATCCTCCCTAAGTTGGGTTTCTTGAGAATCCTCCTTGATTTGAACTTGATCTCCTTCGGCCCATGGGAAATACTTTCCCAATCTCTTACCAAAACCCTAGCTGCCGAAATCAAGCTGATCTCCTTCCAAACATGGGATTCTTTCATCATCAATCCGCCTCCTACTGGGCTTTGGCCATTAGAAGGCCCTACATTAATTACTGCACTCAGGCCCAATAATGTACTTGGTCCAATTGGCACAAATCGGGCCCAAACAGTGAAGAAAAACCAAAAAAACCCCACAAAAAAGCAACCAACACCCAACCCCAGGAAAGAAAAAAAAAAAAAAAAAAAGAAACACAAAAAAAAAAAAAAAAAAAAAAAAAAAAAGAAGGATGATGTAGGCTACTTCATGACGCAATTATACAAATCTTCTATAGCGAATTTATAGTCTTTTTAACCAGAAAAATCATTGATCCTCTGTGCTTTTTGGTGCAGTGGGGCAAAATTAGCTTGTCTACCGCTTCAGTTCCAACAATCGTAAACAGTACATAACATAGGCAACTGTGGCCAATGAGCATGGAAAGAACCTCTACTTCTTTCCCTCGTTCAACTTCTGAATGGAAATACGATGTTTTCCTGAGTTTTAGAGGTGATGATACACGGAAGGGTTTTACAGACCACCTATATGCTGCATTGAACCGTCATGGAATAATAACTTTCAAGGACGACCCTGAACTTCAGAAAGGGAAAGCAATTTCTCCAGAATTATTTGCTGCAATTGAAGAATCCAGGTTTGCACTCATTGTTCTCTCCGAAAACTATGCATCATCAACATGGTGTTTGGAAGAACTTGTAAAGATTCTTGAATGCATGGAAGCAAGAGCAACCGTGCTACCAATATTCTACGATGTTAGTCCCTCTGATGTACGGAAGCAAACAGGAAGCTTTAAAGAAGCCTTCACTAAACATGAAGAAAAGCTCAAGCATGACAGTGAGAAGGTGGAAATGTGGAAAGATGCTTTAACGAAAGTGGCAAATTTCTCTGGATGGGACTCAAAGTGCTGGTATACATGTTTCTTCCTATGTATATATATATATATATATATATATATATATATATATATATTATTTTTTTTTTTTTTTTCAATTTACATGATACGAAATTGATCCTAATCTAATTGCACATTTTACTGGAGTCAGCATCAGTAGTTGCCAAATTGCATTATTTAACAAATAGTTGAACATTGTCTACTTCTTAACTAAGTTACAGTTTACAAGGGACATAGTTGTGAGCTTATTAAGCTTTTTGATAATACAATGCACATATATCTGTCTGTCAGTTATTCATGTTTGGCTTGATGTAAGTCCCAAGATAAAGCTGGTGAAAACATATATCCATTTGGTCCATTTAATGATTAATGTCCATCTGAACAACATGATTAATGTTGCCTATTCTTTGTTGTAGGTATGAATCAATGCTCATCAAAGATATTGTGGAAGTGGTATGGAAAAAATTGCGCCCTACATGCGTAAGTCACGTGGATGACTTAGTTGGAATTGATTCAAGATTGAATCCAATCCATTTGTTTTTAGATGCAAGGTTGGAGGAGGTTTGCTTTATTGGGGTTTGGGGGATGGGCGGAATTGGTAAGTCAACTATTGCCAGACTCATGTATGAGAGAATATCACATGAATTTGAATTTAGTATCTTTCTTGCGGACGTAAGACGTAATGCTGAGACGAGTGGTCTACCTTACCTACAAAAGCAGCTTCTTTCTATGACGGTGATGGAAAAGGTTAACATATGGGACATTCATGAAGGAGCCACAATGATAAGGAGGTTTCTACGTCACAAGAAGGTTCTTCTAATTCTTGACGATGTAAACCATTTGGACCAGTTAGAATATTTGGCTGGAAACAAAGAGTGGTTTGGTTCTGGGAGTACAGTTCTCATTACTACTAGATACGAGCGTTTATTAATCAAACATGGAGTTGAGAGAAGATTTGAGGTCAAGGGATTAAATGATGGTGACGCTCTTCGGCTGTTTAGCTGGAAAGCCTTTAAGAAAGATTTCCCGGAGCCAAGTTATGCTGATTTATGTAATCGTGTTCTGAGTTATGCCGGAGGTGTTCCGTTAGTTCTTAAAGTCTTGGGCTCGTTTTTGCATAGAAGAAATCTAAGCGTATGGAACAGTGCGTTGGATAAACTAAGTGAAGTTTTTAATTCGAGTATTTTGGAGACACTCAAAATAAGTTATGATGATTTAGAACCCGATGAACAGAAGATTTTTCTAGATATTGCATGTTTCTTTGACAGGAAGGACAAAGAACGAGTAAGAGAAATATTGGATGCTTGCGGCTTCTATGCAGATATTGGAATAGATGTCCTTGTGGAGAAATGTCTCTTAACTATTGATTCATATGGCACTCTACAGATGCATGATTTGCTCCAACAGATGGGTTGGGAAATCGTCCGCCAAGAGTCTCCTGATGAGCCAGGCAAGCGTAGCAGGTTGTGGCTTCGTAAAGACATCAGTTATGTCTTGAGCAAAAATACAGTAAGAGAATATAGTACAAAGATGAATTTAATTACCATTTTCTAATTTGTCATATAACATGTTGCTCTACTATGGTTATATTATAATGAGGTGCCCCATTGGTCATTCTTGCATATTTTCAGGGTACTGAAGCAATAGAGGTCATAATGATGCCCCCAGATGTTTCTGAAGAGGCCGCGCATGGGTTTGGAGTGGTCCTACCCGTCCAAGTGAATGCTAAATCCTTTTCAATGATGAAAAGGCTGAGATACCTTAAACTAAACAGTGTGAATCTCTCAAACGGACTTGAGCAACTTCCAAATAGTTTACGGATTCTTGATTGGCCCCAGTTTCCCCTAAAATCTTTGCCATCGTCTTTTTATCCTGAGGATCTTCGGGAACTTAACATGTGCCACAGTCAATTAGAACATATACAGGTATCTTCTTGCTTCTTGATGATCGTTTAACTCTTATACATAGAGATTAGTGAAAAAGAAGCTCATTAAATTTCCATGCCTCTACTTAACAGCCATTCAAAAGTTTGAAGATCATTGATCTCAGTCACTCTCTGAATCTTGTCAAGACCCCAGACTTTGGAGGTACTCCATTTCTTGAGCATCTGATTCTTGAAGGTTGTATAAGACTGCAAGAGATTGACCCTTCTGTTATGATGCTTGAAAGACTTACTCTGATGAACTTGAGAGAATGCAAAAACCTTGTGTGTTTACCAAGAAATCTATCTGGCTTAAAATCTCTCAAAGTTCTTAATGTCTCTGGCTGCTCAAAGCTTAACAAATTGCCTGAAGACTTGGGACATGTTCAGTTTTTGGAAGAGCTTGATGTGAGTGGAACTGCTGTAAGAGAACCGCCTTCCTCCTTTCGTCTTTTACAAGAACTTAAACTGTTATCACTCAGTGGTTGTAGCGGACAATCGTCTAATACATGGAAGAGGATGATCTTCCCCTTCCAGTCGTCGCAGAAAATAAGTCCAAATCCCACAGTTTTGTGGTTGTCTTCTTTATCTGGTGTGCAGTCTTTAACAAAACTAAATCTGAGTAGATGCAATCTTGTGGATGGAGCAATTGTGGATGAGCTCGGGCACCTGTCCTCACTAATTGAGTTAGATCTAAGTAGTAATCCGATTGTCAGCCTACCGGGAAGCATCAGTCAACTTTCTCAACTTCGAACTCTGTACACCAATGATTGCCAGAGGCTTCAAACATTGTCAGTTGTTCGATCTAGTATGTTGGTCCGTGTTGAAGCTTCTAACTGCAATTCACTGGAAACAGCTGGTATAGACATGGCTAGGCTATTTACCAACTGTTTCAAAAGGGTGGAGGAGCAACTCAACACGCGTGCCGGATATACTGGATCTGCATGTGATATCATTGTTCCTGGAGATGAGATTCCGAAGTGGCTCGATCATAAAAGTGTAGGATGTTCCGTAAGTGTAGAGCTGCAACGAGGTTGGCTTACTGAGAAGTGGATTGGATTTGCATTGTCTGCGGTCGTATTCAGACACCCTGATGGTAATGCTATCTTTTGCCATTTTTATGTCAATAGACAATGGACGAAAGCTTGGCGGATACCTTTGAGCTCCTGGTTCAATGATGCGTCACCCGACTCATCCAACCACCTTTGGTTATGCTTTCTTCCGCGACAAGATCATTACTTTGACAAAGATGAGTGGCAGAATATCTGCACTCGGCTTGACTTTCATTTTAGTGCCATCGGCTCGAGAGTAGAAGTGAAGAAGTGTGGGGTGCATTTGATATACGATAAAGATGTGGAAGCACTTATGAATCAAACATCTCGGACGCAGAACAGCGGTGTTTGCATTGTTGAAGAGGTGTTGGAATTCACTGATAGTAACTCCAAGGAAGCAGCAGCAGCTTTGTTTGTATCAGATTCAGGCCGCATTGCCAAGCAAGGCCTTGAAATCTCTGATGACAGCGGAGGACCTAGTGAAAATGAAATTGAAAGGGGTTGTGTTGATGAAGAACCTCTTCCAACAAGACAACGCCATTCATCCTCAAGGTTGTTCAACATAATGAGGCTTTGCAGTTCCGTTGAGTGGTCGAGGTTGATGGAATGAAAGGAACACATCAAGGCTGATCGATGTTGAACAAATACAGCCGAGCTCGGTGGCTTGAGCTTGTGACCCAAGTCTGGGAGCACTATAAAAGTGTTCCGGGAAGGTGGTCTAAAGATTAAGGCGCCGGCGACCTATGTAGATGGGGAATGATACTTGTATGTTTCGCCCTCATCGTTGTTTATACAATGAGGTTTATCTTTCAGAGAATATTGGAACGCTAAAATTACTAAATTATTGTGGATTCGAACTCGAAACTTTGGCTTCATGGTAATATGATATGATCAACCTGCAGAACACAGTTTAGAGTAGAAACTCAGCAATAATATGAAACTTTGCATAAATTTTATTATATGAACTCTCAATTTCTGAAACTATGATATGATAACTCTCCTTCCTACCATCCTATTTATAGGGATAGATTGGGCTACAATCCTTATGGTATAAGAAATACTAAACTTAATAGAAAAGGTAAAGCAATCTACTTTTCCTAATCCTTAACCAAATCATAAACTGAAATATAGTAAATAATATATTTGATACTTCGCAACATTTAGTCGCAAGGTGAAAAAAGGATTAACAAAAGAGCCTAATAACAATGTACAAGTAAACTTTAGACCCAAAAGGGAAACAAACATCCCCTTGATCACTGCTGCTGGAACCACAAAATGATTCACACGAGTTTTTTTTTTTTTTTTTTTTAATTCCGTTAAAAAGTCAACATGACTGAACTGCTATATTAGCTTAGCTCGATGCAACTGAAGAGAAAAAGCATTTCATAATGAATCTTGTCGTCCTGTATTTTTGCATCACCGATAATAACAACTCTTTTCATATATTTGTTTTTGGTTAACTGCTCTTTTCATATATTCAGTTTAACGAAAATATTCACAAGCAATTGGGTTTCTAGATTCCCACCCAGTTGAGAAAAGAAAGATGTGGCCTCATTGGTGAGTCCATGCCTGCTAGGGAGATGCCCTGAACTCAAGAGCAGAGCCATCGTTGAGATAAATCTTAACATAGTGAGCCTCCATCACCCAAAACCAATTGGCAATGGGAGGAGAAGCCCAACTATATTTAAACACTACAGACTAGGCTTCCATCTCCAATGTGGGATACTCTCAACACGCCCCCTCACGCATGGCGTCATTGCATCCTACGCATGATTAGTTTAATTGGGTAACGTGGAGCACGTGGGACCGTGAGGCCTCTTACGTGGATAACCATAACTCTGATACCATCTTAACATAGTGAGCCTCCATCACCCAAAACCAATTGGCAATGGGAGGAGAAGCCCAACTATATTTAAACACTTATTAGGATATGATGGTCATTTACTAATTAGTGGTCAGTTAGATGGTTAACAGCTGTATTAGTATAAAAGCTAAAGTTGTCTAGCTGGCTTAAGAAGAGATTCATTCTGTAAACTCTCTCAATAATACAAGCTCCGTTTCTCTTCATTTTCTCTCTTGATTTTCTTTCCTTTCTCTTGTTTCTTAGCTACCAAACACTTTCTGTATCTTTTCCTTTGCTTGTTAACAATAAATCTATTCAGATGCCTTTTTCATTCATAGCTGAATACTGAAGGCTAGCAATTTCCCAAGAAACCAGGTTCAGCTCCAAAACCAGCTTCTTCTTTCTTTCTTTTTTTTTCGTATATATGAGGCATTTTTCCTTACATCTCTGTTCAATTGTTTATCCTAATCAATGTCCCTGTGTACAATGTGGTAACATGATCATGTATTTGCCTTCAAGAACTTTCTGTCATAGATGCAGTTCTCTTATTTTGATGCAAACTATCTTGGGTTTAGGAGCCTTTGAATTTAGCCCTCTTCCAACATTGTGAAGAGAGAAATTTGCTTAGACCAAACAGTGATGTGTTGGCATATTATATATATATATATATATATATATATATATATATATATATATATATATATATATATATATATATGCCACTTTTATCTTCTACTAAAATTTTATTGTCTTCAGTAATATACCACTCATGATCATGCTCTGAAGTCTCCGTATATAAAAAAAAAAATATATATATATATATATATATATATATATATATACCGAGTTGGTTCACCAGGGAAATCATTCATCTTCTTTCCTGCAGTAGGGAAAATATTGCTTGTCCGAGGTCCAGTAAAGTGTTGTAAATAGTATCGAACGTAGGCAACAGTGTGGCAATGAGCACGGCAAGCACATCTACTTCCACCCCGCGGTGGAGATATGATGTCTTTGTGAGTTTTAGAGGTGAAGACACGCGGAAGGGTTACAGACCACTTATATGCTGCATTGCACCGTCATGGAATAAGAACGTTCATTGATGACCCTGAACTTCAAAGAGGGAAAGCTATTTCTCCAGAACTTTCTGCTGCAGTTGAAGAATCAAGGTGTGCACTCATTGTTCTCTCCGAAAATTACGCATCATCAACATGGTGCTTGGATGAACTTTTGAAGATTCTTGAATGCATGGAAGCAAGAGCAACAATAGTGCTACCAATTTTCTACAACGTCGACCCTTCTGATGTACGGAAGCAAACAGGACCTTTTAAGGAAGCCTTCACTAAACAAGAAGAAAATTTTACGGATGACATAGAGAAGGTGAACGCATGGAGAGATGCCTTCAAGAAAGTAGCAAATTTATCTGGATGGGAGTCAAAGGGCAGGTACACATGTTTCTATTTAAGTAAGTTGTTACAGTAGCAGTAGTTGAAAAGTTGCAGCACTTAACAAATAGTTGATGTCCCCCTACCAAAATAAGCATTGATCTTTTTTTTGGACAAAACATCTAGTTGATCTCTATTTTTATTTCTATCAGTTTCTTAGAATTCATTAGGCGGCTCAGTCTGAAGCTATCTCTCCTCTGGTACTTCTTCAGCTTCTTCACCGTACAATGCACATATATCAATGTGTAAAATATTCATATTTGGCTTAATTTAGGTCTCACTATTGTTGGACTTTGAGGTTAAGGTTGTTTCTTTCTACTCAAGTTTGATGTAGAAGACACATAATTGAATAAAAGTTTGATCTTCAGTGAAAATAAATGGAGGACAGATATGAGAGTTCAAAGTAGAAAACTGCGGCTACTATATTTTAAATTCAAATACTGTCTCCTACATTTCTAGCTTACGGTTACATGTTTATATAGCTCATCTTAAGCTATCATGGCCTTGTACTTGGCTTACAATGAACATTCTAAAATGCTAGAAAGTTAGGACCACTGCTGGATCGCTTCTGGATAAGATGACAGTTGTAATTTTCTGGGAATTTTTTCAAGTTGAATAACAATTCCTGAAGCACAGCTGCTCCTCCATTGACGGACAACTGTTCCTGCAGTGGCAGACATTTGTTTCTGCGGATGTGCATTCCGTTTCCTTCCATGAAATCAATAGTAATACTGTATGAAGAACATGATTAAGATTGTTCATTCTTTGTCCTAGGTACGAAGTGAAGCTCATCATAAACATTGTGGAATTCGTATGGAAAAAATTGCGTCTGACATGTATAAGTCATGTGGACAACTTAGTAGGAATTAATTCAATATTGAAACCAATCCATTGGGCTTTAGATGCAATGGAGGATGATGATTGCTTTTTTGGGATATGGGGGATGGGCGGAATCGGCAAGACAACTATTGCTAGAGTTCTGTACGAGAGATTGATATCTAGTGAATTCAAGTATAGGATCTTTGTTCCCAATGTTAATAGTAATGTTATAGCTCACTTACAAAAGCAAATTCTTTCTGATACAGTCATGGAAAAGGATGGCATCTGGGACAGTGGAAAAGGAGTCTCAATGGTAAAGAGGCTTCTAGGTCACAAAAAGGTTCTTCTAGTTCTTGATGATGTGAGCCATTTGGACCAATTAAAATATTTGGCTGGAAACAGAGAGTGGTTTGGCTTTGGGAGTAAAGTTCTCTTTACAACTAGGTATGAGAGTTTGTTGATCAAACATGGAGTTGAGAGCAGATTCGAGGTCGAGGGGTTAAATGATGATGAAGCTCTTCAGCTATTTAGCTTGGAAGCCTGTAAGAAACGTTGTCCTAAACCAATTTATGTTAGTCTGGGTAATCGTGTTCTGAAATATGCCAAAGGTGTTCCATTAGCTATTAAGGTCTTGGGATCTTTTTTGCATGCAAAAAAAAAAAAAAACAAGTGCATGGATCAGTGCATGGGATAAACTCAATGAAATTTGTAATCAGGAAATTTTTGATACACTGCTATGATGGTCTAGAAGACGATGTGAAGATAATTTTTCTAGATATTGCATGTTTCTTTAACGGGGAGGACAGCAATCGAGTAAAAGAAAGTCTGCATGCTTGTGGTTGCTTTGCAGAAATTGGAATGGATGTCCTTGTTGAGAAAAGCCTCTTAACTATTGATTCGCGTGGCACTCTGCAAATGCATGACTTGGTCCAGCAAATGGGTCGGGAGATTGTCCGCCTCCAATCTCCTGACGAGCCAGGCATGCGTAGCAGGTTGTCGCTTTGGAAAGACATCAATGCTGTCTTAAGCAAAAATACAGTAAGAAGAATAACTACATATTTTAGGAGTGGCTTCAAAAGGAGAATCCTGTATCCAAGACCAAACTAGATTTGCAAGCAATTTTACAGACTCAGGTAGTAGGTTTACCTTTTTCTGCACAATGAAGCCTTCCACAGCCAAGGATTTGACTCAGTTTAATTTTTTGTTGTTGCTCTTGTTTTCATGTTTGCAGATTTTGGTTGAATAAACAAGTTGAAGCCTTCGTAGCCTAGTTGGAATCCTCTGTATTGTAGAGGAAGCAGCAGAGATATTTGCTCAAGAACAGATTATGTTTGTGTAGTTTTGCTAAGTGTAATGAATAGTGTATGTTCGTTTGTTGTTTCGAACAAATGTTTTGTCTGTATTTTTCTTTTATTAGCCTTGTATACAAGCATATACTTCTGTATACACAATTTGTGAATAAATACGATATTGATTTAATACATTTTTGTTGGAAAGAGAAATATAATGAAAATGAATTAGAAAAAAAAATAGCAAAAAGAAAAAGAAAATCCCAATAATAAATTATTTAATATGGCATTATATAATATAAAGTAATAGTGATCAAGTTATATCTTAGTCAACAAAATTAGTAACTAATGGTGAAAAATATTGGTGACTAAAAGCTTTAGTAACCCCTCTCTAGGTTACCAACACTATATTAGTTACTACATAGTTAGTAAAGGGTATTAGTAACCAATATTGGTTACTAAAGAGGGAGATAGTCACCAATAAAAGTGGTTACTAGGGGGTTACTAATGCCCACATTTCTACTAGTGATAAATGAATTTAATTGCCATTTTTTAATCTATCATTGTTGCTTATTCATGCATATTCATCAGGGAACAGAAGAATTGAAGGTATAATAATGCACCCAGATGAGCCAGGCGCTTTGCAGCTTGAGCCAGAATCTGTGCAGGTTGAGCAAGGAGCGGTCCACGTGAATGCTAAGTCATTTTCAATGACGAGAAAACTGAAATATCTCAAACTGAATAATGTGGAGCTCCCACATGGACTTGAACATCTTCCAAATAGTTTACTGATTCTTAAATGGCCACATTTTCCCCTAAAATCTTTGCCACCTTCTTTTAATCCAAAGGATCTACGAGAACTCAGCGCGTGCCATAGTCGATTAGAACAAATAAAGGTATCTTCTCACTTGTTGATATACCATCTGAGCTAATTAGTTTTTTCCATTTCTTACCTAGCAGCCATTGCAAAGTTTGAAAATCATTAATCTTAGCCACTCTTTGAATCTTGTCAAGACCCCAGACTTCAAAGGCATGCCATTTCTTGAACATCTGATTCTTGAAGGCTGCATAAAATTGGTAGAGACTGTTATGGTGCTTGAAAGACTGACTTTAATAAACTTGAAAGATTGCAAAAACCTTGTGCGTCTTCCAAGCAGTCTATCTGGCTTAAAAGCTCTCCAAGTTGTTTCTGGTTGCTCAAAGCTTAAGAAATTTCCAAAAGACTTGGGGCATGTTCAGTGTTTGGAAAAGCTTGATGTGAGTTGGACTGCTATAAGAAAGCCGCCTCCTTCCATTGGTCTTTAGAAAAAGCTCAGAGAGTTATCTCTCAGTGGATGCAACGGGCCATCATCTAGTGCATGGAATAGGATGCCTTTCCAGTTCTGGTCAGTTACCACAGATTTATGGACGCATTCTTTAGCAGGCGTCGATTCTTCAAGGAAACTGGATCTAAGTGACTGCAATCTTTTGGAAGGAGCAGCTGCAGCTCACCTGGGCCGCTTTTCCTCATTGACGGAATTAGATCTAAGCAGGAATCCATTGGTTAGCCTCCCCAGGAACATCTGTCAACTTCCTGAACTTACGATTCTTTACATAAATGATTGCCCTAGGCTTCAAACACTGTCTGTGCTTCGTTCATGCGAATTGGGACGTGTTGAAGCTTATAACTGTGGTTCATTGGCAGCATCTGGTCGAGACATTCTTTGGCTTTTGATCACCAACTCTTTAAAGTGGGTGGAGAAAGAACTGGTAAGCCGTGACCGTATGTGGATGAGGAGGATATGAGGACGGATACGAGTGCTGTTTCAAGTGTACCAACATGTCTATTCGTTGTTCCAGGAAATGAAATTCCAGAGTGGTTCAATCATCAAAATGCGGGAGGTTCAGTATGTGTAGAGCTGCATCAAGGTTGGTGTAGCGATGATTGGAAGGGATTTGCATTGTGCGACGTCTTTGGAAGACAACCGGGGAAGTTGATTATATCATTTGGGGAGTAGCCCAATCCTTTATGAATACCAGCAAGGTCCCAACCCGTATGTGGTGTGAAAAGTCTCACATTGGCTAGTTAAGGGACCTTGCTGGTATTCATAAAGGATTGACCTACTCCCCCTATTGCCAATTGGTTTTGGGGTGGAACCTCAATTTCCTTCATGGTATCAGAGCAAGGTTGCTCACGTGTTGGCGTAACGGCCGCACGTGCTCACCGTCCCCAGTGTGTGTTGTTCATGCGTTGGCTTGAGAGTCGCCACGCGTGAGGGGGCGTGTTGAGAATGTGGTGTGAAGAGTCCCACATTGGCTAGTTAAGGGACCTTGGTGGTATTCATAAAGGATTGGGCTACTCCCCCCATTGCCAATTGGTTTTGGGGTGGAACCTCAATTTCCTTCATGGTATCAGAGCAAGGTTGCTCACGTGTTGGCTTAACGGCCGCACGTGCTCACCGTCCCCCGTGTGTGTTGTTCACGCGTTGGCTTGAGAGTCGCCACGCGTGAGGGGGCGTGTTGAGAATGTGGTGTGAAAAGTCTCACATTGGCTAGTTAAGGGACCTTGCTGGTATTCATAAAGGATTGGGCTATTCCCCCCATTGCCAATTAATTTTGGGGTGGAACCTCAATTTCCTTCTAGAAAGAGGTGTTGGAACCCCAACACCAACTACCAGAAGAACCTGAAACAAGAAGTCGTCGCACTGCATGTGTAAGCACCAGCTCCTCCACCTGCGGCCCTGCCGTCAATACAGTCGCTTACCATCGTAGTCGGCCCAGCCGTTGCCATGATCACCTCCCCTGTGAATTTCGCCTTAGCAGTCTCTGCTGGAGCCACTAGCTTGCTATTGGTCACTTATCTCCAGTGGGCCAACTTTTCTCCGAGGCGCGTTCCGCAATGCGTTTGAAGGCGTACAAGAGAGGGCTAATTGGATGATAATAGCAGCACCCTTCATACCACCAACCTTGCGATTTGCAATGCAGTACTCATTCCTTTGAAGAACACACGAAATACGAGAGCTTACGCTTACAATTTTTAATAAACTGCTACCATGATTTGATTTGGCCAAAAAAAGAACAAAAAAATATTCTTTAGAAAACTCGACACTTTTTTCAATCGACTGGAAATAATCTATTATATTAGCTATGATACAACTAACGAGAAAACATATCAGGATACATGCAGCATTCTATTTACACATTCTTCTGTACATGGATTCTCTCAGTTCATCAGGTTAGAATCATTATTAGATTAATGTAATGAAAGGAGAAAGAGGAGTTGCAGTAAAGAATTCACACGCAATGCTAAAACGGCGACACCCAAGCCACCATCTTGATCTCGTATGTCAACCTTAATATCTTTGCTCAGTGGACACGCCGGGGCACAGGTTATTTAGATTGCCCAGCATAAAAACAGAGGAGATGATGATACTGAAGGTGTCAGCTTGTCAGCAGGATCAAAATGCTTTACAGAGATTGTTAGCTTTCATGTTAGATGAACACTGCTGCTCAATCGGACGACCCGTGGGACCACACAGCCTGCTCCTTTTTGGCTCGGAAATTCTCACATGTGAAACTGCTGTTGCAAGCGCATCCACCAAACCAGAATCATCCTGATCTTCTGACTTGCAACTATCAGAAGACGAAAGGGGACTTAATGTTTCACTGAGAGTGCCGTCTATCGTCTTGTTTAGACATGCCTTTAGTCTCGGAGGAATTGCAAGTGGGTGGCAAGGTGCTCCTGCTTGATCTTTCAATCTTGATTTAAGGGGTAGTGCCTTTAGTGTTCGCTCAGTGTAAAACAATATCCACGGATGCCCTGAAACAACAGCAAATGAACGTCATTTTCAACGAAACTCCAAATCTTGCAATGCTGAACTTGATCATCAGAAGAAAAAATGCTCAAAAAGTAGCAATACATTAAAGGTACATGCACACACACTCTCATAATCTCAAGGAGAAACAATACAATATCCAGTAATCAGAGATGAACTTGGCCACATAGTTACGTCCTTCAAAATTGCAAAAGCTTTACTTTAATTAATCAACCAGCAGTAAATTTGATCATGAAGAACGTGGGTGGAAAACGGCATCCTTGGACATTTCAAAAACATTTTAGCTGACTCATACCAAATCATAATAGAAGGAAAATTTGGCAAATTATTGGAGTAGAAGTCAATCAGCACGTTAATCCATTGTAGTTCTCCTTTAACATGAAACAGATACCAAATCAGTCGTATCCCAGAAAACAGTATGAAATTTTCGACTGAGGAAAGAAATTGCATTTCGTTAGCACTTGTCTTATTATATTGAACCAGAAACTTACTAGGTACTTCATCTGGGAAAGAATATAAATTTTTTTACGAAACAGAGAAGGGGTTGCATGTACCTAATCACAGAGGTTGCATATACTTAACACTTTCATATTGGAAAGAAGAAAAACTTACTTAATACTTCATCTGCTGTTATCCGTACTGAAGCATCTCTTGTCAGCATTCTCCCAATAAGATCCCGCGCAGGTTTGGAGATTGACTCCCATATCCCTGCCTGGAAATCAAGCTTCACAGTCTTGATTGCCTCAAAAACTGCTTCTAAAGAGTCCCCTTGAAATGGAAGAACACCAACCAGCAGTGCGTGTAGGAGGACACCAGCACTCCAGATATCCACCTTCTCACAATACTTCCCCGACAAAACTTCAGGTGCAACATATGCTGGACTCCCAGCCAAACCAGTCAGATTTTGACCTGCAAAAAGCATGAGAAAACCTTTCAGTTAACTAATCCACAAATAAAAGAGGATCAAGAGCATGATGAAAATTTCCAAAAAAATAAGTAAACGGTCAACAATAAAAACTACTTGAACACAATCAAAGAAATCACAATAGAAACATGGGCCCCCCCAGTTATTGCTATTACTCTATCATATTTCACGTATCCAGATAGCACAGAATGCCAACTTTGGCAGATATCATGGAACAAAAACAGGAGCTCTAAAATCACAAATCAGCAGATGTCTAATAAGTACATTTATCTAAGCAAACATAACGAGAAAAACCCACTAAAACAATGGCAAATAATAGATTAACGTCACCGGGTTAGAAGAACCAAGCACCAAGAACTTGTTAATATCTTTCTTGAAGTTTATTATGAACTAGCTTCAGAAGTTCAATCTAAAGCAAATCTCTGACACTGTATCAATTTCGTTCTGACCCAGATACCTAGCCAAAGGATAAATAACGTCAGAATATACTTTACCTAAATATGAGTTTCTTGCATATGAATGACAGGCAAAGATATGTATTATAATAATCCAACCATCCCTTAAACAGGCAGAAATATGATTGACAGGAAACACTATGAGTTTCCTGCACATGAATGACCTTCTCGCACAGAATCTGTGCTCATGATAGTTGTCAATCCTATGAACATGCACTTCAGACATTTTCTCTGAAGTCTACATATTCTACAATCAGAAAACAAAGTAAACATATGGTTAAAGATGTAGATAATATCCTTAAAAGCAAGGGTAAGATACTCACCGCTTGAAATTCTCATGGCCAACCCAAAATCTGCAAGCTTGATTTTTCCTGCTTTTGTGAGAAGTATATTCTCAGGCTTTATGTCTCTGTGCACAACCCCCATATCATGACAATACTTGATAACTAACATCACTTCCTTGAATATGTTTGCAGCTCGATTCTCTGAATACTCAACTTCCTGAACCATCTGATCAATCAAGCGCCCTCCAGAGCACAACTCCATCACAAGATGAAAACAATTCGCCTCCTCATACACAGCCTGCAATGTCACGACCCCCGGATGACCAGACAGATGCTGCATTATCTCCACCTCCCTATGCACAGTCTCCTCCCCTTTCTTCAGGGTCTTACATGCATACTCTGCTCCACCAATCCGGGACTGACACAACCAAACCGACCCAAACTTACCCTGCCCAAGTGTTTTACCCGCAATATAATCCTCCTCAATCTTATTCTTCCTACCCATCTGGGTAGCAACATCTATGCACCCTATCTTCCTCTTGATACCTCTTCCTGGTGCCACCAACGACGAAGTCCCGCATGGTGGAGCAGTGGCAATGCCTGCAAGCCTACTTTTATGCGACCCCACAGGTTCAGTGCTTGCATCATCATCCTCTTCTTTGCACCGCTTCTTCAACCTAGAATAATCCTCTAGTGATAAATGTGATGAAATGATCGATGATCGCGAATTGCACTCCTTTGACGTCGCCTCTTCCTTCGGTAGATCTGGGCATGGCTCAGCTTCTCCACCGCCTTTCCTCTTCTTCCTCATCAATTCAGAGTAACCACTGCATTTACCCAGAAGCACACTATCAGTACATGGAAATTGCAATTCACACTTCTAGGTTTTATTCCTACATAATAAAAAATAAAACAATTCTTTCTCATCTCTAGACATCCAACACAACCAAATTCAGTATAAAATCAACTAAAATCTCATTTTTTGGTAGCCAAAAAAAGCAACAAAAACTCCGTGTTAAAACAAGATCAAAACTCCAAACTCACTAACCTCCGGAACCACATTATACCCAGTAAATTAAAGCAATAGAATTCAATCACAAAGCATAAAAAGAAACTCTTTTTCCTGATTTAGAAATACCAGAAAATAAATCATAACCCAAACCCATCAGCATCATGATCTAATCAGCGAACATAACCCACAAATCAAGCGAAAAACTTCAATCAAAACGCAAAAGTAGGAACCTTTACACTCACCCAATAAGCCTTCACATTCCAGAGAGTTCCAACAATAGAGATCGAAACTGGAAACCGATGAATCAGAGACAGCCAGCGGCGTTCGTCGAAGGGACGCAACCGATACGCGAAGCGCCAACTGCGGTGGAGAGAGGCGTCGATTGATCGAAACCAGAAACCCTAGAAATCTCCGATTTACAGACTCGATGAAGGAAGAAATGGGGATGAATTAGTTTTGGGGATTTACGGTAACAAAAGATAAATAAAAGGGTAGGAATTGGATTGACGTGAAAGGTTTGGGGTTTTAGTCTTTTGCGCCTTTTTACCTGTGCCGACGTGTCCGTTTTATATACGACGTCGACGGGTATCCAAAATTCCAGTCCAAGGAGAATTCATAGCTTTCTATAGAATATTACTAGTATAACTTATTTACATTTTTTACTTTATGAACATGCAATATGAGTGATACCTTCCACCAATATCAAACATATATATGCTTGATTTAGATCATTCGGATGGAATGATATAACATGATTGATATCTTTCTTATGAGTCTTGTACGTGTTATTAGTAAATCAGTGTAGTTGTTGCTAGATATTACACTTCTTATATATGCGAGGTTCTTTACAATTATTAGCTTAAATTGAGAAAAATGACAAATCATGAAAATACCAAAAATCAACTTACTCACTTTGGGATATAATGTTTAATTTTTGGTGAAGTATAAGAAAAGCAAAGAAAGTACAAGTCAATATTATGTTATTATTTCATTCATGTTAAGTGAACATGTTCAATTGTTAAAAAGAGACAAATAAAATGACATGTGTACTAATTCGGAGTCAGATGGAGTAGGAATCGCAGTGAACATAAATTGAACTGGGTAAGAATCAGATTGAAGATTTTTTATCGAATTATTTACCGATTAACCGAATTAGAATAAAAATTAAATTGATTGTTATTACATTATTTTTTAGAATCAGAATAAAAATTAATTACATTATTAAAATACACTTAATACAAAATTTTAATTTTTTTAATATTAAATTTATATGAATAATTTAGTCATAAATATTTTATTACTAATAAAATCAATCTTTAAATTGAAAAGTGAAAATGACTATTAATAATTTTATTTCCTCTTCTAGTTGATTGGGTACGGATTAGTGTAGTGTGGGGTCGGGCGGTGAAATTTAGTGCGACTTTGTTGACGACACGAGGATTTTGGGGCAGCTGCGTGCTTTACTTAGGAAAAGACTGGCGGCCTACTTTTGACGCATGTGATGTGACATGTCGTTTGGAATGGGAGGTCGGTTACACGTGGAAGAAGTGATGTATATTAATATCAGCACTCACAAGTTTGTACGGACTGCATATTCAGCACAGAAGGGCTCCTAAATTACAATTTGTTGTAAGCAACTTTGTACTCGGTTCCTACTTCAATGGGGCAAGAAGTATCTGATTGACTCGGGTCTTTTGTTTCTAAATTAATGATACAATCCACCTCTCATAAATAAATCTCATAAATAAATATTAGATTAGATCAACTACGAACATACAATCTTACATTATTAGAGATTGGCATGCTTGAGACCATCATCCAGTCTTTATGCCAAGCCTATCGATTAGGGCTGCTTGAGACCACAGAAAGATTTGTTTGAATACTTAGCAAACAAACACATGCTTATCTTATAGTTTAGTTTATGTTATTAATTCAATAAGTAAGAATTTAATCATAAAGGCGATTAGCAAGCACAGAGCACATACTAATTGAGAATGAAAAAAAATATAATATGTGGTTTGACTAGTTTGGACTCGACCCGAGTTGACCCAAATTGAGTAATGCGCTTCAGACCTGATTGGTTCGACTCGTTTTGGTCTGGCTGACTTTGTTGTGTGGAATTCAAGGTGGCTTTCAATTCGAATTGGTTTCAACTGACGGATTTGTGCTATTCGCGGCGTTCAACTTGCGAAAATTGGCGTTTGCACCTCAATATGGTTTTAGCTTCTTTTTGGATTCAAGACGACGTGTAGTGTCGAGAAATCTATTGTCGTCTGTTCCCGATTGGTACCTAGAACCATGCGAAGTAGGGGAATGGATCCTCTGTTGATCCATTCCCTATTGATCCCATGTTGATCCACCAAAACGCCACCACTTTTGGTACTTAATCAATGATCGGAACCGTTGAGTTTATACCTAATCTAGTAAAGATCATCTCTACAAAAAATGAATCAATTCCGACATCGTTTGATCACCTAATTGTGTGAAACATATACCAAACATATGAACGGTCCAATTGCGTGACTATACTAGCCGTCCATATATTTGGTATATGTTTCACACAATTAGGTGATCAAACGATTTCGGAATTGATTCATTTTTTGTGGAGATGATCTTTACTAGATTAGTTATAAACTGAACGGTTCCAATCACTGTTCATCGTCGTGAAATGGTGTCATTTGGCCGGATCAACATGGGATCAATAGGGAATGGATTGATCCATTCCCGTGAAGTAGGTGGTGGTTGCTCCGTGTGTGGCCCTCGACCTGACACTTTTGATATGGGTCAGTCTTGCCCTTGGATGGGGATGGGGATGGTGTGGTGTCGTTGCGAGAAATCCTCTATGGGTTCGGTCTTTGGCCCCCTCCTTTCTGGTCCAGCTCATATCGATGATACCCATGTCGATGTTTATCTTTAGTCATTTATTTCTTTTTTTCGTGTTGTTCATTTTTGATATTAGTGATGTACATTTCTTTCTATTGTCATTTAATATAAATTTCTATTGTCTTCATAAAATATATATGAGTTTTTATCATAAATGATGCTTGAACTTTCACTAACCGGACTTCATAGTGCCTGAACTTTAAAAGTGATCAATTTGGTACCTATACTTTCAAAAACCGGATTTCATAGGGCATGAACTTTAAAAGTAATCAACTTAGTACCCAGATTTTCAAAAAGAGGACTATGTGGTACCTACTTCAATTTTTTGTCAAAATTCCTTTAAAATGAGGGATAAAATGATTTTTTGACATTAATTTTCATGTAAAATATTATTTTTTTTACCTCTCAACCTCTATATAAATGTGTATTATGGTGCTTTGAAAAAAAAATGTGCATATAGCTATTTTAGAATAATAAATAAATTAATTAATGAAAATATACTCGAACGGTAGACTTTTTCTATTACTTAATTTATGTTAGAAATATTTTTTATGTTCGAGTATATTTTATTCATCACTTTATCTATTGTTTTGTAATAGCCATATGCATATATATTTTTTAAAACACCATAAAACATATTTATATAGATGTTGAGAGGTAAAAAAAATAGTATTTTACATAAAAATTAATATCAAAAGATCATTTTTTTTTCATTAATTTTAATGAAACTTTGACAAAAAATTGATTGAGCTACCACATAGTCCTTTTTTTGAAAGTCTGGGTACCAACTTGATCACTTTTAAAGTTCAGGTACTATGAAGTCCAGTTTATAAAAGTCTGGGTACCAAATTGATCACTTTTAAAATTCAGGCACTATGAAGTCTGGTCAGAGAAAATTCAAGCACTATTAATCATATGTGGTTTTCTTGCCATTTTTGCTTGTACTTTTGCAGCAATGTCCTCCTCTCACTCAAAAAGGTTCAAAACCCGCCCTTTAACCAACGACAGCGTATAACAGCCGCCAACGGCAAAATCAGCCAACTCCTCCCAACTCGAAAACCTCATATCTGCAAATGGCTCAGTACACTCCAACCTTAAACCCTCCCAAAACCCTAATCCCCAAATTCTCAAACCCCAATCTCTCCTTTTCTTCCATCTCTTCCCTTAAAACCCCAAAACCCAAATCCAAAAACTTCCCAACTATCTGCATGTCCGCCACGGCCGGCCCAAATCAACAGCACCACCAGCAACCGCCGTCGTTGGAGGCTCTGATCAACGGTTCTCGCAAGGAGGAGGTACTTGCGGTGATTAAAAGTTCGTTGTCTGATTGTCTTTCCGAAACCAACCTGCACCTCACAGTTCCTGGCCTCAAATCCAAAACCAGAGGCAAGGTAAAAAAAAAAAACCCAACCTTATATTTTGTTGAATTGTGGTTAATTAGAAACTTGGGTTTTGTTTTTTCCAAGCAACTAACTTTTGGGTTTGCAAATTGATGGAAAAGTAATTGAATTTTCCGTTTTGCAGGTTAGAGATGTTTATGACAGTGGGGATTATCTAGTTATGGTCACCACGGATAGGCAGAGTGCTTTCGACAGAATTCTTGCTTCCATTCCCTTCAAAGGCCAGGTGTGTTTCAAGTTCACAATGCAATGAAAATAAGTTTCTGTTGTGTGATTTTTTGGAATTCGGTTTAGTTCAATTCCATATGGCAAAAGGCAAATAATGGACAGGAAGCCTATTAATGAAAATACTTAAGTCATGGTGATTTTCAGGTCCTTAATGAGACAAGTCTATGGTGGTTTGACAAAACTAGGCACATAACTTCAAATGCGGTTGTTTCGGCTCCAGACGAAAATGTAACAATTGCAAAGAAATGTTCTGTCTTTCCTGTTGAGTTTGTGGGTAAGATATTGAAACAGTCATCTTGGTTTTCCATTCTTTGATTGCTTAGCTCGGTGCTTCACTTAAGTTCTGCTTGAATATATATTTTTTTTTAACAAATTTCAATAGAGGGATGTGATGTTTTTTGGGTAACCAGTAGACGAAAGTGCTAGCTGTTAATGAAGCACTAACTTTTGTGTTGTAGAATTTCTTTGATAAGATATCTTTCGCTTTTGACTGCACAATATGCTTCATTCATAAAGGCAGCTTATTTATGCATTTACCTGTTGTTTTGAGAGGAGAAAGCTCTAAGAGGTATTATATATTTTCTTCTGATAGAAGAAAAATTGTTAGCTAATAACCTGCATATATGTAATGTATGGATATATAATAACCTGCATATATGTAATTTATGGATATATAAATTGGACTGCTAGTGTAAACTTGTTCTTTTAATCAAGGAAAAGTATGTTAATAAGATCTTGGTCATGAGGATGTCATAATAAGAATACCCTAAAGCCAGAGTAACTTCTGAAACTTGACTTCACAATCTATCTTCTCACGAGCTTATCTGCTGTCTTTCTTCTTTCCCATTCAGGGATGTATGATATTTGTTCGTTCCAAATTTTTCATTCTCTGTTATATTTCTTGATCATAAATGATAGAACATTGTGTCCAAACATCTTTCACTTATTAAAGTATGGTGTGTTACTTGCAGCATACATACAGATTAAGCCACTACATGCTTACACTACATTTTCTGCTAATTTTGTAGTCAGAGGTTTTGTGACGGGAAGTACAGATACGTCATTATGGACGGTCTACAATAATGGTGTTAGGAATTATTGTGGCAATATACTTCCAGATGGTACGCTTTCTATTCAATGTGTTGCTTTCTTTTTAAACCAAGATGTTTGTCTGATGGTTATGAATGTTATAGGTTTGGTGAAAAGCCAGAAGCTTCCTGCAAATATACTCACACCAACAACCAAGGCTGCAGATCATGATGTTCCTGTTACCCCAGAAGAGGTTTGTTCCTTCTAAGACCATGGGAAAAGAAGGCAAGGAGAAGAGGGTGCTTAGTAGATTAAGGCCATTAGCTGAAAAACTAATGACCAAATCATTATAGGATGCTGTGCTCAATTTTCTGATGGAATCAAATGTATTATATGGTCTACACACATATAATGTGTCACATGTCCTATCTTGATGCGATTTTGTTGCAGATAATTGAACGTGGACTGATGACTCAATCTGAGTATGATGAAGTAAGTAGGAAAGCATTAAGCTTGTTCGAGTATGGACAGGTAACTGCCCTTTATTGTTATTGTCTTACTGCTGTGAACATCTTAAATGAAGTTATCTGAAAACATCAGGAGACTACTTAACCTATACATAGGTTTGATATTGTACTATAGACTTACAATTATATTAACTGATACGTACAGATTACTTATCAAAACTTAACTTCTTATGTAAATAATAAATATCAGCCAAGCTAACCAGTTTTACCATCTCTTTCATGTTGCAGCGTGTGGCTTTGGAACATGGCTTGATATTAGTAGACACTAAATATGAATTTGGAAAGGGCCACGATGGTTCCATTCTTTTAATTGATGAGGTATAGCAATACCTTGTTTAACGTTTTAATGGTTTAAACATTGTCTTGCTTAAAGTTTCAATGTTGTTTGCAGTACACATGTTGAGATAGTGTAATGGGGATTGATTATTTTTTTCCCTTGCATTTCTAGGTGCATACACCTGATTCAAGCAGATATTGGATTGCCCACACTTATGAGGAGCGGTTTCGGAAGGGTCTTGAACCTGAAAATGTTGATAAAGTATGTGATGTATTTTGTACTATCATGTTGCTTTTTTATTCTTATCATTTTGTAGACAAATTACATTTTTTGAGCAAGTTGCTGACATTCAAGTCTTTAACTTTTTAGGAGTTCTTAAGGCTATGGTTCAAAAATCACTGCAATCCTTACGAAGATGAGGTAGTTCACATGAAGTCCAATTATACTTTCCTTTAGGGTTTAAGCATGTTAAACATCAAATCTCACTCTGGATGTACAAAAATTTAGGTCCTTCCAGATGCTCCCGAGGAACTCGTTTCTGAGCTAGCTTGGCGGTATGTCACCTCTTTATTTGGCCGTTATCATAAAACTGTCTTCACATGCTTCGTGGATGTCAGTTTGATGGATACGTCCCTTCCCTCTCATTTAAATGCTATTGTGATTATGATTGTGATCATTTGCTCTGTTGGTTTTTGCACATACTGTTGAGATATCATATTTTTCTGGCCCTTTTTGCATCTAATGTAGAATGACCCTTGTGCTTAGTGTTATTTGTTCATCAACTTTGCAGTGAAGTGTGTGTGTGTTTTGATGAGTTTTGTACCTACCTCTAGTAGAATTAATCACTCTATGATGACAGATATATTTTCCTGTATGAGACAATAACAAAATCAAAATTCAAGCTTCCCTCCACAAAGGTAAAAGTAGAGTTTGTAATTGATATTTTCTCAGTATGTACAGATGTGGATTATTATGACCTAATTTTGGATTTTCACTCAGGAGCCAATACATGATCGGATATCTCGAAATGTTGCACAAGCGCTATCATCTCTGACGTAACTTCACCGAATGAAACAGCAATTTTGTATCGGAATTGATTTAACCCCCATTCCCACCGAAAGACATGTATCATAGAAATGTCCCCGGATTGGGGATTAACCAACATTATCAATGAATCAGTTGGGTAACTAGGTATAATTAAGCAAAAATAATTTAAAGCTTACTATTGTTGGCCTTTCTATTTATGACAGTGAGCAAGCACTTTGAGTGTATGTTGCCCAGGATAAGAGAGTATTCTATTTATATTTCTCGTAGCGGAAATGTTTAAGTATCCTTGTCATTGACTCATTGTGCAATAGTTTGTGTACTGGTACTCTTTCCCATTTATGTAAACTCTGTAACTTGGCTTCTTGGTTTGGAAAAATGACCCCATAAAAAATTTAACCATGTCTAGAGACTCAGTTTGTTTGGGGTTTTGGCGAAAAGTCCTTTCGCTCTCAGTCAAGTGGACCTTGAAACTGAAATAGATTCCGTACTATGTTGAAGATCTCCCAAACATAAGTCTCCTCCTCTTGCACTACAACCCGGTGCACAAAAAGATACATGAAGGTGGTTGAGTCGCTAGTTACAGTTGAGTACGTTGAGGAGACATGGAAGCAAAATCCAATCAGATCCGTATGAAAGGGCACAAGCACGATTGTGGGCGAAATTCGTTGATGACAAGGTAATAGACCAAGCTGTACTGTAATGCTAGTAAATCCATACATTCCAGGAATGATCTTGGATCAACAAGTAATAAGGTTTGGAAAATGAAAGGAAAAAAATCGACTTCAGCTTGTCATATTGTTTATCAACCATTTGCTTTATCCACTGTGAGTCAGAATTTGAATAAGGAAATTTTTAGCACAAACAGGATACGTCGTCAGCCATCAAACAACAAATTCGTCTTATGGATCAGTAGCTTCTCAAAGAAATAGTTGCATTCATTTTATCTGTTGCAAGAAGATCTGGAATTTTATACTATGGCAGCACAAAAGAAACAAAACCGAGAATCAGCAATCCCAGTCCTAAGCCCCAGCAGAATGACCCCTGAGATACAGCTAAAGACGCCTGCAATTGTGATCTTCATAGTTCGTTCTACTACTGCAAACTTTGATCATTGGGTGGGTGCCATCAACTTGAGTTGATCATCATGGATTGTCTGCATTTTATCCTTATTTGAGGGGCTCATCTTGTGGCTTCATGGTTGGGAACATAATGACTTCCTTGATGTTCTGAGAATCAGTTCGTAACATCGTGAGCGGGTCAATCCCCAAACCCCAACCCCCAGTTGGAGGCTTCCTATACCCAAGAGCTGTGATGAATGTTTCATCCAAAAGCAGTGCTTCATCATCGCCTGTCTGTCTAACCTTGAGCTGATAAGCAAATTGTTGGCGTTGTACCACTGGATCGATCGTTCAACTCAGTGTATGCATTGCAGAATTGGTGCTTGCTGATAAACCATTCGAAACGCTCTGTTAGGCCAGGTTTTGATCTATGCCTCTTCGCTAGAGGACTCATAATCTCAAGATAGTTAATGATGAACACATGATTCAGAAAGTACCCCACAAGCTTGTCCAACAAACGACTGTGTTGACCCTAATTTCCACGTAAGGAAATCTTACTTTCTTGAATGCGCGGGCGTGCCACCAATAGCACCGTTGTGGTCTATTGGACTTGGATTTGAATGATTGCGCGTCTCTGACTCCTTATCAAACGATTGTGCTAGACAGGGGACATGCAAGAGTAAGTCTAGACAAAGGTTCTTTTTTGCCTTTGGGCGATAAAGGACTTTAATTAATTCAAAGTGCTACACGAATAGTTTAAGGAGTAAAATCCTTATTGAAATTTAACAACAATAGCAATGAAAGTAGAATAAACACAACCGGGATGCGCGTCGGCTGCGGGTGAAGGAGAACTAGATCGGCCTAGTCTCTCTGTGTCGTCGTGAAAGCACGATACTCGTGATCGGCTGCGTCCGGAAGCGATGCTCGTGATCGTCCCTTGGAAGTTCGGTGCTCGTGACCGTCTTCTGCGTCGGTGCCTTGCGGCGAAATCTGGGTGCCTTGCGGCGAAATCTGGTGCCTTGCGGCTAAATCTTTTTAGGGATTTGTGTTGAGGGATCGGGGATCCTTTCCTTGATGCAGGACCCTTGCTTATATAGTGAACACTTCGTGGACGGGGCTCTGACTTGGGCGGCAAGCAATCCTTCTCCTAGTTGAAGAAGTCTTCTTCCTTCTGCCGAAATCCTCCCTAAGTTGGGTTTCTTGAGAATCCTCCTTGATTTGAACTTGATCTCCTTCGGCCCATGGGAAATACTTTCCCAATCTCTTACCAAAACCCTAGCTGCCGAAATCAAGCTGATCTCCTTCCAAACATGGGATTCTTTCATCATCAATCCGCCTCCTCCTGGGCTTTGGCCATTAGAAGGCCCTACATTAATTACTGCACTCAGGCCCAATAATGTACTTGGTCCAATTGGCACAAATCGGGCCCAAACAATGCCCCCTAAGTTACATCGGTTCGGCCAGAGGCCCAGAACCGATGGGACTTAAACTGTTCGCCTACTGCCAGCGTGTAACTCGCGCGTTGCTCGCGTGTGATTCGCGCACTTTCCTCTTTAAGTGGTTTCTGTACTCATATCCTTGTGTTCCTTTGCAGATTTTGGCCTTGATGGACACCCCCCTTCTCCCACTACAGCAGAAAGCTCTGCAGCCGGTTCTCGCAGGGGAGCGTCCCCTACTGCTGCTGAAGAAGAAACATTTGAGGAGGTGGTGTTTGATATCCCTCCTCTGGCCACAATTCTGCCGGATGAAGCGCCTGTTGGGGATGCTCCTGCTGCGGCGACGGCGGAGGCTCCTGGCTCCTCTGCTCCGGTGCGGCCTGGCATGCGCAGTAAGTATTACTTCCCTGTTTCTTGCTTCTACAGAATTAGAACATCTTCTGATACTAACATATCTTGTACATCTTTGGTCAGGGAAAGTTGTGGCCAACAGGAGGTGGCCAGGCCTTAGGAGAAGGCGTGCCTCTGATGGGGAAGATGAAGCTGGTCCTTCCAAACGGCCGTGTTGGACGGATGCTGAATCCCCACCAGTCGTCGTTGTGGACGATGATGATGAGGTGAGTATTCCAAATTTTCACTTTTTATTCTTTTCTTCCAGTATCTTGATGAACTCTTGTAAACTTCTTTTACTTACATTCACAGGATGAAACTGGAAGTGGTGGAGACGGAAAACAAGAGGGTGATCATGAAGTGGAAGATGGAACTGAAGAAGAAGAAGGCCACGAAGAGGCCGCTGGTCAGCCCTGGGTACCCGTCCAACTCTTCCCCTTCTCCTGAGGTTAGTTCTTCTAACTTATTTTAGTAGAAAATCTTCCTCCTCCTCTCTTTATTCCTGTTTCTAAGAAAAACTGGGTGATAGTTTCAGTTTGTGGATGTGGTTGATGAACCAATGGTGGAGGAAGTAGCCACTGAGGAGGCTGGAAACGCTGAAACCACCCAACCGTTTGAGGCCGAAAAGGTGATCTATCTTCCTACCCCTTATTCGCACATTTCTTCTGGAATTTGAACATCTTCAGCTAAACTTCTTTTATCCAGGTTGTTGGTGTAGATCCTCCTGAAGATGTGGCCTCGCCCAACTGGTCCAGCTCCCCAAGCGGCTATGGATGCAGATCTACCTGTGTCTTCTGCTGCTCAGGTACTAACTTTCGTTGTTTCAATCTGTTGTGGCCATATGACATGCTGGGAAATTGGTTGAGTTTAACCCTTGGTTCTATCTTTGACAGGTTGAGATCCCAGCTGGCCCATCTGCTTCTTCCTTCGCCAGCCTGTTGGCGAATTTGCAGCCGTCATCTTCTACTACTCCTGCGCCCCTATCCCCTTCTACTGCGAACGAGCTAAGATATCTTCAGGGGTGGGCGCGTTCTGGCATGATTGATGAAGCTTCACTGCAGAGTCTGTCAGCCAGTCTGGAGCAGCTGTCTGACCGACACCTTATTGACGCTACCTTCGCCACGTGCTTTCAGGAGTGTATTGCCACCTCTTTCCATGGCCTAGAAAGGACTGCTCGTCTCTTCCAGGATGTGGAACATGATCGTGCAGAACTTTCGGCTCTTCAGAACAACAGGTCTCTCCTGGCGCAGAAAATCCAGCAAGGTCAGGACTTGGAGGCGCGTCTGGCTGCAAAACAAGAAGAGATCAACGCCCTAGAGCAACAATTGGCGGCTAAACGTCGTGAGTACGACTTGCTTGTGGCGGAGAAATCTCAGCAACTGTCCGATGCCTGTGCATTGAAATCGTCCATCTCTGATCAAGAAGCCAGGCGAGACCGTTTTGAGTACAAGGAGTGGAAGTTGTGGCAAGCCCAGCAGCAGAATGAAGTCAACCGTCTCTTCCTTATTAGCTTAATCGACCAAATCAAATTGTAAAAGGAAATATGAACTTGTACTTTTAAGCATCTTAATGAACAACTTTTGCAACCACTGTTCTGGCTTTTATATTGATCATTACTTTGTACAACTTTGCATCTTCCTTATGCCACTGAATGGCCTCGAAACTTCAATCATTCGTTCATCGGATCGGCCGGAGGCCCGGAGCCGATGAACGATTGCTTTGGCCAATGCATTGGCCTTTTACACTTGAAAATTCCTATCTAAACATGCGTTTCTGCCACTAAATGGCTGAACTTTTGAACTTTTCTACAAGGTTGGGGGCCACTAACTGGCCATTCTACTTGAAGTCTTTCCTGGTTCACTCGTTTCCGTCGGCGACCCCCGTAGTGATAGAGATTCCAGTAGCGTCCCATAGAGTCGGGTAGAATTTTTTAAGCCATTTGCCGTTGATGGGTAGTTCATGGAGGTCTCCGTCGCGATCTCTTAATCTGTACGCGCCTTTCCCCAGCACTTTGTGAACTACAAACGGTCCTTCCCATGTTGGGCTCCACTTTCCATACCCTGGAACATGTGATCCAAGTGGTAGCAATACTCTCCAAACTAGTTCTCCCTCTTGGAATGCTTTATCCCGGACTCTCTTATTGTATGCTCGCGCTCCTGCGTGCTTCCCGGCCATCGTTCGGTTCAGAGCTTCCATCCGGATGTCGTCTAGGTCTTCCACTTCTTGCATCATCGCCTCCGTGTATTCGTCGGTATATAAACCATGCTGCCGCGCGAGTCTCAACGACCTTACGTTGATTTCCATTGGAAGAACTGCGTCGTGGCCGAATACTAGAGCATAGGGCGATGTTCCAGTCGCGGTTCTCTTGGAAGTTCGATATGCCCAAAGTACCTCAGACAACTTTTCATGCCATTCTCTCGGGTTGTCTTCCAGGTGTTTCTTCACCATGTTGATGATTACTTTATTGCTGGCCTCGGCTTGGCCATTTGCTTGTGGGAAATACGGGGTGGATTGCAACATCTTGATTTTATACGCATCGCCCAGGCGTTGTACTTCGTCTGACACGAACGAAGTTCCATTGTCTGTAGTGATAGTCTCTGGGACACCGAATCGGTGGATGATGTTGCTTTTGAGAAAATGGACGACCTCCTCTGAGGCGATGCTCTTGAGAGGTGCGGCTTCCACCCATTTGGTGAAGTAGTCAGTTGCTATGATAATGAATGTATGTCTCTTGGAAGAGGGTGGTGAAATCTTCCCAACAAAATCAATCGCCCATCCTCTGAATGGCCATGGCTTCACCACCGGATTTAACGGTACCGCTGGTGCTTGCTGTACGTTGCCATGCTTCTGGCAGGCCTCGCATCCTTTGGCATACCGCAAACAATCGGGCACTATAGTTGGCCAATGGTAACCATATCTCCTGAGTAACCAGCGCATCTTTTTCCCTGCTTGGTGTGCTCCGCACGTCCCTTCGTGCACTTCAGCCATCACCCTCATTTGTTCGTTCTTCCCTAAACAGCGTAGAAGAATTTCATCTCCTGTCCTTCTGAATAGCTCGTCGTTCCAAAGGACGTAGTTGGTGGCCACTGCTCTACGTTTACGGTCGGTGGGAATACCGGGATTGGATAAGTAGTTTATTATTGGCGTTCGCCAATCGTCTTCTTCTAGTTCGGTAGACATAATTTCCAGGTCCATTCCTCTATCCAATATGGATGGTAACGCCTTGCGTCGGACCAAGATGATGCGTTCGTCTTCCTCATCGAGTAGCTGGACTCCGGTTGCAACCTGGGCCATTTCGTTGGCCGCCCAATTCTCATCTCGGGGAATGTATTCTGCCCCCACGTCCTCGAAGTCTTCGATGAGGTTCCTGGCTGCCACAAAGTAGGCTGCCATGTTCGGGTCTCTGCACTTGTATTCCCCAAGGATTTGCTTGATTACTAGCTGGGAATCGCCTTTGACTTCAACATGCTTGACTCCCATCTCTAATAGCATCTCGAGGCCGATGATGAGAGCTTCGTATTCTGCCCGATTGTTTGTGCTCTCAAAATCTAGTTGGAAAGAGAATGCATGCCTTGCTCCGTGTGGGTCAATGAGGACGACTCCCGCCCCAGCGGCCTGGTCAGTGCGCGATCCATCGAAGTACAGTTGCCATGGAGTGAAAGATATGGTCGCGATTTTCGAATTTTGCCCCCTAGGGGTAACCTCAAGTTGGTTGATCTGCTGTCGCATCGCCTTGTTCCATATCGGCCACTTTTCCTCCCAATATTCGCGCTTATCCAGCGGTGTTCTCCCTGTTCCGAACTGCAAGCCGTGAGGAGTTATTTCTACTTGCGCCACGTCGGCTTCTGCTGTTTCGTCTACCTCTATCTCCAACGATGGGTGATCTGCCAGGAAATCGGCCACTGCCTGGCCTTTGACTGATTTCTGTGGAACATACTTCAGCGAAAACTCTGAAAGTCCTAGCATCCATTTCCCTAGTCGGCCCCTCAAGACAGGCCTTGATAACATGTATTTTATCAAGTCTGTCTTGGATATAACTAGGACATCGTTTGGAAGTAAGTAGTGTCGTAGTTTGACGGCGGCAAAATACAGGAGCTAAGCAGTGTTTCTCGATTGGTGTGTAGCGTATCTCCACTGGGGTGAGTCGGCGACTGAGGTAGTAGATGGCCTGCTCTTTTGCTTGTTCGTTGTCTTGAGCAAGTAAGACGCCGATTGATGCTTCTGCAGCCGATACATATAACTTGAGTGGGATGCCCTTCCGCGGCGGCATCAATGCCGGAGGATTGGTGAGGTATTGCTTGATGGCGACAAACGCCTTTTGATGTTCTGTCTCCCACCTGAATTCCTCGTCTGCTTTGAGCTTTAACAATGTGGAGAAAGGTTGGAGCTTTCCCGCCGAGTTGGGCACAAAACGCCGAAGGAAATTGATTTTTCCTAAAAAGCTTTGCAGCTGTTTCTTGTTCTTCGGTGGTGGGGCCTCGATGATGGCCTTTGCTCGGTTTTGGCTGATTTCAATGCCTCTGTGGTGTATCAGGAAGCCTAAGAAACTTCCTGCTTGCACTCCGAACGCACACTTCTTGGGGTTCATCTTCAAGCCATGCCGTTTCATTCTCTCAAATGCTTGCCGCAGATCGGCTATATGAGAATCTTTCTGTTTGGACTTGATGACTACATCGTCGATGTAGACTTCGAGATTGTGCCCGATCATGTCATGGAAGATATGGTTCATTGCCCTTTGGTATGTTGCACCTGCATTCTTCAACCCAAACGGCATCACTACGTACTCAAAGGCGCCTGTGTGGCCAGGGCAACGGAAAGCCGTTTTGTGCGTGTCTTCTTCGGCGAGTAGTATCTGATTGTAACCGGCGTTTCCGTCCATGAATGACATGATCTGGTGTTTGGCCGCCCCGTCTATTAACATATCAGCCATAGGCATCGGGTACTCATCTTTTGGTGTAGCCTCGTTGAGATTCCTGTAGTCGATGCAAACTCGGACGGCCCCTGTGTCTTTTTTAGCCACTAGAACGATACTGGACAACCACTCCACATATCTGGCTGGTCGGATGAATCCGGCTGCGTGTAGCCGCTCTATTTCTTCCTTGACTTTGAACTCCGTCTCCCTTGTCATTCTCCGCGGTGCCTGCTGCACAGGCCGATATCCTTCTTTGATAGGTAGACGATGTTCTACTAGCCGTCTGTCGAGTCCTGGCATTTCAGAATAATGCCATGCAAAACAGGTGCGGTATTCTTGAAGAACCTCGATGATTCGTGAACGCAAAGGTTCACCCAATAAGCCACTGATGAATGTTGGCCGCGGGTCTTCTGGTGTACCCAGGTTGACTTCTTCAAGCGGATCCCGCACTTCGGGAGGTGAATCTTCGAGTTCTCTTGGCTCGAATTCTAAGTCTTCTTCAGTTGCTTCCAGAATCTCATCTTCTGGCCAGTCTGATTCATGTATAAATTCTGCCATATTGATAGCCATTGATTGGCCTATGACCTTCTTTTCGCTCCAATACCTCAGCAATCGGGTGATGAGAGACCTTATGACTGCTGAGTGGTTCGCCACTTCGGGTGGCGTGTTATCCATGGGTTCTTTGGCGCTTGAGCAAGAATGGCCGATCAAGGTCATCCTCACTCCCCAACAATCCTGTGGCGATGAGTCTGCGGGCCGTCTCCCCTATGGGGCGGCCGTTCTGGTCAAACTCTGACACGATGAAAGGTTTAGTATTGTCATCCAAGTAGTAATGTGCATCGACGTGGTCGGCTGATGGTAAGAATGGCCGTGCATCGGCCGCTACCAACTCCCAACGTTCCTGAATTTCGTCCCAGATGGCGAGTTGTTGATGGAGAGTGGAAGGTACGCACAAATTCTGGTGGATCCAATCTCTTCCCAACAATGCGGAATATGAAGACTTGGTGTCGACCACAAAGAAAGCCACAGTGATGGTTTTCCTGCCGATGGTCACGTCCAGGGTGATGATGCCCTGCGTAGCGGTTATGCCCCCTGCGAAGTTGGACACCGTGTATTCCGTTTTGTACAGGTCCTTGGCGGTCTTTCCGAGGCGTTTGAGCTGCTTGGATGGTAGGATGTTGACCGCCGCCCCGCCGTCTACCATGACCTTGGCAAATGGGACCCCTTGGATATGAGCGAGGACATAAAGTGGCCGCAAGTGATCGGCCATATCCCTTGTTGGGATGTCGAAAAGCTGATTGCCTGTTGGGGGAAACTGAATGATCTTGGAGCTGGTATTGGGCCCCTGGTCCTTGTCAGTGATCCGAATGACTGGCTCTTCTTCTGGAAACACTTCTTCTACATGGTTGACTACCTGCGATTCGTGTTCCTGTGGACAGACGATAGCAAATGTACCATGTTTACCTGGAAAGGCCCTAGTGTGAAGGGTTCTTCATCACTCTCGGCTTCTGACCAATCTCTGTCGTCTATCGCTTTCTGACCTTTGGACATGACATGGATCGGGCCTGGCCCCTTGCTTTCGTTGATTGGTTCGGAATTATCCTCCATGGGCGCATCGCTCGTCTGAGTAGTGGAAGATCCTGCCTCTTTGTCGTGGCTGCCAGCACGGAGTTCCTGGAATGTGTCGTTTTCATCTTCGTCCACTGGTTCTGGCTGAATGACTTCCTTCCCTTTGCTTGTGGAAATCGTTACTGTTTTTCTCTGACTAGCCTCGACCTTACCGACGGTTCCTGGATGACGATTCCGGGAGCTTTACCTGCTGCTGACCTTCGTTTCCATTGAAACAATTCTACTGCATTGACTGGTTGGTCAAGTGTTGAGGTGTTTTCCGTTGCATCCGACGCATGCCCCTTTTCTGGTGTCGGACTTTCCGCCATTCTTTTGGCTATGGCGTACTGTCGCTGGAGTCTTCTGCGCTGGGAACTAGTCACCTTTCCTGCTGGCTTCCCATTCTTTCCAACGAAATACCATTGGCCGTCTTTAATGACTGTCGGCCTTATTTCTTCCAAAGTTGGATCTCTTCTGGGTCTCTTGACCATCGGCGGTGGAGCTTTGGCCGTGTCGGCCACATCTTCTGGCAATTTTTCTTTAGGTCTCCAGACTTTTCTTTCTCCCAGACGTTCCTTACTCGGCGATGAACTGCATGGTCTTTCTCTCTTTATGCCCCCAAGCCTGTGGAAGATAGCTTTCTTGGGGGATGAGTCCCCCTTATTGGCCTGCCTGGTGATCTGGCCCCTGGTCTCGCTGACGTTTCTTTGCGAGGACTCTTCTCCAGTTCTCCTAACCTCTTGAACACATTGCTTTTTGGTGGAGGATTTCTCGGACTATGTGGCCCATAGTGTTTCGGAGACGACTTGAGCGCTTTCTTCGTGCGGTCTTCCTCCTCCTTCACAATTTGTTCATCCAGAACAGTGGCCGATTCGGGGAACTCTAAATCACATTTGCATTTACATCGGCTACAGAGGACCACTCCAGCCACAATCGAGGCTTTCGGTCTTGATGTTTCCGCCATCCGGGAGGTTTCTCTTTGCATTGTATCTCGTGCATTATTGTAGCCGACATCAATGGTGAGTCGCCGTTGAGTCTTTCCAACACCCTGCACTCCCACGTGATTGACCGGAAACGGCTGTGAATCAACTTTCATGACCGGTTTGTCCCACATGACCTTCCCTTGAGCGATCTGTTCCATGACATATTCCCTGAAACCGTTGCAGTTGTTGGTCGAATGGCTCCAGGAATTGTGGAATTTACAATATGCCTTGCCCTTTAAGTCTTCTGGTTTAGGCAAGTTGATTCCATCTTTGTATTCGAACGCTCCGGATGCTAACAGCTCGTCGAACATCTGATCACTGTGGGAGATATCGAACGGATACTCCTTTGGTGCGTAGGGTTTGTTGTAAGCCATGCCTCCAGTTGGTGCTGCAGGTCGCTGATTTCGGTTGGCCCTCACCATAGATTTCAAAACTATAGGCTTCTTGATAGGAACCATCTCGGCAGCGGCCACCTCAAAGTATGGCGTTTCTTCCTCAGTGTAGCTCTCGAGCTCCAGCTGGCTCACTTTAGCTGTGGGCGGCTTGATAAGATTGCTGCGACTCGAAGCTTTCTCTTCTGCAAGCATCTTCTCATACCTCGTGCCTCTATGCACAATATCTTGCAAATCAAGGAATTCGACTTCGCTGAAGTGAGTCTTCAGCGGGTATCGCAATGCTTTCTTCGCCATATCGATGGCGTATTTCTCCTCCATGGGCATGCGACACTTCATCCGTAGTTTCCTGAATCGCGCAATGAAGTCTTCGGTGGATTCGGTCTCCTTCTGTTTGCACTTCAGAAAGATCTGTGATGGTGACTTCTTGCTCCACTCGGTAAAACTGTTTGTGGAATTCTTCTTCCATCATGTCCCATGAGGTGATAGATCCTGGCTCCAGATTGGAGTACCATGTAAACGCTGATCCGGATAGTGAGCTTCCGAATAAACGTAACTTCAAATTTTCATATGGACCTTCCAGGAGCAAGCATTGGCTGGTGAATCGGCCAATGTGTTCCACGGTTGAAGCCCTTTTCTCTTCCCCTGAGAACAGTGAAAAAGATGGGACTTTGAACCCTTTAGGGAACTCCAAAGCATCTATATAGTCAGGGTACGGTTTGCGATACTTTGGTCGGCCACCGGTTGGCCTTGGTTTCCCTGTTGTTGTGTAGAATTCGTTTTCTACTTTCTGCATGCGTTCTTCCCACACCCTTGCTTGTTGTGCAGCTCTTTCGTCGACTCGTCTCTTGACTTCGTCCTCAAGGTTAATGTGGGAGACGGCTCCATCAGATGTGGAAGATTTCGATGCAGACATCTGTGGTGGATCGATCTTTGGGCCATTGCTGCTGGCCCCTTTGGTGTTCCACTTATCCCAATCAGGTGTCTGCTCCAGCCGTTTAATTGGATGGTACGGCATCTTTCCTCGACTGAGTCTCGATAAGTGGTTTGACAGGCGTTTGATGGTCGTAGGTGACCTCATGTTGAAGAGTATGCCTTGTCGCCGATGTGCTTCCTGTGGCCCCTAATTTGTTCTGGGCCGATGAAAGTATACCGAATGATGGTTTAGCCATCGAGCCGAACGTGAGGTTGGGCATGGCTTCTTTATCGCCGACCTTTGTTTTCCCATTATCGGTATTGGGAGGTGGGCGATCTTCGCCTACTTGGGAAGCAGCGGCCATTCCTTTAGCTTTCTCCAGCTGTTGTGCAAGTCGGTCAGAAACCTTGCTTTCCATCTCTGTGAATCCTTCCTTCATGGATCTCTCAAAGTCCTTCTTGTTCCCTGAGAGAGATAGCAACAGCAGCTCGATGGATCGGTTCTGATTCTCGATGTTTTTCTGACTCTCCATGAAGAGAGCTTGCGCAGCTTCGGCTTGGTTTGTCCTGTCCTCCAACGTCTGGTTCAAGCTTTGTCTGAAGTCGTCTTGTGTCTGGGCCATATTGCTAATGGCCGTCATCAACTCGTCGCGCGTGGCCGATGATGGTGATGCAGGAGATCGACTTCGGGATCTTCCAGAAGCATTGGATCCAGCGGGGGTATGCTCCTGATTCGCCATATAGGAGGCGTAGCACTTTTATCCCACCGGGCGTGCCAATTATGTTGACCCTAATTTCCACGTAAGGAAATCTTACTTTCTTGAATGCGCGGGCGTGCCACCAATAGCACCGTTGTGGTCTATTGGACTTGGATTTGAATGATTGCGCGTCTCTGACTCCTTATCAAACGATTGTGCTAGACAGGGGACATGCAAGAGTAAGTCTAGACAAAGGTTCTTTTTTGCCTTTGGGCGATAAAGGACTTTAATTAATTCAAAGTGCTACACGAATAGTTTAAGGAGTAAAATCCTTATTGAAATTTAACAACAATAGCAATGAAAGTAGAATAAACACAACCGGGATGCGCGTCGGCTGCGGGTGAAGGAGAACTAGATCGGCCTAGTCTCTGTGTCGTCGTGAAAGCACGATACTCGTGATCGGCTGCGTCCGGAAGCGATGCTCGTGATCGTCCCTTGGAAGTTCGGTGCTCGTGACCGTCTTCTGCGTCGGTGCCTTGCGGCGAAATCTGGGTGCCTTGCGGCGAAATCTGGTGCCTTGCGGCTAAATCTTTTTAGGGATTTGTGTTGAGGGATCGGGGATCCTTTCCTTGATGCAGGACCCTTGCTTATATAGTGAACACTTCGTGGACCGGGCTCTGACTTGGGCGGCAAGCAATCCTTCTCCTAGTTGAAGAAGTCTTCTTCCTTCTGCCGAAATCCTCCCTAAGTTGGGTTTCTTGAGAATCCTCCTTGATTTGAACTTGATCTCCTTCGGCCCATGGGAAATACTTTCCCAATCTCTTACCAAAACCCTAGCTGCCGAAATCAAGCTGATCTCCTTCCAAACATGGGATTCTTTCATCATCAATCCGCCTCCTACTGGGCTTTGGCCATTAGAAGGCCCTACATTAATTACTGCACTCAGGCCCAATAATGTACTTGGTCCAATTGGCACAAATCGGGCCCAAACAGACTGGTTGTTTCAGGAGGCGAACATTTGACATGAAACATGTTGGGGCCCCCCTTAAAAAGGTAGCCCCCCCCCTCGGGAAAACCCCCCAATTTTAAAAGAACCCGCCCCCCTCTATCACTCCCCACCCATGTCAATTCTTCTAAAAGGGGGGGAGGAAAAAAACCAAAAACACCCCCCCCACCCCCCCCACCATATACCTTATTCTTATATCCGCCAGTGAGTTCCTTGACCATCCCACTTAACATCTCCTCAAGTCATTGTCATCAAGTCATTGTAGATTGCATAGGCCATATAGAATTCACAGGTAGTGAACTCAGGATTATGAGAAGTCAATACCTTCATTCCCAAACTGCTTTCCAATCTCATAAACACGCCCTAATCCCCCAACAATTAGCTCCTTCAGCCGAAGTTCCGGTGCAATGCGCAAGAACAGCTTCATGTCAAGCTCACTGTGATAAGTCGCAAAAAGACGGGCAGTTGCTCCACCAGCAATCCTATTCATCACCGGAGTTTCACCCTTCATGAAACCGCAGTCATCCAAAAACTTTCTAATGCACTGAATAACTTTAAATCTAGTCGAGAATATTCATCGAACCTCGGTGTTCAAGCTCAAATCCCAGAAACGGTAATGGTAATGCGTTTCCTGATCCCTGAGAATATAGGCATCATGATTCCTAAGACTTCCTGGGACTCATCCAAGAGTTTTCTTAGCATTCTGCAGCTTTGGCAACAGGAGATGGCAAGCGACTAAGATGGTAAACGATGTTGGGAAAATGCTGAGTTCCTCTCTAATAGTTTTTCCAGGCCAGAGACACCAACAATATCATCACGCTTGACACTAGTATGGAACTTGAAAATCTCGGCTTCATTCATCCCTGAATTTCTTGCATTAGCCATAACTTGGACCTTCTCACCACCAGGTCCATCACCAAGTAAATCATAGAACATGAGCTTCGAGCCAGACTGTCTTTTGCTCATGATTCTCCTGGCCAATGATATTCTAATATCCTCCCATTGCTCAACCCTTGATACTTGTCTCATATTCAAGCACAGTCATGGAAAGGCAGAACCTGTGAGGATATGGATTCTTATTATCTGCCTTCTGCGCAGCAACATCCTTTTGCATGGTTTCCCTCTATTGCGATCAGTCCCTTTTCTTGTCTTGAGTTTCTTCATTCTTGACCTTAGAGCTTTCTGCAGGAGCAGCCCTCTTTGCCTTCTTCACCTCCTTTGGCTGCCTGCGTCTCAAGTCTGTTACGGCTTCTGAGGGTTCTTCAACTCTGCCTGACATTGTAGCGACTGCCCATGTAAGGGAAAAGAATTTGCAAGTAAGGTTAACAAGAGTATGGACAAAACTCTGAAGTTTCAGTTAATATCAAGCAAAGTGTAATAAGAACAAGCCTACATAGGCCTTTATATCAAATCGAAACCTACTGCAAACAGGAAACTTTACATAAGAGGATGTATGAAAAATCCTATTGAATTAGGAGACGAAAAAGAAAAAGAAATTCTCTAGGAAAGGGATGCGTAAGTAAGGGTTTTGTACAGGATAGAAAAGGTGCAGCATCAAGTTAAAGTTTTTGCAAGCTTCTCAGTTAAGGGATTTTGACTACAGTACAGAAAAGGTGATTCTGTTAACCATTTGTGTACAAGCAAATAACTGGGCTTCAGCACACCAGATATCAATAGAATAGTAAAATACACGTGAAAACATCTTAGCACTATCAGTAGCATTTTCAATGAAATAATTACAGGTACTAATACCTTAAATCATAAATCAATATTTTAACTGTTAATCTACTGTCCAAGTTCCCCACCTCCAATATCACTCATATATAATAAAAAAACACAAATAAATAAAGTTGTTTGTGTGTGAATGTGTAGATTGCGAAAATTCTACCAGTCAAACTCAAACCTTGGGGTCCAAACCGATAGAAACTAAACATAAACACGGAATTATATGACTGGTCGAATAACAAAGTTATGGTTGTCTCCATTTCTGACCCTTCTTGTTTGCTTCCCCCAAACCCGTCTTCGTTTTTGGCATCAGCAATGACGTTTATTGCATTGGCCAATGAGCCAAGCCAAATTAAGATGTGCGTATAAATTGCCTCTAGGTATGGCAAAATGATCCCAAGAAAATTTAACCATGTCTGGAGACTCTGTGAAGTTGCTGGGGTATTGGGCAAGTCCTTTTGCTCTCAGAGTCATATGGGGTTTAAAGCTGAAAGAGATTGAGTACCAGTATGTTGAAGAAGACCTCCCAAACAAAAGTCCGCTGCTCTTGCACCACAACCCGGTGCACAAAAAGGTGCCGGTTCTTGTGCACAATGGAAAGCCGGTGGCAGAGTCACAGATCATACTTGAATACATTGAAGAGACGTGGAAGCACAATCCGATCCTACCAGAAGATCCATATGAAAGGGCACAGGCACGCTTCTGGGCCAAATTCGCTGACGACAAGGTAATCTAACAAACTATAATGAAATACTATTGCCACTCTACTCCATGAATGATCTTGGATCAACAAGTAATATCTTTTATTCATACAATTCAGAACCCCAGTAGAGTGAGTGCTGCATTCAAATGCAACATTACTAGTAAACTTCATGCATGACAGAAAAGCTTCACTGAAAAATCTATCTGGTTGAGCTATTATTCCTATCTCTTTACAAATACCTATGGAACATTGGTTGTTTTTCATTACAGTGTGTGCCAGCCATTATGAATGCATTCACCAAGCAAGGCGAGGAGAAAACAAAGGTTGCAGAAGAAGCTCGACAGAACCTTAAGATCCTTGAAAGTGGACTTAGGGGAAAACCCTTCTTTGGAGGTGATTGCACAGGCTTTGTGGACATAGCTGCTGGGTGGATTGGACTGTGGGCTAGAATCGTCGAGGAGATTGCCGAGGTAAACTTGATTGATGCCGACACCATGCCTCAACTGGACTCTTGGTTTCGAAGAGTTCTTGAGGTTCCTGTTCTTAAAGAATGCCTGCCCCCTCGAGATGTATTGCTGGAGCACAATAGAGGCTTTCACAAGATTTTGACAGCAGCATCAAGTTGAATTGTCTGCCATCGTCTGGTCCCTGCATATTTTAATTTATCATTAATTTTAATTCACAAGAATGGTTATTGTCTGCATCAACTGAATTCATGATTTTATATATATCTAAATCGGGCAAGTAAAAGTCTCTTTGCACTATCAGTAGCATTTCAATCAACAGTTGCAGGGAATGTGAAATACCTTCAAAATCACGAATGAATAAAAAGAATCTGTTGACTCTTTGGTACAAATGAATAAAAAGAATCTGTTGACTCTTTGGTCCCAGTGAAATACAAGGACCTAAGGAATAGCCATCCGCCTCAACAATCCACACCACGCACTGCTTTTCTTTGTATCTGTTCAAATACAAAAACTAGACCCATCTGGCGAGATCTTTCTCTGCGCTGCATCTGTTTGTATCGGTCTAAAACGAAAACCAGACGCATTAGGGTAGATCTTTCTCTCCACCCAAAATCAGAAACGTGCAACTTCCCTGATTGAGGGACCTGTCGATGTGCAAAAAGCTATTATGCTATTCATGTATAAACATTATGCTCTCCATATGAACCATTACTCCCTTCCTTTGAGTTTTTGATCCACGAACTAACACGTAGAGAATCTAAACAGCTCCTTATGAGCTTCTGTAGGAGCTATATTAGAACTTTCCACTGCTTAGATATTCTTAAAGTCAGTCTTCAAGGTTTGGACAAGGGAAAAAGTCTCATCATCCATCTCAATTTTGTCCTCCTTCATCATCTCAAGGATGTCAGAGGCTGATCTCTTAGCAGAGAGGTGCATTCTCAGCAATGATTTATACAAGGGTAAACTTGCAAACCCCAAGTTATGGATAACTTTGATATACCAATTTGCATCATCAATATTCCGATGCCTTTCGAAATAATCAGCAAAGGCCATTACGGTATCATCCGATGGCCTCCAATGACAACCTTGCAACATACTGAACCCTTGTCTCATAGCTTCAACGGCTTTTTCCATGTTTTGGTTTTTCAGCCACCCTTCCATAAGGATCTCCCATGTCTTATAATTTGGGTGACCACCTCTCTCCAACGTCTGCAGATGCAATGACTCAGCTTTCTCAACCATTCCATTCCGCATGTATGCACCAAGAAGGACATTGGGGACTCGAATATCAAACCTAAAGCAGTTGGATTCCCACTCCACAAAAATCCTTTCAGCTTCTCCAATATCACCTAGTTTCACCAAGCACAACAGCATATGCATGTAATTGGTAGTTGGAATTCTCCCACCTATTGCTTTACTTGCTTTCCAAACTCGTAGAACATCCCCTTTACTCCCCAAAGATGCGTACTGCGTGATCAGGAAAGAATAACCAAGGCGATTACTGGTAGACAGCTTCTGTTCAGCACTTCTTAGGGCCACATAGGCTTTGTCCATCAAGCCTACTTTCATATAGATGCCGGCCATAGTAGACAACGTGCTCCACCCAACCTGGACATTCTTATCATTCAACATCTCTTTGTAAACCATCTCAACCGAATCAACCCCAGATAGCTTGGCACATGCATTGATCCAAAGGTTGTAGGACAACACAGTTAACGGTATCTTGTTACTCCTCATTTCGTCTACCACAAGGGGCACTTTCGCAAATTGAGATGTCCCCATATACAACTTCATCATCTCGTTATAGGGATGCGGGCTCACCACGAGCCCCATTTCACCTAGCTTCGCCATCAGAGTCTCGGCTTTCTCAACTTCCCTTTCCACAACATAACTGTGAAGAAGAGGGAGACAAGCAGCTTTCTTGGAAGTTGTGTTCAGCTGCTCAAAATACTCTTCAGCTGCTGACATTCCATTCACTTTCATCATCAATTCCAACCTCATTGCATGATCACCGGCCGACATTCGAAACCCGCTTGGAGTTTCCAAACTTTCCATCCATTTTAGTATCTGATATATCAACAGAAAAACTATCTAAAGTTCAAAACAAACACCATTGAACAATAAATTACAGAAATGGCCGAAATTTTGTACTCGTGTTATCGAAAAAGTGCAATTTTGGTGCCTATTAACTCTACAAGATGTCCTAATCTGCAAATTGAAGCATATTTTGAGCAAACAAATTACAAAATGAAAATTGGAACCTGGAGGGCGTGGTGGAATCGCTTGGATTTGAGGAGATGAACGGAGAGGTGGCGGAGTTCGGGAACAGTGACCTTTCCGCCTTCGTCGACCCATTTTTGAATCACGGTGGCGGCGCTCCGGCATGGGCTTTTGAGGCCCAATATCTTGCTCTTGAGCTCGTCTCTACGCTTACCGGCCGGCGGAGAGGAGGAAGCGAGCGACGTCGACAGCCGCCTCCTCCAGCTGAGTGAGTTCGTGAGATGTGGGATCCACCACCTCAGGCCGGTGAGGAGCTCATTGCTAGTAGTCATATGGAACTCCAGACTGCGGGCAGCTCACAGTTGAGTGAATCTGAAAAAGTTACCTTTCATTTACCTTTCCTGAAAAAGATGTAATTTATTTACGTCGTCCAAAATTACCTACAATTAACGAAAATGCCCGCTTTGCGCCATATGACAATCTTTCATTACCGAATCTAATGACTAGGTGACTGGCGCTACATGCCAAAATAGATTAAGATGGAAAGAAAAAGAAGAAAAAACCTAGGAGTGGGCAAAATATCCCGAAAATCCTGTATCCCGAATTCCCGTTAGGAATCGGGTAGGAATTATCCCGTTCCATTGGGATTAATTTCAAAATTAGCTTATCCCGTCTCGTCCCCGTCCCGATTTTTAATTTTTTTGGGACGGGGACGGATGAATTTCTCTAGGGAAATCCCGTCCCGTCCCGTCCCGTATAATATGCATGGTATTAAATAAATAATAAAAACCCCTTAAGTGTCACCATTTTATTGGCTCAAAAACAAGTATATACTAAAAAAATATGTACCTCATCACATGTAAGATTGTACATATCATTTGAACTCCGTTTTACTTGAGATTTTGGAAGGAGTCAGTTTCACATGTTTACTTATGATCTGCAAATTTTCGACTCCATCTCATAAGGGGTTGAATTTTGATGAATTTTACAAAAACGGTCGACGCCCAGTTTTTTATTTGTGTAATAATCTGTTTTTGGTTTCTTTTGGTGAACATATCATTTGAACTCCGTTTACTTGAGATTTCGGAAGGAGTCAGTTTCACATGTTTACTTATTATCTGCAAATTTTCGACTCCATCTCATGAGGGGTTGAATTTTGGTGAATTTTACAAAAACGGTCGACGCCCAGTTTTTTTATTTGTGTAATAATCTGTTTTTGGTTTCTTTGGGTGAACATATCATTTGAACTCCGTTTTACTTGAGATTTTGCAAGGAGTCAGTTTCACATGTTTACTTATGATCTGAAAATTTTCGACTCCATCTAATGAGGGGTTGAATTTTGGTGAATTTTACAAAAACGGTTGACGCCCAGTTTTTTATTTGTGTAATAATCTATTTTTGGTTTCTTTTGGTGAATTGCTCTTAACATATTTAGATAGATTTTGATTTATCATATTTGGGTTAGCTTGTTTAGTTTGAAGTTGATAAAATTTTTATAAGATAATCTCGTCCCGATTAAATTTGGGACGGGACGGGACGAGACTAATTCTTAAAAATGTTTATCCCGTCCCATCCCGTCCCGTTTCAAATAATCGGGACCGGGACGGGATGAAAGTCATCCTGTCCCATCCCGTCCCATGCCCACCCCTAAAAAAACCATTAAGTGCCCGTTTGGCAGATGTTTTTTCAGGGTCAAAAGCGCTTTTGATTTTCTAGAAAGCACATTCTAGGCACTTCTGCCAAAAACGCTTTTCAATTAACTAGAATCAGTTATGTACACGAAATCATGCTTATATATTTTAAAGTATTTTTGCTCATAAAAGAAGCACCTAGCATGTATTTCTAAAAGGGTGATTTTATCCACACCCAACAATATTATTTTTACACCCAATTTACTTTCTACACCCATCGATGATTTTAGTAAAATCAAGTTTTATTACTACACCCAAGATTTGTTCCTAACATGCCCTTATATTTTTTTGACTCCCATAATTTTAACTCTAAGCATGTAGCCACTGTGCACTACACCACCACCAAAAAGGGAAGCAGAAATGCCACCCCACTCGTCTCAAAACCACACTCTTATACCTGCAATCAAAATCGTGGAGAAGAATTGCTCCATCTTGTCCATTAATTAAGCATACCAAATTGATCTCATAAATTTATTAAAAATTTACAAGGTGTTTGGGAGATTGGAAACCAATAAAGTAGATCAAATTGCAATTGATGGGGTTTCTGGGAATGATATTTCTTCGGCTACAGATACAATAAATTAAGAAGAGAAGAGAGAAACAAGGAAAGCGGTGACTTGCCATGACTATGGAAGAGGTTAGAGATGTTGGGTGGAGTGAGAGTTTTCATTTCTTACTTTAAATGTTACTAATCCTTAAAAGTAATTTTACATTAGGATAAAAAGGTAACTTAATAATTGAAAACAAAAGTAGGTGTAATGATAAAATTGATGGGTGTAGATAAAATTTCCCTTTCTAAAATTTTCAAAAGTACTTTTGACTCGGGAAAAGCATTTGCCAAACGAGCCCTAAATTCAAGCAAAACCTATTTGAAACAAAGTATGGGAAAATTTCACTTACACCCCTTGAGGTTTGGATTAAATCCTATTAGCCCCCACAGGTTCAGTTATTCCAGTCACACCCCAAAATTTTAACATTTGTTAGAGTTGGCTAACGGCTCAGGGGTAAGATTGTCATTTGACATACTAATTGTTTTGCTTTGAAGAGATTTGAGAGCTTGGGAGAAGCCTCGTCGACCGAAACCCACCACTGCAACAACCACCACGTCTTCTTCCTCCCAACACGCCGACACTTAATTCCTCCCAACACACAAACTGAGTTTTTGGTATAATAAACTCAATGGCTTCTCTAGAACAAACTAAGTTATAGAAGTGCTCCAATAATTGTCAAGAATTTTAACATCTTATTAGGTACGGTAAACCCAAAAATCAAAACTCCATTTCGTCCAATCACCCAATACAAGTCACAACAACACCACATAAACCTTAAAACATTCTAAACCCATAAACTAGCACAAAAAGCAATCAACTTCCATTTTTTCTCTCTACCCAAAACCCCAATTCCCCCAAAAACCTAAAAAAGCCACAACAGCACCCAAAACCCCAACCCCAAAACAAAAAAAAAAACCCAAAAAAAAAAAAAAGGAGACTTCCCCCCCAGGAAAGGAAGAAAAAAACACAAAAAGGCCCCACCAAAAAAAAAAAAAACACACCCTCATCCACCCCAAAAAAAATCTCCCCAAAAAAGAGGCGCCGCGCAAACCCACGAGAAGAAGAAAAAAAAGAAGAGGGGGGGACGAAAAAAGAGGAGAGGGGGGTCTCCCCAAACATGTTCATACCATACCCGAACCGGCCACATGTCGCTCTAAGAACAAGCCACATAGGCAATTCCCTACTTTCGGGAAGCACGTGGTCCCCACATGGAGAACAATCCGACCACGTGTGTATGTGACGGGACCACCATGTTACCGCCTCCGCAACGGGCCACTAATCCGCCCTATACGACAAGTATCGAGGCCCGCGCAACGTCCCAAAGCATAACCAAAACAAGGCAACATTAGGCCTTAACCCTCATAAGGTTCCTAAAGCCAACTTGGGCCTTAATCTTCATAAGGCTCCCAAAGCCAGCTTGGGCCTTAATCTTCAAAGGCTCCCAACCAACTTGGGCCTTAATCCTCAAAAGGGCTCCCAAAGCCAACTTGGGCCTCAAGCCTCAAAAGGCTCCCAAAGGCCCAATATGGGCAACCTTAGCCCACTTGGAAACCCTAGTTTCCTTTACTATAAATACTCATTCACTCTCATGAGTGATGGGATGATTCATTTCTCCATACTCAAACTACTTACTCTCACTCACTCAATATTTGCTCTCACCAACTCCCTTCTTTACATTTACTATATTACCCCTTCCTCCGCTGAAGCTAACTTAAGCATCGGAGTGCCTTAGGCCGGTACCACACCGGTGCCTCCTTTACTTGTTTGCTTCCCTTGCAGATTCGCACAAGGCTGCCTTCCGGTTACATTTCGGATCAAGAAGTCTACCCAGGATATCCCTGCTAGCCTCACTTCAGCAAAACATCCACGTCCATCCAACCCGGATCCTTCACTTACATCGACTGTTGCCTTAAACCATTTTTGGGCATCAACAGTTTGGCGCCGTCTGTGGGAATCGACCGAATTCCTACGTGTTTTACCACTACTAAGAAACGATCATGTCTTCTCACCATCACGATGATGAACCGGAAGATAGCGTTAGCCGTCCGCGGCATCTGCGGGTGGGAACTAGTTCAGCCCCGGAAGAACAACCTCCCCAAGCGGAGAAACCAAAAAAGAAGAAGGTTAGCCGTGATGAGCTTGCAAAGCGACTCGCGGAAATGGAGGAACGGACCCAAGCCTTGGAGGCCGAGAACCAAAAGCTCCAGTCCCGAAGCCAGGTCCTTGGCGAGAATTATAAATCTGCCACCGAGAGATTGTTGTTGGCTAACATCAACCTCAGGCATCTTCAGGAGCAGTGCACCCGGGAGCAGCCCAATGTCCCTAACTCTCAGCTGCACACCCCGGAGAACCCGATCATCATGGCAGCACCGCAACAGCCCGCCAAGAATACCAGGGCAGGACCTTCCCGAGCGCCCGTGACCGCAAGGACAACTTTATCCTCAAACACCCGACACTCTGACTCCAGGGTATTCGTTGCCCGAAACCAAGGCGTGGCAAAGGCATACACTGATGCCCGGGAGCGGTTGGATGACAATCGAGGCAGGTTGCAGACCGAGGTAGTGACCCGGAACATCAACCCTCTAGGTCTCGGACCTCCTCCGATCCCGACCCCAATCGTGCCTGCCATGCCTCCTCCCTTCATTCTTCAGCCCGCTGAAGAAACGGCCGAGTCTAGTCACCGGGCCCAAATCGCCCCAGCTGTCGCGCCTCATCCTAAGCGACCGGTCATCACTCCAAGCCCCGGAGTTCAGCCCGGTGCTCAAGCAACCGCAACCCCTGTGCAACAGCAAGTGTATGACCAAAACACGATTCAACAGATTTTGGATCAGATGCAAGAACTTATTAAGGACAAAGCGAAGGAGCGCGAGGAGAATACACGCTCTAAGGTCGTCCCAACCAGGGAAGGCCCCTTCACCGACCGAGTGAGGGCTTGCGCGCACGAACTCAGCGGTGTTGACTCCCGCTCACTGCGCATAGACCTCTATAGCGGAGGTCCGGGAGAGTGCCCGAATGCCCATATGAACAGTTTCAAATCCAACATGCTCTTCAAGAAGATTTCGGACCAGGCCCAATGTCTTTACTTCCCAAGCACTCTCTCGGGGGCTGCACTTAATTGGTTCTTCCGGCTACCCGTTGGAAGCATAGATAACATGGCTGAGATGGAGGTGGCTTTTGTGGAACAACACCTAAGCCAAAGTTCCACTTTCTACTCCTGCGAAGACCTCTACGCGGTTACCCAAGGACCTAACGAAAGCCTAAGGGGCTACATCGCCCGGTTTAGCCACGAGTATGCTAGGTGCCCCCAGACCGATGATAGCACAGCAGTGAATGCCTTCAAGAACGGCCTCCGGAGGAGCGAGTGCCGATACCAGGTTCACCTAAAGGACATCACGACCTACAAAGAGTTGTTAAAGGAAGCCAACCGCCACGCAAAGGCTGAGTACCGAAACGAGCAAGACCTTCGGCAGACCGAGGCTAGCAAGGCACAAGTCCGCGCATCCGCTTCAACGTCAGCTCCGGTAGCCCAGTACAGCCACGCACCCGCTAAGCAGCAGCTAACCTACAACAACTCGGCTCCTAAGGCCAACACCTCCTACCCCTCGCACAAGAGGAAGGATGGTGGTCATCCCGTCTTCAGCGACCGCGACAAGCGTAACCGAGGCGGGGGGCAGCAAGTTTATCAAGCCTACCAGGCACCAAACCCGGTACCACCTCCCCCTCCCCCTCCGGCGCCTCGACAAGAGGCTCGGGGACAAAATCAACGGAAAGAGTATGTTCCTCGTTTTGATCGGCACACACCTCTTAACACTACGTATGAAGCAGCCCTCCCGGTCATCTCCAACTTACTTCCAGCTCCAAAGCTTTGGAGGCCAACTGCCCGAGGAACTCAAGACACTGGAGTATTTTGCCGATACCACCAAGCAAACACCCACGGCACGGAAGACTGCCGTGTCTTGAAGGATCATGTGGAGGCCCTTGCCAGGGAGGGCAGGATTGATGAATTCCTCCGAGGGTATGTTCCCCCACCTCAACAGCGACTCCGCCAAATCAACACAATCAGTGGGGGTACAACTCTAGCCGGGGACTCCAACCGAACAAGGAAAGAGTACGCCCGAGCTTGTTACCCCGGAAAAGAGGTCTTGGCTGTGAATTTCCGGGCAGAAAAGATCCCCAAGACCGGTTGGGGATCCATCACCTTTTATGAGGAAGAAGAGGAGGGGGTGATGTACCCTCACGATGATCCCATCGTCATCCGAGCAGAGATCGCCCACTACGACGTTGGCCGGGTGATGATAGACACGGGAAGTTCAGTCAATATCATTTTCATGGAAGCTTTTCGGACACTAAACGTCCCGGATCACCACTTGGACCGAACTCATACTCCCCTGATCAGCTTCTCTGGTGACTGTATCCACCCAGTGGGTAGCGTCTACCTCTCAATGGCACTCGGCGAGATCCCAAAGCGCACCCGAGTGACCGCAACCTTCATGGTGGTAGATTGCCCTACTGCCTACAATGTGATTCTCGGGCGACCCGCCCTTAATCAAATGAAGGCCATCGCCTCCACTCATCTCTTACTCTTGAAATTCCCTACGCCCCATGGCATAGCAAGCATACGCGGAGATCAGCGGATAGCAAGAGGGTGCTACTCCGTAGCAGTGAAGCGCAGAACCAAGAATGCAACCCCAACCCCGCTGGAAACTTGCTCCGTGAACACAACTGCACCAGTTGGCTTGCCTTCTCTTGGTACTCGACCAGATGACCCGAGAGACGAGGCCGCCACTTCCCAAGCCAAACCTGCGGGGAGCTTGGAGTTAATTTGCATCTCGGACGATCACCCTGACCGTCAAGTGAAAATCGGGGCAGAGCTACCCCCCATAATCCGGGATTCTCTCATCAAATTCCTCCGGAAGAACGCTGAAGTCTTCGCATGGTCTTATAGTGACATGCCCGGTATCTCCACCGACGTCATCTCCCACAAGTTAAGTATCGACCCCAAGGCACGCCCAATCTGCCAAAAACGTCGCAAGTTCGATGGGGAAAGATACGAGGCAATCCAGACAGAGGTGGAAAAGCTGGCATCCATCGGCTTTATCCGGGAGGCAGAGTACCCGACCTGGGTAGCCAACCCCGTTGTTGTGCCAAAACCGCAAGGGAAATGGCGGATGTGCGTGGACTACACCAATCTGAACAAGGCCTGCCCCAAGGACAGTTTTCCTCTTCCCCACATCGATCAGCTCATCGACGCTACCGCCGGGCACGAGCTCTTGAGCTTCATGGATGCCTATTCCGGGTATAACCAGATTTTCATGCACCCAAGTGACCAAGAGCACACTGCCTTCGTTACGGACCGGGGACTTTATTGCTACAAGGTTATGCCCTTTGGGCTCAAGAATGCCGGTGCTACTTACCAGCGCCTTGTTAACTCTGTCTTCGCCGATCTCATTGGCAAGACCATGGAGGTATATGTCGACGACATGTTGGTCAAAAGCCGAACCTCCGAAGAGCATGTAGGCAACCTCGCCGCCATGTTTGACAAACTCAAGAACTACAAGATGCGCCTCAACCCCGCCAAGTGTGCCTTCGGTGTAGGGTCGGGTAAGTTTTTAGGCTTCATGATTAGCCAACGGGGAATCGAAGCCAACCCCGAGAAGATCAAAGCCCTCATCGACATGGAGACCCCAAAGACTCAGAAGGATGTCATGAGCCTCAATGGCCGAGTAGCCGCCCTCTCCCGCTTCATTTCAAAGGCCACCGACCGATGTGCGCCCTTCTTCAAGATCCTCAAGGCGGGACAGAAGCTCATCGATTGGACCCCGGAATGCGATCAAGCCTTCAGCCAATTGAAAGAATACATGAGCAAGGCTCCGATACTCGCCAAACCCGAGCACGGAGATATACTAACTTTGTACCTCTCCGTCTCCGGAACGGCAGTGTCTGCGGTCCTCATCAAGGAAGTGGACAAGGTCGAGCACCCGGTATACTACACAAGTAAGTCCATGACCGACCCGGAAACTCGGTACCCGGATATTGAAAAACTAGCACTTGCCCTCATATGTGCCGCCCGGAAGCTCCGTCCTTACTTCCAAGCCCACTCTATCTCGATTCTCACAAACCACCCGCTCCGACAAGTGCTTCAGAAGCCCGAGACCTCGGGCCGACTTGTAAGGTGGGCCGTGGAATTAAGCGAGTTTGACATCACTTTCAAACCACGGGCAGCGGAGAAGGGCCAAGCCATCGCCGACTTTATCTCAGAGTTCACTTCACCCCTTGCGCCAGAGACTGCGGTTATGAACCCTCCTCCGGTCATCACTAACCTTGAGGCAAGCACTTCCAACCCCGACGGCCTGGATTGGAAGTTATACGTTGATGGATCCTCCAATGCCAAAGGTTGTGGCGCAGGGATTGTACTCATCTCACCCCACAAGGATACCTTCGAGTATTCTCTCCGACTCGACTTCAAAGCGTCCAACAACGTTGCTGAGTATGAGGCACTCCTCGCCGGTCTTCGACTAGCCAAGGAGGTTGGCGCGGAACACATCTCTGTCTTCAGCGATTCCCAACTAGTGGTCAATCAAGTCATGGAGAACTTTGCGGCCAAGGACAGCTCGATGGCCTCTTACTTGGCTCAAGTCACCTACCACTTGAGCCAATTCAAGTCATACATGATAAACCAGATACCGAGATCCGAAAATAGCCATGCAGACGCGTTGTCCCGTCTAGCATCGGCCATCTCTGAACCCGCCAAGAGGAGTATCCCGGTAGAGACCTTGGCATCCCCGAGTTCTTTATCACTTGGCATCATGCAGGTCGAAATTGATAATAGTTGGATGCAACCCATCCGAGCATTTCTTACCAACGGAACACTCCCAGAAGATCCTCTCGAGGCCCGACGCTTACAACGCCGAGCCACAAGGTACACCATCATTCAAAATAAGTTGTACAAACGGGGATTTTCGGAACCATGCCTCCGGTGTCTAACTCCAGCTGAAGGCGCTAAGGTACTCCAGGAGGTGCATGAGGGCATATGCGGCAACCACTCGGGCGCCAGGGCCCTAGCACACAAGATACTCCGCCAAGGATACTACTGGCCAACGCTCAACGCCGATGCCCATGCCTTCGTACAGAAGTGTGAAAAGTGTCAACGGTTCGCTACCATTCCTCACATCCCGGCCGAACCCCTCACCCCAATAGTCAGCCCTTGGCCGTTCGCTCAATGGGGACTTGATCTAATCGGTCCGATGCCTTCCGGTAAAGGTCAAGTCAAGTTTGCGGTTGTAGCAGTCGACTACTTCACCAAATGGGTCGAGGCCGAAGCTCTGGCGACCATCACCGCTGCAAAAATGAAGAGTTTCATCTGGAGACACATCATTTGCCGTTTTGGCATACCCAACGCAATCATCACAGACAATGGCCCTCAGTTCGACTCAAAGATCTTCCGGAGTTTTTGCCATGACTTTGGCGTGAACCTCTTCTTCTCGTCCCCGGCTCACCCCCAGTCCAATGGACAGGTCGAAGCAATCAACAAGATCATCAAGCGAACCCTCAAAACTAGACTGGAGAAGGCCAAGGGATGCTGGCCCGACCTCCTCCACGAAGTCCTCTGGTCTTACCGGACAACTTTTCGGACTGCTACTGATGAAACTCCTTTCTCCCTCGCTTTTGGCAGCGAAGCAGTGGTTCCAGTCGAAATCAAAGAACCTACCCTCAGACTTGAAGCCTTTGAACCGGAGCCAAACCAAGAGAGCCTAGCAGTCAACCTTGACTTGCTCGAGGAGAAACGGGAACAAGCCCAAACCCGGAACCTCATCTACAAACAGCGCATCTCTCGCTACTATGATGCTCGGGTTCGCAACCGCACATTCAAAGTAGGAGATTGGGTTCTCAGAAAGGTCAACCCAACAACCAAGGATAGCCGACAAGGCACGCTTGGCCCAAACTGGGAAGGCCCCTATGAGATCACCCGCATCTGCCGCAAGGGCACATATGAGCTTCGAGATTCGGAAGGGCGCGCCTTAGGCCACCCGTGGAATGTGGATCACCTCAAGTACTTCTACAAGTGATTCTTTGCCTTGCCGTTACATCCTTCCCGGACACCCTGGTAGAGTCGTCGCTCGAAGGCCCGAAAAGTAACGGCAAGCAAGCACTCCCCACCCTTGACGTACCAAGTTTACTCTGATTTTACTCAAAGTGATCCTTACCGTTGTAATCACTTAGAAATCAATCTGTACTTGTTTTTCTATTATATTTCAATGAAACACCCTCTCTGACTAAGAGAACGGGGACTTTTGCAGTTACTCTGAATTCAAAGCCACTCAACTTAGAGCTTTGCCTATTATAATCAAATTCTCTGACTAAGGGTATGTTACCGTTACAATTGTCCATACATGCGCACAAATGCATAAGTGTATGTTGCCACTACAATGAATCCCAAAAAATACATCCGTTAGATAAAATCCGGAAACCGTCCCACGACGCCGGTAAGCATTCATTACAAAAACCCGGAAACCGCTCCATAGCGCCGGTACCAAATAGTCTGATCAAAAGGAAAGAACAAATAAACATAAAAGCTAACTAAAGCAAAAAGCAAGATAGAGCAAGACTAAGGCTATGCGGAAGCACCCTTCATGTTCTCCGAAAACTCCTTCAACTCCTGCGGAGAAGGCTCCACGCTAGGGAATGGTCCACCAAGAAGGCGCTCAAAGCGCATGTCCGGAAGACGCTCCTTGTTAGTGACACGCAAAAGATGCCTGTACCAACCAGCTGGAACGGGGACTCCTCCCTTCTCAAAAACCACTGGCTGGGCGACTTGAGCCTCAAGGGCGGCTTTCTCCCCTGCAAGTCTAGCTAGCTCGGACGTCTTTTCAGCTAACAGGCGCTCCGCCACATGTCGGGCCCTATCTGACTCCTCCTGGCCTCTCTTAGCCTCCTCCAAGAGTCTCTCGGCCTCCTTCTGGGCCTTCACCACCGATTCTTTCACCATGACATCACGGGTCTTCTCCTCCTGGAGCAGTAAGAGTTTCTCTCGGAGGCTCTTCTCGGACTTCAGGAGTCCATCCCGTTCCGCAGTAGTGGCCCTCATGTTCTTTGACAAACGTTCATAATCACGCTTAGCATGAACCGCGGTGGAGAACATGAAAGCCGATTGCTTGAGGCGGCGGTTAACCTCCCATGTAACCTGCACCAAAGCAAACACAATGGTAAAAAACACAACCAAGGAAAGGAACAACACAAATATCCTCACAAACCATAGACCCAAATACTTACATGACCAAGGAGGGGAACAACCATATCTGGATCAGCATCCCCATCAACAGAACTCTCAGCAAAATCTCTAAGGGACATGCCCACACCACCCATGAAGTCGTTAACCAACGGCACCTCCCTCGCTGCTATCGCCACATTAACAGCATTTTGTTTCCTCCCCCTCACCGGAACCTCCTCCGCTTCCGGCCGCTCGAAAAGCTCATAGAGTTCCTTGAACCTCTTCTCTTCTATGGCTGACTCGATAGCGGAGAATGCTCGATCTGTCAGCTTACTCAAAACGGAGTCGCCTTCCCAAAGCGTCCTCCTAGCAACTGCAAGAGGGTCTTCATCACATTCCTTGCTCGCCAACTCTTGCTCCCTAACTGGCACACCCACTCGTGCCCTCTTCGGGGACTCCTCTAAGGTACTACCCCCGCTGCCCTCGCCCCTCTGTGCTATCTTCCTCTTCCCAATGGATTTATCCATTGCTGGGGTCGCTGGGGGTGGTGTGGACTCCCTCTCCACGGGTTCTAAGTCCCCTAGAAGTCCCGCCCAATCATACTGAGCCACAGTCTGATCCAAATCCTCCTCCACCACGGGCCCCAACTCAGTAACCGCCTCTTGAATCACCGCATCACTCCCACTACCACGAGGGCGGCCCGATGGAGGCGAAGGCAACTCCTCACCTCGACGAAGCGGAGGGTCCGCCTTAGCCCTCCCAGCGGTTGGTTCCTCCACGCTGCTTGCTTTTGCTTTATCTCCACCAACCCTCACCTTCGTCTTGGTTGGCCCTTTCTCCCCACCAACCTCCTTCCCAACTCGGGAAGCAGAAGCCTTCACGGGAGGCGAGAGCGGCGTTGAAGGCGGCTTTTGACGTCGAGGAAGTGCCGCCGCCGGAATTTTTGCCTGTTGTTTGCGTTGTTCTTGACCACCTACAAATACACAAGTCAGTTTCCTCGTTCTAAACCACAAAGAGAACAAAATGGAAATAACGGCAAGCTTCCCATACCCATAGTGAAACCGTAAGTGCGCAAGTTCTGAGTATTCACAAGGATGTCAAGGTGCCTCTCTTCTCGAGGTAATGCTATCAAAGCCCGCACTTGCTTCCTCTCCTTTGCGGTCACGTCAACAACAGGATTCTTATCCCCACCTGCAAGACAACATTGGCAAACAAGTCAATCTTACCGCTTCAAATACACATGCAAAGCAAGGCACATTAAAAATAAACATCCTAAGGAACAACCAAAACGAACCCTTAGGGAGATGCTGCCAAGAGTTCTCTACATGGAACCGGGGCTCCACCCCAGGGAGTGACCTCCACCCCTTCGCCATAAAAAATTTCTTCATCCATGTCTTGTTGGAGGACTTCACACCGGCAATAAATTTCGGGAAATTCTTTGATAGCCTGCAATGGTGGTAATCATATGGTTTCCCATCCCGCTGCGCCGCTCGTTCAGCGGCACCTTCCAGCCAAATCTCATCCTTCTTTACCTCATGCTGGAAGATCATCGACACTATTCCAGGGTACCGAGAATTCTCTCTGAAACTCCACAGGTACCGCACCGCGTTGTAGGAGGGTTCACCAAAGCCATGTATTTGGAACAACATATATGTCCCAATCAATCGGGCCCAACTATGCACCCCGAATTGGGTAGGAGCGACTCCCGACCGATGTAAAACTTCCTGCACCCAAGGGTGCAACGGCAGCCTCAACCCATACGATAGGGCATCCTTCCACATCACTATGGTATCTTTTCGAGGCATCGACCATAGTGCTTTCTTCCTCTTTTTCAAGGGAAGCCAAGTCTCCACGCAATCCGGGACCGAGCAATCCTTCCGCATCTTCTGGAGGGCTTTCTCGGACAACTCGTTTTTCCACCCTAGTCGATCTACGAAAAAACCGGTAGGGGTATCAAGCGTGGATACAGGAATGCCCTCGGCTATCACACCTTCATCGTCCACAGGCATGTCCTCGGCTACCACACTCTCATCATCCTCTTCCCCGCCGTCACCTTCATCGTCGTCTTCACTATCGCTCCCCCCCACGACTGGACCACTTGCCGATGCTACCGACGCTCGTCCCATATCCGCAAAACTTATGGAGGACATCACACGGTCACCCACACCGGTAGCTTGACTCTCCAAAAGCTCAAAGATCTGAGGTTCCACCGCGTTTTTCTTCTCCTTACGATACTCCGCAACCGCAGCTTTGATACTCTTCCCAGTCACACCACCCGGTTGTGGCGAGGCCCCGCCCTCTTCCGAGTCATCGCTACCAGAATCATCGCTATCCGAATCATCGCTGCTCGAGTCATCACTACTAGAACCCGTGGATCCCTCCCCACCTACCGGTGACCCTACCAGGGACTCTACCTCCTCAACGGCAGACTCATAGCCGGGAGCCTCCTCACTCCCACTGTTTTGCTCCCCGTCCCCCTCCGATCGTGACATCTACAATGCAAAAGCAAATAATTCTCAAAGTCTATCTCACCGTTCTAAGTTCTCTACTCGGGGACTATTCCCTAGACAACTTAACGGAGGTTACAACGCTATGTATGGCCAAGTTCAATTGCATATAAATGGCAAAGCATCAATGTACAAACATGACATCAACTTAATAAGCGGGGCATTCAATGAAGTCAACATTTCTATAGCAACAACAACAAAAGCATGGCACAACTATAGTTACGGCAACATGCAAGGAACCCACCATTGAGGCACATAACGGCAACAATTTAACGAAGCATGGCACAATTACAACGGCAACAATCCAATGGGACATAATACAACCATACAAGTGGCCTAGCATTCAAGAGTCCAAGGCTTACCTTTGTTTTGTGAAAAATCCACAAGGAATTGAAGCCCGAAACCTTCTTGCCGTGCTCACATTCAACTCCAAAGTCCTCTTCCCACGCCACCAAACAATACCAAGAGGAAGGCCAAACCTACATACAAATGGCACATATCTCACATAAGGCTCGCCAAGCATAAACAAGCAACGGAAAGCAACCATGGAAACCTCCCCATGTATACCCACCCAACGGCAAGAAACAAAAACAAACAAAGGAGACCAAGGCTTACCGTTGCAATGCTCTTGCCACTTTGCCTCCAAGATTGCTCTCACGTTGCCCTCAAATATTGCTCTCACGTTGCTCTCAAAGATTGCTCCCAAGTGGTTTTCAAAGTGTGAGGAAAAAATGAGCCCCTCATCCCCTTTATATAGTGGTCTCGCGGTTCCCGGAGAGCCAATTTGCAAGAATGCCCCTTCATTTTGCAACTATACCCTCCATTTTTTGCAAACTCATCCTCCACTTTACCTACAAAGCCCTCCTTTTTACCTAGTGTAGCCGCCCCCCACTTCCCCATAAAGGGTGCGGCTCTCCCTTCAAAACACACAAACCCTAGCAAAGTGGGCCCACTCACAAAAATCCAATGAATCCAAGCCATCCATTTCAAAATTCAAAATCCAAACACACCCCTCAATAAAGCTTCTACTACTTTATAGCTCCTATTCCTAGTACAAGTCGCTTTCACCTCAATAAAGCTTCTACTACTTTATAGCTCCTATTCCTAGTACAAGTCGCTTTCACCTTTTCATAGCTCCTACTACTTTATAGCCCCTATTCCTAGTACAAGTCGCTTTCATCTTTTTGCTCACTTATACCAAGAAGAGAACGGCACCCAATGCGAAGTCTAGACAAACCCTACCACATAGGGCTCACAACCAATGTGAAGTCTAGTCACTTTCACATCCAAGTAACCCTAGCCGTTCCATTATGGACTTACAACGGCAAGGCCCAACAAAGTGACCGCTTGGCCCACACGGCCTTGGGCTTACCGTTACATCCTTCCCGGACGCCCTTGAAGAAATTTCATGCGAAGGCCCTCCAAAGTCAAGGCAAGCACCCCTTGGGCTCACCGTTACATCCTTCCTGGACGACCTGGAAGAAATTTCATGCGAGGACACTCAAAAGTAACGGCAAGCACCCCTTGGGCCCCCCTCACCGTTACAACCTTCCTGGACGCCCTGGAAGAAATTTCATGCGAGGACACTCAAAAGTAACGGCAAGCACCCCTTGGGCCCCCCTCACCGTTACAACCTTCCTGGACGCCCTGGAAGAAATTTCATGCGAGGACACTCAAAAGTAACGGCAAGCACCCCTTTGGCCTCCGTTACCGTTACAACCTTCCAGGGCTCCCTGGAAGAAATTACAACCTTCCAGGGCTCCCTGGAAGAAATTTCATGTGAGGACCCTCAAAAGTAACGGCAAGCACCCCTTTGGCCTCCGTCACCATTACAACCTTCCAGGGCTCCCTGGAAGAAATTTCATGTGAGGACTCTCAAAAATAATGGCAAGACACACAGCTGCAGCGACACTATCGCGCACCGCAGCAGCGACTCGCGTACACCTGCAATGATGCGCACCAAACTCAACTGCAAGTTATACTTAGGGTGACAATCCCACCTCTGCTTCCTTTCCCGGGGACTTGGGGGACTCCTACACCCCACATCGGCTCCCAAGCACGATCGGAAGGTTCACGAGCAACATATGGCCGATATGGGAAACAATACAAGTCCCCGGCCAAGAAAGCATCCTTGACCGATGACTTGGGGGACTTCTGTTCATACCATACCCGAACCGGCCACATGTCGCTCTAAGAACAAGCCACATAGGCAATTCCCTACTTTCGGGAAGCACGTGGTCCCCACATGGAGAACAATCCGACCACGTGTGTATGTGACGGGACCATCATGTTACCGCCTCCGTAACGGGCCACTAGTCCGCCCTATACGACAAGTATCGAGGCCCGCGCAACGTCCCAAAGCATAACCAAAACAAGGCAACATTAGGCCTTAACCCTCATAAGGTTCCTAAAGCCAACTTGGGCCTTAATCTTCATAAGGCTCCCAAAGCCAGCTTGGGCCTTAATCTTCATAAGGCTCCCAAAACCAATTTGGGCCTTAATCCTCAAAAGGGCTCCCAAAGCCAACTTGGGCCTCAAGCCTCAAAAGGCTCCCAAAGGCCCAATATGGGCAACCTTAGCCCACTTGGAAACCCTAGTTTCCTTTACTATAAATACTCATTCACTCTCATGAGTGATGGGATGATTCATTTCCCCATACTCAAACTACTTACTCTCACTCACTCAATATTTGCTCTCACCAACTCCCTTCTTTACATTTACTATATTACCCCTTCCTCCGCTGAAGCTAACTTAAGCATCGGAGTGCCTTAGGCCGGTACCACACCGGTGCCTCCTTTACTTGTTTGCTTCCCTTGCAGATTCGCACAAGGCTGCCTTCCGGTTACATTTCGGATCGAGAAGTCTACCCAGGATATCCCTGCTAGCCTCACTTCAACAAAACATCCACGTCAATCCAACCCGGATCCTTCACTTACATCGACTGTTGCCTTAAACCATTTTTGGGCATCAACAAGGGCCTCTCCCAAGTTCTCAATCTCTTCAAAGCAAAACAATAAGAAGGTAAAAGGACGACCCCCCCCCCGACCCCACACCCAACCCAAAAAAAAAAAAAAAATTTGGGGGGGGGGGAAAAAAAAAAAAAGGGGGGGGGGGGGGGGGAGGAAAAAAAAAAGCGAGGGGGGAAAAAGAAAAACAAAAAAAAAAAAAAAAAAAAAAAAAAAAAAAAAAAAAAAAAAAAAAAAAAAAAAAAAAAGAACAAAGATAACCACCGGCGGGGAAAAAAAAAAAAAAAAAAAAAGAAAAAAAAAAAAAAGAACCCGCCCGCCCGGCCCAGCGGCAGGAGAAAAAAAAAAATCAAAACCGAATGGATAGCAAATATTGCGATACAAATGTCTAAAGAAAGGCATCTTTTGCTTTGGTAGTGTAAAATCTTACTAATTTTAGTTATGAACTTGTGTATACTCTCTTTTGTAACAATTGGTGTATGTTTGTTGCTTATGACAAGTCATATAAGTTCATTGTTAACGTAAGTCTATAAAAAAAAAATTTTTTAAAATGAGTTACCAAACAATTTATAATTTTGTTTCCAAAAAAAAATTATAAACTAAAATGAGTTACCAAACAAGTTTTGAATTTTTTTAAAAAAATAAAAATTGCAAACTAACAACAAAAAACAAAAAATAAAAAATTGACAAAAAATTAGTTACCATACAGGCCCAAACCTTTCTCTTTACATTTTTTACAACAAAGAAAATATTGATAAAATTATGAAGAGAATTAAGGGCGAGCGATCAAATTTTTTTTTATTAATTATGTAATTTTTTCATTAAAGTTGAATATAACTAATAATATTTAAATAATAATATAGTAAAAACAAAACAAAAAAATTTTGGGGCCCTCTTGAAACAGTGGCCCAATTACGACGGGTCGGTTGCACCGTTCAAACACGGTTCTGCACCTATCTTATATTTACAACCCCTACTAAATTACAAACCTCTTTTTCCACCCACTATTATTTCTAAAATGCCCCTAATTTATCTCTTAGGGAAATGCTTTCTCCACACACAAAATTAACTTTTCGCCAAATTTCCTTCATAATATATTTTTACCACATTCTTTTTAACTTTCGTTCTTTAATCGAAATTTCAATATACTTCTGTAAACAAGTAAATTATAGGATAACACATGTAATAAAATGAGTTTATCAGTAGCATAAATCTCAAACGTGTCTTACGATGGTGATCAAGTATTCACACAAATATGAGACAAAATCATAAGAGTTAGACATCATAATAGCCAAAATTTTGTATTTTAAAAAAAATCCCAACTTCAAGTCTTCAATCATCACCAAGCTCTACTGTCTCTCTAATTACGACACTAGGTCCTATAATAGATATGAATTCTTGTATGCAAGCAATGTATGGGGTGCCCCAGTCAGTCATCCATGGTTCATGAAAACTATTCCAATTTGTTCCAATAGGAGGAATTGGATGATGTGTCTTCAAGCATACCTACACAAAGTAGACCTATATAATGACCATAACAAAACAAATCAAGATATAAACTAAATTTCTACGCAACTGTAACTGCACAAAATAACGATGACGATTGCTGAATCCAATAACGACCTCTTTACGTGATAGTAGTGGCATCGGTCTACTTCTAAGAGGAAAGAATGTAAGGCATTGCATATCAGATAAGTGCACAAGTACAACACTATAACATGATGCAATAATATACCCATGTCGGGCATAGTCATCCATCGATCAAAATTTGCATGAGGTTAAAAAAAGCCAGTGCATGCTTCAACTAATATACCCTCTATTCAGAACCATAGAGATTGGAATACTGAGTTGAATAAGTCTCTAGCTCCTTCAATAAATCTCTTCTCACTTGTACCCACCCATCATCATTATAACCCAATGATGCTGCAATCGCTCGTAACCTGCAATGTCCATCTTTTGGTACATCCTTTACAAGTTGGACGTATGGCCTCAATTCTTTCGGAAATGCATCAGTATATTCATCAACTTTGTTAACTGGTTGGTTACGATACACCTGCACACGTACATCTACTTGATCAATGGATTGCATAAGCAGAAGACACATATCAACATATCAAGGTACAAAATTGTAACTACTTGGTTGAGTATTTAGTCATTAAGGACAACAACATAAAAGGCACACCACTAATCCAACCCAACTTCAGATTATACATTTACTTGACTTAACTTCTCTTTTGGTCGCCTCTTTTGGTTTGTACGCACGTTAGAAGAAAGACTTAGCTGTGAATCCACATGCTCAAGGTAGGATGGATCATGATGAGTAGATTTGTCAATCTTGTTGGATGGCCTACCTCGAGTCTTAGTTTTGACGTATGGTTCTGCAAGTGAAGTAGTTTCCGGTGCTACCAACTCCATAAGTTTCCTTTTAAGAATCATCCTAGCATTCACATCGGACTCTATCCAACACTTGTGAAATAACTCCATCTCTGCATCATAGACACACTCTATTTTTTCTCTCGTAGGTGTGCGTGTCATGTTCAATTTCTTCCAATGAGAATCAATATGCACTTGAGTGGAATAGGTTGACCTACTTTCTTGTATTTCACAATCTCATTAGCACCTGGTAACCCATGAGTGTCACGTAGAGCACAGACACATGTCTCATTATCAACACCATTCATTTTGGCTACCTCATACTCCTTCAGGATCATCTATAATGCATCAACTGAGACAAAATAGCGAAGTTCCTTAAAATCTGAACTTGTGAAATCAGGATACACCACTGTCAAACTTTTCTCAAATGAATATTTAATTCCAGTGTGTTGCAACTTAAGCATAGCATGCATACTTTCCCAGGATGTCTCAAAAGTTCCTTGGCTTGAACCAAGAAAAAATTTCAATGCAGCACGTGAACTTTCAGCCCTGTTAAAGCAAACATATATACGCATTAAAGATGTGCAAGAAAAAAATAGAAGTAAATCACTTTCACATATATATAGCTTAATAAAGAAAAATTATAAATGACATACCTATTAGAATTCATGTGCCCAAAGTGCATATCTACTCATGTTGCAACAAACCTTTCTTTATATGGGTTCAACCATGAATTTGTCCAAGTATTCAAGTTAGCAGCGTTGGATACATTCTATACTCATTGAGTGAATTCTTCAACCAGCTTCAGTAGAGGATTCAACCACTATTTTCACTTTTTTTATGAACGCATCAAAAACAACCTTATCACCACCACATTCCTTTTTGCACTTAGCCATCACATTCTGGTTAATGTACCATTTACGTAATAATGTTTACTATTACCAAATATAACACCAATGACATTCATTACCGCCAGTTCCCTATCCGTTACGATAACATCCGACATATCTATATCATCCATCACTTTGCGCAACACATTTAAGGTCCACAAATAATTATCTTCCCGCTCCACAGAAAGATAAATGATCCCAACATAAAATGTCATATTAGTAGATGTTACTACAACAATCTAACAATGGGCATGCGATACCTATTGGAATTGTAGGTACTATCCATAATCAAAATACGTGGAAATGCACGAAACAATTCCAAACAAGTGGGGTGTGTCCAAAATAGTTTTCATTTCTAGGTAACTCTTCTAGGCAACTCCTATGCCACTCACTGTAATTATAGATGCATTTGAGATCTCCTAATCTTCTCCAGCAATTTCCAATGGCTACATGCATTATATATTGTCTTAACTGTGGACACATTATTTTCATCTCTTCGTTTTATCGTAGTCAAAATTTGTTTTGGCCGCACCAAACTTTTTGTCAAATCACGTACCAAAGATGCCTCTTTAGATAATAAGATTGCAGCTGTATTATTAGTATCATCTTTCTGTTGGTGGTTGCTTCCTTTTGCTCCTTCTTCCAAATTCGACAATTCCTCTTCATGTGGCCCTTCTTACCACAATGATGGCAAGAACCTTCAAACTTTGTCCTTGGTCGACTTGGACTCCTAGTGCGACCTCTTGGTCCTCCCCCTGCTTTCTGCAACAAATTATTGGCTACGACTCGTGCCAGAAACCTTTCTTCTTGTTTCCTCATTAAACAAGCTATCTTTAACATTATTCATAGAAAAAACACCATTTGGAGTAGAGTTACTTACTGTAACAACGAAAGTCTCCCAATTTTAGGGCAAGTATCCAAGCAATAACAGCGCATGCAGCTCATCATCAATCGCCATGTTCATGGTGGCTCACTGGTTTATCAAATTTTGGAAGTTTTTTTAAGTGTTCACCAATACTGAAACCATCCTTGTACTTCATATCCATAAGCTCTTTAATCAAGAAGGCTTTCTTCGCAACAGTCTTCTTCTCGAACAAGCCTTCAAGCTTCGCCCCAAATTGATGAGCGTTCATCTCATTAGACACATGATGAAAGACACTATCATCCAAACATTGTCTAATGGTACAATCATCTTCCGATTTAGCTTTTTCTATTCGGCATCGGACATCCTCTCTGGCTTAGCTTCGTCGCCCTTGATTGGTTCATGCAGATCTTTACAAAATAGAATATCCCCCATCCTTGGTTTCCATGTGACCCAATTTGAATTGTTGAGTTTCACCATGGTACCTCCTTCCATCCTGTAGTACTAAGCCAACCAAAGCTCTGATAACACTTGTTAGGATTGATTAACAAGTACTACTATAATGGAACTGGAAATGATAACCAAACAAGCAACAATGAAAGAACACCAGAGATTTAATGAGGTTCGGCAATATGCCTACTCCTCGGGACAGCAGTATCAACTCTTCCACTATATCAACAATAATGGGTACAACAGATCATACCAAGCCTACCACAAAGACTTGGTGAATACAACAATATACTCTCTATTACATCCATGGCACCACTTGCTATAACAGAAGTAATCTATTATAACCGTCACTCGAATTTGAAATAGGATGACTTGGTCTTCACTCTCTAAACTTGGAGTCCAACTACAACTGAATCGGTCAACCTTTCCTCATAAATTGGGACTTGTGGAATAATGCAGAACCATTGGAACTAACCACCATAATTAATATCCCACTAAGAAGTATTTAGAACCTTCATTAGTGAGCCATCCAGAATTTTCCTTCATCATGGGCTGGACCCATGGAACACCAACAAGCACCACCACCCCAAAGAAAAATAAATGTACAAGAAAATCTTACCTATGGATTAGGTATGAAATCGATTATAAAGAGGATAAAAGGAGAAAGGATTTTGCTAACTTATATGACCACACGAGCTGCATACTCCAATACCTGATGAGGAGATCAACAATTCCATAAAACACAAACAGCCCCACCACCCACCCAGATACCTTTGGGTTATTTATACAAACAACTAAATTTTGAAATGGAAAAAAATTATGGACGGCTCCAGATTCGGTTTGGAAACGGTTTTGAAGAATTTTCGATAGTTTTGAATGCCCCTTTGTTTTATAAGACTAGAGAAAGAGATAAGGGCATTCTGATTTATAAGAGTAGAGAAAGAGATGAGGGCATTCTGATATTAAGGATATTTTCTTAAGATCTGCAAATAGAGCATTTTTAAATTTTTTTTTTTTTTTGGAAGAGCATTTTTAAATTGAGTTCTGCTAAGTAGGGTGATGATAACATAATCGCCTGAAAGAATGTAATGGTCTCTTTTAAACTCTCATATTGATCCTCATGTTGCTGAACAAGTCCATAGGCTGAATGCTGGCTCGACGCCTGTTTCATCGGGATAGATAGCCAACTTGTCAGTGGCATGTTAATTAGAGGTACTAAACTTCTCTCAACCAGTGTGGATACTGCCTCGCCCTTAAAGTTATTGGCCAGGAATTCAACCTCTGCCTGTTGATTTTACTGTAGCCCATGTTATTCTTACTTATATGAGTAGGAATGGTTTTCCAAGTTTAAATAATGAACAAAAAAAACCCGGGGTTCGTAACACCACTCAACAAGCATGTTAACTGTAGCCTCAGAATAGAGTTTCAAAACCGAGTTTACACCCATGGCACGGCCAAAAGCAGTATCTAACACACTGGAGCTCATTTCTCCCTTCTCTTGTACAACCATGGCTAGTCCCAACATTGGTCGAGCATGCATGAGATGAATGGGGGTTTTGGTAACTCCACATACTCGATATACAACATGTTGAGAATGTGGATAATCCACATTAAGTGACAAGTGTTTATAAGGAGTTGGACTATTCCTCTCATTGCCAATTGCTTTTGGAATAAAACCTCTGTCATCTTCATCATAGTATCAGAGGGGTTTCGTCCGCGTATGGACCTCGAAGGTCCACACGTGCTCCATGTCACCCAAAAAAGGCTGAAGCCAAATTCTCAAGCGTATGCCAATATGATGCCATGCTTGTGGGGGACGTGTTGAGAATATAGATGGTAATCTTACATTGAAAAAATAAGGGACCTTGCAAGTACTTATAAGGAATTGGGCTGCTCCCCAATTACCAGTTGGTTTTGGGGTTGAATATCAATCACCTTCATCGGTCAATCGGGCATTAGATGAATGGGGATTTGTTCAATCTATGTTTGTCGTTTCCAGTTGAAATAATGGTTTTCCAAATTTAACTCTCTGATTCTTTCTCACAGAACGTCTCAATTAAATTACCAGTTTTCCGGTCAATATAAGAATCTTCTTTGATCAAATCTATAAAAATCTTTTTTCTGTTACATACGGCAATGCTAAAAGCTAGATAATGAGTCATTAGCTGTAGACATCGATATTTTGTTTGTCAAAATTAAAGTCGTAGGTCATGTTTGACATTCACATGGTACACGTGACTCATCAAGTCATATTGGAACAAGTGACGACATCCTCACAGGATGCCGAAATTAAATCAAGTTATTGATGAAGTTAAATGAGTAATCAGCTATTATCGGAGTCAAGAATTAATCAAATGGATTATGGGAAAGTGATTAAACTCATAAAAGCTTCGATCCGGTGCACGTGCAATGACTTGCAGAACACGTCCATCCTTCACATGATGAGAGCAGAATAAACGGAATGAAGTGTCAATACACCAAGGTATGACAAAATTTACTTCCAACGACACAGCATAATGAACCATGTGAAGGACAAATAAAGTCCCAATGAATCCCAGAGTTTACTTCCGTTGATATGAGGAGTCAATTCAAGATGATTTGGTGCATCTTTTGTTTGGACTAAATGAAAGGAAAATTGATTCGTCAACTTACCAAAAAGAGATGAAGGTTATTATTATTATTTATTTCCAGGAGACAGGAAGGTTATTTGATTTGGTAAGACTCTTTTACAACAATAAAGACAAAAGACCAAAGCTTCTAAACCAAAACAGACCGCATCACATATTTGGTAAAACCACATGCAGCAGTAAAGACGAAATCAACCGCTTGGAAAAGTCAGTGGAAGAAAGAATGAATCATGCTATGAATCAAGTCATCAAGTTGTCTTGATTCAAAGAAAACCAAAAAGGACAAACAGAAGGCTTTGCAAAAAGGGGCATCAATCACATACAAGACCAAATCCCACGTATCAAAAGGGCTAAAGAAGGAATGCCTTCGAGTCAAGCGTCGTCCGCAGGCCTATAAATACAAGGCTCAGAAATGAAGAAAGGGGACTTCGGATTTTCGGCAAACCACACCACACTTAGACTTCGATTTCGCAACGACCCGAAATTGAAGAAAATAAACTCCCCCCACACACTTGTGAAGAACCAACAAGCCTTAGTGCCGGTTCTTCGTTTTAGACGTTTGATCAAGATCAAGCCTCTACGGCCCTTGGTCAAGCGAAACACCTTTTTTACATTTGTTTACATTTCTTTGTATTCGTTATTGGAGATAGAATCAGAGTGATCAAACGGAGATTGTAACCCTTTCGCATTGAATTAAATACAAATTTTATTTTGTGCACGTCTTTTTGTTTCATTTGTCGCAGGATTTTCGTGTTTACAAATGTTAAGTTTGCATGTGCAAGTATTTACGACATTGTGGGTTTTATACTGGCGGCCTACTTAGAAAATGGTGTTTTGAGCTTGTCTTCCTGCTTCTATGAGGCTAAGGGCCAATTTGCACGCATTGCTGCGTTTTCGCGAAATCACTTTCGGAAAAGTAGCTTCCGGGATAATCAGTTTGTCGTTTGGTAAACATTATGTCAAAACTGTTTTAGATCACAATAATCAGTTTTAGGTGTTTGGTAAACATTTTTAGGTAAAGTGATGCGAGATGTATATAATGATCAAAATAGAAATGTTCTTGAATGACTATTTTAGATGTTTGGCGAATAAAAGAAAAAAAAATTAAACCTATCCTATGCACTAAAAATATGGAAACTAATAAATTATTTCATACAATAAATGTTAAACTAAACCCTTATAATAAATTAAAAAAACTAATAAAAAATTCCTAAATGCCGAAAATTATTTATCTTCCTCTGCCCCTCTGTCATTGTCCTCAGTGCAATGTTGATGGAATTCTGGGTTGGGGGATGAAGACCGGAGTCGGGTGGGATGATGGGGGTAAAATAAATTGAAATGTTTGAGAAGGCTAAAATAGGAAGAATCTAATTTCATTAAGAATTCTGAAAATGACGCGCGTGTTCCAAATGAAAGTAGTTTCGTGAAGGCTACTCCTAGCCTGCTTTTGATAATTTGGTTTTGCAAAAGTGATTATAGCCCAAAAGTGATTTCATTTGCGTTTACCAAACACTTTTTTGGCCGAAAACTTTCACAAAATCACTTTCGGGCGACAATCACTTTCCCGAAACCAACGCCAAACGGAGCCTAAATCATTAAGCTGGGTGGTGTATTTGTTGTCTTCTTGTCACAGTCAATGGATTCCTTATTTATTGGTGCCATCATCTGTTAATAACGATCTGAAGGGCTCTTTGGTCGGACCAATGCTTTAGTCAGTGTTCATATAGAAGCTCAAAATATATATATTTTTTTTTGGTTAGGTCAACAGATGTTAGTACACAGAACTTGTTTTCTAATCTATAGTATATAACACTTCGTGCTAGAGTTGTTGTTGAGGTCTTAAGTGTTTGCATGTTTAGCGATGAGGATTAGTACTGGTAGTCATTCTCATTGCTATGAAGATGTGAAGAGCAGAGGAAGGACATACAAACAGCCTCTTTGGCAGCGGTGAAGAACTGGATTCCTTAATATTAAGCATGGCGTGGGAATGTATTTAAAGACTATAGCATTTCTTGTGGCCTTCTTTTCCAGCAAAAGGACGTCTCTATGATCACTCCATCAATGGTGGTTAAAATTTGGCATTGTTTCTGGAAACTTGTCACATCTAGTCCGTACGTGTGACTTCAGAGATCCACTGTTCTTCTCCGCGACATTTTGCATTGCTCTTGGGTGGAAATATGCAGAGCCGACCCATGGGGCGTGCGAGATGTCCGACCACACAAGGCCCCTACTCAAAAAGGGCCTCAAAATTTTATTTTCTACATTACTTAATTACTAATAACTTAATAAGTAAAACATTAGTTGATTTATACACATAAAATTAGATAGTGTTGTTGGTTTTTGCACACATATTCTTTTTGAAGAACCTCAGTTCGACACTTGGAGGCAGCCCAAGCAAGATCTTCTTTAAGTTTTTTCCTTATCTTTTGTCTTATATTGCTGAAGTTATAAGAATAATACAGATCTTATTCTTGAAGGACTGGAGTTTGGACCCTAGTGGCAACGCAAGGCCCTTAATTTTTTCATATTTTTTGTTTGTATTTGTTTCTTCCTTCTTTTACTTAATTGAAACGTGTATTCTATTCACCAAATTATCTTCTTATTTCCTTCCTCTCTCTAAACTTTGTTTGTATATTACATGCTCCTATGCTATTTATTTTTCTAAAATCAAGAAACAAATTTTAGGGGCAAATTAGCATCCTACAATACATATAGGATCAAACATCAATGCGGTTACCTTCGAAGGTTCGCTTATAGAATTCCTAGAACTCTCTATGTAAAAAAAAGTGCAAAGAAAGGCCTCTCCTTTATTTTTGGACAGGGCCTCCAAATTCGTTGGAACGGCTCTGCAAATATGAGATGAACTGCATTTAGTATGAACGGGGTCAACAGTTGTTTGAAATTGGCACTCTTCCTTACATTTCCATTGGAATTCCACATTGTTCAGCTTTCCTCAAAACATAGCAGTATAGTTCAACTTATTGTCTTCTTGGTGAAAAAGTTCAGTCTGGTGATCTTTATTCAAATAACATGTCATATTTTGAATGTTTGATATCCAGAAGAAAACGATCATCGAATGATATTGTCAAAATATACATGTGGTGCACCTGCTCATTTTTACTGCCCGGTTTCATTGCATCTATTTAAGGTATAAGTTTGTGTTGGGGGATACAAGTGCTATGAGTTTCCTTGTGACTACATGTAAGGTATGACTTAAATCATAATAGTAGGTTTTGTAGACTCTGATGAGAGCGCCCATTGTCAATGTGATCACACACTTGTTTCGCCAGGCTCGTCATTTTGCGTGGTCGAAACAACTGCAAGTTTTGGACGAAGAAAAGTGCTAGCTTCAGCTGCGCATGATGCATTTTGAGCATAAGGTTTGGTTTTATCATTTGTCTTGTTTGTTTTCTAATGATGTTGATTAGGGAAAATCATACTCTATCACACAATTCACAAAGTTTATTTAAACATTTCCTATTGTGCACAGGGATCAATACAGATCAAGCAATCATATATGTTTCTGTATTTTGCAAAACTAGAAATGACAATGTTTTTAGTCAGCTGAGAAATTATTGGGATGTCAAGTGTCATTCTCCACTAAATCTTTATATTTGAATAGACTTTCATAAAGTCTAGTAGTACATGACATCAAATAACAGCTTGTGATATTTCTTGGATTTAATTACGGATCCAGTTGAATATTGACTTCTGTTGTTGTTTCTGGGGTCTCTTTCTTTTCGATTTCGATTTCTTTTCCATCTTCCAGTGTTGTTTCCTTTTGCTTGTTGTATTTGATCTCACCATAAAAGTATGAGACAAATCCCCAGAAAGAGAGTACTAGAGAAACTCCCTTTTCAGCTTGGAACTTTTCGTGGTAAAAAAATACGGCTAAAACCTCGGTTACTGGGAGTAGAACAACGATTAAAATACCGGAGAGCAACGATGAAGCGCAGAAGATGACTCCGATTGTTCCGAGGAACCCTGCCTGGAAAACTATTGCACTCACAACAAGCACCACATAGTAGGTGGTTTCCCCCAGCCCGAAATTTCTTGCTTCTCTTGGAATAACCTAAAAGGTTCAAAATCAAGCAGATTACTTATTAGAGAACAGCGAATCGTGTCAATATAGCCATAAACATAATTCTCTTCTTAAGTTGATGATATGAAAAATGATGTGTGACTTGGTTAGACACAAATGAGCACTCTATTGACTTAAATGTGAACAAAAATTACATTTGTTAGATGATACGCAGAGTTTTAGATCTTCATACCATGTATAGAGATCGTGTATGGTAAATCTAGTAGATGAAGCATTATGCAACTGGATCATCATCTCAAACCATTATAGCATTTCGTCATAACTATGATTATGTTTTTAAGTCCTTTTGTGAGGATATACTCTAAGGAAAGGTTAAGGGAAATTTCGTGTGTTTTTGTTGACTTGCAAGCTTAGCTAACAAAAGCGTATCTCCTCACCATCTAAAAGTCACTTTATATAAGTTTCTATTTTTGATAAGTTATATAAGTTTTTATTAGGAGCTGTTATTAGAATTCCAAAGCAATCATTATGGACTTTTTTTTTTGGCACATGATTAGAATTTTAGCATAAATATTATCTCGTAAAAAAAATTGTCAGAAAGCATTTAACGTATTTAGAGGAAAATTTGATGATGTGTCATGTCTTAAGCACTTGGATTAAGTGAATGATCTAGATCAAGTGATATATATGCAGTTTAGATTTAACACAGTTTGATAGTGTTACCAAAGTGAAGCATATATTAACGAGTATTGAGAGACTAGGATTAATGGGCTAACCTTGAAGTCATTGTTAACAATCATGCCCACAGTGCAAAAAAGGGTAGCGAACAAACACATGACCAACTGAATCTCCAAAACCAAAGCATACGTCATCCTCTGCTTGGTCTTCTTGTACGTCAATTCCACAAACGGCAACACAAACCCGTTCAACACAGCCGCAGCCACCGTCATCATAAACCCGGCAATATACTCTTTATTCGACTCCCCCTTTGGCCGGTCCGACAAAGTACTAAACCCCAACATCGCCGCGCCGATAGTCAACAATACGACGGCGTTTGTGGAGTAAGAAGTGAACTTCTGTTTGACGAGCAAGAAAGCGAAACCAGCGGTGAAGACGAGCTGGGAGGCGATGATGAGGGCCGAGGTGGAGACGGGGAGGCGGGAGACGCCGTACGAGTAGAGGTAGTCTGCGAGGCCGATGAGGACGCCGATGATGGCGGCGGCGGTGAAGAGAGGAAGCTTCATGAACAAGAGCTTCGCTGCCGGGCCCTCAGCCTTGCGGCGGTGGTAATAAGCGATGGCGATGGGGGCGAGGATGACCGGCCAGCCTCCGGTCTCGAGCCAGCTAGACAGCCAGACGCGGTTGCCGCCGTGGATGAAGTAGAGGCGTATTATTAGAGGGCCCCCGCACGTGCCGATGGACAAAAGTACGCTGCTTAAGATTAGTAAGGCCTTTTTCATGGCGGCGTTGCGGCGGTTCTCGGCGTCTTGGTCGGTCTCCATGATTTGCATGTGAAAAATTTGATGTTTGGTTATGGAGGATGTAGAAATTATGTTTTGGAGGTGTGGTGAGCAAGAAGTGGAATTGGGGTTTTGAGGAGTGAAATAATGGAGGAAATGATGGTGACATGGGGGAGTGACAAAAAGGAAGAGTCAAGTTACTGTCCACATGCCGCATGTCTTTTTTTTTTTTTAGGGCTACTTTGTACACCCATCTTTCTTCTTTGGACACCTAGTTACTTTGTGCACCCATTTTTTTTTAAACTACTTTAAACACCCAAATTTGATTAAAATTTTCCAGTTACACCCTTCATTTAATAACCAGGCCAAACAAGATGTACGCGGGTCTTCGCCTCTCCCCCTACCCGCGAGCTCCGCCTTAAAAACCAGAGGCTGAGGAAACCAAATCAAAAACAACACAAGCACACTACACAACCCATAATTCATAAAGGACCAGGATGTTATGCTTCAAATCAAACACATTGAACATTTTGAGGTATGCTTTGTTTGGCTGCTGAGAGAGTTGAGGTGAAAGGAAAGTTGGGTGGGTGGATTCTGTGTTTTGTGTTGTTTATTCATTATTTGGGGGTTTTTGAAAATGGAGAAATGGACGACACAACGGGAGGTGAATCGTGGGTTTTTTGTTTTTTGATTCTGTTTTGTGATTTGGAGTATTGGGTTTTGTACAATCAGTTTAACTGGTTGTGGTTTAACGGGTTCTTTGAAGATTGATTATGGTGCCAAATTGAAACTAGCTCTAATCTGTTCACTTAGGAAGCTGGATTTCTTGCTTTCGCTAATTCACTTAGGTAGGTTACCATAATTGTTTTTTGAATGTTGTAGCTAAATAGCTTGTCATCCTAGAACTTTGTCTTGCTCTTTAAGAAATTCTAATTTCATGTTTCGTTTTTGTTCTGTTCTTTTTGATTGGGGTCATGTTGTTCTTGTTTTGGTCGATAATCTAGGTTGAATAGTCTTTGGCCAATTGGGTTTAATCTGCATCTATTGATAGCTACCATTGCTGCAGGAAAATTAGAGACCTTTTAACTTCTTTTCGGGTCTATTTGTCAAGGGTTAGGTGGTGAAGTATAGCCCAAGATAGGGAAAAACTCTCGACAACTAGGAAGACCTGGAATTCTTAAGTGGCATATGCATAAAAACAATTTCCTGCCATCAAATAGATTATTTATGGAGTAAATTGTCTGTGCGCTTTATTGATTTGACAAAATATTTATGGCGTGTTTACTAACCTGGAATGAGAATGAAATCATTAGGAGTCATTCCCACTCCTGGTGATTCCTGTGTTTACTAAAATTTGGGAATCAAATTTTTGGTGGGACCCATCACAAAATCAGGAATGTGATTCCTGATTTTTAAGGAATGGGACTCCCTGTGTTGAGGTGGTATTGAGATTCCTGGAGGTTGATTCCACCAGGAATGAAACTTTTTATACCTAAATTATCATTCTACTTAATTTTCACTCCGATTCTGGACAATTAGTAAATGCTTCAATGAGAGTACTTCACTCCGATTCCTGCTCATTCTGACTCTTGCTCACTCCGATTCCTATTCATTCGGACTCCTGCTCATTCCGACTCCGAGTTAGTAAACGGGCCATTAGGGAAGAAAGATTGGGATTTGGTGATAATTTTGCTTTACAAGACTTGTATATCAATTTTCCCCCTTGGAGTCGGTACTTAATCGGCGTTTTTCATCAAAAATCAGAGATTGTATGAGATTTAGGGTTTAGAAACATAGAGTATGATGCAAGATGGGTGTCCATAACTTTTTTTTGTATGGATGATATGAGATAATATTTTTCTATATTGTTTTATATATACGCCTCACTCAGTCCCGTGATGCTTATGCCTCCTTGAGGCTATCATTGGACAGTTCACCTTACACCTTAAGATTTTAAAACATTGGTTGGAATATAACATTCAAAAATTTGAGAATGAATGGTCCATAAACTCAAATGACCTATGTAAGGCATCATAACACAACATTTACACAAAATTTGAACTTAAAAAAGATGCAATTCGATAGTAGAAATTGTGTGAATGTTATGTTTTGATGCCTTACGTAGGCCATTTGAGTTTATGGGTCATTCATGCTCCAATTTTTAAATGTTGTATTCCAACGTTAATATACACATCATGTAACTTTTTTTTTATTATTGTTATTTATTTGAACACTTTTTCAGTGTCAATAAGGGTAGAAAAGATATTATTGGATAAGACGAAAAATTATTTTTGTTATAACTAACTGACGGAGGGGGTGTGATTACAATTATTGAAACCTCTAAGGGCTGATTGGAATATCACAACTATTCTTCACTAACAAAGCTGACAAATAATGGAGGTAATGACGGTGACATGGGGGAGTGACAAAAAGGAACAGTCAAGTTATTGTCCACACGAGTGGGGAAGTTACTGTCCACACGAGTGGGGTTGCCCAAGTGGACCCTTCTCCTTGCATAACTGGCCTCCTCCACTCAGAAAGTTAGTCAAGACAGAACTTTCCCATTGGTAGGCACACCCGCAACCTTTATTGCCAATTAATCAAATTAATCAAATGGTGTCTGCACTATCACGTGCGTCTCGTGGTGTGTCTACTGCACTTCCAGACAAGACAAAAGAAAAAGAGACTTATTTGGGGTAAGGAAGCTTTGAAAAGTGAAGATGTTCAGCCTAATTATATTTTGACCTCCCATTTGAGGGTCGAGCCCAAATGATTGCTCTCAAGTTTTTCTTTGTCCATCATCTCAAGGATGTCAAAGGCTGATCTCATAGCAGAGAGGTGCATTCTTAGCAACGATTTATACAAGGGCAAACTTGCAACACCCAACTTATGGATAACTTTGACCTACCAATTTGCATCATCAATATTCCGATGCCTTTCGGAATAATCAGCAAAGGTCATTACGGTATCATCCGATGGCCTCCGATGACAACTTTGCAACATACTGAACCCTTGTCTCATATCTTCAACGGCTTTTTCCGTGTTTTGGTTTTTTAGCCATCCTTCCATAAGGATCTGCCATGTCTTATAATTTGGGTGACCGCCTCTCTCCAAAGTCTGCAGATGCAATGACTCAGCTTTCTCTACCATTCATTCCGCATGTATGCACCAAGAAGCCTGCTTTCATATAGATGCCGGCCATAGTAGAAAACGTGCGCTCAACATGCCATAGTAGCTTGGCACATGCATTGATCCAAAGGTTGTAGGACAACACAGTTAACGGTATCTTGTTACTCCTCATTTCGTCTACCACAAGGGGCACTTTCGCAAACTGAGATGTCCCCATATACAACTTCATCATCTCGTTATACGGATTCGGGCTTACCACGAGCCCCATTTCACCAAGCTTCGCCATCAGAGCCTCGGCTTTCTCAACTCTCCTTTCCACACCATAATTGTGAAGAAGAGGGAGCAAGCAGCCTTCTGGGAAGTTGTGTTCAGCTGCTCAAAATACTCTTCAGCTGCTGACATTCCATTCACTTTCATCATCAATTCCAACCTCATTGCATGATCACCGGCCGACATTCGAAAACCGCATGGAGTTTCCAAACTTTCCATCCTTTTTAGTATCTGATATATCAAGAGAAACACCATCTAAAGTTCAAAACAAACACCATTGAACAACAAATTACAGAAATGACCATAAATTTGTACTCAATTGTTATCGAAAAAGTGCAATTTTGGTGCTTATTAACTCTACAAAATGTCCAAATTGTTAGTGTTTTACTTGCCCTATAAGTTATTTCTGGGCTTATATATGTTTCTGGGTTTATGATGGATCTTCTGGGTTTATGAATATTGTTGTGTTTGATGTTTTTTTGATGAAGACGATAGTGAGAGAAGAAAGAATAGAGAGAAAGTAGAAACAGGGCCGGCCCTGAGAATTCGGGGGCCCAAGACTAACTCTCGCAAATGGGGCCTCAAATATTTTTGACTCTTCATTCATTATACGTTACCATAAAATGATATAAAAAATTATTTGCTACTTCTTTTTTGGCTTACAAAAATGAATACGATAGAAAGAAAAAACTATACATTTTCACTTGATACTTGCATAAAAAAAGTTAAATAAATCTTGGTTGCCTTGCATTTTAGATGCAAATGTACTAATAAAATCTACATAGTTTAGTTGTTCTACCAAGTCTTTCTCAATTGATAATATTGCTAACACATTCAATTGTTCTTGGTGCCATGACGATAATTCAGTCCACAATCACAGCAACGCAAAGAAAGAGATAGAAGAAAGCGTTAATCTTAAGTAGAAAATTAGATTCACTTGAATGGTTTTTATAATGTGGTTTTAATCCTTTTCATGTAAGGAAATCTATTCAACTTAGTAAAAGGAAACCTACTTAATTTGGGAGAAGAATACCTTAGTGAAAAAGGAAAAAAAGGCCTTGAAAATAGAAAGTTTGAAAAAACAAAAGAAAACACTAGAAACTGGCCCCAAAAAAGAATTGAACTTGGGTTATGAAAGTTAGGCCATCTCTAGTCGAAAAGGGCTACAATGTACTACATTGTAACCTTTCAAAATATAATTTTTTAAAAGTATACTAGTAGGCTACATTTTGCCATCCCCAAACGAGGCGGGCTACATTCTAGCCCTTCAATAATTCATATACCTATCGGAATCCGTTGGCCAACCAGCCAAAGCCACGTGGCAGATCTTACATCATTTCTGGATTTTACCCTTTTGGGGACCACTATTCCACCTATCTATTACATCAGAATTACACTTGGCACGTAGCTCAAGTGATTACACAATTCAGCACTACTACACTACACTACACTTCAATTTCTTCTTTTCAATTGTTCTTCAGCTCCACTGCACCTTCGTCACAACACATCACATATCTGGATAACCTGCATAAAGATTATAGCACTCCCCTTTAATCTTTGGGGAGGTTTAACTCCGAGTTTATCCCTTAGATAGCTGAATCTATCTTTAGGTAGTGCCTTAGTAAATATGTCAGCCAACTGTTCTTCTGTAGCACAGTAGATCAAGTCTATAACTTCTTGCTGGAGAGCTTCTTTTATGAAATGGTACCTTCTGTCGATATGTTTGGTTTTCTGGTGGAAAATTGGGTTCTTAGTGATAGCTATGACAGAGGTGTTATCATAATTGATAGGAGTACCTTCAACTGGCAGTTCTCCAAAGTCCTCTAACACAAACCTAAACCAAACAACTTGTGTAGTTGCTTCTGCAACACTAATGTACTTAGCCTCTACTGTGGACAGTGCCACACAATTCTGCTTCACTGAAGCCCAAGAGAATACACCACTACCAAAGCTGAAAGCATACCCATATGCGTTTTTCATATCATCCATGGAACCACTCCAGTCATTGTCACACCACCTTATCAGCATTGTACCTTTGCCCTTCTCATATTCAAGACCATAGTCTACGGTTCCTTTGACATATCTCGGGACCCTCCTAGTTGTTCCATAATGCTTAGAAGTAGGATTGTGCATAAACCTAGCCAATAAACTAGCAGCATACATGATATCTGGTCTAGTAGCAGTTAGGTACAGTAGACTACTAACCAACTTTTTGAACTCCTCTTTATTAGCAGGTTCACTGCCATCCTCTCTACTTAGTTTCTCATTCACTGCTATGGGTGTAGCCACAGGATTACATTCACTCAAACCAAACTTCCTCATAATAGAACTAGCATACTTCTTTTGATGAATAAATATGATAGATTCTGTCTGAATAACCCCCATGCCTAGGAAATGATGTAGAAGCCCCAAATTTGTTATCTCATACTTCTGCATCATGTCATTCCTGAATTCTTCTAGCATATCCCTTCTGCTTCCAGTGTAGACAATGTCATCAACGTAGATAGAAACAATCAGAATTTCATTAACTCCCCTTATCTTGATATACAAGGTTGCTTCACTCTGGCTTTTCTCAAACTTGCATTCTGTAAAATAGTTGCTAATCTCATCGTACCAAGCCCTAGGAGCCTGTTTAAGTCCATACAAGGCTTTGTGCAACCTGTAGACTTTGTCTTCCTTCCCTTGAACCACAAATCCCTCAAGCTGAGCAACATAAACCTTTCTTTCAAGGCTCCATTTAAGAAAACTGACTTAACATCTAACTGATACAACTTTCATCTCTTATGTGCTGCCAAAGCAATTAAACTCCTGATTGTGTCTAGCCTAGCCACTAGTGCGAAGGTTTCATTGAAATCGATGCCAGGCTTCTGAGTGTATCCTTTAGCTACTAATCTAGCCTTGTTTTTCTGTATTGAGCTATCCAAGTTCAGTTTGGTCTTGTAGACCCATTTCACACCAACAATAAACTTATCTGTAGGCCTATCAACCATTTCCCAAGTCTCATTCTTCTCAATCATTGAGATTTCATCCTGCATTGCTCTAATCCATGAATCATCTTGAGCTGCTTCTTCATACTTTTCAGGCTCAACAATGCACAGATTGCACTTAGCAATCACTTCATTTATATATTCTTCCATATGAGTGGGGTATCATCATAAGTATCCTTCACTTCTAGACTTCTAGAAGAACTTTCTGGAATTAGTCAATGCTGTAAGGATTTTTGATAACTTCTTCTACTTGTGGTGAATTTGGGGATGAACTTGAGCTTCCAAGAGTAATCTAAGATGGACTTGGACTCAAGTAATGGGTTTGTTCTAGAAATCCCCAGAATCAGCCTCAGTGACATACACTTGAGGTCCATGTGCTTCTGAATTCTCACTCCAGTTCCAGCAAGCCTCCTCATCAAACACTACATCTCTGGACAGAGTTCGTGTTTTAGAAATAGGATCAAACACCGTGTATCCTGTCTCACAAGTTCGATAGCCTACAAACACCTTCTTAGAACTCTTAGCATCAAGTTTCTGTCTCATTTGATTTGGAACCATTGCATAGCATAGTGAACCAAACACCCTCAAATGAGCAATCCCTAGTTTCCTTCCACTATAAGCTTCAAATGGTGTTAGATTTTGTAGGATATTTGTATCTTAGACTTAATGTAATATTGGCTATCCTTGTAACAAAAACATTGTAAAATCATTCACATGCTCAATTTAGGTTTTAGAAGTTTAGGATGAAGTTTAGTGATAGGTGATTGAAGTGAAGATCAAGAAATGAAGACAGGTTCTGTTGCACTGTGATTAATTCAACATGTAGCATCATTTGCATATGCATAAGGTTTTCATAAACTTAGGTTGAAAATTAAGAAAAATGTGTTCTTCATCAAATTCCAGTTTTCACATGTTTGGTGACTGGTCACCTTAAGCATTGCTTTTGACAGCTCAGTTCCTGACAGCGACTGGTGATCAGTTGCTTGACAGATCAGTGGTTTATCCGGTTTTAACAGGTCATGTTATTATCCGGGTTGACTGAACATCTGTTTAACCGTTGTGTAGTCGACTGGTGATTGGTCACCTGACAGAACACGCTTTTACCCGGTTTAGACAGGTCATGTCTCTATCCGGCTGAAACATGCTTTTAACCACTGTGTAATAGACTGCATCCCACTATCTCGACCTTGCCTAGGTCAAAAGAGTTTAAGGAAATCTCAGCCGCTCCTCTAGAGAAATCTGAGCCGCCCCCTTCATATTTCCCTTGGCTATAAATATCAAACTCTTTCCGCCACTTTCTCTTAGGGTTTTTGCGCATACATTATCTTCTTGCATCTTTCAAAAACTCTCATATTGTTGCTGCCTTCTTGTTCGGTATTGAACCTTAAATCCTTGTGAGCTTTCATTCACATAAAGTTTGTACAAGGATTCTTAAGGATGGCAAGCACATGAACTTCTTTCAAAGTTTCGGTTTTTCAAACATTCATCTTTGAAGGAAACCTTGAAGAAGTTCTTATCTTCACCGTTTCAACTTCCAAGTTTTCAAAACTCATTTAGTTTAGAAGTTGAAATAGCGGTCTTCAATCTTGTCTCCCATGTTCACACATTATTTGAGACAAGGTTGATTTTTAGGAGTCATTTGACTTCATGTTTTTCTGCCCAGTTTTTGTGACTGTTGCAGCAAAACACCTAGTTGTCCAGTGGGTTTACTGAAGCTCTTTAGCTATCTGTAATTCTGCTGGTGACTAGTCACATATTATTCACAGCATACATTCTTGGTGCCACTGACCAGACATACGTGTGTATTCTCTGGAAAGTGAATGACCAGTCATCTGTACCATCTTGGAGGTGAAGCGATTGAAGAAGAAGCCGCACGAGGGACTGCTGCATCTAAGACTAGGTACATTAGATATTGAGCATTGTCTGAACCTTGTATTGGGCATCTTTTTGCCGTTTCATAGTGGAAGGCCGGTCTTCTGATAGACCCCCGGTTTTTTACCCGTTTGGGGTTTTTCCGGGTACCAAAACATTGTGTCCATCTCTTTGATTTGTTAACCACTTGGCTAGTCATAAAATCAGATTTAATTATGCACCAACTTGACTTAACATGCAATCTGGACAATATCGAGTGACTGGTCATCCTATAAACTGCTGCATTAGAACCGCTGGATTTGAATAGGTTGTAGTTGTGGATAGCCCGCAGATTTCATCTTCACTGAATCTGTTTTGGGGACCTAAGTTGGCATTGCATCCGAGTGTGTTTGAACAAGTTCACAAGCCTACACGAACTGTAAATTAAAAGACAGTTCACATAGTTCAGTTTGGAAACAAAGTGACTGGTCACGTTATTTCAGTGTGAAATCAAAGTGACTGGTCACATTGTTCGGTATAGAAACAAAGTATCAGGTTCATCACATTAGGTGACTGGTCACCTAAGTGATCTATTGTTTGAATTGTTTGTACTTGCCGTGACTTAATTGAAAATTACCCCCCTCATTGCCAACCTGCAATTGGCATCAGAGCAGGGCTTTAGACATACTTAAAGCAGGTCTAGGGACTGGTTGGTTAAGGGTCTAGTCATGGAAAGAGATCGAGTAGCCGGTTCGGTGAATTCACCTCCCTACTTCGATGGAACAAACTATGCTGCTTGGCGTGATAAATTTGAGATTTTTCTTGATGCTTATGATGAGTTTGCTTTCCAGTATTTGTCTGTTGAATGGCGTCCTCCGTTTAGAATTGTTGACGGTGAGAGAGTGAATATTCCAAGAGATGACTGGACAGAGGTCCAAGTCAATGCGTCTAATGCAAACAAGAAAGCTAGGAACGCCATAGCTGTTGCTGTATCCAGTGCACAATATTCACATATTCAGCACTGTACAACAGCTAGGGAAGCTTGGGATAGATTGCGTGTCATTCATGAGGGTGATGACCAGGTCCGGGATTTAAAACTTGAAATGGTTCTGTCCGAGTTCGAGGAACTCCGGATGACTGATTCCGAGAGCTTCTCGGATTTTTATCTCAGACTTGAGAGTGTCACTAATGCAGCGATGAGTCTAGGGTCACCAATTTCAGAGCTTACAGTTGTTCAAAAAATCTTAAGGGTGTTGCCTAGGAGGTTTTCCGCGAAGAAGACCGCAATCAAAGAATGTCAAAACATGTCGGACATAAAGCTTCCTAAACTTGTTGGTAAATTAAAGACTTATGAGCTGGAATTAAAATTGGAAGAGAGTATGCACAAAAAGGACAAAGGTGTTGCACTACAGAGTGTGACCGATCATCCTGAATCCAAAAGTTCTAAGTCTAACCAGTCATCCTCTGTTGATGATGATATGGCACTGTTTGTCAAAAGGTTTAGAAGAATTCTAAGGGATAGAAAGGATCACAAGGGTAGTACAAGCTATCCTAGAGAGTCAAAGTTCAAACCTCAGGGTGAAATGACTAATGAAAAGAAATTTGAAAAGAACTCAGGGTCTAGAGAGAATAAGTTCAAGAAGGGTCCTGTGAAGTGTTTTACTTGTGGTGGGACTGGTCACATTTCTGTTGATTGTGCTAACAATAAGAAAAAGTCATACAAAGGCAAGGATAAGGCCTTGAAAGCATCTTGGAGTGATAGTGAGGATGAGGAATCACTTCACTCTAACTCTTCTTCTGATAATGAAGATGATGAGATTGCCTTTGTTGTTAGAATCTCTGATCACAACTCAGTGGGTGAGGAATCCGAGTCGGGTTCACAACACATGACTGATGATGACCAGTCACCTGAGATGTATTGTCCTGTTTTTCATGATTATGATGCTCTTCCAGAGAATCAGACTTATGAGAAGATGTGTGAAAGGTATGATGCCTTATTTGATGAAACTTGTGTGATCAAGGCTGATAGCATTGAGCTGAAAAAGCGCTGTAATGAGTTGGAACTGGAAAAGGCTGCACTCTGTCTCGCTTTAGAGGATTACGAGACCGGTCATTCACATAAAGAAAGGGAGAGTGCAGATGACCAGTCATCTGAGTCTAGATTTGAAGTTTTGTATACACAGATGTGTATTCAGTATGAAAAGGTTAAAAAGGAGAATCTAGATCTTAGACATCTACTGTGCACCTCAGAAAATGATATTAATCTCATGCATAGTAAAAGTCTTAAGTTAAAAGAGGAAGTTGAGTCACTCAAGCAATCTAATGTCCACTTGGTTGAATACAATAAATCACTGCAAGTAAAGGTTAATGATCTGTCAATTGGTTCGGCTAAGTTAGACAAGATGCTTAATGTTGGGAAAAGTCACAATGATAGGACTGGTCTAGGTTTTGTAGCTGATGGGTCTGGTCCCTCAACTTCACAAACCAGGTTTGTAAAAGCTACTCCAGCAACTTCATCTAAATCACCTGTCATCTTAGTTACACCTGAATCTAGAGTCAGCACAGACAAAATGAGCAATCAAGTGTCGTCTAGGTCCACTGTTCCTTCAAGGACCAGATATGTACCCACGTGTCACCACTCTGGTGTGACTGGTCACATAAGGCCTAAGTGTCCGAAACTTAAAATCAAAGGTCAGACTAAGCATAATGGGACACTTAAAGAACAGGTTGATTTGTTACTTATTGAAGTAACCAGGATTGCTAAGCTTGTTGGGTCATCTTCTTCTTCACCTAGTGCTCCTAAGAACAAGTGGGTAAAGAAAAATGAAAAGTGTCTAGTCGCTTTGTCTGTCTTGAATGTGCGTGATCCAACTCGTTGGTACATTGACAGTGGCTGTTCCAAACACATGTCTGGTGACAAATCTGTCTTTGTAAATTTTAAAAATTTTGATGGTGGTTGTGTTGAATTTGGAGGTGGTGAAACTGCTAAGATGACTGGTCAAGGTAGTGTTAAACTTCCGGGTCTACCAGTCCTTGAAAATGTAAGGTATGTAGAAGGCCTTAAGTCCAACCTTATCAGTGTATCACACTTGTGTGATCAGTGGGCTGAGGAAGTCTGCATGTCAACAAAAGGTTGTAGGATTATTGATAGCAAGGGTCAGGATCTAGTCAGGACAGGCAGATCTAATGACAACTGCTATACACTTGATAGCCAAACCCTGGCTACCAAGGTGACCTGTCACTCTGTGACTGATAAGACCACTGCTTTATGGCATCAACGGTTAGGACATATGAACTTCAATGATTTGTACACCTTGGCCAAAAAGCAGCTTGTTAGAGGTATTCCTGAACTAGATAAGCCGTCTAAACACATTTGTGGTCCATGCCAGTTGGGCAAACAGTCACGTGTCGCACACAAGAGAGTCAAGGATGTTGGGACTAGTCACCCCCTTGAACTCATTCACATGGATCTTGTTGGTCCAGTTCAAAACGTGTCTGTTGGTGGTAAGAAATACATTCTTGTGATTGTTGATGATTTCAGTAGGTTTTCTTGGGTGTCCTTCTTGAGAGAAAAGTCCGATGCTTTTCAAAATTTTGTGACGGTATTCAAGCAAATTCAGAATGAGGTTGTGACTGGTCACCCCTCTGTTGTCAGAATTAGGACTGATCATGGCACTGAGTTTGAGAATTCCTTGTTTGCTGAGTTCTGTGCCAGCATGGGCATAAAGCATGAGTTTTCGGCTCCAATTACCCCTCAACAAAATGGAGTTGTTGAGAGGAAAAATAGAGTCTTGATTGAAATGGCTAGAGTGATGCTCAATAGCAAAAATCTGGCTAAAAATCTGTGGGCCGAGGCCATTAATACTGCTTGCTATATTTCCAATCGAGTCTACTTGAGACCAGGCACATACCAGACTCCCTATGAGATCTGGAAAGGGAAGAAACCAATGATCAGTCACCTAAGAGTCTTTGGCAGTACTTGTTACATATTGAGAGATAGGGAACACCTTGTCAAGTTTGATCCCAAGAGTGATGAAGGCATTTTTCTTGGGTACTCCATGACCAGTCGAGCCTATAGAGTTTTCAATCTTAGAACCAATACCATCATGGAATCCATAATTGTCACAATTGACGATCTTGATGCGTCAGTTGAGTTAGCCTTAGATGAAGATGGTCTGTTTCCTAGAAGGTCACTGAGTCTACTGGTGAGACTAGGCAGAACAAGATGACCAGTCATCTGGTTCTGATTCTGAAGGTTCTGAAGTGTCTAGTCAACCACCAAAGAAAAAGCCAAATTGGGTAGTGTCTAGACATCCTAACAGAACATAATTGGGTCAGTAAAAGAGGGTGTGAGGACTAGAGGTCAGATCCAAAGTGAAGTAGCACATGTGTGTTATGTCTGCACAATAGAGCCCAAGAACATCAAAGAAGCTCTTATCCATGAGGAATGGGTGCTTGCCATGCAAGAAGAGCTGAATCAGTTTGAGAGAAATCAAGTCTGGACATTGGTCAAGAGACCAGTCACCTCAAATGTCATAGGCACAAAGTGGATCTTTAAGAATAAGAGTGATGAGACTGGTCACATAGTGAGGAACAAGGCTAGGCTTGTTGCTCAGGGATATTCTCAAGTCGAAGGCATCGATTTTGAGGAAACTTTTGCTCCTGTAGCTAGACTTGAGTCAGTCCGTTTGTTGTGTGCTATTGCTTGTCATCTTAAATTCAAGTTGTATCAAATGGATGTCAAAACGGCATTTCTCAATGGATACTTGAATGAGGATGTGTTTGTTGAACAACCAAAAGGCTTTGAGGATCCTCATATGCCCAATGGTGTGTATAAATTGAAAAAGGCTTTGTATGGTTTGAAGCAAGCTCATAGAGCTTGGTATGATAGGTTGTCTAGTCATCTTCTGACAAATGGCTATACTCGTGGTTCGGTGGACAAAACTTTGTTCATCAAACGAACCAAGAATGATGTTGTGGTTGCTCAGATCTATGTTGATGATATTGTTGTTGGTTCCACGTCCGAATCCCAAGTTCAACAGTTCATAAAGATTATGACTAGTGAATTTGAGATGAGTCTCATTGGTGAATTGAATTATTTTCTTGGTTTGCAAGTTAGGCAAGAAGAGACTGGTCTCTTCATTTCCCAATCCAAATATGCTGCAAATCTTGTGAACAAATTTGGTTTTTCATCTTCGAAACCCGCTAGGACTCCCATGAGCAAATCCACTAAGTTGTCTAGTGATAAAAAGGGAAAGAGTGTTGACCAGACACTCTACAGAAGTATGATTGGCAGCTTGTTGTACCTTACTGCAAGTAGACCAGACATCTCCTTCTCTGTTGGAGTTTGTGCTCGATTTCAAAGCGATCCTAGAGAATCACATCTTCATGCTGTAAAAAGGGTCATTAAGTACGTTAGTGGGACGTTGTCTTATGGCATATGGTATACATTTGACACAAATACCAATCTTGTTGGGTTTAGTGATGCTGACTGGGCAGGATGTAGTGATGATCGGAAAAGCACCTCCGGTGGTGTCTTTTATCTAGGAAACAACATGGTTTCTTGGTATAGCAAGAAGCAAAATTCGGTTTCGTTGTCCACTGCTGAGGCAGAATACATAGCAGTAGGGAGTTGCTGCACACAGTTGCTTTGGATGAAGCAAATGCTTAGTGACTATGGCATAGTCGAGGACCAGTTCCTCATATATTGTGATAACACGAGTGCTATATGCATCTCTGAGAACCCGGTACAGCATTCTAGGACCAAACACATTGATATTAGGCACCACTTCATTAGAGATCTCGTTGAGTCAAAGACATTAATGCTTAAATTTGTGCCCTCGGAAAAACAGCTTGCTGATATTCTCACAAAACCTTTGGAGGATCAGGTCCTGACTGGTCTTCGCAAAAGTCTTGGAATCTGCTCTATTGACTAGTGTGACTAGTCACAGTTAATGCTTGTGTATTTTTCAATTCCTGCATATCATGCATCATCTCTAAATTGAAAAACACCTCTCAAACTGGTTTTTCTTTGTGTTGATACTATCAATTGGATATTTGTTAGATATAATTGAAGCCCTAGATTGAGTCAAATGGTCATAATCCCGTCTCTTGATCAAGAAGTAAAGAGTGCATATTCTAAAGTTGGTTGATTTAAATTTGTTTTCAACACTTGTCTAATACCCTTACTACTTGATGATGATTAACCATGTTGACTCTTGATTTTTCAAAAGATGTGTAGTTAAAAATAAAAATGGAGATTTTCCTCGAAAATGAAAACGAGAAGGACAATAAGGCCCTAACTCAAAAGAAAAATAAAATCAAAAGATTAGGGTTTTGGGCTTGAGTCAAGAAAAGATGTGTCAATGTTGCACCACTACTTCAAATCGATATGATTGATCTACACTCAAAAAATATAATTGTGCAAGTTATCACTTGTTTGAAAGTCTTAAGATGTTGTGGGTGCATGAAATAGTGAGTCCTCAAATAGTAATCTGTTTTCTTTGTAATGTACACTCAATATGACTAGTCATCCCCTTCCCAAATATGTTGTTTGACTTAGTCATTGAATCTTTTTTATCTCTTGAATATGTCATTGAAAGTGTCAAAATGAATGAGAAAATCAGTTTGAATACAAAAATACAATTCATGCATTTTACTTAATTTATTTATGTTTGCATCATATTTGTTCAAGCATTAACTAGGACAAGTCATACTAATTGGTGATGTTTAGTTGTTGACCGGTGAGTAAATATTGATCATTAATGTGTTTGTTTCGAAATATCAAATATGTTAGTGGGTCTTCATATCTTTGTGTGATGTTTAGCTATTGTGACTCTCGGCATGTTATAACTTGATGTCCAGTCATGTTTGCAATGGAAACAGTGTGGTTGTCTGATCATGTGCCATGTGTATTCCAATTCTTCATGTACAAACGATTTTTTGTTGACCTGTCACCAATCTTGGTATTTAAGACCCCTTGTCTTTTGATCTTCATGTCGCTTTCCCTGTTCTATATTCTCTGATATATCTTACTTAGGAGGAGTAGTTGTTGTGCATGATATCTGTTTTGCTTGAATGATTTTTCAGTTTCATGAACTGTGTACTTTCTGACTAGTCATGTGCGTGACACAGTGTCAAGTGGTTGACTATGTCATGTGTCTATCTTCTCTAATCATTCATTGCCTCTTGTACCTAGTCACCCTTCTTGGAGTATCTGATTTAGGGGGAGTACTGGTCGTCATGGTATGCTTTTCAAATCTTGGTTATGTGACCTCAACATATACATCATTCGATTATTGATAATGTCTTGCACCTAGTCCTTGTCTAGGAGTGTTTGCTGATGTAGTGTGCTTTGAAAACTTGATTGCATGACCCCTTCTATCTTTGTTGATGTGTATGCCTAATCATGCTTGCTGCGAGTAATGTAATTAGGAGAAGTTCTTGATGATTGGTGTGTTGATTGGTCTGCTACTTAAATCTTATGATATTTCTGTGATCAGTCATGTCTGTGTCTGTAGTGATTAATTTCTGTTTACACTAGAATCATCACGTGCTGATCTTGAATGATAAGTGATGTTTGTGTAAGACTAGATCTTCTTATGCTTCAGATGTGATCTAAATTCGTCTTATGGTAAATTGTGATGATTGTATCATGTCTTGATTGGATTAGTTAAGAAGAATTGTGATAGTGGTTGCTGTCATGTGTTGATTGATATGGTTAGTCATCTGACTTGCCTCGAGATTGATTCTCTGCTCTGTGCATTGTTGTTGAACGTGGTGTTTTATGGCCTGTTTCTGCTTGCTGATATTTTTGACTAGTCATTCTGAACAATGGTTTTGTGGTATGTCTAGTCTGTCATGTTGTATTTCTCAGGTTGTAACATAATATGCCCTCTCGGACATTGAGGCTTTCTGTGTGTTTGTGTTATGGTTATGGTGCTATGCTTTCAGTTTCTTTAATTACTACATGGTTTAAGTTTCCCTTATTCCTTAAGTCATGCATGTTTACCTTGATTTCATTTGACTAGTCATGTATGAGTTTCTTAGTTTTTGTTGACTAGTCATGTTCTTACTACACTGCTTTCTTCATTGTTCTGTTTCTGCATAGTTTGTTTATTCATCTCTCCGTATTTACCATGTCTAAAGCTTCCGTTTGTGCTAATCCTTTGTCTTCCCATGACAAAAAGGGGGAGTAAGTTTGGAGTTAGGGGGAGTATAAAAATTGCCATGTTCATGATTGCTATTTTTTATATGGCTAACTCTCTTAATTGTGAATATCATGTTATGGTACTTAGGGGGAGAAAATGCATACATATATACATATTTCTTGAGTTTCAATTGCAGGAACATTCATTGACTGGTCACAGTCATTTGGTGACTAGTCACATATGCATGGATATATATGTGTCTCTTGCAGGTACATTTGGTGACTAGTCACTGCTAGTCAATTCTTGGTGAGTGTGAGAGATGTGAGCATATCGGGTTGTTTTTGTCAAGGAAAGCCAAAGGGGGAGATTGTAGGATATTTGTATCTTAGACTTAATGTAATATTGGCTATCCTTGTAACAAAAACATTGTAAAATCATTCACATGCTCAATTTAGGTTTTAGAAGTTTAGGATGAAGTTTAGTGATAGGTGATTGAAGTGAAGATCAAGAAATGAAGACAGGTTCTGTTGCACTGTGATTAATTCAACATGTAGCATCATTTGCATATGCATAAGGTTTTCATAAACTTAGGTTGAAAATTAAGAAAAATGTGTTCTTCATCAAATTCCAGTTTTCACATGTTTGGTGACTGGTCACCTTAAGCATTGCTTTTGACAGCTCAGTTCCTGACAGCGACTGGTGATCAGTTGCTTGACAGATCAGTGGTTTATCCGGTTTTAACAGGTCATGTTATTATCCGGGTTGACTGAACATCTGTTTAACCGTTGTGTAGTCGACTGGTGATTGGTCACCTGACAGAACACGCTTTTACCCGGTTTAGACAGGTCATGTCTCTATCCGGCTGAAACATGCTTTTAACCACTGTGTAATAGACTGCATCCCACTATCTCGACCTTGCCTAGGTCAAAAGAGTTTAAGGAAATCTCAGCCGCTCCTCTAGAGAAATCTGAGCCGCCCCCTTCATATTTCCCTTGGCTATAAATATCAAACTCTTTCCGCCACTTTCTCTTAGGGTTTTTGCGCATACATTATCTTCTTGCATCTTTCAAAAACTCTCATATTGTTGCTGCCTTCTTGTTCGGTATTGAACCTTAAATCCTTGTGAGCTTTCATTCACATAAAGTTTGTACAAGGATTCTTAAGGATGGCAAGCACATGAACTTCTTTCAAAGTTTCGGTTTTTCAAACATTCATCTTTGAAGGAAACCTTGAAGAAGTTCTTATCTTCACCGTTTCAACTTCCAAGTTTTCAAAACTCATTTAGTTTAGAAGTTGAAATAGCGGTCTTCAATCTTGTCTCCCATGTTCACACATTATTTGAGACAAGGTTGATTTTTAGGAGTCATTTGACTTCATGTTTTTCTGCCCAGTTTTTGTGACTGTTGCAGCAAAACACCTAGTTGTCCAGTGGGTTTACTGAAGCTCTTTAGCTATCTGTAATTCTGCTGGTGACTAGTCACATATTATTCACAGCATACATTCTTGGTGCCACTGACCAGACATACGTGTGTATTCTCTGGAAAGTGAATGACCAGTCATCTGTACCACTGGAGGTGAAGCGATTGAAGAAGAAGCCGCACGAGGGACTGCTGCATCTAAGACTAGGTACATTAGATATTGAGCATTGTCTGAACCTTGTATTGGGCATCTTTTTGCCGTTTCATAGTGGAAGGCCGGTCTTCTGATAGACCCCCGGTTTTTTACCCGTTTGGGGTTTTTCCGGGTACCAAAACATTGTGTCCATCTCTTTGATTTGTTAACCACTTGGCTAGTCATAAAATCAGATTTAATTATGCACCAACTTGACTTAACATGCAATCTGGACAATATCGAGTGACTGGTCATCCTATAAACTGCTGCATTAGAACCGCTGGATTTGAATAGGTTGTAGTTGTGGATAGCCCGCAGATTTCATCTTCACTGAATCTGTTTTGGGGACCTAAGTTGGCATTGCATCCGAGTGTGTTTGAACAAGTTCACAAGCCTACACGAACTGTAAATTAAAAGACAATTCACATAGTTCAGTTTGGAAACAAAGTGACTGGTCACGTTATTTCAGTGTGAAAACAAAGTGACTGGTCACATTGTTCGGTATAGAAACAAAGTATCAGGTTCATCACATTAGGTGACTGGTCACCTAAGTGATCTATTGTTTGAATTGTTTGTACTTGCCGTGACTTAATTGAAAATTACCCCCCTCATTGCCAACCTGCAAATTTTCTAGAGCTACAGTAGGACATCTATTTAGTAAATATATTGCGGTATGCACCGCCTCAGCCTATAGATAATAGGGAAATTCTTTATCTTGCAACATGGCTTCAGCCATCTCAACTACAGTCCTGTTCTTCCTTTCTACTACACCATTATGTTAAGGTGTATATGCTTCTGATAATTGTCTCTGAATCCCTTCATTTACACAAAAACTGATGAACTCAGTTGACAAAAACTCCCCACCTCTATCATTCCATAGGAATTTCACTTTAAATCCACTATGCAACTCCACCGTAGCTTTAAATTTCCTAAAACATCCATAAGCTTCTGATTTCTGCCCCAGGAACCCATGTCATTTTGCTATAGTCATCTATCAGCGGCATAAAATATCTATTCCCAGCAATAGATGCAGTTTGCATTGGTCCACAGAGGTCTGTGTGGACCAATTCCAAGGGTTGCCTTGCTCTCCAAGCTTGACCTCTTGGAAACCAGTCCCTGTGTTGTTTTCCAAGTTGGCAGCCTTGGCAAACTTCTTTAATCTCCTCTAGACTAGGTAGACCATGAACCTTGTCTTTGTCCCTCAGTCTTTTTAATCCATCATAATTGAGGTGACCTAGTCTTTTATGCCATATTTTCGAGCTATGGATGATACCAACATGTAGAACCAATTGTTCTTTAGGTTGTAGAGACAAGGTATAGCACCTGTTATTCTTCACCTTCACACTGACAATCATATTCTCCAAATCAAGTCCATCATACACTCTTCACCTGCCACCACCAAACAATAGATAGCAGCCATGCTCATCCATTTGGCCTACACTTAGCAAATTTTCTTTCAAACTAGGCAGATACATTACTTCCCTAATATATCTCTTCCCTCTATTTGTATTTATCTCAAGAGACCGCATACCAGCAACTGCTTCAATAACTCCATTAGGCATTTGAACTTTACCATAGGAGTTTGTATTCACATCAACCAGAAACGCCACATTTCCTGTCATGTGGTTACTGCAGCCACTGTCAATATACCATTCTCCAGTAGGTTTAGGTTCTGAAACTGCACTGTTAGCAAAGAACAAGTTTGTGGTAGTCTCCACCTCATTAGCACAATTTGCATTTGCTTTAGCATAAGTGCATTCCCAAGCCCAATGTCCAAACCTGTCACAGTTCTGACACTTAATTTGGCCTTTATATTTGCATTCACCATAATGAAACTTGGAACAAGTCTTGCATTGTGGTTTTCCTTCATTCTGGTTAGCATTCTGTGAACTCTATGCTGGTTTCTGTTGCTGATACTTAGGTTTATAGTCTCCCTTCTTTCCCTTATTATTCCAATTCTTCTGGAATTTAGATGATTATCCTTGACCTCCAGGCTTCTGCTGTGACTTCTGTGTCATGGACAATGATGAGAATGCCCTTTCTGTGACATTCTCAGTGTGCAAATCCATCCTCTGCTCTTGGCTCTTGAGGATTGCTATCACCTCCTGCAGCTCAACCTCCTTGAGGTCTTTGGTATTCTCAATCACTAGGCATATATGGTCATAAGCCCTTGTTAGACTGATCAAAACTTTCAGAACCAGCCTCTCATTAGACAAACTTTCACCAAACATTTTCATTTGGTTTATAATTTCATTTAGTCTAGTGAGATATACAGAGAGAGCCTCATCTTCTTTCATCCTAGCATACTCAAAATCCCTCCTCAGATTCTGTAACTTGACAGATCTGACTTGGTCTCAAGTGATTACACAATTTAGCACTACTACATTACACTTCAATTTCTTCTTTTCTTCAATTGTTCTTCAGCTGCACTGCACCCGCATCACATCACAGCACATATATGGATAACCTGCACAAAGATTATAGCTCAACACTAATTTGTAAATTGAAGCATATTTTGAGCAAACAATTACAAAACAAAAATAGAAACCTGGAGGGCGTGGTGGAATCGCTTGGACTTGAGGAGGTGAATGGAGAGGTGACGAAGCTCGGGGACGCTGACCTTGCCGCCTTCGTCCACCCAATTTTGAATCACGGTGGTGCGCTCCGGCATGGGCTTTTGAGGCTCAATATCTTGCTCTTGAGCTCGTCTCTAAGCTTACCGACCGGTGAAGAGGCGGAAGCGAGCAATGTCGGTAGCGGCATCCTCCAGCTGGTTGAGTTCATGAAATGTGGGACCCACCATCTCAGGCCGGCAAGGAGCTCACGGCTAGTAGTAGTAGTCATATGGAACTCTGGACTGCGGAGAGCTCGCAGTTATAGTGTATCTGCGAAAGTTACCTTTCATTTACCTTTCCTGAAAAAGATGTGATTTATTTACCTCATCCAAAAATACCCACAATTGATGAAAATGCCATCGTTACCGTTGATCCCGTTGGCCGTAATTGCCATTTCGTTACGACAAGACAAGAAAGAAAGTACAAAACATTGCAGATTCACTACCGAATTTTCATACTCAAACCCAAATCAACTATGCTTCCAAGTGAATCAACTATACATGCAATTCAAAGGACAATATGCACAAAAAAGAGAAGTGATTAAAAGAAAATCCTAGCCAAGAACTCATACCCCTTATTTCTATCGGTGTATATTTAAACTGAATGACTTTGGCCTCCAATGGAAGGTTCCCTACAAAAACATACTAACCAAATAAATAAGCATAAAACTTTAACCTCCAAATCAATTCCAAAATCCAAAACAAATCAACCTGAAAGCCAAATTCAAACCCCCATATCAAAAACCTTACCCCCAAAATCAACCCTTGAAGCGAAATACTAACCCAAAATTCAAAACCGTAGATGTTAAAAAGGTACCCAAATTACGAAGACCAAGTTGATGGAGCCAAAATTGAAAAATTTCGACAAAAAAAAACCCTGAACTGAAAGTACCTTTCCAGATAAACTCATTGATGCCATCTGATATCATTTCGAGGATGAATTGAAGAAGAAGAAGGGATGCAGAATATTAAGCTTGGATCGAAAATATGAAGGGAATAGATTTGAGATTCGAGCAAGTGTGACGAGCAGACGACAAAAGCGAATCAAGGAAGAAGGCGAGTTTGAGCCAGAGAGGGAGACGACACAAAGAGTTTAATCACTCCATTCATTCGCTCATTCACATTCCTCCTACTATTCCCATTCTCCCTTGTTTCGCTCTTCACGAGATGTCAAAAGATACATACGAGATCAATCTTTGTTGGGCAAATTATCGAACACATTACGTATACAATGGACACAAATTACTACAACCGACATTGGAGATATAAAGCCTCATACCACTAAACTAATAACAAGTCAAATTTTCAAAGAAGGTGCATTTGGAAGACAATGTTATTTTCACATTGGATTTGGGAGGGGTAAAATGTGGGAAAGGTAATTTCAAAAAGGCCAAAAAAGGGCAAGTTTACAATGTTAGGTCATGTCTGGTAACATTTTAGTAGGGCATTGTCGCAGTTTGCACCCAGGAAATGAAAATGAGAATAATGAATCTGTCATTTCGAGGATTTGAATATGCATCTTGTAGAATAACAGTAAAACATTTTTGGAAAACAAATACACGGAAAACATATTTGGTAAAAATATATGAAATTGTTCTTTTTAAGAAAATCAAATATTTTATTGTGTGATTCAATAACATAAATAAATATTTATAAATTATTATTTTTGTACATAAATTATATTTTTTAATGAGTAAAAAAATAAATTATAGCTACTAAAATTAAATGGGGTATTTGCCAATTTGCCCCCTTAACTTGTACCTTACTTTTGATTTGCCCCCTCAACTTGCACTTTGGAAAATTAACCCCCTTAACTTGTATTTTTGGCTAATTTCCCCCCTTTCCGTCCAAAATTAACCTAATTCCATCAAATTGAGTTACAAAACCTATACATGATGGGCATCTTGTCGTGTTTTTTACTCTTCTTCTTCATCATCATCTTCTTAAGACCGGCAACGCCATCAATGTTGTCAACGAACTTCAACCCAATCGATAGCACATAAATGTCTCGATGATGGTAAATACAAAAACCCTTTCACGTGCGAGTCACATGAGTGTATTTAACGGAAAATTGGATGAGAGTATGTTAATTTTGATTGCAAGGGGAAATTGGCAAAAAATCAAGTTAAGGGGGTTAATTTTCCAAAAAGTACAAGTTGCAAATCAAAATGAAGGGCACAAGTTAGGGGCAATTGGCTAATACCCCTTAAATGAAATCAAAGTAGTGAATATAAGTTGATTATAAACCCAATGTCGTTCGTTTGTAAAAATTCTAAACCCTCCGGCACGCAACGTGTTGATGAAGCCGCGCCCTAAAAACAACTACAAGAGTCACAAAACCCTCGGCGGCCGAAATTACCGAATTGGACCGCCGCTCCGATTGCTCAAATTTCTCGATTCTTCTTCCTCCTTCGAATTTCAAACAAAAATCCATAATTCAATTTCTGGAGCAATCACCAATCTTAGCAACCAAACGCCTCTGAAATGCGAAAGTTAAGCTTCCTTGGTCCGGTGAGCAACGCGAACGGACTTCGACAACTCATTTCACTATCTTGTTCACCAAATTTTGATCTAATTTCCGCATTTATACGGGTTTGAATGCAGTTGCGGCGGCTTCTGGTGTCGTCGTTGGCCGCAGAGCCGCCGATTGATCACGCTGATTGGCCGCGGAGGCTTTCCTCGTTCAGTGAGGCATTACGTCGACCACCTGGTGAGCAACTTGAATGTCGATGCTTGGTGGTTGAGAAAAATTCACAATCTTTGTCAATGTATGTGCTTTCTTATACTTTAGCTTTGCACTCAGGCGGTTCGGTAGCGGGGTTCGGTACCTCATATGGAAACCGGTATTTCCATGCCTCAGGTTTTGAACTCTATCTCTCTAGCAGTGTGGTTTAAAACGGGGTTTTTGGGGGGTTTAGGGTTTAATGTTGATGAATTGTGTAGGGTCGTGCTGTGCACCGAAACGAGACTACTACGAAACTCTTGGGGTTTCGAAAAATGCAAGTCGTGATGAGATTAAAAAGGCTTTTCGTACGGTTAGTGTCCGAATTCTTAGTTGCATTTACAACTGATGATTTGCAGGTTTCCCTGAAAATGTGTTTGCTTGAACTTATTTTACCAGTATAATCTTGATAGGAGTTACTATAAGTTGAATCTAGAAACAATTGTAAGTACACCTCGTTGTGCTGACATTAACTAGTTTTGCAGCTTGCCAAGAAGTACCATCCAGATGCAAATAAGAACAATCCTTCTTCTAAGAGAAAATTTCAAGAGATAAAAGATGCCTATGAGGTTACCCTATTTTCTGAGTGATCCCTCGTTATGTTTATATCGCATTATCCCGAAATTGCGAATACTTTTCAAGCTTTCTGAAATTTTTGATGTGTAGAGTTTACATTAATTTCTTACTATCGTTGTTGATTACAGACTTTACAAGATCCTGAAAAGAGGGCAGAATATGACATGGTAATAACTTTGTTTTCGTTTCTGTCTCTATCATTGCTTGGCACAAGCACCCACAGACATGGTTGTTGTTGCTAGTCTATGTTGTTTAAATGTTTGATTTATTTCATTTGTTTGAGTATTCATTTGTGATTGTGATCTGTTTTGCACTGTTATTATGTTGAGACTTGGAACAAGGACAAATTGCTGGTGTTCATGCTATAACTTTGTGATGTAGAACAGAACCAAACTAGGACTTATGGCAGGGTTTGGTAGATAGGCGGAAGCGTAAACAAAGGTAGAACAATAGGAAAACAAGAAATGATAGATTTAGGAACACTCCAGGGGCCTCACACCCGCCTTAGCCTCTCACCAAGGAGTCTGGAATTACTCCAAGGACATCATGCCCGACCTTAGCGTCACACCAAGGGGTTTGGTGTCACACCAGAAAATCCAATCTCAGGAAAATAACTTCAATCTTAACTCCAACTTAAAACTGATTTTACAGATTACATAGAGGTGGTATTTATAGTAGTCTAACCCTAATCCTAATAAACAAAGGACAATCTCTCCTAATCCCTACAGTACATGAAATTAGGGAAACAATCTAATTCTTACTAAAGCAAAACAATAACCTAGTGAAACAAGTAAACTAATCCCCTAGAATCTAGGAAGAAATCTGGAAGGATTTGTTTCGCATTACTTTGTCATCAAAAGTTTTATAGTTTCTGTTAATTAAATTCATAATCCCTTCTTTTGTTCTTTATGTCAATGAAGGAACGCTCAAGTGGGTCAGAAAACCCAGGATACCCGGGGTTTGGATATGGTAGTCAAACTCACGGTGCTGCTGATGCAGAGGGATTTACATATGGTTTTCAAACTCATTTTTCCAGTTCATTCCAGAAAATATTCTCAGAGGTATTTCGTTGGTATTCTGCCATTAATGTTAAAGCAGCCTGTTGAAATCTCTAATCTTCGCTAATCTGGCAGTCATTTAACATTGCAGATATTTGAACAGGAGTTTGAGCAAGTTGCATCTGATATTCAGGTAAACTGGTTTCGTCTATGGTTCCACTTGTCATGCATTTTTCCTTTTAAAGTCTGAAACTGAAATGATTGATATTAAATCTGTTTCACAGGTGGAGCTGTCACTCTCTTTCTCTGAAGCTGCTAACGGATGCACAAAGGATCTCTCTGTCAACGCATATGTTCCCTGCGATCCTTGCTGTGAGTAGATTAAATATTTAAGGTCCTGCTGTTTCTATAATATTAAAGTCAGTGTGCCTTTGTAAACTCTATTATATATTTCCTTTTCTATTATTTTTTACTGAATATTTATATTTGGTTGTATAGAGAATGAAAATCAAACCATAGTTCTGCATAAAATTCATTACTTAGGTAACGTTGCTGTAGAAGCAACCACTTTTTGGTCTCTGATATTTCCTGGATGGGATTGGAATATAGAATTTAGAGGCCTTATTTGGTCCAGGATCAGACTGCATGATGCGGGGTGTAGAATATGCGTCCCTGTTTGCATCCATCCAGACAGCAGGGTCTGGGTCGAAGTCCATAATTTGTGTTTGAAGCTCAGAATATGGATTTGGGGCTTGAATTTGAAGTCTGAACTTGTAAACCGGCTTCCCTCAGGTCCAGGTTGCGACGCTTGGTTGTCTGTTTTTTAGTTAGTGGTCAGGCGCCTGAGGTTTGGGTTTGGTTAGAGTCCGAGGATCTGGTATAGTTCATTGTCTTGGGATGCGGAGATACCTATCTTGATTGGACTTTAACTGAACAATCCTTTGCACAGTTGCCAATAGATATTCACAAATTTACTGTTAGGATCCTAAATAAATTATTTAGCAACTTTCTATACCCTTTTATTTCCCTGTATCACTTGGGATAAAAAAAATAACACATGAACAGAACAAGTGACTAAATATTAGAACCATTTTAATCGTAATGGTAGACAATATTTACAATTACACGTTTCTTGTTGAAAAGATTACAGCCTTTTTGAGTCCATTTTTTTGTCGTTGTACATTTTCATAGTTTCTGTGACTTGAAACTAAGTTCTCTAGTCTCGTCTATTTCATGACACAGATGGGCGTGGCTATCCAAAACAGCCAGAGACCAAAGTTTGTCCTACTTGCAGAGGTATTGGGAGAGTAAGTCTTAAAGATCTATTCTGATCATTATTGTGACATTTTTTCAGAAAGGACTCAGTTTGTGAGGATTTTTTTTTCTTCGTAAAAGTATGGCAAATTTTTATATTGGATAGCCTGTTTTAAAGTTTAAGCTCTTACCAGGTTACAATTCCTCCATTCACATCAACATGCAGTACCTGTAGAGGAGCAGGCCAAATAATCAAGGTTCAGACTCACTTCCATTGAAAAAATCCTGTGTGTTTGGTTTCTTGATGTAAACAATATGACTTATCTGTTGCAGGAGTTTTGCGTGTCATGTAAAGGATTAGGGGTTATTCAAGGTGTTAGAGATGTTAAAGTTTCAATACCAGGAGGTTGGTAATACTGCAACAATAATATATTGTTTCATTTTGATAAGTAGAGTCTCTAAATTGATTTCCTAGTCAGCATACTGTCCCACCTGTGTTGCATAATTATCGTTTAGCTCTAAAACTCTTACTGATGGCCAGCCTTACGAATTCCATTTGAGTGCATGTGTAGAATACATTAAGATCATGTAGAGAGTTATATGAATGAAGATACACATTGTTGTTTGTTTGACACCATATTCAATAGTTTTCGGCTTACACTTCTCTTTTGATTCAGTCTCTTGTATGAAAATGATATAACTTGTAGACACATATACTGTGTGTGCGTGCGTTCAACATGAAACTGAGCTCCCCATAGCGTTAGAAAGGGGTAATTTTGAGTTCTTGTTAGAAGCTTCTCTTTCTGTACGATGTAATTTTAAGGTCAAGAAATTACCATGTCACTTGTAAGTTGTAATTTCTGTTTTTTCTTTTTTTTTTTTTAATAAAAAAAATTATCTAATATCTCTATCTCTCTTCCCTCCATACAGGTGTGGATTCTGGAGATACAATCCGTATTCCAGAGGCTGGTAATAGCGGGGCACGAGGAGGTCAATCAGGCTGGTTATACATTAAACTAAAGGCACAATTACTCTCTTTTCTTAATAGCATGTCCTTATGTCACTGGAATTAATCCTGGTCTCCACCAAAAAATAAAAGGAGAGACTGGAATTGTTTTCTAAACTTGTCTTGCATGCTCTATCGACTGGAATGCATTACTGAGTTAGCACATCCGATGATAAAATTTGAAATTGAGCTGATGAAGACTTGCATTCCAGTGACTTGTTATATAGAAGGTAATATAGTTGTAAATATGTATCTTGATATAACTTGTCAAATTCCCTTTCCTGTTGGTGTAGGTTGCTGAAGATCCTATCTTTGCTAGAGATGGTGCAGATGTTTATGTGGACTCTAATATTAGCTTTACACAAGTGAGTATAATCCCTGACTTTCATTTGTCTCCACGAATAACATAATTTCTTGTGGCACCTTACAGTGCTTTCCTCTCAGTACCATATAAAACCATCTGTCTGGTTTACTTGGTCTTTCTCTTTTGTTTTCAAAACTTACTTTTTACGTCCTGATAATTTATGGTCTATAATGTATTTCTAAAATTTATGGATAAATTATCTAATGCAAGTAGCTGCTCTCTCCGGAAGGCACTCAAGGCAAATTCTTTGTCCTTGCGTCCCATGCAAATGATCCCGTGCTTATACTATTACTTTTGGTACTGAAAGTTGAATGTTCCAGGCTATTCTTGGTGGTAAGGTTGAGGTCCCAACTTTGTCAGGAAAGACAGAAGTAAAAGTAAGAACTCCTTCTGAACTTTAGTTGTAACTAACTTTGTTTATTGGATATTTTTTCCGTAACCAGTTGAATAAGTGGGGCCATTTTTACGTCTGGAAGGATTTTCAACTCTTTTAGGAAACGCGATCAATCCTATGGCATGAAATTCGGGATTAGGGTTCTTAAACTCTAATTTGATACGTTATATAATATGGTAAAATTTGGATATAAGATTGGCTTGAATGTGTAGCTCTCTCCCCTTCCTATTAATATCTGAAAGCTGAAAAACAAAAAAGTCAATTTCAGGCATCTAGTTTGTTGTCTGAGCATTTCTTTTTGTTCTTTACTTCTTCAGTTCATTGAATTGTATGAGTGCTTAAAATTCTATATGGTAAAAGAAACATCTTTAGGTAAATAGAGGAACTGGTTGTCCATCCTGTTTCATCTATGCCTGGCCTAATCTTAGGTGGTTGACAGTATGATGGAGACCATTGTGTGACATGCTTATTTATGTAAGGGAAAATGGAAGTGTGTGAATTAGGCTGATATGTTTCTGTGGTTTAGTTATTGCTAGTCCTTATCAGAGTTTTTTGCTGACTACCCATATAGTGTAGAGTCCTTTGTGATTGGTTTCAGTTTTGCGTATTTCATTGTTCAGTTATAGTTTCACTACTTTTTTCCTGCTTTTGTTCTCATCTATTTCTCTCTACTCCACTTTTTTCTTAAATTATATAAATCACACTCACCCGTGTAATTCTAAACTTCACAGATACCAAAGGGGGTTCAGCCTGAACAACATCTGGTGCTAAGAGGCAAAGGTTACTAAGTTTTTCTCTTTTTTCTGCTGGAAACTTTGTACCTTCTTTCCCTTTAAATTTTCTTAGCCAGTATGATGTTGCAGGATTGCCGAAACATGGTTTCCTAGTTCACCATGGAGATCAGTATGTGCGCTTCCGAATTAAATTTCCCACGTAAGCTTTCTCTGTTATTTTTTGTTTCATGATGAGCTTCCTAGTTCTGTAATATTGTACTTCAACAAATTGACAATTCTGTCACCTGTGAGCTGGGATAATGATTTTATCTCATTTTGTGTTGATTTTTTTCCTTCAATCAAGTGAAATCAATGAACGCCAACATGCTATATTAGAAGAATTTGAAAAGGAGGAAATTACTCGAGGAAACAGTAATTCCAGTGAAAGAGATTGGTAAGCGTTTTACTTGATTCTTTGATTGGTATGGTATGCTTTTTTTTTTCCACTCGGAAACATTAATATCTATATTATATGACATTTAGTCAGCTTTCAAGATTCTTATAGTTGCCTCCCTGTTATTAATTGAAGGCAAACGAACATACAGCGATCAGCTGAATTACCCACTATATACCTGTGAATCTTTAGTCACCTTTTCTGATAGTGATGATTATCTTTAACTGGATAACAGGCTTTACCAGCAGCTATCTACTGGTTGAACTTACAGGTTTCAGCGAATACTTGAGCGTGCTACGGGTCCTAGGTTTATGCTTGAACTCTCGATATTCATATTGATCCTCCTGTTGCTGAACAAGTCCATAGGCTGAATGCTGGCTCTGTGCCTGTTTCATTGGGATAGATAGACAACTTGTCAGTGGTATAGAGATTGCTGCCTTTTCCATTCTTTGGAAGTCTGTTAATTAGAGGTACTAATCTTCTCTCAGCCAGTGTGGATATTGCCCCACCCTTAAAGTTGTTGTCCAGGAATTCAATCTCTGCTTGTTGCTTTTACTGTAGCCGTTGTTATTCTTACTTATTAACTGCTTGTATAGGAGTAGAAACCTTTCATCTGTAAACAGTTGAAATAATGGTTTTCCAAGTTTAACTCTGTGATCAAATCGATAACAATTTTTTTTTTTTCTGGTACATACGGTAATGCTAAAAACTAGATAATGAGTTATTAGCATGTTAAGTTTTCCTGGGCAAGTATTTCCGACATTGTGGGTTTTATACTGGCGGCCTGCTTAGAAAATGGGGCTAAAGCTAGGTGGTGTATTTGTTGTCTTCTTGTTAGTCAATGGATTCCTGATTTATTGGTGTCATCATCTGTTAATAACAGTCTGAATGGCTTGTTGGTTGGACCAATGCTGAAGCCGTTCAAGTTGATCTTACCTCGCTTTTTCTTTTTGCAGGATGTGAGTTGGTACATGTTAAGTAGCATCATTGAGGATTTACAGGAAGCAAAATTGATGTACGCCGCTAAAAGATTGTGGTGATCTTTATTCAAATGACATGTCATACTTTGAATATTTGATATCCAGAAAAAAATGAATCATTGAATGAAATTGTCAAAATGTACACGTGGTGCACCTGCTCCTTTTTTTACTGCCCGGTTCATTGCAGCTGTTTAAATTCTTAGTTGTCTGGCCGATACAAGTTTATCTATAAGTTTGTGTTGGGGGATACAAGTGCTATGAGTTTTCATGACTGCTTATAAGATATGACTTAATCATAGTAGTAGGTTTAGTAGACTGATGAGAGCGCCCATTGTCAATGTGACACACTGCTTCGCCAGACTCGTCATTTGTGTGGTCGAAGCAACTGCAAGTTTGGGACGAAGAAGAGTGCTAGCTTTCAGTTGCGCATGATGCATTTTGAGCATAAGGTTTGGTTTTATCATTTGTCTTGTTTGTTTTCTAATGATGTTAATTAAGGAAAATAATACTACCCAATTCACAAATGTTTATTTAAACATTTCCTATTGTGCACAGGGATCAGTACAAATCAAGCAATATGTGTCTCTGTATTTTGTACCAAAACTAGAAATGACAATGTTTTACTCTTGGTACAATCTTAGGCTTTTGTCCATACAGGCATACAGTTCTGTAAAAGCATAGAAACGTTCTTCAACAGCTTGAATCAGCCAAGATTTCTTTTCATAATCGAATCATGTACATCATCAAAGCTGAGGACGAAGTTTCTTTTTTAATGTATGGACGAAGTTTCTTTTTTAATGTATGCATACTATGTTGGCTAATAATCTATAATTTTGATTTTAAACGAAGCTATGATCATACCACAAATGATAAAAAATGGGCGTTGCCGTCCAAAAGTACGAAAGTGTATAATGCCAAACGGCAGATTGGTATCTTGGATTTAATTACGGATCCAGTTGAATATTGACTTCTGCTGTTGTTTCTGGGGTCTCTTTTGTTTCTATTTCGATTTCTTTTCCACCTTCCACTATTTTTTCCTTTTGCTTGCTGTATTTGATCTCACCATAAAAGTATGAGACAAATCCCCATAGAGAGAGTACAAGAGAAACTCCCTTTCCAGCTTGGAACTTTTCGTGGTAGAAAATAACGGCTAGAACCTCTGTTACTGGGAGTAGAACAGCGATTAAAATACCGGAGAGCAACGATGAAGCGCAGAAGATGACTCCGATGGCCCCGAGGAAGAATCCCTGCCAAACTATTGCACTCAAAACAAGCACCACATAGTAGGTGGTTTCCCCCAGCCCGAAATTTCTTGCTTCTCTTGGAATAACCTGAATGGTTCAAAATCAACTAGATCACTTATTAGAGAACAGCGAATCGTATCAACAAAGCCATAAACATAATTCTTTTCTTAAGTTGATGAAATAAAATGATTTGTGACTTGGTTAAATGAGCACTCTATCGACTTAAATGTGAACAAATAAAATACTGTCACATTTGTTAGTGGATTCACAGAGTTTTAGATCTTCATACTATGCATAGAGATCATGTATGGTAAATCTAGTAGATGAAGCATTATGCAAGTGGATCATTATCTCAAACCATTATAGTATTTCGTCATAACTATGATTATGTTTTTTATGTCCTTTGGTGAGGATATACTCTAAGGAAAGGTTAAGGGAAATTTCGTGTGTTTGTAGTGCAAGCTTAGCTAATAAAAACGTACCTCCTCACCATCGAAAAGTCACTTTATAAGATCTTCATACTATGCATAGAGATCGTGTATGGTAAATCTAGTAAAAGGTTAAGGGAAATTTCGTGTGTTTGTATTGACTTGCAAGCTTATCTAATAAAAGCTTATCTCCTCACCATCAAAAAGTCACTTTATATTAGATTTTTTTTGGAACTTTTATTATTTCAAAACAATCATTATGCACTTTATTTTTTGCTTTTTTTATCTAGGAGGAGTTTATGATGATTCTTTTGCACATGATTTTTTAGCATACACCTAGAAATATCGTAAAACAACAAAATTTCGTTGAGATTGATGGAAAATTGAAAATTTTAAAGTTTGATGATGTGTCATGTCTTAAGCACTTGGATTATTTGAATGATCTAGATCAAGTGACATGTGCAGTTTAGATTTACAGTTTGATAATGTTACCTAAGTGAAGCATTATATTAATGGGTATTGAGAGATTAGGATTACTTGACTAACCTTGAAGTCATTGTTAACAATCATTCCCACAGTGCAAAAAAGGGTAGCAAACAAACACATTACCAACTGAATCTCCAAGACCAAAGCATACGTCATCGTCTGCTTGGTCTTCTTGTACGTCAACTCCACCAACGGCAACACAAACCCGTACAACGCCGCCGCGGCCACCGTCATCATAAACCCGGCAATATACTCTTTATTCGACTCCCCCTTTGGTCGGTCCGACTCTGCATTCAACCCCAACACTGCCGCGCTGATAGTCAACAATACGACGGCATTTGTGGAGTAAGAAGTGAACTTCTGTTTGACGAGCAAGAAAGCGAAACCGGCCGTGAAGACGAGCTGGGAGGCGATGATGATTGAGGAGGTGGAGACAGGGAGACGGGCGACGCCGTAGGCGTAGAGGTAGTCGTCGAGGCCGGTGAGGACGCCGATGACGGCAGCGGCGGTGAAGAGAGGGAGCTTCATAAAGAAGAGCTTCGCTGCCGGGCCTTCGGTTTTCCGGCGGTGGTAATAAGCGACGGTGATGGGGACGAGGATGACCGGCCAGCCACCGGTCTCCAGCCAGCTGGAAAGCCAGACGCGCTTGCCGCCGTGGATGAAGTAGAGGCGCATTATTAGAGGGCCGCCGCATGTGCCGATGGACAAAAGTATGCTGCTTATGATTAGAAAGGCCTTTTTTACGGCGGCGTTGCGGAGGTTCTCGGAGTCTTGGTCAGTGTCCATGATTTGCACGGTGAAAAATTTGATGTTTGATTAATTAGAGAGTATGGAGGATGAAGAAATTATGTTTTGGAGGTGTGGTGAGCAAGAAGTGGAATTGGGGTTTTGAGGAGTGAAATAATGGAGGAAATGATGGTGACATGGGGGAGTTGACAAAAAGGAAGAGTACAAATTAGTTGAATAGTCAAATGTGTGTAAATCTTTTCTGGTATTGAAATTTGGTTCTGATTTTTGTGTACTTTTGTAGAGTCTAATTGCGGAGTGAGAGTGATCAAATTGAGGAGGACTCTCTTTTTTATTCAATAATTTGGGCTCATTGTTAGTTCCACCACATTGTTATATTTCTCTACCCACCATTCTTAATTAAATATTATTATAAATTAAACTATTCAGTTATTCCTAAAATACCATCATCATCTTCCCTTGTTTGAAACCCTAATTCTAAATAATTATCAATTTCAAACATGGATGGTTTGCTACATGGGTCTCCACGAGCAGCTAACCACGGCTCCACCATCGACGACCCAAACCTATCAAATATCCAACAGCCACAGTTAGCTCTCTTGGATCATGTTAGTAATTATTAGCATGATGTAAGTGGATGAACATCATTTGTGGTTGCACGTCATATATAGAATAACGCGCTTGTAGAATTAGATATCAAGAGCACAAAAGAAAAGTTTATATCCATATGTACAAATAATAAAAAAAAAAAAAAAAAAAGCTCTTACATTTAGGAATCGGAGTATGTTCCTACCAAAAATTATGATTGGATTTGATGCTTGTCTAATAACCAGCTATCAGTTTGATGAACATAGGGTCCTTGGCATATAAATGGTAAAATGCTTGGAATCTTTGAAGAAGAATTGGATTCAGATCTCCTTTTCTTGATTTCAACAATGTTAATTCGACAACTATCAACAAAGAAAGCAGAACCAACAATAGTGTTTCATCTTCAATGATCAAATGGCTCTACAATCGTCATCCATGAACAATTTGTGGTGACAATTATTTAGAATTATAGTTTCAAACAAGAGAAGATGATGAGAACTTTTTAAGAATAACTAAATAATTTAAATTTTAATAAAATTTAATTCAGAGCGGTGGTGAGGAAATAGGACAAGCAGCCCCCCTCATTTATTATGCCAAGTCCATGGCATTTTGTTGTCAATTGTCATATTAAGACCACAGCAAGTGTGGGCTTTAAAAAATTTGTCAGCTGAGATGCCACGGTAACACTGATTTATTTTGGAGAAAACCCGGTTGTTGTGGCTGTTTTTGTATGGGCCCATATGATGTACCCCAATTCACTCTATTTATTTCTCTTTTCTATTTAATTTTTATTTTCACTAACTTATTTAAATTTGTCCACAACAACGGTGGCCTTTCTCCTTCTAATTGACTTTATTTATTTCCCTCTATTTAATTTTTATTTTCCACTCATTTATTTAAATTTCTCCCCGTACCCATAGCCATTCTGCATGATTTGTGGCCAATCCCCATACACCATAGGCATCCGTGGTTTTAGGGTGATTTCTACCACAAATACACCATGGTGTAAACCCAATTTTCTATTAGTGTTTTGTTGTGCCGATGGGGAAGGAACAGTGGCGGAGCTAGGTTAGAGTAGGGGTGGGATCGGGATCATCCTGATCCCGATTACGAAAATTTCGATCCCGTCCCGATCCCGATTAGAGGCTAAAAATGATCTCGAATCCCATCCCCGATTAAGTCGGGACCCCGACAATAAAATCCCGATTAAGTCGGGATCCCGATCGGGAAACCCGATAAATCCCGACAATGAAATCTCAAATATAATATGAAATTTTAAAATTCTTTTTTTGTGTGCATAAATTGTTAATGTGAATCAACAAGTACAACTCATACATTTTGAAAATGAAGCATACTAACATAGGAATACAATAACTTGAACTTAATCATTATAAATCTAAAGATAAGAATAGAACAACTTACAAATCCAAACTTAAGAATAAAGCATACAACTCCGAACTTCAAAGATTTAAGTCAGAATTACATATCACTCATGTAAAATGCAATGCCATTGTTTGGTTCAACAAGTAGAAGAGCACTTCTAGATTCTACCTCGACCTCTAGACATGGGAGCAACTCGACCACTATATGTAGAAGCACCTCGACCTCCTGGCATAGAAGCACCCCGACCTCCTGGCCTAGGAACACCTCGACCTCTTGTCCTAGGAGCAACTTGACCTCTACCCCTACCTTGAACTCCAGAACTAGAAGCACCAACACTTGAATTTATTGAAGCTGAACTAGATTGAGATGAGGGGGTTCTAGTAGGAGGAAAAATAGGAGGCACTTGAAGAGGAACAGGAGGACCCATTTGAAGTTGTTGCCAATCTACATCAAAAAATAATAATTCACACGGATCAAACATTATAACATTTCTTAAACAAAATAATTAATGAATATCAACTTAAGTTTAATAACACAAAACTATAATAAATTAAAGCATCTTACTTGATTCAATTTCTTCAAGCTCCTTATAAAATTCAACTTCATCATCCGTTGGATCCTAGTAAAATGAAAATGCGTCCGCCCTTAGCCAATCACTAGCACACACTAGTGCCTCAACCATTCTCGGACTCAATGATGCTCTAAAAAGATCCACAACCCTCCTACCAAGACTAAATGCATTTTTACTAGCAACGGTGGAAGATGGGATTGCAAATACGTCCTTAGCAATCTTGGACAATATTGGATATCTATGTCCATTTACCTTCCACCACTCCAAGAGATTGAATGCCAAGTTCTTACCATTTTCAAAAGGATCAGCGAAAAAATAATCAACTTCATTTGATATCTCATTCAAAGATTTTTCCGCCCTTTCTCTCTCAAGTTGGTCTAAAATGTCATCTTCATCATCATTGGTCATGACCACATCATTTCCTTGTGCACCATCCATTGGACTAGCCCCTTTGTACTCACTATACAAATAATTCAAGCATTTTTTCACTTCACTCACCATATATTCAATAACATCATTGCTTGTTTCAATAATATTGTGTTGCTTCCTCAAGAGTTGGAGCTTAAACCTTGGGTCAAGGGCATTAGCAACATAGACAAGTCTATTCACTCTATCAAAACTTCCCCAATACTTGTCAAATTTAAGACCCATACTAATTGCCACTTTTTGCAAAATAGGATTAGATGAATCTTTCTTCTTGTAGAAAATTCGTCCTTTCCACCGCAAACATTTCTTTCAAGATGAAACTTGAGGTACACCACTTGCTTGCACTAAGCACCAAATTAGTATCATAAAACTTCTTTAGAAAATGTGTATAAGCAAGTGCTTGTTCCCAACTTCTTCAACCAGTGGTCCAACTCTTTTCTCCTTCTCCTTTTTATCATCTTTCCAAACTAGCTCATTGAAATAGTCCTTGAAAGATGCTTCTTCTTGCCCCAACCTAGCAAACACCTTCTTAAACTTGTTTGCATTCTCAAGCATCTTGTAGGTTGAATTTCATCTTGTAGCCACATCATAGGGAACATTTGACATCTTATCCATTCTCTCTAATATGCAAACCGTCCTAAATTTTTCCAACCTTTGCGGTGAAGAATGAAGGTACTTCACACAATTCCGTATGCCTTCAATTGATTTTTGAAGTTCCTTCAAGCCATCCCCAACAATCAACTTAAGTATATGACATGCACATCTCAAATGCAAATACACCCCATCAAACATTAGAGTTCCCAAATTCTTGAGTCTATTGGCCATGCAAGTAATTGCCACCTTATTGGCACTAGCATTATCAATGTTAATACAAAAAATTTTGTCTATCCCCCACCCTTCATCACCGGTCAAAGTTAGACATCATTCTAAGACCTTTCCAATATCTTCCCCCGAGTGACTTGTGATTTTGGTAAAGTTTATAATCCTCTTGTGGATCTTCCAATCATCATCCAAGAAATGAGCGATGATTACCATGTAGTTTATGTTTTGAATGGATGTCCAAGTATCGGTTGTGATACTTATTCTCCTCCCATTTAATGCACTCTTAATCTTGGTTTTCTTAACCATGAATAAGTCCCACACCATACTAGCTATCTTCTTTCTACATGGTATCTTGAACCTAGGTTGAAGATCTAATAGTAACTCCCTCAATCCTTCTCCTTCAATGGCCCTAAAAGGTTTTTCATCCTTAATAATGAACATAGCACACTTCATTTCATGCCTTTTTTGATTGAACGAATGTGGAACCAAAGTGGCACCCATGGATTCATTTGTTAATGTTGGTTGACTCACATCCTTATTCTTCCAAAGAGGGCTATCCATACAAGAGTTCATGCGATTCATAGCTCCCTTATTTCCGTCTCTCTTGGGATGAGCTGAAACACGCTTACCACAGTATTTGCATATTGTAACTACGTGGTCTACATTGTCTTGATCAGTCCACATCTCTCTATCAAAATGTTGCCACACCATAGACTTCAATCTACTATTTTTTGGCTTCTTAATCGGTCTTTCTTCGGGTTCTTCATCACCTTGTCCCCTCACATCTTGCTCTTGAGTTTCAACTTCAACATCAACATAATTTTCGGTTTCACCATCGATATGGCCAAAATGATCTTGATGGGCATTATCATTATAGGCATATTCATCAACATTATCAGCATATACATTATCATCATGAGCATAGTCAACAACATCATGAGTTGAAGCACTATCATCAAAATAGCTAGACTCCATTGACTACTACAAGACAAGAGAAATCTAGTTTTAATTTTTAAACCCAGCAGCCATTGAAATGCTAGAATAAATGTAATAAAGCTTCACATACACTAAATCTAAAAATTGGCAAATGAACTACCCATATAGATACCTTACAAACTTTTTGACTTTACTACAATCTCTTCTATTTCGAAGCAACCTTCGCAGGTGCCCACTTACTTTGGGTTCTTCTATTTCGAAGTGCGATGGTTGCACAGAAACAGCGAGAAGGGTTTGAGGAAGGAAGTGCGGTCGAAGGCTTAGTTGGAGTCGCGAAGTTGAAGGGGTCGGTGAGAAGAGAGGAGGTGGAGATGGGCCTGGCCGTCAGCGGAAGCTAAAAGAAGGGGTTGGTGAGAAGGGAGGAGGTGGAGATGGAGGCGGGGAGAAGGAATTCAGACGTCAAACCCATTTGCAGAGTGGCGGAGATGGAATCGGGAGAAGAAGGAAGAAGATGCGAGTTGTGAGAAAGATGCATTTAGGGTTAGATAATTAATATATATATAATGTCGGGATGTCGGGATCCCAACTTTTTTCAAAAAAAAAATCTCAATCCCATCTCGACTTAGTTGGGATCGGGACAAAATCCCCGACTAGTCGGGATCGGGATTGTCAGGATCGGGATTGTCGGGATCAGGATGCGGGATTCGGGAATAATTTCCCACCCCTAGGTTAGAGGACTAGTAGGGGCCGCTCATAGATACAAGAGACCTAAAAAATTTAAGCCACAAAGGGAACAAAGGATGGCTACCTTTGTCTATAGTCATATCTTATGTGATGTCAACGTATACAAAACATACCCCAAAAACAGACATAAACATCACACTGTCATCTACAAAATAAGTTTCATGATGGAATTCCACAACAAAAACATAAAAATGTAACTTAAAAATTGAGATCGACGATCCTTCACATTCTTTTTAATTTGATATCTTCTCTAATTGGAGTCTAATAATTTTATGGGGGCTATCTCTAATGGGTATTTAAATTTTATTGGGGGCCATTACTAGTAGTAATTCAAATTTTATTGGACAATAGATATATTTAGTAGAATATTTTAAAAAATTTGTAGAGGCCATGGCCATGTTTGGCCATACAAAGGCTCCGCCAGTGGGATGTAGATCCAATATTAGAATACGCAATTTTGAGTGCAGAGATAAATGCAACTCTGTCCAAAAAAGACAATTTTTTTTTCTATTCGGTGCAAAAAATATAAATTCAAAATACTTGTATTTATTAGATACACATTCATATATATTTTTCTTACAGAATAAAGTCAATATTGTAATAGTCATGTCACATAAAATATACAGTTAACCCATTAATTCAAACAGTTTACTTATATGTTATTTTCCTATCTCTAATACAATTGATCTCTTTATATAATTAACAGCAACCCAATTCAAAATTCGTACAAATTCAACACAATAAGATACAAATTTGTTCTATTGATGATCAACAATCACTAAAATGCACAATTAATACCTAATTAAAATTTAATATAAATATTGGGAATCGGTGTTGAGCAGTAAGAGACCGAGCTTGGAGTTAACGACGTTATGATCATCCTCGTCTTCTGAAAATTCTCAGTGTCTAAAGTGTAGAATCATTATTTTGGGTTCATAAGATTCTATTTTACTAGAAGTGGGGTGTATCCGTGAATTTCAAGGGATGGCTGATCAATGAACTTGTGGACTCGTGGTGGCATTATCACTGTTTTGGGATGGGTGCGATCACTCGGGACCAAAGATGGTTAAAATAGATAGGGGAGAATTAGGATAAGAAGATCGACGACAGAGATCGTGTCTTTCATCGGTGGAGCAGAGCATCATCGAAGGTGCAAGAGATCAGATCAAAATGGAACAGTCCATATTTCTACTTGGTCAAATCGGAAGGGAGGGAACTCCGGTAATGACTTCATTTGAAGCGTAGTGCATCTCCTAGGTCGAATGGCGGCTGGCGGTGGCAAAGGCCTGGGGAGCCATTGGTGGTGTGAAGAGCTTGACGCCTAAGCAAAGTGTTCATCTCTCGCCTACAACAGGCCAAATGTACTAGACTTATACAAACCCACTTGACCCTTGAGCCTTCTTTTGTTCAACTCATCAAGTTCATTCTGGTGGTCTGGACTCCACTTGTTCACTTCAAGTTGGACGGTCTAAGTTTGACAATATACGAGAATTATGCTACTCGAGTTTGACCCGATACTATTGTAATCGTGTTATGAATTTAGTTTCTATAATGCTGTGATCATAGAAAACATTGCGGCTATGATTATTCTAAAAGGTCCACTCTGCAATAGAATGAGGGATGAACGATAGCTTACTTGTTTATATTGAAAAAATTATATTTTTACTTGTAATGGGAATTAACCATCATGCAACGATATCAAAGCATGAAAAAACATCAGGAATTGTTGGAGGAATTGTGAAGGTTAATGGATTTTTTTAGTTATACATGAGTATATTTTGGGTTTAAAAATAAATATTTACATGCTAACGCATTGGGAAGTTGATCCTAGATCCGCCACTAATCCATATAGTGGCTGGTTCCATCTTTTTTGATATTTTTCCATGTACATATCAAAACCGTGGTTGAGAATTTGAGAGTCTGGTTCTAAATTTTTCAAAGATGCCCTTAACCAAGCTTCACATAAACTATAACGATTATTCTTACACCGAATGTATTGATGGAAAGATAAATTTGAAACTAAAATTATAATTAACTTCATAATAGACAATTGATCTTCTATAAAGCTTAAATACGAACAAAATAATGATTAAAATATATAAAATAATAAAAAATTTACAAACTTAAAATCTTCAACATCTTAACAACGTTTTCTAATTCAAGGACCAAATATTAAAATCTCACTGATGACCAAAACTCATCCTCTCATCATTCTATCCTCAACCATATTGAGCTTTGTTTGTCGCAGTCTCGCCGGTGTCTCCTATTGGTTGAAATTTTCCTTTTTTTTTTATTTTTTTTTTTTTTTATAATAATAATATATTACACTTTTTTTTTTCTTTTTTTATTTTTTTTTTACTTTTTTTTTTTTTTTTTTTTTTTTTTTACTTTTTTACCTTTTTTTTTATATAATTCTTCTTTTATTTCTTCAATTTAATTCTTTTCATATTCTACACATTCTTTTTTTTTCTTTTTTTTTTTTTTTTTTACTCATTTTACCTCCAACAACCATACCCTTTTCCACTCTTTTACACCACTTATATCTTCTTTTTCCATAAACAAAGATGTAACCCAAGCCACAGCAACATCTTCACGTTTTTTGGTGAGGTGACTTATGCTTGCGTGAGCTAGTAGTGGGCTTTTTAGTGTATTTTTGGGAAAGTAGTAGTATTTTGTAATAATTTTATTGTGGTAATATTTTTAGGCATAATAAAAGTGTGATAGTAGTTTTTGGGTAGAAGCCCTTGAATCTACAAAGCTTAAATACGAACAAAATAATGATAAAATATATAAAATATTAAAAAATTTACAAACTTAAAATCTTCAACATTTTAACAACGACTTCTAACAAGGACCAAATATTAAAATCTCACTAGCTACTGACCAAAACAAAGAAAGAAAGGTGCAAGACGGTGCTGAATGATTTTTTTTTTGTTGTAAAAAATAATTGTAAATAAAGTTTTATTAAAATAAATAAAAAATATTAGTAAATAATTAAAAAAAAAATTATTTTGGGCCCTCACCCTCGCAGGTAGCATCGCCCAAACGGCGGCACTGGTACATATTCTTATCTTTTATCTCCTTTTTTTTTTTTTTCTTTTATTCTGGTAGGGTTACCAATTATATCTCATGGTTAACTATATCGATCAATGTATAAAGATGACATCAACATATGCTTTGATCGACCTATTCATTGATTCAAGTAGATACAGATAGCAATGTATGGCATGCAATGCCTTGTCAAGTAATTGTGTGGACCATTTGGATGCAATCTGTAATTGGGGTGGACAATACAAGATATAGTACGGGACAGACAATATGTATGCATGATGTAATTCTTTCTTTTATATGAAAAATAACAAAATTTATTAGGTTTAAAGTTGAATAAAAATATTGGTGACCTCAGCCATTCGTCAAAGAAGCAGCAAGACTCGCAACAACTTTACAGCTTAATACATGATATGAGCGACAATCACAAACTACTCGACTAAAGCCATAGCGATGTAGACAATACGGATGATCTAATATATGTTTGTTCTATTCAATTTATTGCGGTTCTTTCTACATAGAATCTTTTTTGACGGCTGTTTTGTCGTAGATACTTTCCGCAAAATCCAAATTTTATAATTAAAATGGGGAAAATTGCACAAAATACCACCTAAACTTTTTCACTTTTGTGCATTTACCACCCAGACTAAATTTTTTTACAATTCACCACCTAAACTCTTGTGACATTCACAAAACACCACCTCCGTCCGTTTGTCATTCAATCTGCCGTTAAACTCAGCATGTGAGAGGCACATGGTCCACTATTTGAGGTTATATTTGTGCAATCGGTGACTGGAAAAGGTAGACCGGAGGGAGGTTAGTCGGACGGTTTTTGGCAAAAAATAGATCAAAACGTTTTCGTTCGCCGGCGGCAAACCGCTTGGGATTTGGGGTTGAAACTTCGTGGGAGTGTACTCAGAGATGTTGGAGAGCTAGTTCAGATGGTTCCGAATGGAGAAAGTGGCTGGAAAATTAGCGACGGCGGCAAGAACTCCGGCGGCTTAGTTTTGCGTTTGGTTTCACCGGCGGCTTTTCATGCCGTTTTTTACTCCAAAACTTTGGGGATATATTCTTGAGGTTGAGAGGGAACTTTTTGTAGTTGGAGTCGTTGCCCATCGGTGACCGGAAAAGGCAGATTGGATGACAAATCAGACGGAGGTGGTGTTTTGTAAATGTCACAAGAGTTCAGGTGGTGAATTGTAAAAAAATTTAATCTGGGTTGTAAATCCACAAAAGTGGAAAAATTCAGGTGGTATTTATGCAATTTTCCCATTAAAATGGGTAAAAAGTGATGAGAATTTAAATCCTTTATATATCAAAATTTCCAGTGTTTAAATGAAACTGATATAAAGCTTCAAAGACTATTCAACCTTCCTTCCTTGGATAAATATGCAAGTACAATTGACATGTCCCGAGTTAATATATTGGTTTCCAAAGTACATCTTCATTTATAGGATATATTCTGTCTTTTATGGCTATCGATGAGGATTATTATTTTATTAAAAATTTAAGGATTAATGACCTTCTAGGCCATAAATTAATACCTACTTCTATTCTAGAACATAAAATTGAAAAGTTCTCATAGAAGGACAAAAATACTAAATACTATATTAAAATATAAAGACTGATGCCACACACCCACGAGCTCAACCCCACACTTAGAAGCGGCCTTTCCAAATGAATCTAAGCCCAACCGACAAACCAAATAGGGCTGGGCTCGGTCCGGGTCGGTCCGGTATGACCCCAAACCCGATTTAGACCCGAGGAGAGCCGGTACCAGAAAATTGAACACCGAAACCGTACCGGCCAATCCGGGAACCTGAAGTTTCGGGAACCCGATTTTTCGGGACGGGACGGTCCGGTTCCGGGTTTGTACCGAAACCACCAAATCCCCAAATCGATTCCGGGATTCATCAACCAAACCCTTCAACTTTCTATACAGAAGGAGTGGAGCTCAGATCAATTCCAAAGGGGTTTTTGACACAGGAAATTCCAAGCCAAAGCAACAACAAACCAAAACAAATAGCAACAAATTCCAACAATTTCAAATCCCAAACTAACCAACCAAAACGCAAATTGAACATCAGCAATACATCAAGCATCTATCTAATTCTCACAAATCAAAGACCCATTAGAGAATTATGCTATTGGATCTGTACCAGAGGCTAATGCTCCGATTGATAGAGCTTCGGTGGGTCTGCGTTTTTCAATTAGAGAGAGAGGAAACAACAGGGATGTGATGATCTGAAATTATCGCCATTAAATAATAGTTCTCAATTACTATTGTTTGTATTTTACTATCTTACCTGCATTGTATTTTGTAGTATCTATCCCTAATGGGATGACTACGGAAAAGGATATTGTAGTTAGGGGAAAAGAATGAAAGATTGGTCTGGGAAGAATTCTTTTTAGGATAATTATTTTTATACTTTTGGTTTGATAACCATCAAACACCGCTCCACCGCTTCCTTATTCTGGGTGTGGGTTCCTTAATTATCAGAAGGCCATGTGGCCACTAGTGGGTTATGCTGGCAAGGGAAAAACGGGAAAAAGGAGAGAGAGAGGGGAGAGAACAAGAAAGGGGGAAAACAGGGACCTGTTCAACGGCATGAACGTCCCATTTCCGTTGCTCGAATTAGAATGTTGTCTTCACAAAAGTTGTTCGTTAGCTCGATTACTATAACATATCCAAATTTAAGTACGATCGGAGTACCCTAGCATCCGTAAATCGAGTATTAGTGGAAGCTGTTCCTGGATTCCCTGTCTTGCAGGTCTGATTTTGGAAAGGTTGGTAGGTCAAATTGCATTGGTTCGATGGAGAGCGTTTCTTCACAAAAGTTGCTGGGAAACCTGTTTTCTACCACATATCCAAAATTCAAGGTAATCAGACCGTTCAATCTCCAGGATTTGGTAAGAATCTCACCCTGTTTCCGAATACAGCTTTGGTTTTGCTGAGTTCGTTTTATGGCTTGTAAGTTGATTTCTGGTGATTGCTGAGAACATTGTTTGTATATGTTTATGTGCATTTGTTGTGGTTATGTTGTATACACTAGGCGGGTGAAAGCTAAAGGGGACCTAAGAGGCTAATATTTATTTTATGTACGCCAAGTGGTTGATAAAAGTCCTAAATGAAGCTAGTTGAGAGCTGTTTCTTCCTTTGGGATTGGACTGTCGGCATAAACCTATCACTTTGGTTATTGGATTATAGATTATTCGGGAACTACGAGTGGCTTGATTCCGGGGTACGGATACGTAGGCAGCTCGGTCATCTCACGAGTGCAGCCACAAAACTAAAATAAACCCCCCGTTTTGTATCTATTTTATTTCGTAATTTTTTTTATTCACGTCCCTGATTTTAGGGCGTGACAAGGGAGGTGAAGCTTGCATGGTTGTTTGGAGTTTGCGAGCAGTGGAGAGAGGAAGTGCCGAAGTATTCTCTGAGGAGGCAGAGAAGAGGAGGCATCATGGTCATGGTGAGGGAGAGAGAGAAAGAAGAGGATGCGTTAGAGAGAGAGAGAGAGAAGAGGAGGCGGGGAAAAACAGAGAAAATGAAGGAGGCGGGGCCGAAGGGGTGGGTGGGGTAGAATGAAAGTAGGGTTAGGGATAAAATATTAAAATTAATTATATTTTTATAATATCCGGTCCAGTCCGGGTACCCGCCGGTTTTCCAATTTAAGAACCGATCTCGACCCGATTTTGATCGGTTCGATCCGGTTTCGGTACCGGTTCTGTTGACTTTTTAGTCAACCGGTATTTTTCGGCACGGTTCCGGTACGGTTTCGGTGTGGTTCGGGTTTTTCGGTCCAAATGCCCACCCCTAATACCAAACATGTCGCCTCGGCTGATTTCAGCACCAAAAGATCGGCGCATGACTTGCTCACCGACGTGAAGGTGTAGCTCGACGGCCATGGACTTCGAGGAAGAGGCGACGAAAGTAAAGCATCAAACCGAACTTTCGAGGAAGAGGCGACGAGTGTAACACCGAAGAAGAGAGTATGCTGTGCGGAAGCCGAACTTTGAGGAGGCCTTGATGAGGGAGTTGAAGAGGAAAGCGTCGGGGTGGGGGACGGAGAGGAAGAGGACTCGGGGTTGGGTAATTTCAGTTTGGGATTTAGTGGGTTGGTTTGGAGAGCTTCTGTTGAGAAAAGGGGTGGCTCTGTGCTTTTTTCCAGGGGTGTTCTTAAGCTGCAGTTTAGAGAGATTTGAAAAAGATGGTGTTTGTTCTTGTTGAGGCTAATCTGCAGAACATATTTAACTTGACAAAGTGATTGTGGTGGATCAAGATCAACGAAATCCGGCCACGTTCCAATACATATAATATTATAATTGATTTTATCAAGCCAATATAATGAAAATTGAGTGGATATTTTGTTGAAGAAAGTTCATGTGGGAGAAATCCTAGAAGGAGGAAAACTAGTTGGTCCTTAACCAGGAAGAAAGATATTTAAACATAGTGAAAATAAACCTCTCAATTTTTTTTTGTGTGTTGACATGAACTAATTTTGTATTAGTATGAATTGTTTCTATGTTGGCATGAACTAATTTTGTATTGATATGAACTACTTCTGTGTTGGCATTAACTGTTTCTGTGTGATGTGAATTGTTTATGTATTGACATGAACTATTATGTATTAGTAAAATTGTTATGTGTTTGGCAAAACTGTTTTTCTGTATTTGGTAGAAACACATAAACTGTTTCTGTGTTACTATGCGCGTGTACTGTACACGCGAGTGGTACTGTTCATGTAACACTGTTCACGTGGGTTTATATTATTGGTCAAATTATTTTTTTATTATATTAATTGTTGTTTTGTCATTTCAGGAGAACTTTCAAAATTCATGTCTTAGGATGTAATTAGGGTATTTTTTTGGTCCTTAGGGTCATTGTCCCAAAATTTAACCCTATGTAACCCAAAAGAATGTGCACTAACATTGCTAGCTATTCTTTGGGCGTGTTATACGTCATCTCGGTTAACATAAAGCTCAACATTTTGTAATGTTTCCCAATTTTCTTCTCACTACCTGTTTAGTGATTTCACTAGGCCAAAAAATGGCTTTAACAACGGCCATTATTCGTTGTCTATTCCCTCTCAGTACCGTTGTCTATTCCTACCCCATTTAACAACACTTAAAACCGTTGTCTATGCCACATTAGACAACGGTTTTCACGCTAAAACTGTTGTTAAATGTGGCATAGACAACGGTTGTATCTTAGAAACCGTTGTCGTGAAAACTCGCAGACAACGGTTAAAATCCGTTGTCTGCACTTGTTGGGAAAATTTTCTAGGCATATTTGTGCTAATTTAGGATCCACTATTCATTGAAAATAAACCACATGTATAATTTCATTCATTCCAATCATTTCATTCATTCAAATCTCATTGAAATCATTTCATACATTCATCTTCAAAGTGAGATATCATACATAAAGTATTCAAGACAAAAAATGACCAATTGTGCAACCATATACAAAAGACAGCAAACCAGCAATACCCTGGGCAACTAAGCCATTGTACTAATATACAAAAAAACATCACCATCGGCAGTTAACATGCTACTAATAAGCTCCTACCAATGGTCATTTTCTAATTATAGAGACCCTTAACACCATATCAATCTGAATAGAGATTAGCTCTAATATTTGTAGTTCTGGTTGAGTCTCCTTTCTTCCTGCGCACCACCGAAGCTGCAGAAAGATACTAAAAGCAAGATAAGATATAAAATAAAACTATCTTAGAAGAAAGTAACACAATAGTCACCTGAAACCCAGATCCAAAAGAATTGACAACAAATACATCAAGTGAGTTTTCCTGCATGTGAAAAGGTTTATGACTTTAGTGTAAAACTGAATTAGCAAGACAGGGTGTGAGAGTGAACTTGTACGACGCATGTGTGTGATTGAGTGAGTCAAAGAGAGACAGAGAGATAATCATGATACTAGATGCATTAATCATGCTTCACGTTTAGGAAAAGAATGAATTTGATCCACTTATACTCACCTCACAACATGAAGATAACAATTGTTCTGCTAAGCCACCACTCTTGGTCGGAAACTGAAAGGTTCAACAAACCAAGACCAAAGAGTAAGTATGAGGGCATGCCATAACAAAAGCAAATTGCTAATCAGGAAAGCATGCTACTACCATACAATCATTCAAACTGCTGATCTACAGTAAATGAAATCTAAAAGCTACTTATAATATGTATAGAGCTAGTGTATACGCAACTGATCCAGATTAGTGTAGATCTCGAGGACATTTAAGACATGTACTAACATGGGAAATTTTACCAGTTATTTACATGGATAAAACATAGCAAAAAAATATATGCTTTGTTCCACATATAAGTTGCCAAGTAGCAAAAAAATACATCATTCCTAAAAGATCTTTGTTTCACAGATAAGTTACCAAGCCAGCATATATGAATTATACTGTTTTTTTTTTGATACTGCACTTTGTTATTTAGGTACAGAAATCTAGCTACAAAAAGAGCAAACAATCTGGTAAAATAGACAGAAAAATAAGAAAAACATAATCATAGAACAAAATCCAACCAATAGTACAACAAACAAATCTACGTTGAAGCACAAAACTGCAGCAGTGTCACCAACATTGGTGCAATCATTAAAGTTAATTCTCATATTGGGAAACAACAGAAAAATGCCATGGAAATTGCAGCCGAAGACTTCAACAACCGTTCCAAGACTCATAAGTTAATCATTCATTTCCGGGACTCTGGCAGAGACCCTTTCTTTGCTGCTTTTGCTGGGAAGTAATAAGCACATGATATTCATCACCATGCTATTAGTTTGTATCTAATATATGAGTACTAATGGATAGACAATAAAAGGCCATCTATTATCTGTTGTTTCACTAACTTAATACTTAACCAGTAAACTTATTAGCCAATTTAGGATCTTTCCAGTAATTAGGCAGAATCCCTTTGAACTCTAGTAACCGAAGCAACTATATTCTAACAATTTACAAAGCTGCATAAAAGTAGCACCCACTTCTACAATTCCACAACCAAACCAAGCAAGCCAATTTCAAAGTTTCAAACTTTCAGCATAACTTGGAAAACCCAAATGCAGAATTGAACCAAAATTTGGTTAAACAAAAAAACCTCTCAAAACAATCAGATATCAGAAAAGTTCTAAATTCATAAACGAAAAAGTCCAAAACTCATAATCGGGACTGCCCGATTGCAGTCCCGCACACACTCATGAAGATAATGAACCTTTACATACAATTTTAGTGTTGTTGTTGCTGCTGCTAGGGTTACTGGAGTGGATGAAGACGATGGGTCTTTTGACCGAAGAAGAAGTTGAGGGTCATCATCTTCTTGGAGTTGACAGCAGTTTGTGCAGCATCAACAACCGGAGAAGCCGGTGGTGAATCCTCTTGCTCCTCGAATGCGGCTTGAAATGGGTCCTTGGATTGCTGCTTCATCTCGATTTTCTATGTATACAATCTAAAGATTATTAACCCTTCATTTCAAGAATTTTCAAGCATTGCAATCTAAAGCATTCTCAAAGGCATGCTTGTAATGTTCAAATTCTAATCAATTCAAGCATTGCAAGCATCCAACTCCCGATTCAGAGTCTCACTACCAACCATTTCCTCACTCAGCTAATACAATTGAATTCACGTATCACTGTGTTTCCTAATCATCTTAACAACTCACCAATAATGAAATATAGCAAGAGAAAGCTAAACGAAACCCTAATAGACCACCAAGAATTTAAATTTCAAGAAAAAGAATCCCAAATCACAGACAAAGTACTCATTAATAACATAATGCAAGCGAACCAACTCCGAATTGGGTGTTACCTTTCTGTTTCTGACTTATGATTTCAGATTTCGGAACTCCTCCGATGCTACTCCCTGCAATGAATTGAATAAAGTTAGGGTTATAAAGAGAGGAGAAACAAAGTTGAATCCAAAAACCCTAAACTAAAACCCCAACAACCCCAAACTCCAAAACCCTACAATCTCAAATTTGACATGAAATCCACTTCAAACTTACCTCAAAATTTGAGAGTGATAAACAGAGGAGAAACAAATTTGAACGGTAAAAAAAAGGAAGAACCAAAGAAGCTTCAAACGCTGCGTATTTATTTGCAACGGCCATGAATACGATGACCATTGTACTTCTTCATTGATGTATACTCAATTGGCTAACAAATTCAACATGGAAATGCATCAGAATTCAAAAACTAGAAGCCTATACTAGATAATGAGTACAACAAAATAATAGAATATAAAGCATGTGAATTTCAATACCTTGGACGGAGAAGAAGATACAGTGGTGGTGGCGGCCGGCGGGGGCGGCGGGGTTGGGATAACGGGAAGGGAATGAGGAGTTGTTGTTGTTGACAGCAGGCTGAGCAACGCCGCCACGAGCGGTGGCGTAAGCGGAGGACAACGAGGAGTCGCGGTGGGCAGAGGAGGCCCGGATGGCCTTCGCCGCCAGAGAATCGTCGGACGGCGGTGCTAGGTACGGAGATTTCTCTTCTTCGTCTTCTTCAAATCGAAAGCTTCCGCTTGACGACGACAACGACACCTGCTGCCTCCTCCGGTACGCCATTTCCGACTGTAATTCCACTTTCCGATGCTCAATTGAATCCCAAAAACCCTAATCCCCAATTTGATTTTGTTCACTCGTGCACATTCAACTTGATTCCAAAGACTCGAGCTTTTTGCCCTCTTTTTTTTGGCGGTTTCTTCCGCGACTGAAGAAGTGAATATCGAAGAGGGAACCCTAGATTTTGAAACCCTAGTAGAGCTCTACCGAGAAGAAGATGTTTACACCTTTAGTCGAATCTGACCTTCTTCTGGTGAATTTTGACCTTCTGGCTTTTGGTTTCGTGCTTGCTGTGTTTCCGCGTTCGTCAACGCCACTTGGAAACAGAGTATAGGCTTCTAGTTTTTGAATTCTGCCTATACTTCTTCTTCGGGTTTTCAGACGACTTTGAAGTGGTTCAATTCGGTGCGACCTCACCGTGAAGACGCGCGAAGCTATCCGGAACATAGAATCTAGTCAGCCCCATATCCCGAGCTAACAAATCGACAAATCGATAGATCCAAATTCAAATAAAGAAATTAGGGTTAGAAAAGAGGAATAATGAATTGGAAAAATTCTCGTGGTAGTGGCTGATGAAGAGGAGGTTGAAGAAGGTTGAAGAAGGTTGAAGATGGGGGTGGAGAGGAGATGTCAAAGAGGAGGCGTCGAAGAGGAGACTGACGAAGGTTGAAGAATCGTCGAAGAGGAGATGTCGAAGGGATGAGAGAGAGAGAGAGAGAGAGAGAGAGAGAGAGAGAGAGAGAGAGAGAGAGAGAGAGAGAGAGAAGATAGGGTTTTGATGTTGAAAGCAGGCATTCAAAATTAGAGGGGACACGGAGGGAATTTTGAGTTTTAGATCCCCTTAAGTGCACAGTAATTTCCGTGTTTTTCAATCACAACGGTAAGGTGAAAACGGTTTTTTTTGATATTAAGGGCAAATGAAGACAACGTTTTTAAAACTTAAAAAAAAAAAAAAAAAAAAAAATCTTTTTTTTTTTTTTTTTTTTTTCCCCCCGCAGCGCCCCTCCCGCCCGCGGCCCTGCCCGCTCTGTTTCATTCATCTTTTATCCCCCCTAGTGTTTATAGAAGGGAAATAATTTGCACATGCATTTTATTTACCTCTGGTACACTATTTTTAATTTCTATTCGTTCATTCTGTTTCATTCAATCCAACAATCAAGATTAAAGAGGGAATGTGCCGAAAGAGTGTGTCAATCTCCCTATTTAGAATTGCGAATCTGGTTTGCTCGATGTGTGAAGGCTGATCATGAAATTTCTTGTTCAAGAGTGATGGCAAAATGCGATCATCAATCAAGGATTCAATATAATTCTAGGAGGGCAAGTATGGGCCAAGTGAGTTCAAGCCCATTATCTATATCCTCAAGCCTCTACATCAAGAATATGTTCAGTCGTCCTTTTTCGAGATCAATGATGTATACCCACCCATTGGAGGATGGAGTGCTGCAGGTTGGCAATGAGGGGGGTAATTTTTAATTAAGTCACGGCACGTACAATCAATTCACACAAAAGATCACTTTCAGGTGACCAGTCACCTAAAGTGATGAACCTGATACTTGTTTCAATACTTGAATCACTTGACCAGTCACGTAGTTTCCAAACTCAAGTATCTGACTAGTCACTTAGATTACAGATTGTGTATGCTTGTGAATTTGTTCAACCACACACGAATGCTATGCCAACTTAGGTCCCCAGAACAGATTCAGTGAAGATGAAATCTGCGGGCTATCCACAACTACAACCTATTCAAATCCAGCGGTTCTAATGCAACAGTTTATAGGATGACCAGTCACACAGATTTGTCCAGATTGCATGTTAAGTTAAGTTGGTGCATAATTAAATCTGATTTTATAATTAACCAAGTGATTAACAAATCAAAGAGATGGACACAATGTTTTGGTACCCGGAAAAACCCCAAAAGGGTAAAAAACCGGGGGTCTATCAGAAGACTGGCCTTCCACTATGAAATGGCAAAAAGGTGCCCAATACAAGGTTTCAACAAGCTCAATATCTAATGTACCTAGTCTTAGAAGCAGCAGTCCCTCGTGCGGCTCCTTCTTCAATCACTTCACCTCCAGTGGTACAGATGACTGGTCAATCACTTTCCAGAGAATACACACGTATGTCTGGTCAGCGGCACCAAAAGTAGTAAGCTGTGATACTGTATGACTAGTCACCAACAGAGTTACAGAGAGCTACAAAGCTTCAGTAACACAGCTGGGTAACTAGGTGTTTTGCTGCAACAGTTTATAAAACTGGGCAGAAAAACCCGAAGTCAAATGACTCCTAAATATCAACCTTGTCTCAAATTATGTGTGAGCATGGGAGACAAGATTGAAGACCACTATTTCAACTTCTAAACTTAAAATGAGTTTTGAAAACTTGGAAGTTGGAACGGTGAAGATAAGAACTTCTTCAAGGTTTCCTTCAAAGATGAATGTTTTGAAAACCCGAAAACTTTGAAAGAAGTTCAATCGCTTGCCATCTTATGGATTCTTGTATGAACTTTATGTGAATGAAAGTTAACAAGAATGTAAGAAACAATTCAAAGCAAGAAGGCAGCAAGAGAGTTTTTGAAATGTGAATGATGAAAATCTTTATGCAAAAACCCCAAGAGAAAATGGCGGAAGAGGTTTAGGATTTATAGTGAAGGAAGATATGAAATGGATGGCCGAGATTTCATCTAATGGGCGGCTGAGATTTCATTAACAAAGAGTGAAACCCTAGGCAGATCTAGTTAGTGGAGACCAGTTGACAACCCAGCGGGTAAAAGGGTGTTCGGTCAAAACTGGATAATAGAGTGATCTGTCAATCTAACTGATCGGTCGCTGTCAGGAAATCTGTCACATGCGGAGTTTAGATGACCAGACACCAAATACATGAAAACGACAGTTTTGTAAAGAAAATGTTTTTCTCAAGAATGATCCTATGTTATGAAATCATATGCAAACATAAATGATGTCACATGCTGTAGAAATCTGGGAACACATCTTCACATCTTGATCTTCAAGTCAACCACCATCTTACTTATTCTAATATCTAAACATTAAAACCTAAATTGAGCTTGTGAATGTTTATACAAAGTTTTTGTGCAAGGATAGCCAATTTACATTATTTTCTAAGATACAAATATCCTACAAGTGCAATGCGCCCTACTGACCCATGTAGCATACGGCCTGCTTAATTTGACCTCAGCATGAGATGATGATGAATTTCTCATCCCTTTGACTTATCCTCTATCATAACTAATTATTTTAATACCCTACTTAGTAACACCCCCGTGCTACTAGGCTCGACCAAAATATATTCAACTGATTTTCAATCAATTTTTGGAATTGCTTGCAGATTTGGGCTAAATAAGTTGGTTAGGACATTAGGCTCCTCATCCCGGAGTTAATTTCAGTATGAACTTCATGAACTCATTGATTGTAATATGGAGTAGACTATCATGAGGAAAAAGTACCCACTATGCTTGATGGTTTCTGTTAAAATAGGATCTTATCATATATTGTCAAATTATAATACACTGAAGACTTATTACCTCTTTTGGTACCTGGAATTTTGGTCAAATTTCAGTTTAGTACCCAAGAGTTAAAACGTCTCAGTTTAGTACATTGATCGTGCAAACTTGTTCCAATTTAGTAGCTAACGTCAATTTCGAATCTAATAGTGTTAATATTGATGACACATAAGGGGTATTCTCATCTTTTCATAAACATGGCCCATAATCCCCAATTATGTTAATCAATATGTACGGATTACTTATCAAAACTTAACCTCTTACTTAACTTCTTATGTAGATAGGTAATATCAGCTAAGCTAACCAGGTTTACCATTTCTTTCATGTTGCAGCGCGTGGATTGGGAACATGGCTTAATATTAGTAGACACTAAGAGCATTTTCACCCACATAGGCGTAGGCGCAGGCAATCAGAAAGCAATCGACCACTTCTTGCATTAAGGTGATGAATAGTGATTGCCCTCGCCTTCCGTCGAAAACGTAGCTTCCACCCACGGAAGGCGAGGGCGAAGGCAAAACACTATCCACATATTTTTTTATTATATTTTTTTGACAAATAATGTTTATTTTGTGAGTTTATTGGGTATTTATAAGAAAATTAAAATTTTAGAGTACTTTTCTGAAATTTAAAAAACAAAAATTAATTACAAAACAACCCAAAATCAAAAGTTAATTACAAAATAACCCATAAAAAACGTTCTGCAGCAGTAGCCGAACAGGGCTACACCCCCAAACCAGCGTTTGGAGGCAGCCACCGAACATTCCACTGCGCCTCCGTCCTCTCACTCACGCCCACGCGCACGTGAACTGCATGCGCCAGGAATAAAAAAATATCGCCTGCAGGCGAAGGCGCAGGCGTCGCTCGCCTCTCGCCCATCGAAATCCTCACCAGTGGAGGATGAAAAGTGGGCGCGGAAGGCGAGCTCGCGCCCTCGTTTTAGCCCGCCCGCTGAAATTGCTCTAAGTATGAATTTGGAAAGGGTAACGATGGTTCCATTATTTTGATTGATGAGGTATAGCATTATCTTGTTTAACGTCTTAATGGTTTAAACATTATCTTGCTTGATGTTTCAATGTTGCTTGCAGTACACGTGTTGAGATAGTGTAATGGGAGTGTAAGAGTAAGCATACATACTTATTAGTCAAATAACACATAAGATCACAATTATAAATACAATATACATAGGGAATTGTTATTCCCACTCTATTTTTTACTAATGGCACTCCATCCATGTGTAAAAAACAAAGAAGAAGTGGAAATACACACAATAACATACCAATGCCAAATCCGCAGAAGGCACTCCCGGTGCGGAGGTTTTGACTCAATGCCTACCAAGTAAACTAGTTGATGTTGTCAATCCTATCAAGTTAAAAACACGAAAGGAGGATTTCAATCGCAGGCGATTTAGATATTTGGTTTGGATCCGATTAAGGGCGCAACCATCGCAGTTCTCCCCCCATCTAATTTCTTAAAATTGTTAATTTGTAGTACTGGATCGTTGAAGTATGACCAACTGATCTTGAAAAAATATTGTGATCGCTAAGATTTCTTTCATAAACGAATCATGTACATCATCAAAGCTGAGGACGAAGATCACTAGTAATCCATAATTTTGATTTTAAACCAAGCAATGATTGGAACTTTTCTATCAATTCACTAGACTCCAAAGTGAAAACAAGACATCAAATAACTGCTTGAGCAATTTCTTGGATTTAATTACGGATCCAGTTGAATATTGACTTCTGTTGTTTCTTGGGTCTCTTTGATTTCGATTTCTTTTCCATCTTCCAGTATTGTTTCCTTTTGCTTGCTGTATTTGATCTCGCCGTAAAAGCACGAGAGAAATCCCCATAAACAGAGTACAAGAGAAAATCCCTCTTCAGCTCGCAACTTTTCGTGGTAAAAAATTACGGTTAGAACCTCTGTTACTGGGAGTAGAACAGCAACTAAAATACCAGAGAGCAACGATGAAGCACAGAAGACGACTCCGATGACTCTGAGGTAGGATGCCTGCCAAACTATTGTACTCACAACAAGCACCACATAGTAGGTGGTTTCCCCCATTCCGAAATTTCTTGCTTCTCTTGGAATAACCTAAAATGTTCAAAATCAACCGGATGACTAATTAGAGAACAGCGAATCGTATCAACAAAGCCATAAACATAATTCTCTTCTTAAGTTGATGATATGAAAAATGACACGTCACTTCTTCGTTAGACACAAATAAGTCACTTCTTCGTTAGACACAAATAAGCATTGACTTAAATGTGAACAAATAAAATGATGTCACATCTATTAGTCGGCACGCCAAGTTTTAGATTTTTGAACTATGCATAGTGATCGTGTATGGTAAATATAGTAGATGTATGTACCATTATGCATCAGGATCATCGTCTCAAGCCATTATAGCATTTCGTTGTAACTCTTATTAGGAAATTCTGCTTATCCTAGGCACTACTAATACAATAAACGAAAGTTTCTCATGATAAGATACACTAATCAACTGGCTCTTGAACTCATCAAATAGAAGACTTTCCCATCACAAATATTAGCACTCCAAAAGCCAAAATTTGTACTGCATATATGCCCCAACCACAAAGATTAGGGTTTGCCGATCCTCCTGTTGATGCCCAAAAATGGCTCGGGTCAACGGTCAATGAAAGTGTATGGATCCTTGTTCGGATTGGAGTGTATGCTTCCGGGAGCTAGGAGGCTAGCTCCGGATGGTGGCTTCCGGGAGGGCCCGGAAGGTGCTTGTCCGGAAAGGTATGCCCGGATGAGGGGTGATGTCTTCTGCCTTGGCCCGACGTGGGACGGAAAGGTGACTCCGGGGAAGGACTCCGGGGTACCTGCACACAAAGAGAGGTAAGCACGGAAGGGCACCGGTGTGGTACCGGCCTAGATCCTCCGATGCTTAAGTCAGCCGGGAAGAAGGGGTCTCTACAGTAGAGAGGATTTCTAGAGAGTAAGGAATGACCTTGTGTTTTTGGGACCCTTTACCCTTTGGAGGGTGAAGGGTATTTATAGAGGAGGGCGATGGCGCCCTTGTAATTAGTGGCAATGTAGGGTAGATTCCCCACATTGCCCCCCTTCTTGGAGGCTTGTGGAAGGCATGTGTCACCAAGGCATTGGTTGCCTTGGTGGGCTTCTAGGAGCTTTGATGGGCCTCTGGGGGCCTTGTTGGTGCAGTTTGGGCCTGAGTCGGCATGAAGGTGAACTTCCGGGGAAGAACTTCCGGGAAGGGACTTCCGGGGAAAAACTTCCGGGAAGGGCTTCCGGGGATTCGGGGGGATGCACTCCCGGAAGAGAGGAGTTGTCCGAATAGCTTCCTTTCCCGAGTGACATGTGACCGGTTCGGGTATGGTATCAACACCTCCCAGCGGAGCATTGTTCTCTAGTGAGGCTTTTGGCACCCATAAAAGCAATGGCGATGGAGGTGATCAGAGCCAAATAGAAGAGGTAGAGCTTGTGCCCTCATGGCAACTGGATGGTAAAGTCTCAGACGGCAACGAGGGCGTTGGACTCATTGGATGTGACGACGATGAGGAAGACGCAAGGGATGAGGCGGAGGAGTACATCGTTCTTTGATCACCAAAGCTCAAATTTCCTGTAGTGGGTATAGGTGGATAATTCAAATTCAATTTCCAAAACATCATGAACTTTGGACATAATTTGTATTTGTAACTGATGAAAAGAAATCCAACCGCTTGAATGCTTCATCATTATATCAGGTTCCTTTTTTAAAAAAGCTATCAGATTCTTGATTATCAATTTGTAATGTGATTTCATTTTTGTGGAGAAAAGAATGACAGATATGTATATAGTTTGAACTAATATGTTATTTTATATCCTAGGTGTCAAAACCAGTGTTCGAAAAAACGGCCAAGGCGTCTGCCTAGGCGCTAGAAGGTTGCTAGCCGATCCGATTTTTGCAAAATCGGTGGGTGACCGGAAAGAGCGCAAAGTTGGGCGATGCCTGAGCATCGTGAAGACATAGTCGTCGTCGTAAGTGCAGGGATATTTGGGGGGGGGGGGTAGAGGGGGAGAGAGAGAGAGAGAGAGAGAGAGAGAGAGAGAGAGAGAGAGAGAGAGAGAGAGAGAAATGATTGCGTTGTTGTCTAATTGATCAAGAAACTCAGAGCTCTCGTGACGCCGTTCTACAAAACCCAAAACCGCCACCACAATAACTCCAACAGCCACATCACCCGCCGCCTCCGCCGCTGCAAAACCTCAAATTCAAAACCTAAACGGCAACACAGAGGCTGATGGGTTGGGATTGAGAAGACGACGAGTGGCTGCAGCTGTAATACTGGGTGTGTGCGTGTTTTTTGGGCAGGCGCTGGTTTGGTTTTGGATAATTAAAGGTCAATGAAAAAGCATACATGTATATATTAAATTATAATGGTAATAAATTTAAAATTATATTGTAAAGGGTCGGTCTTCGGTACATTTTATTTTTAAAATGTATCGGTACATTTTTTTTCTATTTTATCATGATTTATTTATAACCGTAGATTTAATACCAATATGCCTAATATTGATCAATGATTTAATAGTAATAACCTTCCTTTCCCTAGAAGATTTTGCCTAATTTCTTTCCCAGTTGAAATCGAATTTGGGGCATCCGAGTTGAAATCGAACTCGGCATTGTTTGAATTAGGTGTAGTCGCCATTGTTTGAATTTGGTGTAGTCGTCATCATCATGAATTTGGCGGTCATCGTGATCATCGACATATGCCAATAGCCACTCATCTTCCTCATCCGCAAACCCTAGTTGCCCACTCATCTCTTGAATTCAGCGTGTTATGCTTTAGCTTTGCGATTTGGCAAGCGGCTTCATCTCTTGAATTCATTGTCATCATCGTCCTGGACATTTTGATAGGCTCTTCTTCTTCATCTTCATGGTTCAATTTACATTTTCACTATATTTACTAAATCGATTCATTGAAGATTTTGAATGTATGTTAGCAATTCACTGAAGGATTTTCATTTTCCCAATTCTCTCTCTTTGATTTTTTGTTGTATTATTGGTGGCCTTTTTTTTTTTTTTTATTTTGTTCATAACCAGTATAGCCGCCTCTTGTATGTTATAACGTAATTGTTTGTTTTCTATTTGTTATACCCGCATACGTTGTTTAGTATTTGTTCGGATCAATGTCTATTTATTTCCTCTTTCTTTTTTCCCCTCCCCCCTTTCGTTTGGGTAAGTGATTTGTTCAATGTGGTTTAGAAACTGTCGTTCATACTAGATCAAGTGACCTTGAACTTTGTTGTGTTCCAACAAACAATTTTTTAAAAAAACATAATTAATTTTTTAATTCCTTAACCTTAGTTTAAACAGCACCTTCATTAAATCCTCTTTATACTCTATTCAACCCCATTAAACCCACCCCCAAAAATAAAAAATAAAAAAAATAAAAAAAAAACACAGAAAAAAAACCACAATAAAAAAAAAAAACAACAAATTAATCCCCACCAAACACAACACTATTCAAACCTCATTTTGTAAATCTTAACTCATGCGTTGTAATTTATAAAGTTTATGTTGTAATAGTAATAGGAAACCATGAGATTGTAATAGATTGCCTTGACATTGTAACTGTAGAAAAATATCATTAATTGTTTAATTCTTTACCCTTGGGTTGTAAACCAATACCTTGGTGTGGTAAATCCTCTTTAGACTCTATTCGAACCTCACTTTGTAAATCCTAACTCATGCGTTGTAATTTATAAAGTTTATATTGTAATAGGAAACCGTGATATTGTAATAGATTGCCTTAACATTGTAACTGTAGAAAAACATCATTAATTGTTTAATTCTTTAACCTTGGGTTGTAAACCAGTACCTTGGCGTGGTAAATCCTCTTTATACTCTATTCGAACCTCACTTTGTAAATCCTAACCCATGCGTTGTAATTTATAAAGTTTATATTGTAATAGTAATAGGAAACCATGATATTGTAATAGATTGCCTTGACATTGTAACTGTAGAAAAACATCATTAATTGTTTAATTCCTTACCCTTGGGTTGTAAACCAGTACCTTGGCATTGTAAATCCTCTTTATACTCCATTCGAACCTTAATTTTTAAACTACATGGGACTCGAGAATCCTAGTGGGATACACATAACTCGAGAATCTTAGAACTAAACGGACGTCGTGGTTTGGTTGATCTTGAGATGGACTTTACTTTCAGGATTGTTTTCAAAACGAATGAATGATGAAGAGGATGATGATGAGGTTTTTAGAAAAATATGGCAACCACCATAAACATGTATAAAAAAATATCTTCGTATCCAAGGGTCCAAATAAATCACTAACTTAATCAATGGTGTGATTAATTCATACCTAATGAATGATTAAGATATATTAGGAGTTAATCTACGGTCTAAAATATTCGGCATGTTTAATATATAAATAAAATGTATCGGTGCATTTTATTTAGAAAATGCACTGTAAATATATTTTTTTAAAAGCAAAATTGCCTAGGTGTGTACATATTATAATGGTAATAAATTCAAAATTATATTATAAATATATGTTTTTTTTTAAAAGTCAAAACCGCGTAGGCACCGCTTAGGCTCTGCCTAGGCGTTCTGGGCGCTAAAAGGTAGGTGTCCGCCCGACTACCGCCTAGCGTTTTTCTGAACCTTGGTCAAAACTACTAAATGCTAGGTTTTATTTTGCAAGGAAAATATACATGGGTATAAGTCTAATATTTTGGTTTCTATCACATTCACCCTAATAATAAAGAGGAATGTGCTAGAGATCGAAATGGTGTGTCAAAATAATCTCCTTATTTAGAGTTGCAAATCTGGTTGGTTCTATGTTTGAAGACTGGTCATGAAATTTCTAGTTCAAGAGTGATGGCAAAATGCGATCATCAATCAAGAAGAATTCAATATAATTTTGGGAGGGCTAGTATGGGCCAAGTGAGTTGAAGCCCATTATCTATATCCTCAAGGCCTCTTCATCAAGAATATGTTTAGTTTTCTTTTTCGATATGAAAGATGTAGAGGGTTCCTATGTACAACCATATTTGTTCTTTGGACACCCTTGATTCTCTATACACCCATATTAATTTTTTAAATCTCTTTGGACACCTAAATTTGATTAAAACTTTCCATATATACCCTTAAAAAAATTTCTTAAGCCATCCATATCCCCAGCCCCATCCATGGGCAGCCCCGAGTTGTCCACGTCAAACCCACCATGGTCGGATTCTGTCTGCTTCTCGTCGTAGTTGCAGGGTATATACTTGAATCTCTGCGATTCGAACTATAATTGGGCCAGAAGAAACGCATCATCGAGGACATTAAGAGTAATAGCCATGTCTGTCGAAAAGTACAGTTAATCCCAATGATAGTAAAGCCAAGCTGCAATCTCACCATTTGGGAATGCTTCAAATTCCCTTCAAATTTCTTAAATTTATCGTCAGAATTCCAAAAATTTGAATTACCCAGTATTCAATTTCAGTTGAATTGATGTAATTTGGATTGAATTTTGTGTATTTATCGCTGCCACTGGAATGGGGACAATCCCCGCCTATTTCTCCACATTGAACATCTCCATGCGTAGCATCGGATCAACGCTCCCTGCTTCGCCGTCGAAGTCCCTCCCTCATTCATTTCCAGCCGCCTTGGCTCTTGCCCACCACCCTCATACGATAAGAGCTTTGCCCATTCGAGTTTGTTTGAATTTCATCATCATCACCAGCAACAGCATCAACAACATTAGTCTCCACTTATGACAATGGATCAAATTGCAGAAAAGCTGCCGAGCAGCAGCGACGGCGGTGGAGAGTCGACTAACAATTATACGAGGAAACGCTTTAGAGAAGATCTGTTGAAGGATGATAATTAAGGGCGGGCGGGTACAGGTGACAGTAGAATCAGGGCCGTGGCTTCCGACATGGATCTCAATGGCGAACACCACATGGGCACCACCATCATTGGCGTCACCTACGACGGCATAATCATTCTTGGCTCCAAATCTCAAACAAGCACCGGTAAGCTCCCCTCCTCCCCTCCTCCCTAACCTGCTCTTTGCTCTTTCTTCAAAGCTGACAAAACCATAAATAAAAATCATTGTTTGATTCATTCTACAGGAGTGTACGTGGCGAATCGTGCCTCCGACAATGTCTACGTCTGCCGCTTCAGATCGGTACCAATCTTATCAATTTCTCTACTTGTAGCCCCAAACTCCACAGCGCAAAATTGTTCCCAAGAAATTTAGGCCCTTAATTGTAATTTAATACAAGGAGACAAAAAGTAATTGTATCTCACCAAAAATTTGAGGGTGCCCAAAAAGAGAATCTGGGTATAAGTAGCAGCCCCCAAGATGTATTTGAATTGCTACCCACCCATTGGGAAGGGAGTGCTCTCTATTAACCCAAAGGCAAGGTGTCCTTCTGATCCGAGTAGCGTAGGGCATACTTAATTTGATCGCATGAGATGATAATGAATCTCTCATTCCTTTGACTTATCCTCCATTATTAAGCAATTACTTTAATACCCTGTTTAGTATCAAGCCTACACTATAGACTCGGCTAGAATATGTTTAGTTGATTTTTAATCAAATTATGGAATTGCTTCCAGATTTGGGCCAGTTAATAAGTTGGTTAGGACATTAGACTCCTCAATTATTTGGGAGTTACTTTCAGTATGAAGTTCATGAACTCCTTTGTAATTTGGAGTAGACATCATGAGGAAAAAGTATCCAATATGCTTGATGGTTCCTATTGAAATATGATCTTATCTCACATTAGCAAATTATAATACAATGGATAATAAGTGTGTTTACTCTCAAATACACTAAGGAGTCGTGTTTACTCTCAATTACACTAAGAGTATGTTTGGTTCACGTATTGGAGTGGGGGGAATGGGGATGACACTCCCATTCCCATGTTTGGCAAATAAAGGGGGTGAATGGGAATCAAAAACCATTCCTGGGCCCACCAAAAAATGGTGGGACCCACGGGAATGGGAATGAAAAATGAAGCCGGCCAAATAGGTGGTATTGGGAATCACAAAATGAGGATGATTTTAACATTTTAACCTTACAAAAATTGTTTTTTTTTAAAGTAAGGGTATAATTGTAAAATTATACTATTTTATTTTGTATCCCAATACACATTCCTATCTATTTTCCCATTCCCACCCAACATAACCAAACAACATAATGAATTTCTCATTCCCATTCCCACCCTATATTCCCAGTAATCCTATTCCCACACTAGGCCAAAAAATGGCTTTAACAACGGCCATTATCCGTTGTCTTTCCCTCTCAGCCGTGGTCTAAGTGACCGTCTCTATTCCTACCCCATTTAACAACACTTAAAACCGTTGTCTATGCCACATTAGACAACGGTTTTCACGTGAAAACCGTTGTTAAATGTGTCATAGACAACGGTTGTATCTTAGAAACCGTTGTCTGCACTTGTTTTTGGGAAAATTTTCTGGGCATATTTGTCTAATTTGGGATCCACTATTCATTGAAAATGAACCACGTGTATAATTTCATTCATTCCAATCATTCCATTCATTCAAATCTCATTCAAATCATTTCATACATTCATCTTCAAATTGAGATATCATACATAAAGTATTCAAGATAAAAAATGACCAATTGTGCAACCATATACAAAAGACAGCAAAGCAGCAATACCCTGGGCAACTAAGCCATTGTACTAATATACAAAAAAACATCACCATCGGCAGTTAACATGCTACTAATAAGCCCCTATCAATGGTCATTTCTAATTATAGAGACCCTTAGCACCATATCAATCTGAATAGAGATTATCTCTAATATTTGTAGTTCTGGTTGAGTCTCCTTTCTTCCTGCGCACCACCAAAGCTGCAGAAAGATACTAAAAGCAAGATAAGATAAAAAAATAAAATTATCTTAGAAGAAAGTAACACAATAGTCACCTGAAACCCAGATCCAAAAGAACTGACAACAAATACATCAAGTGAGTTTTCCTGCATGTGAAAAGGTTTATGACTTTAGTGTAAAACTGAATTAACAAGACAGGGTGTGAGAGTGAACTTGTACGATGCATGTGTGTGAATGAGTGAGTCAAAGAGAGACAGAGAGATAATCATGATACTAGATGCATTAATCATGCTTCACGTTTAGGAAAAGAATGAATTTGATCCACTTATACTCACCTCACAACATGAAGATAGCAATTGTTCTGCTAAGCCAGCACTTTTGGTCGGAAACTGAAAGGTTCAACAAACCAAGACCAAAGAGAAAGTATGAGGGCATGCCATAACAAAAGCAAATTTCTAATCAGGAAAGGATGCTAATACCATATAATCATTCAAACCGTTGATCTACAGTAAATGAAATCTAAAAGCTAATTATAATATGTATAGAGCTAGTGTATATGCAACTGATCCAGATTAGTGTAGATCTCGAGGACATTTAAGACATGTACAAACATGGGAGATTTTACCAGTTATTTACATGGATAAAACATAGCAAAATAATATATGCTTTGTTCCACATATAAGTTGCCAAGTAGCAAAAAAATACATCATTCCTAAAAGATCTTTGTTTCACAGATAAGTTACCAAGCCAACATATATGATTATACTTTTTTTTGGTACTGCACTTTGTTATTTAGGTGCAGAAATCTAGCTACAAAAAGAGCAAACAATCTGGTAAAATAGACAGAAAAATAAGAAAAACAGAATCATAGAACAAAATCCAACCAATAGTACAACAAACAAATCGACGTTGAAGCACAAAACTGCAACATTGTCACCAATGTTGGTGCAATAATTCTCATATTGGGAAACAACAGAAAAATGCCATGGAAATTGCAGCCGAAGACTTCAACAACCATTCCAGGACTCATAAGTTAATCATTCATTTCCGGGACTCCGGCAGAGACCCTTTCTTTGCTGCTTCTGCTGGGAAGTAATAAGCATATGATATTCATCACCATGCTATTAGTTTGTATCTAATATATGAGTACTAATGGATAGATAGTAAAAGGCCATCTATTATCTGTTGTTTCACTAACTTAATACTTAACCAGTAAACTTATTAGCCAATTTAGGATCTTTCCAGTAATTAGGTAGAATCCCTTTGAACTCTAGTAGCCGAAGCAACTATATTCTAACAATTTACAAAGCTGCATAAAAGTAGCACCCACTTCTACAATTCCACAACCAACCATTTCCTCACTCAGCTAATACAATTGAACACGTATCATTGTGTTTCCTAATCATCTTAACAACTCACCAATAATGAAATATAGCAAGAGAAAGCTAAGCGAAACCCTAATAGACCACCAAGAATATAAATTTCAAGAAAAAGAATCCCAAATCACAAACAAAGTACTCATTAATAACATAATGCAATCGAACCAACTCCGAATTGGGGGTTACCTTTCTGTTTCTGACTTATGATTTCAGATTTCGGAACTCCTCCGATGCTACTCCCTGCAATTGAATAAAGTTAGGGTTATAAAGAGAGGAGAAACAAAGTTGAATCCAAAAATAATAATATGAACATGGATAAGTACATGACTGTCTATGTATGATATTAAATATCCACTTATGTTCGTTTCATTCATCTAACCTCTCTGGTCTCTTTGGCATTTCTGATGAGTTCATCAGGACAATCGTTTATAACTTTCAGATCACCGCGGAACTTACGTTGCCTGGGGACAATCCACCTTGACAGGGGAAACTTCCAATATGGAATATAAAAGGTGGACCTATGTTCAGCTTCAAAAAGTGTGCCATATACTGCCTGTAATGTAATTGTAAAAGAGTCGAATATGAAATCTTAGAATGAAGTACACCTTACATGATTGGTAAGTGAAAAGCAGGTAATATCATATACTGAAATAGATAACACACAAAAAGTTAATCTTTTGGAAAGAAAAGAAAGAAGTAACTATAGTAGTATTAACTGATCTAATTGTCAACTTCTGTAGGCTTTAGTTGGCAAGAATGTATGAAAAGAGCATATTATACAACAGATTATGAAAAGTTTTGAAAGACAACATTATGATAACATGGGCTGAACCAGATATAACCATTATGGAACCAGTGGAATGTATCGTTTTGCTTTCCCATACCTTTATTACGGGAGACTCTTTAGTGACAGAACCAAAGTCATAGTTGAAGACTCCGAGCCCAATGATATCAAGAGCCAAACTAGAAAACTCGGCTTCAAGATAAACCAAACCATTAGAAAGCTTTACAATGCAGACACACCAACAAAGCACAATGCTGAACACGAAAATTCCAAACTCGAATAGCAACGCCAATTACCTTAACAACGCACCGACAATGAGAGTGGTAGCTAGTTAAAATGTCCTCCTACACCCCAGTTTATCAACAATCGAACCACAACATATGCTTCCCAAAAGTGCACCAACAATGAAAATGCTCACCACAAGCCCCGCCAGAATCGAGTTCCCTTCGAAACCGAGCTCCCGAGAAATCGAAACAATCGGACCATTCATCACCCTGCACAAAATTAATCACAAAGCTGAATGCTTTACGCATTAAATTAACAAATTTCAACCCACAAAGACATAAACTTTTGAAAGACAATAACTCACCCAATGTGATAACCAAAGAGAAAATTCGACATTGAAGCTACAAACACGTGCGGAAAGGCAGGTAACCAACCCAAATCAAAACCCTCACTATTCTCTTCAAATTCCACTAATTTTTCACTCTCTGCAACATTTTAATCACTAATTAACGAGATAATTAAACAATAATTACACTAAATACTTCAATTATCGCAATATTAATTCATTGAATTGAATAAGGTGAGAATGGATGACCTGGTTTCGGATCCCCCACCTCGGTGAGCTGGTTCTTCGCCGCCGGAGCTTTGTACTTGTTGAGGCGGAGGCGGATACCGAATTTCTGATCTTTCCGTGTTCCTAATTTCTATATTTGTTTTCTGGGTTTTGTCTGGAAAGATTGGATCTTGCTTGCGCTCGGCTTTGAAGTCACCAGACAGACACTTTCGTCAGAAATCATTTCAAATCTCATTCATAGATGACCCCTTGTCCGTAGATTGGCATAAGAATACCAACCCGCCGACAAAGAAGACGACGATGCAGGCTTTTCAACCCCTCGACGTTGTTGCTACTCCTCATTTGCGGGCCCTAGATTTCTCAATCTGAATGGTTGAAGGTTAGGGTTCGATGTGAGAGGTTAGGGTTTCAGAGGATATATCAGAAATTAGGGTTTCAGTGGGTTTGATTGGTCGAATTCATGGGTGAGAGATGGATTTTGAGATTGCAATGTGAGAGATGGAGTTTCAGAGATGGGAGATGGAAAAATGCGAAGCGTCGGGATGAAGGTTGAAGGTGGGGGTGGAGAGGAGGCGTCGAAGAAGAGGTTGTGAGGTCGCCAGGAAAGAGTCGGGGGAGAGAGAAGATAGGGTTTTGAGATTGAACGGGGGGACACGGAGGGAATTATGAGTTTTGTTTTAAGTGCACAGTAACCTCCGTGTTTTTCAATTACAACGGTAAATTTCAAACCGTTGTGTCCGATATTTAAAGTTATTGAAGATAACGGTTTTGACATTTTGTAGACAACGATAATATACCAAATCGTTGTCTATTGTACGTTATTCGCTTCCTGCAACGGTTTTCATCACTATCGTTGTCTACCCAATGTTGTAAAATCCATTTATTGGCCTAGTGCCATCAATCTTATTCTCATTCCCATCAATCTAATTCCGTGAACTAAACGCTACCTAAGGAGTCAGATTTGGGCATTAGAGGATCAAGGGTGGGACCACCAAAAGTGCTCACAGATGTCGCTTAATGGCCACGAATACCCTTTTCTGTGTCTATTCCTGCTTTTATGTTACACAAGGACCACCCAAAGAATCACTCCTTGTCCATTCCTTTTTTTTAAACACTAGAACCACCAAAGTAGCTATGGCTATTTAAGATTTGCTTTCTGCCGGACCGTCCGGCACAAAATAAAAAATGGACTTTGAATCATGACCCTTGGATTGATTGGGTGGCTGTGAAGAAGATTGCCAACTGATCATTGGGGCCCACAAGAGATAAATCTGCAGCCTCACCCAGCGCGCCTCCCCTGCGTCCTCAACCCATCTCTTCTTTACAATTCCAATACCAATTTCCATGAACAAATTTGTGATCAGATTTCATCAACTAGTTTTTGTTCATCTTACAGAAACAAAAATCAGAACCTAATTGCATAATAGAAAGATGCACAATTTTGTTCTTTTGGATACACGAATTTTGGGACTTTTGTTTTTGGTTTGTAGATGCAATCGAAGAGTGGGGATTGGGGCCGCACAAGGATATGACTCCACCGTCGTCGGTGCCCACAAAAACCATCTGATACTCCAGTTTCTCCACCACGCCGCCGTCCTCCGCCGCCGCCAGTGGAATTCGACCGGTGTTTAGCCTGACAAAGTGGCGGTCCTCCTTCACCAGCTTCTTGTTTGCGTCCTCAAGCAAGTCGCCGCCTTGGAGCGAGATGGAGGGGCACCGCAGTAGGACGGAGCGGTTAAACGGCGTCGGACTTGTGGACAGCACCCACTCGCTGGAATTGGAGTAAGGTTTCCGCTTCGCCGGGTTGAAATCCCCCCAATTTGGTCTGTCAGAATTGGAGAGGAAGAGTGTGGCACCGGAGACGCAGCCGACGAATGGAGCAATGAATTCGAAGGAGTAAGGGGAGGGGATTTGGGAATTGTAAAGAAGAGATGGGTTGAGGAGGCAGGGGAGGCACATTGGGTGAGGCTGCAGATTTATCTCTTGTGGGCCCCAGTGATCAGTTGACAATCTTCTTCACAGCCACACGATCAATCCAAGGGTCCTGATTCAAAGTCCGTTTTTTATTTTGTGTTGGACGGTCCGGCAGAGAGCAAATCTAATGGTTATTTGTGGCTAACGGTCACATATGCCTGTTTTCATGTTCATTCTTATTTTTTTTAACCACTAAATATCAATTTTAATATAATTCATCATTTTGATTATCAAATATGTCAGTGTAAGTTTTTAAAAGTTTCATTAATTTTTTTTTTTTTTATCACTTTACAATGGAATCACTCAAACTTACTGTGCTAGATCCACCACTGCATAGAAAATTTATTTATCGCTTTTCAATGAGACCCTTCAAATTTATCGTCCTAAATTCGCCACTACATTTGTGACAAACAAGTAGTTAAAGATCTGTAGACAATATCGATATTTCGAGTCTTCAGTTGTATTGCAAGTCCCAGCGGCCACAAACACGATTTTTGGACTTTTGTATAGCATGCATGATGTTACCTAACTCTGTCCGGACATCTCGACCCCTTTAGCTGTGCTGGCATTTTACTTTATTTTCTACGTTTTTATATCAGCTAAACCTAATCTATGACGAAACAGCAACACAATTTGCAGTGATAACTACTGACTTGAGTCTACATTAACATATAATTCTCCTGCCAAACTGCTTTAATATATGACAAATTCCGTTACTGTCCATATCGAAGTAATATGCCCTAAACAGTTCACTTGTCAGATCAACGTGCACTTTTAAACTACTATCTTGTCCTAACGGTAAAAAAATGACAGCAAATATATACAATATTATAATTTCACTTGAAAAGTTGAAAACTGCTCGTCTTCATCCAAAACCACACACTAGAAGGATGCCAACCTGCTATACAGATGCATGTGTAATGTCTTGAAAACTACTCGTCTTCATCTAAGAAGAATCCCTAGTTTCTGTTTGCGAAAAACTTGTCATTTGCCTTTCATCAATTGCTGGTGGGGCCCTTTATTAAACGGAGAACTTAATTTGCTCTTAATTTGATATGGAAAAAGTTTCCCTACTCTAAATGTACTAGAAAGTTCATACTCTATTTCTTTGAGTCTCCTTTTTTTTAATGATGTTATACAATGATTGGAACCATTTATTTTGTAACTTCTCTAGTAAAGATCATTTCCTCAAAAAAATCAATCAAATCAGAGATCGTTTGATTATTTAACTATACTAAAACGTGTAGACAGCATATTTGGTCGTCTACTTGTATCATTCAATTGTTTTACGTGGTTAGATAACTAAATGATCTCCGATTGAATTGATTTTTGAGGAAATGATCCTTACTGGAAAAATTACAAAATGAACGGTTCCGATCATTGTATAACATCGTAAAAATAGAAGAATAAAAAGAAATAGAGTAGGAACTTCCTACTCCATTTAAAGTAGGGAAACTACACGAGGTGATACTAAATTTCTCATATTCATTGACTGATCAAGATCATATCATAAATTACTTCAATGTCTTAATTAGTGAGAATGCACAGATGGTTTGAAAAGTAATTTCTTTAAAATAAGGTGGCTCTAAAAAAGCAATATAAAATGGTTTGTTTCAGGAAATACATTTCCCATTACCTAGCTAAGCCTTCCCTAAATGTGACTTTGCAGATAATATATGATATGCAATCAAAACTAATTAACTGTGAACAAGTCCTTATAATTTAATTAATTAACCCTGGCTGGTCAACATATTTTGGTTGAACAAAATAAAACCTGCACATGAGGCACTATATGGTGTAGTGTAACAATCAGATTTATTATATAATTCACAAGAGAGTACTTTACATGAACAAATTTGGACTTTTTGCCATTTTTCATAATACAAAGCTGGCATTTTCCTTATTAGCTGGCCAAATGGCCATTGCATCTTCTTCTTCTTCTTCTTCTTCTTCTTCTTCTTTGACGATCCACACAACATGAATAATAAATTAATTACACCGTACACAAATAATTTCAGCAAACCTTAAAAGAATAATGCAACCAACGAACATATGCAAATTTAAAAGACAAAAATGACGTAGCTTTACGAATTATTAATAACTTGAACGATGACCAGGGGGAGCACCGCCAGAGGGTCCGATCTCAGTCCCACCGTACCCATGTGGCTCACCGCCATATGGTGCTGCTGCGACCGGAGCTGGACCACCACCATATGTTGTGGCGGTGCCTCCTGCTGCTCGTCCTCCTGCGCCGTATCTTTCTTCTTCCTCTTCGACACAAGGAACTGCGGCGGGGACCATTACTTTCTTCTTCTTCTTGGCGAAGCAGAAGAGACCAGCTAAGAGGAATGCGACGAAGAAGAAGCTGCCGAGGGAGGCGCAGACGGCGATGACGGTGGTGTGGTTTTTCCCGGGAGGTGGGGCCACGATTTCCGAGGAGGGTGGGACGGCATTATAAGGGGTGGGAGGAGTAGGGTAGGTGGGTGGAATGTAGTAGCCAGGAGGGAATACCGGTGGGATCACGCCGCCCTTTGGTGGGTACGCGTATTTTGGCGGCGCCGCCTTTGGAGGGTAAGCTTTTTTCGGTGGTGATGCTTTGGGAGGGTAGGGTTTTGGTGGTGATGCTTTTGGAGGGTATGGTTTAGGGGGTTGGACCACCGGAGGTTGACTTTTGGGAGGTGATGCTTTTGGGGGGTATGGTTTTGGGGGTTGGACTACTGGAGGTTGGCTCTTGGGCGGTGAAGATTTCGGGGGGTAGGGCTTTGGGTGTTGGACGACTGGAGGTTGACTCTTGGGTGGTGAGGCTTTTGGAGGGTAGGGTTTTGGCGGTTGGACCATCGGAGGTTGTGGGTAGGGTTTTGGTGGGTGGCTGTCCTTTGGCGGTGATGCTTTTGGAGGTGACGGCTTCGGTGGGTGGACCGGAGGTTGGCTCTTCGGTGGGTATAGTTTCAGAGGTGATTGAGGTGGCGGAGCAGAGCCATGAGACGGTTTTGGTGGATAGACATGGGAGTGAGGTGGTGGGGCCTCAGGCTTGGTTGGTGGAAGTGCATGAGGTGGTGGCTTAGGATAGTCATGGTGAGGCGGCAGCGGAGGGGGTGGTGGTGGTGGAGGGTGGCCATGGTGGTGTTTCGGGGGATGGTGGTGGTGGTGGTGATGATGAGGCGGTGGTGGAGGAGAGCTGACAGGGTTGCAGGGCGCAGGAGGTGGCGGCGGTGGAGGAGCACATGGTAGGGGTGGTGAAGGAGGTGGAGGAGAGTGGTAGGGGTAAGCCATATCCTTTGTTATAGGGAGTTTGAACAAAAGATCCCTATCAAGCTCTCTCTATTTCTTTTTAGGAGGCAATGCTAGACAAGAGAGATGGATAGAATGAATGGACAGGCAAGTCCATATTTGTACTAGTAGGGAAATGAATTTACTAGGAAGGTCTTGCAAGTTTGGCAGTGACATAATAATTGATCTTGAGTCTAAAGTGGTATCAACTTAGTTGTCATTAATTACTAAAAAATTTAAGCATTGATTGGTGTGACTTTTGATTGCAAAGGCTGCAAACCTACAAGTCTTTGTTAATCTTAAGTTCAATTTTCTCTTGGGGTGAGTCCACACTGGGAGGCTCACCAGTTGCCGATGCATGCATTATTTGGGTCGGTATACATATTCAGAATATGATATTCTTATATTCTATAAGGGCAACCAGGCTTTATAATAAAAAGCACGTGACGAACATGAGTAAAACTTACACTTTTCAAGCTCATCTTCGACGTTAATCACTTTTGTTTTGTTGCATGTTAGTGCTGTAATGCTATTATTTTGGCATAGCCCCCAATAAAAAGCACGTGATGAAAATGAGTAAAACTTACTGTTAATATGTGTATATATGTCATTCTCATTACCATTGTTGATTTATTGTGGCCTCAATTTTCTACATCGTAATTAGATTAACTGATCACATGCAGTTTACAGTAATATTATGAATCTTTTTTTAAAGGATAGAAATTAGAAAGAATTACAAGTTGATGCTACTTGAATATCAAAATACCTAAAAACACTATCACACTTTAAGTATTACAATACTACTACTTTTAATATAATACTATTTTTATATTGGAAAAGTGCGTGACTATGTCTCCGAAATCGTTGAAGCTGTTTCTCTAAAAAAAAATCGCTAGTTTACCACAAACCTCAAAACACTCTTTTACCCATTACTTTCTCATCCGCACTCCGTTTGACACGAAACCAATTGGGTTGGATTCATCTCATTGCCCTCTTTCCATAGACACCAAGATTGTAACCCCAGACCCACTGTAGAGAGAGAACGGGGTAACAACATTTTCATGTTTTCCGGCGAACCACCACCCAAAACTTCATCCTCTCATCATTCTAGATAGAGCCCAACAAACATTGAGCCTTAGTTTGCAGCAGATCATCGCCGATGAGCCTCACATATTGGTTGAAACTTTCCGGTGAGTTTCCGGCCAATGTAATCTTTGAAACTAGTCTAGAAAGCTTTGTTGGGTTGTTTAGATGAAGATTGATATAAAAATCATGTGAATTGATGGTGAGTCAACACAGCTATTCTTTCTCCTTCATTTTGAAGGAACACCTCCTTCATTTTAAAGGAACACCTCCTTCATTTTGAAAGAACACCTCCTTCAAATTGAAGGAAGAGCTCCTTCGAATTTGAAGGAACACATCCTTCATTTTGAAGGAACACCTCCTTCATTTTAAAGGAACACTCCTTCATTTTGAAAGAACACCTCCTTCAAATTGAAGGAAGAGCTCCTTTGAATTTGAAGGAACACATCCTTCATTTTGAAGGAACACCTCCTTCATTTTGACAATGGCGGACGAGAAGCGCGGGGCGTGCAATGTGGGGTGCGTGAGTCTCATGCATGTGGGTTGTGGTGGGTTTGTTAATTTGGTTTGGTTTGATATTAAATTGTAAAAGTAGTAGTAAATTGTAAGAAAAAAAAATGAGGTAGTATTTTTGGGTATAATAAAGGTGGGATAGTATTTTTTGGGCATAAGCCCTAGAAATTAAGCAAATTGCAAAAAACAAGTCATATAGTTGTTGATGAATAATATATGTAGAAAGTAGCAACCTTTTCCGAACTTTGAACTGTTAATATAAACAAAGGGTTTCCGACCAACAATTGTCGTGTTTTGACGTTATCGCATCATTACTTCGCATGTCTTACTTAACCCCATGTGATTTAAAGCAGGTCAGTCTAGGCCAATATCAAAAGTCCAGGACTTGATTATTTTTAGCGCTTCTAGCAAAATCACTTAAGATTGCATCAGTTACAAAATAAGGCATTTTGTTTCTTGAGTATTACTGTGAGATATAATTACACTTTCAGGAATCACAATAGTAAATAAATATTAATTTTTTAAGTGTTTATATAAGTTTGTCTATCAAACACTAGCCAATAACAATTCCAAATTAACAAACATGATGTATATCATCCTGAAAAAAAAAAAAAAAAAAAAAAAACCTGATTTATATCAAAGAATATGGCTGAAAATATTTAGTAACACCGAACCACCAAATGAGGCCTTCAACATTAAGTAATGGGATGATCGTTCGGCATGATCAGAATGGATATATTGCACTGATCTCATGCATGAAATCTAATTGAGTATCTGTTTCCAAGTCAACATCCTATATACATTGAAGCAAATTAATGAGGTTGCTTGCTTTGTTAATTTGGATTATCTTGTGGACAATTTAAAGTCAAGCCCGACCAGACAAATTACATTGTGACCCGAAATGAAATCTTTAGCAAATAAGGATAAAAGAGACAATAAAGGTAAAGTCAACTGATGAGGATATTTGAAGGGAAGATATGAAGGACAGATAGCCATTAGCACAGCTAGCCCATCATTAAGATACAACTTAGCCTTAAGTATCTATTAATCATCTTTTGTCCCTATTTCATTTGTTGTGAGCAACTGTCCTTGTCATCTTTCCCAAAAAAGAAGCAAAAAACAAAAACATGGATAAAAAAGTGATTTTTCGTACATTTTTTATTTTTGTTTCTGCATGCTTAATCTTGTCTGTTGATTTTCATTTAATCGTTCAAATCAATGATCACAAAATCAAGAGAGGTGTGCTAAAGGAAAGGTGTGCCAAAATTACCGGAAATCACACGTGATGTTGTATATGCTCATTACTTAACAAAGCGATGTAAAATAATGTTCTTACTCTCATTCGTACGGTGATCTTGAAATTTCAAGTGTACACGCATTTATCATAAAACCGTCGCATCATTGGTCGATCTTTCTTCAAAAACGAAAGAGACAGATACTTAAACCCATTATTGTATTACAAAATGCAAGTAGGTAAGGTTTTGGACGTTATGTATTGGGAATAATCATATTGTTTAGTTGCTATAATCAACATTCAGCAGCAGCGACTTTTAGGACCCACTTGGAGATCGTAACATAGCAATATCCACTAATCCAACTTGTTGTATTCGTATTTTTTTTTTTTTTCTTTCCTTCTGAGGCTGCCATTCGTGAATGATTGCTTAACTTTTGGAAAGAAAAAAGAAAAAAGAAAAAAGAGAAGAAGAATAATGGTTTAGTCTTACCACATGGCATTAATTGGTGCCAGATTGTCACCATGGAGGGCTCATGACTTTCCGAACCCTCCCACGCACAAGAACTAATTCTATAATGAATCTAATAAGGCAATTATCGCTCAGTGTCCTGGCGCACTATCAATCACAAGGTTGGAAAAACTATAATTCATTGGTCTTCGTATAATTCAACCAATATCATTTGTTAAATTTTCCATCAAATTTAGGGTAATGCTTTTTCTTTCAATTTTGGCTGCTTTTTTTTTTGCACAATATTTTTAAATCTCTAACCACAACGCTCTCCCCCCTCTCCCCCCCCCCCCCCCTCCCCTCCCCCCCCCATCCAACTCGGCGGCTCTCCAGTCTTCCACTGGGTAGATGTCCGGTCCATCGGGTTGTCGAGACCCGACCGTCACACAAACTCCTTCTCTGCGCGCGAGCAGCATCGCGCGGCTCGTCTTCGGAAGTCAATGCCGTCGTCTAGTTCTAGAGCTTCGAATCAAACCCGGATTGAATCGATACCACGGATCCACAGGACTGGTGGCTCTCGTCTCGACGCGTCTCATACACCATGAAGCTTCTGGAGGTTTGTTATTCTTCTTATTCGGGGTTTTGGAGTCGGTTGGTTTCCCATTTCCCTGGGTTTCTTCGCCGTTCGTTCCCGGAGGAGTGGGTCCCTTTGCCGGCCTCGCGTTTGGCTTTTTCGACGGCTCTTTCGCGCCTGGGACTCCTGCGCGCCTCTTCGGGCTCTCGGTTCGAGCGTCGAACTGCGGGTTGGACGCGAAGCAAAAAAAAAAATCTAATAACAAGATTTTAGTCACTAAGTCTCAAGCATCGCGTGTCTTACTTACTTTGTTAAGTAATAACGCTACGTACGTTTGTTAGCTACACCTATATAGTATAGTAGTACTCTTAATTATTCATCATTACGTAAGAAATACTTTACAAAAAAAAACAAACTATATTCTTCACAGATGCTACTTTTTTTTTTACAAGGTCCTAAATGCTACTTGATGATCATGATCAGAAAACTCAGAATGGTCCATTTCCAAAGTACACGCTGTAAAATTAGAGATACCTATGGGCTAGGGTGTGCTCCAGCCAAAGGCAATATTGCCAATTTCTTTAATTTTTCATCAAAATGTCTGTAATTATTGCAACTTTATCTTTAATTTTTAAAATAAATTTTATTTTCAGCCATTTCTATAAACTTATTACAGTGAAACCTCTATATAATCATAAGGTTGGGATCACATGATTTTTATGACTATAAGGAGGTTATTCTTTAAGAGATGTATGACTAGTAAAATTAATTTTTTACTTAATTTCTTTTTCCTAAGAATTTTCTTACCTAACCTACATTATATGAGTTTTTCCCTACTGCGGGAGTAAATCTAGATTATGTTACTTGACATCAATTAGTATCAAGTTTTTTTTTTTTTTTTTTTCACTTGTTTACCTATAAAAGCAGCCATGCCACCCAAATAATCTCTGATCTCATACAACAATGGATAGATATTTAACTTCAGCTACAATTTTTATTGTAGCATTAAGTACTATATTTTTGATCTTATTACAATTATGACTATATAGAGGCAAATTTCTAAGAACGAGACTCTAATAATACATGGAATATGACAATGTGAAGGTTATTCCAAAATATAACTGGTCCCGAGTTGGGACCAAAAAATTTTAGGGGTTGTGTTTCTTTAAATTAATACCCTTTTTATATATATAATATAATTAGTCTTTATATATCTATCAGAAAAAAAAAAAAATAGGATGTAAGTATACTATTAGTTTATTACGTTTAAAGTTATTTTTAGTATTAGTTTTTAGTTAAATATCTATAAATATGCTGTGAGGTAAAGAAAGGTTCCCATTTTGTTGTTGTGGGGGGAGAGGGGGGCTAAGAAAGAAAAAGGAGGGTGGCGGAGGAAGAGAGAAAGGGGGTGGGGGAAGAAAAGAAGAGAGAAGAGGGGGGTTTTTGGGGTGGTGGGTTACCTTACCTAGGAAGAAAAAGTAGGATGGGAGAGGAGCAAAAGGGAGAAAATGGAGGCTCCGATTGGGGAGGCTTTTGGAAAAATATTATTTTTCTTAGGTCAAATAGTATTTTTCTACTTAATTCTAGGAAGGATAATATTCTTTCTTACTCATTGGCAAAATAATACCCTCTAGGTAGGTATGAAATGAAAAACAAAAAAGACAAAAATTAAAAATTAAAAAAAACTAAGGAAAACATTAACCCAAATTTATCACTGGGTAAAACATATTTAATCATACCTGATTATAGGTTTAGAAAAATATCAAAATAAATCTTATTAATGTTAAAAAAAAAGGAAGATTAGCAATAAATTGCATTCTATACGTCAAGTATTAGAATGCCTAGAGTTTTACATTGTTTATATAAAGTTTATCATTTATTAATATACCTCTTTGAGAGGTAGCAATTATCAAAACCTCCTTGTAGGTAGGTAAAAAATTTTGACAAAATATAATTCTATATGTAGGTCGAAAATTTAGGAGTTAATTTTCTTTCTTAAGGAATTGTTTATAGCAATTCAATACCATTTGATGGGGGCAATTCAATACCAATTCTCAAAATAAAAAGATTTGTAACGGCTAATTTAATGGAAAAAAATTATAAGGATTAAATAATTTCTGACTCATAAGTCATAAAAGGAAAATTTTTGCATGGAATAACGTTAAATTATTATTTTGAGAAAATAATATATTTGGGCTTTTGTTAAAAGTTTTAGGACTTTTACTTAAATGACTAGTTTTGGTGGGCTAAAACCACATTTGCGAAAAATTTTATGATTATATGGAGTTTATTCCATTATAGAGTATTCTTATATGGGGATTTTACTATAATAGATCAATCAGTCCAATTTACCCCACTCCAGTAATCCTTGGGTAAAAATACAATTGTCTGTGATTTTTTATTTTTCTATTGGAAAAGTTCGTTTTTGCTTTGTGCAAATCAACGCAGTGACGAAGATGAAGAATAACATAATGGAATTTCAAGGATTTGTTCCTTCATATTTCAAGGATTTGTTCCTTCATATTTGAAGGAACGGATCCTTCAATTTGAAGGAACGGATCCTTCAATTTGAAGGAGCTATTCCTTCAAATTTGCAGATGTTCCTTAAAATATGAAGATGTTCCTTCAAATATGAACCTATTTCTTCAAATTGGAAGGTGTTCCTTCGATTTGAAGGAACAGTTCCTTCAAAATTCAAACATAAATTGAAGGAACAATTCCTTCAAATATGCAGGTATGCCTTCAATTTAAAGGAACAATTCCTTCAAATATGAAGATGTTCCTTAAAATTGAAGGAAATTGGAAGTTGTTCCCTCAAATTGGAAATTGTTGCTTCAAAATGAAGGAACAGTTGCGTTGATTCACTTCTCCAGCTGTGTTTACTTTCCTTTCTTGAGAGAGCCCCGATTTTCTCTCCTTCCAAACAAACACTCAGCCTCTAGTTCACAAATGCTCGAGGCCCTCATGTTACGACCAGTCCCAAGATTGTGGGCAAAATGACCAAAATGCCCTTGGAAGCCTAATGTTGACTTTTGAACAGTGGGAAATTACATATTCAATATTGGACTCTATGCGAACAACTTGATGATACGAATGCGTCCGCGAAGACGGAATTGGATTCCGAGTTATATCGAAGAAGTTACGGTTGAAAAATGATTTTGTGGGGTTGAATGGAGTGTCACATGGCATGTGCGGATTGGCTGGAAGGTTTGGGACTTTTCTAGAAAGCCCGAACCGGGCTTGACAAAGAAAACCGGCCTAGGTTTCCAAAAGTGGAAACCCGAACTAGAAAATAAACCCATCGCCCCTCTGCCGCCGATCGTCGCGCTCCGGCTACGGATCCCGTTTTCCGACGCCGCCAACACCTTCCTCATGACCCCAACATCACACTCACAAAGTTTTAGCTCCAACAACGGCGTGGAATGCCGCCGTCGAAGCCAAACCGAAACCGCCAAGCCGCCGTCATCTCGCCATCGAACGCCACGATCCGGCCACCGATCGGGCTAACGCACAACTGCAACATGCTCCCCTCGACGTCGTGATTAGTTCCCACCAATTTTCGGCATTGGAATCGAACCAAATAGGCGTCGGTGAGAGCTTGACGGAGCCGGATCTTTCAGACGCATTTTCCGGCCGATTCTGGCCATGGTAAGTCCCGAAAACTATCCCAATGGATTTGTTGGATTGCACAGATAGATTTTTACATAAAGTTTGTTGAAAATGGTTGAGAAATGAAGAAATTGAAGATTTTGGGAAATCGGTCGGAATAGTGTCACTAGCAGCAATGCTGACGTCAGCGACACGTCAGTGCCACGCGGGTGCCAAGTCAGTGACACGTGTGTGCCACATGTGCACCACGTCAGCACTGTGTCAGTGCCACGTCAGCACCAGCGTGTTGACGTCAACATCCGTTGACCAAGGTCAAGTGGCCACTTTTTCGATTGGAAACGACGTTCCGGACCCGATGGCAAACTCTGTTTCGCCATCCGAGATACGATTAAACCCTTATTGAGCAAAACATGGAAATTAGGGTTTTAAAGGTGATATTTAACTACGGACCTTATGATGAGTGACTCATGGAAGACTTGTAAGTATCCGAGCACAGGTGAGACGCCACAGTCAAGCAGTACAGATAGAGGACTTCTGCAGCCCAGATTCACTGTGAGTGGATGGGTTTTATTTTTCATTAACTTTCGGTTTTATTGAAGTTCAATACATAGTAGTATTATTCAGGTTTATTGAGATATATTACTAGTTTTCAGTATTCTAGTGCACATAGTATCACACATACATTTTAGTACTCGGACTATGGCCGTAGGACACAGCTCTCACAGCGTTGCCTGCACTGAAGACCCCATTTGCTAGCCTTATTTTCCGGTGCTAGCGGTCCCTACGCTACTCCAGGGACTGGGGGTGACATGTGAGGGAGAGTACATGGGGTTTTTACATTCAGTTGTACACAGCGGTGCCCTGCATATTCCCAAGGCACTGGGTGTGGTATATCACGTGCACTTGATCTGCGCCGACTCCGGTATGTTACAGTATTTTCAGTATTTCAGTACAGTTATGTTTTTACAGCAGGGGTTATTTATATTATTTTCAGAAATGTTTTTGAAAGATTATTTATTTTTCCATCCACTCACCCTTTTGGTTTTGCGCCCCCTCAGGGATTAGTAGCTGAGTTGACCAGAGACGCGAGGAGAGGCAGTTCGAGGGCTTTGCATTCGTCCCTAGCGTGTAAGGACATTCCTGGTTCAGTTCAGGTTGTTTGTAGTTTCCGCTGTTTCTTTCTCTTGCCGTAGATGCTCTGATGCTATTGTGTTTGTTTTGTGTGATTGTTATGGGCCCAATTGTGTCTTTTGTGATTTTATTTCCATGGTTTTATCGTCTGTGTGTGCGGGTATAGGCTTCGTCACCCTCCTAGTGATAGCTGTACATCCCGGGCCCACTTTCTGGGGACGGGGTGTAACACCTCATGCCCGTCATCGTCTACTCCATTGGCCTCGCCTTAAGCACGACACCTTCAAGCTCGACACCATGCTCAACATGATCTCCATCTCCCGGAACGGGGCCGTTGAAGTCGTTCGAGCGGAGGTTGAGCTTCCGGAGCAAGCGGAGGTCGCCGAGTCGATCGCTGAGCTTGCCGCCGAGGTCGAACCGAGGCAAGCGAAGCTCGGTGACTCGGTTGTCGACGCCCCACCAATCGCACGGAGCTGATGGCGTGGATGAATCCCACCCATTCAATGCGCCGAGGAGGTCGTGGAGGTTGAGCTTGAGGGAGGTCAAGGCTTTGATCTCCGCCAGAGTCCCGATGGCGGCACATGATAAGAACAGGGGTGCGCATAGCACCACGAGGAAGGAGAGAAGCGGAGCCGCGGCGGCCATAAGTTGTGGTGTTTGCGGTGAAAAGAAACTATTTTGGGATTTTTGCTCTTCAAATAATATTAAAATGTAATTTTTTCTATTTAAAATTTATTCCTACTTTTCTTTAATTTTGATAACTACTTTGGTGTCATAGGGTCTGCTTTTTGTCTTTATATATATATGGAATGGTGATGGATGCGCAAACCTGCTTCCTTGTAGAATCTTAACCTGAAAATGTAATAAGACAAAAACATTAGCAAAAGGGAAACAGCCAAAGGACTTTCTTTTTTTCCAACCATCTCTGACTAGCTCCCTCTCATAAATTACCATGTCTGATTTGGGGTCTTTGAGCTATTGTTAATGAGTTCAAGTAATACGTATTTATTTATCATATATAATGCACGCCGACTATTAAATTAATGAGTTCAAGTAATAACCTAATCATATGTAAAAGCATTTATATATCCATCAAATTCAGATGTTTAAAGAAAGTGCAAACAGCTAGGAACAATTAATATATAGGAAGATCAACATAATTTCTTTGTTTTTGTGCATCAATATCACGTGTTCACTAAATAATTAGCATAACAACCAATCAGTACCGCTGACCAAAAAAATTTATAAATCAACATCGACTGAAATAAAATAACGGTAATATTTAAGGGGTTTTATCTGTTTTTTTTTGCCCTTTCTTCTTTTTTTTTTTTTTTTTTTCCCTCTTCCTTTTTTCTCCCCCTTTGCCCCCCCCCCCCCCCCCCCCCAAACTAAAAAACCCACACCAAAAAACAAAAAAAAAAAAAAAAAAAAAAAAAAAAAGAGAAAGAAGTATTGAAATAAGAATAGAAGAGGAAGCAGAAGCGGCAAAAGAAAACCTACAAACAACAACACACCCACAACACACACACACACAAACCCCACACTCTTTCTTTCTCCACTGTCATCCACTTTTATCCAAATCCAGAAGCTCAAGCAAAAACAAAAGCAATTCCTTCCTTTTCACACCGAATCACACGATATCTTCACCCAATACTTGTGCTTGTGCTTCGGCTTAGTTTGCTCTTTGATTCATAATGTTATCAACAAGCTTTATGACTTAAACTTTTCTGGCAAACTCGGGGCTGGCCATGGATGGGGCTGGGAAAAGGATGGATTAAAAAATTTTTTGAAGGGTATATATGGAAAATTATAAGCAAACTTAGGTGTCCAAAGAAATTTCAAAAATTAATATGGGTGTCCAGAAAATTAAAGGTGTCCAAAGAACAAATCTGGGTGTACATAGCAACCCTCTTCAATTGTGGTATTTTAGGAGTCCACACAAGTCTCTTGTATTCAAATTTTGGTAAATATTCATGATTTTGTGGAATCAAAAACGGTGGATTTTCCTAGACTTTAGGCTATGAAATATAAATAGTTTTGCCCATTCATTATCCAGCCTTAACCCCAAAGATTTTGCTGGACTTTGCTCTCAACCTTCTCTTTGCCGTTCAACTTCATCCTCCGGCAAATCCAGGTGAATTTTTTTTTCATACAAGTTTGTTTATGTTTTGTGTATACAATTCCTTGTTGTAATTTGATTGTCAAAGTTTGGACTTTTTTATTCGGTGTGATGTTTCTAGGGTTTATTTATAGGCATGTTTCTAGAGTTTATCAGTTTATACGTGGGAGAGTCGGCTGAAATTGGGTCGCATCAATTCTAACTAGGAAAAGGATTCCTGCAAAAATGTACCCATAATTGATAATCTTGCACGATCAATGGAGTATACATATATTAGATTCCTGCACAAAGCCATACACTTTGTTTTGTCTTTATTCATTCATGAGTTTATTATATCTCTAATCTTTAAAAAAAACACAGGAGTTTGTAATGGTTTTGGTGTCACAGGCTTCACCAAAAATCAGTGGACAGAATCACCCCTAAAACAAAAAAAACTCATAACTACACCTAAATTCGGAGGAGGCCATATAGTAATTTTTGACTTAAATAGAGGAAAACAACGACAAAATGATAAAAACTGATAAAATGCTTTTCCCCATTGTGAAACCTCCCCAGATCTCCCAAGTTCCTCGGAGAAGATGATGCACGTTTTCGATTTCTATAAAAACCATTTCTTCATAAATCGCACAACACACTTTCTATTGTGAAGAACAATCTCGAATGAATTAAGGTTTCCACAACTTCTAGAATGGATTAGAAGTTTCCACTTTTTCGAGAGGTCGAATCTTCGAGTTGGGTGTGTAATCAGTCGTGCTTCGCGCTTTTCATCATCTCTCGCATGTTGGGTTCTTCGAATTGTTTGATTACGTCTTTCATAGCCTCTGAATTTTGTTTCTTTGCAGACTTTCAAAGATCGATAGAATTTGATCACCAATTCCTCTATTGTAAGTCTTTCTCCATAATTTCTCTGTTGATGAACAATTTCTAGAATTCTGATTGATTTCGATTACAATTTGGATTTTGTTCTCTATTGTAAGTCTTTCCGCCACTAATTTTCTGTACAATTTCAGTTCAGGACGAGAGGTTTCGGAGGCTTTTGAATTCTGTTATTCCCGATGTTGCATGTGCAATATACAGTTAGGCCCATTTGCGATGAAGGAGTTGGCTACAATTTTGTGTTTCTACATGTTTTTGTGCCTTAACTTTTTACAATTTTGATTCTGTTTGCCTTCAATTCTTAGTGATTCAGTACTGCACATAAGTTCTTACCTTTCGGTTGTGTAGCTTTAGTTACAATAACTGTGAATTCATTATTTAACTTCAATTCTTTTTTCTACTTGGTTTATACATATGATAGCCGACAAATTCATACTTTCTCTATGATTGTTGTGTCTGATCCTACAGAAGAACAAAGTTATAATCTGATAAGTTAACAAATTTATTTTCATAAAATTAAGAATTAGTTTCTGAGTGAGTAGAATGCTACTATATGCAGTTTCTGAATAGTGATCATGTGCCTAATAGTACACAGATATCTTCTTTCTTTACGTGTGAAACATTCAGTTTCTCATAGGTATCTGAGTACTATATGTATGTACCCCACTTTGCTATGTGGCTTCCACTTAAATAACTACGCATAGAGATGCTGAGGTATTTTTTTTTATATAGGCCGTTCAGTGAAACTTTGTGTTACATTGCATTCTTATTGAGCCTCATACTGAACTTATATTAGCAAGGAATTATGAAGTTGAATTCGGAAGGGAGAACATTTTCTATTCTCAACAGACAATAAAATGTACAATAGCCAAATCTTTCTCTGATAATCTTGATCATCATCTCTCTCAAATCAACATTTTGTTGCTCTGCATATCCGTTTGTATTTTGTGGATTATGCCGATTATAAACAGTTTAGTAGCACTTAAGAGGCGACTAAGATCAATATCTAACTGTGACGCGAAACGTTCGTGGTGCAAAAAGAGCCTTTCGCAGGTGTGATAGCGCGTGGGGTGAGGCTAGTGTGCTTATAATCAAAGAGAAACTGATGTTTTGTTCCCATATGTCATGACTTACACCACTTCATTTTGTTTACTGCTTGCTTACCGTTTTACGATTCAAAAAGTTTGGAGAACATTTGTAAGAGTGCAGCATGTACTGAACATGACTGAAGGGTTAGTTACATGTGTGCAAGCCACTAATTTCCAAATTTGTAGTTTACTCTTGTTTTGAGACTGATTTGTCGTTAGTATCTGTAGCTTTTGATCATTAATTATCGTAGTTTTTCTTTTGTTTATCAAATAAAATCTAAGTGCTAGGTGTTTTTCTCTATAAAGATCGTAAATGGATGAACCACAACTTGGGAATGAGAAAAAAAAGGAAAAATTACAGCGAAAGAGAAATTGAAAGAAACGGACGACAATGAGAAGGGAAATCGTCAATGGACTACGGAAGAGAGCAATTTGTTGGTAGCACTCATGGTGGAAGTTGCCCATCGTAATTGGCATGATGCTAGTGGGAAGTTGGGAAAAACTTTAGCAGAAGAGAGATTACTTCCTGTTCTTAATAAAAAACTCGGGACCCAAATCGATTACAATCATTACCAAAGCCGACTGAGATGGTTGAAGAAGCGCTATAATTGTTTTGCCGAGCTTTTGCGCTTCAATTTTGGATTTGGGTGGGATTCTGAAAAGCAAATGTTCACTGCACCGGAAGAAGTTTGGCAGACATACTTGAATGTGAGTTTTTCATCGACGTCAGTTCTTAGCTCCATTTCGAGGTGTTCAGTACCATCTTCAAGATTTCTCAGGTCAAGGTCGTGACCTTGACAATGCAACTGAGCTGTTTAATCTTCGTCATGCCTCCTTGAGGAACGTCATAGAGAGAATATTTGGAATTTTTAAATCTCGATTCACAATCTTTAAGTCTGCACCTCCATTCCCTTATGCTACACAAGCAGAGCTAGTGTTGGCATGTGCAGGGTTACACAACTTTCTTCGTAAAGAGTGTCGTTCAGATGAATTTCCTGTTGAACCAGATGGTGAATCATCATTAGCTGAATTACTACCTGTCAATGAAGAAGAAGATGACACTGACCTACTTCAAACTCAAGAGCAACAACGAGAGGAAGCTAATGCATGAAGAGCTGGTATAGCTGCTTTAATGTGGAGCGGGCGTAATTGATGATAGAATTAACCATGAGGACATATGAGGACATGTTCAACTTTACTTTTTGGCATGAATGAATTGCGTGGATGTTTTGCAAAATGCTTTTGTTTTTAACATTTGTATGACATTGCTGGACAATTGGAATTGTTTATGTTGGTGTGTTGCGTAGAATTTAGTTTAGATAATCTTGTAATGATGAGCTTTGTGGTTGTTTCACTCAATTGATGCAATGAAAAGTTGTAAAATAATTGTTCACTAAAAAGTCTATCAAAGTCCATAGAATTCCAAACAAATCTAGGATACAATCTGTAGAAGTCTAAAAAAAAAACTCTATTAGGATTCTGCAAAAATCCTTTTCAAATAATCTGAATCCTAAAGACTCTAGACAAATCATCAAGATCCATGAAAGTCTGCAAAAGTCTATCACTTTAGAAAATCTGTACAAATCCGTATAAATCCGGGATTGAATACACCCCCCTTAGCCCTAATGCGACAAAACAAAACCTTGATAATTAAAAAGTGGGGAAAAATAGAATATGAATGGGGAAAAGATATTATGCCCCCAACCTACAGGTGTATGGATGTTTCCCCTGATCGGATTTGATTACGGAATAAGCCAACTAATCATGTGACATATCGTAGCTAGCTTATTTGTTTCCATTACACGTACACATTTAATTGATAAAGATGGACAATATATTTTGGGGCTTGTTATTTTACCTATCATTACTCTTTTCTCACCCCCCCAATTTTAATTAACAGAGAGAGAGAGAGAGAGGGATCTTCTTCTTTAAGCACTTATTGCACAGTGGCGGCGGCAGCAGTAGAGGAGGAGGAGTTGTGGCATCGCCGGTTGCGAGGCGGCGAAGCCAGACGCAGTGAGAGATGATGAAAAGGCCAAGGACGCAGACAATAGCGCAGAAGAAGGCGAGGAGGGCCAAAGCGGAGACGGAGCCCATGGCCACGGCGGCGGTGGAGGGTGGTTCAAAAATGCGTGCTGTTATTCCCGCTTAGGCTCGAATCACCCATTTCGCCCTGTCTTCTTCTCCACCTTCTGCAAAACTCCATTTCCCATCTTCGCATTCGAGAAATTGAGTGGAAATTGGGGTTTTAGGGTTTTTTTTTTTTTTTTTTAATTTGGGGCTTTGAATGTTTATTCTTTTTTGGTGATTTCTGGGTTATAATGTCGCGCATTTAGGCGAGGAGTTGGTGCTGGTTTCGTAGATGGATGTGACGGCCTGAGCGATGTGGTCGGGGAGGATGGAGGAAGGGGAAAGAGGATATTGTCCATTTTCGTAATTTCCCTATCAATAATTTTATTTTATTTCTGTTAACTAAAATTGGGGGTAGGAAAAGAGTAATGATGGGGGGAAATAACAGCCCCCTATATTTTTTTTTAATTCACTAATCAATGGCAAATTTGGCAGATAATAACATGGAAAGGAACATCCCATCCAAACGCGAACAAATTAGTTAATCAAAACCAAAAACTTATTCGGCAAAGAAAATAGACCAGGAAAGGAATGCACATTCCTAAACGTCAATTAATTTTCTCAATCCATACCACCTTAATGGCGTGTATACAGGTACTTCATGTGATTGCAGGTTGGCAATGAGGGGGGTATTTTTAAACAATTCCCTCTACTATAACCATCAACACAAACAGAATCACACAGATGACCAGTCACCTATTGTGATAATGTAAACAGTTCACTTTAGATTGCTTTTATCTTCACAAATGTTACGTGATCAAATTCTTGACAAACTTTGACTTGTGTATGCTTGTGATTTGGTCAACAACATTCAAATGCTATGCCAACTTAGGTTCTCAACATATTGAGTGAATTTGAGATCTGAGAGCTATCTACAACTACAACTTATTGAATTCAGCGTTTCTAATGCAGCAGTTAAAATGACCAGTCAGGCAGTTTTGTCCAGATTGCATGTTATGGAAGTTTGTGCAGAAATAAGTCCAATTTTAGATTTAGCCAAGTGGTTAACGGTTCACAAAGATGGACACAGTATTTTGGTACCAGGAAAAATCCACTAGGGGATAAAAAAATCGGGGGTCTATCAGAAGACCGGCCTTTCACTATGAAATGGCAAAAGATGCCCAATACAAGATTTCAACCAAGCTCAATATCTATGTAACTAACGTAGATGCCTCTTGTGCGGCTTCTTCTCAATCGCTTCACGCCCAGAAGATCCTCGCTTAGTCAACACGCCATAAGCAACATATTCCTAATCTGTGGCACCGGTGTATTAATGCAGTGATTATATGACACATTTCCAGATAGCTACAGAACTTCAGAAAATCTAACAGAAACTGTAATTGTTGCAGCAAGCTACAGAATTGTGTAGCAAACAAACCATGGTCAATGACCTCAAACTCAACCTAGTCTACTATCATGCATGAACATGGGAGACAAAGTTGTACAATCCTATTTCGACTCAAAGTATATATAAACTTTAAAGAGAAGCCGAAACAGTGAAGATAAACCTTCTTCAAAGTTTGCTCAAAATCTTATCTTAGAAAACCGAACTTTGAAAGAAAGCTTTAAACGCATACAATCCTCACAATCTTATAATGCCTCTATGTAAGTGAACTACGCACTCAAGAGAACAAAGAAGAATCAGAGAGAAATTGCAGCAAAACAAAGAGAGAGTTTTGAAAATGTTGAATGAACTTTTTAACTCTAAAAACCCTTATGAAAAAAGTGAGGATGTTTAGCTTAAATAAGCTTGAGAGGATAAGAAATGAGTTGCTGGGATTTGAACACCAAAACTACACTTTTTCACAAACCTAGGAAGATAAAAACTTAGTGGGAAACATTTGACTACCCACTGAATAATAACATGCGTGGTCACAAAAGGTGTTCAATCAGTCACTGTCAGGAAAAAGCAGTCAATGGTTTCACGTGCAGAAAATAGATGGTCAGTCATATAAAACCTGAGAGCCTTAATCTAAAAAACCTTTACAGAAAAAGCTAAGTGTTTGAAAAGTTTTGATATGATTAAGTAAGGACCTATGCTAGACTTATGTAAGTGCAGATATGATATGCAATATGACTATCATATTTGAATGCATCTTCATCAACCCATCACTCTTCAATCTTCCAAGCCTCAATATCAATTCTATAAAGCAAAAAAAAAAAACCAAAAGAAAAAAAAAAGGTGGGAAAATAATAAAAATTTTTTGTAAAAAGAAAAAAAAAAAAAAAAAACCACAGAGTGTACACAAAAAAAAAAAAAAAAAAAAGAGGGAAACAAACAAAAAAAAAAAAAAATCATATATTTAAAAAAAAAGGGAGGGGGGGGGGGGGGGGGGAGTGATAATATTAAAAAAAAAAATTTAATACAAAAAAAAATAAAATATTATACAAAAACAAAACACAACAAAAAAAAAAAATATTTAAAAATATCAAACAAAAAAAAAAAAATGAATAAAAAAAAAAAAAATACAACTACTACTATTATTCTTCTTCCAACTAAAAAAAAAAATAAAAAAAAAAAAAAAAAAAAAAAAATAAAAAAAAAAAAAAAAAAAAAAGCAAATTCTCCCAATTTATGTCCTACCATACGATCCGTTATATAAATAGGCAAATGCTCCTTTCCATTATGGATAGCAATAGTATGCCCGATCATTGTAGGTATAATGGTAGATGCTCGACTTGAAACTTTAATTTTTTCAAGTATATGAAAACAAAAAAAAAAAAAAAAAAAAAAGGGCCGTCGTCAAACTACTACTACCCACCCCCACAACAACCACATAATCTCCCCCATTCTACAAAAACAACAAAAAACCACAAAAAAGAGAGACACACTCCAACCCCTCCCCTCCTCCTTTCTCTCTCCACCTCCCCCACCCTCTCCACCCCCTCCCTCTCACAGAACAAAAAAAACAAACCCCCCCCCCCCCACCCACCAAAATAAAAAAAAAAAAACCTAATCAACAAAAAAAAAAAAAAAAAAAAACAAAACCCCCCCCCACCCCAACATTAAAAAAAAAATATTACACCTAAAAAAAAAAAAAAAAAAAAAAAAAAATAAACCCACAAATACCCCTTACTACTTAATGTTTATATTTTAGGCAAGTTATGTAGCTAATTTAATAGTTGCAAAATAATCTCATAATTCTCAAAAAACTGCAAACGGATCATTATTATTTGTCTACTTTTTTGGTTAGCAGAATCATAGGAACTTTCTCTTCTAGCTCCTTAACTTTTTATTTCTAAAACTTACAAAATATGAGGACTCACGTTTTACTTTTTGAATTTGTTTCCACCTTTGTCTTATATCCATCTAAAGTCAGTTAATTCAGGTTTTTTTTTTCTTTTTTGCTTTTTTAGTGTACAAATTTTTGTTCAATTACCATGTGCTACCATTTTTGGCCATGCAAAATTTAGTTTGGAAGAAAAAGAATGGACCCATTAGAGAAACTCATATGTACCCTTAATTTACAAGAGAAATGTACCAAAAGCTCTCCAAAAAAATGCCAGTAAGGCTCTACGGGTACAAAAGAGATTGTACCAAGAAGCTTTACCAATAATGTAATGTACCCATCTAACAAGAAAAGTACCCATATATGTAGAAAGAAAGTGAAGCATTCATAAATTCTTAAATGGGTACAAAAGATCTAAGAATACTACATAATGTAACTAGAGTTTGACGAATAATATGGGTACAAAACAATGTACTGGAGAGGACAAAATGTACCCATATCATAATATAATGAGTCCAACACGAGCGGAAAAGAAATTGTACTCAACAAGAGGAAATTGTACCAAATGGATTGAAAAAATTGTACCCAACTCAAGTTCAAAATGTACCCATTTTGAGAAAACCATGTGTGCGAGAAATGTACCCAAGTGAATGAAAAACAACGTACCCAGTGAAAGAAAGAAATTGTACAATTGTAACCAATTTAAGTTCAAAATGTACCCATATGAAAAAAAAATAGTACCCATTTGAGAAAACCATGTGCGTTAGAAATGTACCCAAGTGAAGGAAAAACATTGTAGCCAGTGAAAGAAAAACATTGTACCCAATGAAAGAAAGAAAGTGTACCCAATGGAAGAAGAAGCAAATTGTACCTAATGCAAGAGAAAATCAATGAAAAATCTATAGATTCTCAGTCTGATCGTCATATGGAGTCGCATAGGATTTGTACCGAGTTTTTATTTTGAACTTAAATGCAGAATGTTTGGTTTTTGAGGATTATTTTATAGGCTACATTTTGGGGTTGCATTGTATTAATATTTAAGGGCTATTTATTAGCCTAAACGTTGCCAAATAGATGAGCAATGGCATGAAGTTGCAAATTTAGGTAGATTAAAGTGCTAGTGTTATATTATGTGGCAACTCATATTAATTTTGTCCTTCAATCTAACTTTTCAAATTCATAATGTGTTAGTCTAAAAAAATATGTAGACCAAGGATTGGAAACAAAGAACCCCCTGCAACTCACTCTTAGTCATATTTAACATCCCCTAGTCTAATTTGCAATATTTTGACACCTTCAACTAAGTTATGTTAAAGCGTTGCCCACTTTTATATTTTTCCTTTGTAGGTTATTTTATTGGTTGTCCTTGTACAAAAACATTGTAATAAATGTAACAAGCTCAATTAGATCAATTAGGTTTCATTTATATATTTTTAGAACAATAACACTATTGGCACCAAGATGTTGACCAAATTTTTTATACCAACACATGTGGCACTTGACATGTCAATCCTTATAATATGCCATCTCATAATTTTAATTAAAGTAAAATTACTTAATTTGAATTTCCTTTAATGTAACCGTAATCCTAGATGAAATTCCCTAAGAAAAACCCAATTTAGCAAAACCCAGAAAAAGGTGAACTGGCCACCACGTTGAGATTTTTTTTCCTTCTGTATATGTCCATTCCTTTTGTACTTTTCCTGCAAATATAAACAAAGATCTTGTCCCGGTAGCAATTCATCCATTTCATCATCATGTCTCTTATGCAAAGAAATAAAGGCTAATCACCGGCACCGCCGAAGAACCTTTGCGCATGCCCGATGAATGATGTAGAGTGGAAACCGCCGTTGTCAAAATCGTGGCGACGATCTCGATATACTACGGTGGCACCATTTCTGTAAAACTTTAATTTAAAACTAACTCATAAACTCATCAACTAATGAAACTTGATTGCTGGTCCTTCGAGTTGAAGAGTGATGTTTAGAAGAGTTGAAGAGTTGATTCAATCTGCCACCACTTCTAGTTTGAAGACTCCATTTCTGGTCCTTTAAATTGAGTATTGATTGGGTCTCTTCCTCTAGTAAATTCCTAAATTGCTTTTATCCCTTGAATTGAACATAAACCATAGCAGACTTTTGGAGGAAGGGAGGTCATTGAGGAATCTGGGATGAACAAAGGACATGAAAGAGTTGGGAAGATGGAGGCGTTGGCTAGGGTTTATGATTTTAGTTTTTGTCATTGAATTCATCAGATATTGAAAATAAAATTAAATAATTTTACTAATTAAAATTATGAGATGGCATGTTACAAAGATTGACATGTCAAGTGCCACATGTGTTGGTATAAAAAATTTGGTTAACATCTTGGTACCAATAGTGTTATTGTTTTTAGAATTGATGACAAAGCTTGAAGATTGAAGATAGATGGGTTGTTGAAGTTGCATACACATATGACAGTCATTTTACACATCATGTTTGCATTTAACATAGGTCCTTATTTGGTTGTGTCAAAAACTTTCCAAATACTTAGGTTTTGCAAATGGTTTTATTAGAGTAAGGATCTCAGTTTTTTCATGACTGGTCATCTATTTTATGCACGTGGGACGCTAACTGTTAGTGACAGGATCGATTGATAAAGTGTTTTAACCGGACATGTTATTACCCAGCTGGTAGTCAACTTATCTCTTTAAACTAGATCTGTCTTGAAAAGTATAAAAGGTGTTTTTTGTTGTCCAAATCTTAACCGTTGATCTTCTTTCCTCTCACCCTTATTTAAACAAAGTCTCCCCACCTTTTCCATTAAGGTTTTCAAGTTAATTTCTTAAACTTCTTCTGAAAAACTCTCATCTTTGTTGCTACTTTCCTCTCCGGTTTCTTCTTGCCTTTTTGAGTGCTTTAGTTCACTTACATAAAAGCTTCATAAGAATTGTGAGGATTGTATATGTTGTTAAACCTTGTTTTCAAAGCCTGTTTTCACAGAAAAGATTCTAAGCAAAACTTTGAAGAAGGTTTAACTTTGAGTCGAAATAGTAGTGAGCAAACTATAGTCTCCCATGTTCATGCATGTTTGTAGACTTAGTTGAGTTTTAGAGATCTTTGACCTTAGTAAGTTTGTTGCCCAGTTTTATAACTGCTTCAGTAAACACAGTCACGGCTTCAATTCCTGAAACTTTGTAGCTTTCTGTAAATACATCTGTGACTGGTCATATATCACCATTGCATTCATATAACGGTGCCACGGATTAGGAATACATGTGTATAACCCTATGACGTGTTGACAAAACGAGGATCCGCTGGAAGTGAAGTGATTGAGAAGAAGCCGCACAAGAGACCGCTACATCTAAGATAGATACATTAGATATTGAGTTTGGTTGAAATCTTGTATTGGGCATCTTTTGTCATTTCATAGTGGAAGGCCGGTCTTTTGATAAACCCCCAGTTTTTTATCCCTTAGTGGATTTTTCCAGGTACCAAAATCTTGTGTCCATCTTTGTGTACTGTTAACTACTTGACTTAACTAAAATTGGACTTACTTTTGCACCAACGTTCATAACATGCAATCTGGACAAAACTGCATTACTGGTCATCTTAACTGCTGCATTAAAAAATGCTGGATTTAATAAGTTGTAGTTGTGGGTATCTCTCGGATTCAAACTTCACTGATTCCGTTGAGGACCTAAGTTGGCATAGCATTCGAGTGTATTTGAACAAATCACAAGCATACACAAGATATATATTTGTCAAAGGGTTAATCACATAACATCTGTCAAGATAAAAACAATCTAAAGTAAACTGTCAAGGTTCATCAATACAGTGACTGGTCATCTGTGTGATTTTGTTTGTGTTGATTTTTGAAGTAGATGGATTTATTTTAAAATACCCCTCTCATTGCCAACCTGCATCCTTCAATTATGCTAACTTGTACTAATTTTTTATCTAAAAGTAGGGCTCAATATATACAGCCAACATTTCAAACTCACCAAACAATAAAAAATAAAAAACAAATTCAAGACTACACACCCCGGCGAAGCTCCTTGTGAAGCCTGAAGACGAAAAACTCTTGAGTAGAACGGGAACAATACCTAGCGCTTGACTTTCAATGCGCCAGAAAAATGCAATGTACTCTTCTAGAGAGCCGATCTGCTTCAAATTGAACAAGGGAGGAAACGTTTGCCTTGTATTGGAGAGGTCAAATTTGTTGCCAATCTTGAAAAAGCAACCTCGATCATTGACTTCAACTCAACCTCTGCAATCTCTAGAACCGTAATGACAATCGGTGTTGAGAGGAAAGGGACGATCTTTGGGTCGAACAAAGGAATCGAGGGCTATGATCGCCGATGTGGGTGATGATGTCTTCCTCTTCATCGCGTGAGCATTGTAGTAACTGTTACCCACACTGGCGTCGAAAGGACCCTCCAGATGTGGTTCATAGCCATATGGATGCGTAATTCAACAAGGTAGCTGCAAATCGCAGAGTGACATATGGAGGCAAGTGATCACTGACGACTGCAGTGTTTCCAAAATCCCTTGTTTACTATCAATCTTGCCGGTTCAACCGTCGAGAACGGTGAATCGACTGGCATCCATGGCAGATTAGTCATTAGGAGCTGGTTGGACAGTGCAGATGGCGAATTTAGCAGAGGTGACATGCATCTCAATGGCTGTGGGAGCTTTCTGAGAGTCATTGCCATAGGAAATTTCACTGGGATCAAAAGGTTATTGATACCAATGTTCGTTCAGGTTCTATATTTAGGAAATGTTTGGTAAATCTGGAATTGGAGGAGAAAAGCTAGGGGTGAAATTGGTGGGGCAAAATGGTAATTTTGTTTGGCCCGATTTTCTTTTTTACTTTTGTTTACTTTTGGTAAGTTGGATATGTTGATTGTATATACTGGGTCCCTCTATTGGACATAAAATGAATACACATCAGCATAATTGACTGAAAAATATAAATGTGGGTAACGATGTAAGGGAATTGATTTGGAAGTGTCAAATACAGCCAATTGGACTTAAAAGTGTTATAGCATTTCCACTGGGTCACAGAAGGCAAGGGGTAATGGGGCAATTTGCCTAGATATGACCCCCAAGCCCAAAAAAAGGCTTCCAATGGGGCCAAAATTTCTTGAAACTGTTTAAGAGGAAGGGACAAAGGGGCAGGGCAAGAGGCAAGAAATCGCTCCTAGGCAGCCTCTAGGTGGAATGACTTCATTGGGGGGCACGTATTGCCAGAGTAGAGAAAGAGCAACGACTCTTTTCTGCTGATGTCATCTGGCTGACATCATCATGTGACGTCAGGCACAACGGACAACAATGGCTACCTGCTGTGTACTGTGTCACATGGCGCATTTGTAGGCATCGATCTCCACATCCAACAACCAAGATTGTTTTGCAAAAAAAAGATTTAAAAAATGCAAAAAAATTGGAAAAAAGTTTTCTAGAAATACCCAACTAGATTTTTACATTTACCATGTTAAAGCTTCACAAATTCTCTCTTCCTCTTATCTATGTTTCCTTTCTATCATTCTTTTAGTTACAAAATGTCGGGATCCTGTTTAGCGAACTAGATAAAGGAGGAAAACATCCAACTATGTGAATCATGGTGGGAACATATCTTCATCCAATCACCGGCAACAAGATAAAAAAGGATCACTTGTAGAAAAAAATCAAGGAAGAATCCTCCAAGAGATTCTTCCCTCATTCATGCTTTTTTCTGTCGCATTTGGGGCATGACTGGGGTGTAAACCTTGGCTTCTTTCACCCTTTTCCTATATCATAGCCAAACCTACAAATAGTTGAGCGGTTTGCACTGCCCTATGTTGCTCTTCAATAGCACATTAGTCTTCATCCCTTTCAAATTCCTTGAAAAACATCTTTAAATAAGACATTTAGTTAAAGATGAAGATTAAGAAGATTGTGGTGAGTGTGGAGAGATCTACAACTATTAGAATTTATTGTAAATTTTTTATGATGATAATGACATGTGGTGTTATGACCCGTCCCGAGAATTTTAGGTGAAATGACCAAAATGTTCTTGGGAGCCTGACGTTGACTTTTGGACCGTCAGGAATTACATATCGAATATTGTACTAGAAGCGAAGAACTCCTCGAAACGAATGCGCCCTCGAAGATGGAATCGAATTCCGAGTTGTAATGAAACCGTAACGGACGAAAAACGGAATTACGGTGTAGTGGGGTTGCCACGTGGCAGCCCATGATCGGGTGGAAGCTTGGGGATAATTCTGGAAGGTTGTGCATGTTGGCAATGAGGGGGGTATTTTAAAATAAATCCCTCTTCTTTAACAAATAGCACAAACAGAATCACACAGATGACCAGTCACTGATGTGATGAACTTTGACAGAACACAAAGATGACCAGTCACCGTTGTGATGAACCTTGACAGTTTACTTTGAATTGTTTTGATCTTAACAGAAGTTCAAGAAGATTAATCACTTGACAAATATAACTTGTGAATGCTTGTGAGTTGTTCAATCACACACGAATGTTATGCCAACTTAGGTCCCCAAAACAGATTCAGTGAGATGAAATCCGCGGCTATCCACAACTACAACCTATTCAAATCCAGCGGTTCTAATGCAGCAGTTACAGGATGACCAGTCACTCAGTTTTGTCCAGATTGCATTTCATATCAAGTTGGTGCATAATTAAATCTGATTTTAAGATTAGTCAACTTGTTAACAATTCAAAGAGATGGACACAGAGTTTTGGTACCCGGAAAAACCCCAAATGGGTAAAAAACCGGGGTCCACCAGAAGATCGGCCTTCCACTATGAAATGGCAAAAGATGCCCAATACAAGGTTCAGACCAAGCTCAATATCTAGTTGCCTAACTTAGATGCAGCAGTCCCTCGTGCAGCTTCTTCTTCTTCACTTCACGTCCAGTGGATCCTCGCTTGGTCAACACGCTATACGAACATACACATGTATTCCTATACCGTGGCACCTTTAAATGAATGCAGTGATGATATATGACCAGTCACTGATAGATGTCCAGAAAGCTACAGAGCTTCAGAAAATCTGGCAGCAACTGTGTTTGCTGCAACTAGTCACAAAACTGTACAGCAAACCAAACAAGGTCAATGGCCTCTAAACTCAACCTAGTCTACTAACATGCATGAACATGGGGGACTAAGGTTGCACAAACCTATTTCGACTCAAAGTGTATGAACTTTAAAACAAGCCGAACTAGGAAAGATGAACCTTCTTCCAAAGTCAGCTTAATGTATTTTTCTAAGAAAAACAACTTTGAAGACAAGATTCAAATGCTAGCAATCCTTACTATCTTATGAAGCTTCTATATAAGTGAACTAGGCACTCAAGAAGACATGCAAGAACCGGAGAGGAAAATTGCAGCAAAACAAAGAGAGTTTTTCATAAAATCTTTGAGATGTTTAGCTTGAAAACCCTCTATAAGAATTGAACCCAAATCAAGAACAATAAGGTTCAAAACATATGCAACCCTTAAATCATAACAACATCTCTATATAAGTGAACTAAGCACTCAAGAGAATGAAGAGGAAAACAAAGAGGGCTGCAGTAAAATGAGAGTTTGAAAGATATGAAAATTATGTTCAAAATCCTAATGAAAAAGATGGGGAGGTTTAGCTTATAAAGGCCCAAGAAGATAAGAAATCAATGGCCAAGATTTCATCTCCAAAACCTTACTTTAATATAACCAGTCATGAAAAACCTAAAATCCTCATTCTTGTAAAACAAGTATAAAGCCTTAAAGTGTTTAAAAGGTTTTGACTTAATAAAGAAAGAACAATGGTTTTGACACAGAAAATCTATGCAAATGAATATTTATGTTTGAATGCATCTTCACTCTTCAAGCTTCAAGCTTCTTCAACAATTCTAAATATCTAGGGATAAAACCTAATTGACTAATTGAGCGTGTTACATTTATTACAATGTTTTTGTACAAGGATAGCCAATCATAAAATAACCTACAGGTTGGTTTGGGGTTTTTAAACCCGAACCAGCGAAGAAACCCGTTAACTATCGCCGTCGATTCTCTCACGCCGAAGACGGATCGGGCCAACAAGCACTAGGAGCAACTTCCCCTCGTCGAGACGAACTCGAAGCACCAAAGATCGGCAGCTACAACCTTTGGAATCGCAGGCAACGAGCGAACGAAAACCGTGGGTTTTTCCTGTGTGATTTCGGCGAGTACAGGCCGAGGTGAGTTCTAAAGTTGGTTCCATTGGATTCCTTGTGTTCCATAGATGGATTTTCATATAAAGTTTGTGAAATTTGGTGAAGATTTGAGGAAATTGGAGTTCGCCGGAAAACTGGAAATTTCCGGCGAGAATTTGCAGTTCCGGCGATGGCTTATGGCGGCGCTGAAGAACACGGCAGAATCTGGAATTTTTTCAAATTTAGACGAGTTTCCCGGTGCCGGCGCAACGGCAACGGTGGTGATGATGTCAGCACCGGTGTGCTGGCATGAGCGCCACGTGTGAGCCATATCAGCGCCACGTGTGAGCCATGCCAGCGCCACATGTGAGCCACATCAGCGCCACGTGTGAGCCATGTCAACGCCACGTCAGCACTAGTGTGCTGACGTCAGCAGTCGTTGACCATTGGTCAACGTCACTAACCGACATTGAACGGCGTTGACTGACTATTGGCCGACCACTTTTACGAGTGGAAATGATGTTCCGGATCCAATGGCGAACTCCGTTTTGCCATCCGAGATACGGTTAAACCCTGATTTAGCAAACCATGGGAAATTAGGGTTTTGAAGTTGGTATTTAATTTCGGACTTTCTGACAAATGATTTATGGAAACTTTATAGGTATATGACCTCCGGTGAGATGCCGCAGACAAGCAGTATAGACAAACGACTTCGGCAACCCAGATTCACTGTGAGTGGATGGGTTTGTTTCCATACAGATATTGTTTTCGAATGGATGTTTAAGCATATGATAGTATATATGTATATGAGTATCAGATTATCAGCAGTACCTAGTCGCACACGTACACTACATATTTAGTACCCGGACTAAGGCTGTAGGACACAGCTTTCATGTGATTGTTCACCAAGCGCCGAAGACCGCACTTGCTAACTATCCTTTCCGGTGCACAGCTTGCCCTGATGCCTATCCAGGGTATTGTAGGTGCCTCCTTTCAGCCTTCACGTGATCGTAGGTACTTGGGGTTTCATATTTATACATACACAGCTTTACCCTGTGGATTACCGAGGGTATTGTATGTGCTTGACCAAGGGTGTACAAGATATACAAGTTTGTTTTACGAGATTATTATGCTTATTACAAATTTTACAGCAGTGGGTTATTTATATTATTTTCAGAAACGTTTTCGAAGATATTTTCCCACCCATTCACCCTTGTTTTGCGCCCCCCAGGAGGAGGGGCCCCCTTCTCCCGAGAGGAGGGACTCCCTTTTCATTCCATTCCCCTTTTTTTTTCTTTTTTTTTTCCTACTCTAGTACTAGTGTATAGTTCTGCTTTTCTTTTCTTTTTTCTCTTTTTCTTTTTTCTTGTTTGCCGCGCTCCCTCCGAGAGGTGCCTCTTCTCGGCCCTTAAGAGGGGGGAACGAAACAAAAGAAAAAAAAAAAAATAGAAAAGAAACAAATCAAAAAAAAAAAAACAATCAAAAAAAAAAGGGGAAAATTCAAGGGAAAATTTGGAAAAAAAAACTAAAAAAAAAATGAGAATACTCCCTAATTAAAAAAAAAGAGCAACCTTTTCCCCCCAAAAAAAAAAAAAAAAAAGAACTACTATTTATGTGAATAGTATCTGCCTTTGGGGCAATTTCCTTGCCCCTTGCCCTTTTGAAGTGGAAATGCTATTAACTTTGCTGACGTGGCAATTCCAAGTCAGCAAAAAAAAAATATATATTTTTTTACAAGTAATTTTTTAAATATTTTTTAAAAAAGTTTCCCTCATACAAAATATTTACTGTATTCCAAATCTGTGCACCAGTACAATTCATGTGGAAAACTGTACGGGTGCATAGATTTGGTATATAGTTAACTTAACAGAAAATAGGGCAAAAATTTCCAAAAAATGAGTTGCAGGGGGCAGATGAGATACAAATAGAGTTGCATGGGTTAAAATGTTTCTCAAAATGAGTTGCATGGGGATAAAGGATAATAAATGTTTGGGAAATTAGCTAAAATAGGCTGATAGGGAAATCCATTTGCTAAAATCTCCGGTCAGCCAATTTTGTGCTGAAACTAGGCAAAAGTTTTGCCTAATTGCACTACAAGTCATTTATGGACTACAACTACACTAAAGTAGACTACGACACACTACAACCACACTATAGTGGACATATGACACACTACGGTGGATTACAATCACACTATAATGTGATCTCAGCCAAACCTGAGAAAAAGAGAAGCCTTTGAGTTCACGGCCGTAATCGCCGGTGTCAATGCTTTCTTGGCCCAACCACCGACGTTGTCCGTGACGCCAATGGTCTGCTTGAGATATAGAAGGACGTGCAATCGAATTCAACCATGGGCTTCTTGGCAATTGGCATGATTCTAGATCTAGATCTGGGTTATCGGCTTCTTTGGGATTTCTTCTTTCTCGTTGTCGGCCATGGCTTGAGGGTGGCTTGGAAAAGTTGATGGTGGTTGTGGTGTTGGTAAGAAGAAAAACAACCAGTAAAGCTTCGAGCTTTACGAAGAAAGAGAGTGGAGGCATGCATGGAGGCACTGGAGCTTGGAGAAGAAGGGAGTGAAATTGTGTTTTCTGAAATGGACTACGATTACACTACAGTTGTACTATGATCACACTACAGTTGGACTGCAACCACGCTACGGTGGACTATGACCACGAGGGATTTAATTGCAACTTCACTATACAAATTTGCCTACTGAAGAACAGACCACGGCCCGTTGCCTATTTTGGCAAAATGATTTCCCTATCAGCCTATTTTAGCCAATTTCCCTAAATGTTTTCGCAATTAGGACTTACAAATGCATGTGGGCTATGTGGTGCTGACTCGGCCCACGTCGTCCTTGTTGTTAGGCCTATGGTTTTGGGCCTTTCCACGCCACACCAATGGTTAATAGTTTCCGACAGCGTATTTAAACCCGCGAAAGCAACGCTTCTAGTTCAAGTCGAATCGATCGACCCCTCCGAAAAACACAACATGGTCCGGACAGTAAGGACGACACGTGAAGAACAAGAGGACACTGTATCTCCATTACTCTCCCGCCATCAAGATAAAGATGCTGCCGGAGACGGTAATCTGATCAGACGGTCGTGGGTGGAGTCAAAAAAGCTTTGGCAAGTAGCCGCGCCGTCCATCTTCAGCCGCGTGGCCATGTTCTCCGTCTCAGTCATCACCCAATCCTTCGCCGGCCACCTCAGCGACCTCGACCTTGCCGCCATTTCCATCGTCACTACCGTCATCATCGCCGTCACCTTCGGTTTCATGGTAACACCACTCACCTCACCCCCCATTCAATTCACAACATCAATGTCAGGTCAGATAGTGCAAGTAGTACCAGATTTCAATTACACATTTTTCTTAATTTGAATATGTTTTCTGCTTTGTTTTCCATGGATTTTGCTCGTTTGGGTTACTAAATTTGGTACCTTTAATCTGAAATGGCTGGTAATTGATGCGTAGAAAGTGTTTAGTTTCAATAGCGTTCCAATACTTGATGCTGGGATTAGTTACAAGTTCTAATTTGATACCAATTTACATTTTTTGGGACTTAGTTGGAATGTGTTTTTATCTATCAGTAGATTTTTGGTCCTCTTTAGTACTAAAAGCATAATCAAATTTCACATCTTTGGAATGTGTTCTTATCTATTAAATGTTTAGTACTAATAGCATTATCTAATTTCACATTTTCTTCATTTTAATGTCTTCTGCTTTTTTGGGATACTAAAGTTCTGAAAAATCGCTGGTAATTGAGATGTAGAAAGTGTTTAATTTCAATGGTTTTTGCTTTGTTTGGGGGGTTTTTTAGCTAGGCATGGCGAGTGCGCTTGAGACATTGTGTGGGCAAGCCTATGGGGCCAAACAGTACCATATGTTGGGCATTTACATGCAGCGTTCTTGGATAGTTTTGTTTCTCTGCTCTTTGTTGTTGTTGCCCTTGTTTGTCTTCGCTACGCCATTGTTGAAGCTCATTGGACAGACGGATGCAGTGGCAGAGCAGACCGGTGCGGTGGCTCTGTGGGCAATTCCACTTCACCTGAGCTTCCCATTTCAGCTCACGTTGCAGAGATTCTTGCAGAGCCAGCTCAAGACTGGGGTGATAGCTTGGGTGTCAGGCACGGTTTTGGCACTCCATGTGTTTATTAGTTGGTTTTTCGTGGACAGATTGGGGGTTGGGATTGCTTGGACTACCCTTACAATGGGTTTCGCTTGGTGGTTGTCGGTTGTGGCGATGTTTGGATATACTGTTTGTGGTGGCTGTTCTGAGACATGGACCGGTTTTTCTACTCAAGCTTTTTTTGGTCTATGGGACTTCTTTAAGCTTTCACTGGCTTCTGGGGTCATGCTCTTGTAGGTGTTCTCAATACCTTTGTATATTAGTATTTATAATCTCTGGTTGAATTCTTAATATAGGCATTTTATCTCTCAGGTTGGAGAATTTCTATTATAGATTTTTGGTTTTAGTGTCTGGATACAAGGATAATAGTGAGATTGCAGTTGCTGCCCTTTCCATCTGGTTAGCATTTCTGTCTTTCTATTCACCCTGCCTCATGAATTTGCTTTTTCTTCAAGTCTACTTCAGTGCACAGTATATATGCATATATCTCCCATTGTGGATTAGTTTTCTATGAGTTCCACTATTTTACTTTTGTAGCATGACTATTTATGCTTGGGAATCCATGATTGCATTAGGGTTTCTGGCAGCAACTGGGTACGTTACTGGTTGTAAGTCTTTCTGGACTTTGGAATTTTCTAAATGATAGGGATGTAAGTTGATGAGATGGATCTTTCCCCACTTTTTTATATTATAGTTTTTAGTCTTTTATGATTAATCATCCTGTAACCCTGGAATGATAGTCAATCCTCTTGCTCAATTATACTTCACACTTGATTATGTTTATTCATTTTTCAATTGTAGCATGTCATTTAATTTAAAGTCATTGAATGCCAAGATAAACACCAAATCCATTCATAGATGAGAGTACTTAACCATCCAAGCAATATAGATGACATACGTTAAGGCTTCATTAGTTGGCCTCTAGTACTGTCACGGCCCCCAACGTTTGAAATAGAAACAGAAAGAGAACTTGCTAGGTGTTGCTGTCTGCAGTCTACATTTAGCCTGATAGGTTCATTTTTGGTATCATTCCAGAGTGCGAGTAGCAAATGAACTTGGGGCAGGCAATGCAAAACAAGCAAAATTTGCAACCACAGCTTCTGTGCTGACCTCCCTTGCAGTGGGACTTTTATTTTGGTTAATGGTAATAGTCTTTAATGAGAAGCTTGCGATGATCTTTACCTCAACCAGTTCTGTCATTGTAATGGTTAATGACTTATCAGTCTTGTTGGCATTCACCATTCTCCTTAACTGCATCCAACCAGTTCTTACAGGTGAGAAGCTTAAAAGGGAATTATGTATAGATTCTAATTCGTCTATTAAGAAATGTGTAGTCTCATGGAAACTTTGTGGTCGTATGTTGCTTTACAGGGGTAGCAATTGGATCTGGTTGGCAAGCCATAGTAGCTATTGTAAATATTGGTAGCTACTACCTTGTAGGAGTTCCTCTAGGTGTCATTTGTGGATGGTGGCTATGGTTTGGCTTCAAGGTAAACATCTATCCTAAACAGGCCAGTATATTTGTTCTGATGTATAAATTGATGCTACCAGGGTTGTAAACTGTTAAGTGATGTGGAGAAATGTACACCATATGGAGGCTCACTATTGTAAACTGAAAGGGTGAGATATTTAACCGCATAGTTGAATATGAGTAATCTTTAGGAACACAAAATATCAGTAGGCAATCTCTGTACTGTTGCTCCAAAATGTTATTTCAAAAGTGAGAAACTTTTCTGCTTTCTTGATCTTATATGTGCTTTAAACAAATATGTAGGGGATGTGGGCTGGAATGATCAGTGGAACTGTGGTTCAAACCGTGATATTAGTCATTATCACCATGAGATTGAACTGGGGAAAAGAGGTAATATATAGTTCAAACATTTTATTTTGGTATTTTCTTTGTAATTGAACTTTTGTGTGGTTAAATGTTACTAACAGGCACATAGAGCTCAAATTCAAATAGCAAAGGAGGCAACTTCAGTAGTTTCAGCTCAATGATAGTCATTTGTGTACTTGGTCTCGGGGTAACGTTTTATGTAGTGTGAGTGATACTTTTTCTCGATCACATCAGACTCAGTCAAAGATTGAACATTCACTGTCAGCTGATCATGAGAAGTGATAAAAGTGCCAATGTGGTATCCAAATATGATGCTGAATCCCAAGTTTGAAAACCGATATATGTAGCTTAATTATCTGTTGTAAGGTGATACAAAAGAAGAGTAACGGAATGACATGAATATAGCTATTTGCTGAATTTCATATATTTACAAGAGAGATATTGCATGAAGTTTGAACAAGACTGGTGGTTGTGGACTCCAGTTTTGCTGGAGGTCTCTTCATGCTTTGGCCAGTTTTCCATTGCCTTACTGTGTTTGAAAGGGAAGTTTCTGCTGCTTGGTGATACTGGCCGGTTTTTGTACTATATTCTCCTTGCTTGTTGGTCTGAGTGACTAAAGTGTCAGTTGCTTATTTGGTAGGGTTCGTATTTCCTTTAGTTGATAAACCCTTTCTTTCTTGAGCATCGTGGTGTTTGCTATTGTCGCACTCCCTAATGTGTTTGTCATTGGATTGTCGCAAAATATTTGTTTCGTTTTTATGCAACCCATAGAAAGTCGAACTTGAGACTAATTCAACAAAGTAGAAAGGTAATGCCCTCACCTAGCCAAATGTGTGGTACAATTTTGATGCAATTAGCTAGATGATTAATCAAGGGTTTAGGGTAAAAAGAGGGAAGTAAATCCTAAACCATAAGTATCTTTTTACTACAATAGTTTGCAAAAAGAGGGAATTCAAACTAAATTCTCATATATAAGGAGTAATAAGCTTAAACAACTGAGCTATAAAGAGAGATGTTTTCTATCAACTTCATGCATCTTTTTCTTGTTTCAGTATATGTACTAGGTCAAATGATGAACCATGTCGACTCCTCAATCTTCAGTTATGACATCCCAACATTCTCATGAATTTGCATTTGAAGACTAGATCTGCCCGAATTGATCGCTAGTCCAAAGCATTATAGTAATGAACATATCTGAGCCTATCCAGTCCCATCCCATGAATATGTTATTATGTTTTAATCTCAGGGAACTTTAATCTCTTGGGGAATTAGCTAAAATAAGCATATTTGGAAAATTCCTTCCCAAATTGTGCGGGTAGCTTTTATTTTCCAAATTAAGCATAATTTTGTTATATACTACCCGAGGTCCCTATGGACTAAATGATACTATGATGATACTAAATGGGTACTATAAAGACACTATGGTTCTCTCTCGTATAGTATTCATATAGCCTATATGTAGTCTAGTGTATAGATACATCATAGTAACTTATATTACCCGTATAGATCGTCGTAGTGCACCAATTGGACTATTTGGTTGCAGGCGTCGATGAGGAGGCTTGGTGGCAGCTTAATTGCAAGCGTAGATGGGGGCAAGCCCAATTGATGGCATCGATGGTGCTGTCGATGGAGGGCTGTTTGGTGGTAGCTTGGTTGCCGGCCAAGTTGATGGTGTCGTCGATGGTGAGGTGGTGAGGTGAAGTTGGAGAGGTGAAGAAGTTGGAGGCAGGCGAAGAAGACGACACTCAGAAGGGCAAATTTGCAAATAATTATATGGGGCAATTGTGTATATAAGATAAAGTTGTGCGTAGTATGGAATTACTCAAATTGCCCAATACATTTTGGGAAGGATTTGTTCAAAATGTTCAAAATGCTTATTTTGAACAATTCCTCTAATCTCTTTCGACTAAATAAGTCATTAAGCCTTGACCAAAAAAAAATAAGTCATTAAGCTTAATATGTTGTTTGACAACTTAACAAGTTAACGTATATCACTTATAGTCGTTGGGCTTCAAAATACTACGATAACAAGACTTACGATAAGCTGGAACCCAATAAATAATTGGAAATGAGTTACTTAGCTCATCGCAATCGCTCCCAAGATCTCTTAGGGGCCATTCAATTACGTTTTCAAGAGGCTATTTTCATTTTTCGGGTGTGAAAACAAGCAGATTTGTGTTCGGCGGAGCGTCTGCCAAAAATGCAGAAAGCAACCCAAAATTATTTCACGAAAATTGATTCAACTTTTGCACTACAATTGTAAAATGTCAAATTGAAGATTTCATCCAATTCAGAAAACGCAGATTCAGTTTAAAAAGAAAGAAATAACTCAATCCAGTCAAACCCAACCAACCATCATCAAACCCACCACCACCGCCAATGTCAAAACCACCACCAACAGCCAATCACTACCACCGGTGACAAGTGCTAACGGTGACCAGCACCACCAACGGAAAGAAACAATACCATCAAAACTCGATCCGGAAACAACCACTGTCACCGATTCCGGACCGGAAACAACCACTACCATCAAAACTAGGCTGGAAACAACTCCACCATCAAAATTCGCTGGAAACAACCACCATCATCAAAATCTTGAGTCACTCAAACCACAGATTCAGTCAACCCCACAACCTCTTCCCATACCCATTTGAATAACTATGCGAAATTTCATATAAAGAGAGCAATTGATGGCACAAAAGTGGAAAACATAATGAATGATGGAGGTGGGTTGAGGTGAATTTTGCAGAAAGAGTGAAGAGGAAGAACTGGAAGCTGCAGGATGAGTTTTCTTTGTGCTTTTTCATTAAAAAAATCGATTTGACTATGCAGTTTGCTTGCACTATTGTCATTTCCTTATATTCCACCCGACATGTTTTCATTATATTTGCATTCCGAAAATATTTTACAATTATATCATCAGACACATTTTCAAATTTCAGAATTGTCAAATTCATTTTATCATTACAAACTAAGGAAATGTCACCCTCAGGCTGGCATTTAGCAAATGGAGGAAATGATAACCTCGGCCATATATGGGACAGAAGAACCGTGGCATCTTCAAACTCTCTTGCCCCATGGCTTCACCTGCTTAAAGACCATACCGATGTCGTGAAAGCCCTTACTTGGTGTCCTTTACAGGATGATCTGTTACCTTTTGATGGTGGTGACTGTTGATACCATACCGGAACCGGTCACATGTCACTCGGGAAAGGAAGCTATTCGGACAACTCCTCTCTTCCGGGAGTGCACCCCCCCGGATCCCCGGAAGCCTTTCCCGGAAGCCTTTCCCCGGAAGTCCCTTCCCGGAAGTCCTTCCCCGGAAGCCTACTTTCATGCCGACTCAGGCCCAAACTGTACCAACAAGGCCCCCGGAGGCCCATCAAAGCTCCTAGAAGCCCACCAAGGCAACCAATGCCTTGGTGACACATGCCTTCCACAAGCCTCCAAGAAGGGGGGCAATGTGGGGAATCTACCCTACATTGCCACTAATTACAAGGGCGCCATCGCCCTCCTCTATAAATACCCTTCACCCTCCAAAGGGTAAGGGGTCCCAAATACAAGGTCATCCCTCACTCTCTCTAAAATCCTCTCTACTGTAGAGACCCCTTCTTCCCGGCTGACTTAAGCATCGGAGGATCTAGGCCGGTACCACACCGGTGCCCTTCCGAGCTTACCTCTCTTTGTGTGCAGGTCCCCCGGAGTCCTTCCCCGGAGTCACCTTTCCGTCCCAGGCCGGGCCAAGGCAGAAGACATCACCCCTCATCCGGACACACCTTCCGGACAGACACCTTCCGGGCCCTCCCGGAAGCCACCGTCCGGAGCTAGCCTCTCAGCTCCCGGAAGCTTACACTCGAATCCGAACAAGGATCCACACACTTTCATTGACCGTTGACCCGAGCCACTTTTGGGCATCAACAGTTTGGCGCCGTCTGTGGGAATCAAACAAATTCCTACGCGTTTTACCGCTGGCAAGAACAGCAATGTCTTCTCAACATCCCGATAACGAATCGGACCCCCAGCACCATCGGGCGGAAACCAGTGCACCCCCGGAAGTACAACCCCCACCGGCTGCGAGGCAGCAGCGAGGCAGGCGGACCGGCCGGGACGAACTCGCCAGGCGATTGAGCGAGATGGAGGAGCGAGCCAAAGCCCTCGAAGTCGAGAACAACCGGCTCAAGACCTTGGAGGACGACAACCGCAGGCTCCAATCCCGGAGCGCAGTCCTCAATGAGCACTACCAGAACATGACCCAGAAGCTGCTGGAAGCTAATGTCAACATTGGCCACCTCCGGGAGCAATGTGCCCGGGAACAGCCGGAGGTCTCCTCGTCCCAGCTCCGCACTCCGGACGAGCCGATCGTGGCCACCCTGCCTGCACCTCCGGCCAAGGACAAGCAACCGGCGACCTCCCGGGTTCCAGTCAAGACCCGCACGATCCTGTCCGGAAACTCCGGTCCCTCTCGCCCCGCCAATTCCCGTGTGATCATTGGCCGGAGCAAGGGAGTGGCTAAGGCCTACAGCGACATTCGGGACTTCCTCATCGACAACCGGGATGGAAGAGCAACCGAGGTAGTGACCCGGAACATCAACCCAGCAGGACTGGGGCCTCCCCCGCGACCGACTCCGGTTCAGCGAGCACCTGCCACCGCGCAACCCGTGGAACAGACGGCGGAGTCCAGCCACCGGGCGCAGCCCGTCCCGGCGACAGTACCCATTCCCGGAGCTGCACCTCTACCCGGACGGAAGCCTGCGGCCACCCGGGCACGGACTGGACCATAGCTCCCAGCCACTCCGGCTCATGCCCAGCCGGCGGCAAGCGACCAAAGCATAGTCCAGCAACTCTTGGACCAGGTCATGGAGCTCGTCAACGACCGGGCGCAGGAGTGCCGAGACAAGGCCAACCGCCCTGGAGCCGCCCCTACCCGGGAGAGTCCCTTCACGAGCCGAGTCCTAGCATGCACCGACGAGCTCCAGGATGTCGACTCCAAGTCACTGCGCATCGCGCTCTACGGCAGCGGTCCCGGAGAATGCCCTAACGCCCACATGAACAGCTTCCGGTCCAACATGTACTTCAAAAGGATCTCAGACCAGGCGCAGTGCCTCTACTTCCCGAGCACCCTTTCGGGCGCGGCTCTCAACTGGTTCTTCCGGCTGCCCCCGGGAAGTATCGACAGCTTGACCGACATGGAGATCGCCTTCATCGAACAACATCAAAGTCAGAGCTCGACTTTCTGCTCCTGTGAGGATCTCTACGCTATCACCCAAGGACCCGACGAGGGCTTGCACAAGTACGTCGCGCGGTTCAGCCATGAATACGCCAAATGCCCGAGGACGGATGATAGCACGGCTATCAGCGCCTTCAAGGCCGGACTTCGGTCAAGCCGTTTCCTGTACCAGCTCAACTTGGAGAATGACTTGACTTACTCCGAGATGATGAAGAAGGCCAACCTGCATGCCCGGGCAGAACGCCTCACCGAGCTCAATCAACGGCATGTCCAGCCGGCCACTTCTGACCCGCTCCATCCAACAACTCAGTACCATCCGGCTCCTGCCGCACCCCGGGTGACCTACACCCAACCGGCACCGAAGGGGAACACTTCCTACGCCTCGAACAAGAGGAAGGAAGGAGGGCATCCCGTCTTCGGTAATCGCGACAAGCGAAACCGGGGGAACGGGCAGCAGGTCTACCAGGCTTACCGGGCACCGAACCCTCTTCCTCCGGCACCTTTGGCGCCCCGGCACGACCCCCGGAACCGAAACCAGAAGAAGGAGTACACCGCCCGGTATGAGCAGTACACTCCGCTCAACACCTCCTTCGAGGCAGCTCTCATGGCCGCCGCCGACCTCATCCCGGCGCCCAAATTTCAAAATCCTGCGAGCGCCGCCCGGAACACCGGCACGTTCTGCCAATATCACCAGGCCAACACCCACGGCACGGAGGAGTGCAAGGTGCTGAAGGATCACATCGAGACTCTCGCCCGAGACGGGAAGATCCCCGAGCTCCTTCAGGGGTATGCCCCTCCTCAACAGCAACTCCGGCAAATAAACACCATCAGCGGCGGTTCAACACTAGCCGGAGACTCCAACCGATCAAGGAAGGAGTATGCCCGTGCCTGCTACCCCGGACGGGAGGTGCTGGCACTCAACTACCGGGCCGAGAAGATCCCCAAGACCAGCTGGGGATCCATCACCTTCTACGAGGACGAGGAGGAGGGAATCATGTACCCCCACGACGATCCCATCGTCATCCGGGCGGAAATTGCCCACTACGACGTCGGGCGGACGATGATCGACACCGGCAGTTCTGTCAACATTATCTTCATGGAGGCCTTCCGAACCCTCAACGTCGCGGATAACCTCCTTGACCGGACGCAAACTCCCCTCGTGAGTTTCTCCAGGGACTGCATCCAACCGGTCGGGAGCGTGTACCTGCCCATCACTCTTGGCGAGGCCCCGCTGCGAACCCGCGTCGTCGTAACCTTCATGGTGGTGGACTGCCCTACCGCCTACAATGTCATCCTCGGGCGACCCGCCCTCAACAAGATGAAGGCCATACCCTCCACCCACCTCCTGCTAGTCAAATTTCCGACTCCTCACGGCATCGGCTTTGTCCGAGGCGACCAGCGAGCGGCGCGAGGGTGCTACTCCGTAGCGGTGAAACAGGGCGGCAAGGGCGCAACCGTCCCTGCACCCCGGGAAGCCTGCTCTGTGGCAACTCCAGTCCCGGAAGGAGTTCCCGTCCCCGATAACCGGCCTGACGACCCGAGGGACGAGGCTACCACCGCCCAGGCTAAACCAGCCGGAAGCCTGGAGATGGTGTGCATTTCAGAGGACTTCCCTGACCGACAGGTGAAGATCGGCGCGGAACTGCCACCTGCCATCCGGCACTCACTCATCAAATTCCTCCGGGAAAATGCCGAAGTCTTTGCCTGGTCTTACAGCGATATGCCCGGTATCTCCACCGACGTCATCTCCCACAAACTCAGCATCGACCCGAAGGCCCGGCCAATATGCCAGAAGCGCCGGAAGTTTGACGGAGAGCGGTACGACGCAATCCAATCCGAAGTCGAGAAGCTATCTTCCATCGGATTCATCCGGGAGGCCCGATACCCGACCTGGGTAGCCAACCCCGTCGTCGTACCGAAATCGCAGGGCAAATGGCGGATGTGCGTTGACTACACCAACCTGAACAAGGCTTGCCCGAAGGACAGCTTCCCGCTTCCTCACATTGATCAGCTCATCGATGCCACTGCCGGGCATGAGCTCCTGAGCTTCATGGACGCCTATTCCGGGTATAACCAGATCTTCATGCACCCGGGTGACCAGGAGCATACCGCTTTCGTCACCGACCGGGGACTATATTGCTACAAAGTGATGCCCTTCGGGCTCAAGAACGCTGGTGCCACTTACCAACGACTCGTAAACTCCGTCTTCTCCGATCTCATCGGAAAGACCATGGAGGTCTACGTCGACGACATGCTAGTCAAGAGCAAAACCTCCGGGGAGCATGTCGAAGACCTCTCTGCCATGTTCGACAAGCTCAAGCATTTCAACATGCGCCTCAATCCCGCCAAGTGCGCCTTCGGCGTGGGATCCGGCAAATTCCTGGGCTTCATGATCAGCCAACGCGGCATCGAGGCCAACCCGGAAAAGATCAAGGCCCTGGTCGACATGGAGACCCCCAGGACACAGAAGGATGTCATGAGCCTCAATGGCCGGGTAGCTGCTCTCTCCCGCTTCATCTCCCGGGCCACCGACCGGTGCGCCCCATTCTTCAAAGTCCTTAAGGCCGGGCAGAAACTCGTCGACTGGACCCCTGAGTGCGATCAAGCCTTCGCCCAGTTGAAGGAGTACATGAGCAAAGCCCCGATACTCGCCAAACCTGACCATGGAGACGTCCTGACTCTGTACCTCTCCGTCTCCACCACGGCAGTATCCTCGGTCCTTATCAAGGAGGTGGATAAGGTCGAGCACCCGGTGTACTACACCAGCAAATCCATGACTGACCCGGAGACTCGATACCCAGATATCGAGAAGCTTGCCCTGGCTCTTATCTGCTCCGCCCGGAAGCCTCGCCCTTACTTCCAAGCGCACTCCATCTCAGTTCGCACTAACCATCCGCTCCGGCAAGTGCTCCAGAAACCCGAAACCTCGGGTCGCCTTGTCAAGTGGGCTGTGGAGCTGAGCGAGTTCGATATCACCTTCAGCCCCCGGGCAGCCGAGAAGGGCCAAGCTATCGCCGACTTCATCTCGGAATTCACCCATCCGGCTACAACTGATGCCGCGCCGGTGAACACATCTCCTGCCACGGCTATCCGGGAAACAGCACCCGCCAACCCGGACAAACCGGGTTGAAAACTATATGTTGATGGATCCTCCAACGCCAAGGGATGCGGTGCGGGGATTGTACTCGTCTCTCCGAACAAGGACACCTTCGAGTACTCTCTCCGGCTAGCCTTCCGGGCGTCCAACAATGTCGCCGAGTACGAGGCTCTCCTCGCTGGCCTCCGGCTTGCCAAGGAAGTCGGCGCGGAGCAGGTATCCATCTACAGCGATTCTCAACTCGTGGTCAACCAAGTGACCGAGAACTTCGCCGCCAAAGACAGCTCCATGGCCTCCTACTTGGCCCAGGTCACCTACCACTTGAGCCAGTTCAAGTCGTACGAGATCAATCAAATCCCAAGATCAGAAAACAGCCATGCCGACGCCCTCTCCCGTTTGGCATCGGCTATCTCCGAACCTGCCAGGAGGAGCATCCCGGTTGAGAATCTAACTTCCCCGAGCTCCCTATCGCTCGGCGTCATGCAAATCGAACCTGACACCAGCTGGATGGAACCAATCCGGACCTTCCTAACCAGGGGAACGCTCCCGGAAGATCCTCTCGAAGCCCGACGCCTGCAGAGGCGGGCTGCGAGATACACTGTCATCCAGGGAAAACTCTATCGGAGAGGCTTCTCGGAACCCTGCCTTCGGTGTCTAACACCGGCCGAGGGCTCCCGGGTCATCCGGGAAGTCCACGAGGGCATATGCGGCAACCATTCCGGTGCCCGAGCCTTGGCCCACAAAATAATCCGCCAAGGATACTACTGGCCAACCCTCGGTGCCGATGCCCGTGCCTTCGTCCAGAAATGCGAAAAGTGCCAGCGCTTCGCGATCATCCCTCACCTACCGGCTGAACCACTCACCCCGATTGTAAGCCCTTGGCCTTTTGCCCAATGGGGCCTCGACCTCATTGGGCCCATGCCCGCCGGGAAAGGCCTAGTCCGGTTTGCAGTCGTGGCCGTGGACTACTTCACGAAGTGGGTCGAGGCCGAAGCCTTGGCTACAATCACCGCTGCCAAAATGAAAAGCTTCATCTGGAGGCATGTCATCTGCCGGTTTGGCATACCTCATGCAATCATCACCGACAATGGTCCTCAATTCGACTGCCAGGTCTTCCGGGCATTTTGTACACACATCGGTGTGAACCTCCGGTTCTCATCCCCGGCACACCCTCAGTCCAACGGCCAGGTTGAGGCCATCAACAAAATCATCAAGAAAACCCTCAAAACCAAGCTGGACGAAGCTATGGGGTGCTGGCCTGATCTCCTTCATGAGGTCCTCTGGTCTTACCGGACCACCTTCCGGACTGCCACCGATGAGACTCCCTTCTCACTCGCCTTCGGCAGTGAGGCGGTAGTGCCCATCGAGATCACCGAACCTACTCTCCGGGTTGGGAACTTTGAACCCGAGCAGAACGAGGAAAACCTGGCCATCAGCCTCGATCTGCTCGAGGAACAAAGGGACCGGGCCCAGACCCGGAACCTGATCTACAAGCAACGCATCGCCCGGTACCACGATGCCCGAGTCCGCAACCGGACATTCAAAGTGGGGGACTGGGTCCTCAGAAAGGTCTCTCCATCGACCAAGGAAACCCGGTTCGGCACCCTCGGCCCTAACTGGGAGGGCCCCTATGAGATCACTCGGGTCTGCCGCCGAGGAACCTATGAGCTCCGGGATTCCAATGGCCGCACTCTCGGCCACCCATGGAATGCGGACCACCTCAAATATTTTTACAAGTGATTATGTCCGGTTTTTGTAATTGCCCGGCCCTTGCTCCCGGCAACCTTAGATCGTTTGTAATCATTTGTTAAAAATCTTTTGAATGAAATCACCCCCCTCCGAACAAGGAGCCCGGGTATTTTTGCATATACCATCTTAATGGTTTACTTTCTTGCACTCCGAACAAGAAGCAAAATAAACATGCTATTCATATCAAACCCGGAGACAGCCTGTCGGCCCCGGTAACATCTGATCGTAACCATTCACTCCGAACAAGGAGATGGTTTCACTTTCATCAATCGTCTCGATCAAGAGACCTGGTGAAAATAAGCACTCATTCAAAAAGCAAGCATTTATTAAAACCCGGAAACCGCTATGCTAGCGCCGGTAAATATCCATGCAAGAATGAAAAGAAAGCAAATCCGGAAACCGCCCCATGGCGCCGGATTAAAGTTATTACAAACAGGAAATCAAATTGTCTCATGCAAAGGCGTATATAAAGAAAAAAGTGCAGAAAAAATAAACTGCTGGCTTCCGGCTTAAATCTCCTTCGGTGGCGGCTCATCTCCTGCTGCGGCATCCCCCCCGGCTGGCTTGTCTCCGGCATCTCCCCTGGCTGGCTCATCCCCGGCTGGCTCGTCCCCGGCTGGCTGTTCCCCGGCAGGGGCCCCGTCCCCATCCTGCTCCTCTTCAACCGGGACTTCATCCCCGGCGGGGACCCCTTCCTCGACCTGCTCCTCTTCCGGGCTATCGTCTTCCACTACTATGCCGGCGAAGTCCCAGAAGGCTTGCATCTCTGCACGAGTGGGCTCAACCGGGTCAAAAGGCCCACCGAAGTGAGCTTCATAACTATCGTCCAATTCAACACCCTTGTTGAACACACCCTGCAAAAACTTGTACCAACAAACCGGGACTCGCAATCCCCCAGAAGCAAGGATCTCCGGATCGGCAGCCGGGGCGGAGGAGCTGGAGGCCTCAAGTGCCGCCACCCGGGCACGGAGGGCGGCATTTTCTTCAATCAGCTTGGCCTCCCTCTCCTCAGCCTGGGCCCGGGCATCAGCCTCCTCTTCCCGGATCCTCATGGCCTCCTGCTTCATCGCCTTCTCCCGGGCAAGCTCCTTCTCCTTGCGCTCCTTCGCCGCCTGGAGCCCAATGATGGTCTGAATTTTCTCCTCCAGGGCTCTCTCCAGGGCCTCCCTCTTCTCCACTACCGACTTCATCTCCTTGCAGAGTTTGTCATAGTGGAGCCGGGATTCGAAGGCCGCCGAGAACATGGCTTTGGCCCGCTTGAAGCCCTGATTCAGCTCCCACATGGCCTACACAAATAAACAAAGTGTTACTTTCCGGACACAAAATACATGCATGAACAAAAATACAAACTGTCGGTATCCGGGAACTTACATGTGCCATCATGGGGATCGCCATGTTCGGCCGGACGTCGCCTGTCCGGGAGCCAGCCGTGAACACATTTCCGGTCGACCGGATGCCAAGGAGGATGTCATTGATAAAGTCCACATCACCGGGAGGCACAGCCACATTCACCTCCTTATCTTTCCGGCGCCGGGAGGGAGCCTCCACTGACTCCAGTGGTTGGAACCGCTCAAACAGAGCGTCCAGCTCCTCCTTCCGGGCCGGGAGATCTTCCGGCGCGACATGCACGAAGAGGGGATCCGTATTCCCCCACAGCACCTTCCGGGCAGCCTCAAAGGGGTCAGCAGCCTCGAGAATCTTCTCCATCCCCGCCACCGGAAAGGGTGCCTTGGCAGCCGGTGCCACAGCAGCATCCCCTGTCCGGGACTTCTTCCCGGATGGCGGCACCGCCTCCGCCGCTGCCGGCCGCTTCCCGGCAGCCTTAGCCGGGAGCTTGTCCCAGGACTCCCGGGGTTCCGGGAACCCCCTTCCCTCCGGAGCCGGACACCTTCTCCCGGGCGCCCGGACGAACCACCCTTCCCGGTCGTCTTGGGGACTTTGAGCCAGGCGGCTTCCTTCTCCTCCCGGCCGCCTTCCTTGCCGGGCGCCGCCCTCTTCTCCCCCCGCTGCCGGGACGGATGAGATCCCCGGGGCTCCTCAGCCTGACGCCCCTCCCGGCTGGATCGCCCGTCCTTCCCCGAATGCCCCTCCTGCTTGTCATGCTTTCCCTTACCATGGGAACGATCACCACCTCCTCCAGCTGCAAAAGAAACAAACAAAGAAACGAACAAGTCATCATCTCCGGTCATTTACTTCCGGTCACAACACCATCCGGGAATGATACTTACCCATCACAAAATTATACCGGACCAACAACTCTTCAGTCAACAGCAGATCCAACTGCCTCTCCTCACGCGGTAACTTCCTCAGCACTTCAACGGCCGCTCCTTCCTCAGCTGACAACGGAAACTCCTCAGCTACCGGTCTCTTCTTCTTGCCTGAAACAAAAAAAAAAGCAAACTGTTAGTCTCCGGCCACCGATTCCAAAATGAATACTACAGGCAATCCTATCTCTACACACCCGTCGGCACGTATTGCCACTGTGACCGGACAGGATACGGCGGCTCAACCCCGGGCGCCGCCCTCCACCCGGACGCGAAGAAGAACCTCCTCATCCAGAATTTATGAGTATTGGGAATCCCGGCAATAAACTTCGGGAAATCCTTCAGGATGGCCGACCGGTGCTCCCCCAGATCCTTGTTCGAATCGGCGGCCAACCTCCTGTGCGCCTCCGCCATCAGCGCCTTCTCATCACCGGGCACCTCCAGGTTGCACGAGAGCACAACCATCCCCTGGTAGAAGCCGGAAGGTATGATGCCCCAAATCGTCCGGATTTGGTTGTAGGACGGTTCATCCAGCCCATGTTCCATGAACAGGATGTACGTCGCTATCAACCGCGCCCAACCATGCAGCCCCAGCTGCCCTGGTGCCAAGTCAGCATGATGTAGAAACATCTGAAGGAAAGGATGGATGGGCAGGCGCAACCCATACCCAAAGGCATCCGCAAACACCAGGGTCTCTCCACCTTCCGGGTTTGAAAAGAACTTCTGCCCGGATGGATCATACTTCGGAATCTGCAGCTTCACGAAGTCCGGGATGTCATACTCCCCCCTTAGCTGGACCAACTTCTTCTCGGTCATCTCGTTGACCAGCCACCCCCGGTCGATCCAGTGACCGGTGGGAGTCGCCAGGCCCTTCCGAGACTTGGCCTTCTGCTTTTTCTTGCCTTTGGAGCCCGAAACCGGCACGGGCACAGCCTCCGGGACTTCCTCCGGGACCTCCTCCTCTTCCGGAACATCTTCCGCCCCATCATCCGGAATCTCCCACTCCTCCTCCTCCTCTTCCTGGTCGCCCTCACCCTCCGGGACATCCTCATCCGGGATCGCCCCCGCCATCTCCCGGGCAAGCGCCTCCGCCTCCCGTCGCTCCCGGAAGATCCGGCCAAAATCCTTTCCGGCACCAGGAGTTGGCCCGGACGGTCCGGCCTCCCCCTGAGGCACCACCTCACTGCTGCCGACCTCTTCCGGAGCCTGCTCATCTTCAGGGAAAATAACTTGGAGTGGGGCATAGTTCAGCGGATAAATCTCCTGGAAGGAGTCCGAGCTGTCACTCCCATTGTTTCCAGACATGGCAGACATTTTTTTTCGCAAGACACTTACACTACAAAAGGAAAAACGGGAAATAAATACACAACTCTTCCTAACCGGCTCCCCCTCATGCCCGGGAGCCGGGCGACTACCGGCCAAAAACAGCATTCCTAATCCGGACGTCGACAAAATGGATCAAAATTACCCGGGATAAGCAAGTTCATCAATGTTCTTCATTGTTCATCCCAGATTCAAAGCAAAACTCAAATAAATTCCTATGTTTGATCTAAACAGTTCAGAAATTTACCTTGAAAGGATGAAATTCTGCTTCCGGAAGCGAACTGCTGATTTCCGGATTCGCCGGGAATGTGTGCCGGGCTCTGAATGCTTGAGAGAGATTTGAAGGATTTTTTCGCAAAGTAACAAAAATGAGCCCTGCTCTCCTCTTATATACTCACCCACCTGACGCTTCGCGTAACCCGAGGAGTCACACTTCAAAAATGCTCGCACCTTTTCGCATTCCGGCGCCCCCTCGTTTCTCCCGAAGCATTGCAGCTCATCAACGCTCGCGACTCCTCGCATACCCGGTACCTCTTCACCTGCTTACCGGCACGTGCACCCCTGCATGCTTGCCGCGTGGAAGACCCTGCACGACGCGGCATCACCACACCCCGCCACGCGCCCTCCATGCAGCCGACTCAACCCAGAGCCCGCTTCAGCCAAACATTTCGCCCAAGGCACAACGTCCGGCATCTCCAACAAAAACCCGGGTGCCATTTCCGGATCAACCGGGCACCCGGTATGGAAACCAATCGAGGGATCAACCTCGGTTCCCCCTCGTGTTTGAAACCCGGGTGCCACCTCCGGATCAACCGGGCACCCGGTTATGGAAACCAAGCGAGGGACCAACCTCGTGTTTCCCCTGAAACCCGGGAGCCACCTCCGGATCAACCGGGCTCCCGGTTATGGAAACCAATCGAGGGACCAACCTCGTGTTTCCCTTGAAACCCGGGTGCCATTTCCGGATCAACTGGGCACCCGGTTATGGAAACCAATCGAGGGATCAACCTCGTGTTTCCCCTGAAACCCGGGTGCCATTTCCGGATCAACCGGGCACCCGGTTATGGAAACCAATCGAGGGACCAACCTCGTGTTTCCCCTGAAACCCGGGTGCCATTTCCGGATCAACCGGGCACCCGGTTATGGAAACCAATCGAGGGACCAACAATCGAGGGACCAACCTCGTGTTTCCCCTGAAACCCGGGTGCCACCTCCGGATCAACCGGGCACCCGGTCATCGAAACCAATCGAGGGACCAACCTCGTGTTTCTCCACATACCCGGACACACCCGGAACAACCCGACTAGATCCTCCCGACAGTTCCAAAACTGAGCACATCGCACTCCTACTTCCTTACCCGGGGACTTGGGGGACTCCTACCTACCCCACATCGGTTCACCGAGTGACATGCAACCGATACGGGCGACAGCGCAAGTCCCCGCCCAAGAAAGCACTCTTGACCGACGACTTGGGGGACTCCTGTTGATACCATACCCGAATCGGTCACATGTCACTCGGGAAAGGAAGCTATTCGGACAACTCCTCTCTTCCGGGAGTGCACCCCCCGGATCCTCGGAAGCCTTTCCCGGAAGCCTTTCCCCGTAAGTCCCTTCCCGGAAGTCCTTCCCCGGAAGTCTACTTTCATGCCGACTCAGGCCCAAACTGTACCAACAAGGCCCCCGGAGGCCCATCAAAGCTCCTAGAAGCCCACCAAGGCAACCAATGCCTTGGTGACACATGCCTTCCACAAGCCTCCAAGAAGGGGGGCAATGTGGGGAATCTACCCTACATTGCCACTAATTACAAGGGCGCCATCGCCCTCCTCTATAAATACCCTTCACCCTCCAAAGGGTAAGGGGTCCCAAATACAAGGTCATCCCTCACTCTCTCTAAAATCCTCTCTACTGTAGAGACCCCTTCTTCCCGGCTGACTTAAGCATCGGAGGATCTAGGCCGGTACCACACCGGTGCCCTTCCGAGCTTACCTCTCTTTGTGTGCAGGTCCCCCGGAGTCCTTCCCCGGAGTCACCTTTCCGTCCCAGGCCGGGCCAAGGCAGAAGACATCACCCCTCATCCGGACAGACACCTTCCGGGCCCTCCCGGAAGCCACCGTCCGGAGCTAGCCTCTCAGCTCCCGGAAGCTTACACTCCAATCCGAACAAGGATCCACACACTTTCATTGACCGTTGACCCGAGCCACTTTTGGGCATCAACAGTGACCAATACTAGTGTGTAAAGTTTTGGAACACTCGCACAGCTACATGCCTCAACTCGGTCAGCATTGGCTCCGAGGTTCGCTTTTTGCCGTGGAACAACAATCAAAGGGAGTTGCTTAGCTCCCATGGGCTTACTCCGAACAGTGGCGAATCCAGGAATTGGTGGGTGGGGGGGGGGAAACAAAAGGAAAAAAACCCAAGAACCCAAACATTTCCGCTTTTGAGGACCAATAGTGCGCCTTCCCAAACCACCAAAAAGAACAAGAATGAACGATAAATAAATCACCTCCCCCCAAAAAAACAACCAATCAACGGAAAAAATACTTAAAAACAAAGGGGGGTGTAAATTTTTCGGCAATAACGGCTCTCCCCTTCTTCTTCTTCATCATAATCTTTGCTGCTGCCTGAAAAGAGTGAAGTTTCTTAGTTCCACGTAGAATTAAAGTAGCATTTCAATGCAAAAACAAAGTTCACAAGCACACACCTGGGTGCATAGAAATACCCCGGCAAGATTCAGATCAATGACATCTTGCCATTGTTGTTTCTTCATTCTCATCAACAGACCATCCCTAGTAATTCCTACAACCATTGTAGAAATGTCAGCGGACCAAAGTAAACATTGAAAAACTCCAACAAAAGAAGGGGAAACTTGCGATAACCTGCATTGTTGATCAGCACATCAACAGTTCCCCAAGCATCAACCGCCTGCAAATGTAAAACCCATGAAGGTTATCACAACTGGAAATAGCATAATAATCTCAAACCAAACTGATTAACCATGAGAACAAATGTTTACTAACAGTTTTGAGCATGCTTCAACATCTTCTTCTTTCGAAACATCTCCTCCAAAAGTCAAGGCTTGTCCACCCAATGCCTCAATCTGCAAGCAACCAAAATCAAATCCACAAACACTACCACACAACAAAACACCCCACTTCCCCTTTCCCCCAGCCACAAAAAAAAACGAGGAGCGGCTAAAGAGGAAACGACTGGCGGGGGCCGCAGGAAGAAACCACCACAAACAAGAAAGAAAAAAAGCGGGCAGCCCCCACAGAAAAACAAAAAAGCGGCGTCTCCCAACAAGAAAACACGCGTTTCTTCTCCCCTTTTGTGGTCCCCAGGACCTCAAGTCACGCCGCGACAAGAGAGACGCGCGGGGGGGGGGAGGGGGCCCCCCCCCCCCCCGGAGGCGCCGGGGGCCGGGGGGGCCGCCACCACCCCCGCGAGTCCGGGGAGCAGCGGGCCGCGGGGGGGGGCGGACGCGCACCCCCGCCTCCGCCCGCCCCCCCCCCCCAAAAAAAAAGAATCAGCTTACTCAAAATCAACTGACTCTGTGGAATTACCTGTCAATGGATAAAATTGCAAAACTCATTTGCCATACCTCTAGACTTTTGTATTTGGCTAGAGCCCAGATGGTTGTACTGTCGCATCAGTAGCTGGTGGCGATGATGAAGCATTAAATTCTTGGAATGTTTTTGGGGATCCCAAAATGGCAAAAGTGGCTCGGAAATCTAACCCCGAACCTTTTACTCATTTTAATCAAATCCGTTGATGAACAACATGAGGATCGTCTTCTCTAATTCCCTTTCTTTCTGGTGCAGGTTGCTGAAGAGCCTATCTTTTCTAAAGATGGTGCAGATGTTTATGTGGACTCAAATATTAGCTTTACGTAATGGTTTTCCAAGTTTTTAAATTCTCACATAACGACTCAATTTTTGGCACGTTTACTAATTCGGAGTCGGAGTGAGCATGAGCTAGAATGAATAGGAATCGGAGTGAATCACTCCCATTGAAGGGTTTACTAATCGTCCAGAATTTGAGTGATAATTAAGTTGATTTTCATTAAACTGTTTACTAATTTTTATGAATCGGAATGAAAATCAATTAAATTACTAAAATACCCTTAATATAAATTTCAGTTTTGTCAACGTAAAGGTGAAAATTAAAGTTTCAAGTACAAATATCTCCTGCCACCGAACGTTTACTGCTCTGTTTTATTTAAACAATATTACTGAGAATTGTATTTTAAACATATTTATGATCATAGTCTCCATAAGAAAATAATCATGTTCTCCACCGGAAACTTCATACCAAAACAATTGTAATCTCCATTTAAAAAATGGTTCTAATTTCCATAAACTTCAACCTACCAATCTTCACCAAAAAGTCATAATCACCATAGAGGAGTATTCGCTACAATATTTTTTTTGCGTGGGTAATTATCTATTTTTCTGGCGAATAGAAGTTTTTTGTGGGTTATTAGATTTTGAAGGATAATTTAAATATAAAATTTTCATTCCTGCTGGAATCAATCTCCAAGAATCCCAATACTACCTCAACTCAGGGAGTTTCATTCCTTGAAATTCAGGAATCCCATTTCTGATTTTGTTGTAGGTCCCACCAGAAATTTGATTCCCAAATTTTAGTAAACATGGGAATCACCAGGAATGAGAATGAAATTATGGGGAGTTATTCCAAGTTAGTAAACACATCATTACTAACCTTTTATACTGTATATATAAGAATATTCTTTCATCAGATTTATAACAATCTTTTTTGTGGTACATATGGTAATTTTAAACCTAGATAATGAGTCACTAAGCATGTTAAGTTTGCCCATGCAAGCATTTACGACATTGTGGGTTTTATACTGGCAGAATGCTTAGAAAATGGGTCTTGGAGCCAGTCAGTCTTCCTGTGCCAATGAGGCTAAATCACTAACCTAGGTGGTGTATTTGTTAGAAAGTATTGTAATTCTATTAGGAAACAAATATGTATAGTTAACCCTTTCCTAATTGTAGTCCGGAATTATAGCTTAGCATACTTGTAGGACAAGCATATTACTTGTATTTGTACCATTCGTCTATCAATGAATTGATTATCCTTGATCAACATACTTTTCTACATGGTATCAGAGCAGGATAGATCTAACTTGTTTTGATTTTTTTTCTGCCATTACCAATCGGCACATCTTGTTTTTGACATGGACGACGCATCTGATTCCAAACCCGGCGGCAGTGGCAACACTGCCGACCACCCTTACTATTTACATCCTTCAGACAGTCCGAGTCTCCTTCTCGTTTCGAAGCGCCTCAACGGCAGCAATTACAATTCTTGGAGCCAAGCTTTCACTGTATCACTCAGCGCCAAAAACAAAACTGGTTTCATTGATGGGAAACTCAAAGCTCCTTCCGTCGACAAGAAACCAGACGATTATGCTATGTGGAAACGATGCAACGATATGGTGTTGTCTTGGCTTTGGAACGCCTGTGAGCAAGACATCACCGAGAGCATCCTTTATGCCACTAGTTCCAGAGAAGTTTGGGTGGATCTCCAGGAGCGCTTTTCGCAAAGCAACGCGCCCCGTATTTTTCAGCTCCAACGCGACATCGCCTCTCTTCAACAAGGTCAATTGTCAGTCTTTGCCTATTATTCCAAACTCAAATCACTTTGGGACGAGCTGGGATCTTACAGTGATTCGGTATGCACTTGTAGTGTCAATGGAGATCGGAATCGTTTGATGCAATTCCTCATGGGCTTGAACGAAGGATATAGTGCCATTCGGGGCCAAATCTTGCTTATGAACCCACTTCCCTCCGTGCGCCAGGCATACTCTTCTGTCGCCACCGAAGAAAAGTAGCGTGAGGTCGCGAGTTCCATCAGCATAGAACCGGCAGCCATGGCCGTTCGCGGCAACAACAACAAACGACAAACCAATCGGGATTTTGGGGGTTCCTCGGAATCAAGAACTGCCGACAACAACAAACAGCCCCTTCATTGCAATTATTGTAATAGAGATAATCATAGTGAAGATTTTTGTTGGAAGAAGAATGGATTCCCACCTGGGCATCCAAAACACAAGTCACGGGCAGCCAAGAATGGAAGCAGCGGCGGCTCCAACTCTTCATCAGCCCTACCATCTCGCGGGAATGGGCCTTCGGCCCACCAAGTGGACACTCTCTCACTTAAAGAAGTCCAGCAAGCTCTCCCCAATTTAACAGAAGCCCAATACAATCAAATTTTTGCAGCTTTAAAGCCACAGGCCACATCCTCCACAACTGGCCCACAAGCTCATGTTGCGTGTGCCCGCGACTATTCTTCAGGTTTGTCCCCGCTTGTCCCCGATCGATGGCTTATCGATAGCGGGGCAACGGATCATATCACTTCTTCACTTGATTTATTAACCAATCATGTTAGGAATCTTTCTCTACCGCCGGTCTCTTTACCCAGCGGGGGAGAAGGCTCCAATTGTTGCATCTGGCACGATTAATTTGACTTCTAATATTCAATTGAAGGATGTGTTGTGTGTACCTACTTTCAAAGTAGACCTTTTATCCGTAAGTAAAATTACCGATGGGTTACATTGTTCGGTAACATTTTTTCCTACTTGGTGCATATTGCAGGACTTGGTTTCGAAGACGACGATTGGTGTGGGTAAGCGACGAGGAGACCTCTATTACCTTGTGGCGTTGACCTCCACCATTTCGCACCTACGTCAACCCTCTTGCAACTCCGTCACCATTTCTACTGACCTTTGGCACCGTCGTCTAGGTCACCCATCTTCCGCTCGTCTTCAGTTTTTAGCTAATCATATTTTAGATTTCTCTTTTGCTTCTAGCAATCGTTGTGATGTTTGTCCATTGGCGAAGCAAACTCGTCAACCGTTTGGGCTTAGTTCTATTTCAACTTCTAGTTGTTTTTCCCTTTTACATTGTGATATTTGGGGGCCCCATAAAACTCCATCTCTCACTGGTGCTCATTATTTTTTGACTATTGTGGATGATTATTCTCGTTTTACTTGGGTATTTCTTATGCGCCATAAGCATGAAACACAGTCACTTTTAAAAGCTTTCTTTGCTTATGTTGAAACACAATTCCACATTAAGGTTCAACAATTTCGTAGCGATAATGGGGGAGAATTTTATTCACTTAGATCTTTTTTTCATGAGCATGGGATTATTTTTCAACACTCTTGCGTCTATACACCACAACAAAATGGTGTTGTAGAACGCAAACACCGTCATATTCTTGAAGTTGCTAGAGCTTTACGTTTTCAGTCTCATTTGCCCATCAAATTCTGGGGAGAATGTATTCTTACTTCTGCTTATCTCATTAACCGAATTCCTACACCTCTTCTTTCCAATCAAACCCCGTTCGAACGTCTTCACCATAAACGGCCTACTTACACACATATGCGGGTTTTCGGTTGCCTTGCTCGAGCCCACTTCTCCTCTTGAGCCCACTTCTCCCAATGGGCCTCCCTCCTCCTCTGCTGATTTTTTTGACTCATCTTCCCCACCGCAGCCTACCCCTCTTCCTCATCCCGTTCTTCGTCATTCCACAAGGCCCAAGGTCCCTTCTACTCGTCTCCAAGACTATGTTTGCTCGCAGGTGATGCTGCCACCACACCCTTCTTCGTCGTCTTTGCCGCCAAGTCTCAAAGGTACCCGTTACCCATTGTGTAATTTTATTTCCTATCATCGTTATTCACCATCACATCTTTCTTTTGTTGCTCAAATTAGTCGAGATGTGGAGCCTTCTTCTTTTGCAGAGGCTGAAGGTGACTCCAATTGGCGGCAAGCGATGGATTCCGAACTTGAAGCACTTGCAATCAATAACACATGGACTCTTGTGCCTCTTCCACTCGGCAAACACCCCATTGGTTGCAAGTGGGTTTACAAAATCAAGCGCAAGGCTGATGGTTCCGTTGAGCGTTACAAGGCTCGCTTGGTTGCCAAAGGTTTCACTCAAATGGAAGGTATTGATTATCATGACACCTTTTCCCCCACTGCCAAGATGATCACAGTTCGATGTCTACTTGCCATTGCAGCCAGTCAGAATTGGATCATTCAGCAGTTAGATGTTCATAATGCTTTTCTCCATGGTGATTTGAAGGAGGAAATCTATATGTCTCCTCCTCCTGGACTTCGGCGACAAGGGGAGAATCTTGTGTGTCGCCTTCACAAGTCACTATATGGTCTCAAACAAGCTTCGCGACAATGGTTTGCTAAGTTTACTGAAGCCGTTTTAGCTGCTGGATTCACACAATCTAAGGCCGATTATTCCCTGTTTACTCGGAAAGACGGGAAGTCTTTTACTGCCTTGTTGATTTATGTTGATGACTTTCTTATTACAGGAAATGATATGGATGCTATCAACTCTCTTAAGGAGTTTCTACATACCCGCTTCCGCATTAAGGATCTTGGTGACTTGAAATATTTCTTGGGCATCGAAGTCTCCCGATCGCGGAAAGGTATTAATATTTCACAGCGGAAATATGCTCTTGAAATTGTTAAAGATTGTGGTTTCCTTGGTGCTAGACCCGTGGATTTTCCAATGGAGGAAGAAAAACTTTCTGATAAAGGTGATGTTCTCGAGAATCCTGCTAAATATCGCAGGCTTGTAGGACGGCTAATCTACCTCACTATCACAAGACCTGACCTTACTTATTCAGTGCATGTCCTGTCGCGGTTCATGCATCAGCCACGACAACCTCATTGGGATGCTGCATTGAGGATTGTGCGATATTTGAAGTCCACTCTGGGTCAAGGTTTATTCTATCCGTCTGATAATCAGTTGAAGATGGCTGCCTACTGTGATTCTGATTGGGGTGGTTGCCCTGTTACTCATCGTTCTACCACGGGCTATTGTGTTTTCTTGGGTAATTCTTTGATCTCTTGGCGAACAAAGAGACAAAAGATGGTTTCGAGGTCTTCAGCTGAAGCTGAATACAGGTCTATGGCGGGTACTGCATGTGAGGTTACCTGGCTACGTTTCTTGTTGGAGGATCTGCATCTGCCTCATTCAGGTGCATCATATATGTTTTGTGATAATCAGGCTGCATTACACATTGCTGCTAATCCAGTTTTTCATGAAAGAACTCGTCACATTGAGATGGATTGCCATTTCGTTCGAGACAAGATTATGGATGGTACGATTATTACGCGGTTTACTAATTCTTCAAATCAGTTAGCCGACATATTTACTAAGCCGTTGGGTAAGGATAAATTCTCAGCTTTGTTGCGCAAGTTGGGAGTTCTGGATATCCACTCTCCAACTTGAGGGGGAGTGTTAGAAAGTATTGTAATTCTATTAGGAAACAAATATGTATAGTTAACCCTTTCCTAATTGTAGTCCGGAAGTATAGCTTAGCATACTTGTAGGACAAGCATATTACTTGTATTTGTACCATTCGTCTATCAATGAATTGATTATCCTTGATCAACATACTTTTCTACAGTATTTGTTCAGTCTTTCTTCGGTTCCGAGAAGTTCTAGAATCCACCAAATTTTTTGTCTTGCTACAGTAATACTACAGTAGCTTTTTGCTGCAGTAAAGTTACTGTAGCACGACAAAAAAAATGGTTGATTCTAAAACTCCTCGGAACTGAAGAAAAATGGGTATTTGTTTCCTTCTTGTTACAGTCAATGCATCCCTGATTTATTGGTGTCACCATCAGTTTATGACGGTCTGAAGGGCTTGCTTTTAGTCAAGTGTTCATATAAAAGCTCAAATATGAAAATGCTGACTGCCATGCAGTACTTGGAATTTCAAATATATTTTTTTTGCATGAGAAATTTTGTCTAAATTGTAACTACACATGCCTGAAATTAGTCTGCACGTTGTTCGAGAGCTCCATTTGGTGTTTTTTCCTTCATGTAACGTGGAGTTGGAATTATCTTCTCCAACTCATTTTGTATATTATGGGATTATATGCTTTCTTGATCTTACACGTGCTTTAACCAAATATGTACGGGATGTGGGCTGGAATGATCAGTGGAACGTTTGTTCAAACCTTGATACATTATTAGTCATTATCATCATCATGATGTTCAACTGGGGTAAAAAGGTAATATTGTTCAAACGTTTCATTTTGGTATTTTCTCTGTAATGGAACTTTTGTGTGGTTGTTAGCTTGACATTGTGATTATTTTACACAGTTAGTGAATAAAAATACAATAACCGTTTCTGTCCAAACTCCAATCTGGTCTCTCCCTCTTCAAGTTTGAGTTCTGAAGCTTAACAATGGCGGTTTCTCGTCTTCGAACAACAGCCATATAGAGCTTAAATTCAAATAGCAAAGGAGAGAACTTCCGAACCAGTAATGTCAGCTCAACGATAGTCATTTGTGCACTTCGTCTCTGGCTAATGTTTTCTATAGTGTGCATGATAAATTTTCTCGATCAATTCAGACTCAGTCGAAGATTGAATATTCATTATGAGCCGATCATGAGAAGTCACAAAAGTGCCAATGTGATATCCAAATATGATAATGCCATCCGAAGATTGAAAGCAATATGTGCCCTACTTATCTGTTGTAAGGTGGTACAAAAGAAGAACGACGGAATGACATGAATATAACGATCTGCTGAATTTCATACATTTACAAGAAAGATACTGCATGAAGTCTGAACAAGACTGGTGGGTGCGGACTCCAGGTTTGTTGCAGGTCTCTTCTGCAGGCTTTGCCTAGTTTTCCTTTGCCTTACTGTGGTTGAAAGGGAAGTTGCTGCTACTTGGTGATACTGACCGGTTTATGTACTATTCTTCTTGCTTGTTTGTCTGAGTGACTAGAGTGTCAGTTGCTTATTTGATCGGGTTCGGATGATAATCCCTTTCTTTCTTGGGCATTCCTTTCTTTCTTGGGCATTGTGTGTTGTGTATAAATATTTGTCGATAAGATATAAATGATGAGTAGTTTTTTTGTAGTTTTTTACTGGCTGCTCTCTCCTCTGTGAGAGTTTCTCTCTCCGTTGTGAGAGTTCCTCCACCATCCTTTGGTGCTTCATTTGCAATCTAGATCTGGTTTTTCCAGCCGCCGGCCCCTTGCTTTGACTTGGGGTCGGCCGGCAATCTTTCCCTTTGTTTCTCTTTTCATTTTCCCTCTTTCTAACCCCCACCTCCACCCCCCGAGACGACCCCTACATCCATTCTCCATATCAGCCGACCACAGCCCGCGTTAGATTCGTTGCTCCCACCAACACCCCCCCACCCCCACCACACCCCCCCGAGCGTCTTCTTCCCTGCACCGCCCTTCCCCTCGGTTTTCTTTTCTGTTTCCCTAAAAGCCTATTTTATCTAGAGCTTTAATTGGTTGTATCTTCTTTATCAATGGTTGCTGCTCGCTGTGATTTATCGACCACCACTCACCCATTCTTGGCTCAACGTGTGCCGCCTTCAATGGTTTTGTTCGGTGGTACGCTTTGGTGCTTGGAAGAAATTAAAGTGCAGATTGCACTATTAGACTGGATCGTGTGGAGCGTCATTGCATGTGGTTCGTCCACCCCACTTTCCGTTGGTGTCTTAGTTTCATCTGCTTCTCGTTCTCTCTACCGGTGGTTGAGATTTCACGGGGTTGGAGCGGCGGCTGAGGATTGGTGGTGCTGCCTCTACTGCTCTAGGTTTCTTTGGGCTTTTGTTTTTGCTATGGGCTCTTGTTCTCTAATGTATTTTTTGTTCCTAGTGAGCCTTTATTTTCTGTTAGTGGGCTTTATGCCACTTGATGGGTTGTATTTCTCCTGTTGTTATTTATGAAAGCTATGACTTGACCAAAAAAAAAAAAAAAAAAAAAAAAAAAAAAAAAAAAAAAAAAAAAAATTATAAAAAAAAATTCTCTTTTTTTTTAAAAAAAAAAAAAAAAAAAAAAAAAAAAAAAAAAAAAAAAAAAAAAAAAGATAATAAAAAAAACACCTCCTTCTTTAAAAAAAAAAAAAAAATATTTTTTTTTTTTTTTTTATAAAAAAACAAGAGGGAAGAAGAAGAAATAGAAACAAAAAAAAAAAAGAGAAGAAGGAAAAAAAAAAAAACATATTTTTTTTTTAAAAACAAAAAACAAAGAGGGGAGAGACAGAGGAGATATAAAAAAAAAAAAAAAAAAAAAAAAAATCGTCAAATCACCTAGTCAAAATGTGCGGGTACAATTTGAGTACATTTAGCAACCCAAGTAGGATGTCTTTTCAAAATGGTCACAAACTTCCTTTCTATACAAATAGTTTCGTAGGAAAAATATAAAATTACGCAATCTTAACTACTATTAAAAGCAGGATGGCTTTTCTTCCCAGAGTTACGGTACGTTTGGTTCAAGTTTTGGGAGGGGGGAATGGGAAAGTAATTCCCTTCCCCATGTTTGGTTGCCGAAAAAGAGAAGGGGGAATCAAAAAAAATATTCCCGGGCCCACAAAAATGGCCCCCCCCCCCCCCCCGGGAATGGGAATGGAAAACAAAGCCCTCCAAAGGAGGTGGTATTGTGATTCTCATTCCATAGGAATCACAAAATGATGATGATTTTACCATTTTGACCTTACAAAAATTGCTTTTTTTTAAAAGCAAGGGTATAATTGTAAAATTATACTATTTTATTTCGTATCCCAATACACATTCTCATCTATTTTCTCATTCCTACCCAACATAACCAAACAACGTAATGAATTTCTCATTCTCATTCCCACCCTATATTCCCAGTAATCTTATTCCCATCAATTTTATTCCCATTCCCATCAATCATATTCCGTGAACCAAACGCTACTTTAGTGGCAGCACGATGCGTTGGATTGCTCACTTACAGGGACGGATCCACAGTACTCCAGCCCAGGTCATTTTTCTGGTGTTCTTATATTTTATATGAATAAAAGCCCCATAATTCTCCTATATTTACCTTATAGCCCACCCAACACCCAATCTCACCCATATAGCCCTCCTCATATTTAATTTCTAGATCCATCCCTGCTCACTTAGCGTGCTAATTATGTATTAATTAAGAAATCGGTGCATCGCACCCTTCTGTTGACATTGAAAGTTATCTTCTCTTACATTCAATGACTTATGTCTCGTATCAACTTCTAGGTACTCTTCTGTTTTGGTGGAATGGGTTTGAGGCCATTTATGCCACCAACAAGTCTAGCACATCTTTGCTTGTATATGATGATGCAAGCGGATCAATTCGCTTCTGCGCCCCTTCTGTACTTGATAAAGACTACCTTTATCAGCGCAATAAATTGAAAATAAAAGTTTACAATGTTTTTGTGGATTTATTAGTTGATCATTTTGCAATGGGACAATGACCCCAGAGGACAAAAAAACATACCCTAATTCTATGAAAGGACAATAAATTCAAAAAATAACATCAAAGGACAAAATATGAGGACCAGACTTACATTTCATGTCCACAACCACGCGCATGAAGAGTGACGCGTGCAGCAACTTTCTTATGTGACACAGAAACAGTTCATACAACACAGAAACAGTCATGCGACACAAAAACACAGAAACAATTTATGAACACAGAAACAATTCATGCAAGAAACACAAAAACAATTCATGCAAACACAGAAACAGTTCATACCAATTATATCAACAGAAACACAATTTATACCGACACATAAACAATCCACCACAATTATCAAAACTCCAATAATAAATCAGAAAATTCATCAATTATACCGACGACGACGAGGAGGGGGGGGGGGGGGGGGGGGGAGGGGAGGGGGACTCTTGGGGGGGGGGGGGGGGGGGGGGGGATAATTATAATTTAAGAAGAAAACACCCAACCCCCCCCCCCCTCCTTTTTCTTTTTCCTTCCCTCCCACCCCCCAAAAAAAAAAGGGGGGGGGGGGGGGGGGGGGGGGGAGATTATTTTTTTTTGGAAAATTGCACAAATACCACCTTAACTTTTTCACTTTTGTGCATTTACCACCCAGACTAAATTTTTTTACAATTCACCACCTGAACTCTTGTGACATTTACAAAACACCACCTCCGTCCGTTTGTCATCCAATATGCTGTTAAACTTGGCATGTGAGAGGCACATGGTCCACTATTTGAGGTTATATTTGTGCAATCGGTGACCAGAAAAGGTAGAACGGAGGAAGGTTTGTCGAACGGTTTTTGGCAAAAAACAGATCAAAACGTTTTAGTTCGCCGGCGGCAAACCACTTGGGATTTGGGGTTGAAACTTTGTGGGAGTGTACTCGGGGATGTTGGGAAGCTAGTCCAGGTGGTTCCGAAAGGAGAAAGTGGCCGAAAAATTAGTGACGGCGGCGAGAACTCCGGCGGCTCAGTTTTACTTTTGATTTCACCGGCGGCTTTTCATGCCGTTTTTTACTCCAAAACTTTGGGGATATATTCTTGAGGTTGAGAGGGAACTTTTTATAGTTGGAGTCGTCGCCAATCGGTGACCGGAAAAGGCAGATTGGATGACAAATCAGACGGAGGTGGTGTTTTGTAAATGTCACAAGAGTTCAGGTGGTGAATTGTGAAAAATTTAATCTGGGTGGTAAATGCACAAAAGTGGAAAAATTCAGGTGGTTATTATTTGTGCAATTTTCCCTTATTTTAATATATAATTAGGTTATTATTTGAATTACATATCCTAGAATAGAATTAGGTATTGTTGATGCCCAAAAATGGCTCGGGTCAACGGTCAATGAAAGTGTATGGATCCTTGTTCGGATTGGAGTGTATGTTTCCGGGAGCTGAGAGGCTAGCTCCGGATGGTGACTTCCGGGAGGGCCCGGAAGGTGCTTGTCCGGAAAGGTGTGTCCGGATGAGGAAAGATGTCTTCTGTCTTGGCCCGACCTGGGACGTAAAGCTGACTCCGAGGAAGGAAAGGTGACTACCCGGAAGGTGGTCCCGGAAGGCGGTCCTGATGGGGAAGGGTGTGCGTTGTCCCGCACCGGTCCGGAAAGGGAAGATGACCTCGGGAAGCCGCTTCGGGGAACCTGCACAGAGGAAAGGGTAAGCTCGAAAGGGCACCGGTGTGGTACCAGCCTAGACCCTCCGATGCTTAAGTCAGCCGGGAAGAAGGGGTCTCTAGCTTGAGAGAGAATCTGAGAGAGAAGTGAATGCCAATAGTTGGGGCTTGGCCCAGGACCCCTTGTGTTGTGGAGGTGGCCTTGTATTTATAGAGGAGGGTGATGGCACCCTTGTAATTAGTGGCAATGTGGAGGCTTGGTGTCATCAAGGCTTTGGATGCCTAGATGGGCCTTGTCTCCCTTGCTGGGCTTCTAAGAGCTTTGATGGGCCTCTGGGGGCTTTGTTGGTGCAGTCTGGGCCTGAGTCGGCATGAAGGTAGACTTCCGGGGAAGGGACTTCCGGGGAAGGGACTTCCGGGAAGGGCTTCGAGAGAGGCTTCGGGGAAGGGTTCCAGGGGGGATGCGCTCCCGAAAGAGAGGAGTTGTCCAAATAGCTTCCTTTCCCGAGTGACATGTGACCGGTTCGGGTATGGTATCAACAGGAGTCCCCCAAGTCGTCGGTCAAGAGTGCTTTCTTGGGCGGGGACTTGCGCTGTCGCCCGTATCAGTTGCATGTCACTCGGTGAACCGATGTGGGGTAGGTAGGAGTCCCCCAAGTCCCCGGGTAAGGAAGCAGGAGTGCGATGTGCTCAGTTTTGGAACTGTCGGGAGGGTCTAGTCATCCGGGCGTGTGCCGGGTAGGTCCGGGCGCCGGAAGGTGCCGGGAGGTGCCGGGCGGAGCCGGGGGCCGGAGAGTGCCGGAAGGTGGCAGGTGGTGCCGGGCGCCGGAAAGTGCAGGGAGGTGCCGGGCGCCGGAAAGTGCCGAGGAGAGCCAGGCGCCGGAAGGTGCCGGGAGGTGCCGGGCAGAGCCGGGCGCCGGAGAGTGCCGGAAGATGGCGGATGGTGCCGGGCGCCGGGAAACACGAGGTTGGTCCCTCGATTGGTTTCCAAGACCGGGTGCCCGGGTGATCCGGAAATAGTGCTCGGGTCCCGGGGAAACACGAGGTTGGTCCCTCGATTGGTTTCCATAACCGGGTGCCCGGTTGATCCGGAGGTGGCACCCGAGTTTCAGGGGAAACACGAGATTGGTCCCTCGATTGGTTTCCATAACCGGGTGCCCGGTTGATCCGGAGGTGGCACCCGGGTTTTTGAATGAATGCTTATTTTACCAAGTCTCTTGATCGAGACGATTGATAAAAGTGAAACCATCTCCTTGTTCGGAGTGAATGGTTTCATTCAGGTATTACTAGGGCCGAAGGACTGTTTACAGGGGCCTGAAAAGGCTGTTGCCGGGTTTTGTACCGGGGCCTGAAAAGGCTGTAACCGGGTTTTGGTACCGGGGCCTGAAGAGGCTGTCTCCGGGTTTTGGTACCGGGGCCTGAAGAGGCTTCACCCGGGTTTTGTACCGGGGCCTAAAGAGGCTGTCTCCGGGTTTTGGTACCGGGGCCTGAAGAGGCTTCACCCGGGTTTTGGTACCGGGGCCTGAAGAGGCTGCACCCGGGTTTTGTGAAGTCTTACCGGGCAGTTCGAGGTATGGGGGACTAGACCCTTGCATGACCTCGAACACGAGGCACCGGATGCTGAGACTTCGGGGATGGTAAATTGGCCAAATAGTCGTTGGTAAAACCATCTCCAGAAGGGGAGCTTGATCGCTCGGGTCCTTCTCCGGGGAGAACGGGAGGGTCAATTCTCCAGGAAGGGAGCTTGGTCGCTCGGATCCTTCCCGGGGGAGAACGGGAGGGACAGTCCGGAAGGACGATTCTCCGAGAAGGGGAGCTTGGTTACTCGGAACCTTCTCCGGGGAGAACGGGAGGGTCAGTTCTCCGGAAGGGGAGCTTGGTTGCTCGGAACCTTCCCGGGGGAGAACGGGAGGGACAGTCCGGAAGGACGATTCTCCGAGAAGGGGAGCTTGATCGCTCGGAACCTTCACCGGGGAGAATGGAAGGGTCAGTCCGGAAGGACGGTTCTCTGAGAAGGGGAGCTTGGTTGCTCGGATCCTTCACCGGGGAGAATGAGAGGGGCAATGCGTGAAGTGCCGGAAGCGGGCGCTTGGGTGCACGTAAGATGCTGCACGATGTAGCTGCGAGTGATCGCGCGGGGTGATGCCCGAGGTGCAGGTGTTGCAGTGGTCGCGGGGTGCTGCGAGTGCTACATCCGGGATATAGTCCTCGAGTATGTAGTGATTCCGGGTGCTGCGGGTGCTGGATGTTGCATCGTCGCGGTTGGTGTGCCGCGAAATGCAGTCCCCAAGTCGCTCCGGGATGCAGTGTTTCCAGGTGTTGCAGCGCATTTCGGCATCGCGGGATGCAGGAGGGTGCAACGTCCGGGATCCATCATCCTGGTTGCGGAGACCAGGAGTCCGGAAGGTCCGGTTGATGACTTTCAGGTGGAAGTGCCAGCTTCAGGGAAAAATGTCGTCCTCGGGCGCGGAGCGCGAGTTCACTGGTGTTGCGCGAAGTGTTGCGTCTGGGATGCAGGGCGCAAGTTGTAGTGGGATGTGGACGCGGAGTCCAGAATGCAATGCACGAGTGTTGCTAAGATCACAGGAGTGCGTAAGGCTGTGAGGCCAAGGTGTTGTAGCGTCATGATAGATGCATCCGGGATGTTGTCTCCGAGATGCGATGACGCAGGTTGCTGCGGAGCCTGAGTGCAGGAGTGCGCGATGCCGGGGGTTGTGCCAAGTGCATTTCTTACTTACACAATGCTGCAATGTCTTCGGGGTCATGTGACTTGAGCGACCGCGGGGTCAAGAGGATTCGAGGGCTAGCATGATGCTAGGAATAAGGCACCGAGGGCCATGGAGGCCGGTGTAGGTGTGTGAGGAGCGCTCCTGGTGTTTTGCAAGAAGGGGTGAGAGTGTTGCGAGGGCGCTCTCGGGTGCGGGCCTGAAACTGCATCAGGTATCCGGATGTGTGCGCAGGTTGCAGATAACGCATGAGTCCCCAGGCGTCCCCGAGTACTCACGCGGAGCCGTAGCAAGGGCGCGGGTTGCAGACAACGTGGGAGTGCGCGCGAGGTAGGAGACAAGATGATGCGCCGGTAAGTAGCGGAAGTCCGCGGCTAAATGCGGATGCAGTGGAAGTCCCCGGATGAATGCGTGGCATCTTGACATGTCGAGGAGTGGAAGTGTGTTGCCGAGAGGCAAGGTGATGGAGGAGATGGTCTCACTCAGTGGTAAAACACGAGGGAATTCGGTCGATTCCCACAGACGGCGCCAAACTGTTGATGCCCAAAAATGGCTCGGGTCAACGGTCAATGAAAGTGTATGGATCCTTGTTCGGATTGGAGTGTATGTTTCCGGGAGCTGAGAGGCTAGCTCTGGATGGTGGCTTCCGGGAGGGCCCGGAAGGTGCTTGTCCCGAAAGGTGTGTCCGGATGAGGAAAGATGTCTTCTGTCTTGGCCCGACCTGGGACGGAAAGCTGACTCCGGGGAAGGAAAGGTGACTACCCGGAAGGTGGTCCCGGAAGGCGGTCCTGGAAGGTGGTCCTGATGGGGAAGGGTGTGCGCTGTCCCGCACCGGTCCGGAAAGGGAAGATGACTCCGGGAAGCCGCTTCGGGGAACCTGCACAGAGGAAAGGGTAAGCTCGAAAGGGCACCGGTGTGGTACCGGCCTAGACCCTCCGATGCTTAAGTCAGCCGGGAAGAAGGGGTCTCTAGCTTGAGAGAGAATCTGAGAGAGAGGTGAATACCAATAGTTGGGGCTTGGCCCAGGACCCCTTGTGTTGTGGGGGGGGCCTTGTATTTAAAGGAGGGGGGGGGGGCCCCCTTGAAATAAGGGGGAAGGGGGGGGCCGGGGGGCCACAGGGCTTGGGGGCCCAGAGAGGCGCCTCCCCCCCCTCGCGCGCCCAAAAAGGATCGGCGGCCCGCCGGGGGGGTGTTGGGGGGGGGCGGGCGCCGGGGGCAGGGAAGAGGGGCGGCGGGGGGGGGGGGGGGGGGGGGGGGGGGGGGGGAGGGGGGGCCCGCAGGAGGGCAGGGGGGGCGGGGGCGCGCGGGGGGGGAGGGGAGGGGCACTCCCCACCCCCACCCGGACGGAAAGGCACGTGTCGGGTTAGGAAATAAAATAATAATAATTTATAACAAAAAACAATAAAACAACACAACTCCCCCATCTTCTCTCCCCTCCCCCCCCCTCTCCACCCTTATTTCGGATTTGTTATAAACTGTATTTAGTTATGACTGTGTAAACCTAGAAGTAGGATTCCTATTAGGAATACTGTATGGACTCTGAGGCCCATTCCCATTAGGGTTAGTAAACCCTGGGAATCCTCCCCTATAAATACAAGCATAAACAAGGAGCTGAATAGATCTTTCAGATCAGCCTCCATATTCTGATATCTCTCATTCTCTCTACAACACGTTATCAGCACGCTCTAACCAGCTGAAGGTTCGTTCTATGATTTCTTTTATGATCAAATTATGGTTGAAGTTGTGTAAAAGAAAGAGTTGTCTCCTCTAAATCGCCGCAGACGATCCATTGTGTATTATTTTCTGGTTGCCTTCGGACATAAAAACAAAACACACGAACCCCAACGTTCGCGATTGGGCTAGGTGTCTTGTTTTCCAGAATCTTGAAACACACCACGATCCGTCGCCGAAACAAAGGAGAAAAGAAAAGAAAAATCGCAAAAACAAAAGAAAAACAACCTGTTTTTGCGTGCAACCGAGCCGAGCCGAGCTACTCGGCCTCTCAAGCCGCGGCTCGCGCAGCAGCCCAAAACGACGTCGTCTGGGTTGTCTTCTCCAACACCGCCGCCGACTGATCTCGCCGAGCGTTCTTCGTTCCGGTTGGGTTTTTAAAACGAGCACGCGACACCCAAGGTTCGCCATTGGGTTCGGTGGTGCTCGTCCGAAGTCGATTGAAGGCCTGAGATCCGTCGCCGAATTTGGAGAAAACCGGCGAGTAAATCTCACCGAAAATCACCGCCTATATCCCACTGAATCTCACACTCCAGTTTCCTTCGGGACATAAAACCGAGCACACGAAACCCAACGTTCGCGATTGGGCTAGGTGTTTGGTTTCCGGAACCGCTCGAACCACACCGGAAAAGCCGCCGGCGTTGGAGCCAAAACCGAGAGTTAAAACTCACCGGTTTCGGCGTCGCCGCGCTCACCGGGTCAGTGGTGCCGCCGAGCTCGTCGCATCAGTGTCGCCGATGGGCTTGTACAGCCGTCGCCACTGCCGTAGGCTTGAGCCACCGCTGATCCTTGCAGATCGCGCGACAGTGGCAGAGCACTGTTCGGATGAACCAGACCAAACTGGTCCATTGGGTTCGGAAATATCCACCGAACATTGGGGAGTTTTCTTTTTGGGATTTTTGAAGTTGTTCGGAAGGCCCACCCGAACGCTCTAAAGGATGGCCCAGGGGTCGTTCGGAAACCCTAACCGAACGATACTGCTGCAGCCCCTCACTTCGTTCGGAGGTACCATCCGAACGCGCTAGAAGGGGCCTATTGGCCGTTCGGAGATACCATCCGAACGCGGCGCGCATGGGTCGCACTTTCGTTCGGCACGCCCCACCGAACACGCGCGATAGGCTTGCTGGGCTGTCCATTTGGACCATTGGGCCGGAGTGCCTCCATTTGGGCTAAATTTGAGCCCTCGGTTACTTTGGGCCGAGGCTTATAATTGGGCTGGGCTCCTCTGTTTTTTAGGCCAATTTTTAAATTAAGCTTAAGGCTTTATTGCCCCCCATTTTTTCAATTGGACTTTATTCCAATTTGAGCCCGAATGGCTCCACAATCCATGCACGTCCCAAAGACGAGTTTGCATGATTTTTGCATTAGACTCGCGCACTTTGCCAATGCGTTTGAGCACGCAAATATTATGAACTAATGGTTCATACAAAGTCTCGAATTGCAATTTCGAGCATAGAAACATGATGTTTCCTAAAACTCACCATGCATGTTGAAACTAATTGTTTGCATGCCTAAATCCGAACCATGTCTAAGTACTTTGAGTTCGTATAGTAGATGTTGTAAACTCTACTAACACATCTTGTTTTGCTTCCCGCAGATGTCGAACCTCAGTAAGCTAGAGTTCCCTGCTTTAGAAGTATCCGGAAGCAACTACCTGACATGGGCACAAGATGTGAAGCTCCATTTGACTTCCAAGAAGCTTCATTTCACTATTGAAGCCAACAAGGAATCGGGTGCAGGCGATAAAGCATCAGCTTTGATCTTTATCCGCAAGCATATGCCATATGCACTGCAACATGAGTACCTCGCTGAAGAGGATCCCCGATCGCTTTGGAAAGCACTCGAAGATCGCTATGGCCATCTACAAATGATCTTCTTGCCTCAAGCAAGGCATGACTGGTACAACTTACGCTTTCAGGACTTCAAGTCTGTTAATGCGTATAATTCTGAAGTTTGCCGGATCCGCTCTCTTCTCAAGTACTGTAAGGAAGAACTTACAGATGATGACCTACTTGAAAAGACTTTCTCAACTTTCCATGTTCTGATATGCTTCTGCAGCAGCAATACAGAGAGCGAAAGTTCACAAAGTTCTCAGAGCTGATCACTACCATGTTGCTTGCTGAAAAGAACAACAGTCTCTTGATGAAGAATCATCACTCGCGCCCCACTGGCTCAAGCGCGCCTCCTCCACCTGAGGCTAATGCAAGCGCTTCTAATCGCCAAAACCAAAGGCGGGGCCGTGGCAAGGGTGGTAAACCCAAGCCCACAGAGAATGGTAGACAGAATCAGGGCCCACCAAGGGGTGGTAATCGCGGCCAAAACCGCGACACCACAGCACCTAAGGCCCCGAACTTCAAGAATAAGGGAAAGGCTATCGCCCTCCCAACAACACCAACCAGTCAACCATGTGCTACCGCTGTGGAAGTACAGACCATTGGATCAAAGAATGCCGGGCCTCTAAAGACATTGTTGATGCTTATCACAATAGGAGGCAGCCGAGGGAGACCAATTTTGCCACATTTGAGATCGCTGATTTCAAGGCAACCAATGGACTTATGGAGGAGTAGACTTTAGACATGGATTGGTCATGTTGACCCAGATTAGCTAGTCGTTTATGATTTCGCTTTTCTCTTCGGATTTCTATTATGGTGTCGTTTTAGTTATTTTTGGATGTGTTTTTGAACAATTTTTCTCGAATAATTAATTGAATAAAGTTTCTCATTTTACATGTGACCGATTTCAATTAATTTATGCTTAGGTATGACAAGTGGGGAAGTTAGATGTCTGGTTGATAGTGCGACTACGCACACCATCCTCCGTGAACGAGGGTATTTTTCTAACTTCGTACCTGAGCATACCCCGCTGACAACCATATCAGGTTCATCCAAACTGATTGAAGGCCACGGCATGGCCCACTTTATGTTGTCCAATGGTACCCAGTTTACCATCAAAGAGGCCTTATACTCACCCCGTTCCAACCGAACACTCTTGAGTTTTAAGGATATTCGAGCAAACAATTACCATGCTGAAACCTCTGAAGAAAATGGCAAGGAATATCTTTACATTACCTCCACACAATACGGCTGTAAGCGCATATTGGAGAAGATGGAAGGTCTCTCGTCTGGATTGTATCAAACAACCATTCGCTCAATAGAGGCAAACCATATCGCTAGTCAAAAACTAGACGATTCGAGCACCTATTTGCTTTGGCACGACCGTTTGGGACACCCAGGTCGCGATATGATGCGCCGTATCCTCAAATCATCACATGGGCATCCCCTTACTACTAAGGATCTCGTGTACTCCGATACACTCTGCCAAGCATGCTCGTTGGGAAAGTTGATTACTCGACCCTCCCCCGCAAAGATAATTGCAGATCCTCCTTCTTTTCTTCAGAGGATTCAAGGGGATATTTGTGGACCGATCCAACCAACATGCGGACCATTTAGATACTTTATGGTTTTGGTTGATGCATCAACTCGCTGGTCACATGTATGCCTGTTGTCCACAAGAAATGTTGCCTTCGCTAAACTCCTGGCCCAAATCATTAAGTTGCGGGCTCACCACCCTGATTATCCCATTAAGTCGATTCGACTGGATAACGCCGGAGAGTTTACATCAAAGACTTTTGATGATTATTGCATGTCCCTTGGGATTGAGGTTGAACATCCAGTTCCCCATGTTCACACTCAGAATGGCCTCGCAGAAGCGTTCATCAAGCGCCTACAGCTGATCGCACGAACCTTGGTTATGCGCACCAAGCTCCCTATATCTGCGTGGGGCCATGCAATTCTACATGCAGCCATATTGGTCCGCCTGAGGCCCACCTCCACCCAACCTTATTCTGCGTTACAGTTGGTCACTGGGTACGAACCTAGCGTTTCGCACTTACGCATTTTTGGGTGTGCAGTCTATGTGCCGATTGCGCCGCCGCAACGTACCAAAATGGGTCCTCAAAGGAGGCTGGGAATATATGTTGGTTATGATTCCCCCTCGATTATTCGCTATTTAGAGCCCTTGACAGGCGATCTCTTTACCGCACGATTTGCGGATTGTCACTTTGATGAGACAGTATTCCCGCCGTTAGGGGGAGATAAGAACGTCAACGTTCCTAATGAACGACGCGAATTGACGTGGTCTGTACCCACTTTGTCTCATCTCGATCCCCGTACCGCACAATGTGATAAGGAAGTGCGGCGCATTCTAGATCTTCAGAGTGTGGCTCAAAACATGCCAGACGCCTTCTCTGATCTAGCACAAGTGACGAGATCACATATACCTGCTGCAAATGTGCCTGCAAGGTTAGACGTCCCTGATGGACGTGGTACACAGGCGGCTAGCCAATCATCTGCGCCTGCCCAGAAGCGGGGCAGACCATTCGGTTCGAAGGATTCACAACCGCGGAAGCGGAAAACCCCGGCACCACCGAATCCTACCGCCATCTCAACCGATCCAACTCATGAAATTGTTAAGGACTATGGATATGTCTTGGGAGACGTCCCAGGAGAGACTCCAGATCCTACTCCCGAGAATCGTGAGATTTCGGTCCAATATGCTAGCTTGGATGAGTTGTGGAATCGCAATGAGATAATCATCGATGATGTGTTTGCTTATACAGTAGCTACTGAAATAACTAAAAGCGACGACATCGAACCGCGTTCCGTTGATGAATGTCAACGTAGAACTGATTGGCCAAAATGGAAAGAAGCAATGCAGGTTGAGTTAGATTCCTTAGCAAAGCGGAAGGTGTTTGGACCTATAGCTCCCACACCTCCCAATGTTAAACCTGTTGGTTACAAGTGGGTATTCGTAAGGAAGCGTAATGAGAAGAATGAAATAGTGCGATATAAGGCACGCCTCGTAGCGCAAGGCTTCTCTCAACGCCCTGGCATTGATTACGAGGAGACGTATTCTCCCGTAATGGACGTTATAACGTTCCGCTACCTTATCAGTTTGGTAGTTTCCGAAAAACTGAATATGCAGCTCATGGACGTGGTTACAGCATATCTCTATGGGGATCTTGACACAGAGATATACATGAAAGTCCCCGAAGGACTTAAGCTGACTGAGTCAAATAGTTCCAAACCACGGAACACCCTCTCGATTCGATTGAGGCGTTCACTTTACGGATTGAAACAATCTGGGCGGATGTGGTATAACCGTCTAAGTGAATATTTGATCAGTAAGGGATATGTGAATAATGAAATATGCCCCTGCGTGTTTATCAAGAAGACAGATTCCGGATTTGCGATAGTTGCAGTCTATGTCGATGACATGAATCTCATTGGTACTCTAGAAGAGCTTGAGACTACTGCCTCGCACTTGAAATCGGAATTTGAGATGAAGGACCTAGGGAAAACTCGATTTTGTCTCGGCCTTGAGCTTGAGCACTGTACTGATGGTATTCTGGTACATCAGTCGAACTACACCCACAAGGTGTTACAATGCTTTAATGAGGATAAAGCGAAGCCCTCGAGTACACCCATGGTCGTCCGAACGCTAGATGCTAAGCGAGACCCATTCCGTCCTAAAGAGGATGATGAAGAGTTGTTGGAACCAGAAGTTCCATACCTAAGTGCAATCGGTGCTTTATTGTACTTAGCTCAGTGCACTAGGCCGGACATCTCGTTTGCTGTGAACCTGCTAGCTCGATTTAGCAGTGCACCAACACGCCGCCATTGGAATGGTATTAAAGACATTTTCCGCTATCTTAAGGGTACGACGGATATGGGCTTATTCTATCCCTATGCATCTCAAGATGGATCATCTCCCCTTGATCATCGGAATGATGCTTGCCTTGTTGGATATGCTGACGCAGGTTACTTATCAGACCCGCACAAGGCACGTTCCCAAACTGGTTATGTCTTTACCATTGGGAATACCGCGATATCTTGGAGGTCTACGAAACAGACCCTAGTTGCTACTTCTTCGAATCATGCCGAACTCATCGCCCTTCATGATGCCACACGTGAGTGTATTTGGCTGCGAACTGTTATTGAGCATATTCGGAAAACTAGCGGATTGTCGTTCGTTAGTGATGTCCCGACAATCATCTACGAAGACAATGCCGCATGTATCGACCAGTTGAAGAAAGGATACATCAAAGGAGAAAACACCAAGCATATCGCACCGAAGTTCTTCTTCTCACATCAGCAACAAGAGCATCAGAAGATTGAAGTCAAGCAAATCCGATCACAAGACAACCTCGCAGATTTGTTCACCAAGTCTCTGCCGAAGGCTACTTTCCAGAAGCTCATTCGTGGAATCGGATTGCGTCGATTGTCAGATTTGACACGTATGTAGTCTTCAGGGGGAGCATTGTCGACTTCAGGGGGAGTATTCGAAAGTTTACTCACTTGACCTTAATGTACTCTTTTTCCCTTAGCTTGGTTAACTTTTTCCCACTGGGTTTTGTTGCTTGGCAAGGTTTTTAATGAGGCACCCGCGTTGGGTTGGTCATACCTCTGATTGCTTAAGTGTTGACATGCGATGCTAACCTTTTCCCTTCGCTTTGGCTTTTTCCCACTGGGTTTTCCTTAGCAAGGTTTTGGTGTTAGCGTATCCCTGAATGGATCCCTTTTGGACATACGTATTCCAGAGTGCCTACTCCATTGACTTCATTGACAGCCTACGAAGATCTAATGCGACTACTTCTCATGTTCTACACATTCAAGGGGGAGTGTTATAAACTGTATTTAGTTATGACTGTGTAAACCTAGAAGTAGGATTCCTATTAGGAATACTGTATGAACTTGAGGCCCATTCCCATTAGGGTTAGTAAACCCTGGAAATCCTCCCCTATAAATACAAGCATAAACAAGGAGCTGAAAAGACTCTTTCAGATCAGCCCTCCATATTCTAATATCTCTCTCATTCTCTCTACAACAGGATTCATGTACTTCTTGAATTTATAAGCATGTAATTTTGTAACAAATAATTTAAAAACAAGAATTTAGATCAGGAATTGGTGGATCTAAAAAATCCATCCTTTCCCCCCCCTTTTTTTTTTTTTCCCCCTTTTTTATTTATTTATTAAACAAAAAAAAAACCAAAAAAAGGAATTGTTAAATAAACATAAAAAGAAAAAAAAAAAAAAAAAAGCCCCCCCCCTTCTTTTTTCCTTTTTTTTTATTCATTTTCTAAAAACTTTTTTAAATTAACATTTTCTCTAAAAAAAAAAAAAAAAAAAAAAAGGGGGGGGGGGGGAAGAAAAGGACCCCACCCACCCCCCTCCTTCCACAGGAAAGAAAAAAGAAAAAAAAAAAAAAAAAAATAGATGAATTGATTTTAGGTAATTGTCTTGACATGTCCAAGTGACAACCCAAACAGCATCAAGGCAATGTGCCTATTTGTTTTACATTTGCATCTATAGTCAAATCTTCTTTAGACCTCTTCTGAAATCACACGAAGGGGGCTGAGTAGTCAGTCACTCGCATTTTTCAGATCATTAGTCTCCAACTACAATTCAGCCGCTTGGCAACAACTTCCTTGAGAAAGATTTGGCGACTCTCTAGCAACTTATATAACAAAATTTATCTTGCCTCTACAATACAAGATAACTAGACTCTCCAGTCTTCCATTATTGTCACCATTCATCACAAACCAACACATTCTATCTGTACAAAATCTATCTTCATTAACTGTTTGGCAATCCGGAAGCTGCTTTTGTTTTTTCCCATAATGGCCAGGAGCAACAATGGCTACGAAAATGATGGTGATGATTTAGCCGTATCGTTGTTGCCGGAATCGGTAGTGGCCCACAGTGGTTCCGAGTACAAAGATGAGAAGACAGACCTTAAAGTAAGGGTCTGGATTGAGACCAAGAAGCTATGGCGAATTGTGGGGCCCGCCATCTTCAGCCGGATGGCGTCTTTCAGCATGAACGTCATCACCCAAGCCTTCGCCGGCCACCTCGGTGAAGTCCAACTCGCTGCCATCTCCATAGCAAACACCGTGCTCGTTGGCTTCAATTTCGGCCTCTTGGTACGTAACTAATGTTCTAGTACACATATTCTGTTAGTGCTCACGCTGCGTTTTTAGATTGTTCAATGGGTGTGTTTTAATTTGAACATGTTATGTCAATCATGAAAATCTGTCTAATAAATATCTCGCAAAAAAAGGTTTCTCTTTTATGATTTAATCACTAACTGTTCTTGTAAATTGCCTATGGGACAATAATTAGCTAGGAATGGCAAGTGCTCTAGAGACACTATGTGGGCAGGCATTTGGGGCCAAAAGGTATCACATGCTTGGGATATACCTACAAAGGTCATGGATTGTGCTCTTCATCTGCTGCTTCCTACTTCTGCCCGTTTACATTTTTGCCGCTCCGATTCTCAAACTGCTCGGCCAAACAGACGCCGTGGCCGAGCAGTCAGGGGTGGTTGCTCTGTGGCTCATACCCCTGCACTTCAGCTTTGCATTCCAGTTCCCACTGCAGAGGTTTTTGCAATGTCAGCTGAAGAATATAATCATTGCTTGTGTTTCTTTGGTGGCTCTGTTGGTCAACATATTGACAAGTTGGCTCTTCATTTATGTGTGGGATTTTGGGCTTGTTGGTGCTGCAATTGCTTTGGATATTTCATGGTGGATTTTGGTTGTGGGGTTGTATGGTTATGCTTGCTGTGGTTGGTGTCCCCTAACTTGGACTGGTTACTCAATGGAAGCCTTTTATGGGCTCTGGGAATTCATCAAACTTTCTGCTGCTTCTGGTGTTATGCTCGCGTAATTTTCTTGTTTCTCCACTTGTTTGTTTTTCTTTCTGTTTTCAGATCGGTTTCGGATTGATTATCGGAGAAACACCTCTCACATAAGAATCGCTTCAAATGCTTATTTGGAGAAACACTTCGTATGCGTTTCTCTATACAATCATTGGAAGCAGTTTTTTACGTGATTTATACTTAACATGATTCATACTTAACACAATGATTGTGGCCCTTCCAGAATCAATTACAAACCGCGTTTCAATCTGTTGTCTTTATGGGATTTTTGTTGATTTCATGTGGTGTGTTATGAATGACTTGTGCAGCTTGGAGAACTGGTATTACAGAATACTGATATTGATGACTGGGTACTTAAAAAATGCCACTGTTGCTGTGGATGCCTTGTCAGTTTGGTATGAGCTAACATTCTTCAGCTTCATCATTTAAAATTCTGTTTTATTTGCTTACGCCAAGCGTACTTTTAATTAATTACGATTAAAGGTTCTCCTTAAAATTACTACATTTGCTAACTTTTATTCCATTTCTTGATTGGATTAAATTGTGCAGCATGACTATTAATGCGTGGGAGATCATGATTCCTCTAGCCTTCTTTGCTGGAACAGGGTACCATTTTTTGACATCTGTCAACTTCACTTATAATAACATCATTACTTTTAATGTAGACTTATTAACCCAGAAACACATCACCTCACCAACAATAACAAAATTTCTTCAATTTAGTTCCGAGTTTAAAATCAAAACACTTTTTCTTTTAAAAAAAAAAAAAAAAGTTTGCGTAGACACTGCAGATCAAAAAAACACCTACCCCACCAAAGCAAAATATCATCCTGATTTTGAAAGTGATCATCCTGCTAATCATTTTCATGTAGAATCAGAAGAGTCCGAGCTGCCTTGGATACTGCAGTTTGTTGACAAATTTACAAGCACTTTTGGAAGTACAATAGTATTAGATATGAAGTACTGACACGTGATGTCCTTTAAAGTTGTGCTGATTTGTTTTTGACGTACAGCCAAAAAGCTAGAAAGACACATATGCGGACCTCTTTGTCACCAAAACGTGACTTAATTAATAACGTGTTGTGTAACTTTGGTGGCGAAATTCACAGGGTAAGAGTGGCAAATGAGCTAGGAGCTGGAAACTGGAAGGGAGCGAAATTCGCAACCAAAGTATCCGTCACACAATCGAGCTTGATCGGCCTCTTTTTCTGTGGACTTATACTGATATTCCATGACAAAATCGCATACATATTCAGCTCCAGCAGTGCTGTCCTTAAAGCAGTTGATCAATTGACTTATGTCCTGGCCACCGCAATTCTACTCAACAGTGTTCAACCTGTATTGTCAGGTTCAGTTTATTCATTAATAGATCCAACCGAATTTACATTTATGGACCATAGTTTTATTTAGAGATAGTGGGCCAGATGTTGTAGGTGTGAATGTGAGCATTAATTTGGGATTATTTTTTGGGCCCCTTATGTTTTTGACTCGGGTGTTATGGGTGTACAACCAACAGGAGTAGCCGTGGGCTCAGGATGGCAATCATGGGTGGCCTACATTAATCTCTTCTGCTACTACATTGTTGGGCTCCCACTTGGGTTTTTAATGGGATGGGTCTTCAACTTTGGTATTGGGGTAAGTCTTGTTAATGTACTTCTCTTTATTCTGTTGGAGTTTTCAGTTCCACCATGGCCTACATTTTTGTTCCTTTTATCAGGTAACTTATGATGTAAAAAACATTTTTAGGATTAACCACATGATCTTAGCAACTTAATTAATTGATTTTCCAAATTGAAACAGGGTATTTGGCTTGGCATGATCTTTGGTGGAACTGCCTTGCAAACATTGATATTGGCTGTCCTCACAATCGCACGTGATTGGGAAAAAGAGGTATAGCGTTGAACTAAATTATATCATGATTCCACTTTTTTTTTACAAGAACACTTTCGAATTTCTTTTACTAATAACAAACTTGGTGATTGAATTTGCAGGCAGAGATGGCTGTCCAGCGTGTGTCTAAGTGGTCAACCCCAATCAATGGCAATGGCAACGGCAATGAAAATGGCAATGGCATAAACAAGTATGACAGCTAGATGAAAAAAAAATATGGGCTATGAGTTTTCCATGTGTTTGTGCACCATTAATTTCTGAGTGCAGCTATTTTTAAAAAAAAAAAAATCATCGAGGGTAGCTAGTTTTTTTGTTTGAATTCTGAGGATCATTTCAACCATGAAAGAGAAATATTACAAAAAGAAAGAGATTGGTGGTACATACTAATAGATCATGATTTCGTGTGGTTACGAGTTCGGCTTTATTCCATCACATAATTATCTTGGACAAAACTAGGAGATTATGCAGTGTCTGCATTTTTGTTTTTCTGTTATAATTTAACAACTACCGTTCATGAGATTTCAATACAGAAAATGGTCATAACTCATAAATGACGTGCACACCTAAACTTAACAATTCATTATTTTTAAAGTTAGAAAAGTAACAGTTTTGTCCTAAAGTTCAATCGAACTCCAAACATAATTAACCCGAGCTTAAAAGAGCGCTTTAGCTAATTAATTATACGAGCTCAACTGCTCTTTTATGAAGAAGAACGCTCATATGTGTTTATCGATCAAGCAATTAATCTCTTTTAACTCTTTAATAAACTGAGTCTTTTTCTACAAAGTCCTTTTGATTTTCTAAACCAAAGTCTTCTCAATTAACATACAATGAATGGCTTCAAACAAAAGCAAGAGTGTCATTCCCTTGAAACAATGGTGAGCAACTAATGGAGATTACTTTTTCTAAACTAATTTCGTCATTCTGATATTTCTAAGAATTGAAAAACAAGGATTGGGGCATATTACACATAGTTGTGAGTATGGACGTTCGCGCTGGAGATGCATTGGTGAAGGATGTCCACACTCACTCAATATAACTTCTCTTCAGTCAATTTCTCTTGGCTTGTCTATCTTATTGTTGCAACCATCTACTCATCTTCTCAGGTCATCGGACTAGAAACCGATTTTAAGCCGGCAAATGTCGATGTGGAAGAAAATAAAGACATTTCATCAAGGGTCCGGACAGAGTCCAAGAAACTATGGTGTATTGTGGGTCCGGATATCATCAGTCGGCTGGCTAACTTCTCCATGACCGTCATTACGCAAGCCTTCGCCGGGCACCTTGGCGACGTCCAACTTGCTTCCATTTCCATTGCCAACAACATCATTGTTGGCTTCGGATTTGGCCTCTTGGTAAGTATAAGATCACACTCTACCCCCTTAAGACTCTTAACTCAATTTGTTATATGTGAGCCATTAAATATTCACACAGTTCTTTTCTGTACATATTAGTTGATATTTTACTTAATACTTATTCAGACACGTTTAAAAATAGTGTACATAATACATTTATAAGTTTACAGAAAATGTGAATTGAGTCATTTTCATTTCAAGGACAAAACAAAAGTGTAACTCTTGACTCCATTTTGTTTTGACAACCAACTAGTTAGGACTAGCAAGCGCACTTGAGACGCTATGTGGGCAAGCCTTCGGGGCGAAAAGGCACCACATGCTGGGAATATACCTACAAAGGTCATGGATTGTGTTGCTCCTCTGCTGCATTCTTCTATTGCCGGTTTTCATTTTCGCCTCTCCGATCCTCAAACTACTCGGGCAGCCGGAGGAACTGGCGGAGCAATCGGCGACAGTGGCATTTTGGCTTATACCTTTGCACTTCAGCTTGGCGTTCCATATGCCAATGCAGTGTTTCTTGCAGAGCCAGCTCAAGAACTTTGTGACATTGTGGATGTCCTTGGTGGTTTTGGTTCTTCATGTAGTGACAAGTTGGGTTTTGGTGTATGTGTTGGATTTGGGGGTTGTGGGTGCTGCTATTGCGCTTGATATTTCAAGCTGGGCTTGGGGTTTTGGGCTGTTTTGGTATTGTGCCTCCGGTAGGTGTCATCAGACTTGGACTGGTTTCTCTATGCAAGCCTTTTCCGGGATTTGGGAATTCCTCAAGTTTTCCAGTGCTTCTGGCGTCATGCTTTGGTATTGAATCTCTTCATTTACACAATTACGAATATTCAACATACAAATACATGATCAGGTTCATTTTAAAGATCATCTCTAAAAAAATCAAATAAATTGGAGATTGTTTTATCATTTATATGTACAATTATATGGTTCATCATCAGGAACTTAATGATGAGTTTTTAAATACACAAAGATGATTAAATGATCTCTAATTGAGTTTGTAACATGAATAGGTCAGATATGTACATTTTAGCCTTATGAAGACTACAATAACATTGCTTTTCTTCGTTTATGAATGCAGCTTGGAGTACTGGAGCTACAAAATCCTGATACTTATGACTGGACTGTTAGAGAAAGCAACTATTTCAGTGGATGCCCTTTCAATCTGGTACAAGACCTATCCTTGATCATCATTTCTCTTTGAAATCTCCATTCAGAACTTCCAAGTTAACAAACCGATTAAGGATTTCTAATATAATCCGCTAATAACATTTATATCTATCCCTTTAACATTTCCATCTCTTATATATTGCTTGGATCCTCTGCAGCATGACTATGAATGGATGGGCGCTATGTTTTCATTTGGCCTTCTTGGTTGGCACTGGGTACTATATACTTGACCACTCCATTTCTCAAGGCCTTTGTAGCATTATAGTTGTATGTACAATTTTGTACCAGTCATGTGAAATTCTTGTCATTAACTCACAGAGTAAGAGTGGCAAATGAGCTTGGATCTGGAAATTGGAAAGCAAGCAAATTTGCGGTAGGGGTTTCGATCGTGCAATCTGCCATCATCGGCTTATTCTTCTCTGTGCTTATCCTCATACTACATGACAAGTTCGGGTACATTTTCACAACCAGCCCCGATGTCCTCAAAGCAGTCGATCAAATGTCACATCTCTTGGCCGCTGCAATTCTAGTTAACAGTGTCCAGCCCGTCTTGACAGGTTAGTTTTCAACCCTACATCAAGTTCCTAAACAACAAAGTAGGCATTAGAATGGTGTTCATCTCCAATAAGTTGTAAAAGAGAAACAATTTTCTATGTATTTACAGGAGTAGTTGTGGGGTCAGGATGGCAAGCATGGGTTGCATATATAAATCTCTTCTCCTATTACATTGTTGGGCTCCCACTAGCATACGTATTGGGATGGATCGCCCACTTGGGTGTCTCGGTAAGTTTTGCTATCGTGCTACATCTTACTTTATGACCTCATTTTCAAATCCTGGATCCGTGCTCTGCTGACAATTCCTTAGCGAGGGGGCACGCTTTCAAAGTTTGAGCTTGAATTCTATTTCCTCTGTTATTTTATCGTACCAAATCTCAAATGATCGCATAACTGAGTACATGTGACATTACAGTTCTCATTATTAATTATGTTTGTGCAATATGCAGGGCATATGGGGTGGGATGATCTTTGGTGGAACTGCTGTCCAAACGATTCTTTCGGCCATCATCGTTCTAAGAAACGATTGGGAAAAGGAGGTACGATTTAAACACAACAACCAGAATTCGGGTATACTTCTTGTTTTTCGCTACACTAGCGAAAATGAACTTGTTCTGATATGCATTACTGCTGGTTGATCAATTCTGCAGGCTCAGAAGACAAGCCAGCGCGTAAAGCAGTGGTCGACCCCGAAAGAAGAGGAACACAAACAAAGCAAAGCATATGAGCTTTAAAGTTTTCATATCTAATTCATCAGACCCATTTTTTGTACAATAAATCATTGGATTGTGTCGCATTTCGATAGCATATAGTTTTATGTAATTCTCAAGAGCTCCTCAAAGGCCAAAATGGCACAGATCCTTAATTTGTTTTTATATATTCCGCTTGGCTAGTTGAGACTAAATGTCAGTAGACCGACTACAATCTTCAAGATTTGCAAATCCATAGATATTCTTTTTCTATCTGCTACAATCATCGACTACATGACATGAAGTCAACATGTAAAATATTATTTTAAAAGATTACAGACACTATCACGTTACTTCATCTTACTTGATCTGGTTCGTATTTTTTGGTCTCTTATCGGTTTTGGGGGGTCGCCGGGGAGGACTCACTGGTACCACCAGTTACCTAATTTTCCATCAATCGCATTTTCTGCGACCACTTCTTAATACTTTCGGATCTCTTATTAGGGGAGAAATACAAATGGGAAGCATTGAAAGGGAAGCAGAAGTTGATCTTAGCCAATCTCTTTGAGCAGAATCAACAAGCAACATTAGTACTGAAGGGTTGCTTGATCAAGAATTTGAACAGAGTCCAAGAAGCTATGGCGAACATGGTCTACTACAATCATGATTCCTCAATATTTGCAGATCCGAAGATCCCTTTCTATATCTAGAAAATTGGTAGGCCATTCAAATCGAAAACCCATGGAGTCAACATCTAAAATATACTTTCAAAGATCATATACAAACTAGTCCGTTGATCACGTTTCTTGATCTGGTTTATATATTGAATTATTTTTGGGATATTGGGGCCCCAGGGCAGGACTTACTGATACTAGCATTTTACCTAACAAGCCGTAATCACATTTCTGTCTGCACTCATTCGGATCTCTTATTGGGGGAGAAACACAATGGCAAGAGTTGAAAGGGAAGAAGAAGTTGATCTTAACCAATCTCTGTTAGCAGAACCAACAACCAACATCACTACTACTACTATAGATTTGCCTTCAAGAGTTTGGACAGAGTCCAAGAAGCTATGGCGAGTAGTCGGTCCTGCCATCGTCAGCCGCCTTTCAAACGGCTCCATGAATGTCATAACACAAGCTTTTGCCGGCCACCTAGGTGACGTCGAACTCGCTTCCATCTCCATCGCCAACACTGTCATTGTCGGCGTGAGCTATGGCCTCCTGGTAATAATCAAACCAAACATTGCTGCACCTGCTATCTTCCAGATCTTACATGTCCAATTGCTATTTGCTCTACTTAACTTTAGTATGTCGATATCTAACATGCTTGTTTTTTGTTTTGGTCATGGTGAATTAGTTGGGCATGGCTAGTGCACTAGAGACCCTATGTGGACAGGCATTTGGGGCCAAGAGGCAGCACATGATGGGGATTTACCTGCAAAGGTCATGGATTGTGTTGTTCCTATGCTGCATTCTAGTCTCGCCTGTATACATTTTCGCCACTCCGATTCTAAAATTCTTAGGCCAGTCGGACGACGTTGCGGAGCTGTCGGGGGTGGTTGCCTTGTGGCTCTTACCCTTGCATTTCAGCTATGCGTTTCTGTTCCCATTGCAGAGGTTCTTGCAGTGCCAGATCAAGAACTTTGTGATCATGTGGATGTCCGCGCTAGTTTTGGTGCTTCATACCTTGATAAGTTGGGTTTGTGTGTATGTTTTGGACTTCGGAGTTGTGGGTGCTGCTATTGCTTTGGATATATCTTGGTGGGTTTTGTGTCTTGGGCTACTTGGTTATGTTACATGCGGTTGGTGTCCACTTAGTTGGACAGGCCTCTCAATGGAAGCATTTTCTGATCTTTGGGAATTTGTCAAGCTTTCTACTGCTTCTGGGGTCATGCTCTGGTATTGTATCTCTGCCTTTCTTCTTACTTATTTCCACTGTAGACATTACTTTTTCGATTGATGATGAAGCCAATGTTTCAAACTTGAGACGTCTTTCAACGTATCTGGAGCGAAAAGACAAGGACAATTGCGCTAATTGCAACAAATTGTTTTTTCTGCTAGTTTATTGTCTGTTATTGGATTCAATTGAGTGTTAGATTGATTTTGGTTATGTCGTAGTGACTGCAATTCTTGATCAAACAGTTTGGAGTACTGGTACCTTAGATTCTTGATCTTGTTGACTGGGAAATTACAGAATGCAACTCTTGCTGTGGATGCATTATCAGTTTGGTACACATCCCCTCGTCAATTTCTTCTTGTTTTTACCCACATTTCGGTTCAATTCCATCGTCTCTTATAACGATTTTCCTTACTTCGATATTGCTTGGATCCGATACTGCAGCACAACAATGGTAGGGTGGGAGTTCATGATTCATTTAGCCTTCTTGGCTGGAACAGGGTGAATCTCTCGTCACTGCTATTCAATGCATTATCTAAAAAGTTCAAAAAATTAAAAAAAAGAACTAATGAAAAACTGTAAATACTCATACCATGTGGATTTTGGAAATCAGAGTGAGAGTATCAAACGAGCTGGGAGCTGGAAATGGTCAGGCAGCAAAATTCGCAACCAAGGTTTCTGTGGTGGAATCCACCTTAATTGCCCTGTTCTTCTGCATACTTGTTATCATATTCCATGATAAAGTAGGATACATCTTCACATCCAGCACAGATGTCCTCCAAGCTGTTGATCAAATGTCTTACCTCGTGGGTTTCTCGATTCTACTCAACGGTGTTCAACCTGTCCTGTCAGGTTCATGTTTCACACTTTGATCTTCGTATCTCTAATTTTGGTTACAACTTTTGGCATGTCCACTGAGTCCAACTCTAAGGTCTGACGTAAATCAACGGTTAAATGTCGTTCATGTATGTGCTGAATTGACTAGAAATAACTTATAATTTGATTTTTACAGGAGTGGCTGTAGGATCAGGATGGCAAGCATGGGTGGCATATATAAATCTGTTCGGCTACTACATAATCGGCCTCCCACTTGGATTTGTACTGGGATTGGTTGCCAATTTGGGGGTCATGGTATGTTTAATTTGCACTTTCATCTGCCTTACACAAGCTGATTGGCACCAGAAAAATTGGCGACCAAATGGTGCATGCTTGATTTGAGTCCATCTTATAACCTTCAAGAAATGATTAATTAGCGACATAAACTCACTAATTTTTGCTTGCAAATTGATTCAAAACAGGGCATATGGGGGGGGATGCTCCTTGGAACTACTGTACAAACAATGATTTTGGCCATTGTGACAACACGGCGCGATTGGGAGAAGGAGGTATGCTATAAGCCTAAACGAATCGCACATAAAATGCTCTATGGTAGTCCAAATAGTAATCTTGCACCTTACTCTTATGTAAAAGAATAAATAAGCGGAATGAATTATACAATTTCAGAATGCTCATAACAATTCTAACTTGTCTGCCAAAAAACAATGTGTAGTTATTTATGTTTCTGTGACCAATTTTGCAGGCAGAGAAGGCCAGTCAGCGCATGAATAAATGGTCCACCACTAACCCAGATAATCGAACAGAGGAACAACAATAACAGAAGGAAGAATGTGCTTCCTGTTGCAATGGAAAGGGTAGTACTGTCCTAATGGATATTTATTACAAAAATTTAGATACTATGGATTATTAAGTGAACTCCATTGCTTGAGTTGTACTGTTCGGAATAATTGGAAAGTTTTGGACCTCTGTTCATCTCAATACTTGAGAATATTAACCAGGTCCGTGTGCATTTGCGACTTGAACCTCAACACCAATAAAATCAAGGATTAACTACAAACAAGTATCTAAATTGTGGAGTCAATTTCAAGTTGGTACATAATCAATTGATTTCCTTCACACATATTCAAACTTTTGTAAATCGTACATATTAGTTATCTCGCTATTTAAATCGTTAACTTTTTCATTAAGTAATAATATGACTAATCTAACATGTACAAAATAATAATAATAATAAGACCATCTCCAATGGTGGAGTGTCAAACCCATATTTGAGCCAAAAAACCTCTCAATGGTAGTATTTGGTTCATATACTCCGGCTCAAATTTGAGTCTGGAGTCAAATTCTGGGTCAAATTTGACACAGATTATGACTCCAGACTCATAAATGGAGCCCACCAATTTTGACACAAATTATGACTCCAATCTCAAATTTGAGTCTAAAGTCAAATTTCACACCTTTTGTTTGAACTCGATTTTAAACCGAATGACAAAAAATTGTCAGATTTTGAATTTTTTTAGGTTGGAATATTCATAAAATTAACTTAAGAAACTTTATCTACAAATTAACTTGAGAAAAAAAAAATTAATTGACAAAAAATTAAGGTTAAACTCAATTAGTTAAAGTATAATGTTAAATTTGAGTCTTTCATCATTGGGAGAAATGTCAAATTTGTATAGATGAATAGTTGTATTTTGTGATGTCAAATTTGAGATTATGACTCCAACCATTGGAGATGGTCTAACTTATCACTTTTAGAACAATCTAAAAAGAAAAACCACTATCTCTTTTCTTCTCTGTTTTTCTCCAACTTCACGATGGAGTCGTCATTCTCCAACAATCATCGAACTCTTTCCACCTCCACCACCGACACCTCCATTCCCATGTCATATCCAAGTTTCCTCAACTACTAATTGTGTCTAATTCTTCCGGAAACGAAACACTTGATGCTTGGCATTACAGAAACAGTTAATGCAAACACAGAAACAGTTTTTGTCAAATACAGAAACAGTTTTTGCCAAACACAGAAACAATTCTCGTTAATACATAATAATTCATGTCAACACAGAAACAGTTCATGACAACACAAAAACACTTCATGCTAATACAGAAACAGTTCATGCTAACACAGAAACAGTTCATACTAACACAGAAACAGTTTATCCTAATACGGAAACAATTTATATTAACATAGAAATAGTTCATACAAAAACTCACAAATAAAATTTCTCATTTTAGTGACTATATAACAAAACCCCACATGAAGCAAAACTAATACTTCACTACTTCAAAACAATCGCCTTTGGTCCACATGAAATCGAAATGTTTGCACGACATTGAACGACTTTCCAATGCTTAACTAGAGATCTTATGACGAAACTGGTCAGAGTCGCTTCTCCCCAAAAGTACTTGTGAACCCTCCAAACAGGCTCTAAATAATGAAGGACGTCCATTTTTTAACATATGATCAGAACAATAATCTAAATTTTTGTCCTTTCTATTCTATTTCAACATAACAACACATAGAGCAAATACCAGAACAATAAAACAGTAATTAAGTTGAAAACATGAAAATCTTGCTTGATCAGGCAGAAATTAAAGAATTCAGCTCAACAACTTCTTTACACAAGTTTCCATCTTTACTTGAGAAATGACAAATCAAATCAAATGATCACTCATATAATTTTCGATCAACAACGGAATCAAAAGATGAACAAAAGAGAGGAAATCTTCACATCTAATTTTCTGATCCTTTTTCTTGCTTTCTCTCTGACTTCACATTTTCGTCCAATTTTGCCTCATATCATAGATTGCAAACACATACTTATCTCAGAAATAACATAATACCTTCAAAATGACTGCGTTCGGGTATTGAAATCGGCCGAACCCAAGGCGCCAACAGCCGGGCCAAGCGACTTGAATCTAACGGCCATCCTCTCAAACCAAGGCTGCAAAGCCTTCGCCGACTTGCTGATCGACTCGGGAGCCGACGCGACCTTCGAAAGCAGCATCGACGGTGGGCAGATTTTGGATACCCCATTTGCCCCAATTACGCATTCGGACCCTGACCCGCTTGATGTTCTTCTTTCCGGCTGATTCCCCGGCCACCGGAGAATTGGGTTTTTGCAGATTGACCGGAGAAGACGGCGGTGATGTGGAGGTGAAGGAATTGGAGCTGCTTTCAGTCTCCGAACATTGGTTTTGATCACTACTCATTATTGATTGTGGGAAATGGTTGTTGCCTTAGTGTTTGTGAAAATGCCTCAATGAAATGACAAGTGAAGAGAAATGGCAAGTTCTTTGAGGAGAAAGGCCAAATTCGAACTCGCCCCGAGACATTCAAGCCGCGGTAGCTAAAGCCTCTTCTATGGTGACGCTAAACTCGCTGTCCAAGCTGGAATTTTCATCGCAGGAGAAGGGGCGAGAAGGGAGGCTGACACGCGCGTGGGTGTATAATGTTTATTTTTATATTTTAATATATCATTTTGTGTTTTGTCCTCGGAGGAGATTATTTGAATCTTATGTCTTAGAATAGAAATAAGAGTTTTTCTATGTCCTTGTGAGCCATTAATCCATATATCTATTTAAAGCCATTTTAACCACACAAAAAAAAAAAAAAACTATTTTGATCTGCCTCGCACCTTTCTCTCTTTGTTTTGGTCGGTTGCCAATGAGGCTTCGATATCTGGTCTTTGATATAAATCGTTTCTAAGATGTTGAAGATTTTAAGTTTATAGATTTTTGGTTCTCTTATATTTTTTATTAATATTTTATTCTTATGTATGCATTACATGGATTCAATTGTCTATTCTAAAGTTAATTAATTTTAGCTTCAAATTTGTTTTTCCATCGTTAATACATTGGATATAAGAATAGGCATTATAGTTTTTTTGAAGATCGGTTGAAGGGCCTATCTAAAAATTTAGAACCAGGTCCCCAAATTCTCAGCCACGGCTCTGATGCTTGGGAAGGTTTATAAGAGTTTGAATTGAAAGGTTTGCGAAAGTGAAGGCAAGAGCCGGCCGACTGATGGAAGGAGGAGCCGATGACAATGTTGTCGGTCACAGAAAGGTGTATTATGGTCCAATATATGAACTTGACTCAGAGAGAAAAAGAGAGATGTGGTTTTTAAATGGAATTTTTTAAGATTTTTTCTTATCAAAGTTAGTACTTTTTTAATATTACTTTATCCACATCATCATTTAATGGAAAGTTTAACGGTTAGATAACATATGGCGTAATATGTAAGAATTCAAGTATGTGCTGGTAGAAAATCAATAGATTACGTATCAACTTGAAATTGACCCTTAAACAAAATTAAAATATGAAGTATATGATGGCAGACTTCAGCACCCTCTTTGTCTTTATTGTTTTTGGGATTTGTTGTGACCTTCTAAGAAAACTTATATTATAGAGAACTAAAACGTGGAATTAATTGGTGGGGAAGAAGATGGCTGAAATCATAGCATTAATTTACCTTTGTTTGCTTAAACAACTATTTTTGCGACGACTTTTACATCTCAGATTAGCACTCTCAATCTTACTCTTTCTGCCTAACCAAGTATCATTTTGTTTCTCTTGGGATCAAGGAAGAAGAAGCAATGGATCTTAACCGATCTCTAATAGCGGATTCATCACACGAAACTACTGCCGGTACTAGTGGAGATGATGATCAACAGCTTAAGCACCATGCATCAAGAGTTTGGACAGAATCCACCAAACTGTGGCGCATTGTGGGTCCCGCCGCCATCAGCCGCTTGGCCGCCTACTCCATGGTTGTTATTACACAAGCCTTTGCCGGCCACCTTGGTGACGTTGAGCTCGCTTCCTTTTCCATTGCCACCAATGTTATTCTGGGCTTGAGCTTTGGCATTCTGGTAATGATCACACCAAATGTGAAATCTAAAAGAAAGTTTTTTTTTTGTTGTTGGTAATTAGTACGTGCATAGTTGTTATTCATTCTGTCGAACTAATTGTGCGCGTAAAATGACAAACTGAGACTCGGAATAGCATATTATCCATATCTTAGTTATGTTGTCCCTAACAATTTTGCATTTTGATCATGTGATTGCAATCAATCAGTTAGGCATGGCAAGTGCACTAGAGACTCTATGCGGGCAGGCTTTTGGGGCGAAGAGGCACCACATGTTGGGGATATACCTACAAAGGTCATGGATTGTGTTGCTCCTATGCTGCATTCTGTTATTGCCTACATACATTTACGCCACTTCGATTCTGAAACTCCTTGGGCAGGCGGACAATGTGGCTGAGCAGTCAGGAGTGGTGGCCTTGTGGCTCATCCCCATGCCCTTCAGCTACGCGTTTTCGTTCCCGGTGAATAAGTTCTTGCAGAGCCAGATTAAGAACTTTGTGCTTGTGTGGATTTCCATAGTGGCTTTGGTGTTTCATGCCTTGATAAGTTGGCTTTTTGTGTATGTTTTAGACTTTGGGGTTGTTGGTGCTGCTGTTGCCTTGGATATTACTTGGTGGGTTTTGTGTTTAGGGAAGATTGGTTATGTCACATGTGGTTGGTGTCCGCTGAGTTGGACTGGTTTCTCAATGGAAGCCTTTTCTGGCCTTTGGGAATTTGTTAAACTTTCTACTGCTTCTGGTGTCATGCTCTGGTATTGTTTATATCTCAATTTTTTTACCTAGTCAGTGCACATTCATTTCGGAGTCAAACTTGTCGATTGATGAAATAAGATAGAGGAATTTCATTTTAGTATTTTGGGAACTAAACTTTTGGATTGTTGTCCTCAATGATAGTTTGGAATTCTGGTACTACAAAGTCTTGATCTTGATGACTGGATACTTACAAAATGCAACTCTTGCTGTGGATGCCTTGACAATTTGGTATAAGACCTCTCTTTCTTTTCTGAAGTACCTTCTAATTTCACTAGCTAATTAAACCGTATCATTTGTCTCTTGGATTTCGATTTTGCAGCATGAATCTCAATAGCTTGGAGCTCATGATTCACTTGGCCTTCTTGGCTGGAACAGGGTACCATTTGTCACCTCGTGCTAACTTTTGTCACAAGGCTATGCACTAATCTGAAGTGAAACACTACCTAAGGTTATACTTGTGTTCTCTGCCATGGAACAACAGAGTAAGAGTAGCAAATGAGCTGGGAGCTGGAAATGGTCAGGCGGCAAAGTTTGCAGCAAAAGTTTCAGTGATAGAATCCACCTTGATTGCCTTGGTCTTCTGCATTCTGATTCTTACATTGCGCAATAAGATCGGATACATTTTCACATCCAGCACTGATGTCATCCAAGCAGTTGATCAGATGTCTTATCTCTTGGGTGTCACCATTCTACTAAACGGTGTTCAGCCCGTCTTATCAGGTTCATTTTTTCACCACTAGCAAACGATAATGACGCATTAGCTGCGTCTTTACATGAATCAATGGTTAAGAATCGTCAACTTCACAGGAGTTGCTGTGGGATCAGGATGGCAAGCATGGGTGGCATATATAAATCTATTCTGCTACTATATTGTTGGACTGCCTCTGGGGTTTGTGATGGGATGGGTCGCCAATCTCGGGGTGATGGTACGTTTTATTCTTTCGTTTGCTCTCGTTTTGATCACTACATTATCTGTGTTATGATTATGAAAATTAAATTAAAACAGGGTATATGGGGTGGGATGATCCTTGGTGGAACTGGTGTTCAGACAGTGCTCCTGGCCATCGTGACAACACAACGCGATTGGGATAAAGAGGTAAGATTCGAGCCCTGAAAGTCCACTTAATTCGTTTCATCAGAAAATAAAAGGGGCAAGTTGAGATTAAATACTACAGCAACCGAAGCACAGAAGTCCACTGATTTCTTTCAATTTTTCTTCGGTTCCGAACTGCTTTAAAATGAGACCTTTTTTTTGTCTTGCTACAGTAGACACACTGTAGCAAAAGGCTACTGTATAGTTACTGTAGCAAGATAAAATTTTTGGTGGATTCTAAAGCTCCTCGGAACTGAAGAAAGACTGGATTTCTTTTGCTCTTAATCCAATCGTCTAATTGTGCAGGCTCAGAAGGCTAGCCAGCGCGTAAATAAGTGGTCAACTCCAAACCCAGATGATGAAACAGCGGAACAACAATAACAGCTTATAGTTTATGTTTGCTGCCTCTGCTACTTGTACTTGTTAATGTTTTATGACTTTTGAGCCTACTTAATTTCATGCAGAAAAAATAAACAGCTCAATGAGCATAAAAGTCAAACATATTACACATATGGGAGAACACATCTTAATCTGTATTATACATGCTTCTTTTGGTTCACATAAATCGCATCGCATCCTACGAAGTTAATTAGAAACTGAGCACAGCTCAGTAGTTTGAATTCCCTTGTCACATTGTAAGTTTAGAAAGCAAAATAGTAAAATATTTTAATTTTAGTTAAAATAACTAGTGTTGCCAAATGTGTGCGTTAACCTAATTAGATAAAATAATTTTTGACTCGTTTTAAGAATAAAATAGTTAAAATTTAACTAGTATTATTAGAGATGATGCTCTGCCACACGAAAGTTTACACATGTGTACAATGCATGCCAAATGGAGGAGATTATATTGACAGAGATGAGAAAAGAAACACCAACACACATTATGACAACATGGTCAGCAAAATGCATGCCAAATGGAGGAGATTATATTAACAGAAAGCCCTCTATCCATGAAAAAAGAAACACTTGATGATTGGGAAGGTTTATTAGAGTTTGAATTGAAAGGCTTGCGAAAGTGAAGGTAGGAGCCGGCCGACGGATGGAAAGAGGAGCCCATGACAATGTTGTCAGCCGCGGCAAGGTATGTTATGGTCCAATATATGAACTTGACTCAGAGAGAAAAAGAGAGATGTGGTTTTTGAATGGAATTTTTCAAGATTTTTTCTTGTCAAAGCTAATACTTTTTTTAATACTATTTTATCCCCATCATCATTTAATGGAAAGTTCAGCGGTTAGATAACACAGGACGCAATATATATATATATATATATATATGGGTCTGGTTCAAGGGACACACTATTTTGACACACCATTTGAAACATCCCTTCTTGTCCATTGGATCAGATCTATTATCAATGGGTCCCACAAAATATTGCAAAATCTATGGACAAGAAGGGATGTTTCAAATGGTGTGTCAAAATAGTGTGTTCCATGATCCTAACCAAAAAAAAAAAAAAAAAAAAAAAAAAAAAAAAAAAAATAAAAAAAAAAAAAGATTATGGCCCAGTTTGACATTGCTGTGCTTTCGCGAAATCACTTTCGTGAAAGCAGCTTTCGCGATAATCAGTTTGGCGTTTGGTAAACATTCTGTCAAAATTGCTTTGGATGATCCAAAGCAGTTTTAGGCGTTTAGTAAACATTTTTAGGAAAGTGCTGTGAGATGTAAATAATGACCAAAACAGACATGTTATTGAATAACTATTTTAATAAACTATTTACACAATACATATCATATATATCCATCAATTTGCACAAAAAATCAACACAAAATTAATACTTCTCCAATAAAATTTTATTAAATTTTTAGGTAGATATTTGAAATAATATAAAATTTGTATGTATATTTTATTGTTATGATATTAGTATGGAACCAAATAGCAAAATTAACACAAAATTAACAATAGCAAAACTTTATTAAATTTATAGGTGTATATTTGATAATAATATTAGAAAGATTATTATTAGAATAGGTATTAGTACATAAATTAAAAAAAATACAACATAAACTAAAACGGTGCGTTGCACCTATCGTCTTCCCCAACAGTGAGATTTCTGATTTTCTTCCGGCGGGTTCTTGGCCTCCTGTCAGCGGCGGTGCCGCACTCCCAATCATCGTCGTCGCACTCCCAGCCGTTGTCGCCTTCGTCGGCGTTGTCACTCCGGCCTCAACTGCAGGCGTCGCTCCCGGCCTCGATTGCAGGCGTCGCTTCCGGCCTCAACTCCAGGGTGTCATTGTCGGTGTCTGGGCGCCGGAGTCGTCGTCGTCCGGCTTCTGGGCTTCGTCGTCGTTCGGCTTCTGGGCGTCGTCGGCGTCTGGAGTTCGGTGGAGATTTGGGCGTCGGCGTCGGCGTCGTCGATGAGGATGATGGCAAAGTGTTGTAAATTAAAATGTTCATAAGGGTTAAAATTGGAAAAAAAAAGTTTCATTAAAAATTTTGGTAATTCCCAGCGTGTCCCAAATGAAAGCTGCTTTCGAAAGCTACTCCTAACCTGCTTTCGATAATATGCTTTCGCGAAAGCAACTTTGGCCCGAAAGTACTTTCGTTTGCGTTTACCAAATGCTTTTTTTGGTCGAAAACTTTCGCGAAAGTACTTTCGGGCCATAAGTACTTTCGCGAAAGCAATGCCAAACGCAGCCTATGTATCAACTTGAAATTGACCCTTAAACAAAATTAAAATATGAAGCACGTGATGGCACACTTCAGAACCCTCGTCTTGTTTTTGGGATTTTTGGCCTCAGGCATGCTAGATTACATTGTGACGTTCTAAGAAAACTTATATCATAAAGAACTATAACGTGGAATTGGTGGGGAAGAAGATGACTGAAATCATAACATTAATTTACCATTGTTTGCGTAAACAACAATTTTTGCAACGACTTTTGCATCTCAGATTCGCACTTTCAATCTTACTCTTTCTACCTAACCAAAGTGTTATTTTGTTTCTTTTGGGATCAAGGAGGAAGAAGCAATGGATCTTAACCGATCTCTAATAGCGGATTCACCACACGCAACTAATGCTAGTACTAGTGGAGATGATGATCAACAGCTTAAGCACTTTGCATCAAGAGTTTGGATTGAGTCCACCAAACTGTGGCGCATTGTGGGTCCCGCTGCTGTCAGCCGCTTGGCCGCCTACTCCATGGTTGTTATTACACAAGCCTTTGCTGGCCATCTTGGTGACGTTGAGCTCGCTTCCATTTCCATTGCCATCAATGTCATTCTGGGCTTGAGCTTTGGCATTCTGGTAATAATCACACCAAATGCGAAATCTCAAAGAAAGTTGTTGTTTTTTTTTTTTTTTTTTTGTAATTAGTACGTGCATAAGATTTTGTTATTCATTCCGTCGAACTAATTGTGCATATAGAATGACAAAATGAGACTCGGAATATCATATATTATCCATATGTTAGTAATGTTGTCCCTAACAATTTTGCATTTTGATCATGTGATTGCAATCAATCAGTTAGGCATGGCAAGTGCACTAGAGACCCTATGTGGGCAGGCTTTTGGGGCTAACAGGCACCATATGTTGGGGATATACCTACAAAGGTCATGGATTGTGTTGCTCCTATGCTGCATTCTGTTATTGCCTACATACATTTATGCCACTTCGATTCTAAAACTCCTTGGGCAGGAGGACAATGTGGCCGAGCAATCAGGGGTGGTTGCCTTGTGGCTTATCCCCATGCCCTTCAGCTACGCGTTTTCGTTCCCTGTGAATAAGTTCTTGCAGAGCCAGATCAAGAACTTTGTGCTTGTGTGGATTTCCATAGTGGTTTTGGTGTTTCATGCCTTGCTAAGTTGGATTTTTGTGTATGTTTTAGACTTTGGGGTTGTGGGTGCTGCTGTTGCCTTGGATATATCTTGGTGGGTTTTGTGTTTAGGGAAGATTGGTTATGTCACATGTGGTTGGTGTCCACTGAGTTGGACTGGTTTCTCAATGGAAGCCTTTTCTGGCCTTTGGGAATTTGTTAAACTTTCTACTGCTTCTGGTGTCATGCTCTGGTATTGTTTATATCTCAACTTTTTTACCTTGTCAATGCACATTCATTTCAGAGTCAAACTTGTTAGAAATAAATGACGCACTTGTCAATCAATGAAATAAGATTGAGGAATCTCATTTTAGCAATTTGGGAACTAACTTTTGGATTGTTGTCCTCAATGATAGTTTGGAATTCTGGTACTACAAAGTCTTGATCTTGATGACTGGATACTTACAAAATGCAACTCTTGCTGTGGATGCCTTGACAATTTGGTATAAGACCTCTCTTTCTTTTCTGAAGTACCTTCTAATTTCACTAGTTAATTAAACCTTATCATTTCTGTCTTGGATTTCGATTTTGCAGCATGAATCTCGATAGCTTGGAGCTCATGATTCACTTGGCCTTCTTGGCTGGAACAGGGTACCATTTGTCACCTCCTACTAACTTTTGTCACAAGGCTATGCACTAATCTGAAGTGAAACAGTAAATAAATAAAGTAATGTGTTACTTTGCCATGGAACTTACAGAGTAAGAGTAGCAAATGAGCTGGGAGCTGGAAATGGTCAGGCGGCAAAGTTTGCAGCAAAAGTTTCAGTGATAGAATCCACCTTAATCGCCTTGGTCTTCTGCATTCTGATTCTTACATTGCACAATAAGATCGGATACATTTTCACATCCAGCACTGATGTCATCCAAGCAGTCGATCAGATGTCTTATCTCTTGGGTGTCACCATTCTACTAAACGGTGTTCAGCCAGTCTTATCAGGTTCATTTTTCACCACTAACAAACGATAATGACACTTGCGCTAGCTGCGTCTTTACATGAATCAATGGTTAAGACTTAAGAATCGTCAACTTCACAGGAGTTGCTGTGGGATCAGGATGGCAAGCATGGGTGGCATATATAAATCTGTTCTGCTACTATATTGTTGGACTGCCTCTTGGGTTTGTGATGGGATGGGTCGCCAATCTCGGGGTTATGGTACGTTTTATTCTTTCGTTTGCCCTTAATCGGCTTGGTGAAGCGTGATTTGCCTGTTTTGACTCCGTAGTGATACTGCCAATCAACTCTTCAAGCACAAGTTAACTACATTATCTTCGTTAATTATGAAAATTATATTAAAACAGGGTATATGGGGTGGGATGATCCTTGGTGGAACTGGTGTTCAGACAGTGCTCCTGGCCATCGTGACAACACAACGCGATTGGGATAAAGAGGTAAGATTCGAGCCCTGAAAGTCCACTTAATTCGTTTCATCAGAAAATAAAAGGGGCAAGTTGAGATTAAATACTACAGTAACCGAAGCACAGAAGTCCACTGATTTCTTTTGCTCTTAATCCAATCGTGTACTGTCCTGTAATCATACGACATTGGTTGACTAATTGTGCAGGCTCACAAGGCTAGCCAGCGCGTAAATAAATGGTCAACTCCAAACCCAGATGATCAAACAGAGGAACAACAATAACAGCTTATAGTTTATGTTTGCTGCATCTGCTACTTGTACTTGTTAATGTTTTCTGACTTTTATGACATTTTAATGAACTGAAATGAAGTGTGGTAAAGGAGCCATAAAAAGTACCTAGGCCTTTTTTCTTTCTTTGATGTTGAAATGTACACACGTTTTAATCTGTATTTTACATCATCTATGCTTCTTTTGGTTCACATAAATCGCATTGCATCCTATGAACTTAATTCGAAACCGAGCACAGCTCAATAGTTCGAATTCCCTTGTCACATTGATAAAGAAGTAATTAATAGAAGGAAACCATTGCTAGCATATTATTGGCCTTGACAGTGTTATTGTACTATATATCAACGCTAAGTGCATCTCTAAAAGACGAGCCAAATGCTCAATATTGGCTATTGTAGCCCAAAAACTCACTTTTTCTTTTTTCAATAGACTAGTTAAATCATATATTAAATTAGTTTTATAAACAGTGACTAGTTATAAATAACCAAGTGGAAAGAGAATTTAACAAAACCTAAACGTAAAAAAATAATAAAAATTGTCTCTCTTGTCTCTTTCTACATGTGTAAGTTTAGAAATAAGCGGGACATATATATGTAAGTTTAAAAAGAAAAAAAGTAAAATATTATAACTTTAATTAAAATAACTAGTGTTGTTAAATCTATGTATTAAACTGATTAACTAAAATTTGACCAAAAAAAAACTGATTAACTAAAATAATTTTTGACTCATTTTTAGTTTAAAATAGCCACAATTTAACTAGCATTATTAGAGATGATGCTCTGCCACACGCAAGTTTACTTTACACATGTGTACAATGCATGCCAAATGGAGGAGATTATATTGACAGATGAAAAAAAGAAACACCAACACACATTATGACAACATGGTCAGCAAAATGCATGCCAAATGGAGGAGATTATATTAACAGAAAGCACTATATCCATGCCCCCTCCAATATTAAAGTCTTTTCTAGTACAGCTTTGGCCAGAACATGATACCATATTGCCGTCAAACAAGCCAAATCTCAGCAAGCTTTGACAATATTAATAACGTCTTTCTAGTACAGCTTTGGCAATCACTACTGTCAGCGTTCTATTCGACTTTGAGGCATTTTGTCAAACACATGACGGGCAAAACCCATCAAGCTCCGATAAACCAAGACTAAAATATGCAGAAGCATCCATTAGAAAAATCAACGCACTCGAATTTTTGTCCAACAATTACAAAGCCGCCGTTTAGTCATTCGTTTTGGACCTGTCAAAATATATATATTCAGGCTGCCACATTCATGATGTTGAAACCGTGACATGAATTAGTGGGTTGTCACAAATCCAACTTTAGATGTCCACACCTCCCACTAAAACAAACAAAGGTACAAAGATAGACACTCATCATTCTTTTTATTTTTTGCACGTAACTGTACAAACAAATGAGTGCCCCGAATCGTAGAAATGAAAACTAAATCCGTTTTTACAATTACAAAAGAAGAGTAAGTGTTTAATCCACCGATACAAAAAACTCGAATCAAACTAAACCGAAACCATAAATATACAGTTCAAACAGCTATTGCGGTCGGGCCGAAGTCCAACCACTCACCACCAGATGGTAACAGTAACAACTGCCCGGGTTCAAGAAATGGGTTCCAAAACTGACCGGACTCGGGTTCAAGAAACGGGTTCCACGACTGAGTCAACTCGGTAAACTCATTCTTGGGCGGCACATACTTCACCAGCCTCTTCTCTTTCCTCTCCTCCTCCGTCGCCTCCACGAGCCGGGCCTTCGTCCGCCGAACCAAATCCCACAGCCCATCATTCCTCTTCCTGTTCACAAACAACAACGTCAACTTCCCTTTACAACCCTCCAACTTCCCCAACGCGTCGATCAACCGAGTCAACTCGTCCGAACCTAGTCCCCCGACCGAGTCAACTCGGTCCCGGACTTCCTTGACTCGAGCCATAATTTCGCGCTGCGCCGCCCTGTAATCCTCGCTCACCGCCTTCACCACCTCGTACACCAAATTGTTCCTCTGAAGATCCAACGAGTTCGGAGCGTCGCAGATTCTCACCACAAACTCCACAAGCACTTCAACTTCCGTCGCCAATTCCGAGTCCACTAAAACAGTCACCTTTTCCTCCCCCTCTACAATTTCAAAACTCTTTTTCGACGAATTGAGATGGCACCCAATCGCTCTAGAGACCAACAAGTTATGTTCGACCACGCCGGCGTACCACCGGACCCAAGACGAAAACCCCCACAACCCCAAATCGCCACCGCCCGAATTCTTGTCGCAAAACATGGACATGTTCAAAAAATTATGCCCACCGAAAGACGGGTGATACGAAAGCGAGTCGCGGAGAATAAACGACCCTTTGGAGACGATGTTGTGGATCGTGAGGAGGCATTTCAAGGCGACGAAGGCGGATTTGGTGACGTGGAGGCGGTCCATGAGGGCCTCGATGCAGGCGCAGGCGGCGAGGCGGGAGGAGTGACCGAAGGCGAGGACGGAGGAGATTTTGGTGTCGGATGGGGGCAGGGAGGGGTCGTGGGTTGTGGCGCGGAGGACGGCGAGGTGGACCGAGGAGGCGCGGCGGTTGAGGGATAGGGCGGCTTTGATTATAGAGGCTTTGTCTTTTAGGACACCGAGGAGTCTGGTCCTCGCCATGAAATGATGGATGATTGATGGGAAGGAGGAGGCGAAAACGTGGAGGATTTATGGGAGTGGAGAAATTATATATTGGACGGGATTAACGCGGTTTTATTAGTTTCCCGCGGTGTTTGTGTAAGCACTGTGCATGGCTTTTACCGCTAGCGTAGGTGGAGAGAGAGGTTTTTTTGTGAGTGTGTTGTTTAATGTACTTATGTGGAAGCAAGAGCGCGAATAACGCTTTTGTCCGTAATAAATTTGCACTATCACATAAGACTAAATTGGAAATTCTGTAGCACAACCATGTATCAGATTTTGTAGATTTTTTATTCCAGTGAACGAGATAAGCTTATGGGCCACTAACGTAAGAACGAGAGACTTTTTGTCGTTTTTTTTTTAAGGGCAAATTTCAATTTCGCACTCTGTGGTTTGGGTTGAATTTCGAAATGATACTTATGCTTTTTTTTTGCATTTTCGTACCCTGTGCTTTCGAAACGTTGCAAATGTGTTCCACCGTTAAAAAAACGTTAATGTTGCTGTTAAATGCTGACGTGGCTTATGTGGGGTCCACCAAAATTAACTGTACAGTAACTGTCTTCCACCAAATTAAATGTATAGTAATTTCTTCTTTTGTTTTTTTTTTTGCCAGCACAGTATCTTTCTTCATAACCACGCACGCGCATACAGAGTTTCCCAAAACGGAAAACTCGTGCACGCCGTTGGAGCCCCGACGCCGTTTTCGCTCTGCCGGCCATGGGTCACGCCGCCGATCATCCTAGGGGTGGGTATTTTGTACCAAATATCGATATCATACCGTACCATACCATTTGGTACAGTTACTGTTCGGTATGGTATTATATCGTACCAAAGTATTTGGTATGGTTTTTGGTATGGAGTATGCAATACCATGGTATACCAAAATACCGAGGGTATATATGCAATTTTGCCAAGGGTGTATATGCAATTTTTCATAACACTAAAGTAAACCTAAAAAAACCCCACCATTCACTTTTCTTCTCTGCCTTTCACTTTTCTTCTCTCTTCCCCGCCTCCTCGCCCGCCTCATCTCCAGCAATTTGGCTGTGTTCCCTGACCTCGAAAAGCAGACGGCGAACCTGGAGGCGATTCTCGACGTCCTAGGCTCGTCGGCGACGCCAAGCGTCCCTGTTGCTCCGAGAGAGAGGCTGATCTCCACCAGCTCCACAAGTTTTGCCGACCGATCTCCCCCAGACCCAGAAGGCGATTCTCGACGTGGACCCTGGGCTCGTCGGCGACGACTTGAGGCCGATCTCTGCCGGCTTTGATGAGTTGAATTTTAAAATTATTGGAAATTTGTAGAATTTGAAATTGTTGGTCCTGTTGGAATTTGTTGCTAGTTTTTTTGGTTTGTTGTTGCTTTGGTTTGGAATTTGTATGTCAAAAACCTGTTGTTTGTAATTGATAGCTCCTCCACTCCCTCTGTTTTGGCTTTTCGGTACATTCTCTGGTTAATTTCGATTGGATTTGTGTTGGAATTGTGTTTGTGTTGGTTAATTGGATTTGATTTGTGTTGGATTTGGTCTTCCTTGCAATTTGCTCATGTTGTTTCTCTCTCTTTCCGCCACATTGCCTCTTCGGTTTGTACCAATACCATACCATACCATACCAAAATTTCGGTATACCAAACTTTGGTATACCGAAAGTTTGGTATGGTAATGGTATGAATTTCCTAGATACCATAAGATATGGTTGGTATTTGGTTTCTCATATTTGGTACGGTATACCTACCGAACCCACCCCTAGACCCCCCCCAGCACCCTCCCCTCCTCGACATCGTGAACCCAAACCCACCGACGCTAGCCGTGGATTCGCCGCCGAACGCTCGCCCAATCCCAAAACTATCGGAAGCTCGCCGTCACCGTTGACTCGCCGGCGACCACCAATCGGAAAAACTGACCCCAGAAACACGATCCCCTCGTCCTCGCGATTTTAGAGCACCAAGAATCGCCCTCGGAGACTCACCAGAACGCCGGCAACAAGCTCGACGGAATCCGCGAGCTCTCCGGCGTGATTCCGGCAAGCACAGTGTGAGGCGAGTCTCGGAAACCCGATTTTTGGATCTCTGGCGTTCCGTAGATTGATTTACATATAAATTTTGTTGAAATTGGTCGAGAATTGAGCGAGATTGAATTTGGGGATTCCGGCCAGATTGAGTTAATTTCCGGCCGCCATTGTTGCTGCTGCTGCTGCTAGAGCTTTTGCTGCTTGCGGCGGATGGAAATGAATGGATGGAGATGAATGGAGATGAACTCCGGACGCCGAAGAGTTTGGACGAGGGAGGAGGCTGCGGTGGTCACCGGTTTCGTCATACGACTCTCTGCGCCTCAAGATCGGGACTTTCCCCATCTTGTATTCCCGGATCTTCATCTTCAGTCCAGCCGGAGCAACCGCCGGAGATCTGGAGTCGCCAAGTCGTCGCCGGTGAGTCCAAGCGGCGGCAGCCAAGAGAGAGACGGCGTCGGCGGCGGCGGTCGAACGTCCGGGAAGAAAACAACATACGACCCCGTTTTGGTTTTTTTTTTTTTTCCTGAGTTAACTGTTGGACATTCTCAAAAAAAAAAAAAGGTTAACGGTTGGTTAATTTTGGTGGACCCCACATAAGCCATGTCAGCATTTAACAGCAACATTAACGTTTTTTTAATGGTGGAACACATTTGTAACGTTTCGAAAGCACAGGGTACGAAAATGCAAAACAAAAAAGCATGGGTATCATTTCGAAATTCAACCCAAATCACAGGGTACGAAATTGAAATTTGCCCTTTTTTTAACATGGGCGATGCGCAACTTATCAGGGAAACTTTTTTTTTGTTTTTCTTTTTTTTTTTTCAAAAGGATGAATGTGTTATAAACCCAAAATATTTATAGTTATTAGACTTATGCCTATGTATATTTTTTTTGCAGAATAAAACCCAACATTTAATAGTTTTGCCACTTAAGATATAAACTAACCTTTTAGTTCAAACTATTTACATATTTGCCATTCTTTTTCCAGCCAAAGTAAAATAACTTTTCAAATTAATAATCAATAATCTGATAGCATTTTAAAAAAAAGGAATCTGATATGATGATGGAGCATTCAAACGGGTGGATTTAATTTCATCAGTTACAAATCTAAATTATGTCCAAAGTTAATGATGTTTTTGAATTTGAATTAGGATTATCCACCTAGACCTTTTTATTGGTTTATATTGTAGAAGTTATGGTGATTTTAATGTGTAGAAAATAATATTAGGTTATTTATAATAATTTCAAGTTGATATATTTAGGTGTTTTTATATTTCAGGCAAATATATTTTGGATTTTCCGATTTCAGGTGGATACATTCAGGTGTTTTGGAATATTTTGATGTGTTTTCCAATTTCAGGTGGATATTAAGGTGTTTCCCGATTTCAGGTGGACGCATTCAGGTGTTTTGAGATATTTTGTGTGTTTTCCAATTCATATGAATATGTTTAGGTGTTTTCTAATTTCAAATGGATACGTTCAGGTGTTTTAGGATATTTCGTGGAATTCCTCGGGTGGAGTCATTAGGTTGTTGTAGTATCTTGATTTAATTTAATTCTATTTGTGGTACAATACTTTAGGTTTTCATGAAAATAAATCTAATAGGGGTGTTTTAGAAATGTGCATATTACAAAATCACTATATATAGAAAGTAAATGAGTTGGATGCTTAGTCATGGGGCTTATTCAACAAAAAAATATAAGATGGGTTGTAATTAAAAGAAAATAATTTTTATGGGTTTTTATCCCATTTTGCCAGCATGAAAGTTTTACATCTCCTTTGGGTTTTTGTTATATACAACAAAAACGGTATTTAAGTCTTTTGATGAGGAAAGTAGCAATTTTAATCCCCAAAACTTAAATCACAACCCCCCCCCCCCACCCCCTTTTTTGTTGTAGGAATATTTATTTGGGTATGATTGTGTAAACTAGAAGTAGGAAACCTTGATGGACTTTGTATTAGCTAAAGCCCATTCCTATTGGGATTGGTGGAAACCCTAGCTTGTTTCCCTATAAATAAAGGCACTACGAAGGAGATAAACACACCTCTCTTCTATTCAGTTATACGATTCTCTCTTACTAACGATTCTCTGTCTCTAAGGATTAGCTATTCATTATTACTGCAACACGTTATCACACGAAGTTCTACTACTGCGCGTTTAGAGATTGATGAATCCCCGTTCGAGAGCTCACACAATTAACCGTTCATCCAACCAAACCAAATCATCAAGTAATTATGAAATTATCTTTTGAATTTTGTGAATTCATGTTGATTGTGTTTTGTGAATTATCAAAGTTGGATATGGTTGAATTATGAATTGTACAAAGAAGAAAAGGTAAAGTAGGGTTTCCACGGCAACTCGAGCTAATCCTAGCCGCGCCTGAAGCCGCGCCGTGCTTAGCGGATCCAAGTCGATTTAAGCAAAGAGCCAGAAGGCTTGAGCCGAGCTTGAAGTCTTGAGCCGCTCCACTTTGCAGCGCCTGAAGCCGCGAGCCCAGAACGACGCCGTTTTGGTGGTCGTCGTCCTCAATCAATCGCAGCTCCGCCTCGTTGCGCCTGCAGCCGCGACCTGAACCACCCCGGCGGACCTGAAGGTGTCGACCTTGTCGCCAGTTATCCCTGAAGGATTAACCCACCGCGCCCCGCCTTTGCCGAACCCGAAACCTCAAAGGTTTCTTCTTCAGTTTTCTGCAAACCCGCGTGCCTCCGATGCTGAAACCCGCGTGCCTTCCACGGCGGATCGACCCTTGAGCCTCGCTCGGATCGATCCCGCGTCCTGCACGACTCCCGTCGCCGATATCCCTGACGCCGGAATCCGTCTCCGTTTCGACGGGTTCCCCGATTTCACAATCGGGTTTCTGGGATCCTCTTCCCGCGCCACCGCAATGGGCCCCGCAGGCCACCGTTGCACCTGACAGAGTCGCCGCGTTGAGCTCCTTGAGCTCTGCCACTCCACGACGCTGGAACCGTCGCCGAAAGCCATCGAAAACGGCTAATTCCAATCGGCTTCCCCCACAGGTCAGACCGAGCGGGAGTAAACTGGACCCAAGCCTATTGGGCCAGACCTCCTTAACCGGACCTGGGCCTTTGCAGCCCCCCTCTTCTTTGTCCAGCAATGGGCCTTCATCAGCCCTGGGTCCAGCAGACCCATGTTTTGATACCCAGCGGGCCTGCAGCCCGTATGCTCAGTTATGCAGCCTAGCAGTTGTTTTAGCATATCAAAACGGATCCTGAAGATCCTAGACCATCAGTTGTTTATGTTTTCTGTTGGAATATTTGTATATATATATGTGTGTGTGTGTGTGTGTGTGTGTGTATGCAGTTTTACATGACCCCGAATTTCATTAGAAAAACCTCGTACCCGAAGATTCGAGTATATGTGAAATATGAAACCTGAAGTTTCTAGATTCCTAAAAACGTAATCATACGAATCATAACCTGAAGTTATGAGCTATAACCTGAAGTTATACGCTATGATAAAACATCACATGTTGTAACCCAAAGTTAGCATATTATATCCGAGTTATGTTATAGAACCTGAAGTTCTTGAATTTTACTATTCGTAGATGCTTTTACCTGAAGTTAATAAGCACTACTAACATACTTGGTCCTGCATATCCACACATTGCTTGTTTATTTGTTTCCTTGCATTTCCTTTGGTATATTTGTATTCGTTTGAAATTGCAGGTACCATTGAACCTGAAGTTCAAATTAAGTCTCGACTCGAAGTTTCGAGCGTGGACTATCATAGAAACTTGAAGTTTCGAACCTGAAGTTCCTAAAACATCACCACACAAGTCATAACACGAAGTTATGCGCTATAACTTGAAGTTATATGCTATGAGTCTACGACTCAATGTTACATGTTATAAAACCTGAAGTTTGCATGTTACAACCTGAAACCATGTCATAGAACTTGAAGTTCTTAGTTGTTGACTGTAGATTTTGTCTAAAGCTCTACTAACACAATGTGTTCCCTCCTTACCCGAAGTAAGGACGTTGGAAGCACATATTGATCACCCGAAGATGATCTACGTACTTGCTTGAAGCAAGACATGATTGGCAAAACTTATGCTCTCATGACCTGAAGTCTATGATTGCGTATAGTTCTAAAGTTTGTGGAATCTGATTTTTCCTTTAGCTTTACAAGGAAGACTTGACCAAGAATGATCTCCTGCAGAAGTTCTTGCCTCTAATGTGCTCTTGCAGTAGCAATATTGAGAGCAAAAAGGTTACAAGTCCTTAGATCTGGTTACAACTTTGTTGTTTGCTGAAAAGAACAACATACTCGTATCCACTCGCTCGAAACGCTCCCTTTGTCTGAACCAAATGCTAAGCGATTTATGAAGCTCAAAGTGCAATTTTTGGCACATGTCTGACCGGCCGGGCCGATCTGGGTTAGACCAAATGCCCTCCCACAATTAGGGGGAGATAAGATCATTCCTGAAGAATAAATAATGGCGTGAGTGGACATTAGGGGAAGGCTCAACCTACCCGAAACCAAGATTAGCCAATCATATGCTATCATTACTGTGGTACAACCATTGATCGCGCACCTGTCGTGCCCCTATCAATGTCGTTGATGAGTACCCTTTTGATAGGCAACCAATGAGACATGGAACATCTCTGTCTAGCCGAAACAACTTGTGAGTACTGATTCTATTTAGAATCTAAGTCCAAGTTTTGGTGTTTGTTTTAGTATGTGAACATCGTTCTCGAATATCAATTAATTGAATCAATTGGAACTTGCAGTTTCCTAAATTATGTGACCGATTTCAATTAATTCCCGTTACGGTATGCTTAATGGGAAGTTAGTAGTCGGGCAGACTGTGCGTTCATATGCACATTATTCTCTCTGAATGGAGATACTTCCTAGATAGAGATATATTCCCCGAATGGATATATATTTCTAACTTCATACCCAAACAAAGACCTACATTGGCCTTACACTCACATGGTTCCCGAAGAACGTTATGGAGTCTTAAGGATATTCGAATGAACGATTACCACACTGAAATCTTTGAAGAGAATGGAAAGGACTATCTTTGCATTAAAACTTTCCTATACGTCAGAAAACGTATATTGGAAAAGTTAGAGCGCCTACCTAGTGGATTGTATCGCACAACCATTCGCTCTATGGAAGCACATTATGTGGCCGGCCCGAAGTTTGCCGAAATTGATGCTTCCTCGCTTTGGCATGACCGTTTGGGACACCCAGGTCATGACAAGATGACCCGGATTCTGGAAGAATCACGCGGACATCTCCTAATGTCGAATAAGGTTCAGAACATTAAGACCTTATGCCAAGCATGATCGTTGGGAATACTCGACCATCCCCTGCAAAGATACTTTATGCACTCCTTCTTTTCTTCAGTGGATTCAAGGGAATATTTGTGGACCATTCCAACCAATACACGGACCATATAAAGATTTCATGGTTTTGGTTGATGTACCGATTCGTTGGTCACACGTCTTTTGTCCGCACGAAATGCTACATTTGCTAAACTCTTGGCCCTGATTGAGGGCTCACCACCCTCATTATCCGTTGTAGTCTGGAAGATAGGATAACGCCAAAGAGTACATATTGAAGTCTTTCGATGATTATTGCAGTCCCTTAGGATTGAGATTGAACATGCAGTTCCCTATGTTCATAATCCAAATGGTCTCGCAGAAACACAAGTCAGACTGGCTGGGCAGGCCCGGGTCCGACCATTTCTAAGTGGGACTATGCAATTCTGCATGCAGCTATTGGTCCGCCTGAGGCCCATCTCCACCCACTCTTGTTAAGCGTTACAGTTAGATACTGGGTACGAGCATTGTAAGATCCCACATCAACCAACGGAGAGAGGGTGATGTGCCTTATATATACATGCCCACCTCCATCTAGCATGAGGCCTTTTGGGAGCTCACCGGCTGCGGAGGGGATAGGAACTCCGCAGTGAAGCGAGTTGGGCTTACGGCAATCCCAGGATGGGTGACCTACTGGGAAGTTGCTCGTGAGTTCCCAGAAACAAAACTGTGAGGGCCAAAGTGGAGGGTACCCAAAGCGGACAATATCGTGCTACAGCGGAGCGGTCCCGGGATGTGACAAGCATGATTCAACATACTTATGCAATTTTGGGTGTGCAGTTTTATGTGCCAGTTGCGCTGCCGCAACATACCAATATGGGTCCTCAATTGGGAATGGATTCCCATCTATTATGAGCTTTTCCGAGCCATTGACAGGCGATCTCTTTCTCGCAACATTTGCGGATAGTCACTTTGATGAGACAGTCTTCCCGCCGTTAGGGGGAGGAAAGAACGTCAACGTTCCTGAAGAATGGCTTGAATTGACGTGGACTTACCCACTTTGTCTTGTCCTGATCCCTGAAAGCAAGTGACGAGATCATATATACAAGCTGCAAACAAGCCTGCAATGAAAGACGTCCCCGTAGGGCACAAAGTCATCCCCGAAGGATGCAACGCCCCTTATGACGTTCTGTTCCTGACGAACGAGATACACTGGCGGCTAGCCAATCCTCTGTCTTCGGCCAGAAGCGAGGCAGATTCGGTTCGAAGGATTCACTCCCCGGAAGAGGAGAACTATGGCACAATCGAATCCTATCGCCATCTCAATCGATCCAAACTCATGAATTGCGCAGGATTATGGAAGTGTCCTGGGAGACGTCCCAGGGTGATACCCCAAATCCAAAACTCCCGAGAACCAGAAGATCTCGGTCCGGATGAGGTTATGGAATCGAGATGAGATTATCATCGATGATATCTTTGCTTAAAGCAGTGGCCACTGAATCACAAAGTGCGATGATATCGAACCGTTTCCGTTGATGAAGCACAACGTTGAACTGATTGGTCAAATGGAAAGAAACAATGCATGTTGAATTATGTTCCTTAGTAAAGCGAAAAGTGTTTGGACCTGTAGTTCCCACACTTCCCAATGTGAACCCAGTAGGTTACATGTGGCGTTCGTAAGGAAGCGTAATGAGAAGAATGAAACAGTGCAATGTAATGCACGCCTTCTGGTGAAAGGCTTCTCTCATTTGCCCTTACATTGATTACAAGGAAACATATTCTCATGCAATGGACGTTATGACGTTCCGCTACCTTGTCAGTTTGGTAGTTTCCCAAAGAACTGAATATGCAGCTCATGAATGTGGTTACTACATATCTCTATTGGGATCTTGAGATATACATGAAAGTTCCTGAAGAACTTGAGATAACTCGATACTACCTCGGCCTGAAGCTCGAGCATCGAATTGATAGCATCATCGTGCATCAATCGAATTACATCCAGACGATGTTGCGTCGCTTCATTGGAGATAAAGCGATGCCTTCGAGTACACCCATGGTTGTCCGTTTGCTAGATGCCTAGCGTGATCCATACCGTACTATGGAGGATGATGAGCCGATATTGGAGCCCGAAGTCTCATATTGAAGTACAATTGGCGTTTATTGTACGTAGCTCAATGCACTAGGCCGGACATATCATTTGTTGTGAACGCTTTAGCTTGGTTAAGCGATGCGTCTACATGCTACCACTAAATTGGTATTAAAGACATCTTTTGCTACCTTAAAGGTACTGCGAATATGGGATCATCTATCCCTACGCATCCCATGATGGATTACCCCTCTTAGATCCACGAAGTGATGCTTGCCTTGATAGTTATGTTGACGCCGATTACTTATCAAATCGGCACAAGGCACGTTCCCAAGTTGGTCATGTCTTTACCATAGGGAACACCGCAATATCTTGGAGGTCTATGGAATAGACTCCTGTTGCCACCTCTTCAAACCACGCCGAGCCCATCGCTTTACATGAGGCCACGCGTGAAGGTATTTGGCTACGATTCGTTATCGAGCACATACAACATACTTATGCTTTGTCTTCTGTTAGTGGAGTCTCCATGATTCTCCATATAGACAATGCCGCTTGTATTGACCATTGAAGAAGGGATTTATCAAAGGCGACAATACTAAGCATATTGCCCCGAAGTTCTACTTCATACATCAGCAAAAGCATCAGAAGTTTGAAGTCAAGCAGATTTGTTCCCAAAGATAACCTTGCAGATATCTTCACCAAATCTTTATCGAAGTCTACCTTTCCAGAAGCTTCTTCGAGGTATTGGATTGCGTTTACTATTTGATTTACAACGTTTGTAGTCTTCAGGGGGAGCATTGTCGAATTCAGGGGGAGTATCCCGAAGTATACTCACTTGACCTTAATGTACTCTTTTTCCCCTTAGCACAGGACAACTTTTTCCCATTGGGTTTTGTTGCCTGGCAAGGTTTTTAAGGAGGCACCCACATCGGGTTGGTCATACCTCTGTACGCTTTTAGTGTCGACAAATGCATGCTCATTTTTTCCCCTTCGCCTTTGGTTTTTTTCCCATTGGGTTTTCCTTTGGCAAGGTTTTAGTGTTAGCATTCTTCCCATGGATTCCCCGTTGACTCATGTTCCTCCGAGTGCCTGCCGCAACGACTTCATCAACCGCCTACGCTATTTGTCCGAAGATCTGATGCGCCTACTTCTTGAGTTCTCCACACTCAAGGGGGAGTGTTGTAGGAATCTTTATTTGGGTATGATTGTGTAAACTAGAAGTAGGAAACCCTGATGGACTTTGTATTAGCTAAAGCCCATTCCTATTGGGATTGGTGGAAACCCTAGCTTGTTTCCCTATAAATAAAGGCACTACGAAGGAGGACAAACACACCTCTCTTCTATTCATCTATTCTATTCTCTCTTACTAACGATTCTCTGTCTCTAAGGCTTAGCAATTCATTATTACTGCAACACTTATAAATTTATATCATTCCATGATCAACCAAACACTTGATTGAAATTCTCATCTCAATTCCACTCTGGGAAAAGGGGGAGAGAAATTTTCCCCCCCCCCCCCCCGCCACACCCCCGACAACCAAACGCGGCCAAAATTTCTCCTCCCTTCCCCCCCCTCTCTCCCCCCCCACCAACCAAAAAAAAAACCTACCTAAAAAAAAAAAAAACCCACCCCCCCGCTCCCCCTCCTTTCGGCCTTGGACGCCCACAAATCGGGCTGAAGAAGAAGAAAAAAAGAGAGGAGAGGGTGACAAGCGGACGGGGGATGTGGATTGTAAAGAGGAAATCAAGCACGGGGCCTGGATCCTCAACTACCACCCAACAAAAACAAAGAAGAAATGAGCCCCCCCTCCTCGGCCGCCCCCCCCCCCCCCCCCCCCCCCCAGACAAACGTAAAACCCCCCCAAAAACCCCCCCCCCCCTTTTCGGGTTCAGCCGGATCTAAATCTCGCGATTTGAACCCGTAGTTGTGGACAATGTCGCGGACCTCCAATCGGGCATGCCCCCCGCCGTCTCACACTCTCGCTAGTCCCAATGAAAAGGCGGACCTCCAATTGGTTCTGCTCCCAACCTCCAAGGCTGGACTTGAAGGTTGCGATTGGCTCTTCTGCCCCACCATCTAACAATCTCGGGTTTTCGAAAGAAATGGCATATTCACCGTCGTAGTGAAATTCCTGGGACTTCGTCACCGTTGCTCGATCAATTGGATACATTTGATCGCCGCCTCAAGTCTGTGATCAAATTGGGCAGAGAAAATTGAGAGCAGGCAGAAGGGGCTGTATCTGATTTTGGAAGACGTTCTGAAGAATTTGTTTGGTTGTTTTATGAAAAATGCAATAGTACCCATGGGCAAGAGAGAACTTACTTTTTTGGTATTTTATGTTTTATGAGTTTTTTCGTCCATGGAGCGACGGTGGAGATGGAGTGGTGGTGGATGTAGGTTTGGGGTGGTTGCCCGAAGTTTGGGTATTTACTTTGGATTTCGGAGAGGTACTTTAGTTCGGGTGGATTCAATACATAAGGGTAAACTTGGAATATTGAAAGGCTATTTTAAGTTAGGAGTGAATTCAACAATTATGGGGTGTAAATAAAATTTCTCATTTTTTTAAAATAAAATCCACATTTTATTAGCCTTGCCACATATAGGATGTACAATTAACCAATTAGTTCAAAATATTTACATATCTGTCATTTTCTCATCCCTATATGTCATTTCATAATACACACAAAAATGACGATACAACTTAAAAAAGAAAACAATTGGCATTAGTTATAAAATTAAGAACCTGTTATGATGATGGAGATCACATTCAAGTAGGTGGATTTGTCTTCATCAGTTACAAATCCAAATTTATAAGCTGCTTTCTCATTCTGATTTTTTGACATCTTCTTATTTGTTTGAAGGAATATGAAAACACAAAGTACATACATATGTTAATGCTCGAAATAGGTGAATATTATAGTTATATATATATATAGGAATTGACTTGACAAAAGTCCAATTAGATGTTCTTGAGTTTCATTAGTCCACCATGACGAGGAAAAATGCAAAGCCTTTACAATTAGAATTTGTTCCCGAGTACATTCAATGTGAATCAACAGAGTTAGTGATATTTCTTTTACAAATATATAATACCAGATTTCACGATCTGAAGCCAAGTATGAAACAATTATTTTAGGCGGCTATAAAATTATCCTCCTCATAAATAACCCTTGAATTGTTCTACGAACATTAGCTAAAGCGACGTCTATGTCTCTTCTGTGTTAGATTTTCCACACGCATACGTATTCATAGCCGACTCATATATATGGTCTTTCTTAACCTTGAAGTAAGTAACCCTCTGAGAAACAGTAGAGCAGTTTCCTTGGTAATTTCGGTCCGTTTGAGAAGACGGATCAGCTAAAGTTAGCCTCTGGATTTGGAGCAAAACAACTGAGTTTCACGTACGCTGATTCGCAAAGGCACATGTTTGTATATAGGGAAGTACACAATTAAGAGAGCACATTTGAAGCGGCACACGCCGTATCTTCTTAATTATGTTAAGAAGATATATAGGGGGGTATATATCATGCTTGTGATTATTTAGGTCGTGAGTAGTTCTTTAATACTTTGGTCATGGATGTAAAATATTGTTTTAGTGATATCGACAACAATGATATGTGTCCTATTTTGTTACCATTGTTATGTCTCGAAGAACAACTCCACATCATTATAAGGTTTTTTTTCTCAGTTGGAGGAACGTACGAAACGTACAAACTAAATAGTGAAGTCTTGGAATATACAATAAGATGAAATAAAGCCATCGTGGGGAAGAATCTTATCAAGTAGGCACAAAATTGGCACCAAATTGCCGCCGTGCGATCTAGAAGTGGCCCATGTACAACATGAAGCAATGTAGGCCCAAATTATGGGCCAGAACAAGACGTAGAGCACAAGAAAGTGAGAGTGGGGAAAAATGGTTGTATAGATGTATCTTTATCAACTAAGATGTTCAAATTCAATTTCTTCTAAGATGAAAGGTACGTTCGTGAAAACGAAGCAGGTAGGCCCCTTCATATATTAATCCTCCCCAGCAGTTAAAAATATAATGTTGGTATAAGACTTCAGGTGGTAAGACATCTAGTATATGACGAATAGGATATGAGGTCGTATTTTATCAACTAGTTCTTAGTTTACTTGTACTTCTTTTAACAGGTTGAGTTCCCCGCCAAGCATGACTGATTGGGAAATAATGACCTCTCATGCGGCTAAATCATTGAAGGTTAAACAACTAATCAATACTTGAAGACGATTAAGACTGAACACAAAGCAGAAAAATATCGTGATGGTGGGATTCACTTTCAGGAACATAATTAGATTAGATCGAATAGAAGTCCTATTCATTTGATGTCTTTCCTTAATTAATTATTTAAGAATGCACTTGAAAACAAAGCAAGATTAGATGCATACATTATAGAGTTTGGTAGGATTTGACTTTCCACACATGGATATATGTAAACCTGATAAGGTTTGATTCTCTGCATATAAAACATAAGCACTTCTCAGCCATCAAGGAAGACTCATTGAAGCACGGCCAACTCTTAATTTTGGGTACTATTTCAAACGCCGCAGCGCAAAAAAAAAATCAAAAGATGCTTAATAGTGTTATAAACCTCTAGTAAGGTTTTATACTACTTTGTTTACAAGTATTTACCTCTCATCTGAAATTCGAATCCTCAACGAGAACATTAATTGCTTGAATAATAGAATGAAAGAATGGCATCATTGTATTTGTGGATAAATTTTAAAATAAATCTAGTCGGTATCACATCATTTTCTTACATGTACCTTCTCACCATTTAAAAGACAAGAAATGAAGTAATCAAAAGCAAAACTAAACTAATCTTCACCAAATATGTACACAAAATTTGAATCGTGTCAAACAACCCAAAGACGTTACCAAAATTTAAACCTGATACTTCGGCCGCAAGTTGTCGGTCGACCGATCAACTTCGCCGCCGATATTATCGGACCAAGGAGCTGCCGACTGGATTGCCGCGTCTCTATCACCCCTTGGGCTTCGAACCGAACCGTTCCGAGATACAAAAGGCGGCATCAAGGAAAAGGCCCATCGGTTCGATCGGTTGGATGACCGCGAACTCGGGTCGAACCGCTCATACAAATTGGTATTCCTACCACGCACACTCGCACTCCTCCTGAATCCTCTTTTAGTACTCCCAGCTCTCGGAAACGCCACGTGTGTACTCCTGGCACGTGTCAAGGCTGAATTCATTAATTGACTCCGTACCTCCTCCGGTAATCGTAGCGTAAACTTCTCGACATTTTCGCCAGGTTGTACCAGCGAGTGGCCGGTCGAGTGCGACCGCGGGAATAATAATCCAGTGAACCGCAGACCAGTTGATCTCGACCTCGGCGGGCCAAATCCCGTTGATTTCGATCTAGGTGGAAATTTTTGATTGGTTGTTTCGCTGCCGTTCACCAAATTAATTACCACCGCCGGCGCAGGCGGTTCTTCCTCCTTGATTTGATCTTCAAATATCCGAACCGACTTTTGGCGAGGCGGCAAAGGGGCCGGTAGTGGTGGTTCTTCTTGGGCTAACGGTGTCGGGTCGGGTTGACCCGATTCGACATCCTGCTCCGACGAGTCGATCCAAGTGTACGGCTCTTCTCCGGGTTTGGGTGTCAAGTCGGCGCGGCAAACCGGGCAGGTGGAGTGAGAGAGGAGCCACGTGTCGATACAGTCGGGGTGAAAAACGTGATCGCACTTGGGTATCAAACGCAGCGTTTCGTGGTCTTCAAACTCGTTTAAGCACACGGCGCACTCGAGCGAGTCCTGGCCGATTTTGTGGGTCTTGACGTCGGAGTAGAGGAAGGCGGGGAAGGTCTCGATGACGGCGGGGTCGAGGCCGCGGACCCTCCGGGAGCCGTTGCGAAGGGCCAGGTCAACGCGGCCATGGAGGCGGGCCTGGGCGCACTGGCGGGTGTAGACGGAGAGGAAGCCGAGGACGAAGAAGACGAGGACGAGGGCCACCATCACCACCGCCATCTTGACGTCAAAGGTGGGCGGAGATGGGTTGGGGGGTGGCGGCGGGGGTTGCCCCGTAGTTTGATAGAACAGCAGCAGGATGCTGAGGTTCCACACCAAAACGACGGCATGATTGTAGCTGCAACTCATGTTAGTGTGCTCGTTGCTCAAAAGAGAAACAAAATCCGGGAAGTTGAGAAAAAGAATTGGCGCTAGTCCATGAGGTTTTTTTTGTTCAGAGGTTTAGGGGAGAAGAGGGAATGAAACGAAATGAAGGATTTTGAATGAGTCGTGTTAAGGGCACTTGCTGTAAGCATGTTGCGGAGGTTGACTAACATGATAGTGTGGGACCCACTAGAAAGGTTAGAATTCAGTATTTAATACAAGGGCAATACATGTTATTGAATGGAGTTCTAATATCATGATAGCCTATCACAGATAATGTGAAAATAATAATGATACGAACATATTATTGATGGAGTTCTAATATCATGCACAGAATGGCTAACATGTGTATGGAATTTGGAGGTGGAGATGCTTTGGGTTGGCTGGACGTGTTGTTTGGTTTTGGTATATTGTAGCTAGAGGTCAAAGTACTTACGCGATAATATCGAGAATAATATCAAGTAATGAAAAAAGAAACCAATTTTGTCTTAGAAAACTATTATATCTTCAAGAACGTTGACATGTTTTTGAAGAAAAATAATGGCTTTCGTTTGTTTATATCTTTAAACTGCACCAAAGTTGTTTGCTGGCAGTATTTGCGAACGAATCACAAATTGGAACTCGAAAACATAAATAGATTCAATGTTGCTTATGTGTTTGTTTGAACTTTGGATATGTCTTCTTCAGTTAGTGATTTCATCAAGGGTGGCTGCACGAGCAAGTCTTCATACTACTAAAGTATATGGAATTTGATTAGAAGTACAAACGACGCAAGTTATCTTGCGACGAGTAGTAAAAGCACCCCCATTGACCCGCCAGCAATTACCTTTTAGGTTTGGACCGATGATGATTAAAAAGGGTTCTACTTATCAGTGCTAGAAACTGACCAACTATTAATCAGAGAATTGGTTAGGTAAGGGAATAGAAGCGTCCGAAAGAAAATTGCCCTTTTGGACCTATAGGAGATTCAAACGTGAATTGCAATGGAAACAAACAACCGTATATGACCTGAGATGATTAGTCCACCAATGTCTCTTTCTCCCAGTTGTTCACCACTTAATAAATTAACAAATCAATTCAAGCTCTGGTAATTAGATGGCCTGCCTTTGACTCAGTCCACCAAAGTAGACCCAAACAATGTACTAGTGTAACTGTCCGATTGCCAGACATTTCGAAGGGAAAGATAAATAATTTTTAAGAAGTTCAGTAACAATTGCGGATCTTCTTATCAAACTCAAGAAGTTTCTTAACGAGGATGTTATGTTTTATTTTGCAATCCAAATTAGGGATCGTTGAACAGACGGCTAATTTGAAAGGGGTATTTGATAGTTGATTAAACCATAAATTCAAATATGCTTAGTCTCCAAATTGGATTATAAGACATTAGAATGTAAAGGCAGACGAAAAAGACTTGCATTACTTTTAGTCTATTTTCTCGCTAAATTCATATAAAATTCACTGATAAAGAAAGCTCAAACTTTTTTAATTATTCCTGCAATTAAAATTCCGTCTTTTGAGTGAATTATCCTTTTGTTTAATGGAAGGATTGCATCATCCAATCACATATCTAACCAAAATATCATTCAAACATTAAAAACTGAAAAAAAAAATGATGGTTTTCTATATTCAACAACAGATGGAGTCTCTCTTTGAGAACTAGGCCTTCCTACTTGTTGTGCATTTGATTAGATAAGAGGAGGTGTTTATACATGTGTCTGGTGGGCCACTATTTAGGTCATGCGGATGATTAATTGTCTGGTTACTATACTTGGAGCCCAAGTAACTTATCTGTATCTACCTTCTTCATCATATAAATGGGCTAAAGGGACTGCACAAAATAAGGCTAAAGGGACTGCACAACAGGATGATCCTGAATGAAATGATATAGACAGCTACTATGTACACTCAGTTTTCGTCAAAAGACACTTCTTTATTTTTTAAAGTAAAATTACTTTTATACCCTATGTAAAAATGACATTAAAGAACTTCTAATTTCTTTATACTGGAACACCAAAGCATGCACCGTTCTTTTATTCACGTTGATGGGATGCCGCGCTGCCTAATTACCCATCGAAAATGGTGGCGATACTTCTACTTCCGCCCCTTTAAATGAAGAAGAAAGCTCAAAACTTGATGAAAACCATCTTCACCTTCTTCAGCAACCACCATAAAGCCATGGACAATTCATCAGACTGCTACACTTACAACGCCAAGCTCGAAAACAACTTCAACAAGGCATGAGGACCCTAAAAATTCTCCCACATCTCCAAAGCTTATTCATCATTTTTCTCATGAATTCTGATATTCTTTGGTTTTAGTTAGGAATCCACCGTGCTTCTCTTGCTTACGCATGAACACCTTCAATAAACAAATCCCAATTTCAAATAGTGTTCTTCTTTTACAAACCAAAGTGGCAAATCTAAACTCCTCTTTGCTCGCCCTTCGCCTCTTTCGATTTTAGATCGAATTTGAAACTGAAATTTGGGGATTCTGGTGTTTGTGAATTTAATATTCAGAATTTTAGATCGCGAAAGGAGCCGTATGAGGCCATGACTCTTCGGATTTTGGATCTGAAATTTTTTGGTCGGGATTGGGGTTGGGCGCCGGGGAAGGAAGAGGAGAGGAGGGAGAAACACTCGGGTTTGTTTTGTTTGGAGATAAGAAAATAGCCTCTTATTCTAAAAAACAAAAAGAAAAAAAATTAAAGGACACAGACGGAATTACCGGTAAAAAAATTTAGCGAGGAAAACAACGATTCCTCGTTGTAGGCTAGATCTTTCAGTGACGAAATAGCGTTTCCTCGCCAAAAGTAATTTTAGCGACGAAAATGTCCTCGTTAAAGCTGCTGTTTCGTCGCTAAATTATAAAACAACCTAGAAGACCAAATTTGTTATATTTTTGCCGACGAAAGCAATATTTCCTCGCTGAAAGTGACTTTCTGCGGGAAAAACAGTTTTCTCGCTAAAATTTTCCTCGCTGAAGCACGTTTGTGTTGTAGTGAGATTTTGGCCAAATTAAACTGACAAATATTGTATTGCATTTAACCTCCTATTTCAAGGACAAAAAAGTGATGAAAAAAACATTGATTAAACTTATTTGGCGAAGTTACCAGATATTTAACCATGGTTAATATTGGGTTATGGAGACGAGGGTTAAATTGTGGGTACACAAACGGATGGGTGGCTAAGAAAAATAGTCAATAAAGTAAAGAAGGGTATATATGAAAATTTAGAATTAAATTTAGGTGTTCAAAGAAGTTGAAAAAGTAAAATGAGTGTACAATGTGTCCAAACAAGAAAACTGAGTGTACATATAGCATATCCCATGATATATATTTTAGCCCAAATTTGAAATGGTCATGGGCAATCGGGATATATATTGAGAAAATACTTCTCATGAAACAAAGAATGGCCCAAGTTCCACATATAATTGGTAATTGGGATGCATATATTAGAGCACTTCCACCGGGAAGGCTAAACCGTAGGGGTAGGCGAGGGCTGCCCTTCGGCCGGCCCTGTTCATCCTCCAGCGGCGAATTTGGGCGAAGGCGAGAGGAGGGCGAGAGCTCGGCGGGCGGAGGCGTAGGCGGGCGACGCCCGCACCTCGCCTGCAGGCGGTAGTGGGTTGTGGGCCCCGGCTGACGTCATGGCGCATTAATCTTTGTTTTTATTTTTTTTTTATGACTGGCGCGTGCAGTACAAGCGCGCGTGGGGGCGAGTAAGGGACTTCCGTGTTCGGACGGGGAGGCCGAACGGCCTTGTTGGGCTGAAATGGGTTTCCAGCGGCGCCCCACCACAAAAAAACAACATTTTTTAATTAATAAAAAAAAAAAACCTATTTTTTCCACAAAAAAAAACAATATATTTTTTTATAAAATTTTATAAAATTATAAAAAAAAAAAAATAAATAAAAAAAAAAAAATAAATATTTATATTTTTTATTTTTTTTAATAATAATTATTAATTTATATATATTTTTTTTTTTTTTTTTATTTTTTTATAAAAATTTATATTAATTAATTTATATAAAAAAAATATAAAAAAAAATATAATAAAAAATAAAATAAAATCTAAACAACACCCAAACAAATCACAAACAATAAATATCCTACCCCTCTCCCTACCGCCAAATAAAAAAAAAAAAAAAAAAAAAACTATAATAAAATTATTTAAAATAAATAAAAAAAAAAATCAAAACCGGGTGGGAATGGTACATATACCGTACCAAACTCCCAATACCGTGTACCAACCAAACTAAGGGTGTTTCTATAAAATGGCTACCAATACCATACCAAAGTTTCGGTATACCAAAGTTTTGGTACGGAGGTACGGTACGGTAACGTTCGGTATTAGTACAATACCAAACTATGTATCTATATATTTTACAACATTAAATTTAAAGCCAATATTAAGAATCTACCATTTTTAATGTACTAAAATTCAATGTACAAAGTTAAATTCAAAGCCAATATTATCATAGTTTACCAATCAAACAAACAACACAACCATATATAATCAATTTACCACCAACAACCATCTATCTCAATAATTTACCAAGCACAGCTCCATGATAATTTACCAAGCACAGCCCCAATCAATTTACCACCATCGTGAGGTTTGCAAAGAGAACTCGTGGACGGGAAGAAACTTTGACTGTGCTCCGTTCGTGAAGAAGAGAAAAAAAAAGGGATAAAACATTATAAATATTATTAAAAAATTAAATAAAATATGCATATACACTATTCGGAGGTATACCATGGTATTGGGTTTTCAATACCAATACCGTACCAAAGTTTTCGGTAGTGGTAGTGTACCGTACCGAACAGTAATTGTACCGAATGGTAGTGTATCAATGGGTAATGGTACGGTATGGTACGGTTGGTATTCGGTATTTGGTACAAAAATTCCACCCCTACCTACGCCTGCATGGGGAGGAACTGTTTTCTCTGGGGACGCGGCGGGGGGGACCACACCCCCCGCCCGGGAGGGAAAGAACTTCTCTCCCCCTCCCCCCCCCTGCCCGCCTCTCGACGGGCGGGGAGGGTCGAGAGAAGACACAAAAAAAAAAAAAAACAAAATAACCAACCTTCTTTGTATGTGTAATGCAGGAAAAACATGAATATAAATAAAACGAAAGAGATAAGGCATTTTTTTTTTATTTAAAAAAAAACAAAAACACCACCATCACCACCACAATAAAACAAAACCATCTACCCATTCAAAACAAAAATTCTCATTATTTTTTTTATATTATTTTTTCCCATTATTTCCCTACTCACTATTTTCTATTTCTATGAGGAAAAAATAAACTTTCTTTTTCAAATACCCGATATTGCTTCCGTGCCTTTTTAAATTTTGTTTCGTTGAACTCATTTTAATAATCAAATTGTAAGCAAATATTAAAAGCATCAATTAATTGACAAGGAATATTTGACATATTAATCATTCTTTGAATATGCCCTTGTAACATAACTAGAGAAAGCATAGATAGAAAGAATAGAGAATTTAGGGTTTAGGGTTTAGGGTTTAGGGTTTAGGGATTAGATCACTCCCTCATGTGTTTGATGCGAGAATATGTCCCTTTGTAACATAACACGCCTTTCTTTTATAAAACAATCAATTATGAGAAAGAAAAAAAAAAAAAGAATAGAGAATGACAATGGAAATTGGTTTCCAAACTTGTGCATCATTCATCATCGATATAGGCAGATAAAAACCACATTCACAATATATGTTGAGGTTATAAAGGCTAATTGCAATCATTCATTCATTGATTACTTAAGGGGTGTAAATAATGAGTAAGCTATGGTGGTTTATATTGTTTACACAAATATTTTCTATGTCAAAATTTATGAACAAGGATTAATGACTCAATAGTTTATAGAATAATTCATCTTTATATAATAGGACATCAAATTCAGATAATCTCATATAACAATAGAAAGATATGTGGCACAATTACACTGGCCAAAAAGCTTCTCTCTTCCACGCGCGTCATCTTCTTTTCCCCATCAATTTCTCATTTTTTCCTCTAAAAACTTCCGTAAAATTGTTTTAATCATAACTCTTTCATTCTTAGTCCAATTGATGTGAGGTTGGTGGCGTTAGACTTATATCAATCTCCATTTTCTATTGATTCTAAAATCGTGGCCTGAAAACTAGTTTTGAAAAAAAAGACACATCAACATTCTTGATGTTTTCCGGTGAAATTGGCCTATTCCGATCAAATTCGACCACCCCCCAAGGTCAAGTGAGGTGTTAATCTTCTTGTTTCTTAAAGATTTACAATGTCCACAAATTTTATTTTAAGTTTGGTTTGAATTTTTGAAAAATTCATTTGAACTACCATTGAACCTTAATGGTGCCATCATAACTGTTTCTGTGTTAGCACAAATTGTTAATGTGTTGACATGAACTGTTTTTGTGTTGGTACAAACTGTTTTTGTGTGGCACAAACTGTTTCTATGTTAGCAAAAACTATTTTTATATGGCACAAACTATTTTAGTGCGCATGATTTTTGAGGAGGGGGTAGCATGTGGGTTTTAGTTGGCTGTCAGGGGTGGTCCTCATTATTTTGTCCTTAGAGGTGAACATTCAAAATTAATGTCCTCTCATAAAATTAGGGAGTCTATTTTGTTTTTAGAGGTCATTGTCTCTATAAATAATAAAATAATAAATAATTTAATAGTTTGCCTTATCCACCATGAGACAGAATTTTACTAAGACAAATTTTCAACATGCTACTCCAGCTATCAAATGACATATTTGCCTTATGAATTTACCTTATCCATTGCATTTGCTCTTAGTCAGTTAAGATTGCTTAGGTATAAAACACTTCAGAAAACATATACGAAGGTAGCAAGAAGTTTCTTTTAGAACCTACAAACACCAGTTGGTTATGATAATATTGTGAACATAAAATTTTAGAATACCTGTGTACAAAATGCACCTAATCTTAGAGCACCATAATTTTCATCTACACCCAGTGATGGAACCAAGAATCTGTGTGTGGGGAAGCCAATAAAAAGACAAACGATGTACAAATAAACAAAAGGCCAAAAATATCGACTCATGTAACAAAATGGGACTTGTCGTTCTTTCTTATTTTGAAAGTCATCTATAATTTGACTCCTCTGGAGTTTTTCGTATTCGGTTTTCTATAACTAGTGCGGATCAACTAGTGCAATCACCAATTGACGTAAGAAAAGTCCAACTCTGCAAAGCCCTAAATATAGGGATACCTATAAGAGATTGGCTTGGTTAATTAGTCAAAATTTTAGAAGTTTACTATCTTGGATGGCCATCTGCTTGATGGTGTGCTGGAGTTAAGAATTATGCCTGTTAGAGTCTCGTTTTGTAAACTCTAAAGGATCCATCAACCACAAATCATAAGCACATCAATTAGTTAGCTCCATAATCATAATCAATATGCACTGAAGATTGCACTTTAGTGAATCAGTGTATTGTATTACTCATATAGACTTTGCTTATATAGTAGTGCAATTAGGATTAATTAGGTCCACACATTGAAGACAAATTGACTTACCTTGCAACCTAAGTAACAGCCCTTTAAGGACTAAAATTTGTCCGGTTAGATATTCTTCTAATCGATCACGATATCATATTAATTAGGATATCCGAGTATTGGATTATCACATAAGTCCTTACTTGATCATTAAGTAATATCCGATTAGTGTTTTATGTGTTTAGTAATAGGTCCAATTCTTACATGTTTGAAAAAAGGCTGAGGTGACCTTGGAACCTCTATCAGTCTACGCCGTGAAAATACGTTATACAACGTACTTTAGTGACCAAATTTGCAAATGAGGTCACTAAATAGAGAGCACTAGTGAAAACGCAATTTTTTGTCACTACTGATTTTTTTTTTCTTGTAGTGATATGTCATAGTACAAGATCATCATTGACCCAAGTCAATCAAGGCACATGAAATACGTACAAGATTATCATAGTACCATATTAATGTTGAGAATGTGGATGTTTATCTCATATTGAAAAAGTAAGGGATCTTGTAAGTGATTATAAGAAGTTGTGCTACTTCCCCCATTGCCAATTGATTTTAAATTGGAACCTCAACCACTTTCATCATGGTATTCAAGTGGGTTAGCCCTCATATGGGACCCGAAGGTCCATATGTGCAACACATCACCCAAAAAAGGATCGAAGCCAAATTCTCAAGCATTCAGCTCCAACGCTCCAAAAAGACACCATGCTTTGGGTGGGGGGTGGGGGGCGTGTTGAGAATGTAGATGTTTATCGCACTTTGGAAAATCAAGTCCTTATAAAATAATTGATTTTAAGTTAGAATCTCAACCACCTTCATCAATTAAATCCATCAACCTATCGCCATTTCTGAGTCATGGCCTAAGACGGACGCGCAAATACATAGTCGATAATGGAAAAACATACAGTATATATGATGGCCTGGCCGGGAGATTATTGTTGATGTAAATGTTTTGTCCGATCGTGTTTTGTTTGGCTATTCATGATATTGATCTGATTAACCACAAGCGACCGACATAACCATTTCGAGCCAACCAAAACTATTGAGCAATGAATTAGATGTTGAATTATTCCTCAACAAAGATTATAAAGACAAGGTTTGTTCTTGACCCCGTAAGACAGCAAGTGAGACAAGCAGGCATTATTGAAAAATACATGCTGTTGTGAACCGAACTGAAAGCGGTTTTGGTTGTGCCGTGGTTTCGCTGTGCTGAAGTGCCACTTTGGAGATAATCCTGTGGGGAGGAGAAGGAGCCAAGTGTACGGCTGCTTATGTCCAACTTGATTCCGTCCATTCGAAGCCGACGAATTTGCTAGCGTGAATACTATCAAGTGGACCATGAGGATTGTGTAGCTAAAATCGTTCCTACGGAAAATGGCCTAGCTAGGATGAACTTACTCGATCCTGTATAAACAGGTATCATCTTTTTCAAAGGGTGAATATGATATAAACCCAAAGAATCGTACAGTTAAAATAAACACATCAAATATTTTCTTCAATAGCTTGTTCCTGTTAAGTTGAAAAACTTAAAAGGAGTCCCCTTTTTATAAAATAGATAAATGAACGAATCAATTGTTACCTAGACAAAAATTCTAGTAGTACAGCGCTTAAGAGAGGTCATGACAAATGATGACATTCGGTGATCCCAAACTGATTCTCATGCCTGTCCTTTATTTTTACAGGTTCATTGCATTAATTCTGTGGATCCGTACAATGTTTGGTTTGCAGTGCAAACGTGTTGTTTTTATCCAATTATTGAGTAAAATTTTGTGACGTCATCATTCCAGGAGGGGCAACATATTATTTTTCACCAACATTTTGCTCCGTCCCCGTCAAGAAACACAAGTCTGGCAAATACAAAATATTCCGGCATGAGAACTCCGGAAATGGGAGCAATGACCTTTAGTCTATATTAAACTGACATGACTGAAATTGTTCCAAATAATCATAATAAGTGTACAGTGTACAGTGGTAAAAAAAATATTTCTGTTCCAGAATTTGTGAGACGACCTTTGAAATCTAAACCTAATATGTTCATATTTGTTCACACACATAATTTCTGTGTCCCCTTTTGTTGTTTTACGGAAGGCCCATATAATTCGTTGAGTAAACAAACCATTTTTATTTTAAATTGGTCAAACTAGAATGAATTACCTTGGATCCCCGGTTGTCCTAAAATCAGACTCCGGGGCCAGCTGGCATCAAACTCCATTATTCTATAGGGTCTGCAGGAGAGCTAAAAGGTAGCTAGCTTCCACTTTTTTACACTAGGCTGCAACATAGCTATCTAGATCGGAAATAGGACCGATCGGCACTGTCAGCTATATTCATGGTACATTTGGCATATACGCCTGTCAGTAAGTGACTATAGGTGAAACTTTAGTACCATAAAGTGTTGCCAGGTCCGGTCTACACATGTTGTGAACAATGGTTAATGAGGAGCATCAATTAGCTGAAATATATGGTTTAAGTTGGAATATTTCCAATCTTAAAAAGACCAAAATCATATTATGTGGAGTATCATCATCATACACAATCGGTTTGGATTTATCAGACCCACTTCGTTAACCGACCCACTTAGTCGACCCAGTTTGCTGATCAGACTTATCATCATTTTGGGCCAACTTCGGTTTGTTCATGGACGTCCTGAGTGCATACTAGGAGGTTGTCCTATCCCAGCGCCTAGCCATGTAAGTAGGTTTCTATGTATTCAGGTAAGTAGTTAAGTGTGTTTGTAAGGGCTTTTTCTTCTCATGTATTGTCACTAGTGTTTTTCAATGCTTAATTTTCATTAGTAAAATCTCTATCTTTATCCTAAAAAAAAATTGGTCAATTGGAGGGCCATGGTAAATGAGGAAATAAGGGATCAACTCTATTATAGTAAGACAATCATTTAACCATCTGAATTACTCGAATCCAAACAAAAAGTTGCAAAAGCAGCAGGAATGATTAGCAGGTTCCGAGAATTTTGAGGTCCTAGTAATTAACCCCATCATTTCTTGAAACAAATCAACAAAGAAATATTCTAGTAAGTTCAACAATGAACTTCATTTAATATAAACCAGATCTGACTCAACCGACTTGTTATGTGACATGTCCACTTGGTAGCAGAGCTAACAGGTTCTGGTAAGCGTACTTTACGCTTGAAGCACATGCAATTGATCAGGGAAATGACAAAGTTGGATGCAGTGTTGGCAGTTTGCATACTACCAGCTAGCTAATTCGACAACGCCAAATCGATCCATAAAAAAAGGATGAGATTTCTGAAAATTTGATTTACATTTATTCTCCTACTGATTAGGAGGATCAAATTGGATTTTGATCTAAATATATATGTGTGTGTATATTATATAAAGATGAATCTTATCAACGTGTACATGACCAGGTTAGTTTTAGCGGTATTTTCTTTTCATTTTATTGAAGAACGTCTCATGAACAATCATATTGGTGAGTATGATATGGATTTTGGTTTATTAAAGATTTTATTAGTTGCCTGTTGTGATACCAAACTCACTTTGAAAGCTAATGTAAAAACGCAAGTTTGTGGCCAGTGGTGAAGTTAGCCATCAAAAGCACAGTGCAACGGAATTCAAATTTGAGGGTTAGTGGAAAAAGCAAAAGCCAATGAAGCAGTACCATGAGTACACATTAAGTTAAAACGATGTTCATTTAGCAAGACAACGCTAAATTTCGAAAGAATACAAGCCGACACCAACCAAGTTGGCATTCTAATCAAGACTAATTTGGTCCTCGAATCTCGTTAACTACAACTATTCATGATCCATTTCAAAGGAATGCCAGCTTTGGTAAAATTCCATTTAGTCAAAGTTAAAATAGTACTATGCTTTTGGTAAAATTCCATGGTACGAACGTCCCAGGGAACAAGAAAAACCCTAGAGAATTAATGTCCCGTGGAAATGAGGTTTATTTAGCACTAAAGATGACTACTAAACTAACCCCAAAACAAATATTTATATTGAGAAGTGTTTTTCTGGATTCAAAAACATTTTCTAAAATTCTTCCAAATGCATTATGTTGAGACTGTTTCGAGTAGGGTAATAAACGGTTCCTGACAATCAAAATATTATGTATGTGAGCATTCAATCCCGATCAATATTGACGATGAGTGCAGAGGCCCAATTATATCTCAAATGTATAGAATATTCTCGACATGACATACTTTTGACATGATTTGTCAAAGAAATTTAAAAGCGATTTCAAGTCTATAAGTGTTTTTGTAAGAAGCGCATGAGAAGTTTCATGTGCTTCTTAGACAAACATCTTTTCCAAATACTTCTCGAGGAGTAGGATGAACTTTTATGAGAAAATACTTTCAAACAAACCTTTTTTTCATGAAATTAGTTCTGTGAAGTGCTCTTCAGTAAATTCTAAAAGCATTTTCTCATTTATTAAAGATTTCGATTCTTCCATCTCAATATAGCTTGTAGTGTGAAAAAAAAAAGAAAAAAAAAAAAGAGTAAATTGGTTGAGTGGGGGGTCTTGGGAAAGAGGAGGATGGACGACACACAATAAGTCTTGATCGAAGATGATTAGAGAGTGGTGGCTGTTTGTGAGGTCACATGGATTCTTCTGACCAAGTCCGACACCTTAAAAACTACGCTGTTTATAGATCTCCTCATCAGAATCTCTGCTTGGTGGCATATAATAGAGTACAACTCGGCAAATTTTCGTCATCTTTATCTTTTACCATCGCGCGCCAAGTGTCCCGACCATATCATTGCCAAATGAAGCCATGGTCACATCTCGATTAAGTTACAGTGCTCCAGGTAGTAAAATACTACAGTAATCCTCTTATCATGATTCATAACATGGAAAAATTGTGTTAAACAAAGAGATGACTGCACTCACGGTTAAAATGGTGTTCTTTTCATAACATGGGATTATGCTTTTGGGCCCATATCAAGCATATGTCTTCTTCAGAGGGTCCCACTCTTAACTATATATTTAAACAGAATTTACTTAAAAAAGCGTGCAGAGATGAAATATTTGAAACTCTCCAATGCCCTCGGTTAAGATATCAAATACCCGCAGCATATTAAAGTCAATAGCATTCAAAATGCCGAAAATGTAATACGTTCACATTAAAATATCTTGAAACTTCCTTCAATTCACTTTTAAAATATCAGTAATAGTACCTATCAAAATCTTGTAAAAAAACATATTGAGACACACATTTGTTAATATAATTGGTTTCATACAAGTTACGGGATCCAGGGTCCCCGCATTACTTTATCCACGCATTTCTTGCATTTAGACTTATTTCCACCATCCTTTTAATCCGACCATTTAAAATTTGACAAGTCACCCTTTAAGTCTAATTTTATTTTGTTATTTTTAACTTAGGGTGTGTTTACTTTCCCGGAATGAGAATGAAATGAAAACGATTCTCATTTTGGTGTTTACTTACACTTGGAATGAAAATGATGCTGGTCCCACAGAAACAAAAATGATTCTCATTCCCAAATTTGGGTGAAAATGAATCCGGAGGGGGGTTGGGGAATGAGTTTCTTATTTCGAAAAATACCCTCATGTCTTTGTTGAAATAACAAAAAAAACCACATAATTAAATGACTCTTTTATGCTTGATCTAAGGAGATGAATGACTCTTTTATGCTTGATTTAAGATGACTTGTTTGTTATATGTTATTAATACTCAATTTTTTTTAGCAAATGTTATTAAACTTTGTAAGAATATTGGATAATTACTCCAATTGTAAGTAAAATTGTAGAAATAGTTAAAAATAATAATGTAGAAAAAACTTAATAAAAAGTTTTATTATCTATTAAAATTGAATTTATCTTAATAATATTTGATCTTTATTAAAGGGTATTTTGGTTATCAAATTACACTGATTCTGATTCCGGACAATGATTTCGAACAGTTAGTAAGCACTGGAATGGAATGACTAATTTTGATTTCTATCCATTCCGATTCATGATCATTCCGATTTCTGCCCATTCTGATTCCAAGTTAGTAAACGTGCCCGTATTTTTCTATTACACTACCATTAACTTGTCGTTAGTTTCAAACAGACTTTATTCCTGTTTCTTTTAGCGACGTCTCCTCTGTCCTAGTTTTTCATTTTCGTTCAAGGGATTTGGGTGAATTCACTGCCAAAGGATTTGGGTGAATGGTTGAATGGAGTGGCATATATTCTCGAAATTTAGAAGTTTTTTTCTCTTGTGCTTTCTCCAAGGGCTCACTGAAATTGCCAAAACATAGGTTCAAGGCTTCAAGCTAGCCTTTTATCTGCTAAAGTGCTTCAAGCTAGCCTTTTATCTGCTAAAGTGCTTCAAGCTAGCCTTTATCTGCTAATGTGCGCTACGGTTCCTCTAATAATAAAACAGAACGTAAATTTGATTATGTTTTTCCTAACAAGATGGTAAATTACAAAAAATCCAGTTGGGGTAAGTAAAAATGTTACCTGGGTTCGAAGGAATTGGTCTAATTCGTCTTGCTTTTCATTTGGGTGGCAAAGTAGATAGATTAAAGGTGAAGGTTGTCATTGTTGATTGATATGTTGGAATTGCAATAATAGACATTGATTACAAGAGATTAGACCCTAGCAGGCAAGCAAGGAAGACGACGCTAGGATAACTCAAAGGATGATAACTCTGTTTGAGAGTGGCAGAAAGTTAACGATATAGTAGAGAAATAAGTGAAAAATTACAAAATAAAATTAGATTAAATCAATGATGACTTATCATATTTAAACGCTAAGATTAGAAGGAAGGTAAAGATTCGCTTAAATACAAGAAATGTGTGGATAAAGTAATGCATAGGCTCGGGATTGCAAATTATGGCATTCAAATGTGAAATTAGAGAAAGACGAATAAAAATAATCTACAACTTAAGAAGTTCACTACTAATTGTACCAACGTTGGTTTGTTGATGGTGGGGGCGTCGGCTAGTATGTTGAGCAAATAGTTGACGTAGGGGTCTGAAGAGTCTTTTGCAAGTACAACCCGCGCCCGATTGAGATTTTGGAGATGTGGAGTTTATTTCCAACGAAAGTTTGGAAGTGTGTAACAATTTGGCCAAGAACTTGTGGAAGCATTTCTTCTTGTATGAAATTTTGGCCCAACATATGTGAAATATTTTGATCATTTGTCACCGGTTTAGGGTTTTGACTCTCGAGTTCTTAGTATTGGTTTATCACCGAGCACACCTATAATCATAGATTTTCATTTTGAACGCTCACGTTCTGCCCAATTTAACTTATATACGACATTATGTACCCCCACATATCCAATCATGTAGCGATAATATATCAAAACTAACCAATTGCCCATCATTAAATGAATTCCTTATTATTATTATAGTGCATGTGGACTGACTATATTATATATGTATCTGAACGTTAAAAACTTTAGACGTTCGACACAAAGAAAATCAAAGGTTCAGGTAATGGGAACTCATCCACATACACAAGTGAAATATATGCTACAGTTAGTCATATACACTTAAACGGTTAACTTTAGCATTAGAAATACATGTATTGCACTATAGTCGATCAACGTATGTGATTAACCAATACAGTAAAATAAAATTATTGTAACTTATCATTCCAACTAGTATAGCACTATAGCCAAAAGAGAATCTCTGATCTAGTGACTTGTCTACGTGAATCTCACGTGCAACACTGTAGCCAGACCTCTAATAAAAGGCACCAGCCTTTCTTATTTGGAGATGATAAAAGTGTGAGTTTCTTTGGTCTTTTGGGTAGTGCTTTGGTCTAGCTAGCTTCAAATTTCTTAAAATCATTGGGTTTTCTTTTGGAGGAGAAAAGCTTCTCGCCTTTCTATAAACACTTTGAAAAACAGAGTTTCAGGTAAAAAAAAAGTGATTTTGCAGTGAAAAAGAGGATGGCATTGGAAGCTGTGGTTCACCCAAAAGAGTACCCATTTAGCCATGGCTGCAAAGATTTCTACTCTTTCAATGGTGGTGGAGGAGGTTCTTGGGGCTGTGATTTTACCTTCCAAGAGGGTGAAAATAACCTCAGTGAAAATTGGGATTACTGCTCTTCCTCCCCTTCCCTTTTGCAAAATGTGAAAGATTGGGATCCCAATTCCTCCCCTGATCAGCCCTGCACACTTGACCAATCTGGTCACCTCTCCGCCATGGAAACGCCGCCATCACCCCCACCACCGCCACAAACAACAACAAGTCGGCGCAAGCGGCGGCGTACCAGAAGCTGCAAGAACAAGGAGGAAATTGAGAACCAGAGGATGACTCACATTGTGGTGGAGCGCAATCGCCGCAAACAAATGAATGAGTACCTTACCGTCCTCAAATCATTGATGCCACAATCTTATGCCCAAAGGGTCAGTTTCCTTAATCTTGATCCCAATTTCCAATTTGCTCTTTCAATTAAAATTTTACAGTGCTTATCACAACTTGTAACCAAATTAGTGTATCATCAAAATTGAAATTATGTGACAGGGTGACCAAGCATCAATAATTGGGGGAGCCATTAATTTTGTCAAGGAGCTAGAACAGCTTTTGCAATCCATGGGCAGCGATAAAAGGACAAATCAACCTTCTTTGGCTGAGTTCTTCACCTTCCCCCAATTCTCAACTCGCGCCAACAACTCAGCTGGGGTCCAATCAACCAAGTCGAACAACGCAACCCAGTGCAACAACAGCAGCAACCAGTGGGCGGCGGCGGCGGCAGACATAGAAGTGACCATGGTGGACAGCCATGCCAACCTTAAAATTCTGTCCAAGAAAAGGCCAAGACAGTTGTTGAAGATCGTGGGTGGGTTTCAGAATCTTAGGTTGAGTGTTCTTCACCTTAATGTCACTACAGTTGATGAGATAGTCCTCTACTCTGTTAGTGTCAAGGTAAATTAGTCTTTTCAAATTATTTGTCCATGTATCTTTTTATGTCTAATCATTGGATCACCTTTTCATAATTAATACCCCCTACTCAGAAAATGTCATTATTATTATCAATTATAAATCTTATGTCACTACTTTTCACAACCAAAAAACAGATTAGACAGACGTATTTGTGAAAATAATTAAATAAATTGAATACTGTATTTGTATTTAAGGTTCCGAGTTTGATTATGCTAATATTGCGTGTGAATGTGACAGATTGAAGAAGGGTGCATGCTAAGCACAGGGGATGAGATAGCAGCAGCTGTTAATGAAATGCTGCGCAAGATTCAAGAAGCTAGTTGATCAGCTGAAAGTTTGAATCTTTTCTCTTAATCCATCAATTTTTCCTTATTCTCTTGTGTTTTTCTTTCTCCAAGAATATAGTGTACGACATTGTATGGTTCTTTTCTTATTAAGAAATTACTAATCTAATTGTCTACAGTGAAGAAGCCAACAATGATTGAAATAGATCACTGCAACAAGCATCTTTTCGCAATTCTTTATCATGAAACAAATTACCATAAATTAACATGAACCTGCTGAAATATTCGTTTCCTTGGGAGTTGAAAACTTTAGAGTATATATCGATTGAGTAAAAGAAGCCAAGCAGTACACTTGGAGGGTAGGGTCCCAATTGTACAACCGAATATTACTCAAAGAATCATAGCTATTTAAATTGTCTATGATATTGGATCTAATAATGATGTCCTTTAAGGTGCACGTTGTGCGAGGAAGATTATATCCAACGATCTCATAGAATCTCTTTCCAGACCAAACCAGAGAGTGTGTCAATCAAATGATGTAGTCCGCTACTCATTAATGGAATAATAAGGATCATTCAACTTATATAATGAGTTAACATGACACTTAAGTCTTACAAGTTAGTTATAGAGGATACCGAAAAGGGTTTGGCGTCAAAGGAAAGGTAGGTAATAGGAGTGTGAAGCTAGGTCGGACAGTGCGTGCGCAAATCCTTATGTCAAGTGACCGACATGACTTTCACACTAGTCAAATACATCCACAATCAGAAAATCGCTCGCAATATTGGACCGTGGAAAAATCCAAAATGAATCGAACTTCCACCAAATGGGTTATCGGGTGGGCTGGATGCTTAACATGAAAGACTTGGTTTCCAATATGGGCGCTCGACATTGGAGGGAATGGGCTGAGGTTCAAAATAGAATACCCTTTTGATTGTGTGTTGACTCTTGAGCAAGAAAAGAGTTTCGTGATGGAAGAAGTTTGGAAAGAACATTGGAGAACTTACGGCACACGAAATCTTCAAAAGATACTATTGAATTATTGAACATGTTAAGTCCAAGTTGTGACCAAAAACGAAGAAGTTTCATGTACCAAAAGAAAAGGAATGAGAAGTTTCGTGCATGATGATATGATGGCAAAACCGAGTAAAGGGAAATGGCTGGGACCAATGAAAAGATAAAAAGTTAGCTTCATAAACTGTTACCTAGGGGATTTGTTGTTGGCTGCCTCCAAATAGGAAGAAATGTCCTTGGTTGACGGATCACTGCGGTCCAGAGACTCTAGTCTTCCCGGCTGAAAGATTGCAAACCCGAGGAATGGACTGTATTGCGTAAGGTTACCTTCGGATTACTTGTCCAAGTTGCATTCTACCAGACACTGGTTTTCTTGTCAAAATTAGTCTTTATCAGCAAGTATTCTACAATCCCAAACCAAACCAAACCAAACTGACCAAAGTTTGAAGTGTTAGGTGAAATTTGTTCAGATTATGGACTTTTGGACAAACCAACAGGCTAAGAGATTTCTGGGAAATCAAAGCCTATGTCAATTGGTCCGATCTAAAATTTGTTAACCAAATAAGAACAACAATAACAGGACGAGAATATTGACGTGAATACAACTATTTGTACCGCATTCACTGATCTTTACAGTTCATATGTCTCAGATTAGTCTACAATACCAATAAGTATTACTGTACTCTGCAGTACAAGAGACCTTTTAATCTCTTTTCCACACAACTCAGAATTGAAGCACCCTCACCTTGTTGAGAGCACATAACAAATCTATATATTACAGCACAAAATCAAAACTTGAACACTCAAAACACACTTTACAAACTCACTTTACAAGGGGAGCACTGAGATCATACTCCACTTACGTCTCAAAGACCTTTTCATCAAAACAGGACTTACATGTAGACGCTGTCCGATTGAAGAATGGCGCTTTCGAATAGCATAATCTGAATGCAATTTGTCACCATTCGGGAATTTGATGACTAACTCGGTTGCAGCAAGTGAAGAATCAGTCAAAATAGACCTTCTTATCAGTTCAAAAATAGAATTCCCATTAGAATTCATTGCCTCCTTGGGTATATTTTCAATACCAACCCGATGGTCTTCACCTTCATCCTCTGCCCCAACTCTGTTTTCAACGACTTCATCAAATTCCATTTGATTATTCACACCAGCTTCACTTCCGCTCCCTAAATTCTCCATCGGGGATTCGTCATTTGTGCCTAGACTATCTCCATTTTGCTCCACCGAGGCCAAATTCTGAGGCCTCGCACTCACAATATTCGCCCGGCACAGCGGGCAATTGGTGTGAGACCTCAACCACGTGTCAATACAAGAGATATGAAAAGCATGGCTGCACTTGGGCAGCAGCCTGAGCGTCTCATCTTCCCTAAACTCATTCAAACAAACCGAACACTCAGTTCCTTCGATCAAGCCCTCGCCTTTCTTGTACCTGCATACCGCAATTGAATTTATGATGGCCTGCTGCAAACCAACGGTGGAGATGAACCACACCGGATGGTCTACTTGTTCTGCAAGAAAGTCTTCTTCATCTGTGCTGGTAGATTGGGCGGGTGAAGATCCATAACTTCTGTTACTGCACAAACTTGTGCAACAAGATTTTACCACAACAACATAGTACGCAACAAGGAGGAGTAAACTGGCTAGTAAGGACAGTAAAAGGACAAAATAAGGTGAGATATGGTGGTTTTGACCACTCTGATTGGTGATCGAAATTTGGGGTGGTGGGGGTGGCGGGGTGTAGAAATCGGCATAAGGGTAACATTCAAATGCACAACCCGGCCCGCAGAAGTCAGGACAGTCGGTTTGGTTGGAGGAAATTGGTGCGGCGGGGAAGAGTTTCCGGTGTTTGATCACTGCCATTAAAGGGTGTATGAAGAAATGCATGAAAGATGGAGAATTGGAAAATAAGATGAGAGAAAGAGGGTGGAGTGAGGTAAGGTGTCGCATTTATGTGTGAATTCAAAGAGAAGAAATGGAATAAAGAAGGTAAAGAATCAAACACATCCCTTTCACTGTATGAAGAACTCCCAACTAATCACTGGCCTATTGGTATTTCACTTATGTCAGAAGATGCTTCAAATCTGAAACTCTCTACTCTGAAGAAATACAGAAAGAAAGAGAAATCAAACACATCTACGATGTTGTTGTTGTGTTTCATGTGTTTGGTATTTTTGGGCCGAGTCATGAAAATCCATGACTAAACGCTTTGGTTATAACTAGTAATTTTTTTTAGTGTATCGTGTACGTCTACTTATTCACATCAACAGGGGTTTGCCATTAATTTCTTGTGCCAAACATGGGACAGGGAAAGACAACTGGCATTTTCGTCTCAAAGTTGAGAGATTGATAAGTTTTTCTTTGGAAAACAGTACACAAAAGAAAACAAGTAGAAAATGCTTTGGCAAATGAAAAATCACCATTTCAAAGCATTTGCCAAATGTTAGCTAGGACACCACAAACAAGCATTCATCCCCCAAATAAACTAGGATAAGGCCAACTTGTTTATGGTCATGAGCCCAATGAGCAACCGGTTTGGGAAAAACTCAGACAACTTATTCATGTCACGCTGCACGCTTTAATTAAATATTAATATGTGATTTTCTATAAAGCATTGAAATTCTCTAATTACTATGTTTTGGGAACAAAATACAGTTGAAACATCCCCAAAATACATGTTAAAGACAAAATGTCATAGAAACAGCCCGAAACTCCAAGTAGAAGCAAATGGCAATTATTAACTAAATTCATACATTAACATTCACATTCCCGTCACATTTAAACTTAAACTTGTAGTGATTGATTTGGTTTGTTAGCAATGGAATTTTTGAATACTAATTTTATAAATATATATAGTTTTTAATTAACATTTCAATAACGTTCAGTATCGATTTTTTTTTTATATTTGGAAAATTAGCCTTTCGTATCGCATCGATTTGTTGTTTCCGTTTCAATTTATGTTTTAATTTCTATTTCTATGCTTCATTGGTGACTTCTATTGTTCACTCAGGTGGTATTGCACTTTTCTAGGGTAAAGTAAAAGGTAGGTAAAGAAAAAACAGAAGTAATGAGTCTCTTTTTTTAGTGGTTTAAAGAAGTAATGACTCTCCATCAAATGAAATAGATTGAATATCCGCCTTATCTCAGTTAATTACCTCGTGGGATGTTAATTGTAACAGAAAAACTTATTAGAAGCTATTCAGTTCCTCTAGCTAGCAGAGCCAACTAATTATCTAACTGTAAATATTCGTGTGTATGGACAGGATGCACTTCCACACAAACTTGTTAGTAAACCAATATTTTACTTGACTTTTGTTGTACAGTGCCAGGTTGACAAAGAAGGAAATCAAAGCAAAATGCCTCTGGGCCCAACTACGCCCACATGTTGAAGGGGGAGGAGGAGACCCAAAAATCTGCAAGCCCAGTCCAAAAGAGGCGACATTTTCTTCATATAATCTTGGGCAATTATATCTAAAATAGGTCAGGGAAACTAGGCAAACCGGGCAGGGAAAAAAGCTTGCAAATCAACCCCGATCTTGAATGGCAGTGCCATCGCGTCCCCCGAGCTTACAAATTGACCCCGATCTTGAATGGCCTTCTCGACGGCGAAGAAGGACTCGACATCCTCCGGTGATGGACTCAGCAGCGGCGCCACCACCACCACCTCCGGTGATGGACTCGACATCCTCCAGGGACGCTGAATCCCTCTTCCGCACAAAGCCCATCTCCGAGATCCGAACCGTTGAGACCCGGGCCGTCCTTCCTTACACCGCCACTCCTCCGTCTCCTCTGTTATTCTTCTTTTCTTTTTCGTGGATTTTTCAGAAGAAAAATAAAAGGACAGGCGAATTTTTCTTGCCATGTTCGCGCTTGAAGCTATGTTTCTGTTTTTGGTTAGGAAAAGATTCCTTCGCCTTTGGCCCAGCCCAACTAAAATCTGTTTCGATCTGATTCGAATATGTTTCGATTTGATTCATATTCATCGTCGTTTGAACAGCTGCGTCATTTTCTGTTTAGTTGCTTGAAATTGGATGTAGAAAGCAACAAATAGACACACACACAACAACCAATTGATCAAAGAACTTAATAATCAAGGAAGAAGAATTTAATTTGGGAGCAATAGAGACGTCTTCAATATCTTTAATCTCTTACTCAAAAAGTACAAAGATAGATTTGGAACAGATGCACGGGTTTCGACAGATTCCGATTGGGTTTCCTTGATTTCGGAGGAGGCAGTTGGGTAAGAGACAAGTGGCAGTGTAGATGGTGGACTACGATTGCACTATGATGAACTACAATCAAATTATGATAGACTATGACCACACTACAATGGACTACGATTACACTAGGGTGGACGACGACCACTAGGGATTTAATTGCAAATTGTTAATAGTAATTTACCTAATGTAGAACTGTCTGCTGCCAGCTGCCTGTTTTGGAACATGAATTTTCCACTTAACCTAGTTTAGATAATTCCCTTATATTCTTTACAAATAAATGGTTTTTTTGGTCACATGAAAAAATGTGAAAGGATCGTTTTGATATATCTTTATTATTTCTTTTGGGTGGATATACATTCATCCGTTGTTGAGTTTCTGTCAAGGCACTCAGTGATTACAACATATATAATAAAATTTCTTATATGTTGATGCCATGAATCTTGAATGACGGGGACAATAATATTTAAAAATAAAATAGATCTCTTAATTTTATGATAAATTATCAATTTTGAATACTAACCTCTAAGAAAAAAATAACGAAAACCACCCCTGACAACCAAACAAAATCCATGCTAACAAAAAAAAATAGTGCGCATGACCCCTTCTCAAAAATCACGCGTACAGAAACAGTTTGTGCCACACAGAGATAATTTTTGCTAACACATAAATAATTTGTGCAACAGAAACAGTTCATGTCAACATAAATAAGTTCATGTCAACACGTAAATTATCGTGGTGGCACCAGTTCTCTTTTTCCTTGGGATACAATGGTGGCTCAAATGGGTTTTACAAAAACTCAATCACAAGTTTTGGGAATTGTAGATCTTAAAGAAATAAGAAGATTAGCACCTTACTTGACCTTGGGGTGGCTGGATTTGACCGGAATCGGTCAATTTTGCTTAAACATATCGAGAATGTTGTTGCCTTGTTCTCCTTCTATACTAGTTTTCAGGTTGCGATCTTAGTATCAATAGTAAATAGGGATCCATACGAGTCTAACGTCACTAACCTCGCATCAATTGGACTCTAGATGAAAGAGTTATGATTAAAACAATTTTAAGGAAGTTTTTAGAGGAAATATAAGAGCAACGTGGAGAAGAATGGAGGGGCTGATGCACGTGAAGGAATGAAGGGTTTTTGGCAGTATAATTGTGTCACATGTCTTTTTGTCCTTGTATGAGATGATTTGAACTTCATGTTCTATGAAAGAAGGTGAAATTCTATAATGTCATTATAGATATTTGTCCCTTAAAAGAAGGAATTCTAATCAAAGAAACTAAAGAAATAATGTCAAAATTTAGAACAGATTTAAAGGTCGCTATGAGTTGGGAGCTTTAGATCCACAAGCCCTAGTCTTTACAATTAAGTGTTGTGGTGGATTCAAAAGTTTTATCTCAAGGGATCGACGTACAAGAGATTCAAAAAAAAAAAAATCAATGAAAGTACTCTTGCCCAGTACAATTTTCGACAACATATATATCATCTAATTCTTGTATGATTCCTTTTCTAAATTCTCTATATCAACACCTTACTTGTTTAGCTTTACACATTGATTCATTGCAAATCAAAGAAAGAGGAGAAAATCTAACAATCGAAATTGGGTGTAGAAGCATGCCGCATAAAAACCATTCCCACTACTTCTAGAAGCACCAATCATGACTTTTCTTGAGGTTGGAATCAGGGCTTTAATGGGGTTTTCTCGACTTCGTCGAATCAGTCTACCCCGTCCAACCCTACCTGTTTGATTGGATCCACCTAGGGGTGGGCATACGAGTCGAATAACTCCCTAACTCGGCTCGTATTACTCAACTCGAAGCAAAACGAATCGAGTCCTACATTTTTTTTTTCTAGAACGAGTTGAGTTTGGACTCGACTTGTTTATAAATGAGTTCAATACGAGGCCAAAAATTTCTAAACACAAGTACTCGACTTGGCTCGTTTGAAGATGTATAATACACGTGGCTTCCTTTGATTGGCTTAAACGATATGTAATACATATAATTTGTAGTACCATAGTAACTCTAAATCTCCTAAAAACCTTAGGGTGATAATAAGTAGAATATACATTCTTTTCTGCCACAACAAAAATCATTGAAGAGACTCCATCCATAGCCACTTCTCTTCTTCATTGGCCATCTCCATTGCTGACAATTTGTTTATTGAATTATTTTTTTTTTTTGTATACTGATCATTGTTGTCTTTCTCTACAAATTTGGTTCTATAATACATCTCTCATGTTATTAGTTTTTTAGTTTTATATTGCTACCTAGATAATGTGAATATGAACTCATATAACTTACAAAGTCGACTCATTTTATGACAGATCCAAATGATCTATAAGGGAAATTATCTATATTGTCAACTTGGGGTGTTTGGGTTCCATTTTGGCAAAAGGGCAGCAGGCAATTTTGTAGGTAGCCAAAACACTATTCAAATTTTGCAGAGATGCCCTTCGAATATAAAAGCATGAAAACAACTATAGTACCCTCATAGTACTCTCTCTTTGTCGGACTGATTCGCCATCAAAACCCTCTTCTCCATAAAAATTTGAAGTAAACAACCCCAAAAATTGCAATTCCTAAATTTCAAGATTTGGATGAATATCGATTTAATTAACATAAAAAGTTATTGTTTTGTGATGAATTGATTCGTTGCATATGTAAAACTCCCTAAATTGGTCATTTCCATGGTAGATTAAAGTGGGTTTGTGATGATTTGGGTGGTGATGGTGGCGGTGGTGGTGGGAAGGCATGGACCTGGAAATTTGGCTTAATACCTCAAATGGCACATGCAACTTGATTGTAGTCATATTTAACACCCCTAACTCAATATTGACATATTTTGACACCGTAAACTCGATTTTGTTCATATTTGGCCCTTCTGTTACATTTTCTATTAGTTTGTTGATGTGGCAGAGAAGGTGGGTCCCACTTGCTGATGTGGACTGCCACTTGCTGTGTTACCACCTTCTCTGTCACATCAACAAACTAATAGAAAATGTAACAGAAGGGCCAAATATGAACAAAATCGAGTTTAAGGTGTCAAAATATGTCAAAATTGAGTTAGGGGTGTTAAATGTGACTAGAATCAAGTTGCATGTGCCATTTGAGGTATTAAGCCTGGAAATTTTCGCGTAGAGTACTATGGAGGCACTATCATGGTACTATGACGAGAAATGATACTACAAAAAGAAAAAATTTAGCACAGAGCACTGTGGAGGCTGTAGGTTATTTTATTATTGGCTATCCTTGTACAAAACGTTGTAACATGTGTAACAAGCTCAATTAGTCAATTAGGTTTTAATTCTAAATCTTTAGAAGAATTGAAGAAGCTTGAAGATTGAAGATAGATGAGTATTGAAGATGCATTCACATTTAATGATCTTTTGCATAAGTTAATTGTGTCATAACCTAGATCCGTACCTTATTGAGTCAAAACTTTTCAAACACTTTAAGGTTTTGTAAATGTTTTATTAAAATAAGGATTTCAGGTTTTTCGTGACTAGTCATCTATTTTTTGCACGGAACATTGACTGCTTTTCTGACAAATTGATCACTGCTTTTAACCAGACATCCTTTTATCCAGTGGTCAGTCAACTGACCCCCACTAACTCGGATCTGCCTAGATTTTGTTAAAGATGAGTTTTGTTGATTAAATCTAGCCGTCCATTCCTTACCCTTTGGCTTATTTACGGCTAGGGTTTTCAAGTTATAATTCTCAAAACACTTTTGAAAAACTCTCATCTTTGTTCATACTTTCCTCTCCGGTTTCTTCTTGCCTTCTTGAGTGCTTTTAGTTCACTTACATAGAAGCTTCATAAGAATTGTGAGGATAGTATGCGTTGTTAAACCTTTGTTTTCAAAGTTGTTTTCATAGAAAATATTCTAAACAAAACTTTGAAGAGGGTTTATCTTCCTAGTTCGGCTTATTTTTAAAGTTCTCTTACTTTGAGTCGAATTAGTGGTGTGCAACTAGAGTCTTCCATGTTCATACATGTTCATAGACTTAGTTGAGTTTTAGAGGTCATTGACCTTAATTAGTTTGCTGCCCATTTCATAACTGTAGCAGCAAATACAGTTACTGTTCATTTCCTGAAGCTTTGTAGTTTTCTGGAAATGCAACTGTGACTGGTCATAAATCACCACTGCATTCATACAACGGTGTCACCGATTAGGAATACATGTGTATACTCCTATGATGTGTTGACCAAGTGAGGATCCGCTGGAAGTGAAGTGATTGAGAAGAAACCGCACAAGAGACCGCTGCATCTAAGATAGGTATATTAGATATTGAGCTTGGTTGAAATCTTGTATTGAGCATCTTTTGCCATTTCATAGTGGAAGGCCGGTCTTCTGATAGACCCCCCGGTTTTTTATCCCTTGGTGGATTTTTCCGGGTACCAAAATCGTGTTGTCTATCTCTGTGTACTGTTAACTACTTGACTTAATTAAAATTGGATTTACTTTGCACCAACGCTTATAACATGCAATCTGGACAAAACTGCATGACTGGTCATCTTAACTGCTGCATTAGAAAACTCTGGATTCAATAAGTTGTAGTTATGGATAGCTCTCAAATTCAAACTTCACTGTTTCCGTTGAGGACCTAAGTTGGCATTGCATTTGAGTGTTTTTGAACAAGTCACAAGCATACACAAGTTATATTTGTCAAGAAGTTAATCACTTAACATCAGTCAAGATAAACACAATCTGAAAGTAAACTGTCAAGGTTCATCACAACAGTGACTGGTCATCTTTGTGATTATTATTTGTGTTGTTTGATAAAGTAGAAGGAAATATTTTAAAATACCCCCCTCATTGCCAACCAGCAGAGGCGCTATCATGGTACTATGACAAGAAACGGTACTATAATAGAACAATTAGGTAACTATAAAAAATTTGAGGTTACTGACCTTTTGGCAACCTCATAGTCCCTGCAAAACAAACATTCATATTCCGTGCGTAACAAACACTAGTAGTACTCTCATAGTCCCTTCATAGTATTTGTTTGCAGGGACTATGAGGTTACTATGAGGGTGCAACAAGGCCAGTATCCTCATATTTTCTGTAGTTACCTTATAGTCCTGTTATAGTAGTACCCTTTCTCATCATAGTACCATGATAGTGCCTCCATAGTACTCGACATGAAAATTTCCAAATCCATAACTTCCCACCACCATCGCCACATCATCACAAATCCACTTCAATTCATAATGAAAACAATGGATTTAGGGACTATAACATACTCAACGGATCTATTCATCCCAAAACAACAATTTTTGATGTTAATTACATTGAATTCATCACAATTCAATTCCTAAAATTCTAGGGATTGTAATTTAGAATTTTTTGGGTTTGTTTTCTTCAGCTTTTTAGAGGGAAGAAGAGGTTTTGATAGGGAAACCACTCCAACATCAAAGATCGGAAACTGGACAAAGAGAAATCACACTTCAATTTTGTACGGGTAGCACCTTCACAGAGAGAGAGAGAGAGAGAGAGAGAGAGAGAGAGAGAGAGAGAGAGAGAGAGAGATTTTTGCATTGGGGGCTGTTATTTCCACCCCTACATTCTTCTCTCCCCCCACCCCCCAAATAAAATGAACTCAAATAAAATTATATTATTTAGGTGTAAATTACTTAAATGTACATTCTTCTTCCCCAATCCTTTGTCCACGGAACAACCCTTCTTGAACACACCGACCCACATCGCACCCCAATTGCATCGTGAGCGCCATATCTGCCGGCTTCGCCACCCCTCCAGCGCCGCCGCCACCCCTCCGATGGCGCCAACCTATTGGCATATAAAAGATCCACACCTCCTTATAAACTACGAACTACTGTGTTTATTTCATCATCGGTACACTTCCACCGATAAACAATTTTGCAGTTCGAAACCGCTGTCTACAACTTGGCATTCCAACCACACCCTTAATTCTAAAGAATTTGAACTTCTTTTATGCAATGCAAATCAATTCAGAACTACATCACTAATCCAACAAAATGGCATCTTCCAATCTTCCTACACGAGCATACTTTTATGACTATAACATTAACAAAGCAATTAAATTTGATCAAATTCAACTGAAACTACAAAAAGACAACAAATTTAGAACCAAAGACCAAAAAGGCTATCGGACACCGGCGTCCACCGACGATCCCAATAGCCATTTTGGCAGAGAGTCCGGCGAGGCCACAAGCAAGTCCAAACGACAAATGCGCATACCCATCAAACAGATAATAATTACATCTATAATCAGCCCATACATCCCAAGAACTCCAGCCATAACCACCGGAACGATCGACTTCATCACCAGCTTTGGCCGTGTCACCCCCATTGACGCCACGTCGATGTCGCGCCCATGCCTACGTAATCCTCAAACACAACAACCCGAATAAAAAAAAATATCAAAACTTTAACAAAATCAAAGAGAAAGTTCAAATCTTTTGATCTTTTGAGAAAATGAGAGAGTTACAGGAGAAGATAAGGGCGGCGACGGCGCTGAGGAAGTCGAAGAAGGGGGTGGTTTCGTCGTCGTTGAATGTACATTTAGGGGAAGAAGAATGTACATTTAAGTAATTTACACTTAAATAATATAATTTTATTTGAGTTAATTATATTTTGGGGGGTGGGGAGAAAGGAATGAAGGGTGGAAATAACAGCATTTGGTACTACGGGAATACTACAAGGGTACTATAGCTCTTATCAAGAGTTTATATAATAGGGACATCTTTGCAAAAAAGCTACAACATTTTTGACAACCGCATAATGGAATGAGGCCCTGTGCCTGTTGACAAAATGGAATGAGGCCCCTCTCAAATCTACATTTTTTAGATAATTTCCCAATATGTATTTGGTGTCACCACAAATATTCTGAAAGCCCAAAACCCAATGCAACCCGTAATAGATCCCCCTATTTTTACCATACTCAATTGGTAAATATCTTTATTTCTTTCTTTCTATTGTAAAACCATACCATACAATTGGTAAATGTTTTGAGGTATCAATTATGCACCTGAATATTTTTTTTTGGTCAAAGAATTACGCACCTTAATTATTGATTGAACACTCTGTGGCCTGTGCTGCCGATGGAGGTAGGTTTTGCATACTCTGTGTTTCCTCCTGTTGTATTCTGTCAAGTTGTGGTTTTGAAGTAAATGAAATAAAAAATGGAGTAATAAATAATAAATATTTTTGTATTTGCATAATAATGCCACAATGTGTTATGTGTAAGCCAATTAAATTTTTACGCCTTGAGGAAGGACTAGACATGATTAGCTCTTCAGTGAAATTGTGCATGTAGCGAAGTTGTTGATTTTTGCACTACAACATTGATTGTGGACTATGTCAACAATCTCATCTAATTAAATGGGGAATGTATGATGGGTGTATTGGATGTGGATTTTAAATGACTTTAGGGCAATGAAAAGCCACCAGAATTTTATGGGAAAGTTTACTGACTTTAGGATGGATTTTGCAAGGACTGATATCCTAGAGGTAAAAAATAAGACTCTAAATATCTATATAGTCCAAAATTAATTCAAAATTAATGTCAACTCAGCAAAAGTAACTAACTTTCATTTACAGATGTCATCTTTCTCTCTTATATTTTTTATTTTTTCAATTTTTGTTTCTCTAAATTAATCATAACTTTGGATATAGAAGTCGTAATGAAAATTCGTTTTCACTAATGGATTCGTAGAAGTGAGATCTACATTTTAAGATCCATATTGAATATATTTTTTGTAGAATAAATTTCGTTACTTTTGAATGTAGAGATAGTCAAGTGTCTTTGCAGTGATAGTGATGTGTCTCTACAGAGACAGTCATGTGTCTCTACAGACACAGTCAAATGTCTCTACAGTAATAGTCATGTGTCTCTACAGAGACAATCATGTGTCTCTGCAGATACAGTCGTGTGTCTCTACAGACACAGTCATAGTCAAGTGTCTCCACAGAAACAGTCAAGTGTCTCCACAGAAACAGTCAAGTGTCTCTGCAGAGACACTAAATTCGAAAGTACTAAACAAAAAGAACTAAAAAATATACAGAGACATTTAAGTGTCTCTACAGAGACATGTAGAGACAGTCATCTGTCCCTACAGAAATAGTCGTGTGTCTCTGCAGAAAAACTTGAATTTGGTGTATATGCGTTCAAAACTTACGAAATATTTTCTGTGAAAAACATGCTCAATATGGATCTTAAAATGTAGATCTCATTTATATGAATCTATCGACGAAAACGAATTTTCATTACGACTTTTATATCAAAAGCTATGATTAATTTAGAAAAACAAAATAATGAAAAATATGAGAAAGAAAGAGAAAATGGTTGTTATGCCGTTTGTTTTAACTAAATTAAAACTGACCAATAAAATTCTGACATATTGACAATTTGGACTATTAGGATATTATAATAAATATTTTACTTTTTAGATATTAAACTCTATTTTTTTTTTTCTTTTTTTATTTTTATGATATTATAATAAAGTATTTTACTTTTTAGATATTAAAACTCTAATCTAATGTTTTTTAGATATTCTTTCATTTTGCAACTAAAGACTTTTCAGCATGAATTTTTAGAAAGTCGTTAGACTTTCTAGCAAGGATTTCAAAGCACTTTATTGCTAAAGAAAACTACAAGAAAAACCACAAGAATTCTTCAAGTTCTTCATCACCGTTAAGGAACAAGAACAGTAGGAATTATACATATACACAGAGAGAAGCTATTTGCTTTTTCCAAATGAGCAAGGTTCCAATGCATGGAAACATGAATCTTGTACGGTTTTTCATAAGGACAGCTAGAAAACATGACAAAGAGCTGCCCCTTATCACTCTAACCATACACAGAGCCGTGACTAATATTTTAGTGGGAAGTCAAAATCCAAAATATCTAGAGCTTTTTTAATACATGAAAATTGATAGGTACATAATGCCACTATATACATAAATGAGCAGTAGAATTCACTGAACCATAGGACCACTTGGGTATATGAGATAAACAATAATTGAACTCATAGGAAACAAACAACAATTCGTACAGATTTATGACCCGAATGAGCAATTGACCAAAAACAAATATATGAACAGAGTTGTTATTACCGGTGATGCAGAGCATGCCTGTTCATTTTTTAGAGATGTGCTTGTCTGCTCATCTTCTAACGCCAATGTGAAGAATCTGATGGTTGGAGGTGGGATTTTTTAGGGGCTCTGCTATTTATACTTTCCATTGGAAAGTCTCACAAAATCCCACATTCATTGAAATCCATTGAAATCTGTGTATTTTTGAATACCACTATACTTTTTAGTTTTTGTTTAAAATCTACATTGAATACCAATAGATTTACTATCACTTTTTAAAAAGTCCATAATGTTTAAATTAAATACCTCAAGACTTTTATGGATTACTAAAAAGTCTTAATTGAATACCTCAAGACTTTTTCACTGCCCAAAAGTCATTTAAAATCCACGTCCTCTTTCCTTAGTGATCCGGCTATCTAGAAAGAGAGGTTGATGCCCTGACCTTTTCTGTTTTTCTGGGCAAATTACTGCCCCAATCTTGGATGAGGAATTATAAGTAGTTACAACTAAAGGCCAACTTGCATGCGTTTTGATCGATATTCAACAGAAGTATATCCCGTGTCAAGGACAATAATATTTCTTATCAGCTGGGTATGTAGCTAACTAGAATGTCTCCAACTAATGTGGTGGTCTACATGTAATATATGCACTGCCACAAAAGTATCCATGTTGAAGGCAGAGCTATAGCCTTAACTCAAACCTAGTTTGTTGCAATTATGTATAAATGTACACATAGGCTATATATATACATAAATGCAAGGATCAATGTAAAAGTTGTTGAGAATGTGGATGTTTATCCCACATTGGAAAAGTAAGGGACCTTACAAGTGCTTATAAGGAGTTGGGCTACTCCCCCCATTGCCAATTAGTTTTGGGGTGGAACATCAACTACCTTCATCATGGTATCAGAGCGAGTTCGCCCATGTGTGGAGCCCGAAGGCCCACACGTGTTCCACGTCACCCCAAAAAGGCCGAAGCCAATTTCTCAAGCGTAGGATGCCATAGCGCCACGCTTGAAGGGGGTGCGTTGAGAATGTGGATGTTTATCGCACATTAGAAAAGTAAGGGACCTTGCAAGTGCTTATAAGGAGTTGGGTTACTCCCCCCATTGCCAATTAGTTTTGAGGTGGAACCTCTATTAATGCACAAAAGTGGAGTCAGCGATCAATGTAAAAGAACGGTCTGGATCAAGTGGATCTGACTGCTTCGTGCTATTGATAGGCTTGAGTCAGGCGTCTAGTGTTGGACGCCAGGTCCGGAAAGAGTTATTGCTTTAGGTGACGTCTGTCTGGAAAGTAGGGGGTGCGGGGTGGTTCCCCGATCGGTCACTTCGAAAGGATCTCTACCGGTCCTGCAAAATAAACAGATAAGCACTGAAAGGACACCGGTGTGGTACCGGCCTAAAACCCTCTGATGCTTAAGTCAGCTGAGAACAAGAGGGATGTCCTAGAGACAAGTAAAGTGTTTAAGTGAATGAGATTGATTCATTTGGCAAGAATTGGTTACCTTTGATCCATGAAGCTTAGCATGTATTTATAGTGAAGGGTTTGGACCTTCAAGTGATGAATAGCAGCTAGCATATGATGGGCATCTCATTCAGGATATAAAGGAGATAATGCATCAATTTCAGCAAGTGAAAATATCTCATGTCTCAAGAAATTGTAACCAGGTAGCTCATCACTTACCTAAGGTAGCTTTGAATTGTACTTCTAAGGTAATATGGATGGAGGAAGCTCCCCCTTGGCTAGAAACTCTTCTTGACAGTGATGCTACAAGATCTTGATGTATCTCCTTCTTTTAGTGGAAAGTTCTTTTCTAAAAAAAAAAAAAAAAAAACGCCTTTTCCATCCATAATGATATAAGCTCATGACACATAAGTACTTAAAAATTGACGTGATAGAGAAGCCATGAAATCAAGTTTTATGAGCACTTGCTGTGAAAAGAGCGATTACTTTCTCAAGGTGGTCCCCACGCAACTAGTGGGATTAGTATGCTTTGATCTTTATCAAGTTTATTATTCTATGCAACCGAAATGGACCATTATTTTATACTTACACCCCATGAAATCGCATCTTAGGAAAGTTCCACTATTGTGAAACTACAATCCACGAAAATTGGCAAAACGTGAAACAAATGGCTATTCACTTGGGGGACTTTCCAACCAATCCATCAAAAAACAAAAGCGTGTCAACCAAAACGTTAGTTGAATTCTCTACGCTTTTAGTCCCACCCATCTTTATAAGCCTTAAAGCCATTTTCTCTGCACTTTACCTTTACAAGCAGATTCGTCTTCTCCAAATTAATTGCAGGGCCTTTGCTAAGCCACTCTGAAATCTTAACAAAACTCTGCCCTCGTCACAGACTTGAGTTTGGTATACAGAAACAGAGCAATATACTTGAGATCAAATCAGCCATGGCCTTGTCGATCAGAGGCGCTATAGCTACACCAGCAGCAAGTGGTCCTTGCAGTTCTTCAAGACATCTGAAGCCTTCAATTTCACTCAGAGATAGATGTAACTTTGTCGGAAATCGAAGCTTCTTGCAGTCCCTGATCAAAGTCCAAAATGGCAACAAGATAAACAGGTAAGTAAATCCTCCAGCTGATCTTGAACTTCCTAGTTGAATTTATTTTGACAATCATTCTTAAATTGAACTACCGATTTGCAGGGACATGGTTGTGAACGGTGGTGAGGGAGGAACTCCTCTTCCTTCTGATCCGTCTGGTACTTCTTGGTACGTCCATTTCTTGATCTACTTACTCTGTTTTATTTTTACAATCAATTTACTTGTATTCTGATTTATCATTTCGCATCATGTACAGGAAACTATGGCTTGTGGGTATGCTTTTCTCAGTAGTTATACCCTTTTGGAAGAACAAATGGTGGCCCTTGCTAAAATTGAAAGGTACGGAATCAAGAAATCTATTTGTGTTATTATCAATCGGGGTTGTGGTGGTTGCGTTCCTTATTGGATTTCTTTTTGATGTGATGCAAAATCAATTATTCTAAAAGTGCTTTTTTTTGGTTTATTATTGGATTTCGTTTCCTGATGATCTGGGAATGAGAGGGATTGGAAGTTAAGACTCTTCCAAACAACCGAGTCAGCGAAAATATCATTATTACTGGTCAAATTAATTGTAAATTTGGTCAATGTGTATGTACAGAGCAAGTGTCAACCGCGTTGGATACGGTAGAAGATGTGGCGGAAATGGTAGAGAAGGTGGCGGAGGAGGTGGGGAAGGTGGCCGACAACATTGCGGATCATCTTCCAGAAGGAAAGCTTCAACAGGCAGCAAGGACTATTGAGAATGTTGCCAATGAAGCAGCCAAGGGTGCGGCGCTAGCTGATGATCTCCTTGAAAAGGTCCGTAATCCATACCTAATACCCTTGATTCCATAATATAATAGCATTATCTTCTTAATTAGTTGGTATTATCAAATGTTTCATTCCGTAATCTACGCACGAGGGTCACATGTATTCTGTCAATTGTCTGGGGAATGCTTCTAGATCTATTGACCAAAACAAATGTTTTGATTTATTTATAAGTGGAAATTAAGGTAGCCATTTGCTTCATCTAATCTCAGAAAAAGATGCATCTAACTCTCTCGTGCTTAATCTAATCTTGAGCTCAACAGTTGTATATTAGAAAATGGACCCACTTGTTTAGTTGTTTAATTTTCCATTGGGAGTTTGAATCCCCTGTCTGATGAATTTGAGTAGTTTAATATCGCTTTGGAGAAAACACAATATCAATATGCAACGTTTTGTTTATACGACGTTTAGTTTCTATGCGATTGATGTTAATTTGCCATTACATAATTGCAGATTGATGAAGTGGAGAAGCAGGTGGATGGCATCATTGACCAGGCCAACCAGAAAATAGATGCAACAAATGATATCCATACCGAAAATGAGACGGTGAAACTCAAAGATAACGCGACTGAGATAAAAAATAAGATAACTCAAATCAAAGAAGTAAATGATGTGAAAAATGAGACCAAGGTGAATGATGAGAAAAATGAGACCATAAAACCGTGAGGTAGTTTATTGTTTTATTTATGTAATTTCAAGGGTGTAGAATGAGGAGTTTGGGTTAAGATTTATTATTATAACTCAATGGTCCTCATTGTGTTTGTAGTATATTGTTTGATTCTATAATTGTTCATTGGACTCGATTAATCTTAATGACTTGGATCCTTCAACCTTTTGTGTTTCTTCTGGAGTTTAAGTTTCAGCCATTGTTTCAAGAAGGGTTCTTTGGGCTTGATTAAGCTCATCCTAGTTTGTATTTTATTTTATTTTTTTACAATAAAGTGACATTATATAGTGTATTCATAGAATTTCAAAAGTACAATGCAGTAGTTTCAATGACCAACAATAGACACTTCTAATCAGGTAAGGCTCTCCTGAACCCAATCCTATATCACTTTTACTAGGGGAAAGACTGAAAAAAAAAAAAAAAAAAATTCTCGAATGAGGATAACAACTCCTACCTTGCTTGAAAACTAAAACAACCTAAAGGCCCTAGGGGCCAAACCCAACAACATGATGGACAAACCTTAGCAGCCCAATACACACTAGGCTCACGGATGACCTTGGCAGCGCTAGGGAAGGCCATGGAGGGCGGTGGCGGTGCTATGAATGTTCATGTGGCTGCAACACTACGCAATGTGTAAGCGAGCGAGCCGACGTGGATGAGCAATGACGTACGCTAGTGGGGAACGATCCAATCCAGTCCTACAATCCCTTTCCTTGGCATCCGAGATATACACTATTGTGGTAGATCGACAAGCGCCCCCCCCCCCCCCCCCCCCCCCCCCCAACTCCAAAAAGTCTGGATTACAACGACGGCAGATGGATTGAGTGGTCACGAATGAAGTGATGACTATATAAATCGTCGAGGACAATGATGAGGGTGGCAGGGAGACAGGACACCATTACCCATTGAATTTGCTGCGGCGGAGGTTTCTGAATAGGCCCAGGGGTAGAGAACAACCATCCGGATCAGAGAGGTCATGGAGGCATAGTGGATCCCAACTCGAGAATGGGTTTGGGCTATGTGGACTACACATGGATAGGCGCCAAAAAATGGTGTCGGAACCAAAAAATAAAGGAGATTGCTCGGATGAAGACTAGGGATTTACTTGAATCATTGCCAGGGAGGATGACTACTCTCGACACTAGGAGGACTAGGGAATTGAAGGCGCTCTCATGGGGAGAGCAGTAGTTCAATAGCGAAGACACAAGTATAATTGTTCCAATACTTTGAGGAGTATTTCGAGATGATTCAAGCCCACCTTCAACAAAACCCAACAATGCGCCACAGTTTACTCCCATACATGGAAGCAATATAGCAATATGATCCAAACCCATGTGACATTATATGCAAATTAAAAGCTTAATTGTTAAAATGCCCTTTCAAACTCACTCTTCGTAAAAATTCGCCCCCCCGAACTCCAAAATGCCTTAATTCGCCCCTCCTAACTCACTTCTGTTACACGGTTGCCCCCTTTTGTGTTTTTCCGTCTCTTTTTGCTGATGTGGCATTGTATATGGGTCCCATTTGCTGATGTGGACTGCCACATATCAAAATGAGTTGCCACGTCCACTGCCCTGGTCCCACTTACAATTTTTTCTCTTATTCTCCTTCGTCCTCTGCCCTGGTCGTCGTCGAAGCCGATGGAGGCGTCGGTGACCTTGCCTCCTCGTAACTTTTTTGTTCGCAGAGCAGCAGGAGTTCGTTCTTGTCGACGGAAATTGACGTCACTCCAGCCGTCGGAGTTGGACTCGGCCCCCACCGACTCCTCGCCTCGACCCTGCGCTCTGACCACCCGTCGCACGATCTCAACGTGCGTCCGCTTCATGTCCAGCGTCGGCGGCAAGATCTTACCTCGGCCGCACGACAACCAGCTTTGCTACGTCTATCGTCGCCGTCCACCGCTCCGCCACTTTCCACTTTCGCTTCCCTCCTCGCCAAGCTCTCGAAACTCTCAGGTAATCAAACCTCCCCGAACGACGTCGTTGACTCCGAATTGAATTTCGATCAGCTGTAATTAGGAATTCGAATCGAGGCAAGGGCCGACGAACTCAGGCCCACCCGCTCCTCAATCTCACATAGGTCCTCGATGTTTATCTCAAGGTGTGTCTTCGACCAAAAACCCACCAAAAAGATTCGATTGTTACTTCTGGATAAGTTGTAAATTTCAGTGAGGTACCGAATTTCGGGTTTCGATCAGAATTTGGGTGTGTGTTTTGAATCAATGTGATTTAGTTGAGGAAGTTAATTGTTGGGTTTGTTAAAATGGATTATGTTCAGGGTCGGTGTCGACCCGCAAGAGCTTGAGCTTGGAGTCAACGACAACGTTGCCGTCGTCCTCCTCGTCTGCGGCTGGGCCGTAATCAGGGGCGGAGTTCGATCGGGTGCCGATGCAGATCGTGAGGCTGGTGGGGCCTCCGTTGTTTTCTCGGAGCCGGACCCGAATTTGACGTGAGGGATGGAAGGAAGATGATGATGACATGGCAGCTCATTTTGATATGTGGCAGTCCACATCAGCAAATGGGACCCATATACAATGCCACATCAGCAAAAAGAGACGGAAAAACACAAAAGGGGGCAACGGTGAAACAGAAGTGAGTTAGGAGGGGTGAATTATAGCATTTTGGAGTTCGGGGGGGCGAATTTTTACGAAGAGTGAGTTTGAAGGGGCATTTTAACAATCTACCTTTAAACTCTCATTAACAAGAACTCAGATTCTAACCAGATTCTAAAGTTTGAAGAAAATTATAGGATTGGAAGCTTAACATCTAAATAGTATTTTGTAAATATTGAACCCTTCAAATATTAACTACACATAAACATTTGTGGCATGTTTACTAATTAGGAGTGCGAATGAAAGCATTGTGAGTCAAATTTGGGAATCAAATTTATGATGAGACTCATAACAAAATCAGGAATCACATTCCTTATTTTCAAGGAATGAAATTCCTTAGTGGGAGGTGGTATTATGATTCTTAAAAATTGATCCCACCAAGAATGAAATTTTTATACTTAAATTACCCTCATAAATTTAGAGAGCTGCTATATACACCCAATTTTTATCACTGGACACCCTCTATTTTTTTCCTAACATAAAATTACTTTTAAACCCTCTTATAAAATGACATTAAAAATCTTAATTTCTTATATACCCATAAACATATTTCAACCCCCAGCGCACCCCACCACCACACTCGTTCTTCTCCTTGCAGCCCAGAAAGCAAAAATATGCATCATTATACTGCCTCCCTTATTCTGATTGATTAAGAAAAGTCAATTTATAGAAGAAAATCAAGATTTTGAGTAAAAAAAATTAAATTGAAACCCATTTAGCATTAATTTTATACTAAATTATGTTCATGAACCAAATTATGCCAAAGTTACATATGATGCAGAATTGTCATATCGTCGGCAATTGGGAGTCACAGACAATATGACGCGGTGGGTTTCTGTAAATTGGCCAAGAGGGGCGAGTAAGGATTGATGCTTGAACTTCTTGTTTTTGGTTGGCAAAAGAGAAGATGGGTGTTTGTCTAGAATTCCACCAAAGGCAAACAAAAAGTAGTGGCCAAACACAAAGGAAATATAAATTCAATCTGCTATGTCATCGAAGAAAGATCAAAATTTCTTCAATCTCGATGTGAAGCGGATTTATCAATAATTATTTGAGCACTCAAGAAAAATTGTGGAATAAAGCAAATGAAGGGTACATTTGGAAGTTTAGAGTCAAACTTGGGTGTCCAAAGCACGTTGAAAAATTAAAGACGAGTGTTCAGAGAAATGTGCGTGTTCAAAGATAAAACTTGTGTGTACATAGCAGCTCTCTAAATTTAATGTTTCTTCAATTGTACCCAGGCAAAAAAGTTGTACTGGTATATGGAAAGAAACCATACTAGCTTCAGTGTTCTTTCATCTTCTACAATACTTTCTAAATAGTTAAAAATTTAAATTATACCCGCGTATAAATATTATTAAGTAAGACTTGCAACTTTAAATTCTTCACATTTATGTTGATGAAGACATAAATTTTATATTGAGTGTATTTTAGTAATGTATTTAATTTTCACTCCAATTCATGAAAATTAGTAAACAATTTAATGATAATCAACTTAATTTTCACTCTGTTTCTGAACAATTAGTAAACGGTTCAATAAGAGTGCTTCACTCCCATCCATACTGTTACGACCCGTTCCGTAAAATTTTCTGTAAAAATGGTGAAATGACCAAAATGCCCTTAAATGGTCAACCGTTGACTTTTAAATAGTTTGAAATGTACTTAACCAATATTGTACTCTATGCATTGGGCTCATCGATATAAACGCGTCCGCAAATACGGAATCGGATTCCGAGTTGTAATGAACGCGTTACAGACAAAAAACGAAATTGTGGTGTTGAGGTCTGGACACGAGGGAGCCTTTGATTGGCTGTCCACAGTGTTGACCAATAATAGAGGGTTTCTGATTTTGGGTTTTTAAACCCGGTTCACATCCATCGGCCACGGATCGGGTTGCCGACCACTACCATCGCCTTCCTTTCGATGAGACGAACTCAGAGCACCAAGAATCGTCCCCGGAAACTGCGTAAATCGTCCACGAAGAGACCGTCGGAAAACCAAACTTTCCGATCAATTTTTCGGCCATTCAGAGCGAGCTGAAATTAGTCCCATTCGATTCGTTGTGTTCCGTAGATAAATTTTCATATAAAGATCGTTGAATTTGGTTGAGAAATGAGAAAGTTTGGAAATTTTGGAATCGGCTAGAATAGTTGTGGGAAACTGGAAATTTTCCAGCGACGGTACGGCGGCGTTGATGAACTCGTTGGAATTTGAAAAATTTCTCAGATTTCGATGAGTTTTTGGGCGATGGCGGCGCCGATGTGACATCAGCAGTTAAAGTTAACGGCATTTCGTTAACTTTAACAGCGTACTGTTAAGTTTAACGGTCGCCATTAGTTGGCCATTAGTCAGCGTTGATTGCCGTTAGTCAACACCGTTGACCAAAGTTGACCGACCACTTCTTCGAAGCGTTTTAACGTTCCGGATCCGATGGAGAGCTCCGTTTTGTCATTTGAAACACGGTTAAACCCCAATTGAGCAAGTAAAGGAAAACTAGGGTTTTATTTAGACTTTCGGTTTTCTGACTTCCGATTATTGGAATTGTTAGGTGAACAGACTCTCAGGGATGAACGACATCAAGCCGACCCGGTTGACGACGATGACGACGACCGCCTGGTATCCCTGAGTGGACGGGTTTGGTTTAAACTGTTGTTTGAGCATGCTATGTATATGTATATATGCTTAATATGGATTTCGTTGGTTTTGGTTGTTGTTGGTTCAGTTAGTGGCACACCATGGAACTCTTTGGCTAGAGTCCCTTTGTTCGGACATACCGGTAGTGGGCTAGAGTCCCGATGTCCGGACATACCGATAATGGGCTAGAATCCTGTTGTCCGGACATACAGGTAATGGGCTAGGGTCCCGTTGTTGAGACATACTGGCATTGGGCTAGAGTCCCATTGCCCTGATTAACTCATGGCTGCAGATTATGGTGTACTGATATTGTGGTTTATCTCGTGTGACCGACTAACTATTTTGTTTATGTTGGCTGTAATTGTAGTATAGTCGTATACTACCTGTTTTTGACAAAGGGGGTTATTGGTAAATATTTAAACTGTGTTTTACACTGATATATTTTTCCGTCCACTCACCCTTGTTTTTGCGCCCCCTCATGATATAGGCCTGAAGTGCACCACAGAGACCGTTGAGGCGTTCAGATAGCTCTGTTCTCATCCACAAAGAGGAGGGACTCTTTGTCACTTGTCGTTTGTCAGGTTGTTGTTTACGGTGTTTAGTTGTTATTTCTTTCCGCCCTTTGGGTTGTACTGGTTGTATCCCTTCCGCTATAGATGCTTTGATAACTTTTGTTTGTTTTTAATTATTGGGCTTCGACCCGACTTGTTCTTTTGGCGCCTTTTTGTCGTTTAGTTGGGCTTTTTGGTTGGTCAAGGCTTCGTCACCTCATTGAGGTGATGGCCACACCTCCCGGGCCCCATTTTTGGGACGGGGTGTGTCACATACTCATTCTGATTTTTATTCACTCCGATTCCGAACTAGTAAACGTGCCATTGAATCTAAAAAAAGAACAAAAACTAATGGAATGAGATGATAAATCAAGAGGAATCGCTAATCAAGAAATCAAAGGGAGAATTGACTAATGATGATACGAACAAAGAAGAAGTTTGCTTGTTCTTTTTTTGTTCTTCAAAGTTCAAACTCCAAGGTTCCAAAAATTTTACCCAAAATTTGTGATGTTGTTCTCAAATATTGAACAACTTCCCGGTCCCTTGACAACTCGCTCCAACTTTAATACCAATTATGGGTTAAGGATGCAATTCAAACTGAGCCAAGCTGAATTTGTCTGGATTAAACTCAAGTTTAACTTGGATATAAAAGTGAGTAAGCAATGGCGGTGCCAGGAGGTGGCTCTAGTATGCTCAAGCACACCCCAATATTAGAGTACAAAGCGCCGAGATTTGGTGTGAAATGTCCGTGATTGAAAAGAAAAAGGGCAAATTACAATTTCGTACCCTGTGGTTTGGGTCAAATTTCAAAATGATACCTATACTTTTTTTTTTTGCATTGTCGTACCCCATAGTTTCAAAACATTGCAAACAGAGGCGGACGCACTAAGGGACCAGCGAGGTCCGGTGCCCCACCTCAATTTATTTTTTTGGCTTTTTCAATGCAATTTGTTTATATATTTTTAAAAAATATAGGGTATATACAAGAGAGTGCCCCCTCTTATTAGCTAATGTTCTATGTTATAAGATAAATTTGTGTTCTTTCATCTTGTTATGCCTGGAGTGCCCCCCGCTCACTAAATTTCCTAACTCCGCCACTGATTGCAAACGTGTTCCACCATCAGAAAAATCGTTAATTTATCTGTTAAGTGCTGATGTGGCTGATGTGGCTGATGTGGGGTCCACCCAACTGCAAATTTGGGTCGCCGTTTTGGTCCCGACGAATTTCCAACCAAAAACCGCCAGAGCACACCCCACCACATCTTTACAGGGCTGCCACACCTAAGACTTCGTCAATTTCATCCTTCTCGGCTTTCAATTCAACCTCGAAAAAAAATAATCAAAATCCCTAATTCTCAATCCCAACCCGACCTCAAAAAGCTTCAATCTTTGGAGCCAATAACGAAATTCACGGATGAAGGAGAAGAATCGCAGACCGTTGGTTCTTAAAACAACCCCATCAACTCGAAAAAATCACCCAAAATTGAAACTTTGTTGCGTTGCGAACCCAGAAAATGGATTGATTGGTTGATGGACTGGGCAGAGAGATCTCGAGGATATTGAATTGCGAGCGTCGATCTGGCCTTTGTGTTTTGGATTTTGCCGAGCAATGCGAATAAATTGCAGGGGTTGAAAATGGAAAATGAAAAATCAATTGTATATTGGCGGTGATTGGGGAGTTTCTGGATTTTGTAAATGGTTTTTCTTCGTGCTTATACGAGGACGGTACTATTTGAGATTTCTAGAGAGAGATTGGAGATGGCGGCGAGGTCGGGTACTGGCGAGGCCAGAGGTGTCCGAGGTCGTCGTATGGCTTCGGGGAAAACGACGACTGGAATTTGCAACCAAAAAATGGTGCTCCGGCGTTTCTCCAACCAAAATAAATTAACGATTTTTTGGTCGGGTGTGCTCCGGCATTTTTTGGTTGGAAATTCGCCGGGACCAAAACGGCGACCCAAATTTGCAGTTGGGTGGACCCCACATCAGCCACGTCAGCACTTAACAAATTAATTAACGAATTTTCTGACAGTGGAACACGTTTGCAATGTTTTGAAACTATAGGGTACGAAAATGCAAAAAACAAAAGTATAGGTATCATTTTGAAATTTAATCTAAACCACAGAGTACGAAATTATAATTTACCCAAAGAAAAAAAAACCTCACACACAAGTATGTGCAATTATACAACTTGCCACGTGGGTTCTAAGACGGCTCTTCACCACTCATTTGGCCCCCTCTATTTTTCGAAATCAGAATATTCGACACCATTTATAAGCAAACCTCTAACGGCTAGCGCCCCTTCAATTTGAAATCTCGCTTTACCAAATTTCAAAACCCAAAAAAAAAAAAAGCCAACACAAGAGCGAAGCGAAGAGAGTCCCAAATCCCTACGCCTAATTCGATTCTCCTCCGCCATTTCTAGGGTTTCGATTCGCACCCAAATTGATACTCAAATCCCTTGCCCCGACCTTCCTATCAAACCCTAGCGGAGAAGAAAGCCCAGCCCAATTCGTTTGCAATTCCCTGGGGTTTTTCGCCGATTTAGGGTTTTCCAAGATCAAGAACGAAGAGCCAGAAAGAATGGATCTTCCGCGAGAAATCGACGACTACATCAAAGAATCGATCGACCACTCGGTGGGCCTCCCGGTGTCCACCCACACTCTCGAAACGAAACTCCGATGCTCCGAAGAATCGCGACGGCGGCTTCAGAACCAGTACTCAAATCTGCTCGCGAAATTGAAGGAGAAAGATCAAATCCTCGACCGCGCTAGGGTTTGTGTGTTTACAATTTCGTGTAATTTTGTCCACATATGTTTGGTTTTCGTTTCGGGTTTTGATTGTTTTTGTTGTTGATTAGGCCGAAGCGACTATGAATGCGCAAGCTTTGAAGAAGTTTGTGGAGGAGAATCAGAGATTGGCGTCGGAGTGCGCATACCTGGTGACTCAGTGCAATAAATGGGAGAAAGAGTGTTCGTTGTATGATCATGACCGGGAGGCTTTGATGGATTTTGGAAATGAAGCTGACCAGCGGGCCAAGGAGGCTGAGATTCGGGTGCAGGAGTTGGAGGACGAAGTGAGAGAGTTGAGGGATGAATTGGAGTTGTGCAAACGGAAATTGGAGAGGCATTCGGTAATTTCTTGGACCCGTTTCGTTTGGTTCTTATTTGTTTGGAATGGATTGAAAGAATTCAACTTGGGTAATGGGTGTTGTAGTATGCTGTGTTTTGTGAGGTTAATGGCTGATAACAATCTTTTTCGTAGTTGATAAGCTGGATGGAATGTGAGAATCTAATTGTGATGTGTTTTCCTAGAATGCTTTTTTGTGACTATAAAACTATGCTTATATTGTTGACCAGAAAACTATGTACTTGAACATATATATGTTTGCTGTGATTACATATCCGGTTTCACCAAATTTGCTGTTGTATTAGTAGAGTTTAAAGAATTTGCATAAAATGTGTATATGAACTTTCTTTTTCTGGTCAACGGTTTCATTTCCAGCTTTACATATCCGGTTTCACCAAATGTGTATGTGATTACCCTATATCCGATCCGAGGAAACAGGCAAAACAATTTGTTACTTTTGCACCTAGTACATACACATGTGCATAGTCAAATACACAGTGTAAGGAATAACTTATCTGATTCTGGTTTTATCTTAGCCAATCTTTTGGTAGTGCTTGAAGAACAATAAGCACAGTAGACATATGCAATTCTTTTATGTTGATGGAAAAATTAGTAAGTAAAGAACGTGTGAACCCCAGAGATCAGAAATTTCGATTGGAACTATTACATCTGACAAAATATAAATGAATGCAAAAAATCAAGAATGCTGAGTTGAAAAGATTTAAATAAGTGGTCTCTATGTTGTGGTATGTATAGCAATCATGAATTGGGGTTCTAGTTTTGTGTTGTTGCTTTTGCTGGAGAGCTTAGTGATTCTAATTTGCTTCTATTTGAGATAATGTCATAGTCAGCAATGAAATTCTTGGATTTAGTTTGTGTATCTATCTTCCCCTGTGTGCTTTGTTCTCTTTCATGTTCTTCGTAGATTATCAAAAAGCTGATCATAGTCAGATTAAAACAGATTTTATGAAGGCTGATTAAAGTTCTTATGTCAAAGGTTGACTCGCCTGCTGAAGACATGGCCATTGAAGAGAAACTTGTGGAGTCTGTTTTAGCAACAATAATTAGTAAAGATGAAGCTGTGTCTGCACGTGCTTTTCTGGAGGCCAATAGTGGAAATGAATCATGTCAAAAGTTGCTGAAGATGTGGAATTGGTGAGTTTATTTACTATCTTACTTGTCCTTTTTTTTTTCAGATGGTCTATTGAGTGGTTATATTTCTTCTTAGGAGAACGTGTTTTTTTGCAAACTCTTATTTGAGAGTAATTGCCCATATCTGAGTATCTTATTTCTGAATTGAGGCATTTCTTAATATTTCCTCTTCTTTATGTGGTAGTTTAAAGCCATCATCGCAGAAAGTTTTGTCACTAGCTGCTGACGTAAAGACACTTGAGAATGATAAAGAACATCTAAGGAACAATCTTGCTACGGCTGAAGAGGAGGTGAGAAGTGCTTAACCTTCAGAAGTTTTACTTCTCTTCCTTTTCTGCCTTTATCGCTGTCCTCCATGGCAGATCTTATATCGTGATATCCCATATCTGCAAATGTGTGTAGGTCAAATTGCTTTTTGAAGAAAACAGAGTGCTAGATGTGGAGAACAAAAGATTACTGAGGCAGTACCTCAAGGAAAGAAATCATTCTAGTTCTGGTGGAAAGCAAACTGAGAGTGCATCAGCAAAGGTGAGAGAAATGGAAATTTCCTGATTGCATGCTATTGAGCGCATCAGCTTTTGTATGCTACATGTGTGTGTCTGCTCTCACATATTGCTCAAGTGCTGGACATGATTGTTAAAATTTAATTATGTTATGGTTTCTACATTGCAGTCAAATAAGAGAAAATCTAGCTCGAAGATGAGCAGCCCGGTTCATGGGAAGATTGATTTCAGTGACCAAGAACCTGCAAGAGAGCCCCTATCACCCTTGCGTTGCAACTCCCCTGACTCTAGAATCCATAAGAAGTAATTGAACATGTCACAGTATTGTCTGATCTGTAACTTTTGTGTATTTAGGATAGCATATGATTGGCAGTAAGATCACTCAATTTGGAAGGACTAACAAGTTTACTTGTAAGAATCATTTGCTAAGCCTTTTTAGTAAATGAATGGGCAATTTTATTTTCAGAGGTGATGCTGACAAGTTATGGTCTTTACAGGCATATATATCTCTCATCATATTATTCTATATTGCTATGTTACATGGTGCTGCATGTTTTTATCCCAACAACATGCCATACTGTTCCTGCCCCTGAAAATGGCTGAGATAAAATTCATTGATATGGGAGGTACTTGCTTGAAATTTGTTGTAATCCTTAATGAATTAGTCTTTCTAGAAATGTTATTATTGTATAGCAGAGCATTACTAGTGACACTGACGATGGTAATCAACCCTTGCCTCACAAATTCTACTCCTGGGGAGAGAATTTTCAGAAGCTGCATAAGTCCCATTGGTCTTCAATCAGATCGAGTTAAGCTCTTAATGTCGGCAATCTCATCAACTCCCTTGAAAACAACTCGTAACTTCCTCAGACACGACTTCTTCTTGTCATACTTGACTGTCGTAACAGTTACATGGACAATATCCTTAGGAAGTTTACCCATGAGATCAAAAAGCGGGACGCTCAAGTTGGGTATGGTCATCTCTTCCAACACAGGCGGTGCCTGCATGTACAGATTCTTCCCTCTGTGCGTAACGCTTGCTTTCGACAACAGCAATTTTGGATGTTCCTGAGGCAGATCAATGACCTCTTGCAGGGTAGTTGAGGTATCCAGCTGTATAAGAACTCCCGGACCGCATACCAAACAGTCTTTGTCCCTGACGAATTCAGTCGCTTTACTATGGAGGCCTTGTGCGCCATTGTAAGTTAAATAGTTTGACAGGGTCTTGCTGCATCCAGATGCAAGCTTCAACGTTTCTAGTGCACACGCAGCCGATACTATGGCGTTGGTAGAAGCAATTGCCGGTATAATGTTCTTCACAACGCCCTGAGTAAGAGAATATGTAACTCCCGGAATACCAAATAGCTCAGCTCTCTTGGTAGCCTCATCATAGACCCACTTCATATGCTCAGGCTCATCAGGGTCGAAAGCCTTTCCGCTATGTACCACATCCCATTTAATCAAGTGAGCATACTCAATACAATGAGCAGCAGTTCTAGGCGTTTCAGCAAGTGTGCATAAAGGGAACTTCACTTGAGGAGGGAAAAGCCAGATTGTACACTCAAAGCATGGAGTGACACCTGGCATTATGACCCTAGCATGTCCTTGAAAGCCTTCTGTACCACCATCTATCATAGGTTTGATTGTTTCTTCAATCGGAGTATCAACAATACCGTCGTCGTCATCGGAACAAGAAGAATTATACTCGAGGAAACTACAAGCAACCGAGTTTATGTAGCTTCGGGCCTCGATGGAATCGAGTCCGAGTACAATGATACTGAAATCGGTGTAGAACTGAAGGTCTTTGTCCTCGATTCGAGCAAAATGTGGGACAATGTTGACACCACTAACTCTTTCCATGACACGCTTAGCAGCAACCTCGGCCTTTGGCTTGCCCACATCTTCAAGTCTAAACAAAAATTGGCGATTGAGATTCGAAACCTCGATGCGGTCCATGTCGATTACTTCTAGCTCACGGAAACCAGACAGAGCCAAGTCCTTGAGCAGCTCGCAGCCCAACCTGCCTGCTCCGATCATTAGCACTCAAGGAATAAAATTTCGGTTTCGATAGAAATTTCGGTCGTCAAAATTTATGGAAATCTCGAAAAAAATTTCGATTTCGGTAAATTTCGGTTAAAAAAAAGAAGACGAAAAACATATTAGAAAATGTATAAATTAATATCTCTACAGTAAATGTGATCTCATAGATAAAATTCATATGTAAAGTCCAAGAGTTAACATTTTACATGATGAAAATAGAATTTTATAGAAACATTCCTTCCAAAAAAAGGATGAGAAACACCAATTCTTATATTTGATAAGTATGGTATACATCAACCTCTTGTATGCTTGAAAACTATAAAAAAAATGGCATTTTGCTTGCTACTAAACCTAATAATAAGAAATGAAATTATAAATTACAATCTTATTTTTCTTTTTCTTATCTAGAGTAATTTTATTTTTTTTAACTTCTCTAGAGTAATTTTATTAATAAGCATTTTGATATATATGTGATAAAAATAAAATTTGACTTTTTTTTGTTATAAAGAAAATTAGTTTTAATGGCTTTGAATACTACCATAAAAACAAAAAAGAAAACCCAACCAAACTACACGTTTTGATATAAACCCACCTGACAACCCCTATAAAAAAGAACTTTAATTGTCCAAAAGACCAAATTGACCAACTGTTGAAATAAATTACAAACATGTCGTCTTCTTCCTCATTCCAGAAACCAGAAACCCGCCGCCGCCTCCTGCTTAATACCCAGCATCCTCCCGCCACCAAATCACCATCCATTTTCATTGAAATCAGTTCAAAAGTACCGAAATTTCACCGAAACTCAACCGAAATCACCGAAATCATTGAAACTTCGCCGAAATTTCGATGTTTTTCCGATAATATTGAGACATACCTTGATTCTAACTTCGGTACCCAAAAAAATCCGAAATTTCGGAATTTCGGTCGAAATTTTGTACTCTAGCGTACTCTTTGAGGTCGTCTCTGAGTCCAGGGCCGGGTCCGAAGTTGGGTCCGGCGAGTTCGCTGGGTCGGAGGAGGAGCTTGTCCAGGTTCCTCGATCGGCTCTCTTGGGCAATATCGGACTCCGACGGCATTGCAATTCAGAAAATAACTGAAAACTAACAAGAGAGAAAAAAAATTGGATTAATGATTCAATATTGCAATTGATTTGGATTATGATACATCTACAAACCCTCCAGCAAGCAGGAAAGATAAATTGATTACTTACGCTAATTGGTTTCCTAGTTCTATAGGCTTCCTTTTTTTGTAGGCTCTTTCTCAAACCTTGTTTTTTTTTTCTAGGCAGTCTTTCAAACCATTTCTAGTATGTATGTAATTTATTTCTTTGGTCACGAAATTTAAAATATATTTTTTAAAATTAACAACTAATTAATTTCAAGCTACGTGTGCATGAAAACAATAAATTTTTTTTTGTTTTTTTTTAAAATTTTCTCACATACAAACAAGGTCTAATATCTTAGGGGTCCAAAATATAACTCTAAATATCTATAAAAGACATAAAAGATATTAAATATCTATATAATCCAAAACTAATTTAAAATTGATGTCAACTCAGCAAAAGTAACTAACTCTCATCTACGGATGTTATCTTTCTCTCTCATCTTTCTTATTTTTTCAATTTTTTTATTTCATTAAATTGATAATAACTTTTGATATACAAGTCATAATGAAAATTCGTTTTCACCAATGGATTTGTAGAAGTGAGATCTTCATTTTAAGATCCATATTGAATATATTTTTCGTAGAAAAAATTTCTTAAGTTTTGAATGCTGAGACAGTCAAGTGTCTCTCAAGAGATAGTCAAGTGTCTCTGCAAAGACATTGAAGTGTCTCTACAGTGATAGTTATGTGTTTCTAAAGAGACAATCACGAGTCTCGGCAGAGACAGTCATGTGTCTCTAAAGATACAGTCATAGTCAAGTGTCTTTGTAGAGACAATTAAATATCTCTACAGAGACAGTCATCTGTCCCTGTAGAGATAGTCGTGTGTCTCTACATAGACACTTGAATTTGGTGTCTCTGCAGAGGCAATCAAGTGTCTCTGCAAAGACACATGATTGTCTCTGCATTCAAAACTTACGAAATATTTTCAATGGAAAACATGCTCAATATGGATCTTAAAATGTAGATCTCACTTATACGAACCTATCGGCGAAAACGAATATTCATTACGACTTCTATATCAAAAGTTATGATTAATTTAGAGAAACAAAATAATGGAAAATAGGAGAGAGAAAGAGAAATGGGTTGTTATGTCGTTTGTTTTAACTAAATCAAATCTGACCAATAAAATTCTGACATATTGACAATTTGAACTATTTGGATATTATAATAAAATATTTTACTTTTTAGATATTAAGACTCTAATATAGTACTTTTTAGATATTATTTCTACAAACAATTCGCTTATACCAAATCTATGCACCAGCATAGTTTTCCACATGAATTGTAGTGGTGTACAAATTTGGAATACAAGTAAACTGTTTCTATGTGGGAAATTTTTTTAAAAAGAAAAAAAGTATTTGTTAAAAAAATTTTAAAATTATTTTTTGCTAATGTGGAGTTAAGTTAAAGGAAAAGGGGGAAATTCCCCAAATATTAGTTACAAAAAGCAAATGAGGTACAAATAGAGTTTCTGAAAGTAAAATATTACTCAAAATGAGTTACAAAAGAATAAAATGGGTAATAAGTGAAATTTAAATAAAGCTACGTAAGAAGAAGTTGAAAAAGAAAAATGTAAAAATCACTTCGTTTTTCCTCTTACAGAACAGTAGCCTTGAGCCAGTATCAATTTTTTACTAGGGACAGTGTTTCTCTTCCGCTTGACACCAAAAAAACCTTTGCTTATCCAAAACAAAACCACACTACAGAGCCTTCCCCCTCCTATACTTCAAACTTCGAAGCTCAACAACAGCAATGGCGTTGCTTCGTAATCTTTGCTTCCCAACCGAACACCAACTCCCTCTTAAACCCCTTCTCTCTCTCCAAAACCCACACCTTCATTCCAAGCCCACACCATCCCGTCTCTCCTTCTCAACCCCCCAAACCCGCACTCGAACCTCTTCAATTATCAGAACCAAACCCAAAAGGCTCGCCAATTTCGTTTTCCAATTCTCCGCAGCCGCCGCCGCCGCCGAAGAACAAGCTCTCGACGAAGGGTTGGTTCTCGAGGAGGAGCCGGAAGAGTTCTCCGACACGAGGCTGCTCGCCCAGAATGTTCCTTGGACTTGCACCCCAGAAGACGTCCGTACTCTGTTCGAGAAGTACGGCACCGTCGTCGACGTCGAGGTTTCTCATTTCCCCACTTTTATTTGCTTCAAAGCAGTCTTTTTGTTGTTGGGTTTTTGATAATATGTGATTTTGTTTTGTGGGTTTTTGATTGTTTTTGTTTGCCCTTGTTCTTTTGGGTATGGTGAAGCTTGCCATGTATAACAAGACCAGGAACAGGGGTTTGGCGTTTGTGACAATGGGTTCGAAAGAGGAGGCTGCTACGGCTCTCAGTAATCTCGAATCGTCTGTAAGTACTTTGGGTTCTATTATCTTCTGGCAGTGGTTGTGTTGTTTTGTGCTAGTTTTGGTTGATGAGAAAGACTACTAATTGGGAAAGCAACATGAAATATGGGAGCTTTATGGTTATTGATTATAATTTATATGTGACCTGAGTAATTGAGTACGTTTTCGGAGAAAGGCATTACTTGTCTGATTGACTGTTGTAGGTTTGGTTCGTTGGTGCTGAAAATTCATTGCTTTCTGAAACTATTAGAGAAAAAAGTTCGGTTTGTTCTTTTAGTTGTGGGACTTACTTTAAATTGAGTTCAATATGTAGAGCTACTCTAGCATTAAGCGTTGGAGTTGTGGAGGCCTTGATGGAACAAGGATGGAACTTGAACTATGGTATACTGAAGTGAAGATTAGATTAGTCTCAAAAGAGGGAAAAACAGTGGAGGGAATAGAATTTGTATGAGGTTTTTAGTGATGAGTAAAGACTTATTTGTGGTAATAATGAGAAAGAGGCAGGCAGTGATGGTTTTACTGCCGCTTTTTTCTCAATACTAAAGGACAATGTGACCATCACAGCCTTGAATCAGTGGAGATCTCTACTCTACTGTTAAAATAAAACCAGGAGTTATGATAGGGGAAAAGCACGGGGGATATAGTTTAAGGGTTTAAGTTTCTCTTTTGAAGTCGAAGAATTAATGTTAAACATGGGGTTTGTAAAATTCGGAATTTGTATCTTGGATTTTTCACTTTTGAGATTTGGTACCTAAAATCACCAGCCACCCTGACCTGTATATTCAGCAACTAGATGTTTGATTATATATGTCGCTTCCTTTCCATATTGCCTAGTACAAGATCTCCTCTTATTTGGAATGCTTTCTAGGAAATGGAAGGTCGTATTATAAAAATGGCTTATGCCAAGCCGAAAAAGACGAAGGCTCCCCCTCCTTCACCGCAACCAAAGCCAATAACTTTCAATTTGTATGTGGAAAGTTTGCCATATGAAGCAAGAGCAAAAGATCTCAAAGAGCTCTTTAATTCAGAGGAGTCTAATGTTGTCACCGCAGAGATCGTATTCGTAGATAATCCGAGAAGGTCAGCTGGCTATGGATTTGTGGGCTTCAAATCCAAACAAGAGGCTGAAGCAGCCCTTATTGCTAACAATGGGAAGGTAATTTTTTGTTTGATGATTGTGCTGAGTCATTTGAGTTTATGTATTCAGATCATGAATAGGGGTGAGAAAAATGTAATCTACCACATTAAGTACCGGGGGTTTAGTAATCTATTTTGAGATTATGAATTCCTATGGAAATTTTTGTCCTGCAGTTACTTATGGGAAGACGAATTCGAGTGGCGCGCGCTAAACAATTTGTTAAAGTACCAAAAGCAGCGAGTTCAGAGTTGGATAAAAAATCAACTGAATCGAGTTCTACAGATGAACAAGTGAACACTGCTGTCAATGACAAAAATTGAATTTGAAGGGCACGGTGAAATGTCTACAGGTTCTCCACATCACCTTTGCTTAGGTATGTCCACTCTTTAAATTATGTTCTACTTGTTGAAACTAATTTAGCTAGTTCTGTGGTATGCTTCTTTAGCTGTGTAACAAAGAACTTAAGTCATTGGTTGACCTGGCATTAGTTTGTTCACAAGAATCTGCATTCTGATATTGTTCCCCATAGCAGCACTTTCCTTATAATTTTCCAGAATGTTGCAGAAACCTAAAACCTGGATGCTAACCTTTTAATCCGTTTACCTTTTCACATACTTCCCCTACAAGTACATTCCTTGTTTATCCTATTATTGCTCAGCCACATAGCTTGACATTTACCAGGATCTTTTCTTGTTTTAGTTGTGGCAGACAAACCCGGGGAAAGCAGGATGTAAAACAAGTTTGTACTGCAATTATACGTGATGTGTTATGTCCAAGCTTAGGATAGAGTGGGTCGTTTCCATTGGCAACTAACTTGCAATAATTTTGATCATGCATGCTATATGAAAGCACTTGTTAGCTGATCCAATATTTTTGGTTAAAACAAATGTGTATTGATTCTTTCATTGACCATCAGTGTTCATATAATCTGTCTGCAAACCTTACATTTGCAGGAGAATTTGTGCGTGCTCTTGGATTTGCACGCATACTTGGGGAGATTCGCACCTTCTTCTGGGGTGGCCAATATTCTGGGGCTTCCATCGCTTCGGTATTCATGCAAGGTTGCACGGAGACTAGAGGCTGGTTAAATATGTCTGTAAGCTACATGTGCTAAAATATTTAATCCAGAGTGATCCTGTGTTAAGGCAAATTGAGTTAGAGTTAATGAGTAATCACTAGGAAAAGACTATAAAATGAATTTTGATTTTTAGAAATTGTAGTGTGACAATCCCAATAGTAGGCCATTTAGATTCTATTTGTGTATGCGTTGTTCATAGGTTGAAGTAAATTTTAGATAACAGTGGCATATCAAGATGGCATTGTTAGTAACTTGGTAGATTGAGCTTTTACAGCGTGAAATCTTTTAATGTTGCCATATGACTAATGTTAGGGATCGAAAGAAAAAGCAATTCTATATGACTCTCTTCATTGGAGCACGACAAAGAAGAATAACCGGTACAATAGTCAATTTTCAAGGGCTAAAACAACTCATGTCAATGAGCACCCAAGCCCTCCAAAGCATATAATGGGAAATTTTGCATTCTTGGCATTCATTATTAGTGTGAGCTAGTAAATGCTTTGACGTTGAGATTTTACCTAAGCGTTAGGTGTGTATTTATGCCATTGTAGATTCTTTTGTTTGGATTTGGTTAGAACTTGTCCAGTTTTAGTTTATTTCTTACAGCACCCTGAAAAGCTCATTTGCAAAATAAATAGCTGTGGTTCACAAATACGATTGCATACAATTTGGCTTTGCAGTATCACAAAGTAAATAACTAGTTGTGGTTCACAAATACAATTGTATACAATTTGGCTTTGCAATATCACAAAGTTCAAACATTTTCCGGAACTCAGGATTGAAGTTTGTAGCGATCGCCGATCATCATCTCAAAATTTTATTCCTCATACAATTAGTTTCAAATTTGCCAACCATTTCTGAGTAGTAATTTAGCTCACCGGATCAAAGGCTTTTTTGCCCTTTCAAGGGCAGTTGGTGGAACAGTAAGGAACCCCAACAACCCTTACCAAACCCAAAATCATCCAAAGTGATGCCTAAAATTTCCAAGAGGTGAGTCGGACCTAGATGTTCGATTTGGCTCATGGCTGATGCAAAAACAGAAAATCATGGCCGTGCGAACTTGAACTCACCTGTTAGGTGAACCGTATTGCTCATAGAGTGACATGCCATCTCTCCAAACACACTTTCAACTATCTAGAGTCTCTTTTAGGAGAAGAGTTAGAATAGAACTGAAGACATATTTAGTAAGGTATAAGTTCCTCTCATCCTAACTAGAAGTCAATTAGAACTAAAACTTGGCAGACAATTATTCATTTTCATCATCAACGTATAGATAAACTGTCACTAAACCAAATGTTACTGAGGAAAGTTACTGCAGATATAATTTTTCACTTACAAGTCGATTTTGCAACATTTCGTTTATCTTTTTTCAGCAATTTTACAAGCTTCAAATTCCCCCTTATTTTTGTGGTGAACCAAGTTTACAATTCATATATATGAACCTAAAGTTCACATTTTAATTAACTTGTACTCTCCTTGCTGTGCAATACAACTGTCTCAGTAACTGGCTTCAAATTTTCAATGTCTTAGATTTCTTTCGAAGTATTTTTGTGTCTAATTATGACTATCTTTGGATCCCTATGGCTCTGCCATCAATATAAGAAAAATTCTAATAGCAATCTACAATTATTTGGAAACAAAACTATTTAAGCACAATTGATTTCATTTCTTAAGTTACAATCCATCATTAGAGAGGTGAAAGGTCTACTAACCAAAAAGCAATGCAACCATATGTCTTTATTTCAGTCCACTTTAGTGCTTAGAAATTAGTGTGAAAAAGATAGAACATTATCATAACTACCTACTTGATAGTCTCATTTGTCAACTTAGCTTAACTTTGAAGCTTGGGAGATTAAGAATGCCAAAAGAAAAAGAAAAAAGAAAGGGTCAAATTATCACAAGAATTAGGTATGAAGTATAACCAAAGTCATCTACATACAATGAGTTCCTTGACAGAACATTTGCATTTCAAAGGAATATTAAGTGAACCAAACACTACTTTCTTCAACCCCCTCACCCCATTATATAAGGCGAATCCTATATAGAATAATTGTCATAGAAAAGGGTTATTCTTCTTATTCTATCTTTCCTCATCTTTGTAAGCTCTTTCACAAGAGCTATCTCTAGCTCAATCAACATGGCAAGCACAGGGTACAGAATTATGGGGATGGTCCTAGTAGTTTCCATGGTTATGATGCCGAGCTGCTTTGCCACTGTCTACACCGTGGGAGACACCTCCGGCTGGACTACCGGTGTCGATTATACCACGTGGACTAGTGGCAAGACATTTGCAGTTGGTGATAGCCTAGGTGAGATCCTAACTACCTTTTAATTAGCTCATTGATCGGTTAAATTTGATGTTGAAGCTGTAAGGTCAATCGGATGTAAATCTGTACAGTTCATTACTCGAATTAATCTATCTTTAGTGCGTAACGTGAGATATTTTGTCATGTTACATGTCAATGTGCTTTGTCTCACTCTCAACCATCCTTTCCTCATGGAATCTAAATCTAGAACATTGTACTTCGGTTTATTTTTGAATTTGTACCTGCCTTTCGCAAACTTTTACACATTAGAATGATTAGGTGAGTTTTTATTTTGATTTTTAATATGTAATGTGAGAATTAAAACTGCTAACATGACATGTTTAATATCATGGCGACATAAATATACTCTTTAATTTCCGCTTATGCAACACTTGAACTTATGTCTGCTTTTCCTAAATTGTTACATGGTAGTGTTCAACTATGGAGGTGGGCACACAGCGGATGAAGTGAGTGGAAGTGACTACAAAACTTGCACAGTGGGCAACGCCATCACTAGTGATAGCAGTGGAGCCACCACAATTCCTCTCAAGACTGTCGGGAATCACTACTTCATTTGTGGTGTGGTTGGCCATTGTGGGATGGGGATGAAGCTCTCTGTGAATGTCGCGTCAGGATCAACTGCTACACCATCTACCAACGGTACTCCATCGTCTAGTAGTAGCGGTGGCAACTCTACAGTTACCACACCCTCCTCAACTGGCGTAGGCCAAAATGGGGCATACCCGGCCAGTTTTGCCACCACTTCTGTTGTGGGTTTGTGGAGCACTATTAGTTTGGTTGCTTTGGGCAATTTGTTGGTTCTTTCATAAATTTGGGCAGGCTGGTAATGATCATTATGTAATTGCCAGGACAGAGGCAGTGCTTTTGAGAATTTTCTTCTTTACTTTGTAGTAGTTTGAGTATGTTATGTTATGATCTAGTCCAGTTATAAAAGATATTAGGTTTCATAATAAACTTATGTAGCATGTTTGAGTTTCTTAATTAATATGCACTTTGCTCTTGAAATGAATGCACTCAGTTAGGAGCATCTATGGTGGACACCCTATATTGGTTTTTAAGCTAAATTTGATGTAAATTTCGATAAAAAGAGCTCAAACGGATCCCCTATATATAAATTTCTTTTAGAGTTTTCCCTCCGACCTCCTATATTTAGAGAACGAAGAGAGAATTTAATATTTTGTTAGCTTTGCCACGTAGGCTGTAAACTTAAGTGAATATGCTTATGAGAACACAAATACAATTATCATAAGCTAAACATGAACATAATTATAAACCAACCTTTGTGTGATGAAGTCATGGTGATCAAGGGTATAGCACTGAGTCTTCTACACAACTAAGAGGTTGATTCCGTCTCTATGGGGCTAGAACTCAATGGAATCAGATACACAGTGTGTAGGGACCTTGGTACTTATATAGGGGTGATTAGGGCTTCATTAGTCCTCCCATAAAAGACTAAAGTACCCTAATCTCCTATTGGTACTAGAATTAAACATCCAAAACCAGCCATAAGAGACCAAGTCTTATTAGGAAGTGTTCTCCTACTTAATGACTCATATCCTAATTCATTAAGGTCTTAAGAGATTGAGTCTAATACATATTAGTATGTTACTTGATCCTTAAGCAACCACTAAGTGTTACATAGCTAAAGGTGAACGGCATAGAGTCCACATTCTTACATTCTCCCACTTGGACTCGTCCCAACTCACATAACACTTACTGATATAATCGATCAAGCATCTGAACTGAAGTTGTACAAAAAACTAATAGTATATCCCAACACTTCTTGCTCCCACTGATTCAAACAATCATTACAGAATGAAGAAAATGATCTGTGTAAGTATAATCAACATAGCCACTCCAAAGTTACCAAGCAATGATTCAATGAACAGCAAGAACATCAAAGGATGTTTCTGAACTGTGATTGAAACCTGAATGGATTGATTACATAAGTGTTTCAACTCACATGGTCCTATATCATCTAACACAGAAACTTAACCTGTGTTTGACGTCTGAACTGAATTCTTTGGATGCAATCCAATCATTAAGTAAATAGCTATTTTCATAAAACTGTAAGAACACATAATCACTGCAGTGAAAGATATAAGCATAAGTGGTACCAAAACTGAAAATGAAACTCAAAATCTCTGATAAAACTGAACACCATGGATTTATTCATTAAACTGCATAAACATAACATCATAAAGGGTTTGTTTTGCACGCGGAGCTGCAAAACTCATAGCTGAAAACATTAAAACAGTTTTGTTTCAACTCCCACTCAACTTAAGCATCTAAAGAATGAAGAATTCCTATGCTTTCTACATGATTCTAGAAAATTTTTGGAACCAGTGGCTTAGTGAATGGATCTGCAAGCTATGCACGCGTTCCAATCTTCACAACATCTTATTGTCCATCTTTGACTCTCTCTCTAACACTGAATACTTCAAATCGATGTGCCTTGAACCTTCAGATCTCTTGTGATTCTTGGTGAAGAATATTGCAGCTGAATTGTCACAATACATCACTATAGGCCTAGATATTGAGTCAACTACTTTAATCTGACTAAGAAAGTTTCTGAGCCAAGTAGCTTGACATGATCCTTCATAAATAGCTAAATACTCAGCCTGCATAGATGAAGTTGTTGTGATCTTCTGTTTAACACTCCTCCAAGACACAGCACCTCCTGCCATCATGAAAACATATCCTGAGATGGATTTGTGTATTGTTGGATAATTGCTAGCATGATCTGAATCTGTATATCCAACAATCTCCAATTCTTCAACTTGTCTATAGACTAACTTGAACTCTTTGGTCCTCTGAATGTATCTCAGAACCTTCTTTCCAGCATTCTAGTGCTCCTTGCCATAATTCGATTGAAATCTTGATAAGATTCCAATTGAATGAGCCAAGTCAGGCCTTGTGGACACTTGTGCATACATTATACTGCCAACCATTCTAGCATAAAGTAAACGTTTGGCATCCTCCTTCTCTTGATCAGTCTTTGGACTTTGGTCTTTATTCAGCTTGTCTCCCTTAGACATTGGTGCATCCCTTTGATTACATTTGCTCATAGAGAACCTCTGCAACACCTTGTTGATGTAGCCCTTCTGTGATAGTCCGAGCAATTTCTTCTATCTATTTCTAGTAATCTCAATTCCTAACACATAAGAAGCTTCACCTAAGTCTTTCATATCAAAGTTTCTAGACAGAAAAGACTTGGTCTTTTGTAGGAGACCTATAGTACTACTAGCTAATAGAATATCATCTACATAAAGAACTAGGAAGATGAAACCTGTATCAGTGACTTTCTGATAAACACATGGATCAGACAGGTTTGGAATAAAACCATCCTTAGTTATTACTGATTCAAACTTCAAATTCCATTGTCTTGAATCTTGTTTCAGTCCATAGATTGATTTCTTTAACTTACAGACCATGTGCTCATTCCCTGGCTTCACAAAACCTTCAGGTTGCCTCATGTAGATCTCCTCATCCAATTCACCATTCAGAAATGCAGTTTTCACATCCATTTGATGCAATTCCAGATTGAAGTGAGCCACAAGTGCCATTATCAATCTGAAACTATCCTTAATTGACACTGGTGAAAACGTTTCTTTGTAGTCAATTCCCTCTTTCTGTGTAAACCCTTTTGCCACTAATCTGGCCTTAAACCTCTCAATAGTCCCATTAGCATGCCTCTTTGTCTTGAATACCCATTTGCTGCCAATGGACTTCTGAGTTTTAGTAGGTTCAGTAAGCTCCCATACTCCATTGTCATCCATAGAGTTCATTTCTGCATTCATTGCTTCTAACCATGCTTTACTCTGTGGACCAGACACAGCTTGAGCAAAAGTAGTGGGATCATCATCTTCCCCCCAATCAAAGTCTCCTTCAATGTTGTAAAACTCAAAATCAGGATCTTGGTTAGGTTTTGGGGTTCTAGTTGATCTTCTAAGACCTTGAGGTTGTTCTAAAGTAACTGGATCTTGGGGAGGCTCTATATCTTCATGTGGAGCCTCATGAAACTCATGGTCTTGACCTGCAGCTTCAGGTATAGGATCATGCATTTGAAAATCATTTCCAGGAAGAACATCCTCATAAATGGCCTCTTCTTGAATTTGATTGCCATGATCCATCACGATTTGCTCATCTGGAGTTGTAGCAGTTAGAGTGTCTATGGTTTGTATGGGGTCTAATGTGGTCGATGGAGGTATTAGAGTAGCTGCTACTATTTCAGAATTTTCAGAAAACTCAGGAACTGATACTTCAGTTTGTGAAATTTCTTCAAGCTCATAGTCAGAGGGGTTTGCAAGTGCATTAGGATGCATTTCATCATAAAACTTGGCCTTATTGGTCTCAATTATCCTAAGAGAATGGTTAGGACAATAGAACCTATAGCCTTTGGAATTTTCTGCATAACCAATGAAGAAAGAACTCACTGTTTTGGCATCTAATTTCTTTTCCTGTGGATTGTAAGGTCTAGCTTCAGCCTTACAACCCCAAACATGGAGGTGTGAGAGACCTGCTCTGTGTCCATGCCACAAATGGAAGGGTGTTTTCTTAACTGATTTACTAGGAGTTCTGTTTGATAAGTAGTTGGCTGTTTTAAGTGCATCCCCCCAAAGAAATAGTGGTAACCCTGTTGTGCACATCATACTCCTCACCATATTAAGAAATGTCCTATTACGCCTCTCTGCAACTCCATTCTGCTCAGGTGTTCCAGGTGTAGTGTACTGAGCTGTAATTCCTTCTGATTCCAAAAATTGTGCAAATGGACCCTTGTGCTGACCTGCCTCATCAAATTTTCCATAAAACTCTCCTCCTCTATCTGATCTGACAAGCTTTATTGACTTCCCTAGATACTTTTCTGATGTAGCTTTGAAAACTTTGAACTTTTCTAGTGACTATGATTTCTCAGAAACAAGAAACACATGACAGTACCTAGAAAAGTCATCTATGAATGTTATAAAGTAGTAATTCCCACATATACTTCTGATCTGAAAAGGGCCACAAATATCTGTGTGAATGAGTTCTAATAACTCAGTACTTCGTACAGAACCCTTCTTCCTTGAATTAGTCATTTTCCCTTTTACACATTCAACACAAACATCTTTTAAATCAGAGAAGTCCAAACCAGTTATCAACTCATCTTTAGACATAATCTGTAACCTCTCTTTTGATATATGCCCCATTCGTCTATGCCATAAATCTGCAGAGTTTTCATTCAATCTATCCCTCTTATTCCCCACAACAGAACTTTCAATAGCAAACACTTCAGAATTTTGAGAACAATTCAAGTTCCAATAACCAGAAATCAAAGAAGCTGAACCAATAAGCTGAGAAATATTATTGAATAACTTCATAGAATTCTGATCTCCAAAGAAACTACTACCATCCTTAACATAACAAGACAATGAAACTAAATTCCTCCTAATCGAGGGAATACAGAAAACATTGTCTAACACCAAAACTTGGCCAAACTCTAAAACTAATCTAACTTGTCCAATGGCCTTCACTGCAACCCTTGCTCCAGTCCCTGCTCCAATGTTTTGCTCCTCTTTAGTTGGTGCTCTCCTTCCATGCAATACCTGTAAGGTATTACATAAATTGGCGATGTAGTGTCAAGCCACCATGAATTTGGAGCAATACTAATCAAATTAACTTCAATCATAAAGGGAATAAGGGGAATTTGAATTGCAGTACCTCTCTTAGCTAGCCATTCCTTAAAGATTCTGCAATTCCTCTTAATGTGTCCAACTTTGTTGCAATAAAAGCACTTATCTGACTTCTTATCCTTGTCCTTATCGTTTCCTTGAGGTTTAGGTTGGGGTTAGCTTTAGGAACAAAAACAGTTTTCTTCTCAGTTGAGGTTCCAACCTCTGATCCTTTATTAAACTTGCCTTTGTATGGCTTCCCATGCTTCTTGAATTTGGATTTATCCACAGTTGTCACCAAATGAACGTCTGTTCCTTTCCCTTTTCCTTTTCCTTCTTCAGCTCACCTTCCTCACTTGCACAAATAGAAATAAGAGTGTCTATATCCCATTTCTCTTTCATAGATTTGTAAGCAGTCTTCAGTGGCTTAAACTGAGGAGGCAGTGATCCCATAATGTGACAAACCATGAATTTGTCATCCAACTTCATCTCCAGCCTATTCAACTTAACTGCATAATCTTTCTTCTTCATAATGTAGTCTCTAACTCCTTTCCCATCATATTTAAGCTCCATCATCTCTTCCAGCAGCTCATCCATCCTACCCTTATCAGACTCCACATACTTCTTAGCAATATTTGCCATATAACCTACTGCAGAATCTGAATCATCAATACCATCCACAATAGAATCATCTATCTTACTCTTCATGTACATCAAACACATCTTATTGACCTTTGTCCACTCCTTGTGCGTAGTCTTCTCAGCTTTTGTGGATGTGGCAGTGGGTTTTGGGGGTTGTGGATCGTTAAAAGCAATGTCAAATTCGTCTAAGGCTAGTGCAAATTCGACATCTCTCTTCCATCTCTTAAAATTGGCAGCACCAGTTAGGAGAGTGATGTTGGAGTGGTTTAAAGCTGAAAATACATAAAGAGGTTTGCTAAGTGTTTGTTTAATGGAAAAACTTAATGGGAACTAAATTTCTAAATTACTTAGCAAACAATCAAACAAGCAAACAAGGATTTTTGTTTTCTTGAGTTTTTAAATTAACCCCATATTCTGCATAATCTTATCTCAGCTAGCCTAAGGCAATAGACATGAGATATCACTCAAGTCACATAGCTGGACATAATTCAATGCACAATGTTCATTATCTGATAACACCTATCGGCAAGATAATCAGATATAGAACCTGAACGTGCACCAAATAACATCCACTATATGCCATTCTTGCATAATTGTAGCTGTTAGCTAAGATCTCTTGAGATAGAGACATGTTAGAACCAGCCAATTGAAGAAGAATGCTTGTTCTGATCTTGATTCCTAATGAAAAGCAGGAGTAACCTGTCATAAGTTTGCTGAGGCAAAATGATACAACAGACCTCCTCACTAATCCAAGATCAAAACCCAGAATGGAATCCTCACATTCATGACTGAGCTTCGCTCTTAGTCATGAATCCATTCTGTTATGCTTGCAGAATGAATCTACAAGTACAATCGCTTTAAATTTCGGGAGATGTTTTCTGTTTCATTATTCAATAGCAGGATACATAGTAATTCATCATTCACTTAACAGAAAACACAGACAAATCAATCACGCCAATCCAGAAAATCAAACGTCAACCAATCATCTAACATGGCAAACTATTCAGGGCCAACATTCATCGTTTTCGTATTCTATCAACCTATGCGCGCCCCCTGAAAGAACGCTCTAGCATGGTATATCGCTGGAAAACATAAAATTCGATGATTGAATATGAGTTTCTCGAAAACTTATCTGGCATCCAATACGTATGCTCCATAGCGCAGCGGAAACAAAGGTAACCCAAAATTGAATATGGGAAATACTGTAAACTAGCATACATGCCTAAATCCAGAGTTAATTCGACCAAAAACCGAGCAATTTTGCTGATTGATGGTGAATCGCATATGAACCCTAAGCCCCAAATTGATTTTTCAGCCCAGAAAAGAAAGAGCCGTTAAACCCACACCCAAAATCATTTTAAAATTCTATTCGGCTCAAAAGAGATCCTCGTGTTTCCACGCGGGTCGATATGTGTCTGTATCTGGGTCGAAACTTGACCCGCAAAACTTAAAACCGAATCCTTTTTTTTTTTAAATAAACAAAATCACATATCTTAGAACCCTAATTCATAATTCTTTGTGTTTAATCATACAACACAATCCGAAAATTTCAAAACAACAATCTTAATTGATTTATGTCTCATAAACGTTGGCTCTGATACCAACTGTAAACATAAGTGAATATGCTTATGAGAACACAAATACAATTATCATAAGCTAAACATGAACATAATTATAAACCAACCTTTGTGTGATGAAGTCATGGTGATCAAGGGTATAGCACTGAGTCTTCTACACAACTAAGAGGTTGATTCCGTCTCTATGGGGCTAGAACTCAATGGAATCAGATACACAGTGTGTAGGGACCTTGGTACTTATATAGGGGTGATTAGGGTTTCATTAGTCCTCCCATAAAAGACTAAAGTACCCTAATCTCCTATTGGTACTAGAATTAAACATCCAAAACCAGCCATAAGAGACCAAGTCTTATTAGGAAGTGTTCTCCTACTTAATGACTCATATCCTAATTCATTAAGGTCTTAAGAGATTGAGTCTAATACATATTAGTATGTTACTTGATCCTTAAGCAACCACTAAGTGTTACATAGCTAAAGGTGAACGGCATAGAGTCCACAATCTTACATAGGCATACTAAAAATAAACCACCAAAGAAATAAATGCAGTTGAATATAATTAAAATTCAGTTGAGACCTAAAATCTTCAAATGTTCAAAATTAGAAGAAAAAAAATATATAGGAGAGACGTTGAAGACACTTTGTTGGCTTAGCTCCATAAACTTAACATTGCATTCCAATTTAACAAAAATAGTATGATATCCATTGTAAATGCTCTAACCCTTTTCATATTAGTATGAAGCAAAAAAAACTTTAAAATATAAATACAGTGATTCCTAGTGATTTCTTTTATTTTGATCGTGAAAGTGGAAACTCTCAACTAAAAAAGCATAATTTACTACACAGTGAAATTTTCCAATTTTTTACAGTGAATAGAACAATAGTTAAAATTGACAAGTTTTCCTTGGACTCATTGAGATATGAAGCTGTAACTACTTGATTTGAAGAAATGTACTAGTTTTGACAACCAGAACAACTACGTGAAACTTAAAACCAGGCCCGATGGGTTAACCCAACCAATTGGATTCGGACCCAAAGTTGTGATCCAAGCTAAGCTGACTTGATTGCATTCATTACAAACGAAAAACTCAAAACTGTTGTGCAATGTAGGAGTGCTAAGTTGTTGGCAAATTAGTCGTTCTATGTCACATGATGAGATCTCGATTGGGTGGAGACAGCAGACACCTCTTCATCTTCTTAGTAGAAGCTTTTGGTATTTGTCTGCAACGAGTTTGTAATGTGAAGTGAATTTAAACAAGACAAGAACGAATGTACATTGTACATCCGTTTTTTATGTTGTAGCTCGATTTAGTATTATGCTGTCCTGTCCAGTTGTAAGTGCTATTCTTGTCTTGTTATTTCACTGGCCGCTTGTCGTTTTTCACCCATCAGAATGATTCTTAAAGAAATTTCACGCAAAAATAATTAAAATATGTCAGAGTTTATTAATACTTCAAAATTTTACGGTATATTAATGTCATGCTATGAAGCACGGAAGTTCCGAAACTGCTGCGAATCGCGCTTCGGGTACGATAGGCGCTAGGTATACCCGGAAGCGCGTACCCGAGCCTTGAGCACTGTGGATTCGTCTTGGGTACGGCTAGGAAATGCTGGGGTAAGTTTTTTAATTTGTAAGACATTTGGGCATAAGTGAAAAATTTTAATATAGTATTGCTTGAGATGGCAAGTCTAACACTTGATGAACCTATTTTGGAGGCGGTTGTGTTTGAAGATGTTGATGATGAAGGTGATGTTAATTCATTTTTATGCTCTTGTTAATCTTATTTTGGATGTAAACGGATAGATGTTTCAACTTATTTTTGTTTTTTGCTTTTGGATTTGAATCCGTTTATGTTTGATTTAACGTACCATAAATTTATGAGTTTTAACTTAAAAAGTTTTATTATTGTTTGATTAGCATTAATTTAAATTTGTGCATTAGATTATTATTTTTAATATAATTATTATTTAATTGGCAAACCCATCCCGTACCTGTACCCGGAATTTTTTTTAACTTTCCCGAATTTGCGAATCGTAATGTACTGTATCCATACCCGTATCTATGCTACCTAGGTGTCATGACTTCAGAATTGTCAGAGATAATCTTTTTTATCAGTTTGAGCTATCATTAGGTTAGGCTAAACTTAAAATATAAAAAGACAATCTTTTGCGTTTCGAATGTCATTGGGCACGGTCCGGGACTGAGTCTGTCCCGGTCCCGTTCCTGTTTGGAGTAACCGGGACAGGACCGGTCCGGGACAAGCGTCTGTCCCGTTTTGTCCTGCACTATTTGGGACAGAACAGAACCGGGACAGTCCAGGTGCAAACCATACCAAAACTGGTTGAAAAATCTGCAAAAAAATTGAAAATTGTCTATGCAGATTTGTGCCTTTCCTGCTGCAGATTATGCTGCAGTTGTTTATAGTTTCTTCTTGCAGAAATGATCTGCTGCAATGTGCAGAAATTCTGCAGCACAAAGCCTGAACTAAACCTGAAGAAAAGTTGCAGAATATATATGCAGCACCAGCAAACCAAAATGCACCAATTCCAAGTCCAACATCTAGCATTCAACTATCTATCCAGCACAAATTCAGAATTTCTAACTTACAACCAAAATGAACCATTTCCATTCCAATGTAGCAAATTAACATCAATCAATTATCCAGCACAAGTTCAGAAGTTCACAACTTACAACTACAAGTTCTGAAAGGTTCTGATCATATAAAAAACAAAATTTTAAATGAAATGTAAAGGCCTAACTGCAAAGCATCAAGCAATTAATCATCATCACCATCATCATCTTCACTATCAACATCTTCACTAGTACCTTCTTCAGAGAAGTCTTCTGCTTCTGCATCCACCATTACTACCTTGCCTCTTTCATTTGGATCACTATTGTTGTTTGAACTTGGAGCTGCTGCCTTGGCCTTTGCAGAACGCAATTCTACAGAAAAGAATGAACAAGTCACAATCAAACTAACAAACAATTATCAAATGAATAATTATTAAATGAACTACATACAAATTTACAGAAAATGATGAAGTATCAATTGTAATAGGAAATGTATGAGTAGTACCTTCTTCAATGTCTTCATAAAACTCCAGCTCTTCAACACAAGGTTCATCTTCGAAATCCATTATGATATCATCTCCTCTCAACCAGTTTTGCATGCATATCAATGCCCCTACTGAAGTTGTGGATAATGAACTCCTAAAAGCATCAATGACTCTCCCACTTATGCTAAAAGCACTTTCAGAAGCCACCGTTGAGACTTGAATAGCAAAGATGTCCTTGGCCATTTGAGACAAAATAGGATATTGAATTGCTGCTTACTTCCACCATTGCAGAATATCAAAGGATCTGTACCTCTCTGCCACCTCCTATGAAAATGGTTCACTAGTACTACTTGATACCTCTGTTGATCCTTCAACACCACCCTTTCCCCTAATAGACAAAACCTTAGCTTAGGGTATCGATCAATTTCATGTTCAACTTCTGCATCTTTAGTTTCTTCCACACGTTTAGCCCACTTCATAACATATTTCATACCAGATGATGAAGAATTAACCCTCTCACTCCCATTGCTGCTATTGATTGTTTCCAAACTCCCACTTCTTCTCTTATTCACATTCTGATTCTCTGCATACTCTTCATAAATATCAAACATCAATTGTTTGATATTAGCAACCTTTTGTTCCACCTCATACTCATCCCACTGCAAATCATCTTGCATTATTTCCATGACATGCTGAAGCTTGAACCTTGGATCCAACACAAGGCCAACAATGATAAGAGGGTTCAGGTCAGTGAGCTTTCCAAAATACTTAGAGTATTTTGTTTTCATTACTGAACTAACCTCAGCCATCAGCTTATCATTAGGAGTTTGCAAACCAGTAAAACAAGCATTCATTGTTTGTTCCACTTGAATAATGTCATGGAAGGTGGTCTGGATTGTTTGGTTTAGGGTTGCACTAACTTTCAGGGTTACCTCATAAAAAACCCTCAGAAAACCCACAAATGCTTCACAAGCCTCCCAATCCACATCAGAAGGTGGCCCAACCTTTCTTGTTTCCTTCTTTTGGACAATCACATTGCCTTCCTCATCAAACATCTCCTCTGGCTCCTTGAAAAATGCTGTGTATGGGCTGTTCTGATCATGCTTCATTCTTTTAAAGGCCTTCTTCAATCTCAAAGTAGAATCCAACATCATGTATGTTGAATTCCACCTAGTGGGGACATCTAAGCAACATAACCCCTTATATGGAAATTTTTCCCCAGCCACAGCCTTCTTAAAGTAATATAACCGATTGGGGGAACTCCTAACAAATCTCACAGCATTTCTGATTGCTAGGATACTAGGGTTGAGCTTTTTCATCCCACTAACAACAACAAGGTTGGTAATGTGAGCTACACATCTTACATGCATGTGTTTCCCCTTGATCTAGGTTGGTGGATCCTCATAATCATTCAGCTTCATTGCTAACAAGTCCAATGTTGCCTTGTTTGTGGAAGCATTATCCACTGTAATGGTCCCTAACTTCTTTATTCCCCACTCATTCAAACAATCTTCTAACATGTCAGCAATGGTTGCCCCTTGATGATTGGGAATAACACAAAAGCTTAGAACTCATTTGTGCATTCTCCAATCAGAATCTATAAAATGGGCAGTTATGACCATGTAGTTTATGTTCTGAACACTTGTCCAAGTGTTAGTGGTAAGACAAACCCTATAGGCAGTTAACTCTCTCCTCAATTTCTTCTTCTTGGATTCATACATTTCCAAGAAGGTCCTAACCAAAGTTCTCCTAGATGGGACTTTGAACAAAGGCATCCCAGTTCTGCAAAATTTTCTAAACCCTTTCTTCTCAACAAAAGAAAATGGGAGCTCATCAATCACCACCATTTCTACACAAGGTTCCATTGTATCCTTCTGATTAAACCCCCTAGCAACTAGCTGATTGTAATCACCCTTTTCCCAATTTAATATTTTATGTTTTCTCAAGTTTGCAGTAGCTGGATAGAACTTACATCTCTTAGGTATATGCTTAACCAACCCAACAGTACCATTAGGCCCTCTCTCAGCAGCAAAATCTCCTAAGTGCTTTGGACAGTACTTACACTTAGCCCTCTCTTTAAACTCAGCTACATCCTCATATTTATTGGTTTGCTCATTTTTTTTACTTTCTTATACGTTCTAATCCAATAGCTAGTAAAATGCTCCCAAAACCTTAGACCTATACTTTCTAACACAACCAGGAGGAGGTTCGTAGAAAATGTTCTCACCAGTTGGCATTTTGTGGAGCGGCACCACCATCAATTGTTGAGTACTAGTTGTTGGTGTTGTTTGTGGTGCTGGTGCAGGTGCAGGTGGTAGTGGGGTGGTGTATGTGGTGCAGGTCGAGGATCCGAAGTTGGTGAATTTCTCATGGATGAAGCAACCTTACTAGTACTAGTACTGACTTTAGATTTGGACTTGGATTTCGTCATAATCTAACCCTACATATCAAAAGAAAAACATACATTATTCAACAGAAGAACATAATCTAAGTTCTAACCCTATATATCAGAAGAAGAACACACATTATTCAACATAAGAACATAATCTAACCCTAAACCTCATTGTCAAAAAAGAAGAAATTCAGGAAGAAACAATGCAGAAGTAGAATTTGATAGTGCTTTATGAATCAATTGTTGATAATGGTAATGGAATCAGAAATTAGTAACACTTACCCTTGTCAATTGAAAGATAACACTGATTCTGTGGTGAAGGTCAATTGGAATTTGTTGATTTGGGAATTAGGGTTCTTGGGTGCAAACTGGAATTGGGCGAATTGGGATTACAAAGGTTTTGTTCGGACTGGGTTGGGTTTAGGGTTTACAGAGGAGAGATGATGGTGGAGGAGTCAACTACAAAGATATGGTGGTGTGGTGTTGCCGCCGATTGAATGGATTTAGGGTTCAATTTGAGAGAAAGAAGAATATCGTCGAATGAAATGAAATGAGAGACTTGGCGAGCTTCGACATTTTGACTGGTTTTTGGGATTGGCTGTGTGCAAGTGTACATTTCTTATGTACACTTGCTTGCAAAACCAATGGATAGAAGACATGTAGGAAACAGGACAATACGGGACAAGACAGGACATAATTTGCCAGACCCGGTCCTGTCCTATTTCAATCGGTCAGGGATACAGTCTGGGACAAAATTGCTATGTCTCTAACGAGACTTCGAAATTTCGGGACAGTCCAGGACCGGTCCGAAACAGTCCATCGGGATCGACTTTTCTGCCCACCCCTAACAACTTCAACTATCTCCTGGCCCTTTTCTTTTATATAAAAGAGCATGTCATAGACATAAACTAGTTAACGTCCTTACCAATTCTTTCGTAGTGATGTGTGTGTAGAAAGGGAAAATCGTAAAGACTCACTCTTAAATAAAAATGAAACTGAGGTGACTATTAAATAAAAATGAAAATGAAGTGACCCGAGGACTACAATTACTTTTGGTGAGTATTACATGGAAAGGATCCCAAACAATGGCCCATGTCAGACCGACTAAACTCAAAAGTCTAATCTTATTTTTGAGTTCAACCATCCTACGCGTGTGTAGGAGGATGATTGCGGAAGTCTGACTTTCTAGACCTCCATCCTCCCTCACATTTTGGACAAGGACGGCTTACAATGCCCTCCACCTAGGGCTGGGCACGGTCCTGTCTGGTCCAAAAAATATAGATCCACAGCCCAATCCACAATTTTTTTGCAATCCGGTCCGATCCGGGTTTTGAACATAAATTATTTGGACCGGACCAGATCTAACCCATTTTATTGCGGGACGGTCCAGTCCTAAATTGCGGGTTGCGGGACGCCTTGCGATAATAGTCAATTTCATACAAGTTATGCATAAATGAATGTAATTACTACGAATATTCCACACAAATAAAACAACTTGCACAATTCATAAATCCATAATGTAAACAACCAACAAAAATAGTTACACAACTTTAAAGAGAGTTCAATGTGTATTTCTCTTTGCCTTTCCATTTGTAATAGAACCTAGATTTCTCTCGTGCTGTTGAAGGATCAAACTACCTACCTATCGTTGTCGAGTTCTTTCTTCGTTTACATTCAGTAGAAGCTTGCTGGTGTCCCTTCAGGTCAGTGCCTAGGGTAAAGAGCCACCTAACGGCGGTTCTGCGCAAAGTGCGATCGATTGTCCTTCCTTTATAGATTGAACTACTTTTTCTTTTTTAAAAACCCCCTTTCTTTTTTCATTTCAATAAAAAAAAGGGATACGAGGAAGTTTTTTTAGTCCCAAAATGAGTAATACTTGAGTTGATGGTCTTTCATTAACTTTGGAACTTGCCGTAGGCATATCTTGAGCAACATTAAACGAGCAAGGCCTTGGGCGAGTAGAGACTTCAATTTCTACTCCCAAACAAACATAATTATATTAAACACAATAATCTAAAATAGTTCATAATTAGATTTAAAACTGTAAAATACTTGCTTGGGCTTGGGCTAATTTGGAAGTTTGGCTTGGGTTGATTTAATAGTGGGTCAAATGGGTAATATGGGTTTGAAGTTACTAGATCCGTAGCCTGGACCACAATTTATCTTGCGGAACGACCCGAGATGAGTTTATGTAAAAATATTTTGGATCCGTCCCGATTCGCTCGATTACGAGATGATCCGGTCCAAAAAATGCGAGTTGCGGGTTGCGCGGGCGGACCGTGCCCACCCCTGCCTCCGCCTACTTAGTTTTTTGGGAAATTGTCTAAAATGGCCCAAGTGGCCAACTTGTGTTCCAATTTGTCTGGGCAGCAAAATCAATTCCAAAATGTCAAAATTGTTGGATAATTGCACATGAAGCCCCTCCACCTCAAAACAAGGCAGCTGAACCTTTGGAAGCTCTTGCCGCCGTCGCTCTTTTTTTGGCAACTTTCTCCGAAAGCCACCACCTGCACTGGCTTCCCAACGTTCCCCAGCTCACCCCCCACGAAGTTTCAGCTCCAAAATCGCCTTGGATGGTCGTCGACGAAGCAAAATGGAAAGCCGAACCTTTGGAAGCTCTTGTTGCCGTCGCTCTTTTTCCGGCAACTTTCTCCAAAATCCACCACCTGCACCAGCTTCCCACAGTTCCCCAGCTCACCCCCACGAAGTTTCAGCTCCAAACTCGCCGTGGATGGTCGCCGGCGAAGCAAAACGGAAAGCCGAACCTTTGGAAGCAAATTTCGGCCAACTCAGGCCAAAGTAAGTCCCAAAACTTGTACCATTGAATTCGTTGGATTGCGTAGATAGATTTTGACATAAAATTTGTCGAATTTGGTTGAGAATTGAAGAAGTTATGAAAATTGGATCTGGGAACGAGGTATAAGAGACTATGGATATACTATAAGAGACTATGGAGAACTATGAGGGACTATGGCCGCACTATAGACGCACTATGAGGTACTATGAACGTGCTGATGAATTATAACTAATCTGTACTCGAAAGACTATGAGAGACTATGATGGACTATGGCCGCCCTATGGGCGCACTATGAAGGACTATGAACGCATTGATGAATTACAACTAATTTATACTCGAAAAACTATGAGTAACTATGAGGGACTATGAGGCACTATGGTCGCACTATGACCGCACTATATACCGAGGGATTCAATTGCAAAGTATAATAGTATTTTATCTACTGTTGAGTTGCCCGCGCCCGCTGGACCATTTTAGAACAGAGTTTTGCCACTTGGGCCATTTTAGACAATTTCCCTAGTTTTTTCAGCTGAGGTGGCCCGGTCCTGGGCCGTTTTGATGCGGTCTGTTTGTTTGGCCATTGTTCTGTGTGTTGTTGTCTTGTCTTTAGCTTTGTTGTTGTTTGTTTGCTTTCTCTTTCTTTATCAATGTGCCTTCGTCAAAAAAATCAAAAAAAAAAAAAAGGTAAAGTAAACCGTGGAAATTGGAAACCCTACTCTTTCAGCTTTCAATAAAGCTTTGTCTCTTGCGGGCTTACAAAAGCACGTGGGTCGGTAAGCTGTGCTTTACTGTAGTACTTCGTGTTTCCCATAATCATAAAATAATACATTAACACTGAAAATTCACACTACAAATGAGTCAAACAACAAAATCTAACTTCACACAACCTTAATTGAAACTGAGAAAGTAAATAAAGAAATCCATGGAGTGTAATTAAATATAATGTGATTAGAATTAGATCATAACAAAAGAATTGATCCATGATCATCATCAGTTCAGCAACAATTATGATAAGTAGTAATAAGTAAGGCCGACTGGACTCTAAAGTCCATCAGCCGTAGATCCCCACCGTCCGATCAAATCAACACCGTCCAAAAATAGTTAAAATAAAATAAAAAAAATTTCTACTCCCAACTAATATAACAGAAACTCAAGATCCGCCCGCCGTAACTCTCTCGCGTAGACCAATCAGCGTTTTACACCAAAAACGCCGTCGCGATGGCAGCGGCCACGGATCCGGCAGCGAAGGCTCTGTTCATGGGGGCCCCGGATGGTGCTTGGGCGGGGGCGGTGGTGGCGGCGACGGGGGAGGAGGCGGTGGTTGTGTCGGAGGGAGCAGAGGCCGAGGAGGTGGGTGGGGCGGGGGGAGAGTCAGTGGTTGGAGCGGAGGCCGGAGTGTCGGAGGAGATCGTTGGGGATGAGGCGGGGGAGGAGGAGGGGGAGGACTTGGGGGATACAGAGGCCTTGGGGGACGGGGAGGCCTTGGGTGTCGCCACCGGAGTTGCTGCCGGAGTCTTGGCCGAGGGTGCAGGGGTTTTGGAGGGTGGTGGAGTGCTCTTGGCCTGCGGGGCCTTGGCGGTGGAGGGTGGCTGGGCGGTGGGGGAGGCGGAGGGAGATTGGGACTTGTCGTCGGCGAAAGCCACGGCGGCGAAGAGGGCCAGAGCCATCATCAACACGAATGCAGAGCGAGCCATTTTGTGAAGGTTTGCGTGGCGAAGGAGGTTTTCAGCGAAAAAGACGGAGAGAGAGAAAGGAGGGTCTGGTGTGTTTTTTCGGACAGACGGGTTGAAATGGAAAGACCAGGGGAGGGCTATTTATATAGAGGGTTTGTGGGTTGGGTGTTAAGTCGGTTTGCGGTTTATTCGCGGCCGTACACGTGTTAGGGTAAAAACGTGATACTGGCAGAATTTATGGGGTGTGGAATCGTAGCCGTCCAGATTGGAAGTCAGAAAAACGCGTTGGTTAAAAATGGCGAGGCGGATCACGGGTGGTGGGTATTAATGTTGGGGAGACTCGAAAGATTTTCACTTGCTCTTGTATTTTTTGGTAATTAATCTTTTTTCTCTTTGCTTTTATTAGCCGGAAATCTTTTCTTTTTCCAAACTTGACCAAAAATCTTTGATCATAAAAAAAAGTAAAATTTCCATCTTGTTTAGCTTTGGAGTTAAGTTTCGGAGGTGCATTATTTGCGCGTTTTAAGGCGGTGGTCACTTTGGTATGTTGAAGTTGAAGGGCATAAAAGAATGTTTAGTAATTTTAAGGAAAAATGGCCCAAATATCATCTTTTTTTTTGTGCATTCATAATCCAAATTAAAAAAAATTTGACAATTAACCACTAGAATTTTTTTTTAACAATATAACACCTAAACTAATTTTCCTCAACAAGGTTGATCATATAAGTTGCTCGAATTAATTTTTAAAGTAAAGTTTGTTAATTGAGACATTCTTGGGAAAATAAATTGCATAAAGATAAAGAATTAAGAAATTTAAAAGAATAAAGAACCTCATAATTATTCATTTGTAAAGAAATTAGTTCTATGACGCATGGATCAAAAGATGGGGTCTCAAAAAGTGATCTTGTTTATTCGATATTTTTTAAGAATGAAAAGTTGATGTATGTGGTATATTATCAAGATGTATAAATTTTAGGTGGTTAATTGTAAAATGGGATAAAGACTGCTAAGGACTGAGCAATATTTGTGCAACTTTCCCTAATTTTTGTGTTTAGTGAATAGTGTTTTTTAACTTATGGAGAAAGCTTTTTCTTGAGAAGAAATTATTCATGGAAATGATAAAGAAATCAAGCACCATTACACTCTTAAATGAGGTTGTTGTAATTTATTATTTTCGATTGCTCATGATATCAACTCACTTGTTGCTTAATATGCTCAATTACATGAAAAGATAGAGACCTGTTAAAGCAGAATTCGCAACCGCGTGATAAAAAAGAACAGCTGGTATGGTGCAAACGTGCATATAAGAATTGTTTGATAGGGCATTAAGTAGGGGACCGCGTATGGGAGGCGTATCTTTGTCACAAAACATTAGTTGTCAACTTCTCATATCTGATTTGTGTTTGTGAAAGTTCGTATTAGGGCTGGGCACAAGTTGAGTCCTGCATATTTTAGGTGGACTCTAACTCAATTCGTGTTATTTTGAAACGAGTTCGATTCGTTCCGAGTTTTGTATTTTAAAAATTAGACTCGACCCATTTTAAACAACTTGTTTGGATCTATCATAAAACGGGTCGAAAAGAGTCGAGTTAGCGAGTTATACGAGTTCATAACATATGCATATATAGAACAAAACTTGTAGAAAAAGACAACAACAATGATCAGTATACATAAAAAAAAATTAATTCAACACACAAATTGTCAGCTATAAAGATGGTCATGAAGAAGATAAGTGGTTATGGAGTCTCTTCACTGATTTTTGTTGCGGCAGAAAAGAATATATATACCATAGGATTTTTAGGAGATTTAGAGTTACTATGGTACTACAATGTATTACATATCTTTTTAAGCCAAGAATATGCCACGTGTACTAGACATCTTTAAACGAGTCGAATCAAGTACCCGTGTCCATAAATTTTTGGACTCGTTTTGGGAAAAAAATTAAAATTAGAACTTGGTTCGTTTTGCACCGAGTCGAGTAATACGAGCCAAGTTAGCGAGTCGTTCGACTCGTAGGCCCACCCTAGTTCGTATGGCGAAGTAATTTTCTTTGTTTGGACGAAGTTCCCGCACTCTTTTTTAATTTTTTTGGTAACGGAAATATATTATAAAAGTGTTTGGCAAGCCAAACAAAGGAGTACAAATCAGACATCGAACAAACAAGGAATGCCTAATACTCCTACAGGACCAACAACTTCACTACAACTAGGCAGCAGAAAGCAAGCCAACTCATTAGAGAAGGCATCAGTACAACCGGAAAAGATCAACTTGACTGATTAACCACAACTTTTACAAGGACAACTATACAATGACAACTAAAGAGAATCAAATGTAAAGAGAACCAACTATGCAACTAACACTAGTACAAAATACCCCTTTAATAACACCAGCTCGACAACGGTTTACATGAAAACCGTTGCAAGATGTACAAAAAGTACAATAGACAACGAATTTGTCTATTTCCGTTGTCTACGGAGTTCTAAAACCGTTGTCTTCAATGACCTTAAATATCAGAGATAACGGTTTGAAATTTACCGTTGTAATTGAAAAACACGAAGGTTACTGTGCACTTAAAACAAAACTCAGAATTCCCTCTGTGTTCCCTGTTCAATCTCAAAACCCTATCTTCTCTCTCTACCCCCCGCAACTCTTTCTTGGCGACCTCACAGCCTCCTCTTCGACACCTCCTCTCCACCCCCACCTTCAACCTTCGTCAACCTCCTCAAGCTCGAACAATTTCTTGCTCGCCTTCTTTCAGGTCTATCTTTCCCAACCCTCAATTTTCGCGTGATTTAGGGTTTTCTGAAATCGTCCGAGTGTGGCTTTCGAGATTGGTGCTTAGGGTTCGCTGCCGGCTTGCACGCCGACATTCAGATATGTCAAGAGGCGCTCGAAGAGTATTTTGGAGGTCCACCACCGCGTCCATAGCCGTTCATCTCCGTCCATGAAACTCTACCCGCTGGCTTGGGTGTCGACATTTAGACGCTTCGAGGGGCGAGCGAACCGTATATGGGAGTATCTAAAACCCGAACTTTTATGCTTTTCTGGGTTGATGAATCCAATGCATGCGTATATAGTTTTGATGGGTTTTGTGTATGAAAGATTTGATCTTTATCGTGAGTGTGTGTTATTAGTTCGATTTGGGTCTTAAGAGAATCATAATTTGGTCTGTTGGTGGATTCGTGTTAGCTGGACATAAAAAAGTTTGATGGTCAATGGTATTGATAGGCTGTTAAGTTCTTTTAGATTTGCGAGCAAGTTCATGGTGTAATTGTTTGTTGGCTTTGGTAGATTGAAGGTGGATAAGTGCAAAAGTAAGGAACTTTGGAAGAATTGATAATGCTTGAAACGTTTGTAGGAGTTGGGAGTCTGGGAACAATGGCTGTTATTATAAATTGTTTTCATCTCCGTCCATAGGTACGCATCGATTTGATTAGAAAGCTGAATTAAAATCCTTTGGTTATTTGTACTTGTAAGGATCTAACAGTCTATGCTTTGACAATCTGGCTCATACTTGTTTTTCCTTGACTTTGGCTGATCCTTTCTTTCTATTTTGGTCAAATACGAGCAAATTCTATTTACTTTTCTATGTCATATACCATTTACTTCGTTTACAACTTGGTTGATCACATTGTTCTGTGAAACTTAGTTTGCCTTTGTTTTTGCCTCCCTTTGGCCCTTTCATTCACCCAAATCAAAATGAAAATTTATCACGATGGGTAACTTAGGCTATATATTTTAGTGGTTATTGTCTTTCCAATGTGGCTGATTTCTGTAGATATTTTCATGTTTTGCAATATATCCTTATCTTTCCATATGTTTATGTAGTGATTACTGATGGTTGTTGTTGAATGACTGTCTTGCAGATGTGTTGTAGCATTTGCTTCAATTTGATATTTTCTGGTGTAAGGGTGCGTTTGGCTGTGCTTTCCGAAAGCACTTTCAGCGCCAAACTGCTTTCGGAAAGTAGTTTGGCAAAAAAAGCCGTTTGGTAACCAAAACGAAAGCTACTTTCGAGGCGAAAGCTGCTTTCTGAAAGCAGCAAGGAGTAGCTTTCGCAGATTTCGCGAAAGCTGCTTTCGTTTGGGACACGCTCGTCATTTTCAGAATTTTTAATGAAATTGTACAGCTCGCAGAAATCAGCCAAGACCTGCCGATGTTCTCCCATCGTCGCTGTCACACCGCGGCGCTTCCTGGAACAAGGGCTTGTCGGAAATGATCACGGCGTCACGCCGGTCACGTCAGTGGTGGTGGCGCGTCCGATGGTGGCCGGACGGCGGAGATCCGGCCGGAAAACATCCTCGGCTTCGTCGGGCTATCGCTGTCACGCCGGTGGTGGTGGCGGAACACCACCTTGTCGGAAATGCTCACGCCGCCACGCCCGCCACGCGAGGGGGGGGGGCGCGCCCCGGGGGGGGCGCAGGGCGGAGGCCCCCCCGGAAACCACCCCCCCCCCCGTCGGCGCCGGCTTCTTTTACGGGGGAAACAAAACGGCACCACCCACCTTTTTTTTTTTTTTTTTAATTTTTTTTTTTTTTTTTTTTAAATTTTTTTTTTTTATATTTTAACTACAAAAAAAAAAAAACAAAAAAAAAAAAAAAAATTTTAATTTTATATTTATATTTATATTAAAAAATAATAAAAAAAAAAAAAAAAAAAAAAAAAAAAAAAAAAAAAAAAAAAAAAAATAAAAAAAAAAAAAAAAAAATTTTTATATTTTTTTGAAAATGAAAAGAGAAAAAAAAAAAATATAAAATAAAAAAAAAAAATTGTTGTAGAGAGAAAGAGAGAGATGTCAGAATATGAGGATTCATATCTGAATGTGTATTTACCCCTTGTATAGTGCCTGTATTTATAGTGGAGGATTCCCAGGGTTTACTAACCCTAATAGGAATGGGCCTCATTAATACACAGAGTCCATATAGGACTCCTACTTCTAGGTTTACACAGTCATACTTAAACATAGTTTACAACACTCCCCCTTGAATGTGTAGAACATAAGAAGTAGTCACATTAGATCTTCGGAGGAAGATGTAGGCAGTCGATGAAGTCATTGTGGTAGGCACTCGGGGATACGTATGTCCAAAAGGGATCTATTCAGGGATATGCTAACACCAAAACCTTGCTAAGGAAAACCCAATGGGAAAAAGCCAAAGCGAAGAGGAAAAGGTGGGCGTGCGCATGTCGATACTTAAGCAGTCAGAGGTATGACCAACCCAACGCGGGTTCCTCGTTAAAAACCTTGCCAGGCAACAAAACCCAGTGGGAAAAAGTTGACCTATGCTAAAGGGAAAAAGAGTACATTAAGGTCAAGTGAGTACACTTTCGTATACTCCCCCTGAAGTCAACAATGCTCCCCCTGAAGACTACATACGTGTCAAATCTGACAATTGACGCAATCCGATTCCACGAACAAGCTTCTGGAAAGTAGCCTTCGGCAGAGACTTGGTGAACAAATCTGCGAGGTTATCTTGTGATCGGATTTGCTTGACTTCAATCTTCTAATGCTCTTGTTGCTGATGTGAGAAGAAATTCTTCGGCGCGATGTGCTTGGTGTTGTCTTCTTTGATGTATCCTTTCTTTATGTGTGGCTCCATGAAGGGCGTTGAGCTCGGCAAGAAGTCACAACTAAGGTCTTCTTCGTAGACCTCCAAGATATCGCGGTATTCCCAATGGTAAAGACATAACCAGTTTGGGAACGTGCCTTGTGCGGGTCTGATAAGTAACCTGCGTCAGCATATCCAACAAGGCAAGCATCATTCCGATGATCAAGGGGAGAATGATCCATCCGGAGATGCATAGGGATAGAATAAGCCCATATCCGTCGTACCCTAAGGTAGCGGAAAATGTCTTTAACACCATTCCAATGGCGGCGTGTTAGCGCAGCTACATCGAGCTAACAAATTCACAGCAAACGAGATGCCTGGCCTAGTGCATTGAGCTAAGTACAATAAAGCGTTGATTGCACTTAGGTATGGAACTTCTAGTCCCAATAACTCTTCATCATCCTTCTTTAGGATGGCATGAGTCTCGTTTAGCATCTAGCGTTTGGACGACCATGGGTGTACTCGAAGGCTTCGCTTTATCCTCATTAAAGCGTCGCGACACCTTGTGGGTGTAGTTGTCCTGATGAACCAGAATACCATCAGTGCAATGCTCAAGCTCAAGGCCGAGATATAATCGAGTTTTCCCTAGGTCCTTCATCTCAAATTCCGATTTCAAGTGCAAGGTAGTAATCTCAAGCTCTTCTGGAGTGCCAATGAGATTCATGTCATCGACATAGACTGCAACTATCGCAAATCCGGAATGTGATTTCTAGACGAACATGCATGGGCATAAATCGTTATTCACACATCCCTTACTGATCAAATATTCACTAGGACGGTTATACCACATCCGTCCGGATTGATTCAATCCTCAAAGTGAACGCCTCTATCGAATAAAGAGGGTGTTCCGTGGTTCAGAACTATTTGACTCAGTCAGATGAAGTCTTTCTAGGACTCTCATCTATATCTCTTTATCAAGATCCCATAGAGATAAACTATAACCACATTCATAAGCTGCACAGTCAGTTCTTGGGAAACTATCAAACTGACAAGGTAGCGGAACGTCATTACGTCCATTACGAGAGAATACGTCTCATCGTAATCAATGCTAGGGCTAATGAGAGAAGCCTTGCGCCACGAGACGTGCATTATATCGCACTCTTTCATTCTTCTCATTACGCTCCTTACGAATGCCCACATGTAACCTACAGGGTTCACATGGGAGGTATGGACACTACTGGTCCCAACACCTATCACTTTGGTAAGGAATCTACTTCGACCTGCATTGTGTATTTCCATTTTGACCAATCAGTTCTACGTCGACATTCATCAACGGAACGCGGTTCGATATTGTCGCATTTTGTTGTATCAGTGGCCACTGTATATGCGAATGTATCATCGATGATTATCTCATGTCGATTCCACAACTCATCCAAAACTAGTATAATGGACCGAGATCTCCTGATTCTCGGGAGTAGGATCTGGGGTCTCCCTGGGACGTCTCCAGGACACATCCATAATCCTCATCAATTTCATGAGTTGGATCGGTTGAGATAGCGATAGGATTCGGTTGTGCCTTACTTCTCCTCTTCTAGGGAGTGAATCCTTCGAACTGACTAATCTGCCTCGCCTCTGGCCGACGACAGATGATTGGCTAGCCGCCGATATATGCTGTCTTTCCAAGACTGCATCTCATTCTTACAGGCATGTTTGCAACAGGTATATATGATCTCGTGACTTTAGCTAGATCAGAGAGGTCATCTGGCATGCATATGCAACACTCTGAAGATCTATAATACATCGCACTTGCTTATCATACTGTGTGGTATGGGGATCAGGATGAGACAGAGTGGGTATACTCCACGTCAATTCACGTCGTTCATCATGAACGTTGACGTTCTTATCTCCCCCTAACGGCGGGAATACTGTCTCATTAAAGGGATCATTCGCAAATATGCGAGAAAGTGATCGCTTGTAAATGGCTTTCAAAAGCCCATAATAGAGGGGGATTCATAACCGACAGAGATTCTCAGCCTCTGTTGAGGACCCAATTTGGTACATTGCGGCGGCGCAATTGGCACATAAACTGCACACCCAAGAATGCGTAAATACGAAATTTCATATTCGTACCCAGTAACCAGCTGTAACGCCAAAAAGGGTTGGGTGGAGGTGGGCCTCAAGCGGACCATTATGGCTACATGCAGAATTGCATAGTCCCACGCAGAAATAGGAAGCTTAGTGCTCATCACCAAGGTCCTTACGATCAACTAAAGACGCTTTTTGAACGCTTCTGCGAGACTTGTGGGAACATAGGGGGTCATGATGTTCAACCACAATCACAAGGGACGTGCAATAATTATCGAAAACCTTCGATATAAACTCTCCGGCGTTATCAAGTCTTTTAGACTTCAATGGATAACCGGGGTGGTGAGCCCTCAATATGGGCCAGGAGTTTAGCAAAAGTAGCGTTCATGTGGACTATAGACATGTGACCAGCGAGTCGGTGCATCAACCAAAACCATAAAATCTTTAAATGGTCCGAGTAATGGTTGGATTTGTCCACAAACTTCCCTTTAAATACGCTGAAGAAAAGAAGGAGAACATTAAGTATCTTTGCATGGGAAGGTAGAGTATACCTCGTTCCCAACGAGCATGCTTGGCAAAGTGTATGTAAATACACAAGATCCTTAAGAACATAGGGGTGCCCGTTGAGGATACGGCGCATCCACTTCGACCAGGATGTCACAAACGGTCGTGCCAAAGCAAATAAGTGCTCGAGTTGGCTTAGCTTCATGCTAGCTACCTGGTGCGCCCTAGCTTCATGCTAGCGACGTGAGACGCCTCAATCGAGCGAATGGTTGTGTAATACAACTCATGCAAGAGGCGTTTTATCTTCTCCAATATACGCTCATGGCCGTATAAGTAGGAGGTAATGCAAAGATATTCCTTACCATTTTCTTCTGCGGTTACATCATGGTAATTGTTCAATCGAATATCCTTATAGCTTAATAATGTTCTTTCGGAACAGGGTGAGTATAAGGCCTTTGTAGGTCTACATGGAGGTATGAAGTTAGATTTATATCTCCAGGCAGGGAGAGTATCATGCGCAATCGCACTGTCAGCCAGACATCTAATGTCCCACTAGACATACCTCAACATAAAATTAATTGAATTGGTCACATGATCAAGGAAACTTCTAGTTCCAATAGATTCAATTAATTGATATTTGAGAACAATATACAAGTACTAAAACAAGCACCAAATACTGAACTAAATCCGAATGAGAGAGCAAAATCTCAGTTTGCTACATAATCATCAACCAACAAGGCCGTTCCATGTCTCTCTTGGTTGCATATCGGAGTTGTACTCGTAATCAACATTAGTAGGGGCGCTATGAGTGCGCAACTAATGGATGTACCACTACCGCAATAGCATATGATTGGCTATTTTGTGATTGGAAAGAATGAACATTTCCCTAACTCTGGGAGTTTGGTGCCAAAGAATCGCGGTTTGAGCTCAAGAAAACGCTTATGCTTGCTCTAGGCAAGGGAGCGGTTCGAGCTAATGGGACGCGAGCTGTTGTGCTTTTTTAGCAAAAAACAAAGCACTAATTGGATCCAGGGACTTGATGAACTTTCACTCTCTGCTTCAAGAGCTCATTAGAAGCATAGAAAGTTGAGAAGATCTACTATAGGAGATCATTCTAGGTCAAGTCCGGCTTGCACAGCCCAATATGGATCAGATTCTACAAACTTCAAACGTATGTTTACTCACAGACTTCGAGTCTTGAAACATAAGTTTTGCCAATCATATCTTGCTTTAGGCAAGTAGATAAAGAGATCATACTTCTCGCGATCTCTGAACAAGAGACGAGTGTCAGTTTTGTTCATAAACAAAACAATTGACGATACTGGCATCGACGACGCCAATGGGGGAAACCATTTGGTGGGCGCGGTCTCAAAGGTCTTAGCTGAGAGCTCAAGGTCCTTACTGCCATGAATCCGGCGAGATTAAAATCTCTGCGACGGAAGATTTCTCTCGGATTTAGGCATGGAAACTTCAAGTTTCACCATGCGTGGTGAGTTTTAGGAAACATCACGTTTGTATGCTCGAAACTTCAAGTCGAGACTTTTGTATGAACTTACAGTTCAATAATATTTGCGTACTCAAGCGCATTGCCAAAGTGCGCGAGTCTAACGCAAAAGTCATGCGATTTGGTCTTTCGGACCCGCATGGTTGGGCTCAAATTGGAGTGGAATCCAATTGAAAGAGGGGCAATAAAAACATTAAAGCCCAATTGATTTATTGTTTGGAAAACAATAATCTAAGCCCAAAAATTGGTGAAGCCCAACCCCATAATTAAATGGGGGGAAAGCCCAACAAAATTGGTCCAATCATGGGCCTATGCTCAAACCATTGTTGGCCCAATGTGTGCTTAGCCCAAAAATTGGAGCTCAAAATAATTTGGGAGAAACCAAAATTAAAATTGTTTGGGAAAACAATTTGGCCCAAAAAAAATGGCCTATGTTGGCCCAAAAGGGCGCTGGCCCAATCTGTTTTTAGCCCAAAAACGGCTTAACCGGCACATATGGAGTCCCCGCAGGACCCCTGGGTTTTGTTTCAATTCGAGCCGCGGCTTGCGCGGCTGGATGTCGGCTCGGCTCCTCGCAGGAACCTTGAAGCTGCACGTACAGCTTGGTGGAGTCCCAGCAGGACCCCTGTTTTTGCTCCCTTCAGGAACAATTTTCTTTGGTGGAGTCCCAGCAGGACCCCGTATAGCTTTCACACAGGTGAAAGGTGGATCATAAGACACAACAAAATATAAAACAAACCCTCAGCTGATGAGAGCGTGCTGATAACGTGTTGTAGAGAGAAAGAGAGAGATGTCAGAATATGGGGATTCATATCTTAATGTGTGTTTACCCCTTGTATAGTGCCTGTATTTATAGTGGAGGATTCCCAGGGTTTACTAACCCTAATAGGAATGAGCCTCATTAATACACAGAGTCCATATAGGATTCCTACTTCTATGTTTACACAGTCATACTTAAACACAGTTTATAACATTAATAACATATATGTTTTGGTCATTATTTACATCTCACAGCATTTTACTAAAAATGTTTACCAAACGCCTAAAACTGATTTTGGATTATCCAAAGCAGTTTTGACAGAATGTTTACCAAACGCCAAACTGATTTCCCCGAAAGCTGATTTTGCAAAAGTGATTTCACGAAAGTGATTTCGCGAAAGCACAGCAATGCCAAACTGGCCCTAAGTCTGAATGCCCACCACAGAAGGGGAGTAAAGTCAACTGAAGTTAGTTTGGACCATGCATAAGTCACTTTTTATTTCCATGAAAGAATTATTGATCAGTGAATCTTAAGTTAATGTGTTACTCCATGGTTTAATCTAGCAGACAAAATAACAAAGCTTTTGGCAAATGTGTCAGATATAGTGTAGACATTTTAAACTTGTTTGTGTTCTGATAACAGTACGAAGTGCTGTAATGATTAAAAAAATTAAACATCTTTTTGAATTTTTTTCTCAAGATTTAGTTTCACCGCCCGGTTAGAGTTGATGACTGGTTACTGCATGTGGTATGTCTCCATATCTATTATTCTCACGTTTAGTTTTTGTTAAAATGCTGATGCATATGCTCTTTAACAGATAGTGAGTCCCATTGCCTATAAAGCACGGGGTTTTGTTTCAGGCCAAATGTTCAATAGGAATGGAGAGGTAAAGACTCTCATGGATGTTAAAGCATTACTTTATTCTGGTACTACAATTATCTCTTTAGCTGTTTGCCTTTTCCTTATCCAAGCATCGATATATAGTCTAATGAACTAAAAGTTCTGGCATGTTTTGATGGCAGCTCATTGCATCACTGACTCAAGAGTCCCTAAATAGGCCAATTAGACCAACTCCTGCTGGCCAATCTAAGCTGTGAGCTGCTGTATGCAGTATTCCATGGCATTAAAGAGCGAACAATCGTATCCTGGTGAACCATTTCTAGTTTTGGTTCCACATTTCTGCACCAGTTTTACTACTATATAGAATAACATAAGTATATCATTTTCTATCAAAGTCCTTTCAGAAATGTGTAGTGATTTACTAGATCTGTGTTGAGATATAGCAGTTGCTCAAATTGATGACATTCTCATATATTCATGAACTGTTATGTGAACGGCTATGAAATCTAACTGATTAAAATTTTTCAGGAAGGTAAAGAGCAATCTTTGTACTCTAATGCCCATGTCCTTGATGCTCAAATACGAAGGCATGATGTGAGAGATGCCGCTGTAGGTTTTTGGTCCACTATGTTCATGATCAGTCCCCGAGGTATATAGCTGTCCACATGCTTGTAATTAGTTTTTCCATGTCTTTAATAGTCTCTTTCAGAATTATTTCTTAAATCTAGCAAATCTACAAGTCCAGGTAATCATTTTGTAACATTTTGTTATTGGCTGTAAGTGAAAAAATCCTGCAACAGTGTTATTGGCTGAAGAATAGTTGACTGCCCAGGGTGATGATTTTCTGTATATGGCATGCCGGTAGATCCTAACCTGATGGTTTTTTTTTTTTGGGTTTCAGTTGGCGTTCTGTATTGTGCTTCTAAGGTTTGATTGTAATTCCAATTTATTTTGTTGTGATGAAGCTTCTTGGTTTTACTATTGATTTGATTCTTCTTTGAACTGTTGGATTGTAACTTTGCTTAAACAGGTGCAAGAAGTTTCCTTTCGTTTGTGAGTAGCCTATTATCCCTTTCTATTGTGCTATTATAGGTTTGGGGCTGTATAACCAAGGTTTTTATACAATTGATACAGTTGAGTTTTCACTTGCATCATATATTCTTGGGGCTTTCGTTAGCTCTCTCCTTTTCCTTGCATTGCTCACTGTAAGTTCGAAAGCTCGCTTTTTCGACGAAGTTGAAAACTTGTATGTTGTGTGCTTTCCTGTATGGCAAGCTTGAATTGATTGGTGGTGGTTTGTGTTGTTGCAGTTCCCAAGAAACAAGTGGCATTAAGACTGGCTGGGGTGCTGGTGAGTGTATGCAGGGGCGGACCTGCTTGGGACGAGTGGGGGCTCAAGACCCCACTGACCTTTGGTTTTTCTTTATATATTACCCTCTCAAGCCCCCACAAACTTTTATATTTTGGTGCATTATATATATTGACTCAAACAATATAAAAAGTTCTAGGCCCACTTCTTGGCAGATAACCTATTCTCAAATGAAATGTGATTGGATAGTGGACGTCTTTTCTCTTCATCTCAGATCTGCTTCTTCTTCTCTTCCCCTGTTCTCCATAAATAAATCCATAAATAGACGTCTTTGCTCTACAGAAGGATTGGATAGTGGAAGTGTTTTTCTTTTTTGTGTTGCATTTTTTCTTGTCTTTTTTATGTTATATATATAATTGTTTATGTTACTTGTTGTAGCATGCATGTTTAAGCAAGCGTGAACTTAATTGTTGTACAGTCCTAGAAAGATATTTTAAAAAGAAAAGCAACTGTACATGAAGATTCTACTCGATACAGAGGATGCTAGTTCAAAACAAAGCCTATTTGACACAAAAAAAAAAAAAAAAGCCTTCAGAAATCTATGAAGCAGGTTTTACCCCTAAAAGACATGCATAAATATATAGAGTACATATATTTTTTTAGAATTTGAACTTATGAGATAATTTTGCAAAGCCCCCTCTTAGAAAAAATTCTGGGTCCGCCAATGAGTGTATGTTCATTCAATGTTGTCTGCTTCTAGGAGAGTTATTGTGAATTAAGGTCTCTAGATTTGGCCAAGACACCCTATCTATATTAGATTTGAGCACATCTTCTGATTATGTAGTCCCGTCATCATTGTGCCTGTGGTTTGTGTGGTTGGTCTAGGTATTTTTTCAAGAGGCTTTCCTGAGGTAATGTCTTGATAAGATGCTGCATTACTTTCGTAGCTTTCATAAGGCTATTTCTGAAACCTTGACCTCACTCTCTTTGTTCTACATCACTTGCGAACTGCATGCAGATTGGCCTGGCTTAGCTGATTCTTGTAGTCATTTCCCAACAGGTAATGAATTTATCCAATCTTCCACTTTTTGTTCTTATATTATACTTTCTTAGTTAAACAAGACTACTGGTTAGACAGTATCTGAAGTGGGTTCTTCTTAGAGTCCATAATATGTTTTCAGACTTTAAGCCTCTCTTGTGAAATATTCGTGGATAGATCATCTATATTCTGGTTTGATGTGTTCTTTCTCAAATCACATTTCTCACTACTTTCTTCTTTTCTGGTTTCTTTTAGTTCAAGTTTCTAGTAAGAATGCTTCTCCCTAGTTATATCTTTTATGGTCAGTTAGTGAGGGTAATATCTGTTTGAGAAATGAGCAGAGTTGGTGTAACTATGGTATTGGGTTTTTAATGTGTGTGTACACAGTTTAAGATGAGTCTTATAAAGGGATTATAGTTTTTGGGTTTAAGTAACTCATGAGTGGGGTTTTGATGAATGATTGTAAGATAGGGGTAAAATATTCTTAGTAATTTCATCCTATATATGATGAGCATTTCTAATTAAAGGTTAGTGAGAGGGAGACTTCATATTTTCAGTTATGCTGGCTTGTACCTTGGCTAGTCCTACATTAGGGGCAAAAGCTTGTTGGCGCCTTATTTGGATAGTTTTGCTACTAATTAGGCTTATACGCTTGCTGCTTATATCCACTTAAGAGGAACTGCTTTTGTTTTGCCTATTTTAGTGGGAAAAGAAGAACGGAACTACATACACATGGCTGCAAATAGATGAAGTAAGAAGCAAATGGGCAAACTTTCTGCAAAACTTTGTTGAACCTTAGTTTGAAATATGTGGTATATTAGTGAGCCTAGACTCTGACAGTTTTTGCATAATTTCACTCTCCAAGTTCTTGGTGTCTTAAGTTTAGATTTTTTTTCTTCATATTTTGGTAACTAGCTTAGTTGACTGCCAATGGAGATGGTTTTTTTGTATATTGGTACAAATGCTTAGTTGACTGCCAAGGGTGTATTGAACGTTTTATATAGTTGAATGTAATTGAATGTTTTATTTATGATATTTTGATTTCAAGATGAATTGAATGGAGTAAATAGAATGATTGGAATGATTCAAGTGGTTTATTTCCAGTACACAGGGGATCCCAAATTGGTGCCAATATGCCCAAAAAATTGTCCCAGAATAAGATAACGGACTTTCAAATAGTACAAACCGTTGTCCATATATCGAGGAAATTGTCCCAAAATAATCTTAGACAACGGACTTCAACCGTTGTCTACGTGTTATATACCGTTGTCTACATGTTTTGTAAATAACGGTTCAGTAATTACAACCGTTGTCTATTCCTACATTAAACAACGGTTTTCTTGTAACAAGTGTTGTCTAATGTAGGATTAGACAACGGTTTTAGGTGTTGTTAAAAGGAGTAGGAATAGATAACAGTCACTTAGACAACGGTATGGCGGAGGAATAGATAACAGATAATATCCGTTGTTAAAGGGGTATTTTGTACTAGTGTAAACCAACTGCAACTAAAACACTAGCACAGGCGCACGACCCAACAATCCTTATTCCAAAGCAACCGAAAACAAACACCAAACCAGCAAACACCCAAACATATAAAGCTGGCCAAGCTAGGCAGCATCGAAACCCGAAGGACACCAAGCAATCTAAATCTGACCAACTGCACAAGCCGCCACTAGATCGGATCGAAACAGACAAACCGGCCAAGCATGACAGAATTGAAAACCCAAATCCCACCAAGCAAGCGGAATCGAAAATATGCACTAGCCGACACTAGATTTGTTGAGATTTGAATCCGCTGAGCACGAAACATGAAAAAACACCGGCCAAGCAAGTCAAAATCAAGACCCTACACCCGTCAAGCAATCAAAAAACAGAAAATTACACTAGCCGCCACTTTATTCGTGACTCAGCTCTGTACACCTCTAAGCATCGAGGTGGAGGCCGGAATCAGGAAACCTGCAAAAAAGAAAAACATGAAAGCAAAAATAGGAAAACTAGTGGACAATGCTGTCAGTGCTAGAGAGGGGAGGAAGAGTGGCCAGCCGACCCCAAGGCAAGCCAAGGGGCCGGCGGCGGCGGTGGTTTGTGGTTTTGGGGCTTTTTTAGATAAACCTAATATATGAATGAGATCTCACTCTTTTTTAATTTGTTTTGTACACATTCATGCATTTCCATCTTCATCTATTTATTCTTCTTTGGTTGTTGACGTCAAAAAACAAAATCAAATAATTTTATGGTGCATGGTGTAAAAGGGGGAAAATGGTCAAACATATGTAAGTGCTAATGATCCTCCGTTATGGATTTTATATATCATATATGAAGACGATAATGTATCAAATATCCGTCTTCGTTGCTTGATAAAATTTTCTATTTATCAAAATTGTCAGAAAAAAAAGGGGCTTTTGCCTAAAAACTACTACTACACTTTTATTATGCCCAAAAACACTACCACAATAAAATTATTGTTGCAGTAATAATGAATTGCTAAGCCTTAGAGAGAGAGAATCGTAAGTAAGAGAGAATAGAATATATGAATAGAAGAGATGTGTGTTTATCCTCCTTCGTAGTGCCTTCATTTATAAGGAAACAAGTTAGGGTTTCCACCAATCCCAATAGGAATGGGCTTTAGCTAATACAGAGTCCATCAGGGTTTCCTACTTCTAGTTTACACAATCATACCCAAATAAATATTCCTACAATACTCCCACTTGAGTGTGGAGAACTCAAAAAGTAGGCGCATCAGATCTTCGGACAAATAGCGTAGGCGGTTGATAAAGTCGTTGCGGCAGGCACTCGGAGGAACATGAGTCAACGGGGAATCCATGGGAAGAATGCTAACACTAAAATCTTGCCAAAGGAAAACCCAATGGGAAAAACCAAAGGCGAAGGGGAAAAAGTGAGCATTCATTTGTCGACACTGAAAGCGTACAGAGGTATAACCAACCCAATGTGGGTGCCTCGTTAGAAACCTTGCTAGGCAACAAAACCCAGTGGGAAAAAGTTGTCCTGTGCTAAGGGGAAAAAGAGTACATTAAGGTCAAGTGAGTATACTTCGGGATACTCCCCCTGAATTCGACAATGCTCCCCCTGAAGACTACAAATGTTGTAAGTCAAATAGTAAACACAATCCAATACCTCGAAGAAGCTTCTGGAAAGGTAGACTTCGATAAAGATTTGGTGAAGATATCCGTGAGGTTGTCTTCGGGAACAAATCTTCTTGACTTCAAACTTCTGATGCTTTTGCTGATGTATGAAGTAGAACTTCGGGGCAATATGCTTAGTATTGTCGCCTTTGATAAATCCCTTCTTCAATGGTCAATACAAATGCCATTGTCTTTATGGAGAATCATGGGGACTCCACTAACAGAAGACAAAGCATAATTATGCCGTATGTGCTCGATAACGCATCGTAGCCAAATACCTTCACGTGTGGCCTCATGTAAAGCGATGGGCTCGGTATGGTTTGAAGAGGTGGCAACAAGAGTCTATTCCATAGACCTCCAAGATATTGCAGTGTTCCCTATGGTAAAGACAAAACCAACTTGGGAACGTGCCTTGTGCGATTTTGATAAGTAACCGGCGTCAGCATAACTAACAAGGCAATCATCACTTCGTGGATCTAAGAGGGGTAATCCATCATGGGATGCGTAGGGATAAGACTATCCATATTCGCAGTACCTTTAAGGTAGCGAAAGATGTCTTTAGTACCAATTCAGTGGTAGCGTGTAGATGCATCGCTTAACCAAGCTAACACATTCACAACAAATGAGATGTCCGGCCTAGTGCATTGAGCTAAGTACAATAAATGCCAACTGTACCTCGATATGAGACTTCGGGCTTCAATATCGGCTCATCATCCTCCATAGGACTGTATGGATTACGTTAGGCATCTAGCGAACGGACGATCATGGGTGTACTCGAATACTTCGCTTTATCCCCATTGAAGCGATACAGCATCTTCTGGATGTAATTCGATTGATGCACGATGATGTTACCAATTCGATGCTTGAGCTTCAGGCCGAGGTATTATCGAGTTATCTCAAGTTCTTCAGGAACTTTTATGTATATCTCAAGATCCCAATAGAGATATGTAGTAACCACATTCATGAGCTACATATTCAGTTCTTTTGGGAAACTATCGAACTGACAAGGTAGTGGAACGTGTAACATCCTTTGCATGGGAATATATTTACTTGTAATCAATGTAAGGGCAAATGAGAGAAGCCTTTCACCAGGATGTGTGAATTTCATTGCACTGTTTCATTCTTCTCATTACGTGACCTTACGAACACCACATGTAACCTACAATGTTCACATTGGGAAGTGTGGGAACTGCAGGTCCAAACACTTTTCGCTTTACTAAGGAACATAATTCAACATGCACTATTTCTTTCCATTTGACCAATCAGTTCAACGTTGTGCTTCATCAACGGAACGCAGTTCGATATCGTCGCACTTTGTGATTCAGTGGCCACTGCTTTAAGCAAAGATATCATCGATGATAATCTCATCTAGATTCCATAACCTCATCCGGACCGAGAACTTCTAGTTCTCAGGAGTTTTGGATTTGGGGTATCACCCTGGGACGTCTCCCAGGACACTTCCATAATCCTGCGCAATTCATGAGTTTGGATCGATTGAGATGGCGATAGGATTCAATTGTGCCATAGTACTCCTCTTATGGGGAGTGAATCCTTCGAACCGTGTCTGCCTTGCTTCTGGCCAAGGACAGAGGATTGGCTAGCCGCCTGTGTACCTCGTTCATTAGGAACAGAATGTCATACAGGACGTTGCATCCTTCGGGGATGACTTTGCGCCCTACGGGGACGTCTTCATTATAGGCTTGTTTGCAGCTGGTATGTATGATCTTGTCACTTGTTTTCAAGGACCAGGACGAGACAGAGTGGGTAAGTCCACGTCAATTCAAGCTGTTCTTCAGGAACGTTGGCGTTCTTTCCTCCCCCTAACGGCGGGAAGACTGTCTCATCAAAGTGACTATCTGCAAATGTTGCGAGAAAGAGATCGCCTGTCAATGGCTCGTAAAAGTTCATAATAGATGGAAATCTATTCCCAATTGAGGACCCATATTGGTATGTTGCGGCGGCGCAACTGACACATAAAACTGCACACTCAAAATTGCGTAAGTACGGTGAATCATGCTCATACCCAGTATCTAACTGTAACGCTTAACAAGAGTGGGTGGAGATGGGCCTCAGGCAGACCAATATAGCTGCATGCAAAATTGCATAGTCCCACGCAGAAATGGTCGGACCCAAGCATGCCCGGCCAGTCTGACTTGTGTTTCTGCGAGACCATTTGGAGTATGAACATAGGGAACTACATGTTCAATCTCAATCCTAAGGGACTGCAATAATCATCGAAAGACTTCGATATAAACTCTTTGGCGTTATCCAGTCTTCCAGACTACAATGGATAACGAGGGTGGTGAGCCCTCAATCAGGGCCAAGAGTTTAGCAAATGCAGCATTTCGTGTGGACAAAAGACATGTGACCAACGAATCGGAACATCAACCAAAACCATGAAATCTTTATATGGTCCGTGTATTGGTTGGAATGGTCCACAAATATTCCCTTGAATCCACTGAAGAAAAGAAGTAGTACATAAAGTATCTTTGCATGGGATGGTCAAGTATTCTCAACGATCATGCTTGGCATAAGGTCTTAATGTTTTGGACCTTATTCGACATTAGGGGATGTCCGCGTGATTCTTCCAGAATCCGGGTCATCATGTCATGACCTGGGTGTCCCAAACGGTCATGCCAAAGCGAGGAAGCATCAATTTCGGCGGACTTCGGGCTGGCCACGTGATGTGCTTCTATAGGGCGAATGGTTGTGCGATACAATCCATTAGATAGGCGCTCTAACTTTTCCAATATACGTTTTCTGACGTATAGGAAAGATATAATGCAAAGATAGTCCTTTCCATTCTCTTCAGAGGTTTCAGTGTGGTAATCATTCATTCGAATATCCTTAAGACTCTATAACGTTCTTCGGGAACCATGTGAGTTTAAGGCCTATTTAGATCTTAGTTAAGGTATGAAGTTAGAAATATATATCCATTCCGGGAATATATCTCCATTCGGGGAGTGTCTCCATTCAGGGAGAATAATGTGCATATGTGATCGCACAGTCTGCCAGACTACTAACTTCCCACTAAGCATACCATAACATGAATTAATTGAAATCGGTCACATAATTTAAGAAACTTGCAGGTTCCAGTTGATTCAATTAATTGATATTCAAGAACGATGTTCACATACTAAAACAAACACCAAAACTTGGACTTAGATTCTAACGGGAATCAGTACTCTCAAGTTGTTTTGGCTAAACAGAGCCGTTCCATGTCTCATTGGTTGCCTATCAAAAGGGTACTCATCAGCGACATTGATGGGGGCACGACACGTGCGCGATCAATGGTTGTACCATAATAGTGATAGCATATGATTGGCTAATCTTGGTTTCGGGTGGGTTGATCCTTCCCTAATGCCCACTCACGCCATTATTTATTCTTCAGGAATGATCTTATCTCCCCCTAATGGTGGGAGGGCATTTGGTCTGACCCGGGTCGGCCCAACCGGTCAGACATGTGCCAAAGATTGCGCTTTGATCTTCAGAAATCGCTTAGCATTTGCTTCAGGCAAAGGGAGCGTTTCGAGTGAGTGGATACGAGTATGTGTTCTTTTCAGCAAGCAACAAAGTAGTAACCAGATCTAAGGACTTGTAACCTTTTTTTTGCTCTCTATATTGCTACTGCAGGAGAACATTAGAGGCAAGATCTTCTGCAGGAGATCATTCTTGGTCAAGTCTTCCTTGTAAAGTTAACAGAAAGATCAGATTCCATAAACTTTAGAACTATATTCAATCATAGACTTCAAGTCATGAGAGCATAAGTTTTGCCAATCATGTCTTGCTTTAAGCAAGTACGTAGATCATCTTCGGGTGATCAATATGTGCTTCCAGCGTCCTTACTTCGGGTAAGGAGGGAACACGTTGTGTTAGTAGATCTTTAGACAAAATCTACAGTCAACAACTAAGAACTTCAAGTTCGATGACATGGTTTCAGGTTGTAACATGCAAACTTCAGGTTTTATAACATGTAACATTGAGTCATATACGTATAGCATATAACTTCAAGTTATATGCATAACTTTGTGTTATGACTTTGAGTGGTGATGTTTTAGGAACTTCAGGTTTCTATGATAGTCCACGCTCGAAACTTCGGGTCGAGACTTAATATGAACTTCAGGTTCAATTGTACCTGCAATTTCAAACGAATACAAATATACGCAAGGAAATGCAAGGAAACAAATAAACAAACAATGTATGGATATGCAGGACCAAGTATGTTAGTAGTGCTTATTAACTTCAGGTAAAAGCATCTATGAAAGGCAAAATTCAAGAACTTCAAGTTCTATAACATGACTTGGATATAACATGCAAACTTTGGGTTACAACATGTGATGTTTTATCATAGCGTATAACTTCAGGTGATAGCTCATAACTTCGGGTAATGATTCGTATGATTACATTTTTAGGAATCTAGAAACTTCATGTTTCATATTTCACATATACTCGAAACTTCGGGTTCGAGGTTTTCCTAATGAACTTCGGGTTCATGTATTCCTGCATACACACACACACACACACGCACACACACACACACACACACACACACACACGCATATATACTAATATTCCAACAGAAAACATAAACAACTGATGGTCTAGGATCTTTTGGATCCGTTTTGATATGCTAAAGCAACCTGCTGGGCTGCGTAACTGAGCATATGGGCTTCAGGCCCATTGGGTATCAAAACAATAGGTCTGCTGGACAAAAGAAGAGGACTGCAAAACCCCGGATCTGTTGGCTGCAGAAGCCCAGATCCGCTGGGGCAGGCCCAAACGCGTAGCTGCCGAAGCCCAAAGGTCAAGCCCAATGGATTTAAGCCCATGGGTCTTGGACCGGTTCTGGGGTGAACCGGGTCTAGCCTGGTGGGTCTGACCGTGGGGATACCGTGCGAATTTTGATGATCCGGCGGCTTTCAGTGGCTGTTCCGGCGACGATGAGTGACGGAGCAACACGGGCTCGACGCGGCGACGACCTTTCACACTTGTGGTGGCCTGCAGGGCCCACAACGGCGGCGCGGGAACGGGTTCCTCGAAAACCCGATTGTGAAATCGGGGAATCCATTAACGGCGCGATGGATTCCGAAGAGGATGGAGGCGGTGACATCACGGGGGACGCGCATGATCGATCCGAGCTTCGCTCCGGGATCGATCGCCACTGGCTCGGAGTTTAGGCGGCGGCGGTGTCGTAGTTTCCAGATTAAAACCTGATCGAAGCTTTGGGGTTTCGCCGATTGGGAGGCGCGACCGTCCTTCAGGGACGGGCGACGACTCTCGGTGACGACTGCAGGTCATCGGTGCTGGTCCCAGTAGTCGGAAGACTGCGACGGTGCAAGGCACAACTCGCAGCAACGGTGAGGCGCGTGCAGGTGTTCGGATGCTTCATCCGAACCTGGGTTTGGGCGCTGCCGCATTCGGTAGGAGCTGCCGAACACTGTTTCAAAACTGTAATCCGATTTTTCCCTTCTTTGTTCAACATAATATTCAACCATATCCAACTTGATAATTTGCAATACATAATCAATTCATGAAATCACAAAATTCAAATGATAAAATCATATTTACTTGGTGATTGGATTTGGTTGGATGAATGGTTAATTGTGTGAGCTCTCGAACGGGGATTCGTCAATCTCCAAACGCACAGCAGTAGAACTTCGTGCTGATAACGTGTTGCAGTAATAATGAATTGCTAAGCCTTAGAGACAGAGAATCGTTAGTAAGAGAGAATAGAATAGATGAATAGAAGAGAGGTGTGTTTATCCTCCTTCGTAGTGCCTTTATTTATAGGGAAACAAGCTAGGGTTTCCATCAATCCCAATAGGAATGGGCTGTAGCTAATACAGCAGAGTCTATCAGGGTTTCCTACTTCTAGTTTACACAATCATACCTAAATAAATATTCCTACAACAATTATTACAAAATACTACTACTTTCCCAAAAATCTACTAAAAAGCCCATTACAGCTCACGGGAGCGTGAGACTCACGCACCTCACCACACCTCAGCCTTCGTCTCTGTGTTTCAATATGTGAGGCTCTCCAACGATGATCCGCTGTAAAGTAAGGCTCAATGTTAGTTGATCTGTGTCTAGAATGATGAGAGGATGAAGTTTTGGATGGTGGTTCGTCCCATTTCTCTCCAGAGTCGGAGAATCGCTGGAAAACATGAAGACGTTGCTGCCCTGTTCTCTCTCTACAGTGGGTCTGGGGTTACAATCTTGGTGTCATGGAAAGAGGGCAACGAGACGAATCCAACCCAATTGATTTCGTGTCAAACGAAGTCCGGATGAGAAAATTATGGGTAAAAGAATATTTTGAAGTTTGTGGGGAATGATGGAGAGGACTTCCTTCAAAATGAAGGAGGACTTTCTTCAATTTGAAGGAACACTTCCTTCAAAATGAAGAAGGTGTTCCTTCAATTTGAAGGAAGTCCTTCAAAATGAAGTGTTCCTTCAAAATGAAGGAGGACTTCCTTCAAAATGGAGGAAGTCCTTCAAAATGAAGAAAAAAGAATAATTGTGTTGACTCAACTTCAATTCATATGATTTTTATATCAGTCTTCATCTAAACAACCCAACAAAGCTTTCTAGACTAGTTTCAAAGATTACCTTGACTGGAAAGTCGCCGGAAACTCACCGGAAAGTTTCAACCAATATGTGAGGCTCTCCGATGATGATTCGCTGCAAAGTAAGGCTCAGTGTTAGTTGGGCTGTGTCTAGAATGATGAGATGATGAAATTTTGGGTGGTGGTTCGTCCCATTTGTCGCCGGAATCGGAGAATCTCGCCGGAAAATGTGAAGACGTTGCTGCCTTGTTCTCTCTCTACAGTGGGTCTGGGGTCATAATATTGGTGTCTATGGAAAGAGGGGGACGAGACAAATCCAACCCAATTGATTTCGTGTCAAACGGAGTCCGGGTGAGAAAGTTATGAGTAAAAGAGTGTTTTGAAGTTTCTAGCGTGGATCACGGAGTAAGAAAAGTCGAAAAAGAGATTGAGCATATTTTGCAGCGCGTGTGGTGTGAACTTTGTATTAAAAGTGTAAAACTAATTAAAAATCAACATGTGTCCAAAGTAGTACTATATTGTAATGTTTAGTGTGTAGTAGTGTTTTTAGGTATTTTACTCTTCAAATAGTATCAAAATGTAATTGTTTAAAAAAAAAAAGGCTTCTACCCAAAAACTACTATCACACTTTTATTATGCCCAAAAACACTACCACAATAAAATTATTACAAAATACTACTACTTTCCAAAAAATACACTAAAAAGCCCACTACAGCTCGTGCGAGCGTGAGATTCACGCACACCTCCGCTTCCGTCGCCAAAAAACGTGAAAATGTTTCTGCCTCGATCTCTCTCTACAGTGGGTTTGGGGTTACAATCTTGGTGTCTATGGAAAGAGGGCGACGAGACGAATCCAACCCAATTGATTTCGTGTCAAACGGAGTTCGGATGAGAAAGTTATGGGTAAAAGAGTGTTTTGAAGTTTGTGGGGAAGGAAGACTGCCATGTTCTCTCTCTACAGTGGATCTGGGTTTACAATCTTGGTGTCTATGGAAAGAGGGCGACGAGACAAATCCAACCCAATTGATTTCGTGTCAAACGAAGTCCGGATGAGAAAGTTATGAGTGAAAGAGTGTTTTGAAGTTTGTGGGGAAGGAGGACTTCCTTCAAATTGAAGGATGTGCTCCTTCAAATTGAAAGAAGTGATCCTTCAAATTGAAGGAAGTGATCCTTCAAATTGAAGGAAGTGATACTTCAAATTGAAGGAAGTGCTCCTTCAAAACTGAAGGAGGACTTCCATCAATGAAGAGATTTCCTTCAAATTGAAGGAAGTTCTCCTTCAAAATCTGAAGGACTCAAGGAGCACTCCTTCAAATTGAAGGAAGTGCTCCTTCAAAAAGTGCTCCTTCAAATTGAAGGAAGTGCTCCTATTAAGGATCTTCCTTCAAATTGAAGGAAAGGAGCACTTCCTTCAAATTGAAGGATGTGCTCCTTCAAATTGAAGGAAGTGCTCCTCAAACTATTCTTTCTCCTCAAACTGAAGGATGTACTCCTTCAAACTTAAGGATGTGCTCCTTAAGGATGTGCTCCTTTAAACTGAAGGATGTCTTTCTTCCTTCAACTACCGTACTTCAAATTCCCAGAAACTGGACTTTGATGGAGGTGTTCCTTTAAACTGAAGGATGTACTCCTTCAAACTGAAGGATGTCTTCCTTCCTTCAACTATTGTACTTCAAATTCCCATAAACTGAACTTTGATGGAGGTGTTCCTTCAAACTGAAGGATGTGCTCTTTCAATTTCAAGGAAGTGTTCTTTCAATTTGAAGGAAGTCCTTCAAAATGAAGGAGAAAGAATAGTTGTGTTGACTCACCATCAATTCATATGATTTTTTATATCAATCTTCATCTAAACAACCCAACAAAGCTTTCTAGACTAGTTTCAAAGATTACCTTGGCCGGAAACTCACCGGAAAGTTTCAACCAATATGTGAGGCTCTCCGGCGATGATCCGCTGGAAACTAAGGCTCAATGTTGGTTGGGCTGTGTCTAGAATGATGAGAGGATGAAGTTTTTGGTGGTGGTTTGTCATATTTGTTGCCGGAATCGGAGAATCTCGCCGGAAAACGTGAAGACATTGCTGCTCTGTTCTCTCTCTACAGTGGGTCTGGGGTAACAATCTTGGTGTCTATGGAAAGAGGGTGACGAGACGAATCCAACCCAATTGATTTCGTGTCAAACGGAGTTCGGATGAGAAAGTTATGGGTAAAAAAGTGTTTTGAAGTTTGTAAGGAGATTTCTAGCGTGGATGAAGAGATTGAGCGTATTTTGCAGCGCGCGTGAAGTTAAAAGTTGTTATTAAAGTATACAACCCAATTATAAATCAACATGTGTCAAAGTAGTAGATTATTGTAATGTTTAAAGTGTAGTAGTGTTTTTGGGTATTTTGATATTCAAGTAGTATCAAAATGTAATTTTTCCAAAAAAAAAAATATGGTAATTAGGTGAAAAAATTAAACTTACCACAAAAGCACCAAAAGATTTATGTTAGTCACACACAAATATTTTCATACAAAACTTTCAACATTTAAGCACATAAATGGAATCTAACATATCGAAATCCAATCTAACATAAAGAAGTCCAAAAGATTATTAAAACAAAAACACAATCATTGAGTGAATCATATTAGGGTGTGCTCTCTTCTTAACCTTAAATAATTAGTTAGAGCCACATAACCAAAAAGTAAAGTAGGTAATAAATACTAATTATGGATGCACACTCATCCTACACTCATCCACCATCCAAATGGATGCACCACCATAGTTGTTTATTATCTTACCTAACTATGTTTTGCCTATATAAAGGAGGAATTGGCTCTCCCTCTTACACACCAGATGAACAACCCTTTAGCCAGCAGAAGAGAATAGTATAGTAGCCTATGGGTATAAGCCAGGGGGAGTGAAGTGAGAGTACTCTGTATTGTATACGTTTCCAGTATTTCCATATAATGAGAGAAACCAATACTACCGCCCCGAGGACTAGGCACACTTGCCGAACCTCGTTAAATTCTGTGTCCCCTTTACTTTCCGCCACTGCACTACTTTTATACCCGTTCTGCAACACGTTATCAGCACGAGTTGCTCCGTTGTCAGTGGTGGACATGACACATATTAAAGAATTGATGTTGCTTTGTTTTACACCTACCGCACATCAACTCTTCATCAATTTTCTCTGGCAGAAACCCACCCACCTAACTTCTCTCTCACTAAATTTTTCTCTCCATAACTTCACCAAAAACTCAGAGAATAGCCTGGGAGAGCTTTGATCACAAACAGAGGCAAACATCAACAGGAAACAAGCAGAACAAAAGCAATTCCGATCAGTTCCAAAATTACAACTCGGAGCCATCAGGATGAATCTAACCTTGCTCTTGTGTTATGTTGTTTGCTTTGTTTTGTTTATGGATAAACCAATGATGGGCCGGTTTTTCCCCACTCCATTTTGCAGGGAAGAGTCACCGCACGACAAGGACGACCAGAAGTCGCCGCCCAAGTCGCCGGATCTTGATGATCCGCCACCGACGCCGGAGCCGTGAACGACGAGCCCCGGTTTTGGAGTTGTTCGGTTCCCCCACCGAACACGCAAGCTTGGGTTGAACGTTTGTCCCGAAAGACCGACCGAATGCGCCGCCTTGGATTGGCCATTTGTTCGGATGTACTAACCGAACACAGATTTGGGCCTACAAGCTCTGTTCGGAAGCTCCTGCCGAACGCCCACCTGGGCCATTATCTAATTGGGCCGATTGGTTTAAGATTGGGCCTGGGCCAGGTTGAGCTTTCTTGGGTCTGGGCTCCATTAATTTTGGGCCAGCTTCTCAATTGAGTCTTGAGGCTTTTAAGACCTCCTCATTTCAATTGGATTTTATTCCAATTTGAGCCCAAATAGCTCCACACAAGCATGCTAATTTACAAGACCAAATCGCATGATTTTTGCGTTAGACTCACGCACTTTGCCAATGCGTTTGAGCACGTAAATACATTGAAGTGACATTTCTAACCTCTAACTGTTAACTTCTAACTTTATGCGATATTGGACGGTTATACCGCCTCCCTATATTTAATACATGCAATTTAAATTCTGCTATTTACTTTTAGCAATTTAAATTCTGCTTGTGGGATGTTGGACGGTTGTACCGCCTCTCCATATTTAATTTCAGCAATTTAAATTATGCTATTTAATTTCAGCAATTTAAATTCTGATTGTGGAGTAATGATGTGGTTTTATTGCCTTGCCCCATATTATATAAAATGTCATTGCAGGTTATACCGTCCTCCCCATATTATATGGGATGCCATTGCCATAGCATAAGCAATGAAGTCTTGCAATTATTTGATATTTCATATCATGCAAGAGATCGGAACCTGAAGTCTTTGATCCTCATGATAAGACATGAAGTTCCTTGATCAAATCCAGACTGAAAGTCATTGGGATTAATTGAGAGCCAGATTTTGCTCTCATCCGGATTTAAGTTTCAGTCTTATCCGGATTTTGTTCACGAATATCAATTAATTGAATCAATTGGAACTAGCAGTTTCCTTTATCATGTGACCGATTCAATTAATCCATGTTGAGGTATGCCTAGTGGGAAGTTAGTTATCTGGCTGATAGCGCGGCCGCGCAAGATATTCTCCCTGAATGAAGATATATTACTAACTTCATACCTCCATGTAGACCTACAAAGGCATTATACTCATCACATTTGAGTAGAACATTGTTGAGTTATAAGGATATTCGATTGAACAATTACCATGATGATACCGCTAAAAGAAAATGGTAAGGAAAATCTTTGCATTACCTCCTACTTATATGGCTGTAAGCGTATATTGGAGAAGTTGGAATGCCTCCCAAATGAGTTGTATCGCACAACCATTTGCTTGATTGAGGCCATATAGCATGAAGCTAGCCAACTCGAGCACTTATTTGCTTTGGCATGACCGGTTGGGATCCAGGTCGAGATGTGATGCACCGTATCTTCAACGGGCATCCCTATGTTTGTAGAGATCTCGTGTTTTTAAATACACGTTGCCAAGCATGCTCGTTGGGAATATTGTATAGCTCTACCTTACCTTGCAAAGATACTTAATGAACTCCTTCTTTTCTACAGCGGATTGAAGGGAAATTTGTGGACAATTCCAACCAAAACGCGGACCATTTAAAGATTTTATGGTTTTGGTTGATGTACTGACTCGCTGGTCACATGACTACTGTCCACATTAATACTGCATTTGCTAAACTTCTGGCATAAGTTGAGGGCTCACCACCCTAGTTATCTGTGGCAGTCTAGAAGACCGGATAACACCAGAGAGTTTATATCGAAGGCTTTCGATGATTATTGCACGTTCCTTTGGACTGTGGTTGAACATGTCTTTCCCTATGTTCTCACAAGTCTTGCAGAAACACTCATAAAACGCCTTCAAATGATCGCAAGGCCTTGGTAGTGCAGCACCAAGTTTTCTGCTTCTGCATGGAACCATGCAATTTTGCATGCAGTTATATTGGTCCGCCTGAGACCCATCTCCACCCACTCATGTTGAGCGTTACAATTGGTTACTGGGTACGGACATGATTCACCGTACTTACGCAATGTTGGGTGTGCAGTTTAGTGCCAGTTGCGCCGCCGCAACGTACCAATATGGGTCCTCAATTTGGAAATCTTTGTTGGTTATGATTTCCCTTCCATTGACAGGCGATCTCTTTTTCGCAAAATTTGCGAATAGTCACTTTAATGAGACAGTATTCCCGCCGTTAGGGGGAGAAAAGAACGTCAACGTTCCTGAAGAACGACGCGAATTGACGTGGCTGTACCCACTATGTCTCATCTTGATCCTCGCATCGCACAATATGATAAGCAAGTGCGACATATTCTAGATCTTCAGAGTGTTGTGTAAATAAGCCAGACACCCTCTATGATCTTACTAAAGTGACGAGATCACATATACCAGCTGCAAACAAGCCTATAATGAAGGTGTCCTGTAGGACGCACAAGACATCCAGGTAGGATGTTCCGTTCATGATGAACGAGGTACATCGGCGGCTAGCTAATACTCTGTCCTCGGCTAGAAGCGAGACAGACTCGGTTCGATGGATTCACTCCCTAGAAGAGGAGAACTATGGCACAATTGAATCCTATCGCTATCTCAACCGATCCAACTCATAAATTGCGCAGGATTATCTAAGTGTCCTGGGAGACGTCCCAGGGTGATACCCCAAATCCAAAATTCCCGAGGATCAAGGAGATCTCGGTCCGGATGAGTTTGTGGAATCGAAATGAGATAATCATCGATAATATCTTTGCTTATGCAGTGGCCACTGAATCACAAAGTGCGACGATATCGAACCGCGTTCCGTTGATTAAGCACAACGTTGAACTAATTGGTGAAAATGGAAAGAAACAATGCAGGTCAATTTAGACTCCTTAGCGAAAAGTGTTTGGGCCTGAAGTTCCCATACTACCCAATGTGAATCCTGTAGATTACATGTGGGATTTCGTAAGGAAGCATAATGATGAGAATGAAATAGTGTAAAGACACGCCTTTTGGCAAAAGGCTTCTCTCATTAGCCCTGACATTGATTACGATGAGATGTATTCTCTCGTAATGAACGTTGTTACGTTCCACTACCTAATCAGTTTGGTAGTTTCCGAAAAACTGAATATGCAGCTTATGGATATGATTGCAAGATATCTCTATGGGGATCTAAATACAGAGATATGATTGAAACATGCAATTCAGGCAAATTTGAATTTCTTGTACTATATTCGGACCAGTCTGTCAAACCCCGCCCAATGTGAACCATGACGGTTACAAGTGGGTCTTTTTACAAGAAAATGAGAAAAACAAGATTACAAGGCATACGGCAAAGCTTGTAAAGTTTTTCACAAAGTCCTGGAATTGATATTATCGCAGAATGGATGCAATCAAGAATCCTTATGCGGTAGAACAGAGGATCTGGACTCCAGCCAGTCAAGTTTGTCCTTCATCTCTGTTGAGTACCGATTGCATATGGCATGCAAGCGTCGGTTCTCTTCTCTCAATGATTGGTTATCCTTCTTGAGCACGTCTAGCTCATAGTTTCGGGCCGCCAGTCGTTTGGCCAGATTTGACACTTGTGTTGCACTTTGGACACATGAAGCCATAGCATGTGTCATGGCTTCTTTCTCAGGAACGCCCCGCTAACAACATCTCATCCTCCGGAGTCGAGATGTTGCAAGCCACTATTGATGCAGTACCATCATTGCGCATCACTGAGTCCTTGACAGTAAGCGGGCCTGTGCTGGAATTTAATGTAGGACGCCAAATCTTAACACTTGGCCTCGAATCTCCAGGGGGAGCAAGAGTCAAATTAGGAGAAACGTTGGAGGAGGAAGCCATTACTGGAAAGAAAAAAGGTATGAAATGCTAGGAAAATTGGAGGGCTAAAGCTGAGATAGTTTGCAAGAGAAAGTCTTCAAAGATGTGACTTCCACAGATGAATTGCACCGAGGATATGTAGAGAAAAATGGATCTTCTCTTTTCGAGACCGGACTGGTGAACCTACTTTATTGAAGATCATATCACATTAACTTCAGATCTGATTTCAGATGATTAGCCGCACGTGTTCCAAGGGTGACTAATTTCAACAGACGTTGAATCACTCACGAGATATTTTCAAGCGTTCTCGGATCCCAAGGAGTGCTCCTTACCTGTCTTGAGATAACTAGAAAACGCATCTCAGCCATTTATTCTCCTGCTGCTGTATATATCCTCAGCATTCTGCACTTGGTAGAAGAAGTCTCTCAGCATTCCCAATTTCCTTTAGATGATCACTCATCCAGCCTTTTATGCACAATTTGCCTTTCATATGCTTAAAGGAGCAAGTGTACCTCATATCATACTCCGAAGATTAGTTGACTTGGAGATTCCCTAAAACTCCACCATCTAACCTTGCGAGTCCTTCTCAGGAATTGAACTCATCACCAGAGTCTAATTCAGAGGAAGCTGAAGCTAGTCATTCTTTGCAGTTCATGTCAAACCACACTGCTTTGGAGGTCGATAGTTCGGACGACCAACTTCAGACATTCCTTCGAGGAGCAAAGGTATCTCATATCATGGAGGTTGGGAGCAAGGGCATCTCATGGCATGCTCCCAATCTCAGCAGTATCTCCTGGCTTGCACTGGATCCTATTGATTCCATCAGGCTTCTTCTTGCCCTTTAACCAAAAGGAGAGTCAAAGGTCCAGATGCAACTCAACTTCAACATTCTTCCTGAATCACTTGCAGAGCAGTTACAACATGATCCTGCGATGCGTGAGGAGGAAGATGATAAGCTAAGGAACCTGAAGGAAGAGTGGTGCAATCAAGTATTTGGGTGTCTCACTACAGCCTTGAAAGAAATCAATGAGTACAATCCAAGGCGGCGCATTCCGAAGTATTCAGAAGCATTCATGTGGATTTGTGAGCATCCAAGGGGGAGTGTTGTAGAATATGTGTAGATGGATGCACACTCATCCTACACTCATCCACCATCCAAATGGATGCACCACCATAGTTGTTTATTATCTTACCTAACTATGCTTTGCCTATATAAAGGAGGAATTGGCTCTCCCTCTTACACACCAGATGAACAACCCTTTAGCCAGAAGAAGAGAATAGTATAGTAGCCTATGGGTATAAGCCAGGGGGAGTGAAGTGAGAGTACTCTGTATTGTATACGTTTCCAGTATTTCCATATAATGAGAGAAACCAGTACTACCGCCCCGAGGACTAGGCACACTTGCCGAACCTCGTTAAATTCTGTGTCCCCTTTACTTTCCGCCACTGCACTACTTTTATACCCATTCTGCAACAGCTTCATCTTAGTTGAGACAAATAGATGACTGAAAGATCTCAACACGCACCCATATGATCGTAATGCACTTCCGTCCAAAAACAGTTACAATCCTTAAACTATATTAATGATTTGTGAATTTATCAGGGATGCGCTAAGAACATGTTTATGAAAGGAACACATGTTTATGAAATCACCAAGATCAAATAACGAATAAATACTTTAATTTTGATATATCGATCATTACAGTACACACTACATGCATCAAAACTAGTCCAACAGACTATACACACCAAGTTACAAGTATATCATAACATTAATCATTCCAACATATGCTGCATTGTGTTATGCACAAGAGGGGCTGGCTGTAACTATTCAAAGTGATTATACGCTTCCATGTAGCTTCCTGCATATACAAGGTTGAGGCTTTGTGTTCCTCTTATTGCTTATCTTAACTATTCTAGATTAAAACTACTTTACTAGTCCCAGTGACATGAACATGCAGTTCTATGTCATCATTTTGCTTGAAGAACGATAGAAGAGTAAGGAGCCATGTTGTAAATGGCTCCAATGCCTGGGACGCCTTCAACGACAATGTCATTGGGAGACTCGAGATTAGTATCCACCTGCAATTCAGCAAGACTTGTTGCTTTAGAAATGGATGAAAAATGACCAATTTCAAATTTCAGTTATTGCAGATTTTGAAAGGATATTAGTGAACAGAATCTAACCACACGAAACCATTTCCGCTTTACTGGTGGTGCAGGTATTGGAACTTTGATAAAACAGTCGTGGGCATTGAATGCCAAATAGATGTCACCTTCGTTATTGTCATGCAACCTGCAAAACATGTATTACAACAGATATGTTTAACCCATTCAATTCCATATCTTGAAGTTCAGGTACATGTTTCTTTTTATAATTCTTCAGTCAAATTCCCCTGTTCTCTTAGTAAATAAACACTATCTGATGGCAAGACACTTTTTCAACCTGCTGACAATTATTGTGTGCAACCAATCAAGGGGGAAAGGAAATCAGTATCTCACTGCCTTGACGACATGCTACAACAGCCAGTCTATCCAAATGAAGAAAGAAACACAGACAAAATTTGTAACCAGAAAAACTGGAAACCACCAGATGCTCTGCAAGTGCCACAGAAACAAGTACCAAACTGGCTCTTTGCAGATAGGACAAAAGGAATGAAAAAAAATCATATGTTCTCCTATGGTGGTGTATCTAACTAAACAGTACTAATGCTCATAAAAACATGCAAAACCTGACAGGACCCAGTCATTTTATCAGCACAAACCATATCAAGGACCAACATATTTTATCAGCGCAAACCATATCAAGGACCATCCACCCATCCAATAGAAGGACTGGTCGAAGCAACAGATGATCTATTAATAGTTTACTCAAGCACTCCCCTCATGCAAAATCTTGAAAGCACATTTAAATTGCGGTGGCAAACATCTACGAGGAGATAGGTACAAGTCCTTACGTAAATGCAAGGAATTTGCTCTGGCAATTGTCCCAGTTGTCTTCGTGCCATGTCACATCATTCTACACAAAAAAATTTCTAATGAGTCTAACAAGAAGTGGATGCTTATAAGCAAAATTAAAGCATGACGGCATTAGGAAATATTACAAAGGGAAAAGGAGATTTACTCTTTCAAGAAATGTTTCACGACCAAATACACAATGCGCTCGTCGAAAATTTATCACCTCACTGAAAAACCTGAAGTGATTACTGTTTCGTGCCTTCAACTGCCAAGCCAGAAGATTATCTCATGCCAAACACCTAGATTATAGTTCAAGAAAAACCAACAATGAAAACTTACCAGTCCCCACTGGAAGTGGTTAATAGCATTATCATGTCCATAACTGTTGTTATTTCCATTTCGAGTATGCCCGTATTCATCCCCCATCAGCATCATTGGTGTTCCCTGGTTATATGAATTCAAAAGCATACATCAGAGTTGAAAGTGCACCACTAACACTTTGCAATTTTAGTATTTTAGAGATATCAAGGCAGCTAGAATTCCAAAAGTATTGTCTAGTAAGAGGACATGATCAGACAGGAGGTATAACTCATGTACTGCCAGTCAAAAGGAAGAAAGAAGACTCATGGGAAGACCCTGCTACTAGAGGCATAATTTTTTAATGGTTCCACAATTCAAAAAGATATCAGTACAAACTGAACGTTCAGACCATATATCTGCACTTAACAAGTTAAAAATTTTCTTAGCAATTATAGCTCAAAAGAAAAGTAAGATAAAGACGAAATTAGATTTTAAGTAATTTACCTGAGATATCATCAATGCCAAATGAAAATTTTTCATTTGACGGGAGCGTGTAGCTTTAACAGTAGAATCATCAGTTTCTCCTGTCAAATAGATGTGGACAAATTAAAATTTTCTTCTTGTGCAAACAGTATCACAATAAGATGAATTAACACTGATGTTGCATCATCACCTTCCTGACCCAAGATTAATCACATCAGTGACATGCCAACTTACCCACCCCATATGTACTAAATCCATCTTTCCATTGATGGCATATGTGGGTGTCAGCAAGAAATGGTGTAGAGCAGATGGCAGGGAGAGGAGATAATATCTTTTACTTAACAATTACCCATTCACACTGTACACTGCAAAATGAACTAAAGAACTGTCCATGTTCCATTTGCAAGATTTTACACTAAAAGGCATGAACACGGACGTTTCACTGCTTGTTACTATCATTGTAGATCATGTTTCTGAAATTTTAATTTCCAAACAGTGTGAAAAGGATTAAAAATTACAGTACCCAGCCATTTAGGAAATCAGCCATATGATGGCAAACAATATCAATCTAGTTCTTTGATAGACCAAATATAAAAAGAGAGCACATGAACTTTTTGTCAGCTGTAGAACCAGTACTAGTCCTACCCTTTGGTCGAGATACAATGACAAGAAATTGATACACCATATCTCCCAAAATTTATGACTAGAATTTTTTTTTTTTTTTTTTTTTAGAGTAATGACTAGAAAGTGTGAGTACACAAACTACAAATTTTGAAAGGCTAAATAGATAAAATATAATTTATTGAAGAAAATGTTTCTTACCAACCTGAGAAAACTGTTCTCACATCAAATGCAATTTTTTAGGCCAATAGAGGTTCATTTGTATATGATATATAGCCTTACCCACATTATTCAAGCATGCTATATTATTCTGCATAAAATTCTACTAAAGCCCTCAGACAAACACATTCTTCCCCCAATCTTCAATGCATAATCACAAATAGTATCAAGGAGCAAGCGACAAAGTTTACCCCTACCTTCATAACCACAATTCCAGCTGAGATTATCATTGCTTCCATCATTTCCTCCTTCTCCATTAGCACCATTGTGCTACAAAACCAACAATAAGGAAATAAATAATAATGCATGACATATACTTTGACAAATAGCAAAATATGGTTAAATAAATGTTAAAAGTACCTTGAAATTGTATGAAACAAGATCATATAGAGTGAACCCATCATGCGCAATAACAAAATTAACACTGTGATAAGGCTTGCGCTTATTCACCTGTGGAATGAGAAAAAATTATGAGAACATGTAACCTCAGCTTTCTTTTAATGTAGCAGTAACAGATTCCTAAATTACAACCAACTATATTACCCAGAAAGATGTAAGACCTGGTACAGATTCTCCACTAAACAACTAACTAGCAATAGAAAATAGATGGAATGGAAAGTAAGATTTTCATTACTGAATAGTAGTACATTCAAAGAAGTTGAAAAATGTCACAAATTTTCATCAAAACCAAGTAAAATAGTAAAAGTTCCAAATGAAGATGTTGGTACTATCAAGAAAAAAGAAACAACTGCAGTTCAAGATTATGATATCAGGTGCTCAATGTTTGCTTATTCTCCTCAGTGATATACAAGAGAAATCTTAAACTTCAGGGAACCGTAGAAACTAGAAATGAAAAAACAAAGTAAGTACACCAGTTTTTATTAAAATAGCTTCTAGAAAAAATTATAAACACAAGAAAAGAAATTTTTTTTTAAAAAGAAAATTAGGTTTTTAATGTGAAATATAACGGATTTGGTACTTTTTATTTTAATTGGGTATTCCAAGGTTCCAAGTTCACGGAAAGCATTAAAGCTCTAGGTATAAGTCTTCAGTCTCAGTAATGATCCCATCCGTATGTATATAGTTTGGCTGAATTTTGAAGCTTGGACAATTATCTCAGTTCCAACTCAAAATATAGATTATGATATTCAACAAGTTTGTGTAGTGAACAATCAGCAATACCAAATTGATAATAAAAAAAACAACGAAAATGGAATTACACAGTGAGTATAGTCTGCAACCATAAAATGAATGAAAATACCAGTGCTTACTCTGTAAAGGTCAGCAGATCCAGAAACACGAGTTGCAAAAATTCCCTTCATACCAGAGTCACCCTGTACATTGAAAACTTAATGAAGATTCTGGAAACGGGAATACTGATACGTACAGATTCCAGAAATGTCTGCAATTTATAATCTAAGTATGCTTTAGTTTCCCTTAACCAGGCAATCACATTCAAAAAGTGGGGCTAAGCATAATAACGACAATAAAAGTCTGCAACCTATTCATAATTATACAAACTCTTCCTTATCAAATTTAGCCTTTTTATTTGTTCTGGATTTAATTAAACAGATCTGTTCGGATTATAGTCTATACTTTACTTATATTTCAATGTTAACTTTTAAATCAAATATTATACTTTGCATTAAAGCTATTAATGTGGACTATACCTTTATAAATCTGCGTAAGTCATCACGGTATTTCCCATTCCATTCAGCCCACCTGCACTAAGGGAATCTCATAAAAATGGTGGTAGCCATCAAACTTTCATAGGCATATATAGATTTGTACAAACAAATTGATTTATATCAAATTTGACAATATCAACTGCCTCGGACTAACTTTGATACTTTATGGAATCAAGCTTGGTGTTTGCATTTATAAAATTGATGAAGGCATAAAAACTTGTAACTTCGAAGGGGAAATCTCAGACAGAGTGCACTTCGAATGGCAGAGACAATGTCAAAATGCAACATTTTATTAAACTTAAAAGTCTTAGCTTCCTTTTTATATCCGTGTGAATAAGTCAGCTTTATTCACAAAAGATGCAGGAACAAAATCAGAGATTGTGTCCAATAAGTGACTAGAACAGGAATCCTTGTTTCATTCTTTGAGACGAAAAGTAACTTTTACTGGTAAAATCTCAATCCATAACAGGGTAACAGAATGTCACACATAACTACGATGAATCGCAAACTGGTAACCTAGATTACCTGTCCCAATTCGGAAATCTTCCAACAAGATAAAGGCCCCCACAATCCCAAGGTTCGGAAATAATTTTACATCTTGATAGGATGGAATCTTTTGCAATAGCCTGGTCCAAAAAACAAAGAGAGTCAATTCCTAGACTCCAAAACTAGAAGAGATTTCTACTGGTGGAGAGAGACTCTCATGTGAGGGAAATGCTGGAATCAAAGTTCATTCACAGCCTAATCAGTAAAGCTTTTAGGTTTAAGTGGTAAAATTGACAAAAATTTCAACTACCACTATATGCCTGAGTGGTATTCAAGCACTTATGTGTACATGTGTGTAGGGAATCACTTACCCTAATTACTGGTGGTGCCTCGAGTGGATTCCCATCAGTTCCCCGACAAAGAACACTAGCAAGGTCAAATCTAAATCCATCCACATGATATTCAGTAACCCTGAAAATGTGTATCAAAAGAGAAAATGTCAGGCTAGTATGAACTAGCAATTCATTACATAAATAAATGAATAAGAAAAATGAAAGAAATAATGAAATTTGATATATCATTTCTGTTGAAAATATAAAATCTCATATTATAATTTTCAAGTCTCGCATCAAATCATACTCTTAGGCCTCCCCAGCCGTTGCTATTTGGTTTTGGGATGATTCCTTCAAAACCTTTGAAGGTCATTTTAGCCAAAATATTAAATCAACTCCTGAATCACAGGAGAAGGTACAATTTTATGGCAGCATTATAAACAGAAAAAAGATACTAGGGGGGAGGGGGCGCTCAAGTTATAAACTTCTATTCCAAATTAAATTTGAAATCAAACAAGTCTATGCCAGATTCCTTTCCAAAACACAATCTTGTCCTGTTAACCAAAATGTTACCAATAGTTAATCCCAATGAATTGTATGTATACCAATGTCTTAAGCTGTCAAGAATAAGCTCCATGACAACAGGATGATTACAGTTTAATGTGTTCCCTGAAAACCAACAGAATAAAACAATGTCAGAACTTCATCTGCTAAAATTTATAGGAAAAATTTGTTCACTAGCAAGTTTTGTTCAGAGAAAACCACATATACACCTTTCCTTGCTTCATTCGGGAAAAAAAACATATGTGCAATACAAAAAAAACCACCATACTTGCCTCAAAAGAAATTAATGGAAAGTGCCATCAAATTTTACATACAAGACTGATATTTATAGAACAAGATAATTGATGGGTAAGAAAATAGTCAGGAAAGCATTTGAATTACCGCAGCCAGTGAAGTTCAGTAATTGGCCACTGTTGTCCAAAATGTAATAAACCTGTAGATATGGGATGCATCATTTACAAATAAAAATCTGATAGAAACAGAATTCTTTCATCAATCTTCATGGCTTGAGAAAATTTGTACACAACGGCAGCTAGAATGGATGTAGTCCAATCAACTAGATAGCTTAATCCCAACTTTTGCGACTTAAGAGCATATGGCCCTGACATGACATACAACAAACGAAGACCTCATAACAAAGGAAGAATTTACCTTATTGTCGATGCCACGAAATGAAGTGGGGTAGGGGTGGTCGTCATCAGCTTCATTAGTATGGTTATATACAACATCCAAAATTACCTGTACAAAAGGATAGGGTTTCACTACTGCAATAACATGAACTTTCAGAAAAGACTCACTTTACCTCTATCCCAGCACCATGCAAGGCTTTAACCATTTCTTTAAATTCCTGGGAAGCTTTAAGGGGTCCTCCACCAGCACTTGCATAGCGGCTCATAGGAGCAAAGAAATTTATTGTCGAGTAGCCCCATGTATTTATCTTCAAAGAAAAAGAAACATACAAGCACATTAGTATGTAAATTACATGAATTGGCTATGGTGCAGATGAATGCTTCCAGGTTTGATTGTCCAATAAAACTTACAGACAGGCTCTATAAAGTAGGAAAAGAAAAACACAGAACTATTATCCAATTTTAAATTGGTTGCAGTTTACTATGTAAAGCACAAAAACATAGTAAGATTATCACGCTGAAACATCTCAAAGTTCATCTCATGTTTCATTTGGAACCACCAACAGTACAAAGCAGTTGCTAACATCTGGTTTGCTATACTACATGCATAGAAATCTGGTTTGTGATTAGCTTATGAGAATTGATGGTGATTCATTCGCTGGATTTTTCTCCCATACAATCTCCCCTAAGGAGCTGAGGGAAAAATAATGGGCTCTATGTGTGCTCCAGTATGAACCTGATATATAGATTAAGTTTTCAAACCCAATATCTTCTAGGGCCAAAAAAAACTAGAGTGATATGTACTATATTACAAATACCGGTTAAAATGAAGAGACATTGATCTAATTACCATGTGATCTCTAGGATTTGGTCGCCTTTGAAACTCTAACTCATCAAATTCAAAGACAGGTAACAACTCCACTGCATTGATACCAAGCTCTTGTAGGTGTGGAATCTAAGAATAAATATGGAAGGAAAAAAGTCAGATAAGTCAATCATATCGAAACAATCAAATAGCTGATATTCTAAAGAAAACTAAATGGGACCGGAATTAGTCGAAGCACATTAGTTCATGATCTGTCTTCAAGTTGCCACCGTGTTTTACGAAAGAAAGCACTAGATGTATTGACAATGTGAAGAAAAATATAGTTTAAAATTTAAACAAAAGCACTAGATGTATTGACAATGTGAAGAAAAATATAGTTTAAAATTTAAACAATCATCTCGAGACTACTATTTGAAAACAAAAGAAAATAGTTCCAATTGCAAGAAACAGATCCAAAAGTTTAAACTCAAGGATAGAATTGAAGGAAGTCTTCAGATAATTTACTTAAATATTGGACTTTGTATCAAAACAGGGTATTAGATTGATAGATAGTCATTCATCAACTAGTACCTTCTCAATCAGACCAAGGTAACTACCACGAAGATCTGGATCTAGCCCACTAGACTCATCAGCTGTAAATGCACGAACATTCATTTCGTATATAACAAGATCCTTCTGCAATAGCAGCAGCGAAATTACAACATAACTTATGAAATCCTTCTGCATACTACATTCAATTAAATACAAGATGGAGCATCAAACTTGTAGTTGGCCAATAGAAAAGGAAATCCATTCAAACAGTGAGAATTAACTCATATCACCTAGGAGTACATAGGAACATACAGTAAAGAACACGTATGATTGACCAAATGTAATATTCAGGTTTCTGTTGCATGGACCAAATGTGTCAAGACAACATGTCATCCTGTTTACAGCATGATATCCTTGTAGAACTATTTACCTCAGGTATATTTGGGAGCTTGTAGTCGCCTCCCCAGTCAAAAGGCAAGCTATCAAAATCATAAGTTCCAAGAAATTTTGATAACTTTTTGCTGGCATCTCCAAAAAGACGGCGGCCTTCAACTAGCTTCGCATATGGATCTATAAGCACGAGGCTGCTATCAAATCGATGGCCCTGATTCCAACCTTGTGGCCCATCAAGACGATAACCATAAAGAACATTGCTCCGGGGGAAATCCTGTAAAGAAATAATTTCATCATTATGAGCATGAGTCACGAGAATAATGTCAAGAATTCTATTGCCATTCTCATGGAAGAGACGCGAGGGAACCAGACAGCAAAAAAAAAGTAGTGTGGATTCAAGCTAGAACAACAAGCATTGTTAAATACAGGACAGCTCAAGGACAGGTGGTTCTTTGAGCAACGTAAATCAAATATTACCTGGATGCATATGTGCCAAATGTCTCCTGTCTTGTTTACATTACGGTCTAAAGGCAGCTCGATCATTCCACCATCCAGTCTTCCCACCCTTTCACTGACAAAGAATATACTTGTTAAAAGGGAGTCTGAGGAAGCCAACTTTAGAAGTGGAAATGGAATGAAGAGCAATAAAATGATCGCATTATGATTCAGAGCCACATATACGCAAAAAAATTTATCCAAAATGTATGATATATATACATTTATGCGGGTGCACACAATTGGATAATCAGTTAGCAAAAATGAAAGTACAAGGTCACCTCTCTGGAAGTGATAAGCAAAGTGTGACAGCAGTTGCATGCTGTGAAAAGATAGCAAAATTGATCCCAGTGTCAACTTCTGATACACCCAGCGGAAAAGCTTGGCCTGGAAAGGTTTTCCATGATGGACTCGTTTCCAACAGTTCGGGAAGTTCTTCCTATAATGACAAACAGTACGCACATGAAAATATGGAATGCTCCCATTACATAACTTGGAAGTATCAGTATAAAATCTAGAAGCTAAAAATGTGATCCTGCATGATAAGCAGTACCTCAAGTACGCTTTCTTGAGCACGTTGACCGTAAGCACTAGATGTGCCATGCTTGACATGATCCCGGGTATTAACCTATGCCAAAATTCCAGCAACATAATTACTAACAGAGCAAACCTACAAAGGTTGTTTCCATCGCATGTATAAAGATAAATAACCATCATGCCTTTCTGATGATTCCTCGCTGATTGCTACCCGTTGCTTGTTTACTCAACTTCAATCTAAAACACCATAAATCAGAAAGAACAAAAAAAACCCCAGTTATTTCTTCACAAATCAAAAGTGGCACCACAATCTTAATGCTCTGTAAACTTGAAAGTTCAAAGCAGTCGACTTTATCGATTTAAAGCAAAGCCCACCAACGCTTATTTCTTAAAATGGACACCCAAGATCATAATAAACTTAAAGTAGCAGACTTTATTAATTTCAAACAAAACCCACCAAAGTTTTTTCCTTGAAACTTAAAATGGACCCAGGATCATAGGAGAAAACAGAAATGAAAATTCAAAGTGGTTACCCCATGTCAGGGGGAGGAGAAGCTAGCGTGCACGAAGCGCCATTGTGGTGAGGTGAAAATGGAGACGACAACAGAGGGAGCTTGGCGGTGACATTTGAATCGTACCAATGTGGGGTACGGAGCATCTTTGATCTTCTTTCTTCGTTGGTTTTGATTGCCCGCCAAGTGTTTGATAAAAGTCCCACAAGAATATTATCAACCCGAATCGCCAAAAAGCGAATCGAATTTCAGAGGGAGATGGATGCAGAAGCCCACAAAGTAAAGAACCGACGATTCAGCTACATGGAAGTTCGAAGTGGAAAAGAGTGGAAAGTGTGGAGTGTGAAGTGAGCAACTCCACTGGAGGGATCAAATACCGAGAGCGTTATAGAAGCTCCGGTGCTTTGTCATGTCGGCCACGTGAACGGATACGGAAGGAGTTGGGTCCAGTTTGATGTTACCCGCGACACGTGTTCGACAACCTTTTCTTCAAGATCTTTTTCTAGTGTTTCTGGACTCAAGTTTCCTCCTCACAGGTACATCGCTTTTGAGCATGCGGTATGGTGGACTCCCTTTTGTGATTAACAATTCTTTACCGTACAAATGCCATAATCCTTGTGAATTACCATAATCAATCAACTTCTAAGTTTCCTCCCTTTCGTGATTAACAATTCTTTATGGTTCAAATGTCATAATCCAAACTGTTTGATTTGTGAATCACCATTTAAAAGTCTTCTATGGCTATAATCAATCAAATTGGACTCGTGTGGTCATTTAGGTTTGAGATAGGAGTTGATAAAAGGATTTTGTATGGGAGGGGAAGAGATGTATAATAATACCTCGTTTACTAACTTGTAGTTAAAGTGAATATGAATTAGAATAAAGCATTTTTATTGAAGTGTTTATTCATTGTCCAAAATCTAAGTAAAAATTAAGTTGATTATCATTAAATTGTTTATTAAATTTCAGGAATCATAGTGAAAATCAATTAAATTACTAAAATACCTTCAATAAAAAATTTCAATTTTTTCAACATTAAATTTGTGGGAATAATTTAGGCATAAAAGTTTCATTCCTCATGGAGTCAATCTTCAGGAATCTCAATACCACTTCAGCTCAAGGAGTCTAATTCCCTGAAAATCAGGAATATGATTGCTGATTTTTTTGTGGATTATACTACAAATTTGATTACCAAATGTTAGTAAACATATGAATCATCCGGAATGGGAAATGACTCCCAATATTTTCATTCACAGGTTTGGTTAGTAAAGACATCAGAAATGTTAGGCACAAACATTTTGCATTGACGAGGACCAAACTGAACATGGATGAGAGATGTTTCAATGAAGTTTGATGCCTCTAATGGCAGGAGCTTTATTCCCACTCCCAGTAGTCTATCTTCAGTTGAAGGCATTCAAAACGCCGTGTGTTTAGGATGTCAATATTTCAGTTACAGTTTGAGCACAACATTGTCTCAAGTCACATGAATGATGTTGGTCCTGAAACTTTCTTCTACTCACTCAGATATTCTACCATGGAGACACCATGTTCTTAGAAGAGGACAAGATCCTACTATTCACTTAATACAATGCTTTCCTATAACACATGGCACCGTGCCAATTTCTTGTTTGCAGCGAACAAATGAAAGTTTGTCATATCCTTTGAAATCAGTTGAAATCTAAGACGTTTCTAAAAAGTTGAACTAATAATCGGTGCCTCTGATGCCACTTGGATATATGTTCTTACAGGAAATTGAGGGCATCCAAAAAAAACAACAGAAAAGAAAGAAAACAAGACCATGACAGAAAGACCGGGAATCTCTTTTTCAAGAAAGAAAGAAAAAATAATAAGTATAAACAGTTCCTCCCAAAAAAAGGAAAACAAAAAGACATTCTTGTTTCCTCTACAAGTGTGATTTTGTGCACTTACCAAAGTGAAACTACCACATAGAAGTTAAGAGCAAATTTGCAGCCCAAATGCCATCAATTTTCTTTTGTTTCTCCAAGCAAACCATATATATGAATGGCAGAAATAAATGTGCATCATTTTGTATCCCCACCCCAGTAAAACAACAAAAGAATAGAGTATAAAAAAAATGAAATAGAAAAACCGTACAATTTAATTGGTGGGTATAAATCACCAGGATCTAAGCAGCATGCCCTGAAGGGTGTACATAAGCAAACCACATACTCTTTTCACTGTAGTTACAAACCGGCGGTGTATCCATAATCTGACAAACTTTGGTTGCGAAACACCTACCTGCATTAATACAACAAGTATCAAGCACGTGAAATTATCCAGAATCAAATAAATAACAGATAATTGGACTTGCAAATGAGCTTCATGAGGCATTTTATAACATTTGAATTCATATGGATCAAAGCAAAAGGGGAAATCGTTTCCGGTCAGTACTACTTCAAAGACAAATATTTTCAGATGACTCAAGAACTTTGCACTTGACAAAACAACTACAAAATCAATATTTTTCATACAAGGACCCATGCACTACATAAAGAAGTGACTCACAAAGTCTACATAGGAATTTGAGGGGCGTTATAATCAGATGATCTTACCTCATCACACAACTACTAGAGAGGACTAAATAGTTTAGTCTATTACTAGAATCCACATCTTCTAAAGAGGAGATAAAAAAAAATAAAAATAAATAAAAACAGCACCACATCTTCTAAGAAATTTCTGGTATTTACCTCTGAAAAAAGCTGCAGCTGGCGCACATTGACCAACCTCAGATCACCAGACGAGCCAAACAACAGGTAAAAATAAAGGATGATGAACTGGATATATTTTACTCGTTAGCAAAATAATGAATTCCTCTATACATACCATCCAAGCAAGATTGTATCATGAAGGCCTATTATGTTGCAGAGCTGCAGAGGCAGCAGCTGCCTCTGCTATTAATGAGACTGGTTGACGAGCCTGTAGACAAGCACCTATCTCGAAAGGGTGTAATTCAGAGCCATCAAAAACAAGATTAACACCAGGAAGGACTACTTCTCTGCTATCTGCTTCTTCTTGCTCAACTTTTGTAGTGCCCACAGGAGGGGTTTCTTCAACAGGTCTTGTGGCCGCCTCATAAACAGGAGCTAGAGCATATGATCTAAATACACATACAAAGGAGTTAGAGCCAATCCTCTACATACCAGTAATATTATGGAGATAGAAAAAAACAAGTCTCATCATATACCAAGCAAGAAATTCATCATTCATAGAATAACACTCTCCCAAGCGGCCTGATGTATTAAGACACTTTAGACTATGACACTATTCCCCACTCATGTCCAACAGTAATATCAATAAGTATTGCTAAAATAAATGCAGAACAATGAGGACAATATCCATTCCTTTAAAGAGACTTATTACTGGGAAGTTTCTATGCATCCAGCAAAGCATGCAAACACAAAAATGCATTATAATTCATGTTAACAATATAAAGACTACAAAATAAAAATCGCGTTCTTATGTGAACACTTATATGTTAGGGAAAGCAAATGACATGCAAAAGTAGAAGAGAACAGTTCAGACAGACCTTAGAATGCTTCCATCGAAGCTCAAAACTTCAGTTCGGGAGCGATGTCGATTAGCAAGTTTTAGTCTTTGATGCTCACTTGAAGCTCCCGAAATGGGAGAAGAAGGATCGACAAGTGGATTCCACCTCCCACTGGCATAATTCATGAGATGTCGTGAGAAGTCCTTTGATTGCTCTTTCTGGTAAAGAAGTTTAGCAACAGGACCTGTTGCTTGGTACTCTGCACAAACATCGCGCAACCTTTTCCGTAAGCTTTGCATTGCATCATGATGCTCCGCAAGGAAATCCTTTTGAAGCAATTCTGATGAGACCACTCTTTTACATATATTATTACATAATTTTGGACTAAACAGTGGCATTCCAAATTCAACACTCAGCGGGACCCATTCATAGTTCTCATCATCAGGTGCAAAGTGGTCTGAATCTCTTTCTTTAAAAAGTTTCAATAAGCGAATATAGCCAACTGTCCACAACTCTATCTTGTTTGCCAACTCAACTAACAGAGAATTCAGTTTTGATGTTTCCTTCTCAGACAGTTCCAATTCTTTCGCTATGCAAGGAACTGAACCGTCAGAGTTCTTTAGGGGTAAGGGAATATCCATAGTGATGATTCTTCCAGATTCGTCAAGGTCGTTTCTACTGAGGGGCTGCACTAGTACAGCAGAGTATTTCAAAAGTGAATTTAGACAGTGTAAAAGTATACTTCCTTTTACCAGATTTCCTTCAAACTTGCCTCCCAATCCTCCAATTGTAGAACCGTCCCAAGACCACAAAAGGGCTTTCTCACACCCAGCCAGTGGGGCAGGAAGCAAACGTAAGCATTGTCCTTTCATCAAAATAACTGACAGAGGTCCACAGGCCACAGTTGCGTACAATACTAATTTCATCCAAGGCGACATGCATGAGTAAGAGGGAGGACCAAAATTAATAGGACCTGCTGGTCCAGGAAGTATTGAGGAAGGTGGAAGAGGAACCATAGACACAACAATATCATAGTCACGACAAAACAACCGATCTAAAGTTGCTGGTGCAAGAGACGCCAAGCTTTCACAGCGAAGGATATCCACTCGGAATTTCTTTTTCCTCTTTAACATTTCTCTTCCAACCTCCGACCCTTCAGCAGCACACATCTGTCTCTCATCATTCTGGAGATTTAAGTCTGATTTAGAGACTTCACTTAAGCTGGTGCTATCCTCAGATGAAGTTCCAATTATTATTTCACCGCTTTTACTATCACTACCAGTTTCAGCCAAAACAGAACCTTCCACGGGTATTCCCGATTTCACAAAAACATCATCATCAAACCCAACTTCATGCATAGCCAAGTCTCCTGGTTTATTAGTTGATTCAATGTCAGCTATGAGTGTGGCCTGCTCACTATTTGAAGCTACCGTATCCATCTTATTGCAAACTTCATCTATTTTCACATCAGTTGCAACTCCTCCTGATTGAAGGCATTCCAGAACACAGCGGAGGCTAAATGCATGATTTGCAAATTCCTGCAGTTCTCCTTCAAATTTTGTTCCCTCTAGTGTACTCAGATCCTTACAAAGATCTGCAATGCTAGTATGACCCAACTTTCCCGCTTCATAAAGCGTCACGGCATGAGATTTTAAGCCTAAAAGAACATACGAGTAATCAAAACACACATATGGTTTATGTTTAAGATTCATATCTGAAAGCACATAGAAAAGCAAGAACTGTAAATGCTGTCAGATAGAAAGCACAAACACAACCTTTTATACCCAAATGAAACAAATGGGCTGCAATACTCTTTTAATTAACTTAAAGTACCAAAACACGCATCTTTTCTTTTTAAATGACTAAAAGCCGCATGAAACTAATGGAGAAAACTACAAAGGTGATGCAGAAGTCAAATTCAAACTATGATAAATTTGCTCCTCTAATTACCAAGCTACACATGATTGATACTTTTCACGTAGTTAGTGCAATTTACAATGTATTTAGGCCTATTGATTTTTTTGTAATTTAATATTAGGCCACATGACTAGTATGTAAGTAGAAGATATCCAACATAATAAATAAATTTGGGCTTCAGAAGAAGAAACAAACCAGGTGAAACAGACCCCATCATAAGATAGGATGTAATGTTAGCATCAACAACAAACGCAACACGAACATGTGAAGAACCGGCATCTCCGTGTACACTAGCTTCACCATCAGCAAACATATTTATTGAGCTTATACTGCGACGAGAAGCATCTTCATCGCTGAGACTGTTTCTAGGAGATCCAGGTAAACTTGTATCTTGAAGAACAGCAGCTGGATCAAATACCTTTACCGCCCATCCCAATCGACATGCAAAAGATGCGGCAGCCTGCAGCTGTGCAAGGTCAGCCTGCAATGTTGTAGCCAGTTCGGCAACAGTTGCATTCTCACTTGAAACGACAAAAACTGCATATAGTAACCTGAAAAACACAATTTAGAGTATTATTAGGATCTTGGTTTCACTGCAAGTAAACCATACTCAAATGAAAATTTGACATCTATCGTATCTTTCTACAAAAACAACGGCCTTACTCCTCTATAGGATCTTCATAAGATTGCTCCCTGTTAGACACAAATCCTTCAAGCCTGGAAACTGAATCACATCATTTGTTAATATTATCCAACAGTAGGCTACCATACAGAAGTTTGACACCTTAATCCAATATGTTAGAAGTTCAGGTTTGCACTTCTATCTGGGGTTGATGGGGGAAGGCCTGGAAGATCATCCACGCTTTTATCAAAACAAATAATATCTAATTGAGAAGGAACTAATACCATAGAATTTGGTTCAGATGGTAAGGAGTGCGGGGGAAATGGACTTGGTCAGAAGTTTGGGATTCACCAAATACTTGAAAAGATAAAATGGAAAAGAATCACGGGAAAAACACGGACGTTGCTTGATGAAAAAGGACAGCCATTGGTATACAGAATCAGGTAAATGAAGCATGTAAATGCTGGCCAAAAGTTAAAATAAAATAAAGTTTAACAATGTCCATAGAAAAATCAGTTCATGTTTCAGAAGATAAAAGAGTTTGAATGTTCAGACAAGATAAAAACAGAAAGGCTACAATTTTCATGTCAACTGTTAATCAATAAACTCACCTTTAAAGCGATCATCGGGATAAACAGGGACATCAAAGTATATTAATCCTCGTTGATGAAGACCCTTAACAATATCAGGATCAAACAGGATATACGAATTTGCTTCCTCTTTACATATTTTATCAATTGTTGCCATTTCTTCCTCTGAGAGTTTCTACAAAGGCATGAAAGAATGTCAATTTTTTTCTGGAACATCTAAGAACTTAAATAGGATAAGACTGTCACAAATTCAGAGTGGTTTTGGTGGTCATTTCTCACCTTAAATTCTTCCAGTGTGAAATTCACAAGGCAAATGCCCCACCATGGTTCTATTGTAAACTCAACAGGTTGTGTAGGTAAAAGTTCTTTTGCAATTGACTTGTTGAGCTTCCACATAATTTTCTGGATAGTTCAAAATAAAATAAACAATAGGTAAGACAATACCAAGTTCCGTTTTATGTAATCCTATATATAATGCTCAACCACGATCTTAAAGGCCTCTTCAAGATTCATAAGATTATTAAGCAGAACCCAAGAAGTCGTATGCCTATCATGAATAGGAATTAAACCACAAGGCTGTGACAGTTAATAAACAGCTCATTATGCATAACAAAAACAATTAAAGCTTGTAATGCAGAATAGACTCAAATGTCCTTCATGTGAGAATTCTGATTCAACTAATTTAAATGCATAAATTACAAGATTGTTTTATAAATTTAAAATTGTAAATATTAAAAAGCCTAAAGTGGAATGAAAAATGCAATACTTGGTTTTTTGTAAGTTAAAGGCAGCTCTTGAGTCTTCAGTAATGAAGAAATATGGAAATCAAATGCAAACCTAAAATATTGTTCCCTATGGCGTCTTAAGTAGAGGATGGTTGGACTGAAAATTAACTTTTTAGCACAGGCTGTAGTTGCTGTCAAAATATTCATGAACTTTGACCTTCTATGCGTAATCTTTCGCACTAAATGTGAGACATACACATGTTCTATATTCGTCTGGGCAGCTATGTAATATTTGTATCTACAATGCCACGTATGCATGCACTATTAATGTGGCCCACAAAGAACAAGAAATTTAATTAATACCTTAGATCTGCACTTGTTCATTATGTCAATAAATTCATTTCTTCCTATCCCTGTAAGACGCAAGGCATCTGCAGCACTAAAATTGGGGATGCTGTCATAAGGTTGTTCTGCAAATAAAGTGAATTGCATGAGATGAAAATAAGCTGTTGAAAGACTAAGTGTTTATAAAAATAAACTCTTAACTCAGTTGTTAAATTGCATCAAGCCTGGTCAGCTACCAGAATCTGTTTTCTTTTCATCTTTTGTTATTTTTTAATTCAACGTAACTGAAGGGCATATTCTCTGTCAAATCTCAGATTTCTAATAAGAAACTCTTTTAATGTTTCTTCACGACTTTTACCCACATATTATGCAATCAGCCCCTAAGACGTTTCAACTCATCTTAATTCATCCACTGCATAGAATGAATCATTTGCAGACTGTTTCCCTCTATAGGCCAATACATTTAGATCTGACAGATAGAGCTTGGTACTCCCAAGATACTTCCTTCGCACACGTATGCCATACTACAAATTCCAGTTACTAAATTAACATCTGGACCCTCTTATAGACCTTAATACTTAGAGCAGTTGTAACTTGATAAACATCAGCCCTATCCAACCTAAAACAAGGGAACAAAGTACCTTAATTCATACACATTCAGGCATCTTTTCCAGCCAAACTCAAACCCTTATGACTAGTTTATGCTTTCACATTTACAACATGGAAGATGAAAAATAGTATCCACATACACGATAAGTTGACCTATGCTACTTGTATTACATGAAGCTCAAGTCACCAATAATTTAAATTTTATTGAATAAGCAGGATGAAAAATCTTTGAAAGCCTACTGTACAACAATGATAGTTCCAGTATGATATTCTATGCATCCAATCCATTCATCCCGCAGACCAAGATCAGAAGCAAACTATATCCTCAACCAGACAACTATTCCAACTAATAAGAGTGTTTCAAATTGAAAAATAGCAATACACCTACTTTCTTAGAGAAACTGTCATACAATTTAAAGTAAGCAAAGTGAAATGGCAGATGATCTTCCGAATATTCAGAAAGGATTTGGGAGTATATGGTAAACATTTACCATTTTTCATAACTTCAAAAAGCATGTCACAGTAATATCTGAACGGTGATACCCTCATTACACGACAAACATACTCTGCAAGGTGATATGGAAACAGCTGCAAGTAATAAAATCAACATTTAGGCTGGAGAAATGTATAATTGAAGTATAAGATGACATACAAAATAAGTAAAAGTTTACAAAAGAAAAATTGAATTTCCTGGATGGTTGAGTTCATTTCATATAAAAATGCAAGGACGAAGCTAAGCAGGGCCGTGATCCTAGTTTTCAACAAGAATAACCTTACCTTTTCACGGTCTATTCCACATAAGCAAATTCAATGTACACAAACAGTAAATACACAGTAAGAATTGGAATTTCAAAACTTAAAGTTTCTTCGGTTGCACACAAAAAACTGAAGTTAAAAATCACGTAGTACTTTCCTTATCAGAAAGAAAGAAACGTCCCATAAAAATAAAATTATGAATGCAACGCAACTCAGACTAATGCAACAAGTAAACTTCCGATGTAAGAAAGAAAACCCACCGCCAAGTTCCTTCGTAAGTACCGCATCATGTCTTCATAATATTCACTTTCTTTACACACTTTCCGAGCAAAACAAGTGTTCCATGGTAGTCTTTTCTTTATGCAATGCTCAATTACCCTGATTTAAGCCAACACCAGAAACCAAAGACGAACCATCAGTCCAAACTCTCAACTTCATTACTAATACATTCGTCTAAACTTTTCAATAAAGCATGAATTCGAGCCCTTCCATTTCCAGTACATAAAACTTCATTAATCTTATACTACATTACTCTAACCTTCGGTGCCATTCTTCTTTCGAAGACAATGTCACCTGAAGCCGTTTCGGGAGATTCTCCCACGGGCATTCTTCTTTGATAGCTTTTAGCAACAGCTGCTCCTCGACCGTCGCTGGAGCGTGCTGCATTTCCACTCAATTTCCCTAACCCAGTAAAACACAATTACAAAATTACACCCATTACAAATTTACAATATACCCCTAACAATTCAAATCACCAATAAACCCCAAAATCAACATTACTGAATAACTCATAGATCCAGATAACCTCCATTTTCATTATTTTTCGCAAATTACGGTTTTTTGCGATCACATTTCGGGGTTACGGATCAGAGCGCAGTGATTAGTAATGGCAGTGACGGATTAGTGGAGGAACTGAGAGGTGAAAATAGGAGTTACCTGATGAAGACGACAATGGCGAATTGGTAAAACCAGGGCTCCAATTTGCTGCGTTTCAGCTGCGAAGATCTGAGGAATTTGCACTGTCCAAATTTTTCTGAAATTTTGATGGTCTTGCTTACGACAGGCGCGCGTGGCCTGCTTTCATTACTGGTTTGGTCGCTAACGTTTGGGTCTCTGCCAAACCATTGGATCATAATTAAATTTCTGATCCAACAGTGTACAACACAGGCCCGGTAGAGACCGATCCCTAAGATCCAGTGCAGAGAAAGACTGTTCGGAGCAAATATCGATTGGGATTTACATCCCATTAATTGTTGAATTTATTTTCAACGTAAAATAACCTTCGAATAATTCAAATTTATCCTTATGTGTCGAATACACTTGAATTAAAATTATTTTCTAAAACCCAAAATACCCAAATTTTGGGCAACCGTCAGCCACCACCATTCCATCTCCACCGTCGCTCCACTCCATACCATGCCATGAACTCCTTAATCAACCCTTTTTTTTCAATTTGACTCTTTAACTATTTTCATATTTCTTTTATTCTTTCTCTCATCTCTTATCAGTACGTACTAAACCATACCCCAATTACTCTTGCTCTAATTCTTCCTTTCCATGCCCGTAGTTTATAACTCTGAGGAATTTGTGAGAAAATATATATAACTACTATCACTGTTGGAGCATTGGATAGATTTATTTAAAATTTAAATGTTCAGTATTTTAGTTTTTTACTATTTTGGTACACTTCTCTTTTTTCATTATACACTTCATCTAAGTATAAAAATTAAAGAGAAAGTGGAGTGCACAATGAAAAAATATGAGTGCTAATAACAATTCCCTCTTTTTTATTTGATTATTTTTGTGTTTTGAAGTAAATGGTATTTTCATCATTATTGAATGTTTTACCATTCTCAACTGCTAAAAATGAACTACAATTACCTAAACGTTTAGGGACCAATGTGTAAACAATGGATAGTTAACTCGATAAAAAGCTAGTGAACTACGAATGGCTTAATTCTGTTTTACGGATACGTAGGCAACTCGAAACGAACTCGCAATTGCAACCGCAACACTAAGTACTAATTCTCTAATTTGTTGTTGAATTATGGGTATGGGTCTTTACATTTGAGATGTTGATTCAAGATGGATCTCAGATTTAAACTCCAATCTGAGGAGTTTTTATCATAAATATACAAAAATTGACCCTTAATTTCAATAATGTCACTTTTTTATCAAACTTTCATTTTTGTACAAAAACTCACTTAAATAGACTAGAATGCCCTCTCAATTCAAAGTAAAGCTCGTTTGGCCAACCTATGGAATTCAAGTGGGTACCGAGAATCAGCAAATCATCAGCGCGCACCATTCTTAGAAAAGGTGCCTCCTTTTTTTCAACCCATCAAAGAATCACCAATGGTGGACTATGACGATGAAGAAGGTGCGGTGGCAGCGACCATGGCGGCGCTACACTTGCCTCTTGCTCTCCAACTATAGAGACCCAAAACCCCAACAGCCGCCCACCACCATCAGCTCTGCTGCTGCCACCTACGTCTGCCGCTGTCCACCACCACTTAAGTTCGCCGCTTACCACCACCCTCCGCTTCTGAGCGATGCCCTTTTCTTGGGGTTTGTTTACTGTTTAAGAGTCAGGAATTGTAACTAGTAATGGTGCATTTGTTAGTTCGTAATGCAGCAGTGAGGAATGTTAGCATCAATTTTCAAACTGCCTATTTTGGTCTTCGAAGACTTATGATTGAATTGCCTGAACTCTTTTGATGAAAATAACTTGGTGCATTTTTTTTAAGGCTATGACCTTAGTTGCACTGCAATATACGAGTAACATTTAGTTACCTTTGATTACTTAATTCTCAGTCATCAGTATCTTTTCCTGAAGAATTAGTGAACGAAACGTGACAAATTCAGACTTGCTTTTTACATTGTTGATCAACAAGATTACGAGTTGCAAACACAATGGTTCTTTGAAAAACAAAACCAACTGGGAAATTATATAACGTTTCCATTGATCAAGAAAATGACAAGTTCATCGTCAAAAGATAGAAACATTACAATGTAATTGAGAATTGATCGCATAACCCAAAAATTCCTAAACAATAATTGCAAAATTTGATCCATGTTCTTCTTAACCACATCAAGTTTTTTTTTCTTGTTTAGCAAAGAAAATCTAGAGAGGAAGAATGAATGGAGGTTCAAAGTGAAGAAATCGTAAAAAAATAACAGTGTCATGTAGTTGAAGATCACTAGAAGTTGTTTTTGCTGAGGAATAAAAGTAAAGGGTCCTTTAGTCTTTTTAAGTGGAGCTTTGTGTAGAAACGAAAGTTTTATTAAAAAAATGACATTATTGAAATTGATGATCAATTTTTGTATATTTATGATATCTGTGATACCGATGCAGTAGCCACCAACCGCCTTTTCTTTGTGCCTGCAATTATTGTCTTTGCCATTCCCATGTTTATGGTCCTTGTTTCTTCGATGGTGATGGTTGCATGCTCGAGAAGGTTTCTATGGTGGTGATGGTTAAAAATTAATAATTATTGTCTTTTATTAGTTTTTTTAGGGTTGGATTATGATCGGTAACCAGCACCGAAACACAAATACTGAACCGAACTAAAACTAAAACTTCCCTATATCTAGTGACCTCTCCCGACCCGATAGTAGTCGGTACTCGATAATCATGATCTTGAGAATCTGATCGGTAATAGTCAGAGAATGAGATATTGATTTAAGCAACCATACACCGAAACCTGCAATATTAACCATTGATCATACACCGATAAACAAAACACTAATTTTAATTTCTCAAACATTAATTTCAAGTACCCAAGAGAAGAAGAGAAGATCAAAGCTGAGTAGCGATATAGAAGATCCACTTTTTTGCAAAGAAAAGTGAATCATGGGAGAGATGGAAAAAAGTTGAATTTTTGTAGAGAAGATCGAAGCAGAGATTAGTCAAGGTAGAGTAGAGTCATATCGAATCGAACAGAGGCAAAGAAGGTTCTGACTTGAGATAATAAATCCCGACTTGTCATGTTCGAAAGTTGTTAGGTCGGCATATGTTGGGTTGAGATTGGTTGATATTCAAGATTCGGTCTCAAAATGTTACAACCAATCCTAGAATTTCCCTTGAATATACCAAAATACCCTTTTGGTATCTAATAGTAGAATTTCTTTGAAGTATAATAGACTTTCTTTGAAGTACTCATCGTTACAAGCGGGTAGGCGAAAGAGGGACTCAATTTCGAGTTGTAAAATGGGCGAAAGAAGTTTTTGAACTAAAATTTACGAGTCGTAATTTCCAGAAAGTTAACTGTGGAGCAAAACATCCTCGTATTAATTTCGCATTCTACCACCCGATCAACCCAATCCTGTGATCCAACCATGGCCTCAAAATGTTGTCTGCACTTCACCCACTTTCGTACGGCTTTAGATCTAGCTGAGTTATTTACGTTATCTACTGCCTCTTCATAACCCTGCATCCATACTCCTAACTGCATAACATGCCTAGCTTTCTTGGCAGGATTAAGGAAGAAAAAATGTTGTAAGATTCCTTGAACATTTCTTTCCCCGAAGTGAGGAATTTCCAGCACAGGTTTGGACAGTATCTCAATAACTTGTGCCAATTCACCACCACTTCTGAACTCTGTTGAATCCAGCATTTTCAGAAAGGCCCTTAGGTCGTCGTCTTTAGATTTTACATCTGTATCAAGGGGTTGGTTGAATGCAATCGGGCCAAGCTTTGCTTGCAAATGGTCCTCATCACCAACAATAAAAATGTTGATGGCACATACTCCCCTATGAAAATCATTGCAATTCCTAAGCACCAAAATGGTGCCAAGGACATCCCTGCATCACAAATGGAGGCTCAGCCCCCATTCTTCATTTCCCTCTCCCTATCCTCTCTTTCCTCATGTTCTCGGCAATTTTTGGTTGCCGGAGACGCCATTGTTCACAGATGTTGACTATCACCTCTAGCCACCATCGAACAAAGTAATCGACCACAATTTTTGAATTCTCTCATTATTTCGGACCATCAAACCAACCTCGACCTCCAATTTGAAGCGGATCAACTCCACCTAGCCAAAACATAACCACTCAAAGTTTTCATGCAAGATTTTGGGCGATCCCAACGGAGGTAAGCCTTGAAACCTAGTGGAAATTATTCCTTGGATTGAGTATATGCGTTTACATATAAGGACTGTGAAAAATAGTTGAGTTTTGATACATATCTGAACAAGAACAACTTCTAGAAAACTTGCAGAATACGGTGAAGGAGAGTACGACCATACCTTAGTGAACCAAACCTTGAGCCTTATACTGTTGGATTCATCTCGAAGTCAGCTACAATTTCTGACCGGTAACTCGCCATTCCAGCTAGTGGCAGCGCAACCACGAGCTCACCGCCATCGATGACTTTTCCACCATAATTTCTGGCAGAGTTTCATGAAGTTAAGGGTAATCAAACCTATTGCAATGATCGAGACAGCTTCGCAGGACGACAACGATCGTTATGAGTACTTTGAATGGATGGTTTTTTCTTATATTGTCGAGCTATGACTATTTTTTTTTTTTATAGTTTAACATGTACACTTAATATCACACATACATTTTTTTTGTATCTAGTCGACAGTCATAGGACACAGCTTTCATGTTTGTTCACTTGCAATGAAAACCCAATTTTTTTTGTTTTACTTTTCGGTGTAAGCTTGCCGAGCGCAGTCTCCAGGGTATTGTGGGTGGCACGTGATTGTAGGTATACATGGTTTATTATTTATACATAAAACTTGCCTTATGCGGTTTCAGGGTATTGTGAGTGACATACTATGTGTATTATCCCTTCGTGATTGCAGGGTATTCTTTTGGTTGTGGACTTACAGTTTGGTTTTCACATGAGTTGACTGATACTATATTTACAATGGGTTTTAAGGAGTGGCTATATTTTCATAAAGCACTTGTTTTCGGAAACTTCAGTTTTTTCATCCACTCCCTCTTTATTTTGCGCTCCCTAAGGTTTAGCAGTGATGATTAACCCGATGACGACCATGCCACTTTGGATAGCTCTAGTTCCGACCTGGCACGGTAGAGACTAAGTGTAATTTTGGTTGTTTTTGTGATGTAATAATTCGTCCTTCGAGTCATAAGTACTTGTTGTGTTTTCTTCCATTATCAGATGCTCTGAAGACTGCTTGTTCTTCAATACAAAGTCGTGATTTGACTCTCTTTTATTATCTTTCACTTCTGTTCTGTGTCGTATCTTGGTTGTCAAGGCTTCGTCAACCATTTCGAGTGATAGCAACACATCTCGGGCCTATTTTTTGTTTTCGAGGTGTGTAACAAAAAGTCAGCCCTATATTTTCTCATAAAAATTTAAAATTCCAATGCAAAATTATGTAAATATAAGTAGTTTCGGGGTCCATATTTTAAAATCCATATTCTGTTACTACAAGTTATATTATACACGCACACAACAACACATATTAGTTTGTCGTTGCCTTAGTGTGAATTTTTAATGTCTTATTTCACAAAAACAGAACGTATAAGGCACGTGCGTGTTTTCTTCATACTACATATGTCCTATATTTTACTAACTAGTCTCATGAGGCCACATGCATGTATTTTTTTTCCTTAAGCCTAATAGTATATATTTTTGAATTTACACAAGTATTGGGAAGTCATTAACATTCCATGTTCTCTTTAATTTTTACACATTGGTGGGTTGAATGCACAATTAAAAGGTAATTTTTAATTTTAGATAATGATGTCACTTAGAAAAATTAAATTGGTAATTTGATTATTTCTTTTTTTTACTAAGAAAAAAATATTTTTTTTTTTTTCTCATAAGAGCATCTCCATCGGTAAGCAAATCGGACGTCCGATTTGCCCAATCGGATGCGAAATCGAACGAGGCGAGAAAACCGGCCTCCAGCGCTGGCTTTTTGCTCGGGCGATCCTGCGTTTTAAACCAAGGGCACTGGTGAGGGCGTCGATTGCCTTCGGACTCCCCTTCGGACGCGAACTCTGGCAATCCACCAAAATGGGTGGAGATGCTCTAAGAGACTAAAAACTAGGAGTTTGTGTTGGTGGGCTGGCTTCTCAAGTGGTGACTTTTTTGCCATCTTTTCATAAACTTGCGCCATACTTGATAGGCTAGTTTGGATAAAAAGTATATGGGATAATCTTCTATGGCTATCGTATCAGATTGTCAAAAGGTTATTCAGGTATTGAATCTCCATGTTTCCTCTTGTCCATACACTATATTCCGTATCATTCAATAGATTTGGGAATTGAAACATTCTTTTCATATTTTAGACATCTCTCAAAGTGACATGAAAAAGTATATTGTGCCATATTAGTTAGATGAAGCATCAATCCAGCCTACGATAGTAGATCCCTCATCTCATGGATCACTTTCGTCAGGTGCCTTCATGTGCCTTCTAGAATAAAGATACCTCAAGCATGTTGGGTATGATTAGTCCTCCTCAAGCCCAACAAGTATGATTAGTTAGCCACACACAAAATGAACGAACGTAATACTTTGGAGGGAAGAATCTGAGGAAGGGGGTTCGAGATAGGGTAGCTGATATGATTGCCTCGCTATCTAGAAGGGGGATATACTTGGCGATTTGGAAGAATTATCATCCATCTTCTTTAGTTAATGTTTTATGCTTTAATGGTCTGCCGTGTCCTCCCAGGTCTTTTTGCTTTGTTAGGTTTCTAGAAGACTCTAGAATTTTCTTCTTTTTGATACTGTTTCTGCTAGTTGTGAATACTAGGTAATAGTACCTAGGGCTTTTTGGGCCTCTTGGATTGTATGAGTTTAGGCTCCCCTCTAGGAGGAATGCCTTTAGATTTTCTTAATATGGTGCATTCTTAAAAACAATAAAAAAAAATTACCATGAGTTAATTTTAAATGTATGTGTTTCGCCAAGGATAAAGGGGGTGAGCAAAATTGGACAAAAAAAGGGAAGGGTAAGACGGTTTCCTTATTAGTTATTTTAGTGGGTTATACACTATCTAACCATTTATTTAAAAACCAAGTGATGATGTAGGGTAGTACTACGTTGGGGGTCTAATATAGATTTTTATGTTGCGGAAGAAAGCTTAAACGAAGGATAATTGGTAGGGTAATCAACAATAAACCTTGTCCCACTCAAAGTTTGTAAATAGGTCAAAGGGAGATGTTGTCCTTGAGGACTCTTAAAATGCTAGTAAGTCCTCCTTATTCAAAGTTAGATAAGTAGCATACACACCTCTACAAGCCAAGAGAATATAGGATAATAGTTGGATAATGGACCATCGACTCATCCTAATATGATTAAGAATTCTATTCTACAGCATGCGCACTTAACATTACACCACTGGATCCCAATATGAAGAAAAATAACAAAAGTAGCGAAAGTGATATCCTCTTTGGTAGGTAGAGTATGACATCATTCTAGCATATAAGTAATTTATATTGAAAGGCAAAATCCAAAGATAGCAGATCACTGAACACATTTTGCATTCTCTTTCCTTTGTAGGCATTTGCCTCAACTACGCTTGACGTGGGTATGGCCTTGGCCTTCAAGAGGTCCCATAACAAGCAGATCACAAAGGTTAACTAAGATTCCTCTCGCTGTGAGCGCCTGAAATGTTAGAGTTTTTGCTTGCATTGTAAGTTTTCTGGGTTTTGGATGAATAAATCTGGGTTTATGCTTTTCTGGATTTGTTACGTATTCTTGGTGAAGAAGACAATGAGAGAAGAGAGAGAATAGAGAATAAGGAAAATACTAGAATAAAGAAAATTGTGTGAGGCTTTCTCTGCAAATCACAGAAGCCAAAATTACATTATATGAAGTAAAATCTGTAGGACCATATTACATATGTTTTTCATAGAAGCTTTTTGCATAACTACCCCGTTTGAGACCACTATAGCACTTGGCTATTACAAGGAATTTATACTTGGCTCTTGGCCTAAGTGGATACACGATTTGGAACACTACTACACTTCTGTTTCCTTCATTTCTTCTTCAACTGCACAACTTCTTCTTCTTAGCTCACAGCTTGATCACCTGCTCACAAATTACTATTCAACATGAAATATAAATGAAAGCTCCAGACTGTAACCCACATTTTCGTGAGGTCAGTCCATCAAAGTAGAAGAAGAAATAAAAGGTATAGACCCATACCTATTGACAAGTAAATAAAAAAGAGGCATGGAATTTGTAAGAAAAAAATCAAGTAAGAAGTAGAAGATGAACTCTTGAAATGTCAAGAAATACATAACTAGAGCCATATATCCACTTATTAGGAAGACTAATAAGAAAGTATATCACACAATCATATGTTATAATTATGACAAAGATATAATCTCCACTGTCAAAAGATAATGGAGACTTGGAGATCTCTCAATGTAAGAACCAGCATACTTAAGTTGGTGGAAAACTTTCAAACGTATATAGGAGGGGGATGTTAGTTCCACCCCTTATTTTATTTGCACATCCATCTTATATTTCCATTCCCACTAAATTACAAACTCTTTTTCCACCCACTATTATTCCTAAAATGCCCCTAATTTGTCTCTTGCATCTAAATGTTTACTGTTGTTCTAATATTTGGCTTGCTTGGTGTTTCCCTTTGTTCTAATATTATCGATGCCAAAACTCAAAGGGAAACAGAGATGAGACTGATTGCCTGACCATAGGTAATATTCTTTGAAATTTTCCCATTTGTTATTACTTGTGAGAAGCGAACGAACATCAACTTCTAGACATGTGAACCAACACAAAAAATAGATGCAATTGTAAACTCACATCACATGGATATATCTGAGTATATAAATTCATTAACTTCGGAATCAGAAGAATAAACCCAGCAGCAACAGTTTCAGCTAGTGAATTTATAGTTTCTGCATCCTTGATTAGATTTATTCGTGGGCTATGTGTTTTGAAGGTAAGTTGGGATTTTTTTGGGCCTGGATCAAGTTTTCAATTGTCCAATAATCTTATGCCTCATGTAATGTAAAAGGTTACCAGTGGTCATGTATGAACAGAAGCAAAATCAATCGAAGTTTTCAATTGGAGTTGGGAATAAAATCCCTCCAAGTCTAGATGCCCACTGTTCTGGATTCACAGTCAACCTTTTGGGGCTTTAAGGACCGTAAAATCCTTCTAGTCCCAGAAACTACATAGACCCTCAAATCGATTCCCAAAATTGCACAACCAATTGAAAAGGAAGAACGGTTTAAGGATTTGATGAATTAAAAAAAATTAAAAATTTCTTACCTCATTCATTGAAATTGTCCTTTCAGCATCTATTGTCTTCTTGCTTACTTAAAATCAATTGAATGATTTAAGGATCTGATGAATAGAATAGAGGAAATTGTAGGATATTTGTATTATAGAATACTTTGTAAATTGGCTAATCCTTGTACCAAAACTTTGTATTTTATCACAAGCTCAATAAGTTTCTTTTTAGGACTTAGTTCTAGAATTGAAGATGTGAGGATAACATTTGAAGCTTGAAGATTGAAGACCTCAGAATATTCACACACTCATTCATCAATTTAATTTGCATTCATATAGATTTTGTAGTGTTTTTAGTTTGGCTGAAATCTTTACAAAACTGCAGTTTGTGAACCGAGATGACCAGTCATCTTAATCCTGCACGTGAAACTTTCAAAATTGACTTTCTTTTTAAAAGCAGTTTGTCTTTTTCTGCTGGCCCATGTGCCAACAGCTAGAACCCACTTTCAAATTTGTCAAAGGTTAGATTAATGTTTGTTTAAAGTTGGCTCATTGTGGTTCACTCATTTCCTATCCCTTTAGCCTATTTAAACTAAACCTCACCACACATCTCATTAGGGTTTTAGAGTTTACAACTTCATTTCATCTTTTCAAATCCTCTCTTTGTGCAGCCGCCCCTATTGGTCTCTACCAAGAATTCTTGAAAAGCTTTTAATTCATAAAGTCTTTGCAAGAAGTCATAGGTTGGCATGCTATAGAATCTTCTTCTAAGTTTTGGTTTTTCTTTGAAATTATATTGAAGAAAACTTTGAAGAAGTTCTTATCTTCATTGTTTTTGGCTTCCATGGCTTTCAAACTCATATAGATAGAAGGCCAAAAGAATTGTGTGAAATCTTGTCTTTCTAGTTCATTCATTTTACAAGACAAGGTTGAGTTTTTAGAAGTTCAAGATAATTGTGTGCAAACTTGTCTTTCATGCTCATACATGTTATAAGACAAGGTTGAGTCTTCTCTTTGTGTTCTTGACTTCGGCATTTCTGCACAGTTTTGGTTACTGTAGCAGAGTGCACTCAGTTGTCCAACGGTCCTTCCTGAAGCTCCGTAGCTCTCTGCAACTTGCTGGTGACTAGTCATATAGTCATTTCTGCACAGTCCTCGGTTACTGTAGCAGAGTGCACCTAGTTGTCCAGCGGTACTTGCTGAAGCTCCATAGCTCTCTGCAACTCTGCTGGTGACTAGACATATAGTCTTTCACAGTATTTTCATTTGGTGTCACTAGACACAAGTACCTATATATTGTCTGTGTAATGATTGACCAGTCATCTGAACCACTGGACGTGAAGTGATCGAGAAGAAGTCGCACGAGGAACAGTTGCATCTAAAGAGTAGGTACATTTAGATATTGAGCTTGTTTGAACTTTGTATTGGGTATCTTTTGCCATTTCATAATGGAAGGCCGGTCTTCTGATAGACCCCCAGTTTTTTACCCTTTTGGGATTTTTCCGGGTACCAAAATCTGTGTCCATTTATGTGTTTTGTTAACCATTCGATAAACTTAAAACCGGAATTAATTCTGCACCAACTTACATTGAAATGCAATCTGAACAAAATCGCATGACTGATCATCTATAACTGTTGCATTAGAACCGTTGGATTTAATAGGTAGTAGTTGTGGATAGCTCACAATTTCAATCTCACTGAATCTGTTGAGGACTTAAGTTGGCATAGCATTCGAATGTGTTTGAACAATTCACAAAGCATACACAATTTGTTAAGGTTAACTACAAGTTTAAACAAACTGTCATGTTCATCACATCAGGTGGCTGGTCATCTGTGTGATCTGTTTGAAAAAAAATTTTGTGTTGTTGTGACTAAACTGAAATTACCCCCCTCATTGCCAATCTGCAGAAATTGTAGAAGGTTTTGGAGGAGGGGAGACATGGGAGACGGAGGAGCTTTGCAGGGGAAACAAAGAGATGGCGCAAATATCAAATTTAGGTTTTTTATTTGTTTGCCAAGGTCCTTATACGTCATTTCACAATAAGGTTAAAATTGTAATTAAAATTTTCATGAAATTGTTGGTATGCAAATAAGACAATGGGTGAAACTAACAGCTCCTATATAGGAAGAAGAAGGCAAGAAGCATCCAATGAGCATCATGATCATGACAATTAACGGGAAGTAAATGATTGTTCTAAAAAAATTGGGAATTTAACTTATTACCTTAAAAGCTTAGGGATAGAGTGTAGCACAAGATTGAAAAGAAGTCTGAATAAATGAATTTTTTTTCATGTGGAATGTTTGCTATGGGCTTAAATAAAAATAATAGGATGTTTGCTAAAAATAACTAGTTTTTGGGAACTAAAATCACATTTTATAAACAACTATGGTGTTTTTTTTTTGGGGGCATTAATTTTTAGGCCCTTTACCACTAGTTTTAAATTTTAATAAATCCCAACTTAAAATCCTAATAGTTTCAAGCCCCTGCATTCCTTTTCAACCAATCATATTATTTTACACAATTTCATCATCCAATTAAATTTCATCCCCAAAGAGAGAACTACACTGCAATTGTGACGAGGATTCCCTTCTCTATATAGAGACGATTCATCACTAAAACAATCTTCTTAATTGACAGTTGTAGTCCAAAAATGACATTACGGTGACAATTGTAGTAGTCTCAAAAAAATAGCAATGGCAAATCCAAAAACTTAAGAATGGCAATTACAGCCATTAGTGCGACTTAGGCTTAGTTTGGTAAGGCTGAAATTATAATTAAAGCTGCTTCTGCTGAAATTATAATTAAAGCAGCTGAAAAAATAAGTTGTAAGGCGTTTGGTAAAATAATTTGTTGCGATAATAAGCAGCTGAAAAAATAAGTTTAAACCGTTTGGTAAAATAATTTTGAAAAACTGTTGTGAATAAAATAAACCGAAATGAAGTGTTTGTTAAATTTTTATATAAAATTATTGTGATAGTATATTAAGTTATATGGTAAAATTATATAAAATTATATATGTTTTTCTCTTAATTGAACCCAGAACCGAACGCCGTCCTAAAAAAACCCAGAACCCAACGCCGTCCACCCGATCCGCCGCCAATGTCCCACGCCGGCGAACAGATCGGAACGCCACCGTCACTACGTGACCAGCGGCTTTCCTGGAAACCAGCGACACCCAGCGACGTTCCTGGAAACCCAGCGACGCCGTCCGACCTTTGTTCCCAGCACAAACGACGTTTTTGGGCCGATCTCCTCCGTCCGACCTCCGTTCGGAACGCCACCGCCATCGAGTGACCAGCGTGACGTCGCCGACCAGCCGGTACCAGTGGCCTTCCAAGATTTGCAGCGACGAGACAGCGGCAGCATGATGAAACCGGAAGCTTTCCGGCGAATTTCCGGTCACGTCCGGCCACCATCCGACGCGCCACCACCCGATCTTGATCTCCTCGACGTCACAAGCATACTCCCACTGGCGGCGTTCCCAAATTCCCATTGAGCAGTCGGAGGCGAGCATTCAAAGGACCGAGAAAGGAGCGTAAGTTGGCTTTGAAAATAAGCAGAAGCCAATAAGCGGCCTTTCACCCGCTTCACGTTCGCTTCACAAATTCAGCTTCAAATAGAAGCTGGATTATCAAATAAGCGGAAGCCGATCGTTTACCAAACGCTCAAATTGTTCAAAACTTTTTTTTTAAGCGCTTTTTTTTTAATTTAAGCGCTACCAAACTAGCACTTACACCAACCAAGAAGAATGTTACCATCAGAGCTATTATAGCGATTTGCCACTGCCAAAAGCAACTCTTCTACAATCAAAAGGAGAAGAAGAAACCGATGAAGTGTTTCCAGGGCTTTGTTCATCATCAAAATATTGGTAGCAATGACCTTTTCGAATACTACCACTCTAGTTCCTTCCCCAATGACAATTATAGACTGAAAACTAAAAAACGGCAGTGCCGAACCACGTAACAATTACAATCCCATCTGAATTGCATAAGACCATCTCCAATGGTCTGCCTCAAAATAACAATTACCATATCAACCTAATTCGTCCAGTCAAGGCTAGAGGCGAGCGTTGACGGTGATGTGTAGGTTATTTTATATTCTTCCTTTCACAAAACATTGTAAAGAATGTACAAGCTCAATTAGAATTTAAGGTTTTATTTCTAGATTTCTAGAATATTTGAAGAGCTTGGGAGTTTGAAGATTGAAGATGCATTCATATTTAAGATTCATTTGCATAAATCTTTTGTGTCAAAATATAGGTCCTTATGTTTACAAGTCAAAAAGTTTTTAAAACACTTTAGGTTTTATCTTTTTTCACAAAAATAAGGATTTAGGTTTCCTACTAGCATCTATTTCATGCACGTGAGGTTATTTTCCTAGAGTTATTGACGTGTTTTTATCCTTGTCTCCCCCTACTCGGATCTCCTAGGTTAATTTAAAAAGGAGAGTTTAAGGTTTAATCTTAGCCGTCCATATCTTATCTCTTTGTGTCTATATAAACACATCTTTATCTTCAATACGCTAGGTTTTCGCTAACATCATTCATTTTTCTGAAACTCTCTGACTGCTGCATTTTTCCTCTCCGTTCTTACTTGTCTTCTTGAGTCATAGATCACTTTATAGAAGCTCTATGAGAAAGTGAGGACAGCTAGTATTAATCTTGTTTTCAAAGTTGTTTTCCATTGAAATCACATTAAGCTAACTTTGAAAGAGGTTCATCTTTCCTAGTTCGGCTTGTTTTAAAAGTTTCCATCTTTAGTCGAGTTAGGAGTGTGCAACATTTTCTCCCATGTTCATACATGTTTGTAGACTTTGTTAGATTGAGTCTCCCTTAGTAGGTTTCTGCCCAGTTTATGCTGCGCATCAACACAGCCACGTTTTTTCCTCATTCTTTCTGGAAATAAATCTTCTGGTCATAATCATCACACATACATTTTAGGTGCCACGTTAGAGGAATACTTGTGTATGTCCTTGTAGCGTGTTACCAAGCAAGGATCCCTGGAAGTGAAGTGATTGAGAAGAAGCCGCATGAGGGACTCTCATCTAAGTTAGGTAACTAGATATTGAGCTTGGTTTGAACCTTGTATTGGCATCTTTTGCCATTTCATATGGAGGCCGTCTTCTTTGCCCCCTTTTTCCCTTTTGGTTTTTCCGTACCAACTCTTTCATCTCTTTACTGTTACATTCGCTAAACTAAATTGGTTTAATTTTGCACAAGTTCACTTACATGCAAACTGGTATTATCCTGCTGTATCTTACTCTCATTAGAACGCTGGTTTTATAGTTGTAGTTGTGGATAGCTCACGATATCAATCTCACTGATTTCGTTGAGGACCTAAGTTGCATTCATCGAGTGTTTTACCTGACAAGCATCCACAAGTAATTCCATCAAGTACTTAATCTGTTAAAAGTTCATACACTTACGTCATCTGTGTGATCTGTTTGTGTTGTTTGTTAATTAAGAGGGAAATAATTTAACCCCCTATTCCAACCTGCATTGCATCAAGCAGGGTTTAGACATACTTAAAGTAAGGTCTTGGGTTGGTTGGTTTAAGGGTCTAGACAATGGAGAGAGAGAGAGCCTCTGCTCCCTCCATCTTCGAGACAACTATCTCCTGCGAGATAAGTTCGAAATCTTTCTTGATGCGTATGATGATTTCTTTCCAATATTTGTCTGTTGAATGCGTTCGTTTAGAATTGTTGCGGTAGAGAGTGACATACCTAGAGTGACGAATTAGGTCAATGCATCAAATGCTAATAAAAAGCTAGGCGCCATAGCTGTTCTCCAGACAATATTCACATATTCAGCACTAAACAGCTAGGGAGCGTGGGACAGGTTCGTCATTCACGAGGGTGATGACCAGGTTAGGGACCTAAAGCTTGAAATGTCCTTCGAGTTTAAGAACTATGACTGATTAGAGAGCTTCTCTGATTTCTATCTCAGACTTGAGAGTGTCACCAATGCCGCGATGAGTCTAGGGCACCTATTTCAGAATTAACAATTGTTCAAAAGATATTGAGGGTGTTACCGAAGAGGTTTTACGAGAGCCGCATCAAGGATGTCAAAACATGTCGACATAAAACTTCCAAAACTTGTAGGAAAATTGAAAACCTATGACTTGAGTTAAAATTGGAAGAAAGCATGCATAAGAAGGATAAAGGTGTTCACTGCAGAGTGTGACTGATCAAGTTGAGCTGAAAAGTTCAAAAACAGAAAAGTCATCTTCGGTTGATGATCATGGCTTTGTTTGTCAAAAGATTTAGAAGAATTCTCAAGGATAGGAAGGATTACAAGGGTGGTGCGAACTACCCTAGAGAGTCAAAATTCAAACCACAAGGTGAGGGTCAAATGAAAGGAAATTTGAAAAGAATTTTGGATCAAGAGATAACAAGTTCAAGAAGGGTCCAGTTAAGTGTTATACCTTGGTGGAACTGGTCATATTTCTGTGGATTGTGCTAACAATAGGAAAGGGTCCACAAAGGCAAGGATAAAGCCTTGAAAGCTTCTTGGAGTGATAGTGAGGATGAGAACATCACTCTCTCTTCTTCGGATAATGAAGATAATGGATTGCCTTTGTTGTTAGAATTTCTATCACACTGCGTGAGATCGAGTGTACAACACATGACTGATGGACCAGACCTGAGATGTATTGTCCTGTTTTTCATCTACTCTCTTCCAGAATCAAACTTATGAGAAGATGTGTGAAAGGTATGATGCCTTATTTGATGAACTTTGTATCAAACTGATAGCATTAGCTGAAAGGCGTTGTAATGATTAGAGTTGGAAAAAGCTACTTTGTTCACTTTGCAAGTTACGAGACCGTAGTCTAGCAAAGGAAGAGAAAATGCAGATGCCAGTCGCATAGGTCAGACTTGAGATTATGTATGAACAGTTGTCTGTCGATTTTGAAAGAGTTAAAAAGGAAAATATTGACCTTAGACATCAGTTGAGTAACTCGGACACAGTGTTAATCTTATGCACAGTAAGAGTCTTAAGTTGAAAGAAGAAGTTGAGTCACTCAAACAATCTAATGTCTACTTGGTTGGGTACAATAAATCACTGAAGAAAAAGTTAATGACCTGTCAATTGGTTCAGCAAAGTTAGACAAGATGCTTAATGTTGGAAAAAGTTTTCATGATAAAACTGTTTAGGATATGTTGCTGACATTACTTCATTTCACGACCTAGGTTTGTCAAAGCTAGGCCACACTCAGAGTACTCATCAAGTTCCACAAGAACCTAGGGGCAATAATAACAAGAGAGTCACCAAGTGTTGTCTAGTTCCACTCTCACACAGACCAATTTTACCACGGTCATCACTTGGAGTAACTGTACATCAGACCAAAGTGAGTAAGCTAAAAGTAAGAGTTTGTCAAAGCACAATAGCTCACTTAGAGACAGGTTGATTTGTTGCTTGTTGAAGTAACCAGAATTTCAAAGCTTGTTGAGTCATCTTCTTACCACCTAGTAAGTCCAAACTAAATGGGTAAAGAAAAAGGAAAAGTGTTTGGTTGCCTTGTCTGTCTTAAATTTCGTGATCCAACTCGTTGGTACATTGATAGTCTGTTCCAACACATGTCTGGTAACAAATCTGTCTTTGTAAAGCTTAATGATTTTGATGGTGGTTTTGTTGAGTTTGGGGGAGGAGAAACAGCAAAAATGACTGTCAAGGAAGTGTTCAACTTCCGGTTTGCCTCTACTCGAAGGAGTAAGGTATGTAGAGGCCTTAAGTCCAACCTCATTATTCTACATTTATGTGATAGGGGCAGATGAAGTCTGCATGTCTACAAGAGGTTGTAGGATTGTTGATAGCAATGGTCATGATTTAATTCAAACAGGTAGGTCAAGACATTGCTACACACTTATAGTCAAATCTTCTCCAGTGACCTGCTCTCTGATAAGACCACGTCCTTATGGCACCAAAGGTTGGGACATATGAATATAAATGATTTGTACACCTTGGCTAAGAACAACTTGTTAGAGGTCTTCCTAGCTAGACAAGCCGTCAAGCACATTGTCCTTGTCAATTGGGAAACAGTCACTGTTACACAAGAGAGTCAAAGATGTTGGAACTTCACATCCTCTCTCATTCACATGGATCTAGTTGGTCCGGTTCAAACCTCTGTAGAGGTAGAAAGTACATTCTTGTGATTGTTGATGATTTCTCTAGATATACTTGGGTGTCCTTCTTGAGAGAAATCTCTTTTCAAAATTTTGTGACTGTGTTCAAACAAATTAGAATGAGGTGTTGGCTTCATCCCTCTATTGTCAGAATTAGGTTCATGGTCCTGAATTTGAGAACTCTTTGTTTGCTATTTCTTGCTAGCATGGGGATCAAACATGATTTTCCTCATTACTCCTCAACAAAATGGGATTGTTGAGAAGGAAAAATAGAGTCTTGATTGAGATGGCTAGGGTGATGCTAAATAGCAAAAATCTAGCCAAGAATCTATGCCAGGCCATACACTGCTTGCTATATTTTGAATGGTCTACTTCAGCACGTAACTCCTATGAGATCTGGAAGGGAAAGAAACCTATGTTAGTCATCTTAGAGTGTTCGCAACTTGCTACATTCTAAGAGAAGGGAGCACTTAGCCAAGTTTGATCCAAAGAGTGATGAGGCATCTTCCTTGGATATTCCACGACTAGTGAGCCTATAGGTCTTCAACCTTAGAACCAATCTATCATGGAATCCATTAATGTCACAATTGATGATCTTGATGCATCAATTGATCAAGCTGTAGATGATGATGGGTTGTTCCGGAAAGGTCTACCTCTAGTGAGACTAGAGAAAATGATGGATCCTCTAGTCAGGCTTGCCCACCGAAAGAACCACTGGTAGTGTCTAGACATCCTGAAGATAATATCATTGGGTCAGTCAAGGAAGGAGTAAGGACTAGAAGTCAAATTCAAAGTGAAATTGCAAATGTCTGCTATGTGTGCACTTGGAACCTAAGAATATTAGGAAGCCCTTATCCATGAGGAATGGATAATTGCTATGCAAGAAGAACTAAATCAGTTCGATAGGAACCAAGTGTGGACTCTTGTAAGAGACCGTCACTTCAAATGTCATTGGGACTAAGTGGATCTTTAAGAACAAGAGTGATGAGACGGCGGAAAGATAGTGAGGAACAAGGCTAGACTTGTTGCTCAAGGGTATTCTCAAGTTGAAGGGATTGACTTTGAGGAAACATTTGCACCCGTAGCTAGACTTGAATCGGTTAGGTTGTTGTGTGCTATTGCTTGTCATCTAAAGTTCAAGTTGTACCAAATGGATGTCAAAACAGCTTTTCTAAATGGTTACTTGAATGAGGATGTGTTTGTTGAACAACCAAAAGGCTTTGAGGATCCTCATATGCCGGATGGTGTTTATAGATTGAAAAAGGCATTGTATGGTTTGAAGCAAGCTCCTAGAGCTTGGTATGATAGACTGTCTAGTCATCTGCTGTCCAATGGATACACTCGTGGATCCGTTGACAAAACCTTGTTCATCAAGCGAACTAAAAGTGATGTGGTTGTTGCACAAATTTATGTTGATGATATTGTGGTTGGGTCTACTTCGGAATCTCAAGTTCAACAATTTATAAAGATTATGACCAGTGAGTTTGAGATGAGTCTAATTGGTAGAATTGAATTATTTCCTTGGTTTGCAAGTTAAACAGGAAGAGACTGGTCTCTTCATTTCTCAATCCAAGTATGCTGCAAACCTTGTTAGCAAATTTGGATTCTCCTCTGCCAAACCTGCTAGGACCCCCATGAGTAGAACCACTAAGCTGTCTAGTGATAAGAAGGGCAAGAGTGTGACCAGACACTCTACAGAAGCATGATTGGCAGTTTGCTGTAATCTTCCCTCCAGGAGACCAGACATCTCCTTTTCTGTTGGAGTTTGTGCGCGATTTCAAAGTGATCCTAGAGAGTCTCATTTGCATGCTGTGAAAAGGATCATTAAGTACGTTAGTGGAACTCTATCATTTGGTATTTGGTATACTTTTGATACCAATACTAACTTGGTTGGGTTTAGTGACGCCGATTGGGCGGGTTGTAATGATGACCGGAAAAGTACTTCCGATGGTATGTTTTACCTTGGCAATAACATGGTCTCTTGGTATAGCAAGAAACAAAATTCAGTGTCACTGTCTACTGCCGAGGCTGAATACATTGCGGTAGGAAGTTGTTGTACACAGTTACTATGGATGAAACAAATGCTTTGTGACTATGGTATTATTCGTGACCAGTTCACCATCTCCTGTGACAACACTAGTGCCATATGCATATCTGAAAATCCCGTGCAGCACTCTAGAACCAAGCACATTGATATTAGGCACCACTTCATTAGGGATCTCGTTGAGTCAAAGATTTTAATGCTCAAATTTGTGCCTTCGGAAAAACAACTTGCTGATATTCTGACCAAACCCTTAGATGATCAGGTCTTGAGCTGGTCTTCGAAAGAGTCTTGGAGATCTGTGTTATGGAATAATTGTGACTAGTCATAGTTGGTGCTTGTACATATTTCAGTTTCCTGCATATCATGCATCATGAAAAATGGAAAATACACAATCAGTGTAGTCTCTTTGAATTGGTACTCTCAATTAAATGATTGTTGAATATAGTTGAAGTACTAGGTTAAGTCACATGTTCATAATCCCATTTCTTGTCAAAAGAGTAAAGAGTATGAGTTTTAAAGTTTGATTGGTTTAAATTTGTTCTCTTCACTTTTCTAAAAACTCTTACTTCTTGATGATGATCAATTGTGTTACCTCTTGTGTTTTCAAAAGAAATGTGTAGTCAAAAATTGGGAGAATTTCCTCGAAAATGAAAACGAGAAGGACAATAAGGCCCTAACTCAGAAAAAGGAAAAGAAAAATAAAAAGAAAAATAAAAGTTTTGGGCTTGAGTCAAAATAAAGATGTGTCAATGTTACACCACTCCTTAAAATTCAAATGTGTTCATCACATACCTACACTTAAGATCAAATTTCCAAGTTGTCACTATTTTGAAATTCTATAAGTGTTGTGGGTACATGATTTAGTGTGTAATCAAATGGTAGTCGATTTTCTTTTGCAATTCCTACTCAATATGATTTAGACTTCCCATTCCCAAATGTGTCATGTGACCTAGTCATTAAATCAATTATATTCTCTAATCATGCTATTGAGAGTTCGAATTTGAATATGAGTACAAGTTTGGTTATAAAAAAATAAGTCATGCATTTTATATTTTGTCACATCCATCACTTGTCAAGCACTAGCTATTGGGTTGTCACATTATGATCCATACCTTAGTATAAATCCGATGTGCTTGTTTGATCATTAAAATCCTTGTTTCGGATACTTAGTATGTGTGTGATAATAGTGTGTGGTTGCTTAAGTCTAAATTAATGCACCGGTTGAGTGTGGTTGGGCTGGAAACGTATGTGTTTAAGAGAGTTGTCTCTTCAATTTCAAATCCACCTTTTGGCTTCCACTAGATGACCGACACGTATCCTCTGGTGCATGTACCGAAGGGTTCTTCCACGTTCCATTGCAGCTTTTGGGAAGGTTTTGAGGAGCTTTAATGCATTAGGTTTCCCATAATCTCTTGATTAATTCGCCACTCTTCAGAGAAAACCTTTGCTTTCCCTCAAACTCTCTCTGAAAAATTCACCAAATTCTTCAAATCTCTCAGCCCAGAAAATTTCCAAATTTCCAAAACTGCTCGGAAACATGATGTTCCTCCTTGCTCTTGCTTCTTTGGTTCACATTGTCTTCGAGTCGCAGACTCTCGACGATGAAGTTCAGGTGGTCAGACCAAATTCCCCTCCTGCTAAACCTGCATCCTCGTCAATCTCCGCTGTCGGTTCGGTCTTCAACGGTGCTAGGCCATCTCGACCGTTATACCCATTCCCGTCGATGATGAGTCTCCCCCATCTGAACACTCGCTCCATACCGAACCTCAAACCTCCTGCTCCTGTCGATGAGGCCGAATCTCTACCCTGCTCACCAGTCAAACCACCAGCACCCACTGAACCGCCCAAGGAGAAGAAGAAGGGTAAAAAGAAAGTGAAAGCAAATCGCCAAAGAAAGTCTCCTCGAAACCCTCTGCCTATGGTCAACCATACCCGTTTTGTGAATGAAAGCGCGCGAAGATACTATGACCAAGTCTCCACACGCATGGTTGTTACCGAGCGTGAGTATCCAATTCTTGGCTTTTCTCTTGAATTAGTCAATTCCTTAGGTCTAGGATGGGTCCAAAATGTTGTTAGGCACTACAATCTGTCAAATCTCTTATCTCCTCCTTCGAATTCCTTTAAGTTCAATCTCACGAGTTGTTAGAGAGTTTTTCGCAAACTTTCCTAAACTCAATGCTTACACATATGCTGTCGAGATTTTTGTGAGAGGTCGGGTCATTCAGTTTTTAGTCCTACTGTTATCTATGAATACTTTGGATTCACTAGCTATGATAATCATGATGCATATACTGCCTATCTAGAAGAGTCGAGTCGATTTCAAATGGCTGAGTTTCTCTGTCATTGCATTTCATGATCAAGATTTGGTTCTAGGAGTAGGTGATAAGCCATGTAGGTCTCACTTGTCTCCAAGTTATCGTTTGCTGCTTCACATGATTAAGACAAACATATTACCCACTGGCAATGCAGCAAATGTGACCTTGGAAGCCGCTAGACTAGCCATTCTTATTCAGCATCACTTTCCAATTCCGTTTGGTCATGTTATCTTCGATTCAATTCTGTCTAAAACGCGTAACACCGGAAAGATTGCGGGCACTCGTGCTTCAATTGTCTTTCCGTGTTTCATTCACCACCTTTGTGAGAGGGCAGAAGTTCCTATGGATGAGTCACAGGATGATTATATGTGTTTGAAAGGGCCTATGAACGAGGATATGCTGCAAAAGAGTGAGAAAGCTGCTGTAAATGCGCGGAGTGCTAAACTGTCCATTGGACCAGTTTCACCAGCTAATCTATCTTCAACGATCAATGCTGCAAGTGAAGAAGGCTCTTAAGGAAATCAGTGCTAAACGCAAGAAGAAGGCTTCGAAACATGTTTCGAAGAAGAGAAAGACTGATCATGTGTGAAGTAGTTTGATGGATGGTTGTTGTTTTCTGTTGTGTCTTTAATTGTGTCCAGTCAAGAACAATTTCTGTTAGGTTTGTTTTGTTGGTACGTACCTTAATTGCCCGCTTTGAACATTGGGGCTTGTTTTTTTGCTGTGACTAGTGCTATGTCTGTTTATGGTTAAATTGCTTGCTTGTGTCTAGTTGTGTTATTAAGGGGGAGTGCTCCCTCATTATTGCTTGCTGTTTATTGCTCATGCTCTCAAGCTCCGTTTGTGTTATATTCTCTCTCATTGCTATATATTCTCTCTTTATTGTTGATTGATGCTCATATGTTTATGCTTCCGTTGTTTCCATACTCTTTGATTTATCCTTTGTCTTGCCATGACAAAAAGGGGGAGTAGATATTTCAATCACATGCTTAGGGGAGTACTTTTTCGCATATACATTAACTCTGATATGAATATGCTAGTTAGGGGGAGAATACATTCTATTGCATGCTGCCTTGAGTTTTTCCTGCAGGTACATTTTGACTAGTCAGCATAGTTAGAATTGGTGAGTGTGAGCGATGTGAGCTATGGGGTTGTTTTTGTCAAGGAAAGCCAAAGGGGGAGATTGTAGGTTATTTTATGATTGGCTATCCTTGTCACAAAAACATTGTAAAGAATGTAACAAGCTCAATTAGAATTTAAGGTTTTATTTCTAGATTTCTAGAATATTTGAAGAAGCTTGGGAGTTTGAAGATTGAAGATGCATTCATATTTAAGATTCATTTGCATAAATCTTTTGTGTCAAAATATAGGTCCTTATGTTTACAAGTCAAAAAGTTTTTAAAACACTTTAAGGTTTTATACTTGTTTTCACAAAAATAAGGATTTCAGGATTTCCGTGACTAGTCATCTATTTCATGCACGTGAAGGTTGACTGCTTTACTGACAGAGTTGATTAGACAGTGTAGGCTTTTATCCGCTGGTCAGTCAACTGCACCCCACTCACTCGGATCTGCCTAGGTTAATTTAAAAAGGAGAGTTTAAGGTTTAATCTTAGCCGTCCATATCTTATCTCTTTGTGTCTATATAAACACATCTTTATCTTCAATAACGGCTAGGGTTTTCAAGCTAAACATCATTCATATTTTCTGAAAAACTCTCTTGACTAGCTGCATTTTTCCTCTCCGGTTCTTACTTGTCTTCTTGAGTGCATAGATCACTTATATAGAAGCTCTATGAGAAAGTGAGGACAGCTAGTAATTGAATCTTGTTTTCAAAGTTGTTTTCCATTGAAATCACATTAAGCTAACTTTGAAAGAAGGTTCATCTTTCCTAGTTCGGCTTGTTTTAAAAGTTTCCATACTTTGAGTCGAGTTAGGAGTGTGCAACATTTGTCTCCCATGTTCATACATGTTTGTAGACTTTGTTGAGTATTAGAGGTCTCTGACCTTAGTAGGTTTGCTGCCCAGTTTATAGCTGCAAGCATCAAACACAGCCACGTTTATTTCCTGCAAGTTTACAACTTTCTGGAAATAAATCTGTGACTGGTCATAAATCATCACAGCATACATTTTAGGTGCCACGTTAGAGGAATACTTGTGTATGTCCTTGTAGCGTGTTGACCAAGCAAGGATCCGCTGGAAGTGAAGTGATTGAGAAGAAGCCGCATGAGGGACTGCTGCATCTAAGTTAGGTAACTAGATATTGAGCTTGGTTTGAACCTTGTATTGGGCATCTTTTGCCATTTCATAGTGGAAGGCCGGTCTTCTTATAGACCCCCGGTTTTTTATCCCTTTGTGGATTTTTCCGGGTACCAAAACTCTGTGTCCATCTCTGTGTACTGTTAAACATTCGGCTAAACTAAAATTGGATTTAATTTTGCACAAGTTCACTTAACATGCAAACTGGATAATTATGCATCGCTGGTCATCTTAACTGCTGCATTAGAAACGCTGGTTTGATATAGTTGTAGTTGTGGATAGCTCACGAATATCAATCTCACTGATTTCGTTGAGGACCTAAGTTGGCATTGCATACGAGTGTTGTTGACCTAAGCACAAGCATCCACAAGTAATATCCATCAAGTACTTAATCTGTTAAAAGTTCATCACACTGTGACTGGTCATCTGTGTAATTCTGTTTGTGTTGTTTGTTAATTAAGAGGGAAATAATTTAAAATACCCCCTTCATTGCCAACCTGCATGATGGGCTGGTGACGCCGACGATAGGTGAGCGACGACGATGATGGGCTAGCGGCAATGACGATGGCAAGCAGCAACGACGATGAATGAGTCTCGAAGGCGAGGGACGAGCGACAAGGACGAGGAACGAGGGACGGTGAGGGGTAAGGGACGATGATGGGCGAGTGGCAAGAATAGAGAGGCGACGGTGAGGGACTTTTTTGTTTTGACATGGAGGTCGATATGTACGAAGTGGGCGTGGAAGCGAGGTTGTTTGATAGTGAGAAAAAATTGAAATAATTTAAAATGAAATTCTAGGGGCCTAAAAGAAAGAGGGGAAAAAGTGAGGTTTTAATAAACTAGAGGTTTTAGTTTAGGGGTGTTTTATTAGTTATCCTTCTTTTTTTTTGAGAAGGGGTAGCTTTATTAATAGAAGGGTTTTTATCACAAATGGTACCTAATCTTGGCATTACTATCATCAATGGTCATTAACATTTTTTTGTGTCAAATTCGATCCTCAACGTTGGTTGTCCGTATCAACTGTGGTCATTGCCATCTCATTCCGTTAGTTTTGCCGTTAAGTGGTGATGTGGCACATGTGGACCCCACTATTTTTAATTTTTTTAAATTTAATTCTTGTGGAAAAAATTATTGTAAAAAATAATTGAAAAAAAGAAGAAGATAAGTTAGAATTAAACATAAAGTCATCACTCCCAATTGACTTTATTTATTTCTTCCTTTGTTAACACGCAAAAACTAAATTTGCTGTTAAGCCTAATTAGTTAATTAGCGTATTATATACGTACATACGAATTTTTTTAGAAAAATATGGTTCATATCCATATTGTGTCAAAGATACAGTAGAAAATCAGTATTTTTGACCTTAGAAATATTTGCGAATGATACACATATTGATGTATTTTAATAAATATTACACTTATATTTTAGAAATTTAACATTAATACAAGTATTATTCACATATTTTATACATTTTTCACGTATTATTGAAAAGTATAATTATAATATGTTAATAATAATTAATATATTATAAATTGCCGAATTTTTCACCATATTATTTAAAAAAATTTACCGAATAATATATGTATGTATATTTAACGTATTATACCTATTCCGTGTTTTACTAACTAGGACGTTAAGTACTTTTAAAATTAGTCATTTTTTGTTTAAAAAATTAATTAGATTTAAAAAATAAAAAATAATGGGGTCCACATGTGCCACATTAGCACTTAACGGCAAAACTAACGAAATTGGATGGCAATGACCACATTTGATACGGATAGCCAACGTTGAGGATTGAATTTGACACAAAAAAATGTTAGTGACTATTAGTGATAGTAATGCCAAGATCGTCATTTATGATAAAAACCCCTTAATAGAATGATGATGAATACAAACACCAACATGCCAAAACAAATAGGATCATCGCTTAGGATAAAAGCTGAATTTTACTAAAGATCCGCTATTTGATGATAGTCACATGCAATAGTATTAAGTTAAGCTACAAAGAACTAGAAGAAGAGTATATCTATTCTTGAAAAATCGTTCGCGGATGAGCAGGCAACTAAAATCCAACTTCAAAAGCAGCATCTTTAATACTCCAATCACCTACAAGGCAGAAAACTAAGTAAGTTTGAGAAAAAAAGAAAATTAACTAGAAAGGCAAATTGCAGATAAAATTGAGGAAAAACAAGGTTGATCCAAAAGGCAAAAATTGGTATGCATCGTATAGATTTTCTACGATGTTCGGTTGGTTGAAAACTTATAGAATGAGGGTAAAGTAGGGGTGCAAGTTGGATTGGACATTCCAATTCCGAATGGAAAAATTCTGATCTGATGCCAAAAAATTCTGAATTCGAAAAATTCCGAAAGAAGTTGGACGGAAATTGGAACATACTTTTTCAATCCGAAAGTTCCGACTTATTTCCGAAGATTTCTGAAACTATTCCGATAAAAAAATGGAATGTATTTCAGATGTTTTATAATATTTTACTTATTATATAGTTTATAGTATGTTTTAGAATAAATTATATTTACTTTCATTTTATTTATTCTTACACGCATGCATATTTATTATTTGTTTTAGATTATGTATTTATCTCGTACCTAGAGTTCATATACTATTTTAGCTTCTTTCAATTTAAGAACTTAAAAATTTCGAATTATTTCCATAATTTCTGATCCGAAAAATTCCTAATTTTTTCCAATTTTCAAAGATTCCGAATTTGGAAAGAAAATTTTATTCCAAATTTTTTTAGAACAGAAGTTTGAACCCTTATTTCCGATCCAATAAGTTCGAAAAACGCACCATAAAGTCCTGTAGCAATGGTTCCTATCAAGTAAAAAATGGTGGAAGGACTAAAGAGGTCTTTCTCTGTGTTCCGGGGTACTGGACCCAAAAAGAAGGAAAATAAAGCAGAAAAGACAAGGAGAGTCCGCGTGAAAAAAGGTCAAAGTCGGGCAGCCAGCCCGACCCATCTTCGAATAAGCAGAAAATTCAATCTTATATAAACCGTGAATTCCCCTAGTTCGCGGCTTTCCAAGAGTGGAAACCAAAACCTCTTCTTCTCAGCCGGCAGCGGCAGCAAAACCCAAACTCCGCCGTGCGCCGCCTCTATTCTTTGCCCCATATTCTGTTTTTGGTCTCTGTTTTCATATATTCTCGGCGGAGGCGGTGCAGACAGCTATCACATTACAAGCTAAGGTTTTGGGTTTTGACATTACTACACAGGGATAACGAAAGCAGCTTGATTCATAGATTACTTTTTTTTTTCTCTAATGGCGCTTCGTTTCGAGGTTGGTCTTTGAGTTCCAAGCTAAATGTTTCCTTTTGTTTTTGGTTTCATGATTGCAGCTCAAAATATGTTCGTGCCAGTAGGCAATGGGCACGTTCTTATTGTTTGTTTTTGCCTATGATTATAATGAAGCATTGATGAGCTTAATTATGATTGAGCATCCGAAGTCGACAATGTTTTTTTTTTGTTTGTCTGTTGGTTTGGTTGCTGTTTACTGATGTCGGGAACTTGGGTTCTCTGTTTTTTGGTTCAGGTTCTAGGGAGGTTTAACCGTGCTCGTGCAGCTAGATTAACCCTTCCTCACTTCGTAGCTCAGACGCCGCTTTTCATGCCAGTGGGAACGCAAGGTTGTTGTAATGCTCATAAATAATGCTCCTTTAACTAAACTGAAAGTGATTAAAGAACTGTAAGCTGGGTTGGTAATGAATCTTCAATGGCACGTTATAAAGTGAGCTGATTGTCTTTCGAATCATTTGAATGTAATATGTCAACTTAGGAATTGAAGATTGTTACTTTGAGGAACAAAATTTTGGAGCTAGCTTTCGGTTCTCTTGGATAGGTTCACTTGTAGACTCGTGCAAGCACGAATACTTGTTTCGATTCTAATTTATCCAGTATCCTAGTGTATTCTCTTGTTTCATATGGAATATACTATATGGATGTTCATGTGCATATGTTCAGAACCACGGATTTCCTTGGCTTTGTTGTGTTGACTGATCAATCATATATGGATACGGCTTTGTTCTTTTCAGGAACTATAAAAGGGTTGGCAACCGAACAGCTTGAAGAGATTGGTTGCCAAATAATACTTGGAAATACATATCATTTGGCACTTCGTCCTACCTCCGAGCTTATCGATGAGTTGGGAGGTCTCCACAAATTTATGAACTGGCCTAGAGCATTGCTTACTGACTCTGGTGGCTTTCAGATGGTCAGCTTCCCAGTATCGCACTACATGTCCTATTTTTATCATATTCATTCCTGTGTTTCCTTTTCTGTTGTCTTCACCTCTAGATGTTTGGTTGATGTGCTTCTCGTTCCCATATACATCTATTACATGTTTCCCACCTTACTTCTATTCATGATTATCCAATCCAAAATTGTTGGTGCAATTTGTGCAATTTATGGAGCAGATGCTTGTGGATTTCGGTGAATCTTCTCTTAAATAAATCCCTTCATATCCTGTACATCTACTTTTCCTATGTTCATTATCCATATTCAGAATAGACTATTTATATTTATTTTAACTAGTTATATTATACTACTACATGTCTGTTAATATGTTTAAGCTTTCCCTCATTAATTGGGTCATTTCTGTACACAAGGAAAGGGAATAAGTGTACTGGTATCTAGTGTTCCAGCTTACTAAACCTGATTACTCAACAACTCCATCCCGTAACAAATACTATGTTGTGCTAATGGTGATGTGGTTACTAACCAAATTACTTTCTGGTGTATGCTAAGGTAGAAGTAGAAGCAGCTTTCTTTCAGAACCTCTACACAAGTTTTGATATTTCTTTTAAGCTTCCATTGATGAACTCATGCTATTAATTTTGTGGTTTCTGTTTTGAATAGTAATTTCTGGTGATGATCTATGCAATGAATATTACAATTCCATTTGTTAATGTTTTCAGGTATCATTATTGCATTTAGCTGACATCACTGAAGAGGGAGTAACATTTCAGGTATATATTATTTCTCAATGCCTATTGTAGTTTAGGTGTTGTTAAAACATTACTTGTCACCATATGAAGCTCCGGAGATTTTTTTTCTATCATCAACAAGGTGTCTACTGTACTCTTCTATGAATGAAGGGACAAAGATGAAAGAAACATATTTGATATGTTGAAATGAAAAGTAGTAAATTGGGATGAAGAAAGTCATTTTCCGTGGTGATACTGTCTCCAATTGTATCATCTTTTGATTGCAATGGAAATGTTAAAGACTTGTCTTACTGGTGTTGAAATGCAATGATGGACATGGGGAAGGCTGGAACAATGTTAATGTCAGAAGTGGTGCACTTGGGAAGAAGTGAACAGATCAGCTGAGGGCATGGAGATACCTCCATGGCCGTCGCATCCTTATTTATTAATCACTTGAATTCCATTCATTTTAAGTGCTCTTGACTACCTTGGTTAAAATGAATATCAAAGAATATTGCTATCTTTGGTTTGTTCATAACTGATTATTTTTCTACATCAGTCACCAGTTGATGGAAAGCCAATGCTCTTGACACCTGAGGAGTCAATTCAGATCCAAGTACGTACAATAAATCTATTCATTTTGTTTTTGGTACTCTGGGAGCGTCATTATATGAATTAGCAAGCCTTTCACTTGATTTGTTTGTGTCATACTGTCATTTATAGCTCCTGAATTCAAGGAAAAATATTTGTTAAAGCAGATTTGTACTTTAAAAAATCTCGCTATTATCTGGGGATTTAATAATGAAACGGATTAAAGAATTACCAGCTTTAATTTTTCCTGGTTGCTGAAAATTTTCCATATTTCGTTACAAACAACAATATAGAGCAAAGCTTTTTAAGATATTCTTTCTAGTTGAAGCATTGGTTTTCTCACCACGTGCTTTCCTCTGCGTTCTCTTCTATACCTTCAATGGTCTGTGCAGAACAGAATAGGGGCAGACATAATTATGGCTCTTGATGATGTTGTAAAAACCACCACCACTGGTCCAAGGATGGAGGAGGCCATGTATCGTACTATACGATGGATAGACAGATGTATTGAAGGTGAGTACGCATTTTGATTATCACTAATATTTAATGTATTATATACGTTTAAGTAGCATGCAGGAATGGTTAACACAGATATATGGATATGCATGCATTCAAGATTTGATAAAGCCACGCTGACAGTCTGCCATAGGTGCCTCAGCTACCTAGAAGATCTTTTCTGTGCTTTACTGTTTAGGATACCGGACCAAGTGTTTTCCAAAACAAAAAATGGATAGTAGGCCAAGGTTATTTGCTTAGGTGAAAGAAGATCTTTTCTGTGCTTTAATGTTTAGGATACCGGACCAAGTGTTTTCCCAAAACAAAAAATGGAGACTTGGCCAAGGGTATTTGCTTAGGTGAAAGCCTTCTTTTGAATGTCCAAGAAAATAGTTATTGTAAAAGTATATGGTATGCTTGCATGCAAAAGTATTTCTTATTTAAATTTCATGATAATGTGAGAGCTTCTTATATTAAATTTCATAGTGTATGGTATGCTTGCATGCAAAAGTATTTCTTTATGTTAATTTATTGAGCTGTGCCATATTTTGGCATTTACCATGTTCCTTTCATGGACATATCTTCAGTGGCAGCTTTCCATCCTATTGTAATATTTATCTTTGTTTTTGTCTGCATTGGTTTCTATAAACAGCTCATAAGCGACCAAAGGAGCAGAACTTATTTGGAATTGTACAAGGTGGCTTAGATCCTGCACTAAGGTGAATTTCAACTGAACTTGCAATCTTTCTGCTTTGTGTTGGTTGTTTTGTGTTCTTCTTTTCCTCTCAGTAACTTTGTGATAACACATTGTTTTATGCCATATAACTTGTGGGGAGCAGAAATATATGTGCTGAAGCCTTGGTGAATCGGGATTTACCTGGGTAAGTCTATACTTATTTGGGGACTATTTGTTCGAGATTAAAGTTGCAGCACTTAATAATACTACACTTTCTAGTATTTAAAGTTAAGATTGCACCGTAGATGTCAAAATGAACCGTGATGTGCCGCTTGGACAAATATTGTAGCCTGTGGTACAAAAATCCACTAATATGTTCTTCAAATGTTACTCTTTGCGAAAGCTAAAGATTATTTCAGTTTCTTCTCTCTTTATAGCCGCTATAAAAATACTTTCAGCAAGTAATTATTGGTGAATAGTGCACTTCAACTGTGGAAGAAAGCATTTAAAACTTTCCTATTTGATGGGATAAGGAAAACTTTTCTCTGAATTACTTAATTTCATCTTGAGAATTAACAACTTGTTTACACCTGTTCTAGTATTCAAGGGGTGTTGATTTCCACCAAAGGGAAATATGTGCATTAGGGTTTCAATTCCTCTGCTCACTCTCTCACTTGCTGTGGCAGTTAATGTTTTATGATCATTCTTGAACAAAAATGTTTACCATCTTGTCGATCATTTTTCCAGTTAGCAGTTAAGTTTCCTTTGGACAGTTGTTCAGAAGCCATGCAAAACTATACATGTTATTACTTTTTACATTGGTGTTGTTAATTGTCGAACAAGGAGCCCAACTGATGAAGTTTACTTTGTCACAGCTATGCTATTGGTGGTCTTGCTGGGGGTGAAAGTAAGGATTCATTTTGGCGTGTTGTTGCCCAGTGCACGTCTATATTGCCTGATGATAAACCGCGATATGTTATGGTGCTATAGACTTATCATTTGAACTGATGTCGTGTAATTTGTTTTTTATTTTTCCAAAGTCATGATGTTTTCTTGCACTTCTTTTCAGGGTGTTGGTTATCCGCTGGATATCGTAGTTTGCAGTGCTCTTGGGGCAGACATGTATGACTGTGTTTATCCTACACGAACTGCTCGTTTTGGTACAGCTCTTGTACCCGAGGTGATGACTTTGACAAGCAGTTTACGCTTTTATCTCCGTTTTGTACATATGCATGTATACAGTACTCCAACTGCAGTAATGGACTAACCTTATTAGTTAATCTTGGACCATTACTAAGATTGTGTGCCTTCCATGTGGTTATTTTGTACTGAGGGACCCAATTTGCCGTTTAAATGTCAATGCATAACTGAACCAGAGGCAAAAGATTACCACTCCTTTCTGATTTATGTTTACATACTTCTTTCAGGGAGTTCTAAAACTCAAACACAAAGCAATGGCGGATGATACCCGCCCCGTTGATCCTACATGTGCTTGTATGGTATGCCTCAACAATCTAATCTTTTAGATTGCAATGTTAATGCTTATTTATATGGACTGATGTAAAACTGCTTGATTCTATTTCTTCAGGTGTGTAAAAATTATACTAGAGCTTACATTCATTGCCTAGTTACAAAAGATGCTATGGGATCTCAGCTTCTGTCGTATCACAATCTGTATTACATGCTGAAGGTACTAACACAACAGTTATTATACTTGTCTGCCCTACATTGTCTGCCCTACATGGTAATGTGATTAAACTCTTGTTTCTCCCCTAAATGCAGCTAAGTAGAGACCTACACTCCTCAATAATTGAAGGAAGGTTTCCAGAGTATGTTTGACTCTGCTTTATCCTTCTCAACTGTAGTCTTATATTTGTAGTGTAATATTATATAGATACCATGCTTATTTTTGTTGTTTGACAAATTTCTTTCCTCTTCAAGCTATGCTAATATCTCAGACAGTATGGACTTTTTCCGTTGAGTATGTTTTTTGAACTGAATTTCTCACTAGTTCTAGTTGTTACTAGTGTAACCTTTATGCTGTTTTGCTTGTAGGTTTGTATGCAAATTTCTGCAAAAGATGGTAATTCCTTCCGACCCTCTTTTCTTGCTCTGTCTCTATCAACGTATAGTTATCTATTTGGTGTTTGGTTTGCACCCTAAATAAAACCATATCTGTGGTGCACCCAAATCTTAACACAAAGCAATATTCATCTTAAAGGAAAAGTACAAAACTCTGTTATTCTTCTGGTCTTCTGCTGTCTTTTAACTTAGAAGGTTTGGTCACTATCAAATTTGTCTCGCATCATAGATTAGCGAGATACATTCACTGCAGAATGCCAATGTTACTGCAATTCTATCTCCACCGTGTACTTTCAATGCAAAAGATTTGAAGGAAAATTAAAACGTATATATTGAATTGAATGAAGCATTTTGAGAATCATTACTCTCATCTTGTGTGTTATGTCAATAGCCTTTAGTATCACTTCTGCTAATGTATTCGACCGTCATCATATATTAGTGAGATATGTGCACTAATTGATTCTCACTTTTTTCTTTTCATTTTGTAGTTTCCTAAAGGTGATGTCCCTGAATGGGTCTGTGAGGCAATGGAGGTTGCTGGAATCGATATTACTTCCTGTTGCCCTCCATTGTCATCCGAAGATGTATGAGAATGCAGCCCCAACACAGCTTGGCTTGATATTATTGCACACGCCCCTGACCCACATCCGTTCAAAGATTAAATTATACACTCAACAAGGTTATGCTACTATACAAATTTTGACTCGAGAGAGGTTGACACCGAAGAAATGTAGACTAGGTAAGGGCAGTATAAATTTTTCTGCCCTTGTATTGTTTCACTAGAGATTGTTCACTAGAGATTGTTGGATGATCTCCCCAATTTTGTCTCCGCTGATTGATTAAACACATTGCACCTAGAAAACTGGAGGAAAGATGAGTCTTGGCAATTTTGTTTAAAAAAGGATCTTCTAGCAAAGATTATCTTCCAGTTTTGTTTCTGTCTTCACTGATTGTAAGTTATGCAATATATAATGAAGTGCAGTTTAATACTATAGGTTGTATTGTTTGCACAGTATCTTACGTGCAGAGTCAGACATATATAGTTCTTTCTTTGAGAATTTAATTTTCATGTATACTTTGTCTAACCTATTGGGGAGACAATGTAAACACAGTAAGGCTAGTGTATTCATATCATTTGTAAATGCTAGTGTATTCGTAGCATTTGTAAATTGGATTTTGATCATTTGATTCTGCACTAGGTTATGTTATGCCTTGTCTAAGTGTAAATTGTCAGAATTAAGATCAATGTTTTGGCACCCTTATCTCTCAGCTAGCCTAGTGGTTTTGCTTTTAACACTCCGCTTTTAACCTCCTGCATCACTTAGGGTCTTTTTTATTGAAAGGAACATCACTTAGGGCCTTTTTTTAATTGAAAGGAACATTACTTAGGGTCTGTTTGAAGTGATTCTGGGAGGTATCCAGAATCATGTACGGGGAGAAACACATTGTATGTGGCATGTGATACGGACAATACGTTCAAAGCATGGTGAATTCCAAAGTAAAACCAATTTTCAATCCTCTTTGTTTTGGCCTAAAGCTCTTTTCAATCGTGTCATGCTATGGGCTTTGTCCCAGCCATCTTTTCACACCGCCGTTATGTAGCAGAGAAGAACACAGTAATGAATTTCCTTCTCTTTTCATTTCAACAAATTCGGCTACCTTTTCACATGTGAGGATAAAGATATCACTTGATTTACTTCTAGGGTTCATGTTCCTCTCACTATTATTCATTTTTTTGTTAACTTTTGGACGGTGTTTTGAGCATCTCTAGCTACTTCCTATATGTAATTAATTTTTGGACGTATTTGACTGAAACTTTCCTAAAACCATCCATGCAGCTTCCCTCTAGTCTAGGTTCATGTCAGTTTCTTACTATTCATTTGCTTGTTGCCATTTCTCAAACAGATCCCCTTGAGGGTGTAAATAAAAGAGTGTGAAAACATTATCAAACAATGGGCATGTAAGTTAGATGTGTAGAACTTTGACAGTTGGCCATTGTAGACCAAGTGCCCTTAATGTAGGTCAAGTCACACCAGTCCCGCAAGGAACCCCATTTCTTGTTGGCGTGTTATGGAAACTCCAACTTTGCAAGGCAACCAAAGACCAGACCCCTAAAAGGGAATGGTGACCTCTTTTATCTTGAGTTCTGGCAGAAAAAGAGAAGGCTAAGAAGAGAAATATACCTAAATTCATTGAAACTGAGAGAATCATTGTGCTTCTCCCTCCTTTAGTGGGAGCTCCATGGAAAACAAAAGTATGATGTACTCTGACAAAGCCATGGCTGGCATCCCTTATTCTCTTATTTGTAGGGAATTCAAACTTGTCATCTGTTTGATATTGTGAAAGAGAATATCAATAAATAAAATTGTAAAATGAGTTTAAGGAGTTTAATTCGGTCGAACGAGTTTGGGATGATGTTCTTGGAAGTATGCCACTCTTCTCTCATCCCAACCATTACTAGAGTTGAACCTACGTAGGAACATGACTTGATCGAGATCCACACCAACTCTTATCCATTCTAATGCAACCAATCGCCATCTGTGTGTTTCATAACATATAAAGCATTCATATGTACCACATTTGTAACAGAAGACTACTTTATGCAGATGGTAATAAACATAACGCCAATGTGATATGAAAAATGCGATACATCACACACTACTCTTGAACGCTCTTGAACCCATACTTTCTGAAACAGTGCTCAGTCTCCTCAGTGCTCTCAATGAGGATAACCTTTCTGCTCAATTTGATGTGTCACATGAATTTGTTAAAGTGGTAGGACCAAATTGAATTGTTGTTTATGTCAATTGTACATAATGAAATGATATAAGTTATCTCTAGTGTTTTTAATATAATTCTACAGAAAGTGATATGAGTTAATTTGAAAGTATTTGCTGTGAAAGTCCAACTTCACTTTATGCGTAAAGAAAAATGATTGATAACACGTGAGAAATGAGAGCCAAATAATATTCTAAAATTTCCTTGCATAGGACAAAAATTCTTTCATGTCAAAGGTAAAAAGCAACCTTTATGGAGGGGTAAAATTTGGTTGAATCCAGCCTCCACTTTGGCAAAGAAAAATGCAACAAAAGTGAATCGAGCTTTCTTTTTTCAATCTAATACAATCTACATTGAGTTTTTTTTTTTTTTTTTTTTCTGCAAGTGTTATGTAATTAGTTAGCTGCATAACATTTCAATAGTTGAAAACGGTGTTCTCCTAGTTAAAATCCCTTCCATCTTGTGAAGGGAATTTCTAACCTAAACATGGTAGGGATGTTCAAATCTGAAATGTAAAATGTACATACTGCTTTAGCCAGCTCGTTTATTTGAATCTCTCCAAAGTGAATTTAGCTTTAAATTTCTTATAGCGTGAGTAAGTATTATTGTTCTAAAAAATGGCACCTACGACTGCCTAGGCTCTAGACAGTCCCCCTCCGTCACTATTATGCATAAAATCCGTAAAAACTTATTTCGAGCAAAAAAAAAAAGGAAGGAAAGTAGGGACAATTCTAGTTCTAGACAGTATGGACGTGGTCGAAATCTTGGCAAAAATGGAGGCATAGAGATCTATTTTGTTTTGAAGCGATGACAACGGGAAATTTATTTCCTCATGCGAGAAAGATGAAAAGTGCAAAATATTTTAATTTTAATTTTTTTGTCATGTACCAATTCTATATATCATATAATATTAATTAAATAATGTAGTATAATAATATCAATTAAATAATATACATAAAAAATGTATGCTATAGTCAAAATATCTACATATAAATAAACATATAATATTTTCCAATTAAACCCGGTCATAACCAAATTTCTAGGCCTGACCTTGGTTCAGGTAGGTCGGGATTAGGGCCAAACTCAAAACTCGTATTAGAGTGCTCGGGAGGACAAAAGGTGATGGAATCCTAGACCGATTGGAGTGGGTACCTGGTATCTCATGAACTCAATATCTCGAGATAGGTAGGGTTAGTTCCGGGAAAGAACCCGATAGTTGCCCAATCCAGAATTCAACTAAGAGCATCTCCATCGCGCTGGCGATCGGGTGGGGCGATCGGTGGTTTCGACTGCAGGCAAGGGCAAGGGAGCTCCTACACGGACGAATCGGCCCGGTGATCGAGGACTCAGGAGTGGGCGCAGGCGAAAATCGACCTCGCCTTTGCCTCCAGTCGATCCCGTTGCTAACGTCAACACACTCATTTTTTTTTTATTTTGAGTGGGCTGATCTAGACCGTTAGATTCAAAGTGTCAACAGATCTGAACTGTTGATTTTGGGGTTCTTTTGTAATTATTATTTTTTTAAAATTCCAAAAAAGTACCCTAAATTTCTTTTTTTCCTATAAATACCCACAATATTTCTCATACATTCACCAAAACTTATTTGCTACTCCCCACATTTTATAAATAGATTTCATTAATTCATCCATACACCAACTGTTTACTAATATGCATTGAATAAAAGTAATTTTAAAAAAAAGTAAGAGCAAATTGCCCTCCCAATTGCCCTTTTGGGGTGGAGACAACAAAAGCAATTTTATTGGCCTCCAAATTGCCCTAGGACAATTTGTTTCAATTGCCTTAAGGCAAAGGCAATTGGCCAAATTGGGGTGGAGATGCTCTAAGGCTGATGAGAAAAACATTGATTTTGCCCAAAAATGATGCGGAAAACGACGATGATCGTGACGATGGTGATGGTGGCTCAATTGAAAATTCATAATTAAAAGAGGGTTAATTTGGTAGTTTATATTAAATAAGAGTATTAATAAAAAGTAATAAATTAACAACAAATTAATATATTCAATCCGATTTGATTGCCCACAGGTTCTAAGTTCGTGAATCCGATATCAACCCAAATTTAACTGATTCAATCTGATTTGGGACTCATTTGACCAAAAAAAGTCAATAACCCATTCGATCTGGTACCCACCAAATCGGTCGGTCCGGTTTCTCAGGAAATCAGGTCAGGATGCCCAGCCATACAAATTTCCATATAATACTTATTTAAGTAAATACCGATTAATTCCCGATTAATCTTCTAGTCCTCTCCTTGCCATCTAGTCATTCTAAAACGAGAAAATGTCAAAGAGAATTGGGAGTCAAATCAAAGAATTCACATCAGTTCAATGTTTATATTGGCAGCAGAATGCAGTAAAGTAATGCAATCTAGCTGTGCTGAAAGTTCCATTTAGTCACAGTAAAACACTCAAATCTCAATCTCCACACCCTACTATATATTGATGATTATATAATGATGATATAGAAGAAAGGTTTTGGTTATGTGAGGTGTACTTTGCACTTTTTGTTTTGTGCTTGTTTGAAAGGTTTTGTTTTGGAGGAGCCAGCCAAGAAAGGCAAGGCAAGGAGGAAACAAACCCTCTAGCAGTCTAGATTCTCCAAGAGAGTTGCAATTTTAAGGCGAGTGAACCTCTAGCTGTTTTGAAGCAGAGTCTTTTCAACCTTTCCCACTTCGGCAATTCAACCAAAATCTTTCTTTTTGAACCCTGTTTGAGAATTGAGTGCTGCACAAAAAAAGTCCAAGGAAGGGTCTTGAATTGTTGCTTTGAATTATGAAGAGATTCAGCAGCTCAGACTCATTGGGTGGTTTAGTTTCCAATTTCCCACCAAAAGGTAAGGAAACTGAAAACTTTGTTTGAAACTTGTTCTTGACAAATTTTGCACTTCAAATGGTTGATGTGAATTCTCAAAGAGTTTACTTATGTTGCTCAGCTGATCAGATTTGGTATTTGTTGAAAATTTTCGCAATTCGATTTGCTAGATTCGTAATGAACTTGGACTACCATGGCTAGCGATTAGTACCACAACTTCTGATACTCAAATTGTTTTACTACTTGTTAATGCAGAGGAGAAGAATCATGGGAAGGAAAACTATGGTTATAGCAAGGAATTTCAGGCAATGTTAGATTCTTTAGACCAAGAAGATTGTGGGGAAGAAATGTCAGGGAAGAAGAGGCGTTTGAATTCAGAGCAGGTCAAGGCTTTGGAGAGGAACTTTGATGTTGACAACAAGTTAGAGCCAGAGAGAAAGGTTAAGCTGGCTGAGGAAATAGGCCTGCAGCCAAGGCAAGTAGCTATCTGGTTCCAAAACCGCCGTGCCCGGTGGAAGACGAAGCAATTGGAGAGAGACTACAGCATCCTTAAAGCTGACTATGATGGCTTGAAGCTCAACTTTGATGGCCTTGAGAGGCAGAACAAAGCTCTGGCTGAAAAGGTTCATATCAATATACACAGTTTTTATATAAGCGGGGGTGGGAAAATCGAACTTGGGATTTCACGTGCATGGATGAATGCTCAGAAACCAAATAAGCTAGCAGAAACACATTTTGATTGGACTACTTTTGAAATCGGATCTTCTTGTTCTTTGTAATTTGTGCTTGTTTCGATGGGGTCTTCTAATTTTTCTGTGTTTGATGGTATATTGCAGTTAAGACAGTTGAAAGCAAAGTTGTGCAGAGATAGTGCAGAGAGTAATGCATCTGTCAGAGAGGAATCACCAATTTCAACGCTTCAAGAGCAGATTAGAGATAGGAGTGACAATGGTGATGACATTGCAGAGGTTGATGTGTTCAAGAACTTGAAATCCAAAGATTTCGGGTCATCGGATAGTGATTCAAATGGAGTTTTTATGATGGAAGACAGCAATGGAAATTCTTGTCTGGGCTATAACAGTGGCCAAAAATCATCATTTTCTTCAAGTGAAATGGGGAAATGGTTTCAAATATCAGACACAAGATCAGTGGCAAGCAAAGGGTATCAAACTCAGTTTGCAAGGATGGAAGAGCAGAGCTTGTTTAGCACAGAAGAGTCCTGCAATTTCTTCTCAGTTGATCAAGCCCCAAGTCTCCATTGGTAATCTTCTGAGAGCAGCAAAACCAGTTGGCCTTTTGGAATGATCTAATAAAGTTCCATCTTATTAGATTTTGTAATTTAGAAGCAAACAGTTGTCCAGATTTAAACTAAATTGGCAACTGCATAGATAAGTTTGAATAGTAATTAGCTGCAGAAACTAATAATATGGTATTGTCCTTTTAGTGCAACTGCCAAGAAAAGCTAGACGAATCAGAAAGTTATAAAATCCGAACTGCGTGCAGTTTGATGCATCATATTCATACAAAGGACATTATCAGTTGTCAATTCTGATTTCAATATGTTCCTGCAGCTCCTAAACTGTACGATTTGACAAGGGCTCTGCAAATTATTAAGCAATGGTAAGCAAAATCAGTTGGTACTTTGTTCTTATCCTTTGTCATGTATTTTAATAGTGAATTATTGATAACAAAGATATCAATACATACTTTTGGGGTTTTGACAATGTTACCAGACCATATTACGTACGTACCAACACAACATCGATTGTCAGCAGTCCTAGTTTCATGAAAAATGGAACATCTTGCTTGACCAAACAAAGGGAACATGGAACTACCTAGATGACCCATTTTCCGAGTTAAATCTCTTCAGCCCATGTGGTTGGTGAAAAAAGTACAATCTACCCAGTAGCTAACACATGGAATTGCAAAGACTAGTGCTGCAAGACGCCACAGACGCCCTTCTCCAAGTGGTACCACTTCCTAAAGGGAGAGGTTAACTACTCACACCAACTGACAAATCAAGTGCCCCAAATGAGTCAAACTATCCTTGAAATGCATGGCCAGTGAAGTAATTGTAATTTTAGAAAATGCTAATCAGACCTTCATGAATACTAAATTGCATCGATATATTAACGGGTTATTTTGTAATATTCATTTGTATTCACAATAAATCTTCCACATACGGATGGGAAAATGACTGTAGCAATATGTTTACAAATTTATAAGCTAACAGTATACAACATTTCAAGGTGATTCCCATGTTCTAGAAATTACAAATATCAATCCTGCGCGAATGCAGTTGAGCTTTGTTGGTTAATGTATCTCTACTTAAATTAGAAGTATTTCCTTGCATGCATGAGATGAGCCACTGATCATACTGCAATCATGGTTCGCATATGTCCCTTTTCCTTGCAAGATGTTTAATTAGTCCCATCTCACAATCCATTAACCAAATGAAACATACGCCAAGCTACACACAACACAATCCATTGAATTGAATGGTAGATTTGATCTTTTGCTCGAGAGGAGCTTTTCTCATGTTGAAGAAACTAATGGAGGTGGACATGACACACGTCATATTTCCCACTTTCTCTCTTTTCTCACTTTAGATCAGAAAGAGACAGACCAAAAAGCTGCTAGGACTTTCGCTAATGTCAGAGATGGGACCTAATGCATCATCAATGTTTGACTGTTAATGCCCCTATGGGAATCTAGCTCAAGCTTCGTGTCCGGGACAGTATACCCTTTGAGTGGTAATCCCCATACAACCACCAAAAATCCTTCCTTGAGTTCTGTGTCGTTGTGACATGCATTGCAATTAAGGGTCCCAATTTGCATTAATCATGCAACTCTTTAGAAAAAATTTTAGCCTCTTATCCAACTGCATTATCTATAAAGATCTTGAATTCGATGATGGAATTTGCAAAGATTATTATGAAAAATCATGCTTGCGGGAGGCAAAGATTGTTATGAAGATACACAAGCACAAATAAATTCGGATTTTGCACTTGGTTCATAAGTTGTAGGTTTAGTATCAAACTTCGTTAGGTCATGACGATTTAGTTTGATCCACATACAGGTTGATATGGAAAATCAAACTGTAGCAATTTTAGTTTGGTTTGGAGATTTTTGGGATGAAAAGCAAAGTAAATCAATTAATCCATCACTAATTTGGGATGATAAACACAACAAATTGATTAGTCTATCAATTGTTTTAACGTATTTATATATTTTTAAAATCTAAGGCCAATTTGTTAATTCAGTTGGCCGTCCTTCGTCCACCTCACTAATTAATGTCTTGTCTCTTCTCATCATATGCCCACAAAGGACTGACGCGAGTTAGTCAAAAAAAAAAAAGGACTGACGCGAGGACAATATACCTCCAACTGAAATAAGGAGCTCATGATCGAATTTTTTTGTCTTGGAGAAATCAGACTATAGCCATTTTAGTTTAGTTTGGGGAAATTTGGGATGAAAAGCAAAGCAAATCACTTAGTCCATCATTCAGAGCACTTCCACTCACAGAGGCAAATAATAATAGAACTACCTACAAAGTTAAGGTGGGCTATAGTCCAGTGAAAAATTTGACCAAATTTACTTTTTAATCTCCTATATTTATAATTTAGCCCAATAAAATTTTTTAAATATATCATATATAACACAACCCAATTTTTTAACCAAATTCAAAAATAACTCACCTAACCCACTGCTTCCAACTAAAAATCTATCATATTATGTGAAATCACAAACAAATGATCTTTTATCAATGTGTATTCAATTAATACATTTTCTTTCTTATATATATGATTATTTTATGTTGAACGTTTTTAGAAATTTAGTAGTGGATATTCAAAAATAACTTTTGGTTACAAAATTATGATTAGAAGTTATATTCTACGAAAATTATAGGGAGTGCTGGTATACATAAAAAAAATAAAAATAAAATAAAAAAAATTGATCGTTAAGGTTCAAGTTAACAATTTTAGTTAGTCCCCCCTGAAAAAAAATTTCTTGTTCCTCCATTGGAGGCAAAGGCGAGGGTGTATTAGGTGTTTTTTGCCCTATGACAAAACGATTGCATTCCCTAGTTTACTATTTGCCTTAGCAGTTTCAAGGGCTGTAAATTGGCTCTAGTTGCTTCGGACTCAGCTCGCTCATTACAGAAATGAGTTGAAGTTGAGCTTATTTTTAGGCTAATTTAAAAAGTAAGATGAGCTTGAGCTTTGGCATACTCGGCTCATAAAGCTCATGAGAAGCTCGTGTATTTATTAGGCAGGTCAAGGTTTGCTCTGTTTGTTTATTAAAGTTCGGCTTGGCTTGTAATTTAATACAAATAAATTAATAATATTATTTATTAGTACGCAGATTAATCTTTCAATGTTATAAATATTAAATTAAAATAAGAGTTCAGCCCATCAAACAACTTGCAAACCCTAATGCTAGTTACCTTGTACTATAAAAGGTGCACACAACCAACAAAGCCTTGAACTGAAAACCATAGAGAGATACAAATGAGCCCAACAAGCCGAGCTGAGGGCTCGATAAAAAACTCGGCTCATTTGAGCTCGTATCGTAAATGAACCGAGCCGAGCCAAGCTGGAGCTCGCAATTTTGTGTAGAGCCGAGCTTGAGTTTTCATTCATGAAATTTATTTATTCATTCATGAAATTTATGCAAGCTTGAGCTGAATTTGAACTTCGGAAATTTGAACTCTCGACTCATTTAAACCCCTAGCAGTTTCAGTCATAAAGGGCAAAGGCGAAAGTGAAATACTATTTATAGGAAGGTGAAATACTATTTATAATATTTTATTATATATTGTATTTTTTTACAAAAACTATAAAATATTATTATACAATTAAAAAAATTAAAAAAAAGGATGAAAAAGTATCCAGTTGTCAGTTGTGATGTGGCCGCTACTAGTGGAAACCACCTAATCTCATTGTTTATGTTAGAGCATGTCCACCGCGGATGCAATCGGCATGCACGATCGACAATTTCGACCGAGAGCGATGGCGAGCGACCTCCAGCGTTGCACAATCGGCCATAGCGATTAGGAGATCGGGCGCGGGCGCGGGCGAAAATCACCTTCGCTAGAGCTGACGTCAACGCACTAACTTTTTCCTTTTAAAAAAAATAAAATTTTAAGTGATTTGATCTGGACCGTTAGATGGAAAGAGAAAATAGATCTGAGCCGTTGATTTTGGGGTTCTTTTGTAAATAACTTTTTGGGGTTGCTTTGTAATTAAATTTTAAAAAAAAAAATCAGAAAAGTACCCCAAATTTTATTTTTTCCTATAAATACCACAATATTTCTAATACATTACAATTAAAAAAAACACATTACAATGAAAAATAAACACACAATGAGAAATGTTAGTGCAATTGCCTTCCAAATTGCCTTTTGGGCTGGAAACAACAAAAGAATTTCCTTGCCCTCCAAATTGCCTTAAGGCAAAGGCAAATTAGAGGGTTTGGGGTGGACATGCTCATATCAACCGCGTCGCACCACCAGATTCACTTTCTTTATTTTTATTATTTTCTATATGCCTTCTTTTTCTCCTTCGCCGTCACCATCATCGCCGAAACTCAATTTCACCACCACCGCCCAAACCATCCAAACCGGAATTGGATTCACCCTACTGCTTAAACTCACCGATCTCATACTAAACTCGTCGCCCCATTCAACTTCAAATTGAGGGCTTCGAATTCGGAGAAATTCACTCTACCACTGGAGTGGTGATGCAACGACGGTGGGAGAAGAAAGCTAAAAAAAGGGTTAAGTGCGTTGTAGCGTCACCTCTAACCGCATCAACATTAAGAATGCATGCGGATCACGTCACCTTCCTCCATTTTTGCCGGTGGAAATACGCAAGACCCGAGTTCGAATGTATATAAGACGGGGCTAATTTAATTTTATCTTGTAACTATGAACTTAAATTTAATTATGAATTGAACTAAAATTTAATTTTTGAATAATTTTAAATTAATTTTCTAAAATTAAACTTTGCTTGAGCTCAGAGTAGCCACCCTCTGGCTCCCCTTTGGAAACACGTGTTTGCAATTGGAGGGGAAAACACGTTTATGTAGTTTGGAAATCTGAGGCGCAACTTGTTAATTTAGTTGGCCGTCCTTTTTCCACCTCGCATTGATTAATGCTTCTCGTCTCTTCTCATCATACGCCCACAAAGGACTGACGCGAGGACAATATACCACCAATTGAAATACGGAGTCATGATGGTTTTTTTTTTTTTGTGTGTGAGTGTGTTCTTGGGTCGATAGTACATATACTAGGAGACAAATAAACTTGATGAGAATTTGATCTTGAAAGAGGACCCAAAACCACTCCTCCCAACGCAATATGAAATTGAGCTTGAATTTGTTGCTTCCATTTAGGTAATGCAATTTAAATCTTACGGGTGAATATTCTGAGACGTGGGGTTGGAAGGAGATCTCGGTTGGAAGAGCTTGGAGATGTGACATATTCAGGGAGAAAAAACTGAAGGTTCATAGGTTGATGAAAACCAACAAAAGCATATGCTTTTAACTTCAAGCAAACAAATCAACAACTAGCTATTGTTTTGACGATATCTACACTGTTAAGAGATCTCAAGTTTGAACTTATCAGTGGAAAATAACTTTTGGATACGCTAATATCCACAATAGTGAACTCCTGTGGGAAGAGAGGGATGTTGAGGAACAAAACAAGTTTTGTGATCAATATCAAGTTATCATTAACGTCAAAAAGCAGGACAATAATGTTGATAGTTTTTCTCTCCATGGTTTAATTGATGATAATTTGGTTTTTGTCTTCTAAATAAGATGCAAAGCAAAGCGGACTATTATATTGCACTTCTTATTCATCAACGAATTTGTGGGTTCTTCTAAAAAACAATGTTGTCACATTATGCATAGCCACTACTTTTGGGGAGAACTTCACAATTAATACTTCAATGGAAAATCAGTAAGACATCTATTAGTTTGGAACTCTCCTTACCATCCGAGAGCTCAAGGCGTATTTAATTTAACCTCGATATGAAATGAATCAGATGATGATGAGTTGCTCATTCTGATTCTCAAAGTTGTAGCTGAGAAATCAAGGGCATGGTACAAAATTTTAATGGGGACCCTTGAACCGATCTTCAGAAAAAGCCAAAAATTATATACACGAATAGAGTATTATTACGCAGTATCAATAGCAAAAATATGAACTATCCTTCAACATTTTAATAATGTATACATGACAATTCCCAACTAACATCAAAATTTCACTAGAAAGTATAACTTTTTATTAGGGATGAATTTAAATATTAAGAATTTATATAATGAACAAAAAAAAACTATTTGGGGTCCTCTTGAATTGGGGGCCTACCTCTTGCACCGCCCCAACTGCGGCACTGCTGATTCTCTATTATATAACCAATCACTTTAATATCCCGTAGGGTTTTGCTCAAAGTAAAGTTAGCCTCTTCAGTCACATGTTGAAGTTAGGATATCAAACAAACCCAACCCACTAGGATTATGGGCCTTTGCCCAATTCGTGTTTTGCTCGTCTCCGCACATTTCCTTTTGTCATTTCGTTCTTATGATTTCTTCAAAGAGCAGAAAAGCCCTAAACCCTCGGCTTCAGCATCCGCACGACAACACCCGCGTCTGGAGCTCCCTTCTCATCCCTCAGGTACTTCTGTTTCATTTTCTGTTCAATCTGCTGAGGTTTCGTGAAATTTAGCGAATGCGATTGTTCAATCTCGGATTCTTCGCGGAACAATGAAAACGGTTTCATTAGCGCAAATCAAAATCATGAATTGGTGTAGTTGTCGACCATGAGAATCCTAAAATTTTGAATTGGGTCCATTTGGTTAGAAACATAGACCATCTGAGAATGTAATTTTGTAAGTTGTAGTATTTTCTCTTATTTTAGTTTACTTTTAGTTGCATATAGTAATGAAAGTTGTGTTGTGTTGAACCGTTAGTCAATATTTCAGTTCTAGTGTTTGTTGTTCTGAGATAAGTTCGTGGTTTGGCCACTGTTTTCTTGGCAATTGGTTGTACTGGTAATGCTACCATTTGTCGAGCTGAAATCTTTGTTATTTTATAGCACATACTCAATCTTGTTAAGCATTTTTTCTAATTGGTTTTTAGTTAAATTGATTTGTGAGGAAACGCAGAGAAAATGGCATTGGGACTAATACTAGGTTTAGGAAGGGCATTTCGTCGAAAGCGAACATCATCGCTTGACATTCTTTCCTCTAAACGTGCCCCAAGGGATTACTATAAGGGGAAAAATTGCAAGCCGACTGGTTTCATCACCCGAAAAGGTTTGCCTTATTTCAATGGTTAAGGCTTGGAATTACTACTTGACATGTTTTCCAAATCACCCTGGATTTTTTTTTTTTTTTTGCAGGTAAGTATGTTGTAGTGCAGGACAAATTGCCCAACTATGTTGTTCCTGATTTAACAGATTTCAAGGTGAGCATACTTCTAAATTTGGTTCTGCCATTCCTCGTGCTTTTGTTGTATGTCATTGATAGTCTTCTCTAAATTAGACCCTTCCATACTTCATTGCACTCAGCTGTGCTAGCACACACTTGAACCTCTCTTACATAAATATATACAACTTTCAACTCGAGAACTACTCCTTGCTCATATAAGTGCACACATGTAGTTCTAAGTTACTTTTGCTCTTCCTATGTGCAGCTGAAACCATACGTATCTCAGTGCCCCAGAGAGGTCAAGACAACTGAGGCTGCTGCATCAACTAAATAAGAACACCGAGTGACTAGTATTTAATCTTTACAGTTATTGTTGTACTCGAGAAGGAAGTTGTTGATGTTCATATACTTTGAGTAGGTATTTGTGACTGTAAGGAGGTCATGTTCTTGCTTGGTAGATTGCAGATTCATGCCTTGGATATGTTCAAGTAATAAACATTTCTTCTGATTTAAGCTTTGCTTTATATCGATTTTGAGTATGATCTCCCTATTCGATTCCATCTATATGTATGTTGATTTCATTACCAAAGCCACAACACCCAGATGACTAAAACGCATGAAACAATTTGTTTTCTTTCCTTCTTTCCCAAGTATTTTACCTGATATAAGCTCTTGCATGTCCAATTGCTAAGAACTCGGGTTTCACTCCTCGGCTCCTTGTGGCCGATAATGCCGATTCATTCATGTATGTTGATTTTTATTTGTAACTTTTTGAGATGTGATGGAAGAGGCCTATATTACACAGATTTCAGTTTGCCCACGTTAGAACGTAGCTGAATGAAGGCAATGGGCAAACATTCACCTGCATTAGGAAGAATTTGCTTAGCAACAGTAAACTACGTTCCTAGCATCATTCACCTGCATTAGGACCGCGGTTGAATGAAGGCAAGGGGCAAAAGTCTGGCGATGATCCTATGGCTCAGTTGGATAAATGGCAAATAACACACTATGTATGCAAACGGAAAGTTCCATTATCTCATACATAAATTTTCCTTCCTAAGCATGGTGGTGATCATCAGGGGCGTGGCTGAGGGAGTGCGACAAGTGCGACCGCACAAGGCCCCCGATTTTTAAGGGCCCCAAAAGTTTCTCGATACAGTGTTATATGTATATAGTTAATGAAGTCTAATGGAGCATGGTTGTTCTTCTAAAGTAATTGGGTTTGTATGTCTTCAATTTATTTTGCAATACGAGTGCAAATTGCCTTGCACAGATGTGTTTTTACTATTTTTCACTGTTACTTTTCTTTGTGTCTCCAGACTTCCTGTACTCCTTCACACAAATTCATGATAATTTTTGTGAAGCACTTTCTTAAAGGATGTTAGACACCTCAATTCAATATCGCACGGGACCCCTAAAATCTCAACCACGCCACTGGTGATCATGTGTGGGATGATTGCCCTCTTTAGCTTTTTGATGTTTTAGCTTAGGATGCGAATGTTTCCGTTCGTCTTTAATAAAACTTCTCTATCATTTGGTAAAAAGGATGCTTAAAACTTTTCCTTTGTTCATATTTGCTGGGATTTATACACGATATGAGAGGTAAGGCAAAAACTGCCCATGTTATAACCATTCTAACAACGGTTATGATAAAAACAAACAGAGATTTTTCCACATTCCAGACAGAAACCAACTGCAATTGGGCTACATATTTAAGTTTAGGTATCAACAATCCTAAAACAAAAATTCTAGGTCCAAGCGTTTTCAGGTATAAAATTCTAAGTTTATAGCATTTAGCAAACCAGTCCGGTGTAGCTCATTAAATTTCTCTTTGGTTGAGTTTCCAGGTTCGAATCCTGGCACCGGAAAATCCTTTTTGTGTTTTGTCTTCTTTTCCCTTTATTTTACTATACACAAATTGAGATCATAAAACTGAATTCTAACATTCCAAACGAAAACACTTAATTTAACTTTCGAGTATTCAGTTTTAGATTTTTACTTTCTCTTAACAGTGGAAGGGAAGTTTTGGATATTTGACTACGACTGAGGATATTTAGAAAATCACCATTACAATTGTCCCATTTCTTTGAATACAGATTTGGTTAGCATCAGTTTGTTTGCCCACGTTAGAACGCAGCTGACTGAAGGAGGTGGAAACATCGATTTAGGAAGAATTTGCTTAGCAACATTCAATTGCGTTCCTAGCAACATTCACCTGCATTAGGACCGTGGTTGAATGAAGGCAAGGGGGTGATGATGCTATGACTCAGTTGGACAAATGACAGAGAATACACTATGTATGCAAACTGAAAGTTCCATTATCTCATACATAAACTTTTCCTTCCTAAGCATGGTGGTGACCATGTGTGGGGTGATTGCCTTCTTTAGCTTTTTGATGATGTAGCTTAGAGTGCAAACGTTTCTGTCCGTTTTTAATAAAACTTCTCTATCGTTTGGTGAAAAAAAATACAAACTTTTCCTTTGTTTGTTTACATTTGCTGGGATCTATACGCGACATGAGAGGGTAAGGCACAAATTGCCCATGTTATCTGTGAACCATTCTGACAATGGTTATGATAAAAACAAACAAAGATTTTTCCAGATTCCAAACAGAAACCAGTTATTGAATTGGGCTGCATATTGAAGTTTAGGTATCAACAGTCCAAAAAGAAAAATTCTAGGTATGCTTTTTCAAGTATAAATTTTTAAGCTTATAACATTTTGCAAGCCAATCCGGTGTAGCACATTAAAATTCTCTTTGGTTGAGCGTCCAGGTTCGAATCCTGGCACCGGAAAACCTTTTTTATGTTTTCTCTTCTTTTCCTTTTATTTTACTATACACACACTTGAGATCATAAAACTGAATCATAACATTCCAAACGAAATCACTTAATTTAACATTCGAGTGTCCAGTTTCAGATTCCACCTTATCTTAACCATGGAAGGGAAGTTTTGCATATTCGACTACGACTGAGAGGATAATTAGAAAATCACCATTACAATTGCCCCATCGCTTTGGATACAGATTTGGCTAGCATCAGTTTGCCCACGTTAGAACGCAGCTGACTGAAGGAAGGTGGAAACATCGATTTGGAAAAATTTGGTAAGCAACATTCAACTGCGTTCCTAGCAACATTCACCGGCATTAATTAGGACTGCAGGGAAGGAGGCGGGGGGGAAAAGGGCCCGCGGGCGGAGGCCGGGACCCCCGGGGGCAAAAGACACAAAATACACACTGTATGCAAACAAGAAGTTCAACTATCTTGTACATAAACTTTTCCTTTGTGCACATTTGCTGGGTTTTATACACGATACGAGGTAAGGCACAAAATTGCCCATGAGATATTTGTGAACCATTATAACAATGGTTATAATAAAAACACACAAAATTTATCTTGATTCTAGACTGATATTAATTCAGCCATGATGCATTAGATGATTCAGTTGCGTAGATTTAAAAAGGGGGAAGTAGAAGTAGAAGTTTCGATCGAATAGGGAAAGGAAAAATGGAAAAGGGTTTGTTACAAGAGCCATATAGAGAGCTTTAGGGCACGTTTACTTCACCGGAATGGGAATGGAATGAAAATGATTCCCATTCCGGTGTTTACTTACACTGGAAATGAAAATTGATGCGGGTCCCACCAAAAAAAAACCATTCTTATTCCCAACTTTGGGCCAAATTGATTCCAGAGGGGGTAGATGGTATTGGGTTGAGTGGAATGGGAATAAGTTTATTATTTCCAAACTTGCCCTCCCATTTTTATTGAAATAACCAAAACACCACACAATTACAAAACCCTATTTGGTGATGAATGACTCTTTTATGCTTGATTTAGGATGACTTGTTTGTTATGTGTTATTAATACTCAATTTTTCTTAGCAAATATTAGTAAGCTTTGTAAGATTGGATAATTACTCCAATTGTAGGTAGAATTGTAGACATGGTTAAAAATAATAATGTAGAATAAAGATTAATAGTGTTTTATTATAGAAACAATATCTAAAAAGTACAATATAAGACACCTTATATCTAAAAAATACACAACTTTTTTATAATATCTAAAAAGTCTATTTTATCTAGTTGTCAAAATTCTATTGGTTAACTCCAATCTAATTAAACTAACGGCGTTACCATTCCTCCGTCTTCCCATTTCAACCAATCTGCTAGCCCGCTCCTGTAGCCACGCGATGTACCCAACCCTCTGCATCCGCACTCTCTCCACATACTGCGCCGCCGCCGCCGAGACCCCCCGCGACCTCGCCCAGGCCTCCGTTGCCGTCACCCCCACCCGCGCCAGCCGCCTCTCCGATTTCCTTGCCGGAATCTCCGACCAGGATTTGCAGACCAATGAGGCGGCGCTGCGGTCGCGGCGGGAGGTGAGGAAGCAGAGGTTGTTTTCGGGTTTTCGTCCTCGGACATTGGGGACGAAGAAGATGAAGGGAGTGATGGGTCCTCTCCCATTAAGCTCGCCAAGCAAACACAACACCGAGCCTTGTCTCCGACGGGGAATCGTCAGCTCCATCTCCGTCCTTCCTCAGCACACAAGGTTTTGATTTTTTATTTATTTCCGAAATTTCAATTCAATTTCAATTCGAAGACATTTGTGGAGTGGTCCAAGAAATCAGGCACATCTTCTCCGACGGGGAATCGTCAGCAGGTTGTTTCCTCACCGATCCCTTCCAACACCACGTGGCTCGCCGACTAATTCTTCACCGGCGGCGTCGCCACCGTCGTCTCCGAGCTGCTCCAGTTCCGGCACAAGCAAGAAAAGACCCTCCGCTACTTCCCCCTAACCTCAGCTGTGATAGGAAAGGACAGATTTTGAGATTTGATCATGGTTGAAATTGAATTTATGAGATTTGTGGTGTTATTTGTAATTAAAATCTACCAAATGCCACTTTGACCATGTAGGGGTTTTGTTAGTCATGGATTATTTGATGATTTTATCCTGACATTTATAAATGTCTTCTGTTTCTCAAACTTCATGGTTTCTAGTTGTCAAAAGACTGGCAAAGCCAATGCATATTCGGTAGGATTTATTATAGGCAACCTGTGTACTATTCAGTCAATTGAATAATACAATGATAGTTGGGGATTATAGGAAAATATTGCTATGTGGGTTGCATTTTTTCACTCCCTCCTTGCTCTCCATATGACATATGATCTGCAGAGACAGATAATTGTCTCTGTAGAGACAGTTGTTTGTCTCTTTAGAGACAAGTGGCTGTCTCTGTAGATGACTGTCTCTGTAGAGATAGATGACTGTCTCATGTAGACAAAGATGACTGTCTCTACACAGACAGGTGACTGTTTCTCCAGAGACAGGTGACTGTCCCTGTAGAGGCACTTGACTGTCACATGACTGTCTCTATGGAGGAGACACATAACTATCTCTATAGACACACTTGACTGTTTCTGCAGAGACATTCGACTGTTTCTGTAGAGACGCATAACTATCTATATAGAGACACTTGACTGTTTCTACAGAGACACTTGACTGTCTCTGTACAGATACTTGATTGTCTTTGTAGAGACAGTAGAGACACTTACTGTCTCTGCATGTGAAACTTGCGAAATTTTTTCTGCGAAAAACATACTCAATATGGATCTTAAAATGTAGATCTCACTTTTACGAATAAATTGGTGAAAACAAATTTTCATTACGATTTCTATATCAAAAGTTATGATTAATTTAGAAAAACAAAAAAAAATTGAAAAAAAATAAGAAATAAGAGAGAGAAAGATGATTTGGGAGTTAGTTGGTTTTGCTGAGTTGGCATTGATTTTGGACTATATGGATATTTAACATCTTTCATGTCTTTTATAGATATTTAAGGTGTTATTTTGGACCCCTAGGATATCAGCCATTTATTATATGTCAAAATTGAATTTATTTTAATAATATTTTATCTTTACAAAAAGGTATTTTGGTAATCAAATTACACTAATTCCGATTCCGGAGAATGATTTTGGACAGTTAGTAAACACTGAAATGGAATGACTGATTTCGATTCCGACACATTCTGATTCCTGCCCATTCCGATTCGGAGTTAGTAAACGTGCCCTCAGTTACCTATTTTGTCAATAGTGGGTACTATTTATATCTAATATGGTCCCACATTGGTTTTTGACTTTCAACATGCGAAGAACACAGCCTAAGATGTCCTTCATGTTATGTATTAGTAATTTGTGATTGTTGTAGGAATCTTTATTAGGGTATGATTGTGTAAATTAGAAGTAGAAAACCCTTATGGACTCTGTATTAGCTAAAGCCCATTCCTACTGGGATTGGTGGAAACCCTAGCTTGTTTCCCTATAAATAAAGGCACTACGAAGGAGGACAAACACTCCTCTCTTCTATTCATCTATTCTATTCTCTCTTACTAACGATTCTCTGTCTCTAAGGCTTAGCAATTCATTATTACTGCAACACGTTATCAGCACGAGGTTCTACTGCTGCGCGTTTGGAGATTGACGAATCCCCGTTCGAGAGTTCACGAAATTAACCGTTCATCCAACTGAATCCAATCACCAAGTAAATATGATTTTATCTTTTGAATTTTGTGAATTCATGAGTTGATTATGTATTGCAAATTATCAAGTTGGATATGGTATAGTATGTTGAAAAAAGAAGGAAAAATCGAATTAGGGTTTCTGGAATAGTGTTCGGCAGCCCCTGCCGAACACGGTAGCCCCCAAACCCAGGTTCGGATGAAGCATCCGAACGCATGCACGCGCCTCGCCGTCTCTGCGAGTTGCGCCTTGCACCGTCGCCGTCTTCCGACGACTGGGACTAGCGCCGGCGACCTGCAATCGTCACTACAAGCCGCCGGCTGTCCCTGAAGGACCGCCAAGCGCCGCCATCGCCGATACCCGAGAACCCAGGAGGTTCTGTTCGGGTCCGATCGCGAAACCGCGACAGCCGCCGCCGAAATCCTCATCCCAGAAGCCGATAGAACCTGGAGCGGAGCTCGGATCGACCGCGCGTCCCCTGCGACGCCGCCGCCTCGATCCCTCGCGGGAATCTGCCGCCGTCTCGATGGATTCCCCGATCTCAACGATCGAGTTTTGCTTTGGATCCGTTCCTGCGCCACCACAGTGGGCCCCGCAGGCCTCCATAGTGCGCGGCGGAGTGGTAGCGTCGAGCCCACCCCGCTCCGCCGCTCCTCGTCGCCGGAACCGCCGCTGGAAGACCGACGGATTCGTTGAAATCCGTTTGGCCTTCCTATAGGTTAGACTGGCCGGGCCAAACTCGATCCAGTCCCGGTTTAGTCCAGAATCGGTCCAAGCCCATGGGCTTGACCATTGGGCCTGATCCTTTGGGCCTTTGGCAGCGGCGTATTGGGCCTGATCCTAGCGGATCTGGGCTTCTGCAGCCAACAGATCCGGGCCTTGCAGCCTTCTTCTTTTGTCCAGCAATGGGCCTTCACAAGCCCTTGGTCCAGCAGACCCATGGTTTGATACCCAGCGGGCCTGCAGCCCGTATGCTCAGTTATGTAGCCCAGCAGGTTGTTTAAGCATATCAAAATGGATCCCGTAGATCCTAGACCATCAGTTGTTTATGTTTTCTATTGGAATATTTGTATATATGTGTGTGTGTGTATGCAGTTTTACATGAACCCGAAGTTCATTAGAAAAACCTCGAACCCGAAGTTTCGAGTATATGTGAAACATGTTGTAACCCGAAGTTAGCATGTTATATCCGAGTCATGTTATAGAACCTGAAGTTCTTGAATTTTGCCTTTCGTAGATGCTTTTACCTGAAGTTAATAAGCACTACTAACATACTTGGTCCTGCATATCCACACATTGCTTGTTTATTTGTTTCCTTGCATTTCCTTTCGTATATTTGTATTCGTTTGAAATTGCAGGTACAATTGAACCTGAAGTTCATATTAAGTCTCAACCCGAAGTTTCGAGCGTAGACTATCATAGAAACCTAAAGTTTCGAACCTGAAGTTCCTAAAACATCACCACACAAAGTTATGCGCTATAACTTGATGTTATATGATATGAGTCTACGACTCAATGTTACATGTTATAAACCTTGAAGTTTGCATGTTACAACCTGAAACCATGTCATAGAACTTGAAGTTTTTAGTTGTTAACTGTAGATTTTGTCTAAAGCTCTACTAACACAACGTGTTCCCTCCTTACCCGAAGTAAGGACACTGGAAGCACATATTGATCACCCGAAGATGATCTACATACTTGCTTGAAGCAAGACATGATTGGCAAAACTTATGCTCTCATGATCTGAAGTCTATGATTGCGTATAGTTCTAAAGTTTATGGAATCTGATCTTTCCGTTAGCTTTACAAGGAAGACTTGTCCAAGAATGATCTCCTACAGAAGATCTTGCCTCTAATGTACTCCTGCAGTAGCAATATAGAGAGCAAAAAGGTTACAAGTCCTTAGATCTGGTTACTACTTTGTTGTTTGCTGAAAAGAACAACATACTCGTATCCACTCGCTCGAAACGCTCCCTTTGCCTGAAGCAAATGCTAAGCGATTTCTGAAGCTCAAACCGCAATCTTTTGGCACATGTCTGACCGGCCGGGCCGACCCGGGTCAGACCAAATGCCCTCCCACCATTAGGGGGAGATAAGATCATTCCTAAAGAATAGATAATGGCGTGAGTGGACATTAGGGGAAGGCTCAACCTACCCGAAACCAAGATTAGCCAATCATATGCTATCACTATTGTGGTAAAACCATTGATCGCGCACCTGTCGTGCCCCCATCAATGTCGTTGATGAGTACCCTTTTTGATAGGCAACCAATGAGACATGGAACAGCTCTGTTTAGCCAAAACAACTTGAGCGTACTGATTCCCGTTAGAATCTAAGTCCAAGTTCTGGTGTTAGTTTTAGTATGTGAACATCGTTCTCGAATATCAATTAATTGAATCAACTGGAACCTGCAGTTTCCTAAATTATGTGACCAATTTCAATTAATTCATGTTACGATATGCTTAGTGGGAAGTTAGTAGTCTGGCAGACTGTGCGATCACATATGCACATTATTCTCCCCGATTGGAGATACTCCTTGAATGGAGATATATCCCCGAATGGATATATATTTCTAACTTCATACCTAAACAAAGACCTACATTGGCCTTATACTCACATGGTTCCCGAAGAACGTTATGGAGTCTTAAGGATATTCGAATGAACGATTACCACACTGAAATCTCTGAAGAAAATGGAAAGGACTATCTTTGATTAAACTTTTCTATACGTCAGAAAACAAATATTGGAAAAGTTAGAGTGCCTACCTAGTGGATTGTATCGCACAACCATTCGCTCTATGGAAGCACATCATGTGGTCGGCCCGAAGTCCGCCGAAATTGATGCTTCCTCGCTTTGGCATGACGTTTGGGACACCCAGGTCATGACATGATGACCCGGATTCTGGAAGAATCACGCGGACATCCCCTAATGTCGAATAAGGTCCAGAACATTAAGACCTTATGCCAAGCATGATCGTTGGGAATACTCGACCATCCCATGCAAAGATACTTTATGCACTCCTTCTTTTCTTCAGTGGATTCAAGGGAATATTTGTGGAACATTCCAACCAATACATGGACCATATAAAGATTTCATGGTTTTGGTTGATGTACCGATTCGTTGGTCACACGTCTTTTGTCCACACGAAACGCTGCATTTGCTAAACTCTTGGCCCTAATTGAGGGCTCACCACCCTTGTTATCCGATGTAGTCTGGAAGACTGGATAACGCCAAAGAGTTTATATCGAAGTATTTCGATGATTATTGCAATCCCTTAGGATTGAGATTGAACATGCAGTTCCCTATGTTCATACTCCAAATGGTCTCGCAGAAACACAAGTCAAACTGGCCGGGCAGGCCCGAGTTCGACCATTTCTGCGTGGGACTATGCAATTCTGCATGCAGCTATATTGGTCCACCTGAGGCCCATCTCCACCCACTCTTGTTAAGCGTTACAGTTGGATACTGGGTACGAGCATGATTCACCGTACTTACGCAATTTTGGGTGTGCAGTTTTATGTGCTAGTTGCGCCGCCGCAACATACCAATATGGGTCCTCAATTGGGAATGGATTCCCATCTATTATGAGCTTTACGAGCCATTGACAGGCGATCTCTTTCTCGCAACATTTGCGGATAGTCACTTTGATGAGACAGTCTTCCCGCCGTTAGAGGGAGGAAAGAACGTCAACGTTTCTGAAGAACGACTTGAATTGATGTGGACTTACCCACTCTGTCTTGTCCTGATCCCTGAAAACAAGTGACGAGATCATATATACCAGCTGCAAACAAGCCTGCAATGAAAGACGTCCCCGTAGGGCGCAAAGTCATCCCCGAAAGGATGCAACGTCCCGTATGACATTCCATTCCTGACGAACGAGGTACACTGGCAGCTAGCCAATCCTCTGTCTTCGGCCAGAAGCGAGGCAGATTCAGTTTGAAGGATTCACTCCCCGGAAGAGGAGAACTATGTCACCATTGAATCCTATCGCCATCTCAATCGATCCAAACTCATGAATTGCGCAGGATTATGGAAGTGTCCTGGGAGACATCCCAGGGTGATACCCCAAATCCAAAACTCCTGAGAACCAGAAGTTCTCGGTCCGGATGAGGTTATGAAATCGAGATGAGATTATCATCGATGATATCTTTGCTTAAAGCAGTGGCTACTGAATCACAAAGTGCGACGATATCGAACCACGTTCCATTGATGAAGCACAATGTTGAACTGATTGGTCAAATGGAAAGAAACAGTGCATGTTGAATTATGTTCCTTAGTAAAGCGAAAAGTGTTTGGACCTGCAGTTCCACACTTCCCAATGTGAACCCTGTAGGTTACATGTGGTGTTCGTAAGGTAGCGTAATGAGAAGAATGAAACAGTGCAATGAAATGCACACCTCCTGGTGAAAGGCTTCTCTCATTTGCCCTTACATTGATTACAAGGAAATATATTCCCATGCAAAGGACGTTACACGTTCCACTACCTTGTCAGTTCGGTAGTTTCCCAAAAGAATTGAATATGCAGCTCATGAATGTGGTTACTACATATCTCTATTGGGATCTTGAGATATACATGAAAGTTCCTGAAGAACTTGAGATAACTCGATACTACCTCGGCCTGAAGCTCGAGCATCGAATTGATAGCATCATCGTGCATCAATCGAATTACATCCAGAAGATGTTGTATCACTTCAATGGAGATAAAGCGAAGTATTCGAGTACACCCATGATTGTCCGTTCGCTAGATGCCTAACGTAATCCATACAGTCCTATGGAGGATGATGAGCCGGTATTGAAGCTCGAAGTCTCATATCGAGGTACAGTTGGCGTTTATTGTACTTAGCTCAATGCACTAGGCCGTACATCTCATTTGTTGTGAATGCATTAGCTTGGTTAAGCGATGCATCTACACGCTACCACTGAATTGGTACTAAAGACATCTTTCGCTACCCATAAAGGTACTGCGAATATGGGATCATATATCCCTACGCATCCCATGATGGATACCTCTCTTAGACCCATGAAGTGATGCTTGCCTTGTTAGTTACGCTGATGCAGGTTACTTATCAAACCCGCACAAGGCACGTTCCCAGGTTGGTTATGTCTTTACCATAGGGAACACCGCAATATCTTGGAGGTCTATGGAATAGACTCTTGTTGCCACCTCTTCAAACCACGCCGAGCCCATCGCTTTACATGAGGCCACGCGTGAAGGTATTTGGCTACAATGCGTTATCGAGCACATACGGCATACTTATGCTTTGTCTTCTGTTAGTGGAGTCTCAATGATTCTCCATAAAGACAATGCCATTTGTATTGACCATTGAAGAAGGGATTTATCAAAGGCGACAATACTAAGCATATTGCCCCGAAGTTCTACTTCATACATCAGCAAAAGCATCAGAAGTTTGAAGTCAAGCAGATTTGTTCCCGAAGACAACCTCGCGGATATCTTCACCAAATCTTTATCGAAGTCTACCTTTCCAGAAGTTTTTTCAAGGTATTGGATTGCGTTTACTATTTGATTTACAACGTTTGTAGTCTTCAGGGGGAGCATTGTCGAATTCAGGGGGAGTATCCCGAAGTATACTCACTTGACCTTAATGTACTCTTTTTCCCCTTAGCACAGGACAACTTTTTCCCACTGGGTTTTGTTGCCTGGCAAGGTTTTTAACGAGACACCCACATCGGGTTGGTCATACCTCTGTACGCTTTTAGTGTCGACAAATGCATGCTCACTTTTTCCCCTTCGCCTTTGGTTTTTCCCATTGGGTTTTCCTTTGGCAAGGTTTTAGTGTTAGCATTCTTCCCATGGATTCCCCGTTGACTCATGTTCCTCCGAGTGCCTGCCGCAACGACTTCATCAACCGCCTACGCTATTTGTCCGAAGATCTGATGCGCCTACTTCTTGAGTTCTCCACACTCAAGGGGGAGTGTTGTAGGAATCTTTATTAGGGTATGATTGTGTAAACTAGAAGTAGGAAACCCTGATGGACTCTGTATTAGCTAAATCCCTTCCTACTGGGATTGGTGGAAATCCTAGCTTGTTTCCCTATAAATAAAGGCACTACGAAGGAGGACAAACAGACCTCTCTTCTATTCATCTATTCTATTCTCTCTTACTAACGATTCTCTGTCTCTAAGGCTTAGCAATTCATTATTACTGCAACAGTGATATTATTATTTACTGAATATAACAATATATGGTACATGAACATGCACTATTCTTCTTTTATAACTAATATTTAGATTATGAGATTTGAATCTGTAACTTCCCTCATTAATATCAAAACCTATCTATCGTCATTTGTCAATGAAAACCATGAATACATTCACCACATGGAGAAATAAAATCTGGAAAATAACTGACCAATAAATCCGTATCTGATTGCTTTCCTTTATTCAAGTCCCACTATGTGCTATATAATTACGCACAAACGAACGAGCTAGCTATAGTCGAACCAAAACTACTTACTTAAATCACGATGCGTTCTCTCTGCCTATTTGCATTTTTAGCGCTCGCTCTTCCTGTCGTCCTCGCTGACGATCCACCCTACAAGACCATAACAAACACGAGCAGCCCACGCGTCGTCGCGATTGGAGAGTTTGCGGTCTTGGAGTACAGCAAGAATGCAACAAAGAACTTGGTATTCGAGCGTGTGATTTCGGGCAGGACTTCGTACATATTGGCAGGCACATTCTTTGAGCTTGTTCTTGCGGCCAAGGATGAGTCACAGCAACATACACCATCTGCAAATTATGAGGCTATTGTTTGGGACAAACCTTGGAAGAGGTGGAGGAAATTGTACGAATTTCAGAAATTGTACGAATTTCAGAAATTGAAAAATTGAGAATTGAGTATGTTTGGTTGAATAAAGATTATAATAAGATAAAGTTGTTTGACCAAAGCAAACTCAGTAGTGACATTTTTTTTAATGTTCGGGTTAAGATCTGGCTCGGATGCTACTGGTAGCTAAGAATTTTGATCTGCTGAATCAAAAATCTAAATTAGTAGAACTACTACTAATGAGTCAACTCGGTCAAGCACTGCAACTTTTATTAAAAGAATAGTAAGTCAACTCGGTCAAGCACGGCAACTCGGTCAAGCACATGGTAAATATTTTTTTTATTAAAGAATAGTAATTTTATTGATAAGGGTTTGGCCAAAAAACCAAATAGAGAGTATATATATATACAAATTCACTCTCGGGGCCTCGTTAAAAACCTTGCAATGTGCAAAGAAAAGAGTGCCCTATATTCATGTGAAACAAACACAGCATCCAACAAAGAGTACAAAGAAGAACCACAAACATCGGGCTTCATACTCCTACACGGACAATTACATTCAAGTTAACAATTCCAACCCAAAAAGGCCCAACAACAAAACAACACCAAACAGGTCCAAACCCAAAATGAGTGAAGTTGCTGCAGAACCAAATTAGACTGGAACAGTCAAATAGGAATCAAGCAAATGCGGCAATGATGCCGGCGACCACAAAGCAACTGATAACAGATCTGACGGAGGATGCATGCACCACAATAAACCAGACCCAGATTGGATCAATGAGCGGTGGTAAGTGAAGCGTTAGCAATGGTGAAACGAATCTGATGAGATACCTCTCAACATCCCAAATAAAATACCTAACAGAACAAAATAAAAAACATAGAAATCCAGGAAAATAAACCTCCCAAACACAAGGTCGGGAACGATGCTGAGGCTCTCATGGAAGAGAGGACAAAACTCCCACGGTGGGGAGAGGGGCTCTCACAAAGGAGAGGAAAAGTGGGCAAAAATCTAGGAAAATAAACCTCCCAAATGCAAGGTCGGGAACGATGCCAAGACTCTCATGGAAGAGAGGACAAAACTCCCACGGTGGGGGGATGGGCTCTGACAAAGGACAGGAAAATTGGGCTCTCACAAGAAGAGAGGGGCGGCGGGGAATGAGATTTGGAGGCCGGCCGACCCCAAGCCAAAGCAAGGCGTCGGGCGGCTAAGGTTTTCTCTCTTCTATGTATATCATCATCTGAAGATGAAGCACATGGTAATTGGTCTAATGACTTTCTCTTTTCACCAAAAGAGGTTGCTAAATCGGTTGCAAATTAGTAAAGAATTCGAATTGATTCATAGAATATGGGTCGCGTTAATTCAAAATGGGCCAAACCCGGCCCTTCAATCTACCCATTTTTTTAGTACAAATGCTATGATATCGGACTATTGTAAGCCTAGTTAGTAAAATACGGAAAGGGTATAATACATTAAACGTATGTACGTGTATTATTAGGTAAAAAATTATAAATAATACGGCGAAAAATTCGGCCATTTTAATATATTAATTTATTTTTTTATTTATATTTTTTAATAATACGGTAAAAGATGGATAAAATACAAATAAAATACGTGAATAATACATGTATTATTCGGATACTTCTAAAATATACGCATATTATTCGGCAAAAAAAAAATCAATATGCATATAATACGCGAAAAATACGTCCGAGGTCAAAAATACACATTTTTTACTGTATCTTTGAAATAATTGGGATACGGTTCGTATTTTTCAAAAATTCATACGTACGCATATAATACATGTTGATGCAAAAAATGGGATCAACGCAAGGGTCCGGGTCACAGGGGTCAAGCTAGAGGCTAGCTCCGAGTCGCTTCCGGGTGGGCCCAGGTGTTGCCCAGGTGGTTCCAGGGATGACGACCTGACAGGAAGGAAAGAAGCTTGGGCACCGTGCCGGCCTAACCCTCCGAAGCTAAGTCAGCTGAAGAGAAAGAAGAAGTCTAGAGGCAAGAAGTGTTGTGGGAAAAAACTACTTTCACTTGAAGGAGATTTAAGTAGGGAAACCAGGTTCCAAGTAGTTGTCCCAGTACCCCTACCGGCCTCTAACCTAGTCAGCCTCAGGAGACTAGTGGGCCTCTGGGGCCTTGTCGGGCCCAAGTGGCCTTTGCCTGGGCCAGGTGGCCTTTGCTGGGCCAATGGGCTTCATGCTTGCTGCAGGACCGCGCCTGGGTGCACTCCAGGAGAAGGCCTCCGGAGGATCCCGGAGGTAGGCTTCCGGAAGTGTGGTCCCGAAGGGGGAGTGGTCCCAGAGCTCCTTCTTTGGATGACATTCCGATCCGTATGTATGAACAATACACGAATTAACTAACTAGGATTGTAAGTACTTGAAGTAAAGGATTCACTATTGAATACAAATTAACAGTGAAACTAAATAATTTGATGGATGTGATTGAATTTGGAGGGTGTATTATGTGTAAACAACCCTAAACTACGGCCTTTCTGTTCTTCGCAGACTGAACTCAAAACTTTCCTCTTTACTTGTTGTTGATTTTAATCGTCCGACAGAGGTCATGAACATGTAATTTGGGGTTGTTTACATGTAATATACCATTCAAATTCATTTACTGTTAAGTTTCACTGTTAATTTATATTTAACAGTAAATCTTTTACTTTAAACCCTTACAATAGACCCTTACCACAATTTTTTTTTTTTTTGAGTTACCAAATCCAAAACCTTCCTGGTCAGTGGTTGGAGCTAATCTATAAAAAGCCATTGAGTATCCAGATTTTAACCCCAAGTAGAAAGGCCAGACACTATATGTCTGACGCCTGTACTATTAGACTCGTTTCTTTAACACCCGTACTCTGCACTTTGCTTGTGTGAAATGCAAAGTGAATCACTTAATTAGTTTCGACTGAAAGTGAATACTGTTTGATGAAGTTAAAGAAAAAAGAAAATTTGCTTGGTTCAAGTTTCCTATGATCTTATTCGTATTCAAATTTTAAAGTAAAAAGCATGTGGAGAAAAGTAGCATCTTTACTTGTGAATTTGATAAGATTGCTGTTCGATTAGATGGTTTATATGGGAATTTGATGTTCGTGCAATGGTAATTATGTCGGGGTTGGGGTTTGTGGTGATGAACATGGGAAAAGGTTTTTGAAGCCTCAACTTGGTGATGAATTTTTAGCACCTTTTACTTTTATGTCACATAACTTAAATTTCTAGACGGGGTCACGAAAGATTATTTCTTTAGCATCAAGATGATCACTTTGTTTGGTTGTTGATCACTCTCCTGGAATTTACAGTTACAAGTTTGCTTGCCTTTAGATTGCTTTTGTATACAGAGAAATTCTTCGAGTGCAATAATGAAATCTTCACTATAACAGGCAAGCGTTTCTGACTTAAAGAACGGAGCGCCAAAAACCATCAGGATTAGCGTAATGGATATAAGAGACGAATACACCTTAGAATCAGTTTTTAGCTGATAAATATTGCAACAATGCAGAGGAGTCCCTGCTTTATATACCTAGGATTAACATGTGGGTGCATTGCACATGATATACACCAATGGCCTAATTAACTTGCCAACTAATCTTCAAATCGTTCAACTTAATCAGTCATTGTCAGTCATATAGCTCAGTTACAGAAACAAACAAGAAGCTGGAAAGTGGAAACGATACTTAACCTTAATTTTTTTTATACTCCCTCGTAATATTCTAGTAATAGACAGGACACACATAAACATCAACAGATGAAGTTATTCAACATTTTTCAGGAGCGAAGGACAATTCCTTTGCTGCAACATCGAATAAGAACCTATAATTTGTCTGTTGATACGCTCCCAAAACGTTTAGACCCTCCACATCACGGATTGGCAGAATTGTCATGCAAAACTGGTTCTTTTCTTCAAAGTCTTTAAATATGCTAGCTTTATCCAGCTTCAAATTAGCATTGTTATCAAAATGTAGCATCAACGTTGGAAAAACATACCGGCGGCTTCCTCCGAGCATCTCATAGCAGAGATGGTAGTCTTTGACTCGGCTGCTATTCCCCAAACGCTGCCATCCAAACATGTTATAAAAATAATTCTCCACAGCTTGTTCGAGCACGACGTAAGCCTTCGAAATGAAGAAGCTGTGAAGAGTACCAGAATCGACGAATGTCTCACTTACAGGTGGAATGAACTGCTTTGGATCTAGTGGCAGTAGTCTCCCATTCAAGCTCATACCTTTCAATTTCACCATGTATTGGAATCCAACAATTGGTGTGGTCTGCACATTAGGACCATGGACTTTTGCATCATCACCAAAGGATAAGATCGTCTGATTTCCATACTCTAATTCGAGAGGAAGACAATATGAGAATCTACTGCGGGTGATGGCACTTTGCTGTCTTAGAAAGCTTGCTGGATGCTCGGTGTCCAACCCAAAAATGCCAGTAATTGGATTGCCTTCTGGACCAGCTAATCCTGTGTCTATGTTGTTCTTAATCCCAATGCCAAATGCAACATTAGGCACCTGCCGTTTCTGCTGCTGCTGTGCACCATCAGATTCAGACAGAAAAGTCCATGTGTCAAATCCAAATTGACCAGTACTTGTCTGGTCCTCCTCCATGTATTCCCCATAATAATCAACGTCGTACAGACAAGACTTGTGGCCAGGAGGATGGGAAAGGGGGAAAAAGAACATAAAGGATGTGTAGGAAGCATTGGCTGATAGGTGGTTGATCTTCTCCGATCAAAATTGGGTACCGAGGCATTGAAGCACTTGGTGCAATCTGCACCTTGAACCCATGTAAGATCACTTCCGGTGTCTATCACCAGGTTAGTCTTCACGGTAGGTGTCCCCATGAGGATCTGAGCATAAAAGTAGCCACTAAAAGCACATTTTAGTGGGGATCTTAAAGAACTTGTTTTTGAGGAAAGGGTGATTTCATTTGCAATTGCTGGACTAGTGCGGAAAAGGGATGCTCGAGATTTTGATAGTTTGACAAGGTGATGGTGTCTGGTGACAACAGAGAGGTTTTTGGGGAAAAATGCGACTGGATTCATGGTTATAGTGAATGCATCGGTTATCCCTGCAGCCCTGGCCACAAGGACGAGAAGGACGAGAAAGGATTTTGTAGGAGGCATTGTTTGATTTCAGTGAGCTTCTCTTAATTCATGAATTAATGTCTGCAGACTCTACACATTTATATAGTGGTGTGGAGCGGTGAAAATGGCGTGCAGGACAAGGAACAACTTTGATCATGACTTACAACAATCTTCTTTTAATTAGGATTGCTTCTTCAATATGATGAATTGTGAAGGGGGAACTTCTTCATTTAGAGGGTTTAAGATTCATCATCTACTTATGTTATCTTATCAGAGGAGAAACAGATTAAGAACAGTACCAATTTGCGTATGTGACCAGTATCAAATCAGTGCATACTCACACACCTACCTCCACTCACTTTTCCCAGGAAATAATGGCAATTCTTGAAGGGGAAGAATTACTTCACTCATCATATTATAAAAATTATATATAGGAACTAGTATGTATAATGCCTGACATTGGATTGAGTATAGATTGCATTAGTAACAGCTTGAGAAAAGAAGAGCCTACCAAGATTGCACGATTTTATTTACGCATTCATGAACCTGCAGTTTCTCTAGGTCTGTAGAGGCATGCATCGTTTGCACTAGGTCACTCAAAGTTTTGCACTTTCGTACATTTTGTTCTCCAGGTGTAAACTTATCTATTCAATTAATTCAAACTCCTTGCTTTTCTTTCTTTTGCAAGTTTTGTTGTTTTAGGTATTGCTTCCTCCCCTTACATTCACGATAAACAGAAGTTTTCATTGAAACTTCGATAAGCTTTCCAAAAAAGCAATATAACTTCTTCGAGATTTTTATCGAGGCCTTAACTTCTGTTTTGCTACTGTTCCCTTACATTCTTTTTGTTTGACTTAAGTTCAAACTTATTTTTTTAATAAAAGCGCATTCCTTTTGATTTTTAAAAAAAATTAAACCCAAATCTGCATTAGAGTCTGACTTTGGCCGAACATAAAAGTGGGTCATTTTGTTCCGGGGCACTAGGGAGCAAACAAGTGAGTTGCTTTCATCAAAATCTCCATCTGGGTTTGATTGAAGATTTCTTACAAATCCATCTAGAGGTAGAAATTGATCGGTTTGGTTACGCTTATCCTCGAAACCATGAACTGAAACCAATTCAAACCAAAAATATGTCGGTTCTATTAGGTTCTAATGCAGCCCATTCTCAGTTTCTCAATTCTAAGCCCATTGGAGAAGGGTTAGTGGAGGGCAGTTGCAATCGGCCCAATGTACTATAGTTGACGTTACGTGATATTTAATACGATACGTATACAATCGGATGGAATGATAGGGCTAAACGATCAAGTACCATGCTAGGACAAGTACGGAGTGGTCTCATAGGCAAATACCATGCATAAAGAATGCCAGCAAATGGAGTCGGTGACTCAATAATGAAATGCAAAAAGGAACCATCAGCTGGAGCATCAACTTCGTGACTAATTACGAAAATAACACATGCGAAGAACAAAAATGGGATGGGTGTTAATTCATATTTATTGAGTGATGTTTTCGATATTAGCTGTTGACCCCAAGGGCGGAACCATGAAGGATTCTTGAGGGGGGCCAACGTATCAGACAACAATTTTGAGAGGGGACCTAAAAGGTAATTACATGTAACATAGAAAAATTAGATCATACTTAGCACAAATTCCATGGCTCCCTTTGGTCCTATGAAAGTTGCAAGAGTTGGTTCATTAACTTAAAAAAATGAAATTTGTGAGGTCTATATATGATACGTCATAACTTAACGGATAAATTTATGGAATTCATTAAAATATCTAATTTTATTATACAATGAGTACAAGAATATCTATTTTTAAACATTTAATATCAATGTCTTATGTGATAAATATTAGGTACGATTGAAGAAATTAACTCTTGAAATTTGACTAACAAACAAGAATTTGTGTTGCAAGAGAAAGAACCATGTACATGACCGACGTCCTTTTTAATTACTTTCCTACATTCCTCTCCACCAAAACGTCACCGTCGGGAAACTTTGATCCCGTCCGCTTACACTTTTCTCCTTTCCACGCCGCCCCCACAGAAAGCTTTGGGAATTTTCCGCACTTTAATGTTTTCTTCCAAGTAGACATTTTCCACACAGACTCGTTTTATACACTCTTAAGTCGCAACCAATCACAGCCACCGACTCCAAACCCCAAGCGGGCCCAACAAACCCTCAAATCAATCCCACCCGTCTATCTGGTCCACCTCATCAACCTCCAACTTTTCAAACCCCACAAAACCCGTCAAAAGAAGTATAAAGAAAACCCAACGAACCTCCCTTGAACTAACATGGAAACACACCTAAAAAACAACCACAGCATCTCATCAAACACCGCCTCTATAAATGCAACACAAGAATCCCAAATTTTGACACAAGTCTCCAAGATGGATTTCCAAAAGCTCATGAGGAGACCGACGAAGACGACGAAGGCCGACATTTCCCGGTGCAAGAAGCACCCGAAACACCAACAATCCCCGGGAGTTTGCTCCTTGTGCTTGAAGGAAAAGCTAGAGAAAGTTGCTCACAATAAATTCTCCTCCTCAACTTACTCTAGGCCTGCCGTACCGATTTCTCCTTCGACTACTTCTTCAATATCGTCATATTATTCCTCGTCTTCGGGTTCTTCATCTTCGTCTCCCGTGTCCGGGAACAAGCATTTTGTGAGTAGTTGGGAGAACAATGTGCTTAGCAAAAGCCGGTCCATGGTGAATTATTTTCCACGGCGGATGCGCAGAAAAGAGGGCGGCGAGGAGAAGAAAAAGAGGCGGTTTTGGGAGAAGTTGCTTCGTCCAAGGAGTAAGCGGAAGGAGGAGGGATTGGTGCATTCCAAGACTGTTAGAGAAACCAGGGCGCCTACGGCGGTGTTCTAAATTAATTTGAAGGCCGAGTTCATAGTTTCTTTATTCTTTTTTCAATTCTAGGTTTCTGGTATCTTGTTCTTGATAGATTAATTAGGATGCATATGTATGTATATACAGCAGATTTCCGATCACAATTTTGCATCGGAAATTCAAAAAATGGAAAAGGAAATGAAAGATTGTGTTCGTGGCAAGGATTAAAATTTCAGTTTCGATGGAAATTTCAATAACCAAAATTATGGAAATTTCGATAGTTTCGAACCTCCATAACTTCCGAAATTTCGATAAAAATTTTGTTCCTTGGTTCGTGCATATCCTATATCAAGAATATTATTTTAGCTCAAAAGAGCATATACCCTTCAAATCGAGTTGTAATTATTCGAACTGTATATCATTCAGAGTCATACGCGCTTCTACAAAAATGGAATGCGCCTTAGTTTAGTTATACTTGAATTAAACTTATATGTACATAGAGTATTCACATATATATATTTACAGGGAAGTTTTATTTACACCCCATATTAATTTTTTTTTGTTATACAAAACATCTTAATGTACCCCAAATGTTACCAAAACTACCCTTCACAATAAAATAAATTAATATTAAGTACACCATTCCTATTATGAATCCACCCCTCCCTTCTTATGAATTCATCTATAATTTTGATTTATTTTCTTTGAATTCATTATGACCATGCTGAACAACTAGTTGTTCCTGAACCCAGTCTTTCGGGTGGGGGGGGGTAGTGGCTGTGGCTTGTGGGTTGTTTCAATTTTGATCTTTGTTGAGTGTTCCAGGAGCCACATATGAAATTTTTTTTGGAAAATCGTTTGTAGATAAAACTTCTTACGCGGTAGTTGAAAATTTGAATTGGCAGAATATATCATTAAAGAGTGTGATTATTCATAGATTTGCTAGTTAGAGTTTGAAGAGTTGAAAAAGATGAACTTGAAAGTTGAAAAGGATGTTGAATAGTATGAGAATTAAAAATGGAGTGTCAGCTCATAAATAATTTTTAAGCTACACAAATATTTTGTCCATATTTGTAATTTGAGATAAAGTTAAAATAGTTTTTTTCCTATTAAAACCAAATTGGGGTGTATTAATTAAAAACTTGGGTGTAAATAAAATTTCTCATATTTACATTGTTTTTAGATTATTAATATTAATCACATATTCAGAGCAAATTAATGTTATCTTTAATTTTCCTATTCAGAATTTTAAAAAAACAAGAATTGATTTTGAGTAGTCTGACAAGAGATCACATACGTGTATATCTTGTTTTTTTTTTTTTTTTTGATAATTAGCTCTATTGAGCAAAGAAATAATTCTCCAGAGCAACGCTGGACGTCAAATTTGGAATTTATGGCTCAATGTAGATTTGATTCTCTATAGCTATAATATTCTTGTTGTGATGCAGTCGATATGGAAGTTGGTGAACAACAGTAATAAGACAAAAATTCCATATGTAACAACAAAGAAACAAACTGGCATGACTTGGTTGTTAGTTCAACAGAATCACAACAAATATTTGCTACTTATTGTAAGTCAAATTGGTATTAAGCTCCATCCAAGAAATTTCTTGATGGTCAGAAATTCAACAGTCAGTTTCTCACGGTCGACTTCTGCACTGTGGGGGTTGATTTTATCTAAATTTTCGATATGGAAAAGTTATAGCCTTTGTGACAAGTTGACAACTAGTAAAACGTGACCTGCGCGGGGTGTCCAATTTCCTGGCAATTTCCTAATTTCCACAATATTGAGTTGCAAAGTTCAAATTGTACTTACGCAGCTGGCACCAGAGAGACTAAAGTTTAAACTAATAAAACGTATTTAATGGGAATCATCATCGTACCCCTGGCTACCTTTTCAAGGTTAATTTCAAACTAATTAATTTTACGTGTTTTAGAAAGAAATGAAACGTGATAAAGTTTATTCTCATTTTCTGATGGCATTTGGATGTGCACAAACTAAATAGTTTTTCTAAAGTTTGTTTCAATTTCTTGTCTGTTGATGTTTGGTCAATATCTTTTTTATTATCTAGATCTAGGAGGACGTATACACAATCAAGATTTGCATTGAAATCAAATGCTCTGGGGGTGATGAATCAATGATTTGATTCTACATTGAACCTTGGGCATAGAGAAAGCCCATTGGGGGCCGGTAACGATGATATGACCATAGATTAGTAGGCCCATTAGTTCATTCTCCGTTCTATGTCCTAAATACTGTGGATATTGATTATCAATCTAGATTTTCCCTGTTATAACTTAGATTTTCTGGTTGTATACAATGATATGTTTATCATTTTTTATCAATAATTAGTTATGTAACAAAAGAGAGACAACTGATCGAATACATATAGAGATCACAAGGTAGATTTTCTGGTTTTCTCTTGTGTTGATATGTGCGTATGTTTTGAGCAATATACTCAGAACTACGACCTAGATTAGCAAAGAAAGTCCTCTTCCGCAATCAATTTACCGCTGAAATATCCCAATTGATAATGATGTGGGACTTGACCATAAATTCCACATCCCTTTAAATGGGACTAGTGGGTGCTGCAAAATTAGTTATAGAGTGACTGGAGAAAGCCAGCATCACATAATAATTATTCCATCAATTCACAACTAATCACTTGGGGCAATTAAGTACATGTTTACTTACTATATAAGAAAATAGAAGGAATGTGAATCATTGTAAATTATTTCATTTTTTTTTGTTTTCTTACGTTCACTAACCTACTTAGGACTTAAAATTTAATGAACCCTACTTCAGTTTAGGGAGAAAAACTCTACAAGAAATGAGTGTCCGATTTTTATTTCTGATTCTCATTCTTAATTTTTATTTCTGATTCCATTTTATTCGTGCGGTTGGTTTGTTGTTGATCTTTCAATTGTATTTTGAATATAAAGACTAAATCCCACGGAAAGTGGACGCCCAACTTTGGGTTTGGCTACTCTGCAGAGCCAATCTCTGTAGATCGGCCAAATGACGACCTTTCACTGTGATGAACAGTGATTGTAACCGTTGATTTTGTAGCTAATATAGTAAAGATCATTCCACAAAAAATGAATCAATTCCGATATCGTTTGATCACCTAATTGTGTGAAACATATACCGATTATATGAACGGTCCAAATGCGTGACTATACTAGCCGTTCATATATTTTGTATATGTTTCACACAATTAGGTGATCAAACGATGTCGGAATTGATTCATTTTTTGTGGAGATGATCTTTATTAGATTAGTTACAAAATCAACGGTTGCAATCACTGTTCATTACCGTGAAAGGTCGCAGTTTGGCCGGATCTGCAGAGATTGGCTCTGCAGAGGAGCTGAATCCCCCAACTATCATGAAAAAAGAGAAGGCCCCACATGTCACTTAAGTTGTCATGCCCACTTAATCTATCCAGGCCCACTGCAAATGATCCTCCATCTGGCAATAAACCCAATGTGTTTAGTAGTAGGTGAGTTGAAGAGTTCATCTTCTAACAGTTGCGCCATTGATTAAAACTATATTAATCCAAAGAACACCCAAACAGGTTTGTGTGCATTTCATACCCTGCCCACCTCTTCTTACATTTGATTATCATATTATTGTTGTTCAATCAAATCCAGTTTAAACCGTATCTCAACATTTGAAAGAGCATATTTAGAACTAATGATATAATTAACCGTCACATAGACGTTTCATTATGTTATTTAAATTGGCTAATATATGTGTCATTCAAGGATCTTCTGCCACGTATTATTGATTAGTTCTATTATATACCAGAAGTTTTCTCACGTTTAACAGAATAGTTAGTGCACTGACCCACATAAACCAAGTCAAATTTTCTTGATGAGCAGACTCTACACGACACGTAGCTTGGACCAGAGGGATATGCCTTGCCTGGGAACCACGTCGAAAGTTGGTCGTTTTGAAAAGAACCCCAACAAAAGAATAAGTGAAAGAGGAAGCAAACACAAAACACAAAAACAGTACAAAAAAGTCTCGTAATTTCACGTGCTAATGCTATCTTTAATCAAAGCTAGCAAAAGCATTAATCAATATTTTTCGCATAATTTTGTTCTTTGGATTTGGCTTAATGAAAACTTTGCATTACTTACTTTTTTAAGTGAATGTTTCAAAGTTGTTACCTTGTTTTACAAGTTTTATTTTTGCTTTGTTTGTAAAAGTTTACAATATCCAACCTTCGTCACGGATTTACTGGAAAGTATGTTTTGAACAAATTTCTTCGTCTCGTGCATGAAAGTAAAGGATCAAAATCATCTATTTGGATCTTCTTTATTAAATTCTGGAGATCCATTAGAATAGATGAATGAATCAAAGATGAATTTAATTAATATGCACACCCAAAAAGAATTGTTATTTTCACTACTTAGTAGTGCCAAATCAAATAGAAAAAGCAAGACAACACTCCAAATAACTGTTAAATGAGATGTAAAGTACCGTTCCGTTGCGTGCTTATGCTTTGATTAAGCAAAAGTTAGCACTTCACTTCACTCCTTAATAGAGTGGTTTAAACATACATATCAAGGGAAGTGTGATATTTATGGTATGAGCTTTTATAAGATGGGTCATCTCAATTCATTCAGATCGTGACGTTTCCCGATGACCGCCTAGAGCGTTATTAGGTTCCAATTTCATCCCTATGATGTCACGTTTTTTGTGTACACACGGCTAGTACATTTGGTAAATTGCCATATAATGAGCATATCATATGCATAAGTTTCTTTACGTGCCCATTAAATTATGAGGCCACTCTATGTGTCATACTACTATCGGGAACGATGTAATTTATATTTTCCTTTTTTATATAGTTGATAATGTTACGTATCATAACAAGTGTATGAATAATATATAGGATTGATCGAAGTGGAAGTACAGCAATATCTATACTTTGTACTATTCCCATATGTGAAGCAAATCTTGTCCAATAAAAAGGACATGGTACATATCAATTAATACATGTTATGCTAAAGATGGCAAGAGATCCTTCTATCGGACCCTCCAAGAAGAAATTTTGAAGGTACTCTTTTGACTTTTAATCCTACATTTGGAAATAATTGATTGGATGCATGGCTCAACCCAATGTGCAAATGATTCCCTTTCTTCTCTTCTTAATCACTAGCCTCACAGGTTAAACAGATTCTACCTTAATACTGTTCCAAGTTGCCAGTTTTGTTTTCATGATGTGGAAATTTTAGATCACCTCTTCTTAGATTGTGACTTTGCTAAGAGTATTCTGGCTTCCTTTATACATATTCATGTGCTTGATTCTAACCATCATATTATGTTCCTTGATTGGTTATCTCAAGTAGTTGATACTAATTCTTCTCATGATCTGTTGTCTAGAATCCTTCTTCTTTATTGGCAAATTTGGGATGCTGGAAATAAACTAATTTTTCAGAACAAAACTGGTAAAGAGTTCCAAGCAGCCAGCCAAGGCCTCTCCACAACCACTACCATCCCAGTAAAGAATATCAAATGGCAGCCTCCAGATCTTAATACTCTGAAGATCAACTTTGATGAATAAGTCAATCATTCAAGTACCTCTGCTGGTTTCACTATCCGAAATGATGTTGGAGCCCCACTTATTGCTAGTGCTAGAAGAATTGGTTCCGTCACTGTTTTTGCATTAGGGAAGTTGCATGCCACATCCCGGGTAGTTCGCATGGCATTCAATGTTCTTCTTCTTTATTTCGTACTTGCAACGATATCTTCTAAGAACGTACTACGGAGCAAATGAAAAAAGATAAAGATTAATCTAGGAAGGAAACTTTAATAATCTATATCCTATATAGATTGTAAATTTTTTAAAAAAGAAACTTTAATAATCAAAATTCTATATGGATTGGAAATAAATATGAGGCTTTAGATTTTGACTGTTTGGCCACCTTATTTTAAGTTTATTTTCTTAACTCTTTTTCTAAGTAAGGACATTTAAAAAAAAACACACAAATTTCACTGTCGATGTACTTAATTTTAGGCACATTCCATATTTCTCTTTATTGATAGAGAAGATATTATTCACAGAAGTAATTCCCGCCATTCCAAAATTACTCCTGAAGAAGTTCGAACAGCTAGTACTTGGTAATATGGAAGTGGGTTAAATACGTATATCTTATTGACTAAGACTAATAGAATTACCAATGACAAAGGCATGGGAGGAGCATGAGATCTACTTCCATTCTCTTCTACTTAAACTTTCCAGCTACTAAATTTTTGTCAACACCTGATCATCATCAAAGGTGTCACATGAAGGGGACCCTCAGGCCGCAGTGCTGCTGAGAGCAACTAGTATGCCACACAAGGTGAACCAAGGGATGAGGTGTCACGAGAACTTGAAGGCCTTGTTGAGGCGATTATACAAAATTGATGCTTAAAGCCATATTTTCCGATATATTGCTTTTGTCTTCTTTGCTTTATCCTGCAGTACATAACTTACTGTTTCTGGTTCTAACATCTCATGGTAGACTTGTTTCTGTACTGGTCACCTTTCCAATGGTCCCTTTACTGATAACTGATACTTCTCTACTCAATCATTGGAAGTACACTCTCAAGTTCGATCGCTTCCTTCCATTGATCACAAAAATGTTTGATGCTTATGAGATTCGTTAATGGAAATTTTTATAATGATCACCTACTATTTTTTGGTAAAAGAGCATACATGCATGTTTTATTAAATTCTCATGTGCTTTTTTTGGACAAAGGAGAATTTCATTTAAAGGGAAGAAAAACAATACGGAGGCACAAGAGCCATGGAAAAGCAAACAGCAGTAGCCAAAGAAAAATCAGAGCTGGGGGAAGCGAGACACAACAGAAAAGTCATTTGAGTCTATCCCCACTGCCCCAATAACAAAAATTAGTAAATCATCTTTAGCAAAGTTAAAAGACATGAAAGGACGATGTGTTTTGTGTATTTTGTATTATAGGGACCAAAAGATTTGAAAAGTTGAGCTCATGCTCCATTACTATAGTGGTGATATGAAACATGTGAGCTACTTAGAAAAGGATCCAAGAAACAAGCAGCCGAAATAAATCTTCTTGGTAGCAAAAAACAGATACCATATATGTATATCCCATCATATGTATGAGCAATGAAATAGAGCCCTACCTATAGCTAGCTATCCATGAGTGGTAACAAAGTAGCGACTTCTAGGATTAATGCTTTTAGTATAGTAAAACCCCTGAGGCCACAGAAGCGCAAGTTCACGATGTTACTAAGAGCATTTGCATCCATAGGGGCGGGTGCAAGGGTGCAAAGGCCAAGGGTGCTACCCCAAATGTGGGTACTATTCACATGGGCCCTATCCGAATTGCCCATGCCTTTCATTTTTCGTTCCACCCCAACAGAGGCAGGGGCGAGGGGCGATCACTATTCCCATTGTGCAAAAATACATTCAAATACATCTTTTATTTATGATAAATGTCAATCTAATTGTGCTAACATACATTCAAATGTTTTATTGTTGTTTTCACATTTTTTGGTATTAAGGTACTAAAAATAATACAATAACTTTTATTTCATAACTCAAGCAAAACATTACATATTTTTTCTCATTTTTTTCATAATTTTTTGCATAATTTTCAGTTTTTATCCTCATTTTCTTTAGTATTTTTGGTCCAAATAAATCATGGCAGTCGGATCTGGAGATCGACGGCCAGAAAGAAGCCACATGCCAAAAAATATCAGCTTATAATATCCCAACCCCTACGCACCGCACGCGCCTTCAACCCCAGCCTAGCACACGCACCCCTCGCCCCCACGCGCCACCGCCGCCACCTCCCCCCCCCCCCCTCCTCTGCTACAGTGGAGGGGCGAAAGGCAGCCCCTCCGCCCCACCTCTTGCACTCGCCCTTCATGAAAAGTGGCGAGCAGCACCTCACCGGTGCAAACTCGTTTTTGGCTAGAGGGGCGATTTTCGGCCGGCCCCACCCGCCTTTCCGTACCTTTGCACTTTGCCGGTGCAAATGCTCTAAACAGGAAAAAAGGCGTGGATATGGGCATGAGAGTTTTCTTGGTGTTTCGTCAATAGAATATCAAACATCTTACGACATAAGTTTTAATCAGTGCAGATAGTCACTCATGTCTGCTTTTGTAATGAAGATAATTTATGAAACACAATTTCTTATCAGATTTATTTTGTCAAATTATATATGAATCATAACTGCATACATCATAAACTTTAATCAACATCACAATCGATTGAGATTCGAAGTTTACTTACACAACCAAACATTTACCTCCGGACAGAATTTATCTTGATTAGGTTTTGATGTGAAACCTATATAAAAGTAACACCGTACATATTGTGGAAATTAATCCGAGTGCAAAGCACGCAATGGCATTGAATTTAAGAAGAATAATTGATCAGTTTTCGACTCTCGAGTGCAGTGTGTACAGTACTGGCTTTGGGCACATGCCTGCCATTTTTCTCCATCAATGCAAACTCACTTTGATCTTGACTCCATAATTTTCTCCTTCTTGAGATTCACAGCTCCACCACTCTTTCAGCTCTTGCAGCCTTCGAATTCGGTGCACGACTTTTGCACACCTAGGGAATCTCACAATAACCTTAGTTTACATTCTCGAATGCGGACTACCTTATAGAATGAAGTCAAAAGTGAGAGACCGTAGGTCGAACCAAATGTACTTGTTTAGCTAATTAGAAGTGCTTGCTGTTGAAATGCTCTACATTGTATTGTTACAATCTATTTGGATTAATGCTGTAGAGCCTCAATAGAAATGAAGACATCTGTTTGCTTTATGTAAAATAATAATAATAATAAACAAACGGAGGAGGAAGAGCCAAAGGAAAAGGTTTTTTTTTTTTTTTTTTTTGTCGTTTTATCTAATGGCACTATCAATAGATTGTCTGCATTTATTTACTTCTTTCAACAAAATTGGGAGGACGCCTAGACTTTAGGAGGAACGTTTGATATTGAGTTCAATGAATTTGCGCAAAATTATTTTTTGCTCACCAAAAGGCCTAAAGAGCACATCATTTTTTATTAAAACAAAGAAGATTACATGTTAGTTTAATGAGGAACCGCCCTAAGTTAATGAACCTTTGAATCTACTATGTTGGCCAAATTTCGGGAGGTGATTATCGCAACAATCAATTAATATACCCTCCCACTCAAAATTGTAATTTAATCTTAGTGGGAATTGAACTCATAACCTTATGTAACTTATATCAGAGACAAACTCGCCATATAGAGCAATGGGTGGTGAGTTTTGGAGTTGCAAGTGTTTTTTAATTGACACAGAATAAAAGAATGAGTCTGAGAAGAAAAAAATTCCTTGGATAAGCCAAACTTTTGAATTTACCGGAGTTCATTTCACCCCATTTTTTGGAATCCTTGGAACATGTGGGTTGAAAAAAAATCACAACATTAAGACATGATCTCTGACTCAGATCAGATCACATGTCTCCTTATGTTATCCACTTTCAGAATTTGATCATTCCTCCAATAATACGTTCTATTTTTAAGTATGATCTTAACAAACCTGATTACTAAAAGTCTCTTGACAACAAAATTAAATTCAAATCTCCACCCTTTTTCACTGTTCAAAAATTTATACAAGTCCCTCGGGTACAAGTTAGCTGGAGAACAATCTTTTCTTGAAAATAATACATATTGTATTTCATGAAAGTAATTGAAAAATGACCATTATTTCTTGCTTTCTTCTCAACCTTTTCTGCTTTTTTTTTTCTTTTTGTTTGTATAAATAACCGATTTGATACTATCCCGCTGCCGCTTGCCATCGCTTAATAAACAGACCAAAAGAAAACCACCGCTCAAAGCGGCAAAAACCCAGGCCAAAAAAAAGCACAACCCCCCAACAGCATAAACCCAAAAACACACAAACCCGCCGAGCTCCGCCGCACCTCCGCCAGCCTCCGCCCCAACTCAGCCCACAAACCCACAAAAACCCACAAAACCCACAACCCAAAGACACAATCTTTGTCCACATTCTGTTGGATTTTGGCGAAGTGATGGGTCTGCTGGACCACTGAGCTATGCAGAAGAAGAGGCTGATAGCATTGGCCGCGCTGAGGAAGGTGCTAACGTGCGCCATATGTGCCATAGCGCTGGTGGCGCTCCTGTCTGTGCACGTCCCTCTCTTCCCTTCTTCAAAGGTCCCTAACTTCTCTGACCCCTTCAAGCTCCCCACGGTGATGCCCCAAACCCAACTCAACTCAATTCAACCCCTCTCTGTTTTTCTTTTTTCTTCACAAAAGCACAAGCAAAAAGCTTTCGTTTTTTCGATCGATCTTCTTCAATTCCGCTTACCCTTTTGCCCAATCAGCTTGAATTCCACTTTGATCATCATCGCTTGCTGAGATTACTGTTGGGGTTTTTTTTTTATTTGATCAGAAAAGGCTGTAGATTTGACTCAATTTGAGAGTGGTTTTTGTTTTTAGCTTCAGTTTGTTACCTGGGATTAGGTGTGGATATCTGTTGACTGAGATTGACCTTCCCATATGGGGTGTTTCTGTTGAAAGTATTTTTTCTATTAAAAAATAAATAAAAATCTGGGTTGATCTAAATTTGTAGTATTGGATGTGTTTACTGATTTTGTTAGCAACATGATTTTGAATACCAGAAGTTGAGTGAGGAACGGAGCTGGACAGTGGAGCTTGCTCCACCCAATCTATGGAAAGCGCCTCCGCCGTCTCGCAAGGTTGTCTTTTGGTCCATATTTCTTACAATTGATGATACATTTATGCTCAATCTAATTGCTTGTAAAAGTGAGTTAGTAGAAGAATTTCGTAATTTAAAGTTGGGCTCTTTAGGATTCAAGGCAATACAATACTGTGAAACAAGGATAATCTGTTGATTCTGATCTTAGTTGGAAGAAAAAGAAACTTCTGTCTTCCTCTGCTTTGGATTGGTTCTGAGTCTTATAGAGTTAGATACATTATTGATGTGAAAGAGTTATGCATCTTTCATGTTTTCACTCCTTTAGACTTGACAGTTGAATGGTTCAAGTGGGATTGTGGAAGCTGAAAAGCTATGGAAGCCTCCACCGAATCGCGATTTTGCGCCGTGTGTAGAGCCAAGTCCCAATTATACATGTAAGTTCTGGATACAGTTTCTTAGTGTACCTTTGACAGATTGCACTTTGGTGTTCCTAATTTCCTTTTTAAACTGGTTGTGCTTCAGCTCCTACAGAGTCACGGGGTTACCTGCTTGTTCATACAAATGGTGGGCTCAACCAGATGCGTGCTGGGGTCTGTAAACACTCTTTCTATTAATTGTCTCCAGCAATATGGTTTATGTTGATGATCACTTTATGTACATTTTGAGTTGAATTTTGATCTCTGTCCAAATTTCGGTTTGAGATTTGTTTATCAAAAGTTCTTTTTATGTAATGTGGAAGAAAGAGGACTTGTCTGGTTATCATCTCCTGCATATGGGGTTTCATGTAGTCTACTCGTGCTATAAGCTTTTATCCTACTTTATTCCTCACAATAGGGCACCTAAGCTTTATATACTCCTCTCTTATTTCTTACCTACAATAGTCTAGTTGCATCCATTAATTGGTTTCTACAGTTTTCAAATATCTAGATAGTTTTCTGTAAGTCCATGTACTAAAATGGACTTCATTGGTGCAATGTTTAGAAATCCTGTACTATTTAAGTGATGGAAACCCTTGAGACCACACACTTCTTGCCATCATGGTTATACTAGTAACATGCCACCACAACACATAAGGCATAAAATGCCTTGTAATTTGATGTTTCGTTTGTTTGCCTCTTATGTATTAATGATTGAATACCCGTTATTTAATAAATGTTGTCATCAAGTTGTTGCATGGAGCTGAGACGCGGATGCTTAAATTGCAGATATGTGACATGGTAGCTGTAGCCCGTATCATAAATGCTACTCTTGTAATTCCGGAGCTTGATAAACGATCATTTTGGAATGATTCGAGGTAGCACTGTGGTTCCTTCTACTTTTTCCAGTATTTATTTACTGTGTTTAATAGCTTTTATGTGATCGAGGCCTGAACTTGTTTCATTTGTTTGTTACACAGCATTTTCTCAGATGTTTTCGATGAAGATCATTTTATCAGTGCTCTAGCTAATGATGTCAAAATTGTAAAAAAGCTACCTAAGGATCTGGCTACTGGTACCAGAGCGATTAAGCATTTCAGAAGCTGGTCGGGTATGGATTATTACCAAGATGAGATCGCTAGCCTCTGGGAAGAATATGAGGTGTTGTTTCTGGAACGCGCTTGATCGTGGACTACCTTTTGTATACTATTTCTTACTACATCTTATTAAACAAGCTGTTCTTTGTTCAAGGTTATTCGAGCTGCCAAGTCTGATTCTCGCTTAGCAAATAACAACTTACCTCTAGATATACAGAAGCTTCGCTGTCGTGCTTGTTATGAAGCACTACGGTTTTCTCCTGAAATTGAAGCAATGGGAAAAGTAAGTACTCAGATCTAATGTTCATATGATTTCTGGAGTGTCTATATAACTTTTTCTCCTACACAATTACCATCAGACTAATCTATTGTTTAATAATGGTGTAGTTGTTAGTCGATAGGATGAGGTCGTTTGGTCCTTATATTGCTTTGCATTTGCGATTTGAGGAGGACATGCTTGCCTTTAGTGGATGCACAAAGGATTTATCTCCAGCTGAAGCTGATGAACTAAGGATCATTAGGTATGGAATGCTTATCTGGTGTATTGCTCTCAGCTTATGGGTACTTCTTTTGCTTTGCCGCCTGATTTATATTTGGAATTTGTAGAGAGAATACGCCATATTGGAAAGAAAAGGAGATTGATTCCATAGAACAGAGATCCAAGGGATATTGCCCCTTAACGCCGAAGGAGGTTGGAATTTTTCTCTCTGCTCTTGGTTACCCATCAAACACGCCTATATACCTTGCTGCTGGTAAGATATATGGAGGGGATTCTCATATGGCTGCTCTTCGAGCCCGCTATCCAATTCTGATGAACAAGGTATGGTTGATACTGGTTCTTGATTTGTCCATATTACTAGATTACAAGCTTCAAAATGAATAATCTGCTAGGAGGCCCAAATTACTCCCAATGTAATCTCCAATTGAGTGTTATCGTGTGCATTTTAGTCTGTGATAGCTGTACAATATTTTTATCTTTTAAAAGATCTGTAGAGCAAGTGGATTCTCTCTGATTGTGCATCATTAAAAAAAAAAAATTAAGAACTGATGGCGTTACCAAAGTAGAGTTCAGTTCATAAATCTGCAAGGGCTTGAGGATAAAGATTCGGTGGTGTGAGAGTTGGTGGCATTTAAATCCAAACCTGCTGATTTGAGTACCAAGTATTTGTTATGTCATCATCAAGTCATTTGGTTGATAGTTAGTATTTGGGTTGCCAATCATTGTTTGTTGGCAATTTATGCACCCAGTCATTCATCTTTTGGAAAATCAAACATCTCTTTCGCATGTCAAAATAGAGGCCTTGCCTGAAGCACATTCTCGAAGGAAACTGTGGATGGGTCATGGTGTGATAAATCGCTTTTTGTGTATGTCAGGTTCGGTGGTATTTGCTGAAATCCAACTGTATGTATTGTTTTTCCATGCTGGTGTACTAATTCATCCTTTTTTTGATCTTCACTTACAGGAGACGCTGGCATCTGTTGAGGAGCTTGAACCTTTCACCAATCATGCATCTCAAATGGCTGCTCTTGACTATATTGTTGCTGTTGAAAGTGACATATTTATACCTTCGTACTCTGGAAACATGGCGAGGGCAGTGGAAGGCCACCGTCGCTTTCTCGGGCACAGGAAAACAATATCTCCTGACAGGTAGGAGATTTCTTTCCTGAACACATGCATATCTTAACTACTCCTGAAATACCATTGAATGGCCATGCATTGCTACAAATTGAATCTTTTCTGTTTTTCTGTATGTCCATCAGGAAAGCCCTTGTTCGTCTGTTTGACAAACTTGAGCAGGGAACTCTGAAGGAAGGCAAAAACTTATCAAATAAAGTTATTGAAATGCACAGAAGAAGGTATGTGATTTCTCACCAAAGCTTCGTTGTTCAGTCGTGGTGATTTATCCCCACAGATACCAATTTCTAGTTATCGCGTAACTTTCAAAAGTTTAGAGATATCTATGTCTTGTGTTTGGAAAATTATTGCATGATGAGAAAATCCCTTTCTTCATAATATGACCGTCTGTGCCATTGGTTCCACAGGCAAGGCTCCCCGAGGAAGAGGAAGGGTCCCATTTCAGGAACTAAGGGTACAGATAGGTTTCGATCAGAAGAACCCTTCTATGTGAACCCTTTACCTGATTGTTTGTGTAAGAAGGAATTGCCGATGCAAACAACTCTCTAGTCATCTCAGAAACAAAATGGTTCCTGTTTGAAAAAGATTCCTGTGCTGGAAGGGCCGTGACACTATTATTCATTCCAATTTCTTGTAACTTTACAAGCTGGTGTTGCCATTGCATGCATAGGGACGCGGAGTGTATGTACATCCTGAGTTTAGATAGCTGGTGGTGGTGGGCATATCGTAGGGAGCGTTGATGTAGAGCAAAATGCAAGTATACAGGTCAGGGCCGGGAATGATTTGCCGGAGACGGGGCCTTCCATTTATGACCAAAGCATTCTATTATACTATATGCTTTGCGAAGTTGGCCTGGTTTCAGCATCCTAGAATTGGATTAAATGATTCATTGGGGATACGGATATAGTTAACTGTTTGCTTTAGAGGTAACCTGCTCTCCTCATGTATTCATAGCCATTCGATCCAATAAGAGCAAAAGAATTCGATTGTTATCTCTGTTATACAGTGTTTTTTTTTTATATCAAAAAGAATATGCTTTAATTAATATGATTTGATTTTGTATTAAACAAAAGAGTATATGGAATATAATTAAAACATCAAGATCCAGGTGCCTCATTAAAAACTCGAGGAAAAAAGAGTTATCTTCCTAGAGTATGGCCATCGACTTTCATCTATTTTGTTGTACAACTAGAAGCCATCACTCAGTTGCCGACAAATGTTTTATGAATGTCTATTTTGAAGTGAGTGCTCATCATTATGACTGTTGTTTGTTTCATCAAATTTTCGATCTTTTCTCTATACCACTTTGCCATTGCTAATAAAACAGACAGAGAAAGCAAAAAGCGGCAAAAAGCCTAGGAAACAGCACGACCAAAACATCAGAACACACAAACGTAAACGGTCGATTCAGGCGATCTGCACGAACCCACAAAAACCCACAACCCAAAGACGCAATTTTTGCTCACATTTCTGTTCATTTGGATTTGTGGGTGATTTGGGTCTGAATGAATGATTGAGGTGTTTAGATATCACCCAGAATGCAGAAGAAGAGCTGGAAAACAGTGGCGGTACTGCGGAGGGTGCTAACGTGCGCCGTATGTTTATTAGTGCTCGTTGCTCTCTTCTCATTCACCAAGGTCCCCAATTTCTCTGAGCCCTCCAAGCGCCCCACGGTAATCTCCATTCAATTTTACCATCTTCTTCTTGAAAATGTTTGTTTTTTCGAAGATTGGTATTTACCCTTCAAACGCAATAGTAGATTTCGATTTTGTTCATTCCCATCTCTTGTCCGTTTAATTATGAAAGATGATGTAGATTTCAATTTTTTTGTTTGAACTGTTTTTGTCAAGGTTTGGTCTTTCGATCGATACTTATGTACTCCATTTGATTGCTGATAAGTGTGCCTTAATACCAAAATGTAAAGAAGAAAGAAGGATGAATGTATCAATTTTATGGCTGGCGTTATTTCGGAGGAATCGAATGTGAACAAACACAGACATATTTTGTTGTTGCTGATTTAGTCTGGAGAGAAGAAGGGGGAATAAAAACTGTATATCCCTCTAGTTTCGGAGTTCGGATTTAGTTTTGGATTTTAGAGATTTGTTGATATTAAAAAGTTATGCATCTTTCATGTTTTCACTTCTTTAGACTTGACAGTTGGATGTTTCAAGTGGGACTTTGGGAACTGAGGAGCTACGGAAACCTCCACCGAGTCGCGAGTTTGTGCAATGTGTAGAGCCAAGTCCCAATTATACATGTAAGTTAGTGGTAGTGTGTTATTGTGTGCGTACGACATATCCTTGGCGTTCCTAATTTCCAGCTTACTGTTGTTTATCCAGCTCCTCCAGAGTCACGAGGTTACTTTCTAGTGCACACAAATGGTGGGCTTAACCAGATGCGTGCTGGGGTCTGTAAACAAACTCTCTTTAGTGTCTCACTCTGTAAAATTATATCTTTTGGTCACAGTATTGGACATACTTTGTTCATGTCCAAGTGTTGATTTTGAAATACAGTTGTATAAGATTTGAGAGTTTCTTGATTTGCATTACTACATAGTGTATATAATATTTGAGAGTTCTCTTATTATTTTTATGCAGAATAATCAAGTTGCATCAGTTAATTAGTTGCTGTGTTTAAAATAATTTTCTGTAACCACATGCACTAAATGTGATATGGAGTTTGTAGGTGCACTCTGTGAGTACCCTGAACCTGGCTAGACGTATCTGGCGTTTGTTTAGTAACTATGCAATGTTAGAAATCCTGCATGATCTAAGTCAACAAGACCTTGGAGCTACACTACTTTTACTATCGCGGTTATACCAACAACATCACTTTTATCCAATAATCTAGCTACATAACTGATTGTTGTGTTTGATGATGGTAGAAACCAAAACTGTGCAGATGTTTCTTGACACAATTTGCAAATGATTTTATTAGTAATTATCCATTATCTTGATGTATGCCATCCGAGTTTGAATAGAGCTGACATTTGCCATGCTTGCATTGCAGATCTGCGACATGGTAGCTGTAGCCCGGATCATAAATGCCACTCTTGTAATTCCGGAACTTGATCAGCGATCTTTTTGGAGAGACTCTAGGTTTCATAATGGTTTATCTTACCTTCTGAATAATTCCTCCTTTTGTTTCTTAGCTGTTATGTCATTGATGCAAGAATTTGTTATTGTTTTTTGCGCAGCAACTTCTCAGATGTTTTTGACGAAGATCATTTTATCCATTCCTTAGCTAATGATGTCAAAATCATAAAAAAGCTTCCCAAGGAACTGGCTAATGGTCCCAGAGCGGTTAAGCTTTTCCGAAGCTGGTCTGGCATAGATTACTACCAAGATGAAATAGCTAGTCTCTGGGAAGTTTACGAGGTGTGGTTCTGAAACCCTCTGGTTTATGTAATCTATTTTATTATTATTTTTTAATTAGTAAATGAACTTCTTAACAATATTTTCTTTTTCTAAGGTTATTCGAGCTTCCAAATCTGATTCTCGCTTAGCAAATAACAACCTACCTCCAGATATACAGAAGCTTCGCTGTCGCGCTTGTTATGAAGCTCTGCGTTTTGCACCTCAAATTGAAGCAATGGGAAGAGTAAGTACTCAGATGTAAATGTTTATTTGATTTCTGGAGTGTCTATATAATTTTTCCGTATTGCATAACATGATACTAATTTCTTGTTTCATTATGCGTATAGTTGTTAGTTGATAGGATGAGGTCATATGGTTCTTATATCGCTCTGCATTTACGATTTGAGAAGGACATGCTTGCCTTTAGTGGGTGCACACAGGATTTATCTCCAGATGAAGCTGATGAACTAAGGATAATTCGGTACAGAATGCTTATATGGAGAGTACGTCAGTTTAAGGTTAATGCATTAATTTTGGTGATACCTGACCATTTTCTTTGGATCATATAGAGAGAACACCAGATATTGGAGAGAAAAGGAGATTAATTCCATAGAGCAGAGATCCAAAGGGCTTTGCCCTTTAACTCCTAAGGAGGTTGGTATTTTTCTCAGCGCTCTTGGGTACCCATCCAACACACCTATATACATTGCTGCTGGTAAGATTTATGGGGGTGGTTCTCACATGGCTGATCTACGATCCCGATATCCAATACTGAAGAGCAAGGTATTATTAATTAGGATTGATATGCACAAATGCTCAGTTCTTGTTAGAAATGCAGAAAATGACACCAGAGGAGCAAGTCTCTTGGTGACAGTAGTGCACCTTTTAATCACCAGTGGAGAGGAAATCTTTTTGAAAAAACTATCTTGCCGTGTCCAAATGTAGAGTTCCTGCTGGAACCAGGTTTCCTAAAGAAAGAAACTGTATGCTTATCTATCATTTACTAAGGGGCATTTAAAGTTCCTTGCTTTTCTTACTGTGTTGGATCTGTAGTATTGGGCTAACAGATAAAGGAAGTGAGCGGATAGAAGGTGCCTTAAAAAGATCATGAACAGCCTTCGGGTTACCATAGAATCAACTATTTCGTAACTCATGGAAGTCCAAATCAACCATCTATCTATCTGTCTTATTCATTTTAGGAGGCCGGGTGGGGTTAATTTTAAAACAAAAGAATTGTCATTTATTTGTCTTTCTGGGAATGAGTATCTGAACATACGATTTTTAGAATGCTGGTTATCCATTATTGGTCTTCACTTGCAGGAAACATTGGCATCAATGGAGGAGCTTGAACCTTTTATCAATCATGCGTCTCAAATGGCTGCACTTGACTACATTGTTTCAGTTGAAAGCGATGTATTTATACCTTCATACTCTGGAAACATGGCAAGGGCAGTTGAAGGTCACCGGCGGTTTCTTGGCCACAGGAAGACAATATCTCCTGACAGGCAAGGCAATTTTTTTTTATGAACACGTGCATATTTATACAACTTCTGACCCATACCATTGTTCAGCCATCGAGTGCTGCAAAGTGAATCTGTTTCCCTTCTTTTCTGTGTTCATCAGAAAATCCCTTGTTGGTCTGTTTGACAAACTCGAGCAGGGAACTCTGAAGGAAGGGAAAAACTTATCAAAGAGAGTTATAGAAATACACAGGAAACGGTATGTGAATTTTCACCAAAAGCTTTCGGAGTTCTGTTCTGATCAATTTAATCAAACCAAATATCAATTCTGGTTACTCTGAAGGGCAAACATTCAGATAAAACAGTTTTTGTCAAATTCATTGCTTCACGTGTAAAGCCTAGTTTTCCATAATTGGCCGTAATATTGGTTGCACAGGCAAGGCTACCCACGGAAGAGAAAAGGCCCCGTTCCTGGACTAAAGGGCAAGGAAAAGTTACGTTCAGAAGAACCTTTTTATGAGAATCCTTTACCAGATTGTTTGTGTAGGAAAGAATTGCCAGTGCAAACAACTCTTTGATCCTCTCGGGTATTGCTAAATGATTCCTCTTGAAAAGCAACTTATTGTTACGGTACAAGTTAGTTTGCCATTGTACAAGTTAGATAGCTGGTGAGGATATTCCATACTGTTGATGATGAGCAAAAATGCGGGAATCAGATTAGGGATTGAAGGTCCGGAATGAGGTCCTTCCATTGTATGAGAAAGTCTGCCTTGCGAAATATTAATTGTGGGTACGAAGGTAGCTTATTGTTTATCCAAACTAACCAGCCACTTCATGTATTCATAGTCATTCTTTGCAATATAAGTGAAATTAATTGATTGTTATCTCTCCTTTAATTAGCGTCTACACCTCTTTTTGTTTAGTGGCAGCCCGCCACGATTCATTTTGTTGCTAGTTATAACTATAACCGAGGTGATGATTCTAAAGAAATTCAATTCTCAAAGAACCACTAAGGAGATTTGGAACAAATGAATCGACTCATTACCAATTACCAAGTTGCTGATTCAGTAAAATTTTATTTTTATTTTTTATCAAGCTGTGTCAGTGACTACTTCGGTTAGAAAGAGACAGGAGGATGAGTGGTATACTTCTATACATGTAATGAGCCTAACAATTACACGAACTTTCGGATTAATAAAAGATTGCCTTAAAATTTGATAAGGAAAAATGGAAATGCGAGAGGGATATATATTATATAGTCCGAGATAAGCTACAGTTGAATTGTACATAACATCGGATATTGTGAAGCATAACTCAATGAGGAAATACACGCATAACGATTCAGTTCATTAGCAAACAACTCTTTGATCGACTCAGATATTGCTCAATGGTTCCTCTTGAAAAGAGATTCCTGCGCCTGGTGGGTTGGTGACACAATCACTCTTTGCAAATGGTTGTGACGGTACAAGTCAGTTTGCCATTGTACGTATTGGGACGCTGAGTGGTGAAGAGATTCCCATGCTGTTGATGAAGAGCAAAATGCAGGAATGAATGAGGATAGGGAATGAAGGGCCAGATTGAAATCCTTCCATAGCGAAATATTCATTGGGGATACAAAACGGACAAGCACTCTTCATGCATTCCCTTTAGCGTCTGTACCTCTTCTTGTTTAGTGGCAGCCTCCACTATTCATTGTTGCTTCTGATAATAATTTAGTTAGAGCATCTTCAATGAAGATGCAAAATGGGATATATAATAGAATTTACATCTTCTATTGCCGGAATCAACTCCAATGGAGAGTTGTATATGTTGAGAAATTGTACATCTCACTGGAAAGCATACAAAAAGTTGTAATTGTACAACTAAAAGTACATCTTGATTGTGGGTCATTCTAAGTGAAAAAACATGTTTGTTTGAGACAATACTCACGTGAAAGACATCATAAGCACTTTAAAGCAAATGAACTGCCATCAAACAATCACGGGTTCAGTACATCTTAATTTTTTTTGTTTTTACTTGAATGCTTCTATACTTACATGAAACTATTTAACGTAAACAAAATTAATGTTAAGAAAAACTTAGCCAAAAAATAAATGTTACATGAAATTTAAATTTTCATCTCTAAAATTTACATCTTACCATTGAAGTAAAACTCAAATTTACAACTCCTGGATGTAAATAGAGATGTAAAAGTGGCTTTCCATCTCCAAATTTACATCAAATTTGCATCACCATTGAAGTTGCTCTTAAGGTGGTGTACAAAAGTTTGGGAACCTAATAACATGTCATGCGATGAGCAAGATACTGCATATAATTTCATAAAGTTTTTCTTGCCTAAGACAATGACCGGTCAAAACCAAAATGATCTATTTAGCCCTTACCAGGAACTTCTGCTCTTGCAGGACTGATCAAACAAACTACATTTTCTAATCTCCATAATTCGAAGATTTTCATTTAATCAGAAAACTTCTGATATTTTTTCTGCTCTGAATATCCGGATGTCCATTCAGACCAAAAAGAGATAGGATAACACAACATCATAAGCCACATGTAAACTATAATCCACGACAGTGGCCCACATTGATATCCTCTTCCCAGTCTCCACACTTTGGGACATCAGTCTTGACGATCTTGCAGTAGACAGACTCACAGACTGTTGTCAGCTTCTCAAGTTTTCTCAAAGACAGTAAGGCAATGGCGGTGTCCTTCCTTTCAACTGTGCCTTCTTTGCATCCACTTTCTCCAGTCAGTCTCAACGCCACTGCCGCTACCTCGGCCCCCAGATGTGTAAGCTTTCTTTTCCTTGCTGCAAAGTTTCTGCAATAATAAAACGTACTGGATGTCTCTGACCATTGGATGTGACGTCTTCACCTTGAATTGTAATGTATATTATTGTAGTAATATCTTGTTGTATGGTAGAAAGACTCTGTTTTAGTATCTTTGGAGAAATGGGTTGCGGTTAAACGGACAGAGAAGTGCTCTAGTGAACCAAATCGGTTGGCATTGCTTATAGGGGTAGGATCAGATTCTGATTATACCCTTTGTTATACCAAATTTCAGGTTACGATTCGCTGTAATAAACTCGAAGCTGATGCTGTTACTGAGGACAGGTTCGGTAGGAGGGACGTTCTGAAATGCGTTGGTGCCACCATTGGCGTGGTAAGAGCTTTCTCCTCTATATTAGTGTTTTCGAAAACAATGTCATGTCAACATTGTTGAACTGAATCTTGATTACATAGTAGACGCAGAAATCAATAAATTAGAGTGAATTGATGATGAGTTTCTACCAGTTGTAATATTTTCTTAGGAATTGATAAGAAGCTCAGGAACATTTCTTGGAGTGGCTGAGGCTGCTGATCTGATACAGCGTAGGCAGCGTTCTGAATTCTTTTGTAAGTTTTCCGAATGCTTCTATTCAATGCTAAGGGACTAGAGTTACCTACAATCTGCTGAATTAGATTCATGCTCCCTTCTAAACAGCAAGTATCAAGGACACTCTTTATAAGGCTATAAAGGTAAATCTTAGTGATCGTCATGCCATCTTGCCTATTCATGCCCATTTACAGCTTAGATTCATAAGATAATGTCTTTATAATCAACTGTTCGCTTCAGGCAAATCCGGAGATCATTCCATCGTTACTGACTTTGGCACTCAATGATGCTGTCACTTATGATAAGGTCAGGCAAAACACTTTACCCTGAGAAAGATTATGGTATTTGGTTTGGCTGAGTAATTACTGAGGGAGGAAAGCAAAATACTTATTTACTTCCAATCAATTCTTTAGGCTTCAAAATCCGGGGGACCAAATGGATCTATCAGATTCAGGTAAACAATCTGGATATGACTTATATGCTTATAAAGCAGAACATCAAAAAATCAGAGACGTATGTTTCTTTCACAGCAACTAAAAGCAATTTCAGATTGCCTAGTTTTGTAATATTTCATTGTACTAGTTTCTCCGTCTACCAGACACGAGTTCTGATATTGTTAAAGAATAAACTGTGGACAAAAAAGGACTAAAAAGTGCAATCTTTGCACGAAACTGGTGCATTGCACTTTCAGTTTCAGTTTCTTGTTGCCTATTTTTTCCTGGTTCTGTGGAATTCGGTTTTAAATCATGGTGCAAATGCTACATTCACTCTTTCTCCATTTTTTCTTGCATGAAGCTCAGAGATAAGCAGGCCTGAAAACAAGGGGCTTGTTGCTGCTTTGAATTTGATAGAAGAGGCAAAGAAGGAAATCGATTCGAATTCCAAGGGTGGACCTATTTCCTATGCTGATCTGATCCAATTAGCAGGTCCTTCATTTTTAAATATCTTGTACGCCGTATCATTGGCATGGCATTGAGTGAATAGATTGTTGCTTGCCAATGTTGAGGCTGGTGCCACTATTCAGTTTTCTTCATTCTATGCAGCACAAAGTGCCACAAAGCAAACCTTTCTCGCGGCTGCAATTCGCAAATGTGGAGGGAATGAAGAGAAGGGAAATTTATTATATACTGCATATGGTTCTAATGGTCAGGTGTGTTCTCCATTTTCATTATCCATCTCTGAATATCAGTAGTTCGCTATTGAAACCCTTGGATATTTGATGTGACTGCTGTTTTAACATGAAAATGTGAAAGTATCACTTGGCAAAATATTGACAATCAGATATACTCATACTTGTTTGATAATGCTTCCTACTTAGTTAGCTGCACTAGTTTCTCCTCGTAAGGCATACTACCTTTTTTGTGCCAACAGTGGGGGTTGTTTGAAAGGAATTTTGGAAGGAGCGATACACAGGAGCCAGATCCAGAAGGAAGGGTTCCCCATTGGGACAAAGCAAGTGTTCAGGAAATGAAAGACAAGTTCTCTGCCATTGGCTTTGGCCCCCGCCAGGTTCTTTCTTCTTTACATATACAGCTTTAGTTGGATTTTAGGATGATACTTCTTTACCAAGTCAAAACATGCACTCCAAAAAGTACAAACGACCAATAATATAAACCTTAGAAGAAAGCTATGTAAACTATTGTGATTATTGATCTGGCATATTATTGTTTGGACAGCTAGCTGTTATGTCTGCATTCTTGGGTCCTGATCAGACGGCCACAGAAACCTTGTTAGCTACTGATCCGGAAGTTCTACCCTGGGTTCAGAAATACCAACGCAGCCGTGAAACAGTCTCAGAGACAGATTATGAGGTCAGTGCCATAGTTTTAACTTCCTTGTCAAGAATCTAGTAAAATAACTTCAGTTTTGTTGGATTTAATTAACTTCTGAAATGTAATAGGCATTTGGACTGATTTCTGCATGTCCTGCTAACATTGCTGATCTCATATTTCGATTTGAACTTGGTTCCCTTTCAGGTTGATTTGATAACTGCTTTCACAAAATTGAGTACTTTGGGGCAGCAGATCAATTATGAGGCGTATGCTTATCCAGTCCAAAAAATCGATCTGAGCAAACTCAAATTGTAGAGAGAGCACAATCCGTACTCAAGTTCCACGTTCAGCCCGTCAATCATCGATTCTTGCAACGATCTTATAGAGTTTCTTGGCCTACTTTCTACTGCTATACTGAATAGCTATGTAAATCAAGCACACTCAACTGAGTTTTCATAACAATATGGGGGTAATTACTAAGGGATCGATTGACAGCAGCCTAGCTAGGAAGAACAGGATTTCAACATAGTTTACGGATCAACACTTATCAAGCATGATAGGAAGGTTACCGAACACATTAAGAAGTGATAAAGTACCAAATGAAACTTAGGAAATCATACCAAAGAGCCCAATAGCATCCATCGTTTCATTTCAAGAAAAACTCTATCATGATCTATATGCTGCAATAAATGGGACAGCAGACAAGACCTCTCTTTACCAAGCTCTCATCAATTCATCAAATCTTGCGTTGGCGGCAAGTATCAATTTGTTTACTGGATTGGAATCAACAATTTGGTAGTTTTTTGGTATGCTTTTCTACAGTTGATTAGAACTTGCGCTTTATCATGCCAAGTGGCCTGAAGTCTTTTTTCATATTCGAAATTTCGGCCGCTATGCAATAATAAACATGTTAAGATCACGTTCTGTTAAGAAAACTAATGTAGTCACTCTTTCAAGACCATAACACATATAATGCTTGGTCCGATTAGTTCCTTATACATACATTCTATTTGAGAACGAACCAATGACTAATTTGTAAAGAACAACACCATTGATAGAAAACGAAATAGCTCTTCAATTCATATATTATAGAAAATCAAAACAAAACAAGAAAAACTTAAAAAAAAAAGTAAACTACACTAGCTAAGAATTGCAAGGGCAAAAGAGGCCTATAAGCCTAAATCAACTTAAAGAGCACAACAGGTAAGGACCGTTATTATTCGGCTGCTTTATATGCTACATACGTAGTAGCCACCCTTTTTCCATTGCTATCAACTGGTAAGCGCGTTACTGTGCCCCTGCTTGGTTGTGGATATGATGGTGGATGCGTTCCGATTTCCACCTGCTCCGATCTTACTTCATGCTGGGTATTATTAGCCCTCGCCTCCACTGATTCAGCTTTGGTTCGCACAAAGTGGTAGTACGAAGTGTTCTTGGTGTTATTAGCCATGAGATCAATCTGAAGGGGCTTCTTTGTTCTTCCTTTGCTTGCGGATGAGAGGTGATGACTTGATGTTTGAGAATTAGTGTTCGTGGTTCGAATTTATTATTTATAGTGGTGTATGCATGGTGCGTTATAGGAATGTAAGGTTGTGTAACATTTCTGTTTGCCAGATCTCGAGCAATCGTATTAATTAAGACATAAGGGAAAGTATATTCTTATGAAATTAGGACACTTTTTCTTTCATCTCACATCTTCCCTATATCTATGATCTACAACGAAAACTTATTAAAAAAAAACGATACATAAATTCGTTCTCTAAATAGGTAAACGGGGTTTTAGTTGTATTGTAAGATTGATTGTGCACGTAACCTTTTTGTTTACCTGATCTTGAGCAATTATACCAAGCCACAAAAGGAAGTATTTTCTTATGAATTTAAGAAACTTTTGTTTAGTTTACCAGATTTCGAGCCATAAGGGTAACAATGTGAAAGTAATGGTTCTCAAAATAGGTAAACGGGTAAGTTTGCATAAGTAATTTGACTAGTGAACATAAAAACAGAAGTTGACAAATTAAATCATGCAAGATGATGTTTCATAACTTACCCTAATCCATTAAATGTCCTATCTCAAAATCGTTCAAAATCGTACCATGCATATACCACTATAAAATCCGAACCATGACATTGTCTACTCCACAACCAAAGAAAGCAGCAGAAGAAGAAGAGGAAGAAGAAGTCATCATGGCTGGTGAGAAGAAGTACGTGAGCTTCACGATTGCTGACTACTACAATTTCATGCCTACAAAAGCTGAAGAAGTGGCGGCAAAGGCCAGCAATGGTGGTACTGGTGTTCATAAACCAACACGCACTGAGAGCTTGATGATTAGAACGGTTCAACCTCAAACACAAACCGAGAACCTGTTTTGTGATCCACCAACTAATAATAATTGAGTTTATAAGAGCATCATCAGTCGTTCTAGTAGTAATGCCCTCTTTAGGTTTCTTTAGGCTTAGCTATATAAGAACGGAGGGCTTTCATTTTTCTTTGCAATGTTTTGCTAGTGGAATTGATAGGCTTAGCTGGTAGTGAAGCTTTGGCTTTTATTTTTCAGTAATTTGTAATAATCTTGAGTTCCATGGAGCTTGACTTTTCCATTAATTATATATGAATTGATTGTTATTTTATATATTTTCTTCTGTTGTTACTTTGTGTTCCATTACAAAAGGTTGAGCTGATTTTGAGTGTCAAAACCCAATAAACTCAAAAAGCTATACATATATAATATACCATGAAAAACTGGAAAATGATACGAAGGATAAATCTTAGACCAAAATTTAATAAATTGATTCGAAACAGCGCGCAGAGAGTCTTTCTTATATCGATCGAGGCAGGGAGGAGTTTCTGGTAGTCAGCTGCCTTTGGAGTTGGCGTAAATTTGTAACACGCTTCTTCTGCTTATCTGCATAAGCTTATGGCATTTAATTGTAAAATACATAAAACTTTTTCTCCAGTTTATAGTTTCCGCTATTATGGAATACCCCATGCAGTGAACATGCCTAACAGTAAATCAGGGCCACGTTGTCTTTGATATAAGACATACTAGGGTAAGCCTAATGTTGGGCCTTTGCTTGTTAGGTCTAGTAAAGTAATAAAAGGATCCTTCCTTTCGGTTGCTTGTGTGATCATTCCGGCGGAGGAGTCAGCTTTCAGCTGACATTAATGTGGTATAATTGCTAGAACTAAGTTGAACATATATCATATGGTTTTGGAGGTTTTTCTTTATACCTGTAGTTGGACTAATTTGTGGTTCAGTTGAGATGATATAGTTTTCATGTGTAGTTGTCATTCACTCCTATTATCAAGCTTGAATCAAATATCATGTGATAATGCATGTCATAGGTCATACGCAACTTACAGTAGTGATCTCGGCTATGACCCAAGCCCTAAAACAAAAAAAAAAAAAAAATAAAAATTATAATAAAAATAAAGAGAAGAAGAATGAGAGAGAGAAAAAAAAGAGTAGAAAAGAGGAAATTGAAGGAGGGGAAAAATATTGATTATACTTTGGCCCCAAAACCCCCCCCCAAATAAAAAAACACCCACTCCACCCAAAAAAAACAACCCACACACCCTTCCTTCATCCCCCTACCCCAATGGGAGTGCCTTAAACATGCACTTTTGGTACTGATCATGTATGAGATCTAGAGAGTGGAATCTTAATAACTTACAGAATTTGCTTCTTCCAATTGTCAAGTTACCCGATTTTTTTCAATTAATTTCAAATTTTAATTTTAACAAGACTCTTCTGCAGGAAGGAATACACATGCATATGCATGCGTTGTCTAGATAGTTCAAACTTACCTTTGCTCCTCCCAACTGTCTAAGTTACCCGATATTTTTTTTTTGGAGTAATCACATATACCCGATTTTACGAGCCCTATATTGTGTTACTTTTATATATAAAAAATCCACATTATATCAAAGAAATCAGGAAAATTTGAGAGTAAAGGAAAGTTTCAATTAATTCAATACTGACTGTTCAAGATCGGGTAAACAAAACGATGATAATTCAAACTTACTATAATGTACCACTTGTATACCACTATAAAATCCGAACACCAGACCTTAATTTTCCATCATCAAAACCTTCTTTCATCCACACCAAACGACAGAAGAACTTTTGAGTGATACCATGGCTGACAACAACAACATGAGGAACACTACCTACTACAAGGTCATGCCAACCAAAGCCGAAGAAGAGGCGGCAAAGGCCAACAATCGCCAGTATCAAGTAACTCGTGAGAGGGTGCAAATCAGAGAACTTCCACCGCAACCACCGGCAATATTGGAGTCGAGCAATCCACATGATCAAACACCACCACCACCAACAAGGCATTTTTTCTAAGCAGTCCGACTATACTAGGAAGTTTAAGAGTACGAGTGGTTAACGTATACTCTGGTTTCTTTAGGCTATATTACCATAAGAGGGTTTATTATCCTTTGCAGTGTTTAGCTAGTCGTGAGTAGGCCTTTTACGTGTTTGGTAATATTACAATAATGTTATTCTTTACTATATGCAATTCGTTTTAATCAACCTCTTATGGATGTTGTTATGAACCCCTTTATCGGGACCTTATTCTTGATTTTATTAACAGAATATAAGAGAACCAAAGTCTTGTTTGTTTGCTGGCTGAGAACCAACCAAGTTTTTTGGTGCTTCAACATAGCTCATTTAATGCATGCTTAGATAACCAGAGACGTGAAAATACTATGAATTAGAAACAATAGAAAAAAAAGAAAAGAAAAAAAGAAGAGGGTTTCTAAGTAGTTCGACTACTAGGAAGTTTAAGAGTATGACTTACGTACTCTATAGGTTTCTTTAGGCTATTATAAGAGTGTTTTTTTTTTCCTTTGCAATGTTTTAGCAAGTCAAGTTGGCCTTTTATATGTTTACTATGTTACAATAATGTTATTCTTTACTATATGAATTGAAGAATAATTTCGTTTTATTCAGTTTTTCTTATTGTTGTTGTTTTGAACCCCTTTTCGAGAATAAATTTCACAGTTAAATTTCATTAACGGAATATATTTAAGAGAACCAAGGTTTTGTTTGTCTACTGGCTAAGAACCAACCGATTTTGTTGGTGCCTCAACATAGCCATTCAATGCATGCTTAATAACCACAGACGTGAAAATACGATGAATAGAACGAAAAGAAAAAGCAAGCAAAAGGAAATTGGGATTTGCATGACACTTCAAATTTATTAGGAAAATTATATATAATAGTATCCTCATAGTGCTCATAGTACTCTCATAGTTATCATGTAGTACTGTACAAGCAAATTTTGAGATTTTTCCTCCCACTACCTCCGAAGGCAAAACACTAGTATGAAGGCAAAGTCTCAGTCCCATACGCAAACTCAACAACTCACTTAGTAGGGGAGAACATCCCACTGGACCAATATCCATGACTGCCCATTTCATCCCACCTGTATCATTCTAAAGAATCGCTCCCATTTTGCTCTGCATTCTTGTCAAGCTTGCTGCTCCATCAACGTTCAGCTTATAGCCATTTCGTCTTGGAGGAGTCCATTTATCTAGCTCCAAACTTGGTTTAATAACTTGTGCTGGTGACACCAAGTCAAATGTGATAATTTATAGAAAACATCAAATGATAAGTTACAACAACAGAGCACAGCTCGTAGTGGAATTGGTAGGCTTAGCTGGTAGTGGAGCATTGGCTTTTATTTTTTCAGTAATTTGTAATAATGTTGAGTTCCATGGAGCTTGACTTTTCCATTAATTATATGAATTGAGGTGCTATTTTATATATTTGCTTCTGTTGTTACTTGTGTTCCATTACAAAAGGTTGAGCTTATTTTGATTGTTAAAATCCAATAAACTCAAACAGAAAAATATATGCCAAGGATGATTCTTAGATCAAAAAGTCTAGATGGATTTGAAACAGCAGAGGGTCTTTGCTATCTCACTGACTGATTACTTCGTTCACCAGTTTATGGTTTTCCCTATTCTTTTTATACTTGACCTTGCATCAACATAGTTATCATTTCTCGTCGAAAAATAATACATCATCCATGAATTTATATCAACCACGCATATTATTCATGCGTACTATCATACTTGAATTAATAATATCACGTGACAATGCATGTCATCATTAGGTTGTACATAACTTTTGGTAGTAATCTTATGACTAATTGGTACATAACACATGGCATGGGAGTCCCTTAAACATGCATGTCTTTTGATGCTGATCTTATGAGTAATCACTCTTCTGCGATTTAAAGAGTGAAATCTTACCTATTTTCTTCTTCCAATTGTCAAGTTACCCGATTTTTTTTTTCTAGTAATTTCAACTTTTAGTCTTAACAAGACTCTTCTGCAGGAAGGAATACGCATGCATGCATGCGATGTTTGGAGAGTGGAAACTTACCTTTACTCCTCCCAATTGTCTAAGTTACCCGATCTTATTTCTTTTGAGTAATCACAGTTACCCGATTTCACGAGCCCTAGATTGTGTTACTTTTGTATATAACAAATCCACATTATGTCAATAAAATCAGGGAAATTTGAGAGAGTAAGGGAAAGTTTCGATTAATTCATCATGTCTTACTGTTCAAGATCAGGTAAACAAAATGATGATTTAATAACCCTAATCCAAACTTACTATAATGCACCACTCGTGTACCACTATAAAATCCGAATACCAAAACTTAATTTTCCATCATCAAAACCTTCTTTCATCCACAACAAACAACAGAAGAACTTTTGAGTGATACCATGGCTGACAACAACAACATGCGGAACACTACCTACTACAAGGTCATGCCAACTAAAGCCGAAGAAGAGGCGGCAAAAGCCACCAATCGCCAGTATCAAGTAACTCGTGAGAGGGTGCAAATTAGAGAGTTTCCACCACAACCCCCGGCAATATTGGAGTCGACCAATCCACATGATCAAACACCACCACCACCAACAAGGCACTTTTTCTAAGTAGTCCGACTATACTTGGAAGCTTAAGAGTACAAGTGGTTAACGTACTCTTTGGTTTCTTTAGGCTATATTACAATAAGAGGGTTTATTCTCCTTTGCAGTGTTTAGCTAGTCGCGAGTTGGCCTTTGATATGTTTGTTAATATTACAATAATGTTATTCTTTACTATATGGAATTCGTTTCAATCAATCTCTTATGGAAGTTATTATGAACCCCTTTTTGGGACCTTGTTCGTGATTTCATTAACAGTATACACATGTTTTCTAACTAACTCATGGTTAACTTATTGTATTTAATCAATTTGATAAATCAATTAATTGCAAACATACCTTTTTAATTAATATCATTATCTATAAATATATCTAACTCAATCTTTTATTTTCCTAATATAACTCTACCATCAAACTCGTTAAACTACAACAAACAACAATATATGTTCTAACTCACGTTTTCACCTGCAAGAACTCTTGGCTATAGACCAAAGTTGAACATCACATGTTATTTCAACCTTCCCATTCTTTTAAATATTAAAACGTCTCAAAACCTTATAGTCATCGCTATGTGAGTTGTACCCAAACGCATAACGTGAGTCTCTGATCAAGACCGTCCCTGACACTAGGCTTAGGCAAAACCACAAAGTTTCACAATACAAGGGTTCCAAATCAACGCGCGTTCTAACGTTAAGGCACACAAGCCCATTACAAGTTCTGACCAAATCCACCCGCACGTTCTCATCAATGTTTGGAAACCCGTGTACATTTTTGGTTACTAATCCTGATGGATTCCGAAGCTTGGCATACTCACCGACTGCAGCGTTATCCCTATGCAGAGTTCTTGTAGGTGTGTACGTGTGATCAGCAAAGAAGAAAACGCGAGTTCGAACATATATTGTTGTTTGCTGTAGTTTAACGAGTTTGATGGTAGAGTTATATTAGGAAAATAAAAGATTGAGTTAGATATATTAAAAGATAATGATATCAATTAAAAAGGTATGTTTGCAATTAATTGATTTATCAAATTGATTAAATACAAGGGCTCCTATCCAGAAACTACTATCACACTTTTATTATGCCCAAAAACATTACCACAATAAAATTATTACAAAATACTACTACTTTCCCAAAACTACACTAAAAGCCCACTACAGCTCACGCGAGTGTGAGACTCACGCGCCTCACCAAAAAACGTGAAGATGTTGCTGCTTCGGTCTCTCTCTACAGTGGGTCTAGGGTTACAATCTTAGTGTCTATGGAAAGAGGGCGATGAGACGAATCCAACCCAATTGATTTCGTGTCAAATGGAGTTCAGATGAGAAACTTATGGGTAAAAGAGTGTTTTGAAGTTTGTGGGGAAGGAGGACTTCCTTCAAAATGAAGGAAGTCCTCCAAAATCTGAAAGATGTGATCCTTCAAAAATCTAAATGACAGGTTCTTGCAGATCTGAAGGAGCGCTTCCTTCAAATTGAAGGATGTGCTCCTTCAAATTGAAGCATGTGCTCCTTCACATTGAAGGATGTGATCTTTCAAATTGAAGGAAGTGCTCCTTCAAAATCTGAAGGACAGTTTCCTGCAGATATGAAGGAGCACTTCCTTCAAATTGAAGGATGTTGACACACCCCGCCCCGAAAAGTGGGGCCTGGGAGTGCGGCCATCACCCCCAAAGAGTGACGAAGCCTTACACAAATAAAAACGACAAAAACGGAAGAAAAAGATTACAAATTAATATCAGAGCATCTACAGCGGAAGAGAAACAACACACTACAACTGCCCCAAGGGCGGAATACACAGCTGTACAGCTTAACTCATAACCTGCCTGACAAAGACAACGAAGATCTCCTACCCTTCGTTGGTGGAAGTAGAGCTATCGGCAGGTCTCCAGCGACTCGGTGATGCACTTCAGAATCAGATCCTGAGGGGGCGCAAAACCAAGGGTGAGTGGACGGAAAAAGAAGTCAGTGAAAAACATTTAACAGATATGCCAATAACCCCCTCTGTCAAAACAGATAGTATAATAGTAATATCATACCTCAATCCAGCCAACACGTACAATAACTAACATCCGAGCAACCTATACACACAAAACAATCCCAACACTACAACGTAATGTGGTCGAGGGCCATAACACCCGACCGAGATATACCTCTCATGGACGAGGGCCATACCCACCCGATCCATGATTTAATGGACGAGGGCCATACCCACCCGATCCATAATATATCTCTCATGGACGAGGGCCATACCCACCCGATCCATGATTTAATGCGCCCCTAGTAGTACTAATCACAACAAACTAACTAGGAACAAACCAAGCAACGACTACCAACAATAGTCACAACAACCAGCAGCATAACCAATTTATAAGCATAAAAACATACAAATATATATATATACGAAAACAAAGCACACTCAAACAACATTTAAAACCAAACCCGTCCACTCACAGTGACACCGGGCGATCGTCGTCGTCCTCCTCTGCAGGCACGATTCGGTTATGCTGATTCCTCGAAATCTGATCACCTATCAATCCCAATAATCCAAAGTTAATAACCGAAACTTAACAAATAACCGAGAAACCCTACTTTTCCTAGTTTTGCTCAATCGGGGTATAACCGTATCTCGGATGGCAAAACGGAGTTCGCCATTGGATTCGGAACGTCGTTTCCACTCGGAAAAGTGGTCGGTCAACGGTGGTCAACGCCGGTCAACGGCTGCTGGCGTCAGCACAGCGTGTCCTGGACGTGGCACTGACACAGTGCTGACGTGGCGCTGACCTGGCAGCCACGTGGCGCTGACATGGCGTGACACGTGACGCTGACGTGGCGCCACGCGGCACACGCGTGTCATCCACGTGTCGCTGACGTCAGCACGCGCGCCGACGTTCAGGACGGGCCGCGCCCAGATCTGGGGATTTTGGCCCGCTTCCCCCAAAATCCTAAAACCTTCAATTCTCAACCAAATCCATCGAATTTTATGTCAAAACGCATCTACGGAATCCAAGGAATCCAAAAATCAAGGTTTCAGAACTTACCACGGCCTGTCCTGCCGGAATCTCGCCGGAAAGCTCGCGGATTCCGTCGACGTCGTTGCCGGCGATTCCGACGGTTGCTGGCTCCGATCTTTGGTGCTCCGTGCTCGTGAGGATGAGGCGGAAGCTCGATGCAGGTGGTCGCGGCCCGATCCGTCGCGGCGAAGGGTCAACGGCGGCGAAGAGATTTCGGCTTCTTTTTCACTGTTCGGACGCGACTTGCGAACTCGGGTTTCCCTTTTGGGAAACTCGGGGTTAAACCGGGTTTAAAAACAACCCCAAAATATCTTCCCCAAACCGACCAATCAGAAGCTGCCACGTGGCACTTCACTACACCAAAATTCCGTTTTTCGTCCGTAACTTCTTCGATACAACTCGAATTCGATTTCGTCTTCGCGGACGCGCTCGTATCGTCGAGCTCTTCGCATCGAGTCCAATATCGAATATGTAAATTTCTACTGTTCAAAAAGTCAACGTTTGACCATCAAGGGCATTTTGGTCATTTCATGCATTTTGGGAAATTTTCGGAACGGGTCGTATCAGATGTGCTCCTTCAAATTGAAGGATGTGATCCTTCAAATTGAAGGAAGTGCTCCTTCAAAAATCTGAACGACGGTTTCCTAGAACCTGAAGGAGCACTTCCTTCAAATTGAAGGATGTGCTCCTTCAAATTGAAGGATGTGATCCTTCAAATTGAAGGAAGTCCTTCAAAATGAAGGAGAAAGAATAGCTGTGTTGATTCACCATCAATTCATATGATTTTTATATATCAATCTTCATCTAAACAACTCAACAAAGCTTTCTAGACTAGTTTCAAAGGCTACCTTGGCCGAAAACTCTCCGGAAACTCACCGGAAAGTTTCAACTAATATGTGAGGCTCACCGGCGATGATTTGCTACAAACTAAAGCTCAATATTGGTTGGGTTGTGTCTAGAATGATGAGAGGATGAAGTTTTGGGTGGTGGTTCGTCCCATTTGTCGCCGGAATCGGAGAATCTCGCCGAAAAACGTGAATATGTTGCGGTTCTGATATCTCTCTACAGTGGGTCTGGGGTTACAATCTTGGTGTCTATGGAAAGAGGGCGACGAGACGAATCCAACCCAATTGATTTCGTGTCAAATGGAGTCCGGATGGGAAAGTTATGGGTAAAAGAGTGTTTTAAAGTTTGTAGGGAGATTTCTCGCGTGGATTATGGAGCAGGGAAGTTGAAGAAGAGATTGAGCGTATTTTGCAGCGCGCGTGGAGTTAAAAGTTGTTATTAAAGTGTACAACCCAATTATAAATCAACATGTGTCAAAGTAGTAGTATATTGTAATGTTTAAAGTGTAGTAGTGTTTTTAAGTATTTTGATCTTCAAGTAGTATCAAAATGTAATTTTTCCTAAATACAATAAGTTAACCATGGGTTAGTTAGAAAACATGTGGCAAGAGTTGAGGAGGGGGGGTGAAGTTTCACCATGGTTTAAGGGGGGTGAGCAAAATCGGACTCCAGTATATAAGAGAACCAAAGTCTTGTTTGTTTGCTGGCTGAGAACCATTCAATGCAGGCTTAGATAACCACAGAAGTGAAAATACTATGAATTCGAAACAAAAGAAAAAAAAAACCAATTATCGTTCAATATCCTGTTAATTCACACCCAAGCATCATCTCTGTTAAATTTTCATCCAAATGTGAGGGTAAAATCATCTTTTTCAATTTTTTTTACAAATTTTTTTAATCCTTACACCCACTATTTGGCCTAATATGAAATTATTATTTGTAACGATTGTGGCGTAATGTGTTTGGTGTTTTAAGGTGAAAATAGTCCTATAGACTTTATCACAAAAGATTACCATTGTGGGTGAAAAAATTTGCTAAAAAAAATTATTAAAAAGATGATTTTACCCTCACATTTAGATGAAAAACTTAGCAGAAATGTTATTTGGGTGTGTATTGATAACGGAAAGCCAACACGGGGATATAATTGATATTGAGAGCTACTACGTACACTCAAAAATTTTCTCTGGACACCTTCTATTTTTGTATCACATGTAAATTACCTACATACTCATGTACTAAATTACACTTAAGGACATATCAAAGTTTGATAAATATCTAATTTTTATCATACCTATTTTGCCCTTACCTAATTCGTTACAATGATTTTACTCTGATAATCAATAGGTATAAATAAGATTAACGTTGACTAATTTTTTTTCCCTTTTTCTACACCCATCATTAATCAAAATTGACCAAATTTACTCATTCATTTCTTCATAAAGTTTCCTACCTTTTTCTCATTTAAACGTGGTTCTAAAGTTTATAGCCATCTAGTAGAACCAAACCAAAGCTAGCCTATTACTAAGGTAGCGGGTTTCATTCGATCCAAAAATCTAGAGTAGGTAGACTATATGGATATTGAATGATAATTGGCCAAAAAAAAAATGAGAGCTGCTATGTACACTCAAAAAATTTCTCTGGACACTCATATTTCTCTTTACACTTATTTCAATTTATGAAACTTCTTTGGACACTCAAATTTAATTAAAATTTTCCCCATATACCCTTTTATTAGTTTGTTGTATAAATATTCTTGAACACTCATTAATTTTCTTTGGGCACTCAAAATTAAATTTTATCAATATATCTATTGTATAATATCAAGGAAAAATCGTTCAAACTTAATGACGGATCTTAGTGACATTCGTAGTTTCTATCGTCCTATATTTAACCAAAAATCCATTACCATTTAACCTTCATTCAACTTGCAAAACAATAATAACAAAACTTGATGAGATACACCAGAAATATTGCTATTCTGCACAGGCATTCATGGGGTACAGGGGAGCTCTTGAGAATTCTTGACTTCTCATGAATGAAAACTATAAGTGCGCCTTCTTCTTGTCGAAACGGCAGCCTTGTTTTAAGTTAGTAAAACCATAAATTTTGTCTTCACCTTATTCAAGGTCTTGTCTTCACTTTTTGCAGCTTGTTCAAGATTTTGACAACACATCAAAATCACAAGTGCTTATGTTCTTGTTTAATAAATTAATATCACAAGAAGTAATAAAACAAAGAGCCCTAACCACCACCATTCGACTCCTCCACAATATCTAATGCATTGACTTGGTGCGCGCGGCGGCCGCGGAAGACAGCCAAGCAAAGCGAAACCAAACCCTAGTAGCGATTCCAATTGAATTGATAAAAAAGCCAATATTGATAACGAAAAATTAATTAAAAACAAAGCACCAAATAACAAAATTCTTACATGTTCTTCTTTAAATTGCTTCTTTATTGCCCCAATTTTCTTCACAATGAGCTTCAACCCTAACTCTACGTGAATTCCAACTCTTTAAACACAACTGTTATCAGTATAAGATTATATGAAAATTAGAGTTTATAAATAAATTTATTTTTTCTAAACTTTAATATGTCCTTAAATGTAATTTACCACAGGGGTATATATGTAATTACATCTAATAAAAAAAGTAAAAGTGTCCAGAGGAATTTTTTGAGTGTACATAGCACCTCTCAAAAAAATTGGGATTGGGGAATTGGCAAAAATAGGCTCATAGCCAAATCCATTTGCCAAAATGTTGGGTCAGCCAATTTTGTGCTGAAACTAGGCAAAATTTTTGCCTAATTGCAAAGGAGAAGCCCCTTCACAATTCCTTTTTTCCGTCCGACAAACCTCTTTCAGTTCTCGCCGCCGTCGCTAATTTTCCGGCCACTTTCTCCGTTCGGAACCACCTGGACTAGCTTCCCAACATCCCCTAGTACACTCCCACGAAGTTTCAACCCCAAATCCCAAGCGGTTTGCCGCAGGCGAACGAAAACATTTTGCTCTGTTTTTTTGCCAAAAACCGTCCGACAAACCTCCCTCCGTTCTCTCTTTTCCGGCCATAGATCGACGACGACCCGAACTACAAAAAGTTCCCTCTCGACCTCAAGAATATATCCCCAAAATTTCAGAGCCAAAGACAGCGTGGAACGCCGCCGGTGAAACCAAACGCAAAACTGAGCCGCCGGAGTTCTCGCCGCCGTCGCTAATTTTCCGGCCACTTTCTCCGTTCGGAAAACCTGGACTAGCTTCCCAACATCCACGAGCACACTCCCACGAAGTTTCAACCCCAAATTCCAAGCGGTTTGCCGCCGGCGAACCAAAACGTTTTGATCTGTTTTTTGCCAAAAACCGTCCTACAAACCTCCCTCCGTTCTACGTTTTCCGGTCATCGATTGACAACAACCCCAACTACAAAAAGTTCCCTCCCGATCTCAAGAATATATCCCCAAAGTTTCAACCCCAAATTCCCAGCGGTTTGCCACCGGCAAACGAAAACGTCTTCGGTGGAGTTCGGAGAATAAGCAGAGGGACTATGAGACACTATGAGGCACTATGGGTGCACTATGAGGCACTAGTAGGCACTATGGGTGTACTATGAGGGACTATGAAGGCGTTAATGAATTACAACGATTCTGTACTCGAAAGACTATGAGACACTATGGGTGCACGATAAGGCACTATGGGTGCACTATGAGGGACTATGAAGGCGTTGATGAATTACAACGATTCTGTACTCGAAAGACTATGAGGCACTATGGGTGCACTATGAGGCACTATGGGGGCACTATGAGGCACTATGGCCGCACTATAACCCCCAGGGATTTAATTGCAAAATTACTGTAGCATTTTGCCTAATGAAGAACTAACCGCTGCCCGCTGCCTATTTTGGCAAATGAATTTGGCTATGAGCCTATTTTTGCCAATTCCCCATTGGGATTTGAGGAATAATTGGGCGTTCAATTGTAGCCCAATATGTTCGTATCATGGGCTCCTACGTACACGCTTCAAACTTTATTAAATGGGCTCCCTTACAGCGCGCAAGAACCAAAGAACCGAAGTAAACGGAGTTGACCAGAAGATTTATGTTGTGTTCCATTACAAGGATTTAGCCAACTGGAAAACGATACGTAAGAATGATATTGGTAATTGACAGACTCCTCTCTCACGACAAAAGAACGATTCGACAAGAATGGTCAATTTCCGTATGTAAAAAAAAATTCAGTAATCTCGTAAAACTATGCATGTTTAGGATGTATAACCTCAAGTCCACCCATGAAGGGCCTCAATGGCTCAGGGATGACAACGGATCCGTCTTGTTGCTGGTTATTCTCAAGTAAACAGACCAGCATTCGTGGTACTGCACAAGCTGTTGCATTTAATGTATGAACATATTGTGGCGGAGCTAGGTTGCTTTTACCCTTCTTGGGATTTGTTGATGCTGGTTCCAAAGAACGATACCGGATCCCAAGGCGCCGGCTTTGATAGTCTGTACAGTTCGATGCGCTTGAAATCTGTCAACCATATAAGTCTTTACATCTCAGAAAACAAAATCTTTTATAGGCTAATGTGATATACCTCAACTAACTATAGGTTAATTGAGAAATTGCAATACCTCACCAAACCGGGCTAAACCAGGCATCCATGCTTCAACATCAAATTTACGATAAGCAGGCGCACCTAAATCCCCAGACGCCATGTCCAAAGTTCTGCCACGTACCTTGAGATCAGTAAAAAACACCAAAAAAGACAAATAGTGTGAATCATCAGAAAAAGTTTGTTTGTTTAAGTCTCACTTATAATGTAACCCTAGTGATGAGAATAGCTCTTCTTCAATTCTTATGAGCTCTTCATGGTATAAGTCACTCTCCTCTGGCTGACATAAAATAAACATCTCCACCTTGCTGAATTGGTGAACTCGATACAGACCCCTGAACATAATATAACACATTTATTGTAACAGCAGACAACTACAAAAAGCTCAATACATTGCGCTTGACAAAAAACTCCTAGAAACAGAAATGTTTTCCAGTATAGCTTGCACAATAGATTAAGCATATGAAGCAGGGTGTCTCAAGCTTTAGTAAGAAACCCTAGGCAGAGCTTCATCTAGAAAATAAGCACTGATGATGCCCTCGTAAAAGATAGAGCCAGCCAGTGGATCCCTATTACCATCAAGCATGAAAGAAATGTTGTGAAAGCACATGATTACACCACCATATATGACTTTGATGTTCAGCATGTAATAACCTCCTTTTCATTTGACATTATTAAGAATTAATCCACGGTTCCATATGTTATGAAATTAGGACTTTATATGGATATAAAGTGGGCAGATGCATTTAGAGCCAGATCTTAAACCAAATGTTCTTTGCAAACAAGGGGCAAACCTATTGTTAAGTCTAGGTCCAATGTGTTATCCACATTGATGTTAGCTGAAAAGGAAACATGTGGTACTGAAAAGAAATATGGTGATAGCCCACCTTGTAGCTGCACCTGCAGCACCTGCCTCAGTTCGAAAACAATGGGAGACTGCAGCATATTTCAACGGTAACACTGATGCAGCAAGAATGGAATCCATATGAATTCCCCCAACAGGAATCTCTGCAGTGCCAATGAGGCACTGATCACTTCCCTCAATAGAATAAACCTATTGATATTCAGAAAGAGATAAGAATATCATTTCCAATCCAGCAAGGTATGGAAAAGAGAATGTGCGAACTAACCTGGGTATTTGATCCACGGGGTTGGAAGCCACATTTTTCAACAATGGATGATCTCACTATTTCTGGTGTTGTTAAAGGTGTGAACCCCCTTTTCATGACTTCCAAGAGCGTCCAGTTGATAAGGCCCATCTCTAGCATCACAGCTTCATTCTTCAGATAGTAAAACTTTGAGCCGCTGACCTGTAGAATTTAGCAGAATCTTAGTTGGTAGAACATAGTAACCAACCCATTTCCAATCCGTCAAGGTGTAATACCAACTTCCAGGCCACATAAGGATCAGTAATATAAATCCCATTCAAATCCCACGATAGGAATTTTATGGCATGCTTAGCTTCGTTTACCACATAAAAATAGAAACATTTCAGTACATTACAAGAGATAAAGATATTACCTCTGAAGCAGCATCAAAATCGAAAAGATCTAGTTCTTTTCCAAGTTGAACATGATCCTTGATAGGAAAGCTAAACTCAGGGGGGCTGCCTACCTACAAAAGCACATAGAAAATGAGGAAGAGTGCAGAATGAACCTGGACTAGAATACTTCCCTCTTTTGTGTGTGTGTCTGTGTGTGTGTGCGCGCGTGCGTGCGTGCATGTGTAAGTATGAGAAAGGAAGAGCTACCATTTTTCTTATGGTCGAAAAATCCTCCCCGCCTATTGGGACATCAGGATGGGTCATATTTGGTATACATTGTGCTTCCTGCTGTAGCTCATCAGTAAGCTTAAGCAGGTCTTCTTCCAGGGCAAGAAGCCCTTCCTTTAGATTCTTTCCTGAGAAGAGGATGACCGATTTAAATTACTCAAATCAATCAGTCTAACAGCAGACCAACAGAAAACTAATGGTCCAGCAATACCTTCTTCTATGAGCTTTTGACGCTCTGCAGGCTCCAACTTCCCTTTCATCTTGTTAGCCACGACATTCCTTTCCCCGCGAAGCCGCTCAACTTCCTGCTTTCTGTGAGTGACAATTAGCTACATAAAATTGAGAAAGAAAACAAAACACCAGTTTGCCAAAACTGAAAACTGCACAGCAACTGTGACATCCACGCTCAAACGACCTACACAATCTCTCCTACCTCTAAAGCTAATTCCACAACATATCGCAAACCCATGATCGAATTAAACGAATAAAGCATAAAGCATAAGCTGTTACTCGAATGCAAGATTGTATACGACAGCACCACAGAAGATTCAGCAACTTGATTACCAAAGTTGAAAATCTGACCTTTTGAAGAGTCAGCATTTTGTGGTAGAGCTCAAGCACAAGCTCCAAATTCGCATTCGAATTCCTCTTCTGAATGTTGGCAGCAACCGCGTCTTTGTTGTCCCTTATCCACTTGAAGTCTATCGCTGCTTTCCATTGCTGCTGCTTCACACCTTGCAAACATAATGCCAATCAAACCCCCAACAACAAACTTTAACAAAATTCAAAATTAAACTAAGTTGTGAAAGTGAAAAAGGAGCGAACCCTTTTCATCTGGGCTCGTTGTTTTTGGTTCGGCGGCGGCGGCGGTGGCTTCTGCGGCGGAGGCTGAGAGGCCTCTGACGAAGGAGAGCGGAAGCGGAGGTCTTTGGCGGCGGAAGAGAAAGGCTTCGGAGAATGGTTTGAAGACGGAGCGCAACGAAGAAGAAGAAGGAGAGGGAATTGCAGCGAGCTTGAGGGTTTGTAAGGTAGTCCCGCCCAAACCCATTGTTTAGCGTGCGAACCTGCTTCGATTGGGTGGCACTGCGAGAGAGAGAGTACATTTACATTAGGGGGACTACACCACACACGAGTTTTCTCTACAAGCTCAAGCTCTAGTACAAAATTCTACCGAATTTGACTTTAAATTTATTGCATCAAAAATATTATCTTGATTCAATGATCATAAAGTCAAATTCGATAAAGAAAAATACTATCATGTATATATGCAAAATTGTGGATATGATATGTCTATATAATATATATTGAATAGCTACTCGTAAAAAATGTATAAAGTTAAACAAAAATTGGTTATTACATTACATGTGCAAAATTATAGAGGCCGACGGTGGTGGTAGTGGTATGATTGAAATGAAAGCGGCATAGACGGTGGCGGTGGTGGTGGTAGCAGCAAACTAGGGGCTGTTATTGTAAAGTAAGTCTTTGGCTTCTAAGAGCATCTCTAGCAATGCTAATTAAATTTTGATTAGTTTAACTTGAAAATGAATAAAAAATTATATTAACTAGTATATTAATACATACACTTGTAATAATACTAGTTATATTAGCTAATTTTAAATATTTTATTAATTTTAAAAAAATAAAGAATGATATATATAAAAAAGAGGAAGTTTTATATAAAAAAAATATGTATAATTTGGTTATGCTGTTAGAGATGCTTTAAAACTAACTATTATATTCATGACCCAGTCTCTAAATTTTTTTTTTATATATATATGAATGATAAAATGTACATAGTTGGAGTTTGTACTTTATACCTAATTTAATCATAGACATTACTTACGTCCACTACTAAGCTAATTCTAATGACTTAATCTTAACTTTGTAAGTTCAAAACGATAGTCATTTCTCTTGTGGATATTTCAATTATGGCCATTTGGTATGGCTACTTAGGAAACGGACTAAAAGAGAACCTTGTGTCAAAATGTTATAATGAATTAAAACTATGTATTCTGTCTTACTTATTAGTACACTACACAGTTTTTTGGAATTGTGATATAAATTGATGACAACATAACATAATAATATGATAACTGTTATTCATTACATAATAATATCAAGATAAGGACTGCATCATCCACTTGAAACAATCTCCATTCATCAACAACCAATTTGGGCGGAGAGTAGCTGAAAAAGAAACATAATATCCGCAGCATAGTTAAAACTAAAACTCCCGTTTGGACGGATTGCTTGGCCATTATTGACGAGACACTCGCCGCCGGATTTGCTCAAGACCGAAGGATTAATGTCTTCCGCAGTCTGAAATCCATTACAACTTAGCTTAACGTTCAGGCGAGCACAAGCACACTTATTCGTGATCGTTACTCTCCACTCTTCCTTGCCTTTCACTACCTTCCCGGTCGTAGATTGGGAAATTTCAAGACTGTCATTGGCGCATTGCTGCGAGTCACCTCCTGCAATGAGACAGCAGAGGAAACCCATACAAAGGAACTTGGTAATAGCTGCCATTATAGAAATAAACAAACCACTAGAGGTTTTGATGTTTGATGTGATGAACATGTTTACCCAAATCAAATCCAATTTATAGGGCAGCTATGTGATACATGAATCAATGCCATTCTGAGGATTCATTATCGAATTCATTGTATTTTCTAGCAATTTACATTCGGTTCATCTGAAGTTAATGATAATCCAGGAAATACATGTTTCATAATTCAATGAGAACTAAGAATCTAGTTCAAAATTCATTTTATGGAGCAATTCACTTTGTCTTTCTATATTCCCATTTATGGTGGGCAGCCTTCTAAGTTGTACATGTGTAACAACCTTGAACCTTTTGCGATGTAAGTTAGGAACAATATTAATGTCATATGTATCAATATCAGTTACTGGTTTACTCGTTAATATATGTCAGATTTGAACAGTTTATTTGATTCATTATTTGATAAATATCATTCTTACAAAAAAAAAAATTTTATTAAATTTTAGATTATTTGAGTTATTGAACAGCACCATTTATATATTTCACAAAGTTAGACAACCAACAATCTCACATTTAATTGATTTTTTTAAAAAAATGATATTTACTAAATAACGAATAAAATAAATAGTTCCGATCATAACACACATCGGCGAGGAAGTTGGAAAACGATGCAACAAGCTGCCCAAAACTATGCTCTTTCTATCCTCTATTAAGAGCATTTCCACCATTGCCATGAAAGGCAGGGGCAAAGGGGCGATTTGATGAGGTGTTGCCCCTCCCAGCCAAAAAATGGTTTCCACCGCAGAGGGGCGGTGCGGCTACTGTAGTGGAGATGCGGGGCAAAGGGCGGTTTCTCGCCCCTGTACTGTTCTGGGAGGGGCACGGGTGCGAGTTGAATTTGGGTGCGGGCCAGGTGGTGTGTTTTGGGCCATTGATGAAGACATCGAACGGCTCAATTTTTTAACAAAAATTGTAAAAAAAAAAAAAAAAAAAATCCGAAAAAAAATTCAAAAAATTATGAAAAATGCCAAAAAAAAATTGTGAAAATTTTTTAAAATTATGTAATATTTTGCTGTTCTATTTTCAAATAAAAGTTGTGGGTGAAAAACATACCCAAAAAATGTGACAAAAATTCTGAATTTTTGTTCTATACCTAATTAGATCGATATGTGCTACTAATAATAACGATTCAAAATCACATCGGTGGAAATTTTGTCGATATTTTTCAATGAATGGTGATCGCCCTTACCATTGCCCCATACCCCTGCCCCTGTTGGGGTCGAATGAAAACTTAAGATCATTTCCACCCTTGGGGTAAAGGCAAAGGCAAGAGGAAAGGGAAAATCTTGCCTTTGCCAAAAAATGGGTTTTCATCCATGCAAAGCTTGCCTTTTACTATAGAGATTGAGAAGGCAAATGGCAGGGCAAAAGGCAAGAAGTTGCCTGCCTCCCTGCCTTCCTGCGTCCTTGATCTTGGCTCTCCATTTTTAATCCAACGGCTACAATAATTTGGATAAAAATTGATTTTTTTCCTATAATTACCCAATTCAATTTTTACATTTCCCACATCAAAATATCACAAATTTGCTCTTTCTCACTTATATTATTCGATTAGCATAAGTACCAATCTATGTTTTTTTCATTAAAAAAAAAATCAAAATGAACTTCGTGAATGGTAATCACTCTTGCCCTTGCCTTTTTGCGGTGGAACCAAAAACAAAAGGCGATTAGTATTTTTCATAGGTCATACGTGAATAGTACATGCATTTTGGGAATATTCTCTTGCCCTTGCCTCATGGGTGGAAACACTCTAAGGGAGCGTTTGGTTCACGGATTGGAAGGGGGAATTAGAATTTTATTCTCATTCCCATGTTTGGTTGAGAAAGAGTGGGAAAGGGTTTCCTGGGCCCACGGAAAAACTAGTGGGCCCCAAGAAAAAGAAGGAGGGAATGGCATTCCCACCTCCCCCTTGGTATTGTGATTCCCATTCCGTGGGAATCACAAAATTGGCGACTTTTTACCATCTTGCCCTTACAAAAAATTACTTTTTTAAAAAAGTAAGGGTATAATTGTAAAATTATACTATTTTATTTCTTATCATAATACACATTCTCATCTATTTTCCCATTCCCACCCAATATAACCAAACAACGTAATGAATTTTTTTTTCCCATTCCCACTCTACATTCTCAGTAATCATATTCCCATCAATTTTATTCTCATTCTCATCAATCCGATTCCGTGAACCAAACGCAACCTAAAGGCAGGGGCCATTCAGGTGGGGCCTGCATTTAGAGCATTTCCACCCTTTGCCTCAAGGCAAGAGGCAAAGGGCAAGGAATATTCTCCAAAGATGGGCACTATTCACGATTGGCCTACCATAATAGTAATCGCCTTTTGATTTTGGTTCCACCCACAAAAGGCAAGAGCAAGGGCAATTACTATTCATAAATTCATTTTTAATTATTCAATATTGGACTCTATGCGAAGCACTCGACGATACGAGCGTGTCAGCGAAGACGGAATCGGTTTCGGAGTTGGATTGGACTAGTTGCGGACGAAAATATGTTGAGGGGTTGTGTAAGCTACCACATGGCAGCGCGTAAGTGGGCTGCATGATTTTTTGCAGCGGCAAGTGGGCAGCGAGTGGGCTGCAGGATTTTCAGCAGCAAGTGGGCAGCGGCAAAAGGGTGTGATACGTGATTAAAAAAAAAAAAAGCTGCGGCAAGTGGGCTAACGTCACCTTGCCCCAAGGCAGGCCCAGAGGCAGGTTTCTGCCCTTTGATCCGCCCTTTGCCCCCCCAATCTCAGCAGTTCCAGGGCAATTTTGCATGGGTGGAAACACCAATTTTCACAAAGGCAACATTTGCCTCTTCCTCTTACCCATGCCTCTTGCCCTTAAGGCATGGGTGGAAATGCTCTTAGTACATGCCTTAAGGGCAAGAGGCATGGGTGGAAATGCTCTTAGTACATGCCTTTGGGGCAAAATCCTTGCCCCTTGCACCTTTGCCTTTGCCCTTGCCCCTTGGGGTGGATGGAAATGCTCTAAGATAAGGGATTGTGCTCAGGATTGTACTGAAACATATAGGGGTAAAATTGAAACTTCCCAAACCTTTGCTGGGTCTAGTTAGTCATTGGCTGGGTTCTTATAGAATCTCTCCTTGCAACTTGCCTTTGGTAAGTACATCAGCAATCAAAACGCAGAGGCAGCAACAACTGTAAAGAGAAGGGGCCGGCGAAGAAAAATCCCACAAGGCTACAAAGCAGATCGAATGGCTCTATGGAGAGCTCGAGCGGCGGCGTCGACCTTGTTCAATCGACTCCTCGGCCACTCCACCGCCGTCAGCACCGCCACTGCCCGCCGCACTCTCTCCACCGGTATTTCACGAACCAAAAAAATTCATACGCAGTTCAATTCAAAAATATCTATGTTTATGTACCTATGTTTCGGGTGCCTTAGTTAAACCCATTCGGAAGGAAGGGTTTTAGCGAAAATGGCGTTCGGTGGCTCGGACATGAAAATGAGTAATTCAATTTAAGGATGTATTAAAACCAATGCACGAAATGAAACCCTAATTTTATTGTAATTTATGGGGTACTACGTATATTGCTGCTGTTTGGTTTGCTAGGAAATGGAAAATTATACTGGCTTTTCTTCTGTTCTTGGTTCGTTTCACCAAGAGCGAATTTTAAGCGAATTTTTTAGTGAAAATTACTCTCTTTATAGTTTCTCTACATCGATTTGAAAGGACTAATTATAATTTCTTGATGCCAAAAGGAATGATACAAGTATTGGTTTTACTTTCCACAGATACAGCTGGTTCAAGTAGTAGTCATATGTTTCACTACGATGTCAATTCACAGTATGGAAGGTGCATGCCACTTTCTGAGATGCACATTCAAGCCAAAATACACAGCATTGAGATGCACCCGGGTCAAGGTGGGAAACTAGTTCGTGCACCAGGAACTTTTGCGAAGATTTTGAAAGAGCCCAATTCAGAATTTTGTCTGGTGAGACTACCTTCGGGTGTTGAAAAAAAGATTGATTCTAAGTGCCGCGCTATCATTGGCACCGTCCCTAGTGAAGGGAATAAGCCTAAGAAGCTCTACAAGGCTGGGCAAAATCGGTGGTTAGGCATCAGGCCGACTGTTCGTGGAGTGGCAATGAATCCAGTCGATCATCCTCATGGTGGAGGGGAGGGTAAGAGCAAGAGTAGCGGTTCTCACGGGAAGGGTTCTCGAACACCTTGGGGCAAGCCTACAAAGGGAGGGTACAAGACTGGTCCCAACAAGCGTAGAAAGTGATGTTTTTCTGTTCTCTTAAATTTTGACTCCACTCTGGGAATTAGCTTGATGAATTATGTTAGCTCTCATCATAAAGAATTCAATGTTTGCAGACCTTTTCTCTTTCAAGTTTCTGAAAGTGTTGTTTTTGGATCAGGCAGTGGAAGTTACTTGGTTGTTTCAACTGTGACTCTCTTTGGGATAAATTCATTCAGCACAAGTATTTGGTATTATGTGTGTAGTGTTGATTGTCTGAATTAATTTCAGGTTACCTAGGCAGGGAGTTGATGATAGACATTACAATCTCAGTTCTTTCCTCCCACATTACTTAGCAATCTTATTATGTATGATGATATGTAATGCAGTCAGATGTTGCATTTCTTGGTTGTTTACTTCGACGGTAACACCACTTAGTTCGGGGCAATGAGGGGTATGTGCGCATGTAGATTTTAAGTTTGCTCTGGAACCATTATGTAATGATAGGCCAAAGCGTGTCTATTATGGGCCACTGCCTAGCAACTTACGGGTTTGTGGGTTATACTGGGAAAAATACCTGAATCCCACCTCCCATACCCGATTCCGACTTTCCCAATCCCAAAAACTCCGATTCCGACTTAATCTGGACAGAAGTGGGATCAAATTTTTTAAATTGTCAGGATCCCGACATGTTGATTATGTATATTTGTATATAATCTTTGATACTTGAGTTACCTTTGGTGGAGTAAATAACTTTTTAAGTATGATTTTGATCCCAATTTCTGGTATTTTTCCTTATATATTGGACCAAAAAGAAGGCTAGAAAATTTGCAGGTGTGTGGAGATGGGAGCTACGAAGAAGATGAAGTGCAGAGGAGGTGGGAGGGAAGAGAGAGAAACCTGGTTATTGATCTCATATATTTGAATATCTCGGATAATGGACAATTTATTCCCTTCTAGATAAAATTCAAATTGGACTGTGATTTCAATTGGAATAGAGGCGATGATGATCAAGAGAAGAAGATCGGTGAGCGTTGTTGAAATAATGTCCATATCGGAGAGAAACACAAGTAATTTACAGTAAATAATAAGTGGTTTTACTCCTAATGTCATCGGGGCTTTTTGAAATATAAAACCCCACACCAGATAAATAGTTAAGTTGATGACAATATTAGTGGTATTAGTGGTGGCTACACTGGACCCAGAAGTTTCAACTTGGTATCAGAGCCTGTTTTGAAAGTGTAGGTGATGTCGCAAAGTTCTAAATTGTGGTATACTGAAAAATCAGAAAAGTGATGCTATCCACATAAGGTGGTAATAGCCTCGTTTGGATTGGAAGCTACGAATGAATTCATGATCATGTCTTCTTTGAATTTACTTTCTCTTTCTATTGCGATGATACTTAACATTGGTTCTCACTACGTCAAAATAGGTCTCAGACGACACTTTCTTGTTTTTCTATTGTGGTCTGATAGCATAAGACCATCTCCAATGGTGGAGTGTCAAACCCATATTTGAGCAAAAAAACTTCCCAATGGTGGTATTTGGTCCGTATACTCCGGCTCAAATTTGAGTCTGGAGTCAAATTCTGGGTCAAATTTGACACAGATTATGACTCCAAACTCATAAAGGGAGCCCACCAATTTTGACACAAATTATGACTCTAATCTCACAAATTATGACTCCAATCTCAAATTTGAGTCTAACGTCAAATTTTTGGTCAAATTCCGCACCTTTTGTTTGAATTCGGTTTTAAACCGAATGACAAAAAATTATCAGATTTTGAATTTTTTTAGGTTGGAATATTCATAAAATTAACTTAAAAAACTCTATCTACAAATTAACTTGAGAAAAAGAATTAATTGACAAAAAATTAAGGTTAAACTCAATTAGTTAAAATATAATGTTAAATTTGAGTCTTTCATCATTGGGAGAAATGTCAAATTCGTATAGATGAATAGTTGTTTTTTGTGATGTCAAATTTGAGATTATGACTCCAACCATTGGAGATGGTCTAACAACTAACACCCGACTTTACTCATTTCTTTAGACGATAATTCTGAATTTAGAAGTGGTAAAATTTCCCCCTTAAAAATTCTGATGACTTTGCTTATACTTAGCGCTTTTGATTTTTTTGGGGTAAAACTGACTCCATCATTTGACTAGGAATGCCAAACCCATTCAACACTTTGCTGGAAAAACACTCATCTTCTCCAAACTCAACCCAAATTTCTTCCAAATCCTAGAAAATCTTTGAAAATCTCACTACAATGGAGTAGTTTGGGGTTTCGACCCAACCCTCCATCTTCACTTCTATTTCTCTTCAGTCTTTTGCATGCACAATCAAAACCAAAATTTCTCAATTTCACCCAAACTCCACTGCAATTTTCTGCCCTTTTTGGCTTCTCCATGTACTCCTCATCTAGAGCTTCTACCTCCGGCAACGAAGCCTCCAACCCCAACTCTAACCCTTTCCCCAAACCCCCTGAGGACCAATTCAATGCATTCTCCTACACAAAGCGGCATAGTCAGGGAGAACAATCACCACGAGATCAAAAAAGATGAAGAGGTTCAAACCAATTCAGGTTTGCCTGGTGGTGGAGTCAGTGGCAGCGTCTTATGGGTGAATACCAACTCGGAGTTGGAGCTCACGTAGATGGCCAGTCGAGCCCTAACAGCAATGGCCATACGCCCATTATTTTCGTTACGTTTGATTGCAATGTTAAGGGAGTTGTGCCAACACCTACATATCTCAATTTCGCTCCCAATTTCGTCACATTAATTGAAACTAAATTTCATCATACCAAACTAAATTCCATCAAACACAAGCCAACTTCGAACCCAGAGGTTTGCTATCAAAACCCGGTTCCTAAAACCCAAAATTTCATTTCTTGTAGTTTCATTGCTGCCTCATACGTCTTCCTCAAAATCTCAATAAACCATGAAATTGAAGGCTACAGAAACAGTACCCAACACATACCTCCGAGTGTAGAGCTCGTCTCGACAAATCTACAACAACAAACTGAATGGAAACAAAGGTATAGAGAAAGATACGAATTTAGAGGGATTTTGAGTGAAAAAGAGAGAAAGAAAGCAAAGAGGATATGAATGAGGAAAATTTCACATTTGAGAAAAAGATGGCACGTGAAGAAGAAAAAGGTTCAACCACATAACACCATCATTGTATTTTTTTAAAATTTCATATCATTTCATATCATATGAAAGAAAGAGAACTTACATATTCGACTGTAAGGTCATTTACTCTATCTTTTTTATCAAAATTTTCATGAAAATTTATCTTAAAAATCAATATAAAGAATCTGAGAATCATTCAAACCACAAAACAAAAAGACTAATCCAATTTTGGATGTAGGGTCCTTTCGTTACTATCCATTAATTTTTAAGAAAAGTTGATTAACCATTTGCAAATGGGACTGTTATTTCCATTCACATGTTTTATTTTCCCACCCACCTATCTTATTTTCCCACTTATCAATAAATTTAAAAATAATTTAGAAAATAATTACATTGGTAAAATTACTTCTAAACTTATCTTCCGCGACCTCTTTTTCTTCCTTTACCATTTTCTCATTGGAAACCTAAACACCACCTCTCCATCCTTTTGTGGCCCAAGATTTGCGCACCCTGTCATTCGTGACTCCAACGGCTACGAGTGTGGCACAAGACCCCCAAAATCAACTTTGAATGCCACGTCGTCATAATAAAAAATGACCCAATCGCCGCCACAGAGTCGGGTACTGAATTTGATTACGGGTCACCGGTCAACGATCATGTGATGGAGCTTTCCAACACCTCCGGCAAACTTCCGATCGAAAAATCCTTTTGGGAATTCCATTTTCTTATTACAAAAAGGGTTGGAGGGGGTGATGATGGTGATTGATCTGTGGAAGTGGCAGGACAATTATTCCATGGAGAAAACAGTAGAGGAGGGCGGAGAAGGAAGGTCTTAGATGTAATTCTAGCAAATAATTAATTATAAATATTTTTTAGTTTAATTAGTGGGTAAGAAAATAAAACAGGTGGGTGGAAATAACAAGCCTATTTGCAAATTGTATCAATCTCAATTGAGAATGCAATGGAATGGACCAATAGGAAGCGAGTATTACAGTTTCACAATCCGTGGCACAGCGAAAAAGTGGCATCTCAACCGTCGATGAAAGGTCGTAAAAAACACAACATGCGGACACAAGGACCGTCCGATTAGACACCGGGACAGAAGGGTAAATTTGAAACGTGGCCCGCCAGCGACGCCGCCATCACCTTGAGTTCGTTGTCAAATCAGTATATATAACCACAAACAAAACTTTCAAGTCGTACCAAACATTTCTGAAGTTGGTTTCTGAGAATAGAATCTTGTCTCTCTTCTCAAACCCCAGGAAATCGTTTCGGAGAATTCGAAATCTAGGAAACCCAAGAGGTAATCTTTCTTTCCTTAGCTTCATTTCATGTTTGTTCATGTTTCTTTTGATGCAATTGAATACTGGTTTGGTTGCTTCTGCAATTAGGAATCTAGGGTTTTGTAGAATCGAATTGGGTTCTGATTGTTTGCGGTTGATTGTTGTTGCAGATGGCTCGTACCAAGCAAACTGCTCGCAAGTCCACCGGAGGCAAGGCTCCGAGGAAGCAACTTGCCACCAAGGTTCGTAATTAAATCTTCTGAAACCCTAACTTTTTCCCCAATTGAATTTGTAATTATTTGCTAATCTTGTTTTTGGTTCATCCAGGCTGCTCGTAAGTCGGCCCCAACCACCGGAGGGGTGAAGAAGCCCCACAGATACCGTCCCGGAACTGTTGCCCTCCGGTATGTAATCAAACCCATCTTGTTGTTGCCTAGTTATTGTTGAAATTTGTTAATTTGGTGTTGCTAGCATTGTTTGACGTAATTAACCGCAAATCTAAGTACTCAAATCGTTCTTAACTTTCCAGTTTGTATTGGCGATGCTGTTTAAAATTATTAACCCTAGGAACTGAGTGTGCCTATGGTAGAATTTCCAATCAAACACATCTTTAGTTACTCAATTATTGTTGAAGATTGGAGTTCTGATTCTGGGAACCCTTTTAGACAACAAATTTCTGGTTCTGAATTGTGATTTGATTTTGCTGTAGTCTCGATGTTGGTTAGGTGTTATGAGTGTTGATCTAATGTTGGGGAATTGTGATTTTGCTGTAATCTCGATGGTGGTTATGTGTTAGAAGTGTTGATCTAATGTTGGTGAATTCTGATTGTGATGCGTTTGTCAATATAATGCAGTGAAATCCGCAAGTACCAGAAGAGCACAGAGCTGCTGATCAGGAAGCTCCCATTCCAGAGGCTGGTTCGCGAAATTGCGCAGGACTTCAAGACCGACCTGCGTTTCCAGAGCCACGCCGTCTTGGCTCTGCAGGAGGCTGCTGAGGCATACCTTGTGGGGCTGTTCGAGGACACTAACCTCTGCGCCATCCACGCAAAGCGCGTCACCATCATGCCCAAGGATATCCAGCTTGCCAGGAGAATCCGGGGAGAGAGGGCGTAAGTGATGGATACTAGGTGCAATGTGTAGAGGGGGGATTGGTTGGAAGCTCTTATTAGATAGATATCATGAATTCCTGATCAGGGGACTGCAATTGTTTTGCTTAGTGTTTTTTGGTGAATGTATAATATTTACCGCTTGAAGACTCTTTGTGTATTTTGGTTACAGTTGTAAGACTGTAGTGAACCTCTTTATTCTACTTGATAAATGCAATTTGGATTTTTAACTTGTCATGTGTTGGTTTTGTTAATTTGATGAACCCCAATACTGAACTAGTGATCGATAGTGGTAAGTCTACTCTTCAAATGCAAACTTAAAACAAAATTCATGTTTACGGGATGTTGATTGAGAGTACATATCAGTAAATATAGCGTGCAATCGTAAGTCTTTACATTTTGTACCATCTCCACATTCTTACATTAGATCTAATCACGATCATGATATCAAAAGTTTAAACTTGACCTAGCAAATGGAATCATTAGGCGTTGCAAGTTGTTTTATCGGCGTGGTAAACAAGCAGCAAACGAGGAATATTAATTGAGTGTAACGATTTGGACCAATAAGAAACGACTATTAAAGTTTCACAATCCGTGGCAAGGGACAACAGGTGACATCCGAACCGTCGACAAAGGGTCTTAAACAAACACAACATGCGGACAAAATGACCGTCCGATTTGACCGGGGGACAAAACAGTAAATTCGAAACGTGTCCCGCCCGCGATGCCGCTGTCCCTCCGAGTTCGTTGACAAAGCACTATAAATAGCCACAAACAGAACGTTTTCCAATTCGTACCAAAAATCCAAATTCTGCTGTTTGACTCCTGAGACCAGAATCTCCTCCCCTCTTTTCGAAGCCCCAAGAATTCGCCGTCGACTTGTCGAAATCTAAGAAGCCCAAGAGGTATAAATCTTTATTTCCTTCATTTCATTTTTGTTCATATTTCTTTGAAGCAGTTGATTGCGTGTTGCTTCAGCAATTAGGAATCTAGGGTTTGTAGATTTCAATTGCGAATTGGGGTTTTGTAGAATCGAATTGGGGTTTTGATTGCTTGTGGCGAATTGTTGTTGCAGATGGCCCGTACTAAGCAAACTGCTCGCAAGTCCACCGGAGGCAAGGCTCCAAGGAAGCAACTCGCCACCAAGGTTCGTATCTAAAGCCCACCTGAAACCCTAATTTATCTCCCACAAATTCAATCTGTTTTTGGCTGGAGACAAATTTGTTGATCTTGTTTCTGGGTTTTGCAGGCTGCTCGTAAGTCAGCTCCTACCACTGGAGGCGTGAAGAAGCCCCACAGATACCGCCCTGGAACCGTTGCTCTTCGGTGCGTAATCAATCCCAACGTTTTGCTACATAATTGTTGTTAATATTTGCAATGTTGATTGTGGGTGCTATTTAAAACAATTAAGTTTTTCTGGAATTAAGCTTTAGCTACTCAATTGTTTGTGATGGAAATTTTATACTCTCTGTTTCTAGAATTGTTTAGTGTGTGCTAGAATTGTTTAGTGTGTGTTAGAATTTGAAATTTGTATTCTGGGTACTGTTTAACACAATGAACTGTGGGTATTAGATTGTGCTTGTGATGTGATTTGGATTCCGAATGTTATTTGAAAGGATCATTGTTAGGGAACTGAATAATTCTGATTGTGATGTGTGTGTCAATGTGATGCAGTGAAATCCGCAAGTACCAGAAGAGCACAGAGCTGCTGATCAGGAAGCTCCCGTTCCAGAGGCTGGTTCGTGAAATTGCACAGGACTTCAAGACCGACCTGCGCTTCCAGAGCCATGCCGTCTTGGCACTGCAGGAGGCTGCGGAAGCATACCTTGTGGGGCTGTTTGAGGATACTAACCTCTGCGCCATCCACGCCAAGCGTGTCACCATCATGCCCAAGGATATCCAGCTTGCTAGGAGAATCCGCGGTGAGAGGGCTTAGGAGATGAATAGAAGCTGCAATATGTAAAGGGGGATGGTGGGAAGCTCTGATTTGATTGATGGATCAAGAATTCATGATTAGGGAATTGGAATTGTTTTCCTTAGCGTTTTTATCTTGTTGGTGAATGTATTATCTTTACTGCCCCAAGACTTTTTCTATTTTAGTTACGGTAGTTATATGGTACTGAACTCCATAATCTAATGCAGAGCGTTTAGTACTTGGCATGTGGTTGTGTTGAACCTCCATAATCTAAAGTGTTTTGTTCATTTGATTATTTTCTTCAGACTTCTTTGGTTGTGAAGTCTCAGTCTTGCATTTTGCTGTCGATTGTGAAACTAGGTGGTTGTGTGCTTGTAGTGTCGCAAAACTTACAAAGCCTTTTGGCCTTGGGCGATTGTAGAATACGGGTACTGCCCCGAACCAATCATTAGGTGGATATCATCGTCCTATTATCAAATTCTCAGATCGCTTGTTCAATTTGATTGCTTTAAACCCTTGTAACGATGATCTTGGTAAAGTTCTCTTTGGTACTTCTCAAAATTGACGTAATCTGGTGTAGGTACCAACTAGTACAAGGAGGAGTCTTAACTAAAATCAAAGATTCAAGAATCAAAATCCATTAAAAATATGATGCTTATTTTTTTCTCCAATTGTTTACTGGCATACGACAAAAGTAAAGAGTGGAATAACCAGGAACCAAAGGTGAAACTAATGAACAATTGAGTTTCCTTAATATCTATAACAAAGTGGAACTAATATCACATTGAAGTTTCAAAATTCGATCAAAATCAACCTATTGGCTGCCTGCCAACCAGTTCCATGACATTCATTCATGCCTGGAAATTCTTCCTAGGCAGCGTACTTGTCAGCAGCGTAAACATCAATGCAAACCTCCATAAGCAGAACCTTAGGATCGGCAGCATAGTCCCTAGCGGCCCAGGTTTGGAATAGAATTCTATCGACCAAGGACGAATGCGCACTGACCGGGACCTGTAGCGCCGAGAGGGTTTGGTATAGGGTGGACACCATGTTGTCGTATTGGACTAGGATCGGCGGCTCCTCATTCTCCTCTACGCTCCACTTATTGTCGTCCAAAAATATGGACACGTCGCTGCCCTCCTCCTCGTCCTCCGCAAGAGCGACGAGGCAGCGGCGAATGATGGCTTTAATGCTCATCAAGAAGGCGGAATGTGATAACTTGATTTCGGGTTCGATAGCGCCTACCAGAGTTGCGTTGCAGAATGCGTCCCCCACTACTTCCCATGTAGAATCAGTTGCTGTTGCCATTTTGGGTTTTGTTTAAATTGTTGATTGCTTGGGCAAGAAAGAGTGGGTGTTGCTTTTTGCAGAAGAAGATTTTGATTGAGCAAGGACAAGAGCGTGTTGGCTGGTGTTTTGGGGGAGAATCGGGATAGATGGCCTTATATAGAGTGCGCTTGTGTGGGTTTCCTAAATGCTTTGGGAGATAGTAGCTTATACTTCATTCGCAAGTAAACAATTCGACCGTTAATTCCTTTTTTCCTACTTGCTCTAGGAGTCGAAATATAATTTAAAATCAAGACATGAGTATAAACTTCTGAGCAAGACAACCCACAAAATTTAAACAAATTACAATACAATAATACAATCTGAATTGTAAAATTTTTATTATTTATTATTGTAACATTTTATCACGGCTGAGTATTTTGCTCTTTCATTCCATTCAAAATTGGTCGTGTGCGAGTCACATGCTCTCTTGTACGAGATCTACAATGTAGGGCAGTTGGCAAAAATATGAAGTTTCGAGTGGCATCATTTGCTAAAGTGAGCTAAATTAGTGGTTATCTGATTTGCACACGTGATTTTTTTCATACAAAAAAAAAAAAACAACAAGAAAAACAAGAGAATAAAAAAAACAAATTATTTATTAAATTTTTGTTAAAGTAATCCAATCCATTTATATATAACCGTCTGTAATTAGGTTTTAAACCAAACCAAAAAATTTTTTTTTTTTTTATTTCAAAAAACCTTTTTTTTAATTATTACTTGTTCTTTGGCGTAAACCACGACCCAAAAAAAAAGAATATAAATTATTTACCTTCTTCCTTCCTCCAAATCATCCTCTACTTTTTCAATTGAATTGGTTAGAGGTTATTTCGTCTTTTCTTGTTTTAAGAACCCTTAAGGGATTAGTTTTCCGCTACTCCTTATCTCATATCAACTACGTTCATTTAAGCAGAAGTAACCAGATGTGCTTCGTTCCTACTTCGAGCACGAAAAGTAGGGGCACACTACAAAGATGAAAGAAAGATTTTGATCTTGTGTTTAGGAACCATTCTTTGTTGTTGAAGCCATAAATTACTTTTTCCTGTTTCGTTTTTAGATGTGAGTAAAAGGGCAGAGATAAAAGGAATGAAAGGTTAACAAACTTATTTAAAAATCACAGAGTGATTGGAATGCACACTTACTTCTATTAACAATTGCAAGCACAAAAGATGTCTCCATTTTCAAAACAAAAGAGCCCAATTACCTTGCTCGTAAACGACTTTTTGAAGACCCACGCCTTAGGAGCAAAAAAAAAATTTACACCAATAACGATCGTTTATACAGAATCAAATCTTTTGTAGTGGCAGTCTAGACCTATTCTTCAAATTAAAATTTGAAACAAGCTTCATGTTTATGGGTTCTTGATAATAGAATTAGCGCACTTGGCTATACTTTGAATTAAAAATCATAATATACATCTTGAAAATTAAAACCATAACGTGCAACTCTAATCACTATCTAAGAGCATTTGCACCGCAAAGGTGCAAAGGGGCGGAAAGGCGGGTGCAAGCTGACGTGTTGCCCCTCCTTGCCAAAAAACCGTTTCCAACGCAGAGGGGTGAAGCGGGTACTGTAGCCGAGAGGCGGGGTAGAGGGGCTGTGCAAAGGGCGGTTTCTCGCCCCTGTACAGTAGCAAAGGCGAGGCAGAGGTGCTAGCGCGTGCTAGGCCTAGGGTTGAAGGCGCGTGCGGCGCCTGTTGGCTGGGTTGAGGGGCTGATTTTTTTTTGTCATGTGGCTTCTTTCTGGCCGTCGATCTCCAGATCGGACAACCAGGATTTATTTGGACCAAAAATACCAAACAAAATGAGGGTAAAAACAAAAAATTATGAAAAATATGTAATGTTTTGCTTGAGTTATGAAATAAAAGTTGTTGTATTATTTTTAGTACCTTAGTACCAAAAAATGTGAAAATAATAATAAAACATTTGAATGTATTTTTGCACAATTAGATTGACGTGTATCATAAATAAAAGTTGATGTATTTGAATGTATTTTTGCACAATGGGAATAGTGATCGCCCCTTGCTCCTGCCCCTGTTGAGGTGGAATGAAAAATGAAAGGCAGGAGTAATTCCTATCAGGCCCGCATAAATAGTACCCACTTTTGGGGTAGCACCCTTGCACTCGCCCCCGGTGGGTGCAAATGCTCTAAGGTTACAAGTTAAAAAGCAACCTACTTTTTGTACCATACCCACATTCTTTTAAAAGGAATTATGGATCAACCATAAATTGCAAATTGTTATGCTGGCATGGTAAAAATGAGCAAACTAGGAATATCAATATCGGGTGAAAGAGTGCTCATACGCGGACCAATAGGAAGCGACAATTACAGTTTTACAATCCATGACACGAGACGTAAGGTAATATCCGAACCGTCGACGAAGGGTTGTAAGAAAACACAACATGCGGATATAATAACCGTCCGATTAGAAATTGGGACAAAACAGTAAATTCGAAACGTGGCCACCACGCGACGCGGCCGCCGTCACCAGCCAAGTTGTTGACAAACCAGTATATTTTATATATACACCCAAAAACTGTACAATTCGTACCCAAAATTTCTGAAGTTGGTTTCTGAGAATAGAATCTTGTTTCTCTTCTCAAACCCCAGGAAATCGTTTCGGAGAATTCGAAATCTAGGGAACCCAAGAGGTAATCTTTCTTTCCTTAGCTTCATTTCATGTTGGTTCCGACTTCTTTGATTCAATTGAATGTTGGTTTGGTTGCTTACGCAATTAGGAATCTAGGGTTTGTAGATTTCAATTGTGAATTGGGGTTTTGTAGACTCGAATTGGGTTCTGATTGTTTGGGGTTCTAATAATGGTTGCAGATGGCTCGTACTAAGCAAACTGCTCGCAAGTCCACCGGAGGCAAGGCTCCGAGGAAGCAACTCGCCACCAAGGTTCGTGATTAAATCTTCTGAAACCCTAATTTTTTCCCCAATTCAATTTGTTTTCGTTTTGTAATCATTTACTAATCTTGTTTTTGTTTCATCCAGGCTGCTCGTAAGTCGGCCCCAACCACCGGAGGGGTGAAGAAGCCCCACAGATACCGCCCCGGAACTGTTGCCCTCCGGTATGTAATCAAACCCAACTTTTTGCTTCTTAATTACTGTTAAAATTTGCAAATTTTTTTGTGGGTGCTGTTTAAAATGATGGAGTTTTGGAAAATTTTCATTCTGGGTGTTCTTAGGATTGTAATTCTAATTTTGGGTACTGTTTAAAACAGTGAATGTGCTTGTGATGTCATTTGGATTCTGGGTTATGTTTGTGGGAGTATTTTTTTTGCATCCTGGGTGTTGTTTGGATTGATTCTTTTTAGGTTCTTGATTTCTGATTGTGGTGTGTTTGTCAATATAATGCAGTGAAATCCGTAAGTACCAGAAGAGCACAGAGCTGCTGATCAGGAAGCTCCCATTCCAGAGGCTGGTTCGTGAAATTGCACAGGACTTCAAGACCGACCTGCGTTTCCAGAGCCACGCCGTCTTGGCTCTGCAGGAGGCTGCTGAGGCATACCTTGTGGGGCTGTTTGAGGATACTAATCTCTGTGCCATCCACGCAAAGCGCGTCACCATCATGCCCAAGGATATCCAGCTTGCCAGGAGAATCCGGGGAGAGAGGGCTTAAAGTGATGAATACAAGCTGCAATGTGTAAAGAGGAATGGTGAAAAAGCTCTGAATCATGAATTCATGATGACTGGAAGTTTCTTTAGGATTTTTAATATTGTTTGGTTAATGTCTGATCTTTACAGTTTCTCTAGACTTTGCCTATTTGGTTACAATATGTAATTGTGTTGAACCTCTACAATCTACTTTGATGAATGCAGTATGTTTTTAGAAAAACTTGGCAGGTGATGGGTTGAGAAATTGATTCTTTTCTAGGGTTAATAAACTCCTGGGTTGCTTGTGAATTAGGTTTTCGGTGGTTGTAAATTTGTGGTTCTGATAATTTTCTGTTGTGATAGTTCGAACGTTGTAACAAAACCATGCGGGAAGCCATAGCCACCAGAAGCTATGGCAGTATGTCTCCATTCACAACCATCTCGGACCTGGGCGATCGTAGAAAACAAATTGCAAATGCCCCAATAAATATTTAGGTGGATTATCCATGTTTTCAGATCATTCCTTTCCTTGGTAAGTTGATTGCTAAACACTAACCAGACCACTTAGGCGATCAGACAGGCTTGAATTAAAAACAAATAAAAAATTAGATGATCGTCAGGTAAGCAACGCCTTGAGTTCATCTTTACCAAGTGTTAGATGCAACAAACCTTAAGCAATCCCAAGATTCTGCATTAGGTTTCATTAACTCGCACAAAAGCGGGAGCAGAAAAAGACCTTGAGATCAAAAGGAAAAACATCTTCATTGATGAAGGGCAATAACTTCATTACATAAGCTACAATTTTTCTGTGTTCTGAGACAAGACAAAACTTCTTATTATTTCATTGTTTTGAATAGGGCATTCCCTGAGAGTTCAACTCTCAATGTAGAAACTCATCTATCGGAGAAAAACTTGGATCTGACAGCAGACGCTGACCAAATCTTGGTTAATAAGCAGGCACCAATCTACAGGGGGCCTGGAAACGTTCCATTCTCCCTTTGCTCATTCCATCTTTCAACCTGGCACAGAATAGGTACACGATCAGTCAATCAGTCATAGCTTTCCCAACTTAAAACCAGAATAATCAAGTAGAATGACATTTCACTTATGGCGTTTAAGGAGATATTCCAAAGGATCATGCACAACAGCAATACAACTATATGCACAAGTGTGCACTCAATCGCACATTGGTGAAACTCTTGACCCAGTGTACGTGCCATGGATTATATTCTATTTTCAAAGATCATAAGCTTCATCAAATCAAATAACTACGCGCATATAACTATATCTTCAATGAAAACTGGAAGTATTCATGGGCAATGATCCTCAAAGAAAAATGAGCAAAGCTGTGTCACAGAACGATTATGGCTACATTTTACACTTGCAAAGCACCCCTTTATGTTCTTTAATTGACATTTCGGTATCAGAACACCTGTTTGAATATATTCTCACAACACTTGTAAACTACACAAACACGCGACGTATACTGGTATATTCTCTTCCAGCAACAAAAACTCAAGACAGAAATATCTCAGCATATAACCAGGGACCCAGGATGAACCAGGGACCCAGAACCATTTGTAACCACTACAGAAGATAACAGAAAGAAAGGCTTAACAGGTTATATAGGCTTCATAGTAGGCAGACCTCTCAATAAAAATTTCATGCTCTAACCATCAGTCAAATATTTACAAAATTTCAAGCTGATATAATCTAGAAAACTATATGATCAATGAGGTTCCGTTTAAGGTAGAAATGTCAGTGACGCATCATAATAAGGGTTAAAGATCATAGCAAGACACTTCATTATTATAAACTGAGAACATAACATAAGGACGAAGCAGAAGACCCTACATTAACAACAATTTACATAGTAGAAGAAATCCAACAGTAGGGCATCTAAAACAGGGATGAATTAAAAGGACTAAGTAAAAATGGCAAACATTAGGGAGAGCAAAACATTAAAATTACATACCCATTCACCAGGGCAAAGGGAACGGTAAAATTTTGCAAACTTGTCACACTCAGGAGCATCTTCACCTTTTGCAGCAATGCACCTGAAAACGATTTGCACATTAAGACAATGGCAGCACACTAAACTAGGGTGTAAGTTATTAAATGCTGATTATAGAACATATTTAAAAGGGGGAGGGAGGAGTCATTAGATACTTACCGATGATATTCTACGTATCGGGTAAAGCAATGCCTAGATTGATTTGTTGTTGGGAAACGGAAATCTACTGGTGCCGTCTCAAGCTGCAGAAGAAAATAGTCAGTCATTGAGCAGATCAAACAGGAGACATGGTATGCAATAAAGTACCAATGAGAAGGAAATTATAGACAACTTTATAAGCAGATTAACCTTAATTTCAGGTGTCTCTTCAAGAGTTTCTTGATCCTCTGAGTTTTCAGTACTGTCATTGCTTTCTTCAGGGAGCAGCTTCAGGAGCAGCTTCAGTAGTAGGGTTGTTTTCAGTCACTTCGTCAGCGGCAGTAGGAATGGATTCACTGGTTTCTTCGGCAGCTGGTGTAACCTCAGCGACAACAGCTGGTGGTTCCTCAGAGACAACTTCCTTGCCTGGGTTCGCAGCCACTTTTTCTTCGACTGGCTTGCTATCTTTCTCCAATGAGTATTGCTGTCAATGAAATGACAAGGGTTAAACATTTCAACAATTAATATCTTCTGTCACTTAAACAAAGGGTTAACCAAAAAACAAAGAGTGGATAGCTTATAATTATACGCCGAACAACTAGGTTAGGGAGTTATTCTGAGCTTGAACCTAGGTTGGTTGCATTTTTGAGTAAGGGGATGTCGGCAAGCAGAGTCAGCACTTTCAGCATGACCCAGCTGCAGCACAACAGGTCATGCCTACTTGGTGGAAGAAGTTTCATTACAAAGGGCAGTTGCCCACACCACCGTTCATGGGATCACCACTACCATTGCATCCCACATGTGCCCCATAACGTACTGCAATAGCAATGATTAACAGCTTACTGTGGATGGTCTAATTGATGGGATGCCTAAGAAAAAACTTCTCTAGATTGAAACCTTGAATTGTTACTATTAGCCAATTTGAAAAGAACCCAGCAGCCAGCATTCAATGAAAAGAGAGATACTTTGATCAAATTCTGAAGAAATTCTACATTTTTACTTCAACCAGTAAGAAATCACACACTTCAATGTAACTTTGTAAATTGAAAAGATTCCTGATTTACACAACAAATTAACGCCTGAAAATGATCTCGAATCGAATTCACTGAAACCATCAAACAGATCGACAATTGCACGAAAAAAAATCGATCTTTAAATATTGAGAAGAGAATCTAGATCGAACTAAGACGGCAACCACCATCAACGAGAAACGCAACAAAATTGTAATTTTTTGAAAAAGATCGGAGCTTTACCTCAGCTAGGGTTGGAGCTTTGTCGGCTTGCGTATCCGCCATTGATGGAGTTGGATCTAGCTCAGCGGCTAACCGTGTTTATTTTGATAGGCGGCGAGGCAAGAGGAAGACACAGAAAGATAGAAGCGTTTGGATGGTTAGGTCTACCGTCTAGAAGCTCAACATTTTTTTACTGAGTTACGGCGGTGAAACAAAAAAGTAAAAATTGATTATCAGAAGAAGCAGGTAGAAATTGTCTATAGAGTCAATAAGTCAAATTGATGCAGTTGACAAAAAAAAAAAAAAAAAAAGTCAAATTGATGCAAGCTAGCTACCGGCCGTTTTTCTTGTTTAAGGCCGGGACATGGGCCGGTCTGGGTTTGGGTTGGGCTTTCATTATTTGTTTGGGAAATTATCTAAAATGTCAATATGGGGAGGGCTTCATTCCATTTTATCAACGGGCAGCGAGTTGTTCTCTGACTATCAAATATACTGTAGTTTTTTTGCAAAAATACCCTTCATTGATAAAGGCATAAAAAAGACCCCAAATTCATTTGTTCTCTCTCTCTCTCTCTCTCTCTCTCTCTCTCGGCGACGACAGCGACCAAGGCAAGCCCCAAATTTCACTTTCCCCAACTTCCGATCTTTCAACGCTGGAGTTATTCACTTTCACAGCTCGTGTATCTCGCTTTCTCCCTGGTGACTGTGGGACGACCCATCATTGTTCTCGAAATTGCGATTTGGTGTTCGAAAGCAGCAGCCTAACTATATTTAGAATCGAGGCAAACAACACGAAGAAGAAGGTGAGGCACCCACAATCGTAACCTTTTAGAATTTTAATTTCTGGGTACCTTTGAATTCAATCGAATGAGCGTAAAATTTGTTGTTTTGTAAGGAGTTGATTCCTTGTTTGACTTTACTGATCCTAACTCAAAATTGGGGTGCTTAATTTGATGGGTACCGTTTGAATTTGATCGAATTTAACAGTAGATTGTAAATTATAATTGGTTCTACTTTGAGTAAATTTTGGTTTTGAATGTTGAGATTGACGGTACACATGAATTCCTTGGACTTGTATAGAAGAAATAATAATCAAGAAGGTTTACTTTAGTTTTTTTTATTTCTTTGATAAGTATGAGAAATGGGATTGCATGTTGTGTTTACTGTCTCTCTGTGTCTGCTTAGTAATTTGGTGTGTTTTTCTTAGAATTTAGTAATTAGCGGCAGGGCTTTCTTGGTTAGTGCTATGTGGAATGAGGTATATTGGTTATTGCTAAGTGGAAAGTGGTGTGATTGTTTAATTTTCATATTCTGCGGTTTCTTCTGCAAGTTACTTGCTTCTCAGATTTCTTAGCATACAATAGGTTAGAAGGCATTATTGTTGCTCTTTGCAAGGTGAGATTTCGACTAAACTATTTGTTTGTTTGCCCCTATTTCAAATTTAATGCACCATGGATAGTTCAATTTCTCTCAAGTACGCTTTGTAACTGTGTTGGATTTGTGTTACCAGATGATGTGGATCAACAAACATAGGAAGAACATATGTAAAGATCTCAGGATGAGTGAAAGATGGACAACAAGTACAAACATGGGATGAACATAGATGAAGAACAAGCATGGGAAGAGCAGATATAATACTTTAGTGTTTTTAGTTTAGTTAGGTCTATGATTTCCTATTTTTGTCAAAAGAACAATATTATTAGAATTAGGTCTATTATCATATTTGAATTGCACGTATGATGTAAATACAGCGATTGAAACACAACAATATATTGAATTCATGGTTATTTGAAGCATAGTGCATGTATAGTGTAACTGTAGTGTAATCGTAGTGTATTCATAGTGAACTCCTCCAATGAGATCACAAGTTAACCATGTTAGTTTTACAGTGTAAGCACAGTGCATGTATAGTGTAACCGTAGTGTAATCGTAGTGTATTCATAGTGAATTCCTCCAATGAGATCACAAGTTAACCGTGTTAGTTTTACAGTGTACGCATAGTGCATGTATAGTGTAACCGTAGTGTATTCATAGTGAACTCCGCCTCCAATGAGATCACAAGTTAACCGTGTTAGTTTTACAGTGTAAGCATAGTGCATGTATAGTGTAACCGTAGTGTAATCGTAGTGTATTCAAAGTGAACTCCTCCAATGAGATCACAAGTTAACCGTGTTAGTTTTATAGTGTAAGCATAGTGCATGTATAGCGTAACCTTAGTGTAATCGTAGTGTATCCATAGTGAACTCCTCCAATGAGATCACAAGTTAACCGTGTTAGTTTTACAGTGTAAGCATAGTGCATGTATAGTGTAACCGTAGTGTAATCGTAGTGTATTCATAGTGAACTCCTCCAATGAGATTACAAGTTAATCGTGTTAGTTTTACAGTGTAAGCATAGTGCATGTATAGTGTAACCGTAGTGTATTCATAGTGAACTCATCCATTCATACAACACCATAAGTTAATGAGATCACATGTTAACCATGTTAGTTGTATAGTGCAAGTATAGTGTAACCGTAGTGTAATCATAGTGTAATAGTAGTGTACTCATAGTGAACTCATCCAATCATACAACAGCACAAGTTAATGAGATCACAGGTTAACCATGTTAGTTGTATAGGGTATGCATAGTGCACGTATAGTGTAACTGTAGTATAATCGTAGAGTACTTATAGTGAACTCGTTCATTCATACAATACCACAAGTTAATAGAGTGCTCATAGTATAATCATAGTGTAATAACAGAGCAGCCATAGTGAATTTCTTGTTTCATAGAACATCCATTAGATCCATTCAGGGGACATCATGATCATATCCATTACAAACCAAGTCCAAATTATATCCAAATTACAATACACATGCAAGGACTTCCAAAACATGCTTACTTTCAATGGCTTTTGATCACGTTAAATAATCAAATAGCATATGTACACAATTCTAGCATAACATCATATTAGAACAATCCATGAGAGTCCATCTTCCACAAATACAAAAACCATTCTAATTTATCCGATTGAAACATGACATTTTGCTGCCACCGGAAACAAAATCATGGTGCCACCAACAAATTAAGTATTTGAAGTGGTTGGACGAGGAATTGCTGCTTTACACGTACCTCGGTAGTGACCAGTCCCCCCGCACCTTGAACATAATTTTGACGTCTTCTCCTCTCCTTGGGATAGAAGTCTCTGCTTCTTACGACGACCAGGCATCACTTTCGATATCGGAGGGAGGACAACCACATTCTTAACACTATCAGGAGTCTCCCAATTACCATTTGGATGCACAGGAAAAATAGGTTCCGAGTACGCAGCCTCCCAAAATTCTCTAGTGTAAAAAGGTGAAGCTAATCGATAAACCGAGAAGTTCATCACCCTACACACGGCCAGGGCATGCTTGCAAGGAAGTTGTTCAAGATCAAACTTCTTGCAAGAACATGTTTTTAAGGCTAAATTAACCTCCCCATCTAAACATCCATCACTAACATAATAGACATGCTGATCTAGTCGTACAACATTCATTTGTGTAGCTGCTGCAAGTCTTTTCTTCAACTTCCTCTCACCAAATTTAGGGCAAAGTCGAGATTGGCATTTAGTTGCTTTTTGCAAACGTTTAGTCCACCATTGTTGCAAGACACCCCATGATGTGGTCAACCAATTGTTGCACCGGAAGCAGCCTTGCATGGCGTAGAACTGAATTAACCGACTCTGCAATGTTTGTAGTCATAACATTATATCTTCGACCATCACAGTGGGCACGAGACCACTTTAGCAGGCCTATATCGGACAAATATTTGCGTACTTCCGGCGCTGTAATCTTCAAAAAATGGCTGTTGAACTCAGCCATGCGATAAGACTTGGCAGCACGATCAAACTGATACAAAGATTCATCATATTTCTTCATGTTGAAGGCGGTTTTCATGTTACCTTTTAGGTGAAAATAACACACCCCGTGCTTGGCTCGATCAAACACCTTGGCGAACGCTGTAGCAATTTCCACTTTTCTATCTGAGACAACTACAAGTTTTGGATCATCACCAATGACATCCCTGAGTTTTGTGAAAAACCACATCCATGATTCATTAGTCTCTAAATCAGCAAGGCCAAATGCAAGAGGATGTATTTGTCGATTGCCATCAAATGTTGTTGCAACAAACATAATCCCCCTAAACTTGCACTTTAAAAAAGTGGCATCAACTGCAAGAACATGCCTCATTGTTGACTTAAAACCCCTGATGCACTGTCCAAGTGCCATGAAGAAATACTTGAAGTGCCCTCCATCTTGAGTATGAATTGCAGTCACTGTACCAGGATTCCTTCGCTCCAATTCATAGCAATAAGCTGGTAGCAGAGCATAAGACGCCTCGGGACTTCCTCTGATTTTTTCAAATGCCAATTCCTTACTTCTCCAAGCTGTGGGATACGATATTGTCATACCCAGTCGATGTTTAACTTCTGTGATGATATCATTTGCTGTCACAAGAGTTCTTGGATCCTTGAACTTGTATTGAACTGCATCACTAACTACTCTCTTCAAGCATTGCCGTTTAGTAGAGGTTCTTGAAAGTATATCACAATCATGTATTCCATGGTAGTCGTCAATCACATACGCTTCACTGCTTCCTATATGATGGCTCTTGATATACCATGAACAATTAGTCTCCCAACATATAACATCTAGTCGTGATTTGTTGCTACGAGAGACTCGGTATTGAAAAAACTGGCGGGCAGCCGCTAATGCAATAGTTGATGAAAGCGCCTTCTTGGATGAAAATATGGCTCCAATTCTAAAACTAGGCTGCCATTCTCCGGTTCCAATGCCCTGTGTGTAATTACTATCTTGTGGTATATGGTTATATGAGGTTGGGTGCACAAACTTCCTTTTTAGTTTTGCAATCCTCACACCATTAGTACCTTCATCAAAACTCCTTCTCTCATTACTTTCATGCTCGACAAGTTGATGCCCCCCATTTTCTTGATAGTCAACAGGTTGCTCGCCAACATTTGTTTGATAATCAACATGACCATTTCCTTGGTTATTCAAGTGTTGTTGTTGGCCAACAGGTGCTTCTGGCTCCACAAGCTGCTGCTCACGAATTTGAAAATTATTTGTAATCAAGCTTCCTTCATTAACTTCATTTAACCCACCGCTAGCTGAATTGTTCCCATTATGATCTCCTAATTCAAGTGAAGCACCACCTTCAACTATTCCGATACCACCCTTCCTATTTGAATTCCCTACACAGTCGACAGTTTTATATCGAAAGCTTGCTAGTAGAGGAACAATCTTTGATGCAATCACTTCCTTGTTGTATTTCAAAAAGTATTCTAAATCTGCATCGTCTTCAATTTTTAAATGTGAGGTTCCCATTTCTGAAAGTGGTGCAGGGTACTTTAAATCAAGAATACTATCAGCTCCATGAACCTTGCTAAGCTTACGTATCTTCTGTTCAAGCTCATGTATGCTTATATTTGGACAAACCATTATCCCTTTCTTTGTCCCTCCTTCATACATGACATTGTCCCCCGAGGGAACCCATTTCCCATTGTACACCAGCATGATTCCCTCACGGCCATCCATCCTGCAATGAAGCATACACTAATATCATATGACCAAAACTGCAAGTCCACAAAAGTTTCTTACTGCATAACAATACAAAACTAGGAGTATTAACATAATCCTAATGTGCATATGCTGCCAATAAAGATAAAGTACAGACCTTAGTGCAAGAACAATTTATATAGTTTTAAATTGTCAAATACTTCAATCTCTTAATATGAATATGCTAAACCAATTAATACAAAAAACAAGCGAATGGTATAATCGCATGGGAAAGGGAAAATTTTACGCTGCTCACGCTAGAGCAGCCTCACGCTGCTTCAATTGTCACTATGCGTACACTACGGATACACTATGACTACACTATACATACACTATGCGTACACTACGGTGACATCGATTGGTTCCGTGACTTATACTGTTCACAAGGTCACAAAGATTTATAGTGTAGTCATAGTGTATTTATAGTGTGTATTTATACTTACACACATAATGGCAAATTCCCTAGAATTTTAGATCAATCGTGAACAGAAATCAATTGAATTTCTGATACCTTTGGGCCACCAAATTTTTATGGAGAAGAGAGACGACGATGACGGGGATATAATGGCCAATTACTCTGCCGGAATAATCGGAGCTTGGGAAAGAGAAACCACGGTTTCTCTTACCCTTGCGTTCACCTTGGTCGCTGCAGTGACGGCTCGCCTTGGTCGCTGTAGTGACGGCTCACCTTGGTCGCTGTCGTCGCTGCAGCAAGAGAGAGAGGCAAAGACGAAGGGACAAATGAATTTGGGGTTTCTTATGCCTTTACCAATGAAGGGCATTTTTGCAAAAAAACTACAGTGAATTTGATATTCACAGAATGCCTTCCTACCCGTTGACAAAATGGAATGCAGCCCTCCCCATATTGACATTTTAGATAATTTCCCTATTTGTTTTTATTTGGGTTTTTCTCTAAAATAAGTATTTTTTAATATTTTCTATTCAATTGTAGTAGTAGTCCTTTTTATTCTAAAATGAGCACAAATTTGGTGAGCAATTGCCCACTTCGTGCCTACGCATGCACCTACGTGGGTGGAGATGCTCTTATAATGCAGTTTGGGGTGTCACTTGTACATGCCAAGCCAATTATATTGCATTTGGGTGTAAACTTCGCGGTGCTAATGTAGCGCCATTCTCTCTACGAAATGACTATTTTGAATATCACAAGCCAAATTCCACCATATCACAAGGCAATTTGCTTTGTAGTTCTTGAAAATCAGATTACTTGTAGGAATTTCATTTTTTTGATTTGAAATCGTGTTTGTGTTTGGATCTTTGTAATGGAGCTTGCTTGCTCTTTATTTGCACATTGAAGTTCGGGTATTTTTATGGACAAGCATGTTCAAGTGTAATAGTTCTATTACTAGTTACTAATTTTGTTTTAAATTTGGTAATTTTGAATTCTCAAATAGAAACTATAAGGAATCAGAACGCATCATCTGAATAATCGCATTGTGTTGGGGCATTATCTGAGTTTGAATCAAATAGTTTTAGCTGTTGTATAAGATGAATGTTTCCTTGGCTGATGTATCTTCTAACCATGTTGAACTTGAGAGTGTGGTTCTCCTCTGATTGTCTGTGCCATTGTAATGAATGGTACTCTTTTATCAATTCTTGCTAGTCTCTCATCACTTTCTTGCTTCTTGATTGCATTTGGGTGGTGTTAACCATTTGTATTGTTGGTTCTGTTTGGGCGTTGTTGTGGATGCTTTCAATTTCGAGTTAATAAGTTAGTAAGAGCTAGTCATGGTGCTGAGTATGTGAAATTGAGTGTTTGTATTTTGTTTTTTGATACGTAGATTCAACTAATAATGATTGAATTGAGAGTGCCTGAATACAAGCGATTGTCTTCGGATTTCACAATCAATTTTTTGTTCTGTCTCCAAAGGTCAGTTTTGTGTAGCTTGAATTAGTTTAAATGGTATACATCTCTACGTACACACTGCTGCTTGTCTTCTTTTGGGCACTAATTAGATGATTATCTGTGTTTGTTAGGTTGAAACTAAATCATGGTAAGTTTTGGACAGAAATTCCAGAGACAGATCCGACTACTTCAAGCCCTACTACGCGTGTTTATTTCGTATTTCAAATGTAGCAAGGTCATGGAGTTGTTGGGGTAGATTGTAAGATGTGGACTTAGACATTGTACACATAATGTAACAACACATAAGTATGTTGCTTATGGATTAAGTAATTGAGTTATATTATGTATCTTACTTATGTAAAGACATGTTCAATTAGGAATCTGAGTTGAACATGAAGATCACATTGTTATAGGGCCGGCTACATGCCTAGTCCTATTAGGACTTACTTAAAGCACAAGTTAGTCCATTAGGGCGTTATAGTCTTTTATGGGAGGACTATACTTAACCTAATAGACTACTATATATTAAGATGCTTAGGTCCCTACACACATATTGTTCCAACGTCTTTGCCCCATAGAGAAGTGGATTAAGTGGTATTGTTGTGTAGAAGATCTTTGCTTAATCAACTAACAAAGATGGCCGGTTCCAAAGGTATTTTTATGATTGTGTATTGCATGAATCACATTGTGTCTATGATCTTGAACGTGCTTAATATTACATAGATACGAGGCAGTTAGAATTTGTGTTTCATTCATTACTTCATCAGGTTTTGTTGTCTAATTTTGGTCAGGACCTATTCATTAGTCTATGGTTTCATTGGTCTCTCAATTTGATTTTGCCTTCTGATTGCTTCTCATAGTCTCTGTTTATTCAGTTATCCAAGTTCTTGATTTGGTTTCTTCTAATATGCATATTCGTTTCCCTACTGATTTGTTGAATGAATTACAGTCTGAATACTCTTTTACTTACTGAGGATATCGTATTGTACATAAATTGTTCAAGTTCTTCGAATCTGGGATGAACAATTTGTATGAGTCTTTGTACAGTCCGCATGACATATTGCACGTAAATTTATATTTTGTAAGGGATGATGCACTCGTCACATTCTATGATCAAGAACACTCAAATGATACACAAGAAAAATTGAGCAAAAATATAGAAGAATAACATATTTCTACATTTTATATATTTGTAACAATTGAATACAAATTGAACCTCGCTTTTACTCACATCCGAAAATGAAACAGGAAAAAGAAATTCATGGCTTCAATAGGGAATAACTTTAGTTTAAAAACATTCATGGCTTCAATAGGGAATAACTTTAGTTTAAAAACACAACATTAAGATTGTTCTTTCCCGTTGTTCAAGTATTGGCAACAATGTGACGAAGAACAACTTTAGGAGATGAACCAGGCAGCAGCTTGGATATGGCCTCCACCAATTCCAAAGTTCTTTGGTTAAGCTTTGGTCTTTCTCTTCTCATCATCCGCAGTCGGGGGCTCTAAAATCATGTCAGACGGATAGGATCTTTGACACCACCACATATTTCAAGAGATTGAAGGTTCCTGAAGTCTGTTAGACGGACAAAACATACAAATTCAGATGAGAAATTACTGATAATTTGCAGAAGCTAAAATGAAAAATCAAATACCACCATCTATTTCACAGTACACCTAGTCATCAGAAAATATGTTATGAGTGAAACCAGTACAGCTAGTGACTCCAGAAATGCCTGTATGGGACTATATACTCTGTAAGTTAAAGAAAGGCAAAGACAAGCAACTGAAATTCTGAATCAGAGACACACTTATGTACCCTCCGGAGAAAGTTTAAACTTAATAGTGCAGTTAAGTAAAGTTTGGCGAAAAGTAGACGGAAAAGATCAAACATTGTACAACGAAAGTAAACTTAATAGTATCTTCAAATCAGCACCTGATCTATATAATTGACAGAAGCAAAAGTGGACGGAAAAGATCAACATTGTATTTTCATTTTAAAGACACAGAAAGAAAGGGTGAATATCTAAAACAAGGAAATCAAAATTATAACTACATATATTACCCACAGAAGCAGCAAGCCCTCAATGGAAAGAGCGAATTCCATAGAAAAGTCAAATTTCTATGCCAAGGAATGAGGTATAGTTTCCTTGTATATGTTTAATGAAGATCATATTGAAAATCTTATAGCATATGAGACAGCATGCTTTGGTAACGGACATACGAGGCCCGAAAAGATCCAAATGAGTTAACCCCAAAAGACCTGCATCATCTAGGAACACATTTTACGCCTGGGACAAAATGTTTCATGTTTAAGAAATTAAGCAGAATTTGAATCAACTAAAACATAAGATTAGTGCCCCAAAAGACTGTAATTTTGATGAACGGAAATTATAGCCAATTCTCTCTTGCAAAAACAATTGAAAACCAGGATTTCTGATCATTCAACACAATACACCAAAGTTGTCAGCATATCAATCAGGCTCTTCGAATTTGTTTCGATTTCTACATGTTGATAACCAACTGAAACACAATGTACCACAGCCGCCCGGACAGCCTCTGCCTTTGCTAGTAAACTTGAGCAACATGAGAAGCCACCTACACCTCTTGCACTTACCATCCCATATTCAAAACTTCTCACTATCCAACCATATCCTCCTCTTTTAATGTGTCCTTCCCATGACCCATCATAATTGATCTTGACCACACCATGCTCCGGTCCCTTCCAAGTGTGACTAAATTCATTCACACTCCCCACAACATGAGGAATATCATTGACACTTGCAAACCACATTGAGATGTGTGAATAAATTCAGCATTTTGTGCCAAGAGAGCTCCCAAAACAGCACCTGGATCCGCATCTAATCCATTGAAAACAACTTCATTGCGAATCTTCCAAATTCTCCATAAGCCCATAACAATCCATCTAACTCTCTCCTCATCCTGATCATAGTAGTTCATCAAATATTTCCAACAATCAACAAAGTTTTCCCCTTCTATCTTCGTACAATCCAATTGCAATGGAGTAGCAAACCAGAAGACTCTTGCAACTCGCATTGAAAAAAATATGTTTTGCTCAGACTCACCAACATCTCCACAAAAAGCACATACATCATCAACAATTTTCCGATGCCGAATTAGATTACTACGCACCTCTAGAATATCCAGGCAACATCTCCTAATAAAATGCTTTAGCTTGTTTGGCACCCCCAATTCCCATACTCCCTTCCACAAAGAGGGATCATGTGCTTCATAACTAGTAGAGCCCCTTCCTTTCCTTCCTAGTTCCCCATTCAATTCCATCACTTGTGCAAGTTCATATCCAGTTTTCACTGTATAGCCTCCATGCTTTGTGTAGTGCCATATTAATTTCACAACACCCGTACTTGCTAGTCGGCATTTGGAGAATGACATCACCCTCACACGAAAACCTATCTCACCAGTTCTTCATATTGGCGACGATTAGTATCAATAAGGTCAACAACTAAGATTAGCAAATTAACATGATGAGAAAAAGTCTTAAAAGTCCTTGGAATTGGCAGCCAAGTATCTTTCTTCACATTCACCATATGTCCAGATCCTATTCTCCGTCTTAAGCCAGCTTTTAATACTCATCGCCCTTGGCATATGCCTTTCCATCCCCACGACGAAGCCTGTCCCACACTAGCCTCCAGAAAAGACCCATGTGGAAAATATTTAGCTTGTAAGACTTGTGCTAGTAAAGATGTTGGGTTGTGAATTAAGCGCCAACCGATCTTTGCTAGCATTGCTAAATTGAAACACAACCGATCTTTGAATCCCAATCCTCCACATCGTTTGGTTCTTGATAACTTCTGAAATGATGCCTAATGCATTCCTTTTTGCACTTGGTTCTTTCCCCACCAAAATTGAGCCAAGAGACGCTCAATTTCCTTGCATAAGTTGATAGGTATCTTGTAGCATGGCATAGCATAAATTGGCATCACCGAGGCCACCACCTAAACTAAAACTTTCTTGCCTGCTAGAGATAAAAACTGTTCTGCATAACCCTGCACCTTACTTGCCACTTTTGTCCTTATGTCATCAAATTTCTTTGATGCCCCACCACTTTTGTCCTTACTTGCCACTTTTCCTAAGCTTGTTTGCCTTTGTATCCCCAGGAGAGTCGATAAATATCGGCCAAAATGATCAGGGCAATTCGCACTAAACAATACCGAGCTTTTTTCCAAATTGACAAGTTGTCCTGACCCCTTTGTGTAGCACTCCAAAACTTCTGTAATACATATGGCTTTATCCACATCTGCATGACAAAATAACACCGAATCGTCAGCAAAGAGCAAATGAGAGCGCTGGTGCGTTAGATGGCTCTCTCACTCCATGTAACACACCTTGCTCCTCTTTCATGCAGAGCAATTCCATGAGGCCTTCAGCACATAACAGAAATAGATACGGCGATAAAGGGTCACATTGACGCAATCCCCTAGAAGGAAAGATATAACCTGTAGGTTCACCATCGATCATGATACTAAAAGTAGAAGTTGTCACACACTTCAGTATCCATTGACAAAACTAATCTGCAAACCCCAATCATTTCATTACTGCAAGCAAGTACGCCCATTCTACTCGGTCATAGGCCTTAGCCATGTCAAGTTTAACAACCATCTCATACGGATCCAACCCGTTTCGTGTCTTGAGGGAATGAAGAATTTCATGCACAACAAGAATATTATCTGTTGAACAAAAAAAAAATTCACAAAAAAAAAAGAAGATGTTGTTGCACATAGACATGTGGTCCGATTGGTACACTTCGTCTATGATAAGGTGACAATAAGCTATGTTAAGAGGACAAGGGGGTACATAAGTCAACTACAACCTTGTTTTAAAAAAAATTGAAATGTGATTTATCTTAAGTTCAAGTGACGGCTCCACATGCATGTTGATATCTGATTCAAAAATCAAAAGTAGATATTATATATGTAAAAAGAAGACCAAATTGAAGTAGAACTCCTACTTAACAACTTTGACCACATCCCACGAAGAAGAAGTTGGAAGATAAGATTCTGCTGAAGAGATATTAAAGCATGGAAAGCTGTCATATTTGAAATCAAGGGAATCCGATTGCAAAGATGATATACACCGAATTCAAAACAAACTCAGGATTATCCTCAATCAGTTACATTTCAAGATTTGAAATCAAAGTCCATTGTTAGCCAGCTATCTCTTGATGTTGCCTATAAATAGAGATTTAAGCCATCAAAAAGAGGGAGAACGGCAGAGGGAGAAAGGCAACGGCAGAGGACAAGCAGCAGAGGACGAGCAGCAGAGCAATGGCAAAGAAGAGAGGTGCAGCGTATTGCAGAAGACAAGCGAAGGAGCACCGGAGGGCTGTCAAAATCCAAACGCAAAGGAGAGCACCATCAACATCCGGCAAGCGAAAGAGATATTGCAAAGGTATGAAACCGCATGTATTTCTTGTACTCTACCACAAAACCGTCATCCGATGAAGCTCATCCTCGAGCCAGCCACGGAAGTTACCAAAAATTGTCCACCACCGTTGCTGCCAGTCTAAAGAAGGCAAGTCGCTTCACGAGTCACAGCCTTCCCATAGCGCTCCCTGACGGAGTCAAAAGTGCAAAAGGAAAGAGTGATCACCACCCCGCTGCTCCAAAAAAATAACAGAGGTGGTAAGCAATTTGATTTGCAGGTGATAAACAACCTGACTCGCAAGGAGGTGATGATCAAACCGACTTGCATTGAAGAACCAGAAGAGGAGAGATGACAACAGAAGTGAGACGAAGTTCTGCTGTTACCTTGCAAATACCAGCGTTCTAACGTGCCAAAAAACTGGAGATCAGGAACAGGAAGATTTCGGACAAGAGGTGCACCTGCTCAACAAAAATGGTGATCATGCAGAAACAAGAAGTCAACATGTTTCCTGTGATGTAGCATAAAACTCAGCAGTCAAGTATTCAAAAGACTATGTTGCAGAGTTCAAGGACACGACAAAAGCAACCAAGACATGTGATTGAGCATGAACCAGCTCCACCGACATTCAAAACTCCAAAAAGACCACATGATGACAAAGTTCATGAAAGTCAAGAGAGGATAAAAGAGCAAAAGACAAAGCTATATGAAGGTGGTGAATTAAACAAAAGACTTACCCACTGAAGACCGCTGCTCTCACGCCTATGCTGCTACCCAACGAAGCTGAAAGCAACTGACGTCGAGCCCAAGCCGCTGTCTGCCAAAGTTGAGGACGCCACTCACCTACAAGAAAAGAGACGATTAAATGAACCCCTGCTACAAGCCACATCAAAAATCAAACAGGCCCGTTGGAGTTTCATTTAGTCACTCACTAAATAGAATGAATTTCAAAGTCGAAGTTTCAGAGGCCGAAAGCACGCGCAGGGAGGAAGCGGCGTGGAAGACGCGATAAATTTGCAAAGAGGACTCTCATCTCCAAGAGCGGTTTTGTCGAAGCAGACATTCGGGTAGTAGCCCCGACCAAGGCAGGCCAACAATGAAGAATCTAAGCCTAATTCTGGTGATTCAACAAGGCTAGTGGGCCCTCCCACTTTGAAGATTAGTGCAGTTCTCTAAGTCCAGATATAATAGAAAATTGTCAATGGGCCACTGCATTAATTTCAACCAAAGTTTCACTTCAAAGACCACGTCCAAAAGCTCACAAAATACCAAGGATTAAACAATCAAATATTAATAAACTTGGTTGCACCAAGCATACAAGTCAGAAAGCTAAAGGGAGAAAGTCAAATATGACTTTATGCAATGGATACAAGACTGCACGCCATTTTGCCACCGTAGAACAAATGTCTTTGCCAATCAGTTGCTTTTCAGATTACCCCTTATCAAGTCATAAACAAGAGACCAAGGAACCAGTAATCAAGTGACAGAAATCAAATGTTGCAGAGATAAGATCCCCTATTGAGCTATCAAAGACTCAAATGAAACTTCATCAACGAACTCCCAAGTCGCTAACTTGTATCAGACCGAAACAAGAGACAAGTGAGTAGAAGCCAACAAAAGAACTCAAAGACGGACCAAGCAAGTATCAACCTCTGAAACAAAGTCCAAGAACCCAAAGATGAACTCAGCAAGTTTCAACCTCTGCTACAAAGTTCAACCCAACACAAGAATTCAGAGGCGGACCAAGCAAGTATCAACCACTGCTACCAAGTCCAACTCAACAAAGCAAATACGGACCTAGCAAGTCTCAACCTCTGCTACAAAGTCCAACCATCAAGACATGTCAAATTCAAATCTCCAAATCAAATCGAAGGCCTTAAACCTTCACTGTTTCCAAATCAAAATCAAAACACCAAATGCCAAATTCCGAACTACGTTGGTTTGATCTCGAAATGGGTACGTAGGCAGTCTAGATTTATCTAGATGCAACCGCCAAATCCAAACACAAAATCGAATCCCTGGTTCATTCCAATTCATTCAAACACTCATCAAATTCATTCAAAACATAAATTCCGAACTACGTTGGTTTGATCCCAAAATGGGTACGTAGGCAGTCTAGATTTATCTAGATGCAACCGCCAAATCCAAACACAAAATCGAATCACTGGTTCATTCCAAATTCATCCAAATCCTCACCCAAAAATTGTTCAAAGCCTAAACAGTCATCCAAATTGTTTCAAAGGCCCAAACACAAATCTTTTTCGACAAAGCCTTTCGCTTGTCGAAAATCTTGAACTACGAGTGACTTGATTCCTCGATGGATACGTAGGCAACTCGAGACCACTTCTCGAGTGCAGTCACAACAAATTCAAAACCATCATTTCGCGTGGAGGACGTTCCGACGACAATTTTAATCAAAGGGTGTTCTCTTTCGAAACAAGAGATTGTAATTAAGAGGCACATGCCTTGGATGGGTCGTATCTAAATTTTAAAACCCCATTATTTACATAGTGGTGGTGAAATTATGTTTTCAGAATTTATTTACATTTTTCTGTCAACATTATCGTTAACCTGCCTTCCAGAAATAAATGTAGATTGAGTATGACTGACTACTTTAGGCATTACGTTCTTAAGCCTATTGGTAATAATCTTCGGAATCACTTTATAAACGACATTGCATAATGATATTGGCCGGAGCTGTGTCATCTTAGTTGGATTTGGCACTTTTGGAATCATAACTATGTGTGTGTGATCAAGCTTGCACAGCAACTTATCAGTTCTGAAGAAATCCATCGACATGGCTCCAACTTCCTCCCCACCACTGACCATAATTTATGATAGAAGCTCCCTGTAAAGTTATCTGGTCCTGGTGACTTCGTTGGATTAATTTGAAAAATAGCTTCCTCCACCTCCGCTTGGCTTACATCTTGCACGTGTTTTATCAAGGTCAGTTAACTTCCTATCCATACAATCAGTAATCTCCTCTACACCTATGGGTACACTAGTAGTGAAGACTCGCTGAAAGTAATCAACCATAATGCCTTTAACCTCTGCATCATCATCATGCCAAACACCATCTTCATCTTCTAGTCCCCTTAACCGATTGTGTCTTCGTCTTTTCACTGTTTTGGAGTGAAAGAATTTGGTATTTTTATCTCCTTCACTGAGCCATTGTACTCTAGATTTAAGCTTCCAAAATTCCTCCTCATCATGTAATGCTTTTTTAGATCCGACTCCAGTTGTCGAATACGATTCCCATTATAAGTAGGAAGTTGATATTCCTCCCGCAAACTTTGCTTCAGCCCTTCAATCTGCTGTGTAGAGTTCCTTCTACTTCTCATTCTCCACGCAAGGAGACCTTGGCGAACTCTCTTTAGTTTCTCCGTCAATCTGAAACTTGGGGATTCTTGCGGACTAAACTCCTGAAACTCCCATTCTCTTTGCACCATATGTCGACACTCTGGATCCTCATACCATCGGGGATCAAATATAAAATGCTTCTTCCATTTTACCTGAGCAGGTTCCGTATGAACAATTAGCATTGCATGATCAGATCCTTCAAGTACTACATGCTGCACCACCACCTTTTGATAATCTTGAACCCACCCATCAGACGCCAAAGCTCTGTCAATGAGCTCTTTATTGCACCAAGTGAACGGATATCCAACAAAGCCCAAACCAAGTAGTCGACAATCAGCGACAAAGTTACGAAAGCCTTGCATATTTGCAGATCTCATGCAGTGGCGGAGCTAGGCTTTCGAACTAGTAGGGGCCGCTCATAAGAACAAGTTATAAAGAAAAAAAATTGAGAGACAATTCATAACGCTAACAATAATCTCAAAAATATATGTAAAGAAAACAATATAGACAACAAATGATGGAAACATTGTATATAGTCATATAAAAAAGTGTAGACATATTATTCAATTGAGGATGATATGACACCTCAAGTTTATAATGATTCAATTGAAACCTCAAAAGAATTTTTTCATGCTCAATAAAATTTTACATGGTAAAACTTAACTGTAAAGCTACAAATTCGATTAGTATCAAGGAACTTGTAACCATCCCTAGGATCCAAACCCGAGCTAAAAATGAAGAGATCCACTGTAAGTTTACTAAATTTACTTAGTGGGGGAGAAAGGAATTGTTTACTTGGAGTCTCTAAGGAATTATTTAAGTGGGGCCCATTACTACTACTTGTTTCAATTTTATTGGTATGCTTATAGTTTTAGTGGGAGAGGGGTTTAAAATTTTGTGGGAGCTATTACTACGCATTGTTTTAATTTTATTTGTATGCCTATAATTTTAGTGGGAGGAGTTGAAAATTTTGTGGTGGCCATGGCCACCTTTGGTCAACTAGTAGCTCTGCCACTGATCTCATGTTGCTCCCCTCTTTTTCATAAGGGTTTTTATCATGAATGATGCATGAACTTTCACTAACAGGACTTCATAGTGCCTGAACTTTAAAAGTGATCAATTTCGTACCTAGACTTTCAAAAACCGGACTTCATAGTGCCTGAACTTTAAAAGTGATCAATTTGGTACTCAGATTTTCAAAAAGAGGACTATGTGGTACCTCCTTCAATTTTTTGTCAAAATTCCATTAAAATAAAAGATAAAATGGTCTTTTGACATTAATTTTCATATAAAATACTATTTTTTTACCTCTCAACCTCTATATAAATGTGTATTATGGTGTTTCAAAAAATATATATGCATATAGATATTGCAAAATAATTGATAAATAAAAATATACTCGAACATAAAAAAATAATTTTTAACATAAATTGAGTAATAGAAAAAATCTACCGTTCGAGTATATTTTTGTTAATCAATTTATTTATTATTCGAAAATAGCTATATGCACATTTTTATTTTTTCGAAACATCATAGTACATATTTATATAAAGGTTGAGAGATAAAAATAGTATTTTGCATGAAAATTAATGTCAAAATACCATTTTATCCCTTATTTTAATGGAATTTTGATTAAAAAAAATTGACTGAGGTACTATATAGTCCTCTTTTTTAAAGTTTGGGTACCAAATTGATCACTTTTAAAATTTAGGCACTATAAAGTCCTGTTTTTAAAACTTTGGGTACCAAATTGATCACTTTTAAAGTTCAGGCACCATGAAGTCCGGTCAAGAAAAATTCAAGCATCATTCATGATAATTACCCTTTTCATAACTATGCAGCATTTCATTGAAATAGCCAATCAACAAATGAGGCTCAGCACACATTCGCAATCTCTCCTTCAACAGATCAAATTGAGTAAGTCGATCCGATCATCATCACTAGAATCCATGCCAAATAACCTCCATTGCTTTCGTCTCACCTTGTCTTCCACCATGACTTCAATAAAAAAAAAATAAAGTGGAATATTTCACAAGCACCACTTTGTTGAGCTTCTTTCCAGAAGATGCATAATCCACCTGCAGTGCCTCTTGGTTCCACCGCATGTAGGAAATGCATACCCAACCAGCGTTTCAAGTACTATGGTTTTTCGTCTCAAGCAAAATCACCATGTCATGAGAATGGACTTTATTTTGCTCCATCAAATTGTCGACTGTCAGGTCACGCCCAATACCTTAACAATTCCAACAAATGAGCTTCATAAAGGGAACTTGGAGTAGGACTGTGAAATTAAGAAGAGGAAACAAAAGGGAAAGATAGATCTGAGGAATTCATGAGGGAAAAACAACAAACAAGGAGTGGGTGGAGTAAAGGTCACCAGATTTCCGCTGGTTATAGTCATAAAGACGAACAAATAAGGAAAAAGGAAACTCAAGTCAAATCTGGAAAAGGTCGAGTGAATTAGTGTTGGATTGGAGTGGGACATGGGGTAGATGGAGGAATAAAGGATGTTGATTGGGTGGTTGTGGGAAGTAAATGCTTGAGAATTGGTAGAGGACCAGGACAATCACCAACATTACTTTTCTGGACTAAATGTATTATACTCAAAACAACTGCTATTGCTTTGAAGTTCAGATTCCACCATGCTCTTCCTATTCTTCTTCAGCTTGCTTCTTTCACAGCACCACTGTGCTCAAGTTTATGAAATAACTCGTTTGCAACCGTTATTACAGAATCAAACCCTTCTCTCCCATGTCCACATTTTCGAATTGGGGTTCTTCAAGCCTAATGCGGGCAACAAGTACGTGGGGATATGGCACACGAACATATCTCCCCGAAAAGTTGTATGGGTCGCCAACAGAGAAAAGCCTATTGCAGCTTCAGACACCTTGGCTCGTTTGACGATCAACAGCTATGGAGACCTTGAACTTGTAGATGGGAAACAGAATTCTCTGTGGTCAACCAACATTTCAGTGGCTTCTAATAGTTCATCTGCAGCTCTTTTAGACACCGGAAACCTTGTTGTAAAAAAAGACGGCGATACTGGAGATAATCCATTGTGGCAGAGTTTTGATTATCCTAGTGACACACTTCTTCCAGAAATGGTGATAGGATTTGATACTAAATCCGGTAAGAGGAACGTCTTGACTGCCTGGAAAAGTGAGAGTGATCCATCAGCGGGGTTGTTCTTCGCTGGACTCTCACAGCAGACACCATCACAGTTGTTCATTTGGACTAATGAATCTACTCCTTACTGGAGAACCGGGCCATGGGATAAATCGAAGTTCATTGGTATACCAGAAATGACTGATGGAGATCTGAATGGGTTTACTCTACGAGACCATGAGCAGCAGGGAACAAAGTACTTTTCTTACGAGTCACCTAACATATCCAGTTTTCTAGCATATATGCAGCTCTTGCCAGAAGGAGCACTCCAGATTATGATTTCTGTTTATGGGAGAGATTGGTCTTTTATTTGGGCAAGACCAAACAATGCATACGTCCTTTATGGAAAATGTGGAGTTTTCGGGGTTCTTCAAACTTCCCAATCGCCAATACCAAACTGCAAGTGTATGAAAGGGTTTGCACCGAAGTCAGATGACGAATGGAGCAAAGGAAATAGCACAGGAGGGTGTGTGAGGAAAACCAAACTGTTTTGCGATGGTAATACGAACAATTCGGGTGCTTCGAAAGGAAAAGAAGACGGGTTTTGGCAGATGAAAATGGTAAAAATTCCAGATTTTCATGAGTATATTGAATTTAGGAATGCTGACCAGTGCAAGACACAATGCTTACATGATTGTGCTTGCCTGGCTTATGCACATGTTAACAATATAGGGTGTTTGGTCTGGCATAAAGACCTAATTGATGTACAACAGTTATCCTCTCTCGGAGCTGATCTATTTATTCGCTTAGCAGATGCAGAACTAGGTATCACAAATTACACGCTTTGCTTGCATAGCTGTTACTGAAAATATCAGTTCTTTTCAGTATTATACTTGATACATTACAATCTGCATCTTGATTTTCTCAGGTGAAGAAAGAAAGCCAATGAAGTTAATTGTCACCCTTACAGTTATTGGCTTTATCAGTATCTTGGGTGCCATAGTGTTCAGTGTGTGCAGGTTGCAAGCTTACCGAAAGGGTAAGAGAATGACATGGCAGTTGATGCATTACTGATGAACTTTAACTTTTACAAAAGCATATTAACTGATTGATATCCGAAACTTGATACCCTAGTGATGAAGTAGGTTGGCTAATGGATCTGACTTTGTTGGTGCGTCACTCTGACTCTGTACTTGATTGGTATATTTTCCATATCAGGAAATATCAAAGTAGCATCAAAGTTCTTTCCGTTCACTCTTATGAGTCAGAATTCAAATGACAATCTTCGAGAATATATCAGAAAACATGATGCATCAGAGCTATCCATCTATGATTTTGACAGCATATTGCTTGCCACAAACAATTTCAGCGTCACAAACAAACTCGGGGAAGGAGGATTTGGTCCTGTTTACAAGGTAATGGTTTATCTAATCTTCTATCTGTTATGGCAAATAGAGAATTGCAACAGCTACAAGCCTACAAGTGACTGATTAATCTGCAGGGTAAGCTAAAAGAAGGGAATGAAATAGCAGTAAAAAGACTATCTACTAGCTCAGGGCAAGGCGTGGAAGAGTTCAAGAATGAAATACTGTTGATCTCCAAACTCCAACATAAAAATCTTGTCAGAATCATGGGCTGCTGTGTCAAAGAGGAGGAGAAGTTACTGATCTATGAGTTCATGCCAAACGGAAGCTTGGATTCTCTTGTATTCGGTTAGTTTCACTAGGAACTTTTTATGTTTGGCTGCGAGTTCTCTTTCTTACATATTTTGGTGATTCACTGATATAGTTCAGTTTTTCATAGACTGTATGTGTGGCATTATTGTTTAAGTTTCGAATGGCTCAATTGATTAGATCCAAAGAGAAGAGCGGAGCTTGATTGGGCTAGACGCTTCAATATCATTCAAGGTGTTGCTAGAGGACTTCTTTATCTCCACCATGATTCCCGTCTGAAGGTAATACATAGAGACTTGAAGGTCAGTAACATCCTCTTGGATGAGGAAATGAACGCGAAGATTTCAGATTTTGGATTGGCACGTATTGTTGAAGGGACACAGAATCTAAGTACTCAGAGGGTTGTCGGAACACTGTAAGTGTCACCGTTTTCCTATTCTTCAAGCAAATTATGACTTTTTTCATAATCAAGTCCTATCAATATAGTAGTGTAGTGAGTAAATGCAAGCAGGGATGAGATGTAGGAAGTCTGTCTTAATTGAATCATCCTCCCGGCTGTTTGAAGCAAATAAACACAGAAGCAAGTTTGTACAGTTGAATACTGATGAATTGCCTTTGCAGTGGCTATATGTCCCCGGAGTATGCTATGGGAGGAATATTTTCTGAAAGATCTGATGTATATAGCTTCGGTGTCTTACTGCTAGAGATAATTAGTGGCAAGAAGAATACCAGCTTCTATCACAATCCCGAACACCTAGGCCTACTGGCTTATGTAAGTTGACACTCTAAATCCTATAAATTCTGAATTTATGAGCAGTCTCTTGCATACAGCTTGAAAATGTGTAAGATGCTACGGATATGAATTTTGCCAGGCTTGGGACTTATGGAGCACCGGATGCGGTTTGCAATTAGCAGATCAAATATTGGCTGATTCGTATTCGGCGTCAGAAGTAATGAGATGCGTGCAAATTGGGCTTCTTTGCGTACAGGACAAGGCTGCAGATAGGCCAACCATGCCAGATGTAGTTTTCATGCTAAGTTCTGAGAAAGATCTTCCACAAGCGAAGCAGCCTATATTTACTTTTCAACGCTCAGTCTCTGATTCTCAACCACACCAGTTTGACAATATGCTTTCTGCAAATGAAGCTTCCATAACAATGATTGAAGGCCGCTAAGCATTAGAAGATTGCTACATCTCAATGTAATGAACCTTGGTCATTAGTGTTGTTACGCAGAAGGTTTCTTCTGCGGTATAGTGTGATATCATACACGCTGTTCTCTTTATTCAAATTGTGGAAATTCCTCTCAATCTTAAAGCAGGCAAAAAACCGAGAGAAGAGATAGCTGCAAATCCAGTAAACCAGATTAGTAACTTCTACCTGAAAGCAGCTCGGATTAGATTCAATCCTCGTGTTCTTTGGAGGAAGAAAATATGAAAAACAAACACAAGGGAACAACTAGAAAGGCAGCAAGCTTTAGTAAGTCCTCATTGTCTTTTGAGATCACCCCAATCCTCGACCAATCTCCACTATAACTACAAAATGAAAAAAAAAAAAAAAAAAAAAAAAGCCAATTTAAGCAGATCAAATTTGAAAGGGTTAATTTTTAGATAGAAACTATATTAACGTTTCTGTTTTGTGCTTACCCTGCATCAATAAATCCTAGTCCCAACGCTGCAACCACAGACTTGGCAAGAGTTGTCTTAGAAAATTTCAAAGGAAAGTTGAATTGCTGCTGCTGCTGCTGCAAATCTCTCTTTTTAGCTGATATTCTGCCGGATTTTCTGCCATTTTTCATCAGAAACAGATGAGGCCACAAGCTGGTGAAGATAAGGCTCTTTTCTGCTACATTCATCTTCCCCTCCCTTTCTCTGCACTCCCTCCTTCCATTCCATCAAACGATCTCCGTTTTGATTGAATTTTTGTAGGAATGATCTTGACATGTTAATGAATAAAGTGAACGGTTCCGATCATGAAAAACATTTGAGAGAAAGTCGGAAAATGCATCATGAAGCAGCCTTGGCTGCTCAACCTTGAGCAGCCCAAAATTTTCCATATTTTGGGATATGATAATTGAATTGAAGATTGAGGAGTCGCCTCTGTACCAAACTAAGACCAGAACTAAGACTAGGACAACATAATTCCTCAATCTTCCTGTTAAAGGTTAATCATTTGACCTAGTATATACATACTGAAACAAGAAAATGATGCGTGAATTTGATAGAAAACTTCATCTTTATAGCACAGTTGTTTTATAACCTTCTATTTGAGATTTCAGTTTGAATTCCCTCTTTTTGCAGACTATTGTAGTAAAAAATACTAATTTATGAAGTGTAACAAAATTGAAAAAGAAGAAAAGAAAAGAGAGACAACGACAAGAGGAATCACTCCTTAATTAATCATCTAGCTAGAACTTTGGCAGTTATAAAAATGCCACAAATGGGCATTATATCATTGTTTTATGAAAAGATTTATATCTTTTGACAAAGGTGATGCAGATTGTCTGATCATATGATTGGATGGAATTACAATAAGATTGGTACAGTCCTCTTAGTTTATGTTCAAAGCTCTAAGATGATGTTAGCTATAGCCCAAGGCGAAATGTTAACTAATTATATATAAGTTTTGGATTCAGATTTAGTAGTAGTTTAAGATAGAAGGCTAGAATTAGGCTGGGATTGAGAAAGATATTAGGAGACCATTTGCATTCTTTAAAGTCTACAGACAAAGTTTAATTATATAATGAATAATACAAGTAGGACTTTCAGTTTACCCTTCAAATTACAATATTCAATAAGTGATAATCACAGTTAGGTGTAACTCTCTTAACATCTAAAGGAGCTTTGCATTTAGTTTGACCACAATAGTTGCAGAAATACCATTAGCAATTGAAAACCTTAAAAACCCAATGAGGTGTAAAAATTGTACCATGCAACCAATTCATCTGAAATCATCAAATTCTATAACTTTATGCAATGCATGAGGTGTAAAAATACTGCAGTCACCAAATGTCTTTATTTATGTATTTGAAATACTTTGATTGTAAAAAGGTAGTATCTAATTGATTGTAGGCCGATATTACACGTAGTTTAAGGAGGTATGGTATGCTATCAACCTCTTTATACCCAGACAATGAGAAATGGGAATTTTCAGGCAGATTGATAGAGTGGGCTAAGATTTTGCGACATGGGCTGCGCAGTGCATGAACCTTTTTCAGCCTTTGTTTCTTCTAGTCTGGGGAACTGAAGAAAAGAAACCAGCATAAGGTTTAGTACGAAAGGGGAATGAGTAAAACTACACTAGTTTGATGTTTCACTTATTTGTTTAAATGCCTCATGCCACTTATTTTTAGTTTTACTTTGACTCCTATAAGTTAAAATGACTCACTTTGCTCTCTGCCACTCACTCCGTTGTCTCAGGTTACCTTATGCCGTTAGTTTTTGCTTTCACTTGCCACATGGTAGTTTTTTACTAGTTGTTAAAAATGGTGGGGCCCACTAAAAAAATAAATATCCAATTTTCTTTCTAAAATACAAAAAATTAAGAATTTTATTTTAATAATACTTACTTAAACCACCATTTTATTTTATTTTTACAAAATCCACTAAAAATTTGTCAAATGATTTCAACATCATATCCATTATAAATTTCTTCAAATTCACTTCAAAATCATAAAAAAATTATCCCAATAGTACATCCATTCCATATTTTCTCAAAAAAAATTCAATCTCTCCCCAAAAAAATCTATTCAATGTTAAATTATCCAAAAAAATACAGATGAATTGGATTGAATGGCACAAGCTCTTAGAATTTGATTTTTTTTGGGAGAATTTGATATTCTTTTTGGGAAAATGTGGAATAAATGTAATATTGGGATAATTTTTTATGATTGTGAAGTGAATTTGAAGAAATTTATAATGGATATAATGTTGAAATTATTTGACAAATTTTTAGTGGAGTTTGAAAAAAAAAAGGTGTTTTAAGTAAGTATTATTAAAATAAAATTCTTAGTTTTTGTATTTTAGAAAGAAAATTGGATATTTAATTTTTTAGTGGGCCCCACTATTTTTGGAACCAATTAAAAACTGTCATGTGGCAAGTGAAAGCAAAAACTAAAAGCAGAGTGGTAACCTGAGACGGAGTGAGTGCATAAGGCGAAGTGAGCCATTTTAACTTACAGGAAGTAAAGTGAAACTAAAGATGAGTGGCAGAGGGTATTTGAACAAATCAGTGTTGATGTTTTGGAGTATATGTTTTTGGATTCTTCGGATGAGTTGTTCGAACCAGATAATAAATATTTCATAGTGTCATAGTGGGTTCATTAAGTATGAAAGTAAGATGTTTATAAATGTTAAAGGGCAAATTATAATTACGTACCCTGTGGTGCAGGTCAAATTTCAAAATGATACGTATACTTTTTTTCTTGTATTTTAGTACCATGTACTTTCAAATCCTTGCAATTACGTTCGAGTTTGTAGAATCGTCAATTTTCGGCTGTCTAGAGATGATGTGGACTATGTGGGTTGATTAACTGGTCTTTGGGTAAATAAATTGTGTATACGCAACAAAAATCATGGTACCAAAACGACTAAAGGCCACATTCTCAAATGATTGGAAACTACTCGATGTACTTGTAACACATGCTGTAGACCACAGATGACAGGGAATAGTGAACATGTGGGCTCCACATTGTCCACGTCATCATTGAACATAAAAAAAATTGACAATTCTACAAACAGTGGAACATAATTGCAAAGATTTGAAAGTACAGGGTACTAAAATGCAAAAAAAAAAAGTATAGATATCATTTTGAAATTTGACCTAAATCACAAGGTATGTAATTGTAATTTGTCCAATGTTAAATTTCATAAGTCACTTGAGTATCACTACATATATGAGAAATTGATGAGAAAAGTAATGTTGTCCCATATTTCAACCTTCTTCATGCACACAAGTTTTGTAAAGAAATGGATTAGTCCATGCTTTATCAATTGATTTTGAGCGTACCAATAATTTCCTTCACATTCATGCTTGCGTGGATTACTAATCCAAACATAACAACCCCTAAACCAGAAGAGAAAACCCAATTAATTTAACTGCGTGTAAAAGAAGAGACCCCTCTTGATCGAAGGGGAAAACCAACCAAATTCCCAAATACCGAAACCCAAACATTTTTTTTGTTGGGGGAAACCCCCCACCACAACATATCCCTTAGCGACAAAATTCCTTCACATCAGCGCATACCAACACAACCAACAAGCAATCACCAAAAACACACAACAACCACGGTGGCATTTTAATACCGAAAACCGAAAACCGTACCGAACCGAACCGAAACCGAACCGAAATTTTACCGAACCGGATTTTACCGAATTTTACCATACCGAATATTCGGTTTTTTGTACCGAACCGATAATCTGGTATGGTAACCGATAACATACTATGAAAAATTCGGTATACCGAAACCGAATTAGCGGTATTAATTTTATTTATTTCATAAATATATATACATTACAATTATAAATATTTGAGCATTAATACATCAATTCAATTATACTCACTGCATCAATTCAATTTCAATTTTTGAGCGGAGTACTTGAACCCTTATATATATATACAATTATACTTAATTGGGTCCCCTACAGTTCAATCTAATTTCACAGCGCCATCGTTCCTTTCTTTCCCACAGCTCCATCATTCCTTTCCCAAGCGCCATCGTTCCTTTCTTCTCCCACAGCTCCATCATATATACATATATATATATATATATATATATATATATATATATATATACAATTATACTTAGATTGGTTTATTACTCAAGCTCAAATGCCTCCTCAACCTATTAGTTCTACAACGTCTTCACTTGCCTCTCCAACTGTAAGAGTCTCTACTTCCGGGGCCCTTCCTCCTATACATGATTCATCTTCAACTTCATCATCTAGAGCTCATGGTGCTTCCTCTACTTCACTTAGACGTTGATGATCTTCTCTTTCTACCTCTTGAATTAAGAAAAAAACCTCTAATCGAATTTGATGTTTTTGTAACTTTATTTTGGTTGTGTAAGGCTTTTTGCTTGGTGTTGCTTGTTTACATTGTTGAATTTTAAGTTTGATTTTATAACTTGAGTATGTTGCTAAACCCTTGAACAACATTACATAAATTACAAGTTGGAGATTGTTAAGTATCTTTTTTGTTTAAAATGTATGAAGAAATAGTTATGGAGTTGTTATAAGAACAAAAAAATATTCATGAATAAATGAGCAGGATATCCAACTTAATTTGAAACTTGACGTTGTTAAAGGAAGTGTAACGGCCATTTTGACCAGATGGGGAAATTCCAATCAAATTTTCTTAAATTTCGGAAAGACGCTAACACGATTTTAGGTGGGTTGGAAAATACCCAACACCATTAACTATGTACCATATCCATATAGACCAAGTTCATAATCTCTACCAAACAACCTGCAGGTGTTTCATCGCTACTCCCTAATCAAATTTCTGCCTCCCAAAACGGAGTTATCTTGTATGAAGAAATTATCTAAATGCTTCTAAATGGCAATTAACAACGTTTCCATCTGCTTTTGGGTCTAACCTTTGACCATGCTTCAACAAGAAATCAAAGAGTGTAAAGCTTAGAAACAACTGAACTCTTATAAGAGCAGGTTGAGTTCCTTCTATGGAAAACTTGTTTGCATGATTAGTGACATAAAAGCAGACTAAGATTCAGATTAGTAAATAAGTAAGAAACTATTTTAGAAAGAGAGAGAGATGCGTGGCTTGTATTACGGGTCATGTCCCTTCTCTTCTTTTAAGTGAACAAAAAGACCAAAGGGACACAGAAGAATTGGTTCTTTTGTGTTCTAGACTTGGGACCATATCTTACTTTAAATTCTACCACCTCAACCACAATTTAATTAGTTATTCATCTAATGATACATCTCAACTTATGTTAGTGCTCACAAACAAAATCGTACTATAATTACCGTTTATATTACGTGGTCGTGGTCGTGATTCGCTAGTGCTTTTTAATTATTTGAATATGTTTATTTACTAAATAAAGAATTCAAAAAAATAAAAATTATTATATTTTCTTAATTCCTCTATATTTATTAACTCGCTTGCAAATCAAAATATAATGTTACCCATCACAATTTAAGTATGCGAATTTCCATTTCTGATTTCTGTTTTCGGTTCTCTAAACACGACTAGATTTTCAGCATATTATAAATAGGGTCCAGTCCATCTTGTCCCTACTCGCCGACTAGCTCCAGGAGATTATCCCCATTTTCCCCTAATCCCCACCCCACCCAGAAAACCACTCATTTCATTTCCCGGCAGATATTTTCAGATCTACTCCGCAGAAAAAATAATCTGTTTTTATGTGAATTTTCGTGTTTGAGTTCTGTTGTTGTTGTTATGGATAAAAGCGGCCCGTCTTCAACTACCGACTCCTCCTCAGCTCTCAGTGCTGCTGCCGCTACCACCAGCGACGGCGGCGGAAGCGGCGGCGGAAGCTCCTCCAGAGACAACTACCTCAAACACCTCAACAAGCTTTCCCACAAGATCTCAAAACCCACCACCGCAAACAACAACGTCGCCGCCGCGCTCCTCCGCAAAGCCAGCTTCGAAAACCCACTTCCGCCGCCGCCGCCTCCTCATCCTCCTCATCCGGCTCTTCCGCCGCAGCAGCAACAACAGCAGCAGCCGCCGGTGTACAACATCAACAAGAACGACTTCCGCGACGTCGTTCAGAAGCTCACCGGCTCTCCGGCCCACGACCGGTTCGCGAACCCGCCGCCGGCGGTCCACCCGCCGAAGCCCCAAATCAGCTCCCGCCTCCAGCGCATCCGCCCTCCTCCCCTGGCGCAGCTTAGCAATCGCCCTCCTCCGCCGCCAGAATACGCCGCCGCCAACAACGACCCGGTTATCCCGCCAATGGGATCCGTCGCCGCTCACTTCAGCTCAATCGGACGGTCCACAACCACCCCACTCTCCCCTCTCCCGCCTTTCCCGACCGTACACGCGGCGGCGGAATCCCCGGTCTCCGCCTACATGCGGTATCTCCACAACACAATCTCAGCCGCCGGTGACGCTAATAACCAGAAGTTCTCGGGATTCTCGCCGCTGGCCCCACTGGTGTCGCCGCGCTGGAACAATCTGATGCCGCCGCCGCAGAATCAGCAGACTGCGCCGCCGCAACCGGAGAATGTTCCCACCGCGAGCCAACAACAACAACCCCCGACGCCACCGCCGCAGTTCGCGATGCCTCAGTCTCCGCTTCCGTTTGGGTGCTTGAATTCGCCGCGGTCTTCGTACCCTTTGCTTTCCCCTAATCAATTAGGGTTTCCGCAGCTCCCGCTCTCGCCGACGGTGCCTGCACCAAGCCCTCGGTGGAAAGGTTTCTAAAGTTTCTTCCTTCAGGTAAGTCCAGCTTCAAAACACAGTCGTTTTAGGGTTAGGGTTTTTTATTCGGTTCAATCTATAAAAAAAAAGGCACGAACTTTGTACATTCTGGATTTGTAGGGATTATTCAATCACCGGTGGGGTGGACGGAAAATGGTCCGCCGTCGCTGGTTTAAATTAGGGTCTTTGTCTTTGTTTTGTAAATGTGATATATGAGAATGAGAGACATGTAGGTTTGTTCTTTGTTTGGTATTGGATATTTGGCGGTTGATCAAAGGGTTAGAAATGTTACATACATAGAAGTTATGTTGCTAAGGATGCTTCTGTACCGACTTTCGCTAATTATTTGTCTGTGATCATTCTCTATACAATTGAGTTGTTGAAATGTATTTCTTTGTGGGATGGTGCAATATATATGTCTCGAATGGAATGGAAAAGGCATGGTGTTTGTGGTGTCATCATGAATCATGATGAGTAGTGCATATAACACGGTTCCTAATAGTAGCAAGACTCCAAATCTGAGGAACCCTACTGTACTATTTGATTGAACTCCTCCTCTGTATTTGGGCATTCCATGTTCAAAGGAAACATGTTGCTTTTTTAAACATGTTGCTTTCTATGGAAAAAAGGGCAATCCATTTGACCAGTCATTTTGAACTATGCTGATTTCTTTGCCTTTTGTATCATAATGACTTTTTTTTTTATCATAGTATATATGGGAAAAATAATATGCTATGATCCTAGGAACTGATATGCTTATTTGATATTAAGTTAAGATTTGAAGTGAACACAACGAACTAAAGTTGTTAAATATCGATAGAATCGAAAAGGTGGATTGGTAGGGAGATTAGTGCAGATAGTAGTGTTTGGATTCCAGTGGACTTTGGAGAGAGGTGGGGAGAGATGCAATTGTCTTAGGTGCAAATCTTGTACTATTTCATGGTGATTACGTGTAAGCAACCAATAATTAAATGAGAATATGATAGTATTGTTGGTGCCCTTCACGAAAGGCAATCTGTTTGTGCATCATTGATCATATAATTTATTTTCTAATCTTGTGAAACCAGATGATATAAGCAGATATGGACTTTGCTTGTATAGTGAGTCTAACAAACAATAATTGTGCTATTTCATTATTTGTTTGGTGTAAGGTCTTTATAAAATAGGAGGTAAACCATATCTGAGGTATCCACATCTCATGTTTTGAGGTCGCAAGGTTATCCTTTGTTTTCAGCCTTGACAAACCCTGCTAACTTGGTTACACTGTTATCGTCATGCCAGTTCATATGGTGGACACAATAAGAATATAAGGATGTATAGATTAGACTTCAATAACCTAATGCTTGGTAACCTAATGCTTCCTTTCATCACTTTTAGTGGGTCATATGTCTAGTAATGTAATGGATTACAGGACTTGAATATGTTCTCCTTACCTTGTTCACTTGCCTCAAAACATCTGTAATGAAAACCATTTTTCTCTTTCATTGATTGAAAGACTCAGATTTTTCAGCAGAGTTTATTTTAATGCACTTAACATGGGAACAAGAGACTACATCAGCAGTTATCCCAAGTTACGCATTTCGGGCTACAGATTATTACCTATTGCACACATTCTGCTCATTCTTTAGACTGCAGATCACAGGAGCATTGTTTAGGTTGAGGATTAAAGCTGGTATTCGTGATACATATTGTTTGGATGGTGACATGTTATGTTTGGTGATATGAAATCTGGCATGGTTTTGACATATTCTTTTGACTAATATGATATGTTGAAGCCTGTTAGTTTTTCATCATAGTTATGTTCTTTTACAGAACGTTATCTGATCACTCTTCAATTAATTAAGCAATCTTCATTTGTGTTAAGTATGACAAATTCTATTGTTTGATGCAACCTTTGTTCTTGGATGTGGAAAACTAAGCATCTGTAAGCAAGTGAATTTTTATGCACAGCCTTGTTTGACACCTTGACATGTTGCTTTCATTCAGTTGCCCGTTGTTTATGCTTCATTGTGTTGAATTATTGACGGCCACTTGACCATGGATAGCTTGAAATTCAGCAAATATCTGGTGTGTTGAATTATTGACGGCCATTTAGTGGCTTCGGAATTGTGTTGAAAATGTGACTACTGGAAATAATGCACAAATCGTTATCTCTAGGAAGTGTTAAATTTGTTAAGCGATCAAGAAAAGACATCCTCATCGGTGAATTTTGCTTTTGTGTGCCAAGGTATTTGTTGCTCACAAGGATGAGCGATCTCTACCCTTTTGACGCACCATCTTTACTGTTCAGTTAAAGTTAAGTCACTGGCCGTAGCACAACTCTAGTTGCACGGGGAACTTACGGTGGTTAAACTACATAAGAGATTGATTGATTGTTAAGATTGATTCACTTCGATGACGCATGTGCATATGTTTTACAGAATCCACTATATTTAATCTCGAAACCGTGAACGAAAGAGGGGATTAGGTCAAATGTTACTTTCTCAATGTCATGATTGGACATTAAGTTAGGCATCAATCATGTCCTACGATACAGTGTACACTAACCAATTCTTGGTGATCACTCAGCCAAAGCGAGCAATCCGAGAATGGACCAAGTCTTCTTTATGGTGCCACAAGAATGGTCGGATACCTTTTGCTTCTTTAATGGAAAATGGCATGATACACGTTGCATGACCCGTATTCTGTGCTACATTAGGTCGGCGTTTCTAATCATGGAACGCCACACCGAACGGTACATGTCAATGGGGCAGACGCCATCCCATGAGAGGAACATGACGGTGAAATTTCAAACAAAGTTTCATTATGCTCGACTCGCAAAGCTTATGCCTAAACGATAGTGACTCAAAGGTACCAGGTCCCTTCTGTATTGCAAACAATCGATCAGGATCAGGATACGTATACATCCAATTTGATATGATTAGATTGATAAATTAATCAGAGATTTGACTCGATCAACAAGACATGATTATGCAAAGATTGACTAGTAGTCGGAGACAAACCCGAATCGATGGCGACTAAAGTGGATTGATAAAGCACGCGTAGTGGGAATGACACAAAGGAATCCCACTGGGATGCGTATGTTGGTACCCACCAACGTACTAGATGTGTTACAAAGTAACCGAACCCAACATCAGTCTTTTATGCAACCCAGAAGTAAAGCCGACTAAAGGTCGCAATCAGGGACCATTTGGGAGCGGATTGTGGGAGAGCCAGTGCATTTCATTTCATTTCATTTCAACAAGTGATTCTAGCTACCACTGCGGCTCTTGCCCCTACATGAATATTGATACAAACATCACATGTATTATATATGTCCAATCAGACAAGCCTCATTTACTCAACTCAGGAAGTTGGAGTCCTTTCACAATCATATATACTCACATGCACCTTTCCAAAAGCTGATAAAGACTGGTCTTCCATGAACAATCATATAGCCTCAAATGATGAGAAATAGATTTTCATGTGAAATGAATGAAACAAATTTGAGAATTTGAGATCAAATCACAAGGGATATTCAAGGAAAGATATTTTTTCCAACAGACACAAAGCTTTCAATATCCAATTCAGAAACATAGAATCGAGAGAGCAAACTATTTAAAAGAGAAAAATAAAAAAGAGCAAAAAAAATTGAAGGAAAATAAAGACCCAGTTTGTCAACCATTCCATTGGAACTGACAAGAATAGCCTAGAGAAATACTGACTTCAATTAGCCAGGATTGCCTTCTCCTATTAAAAACATATAGAGGAGAAGCTCAACCCTAATTTGCACCCATGGATGGTGCTCACTGCTTTGGTTCCTCAGCAGCAGGCTTGGGTGCTGCTTCTTTGATCTCATCAGCACCGTCATCCTAAAAGTAATGGTAATTCAAAATCAGTACTCATAAGAGTGCACAAGAATAAAAAAGAAGGATCAAATGTGACTATCATCAATCAATACCTGCATGTCAGAGGTCCACAGAGTAAGGTTATCGCGGAGAAGCTGCATTATCAAAGTGCTGTCCTTATACGACTCCTCGCCAAGGGTATCCAACTCTGCAATTGCTTCATCAAAAGCCTGATGGAAGTTGGAAAATAAAAACCACAGTTAACATTGTTACAAGGTTCTAAAATATCCAGGCTCATCTGAAGCAGTTGACTCAGTCTTATGTTGAAAATTCAGTCACCTGTTTGGCGAGATTGCAAGCGCGATCAGGAGAGTTGAGAATCTCATAGTAAAACACAGAGAAGTTGAGAGCCAATCCCAGGCGGATCGGATGTGTTGGTGCAAGCTCTGCATTGGCAATGTCCTAACAACACAAAGCATCCATTTCATAATCCAATAATTAAATATATCCACAAGAAGTCAATCTACACCACAAAAACGAGTAAAATCTACCCAGAGTCGGATCTATCTGTTCCATCTCTAGTAACCGTATCGTCTACCGATAATCAGTTAATGCGGTTCATTCAATGTGATACAATTTGATCCATACAGAACAAGAAACTAAGCTTCTTCTTCTTCGTTATCAATTAGTCAATGAAACATACACATTTGATCTACATTACTAATCTCCACACAATTTGATCTATGCCAATAAAAAATGAAGATCTGCATACAATTAAATCAATTAACAGCTATATTATCCCCAAATGAAACCCTAAATCGAAACGAATTGCGAATATTAAGAGATAATACCTGAGCGGCCTTGTAGGCGGAGAGGGTGCTCTCGGCGGCCTCCTTGCGCTCGGCGCCGGTCTTGAACTCGGCGAGGTAGCGGTGGTAGTCGCCTTTCATCTTGAGGTAGAAGACCTTGGAGTCGCCGGCGAAGGCGGAGGGGATGAGGCGCGAGTCGAGGAGCTTGAGGATGCCGTCGCAGATGTTGGAGAGCTCGGACTCGATCTTGGACCGGTAGTCGCGGATCATGGACACGTGGTCGTCGTTGCCGCGGCTCTCCTCCTTCTGCTCGATGGAGGAGATGATGCGCCAGGAGGCCCGCCGTGCGCCGATGACGTTCTTGTAGGCGACGGAGAGGAGGTTGCGCTCCTCCACCGTCAGCTCCTCCTTCTCGGCGGAGGCCGACACCTTCTCGACGAACTCCACCATCTCCTCGTAGCGCTCGGCCTGCTCCGCCAGCTTCGCCATGTACACGTTCTCCTCGCGGGGCGTCGGGGCTGATGATGCCGCCATTGCTGATCTGAGACCGTCGGATCTAACGGAGGATTTTTGGATCTGGAGATCTGGTGGAGATCTGATGGTTTGAATTTTGATTTGGGGACGGAGGTGAAGAGTGAAGAGTGAAGAGGGGTTTGAGGAGAAAATGGGGTGTTTATTTTTGGGGGTAGTGGACCGCGATAATTGCGTTGAGGGCAGGACAGATGTGGGCCGTTGGATTCTGGTGATGCGTGCTTGGCAATTGGCTGGTGCACAACAAGCAGCTGGCAAACCCACGGGTTTTTGTTAATTTTTATTTTGAATTTTTGAATTTTGGGTTAAATAAAATAAATGACAAGGAGATTTTGATTTTGAACTGGAAAGACATGTGCGCTTTTTTATTTGAATTGCAGACCGCCTCAGATGCTTTTTCTTGTTTCACTTTTTGGAAGGACCAATCAATTATGAATGGGCTTGTTTGAATTTTAACCAACTCAATGCCTCGTCACATGGTGCATGCATAACGCCCAAGGTGGAGTTTAATATATGACTCAGCATGACTACTGTTATGATGACTAAATGGAACTTGAATCGACCGTGCCTGAAGGCAATTCAATGGATTTGCTCTTTTTCCTTGTCCACGCAAGATGAACTCGAATGATGTTTTTTTTTTATCAAAAGAATAGTAATTTTATTGATAGGATTTGGCCAGAAAACCAAATGAGGATTACATATATACAAATTCAAACCGGAACCTCGTTAAAAACCTTGCAAAGTACAAGGAAAAGAGTGCCATATACTCCTGAGGACAAACACAAGCATCCAAATTAAGGACAATTACATTCAAGTAAACAATTCCAACCCAAAAAGGCCCAACAACAAAACAACACCAAACAAGTCCAAACCCAAAATGATTGAAGTTGGTGCAAAGCCAAATTAGACCGGAACAGTCAAATCGGAATCAAGCAGATGTAGCGACGTTGACGGCGACCACACAACAACTGATAACGGATCCGACGGAGGATGCATCCATCACAAACACAACCGGACCCAGATTGGATCGGTGAGCGCCGACAGGTGAAACATAGGCGGTGATGAGACGAAGCTGATGATATGCCTCTCAACATCCCAACCAAACACCTAACAAAACAAAACCAAAAGCATAGAATACAGGAAAAATAAACCTCCCAAACACAAGGTCGGGAATGAACAAGAACATCTCAAACACAAGGTCGGGAACTATGCTGAGGCTCTCGTGGAAGAGAGGACAAAACTCCCACGGTGAGAGGGAGGGGCTCTCACAAAGGAGAGGGAAAATTGGACTCTCACAAGGAGAGAGGGCAGCGGAAAACAAGATCTGGATGGCCTACCGACCCCAAGCCAAAGCAAGGGGCCGGCGGCTACAAGGTTTTTTGAGAGAGAACAAGTAGGGTTTTTTAGGAGTATTGTCCAGTCAACTCGAATAATGTTAGCTATAGGAGAAAGAGTCACACAAATTGATCACTTGATGGCGACAAGATGAAGCACCCTCGATTGGGAAACGAACATTACATAAACACGTTATTAGTAACCTTCAACTAGCTAGGCCCATTTGAGAACATGACATGTCTCCTGTGGAAAATTTGAGGTAGGCCATGTTCTTTATTTGACAAAGGACAATTCTAGGCTGTTGAGCCTTGTGCAGCCCTTGGCTGTTGTTTTACTTTAGTTGCAGCTTCTCTGCTTATATAAATCATGATCTGAACCATTAATACTCTTCATTAGGGATGATAATGGACCGTTATGAGATCGGGGATGACAATCCCTCCCCCAACCCGCTCTTCAATCCCTGCCCCCATCCCCTGCCCAATCCCCAGTTTGGTATTTTCGGGGATTCCACATCCCCAAGCCCATTGGGGATTAGTTCCCCGAACTTGGCTCGAATCCCCGAATTCGACATGGTAATATTATCCTACATATTTCATGTTGGGCATTCTATAGAAGTTTGAATGCTTAACCTATAATGAAAATCACATAATCAACACGTCTTCAATTAAAATAATTCTCAAGCATTATGAATTTTCGAAATCCTACTCATTCATCATCAAAATATAACCCTCAAAGCAATAAAATATCATTTCAAATCTACAAAACAACTAAGTTTACAATTGAATAGAAAGCAAATTATAAAGTACTAATAATGAAATAATTACATAGTCAACCATAAAAGAAGATAAAAACAAACATAATTATATTCAACCATATCATAGCACATCAATCAAGAGACCGACATAGAATGTGGGAGATAATTATGTTTTCTTAATCAAAATAAAAAAATTATTATTTAATAATTAAACTATATACTTTCGGGTTGAGTTCGGGGATGAGGATTACAATCTCATCCCCAACTCAAACCCAATAGAATAATGTCGAGTTTTGAGAATCCCCGTACCCAAACCCAATCAGGCCAGGGAATTCATACCTAATTGAGTCGGGGACTCAACAGGGACCTGAACTCACTGATAATTCTGTCATCCATACTCTTCATTATCTAGCAAATATCATATCTACAAAAAATCAAGCAAATATGAGATCGTTTGGTTATCCAATTTTTAAAAAATACATAAATAGTACACATATACATTAAATTAACCGTGTCTATTTTTTATGCATTTCGATAAACAGAGGAGTGCACCCTTAATATCCCTTAATATCTACTCACCACTAGTAGCCTTTGCTGGTGTATACATGCCATTGTCTAGCCTAATGGATGGCTCAAAACTTGGTGACACTATTTTAAGTTAAGGAAATGTGATTTTAGCCCTTGAAATTAGTCATTTTTAGCAAAAGTCCTGTTACTTTTAATAAAAGCCCAAAATTTATAATTTTTATGTTAACCCCTTTTCCATGTAAGCAAACTTTCCTTTTTTGAAGTAGTGAGTCAGATTATTTTTTTCAATAAAAATTTTCTATCATCTTACATTCCTATTTTACCCTTAAATAACTGGTAATGGTTGTAGCAATGTTGTAGCTGATTTTGGGGTTTTATTACCACTATCGTATGATCTATTAAATTAGAGAGTAGACAATTTTCTTGAATAATATTTTAATGTGTTAATTTAGGATCACCGAATCATTACACTTTGTTTTTTTTTGTTATCTTCCCATATGATAGGCCATATGTATATTTCATATCAGTCTTCCTATATGGTAGACCTATATGTATATTTGTTCTTACTTTATATAGTAGATATGATGAACATTAGTATTTTTGTTCTTACTCTATACAATAGGTAAGATAAATTTTGAATTTTATATTATTATTCTACACAATAGGTACAATAAATTTTGATTTTTTCGCTCTTACTCTGTACAGTAGGTAAAGAAAATTTCGTATTTTGTTCTCAACCTATACATCAAGTGGGATAAACTTTGTTTTGCAACCAATCGTCCTTCTATTTTAGTCATCCTCTTTTATAGGTATATCATTCAAAAAACCTTTAGAATAGGTAAGCAAAGAAAAATGGAAAAAGCTCTCTATGTTACAGGCACTTTTAATTCTCTCATGTCTTGTTCAAGGTGCATTCTGCTTGCTTGAGTGAATTTCAAGAAGATGAGATCCCACAACTCTGCTTATGCGAAATATTCGTGTTTTTTTAATTTCCTTGTACATGTACCTAATGAAGGGACAATACCATTTGGTCCCTGTCTTCACACCATTCCCCCCGGCAACTACCTAATGAAGAGACGCCAGCTCCCTTACCTTTATCTCCCCCAGCGCCACACGAGCACCCCCCCCAACAAAAGAATTTTTCGACCCCTCTCTTACCTTCACAACATGATATTTATACAGAGAGATTGGCTTCATTAAGCTATCCGTTTTGGATTCAAATTGAATTGAAAACGGTTTGTAATCAAAGCCAACATCAAGAACCAAAACGGTCAACGCAAATCTGTTTTGGGAATTTTGAAATTTTTTACAATGGCAGTGGTTGTAGTTTTTTGTGAAATGATGGGTTTAAATTCATTGACGTGGATTTTTTATATTTTTTCTTGAATGCTTACTAGGATGTGCATTTATAGTTTATAAGAATGGGTTGAATATAAAAGTTATGTTATCTGTTGGGCTAATATCAGAAAGCCCCTTTTAAGTTTTGGCTTTTGAATCTTGGCTATGGATTAGTATCGTGACAATCATTGAACACAACGTGATACTACGACTCAAAAATGATATAAAGGAATCATGTTACTTTAGCATAATTGCGTGAATTTATCTAGTATATATTATATCCATAAGTGAATTTGTGAACTCCAAATTATATATGGATTAACAAGTTCAACAAATTTGTCGTGATGACATGCTTGTTAATTCGTTACACGTATTATACTTTACAAGTACGCCTCTTTGTCTAATTCATCATTCATGCTAGAAATCTCAGGTGAAAGCAACTTTAATTCTCAGCCCACATAAACTTCAACTCTATTGGCAAACCTTTTGTTTTCGTCTAAACTCTATTGGCAAATGTTGTGTTTTCTTCAAACAGAGACTTCTGACCCCTTGAAACAAATTAAAAAAGTCAAAGATGCCCCCAGATTTTAGTTAGTAGACAACAGTTTGTGCCCAAAAGTCCTCTCTTAAAACTTTATTTAGCATAGTCATGACCTCTCACAAAGGTATAACAAAAATGGACAGTAGAATGGAGAAAAGCAAAATTCAAATGCTGTATGAAGCCTGTAATCTCCTATTTTCCCAGAAAGATCTCCCAACTTTCCTAGAAATTCAATGGCTGAAAAATCTGATGGGTATGGTTTGTTTTTAATTTCCTTGGTGATCATCTTCATGTACTTGTACAATTGTCTTTATCTTAGACTGATAATGGATCTCAAAATTGTATCATATGCAGACACATTCGAAGCAATGGATTTTGGAATCGATGAATTCGGTTCTTGTGAATCTCCACCTTCTAGCCCGAAGAGCGATCATCAAGGATTAATTTGTGGCCAAAGCATCTCTGAAGTTACTTACATTCATGTTTATGAGTGTGACCATTTCTCGGTAAGTAGAAATAGCCAAGTCCACATATTTGAACCTGAGTTACCTTTGTAAAATTTGGTTTGATAATTCGTTTTCCTAACAGTTTGATAATATAACATGTAAAATCAATATGAGCAGATCGGCGTGTTTTGCTTCCCGGCTGGTGGAAAATTTCCACTTCATGATCACCCGGAAATGACAGTCTTTAGCAAACTCCTATATGGTTCTGTTTATGTCAAATCGTACGATTGGGTGAAAGTAGACACTTCTTCAAGCTTCAAAACTTGTAAGAATTCATCATGCACATGTAGGTTATGTCAATTGGTAAAACCCAAAAATGCTTCACTTTTCCTGGCTTCCTAAAGAAAACCATCTATATAATGTACTCTTCTCTGTGGGTGCAGTTGGATTAGCTGGCAAGGTTTTCGACGGAATGATGACTCCTCCATGTGAGACACGTGTCCTGTTCCCAAGAAGTGGCGGGAACCTTCATTCTTTTACCGCGGTAACTCCTTGCGCCATCTTGGACGTGTTGACTCCACCTTACTCTGAAGAATTAGGCAGGCCCTCATCTTACTTCTTGGAATTTCCTATTTCTAATCATCCAGGTAATGTCCCCTACATTCAAATCTACAGTGGTAAAGTTTACAGGTGGTTATGGCTGATTTGTTACTCTCCATTCAATTTGTGGAGCAGGCTATGCAATGCTCGAGGAAAGAGACCTTCCGGATGATCTGGTAGTTGCTGGAGCGCCATATCTTGGCCCTCCTATAGATGTTTCTGATTACGAATGTTGATGAACCAGTTCAAAAGTGTACACGAGTTTGAGTAGTGCATAAAAAATAGAGAAGTTTAATATGAACTAGCACTCAAATGATTTGGCCCTTACGAGGCACAATTAGGTCCGTACAAAGATAACTTAAATTAGAAAGCTGTCAACGTCCAGCGACATAAAGGTACTATCAGGAATCAATTTGATTGACTTATTACCCAGATAAGAAGATAGTTGTTGGATGATAACTTAAACAATACCCAATTCGCATCATGAAGCATCATTAATGTGGGGTGATCTCAGATTAGCTTGCACCCAATTAGACTTAACAAAAATAGAATTTGCATCCGTATTTATGAATAGAAATTGTAATAGATTTTTAGATGACGCAAAGTTGATTAGCACTAAAAAACACGTAACTTGGCATATGTTTCATACATTCCTTCCCGACCAGTTTTTCTGCCAACTGTTGGAGATTTTTTGTTTTAAAAAAAAACATTTAAGTGTTGGAGATTTGGCCTGTAGCAGCAATAGTCAGTCAACCAATGTGACTCGGTGACCTCTGTCTATTGCATGGTTCTGAAATATCTCACCTGAACCCGCCCGACAAAAAATTCACCCCCAACTATCGAATCCTCACCACAAAGGATAAAACCAGCCCCATTTTTACTTTTTCTCAGCAGTGGTGCCTTCTTGTCAACACCTCTGGATGATAATTCTCCCACACCAACCCCGTTTTCCACTTGTCCTAAACTTTGCAAAAGCTCTGTTAGGCGTTAAGCCAGAATCCTCCCATTGCAGCTCTGTTTGAATTGGTCGGTAATTATTTTTGTTGTGAGCTGTGGGGAATTGGTGAAGTATGGAGAGGTATGAAATTGTGAAGGATCTTGGGGTTGGGAATTTTGGGGTGGCAAGACTGGTCAGAGATCGGTTTACCAAAGAACTGCTTGCTGTTAAGTTCATTGAAAGAGGCCAGAAGGTTTGTAATTCACCACTTAAACTCTTCCATTTTTTGTGAATTCTCTGAATGAAATATATTATTGGTTGTGTTGGTTCTTTGAATTTTATCTGGTTTTGTGTTGTTTTGGTTCTTTGAATTTCATCTGGGTTTTGGTTTTGGTTGGAGTCCCAACTTTTCGGTGATGCAGATAGATGAACATGTGCAAAGGGAAATTATGAACCACAGGTCACTGAAGCATCCAAATATTGTTCGATTCAAAGAGGTCAGTCATATATTGTTGGGAATTCTATACTATTCCCTAATTAATTGTCATTGAGATATTCTTTTGAAAGTACAACAATGTTGCGTGCTGCTAAGAAATAGAACACCGAGATCTTAGCATAGCTAAGTTAGTTACCATAAAGTTACTGCATCTCTGTTTAAATAAAGTTACTGCATCCGAATCCCCATTCCTTTTGTTCAATTTGATACTGTATTTACCATAAAGTTACTGCATCTCTGTTTAAATAAGCTGGTTGGTCCCTTGACAGATACATATGGCATGTTCTGAATCTATTTTGCTTAAGTTATGCCTTTAGAGTGCTTAATATTGGTAGAAATCGTTAGAGGTGCTATCCAATGCCTCTGTGAAAAAAAAAAAAAAAAAAAAAAAAAGGCTCTCCTTATTGTCACTCTTTGTCTTTGGTAATGTGAAGTAGAAATAGTCTTTAGAATAACTGGACATGGTTGATAAAAAGGTTGATGATTACAAGTATCTCGGTCTCTTTCTTGCAGGTGCTGCTGACACCAACTCATCTAGCCATAGTAATGGAGTATGCGGCAGGGGGAGAACTCTTCGAGAGAATATTGAATGCTGGAAGATTTAGTGAAGATGAGGTAAATTAATTTTGTAGAGGGAGATAATTTCATGGAAAAGATTTTGGTAGTTTGGAATAAGGGATCTCCAAATGTTGGTTGAAAATGAAATCCATCTGTCGAGCAAACAATCAGTCGGTATATTTTATATCCATTTTCAGTTTTCTTGTTCTTATGCATCAGGCAAGGTTTTTCTTCCAGCAACTGATATCAGGAGTTAGTTACTGTCATTCAATGGTATGTGAATTCACATGCTTAGCTTAACGTGTCGTATACTGTAATTTCTTTATCTTATGTTCGTCTGGTAGTGTTGATTGTAGTAAGGAAATAATTCGTTTGTGGCAGCGAATATGTCATCGAGACCTTAAGCTTGAGAATACACTCCTAGATGGCAGCACAGCACCCCGTGTAAAAATATGTGATTTCGGATACTCAAAGGTATTCCACATTCCACACATCCTAGAGTATGTGTATTCAGATTTGGTATTTCTGTTTACGAGCCTTTGAGTGGTTATAAGTTTTCACTTCGTTTTGTAGTCATCAGTACTGCATTCTCAGCCAAAATCTACAGTAGGAACTCCGGCTTATATAGCACCTGAAGTCCTGTCGAGAAAGGAATATGATGGAAAGGTAAGTCCCGGTCTTTTGCCTTCTCATTGGCACTACAGCTTGTTATCCTATCACGCATTTTTGGCCTCTAATATGAAGACATTATAGATTGCCGATGTTTGGTCTTGTGGAGTCACCTTATATGTGATGATAGTTGGAGGATACCCCTTTGAAGATCCTGAAGACCCCAGAGACTTTAGAAAAACAATCGGGGTGAGTGGTATTACAGCTTTTTTACCCTTTCAACCTTCTACATTATTTCCCTCCTACAAAAGGGAACACAAATCAAACAGTTTTTATTTTTTCCCGAGTATTGTTAACATTGCTCTATATGTGTTATGGCAGAGGATCCTTAGTGTACAGTATCAGGTTCCAGATTATGTCCGAGTTTCCCCGGAATGCAGACATCTCTTGTCTTGTATCTTTGTAGCGAACCCTGAAAAGGTATGTAGTCTGTAATTTTTATTTTGGTTCTGAAGCTACTAGAGAACTAGATTTAACGCCTTGTCTCATTTAACCAACCCACCAAAGAGGAATAGGTAAGTAATGTGTATAGGTAGCCCGCTAACCGAGTAACTTTGGTAAACTGATTTTGGCAAATCATTTCAATGTTGAAATTCTTATGTCGGGTTATTCATCGGGGTCTGTGGTTATCACTTTGCGCTCTTACAGAGAATTACAATCCAAGAAATTAAAAGCCACCCTTGGTTCTTGAAGAACTTGCCGATGGAAATGATGGAAGGAGGAAGCTGGGAGGGCCTTGATGTAAACTATCCATCGCAAAGTGTTGAAGAAGTTATGTCCCTTATACAAGAGGCAAGGAAACCACTAGGGGTCTCCAACGGTGGTTGGAGGCGGCCTCTCATTGGAAGCAGCAGCATGGATCTTGAAGATTTGGACGCCGAGGACGAAACCGCTGGTGATTTTGTATTGCCAAACGCGAGTAATTAAGAGTGGAAAGTGTACATAAAAATCATATTTGAGAAACTTATGGATATGGTTTCTTGTTAGGCTACCGACCTGCGTGTCTTCTTCTGAATTGATCATTGGATTCGATGGTACCATTTCGTGTTACTGGTAATTGTAAAAAATAGTAATAAGAAATCTTCTTTTGATGTAATAGGACAATCTTACTAGAATCAGAAAATAAAGGTACGAGATTTGTTTAACAGTCGTATTGTGTATTGTATCAATCAGTTTGAAACAAAATTTTGTTGGAACCAGGCCTCTGGGATCCAACTATACTAATTCACTTACATTATATGTAGATTATGGTGGTCCTTTTCTATACCAAAATCTCTAATTCAACTGACGTCATTGCACCAGACGCAGCTCGGGAGGCAATTTTTTGCCTCTTGCCCCGCCCTTTTGCACCTTCCCCTCTAAACACTTCCGGGCAACTTTTTGCCCGATAGAAGCCATTTTTTCCGGCTTGGGGGTGTTAGGATCCTAAATCACTCTAATGAACACAAGAGAATTGAGCAAGAACGCTCTGCATATTTTTCATTGATTTTCTGGATAAAGTTTTCACAAACAACTTGACTACTCTGAAAGAGAAAGGAAAGTGCTCATATAGAGCTTCTCCCGATTAAATCGGATCCCACCACTACAACCAGTTAAAACTTGACATTTGGCACAAGCCAATATAAGCAATAACAATTAAAATGGTTTAAAGAACAAGGGTCATAACAATACTGCCCCCTTGACATGAAACTTGTCCTCAAGTTTCAAAGCCGGAACTCAGGAAATTTGGCAGCAAATTCATCATAGTCTTCCCAGGTTGCGCTTTCATCAGATTGGCCTTCCCATTGCACAAGTAGTTGAGTACCTGCTGCGTTTCCCTTCTTGTATATCCTCCTCTGCAGAATGGCAATAGGAGAATTTTGTAACAACCCATCATCAGTGACAGTTGGCAGGGCAGTTGTTGGAGCTACTCCATCCCCTAATTTCTTCTTCAATTGGCTTATATGGAATACCGGGTGGATCCTGCAGTTTTCAGGCAATTTTAACTTGTATGCAGCTGCACCAATCCTTGCTAACACCTCATATGGACCATAAAACCGAGGCAATAGTTTGTGGTATGAGTGAGCAGCTAGCGACTTCAACTGGTAGGGTATCAATCTCAAGTAAACCATGTCTCCCACTTCTAAAACTCGTTCAGATCGATGCTTATCTGCCTGAACCTTCATTCTGTTTTGAGCACTTTCCAAATTTGTCTTTAGAACAGACATTATACGGTCCCTTTCTTGTAAACTTCTCTCTACAGCATCTAACTTGGCAGTGCCTTGCTCATAAGCATGAACTAGAGGAGGAGGGTAACCATAAACAAGCTCGAAAGGTGTGGATTTTGTAGATGTGTGGAAGGAAGTATTATAACTAAACTCTGCCCAAGCTAGCCATTTTAACCACTTCCTAGGTTGTGACCCCACAAAACACCTAAGGTAGGTTTCCAAGCACCTATTGACTACTTCAGTTTGGCCATCACTTTGTGGGTGATAACCAGAGCTCATGCACAATTCTGAATTACTCAAAGTGAACAGTTCCTTCCAAAAAGCACTCATGAATATAGGATCTCGATCACTAACAATGGTGGACGGCATTCCATGGTGTTTAAACACATTTTCCACAAACGATTGAGCAACTTCAACAGCAGTGTAAGGGTGTGACAGGGCAATAAAATGTGCATATTTGGATAGACGGTCAACAACTACCAAAATGACTGTCTTACCTTTGCAAGCAGGTAATCCCACCACAAAATCCATGCTGATGTCAGTCCAAATCTGTTGAGGAATGGGCAGCAGCTGGAGCAAGCCAGGAGGTGCTATGGTCTCGTATTTATTCTGTTGACAAGCTGCACACTCAGAGACCATAATCTTGATATCATTTTTTATTCCAGGCCAATAGAAACTCTTCTTGATTCGCTGGTAAGTCTTCAGTACCCCTGTATGACCAGCAGCAGGAGTGGAGTGATGCTCCCTGAATATCTTTTCCCTCCAAGGTGAAGTAGGGCTTAGTACAATTCTGGAGTTATATTTCAAGAAGCCGTTATCAACATGATACTTGGTTATGTGTGAGATGCTGCCTCCAATAGTAGAATCATAACCCGACACTTCCTGCACCTTATTCAAAATCCACTCATCCTTCTCATTGTACCTTCTCAACTCATCCAGCCATCCAAAGTAGGGATATGAAATGGCCTGCAATTCCATCAATTGTACAGCAGCTTCACTCAACTGTTCACTCCCTTCCACCCTTGACAATGCATCAGCCACCACATTTTCAACCCCATGTTTGTATTGTATCTCATAATCATAACCAAGAAGTTTGGCCACCCATTTTTGCTGAAATGGTGTATTAGCTCGCTGATGAAGGAAGAACTTAAGTGTGTGGTGGTCTGTCTTGATGATAAAGTGTCTCCCCTGCAAGTAATTGTGTCATTTCTTAATTGCAGACACTATAGCGATAAGCTCCCTCTCATAGGTGGATAAGGCCTGGTTCCTTGGCCCCAAGGATTGGCTGGTGAACGCTATAGGCCTGCCTCCTTGGTGTAGAACAGCCCCAATGCCATTACCTGAGGCATCACACTCCAATATGAAGGGCTTGGAAAAATCTGGAAGAGCCAAGACTTGTGGGGAAACCATAATGTCCTTGAGCTGTTGGAATGCGACGGTAGCTTCAGAGGTCCACTGAAATCCATCCTTGCGTGTGAGTTGATAAAGCGGCTGACAAATTTTTCCATAACCGGGAACAAATTTCCGGTAATAATCGGTCAATCCCAAGAACCCTCGCAATTGTTTCACATTAAGTGGGATTGGCCAGTCAACAATAGCTTGGATCTTGGCTGGATCAGCTGCGACTCCCTCTCTGGAAACAATGTGACCAAGGTATTCCACTTTGGACTGCCCAAAAGTGCATTTTTGTTTTTTGACGAACAATCGATGCTCTCGTAACACTGCAAAAGCTTGCTGTAAATGCTGGAGGTGTAGGTCCCAAGAGGAGCTATAAACTAGGATGTCATCAAAGAAGACCAAGATGAATTTCCGGAGGAATGGCCGAAAGACATCATTCATTAGATTTTGGAAGGATGCTGGAGCATTTGTCAAACCAAAAGGCATCACGAGGAACTCATAGTGACCCTCATGCGTCTGAAATGCTGTCTTCTCAATATCAGTAGGGCTCATCCTAATCTGATGGTATCCGGAGCGCAAATCCAATTTTGAAAAATATTGTGCCCCATGTAGCTCATCCAATAAATCATCAATGAGGGGGATTGGGTACCTATCCTTGATTGTAAGCTGGTTCAACTCACGGTAGTCCATGCACATCCGCCAAGTGCCTTCCTTCTTGATCACTAAAAGGACTGAAGATGAAAAGGGGCTATGGCTGGGACGAATAAAGCCAAATTCCAACAACTCCTTCACTGCCTTTTCTATTTCTGTTTTCTGGAGGGGACCATAGTGATAGGGTCGTATACTTGGTGGTTTGGCTCCATCAAGTAGTGGAATCTTGTGATCGTGTGCTCTATGAGGTGGTAGCATTGTAGGGGTCTGAAAAATCTCCTCAAACTCAGTTAATAAGTCCTGCAATGCTTCCAACTGCTTGTTCTCCAATTCACATGCTTCCAACTTGGCCGCTTCCAAGGAATACAAGATAATGCCCCAACTAGTAGAATGAACGACCTCCTCCATGTGCTACATGGTTGCCTCCTGGAACAATGCTGGTTGAGTATAAGGACTAGACAACTTGAAAGTTGTGTCGCCAATATTAAACTGCATTGTGAGCTCCAAGAAGTTCCAAAGGACTGTGCCCAAGGACAACAACCATTTAACCCCCAGAACAACATCACAACCAGTCATCGGGAGGGCATACAGATCAAGTAAACAACCGTACTCGCCCATCACCAACGGGGTTTGCCTATAGCACCCTGAGCTCTTGACCTTCTGCCCATCTGCTATGCCAACTTCAAATTCCTTTGTAGGATGGAGAGGCCAACCCTTCGCCGCTACCAACCCGGAGTTAATGAAATTGTGTGTAATGCCGGAATCCAACAACACAACAACGGGTTGATCATTGATCAGACCATCCACCTTCATAGTATGAATGGATGCTTTTGGAGCAATTCCATAATAGGCAGCTTCAGTGATCTCCATTTTTTGTAACTCCAAGGGAACTTCATCTTCTAATGTTAGGATACCAAATGTTAGGATCCTAAATCACTCTAATGAACACAAGAGAATTGAGCAAGAACGCTCTGCATATTTTTCATTGATTTTCTGGATAAAGTTTTCACAAACAACTTGACTACTCTGAAAGAGAAAGGAAAGTGCTCATATAGAGCTTCTCCCGATTAAATCGGATCCCACCACTACAACCAGTTAAAACTTGACATTTGGCACAAGCCAATATAAGCAATAACAATTAAAATGGTTTAAAGAACAAGGGTCATAACAGGGGGTGACACCTCATCAAATTGCCCCATTACCCCATGTGTTTTATCACTAGGTGGAAATTCTCTAAAAGCATTAGACCACACAGTGAATTCCAACTCTGGCATTGAAAAAGGGGAATAATATTCACTCCCACTGGTAATATGAGCTTCTACATTGTGAACCAATGGCCAAAACTAGCTCTAGATAGGAAGGGGAAACTAGGGTATTCTTTTGCTTCTGAAAACCAAAAATTTCGGTTTGAAAGAAAACTTCTCCGCGTTATTCTATTGACGCGACCCTACTAGCATGGCCCAAAACCTTCTGCACCACTATGAAGAAAAATTATTGAAAGGCATAAAATTAATAGATGTTATTTTCTAAAATTTTTATTATGTACTTCGTTTATGTCTAAAAAAAATAAAAAAGAATTGAAAAGCACAATGAACTTTTGGAGTGTAAACAGAGCCGTAGCTGAAAATGCTGAGGCTTGGTTCAAAATTTTTATCGGGGCCCTTTAACAATTTAGAAAATTCATAACGACTACTTTCTATGCTAAATGTATTAATGATGAAAAGGTAAATTTGGAATTAAAATTATCACAAACTAATTGAAATCCACGCAAAGTGTATTACGAACAAAGTATTAATGAAAAAAAATCCAAAAATCAATAAATTTAAAACCTTTAATATATGATACGTGATAATGTCGAACAACAAAACATCTGTTAAACATTTCTCCTTAGAACATAGGTATAAATTTTTTAATTAAAACAAATATTAATTATCAAATACATAACATCTTGAAAAAAAAATATTAAAAAATTTGAAGTGGGGCCCTCTTGAAGTGGGGGCCGGGTTCGTTGTCTCCGACCAGAACATCCTCAACGGCGGCTCTGAGTGTAAATAATCTTTTCTTAAAATTATGCTATATGAACTAAATTTAAGAAAATACAAAAAGAAAAAGAAAAAGGCAAACGTACCTATTATCACATTTGAATCAAATTGTCAACAATAGGTCTACTTCTAGAAACACAAGAATGTTATAAAAGTTTGAATAAGTTTCTTTGTCACATTACATACAATAACTTGCGTGATGCCAACCACCTCGGCGGCAAAGCCCTAACCAATTACCTCAAGGTGCTCGTCTCCTACCTCTCCGTCAACGTCATGGATGCGACTTTGACGACGTTAAGGAAAAGCTCTGCTTCTTCTCCATGGATGTCACTCACGACCTCCAAATCGCAAAATACCAGTCTCATTTACTTGTTAATTTGATTAAAGTTTTGATTTTTATTGATTTTGTGGATTGAAATTAGTATTGAATTGAAGTTTTTGGGTTTTGTTGGTGTTGTGGATTGAAATGTGCGTGTTGTGGATTGAAGTGTGCGTGTTTCAGATTTAGTATGTTTTTGGGTACTGTGAAAGTTACAAGCATGTTAAAGAGATTGAATTTTGGAGTGAAGAAGGTGAAATCTGGTTGGGAATTGCAGTGGAGGCTGGCCAAGGTGTTGTGAAGAGATCCCAATTTTGAAGCCCAAGTCGGGATTAGCCCATCCCAACCCGATCTGACCCGATCGGGTCGGGGTGCCCAACCCGATCGGGTCGGGGTACCCAACCCGATTAGGTCGGGGTACACCAACCATCCGGTACCCGATCTCTGTCGGGGTTGGGCTCGGGTTGCAAATGAGGAATCCGATCCTGCTCGGGTCGAGATTCGGGTTGAACTTTTTTGGGTCGAGTCTCAACCCGATCCCAGCCCTAATCATCAACAATATTGCATTTGCAAGAGCATATGAGCGTATGAGCAATGAGCCAGTAAATTTAAATTAAGATAATTACATTTTGATACTAGTTAAAAGACAAAATGCCCAAAAAGCTTATGACAAGTTAAACATTACAAAATACTACTACCTTGACACGTTGCATGATTTAATTAGTCAAGGCCTTTAACGCTGTTAACTAACGATCGACTATTGCGATGGTGTAATAGCACGCCATTCTTCACACACAACTCATTTTGCTTCATCTGGATTTGAAAAAACGAAAAAACCGCGGGCCACCTTGTTGGATTTTCCGGCGATTTTAGAGAGAAAGTTGGATTTTTAGGCGATATTAAGCTCATCAGAGGTGTTCCTTCAATTTTGCAGAGTCGACAGTGATTTTGAGTCGGTGACGGTTGTTTGCGGCGACGGAAGGTGCGACGACGAATTTGAAGGTTCATGCGCTTCCTTTTTGTGGCAGCGACGGAAGCGAGTGGTTTTTGGTATCGCTGCTTCTCATGTTCAGATTGGGGGACGTCGTCAGCGGTGGAGTTGGTTCTCTTAACGATGGAGAGAGACGGTGGCGACATTGGCAATTGGTTGTCTTCTACAGAGAGAGTGAGGCAGAGAGAAAGATGTACAATTTTTCTGAAAGTTGGGGGAAATGACGTTTGGTTGCCAACTGGAGTTGTAGGGTATTAATGGGAGGGAATAACAGTTACAACTGCTGTTAGTGGGGGAATGGGCTATTAGTGAGCTTTTGAAAAAGTAGTATAATTTTGTAATTATGACAGTATTTTTTGGTATAATAAAAATAAAAGTAGTATAGTAAGTTTTGGGCATAAGCCCATTTAATTTTTAAAATTGTAATTCAACTAATTAAGAATATTTTTACTCATAAAGTGAATGAAAATTTAAAATAAAGGTCCTTCACACACACCTGCATAAAGTAATCGTGTGATTTTCTTTGTGTACAAGTTAAGCGTGTGGTATCCCTAAAAGGATAAACTGAATCCTACACGCACCGCGTGTAATGAATTTTTTTTTTTTGAGAATGCCGCGTGTAATGAATTTGGAATTCAATTTTGTAACGTTTAAGTTGGTGCTGTTCTTGGACCCCCCCTAATCAATGACCTGTCAAAAACAAAAATAAAATTAAGTCGATAATCTTTGACTCGTCATCCACGTTGGGCTTTTTCAACATTTTTTTCAAGATGATAAATTGCTTGTTACAATTTCTATCTTCTCTCATTTAATACAGGTCCATTTATGTGGTGGAGTAGTTATATTCGATCTTTTGAATTATCTCAACAATTTTCTTTCCGATTTCTCAACTGCCTCAACCAATTCAAAACCCTCCACACTTTCCGTCAATTTCTCAATTATCCAAATTGCAGTTACAGAAGCAAAAACGTAAAGCAATGGCATCGGTGATGATCCCACCGGTGATGACGACCCCGAGAGACGACGCGATCAGCCTCCACCGCGCCTTCAAGGGCTTCGGCTGCGACACGGCGGCGGTGATCCACATCCTGGCCCACCGCGACGCCACCCAGCGGGCCTACCTCAAGCAAGAGTACAAAGCCATGTACTCCGAGGACCTCTCCAAACGCCTCTCCTCCGAGCTCTCCGGCAACACCAGGAAGGCCGTCCTCCTCTGGATCCACGACCCGCCCACCCGCGACGCCACGCTAGTCCGGCAAGCCCTCTCCGGCGAACTCGTTCTCGATCTCAGGGCCGCCACCGAGGTCATCTGCTCCCGAACCCCCTCGCAGATCCTCCACTTCAAGAACATCTACTTCGCCACGTTCGGAGCCTACCTCGAGCGGGACATTGAAATTCGGACCTCCGGCGACCACAAGAACCTCCTCCTTGCCTACGTGGCGACGCCGCGGTACGAGGGCCCTGAGATCGACCGGCACGCGGTGGATATGGACGCCAAGGCGCTGTACAGGGCGGGGGAGAAGCGGCTGGGGACCGACGAGAGGACTTTCATCGAGGTGTTCACGCGGCGGAGCGCCGCCCACCTCGCTGCCGTGAGCGCCGCCTACTACGGCATGTACGGCCGGACGCTGAAGAAGGCGGTGAAGAAGGAGACCTCGGCGAGCTTCGAGCGCGGGTTGGTGACGATCTTGGATTGCGCGGTGAATCCGGGGCGGTACTTCGCGAAGGTTCTGCACAAGGCGATGAAGGGTCTGGGGACGGACGATAGCACTCTGATGAGGGTGATTGTTTCGAGGGCTGAGATTGATTTGCAGTTTATCAAGGCCGAGTATCAGAAGAAGTATGGGAAAAAATTGAGTGATGCCGTTCATTCTGAGACTTCTGGGAATTACCGGGCCTTTCTGATGGCTCTTTTGGGCCCCAGCCATTAGGCCCGGGTTAGTTAATGAAATATGTAAAAGATTGTGAGATTTAAATCCTGTGGTGTTAATAAATTCTGTTTTAGGTGTTTTTAGTAGAACATTGTAAATGAGTAAGCTGGATTTTCTAGTATTGATCCGAAAATGTTTCTATTAAGTGGTTTTTATAGGACCTCTTACTGGTCAGGTTAGATTGGTGGATGATTATATTGCATTGTCTGCGAGCATAATATCGACACGAGAGCGATCTTGAAAAGGTCACAGAAAAGCATCAGCACATGAGGTGCGAGATAAACACACCTGGACCGATTTGATATACAAATGACACAGGCAGGAGACAACAACACGACTATTACATTTCTTTAGTTTTCGATCAACATTGCAGTTGGCAAAGTGTTGGTGAGAGCCGGTTTGGATCGGTCATTTGTTTACTAGCCCTCTCATTTTCTTGTCGGGGTGCGACACCACCATAGCTGGTTCGGGCTTTACAAGAAAAAAACAGTATGACACGACTCACCAACTAGGAGTAATAAATGAGACACGATTAACTGACATGAAATACACGATTAAGATGGTATGCATGTGACCCAGAGTATATTGGCAGGGGTTCATCTTCTATAAGATTTCAACAATAACCTTGTAAACTTGAAGACAACTATGGAGTTTGTTCTTGCAATTGGAAACATAGCCGTTAATTTTATGGTAAGTCACTCTTGTAGAAACAATTTGTCCCAATACACTTGTAAACTTGAAGACAACTATGGAGTTTGTTCTTGCAATTGGAAACATAGCCGTTAATTTTATGGTAAGTCACTCTTGTAGAAACAATTTGTCCCAATACAGAAATACTTCATGCCACATAGAAATAGTTTGTGACTACATAGAAATAATTAATGATATTATCTCAAATCTTAATCTTCAACCTCTTAATTTCAATTTTCTCGTATGCGTATTTTTACATTAATACATTGAATCGACATATCTTAATTTCGCTCCCAAATTCATCACACCCAAACCAAATCTCATCATACTGAAAATAAATTCGGCCCCAAGTCAAAAATAGATAAAAATATCATGACCTATAACTTAACCTAGTTCCTAAACCCAACAAAACTTGATTCCTAAAACCCAACTTTTCCCTGAATACTCTCCTAAAAGCATTCAAAGTCACCAAGAACTCAACTTAAATAAATTTCTTTGGATTTTTGAGCTTTTTCTCATGCTTGGCCGTGAAATTCTTACCCAATTTGATGAGCTAGAAATTGGTTTGTGATATCTTCTACTCAATAATGGGGATTATAACTGAAAAGGGGCTTGGATTTTAAATTAATTGGGCTAAAATTGAATATGGATTGAGAACAATGAAGTAATCTTATGGAAATTTTGGGCTTCGAATTTGGAACGAGAGAAGGAGGCGCGTGAAGAAAGAATGAATGGACCACCAGTGCCACATGTTTTTTATGCTCATAGTGTCATAGGGAAGATTTGAATATAGTGGATTATGAGGGTAAAATGGATTATATTTAGAATTATAAAGTCACTACTTCTATAAAATATAACAATACTAAGATGATGCATATTTTATTTACGTAAATCGATATTCACCGGTAATTAAGCTCTGTAAGGATCAATTGTAATTTGTATGTAACACATAAAAAAAAAAAAAAAGAAGAGGCCCCCCATCAACACGCCGAAAAAAGGGAGAAAAAAGACCCCCACACGCGCGAGAGGCGGGCGGCGCCCCCCTGTCCACGCCACACGGGAGGAAACAACCCAGGCGAGCTGCGGGCGAGAGGCTGGGAGGCGGGCTGGCCGAAGAGCGTCGCTCGCGCGCCGCGGCGGGCGGTGAGGGGAAGTGGGCCCCAGCGACGCGGAATCGCACTATTTTTTTTTAAAATTCTGGCGCGTGCATTGCACGCGCGCGTGAGGGAGAGTGGGTGGGTGGGGTGTTCGGTAGTGGAGTCCGAACGGGGGTGTTGGGCTGCTTTGTGTGTTCGGCGGCCACCGCCGAACACTCCAAAACTTTTTTTTTTTTTTAATATAAAATCAACATTTTCTTTTACAATTTTGATGTTTTCTATAAAAAATTTACAATTTTTTTATATCAAATTTTTCAAGTATGTAATATTAAATTGTAAGCACAAAAATAATTTAACATATGATAATTCTACATGTTTTTTATAATAATTATTTGTATGTCAAATTTATTTGACAACAAAAGGGAATATTTAATAATGTTGGTGATAATTATTATCCATGTTTTTGAAAAAAAAAATAAAAAAGGGGGAGAAAATAATAAAAAAAATGGCCCCTTTTAAACAAAATGGATTTGATATCCCTTCTAATCTTTCTTCTTCTTTAAATTTGTTTTAAAAAATAAAAATAAAAAAATTATATAGGTAAATCAATTAAAAAAAAAGATGGTATTTATATATTTTTTTTAAAAAAAAAAAAAAAAAAAAAAAAAAATAGCCCCCCCCCCACGCCTAAGCCGGGAGGGCGATGCTTTACGTAAGGCCGGCCACCCCCCCCCCCCCCCCCCCCCCCCCGGCCGGGGGGAGAGGGCAACAACGGGTGGCATTTTAATACCGAAAATCGAAAACCGTACCGAACCGAACCGAAACCGAACCGAAATTTTACCGAACCGGATTTTACCGAATTTTACCGTACCGAATATTCGGTTTTTTGTACCGAACCGAATAATCCGGTATGGTAACCGATAACATACTCTGAAAAATTCGGTATACCGAAACCGAATTAGCGGTATTAATTTTATTTATTTCATAAATATATATACATTACAATTATAAATATTTGAGCATTAATGCATCAATTCAATTATACTGCACTGCATCAATTCAATTTCGGTATTAATTTTATTTATTTCATAAATATATATACATTACAATTATAAATATTTGAGCATTAATGCATCAATTCAATTATACTGCACTGCATCAATTCAATTTCAATTTTTGACCCGAACTCTTAAACCCCTATATATATATACAATTATACCTTAAATGGGTCAATATACCATATCGTTCCTATTTCAATTCCCAGCGCCATCGTTCCTTTCTTTCCCACAGCTCCATCATTCCTTTCCCACAGCTCCATCGTTCCTTTCTTTCCCACGGCGCCATCGTTCCTTTCTTTCCCACAGCTCCATCAATTATACAATATATATATATATACAATTATACTTAGATTGGTTTATTACTCAAGCTCAAATGCCTCCTCAACCTATTAGTTCTACAATGTCTTCACTTGCCTCTCCAACTGTAAGAGTCTCTACTTCCGGGGCCCTTCCTCCTATACATGATTCATCTTCAACTTCATCATCTAGAGGTCATGGTGCTTCCTCTACTTCACTTAGACGTTGATGATCTTCGCTTTCTACCTCTTGAATTAAGAAAAAAACCTCTAATCGAATTTGATGTTTTTGTAACTTTATTTTGGTTGTGTAAGGCTTTTTGCTTGGTGTTGCTTGTTTACATTGTTGAATTTGAAGTTTGATTTTATAACTTGAGTATGTTGCTAAACCCTTGAACAACATTACATAAATTACAAGTTGGAGATTGTTAAGTATCTTTTTTGTTTAAAATGTATGAAGAAAAATAGTTATGGAGTTGTTATAAGAACAAAAAAATATTCATGAATAAATTCGGTAAACCGAATCCGAACCGAATTTTACCGAACCGAAATATCGGTAACCGAAAATTTAGGTACGGTAATGGTATTGAAAATTTTCTTAAATTTGGTAAATATTTAGTATTGGTAACCGGATTTTAGGAAAGGTAAAAAAAAAAAAAACCCCCACCAACCCACCACCCGCGCGGCGCGCGACGACAAAAAAAGAAAAAAAAAAAAACAAGAACAAAAAAAACAAGAGACTCGTCTTTCCTTTTTTTTTCCATTACCCCATATTGTGCTCTTTTTTCCCCTACAAAAAATAAGACCACCACACCCCCTCCCAAAAGATGGGGGGAAGGTCGCAACAAAACCCCAAAAACCCCAAAAAAAAAAAAACCCCCCCCACAACACAAAACACCAAAAAAAAAGAGAGAAGCGCGTGCGCCCCCACACCCCTCCCCCCCCCCCCCCCCCCCCCCCCCCCCCCCCCCCACAAGACAAGACGAAGAGAAGCCGACCCCCCCCCCCCCCCCCCCCCCCCCCCCCCCCTCCCCCCCCCTCCTAGCCTCCCCCCGCTCCCCCTCTCTTCTCCCTGCTTCTCTTTCTTTCCCACCACCACCCCCCCCCCCCCCCGCCCCCCAGAAGAAGCTCGAAATCGACGATGACCACAAACTGTAAACGTCTTTTACTCATTAGGGTTTCATTCAAATGTCATTGTTTTTCAATCAGAATGCTTTGAGTGTTTGGCTGCTTTTCCTTGAATTATAGCCTTTTCATTTCGAATGATTGTGTTGTAGCTTTAGTTGAAATCGATTATTAGGGTTTAGCTAATTTGATTATTACCTTCATTTTCGTGTGTACCATGTAGTATTGAATGTACGCGTTGTGATTTAGATGCTTTTTAGCGATGTTCGGCTTATGATTTAGATGTTTTGTAGAGTGTTATAGTCGTTTTCATGGGCTGAACATTGATTTGTTTTTTGCTCCTGTTCTGAATGCAGGCGGGCATTTTTCGACAAGAGGATCTCCCAGGAGGTCAGCGGAGATGCCCTTGGAGAGGTATGAAGACTGTCTGTATTGTCTTCGTTTCATTATTCATTTCATTTGCTCAAGTTTTCTGATAGACTTTTGTGTTATGGAACAGGAATTCAAGGGATACGTTTTCAAGATCATGGGAGGATGTGACAAGCAAGGTTTCCCCATGAAGCAGGGAGTGTTGACCCCTGGCCGTGTTCGCCTCTTGCTGCACAGAGGTTGTTAGACACCCTTGTGTCTTGTTTTTGGTCTTTGTATCATTCATTAAAAAAGCGCCCTGTATATTGTCTTTTTGTTTCTCAATATCTTTTAATATTTGGCCAGGAACTCCTTGCTTCCGTGGTTATGGAAGGAGGACTGGTGAGAGGAGGAGGAAGTCTGTTCGTGGGTGCATTGTCAGCCCCGACCTGTCTGTGTTGAACTTGGTGATTGTGAAGAAGGGTGAAAGCGACCTTCCTGGGTTGACTGACACTGAGAAGCCAAGGATGAGAGGTCCCAAGAGGGCATCTAAGATCCGTAAACTCTTCAATCTCTCAAAGGAGGATGATGTCCGAAAGTATGTTAACACATACCGTAGGAACTTCACAAACAAGGCTGGTAAGTTTTCTCAAGTGTTGTCATTGGGTGTGCATAATTTATTGTAATACTCATGTCTTTGTTGCTTTAGCATTTTACTAAGTGGAGACTTCAGCATGTTATATTGCATAACAATTATACTCTTGGATTGAAAACTTAGGGTCCTTGTACCCAAAAAAAATAATTGTCGATCAAACATGGCTAAGTCATTGTAATTGGAAACAAGTTTCAAACATGGGGTCAATTTCTCAGCTTATGGGTAGTTTGATACTTGAATGTTTTGTTGGTAACAAAAATGGTATTAAATTTTTTCTCTGTTCTTTCGACTCTTATCCTCCCCTCTTTACTTAGAGTTAGGAGGTTTGTCTTGTCATATGATCAGTTTATTGGGTCTTCTGATTATTGATTCATATGCAATCCATCAATTGTAATATGTTGGTTTTCTCTTGATCGTTCTATCTATTGCTAAGCTTGGCCATCTTGAATGGTTTGCAGGCAAGACTGTCAGCAAGGCTCCCAAGATTCAGAGATTGGTCACTCCCTTGACCCTGCAGAGGAAGAGGGCAAGAATTGCAGAGAAGAAGAAGAGGGTTGCAAAGGCCAAGACTGAGGCTGTTGAGTACCAGAAACTCCTGGCCTCCAGATTGAAGGAACAAAGAGACCGACGAAGCGAGAGCTTGGCCAAGAAGAGGTCCAGACTGTCTGCTGCTTCAAAGCCATCTATTGCAGCATAGATAACGCTCAAGTCTCTGAATTTTGCTTGAAAGTTAGAAGATGATTGCTTCTGCATCATCTTCATATGGTTTCCTAGTTTTTTTTTTTGGTGGTACTTAATGACTGCTTAAAGTGTTTGCTTTATTGCTGTTGAGTTTATTGGATTCACTATGAAACTTTGAATCTTTTGATTAGTATATTGGAGCTTTCTATTCAGGAGTATTAATTGGCTGCTTATTAATTGGCTGCTTTTAACTTTGTTTGTACTCTTCAAGCTCTAAAGCTTTAATCTCCTAAATGCTCCCCTTTTCAGTTGGACATGAACGGGAGTTGTAATGTTGACTCAACGTGGATTGTTTAAGAGGGCTTCTTTGGGAACCATAATGAGTTAACTGATTCCCTAAATTTACTTGCGAAGCACCAAAAACCTAGTGCACGTTCGTGAAAATAAATACCTCGATTCAATTCGTATAATATTAATGGAAAAGTCGAGCCCGATGGAGCTCAAATTTATTACCAACTACCCAAAAAAAAATGGAACTCAAGCTCTCCACTACTCGTAACTACCTAAATAAAACGTCCAATTCCACTGGCAAAACAATATTGCAAACAAACAAACAAAGCCCTCTTCTTGAGCTTTCGAGGGCATGAAGCTGTAACTCGTAATCATCCATTTACCTGATTTGAGAACGATTTCTGTTGGTTTTGTGTGAGTTTTCGCATTAGATAGTAGATATAGAGAGTGTGAGAGCAAAGAAAAAGTTTCATAGATTCATAAGAAAATACTTCCCCTTGTGTCTTAGTAAAATTGCTCAAGTACAAACTAACTAATTTACCTGATTTGTGAACAATTTTGTGTCGTTTGTGTACTAGTTTTCACATTTGATCATGAACAGATCCAGGCCTTGTTCACTACCAAAGTGCATGAACAGATAAATATCAAAAGTTTACTTACGATGTATGATTGTATTGTAACGTGATATTATTTTTTTCAAGTATAATAGTGGATGACAATCATGATTGATGATCGGAAAAATTGATTAAAATAATTAAACATATCAAAGGCTTCAGAAAATAGTTGGTACGTATGAATGAGAATAAAACACAACATCTCCAATTAGAATTTAGATTTATATGTTTTTTTGCATACATACCAGTTTTTCACACACCTTTTTTTGTATATACTCCTATTTAATCCCAACTAATTACAGTTGTGATAAATACAACCACCGTATACTATACTGGCTAACACCGTATACTAGCTAACATTTAATCCCAACTAATTGTTGATTAGCCTTTTATAATTCACAATTTCATGAGGGCCTAATGCATATGATAGTGTTTGAATGGTCATATAGCGAATCGAAAAAGGACATGTTTGACATTGTTGATTAAAATATCATTATGCTACAATACAACAATGCCGATATACGCAACCTGTTTCACTCTTCTGTCGTATTTACATTTTGTTAAATCCTTTTCTATGCATATGATATGACCCCCAACCAACCTAGAAAATGAACATGTATTTGGTTCGGTTCATTTTTTCTGTAGGAGCAAAATCGGTCAGAATCAGTTGTCGGAATGAATATTTTTGGTCAACTCAGATTACTTCGATTCTTGCGCTCAAGGGTCTCCATTTAATAAAATGAAAAATTATCTACAATAAGCACTTTTGCGCAAAGGGATTCTTGTCCCGATCCATTTATTTGTAGCAGGTAGGGTTGAGATGAGATAAATGATTTTGAGGATTGATCACGTCCCGTCCCATCTTGATTCAAATTGGAGCGAGATCGAGATGGAAAGGGACCATCCTACACAATTTTGTCATATTTTATAAGGTGACACCTATTATTATTTAATACTGACAAATTAAATGGGGCCAGATGAAAGTTTTGGGATATAATTTACTCATCACGTACCACCTCAAAAAAATTTAAACGGGACAAAATGGGATGGGAAATACTAAAATATAAATGAATTTAGCATGAGATGAGATTTTTGGGACAATTTCGGGACGGAAAATTAGGATATGGGATTATTCAAGACTTTATGCCCACCACTACTTTTGGGAAATTTTTTCCCCAAGTGTGCGAGCAGCACATGTCAATTTCACCCTAAGCTATTTACTATTTAAATTTTGTAATTATGCCCTTGATATAAAAGAGGAAGGTAAAAGCAGTAGTGTCCTTGTAGTACCCCTATAGCACAACCAAGAAATTTTCTTCCTCTCTCGTTTCCCTCCCTCTCCCTTCCTCTACCCACATTGTTGAACTCAATCGAAAGCACCAAAACGTGATTTATCTTTATCGGAGTAATTTTCAGAAACCCTCTTCTTCTCCATAAAAAGTTGATGAAAACAACCTAAATTTGCGATCCTTAAAATTTTAAGAGTTGAGTTTGATGAATTTGATTTAATTAACATGAAAAGTTGTTGTTTTGTGATGAATTAATTGGTTACAACTGTAATAATCCCTAAATCAGTCATTTTCATAGTGGATTGAAGTGGATTTGTAATGATTTGGGTGGTGATGGCAGTGGTGGTGGTGAGAAATGAAAAATCTCAAAATTTGCTTGTAGAGTACTACATGCTAGGTAACTATGAGAGTAATATGAGCACTATGAGGATACTATCATAGAAAATTTTCCTAATAAATTTGAAGTGTCTTGCAAATCCCAATTTCCTTTTGCTTGCTTTTTCTTTTCGTTCTAGTTTATCGTATTTTCACGTATGTGGTTATTAAGCATGCATTGAATGAGCTATGTTGAGGCACCAACAAAATCGGTTGGTTCTTAGCCAGTAAACAAACAAAACCTTGGTTGTCTTACATGTATTCCGTTAACGAAATTCAACTGTGAAATTTAATCTCGAAAAGGGGTTCAAAACAACAACAATAAGAAAGACTGAATAAAACGAAATTATTCTTCAATTCATATAGTAAAGAATAACATTATTGTAACATAGTAAACATATAAAAGGCCAACTTGACTTGCTAAAACGTTGCAAAGGAAAAAAAAAAAAACCCCCCTCTTATTATAGCCTAAAGAAACCTATAGAGTACGTAAGTCATACTCTTAAACTTCCTAGTAGTCGAACTACTTAGAAAAAGTGCCTTGTTGGTGGTGGTGGTGTTTGATCATGTGGACTGCTCGATTCCAATATTGCCGGGGGTTGTGGTGGAAACTCTCTGATTTGCACCCTCTCACGAGTTACTTGATACTGGCGATTGTTGGCTTTTGCCACCTCTTCTTCGGCTTTAGTTGGCATGACCTTGTAGTAGGTAGTGTTCCGCATGTTGTTGTCAGCCATGGTATCACTCAAAAGTCTTTCTGTCGTTTGTTGTGGATGAAAGAAGGTTTTGATGATGGAAAATTAAGGTTTGGTGTTCGGATTTTATAGTGGTACACGAGTGGTACATTATAGTAAGTTTGGATTAGGGTTATTAAATCATCATTTTGTTTACCTGACCTTGAACAGTAAGACATAATGAATTAATCGAAACTTTCCCTTACTCTCTCAAATTTCCCTGATTTCATTGATATAATGTGGATTTGTTATATACAAAAGTAACACAATCTAGGGCTCGTGAAATCGGGTAACTGTGATTACTCAAAAGAAAAAAGATCAGGTAACTTAGACAATTGGGAGGAGTAAAGGTAAGTTTCCACTCTCCAAACATCGCATGCATGCAAGTGTATTCCTTCCTGCAGAGGAGTCTTGTTAAGACTAAAAGATGAAATTGATAGAATAAAAAATGGGGTAACTTGACAATTTGAACAAGAAAATAGGTAAGATTTCAATCTTTAAATCCAAGAAGAGTAATTACTCATAAGATCAGCATCAAAAGACATGCATGTTTAAGGGACTCCCATGCCATGTGTTGTGTACCATTTAGTCATAAGATTACTACCAAAAGTTGTGGACAACCTATATGATGATATGCATTGTCACTTGATATTATTTATTCAATTATGATGGTACGCATGAATAATATACATGGTTGATACAAATTCATGGATGATGTATTATTTTTCGACGAGAAATGATACCTATGTTGATGAAAGGTCAAGTATACGGGGTACTCCAGAATAGGGAAATCCATAAACTGGTGAAAGAAGTAATCAGTCAGTGTGAGATAGCAAAGATCCTCTGCTGTTTCAAATCCATCGAAACCTCAATTCATATAATTAATGGAAAAGTCAAGCTCCATGGAACTCAACATTATTACAAATTACTGAAAAAATAAAAGCCAATGCTCCACTAAGCCTACCAATTCCACTACCAGCTATGCTCTGTTCTTGTAACTTATCATTTGAGGTTTCCATAAATTATCACATGTGAAAAAAAAAAAAAAAAAAAATCGAAGCTAAGCCTACCAATTGACTTGGTGAGGTGTGCACAAGTTATTAAACCAAGTTTGGAGCTAGCTAAATGGACTCCTCCAAGATGAAATGGCTATAAGCTAAACGTTGATGGAGCAGCAGGCTTGACAGGAATGCGGAGCGAAATGGGAGCGATTCTTCGGAATGATACTGGTGGGATGAAATGGGCAGTCATGGATATTGGTCTAGTGGGATGTTCTCTCTGCTAAGTGAGTTGTTGAGTTTGAGTATGGGACTAAGACTTTGACTTCATACTAGTGTTTCGCTTTTAGAGGTAGTGACATTGTTTAGAAGCTACATATTCTGTGAACTTGAGATGCAGTGAGTGGCATCTGTTTGAAGCAATTATATTGGAAATTCAAGGTTTATGCACTTCCCTGGGAGTTCAAAGGATTGAATATCAACCAAGGTCGCCGAATACAGCAGCTCATGAGCTAGCACGTATGGCAACAAGTATTGCACAAGAGGCTTTTTGGGTGGGTGACGGACCACTATGGCTTGAAGCAATAATTTTTCAAGAGATGAGAGGATAGTAGAGCGAGTGTAGAAGTTTAATCTGGGCCTAATTCACTCCGATGGTTAGGCCGTAAGGACGTCGACTAGGTTCCCCCTTTTTTCCTGATAGCCATGTTGTAGGGAGAAGGGGCGGGTTTTGGATTAAGCTCTATGCTCGTTTCTAATTTATTTATTTATTTTTTTTAATGCATGGTTGTTTAGTTAAGGAGTATTAGACACTCTTTTCCTCGTATTATGCAAGGTTTTTAATGAGGCCCCTAGATCTTGACATTTTCAGTGTTTTTCCATGTACTCCTTTATTTGGTACAACGTCAATCCATATAAATTAAAGGCGCATTCCTTTTGATAAAAAAAGGAAGAAAAACTTGCCCTGAAATAAATGGCCATCTTCAAAAAATCAAACAAGCTACCACATTCATTATCTCAATCTCTTGGTTAAGTCATCCGGAGTTCCAAACTCTGCTCCAGAGGGCAGAAGAGGAGTTTGGCTTTAGCCACCACATGAGGTTGACGATTCCCTGCAAAGAAGTCATTTTTCGGTCTCTGATTCAGATATACTGACTCATTGCTTGATCATCAAGTGCTTGTTTTCGCTGCTTCATTGATCAATATTCTTTATACTTTGATTGCTTTGTATTGTAAGTATACGTCGTTGTCGCGAAATGATGGTGGCTCTGACCATGATTTTTTTAATTTTTTTTTTAACAATGCTCGTGAACTTTTGCATATTTGATGCATATGATCATGATGTAACCGGTTATCCTTCAATTCACAATAGAAAAGATTTCTAGTGAATATGCATAATCTTGTGCCAAACCAAAAAAGCAAGGGCAGGAAGTTCATTGATAGTTGTTGATGCATATATTAGGCACCATGAATATATAATCTCTTGCTTGGAAGAGCTATGAGAACTTACATTAAATCGTGCAAAGTGGTCGAAATATCTCGAAATACATACTCAGAAAGTTGAACTGAAAATTCAAACCAGGTTATAATTCAAGAATTACAACAACAATTTTGCCCCCTTTTTTATCCTTTATATATATCATCACTCAATAAGACTGGAACTTGCATTTTCACATAAAGGAATAATAATTCAACAAAATAAAACGATAAATTAGCCATAGCTAATTGTAAGTACAAGCAAAACCAAAGGGTACACAAAACTACACCATGTCACACTGAATTATGTATATTCCCAAAATTGTGCTGTGATGATATTGGGGGAGTTTTAGGCTCCAACTAAGAGAGAGATGAAGAAAATGATCCAACCGGGAAACCTTTGTAATTATTCAAGTCTCCCCATACTACCTGCTCAACTTCTTCCCATGTTTTTGCCATCTTTAGTTCGTCCCAAATACTAAAAATAGCCCCCAAGACATTCTCTTCATGCAGAATACAGTAGCACCTGCAAAAATGAAACCATCCAAAACAATACTGTTGTCATTGTTGGGCAGCAACCACTTCAACCAGAGTAAAAAACATAACATTCCATCCAACGTGGACTGAAAAATTCAGGATGCAACTCTTTTTGTAGAAACAAAATATACACATATTCTAGAAACCTCCCCATGCCAAGAGTTGAGACACATCTCAACTCAAGCACCAAGAGCAGTGTGGTGCAGTCTAGTGTTGGTTTGGCTGTGTCAAAACTTCCCCATTCCTAGACTGATGTCCTTGCCACCGAAATTTACATCTAATGGTTTTGCATACCACCAAATTCTGCTGAATACCATTTTTGCTTATATTTTTCTCAAAGTTTGGATGCAGAATAGAGGGTATTTATGCCATAGAAAATATCTAGATTAGACTAGGTACATGAAGGAAGTGGACTGATAAATTTCCAGCTAAATTGAAAACTAGCATAAGCAAGCATAGATAGGGATCATTACTTACATGGCATGGTAGGAAAGTCGACCAAACTTATCGCCGCAGGTAACAGACTCATGATGTGATTCTCCTCTCACTAACGGAAGCTTATAGCTTTCCAAAAGCCGTTTAAGGAGAGAGGGATCACCTCTAAATACATCCAAGTATATGGGTATCAAATCATAAATTGGGTCACCTGAAAGAGAAATAAAAGAATCAATGCAACACATATGGTACATAGTATAGAAAGCTAATATTAAAACTGCAAAATGAAGAAATGTACTATACATACAAGATCATTTACATAAATACATGCAAAGCTTCCCATACGGGATAATACTGCAAAAAGTAAATACAGCCAACACGCTGGATAGAAAAGAATGCACTTGAAAACTAAGAAAACACATACAAATCCGAACATTGTAACTCAGAAGAAAAAGGAACCACATACACGATAAAATCCAAGTAATAATTCAATTATGCAAGTTCATAGCAACACAAGGAACACCAATTCTATAAATGAGTGCCAACCTATAGAAAGATCACTGAGATCCAGAATATGGCTGGGTTGCCATGATTCGCTCCTTGAACTGTCGACATTGCCATTTGCGGAACCATTGTTTACCACGCCAGTGTCTTTGGTGAGCTCAATCAAGCAAGAATTAGCTCCACAAAGTTCCATATGAATATTGTCATCCATGATATCTGAATGGATCCAGGAACAAGTTTTACCGGCTTTGTTTTGGCTGTTTTCATCCTATAGACAATCGCATTCGAGATGTTAAACAAGATCAAGAATATGTATGGTCTCACATTCACTCAACAGAAGTTTATCTTAACATGTTTATTAAAGGGTGGAAACTGGAATGTGGTAGGGACCTTGAATATGCAAAGCAACTTGGCAAAATCTTCTGGGATGTATTCATCGGCTTTCTCAATCAGTGTTTTAGGAATTGGATCTCCCCTGCACAGTTAAAGTGAGATACTCAAGAGCTGCCCCATTAACACTGTGTTACTATGGTTCCAGTTATAGATACTCTATAACTGGAGCTCAGATTATACTAGTAATTACTATGAAGACTTGAGATGGAGCTCCAGTTATAGATACTTTCAATAAGTTCTTAAAAATAGCATAGTAACACCATTCATGTAATAGGCCTAGAAATACCATTTAAGCAAGCGACTTGAGACATCCTTCTTCTTCTTGATTAGAGTTCTGAGGAAAGTATTCCACTCAGCTGGAATTTTTGATTTACCAGGAAGAGACTCAACACAACCGTTGGTCAATGGCAGATTGGTCTCCTGTTCATTATGTGAGTAACTTGAGATACTAAGAGGTGGCAGAGGCAAGAGATGGAGGTTACGGAGCTGCTCTCCCAAAAAGGATGCCAAGTTCAGTGCTTCTTCCAATGAGACGGTGTCTCTTCTGCAAAGTTAAAAACAAAATAAGGCTACAGCTATGCTAATGTTACCTCTAGCATATGTAAAAGAGAAAATCTTGAGCAGCAGTTGAACCAAATTAAGGAATTTATGCACTAAGTTCACTTACATGTCTGCATATATTTTCCCTTTGCATCGTGTTGTTATAAGATATGGCCATATCCTCGTGCATTCAGGAGAGCTGACGGGTTCAGATATTGACATTCCAGCTTTTCTGTATTCAAATTGTTTCTTACTCCATACACCAAACGGGCAAGCATCAACTCTAAACTTTTCAGGAATTAGATTGCACTGAGCAATCACCTCAGGAACTTCATTGCCATCCCAAGGTACAATTCTATAAGTTCCATTTTCAATATAAAGGATCCCACTTGCCAAGACATCAGGTACGTGCTTTTTCAGGGGGGAGTTGACTTTGCAAAGGAGACTGTAAAACTCAAGCTGTGAAATGCAGTAAAATATTAGATGTATTTTAAACAATACTGCAAGTAAAAATACTAGAAAGTGAGATAATACCTCAGTGCCTAAACCATAAAGTGAGGTTTCCAGCCCTTCTTCAACAAAAATCTTGATTACACAGTCCTTCATGAGATAAACCTGTTCAGATTGATCAAGAGACATGAGGAGAGAATTATAAAAAAAACTTCGCTCTCAGGCTGGACATTATCATCTAACTAGCAATCACCACATGCATATTCTGACAATTTAAGACCATTCTTTTTAACATCTGGATTCTGAACAAAAAATCTAACTTTGACTCTGTCTGATGAATAATTTAAGGAAGGTTTCTCTATTTGTACACGCCACCACCACAAACAGCTCAGATGATTCAACAGATTCAGTGGTGTTTGTGGCCTAGTCATTATATTCAGGAGTCTTCACACTTATCTAGTAGGATCTATTGACTTGCTAGATTTTTTAGAGGTGATTCTTGCTCCAATTGATTCGATTCTTGATTCCTCATCGAAGCCTTGTACATAGACTCAATGCTTTAATAGTATTATTACCTTCTCTCACAAAATGACCATATCATTATCTCAAGAAATCAAATTAACTTGCCAGCCCATTAGAAAACTTAGATTATCAGTTCAAGATATATATGATATCCGTCCATTCTGGAAATAGAAATCTGCCAAATATACATACAATAAAATTTAACTTACAGGATTGCTACCCGTGCCAACAGGAAGCCTCTCTTCTTCTGATGGAGAAGGCAAATTGTGGAATGCACAGACTTCTGCCAGGCATTCTGACCATCTCCCTGCATTTAGTGCAAGACAAGCTCCCTGAAATTCAAAGTAAGAAATAATCAGAATGCAAGTGTACTTACCCATTCAAACTTAAACTGAGAACAAGAAGCCCATGACACATCAGAAAAGATAAAGATGGAATGTGGAAGAGTAAAGCGAACACTCAAAGGTTATCCTATAGAAGTACCTTCCAGATTAAGTCTCTCATTCCTGGTTTTCCAAACCAAAGCTTAAATAACCACTCTCTCATTTCTCGTTGACCTATGCAATTTCCTGAGCTCCAAGGATAGTTGTAGTGATCTCTCTCATTGTCAAGATACATAGATAAAAAGTTGATGTCATAAGAAAAACCCTGGTAACTCCTTTGCTGTAAATTATCATCATCAACAGCATCATCCCTAGTACTTTCACTTCTCGGATTTTCCCCAGGTTCGAGAGTTCTGACTCTTTTTGTTTTCCTACCCAGATTGGAGTTATCATTAAGTAGGTTATCTGTGGCATCCTCGAAACTTCCTTCATGTGCAAGTAATCCAGCACGACAAACTCCCTTATGACGATAACCAGGTGCCATATCCAAACACACAAACTCAAAGTTTTTGCAATTTACAAAATTCTGGGTAACAGCAATACTTGGTTCCAGATTTAGAACACAGTGCCACCATCCACTTGGAACAAAAATTGTTTCCCCTGGAAGTTGAGTGCACTCTATTGGTTTGTCTTCATCAGCAAGAAGTGGATAAAAATCTAGCCACCACTGAAACAGAGGACCAATAACTCTACTTCAAAATCAACAGAAAATATGAGACATCACATGTCATTAGAAATATCTGAAGTATTACCTGCAAAGAAGTTGGAGTTTCAATATTGACATCACCATCTTCTTCGTTTACATGTACTGTGACACCTAGAGGTACTTTTCCAGGAGGATACAGGGCCCATCTGCACATATGCAATAGCCGGGTTACCATTTCATTGAAAACGAGCAAGAAAAGAACCCCATCATTCAGCCAATTCACCAACAAGGAAAATGTATGGTAGAGTAACATGAGGGCAGAAGGCATGTTTTGACTGCTTTATGGCATGCAGTAGAGAGATATGCTGATGATATTCCTAACTGGTTAGCATTATCCAAATAATCAGGGATGAAATAAAAAAGAATGCACAAAGAGCTCAATAAATTAATCACAACCTGGAAAACAAAATATTGAAAAGGATACTCTCTAAGCTGATGTTATTAAGATTAACCAAAAAAAAATTCTTAAAATACAGCTGTCTTTTTAAACCAAAAAATGGATAAAGCAATATCATATTCTCAGGCACATGAACTTTTGAGGGAAAAAAAACGGTCGAACTACCTCTTACGCCCAACTAAAAGGGTATTCCAGGCACTGGTCAGAGCTGGATCGACATGCCAAGAGGCACCAGACCTCTGTGGTCCAATAATGAGCCATCTATAAGGAGGTCGTTTATCTCCATCTAAAACATCAAAAAAGTCATCTTGAAATAGATCAGGCACACTGTAATCTTTCAACAAGTCAGGTGCAACCTCCCCAAACTGCTTAAAGAAAAAGGTTGCATTTCACATCAGAAGAGTAAAAGAAAAGAATTATACACATACATATATATTCAGACAGACACACAGAACCAATTGAGCACCTTGTGATCGAAAATATACAGGGGATCCTCATCATGCTGAAGACTCAAGTATGTAACATAATCTTTGAATTTCATCGAGATTTTGCGGGCGCTCCTTTGAGAAATCTTAAAAGCTTTATCTCCATATTTCTGCACTAACTGGTCAAATGTCCACGAACGCCTTGCTGGCCAAGCATCAGCTAACTTAGTAAGCAAAACCTGTGGTGCGGAAAAGTGATAATTAGTGGTGGCAGGGGCCATATAGAGCATATTCTTTCTCAAGTATAAAATCATGTTTCAACAGAAGAATGAGAGGAAAGCGGAAAATACACTTCCACTGTATTAATTCAATCTAAATTAAACAAATTCAGAAACTGAGTCATCGTCACCATACCGGTTTCTTCCCATCATAGTCCCCAGAAAATTCTTCCAGTGTGGGGCTAGTTTTCCTTTCCACATTCCCATCATCAAATGAGAAACCATCCAATGTAGTATGGCACCTGTATAATCTTCTGTACAAGAACATGGAGTTGAATCCTGCAGCAAATGTGGAAACCAACAACTAAAACCTTCAGCAGAGAAACAAAAAAACCTCAAAGACCGCTAATCAAAAGACACGAAATTCCATTACCATCAAAATGCAGTGGCTTTCGGCAATCCTCATCACATTGATATGGTACATTCTCTCTGCACCCAAATAACAAAACCGCCGTCACAAATTCAGAAAGAACAACTAATCTAGAGTTAACCGAAATCGCATAGGATAAAACCCGAATACATACAAATGAAGTCCAGTCTTTTTCCAGGAGCCTTTATACTCAAGTGGACCAGTAATTTTGCTAAGGCAAAGACTCATCCAGAGTGGCTCTTCATTGCACAGTATATACATCACACTGCATACAAAAAGATCACCAAATACATAAACAATACCAAAAATTAAATCTTCAAAATTGAACTTACTGTTATTGCAATTGAATCAATTACAAAGATGGGAACTTTCAATCAAAAAAAACCACATTTCAAACGCATACGAATCAAAAATCCCAAAAATTCAGATTTCAATGGCGATGGATTGAAGAACCTGCTGACGCAAGCGAGGCGAGCGACGTCGCGAGGCTGGAGGTACTCCAAGATGTGGCAGATGAGCTCGTCGGGGAGGACTAGGAAGTCGCCGAGGCCGTCCGGCCGGCGATCTCTGACGGCGAACGGAGGGTGGGGTTCGGAAATCTCCATCGGAAAATGAAAACAAAGCACGGGTGAATTTGAATTTGGATTTGATCGGAGAAGTGATTGTTGTGAAATTTGAGGTTTTGGGGGGTTTTTGCAATTGGGATTTGCCGCGTCGATTGAAACGTGTTTCTTGTGTGGGCGTTGATGCCGTGTGCGCGGAATTTTCACGCCAATTTCGAATTTTTCCTTTTCGTATATTTTTGGTTCTTTTGTTTTCGCCTTTTTGGGTGGACCGGAGATTCGCGCGAATGTAGCTCTTCTTCTCGTCTCTCCTCTTTCTGCACCTAGATTACGAATTTATCAACCGACTTCAGTTTAAATTCCGAACATTTACTGGAAACGGGGCACGTTTATTTACTTTCGATTCAGATAAACTAGCAAGGACACATGTTACTGATTTTAAAATGAGATTCACTTAATTTGTTAGGGTGATTTTATCCACACCCATCAATATGATCTTTACACCCAATTTGATTTTAAAACTCATTACCAATTTTGGCTAATTTGAATTTGATCACTACACCCATTTTATTTTCCAAAAATACCCCTTACTCAATATTAAATTTAATTTTTACACCCATCATCATTAACCTATATAAACTCTTACTTACCAATTTTTTTTACCATATATCGAAAGCATTGTACTCCAAGCATTTTTCTTTGAGTTTGATATTTTTTTCTTAAACTTCAAGCTATTTTGTCATACGACTTTTAACAAATCGTGAGAAAATTATAGTACAAAATAAATTCAATTAATTGATATGATAAACGAACAACAAACATTTGTTACAATTAATTCCTAAAAAAATGCACTATTAGCACTAGCAACATAAACTAAAAGCTTATGAAAATCATCTTTAATCTCTATCGCTATCACTGAAAATGTACTCCGTAGTGGCTACATCCTCTAACCCCAGAAGTTGCTTAAATTGATCTAGACGATATTGATATCTCAAGCACAAATAGTTTACATTGTCAGGAGCTAATCGATGCCACATGGATGAAATTGGTGGAATAGGATGCCCCGGAATCATATTAACCTACAAAACATAAGTACGTACAGTGATTACATTATTGCTCCAGTAAGCTTCAAAGTAATTTAAAAGTTGGTCACATACCTGAACATAATGATCTTCACCAACAAAACCAACGACAATCTCACGTAGGTCAGTATTGCTTGCTTCAGTAGATGACTGAAGAGAGTATGGAAGAAAGGTAAGGCACTGTCTCATGCTTAGGTGTATGACAACCACATTATAACATGTTGCAATAAGATACCCCATATCAGGCATGGTAAACCAAGTGTGCTCCGGAGCCAGACCATCTTTAAAATGATCAAGAGCTATCTCGATTTCTTCAAATCGTGTACGTCCCAAGACACACTGCTCAAAAAGAACATGCATTAAATGTAAAGTATCCAACAATCCTTGCGTACCCTACGCCATTGATCATGCCCAAATCCCAGTGCTTCAACTACGACTCTATATCCACAATTACCATCCGGAAAAACATCAGTCTGATCAACTATATATTTCCTAAGTGCCTCAGGGAATTCCTCAGTAAGCCAAGTCATTTTCTGTGGCTCCATATTTGTTGAAGAGCCATAAGTCTGCTAGCACATAAAATCATGTATGATCAAGTATATATGCAATAAAAGCACAACTTATAATAAATTCATAAAATGCTAAGTGCATACCTTATGAAGAAGTTTATCAAATTTTCTTTCCAAGGCTGCTAGATTGGTGAGTGGTATGAAGGATTCATGATTCATTTGGGTTTGGGATATTTCAACAATAGGCGTGGCCTAATAATTCATATGTCAGTTCTAATATCTGAATATATATATATATATATATATATATATATATTCACCAAGGTAAGTTTAAAGTATATATACCTTCAATTTTTTTTTGTGGCGGCTCATCTGACGTCTTTTTTGGACGTCGTTCCTTTGGTGTCTTTTTTGGACGAGGCTCCTTCAATTTCTTTTTTGGACTTCTTCTTATTGCTACTTTCATTGTACATCTCGTTATTTATTTTCTTGGGCTTTGTCGGCTTATATACACCATGTCTTTCACAAGCAAGTGTTACTCGGGGTCGCTTTAACCTCTTGTCCTCACCTCCTAAGTCAGACCTCTTAGTAACAATTAGCATCTTATTCATCTTCCCTTGTGTACGCACCCATTTAAGCAATGCATCTTTACTTTTAAATATCTACATATAATGATTTCATTTAGTATCAATGCTTGAAATTAAGAATAGTGTACTAAAAAGTATTACCTCGTGAGTTGTGAATTGTTCGCTATAGTCCATTGCATATTCTGATGGTACATGACTGCCTTCAGTAGTGGCACCACCATCTTCTTGTTGTTCCTTTATAAGAAAAGCGGTTAATTGGCTTCGAATTTTCGACAATACATGAACAATTTGTGAAATCACATACTACTTTATTCACTTATTTATTCATCAGAGACAAAGAGAGACTGACCTCGCAAGGATCTATGTGGGCAAGGATAGCTATCAAAGGGTCATCTCTTTTCAAACGGCTCTCTTCATTAGGCATTATGGCATCCTTCAATGGACAGTCAAGAACGCCAATTTGGGGAACAAAAGTTCCACAACTTAAAAAATTCACAAAGGGCAATTCAACTCCAAAAGGGTTCGCCCTTGATTGGGAAATAGTAACCAGCCTTAAAAAAAAATATTATAAAAATTGGCCTTTTATAATTTTCAATATAAAAAAAAAAAAAAAAAAAAAAGGAGGGGAAAGAAGACGGTTAAATTTAAATAAAGTAAAAGGGAGTAAGAAAAAATAAATAAAAAAAAAAAAAAAAAAAAAAAAAAAAAAAAAAAAAAAAAAAGGAGAGATTCCTAAATAGGGGGGGGAGGAGATAAAGAAGAAACCGGATAAAACTCTGTCTACAAGAAATAAACTAGATGACACCTACAAGAAAGAAACTAGATGATAGCAATCCTATGAATATGATTATCTGAGATCATGTACACATCATCAAGTGATCAATGTAAAGACGCACCCCCCACCATAATGTATCGAAAAGATGGCTTGTGATTGTTTCATTTTTCTCAACAAGTTAATGTGTGGCGCACGAGAAGAGGCATAAAGGGGCATAGAAACATTGCATCTTATGGTACAGGGAGCAAAACAAGGGGCAAATCCTGCAGCATTTTTTTAAACTTTAAATTCTTGTTCCGTACGTAAAGGAAGGCCAAACACATCTTTTGACCTAGTACCCACCTAGAAGTAGGAGTGGCATCTGTTTGTGTTGTTGGCGGGTCACCAAAGGAAGGCTCCCTAGTAGCCTCGCAGTCATCTCTGCAGCTTTGGCACTTTCACCATTGCAACCAAGTGTCATCTCAATCTACACAATAATACAATTTTCTATATGATAGGATGATATTGTGATCTTAAAGTTCAAATTAAACATTACTAAATAAACATCAAAGAGAAAGAACATTAGAAACCTTTTCCTTGTCCATGGTGGCAAGCGCGGCCTCCAAAGAATTCCTAGAACTGTGAATACTTGCGGGAGATCTCATGGAAGCTATGACTAGGGTTATGTTGATGTTGGGTGTAGTGATCAATTAGGTATTTTATTTAAGTTTTTAAGTGTAATTTTGTATTAGGTTAAAATAGTAATTTAATAAATAAACTAAGTGACGGGTGTAAAAATCATATTGATGGGTGTGGATAAAATCACCCAATTTGTTATTCGTAGTGAATAAATAAACAAAAAAAAAGAAAAAAAAAAAAAAAATCCATCCTTTCCCCCCCTTTTTTTTTTTTCTAAAAAAAAAAAACACAAAAAAACAACACCCGACCAACAAACAAGAGAGAAAAAACAAAAGGAAGAGGGAGGGAGCGCAGGAAGGCCGGAAGCACAGACAAAAAAAAAAAAAACAAAAAGAGCCGCGACAGCCACAAAAACAACCACCAAAACAACCACAACAAAAAAAAATAACAAAAACAACACACCAACCCCCCACCACCCCACCGACCCACAGAAACAAGAACAGGGCGTCCGGGGGGCAGGGGGGGGGGCAGTTCACGCAATCTATGATGAGCTTCGAGTCACCTTCCACTTGGACATGGGAGAGGCTGTGTTGAGCAGCTAAGAGAAGCGCATCTCTAAGGGCAAGAGCCTCTGCCATAGGGACAGTAGCTTTCCCCACTGAATGAGAGCCAGCAATAATGGGCTCCCCAAATTCATTTCTGATGACGAAACCTGCTGCCGCCTCCATGTTTTTAAGAGAACCATCAAAGTTTACCTTGAGACAGTCAGGATCTGGGGGCTTCCATTTAATTGTCGGATGAATAGTAGTCTAGGATGGAAGAGGACTAGAATTAGCAAGTCGGAACTCATTACCCGCCGCCATTGCGAGATGGATAACACGGTTAACATAGGGAGTTTTCTGTCGAAAAATGAGGTTGTTTCTTGCATCCCAGATTTGCCAGCAAGTCAGGAGTAATTTGGACATCAACTCTGCAGAGGATGAGGGGTCATTGAATATCCCAGAAATCCAATCCTTAAACATAACATGATCTGTAGGATCAGGAAGATTTACATCATTCATTGCTGCCCAAACATTCCTAGCAAAATCACACTCAAGAAACAGATGATCAATTGTCTCGACATCAGCCGAACACAGTTGACAAGTAGGATCATTATTAGGATAAAATCTACTAAGTCTATGCTTAGTGTTTAAGCGGTTACGGAGTAGAAGCCAACTAAAAATTTTGACTTTTTGGGGAATATTCAAATTCCACATTTTACGGATGGGCTTACAGTTCAGGTGCTCCTGAGAGGTAGACTGGCACCAAGTTGCTGATTTAACAGAAAATCGGCCATTTGCTGTAAAACCCCAGATAAATTCGTCAGGAATAGGGTACATAGGAATATAGATACTGCAAATTTTATTGACTGTAGATGAATCAAGCATTGTGAGCAGCTTAGGCCTATCCCAAGTATGATCCACAATAAAATCACTGACTAAAGTATCCATGTTTAAGTTTGCACGTTGGTTTTCTGGGATGAGGAGAATAAGAGGGAACTCAAAAACCCAGTTAAAGGTCCAGAAATTAATATTCTGGCCATTTCCCACAATCCATCTCATCCCTTTGGAGATCACAGACCTAGCTTGAAGGATTCCCTTCCAAGCGAGGGATGATGTACTCTTAGGCTTCACAGAAAAGAATAATTGGAATCTCAAGTATTTAGCTTTGACCAGTTGTACCCACCAGTTATCCGGTTCCGTAAGGATCTTCCAACCTAGCTTGGCCAAGGCAGCCTGATTATAGTCTTGGGCCTTACGGACACCCAGACCACCATTTCTTTTCTACGTGCAAGCATCCTTCCAAGCAACATGTGGGGATTTGGTATTTGCCCCCCAGAAAAAATCACGGCTTTGCCTATCAATGTGCTTAGTAATCTTACTTGGGCATTTAAAACAAGCCATGACATGATTAGGCATACCTGAAAGATTAGATTTGATCAGGATTAGTTTGCCCGCTCTTGAGAGGGCATTAGCTTTCCAACCCGCGAGCTTAGCTTTGATACGTAGAATGAGATCATTTGTATTCGCTGGATCTTTCCAGAAGATGATGTTATGAATACCCAGGTACTTCCCAATCGTTGCTTTGTGCTGGATGTTGAGAATGTTTACAATATCAAGTCTGACTTGGTTAGTAGAATTAGAAGAAAAGTAAAGAGACGACTTATGGAAGTTAATGCGCTGGCCTGAGACACTAGCAAAATAATTTAAAACAAGAAGAATATTTCTAGCTGCCTTGGTCGAAGATTTTGCAAAAATCAAGCAATCATCAACAAACATTAAGGTGGAAATTCTAAGACCACAGGGGGAGGATAGGAGACCAACATGGTGCTTAGAATTTAGAGAGAGATTGTTGAGCTTCCGAATAAATGGTTCCATACAAAGGATAAATATGTAAGGGGATAAAGGATCACCTTGTCGAATACCTCTGCTCGAGCTAAAATAACCATGAGGTACACCATTGATTAGGACCGAAAACGAAGCAGAGGAGATGCATTCCATTACCAGCGAGACCCAAGAAACCTGGAAGCCAAAACGCAAAAGCACACACTTAATAAAATCCCAAGACAAGTAATCATATGCTTTTTCCAGGTCCAGTTTAATAGCCATCTCTCCCACCCGTCCTTTTCGCCTATTAAAACCTGAGAAATTTCATGAGCAATTAAGATATTATCCGTAATAGCTCGTTCCGGAGCAAACGCTCCCTGATTTTTGGATATACACTTCCTGAGGATCGGCTTCAGACGGGTACTGATTACCTTAGTAATAATTTTATAGATGACGTTGCATAGGCTGATAGGTCTGAATTGGCTTACCGAATCAGGGGTATCTGTCTTAGGGATTAGAGCAATATGGGTATGGTTTAGAGATCGGATGCTGCCACCCGACCGGAAAAACTCCCTAACAATCCCACAAACCTGGGGCTTAACTGTCTCCCAGTGGGATTGGAAAAAGATGGCATGCAACCCGTCAGGGCCAGGGGCTTTTAATCCACCAATGGAGCACAGCGCTGCGTGTATCTCCTCATCACTTACTGGTTTCATAAGATTTTGGTTATCCTCATCCTCAATACAGGGGTGTAAGATAGATAGAAAGGTTGACATCGAATCATTGCTACAAGATGAAGTAGCCGTGAATCTGAGTTTGAATTCCTTCACAAAGGCTTCTTCCATACCATTGTCTTTATCCCACCAGATGCCCTGGTCATCTTTGATGTGTTTAATAGTATTTCTATGCCTCCTTATTTTTGCTTGAGTTTGGAAATACTTAGTATTTTTATCACCGAGAGTTAACCAATTTGCTCTAGCTTTTTGAGCCCAGAAGGTTTCTTCAGCCCTATGAAGATTGTCCAGCAATTTTCTGGTTTCCTCTTCCTTATGGATCAAGTAAGTATCTTGAGGATTTGACATTAATCGTTCTTGGTAGTGATCAAGAAGTAGTTGCTGGTCTTTAATATTCTGAAAAATATTTCCAAATACAGATTTGTTCCATTGTTTGGCTAGCACCTTAAAGGCATTTATAGATACAGAGAAACATTGCTGGATAGTACCCGTGTTAGGGGTACTCCAAGCTTTATTGAAAACCTGCTTAAACTCTGGGTGAGATAACCACATGGCTTCAAATTTAAAAGGCTTTGGGCATTTAGCATGCTTTTCATATAAAGTAAGAACAATCGGGCCATGATCAGATCCTGAAATCGGAAGATTATGTAATGAAGCAGTTGGAAAAAGGTTCCACCATAAATGGTTAACAACCGCACGATCAAGCCTCTCAAAGAGGATACTATTGTCCTTATGATTATTTGACCAAGTGAAAGGCACTCCAGACGAGGGCAGAGAGATGAGTCCCTCCGAATGCAAAAACTGGGCAAAGTTGATCATGTAGTTGGTGGTGGAGAAGGCAGCACCTCCCACCCTTTCCTGTGAAGATAGAATGCAGTTAAAATCCCCCATTACTAACCAGGAATCATTACCAGGATTACTTAGAAGAAGATCCTCCCAAAGCTGGCGTTGGAGGGATTTTTGGGGGAAAGCATAAACAAACGTAACAAAACAGCTTAGCTTCTTCACACAATCATGTATTTGACAATGAATAAAACGAGAATGAGATTTAATAACATTAATAGAAAGGTCATTTGAATTCCACAGAAGCAAAAGACCACCCGAACGACCAACGGGGGCAACCTCAAAGTACTTATCAAACCTATGCCACAAAAGGGTTGAAGAAGTACCAGCAAAAGGGGTTTTAGTTTCTAGCAAACAAACCATACTTAGACTAAAGCTACTACACAAAGACTTGAGTTGAGACATTAGACCAGTCCTTCTAATGCCTCTTACATTCCATGACATCCAATTCATCACTCAATATTATACAAGTAAACATGCCCTTGCCCTTAATCAAGGGCACAGCTATAAATTTCATAGGGATGGTTTAAATTTTTTTGATCATCTAATCTTGTACATATGTTATTTCAGGTAAATATGTAAGTTAATTATATTATATAAATGAAATAATTTTATCCACAAAGAAGAGGATATTGACTTCATTAATGATTAGGTCACCCTCATTGTGTGCACAAGGAAAAAATGATGTGAAAATCATTTCAATAAACATCAAAGTATGCACCAAGTGACACCATTAGGTTGACTTTAGGGGTGGGCTAATTTTTATTTTGACAAATTTTAACCTATGAAACTACGGGTCCGGCTCCTCTGCAGAGTCACTCTTTGCAGAGCCGGTGCAAATCCGGCCAAACGGAGGGCTTTTCCGGCGATGAACAGTGATCCGAACCGTTGAGTTTGTAGCTAACATAGTAAAGATCATCTCCACAAAAAATGAATCTATTCCGACATCGTTTGGTCACCTAATTGTATGAAACATACACGAAACAAATGAACGGTCCAATTAAGTGACTATATTATCCGTCCATATATTTGGTATTTGTTTCGCACAATTAGGTTATCAAACGATGTTGGAATTGACAAATTTTTATTTTGACAAATTTTAACCTATGAAACTACATATTAGTGAAGACCACCTTTGCTCTTAGTTATTAGGTTGACTTTAGGGGTGGGCTAATTTTTATTTTGACAAATTTTAACCTATGAAACTACAGTTTAGTGAAGACCACCTTTGCTCTTAGTTATCTTTTTTTTTTTTTTGATAAGAAAGAAATTCATTAAACGAAGAAGCCTTTAGGGCAACCAGAGTTTACAATGTCAAATAAAAGGGCATTCCGGGCGGTACAATGCTCTTAGTTATCAGTATGGTATCGTTTTATTCATTTCATTATACAACATTACAAATGACATTATAATGACGATATCTCTGCAAAAGAATCCATCAAAAATTGAACCCAACTATATAATCAAGAAGTTGTACAGCACATACGGCTGACATTGATATACGTTGTGTTTAACATTTATGTTGCAATGTGATTATACAGTCACTGGTACGGAACCGTTACATGAGAAAGTGGCACACTGCTTGAACCAAAGAACTCGTTCAAACTTGGGCGGACGAACTATATAGCAACTTACGGTGAAAGATCAATGACAAACATCACCAGTGGTTTGAGTTCAGGTTTTGCGATATTACATGTGGAGGATTTGAACCTGTGATCTTCCAACATCGAAAGGAAAATGCCGCTACATCATAAAGTTAGGTGCAGTTTAATGATGTGCCATGACGATGTGAGCAAAGGTTCATAAACAGTGTGTTCTTGGCAACTCAAATTTCAACTTGTCCACCTCTATTATATTCTGATGTAGCAGGTTTAAAAATCACAGATTAAATTCTCGTACCGCCAGTTATTACTTCCTACATAATCTCACACATAACAGCACGCAAAGAAAACTAACTGGGTCAATGTTTCAATTTATTTCTGTCTCAGTTCAAAGTCTCAAACCATCACTTCCAGTAGTATACACATAACAGCACGCAAAGAAAAATAACTCTAAAAGAGCAGTGTGGTATATTGATACAGCCACTAGTACCTTAAAAAGGCCAAAAAAAAATAAATAACAACCGGAATGCTGTACCCGTGGACAATTCTACAGACCTAAAGAGGCAACAGAGCGCTCTGACTTGATCCTTCTTCTTCTAAGGCGTTCAGCAATGATGAAAGCAAGCTCGAGAGATTGTGAGGCGTTGAGCCTTGGATCACAGTGGGTATGGTAGCGTGAGCTAAGGTCGTCAAATGTCACTGTACGTGACCCTCCAATGCATTCGGTCACATTCTGGCCGGTCATCTCTAGATGAACACCTCCTGGGTTGCTTCCTTCTTGCTCATGCACATCGAAGAAGGCTCTCACCTCGGCCTGAGGAGATAAAACAATATTTAAGTCTAGGTGTACGGGTGAACAATCCATTTTATCCGATATTTCTAACTCAAAACACCCAAAAGGTTAGACTCAAGGTCCCACCAACCCACAGATAACAACTCATGTAAAGGAATATCCCACCTACCAAAGGTAAATAAAAAATAAAAAAAGGACCGCAGGCAAAGGAAGACGTCCTTTTGTTTCTTGCTAAGAAAACGAGTGCCTTGTGACGCAAAATGGGATTCAATTCCGTCTTAAAAATACCTAACAGAAGTTTCATTTACAAAAATATCACCAATAGTTTCTCCCTCTTTCTTTCCCCAAGCCAAGCTTAATATGTTTTCAGAATGCTTCCATGTTGACGGTTATACCTAACACCGCCTACTAGTCATCCCTTTCTCACCTAATACTGATATTGCGTTTTATTCGAGTCAATTGCTAGAAGATGAAGATATCTTTGTTTAAAGCTACAATTGCCCCCACCCCAACAAACTTCTAATTATGTTCAATAATATGGACCTTAGGACCGTAAATTTGTCCTAGCATTAATTGCAACGCTGGTGGATGTAATCCTCCACTAATAGCAGTTTTGGACAAATATTATCAGTCGGTTGTCATGATTCAGCCAAAAGCTAGTTTGAAATACGGAAAGCATCTAAGAAAACAATGTACCGGCAAAACTAAATCTATTTTTGTTCACGTGGCTGCTATGCTTTCTAAAAAAAGGACCATATAACAGCTTAATGTCATTGCTCAAAGGGTTATGCAAATTTATAACCATATAACAGCTTAATGTCATTGCTCCTTTTCCTGTCTTTATATACTTCTCAGTTATCCTCAACTTCTTATACCACTTGCTATTTCCTATTTTCCTACTCTTCTATATGTTTTAGAATGATTAATTCTGCAGTATAGGGTAAAAAGTTACGAGCAATACGATATGAGATCCCCAGAATAACATCTTCCCCCAAACTACAACCTCAGAGCCATAAACCTAGGCTGCTGAAGAAAGCAAAAAGGTAAGGATAAGAACCATACCCTTATCGCATCAAAAGGACGTGTTTTGAGACCACATGGTGCCTTTATGGTGTTTCCGTGCATAGGGTCACTGACCCATGTGACAATCTGCCCTGCCCTACGAACTGCCCGAATAAGATGAGGAAGTTTCACTCTCATGTTCTCAGCTCCCATTCTTGTGATCACTGTTATCCTCCCTGCTTTATTCTGAGGGTTCAAAATTTCAATGAGCTTAACAAGCTCATTAGGATCCATCTTATCACTCACCTGCATTATACAGAATGATCTTATATTAGTCTTCTCCACATTAATTAACTTCCATAAATATCATGAACATAGAGTACAAAATGCCAGAATCACATATTAGTCAAATTGGAGTTCGACTAACACGAATCATCTCATTTTTGTTTATTGCAAAGTAAAATCCAATATTAGAGCCATCATGCAATTCAAAAGATAGCAATGAAACTGTCCTGTAATCTGACCAAGTAGACAAAGATTTAAAAGATGATTTCTAATTTAATGGCATATGGCTGCAGGTTTTCAAAATAAGCAGTTTTCATTCATTTGTGCAAAAGAGGTGAAAGAACTAAAAAAGATCTGATTGAACAGGACGTATGTATCGCACAAAATATGAATTACCTTGATTCCAAGGGGATTAGCAACACCTCTCAGGAACTCAATATGGGCACCATCCAGTTGCCGGGTTCGCTCACCAACCCAAACCATATGCGCAGAGCAATCATAGTAAAGGCCGGAAGTAGAATCCAACCTAGTAAGAGACTGCTCATAAGGCAAGAGCAAGCACTCATGAGATGTCCAGAATTCAGTGGTTGTCATGATAGGGTGGTCAATTGTAAGCCCAGCTGCAGTCATGAATCCAAGGGCCTCATCAACCCGGCTAGCAAGTTCCCGGTATCTGTCATGCCAAATCAGGGCAAACATGTTCTAAGGTAGAACTATTACGAAACTAAACCAATTTAAGAGAATTTTGATACACTTCAGTCATAGCAATGATGTCTAATATTAGGAAACAATTTAGGACGAGTCATTCAGGGCAAACATGTTATAAGGTAGAACTATTACGAAATTAAACCAATTTAAGAGAAGTTTGATACACTTCAGTCATATCAATGTCATATTCCAATGATATCTAATATTAGGAAACAATTTAGGACGAGTCATTCTGTAACATGACGGCATTCCAAGATCATGATAGCATGTTTTCATAAACCAAACCAAATTGAAACCTGAAGATTCATATTCATATAATTCCAACCATCCCATATTTAGAAAACAAGCAAAAAGCTTGGTCTCACTCCATACCGTCTTGACAGGAAGGTGATTTTTGATTATTCAAAAGAACAATTCAATACACCCTCCAACAAGGTGATATTGAGTGAGCATCCATCACCATCCACACACGCACTAAAAGATTACTCAGCGTGGTCCAGAAATTCATTTGCGAAGAGTGGAGAAAGATTCGGCATGTGAATATCCTTGAGTTTTGAGGGAGAACATTATAGCACAACAGGTTAAAAGGTCTTTAAACATCCAAAAAAGGAATATGCTTAGAGCACATGAAACAAACAAACAAACAAACAGGCAAAGTAATGATAATGATTGATGGTATTCGTGGTATGCTCACTATGTCTGAATTGTCAAACAAATAGATTGAACTATGAACCAAATCGAACTTACTTTCCTGTAAAACATTTTTTTCACTTGTTCCTTTCAGATAATTCCAAGAGATTCATGACAACTATGACAAATGACAAATAGTAAGAAACATACCTATCACCCTGCTCGCTGTGCTCTGTGAAATCCAAGTTCCACTGTGTGACCCTCTGCATAGCTGCATAACCACCAGTAGCGAAGGCCCTCAGCAAGTTGAGAGTAGCTGCAGATTGACAGTAGGCTCTGATCAATCTCTGGGGGTCTGGAGTCCTTGACTGCAAATCAAAAGCATCTCCGTTTACATTGTCCCCTCTGTAACTCGGCAACTTCACACCATTCTTCTCCTCAAAAGCATCTGATCTCGGCTTCGCAAACTGACCCGCCATTCTTCCCACCTGATCAAAACAACACCACCCAGATTCGCAATCCAATTCAATAATCCGAAACTCAATACAACTCACTCGAATTCCAAGCAAACAAAACCAACCCAGATTCACAATCCATTTAAATACTCAAATTCCAAGCAAAAAAAACCAACCCAGATTCACAATCAACTTGAATTCTCAAACTTCATCACAAATTACTCAACTTTCAATCTAAAAACACAAAACCCAGAAAAATTCAACAGTTTAGATAGAAAAAGGTCTGACCTTTACGACGGGCATTTGGCCTCCGAACATCAAAACGACGCCCATTTGTAGGAGAATTCTGAAAGTATCACGAATGTTATTGGCATTGAACTCCTTGAAGCTCTCGGCACAGTCCCCACCTTGAAGCAAAAACGCGTTTCCCATGGCGGCCTCGCCGATACGCTCCTCCAAGCTCCGAGCTTCTCCGGCGAACACGATCGGCGGGAACGACTCGAGGGTCCGGAGCACCGACTGGAACTCCTCCTGATTTGGATACTCCGGCAACTGCAGCGCCTTCTTCGATTTCCACGCATCGAGGGTCCATTTCGCCGGACCGGCATTGTGGGTCTTCGCCGCCGTAGCAGCAGCAGACGCGGCCGTCGCCTGAGTTGCTTGCGGCTTATCGGAGACTCGTGGGTTTTTCGCCGGCTCGGCGGCGTGCACGGCGACGATGGGCCGGGCGGTGGGCCTGATGGGCAGAGATGGTTGGTGGGTTCGTGAAGACGGCAACAGAGACTGGCCTTGAATGAAGGTGGATTTGGTCGTCGGCATCAGAGCGCTGCTGCTTGTGAGCGCCATTATTGTCGGGTTATTTTTTTTTCGACGATTTATTTGGTTGTTAAAAGGTACAAATGAGAACTATAGAGCGAAATCTCAAAAGGGTACCTGAAGAGAATTGGTTGCAGATTTGCGAGGGTTTTATAGAAACAGGGTGTCTTTGCAGAGAAGACGCGGTGGTGGGCTGTGGAGACCAGAACGTGGGATAGTTTTGTAGTTTTCTGGGGTTTCAAAGGCCAATTTTGGAATAAAAGTCAATTTGTTGATAAGTTGATTTTTTTTTGCCCACCATTTCATGCACCTACTACTAGTTTAATGGGGAGAGTTGGTGGTGTGATTTTTATTTTATTTTTTTAAAAAAAGGGGTTGGTGAATTTTGCGTTGTCAAAAACAATTATTTTGTTTTTTGGTTAATTTTTTGCAGCAGTAGCTCCTAGAGCTTGGCCTGAGTGTTTGTCTGTTAGTTACACAGTTTTTGTTATTGATATTATTGTCGAATTTATATTTAATTCATTGAGGTCATCACTAATGAATTTGAGATAAGTTTAATTATCAAACTTAATTGTTTCCGTGAATTTCATGTCAAAAATGAACGGAATCGTCTCTTCATTTCTCGGGTTTAAGTCCTTGATAATTTTGTGTTGGATAGATTTCTAAAATGTGGAAAAATGGTGTGCCATGCCAACAACCACATTGGTGGTCTGAGTGATTGAAAAGGATCTGGCTAGGGACTAGCTGTTCCAAGCTGTCAAGTTTATACAAGGGTATAGCCACTGGCTTGGAATTTGAAAGCTCAATATCAAGAAAGAAAAATTTGAATCTATATAGGTATTAACAAGAGTTCCCATGTGTAATAGATTTTACGGGTGTAATTAGTGACATCCAGAAACCGCTTGTTGAATTTTTTTTACTTTAAACTTTTTAGTATCCATTTCAAGAACATATAATAAACAGTTGAGAAATTTTTTTTATAATTATTTGGATAGCCAACAATCTTACCGCAACAAGATAGCAACTCACAGGGAACCACCATACAACAAACTCCCAATGTTTCATTGCAGTGTAAGATATGGACTTGTCACTAATCACATCATGTGACAGTAATGTAATACGTTACTTAATGATTAAGTTATTGAGTTATATTCAGTATCTTATCTTAGTTATGATGTGATTAAATAGATATCTCACTTGATCACACAAAAAATCACATTGCTTATTAACTAGAGACTTTTCTGGTACAATTAGAACTTTACTTAAAACACAAGTTAGATAATTAGGGCATTATAATCTTTTATAGGAGGACTATGCATGACCTATATATATATATATAGGGTCCCTGCACACAATCATCATTTCAATCTCCTTCGTCCTATAGAGAAGAAAACTTGAGGTGATAGTTGTGTAAAAGACTACCGCCTTCTTCATTCAATCATGACTACTTCTAAAGATAATTGTTTAATTGTATTTACATTTTAAACGTGCTCAACATTACGGGTATTTGAATCGGGGATTGTGTGGACAAGAGCAAGGTCTTTTTTTTTTGTCAAACAAGACAAGAGGAAGGTCTTTTTTTTGGTCGAACGAGACAAGAGCAAGGTCTAAATTCAAGTCAATATTATACCACGTTTTTATTTCCATCAGAAAAAGAAATTAAATAAAGAAGACAAATTTCAAGCGGACCCGAGCCTAGCCAAGCCGAGTAGAAACCGTGCGCTAGCTTATCCAAGTCAGCCACCTACCCTCCTCCACCTTCGTGTGCCTCCGGCCCTCCGCCTACCAAACTGCACAGCACCGCTCCCTACACTTGACACGCGTCCTTCAATTTTGGCACATGAACTTGGCATATTCGCGTGCATTCCCCCTTGCAAGCGTGCCTATAATGAATTTCAGAGGTTGAGTTTGGCAGATAGCCTGCAAGACTATGGAAAGCGGTGTTGGTGATCATATGTGGCCGATCTAACCGACCTTGCGTCTCCCGTTGGTCTACGTTTTGGAAATCTTCAAAGGAGCTTAAATTGACTGCTACATTTGCCATAACATAGTGTGATGTCAGAGTATTGTAAATGAATCTTTCCATACCACATATGTTTATTTGGTATGTTTATAAGTAGATCAATTCATCATTCTCTCCTTAGGTATGAATTATAATTGATTTGTTTAAGAATTTTGTGATTCTTGTAAAGGACCGATTAATGCACATGTATTCAACTAGGCATACGAAAAATAAGAGTGGTTCGATTGATAAATTTAGAGTAATTATATCTACGCCCATTATTTTTTTCACTCCACCCAATCAATAGAGAAATTACCCACAAGGCTAAAGTGGGCTGTTGCCTAGTGAAGATTTGATCATAATCCCTTATATTTATAACTCAACCCCATTTTTACCCAAATTCAAAAAAACTCCCTAGCCCACTACTTTTGCCAGCAAAGACTACACTAAAACAAAAAAAAAAAACAAAAAAAAAAAACAAAAAAAAAAAAAAAAAAAAAAAATAATGACCATATTACTTTTGAACATCATTAACGTGTTGACATATTCAATTAAATTATAGATTGTTAGTTGTAAGAGCTAAATAGTAGGTTCAATGAAGGGGAATTAAATTTCTAGTACTCTTGGTTCAGTTTTGGATCCTAGTGATGCTTTTAGATCATTTATCATTAACAACATTTGCACTCTTGCAGAGAAGTTTCATCTTAGAGATTTCATTAAAAAAAAAGTTACATATTTTGAGATGTCAGTTAGTAATTTATGAGGCAGAAATACTTCATCATTCTAAGTTTCGAAACATATCTACTATCTCTTAATTATATTGGGGATTAGTTGAAACAAAGAAGTTGTACAGTTACTATCTATTTGCTAGGTTGATTCGCCTCATATTAACTCTTCTTCTTTCTACGACAACTGCTAAACGATCTCTTTCCTCAATGAAGCTCATGAAAACAGCGGCTTGCAACACGATGGAGAATGATTTTCTAGCAGATGCTATGAAACATCGAAAAGGAACTTGCTGAGAATATTGATTCAGATGTAGAAGTAAAAAAATTTTATTCTCTAAAGGATCGCAGGAAACCACATTAATAGGTATGCACGGAGTTCCTTTGATGTAGATTCAATTTTTATCAAATGTGTATTCGATAACTATATTTTCTTATATTGAATGTTGTTGGAAATTTAGTAGTAGATATTTAAGAATAAATTTTGGTTACAAAATTATAATTAGAGGTTATATTCTACGAAGATTATTAGGAATGTTGGTATATATCAAAAAAATTTGATAGTTAAGATTCAAGAAAACAGATTTAGGTAGCCCCCCAGGAAAAAATTTCCTGGTTTCACCATTAATTGCACCCAATGTTATATTTTTATCATAAAAAGTTCTCACATTACCCTTAAATAAAAGATAATATTTTATAAGAACCTAATATGGTTAGACACATACTTTCATATGTTTTTTATCGGAGCTAAGAAAGATACAAGGAGGGTGGTGAGGTTAGTGACGAGGGCTTTTCGTTGGTGCAATGTTTGTTTATCTTTCAATTTTATTTTAATTTTCAAGTTCACGAAAATAATGTTTAAGTTTGAAAATAAATATACTAAATTCTTATAAAATTTTATGTGTAACTTATGGGTAATTTTAGTTGTTTTAGGGATAAATATGTGAAGTTGGGTGGGGAAAAAGAAATGAGTTTTTATCAAAAATATATAAAAATTGATACCTAATTTCAAAAATGTCACTTTTTTCATAAAATTTTCAATTCTATACAATTTGTCACTTAAATTGACTTAAATGTCCTTAATCTAATTCAAAGTCAATTAAACTTAAAAACCAAAACCCTAAAATTAACCCATCGTGAGCTCACAACTCTTTTCTCTGGTGAATTGCACGACGCTTCTACTCTCAAGAACACACTTCTTCAATTTCTTCTCTCTTGAAAGGTACATACATACTATACCAAATCTTTAGCCTTTTGTTTGTGTTTGTACTTTGAATTTTGTTTCTTGTAGGATGAACTATATACCATTGTTTAATTACAAAGACTAGGAATACAAACTGTGGAAATCAAAAGTGGTCTAGCGATTTCATAGAAAAATCACCTTCAGTCCTTTTACCCCAGAAAAGTTGTGCACGCTTTGATGAGTCACCTAAACCTATTTGAGCAATTGTTGTGAAAGTTTTCCTTTCAAGGACTTCGTTTGATCCCCAACTGCAATTTGCTGAATATTTTATGGATACTTGGCTTTTTTACCAAAGTCACAGGGAGCCCTCAAGTTCGGAGGCTTCACACATGTTTCCATGGCAGCTCCTACCACAGGCATCAGATAGGCAGCCCCATCAAAACACTATTAGTGGTTAATTCATTACCTCTTAAATGCGCATGGTTCTTTGCTACTTTCAAAGCTCTAGACTTATCCATCATGCATATTTCTATTGTGATGGACACCAGTACCATATGTTGTTTCTTTATTTGATTTCTTTGTGATTCCCTCGGGGGCATCTCACTGAATTCTCCATCAACGTGGTGGATTAGTTTATTTAGGAAAGGCCGATTTATGCAGATAATAACAAGTTAGCAACGTAGCAGAAGAATATTCAGTCTTACCCTAATTTTGCTTGCCTATAGGGCACTGGTGAATTCCTATCTGTTGACTTTTGCGTGCTCGTATGCATATGAACTTTCTTTTGTGTGTAATTGGTCTGTTTGACATGGCTTTGTTCTTGGCTAGTTTTAGCCAATCTTGTATCTTGTTTTGACCACGAATCCAAAAGATATATATACTATTACTTATAATGGGGAAAATGTGCAATTAGTTCACTATGAAGGGTTTTTTGAATGGAGGCATTAAAATATTTGTTTTTTATTTAGGATGGGAACTTGTGGTACTTGCTTGTAAACTCGTTGTCACAATTAGGGATTTGGTTACCAATTGGACTACTAGTCCTACTATTACCACTACTATTAGTGGGTACTGCTCCTAATTTTATTTAGTCTGGTCTTTGAATTTTAGGTCAGAGAATGATATATGAGATAGAATTGTACTACCACCAGCTACACGAAGAAAGTATGGTAGGCGAAAGGAAAAGAGACTCCCATCACTTGGGGAGGTTTCAGCAACTCGGAAATGTTCAAGATGTGGTTTAACTGGTCATTATCGTCAACGTTGCACTAATTCAGTTGCACTTCATCTTACATTGTAATTTGATTGTATACCTTTCTACTCTTTAAATTTAGGGGATGTTATGGTTTTTAATGAATGAAACAATTTCTAAGTTGATCATTTGGTTTCAATTGCATGTAAATTTGTGGATTTGAGAAAATATGAAATTGAATTTTATGTTCAATAGAAGTCGAAACGATATTCAACTTTCTTCACAAGTTGGTCATTATATGATCACACTTGGGCTAGCCAAAAAAATCATGTCAAAAACAAAACTTACATATGTTGATTTTTATTTAAAAGCTGTTTTGAGTGCTTGTACCGGCAGTGGAGCTCTTGGACATGGAAGTGTTCACTGCCAACCCATCCGAATGGGGTTCGATTTGTACATTCACATTTCTAATGCTCTGATCTCAATGTACTGCAAGTGTGGGGATTTTGAAGAAGCGCTTTACATATTAATTTGGATGGGAAAGACAATGTATCGTGGAACTCCATGATTGCCGGGTACGCGCAATACGGTCTTGCATTGCAGGCAATTGATCTTCTCGAAGAAATGAAGCGGCAGCGTGTAAAACCTAATGTCATTACTCTACTAGGCGTGTAAAACCTTATGTCAAAAACAAAACTTATATATGTTTTTTATTTAAAAACTGTTTTGAATTAAAAGAAGGGTAGTTAAGTCAATTTAACTAATAAGTTGTATAAGATTAAAAATTTTATAAAAAAAGTGATATTTTTAAAATTTGGGGTCAATTTTTATATACTTTTGATAAAAACCCAAAAGAAAAGCGGGGATGAAAATAAAATTTCTATAAATTTATCATTCTAATAGAGTAATTGACTTAATAGACGTGCAAAGGTTGTTGGATCCCATATTTCTCTTTATGGCCTTCAGTTCAGGTGCTCCAACGAGTCTGCTAGTGTATGTCTTGCCAGTATGGCAAAAGTCTATAAAAAGTGTTACATTATAGTTGTCTTTTTCAGGTAAATCAGAAAATGGTACCTTGAAGTAAAGATCTGTTATTGCAATCAGTGCAATGCAGAGGGGTGTCTGAGCACATCATGTGCTATTATGAGAAAGTGTCAGATTTGGTTTACAGCTGCTATTTTTGCTTTAAGTTTAGGACCACCCTGAATTTGGACCCGCATCAACAAAACAATTTGACGCGGAGGGGGGCCTAAATTATTGTTGGACCCATGAATATTCATATGCTGATCATGATGTTAGAGCAACCTTTTTAAATAATTATTGGATGTTAATCTATAGGCAAGCCGAAATTTTCATTTTTCCGGGGCTCGGATATCTTTTGTGTTCTATACAATTTTCTTCAATATTTCGAAAATTTTGGTCAGATGTTTTCAAGAAAAATTTTATTTACACTCTAGTTTTTAGTTAATACACCCCATTATTAATTCACTTATATTGTTATACAGAAAATCTTAATGTACCCTATATGTTATCCAAACTACCATAAATAATAAAATAAATTAAATATTGAGTACACATTCCCTATTATAAATTCACCCTCCCTTATTATGACTTAAAGCATTGAGTTGGGGGAAGATGACTTCTCATTCTCAATGGAGGAGGCTTCTAGCACCTAACTAGCAGTGAAGATGTTGGCTAAAATGAATTCTTCGTGCAACTATATTTTTGGGGTCTGGTTTTGGGATTTTATTTGGTGGGGGTGTTGTGGGGTGTTTGGGGGGCTTAAGTTAGCTGCATATGAACAACAGGTTTTTTGGGTTTTGGGTGGGGGATAGAATGAGCTTGGTTTTAATGAAGTCGGGGTCTGGGTGGGTGGGTGTGGTTTTGAGTTTTTATTTGGGGGGTTTTTGGATTTTAATGAATTCGGGAAAAACTTTCTTCATTTGTTACAAAAGATAAAAGGAACAACGAGACTTATATTTCTTGTTTTTGAGTTCTATTTCTTCTGTAGTGGCTTAAAATTAGGATAATATTATCAAAAAGTGTGATTATCTATCGATTTACTAGTTAGGATTTCAAGAGTTGAAGAAGATTAATTTTTAGAGGGAGGTTGAATGGCGTAGGAATTATAATTGGTGTGTAAGCTCATAAATAATTTTTAAAGTACAAAAATATTATGTTCTTATTGGTAATTTTAGGTAAGATTAAAATAGTAAGTTTTTTTAATTAAAAAACACATTAGGGTGTATTCACTAAAAACTAGGGTGTAAATAAAATTTCCCTATTTTCAATTACTTAACCGATAAATTTGGGGAAGATTTAGCCGAAATTTAAAGAAATTTTGACAATTTTTGAAAAATTCAAAAAATTTGAACATTAAAAAATAGTTAAATAATGAAAGTAATAACTTATGGACAAGCTCATATCAAGGTGGCCGAGGCTGCTCAGACCTTAGATATGGAAATGGTGTGAAGATATACCACGAAGTCGACGGTAATCGCCATTTGCAGAAGGTGGTTTGTGACACACCCTGTCCCTAAAAGTGGGTCCTGAGAGGTGCAGCCATCACCTCAACAAGGTGACGAAGCCATGACCAACCAATAAAGCACAAACGACGAACAAAAGACACAAATACAACATGTCGGGTCGGAGCCCGTTATTACAATAAACACACAGTATCAGAGCATCTAACAACGAAAGGGAAACATACACAACCAGTATTGCCCAAGGGCAAAATAATACAACAACTGTACACATAACAACAACCTGACTGAAGACAGATGACAAAGAGTCCATATTCTTTCCGGATGGAAACAGAGCTATCCGGGAGCCTCAGTTGTCTCTGTGGTGTACTTCAGGCCTATATCCTGAGGGGGCGCAAAAACAAGGGTGAGTAAACGAGAAAAACAAATCAATGTAAAACACAGTTTAAAACATTTGCCAATGACCCCCTTTGTCAAAAACCAATAGTATACGACCATACTACATATACAACCAACAAGTACAGTAGTTAGTCACACGAGGCAACCTGTACAACAATATAACATAAATCTATGGTTGTGATTTATGTGGGCAGTGGGACTCAAACCCACTCTGATAAAAAGGGCAGTTAGAACTCGAACCCCTGCCAGGATGTCAGGATAATGGCACTCGAACCTACTCCAGACATCAAGTGCAACGAACCCACTAGGACTCGAACCCATGGGTCCACAGGTGCGCCACTAACTGTATCAAACAACAAACATTAACAACCACAACCATCACAACATATCCAACAAAACACCATTTATATTTATATGGGCAAATTACAATTTCGTACCCTGTGGTTTGGGTTAAATTTCAAAATGATATCTACACTTTTTTTTGTTGCATTTTCGTACCCTATGCTTTCAAAAAGTTGCAAAAGTGTTCCACCGTCAAAAAATCGTTAATTTATCTGTTAGTGCTGACGTGGCTATATGTGGGGTCCACCTAACTGCAGAAATCGTTAATTTGGGTCTTCATTTTTTGTCCCGGCGAATCCAACCAAAAAACGCCGGAGCACGGAGGCGTTAATCCGACGCCTCCCCAAAGCCATCGACACAACATGAACGCCGCCAGAACCGCCATGCTCCGGCGACACCAAAGGCAGGAGCCTGCAATCATCAACGCTCTGCAGGCCCAGGTAATGTCCTTCCATTCATTTTCGTTTTGATTTTCTTTGCTTTTTGGGTTTTGTTGTTTGCAACCCTGATGTAAAAATTCAATACTTTTTACTTAATTTGCATTGAATTCATGTATTTGTGACATTTTGGGATATGGGTTTTGTGTGAATTGAAGAAATTTGGCATCTTTTTTGGATTTCGTGAGGAATGATGCAAATTGGGTTATCTAGCTGATTGGTCATTAATGGTGGAATTGCAGGAGAAAGAGGAAGACAAGCAGTTGGACCCTGGGTCTGACGAGCCTGGGGCTCCTTTGCCTCTCACCGTCGCTTCCAGGGAACTTTCCCATGATAATGCAATTCTAATCGAAACGGGTATACTGCTTTTCTATACTTGTTTCTATGCCGGTGTTGTAGTGTTGATTTTGGATAGAAAGATGGGTGGCATTCATGTTGTGTCTATGGCTTTGGGGAGGTGTCGGATTAACACCTTCGTGCTCCGGCGTTTTTTGGTTGGAAATTCGCCGGGACAAAAAACGGAGACCCAAATTCGCGATTTTTGCAATTGTGTGGACCCCACATATAACCACATCAGCACTAACAGATAAATTAACGATTTTTTTGACGGTGGAACAATTTTGCAATTTTTTGAAAGCATAGGGTACGAAAATGCAAAAAAAAAAAGTATAGGTATCATTTTGAAATTTGACTCAAATCACAGGGTACGAAATTGTAATTTGCCCTATTTATATATATGTATATCATGCTCAAACAACAGTTTAAACCAAACCCATTCACTCACTGGAATGCTAGCGATCGTCGTCGTCCTCATCTATCAGGTCTGCTCAATGGCGTTGATTCCTGGGAGTTTGGTCACCTAGAAGTTTCAATAGCCAAAATTAAATAAAAAATTAAATAAACCGTAACATTTAAATAAAATCCTAATTCTCCTTTAATTTGCTTAAAAGGGGTTTATGCATGTTTCTAATGGTGAAACGGGGTTCGTAATCGAATTCAGAATGTGAAATCGCTTCGGAAAAGTGATCGGTCAACATCGGTCAATGCCAGTCAACACTGGTCAATGGTTGACTAACAAAATCTGCTAAATCTAACGGAATATGTCAGATTCTAACAAAACATGCTAGATTATGACGAAATATTCCAGATTCTAATGGCGTCGTTAACGACTAACGGAAACCTTTAGCGACTAACGGCGACCGTGAACTAACTGATGGATTCCGTTAAGTCTAACGGAATCCATTAAGACTTAACTGTCGTAGCCATCAGCTAATGTCCGACGTCGGCGCAGCCATGCAGTCACCGGACTGTAAATTTTCGCTGGAAAATTTTCAGATTCCGGCGACTTTTCCGGCGAACCTAAAAAATGCTAACTTCTTCATTTCTCAACCATTTTTCACAAATTTTATATCAAAACGCATCTACGGAAGCCAAGGAATCGATTAGACAAGGTTTCGGGACTTACTTTGGCCGGAGTTGGCCAGAATCACGTGGGAAAGTTTCAGATTCCTTCAAGCTCTCGCCGGCGCGATTTGCTGCGTTTCTGAGGCTGAAACTTGGTGGGATTTGCTCACGGCATCGAGGGGAACACAATTGTGGTGGTTGCAGGTCTGATCTGTGGCAGGCAAAGGGAAATCGACGATGAGGGGGGTCGGCGGCTCGGGTTTCCTTTTGGGAACCCTGGGCTACGTTTGGGTTTTAAAAACCCTTAACCGACTTCCCAAAATATCAACTCCATGGCCAATCACAGCTTGCCATGTGGCAAGCCCCTCCACACCACACGTTGGTTTTTCATCCGTAACGGCTTCGATATAATTTGGAATTCGGTTCTATCTTCATCGACGAGCTCATATCGACGAACTCTACGCATAGAGTACAATAATGGTTATATAATTTCTTAAGATTAAAAAGTCAAGTTTCAAGTCAATGTCGTTTTGTTATTCTGAAGGGCATTTTGGTAATCTTTAGAAATTTGCGGGACGGGTCGTATCAGTTTGTGTGAGGAAGATGATGGTTTTGGGTTAGGGAAAACCGGTGTTATTTTTGAGTTTTAGTTAATGAGCTGGTATTCATTTGCTTCCTTTTTACTGAGGGCCCACCAAGTTCTTTCTAATATACACATTATTATGTTATATTGTTATCAGAGCATGTTTTTGTGCTAAAAAATATCTACATGTATATTGTAAGTTGTTGCCTAAGTTTTAAAATTGGTGAAGAAAATTATTTGTGAAGTAGCTAGACATATTAACATACTAACAACCTTCGTTAGGGCACACTAACTCACATTAGATCACGTACTCCATTATATAATGAAAGAACAAATAAATGACGAAATTAGCACCTGCTAAAGTTTCATTAAAAGTTTTCAAGTATGTGATATGATTTTCATCATTTCAATGCAACTTTTATTGAAATAGAAAATTGTTCAAGTTTCTGATCACCAAAATTTTTGAAATTACCGAAATTTAATTACTTATCTATAGGTAATTCTCATTGCAATTATCAAAAAGGTGTCACGTGCAAATTCTCTCACTCCAAGTACCATTCTCTTTCTTAATCTATTAGAGCATTTCCATCGGGAGGGTGCAAGGGGGAGGAAAGGCGGGTGGGGCTGGCGGAAAACCTCCCCTCCAGCCAAAAACATGTTTCCACCGGTGAGGGGCGGGTTCCGACTGTTCATGAGGGGCGGGTGCAAGAGGCGGGGTGGAGGGGCTGCCTTTCGCCCCTCCATTGTAGCAGGCGGGGCAAGAGCGTGCGGGGCTAGGCCGGCGAGTGTGGGGCGAGACGTGCGCGTGCTGGGCTTGAGGTAGAAGGCGCGTGCGGCGCGTGGGATGAGGGCTTCGTTTTTTGCCATGTGGCTTCTTCCTGGCCGTCAATCTCCAAATCCGACGGCCAGGATTAATTTGGACAAAAAATACCAAATAAAATGAGGAAAAAAACAGAGATTTATGCAAAAAATTATGAAAAAAGATGTAATGTTTTGCTTTGAGTTATGAAATAAAAGATGTTGTATTAATTTTGGTACCTTGGTACCAAAAAATGTGAAAATAATAATAAAAAATTGGAAAAAAAAATGTGAAATTTTTTCTATAAATATTCAATCAAATTATTGCACAATTAAATCTATACGTATCACAAATATCAACGGTTCAAAATCATATCGGTGTAAGTTTTATTGATATTTGTCCGTACATAGTGATTACTTGCCTCTTGCCCTTGCCCTTGTTGGGTGAAACGAAAAATAAAAGGCAGGGGCAATTCGGGTGGGGCCTATATGAATAGTATCCACTTTTGGGGTTGCACCCTTACCTTTTGCACCCTTGCATCCGCCCCTATGAATGGAAATGCTCTGAAGGATGATTCCACATGGGCCATTTGGGTTTAAGGTCCTAGAATTTATCCAGCTGCATGTATAGGGCCCCACCAAGACTTGGGAAATTTTTTGGGGAATATATCTAAAATGAGCACATTTCAACATTTTCTTACTATTTTGTGCGGGCAGTAGTGGGCAGTTCCAAAGTAAGCAAAACTATTTGTATTTTGCCACTAGACCCCTGATATAAAGCTCTGCCATTTTGTAGATCTGTCCCTCACAACCCCCACCCCCTCCTCTCCCCGAGTTCATCTCCTCTTCGCCTACGACGATGTCAATGGAGCCCGCTATCAAGCTGCAACAAAGCGGCCATCACCTACTATTCCGAGCAGAGAATAGACGACGAAGTGTGGTGGTTGAGGTCTGCTTGACTCCAATTGGGCCAAAACCCCCAAAGGCTCGCCAACTGCGGCATTGGCTTCGGCCAAGACTCCATTGCACCAAAATTTCTGAAAAAAAAAAAATGAGGAGAAATAAACAAAATTCCTTGGGATTAAGCCTTATGAGATTATACATGAACAATCAAAGTGGTGTTTCGCTTCGATTCTTTGATTGTTTAGATTAAAATTAAATAAAAATCCTTTGTTTTTGCAGAATTGTGTTCTTCTGAAACTTGTATTGAATTTTTAAATTAATTTTCTGTGGTTGTGTAGCGAAGATGAGGATCTACTGGGGGAGGAGGGTTTGGATTCTGGGTTCGCAAAGATCTTTGTCACCACCAAGTCTGCCATCAAAGATTTGTTGGTTCTTTTAGCAAGACTGTGATTATACTATAAAGTACTATGCGACTATAAGGGTACTACGGTGTACCTATACATGAGATTATATAGATACTATGCAAAAGAAAACTATAGTACCCTTATAGTGCACCTATAGTATAGTTAAGAATTATTATGGTCTTTAGGGACTTAGTCAGCAAATAAAGAAAATTATGCACATGTTATAATAGAAAGAACTACCCTCATATTTTGGTAAGGGAATGTCAAAAATGGCTTATTTTGAACAATTTCCCAAAAATTTGCCCGAAATCCGCTTGCTCTTGAAGTCATGTGGTGTTAACTTTTGTACAAATGTCAAATTGAAACGATATGGTTTATATACAGTATACTCATAAGCGTGATCAAAATGAGAGGAGAAAGAGTTTTCTCTTATACATTTACGAAGCCACTACAATACAAAAAGTAAATATATCCCGTTACAAATTAGGAAAATTCCCCTACCACCCTACCAAAATAAAACATTTAATAAATAAAAGAGAGTTCTTTATCGAGTTTATATTTCTTAATTCAAACTATGAATCCTGAGAGGAGAAAGAGTTTTCTCTTATACATTTACGAATCCACTACAATACAAAAAGTAGATATATCCCGTTACAAATTAGGAAAATTCCCCTACCACCCTACCAAAATAAAAAATTTAATAAATAAAAGAGAGTTCTTTATCGAGTTTATATTTCTTAATTCAAACTATGAATCCTTCCGAAGTTCTATATATTATTAGGGACAAAGTTATTGGTGTGACAAAGATTCTACCAAGGCAAGAATTGCTCAAATCTCCTATTAGTCACCATTCATTCACTAATGACTAGAAAAAAGTAACTAATGACTCTTTTTACCACTACATGAAGAAGTGCATTTTTGCTCACTCCTTAAAAGTGATGGTGAACACTACTATCATATCATTCACTCTTGAATGAACTTGATTTTGGGGATCTGTGAAGTGATTAACCTTATCCAAAAATGCATATCAATGCTCACAACCACTTCTTAGGTGAACAAAAATGAATCCTACAGGAAGATATGATTGGTGTATTTATTTAGGGAATTGTTATTCTCACTCCATATTTTACTAATGTCACTCTATTCATGTGTAAAAAAAGAAGAAGAAGTAGAGTGCGAATAACATTTCCCTTTATTTATTGTGGTTTATCTCTCGGTTTAGACCGGTTTAATTTTTGGGCAAATGGACCCATCTATTGTGAAGTTCCCATAGAGATACGTGAGAGCCCATAAAAACAAACATATTGGAGCCCATCCAGAATTGAACGACCCAATAACCAAAGGACTTTTTTCTCAGCTAGCAAACACACACAGAACTTGGTTTTCTTATATGTTTTGCGTTTTTTTTTTTCATCTGACTTATATGTTTTGCGTTAGTGAAGTTTGATCTTGAACAAGGTCTCGAAAAGGTTCACACAAGTTCAGAGCTGGTTCATACATTCATAAGAGAGATTGAATAAAACGAAATTCATCAATTCATATGGTAAAAGAATGACAGTAATGTAATATAGCAAACATATAAAAGACCAACTCGAATAAACATTGCAAAGGAAAATAACTATTTCAAAAATTTCAAGGAAATTTCAGTAAGATTTTGACAGGATAGATAGATGAGTTTGGGGAAGATTTCGCCGAAATTTAAGGAAATTTTAACAATTTTGGGAAATTTCAAAAATTTTAAACAGCAAAAAATAGTTGAAATTGAAAGTAATAATAACTTATGGATGAGCTTAGATTAAGGTGGTTGAGGCTGCTCAAACTTCTGATATGGAAATGGGGTGAAAATATACCACAAAGTCGACGGTAATCGCCATTTGCAAAAGGCGGTTCGCGTGAGGAAGATGATGGTTTTGAATTGGAGATAAGCGGTGTTGTTTTCTGAGTTTTAGCTAATGAGCTGGTATTCATTTGCTTCCCTTTTACTCAAGGCCCACCAAGTTGTTTATAATATACACATTAGTATGTTATACTGTTATTAGAGTGCGTGATATGTGTGCTAAAAAATTTCTACACGTATATTGCAAGCTGTTACCTTAGTTTTAAAATTGGTGAAGAGAATTAATTGTAAAGTAGCTAGACATACAGACTAAGGCTGCGTTTGGCATTGCTTTCGCGAAAGTACTTATAGCCCGAAAGTACTTTCGCGAAAGTTTTCGACCAAAAAAAGCGTTTGGTAAACGCAAACGAAAGTACTTTCGGGCCAAAGTTGCTTTCGCGAAAGCGGATTATCGAAAGCAGGCCAGGGGTAGCTTTCGAAAGCAGCTTTCATTTAGGACACGCTGGGAATTATCAAAATTTTTAATGAAATTTTTTTCTTCCTGTTATGCCCTTCTTTAACATTTCAAATTACTTGAAATGCCATGAAAACAGTTGCCTGGCACCTCGACGACGACGATGGCCTCGCACCTCGACGACGACGACGACTCCCAGAAGCCGCCGACGACACGCTGATGCCGATGACGCCCAGACGCCGACACCGACAATGCCCAGACGCTGACACCGACGATGCCTAGACGCCGACGAAGACGACAAAATTGCCGTCGGATCCGACGACTCCCAGACGCCGACGATCCGACGACTCCCAGACGCCAAAAGCCGACGATGACCCAGACACCGGTGAAGCCTAAACGCCAACAACGCTGAAGACGACGACGAACCCAGAAACCGAACGCAGACAAGCGATGATGGGCAAGTGACGACGGCGACGGGCGATGGGCGAGTGATGACGGCGAGAGACGACGACGGGTGACTGGGAGTGCGACGGCGACTAAACACCCAGACGACGACGATTTTGGGAGTGCGGCACCGCCGCCGACTGAATAATTTTTTTTTCTGTTTATTTTTTTGTTCTAATTTTTTTATAGTTCTAATTTTGTTCTAATTGTTTTTTATGTTCTAATTTTGTTCTAATTGTTTTTTCTGTTCTAATTTTTTTATGTTCTAATTTTTTTGTTGTTCTGTTCAATTTAGTTATGTACTAATATTAGAACAATATCTACATAAAAGTTTATATTATAACAAATATCTATCTAGTTCTATACTAATATGTCTGTTTTGGTCATTATTTATATCTCACAGAACTTTGCTAAAAATGTTTACCAAACGCCTAAAACTGCTTTGGATCATCCAAAGCAATTTTGACATAATGTTTACCAAACGCCAAACTGATTATCACGAAAGCTGCTTTCGCGAAAGTGATTTCGCGAAAGCACAGCAATGCCAAACTAGGCCTAAAAACCTTCATACTAACTCACATTAGGTTCTTCAGTTGTTTTTGGTTGAAAGAAAAGATAAATTACTAAATTAGCACTTATTAAAGTTTCATTAAAAGTTTCCAAGTATTTGATATGATTTCCGTCATTTCCATGCAACTTTTACCAACATAACAAACCGACAAAATAGAAAAGATTTCAAATTTATTACTGAAATTTTGGCTGAAATTTTGAAGGGTAGAAACTTGAATCGGGGTGCATACTAATATCAGCGGAAAAATATCAAAATTTCGAACAAAATTTTGGTAATTTTCGATAGTTTCGGTAAATTTCGGTAATTTCAGTAGTAAGGCTCTTAAAAATGGCCCATATTACCGAAATTTCGGTACAATTTCAATGAAATTTCTATATAGTCTTTGGTGAAGATGTTGCTTTTTGTCACTTCAATTCAATTCAATCTTTTGTTTTTTGTTACTTTAATTCAATTTTCTAACATCCGACCACCATCTCCACGTTCTCAATTATATAGCTATCAAAAAATAAGGACATGTATGTTCTTGTTCTGACAATAGGTAAGAATTGTTTTATACTTTACATATCTTCTTCCACCACCTCCACCGTCAATTATTCATCTAACAAGCAATCGGTAAGAATTGTAAGAATTGCTTTATGCTTTAAATAACTTTTCTTCTCTCTTATGTATATAAAAGTTAATCCATATAGACAATGTTACATAACTTAAATGTTAAATTGCATTATTTGTTGATTTTAGAGCCTTTAGAAAGTAGAGATATTAATTAATAGGTTTTCTAGCATGTTTTCGTTTTTTATTTTTTGTTACCAAAATTTTTTCCGAAATTTTCAGAAATTTGAACTACTGAAATTTCAATTCTTGAATGGGAAATTATATCCACACCCAATAATTTTATTTTCACACCCGTCACAAATCTTAATTATGAAATATCTATTTTACCCCATCATACAATTACTATTAAGGACAATGGGATGGTGGCCGTTGGATTTGATCCAATGGTTTTGAGAGGAAGTAAAACTTCTGAGTGGGGTCCAGTGAAAAAACAAGAGAGTGAAGAGAACCAGTGCTCTTCCCAATCCATTGCCTCCGCCGTCGCGCGCACCTCTGCCGGCAATAGCAGCAGTTCAAGATTTCTAAATTCACACAACTTAACAAAGAGCTTGGAATCTCACCACTAATGAAATTAAACACAGATTCAGAACCCACAAATTTTGATTAAAACGAACAGGCAGCGGCCCAAAAATGGCATTTCCTTCCAGATCAAGAACCTTCAAGTTTGTCATGCCCCAAGTCTCACTGGGGATTTCACCATCAAACGCATTAAATGGTAAAGATAAAACCTTTAGCCTTGTGAGCTTGGAAATTACAGTGGGTAACTTCCCAACCATTCTTCCTCTCGCTCCATTGTTACTGTGACCACTCCTATCGACACAGCTTTCATTCCAATCGCATAAAGCTAGGATTGGTTCTTGTCCGCCACAAGCTGCTGGAGATCAAGAGCTCGAGGAAGAGGGTGGGTTTTGTGAGCCATTGAATCAACTGAAGGGAGGCAGATCAGGTGGGTTTGTCTTATTGGAGGCAGAGTGGGTGGGTTTTGCAGCGGTGGGGGAGGAGACAAGCGAGTTGGATTATGGGGTGTTTTAGGAATAAAAATTGGGTGTAAAGAGATCTTTTGAGTTTAGCAAAATTAGATATGGGTGTAAAGAGTAGGTTGGGTGGGAAGATAAAATGTTTGTGTGGGGTTAAAATCACCCTTCTTGAATTTAATTACTCGTCTATAGGTAATTCTTTCTCTTTGCTATGATCAAAGAGGTGTCACGTGCAAGTTGTCGCACTCCAAATAAAATTCTTTTTCTCAATCTGTTAAGGATGCTCCCAAATGGGCTATTTGGGTTCAGAGTCCAAGAATTCCCCTGATACATGTATAGGACCCAATCAAGACATTTGCCCGAAATCCGCTTGCTCTTGAAGTCCATGTGGTATTCGTACAAACGTCAAATTGAAACCACATGGTATGTATACACTATACAATATACTCATAAACGCTATCGAACTGACAGGAGAATTGAGTTTTCTCTTACACATTTACGAACCCATTAAAACACAAAAAGTGAATGTATCTCGCCACAGATTAGGAAAATTCATCTACCAAAATAAGGAATTTAATAAATAAAAGGAGTTATTTATTGAGTTTATATTTCTCACTTCAAATTATGAATCCTTCCAAGTTTTATATATTCCTATTAGGGACAAAGTTATTGGTGTGACAAAGATTCTACCAAGGCAAGGATTGCTCAACTCTCCTTTTTTGTCACCATTCCTTCAGTAGCGACTAGAAAAGAGTAACTAATGACCTTTTTTTTTTTACCACTACATGAAGATGTAATTGGTGTATTTATTGTGATTTATCTCTCGATTTAGACTGGTTTAATTCTTGGGTAAAGGGGGCCATCCATATAAAGTGTGAAGTTCGCAGTGTGAACCTTTGGGTATATGTGAGAGACCGTATAAATAAACATATTGGAGCCCATTCTCAGCCAGCAATCAAACACAAGACCTTGGTTCTTTTGCGTTAGTGAAATTTAATGTAGAACAAGGTCTCGAAAAAGTTCAAACAGGTTCACACATTCATAAGAGATTCAATAAAACGAAATTCTTCATTTCATATGGTAAAAGAAAGACATTAATATAATATAGTAAACAAATAAAAGACCAACTCGACTAGCTAAACATTGCAGAGGAAAATAACCTCTCTTATATTATGCCTACAGAAACCTAAAGAACAACGGATATTGCTCTTAAAACTTTCCAGGAGTCGGACTACTAGAAAAAATGCCTTGTTGGTGGTGGTGGTGTTAGATCATGTGGATTGCTCGACTCTAATATCGCCGGTGGTTGTGGTGGAAGCTCTCTAATTTGCACCCTCTCACGAGTTACTTGATACTCACGATTGTTGGCCTTTGCCGCCTCTTCCTCATGTTGTTGTTATTGTCAGCCATGGGATGAGCTATATAAAAGTTCTTCCTTCTGTTGTTTGATGTGAATGAAAGAAGGTTGATGATGAAAAATTAAGATTTGGGGTTCGGATTTTATAGTGGTGTACGGGTGGTGAGTTATGGTAGTTTGCATTGTGGGCGCTAATATTCTATTTACCCGTTCTTAAATAAATTTTGATAGGACGTAATGAATGAAAATTACCTTTATTCTCAATTTTTTCCTAATTTCTACGATGAAATGTGAATTGTTAAAACAAGACGATACAATATAGTGCTCTAAAAATCGGGTAAACTGTGATTCCCCCAAACAAAAATCCGGAAACTTGACAATCAGAGGAAAGGTAAGTTTCTCTAAAACATCATGCATGCATATGCATTCCTGCAGAAGAGTTATTAAACTTGCATTTGTGATAGGAAAACTCTACTACGTGATTTTTTTTCCTAGCTCCTCTTAATTGTCAAGTTATTACCCGATTTTGATTGAGTAATCATAGTTCTACCCAATTTTAAGAGTGTTATATTATATATCGTTCCTATATATAGTCCACATTATATCATAGAAATCAGGAAAAAAAATGGAGAGTAAAGGAAACTTTCATTCATTATATCTTATTAAAATTTGTTGAAGATCAGGTAAACAAAATAATGATTTAATGACTCCCAATCCGAACTTACCATACCGCACCACCCCCTATACCACTATAAAATCCGAACCCCAAACCTTAATTTTTCATCATCAACCTTCTCTCATTCACATCAAACAACAGAATAACTTTTAACTGATATCATGGCTGATAACAACAACAACAACATGAGGAACACTACCTACTACAAGGTCATGCCAACCAAAGCCGAAGAAGAGGCATCAAAGGCCAACAATCGCCAGTATCAAGTAACCCGTGAGAGGGTGCAAATCAGAGAGTTTCCACCGCAACCACCAGCAATATTGGAGTCGAGCAGTCCACATGATCAAACACCACCACCACCAACAAGGCACTTTTTCTAAGTAGTCCGAATACTAGGAAGTTTAAGAGTATGATTGACCTACTCTATAGGTTTCTTTAGGCTATAATAAGAGGTTTTATTTCCCTTTGCAATGTTTAGCTAGTAGAATTGGCCTTTTATATGTTCGCTACATTACAGTAATGTTTTTCTTTACTATATGAATTGAAGACTAATTTCATTTTATTCCATCTCTCTCATGATTGTTGTTCTGAATCCTTTTTCGGGATTAAATTTCACATTTGAATTTCATTAATGGAATACATATAAGAGAACTAAGTTCTTTAGTACTTCAACATAGCTCATTCAATAGAAGCCTAGATAACCACATACGTAAAAATACGATGTATAGAACCAAAAGAAAAAGAAACTAAACTATTGAATCATTAAGCCTTTCAATTCTCGATGGGCTCCAATATGTTTATTTATATGGGCTCTGTACACCAAATTTTACATATGGATGGGCCCTTTAGCCCAAAAATCACAGAACCGAATTAAACCCATAGAAAAAGTTAAACCGAGTTGACCAAAAAGATTCAAACCGACAACTGATTTTGACTGGTTTTGCTCATGAATTTAGTGTAGAAAATAGAAATTAATAATTTTTTTTGGGGTAATAGCAGTAATAGAATGGCTTCGTTGGCGTTATGCAAAAACAGAACAGGTTTTTGGTGTTATACAAAAATAGGGCTCATAAATACATCCTCCCACTTCAGCATCTTGTGATCTTTGAGAAGATCATTGCGAGCCCTCTCCTAGAATGTTTTTGTAAATTCTGAAAATTCCATGGTGGATGAGGGCAAGAATGAATTATCGCCCATTATCACCCACTTCCACATATAATACTCTATCTCTAACAACACTAGCTATTTTAACATTTATTAAAATATTTTATTATTTATTCTCTTCCTTCTAATTATTATATTACCTCACTTACCTTCTCTCTTCCAACCTTCTTTCTTCTTAAATATTATATCATTTGCAACAATACTATTTTATGTTTAGCTAGTAGTTATTTTCTCTTTCCTCCTTGGTAAATTTAGCTAGAAACAGTAGCAAAAACTGTTTTGGCTAGCGGAATGACTAGCCTGTTGGAAGAACAAAATGGTGATTTTTTAGTTAAAATAGCTGAAAGTGAATGTTTAGCTAGTCTCTTGGAGTTGCTCTTATGACACTTCCCCTCACCTGCCTTTTTCTACTGTAAACAACCAAACAATCAGATTAATTGCTTTCTGGTCCATATATCAAACTACTATTTGCCCAGGGACCGCCCCATTAAAACTATTAAAACTTGACCCCCACCATGCCCCACCCCATCCCTTCCACTTCAGTCTGGTACAGCATTTCTCATATGATCCACTACTTGTTTGTCCAATTTCAAAAAACATGAAAAATTCCAAACAGCCCCCTTTAGAGTCTTCTTCTTCGAGCTCCATAATAATCTTGATTTTGTCCTGCATCATATCAGTCAATGAGCTTTGTGTTTTGTATGTGTTGTTGAATTTTAAGGTAAAATCTAATGTGGACTTGAAATTTCCATGCCAACAATGCAGGAGAAGAATGGGTGGTGGGAAACCGAAAGTTCAAAGTTCTGATAAGTTTGGAGTCTGGACCACTGGTTTTGTTCCATCAAGAATTATGGGGCATCATCTATGACACATGTGACATGTCAAGCTAACATTGTCAATCTCTTGGTTTATATGATCAGAAGGACAGAAAGAAGTGAACATTTTTCGAGAGAGTAATGCCATATGAGATTTCTACTTGGATCTCATTTCAAATCAAGAAAAACTCAGATGTATGCCTGCATCGTGGGAATTTCTTGGAGCTCCAAATTCTAAAACTCCAACTTCTATTTTAAAAGGTTTATTGAAAGATTGGTCCAACACAAATCTCGAAACGTCTATAAAATTGAAAGGAAAATCTCTACTATTTGAATCACGTGTACTCATGTGAGTACTAATTAACTGCTTTTAGTAATACAAACTATAATTTGTCGACACATAAGACAAACATGTAATATTGAGAAACATTCCCTGGAAGCAAAGCATGGAGAGCAGCATTTGCAGATCTCGCAATTGCTTAAACTATCGCTTTCCTCTCATTATACTGTAAATGTAAATGAGAAAATAATATCAGAATGACCTTTTTTTTTAAATCATCTTATGTAACAGGTGATGGTTGCATAAGATTTTAATTGATTATTATCTTATTAAATGTTAAATGGTTAGATTGATTGACACATGAGATGGTTTAGAAGATGGTTTACAATAAAATGGGCACTCTAGCATTACTCAAATGGGAAAGGTCAAGTGAATCCGTCACATCTTAACAATCCGAATAGTTGTATCTTATGCATGAGTAATTATTTTGTTAAACATTGAGTAGATAGAAATTACCAATTTCCAAACATATGATTTTTTATTCAATAAAATTATACTGTCGTTGAACATAGTCATGTGACGAGTAACTATTTGTAAGTGTTTGTTTGAGCTTTATAGGTACACTCTTACTCTATGCATTATTGCATTTGGAGGCTTCAGACCTAGAGAGGAAGGGGAGTGCGGAGAGACAGTGACCTTTATTGGATTTAAATGGAGAGAGAACCAAGTGCTTAATTCAATTATTTGAGTGCATAGACTTGCATCCTTGGCTGTTTGGTTGCCCACAAGGCCACAAAACAAAACCAAAGGACTTCAACAAGACAATACATATGTCTAATGACCAATCTTCTTACATATGTCTAATGACCAATCTTCAAACCAAGAAGCTAACTCCCAAAGTCTAACCACACAATGAGCTTTTTGGAATAGGTTATCAATATTTGTTATATATTATCATTTCTGTTTGGAACATTTGTGAATTTTGGTTTATATATATGACCGCCGACGTTGATGGTGAAATGGCTATGACTGTGCTAGGCTCTCTTCAATCGTCATCACTGATGTCATCACCAATCCTATTTTTGCAGAAGAAAACTCTATCATATGATCTCAGATATTTTAGATGATGTAGCGTTGCGAAGTTTCCCAGGAATCTAAATGAATGGTAATCATTAATCATTGTTCATTGCGCTAAGATACATATGTAAATGTAATCTATCCATTATTGGTATTCAAAATAAGAGGGTGGATTAGTTGACCTCCATGCGTGCACTGCAATGAGTGAAGATTTTCATTTGAAATTCATCTAGGGAACTAATTAACAAACCATGCTTTTCGTTTTCCATTGAAAGATATACATCCATAAAACGATATATCAAGTTCAACATAGAAGCATCAAGGAAATGCTAGAAAAAAGAGAAGCAAACAGTCTGACAAATGAGAAATCAAAACACAACTCGATTAAGGAGATGGAGGCCAACCATATCCATTGTGATCAATTCCTTCATAGAAGTTGAGTTCAAGTTCCTCCAGCCCTCCCTCATCATCCCACATTTCTTCAAAACTAGTATCATCATCATCGTCATAGTAATCCTCTAACTCACCTGCCACAAATTCCCAGGCCAAATACTCATCCGAGAAATCCGAGCCTTCTTCCCATCCATTCCTCTCATAATAGTCCAGAACAAGAGGCCCCAAAACCGTCAGTTTCGGGTACTTCTGCTTGAGGAACTTGTCCTCAAGTTTGACATCCCAACAGCCTCGCAAATCCAGAAACTCAAGCTGCCGGCAGCTTGAGAGTATCTCAAGTGCGCTTTTTGTGCTGATAAGATGGTATGCCATCTCAAGGTGCTTCAGCCTAGGCATTGTGGTGGCAATGGCATGAGCTTCATCATCAAGCAAAGGCTTGCCTGCTGTGTCCAGCGGGTGCATATTCCGACACAGCCCTACCAGCAATTTACAGTTCTTTCCGATTGCCTCTAAAGCCCGAAATCCGATTTTAGGACAGTAGCTAAGATCCAAAAATGTGATAGAAGAAAATCTTCCCGCTGTCTGTTCTACTATAGAATCACTCATTTCACTTCTTGGTAGCTTCAAAGTATGAAGGGAAGCAGCACTTGAAAAACCAAGAAAACAAACCTAACATTAGAAACCTACCATAAACCGCTCTTCCCTGATCACAAAAACTTGATTAGCAAAGATGTAACCGAACATATGGCCTGAACTAGTAGCTTTCGACTACATACAAAGTTTAAATTATCAATTTATATTGAAGGATCATGGATTTAGAGGTCCAACTTACACTAAATTTGTTCTTTGGGTTTGCCAAAATGGTCTAATGATAGAGTATTGAAATTCACATAAGGGTTAATGGGACATAAAATTGAATGAAACTGAAACGTGTGGTAATTTGTTATTCTGCTTACTGTTCAGCAATGTAGGAGAATATCAAGTCATTTTGGAGGCCACAAACAGAGAGCTTTCGGAGCGATCCGCAACTTCTCCCAATCAGCATTTGAAGCATACGATCGAGGTGGTGAGGCTGGCACCTGTTACTCCATTCTTCAATGTCTATCTCTTGCCAGCAGTAAGGCCCAGTCACCGCCTTGCTCCAGGATTGGCAAACCCTTGGAATCACAGTTAGTATATCCTGGAGAGAAAGGTTGCTGAAAATCAGACCCAATGCATCGGGTATCAATTCGTCCCAATGGCGGAAATCAGTTCCCACTTCCATGATCTAGTCTGCCTTCAGAATGAGGAAAAAAAATATCAACTTTCACTGGTACTGTCATGTAAATCGAATGAGAATGGACAGACAACACCCTTATACCAAGTACCAAGAATATAAAGATTCACATACAATGTGTGAACAGAAACAAATCCATGAAAATGGAAAGAAAACACCTTTATAAAACTTTAACAACTGCTTGGGATAAATAATATCCTTTGCAAATAAAAACAACGACAATCAGAACAAGAGCGAGAATTGCAAAAGCTAAGGAGCAAAATACCAGAAACAGAGAAAGACAAACATAAAACCAGTACAGCAATTGTATGAGAACACAAGCAGGAACATCAACAAGCAAAGTAAAAACAAATAATTGGTCAATCAGGGAAAGCAAATACCAGCCAGAAACGAACGATTTAGACCAAAGTCTTGTGGTAGATCCAGCAAAACCCAGATATCAAACAAGAAGGTATGAACACAAAGATGCAAGATGTATATGAAAAGGGTTCATTGAGTGTATGAACACCTCCCTACAGATCTACTGCAGAGCCAAAAATTCCATCTTTCAGCTGAAGAAATGAGGTCAACAGAGCTCAAATTTCTCATTCTCAATCATTTAAGAACCCAGAAAGCAAAAATAACCCAAAACTAAATACTTGTGCAAAAAGATGACAACTTCTATACATCTTTGGCTCATTTTTTTTACAATTTTTTTGGAAGGAAATTGAACTGAACATGAGAAAACATAACAGACATACCAAAAGAAGTGGAATTTATCAACCTGAAGGATTTGGATCATGCAAAACTGCTCACCGGGTTATCCGCCAGAGAAGCAGGGGAAAAAAGAGAGCTAGAAAATGAGGTGAAGAAGACCCATCTGCCACCGAACACAACCAGAATCCAGAAACAACAAAGGTAAAAACAAAAACAAAAAGAGTGAAAAAAGCAGCAAATAAATACGTATGAAAAAGGGGTTGGGGTTAAAATTAAATAAGTGAGAAAATGGCCACTGGAAACTGTGAAAAATTGGGATGTTTAATGAGAGTTTTTAAATGGCATTGGTGTTTGGTGCTTTGCATCATCCATACATACTTTGCAAATTAAATTTTTGGGGTTTTAATTTCTGAAAGATAGGATGACGATGACTAGTTGAGCAGTAAATACTGTGGAGAGATTGAGACTGGAGAGAAAAGTTACAATTTTCCAAACTGGTGTTTTTTTGTGTGTGGAAAAGGGAGGCACCGACAGGAGTCGGTGGCTCACAGGAGAAACCAAGCGGTGGTGTCTTGCGGTGGGGACTCTCTGCTGGTTTTATCGAACTCGAGTTGACATTGTTGAAACTCGAAAACTACTGGGTTGGTTTAGTTCAGTTAAGATATTGACCATGGTTAATGAGTAATTCAACCTCTTACAAGGCCTAAATCAAGAAAGTTCAAAGAATTGACGTATCTCATTCGCTGTTAGTTGGATACTGCTTGAGTTGAATTGTAGAAACTTGAAAGTGGGTTGGTGGGAGCAATATTGACTGACCCCATGGTTCCACTGTGATTCAAACCTTGAATGGGGAACTCTATGATTTTTTTGTCACATCATCAAATGCTCGAAAAAGTTAATCTATCTATAATACTGTAGAACGTTTTCTACTTGAAAGTTGAAGCACAATTAGTTGGCTCGAGGCAAAATATTGACCATAGTTAAAGAGTGATTCAATCTTTAGGAGCACATTTTTTTCAACATGCAAGTTCCGATGCTATCAATTTTCAACCTGACTGGTTTGTGAACATGGGATTCTTTGCTCCTGTCAATATCTTGCATCTTTTTCTCTTTTATTTTTCCCATGAATTAAGTTCAATCTGTTTGGATGTGGAGTAAATGCAGGTTTGGCAAGTGGGTAAACTCTGATCAGATGAAGAGTGAAAAAGAAGGCAAGAATATTACTAGTGAGAGATTAATGTCTTGCCATGCCAAGCTTACGTTACCCTTTTGGTTGTGTTCCAATTTCTTGGTCCAATAAGTTTGTTAATAGTTGTTCTGAAAGTAGTAGATAGTACTAGTACTAGAAATTTCTCTTCTTGTAACTTTTCTTGTGTCCAAAGTCAATCACTAGTTTTGTGTAATGATACAGAATCAGATTGAGATAAGGACCCTCTATCTTGGCTAAAGTTAAATGAAATTAAGTACAACGTTATAATCATCTTTTATAGTTGCTCACTCACACACGTAAATATGATATACCCAATGGTTGAAAATTGTTCATACTTGTTAGGAAAAGCGGAAATAGGCCACCACCACTATGGTTAGGTTTTCAAAATGAAAGTGTACTTTCTCTTAATGGTAATAATATTATCGATATTATTTTCAATTCGTCTTTTTTCTTTCATTATATTTTAAAAATTGAAAAAAAAAATCAATTAACCAGAATAATATGGACAAAACTAAAAACAAAGGGGTATTAGCCAATTTGACCCCTTAACTTGTAACTTACTTTTGATTTGCCCCCTCAACTTGCACTTTGGAAAATTAACCCCCTTAACTTGTATTTTTGGCTAATTTCCCCCCTTTCCGTCCAAAATTAACCTAATTCCATCAAATTGAGTTACATAACCTATACATGATGGGCATTTTGTCGTGTTTCTTACTCTTCTTCTTCATCATCATCTTCTTAAGACCGGCAACGCCATCAATGTTGTCAACGAACTTCAACCCAATCGATAGCACATAAATGTCTCGATGATGGTAAATGACGAAAAAAGCTCATCACGTGCAAGTCACGTGAGTGTATTTAACGGAAAATTGGATGAGAGTATGTTAATTTTGATTGCAAGGGGGGAAATTGGCCAAAAATGCAAGTTAAGGGGGTTAATTTTCCAAAGTACAAGTTAAGGGGGCAAATCAAAACTAGGGCACAAGTTGAGGGGGCAAATTGGTTAATACCCCAAAAACAAATGACAAAATAAGTGTCTTTTGCAACTTCAGATACGTTGTCAATTTGTAAACTAGTGTAGCCTGTACGGATTACTTACTTATACAAAGAAGTAAGAAATGTACCATTCAACATCCATTGGTGAATAGCTCAATTCCCAGCAACCAATAGTCCAATTCTTGGCGACCGGTCTCTAAATTAGGAATTCCACCTACTGATACCCGGTAGTAAAGATCGGTTACTCATATACAATGATAAATATCTTTGAGATCTTGCTGTCTCGATCGTCTTTTACGTATGTAATTATGTGTAATCTTGTAACTCTATGTAGTCTCAATCGTATAAATTTCTCTTGGTTAATACCAATAATCCGAATGCCAAATAACTCCTAACACTCATGAAATACAACTTTAACTTCCAGATTCTGTAACTTTTTGTCAGGAGACTGCTACCATCAACCATGTTTTTTTCACATTCTCTTTTGGAAATCACATTCTGCACTTGACTTTTTCCCTTGATAATAAGAGTAATTAATTGACTTTTAACCCCTCTGGACTTGAACTCACTGGAGCAGAACAGTAAACCCACGCAAAATGAGGATAATCTGGATACTGTGAATGGAAAGTGTGAAAATCTACCATCTATCAAGAAAACATTGAAAAGGTTGTGTGTGTGCAGTGGAAGTGGCAGCGTGACAGCAAGCAACCAAGAACTGGCCATCAGAGAGGAAGCAGTACAAAATGGTAAAAAGGTGTCAAGTGGGTCATGTCCTTTTTATTCCTATTCCTTTTGGCGCAACTTGCGCGTGGGCGGAGGGAGAGATCCCCATTGCATTTCAAGACCAAAAAAAGCTGTTGGTATATAACTTTTTTTAATAAATAAAGCTACTAGCTATAGTACAATAGAAATAATTACTTCTAAAAACAAAATACAATTCTCTAATTTCATGATAGTTCACTAATTTAAATATTCATCTTTAAAAATAAAATAATGAAAACCACTCGTGATAGTTAAACAAAAACTAACCATACAAAAAAAATCCAACGAGCACGGGACCCCTTTATAAAAAAATAACCTGTCCATAAACAATTTATGCCAACACATAAATAATTTGTGACAATATAAGAATAGTTTATCACTGCAATATATATCTATAGTTTACAGTCAATCAAATGAAAAAGTTCGGAAAATTGAGACAAAAAAGTACATTTTGAGTGAGAAGAAGTGAAAGATTAACAGTTTTAGTTTTGATTGCAATCGTATGTACACATTGTCAAAAAGCCCAAGACTTTTAAATTCAAAACTTTCATTTCACGTGCGTAAAGCTACAAAAATGTACATATGAATATTTTTAATTTATGGAGTTCTAGCTGACAAAGACTCCAATACGGAAGAATCTTATCCTTGATTCCAATACCCAATGCTATCATTCCACCAAAAGGGTAAATTTTCAGTCTTAATTAGCTTAAATGAGCAAAGCCCAGACATCAAAATCTTACTCGTGATGAACTTCTGGTCAGGGACGATCAAATTGGTTAGATTGTTGAAGCTGGACGAAATTGGAACAGTATCGGAGCACCATGTTCCTGACATTGAAACGATGGCTTCAAAGCCGTTGAGGAAGTGGAGGGTGCCGAAGGAGAGGAACTAGAGGCCGTGCTAGAATTGTTGGCGGTTTTGGATTGGGTCGTGTGGGTTTGGTTCGATTTGCAAAAAGAAGGCGCGTGAAGAACGAAATCGTTGGACTGCCATTGTACTCATGCAATTTGTCTTTTTTATCTTCACAAGATAATATTTGAATTTCATATTCTATGATAGATAAAGAGTTATTTTATGGCTTATATAGTCATTAATTCTACTGTAACGTATTTACTTATTATGAAGTATAGAATTTTTATGAATTATGATTTTCTTGCGTTCACTAATACATTTTGTATACACTATTTCGATTCATGACTTCAAGCCACTGGTAAGTGACCCACCTATCCTATACGCCAGTTTTAGAAGTATTTATTACTTATAGCTAAGATTAATTTGGTTTTTTTTTGTCAAAAATAGAATGTTTATAATTTATAACGATGTACAACGAGTGTATAACCTACTCATAACAGACCCTAATGGCCCACAATGTAACATCGACTTCACTGAAAATATCCTCGATCTCGCCACTACTGTGAGTCGAACTTGAGACCTCCACAAGTGAAGGATCGACCTCACTGAAAATATATATTATTTATGCTACCACTTGAGTCGAACCTGAGCCCTCCTCCACTACAGTGGAGAGGAAATACCGTTAAACCAACTGGTCATGTGCGAGATTAATTTGGTTAGATAGAGGAAGATGATGAAAACAGTTGTGAGTAGTTAAATTGCCAGTCGCAGTTACTTTGGATTCCAATTACTTTTGGTGGGCTCCAGATCCTCTGTCCCCATTTGGCCGATCTCTTCTTGTCCTTCCACTAATATTTTGACATCTGGACATTGATTAATTGCAACTTAACTGGACTTTAGGCATCTTTTTAACTCCGTTAACTTATTAAAAAAATTCACAAATAAGAAAAAAAAAAAGAAAAAAAAAAAGCGATTCCCTCATCCTCTCAGCTTTTATTCTCCCTTGTTCGTCCCATGCCGCCCTCCTTCACTGGCGCATCCTCCGCCTTTTCCAAACCAAACCAAGCATCAAAAATGTCCTCATGTTCCAATTGCATCAACCCCCAACCTTACCCACAAGATTCTCACCCCTCTAGGCCGAACTCGTCGGAACGCTAAGCCTCCCCACCTAGCCACCGCCACCGCTACCTCCGCCTCAGTCTCTTGAAACAACACACCCGATGCTCCTAAAAGTTACAACACCTTCCAATTGTCCGACGGCGACGCTTGAGTGTACCTCAACATTATCGATTTTGATGCCCGGGTTATCGAAAATCCAATCAAATGAAGTTTCGATTTTCATTCATTGAAATGTATTGGCGGATTCTTAGAGATTACCATATGAATTTTCCAAAGATTATGTGGCTGCAACTCATCGTGCAGTGCGAATTTCATCTCTATTGCAATGGATTTTTTGTTTGGTACTGTAATGCTATGAATGGTCAGGAAGATGGATGTGTTTGGGGCATTTTGATTTTCTTAGTTGTGATTTTTTTTATGAAGTTAACAGAGTTAAAAAATTCAAAATCCAGTTAAGTCGCAATTAATTAATGTGCAGGTGTCAAAATGTTGGTGGAAGGACAGGAGGAGATAGACAAAATGGGGACAGAAGATTCGGAGCCCTTTTGGTGAGCCTTAATTTGGAGCATTTACCTGTGACCCTAATAATTTTTTTTTATCAACAAAAATATATTATAAAAGCGTTTAGTAAAACCAAGCAAGCAAAGGAGTACAAATCAGACATCGACTGAACAAGAAATGCCTATACTCCTAACAGGACCCATAACTTCACTGCAACTAGATAGCAGAAGCAAAGCCAACTCGTTAGAGAAGACATCAATACAACCTGAAAAGCTTGAAATGGTGTCATTGCACTAGTCATATTAAATTGTTCATTAAGTATAGAAAAGCTTTGATGTACCTCCACCAGGTGGAGACAGCCAGCTCTTTCCGATTTGGTAGATTTAATTTATTTCACTTTTCTATTGTGCTGAGTAGGTAGGGTCCTACTCCTAGGTGAGTAAAAGAACAAAGATTTTCTACTTGTACAGCTACACTGCATTATTGATTGCTTAAGTCTTCCCTAAGAAGATCATTACAAATAAGTACATTGACCTACCTGCCAACACAATTTGAAGTACATTGACCCTCGTGGGGACTTGGAACCTGCTAAACCCACAACAATGCTTCAAGGAAAGTAAATGTTGTGGAGCAGCAACCTAGACCAAAGAGATATAGCTTGTAGTTAAATTGACTTCAGCAATTTTGTACACTCCCTCTAGACTGGAATTCTAATTTTGCTTCCCCAAGATCATCTCCAATAGTGGAGTGTCAAACCCATATTTGAGTCAAAAATTCTCCCGATGGAGGTATTTGGTCTGTATAAACTGGCTCAAATTTGAGTGTGGAGTCAAATTCTGAGTCAAATTTGACACAATTTTTTTACTCCAATCTCAAATTTGAGTCCCCACACTTTTATGCACAGAGAGGGAAGAACTAGTCCCATTTTTTTTGAATTTTGGGGGAGAAGGTTGGCTCCAACATATCTACTTTGTTTATTAACCCTATTTGAAATCAAATGACAAAAATATATGTTTCAAAATCCTAATTTTTTTACATCAAAATATTCATAAAATTAAATTAAGAAATTCTAGATAAAAATTAACTTAAGAAAAATCACAATTGGATAAAAAATTGATGTTAAACTCAATTAATTAAAGTATAGAGTTAAATTTGAGTATTTCATTATTGGGGGAAATCTCAAATTCGTATAAGAGAATAGTTGTATTTTTTAGATTCAAATTTGAGTTTTTGAGCCAATCCATTGAAGATGGTCTAATGTTTCACAGAGATTAGAACAAGCTTCTATTTCACATATAAGCATTTTGAGGTCACATGTTTTCATACACCATTGAGATGGCCTTTACCAAGCACCAAAGGTTAAACATGGGGCTAGGCCACCACTATACTGTCCATCTACCAAGATAATCAGAGCACTAAACTCTGAAAAGCATGAACGTTCAACAAATCCATTGGGATTGTAGAGACAGAATCCCGACAACTTCCAGGAAATAAAGGTCAAATGGCAAGATTTTCTAAGATACTGAAGACAACTTGATTGAGGACAAATAAATACTTGTTATTTTTTTTTTGGTCGAAAAATTGTTATTGGATCATGGACAAATGTATTTACATGGAGAAACTATATGCATGGGGATGTATATATTAAAGGAAAAGGCTTATAAAAGTATCGGGCAATGAAAAATAAATGAAAAAGGGGGGCAAACACCCAAACACCCAAAGTCCTTAATCAATACTTGTTAAATGGGAAGGCTCCAAGATAAGCAAAATTACAAACATTCAAGTTTGAAACCCAAGTCCTCTATCTCAATATTGTAAGAAGCCACATATTTGAAACCCGTCACCCCATTGATCCTAAAAAGACAATGGCCATACTTAACCAACTCAAGTTTTCATTGAAGGCTCCACGGCCTCATGAAGAAAGCTTTCCTTGGGGAGAGAGGTATTTCACGCACTCGCTCCATACGAGTTTTTATAACAGATCTCTAGAACAATGACACAGCTTATAGTAGAATGTAGGCCTAAGACGGTAGCTGAATTAATTAACTGGCTTGAAACTGGAATCCCAATCTGGAAAACTATAAACTTCAACATTCCTGTCAAGTATCAATGACAAATCTGAAAACTAATTCCTTAGGAAAACATTTCGAATGTCCCAACCCTCAGGACTTAAGGCTCAACCTGCCAAGGACAGTTACTAACCATTTATGTCCCATCTGCTACGAGCCTAGGAAGTTCCAGAATTAAAATTATCATGCCTGGATGAATGGTTTTTACAGACCACAGAAACATTTTAACTGCAAGGTGAAGAGGCTCATATACATGTTGCCTTTCTCTGTTTGACAATCAGAAAGACATCATCTAAATACTGGTTTAATTAGAAGGCAACACACTCAGCTGATGTCCACGAAAGCCTCATATTCTACTAACGAAAATCATGAAACAAAGTCTAAATGGAAATAAATGATAAACATCATAGTAGTATATATTTAAGAACACTGACATGTGTCCTCATAAGTGCGACCTTAAGGTACAAAAATCTAAAACTACAGCTACAGAAACATAAGGATTTTATCTTCCTGATTCATACAGATTAGATTCTAATCTATTTTGCTAGGCACTTTTTTTCCTTTGAGATCACTTTATCATTTGGAGTGCATTCAAATCAAAAGAAGAATAATGCAGTTACATAACACCAAAACTGCATATTCGGGAACCATAGCAGGAACAAAACAAGCTAATGAATACAAATGACGAGAAGTGTATATCCAACCTATTGACCTTTCACTCTTATAACCGCTTTCATGATCTGACAGAAAATTTACTTCGATCATCTACAACAGATGCCCCAGTAGATCTCTCACATGATATTCTACTCCCTGCAAAAAAGAAGAAATCGGAGAAACAAATTAGTTCATAAACACAATAGACTACAATAATTCATGAGAAAACAACTCTACTATCATGAAGAAAGCTAATTAATGAGGGTTTCCATCTGATCATGACAATATTATCACGGAAACCTCCATTCCAACACTTGAACTGTAAAAGGCTGAATTTAATCAACTGTCAAACCATATACAGCAAGTATGAGAAACTAACTTCTCTGTTCCAACTAAGAGACCACAGCACTAGTGATTCATGACGTAATGTAGGTCGAACAGTATCACACTTGCTTTTACAAGTATCCGTCTTTTCATACTGAAGTCAGATATTTATCCTATGACTAATGAAAGATAAAATCCTCCATGTTCTTCAAATTTTGAGAAAGCCAGTCTATACTGAGGGTGTGGTCCACTAGTTAAAATATATCAAGTCTAAGATGAGATTGCTCGCAAGCTGTATGAAGACATCATTTATTTCCCCAGAGGCTGTTTCTGCAACTCTAACTCAGTACAATCAGGTCAGGCCACTCGAGGCAAGCCACATTGTTCCTCTAAGGCTAAGCGTCAGACTGCTTACAAGTTCACCCACTTTTTTCTTGACTTCATATAGCCCAGAAAGATTCCTCCGGTGTCATCTTGTGGGATATGATTCCAGCTTGTATTTAGGTCATATACAGTACCCATTCGTACTTAACTAGGCAACCAGGAAGAGTTTAATGTATACATAAACTTCCATTATATCTTTCACACTATGTTTGTATTTAGGTAGGCAACTCTGGACCACCTATTAATTTACCATTTTTCACTCCAAAAAAGTAGACCATAGATGATAATAATAATGGAATCTCAATCTTAGCAAAAAGAAAAAAAATAATGGAATCTCAATCTACACAGAATGTTAGTGCACCACTATTAACAGTAATGAAATCCATAGCATGATGGAGATCTCAAATTCAGTACTTGATTAGAACAATGAATAACATTTAGCTGACCAAACTAAGCCTGGCTAATTAAATTTCTCCATCAGGAACACTCTTGATGCAGAAATAAAAACTTAACACAACAGGCATGATGGAATGCACTCCTCTGAAAAGAGAGAGAGGGGCTGCATCTAGGAAAGTAAAGAATATTAACAGACTAAGTAAAGCATGAGACCTTTACACTTCATAATATGAAGTATGAACGATGAGGCAATCTTGCAATTGGGCTCAAGATAATATTAAATCGAAACTATAACCAGAGTTCGACATTTGCGTAATTCGGCACAGATAAATATACCAATTCTACGGATCCTCCACCCCTCTATCTTTTCAGATCATTTACCATTTTATGGTTTGACAAAAACAAGTTATTCAGCTACAACAAGGCTCTGAATAAAACTAACTACGTAACCAATATGTGATGCCAACCTAGCAACTTAAATCCGGTTCATCCAAGAAACAAAATACACTAGTTCAGCAAAGTACATATCTACCTAAATTGGTGTGAACTATAACTACACTACACAGTGAAATAATACACAAACAAATCATACACAAATTGTTTAGTAGAAATCACAATGGGCAGAGGGCATACCACTGGATGAGCCAGCCAAACAGAAAATGCTGCATAATGGGCACCTTCTCCAGCACCTCAGCCTTATACATCTTAAGCAACCCACTATTCACCTTATTCCAATTAGGCACCCCACTGATATCATCCAACAACGGCGAATGCTCCGAAAACGGACCCTTCTTCACCTTCTTCACAAACTCAATGCACGAAAGATACATATACTCTTTCGAATAGTTCTCCACTATATCGTCATTGTGAATCGATTTCGGCTTCATGTACTTATGCCCAATCAACTGGGAAGCCCCGAAAATGAAGGGCATGAAATGGTAGTCGTCGAGCCCCCAAACGCCGTGAGAGCCCGCCGGCTCTAGGGAATACACCAGCTGCAGCTTCCTCATCAGCTCCAAGTACTTGGTGAAAACCCTAGCGACCACCGCCGGATAATCTTCCTCCTTGATCACCGCCATTCGAGCGAGGCAGTAGAGCCAGGCGGCGAAGTTGGTCTCATGGCCGGTGCCGTAATCGATTCGGCTAGAGTTTCCGAAGCTGTCGGTGAAGTACGGGACGATCTCGACCGTCGATTCGCGGAGGTGATCCGGGAGGAATCGGAGCATTAGGGCTTCGCTGGCGTCCGACAGCCGCTCGTGCCACGACCGGAACGAAACGTTGCCGTATCGGCCGGCTTGCTGAGTCGGTGGGATTTCGTCGACCCACTGGATTAGGGTTTCGAGGATGGAGACGATGGTGTTGATCGTCGGGGATTGGTGGCAGGGGTCGGAGATCTTTTTGGAGCGGATTGAATCGGAGAGGGCGGCGACGAAGCCGAGGAAGTGCTTTCCGGCGAGGGAGTCGTGGAAGCGGCGGAGGTCGGCGGGGGATTGGATGATTTTGGACGGGGTTTGGAAGTGGTACGGCGGAGAGATTGGGGGGACGGAGAGGGGTTGAGGGACGGGGGCGAGGATGATGGCTTGCTGGGAGTTAGGGTTTGGGGGGAGGTTGATGGCGGGGGCTCGGATTGGGCGGTAGTGTGGGGGTGGGGAGATGTCGGAGAAGGACGGCGGAGGGGCGGCCATTGGAGTTGGGGCGCCACATTTGCAGCAGGTTGGGGTAGGGGTTGCGGCGGAGGAGGGTGGCGATTCGGGAGAATTGGCGCTTTGGTGGTGGTGGTTGTGGTGGTGGTGAGGAGGTTGGGGCTCCATTTTGGTGGACGGAGCGGTGTAAAATCTGGGAAGCAAGCAATGAAATGAAAGGTTGGTTAATAGTGGATTTTGGCGGCGATGGGGATGGGCTGTGGTCAAAGTTTGGGCCCAATTATAATTGGATTTTCGAATGTTGCGCTGGAGACTAGTCCATTAACCTTTTTTGCTGTCGACCCCATTGTTTTTAGGGGGCCTTTGTTTTAACTGATTTTTTGTACTAATTGGTTAAATGAGTTTTTTATTTTATTTCTGGGTTTATTTCATTTTTGTAGTGGATTTGATTAAAGGGTTTTTATCATGAATGGTGCTTGAACTTTTACTAACCGGACTTCATAGTGCTTGAACTTTAAAAGTGATCAATTCGGTACCCAGCTTTCAAAAACCGGACTTCATAGTGTGCCTGAATTTTAAAAGTGATCAATTTGGTACCCAGACTTTCAAAAAGAGGACTATGTGGTACCTCAGTCAATTTTTTGTCAAAGTTTTCTTTAAAATGAATAATAAAATGGTCTTTTGATATAATTTTTTTTGTAAAATACTATTTTTTACCTCTCACATCTATATAAATATGTATTATGGTGTTTTAAAAAATATATATGCATATGGCTATTGCAAAACATATAGATAAATTGATGAACAAAAATATACTCGAACATAAAAAAAATATTTCTAACATAAACTGAGTAATAGAAAAAGTCTACCGTTCGAGTATATTTTCATTAATAAATTTATTTATTGCTCGAACATAAAAAAAAAATATTTCTAACATAAATTGAGTAATAGAAAAAGTCTATCGTTCGAGTATATTTTCATTAATCAATTTATTTATTTTTCTAAAATAGCTATTGCACATTTTAATTTTTTTGAAACACCATAATACACATTCATATAGAGATTGAGAGGTAAAAAAAAGTATTTTACATAAAAATTAATATCAAAAGACCATTTTATATAATTCATTTTAAAGAAAACTTTAACAAAAAATTGACTGAGGTACCACATAGTCCTCTTTTTAAAAGTCTGGGTACCAAATTGATCACTTTTAAAGTTCGGGCACTATGAAGTCCAATTTTTAAAAATCTGGGTACCAAATTGATCACTTTTAAAGTTCAGGCACTATGAAGTCCGGTTAGTGAAAGTTCAGGCATCATTCATGATAAAAACCCTTGATTAAATGGTGTAGTGATATGTGAAAGAGACAGGCACCCTCTTCGACCTCTGAGCTGCCTCCAAGACACCTTCACCTAAAAACTTGGTCTGCTTCTCCAAAACCCAGTTTACCCTTTTTGGTAGCATTTTTGGTGTTCGAATTGGCTTTTCGTGCTGAAGCTAATTGGTTGTCTAGGCGAAGATGGACGGTGCTGAAACTAATTGAACTAGTTACATTGGATGAGTACTTCCAGGATACTAAAGACGGGGAGCTGATTTGATTCTCTACCGTAATTAGTCACTAATTGATTATATGAAGAGGCAAACACTTTTCTCATGCTTGACTTGCACCCCAGATGGGAATTTCTTATGAATATAAACGATAAATGTACTTTAACATATTTTGAACTATTGATGAAGCCTACCTATATTTATCCCCTACGTACCATTATACTAATGACGTGTATACTAACTAAAAGGAAGAATGAAAATATTAAAAGTCATTCTCATTCTGAATAATTCATGTGTTTATTAATATTTGATCTCAAATTTGTAGTAAGACTTTCAATAAAACTAGCAATCATATTCCTGATTTTAAAGGGATTGAAAATTAATTTCACAAGAAATGAAACTTTTATACCTAAATAATCTTTATAAATTTAATATATTGAAAAAATAGAAAATTATATTTTGATACTACTTGAAGAGTAAAATACTCATAAACACTTATACACTTTAAACATTACAATATAGTACTACTTTGGACACATGTTGATTTTTAATTGGTTTTACACTTTTAATACAAAGTTCACACCACACGCGCTGCAAAAACACGCTCAATCCCTTCTTCGACTTTCCCTGCTCCGTGATTCACGCTCTTCATCTTTTTGTAGAGAGAGAACAAGGCATCAACGTCTTCACGAAATCAATAACTTCAAAACACTCTTTTACCAATAATTTTCTCATCCGGACTCCGTTTGACACGAAATCAATTGGGTTGGATTCGTCTCGTCGCCCTCTTTCCATAAACACCAAGATTGTAACCCCAGACTCACTGTAGAGAGAGAACAAGGCATCAATGTCTTCACGTTTTCCGGCGAGATTCTTCGATTCCGAAGACAAATGGGACGAACCACCACCCAAAACTTCATCCTCTCATTATTCTAGACACAGCCCATCCAACATTGAGACTTAGTTTGTAGCGGATCATCGCCGGAGAGCCTCACATATTGGTTGAAACTTTCCGGTGAGTTTCCGGCTAAGGTAATCTTTGAAACTAGTCTAGAAAGCTTTATTGGGTTGTTTAGATGAAGATTGATATAAAAATCATATGAATTGATGGTGAGCCAACACAGCTATTCTTTCTCCTTCATTTTGAAAGACTTCCTTTAAATTGAAAGAACACTTCCTTCAAATTGAAGGAAGTCCTTCATCATTTTGAAGGAAGTCCTCCTTAATTTTGAAGGAACACTTCCTTCATTTTGAAGGAAAGTCCGCCTTCATTTTGAAGAAACACTTTCTTCATTTTGCAAGACCCCACAAACTTCAAAATACTCTTTTACCCATAACTTTCTCATTCGGACTTCGTTTGACAAGAAATCAATTGGGTTGGATTCGTCTCATAGCCCTCTTTCCATAGAGACCAAAATTGTAACCCCAGACTCACTGTAGAGAGAGAACAGGGCAGTCCTCCTTCTCCACAAACTTCAAAACACTCTTTTACCCATAACTTTCTCATCCGGACTCCGTTTGACACGAAATCAATTGGGTTGGATTTGTCTCGTCGCCCTCTTTCCATAGACACCAAGATAGTAACCCAAACCCACTGTAGAGAGAGAACTGGGCAGTAACGTTTTCACGTTTTCCGGCGAGATTCTCCGATTCCGGCGACAAATGGGACGAACCACCACCCAAAACTTCATCCTCTCATCATTCTAGACACAGCCTATCAAATATTGAGACTTAGTTTGCAGCGGATCATCGCCGGAGAGCCTCACATATTGGTTGAAACACGAGAGATGGAGGCGGAGGTATGGCTGTGCATGAGTCTCACGCTCGCATAAGTTGTAGTGGACTTTTTAGTTAATTTTTGGGAAAGTAGTAGTATTTTGTAATAATTTTATTGAGGTACTGTCTCTGTGCATAATAAAAGCCTAGTAGTAGTTTTTAGGCAGAAACCCTTGAAAAAACTGATATTTTGTGAGTATATTTTAGTAATATAATTATTTTCTACTTAAATTCTTAAACATTAGTATAATTTAATAGTAATCAGTTAATCAGTAAATACTTTAATGAAAGTGTTTCATTCAAATTCCAGCTCATTTCGATTTATGCTCATTTTAACTTATACTTCTGTATTGAATTTCCACTTCCTCATTTATACACGATCTGGAAGAAATTTCACAGTACTTATTTTGGTACTAGACAAACTTAATAATGTACATTTCAGACTAATTACCCAAATGAAACTTTTTCGGGACGAAAGCTTTGAAATATGCATGATATATATATATATTGTACACTAAACTCTCCCAGCGAAGCGACACGAACAAGTAGACAGCATCACCAACTCTCAGCTGATCGTCTTACACGTGGACGTGTGTGGATCCCACATCGCCGGAATCAAATACTTGCGTCCACGTACACCAACCGCATTGTAGCTAGCCCCTGTCGTTTTGTCCAAAACGACATCCCCAGTATAACCCGGGTACGCGCCTTTCCCAAATATACCCGTACACGCGCTCACGGCCTCCATACCCGCACCTTTCGGTTCCTGGAAGTACCCGTTGTCAAACGGGTTCGTCACCGTTCCAGCCAAAACTGTCGCCAAGCTGATCACCATTCCGTCAATCCCCACGTCGCCGTTGGGCGGAACTAACGGCGCCGTCTGCGGCCCGTAAATCGGCTGGTGAAACGGCCACGCGCACTGGCCCGGACACTGCTTAACCGGGTTGCCCACCCACGCGTAAGCCAGCTTGTTGCCCGCCTTCCCCGCTCCAAGACCCGATCCGTGCGACCCGCACCGGCTCATGCAGAACCCATCAACCGTCACGTCAGCGTCGGTTAAAACGACGTTGACCGCCGCGGTTGTACCTTTCGATGCTTTGGCCGCCAAGGCCGCGAGTTTTTGGTCGGTGATTTTTGTCCCGAGGGAGTAATTCGGGTCGAGGATTTGATTCCCTACGGCGACAGTGCAGGGGCCGCCTTGGTAGCTCGCGGTGGTCTGCCACCACGATGCGACGGAGGGATGTGGGGTGTGGCCGGAGCTCAGAGACTGCACAAAATCAACTATTATGGACCGTTGGATGGGGCTGAACTTGCCGTACCACAGGATGTTGACGGTGACGTTGCCCTTGAGGAGTGGGCCTTTGTGGTACTTGAGGACAAGCGGTTGTTGCTTGACTAAAGCTGAGAGCTTGCGCATTGTGGCCGTACAGGGGCTTAGGACGGAGGAAATGGTGAGAAAAATTGTGACCCAGATGGCCAACTTACAAGCAGAAGCAGCCATATTGATGAGAAAGTTTGTAGAATTGGTTGTGTTTAGTGTCTTGGTGAGTGATGACTGTTAAGAGATGTGGGAGTATTTATACAGAAGAGGAAGGGTGCGTACGTGTGCGGACAGTCGGTGGACAAGACAGCTGTGGAGTAGAGATGACCCGTTTACTTACTTCGTAAGCAGGAATTAAAATATGTAGTTGGATTGGATTACTGGGTTGTTTACTAAATAAGAGGAGTTGGCATCGTATTCATTCTTACTCGACTGCGTATTAGTGGACAATGACAGGAGTGATGAATGTTTTAAATGCAAACCGTGTGGATGTTGAGATTTTTTTGACTTTGTGGATTGGAACGGATTCAATGGCAGCACCCGGGCTTCAGGTTCAGGTTTCGATGAACATTATGCACATCATGAGAGATGGTGTGGTGGGAGGAGGCTTACCAAGGGTAGGCTTGTCCTGTGGAGGTTTGAGTTTTTGAGTTTGACTTTTGGTACTCTCCTTTTTTCGTACCTTCGTGATGTTTAGAGCATTTTCACCCCCAAAAAGCAACGGAGTTTCTTGAGTACATGTATCTACTGAGTAACTTCACCATCCTCACCATTGATTGAAAATCAATGGCTGTGATTTGGTGACCTGATGACCTGTTATAGCAACAAAACAAGCAAGTTGCTCTCATTCGGGTCTTATATGCCCAAAGCAAAGCATAAACGCTCAAAAGTCTGCTGCCGCCAAACATATCTAAAAGAGGCAATCTGCCTCTTTTCTTTCTTTTTCTTTGCAATTTATGACAAAACGATGCATATGAAGCAGAAAAATGTGTTCATATTTGAAGAACCAATCCGTCTACCTCTTCTTCTTATGTCATGCAATTGCATATGCGTGATGCAAATCCTTCTGTTTGGCAAGTTCATATGGAGCTCTCTCATTAATTTGCAGACTTCACATAGGTCCTTTGCATCTGCCTCTCTCCTGCTGCAGAGACTTCACATAACTACCATTAGATGATTGTTAATAAGTATGATAGCATCTATTGGGCAATTTAACTCAAAAACTTGACCAAATGGCGATCGAGGACACCACAGAGCTCTCGGACTTGAGATAGAACGACGATTAGAAATTGGGCTGTTTCTTGATTGTGTCGGCGAACCAAAAGGACGCGGAAACAGGGGCAACAGATCTGAGTTGGGCGTCACTTGGATTTGGGGAGGAAAGACTCGACCCGACTCGACAAAGGTGGAGCACCGGCGTCGTTGCTATATCTTGTTGCTGAAAGACAGACCTAAAAGATTACTGTAGAATCTTGGCGGTACAGCCTTTGGTGAAAGAGAAGCAGTAAAGAATTGTAAAATACTTTGCACGAGCTTCGAGGGTGATCGGAACTGGCTAACGCCAGTTACCCAAACATTAATTTTTATCCGTATATAAATGAATCCCGTGAAGCCACTCATTAGATGCATGTATTGAAGAAAAATCCAAAAAGCAAGGGCAAAGAGAAAGGAAATTGCCACAAAGATGGATGCTATTTATGTTTGACCCATCTGAATAGTAATTGTCTTTTAATTTTTGTTCCACCGCAAAATGACAATGGCAAGAATGATCACTATTCACAAAAAAAATAGAGATAAATATCATAAAAGTTTCCACTAAAAGATATGTCCAAACTTTCCATCAAAGAGCAACGTGCACATAAACTTGCAAAAATTTGATTGGGTATTTAAAGAAAAAAATTTCACATTTTTTTTCAAATTTTTATTACTATTTCACATTTTTTGGTACTATGGTACTAAATTAATACAACAACTTTTATATCAAAGCTCAAGCAAAACATTACATAATTTTTTTTCATTTTTCATAATTTTCTAAATTTTTTTTGCGTTTTGTTCATATTTTTTTCTTTAAAAATATTGGCCGTTGAATGTGAGATCGACGGTTCAAAAAATGCCACGTGGCACGTACGCATACCGGGCCGCACCTCCCCTGTCTTCACACGAGCTTTAGGCGCATGTAATGCACGTGCCAGTATTAATAAAAATAAATGTGTTGTTGTGTGGACAGTGATGTCAGTGTGGCATCAGCTGCCTCCTAGGCAGACCCAGAGGTAGATTACCGCCTCTTGCCCCGCCCGGCCGCCCCTCCTCTCCCGGTGGAAACCGATTTTTGGAAGTGGGGGGTGACACCTCATGTCCTTGCCCCAAAAGCGGTGGAACTGCTCTTATCCTCCAACAAGGTATACCTAGTCTATACCCTCTTGTCTATACCCTCTAGCTTTAGCCTCCAAAATTTTAGTCGTTTATTCAAGTACTCAATTGTGAATGATTATCCCACTTGTGATATGATGTCACTGTTATCAGTGGATTGAATAAGCCAAGACAAATGTGTGAATTACATGATTAATTATGTAAGGGCCAAGTTTGATGGGGGTTTGGTTGGTCCGTTGTTGGAACTTAGGAAAAGTACAAAGTTTAGTAGCAAGAAGGAGGGAAGCAAATTAAGCATATGATTGTAGTGGGTTCTACATATGCCAGCTTGCTAGATAGTGACCGTGGTTGGTATAGTCATGATCATAGATTCCTTCGCATGCTAATTCTTTTTCTTATCTAATTGAATCAGTACTGAGGGCTCGATTGGGAATGGTAAATAAGGAAACACTTTTGCGCAACTATTATCTTCATATGTCTTCACTTTAACCATCTAATTCCATTACACGTGGTGAGTTAATTTACTAAATGACATGTAGGGAGAGAAGGGGCACACGGAGTGCAATAAGAGCGACCGACCGCATAAGAGCATCTCTAAGTGATATTATGAATATAATAGATAAATGTGTGATTTGATGGTTAATGTAGCATTAAATTTATTAATTTTCCGTGTGTTTCAATGAAATAGACAAATAATTGCTGTAAATATTATTATATAAATTTTTTTTTTACCATATATTATTTACACTATCATATATTAACTCTTAAACTGTTTACTATAAATCAATGATCACAATTACTCCCTATGTGTTGTTGGAGTTTTTTTTTTTTTTTTTAGATCAATAGAAATATATTATAGAAGCGTTTGGCGAAACCAAACAAAGGAGTACAAATCAGACATTGATCGAAAGGAATGCCTATACTCCTAACAGGACCCATAACTTCACTGCAACTAGGCAGCAGGAGTAAGCCAACTCGCTAGAGAAGGCATCAGTACAACCGGATAAGATAAACTTAGACCGATTAACTACATCTATTACAGGACAACTAAACCACTAAATCAACTTAACAACTAAACCGGCAAAGCATGGTGAACCTGAATCCCGAAGCCCTTCAAAGAGTCTGAATCTGAAACTGCACAAGCCGCCACTAGGTCGATTAGCAACAAAACCGGCCAAGCCTGGTAGAAGGGAAACCTGAAACTGCACAAGCCGCCACTAGATCTCACCCACTGCACAAGCGGCAACTAGGACGAGTGAGATCTGAACCTGCTAAACCCAAAACCTGAAAAAACATCGGCCAAGCAAGGCAAATATCGAGATTCGATGCCTATCAAAACAATCGGAAATAAAATTACACCCGCCGCCACTAGATGGAATCCATCACAACAGACCAAATAAGTTAAAACCGAACTTAGATCTTCCATTATTCGCCTTGTGCAAGACAATGATTTGCACACCTTTATTCAAACGAGAAGCCTGCAAAATACATAAAAGCAAAAACATGAAAAAAAAAACTACAATCCTCCGCGACTCACCCCACAAAGAGGGTTAAACCAGGGGAGAAGGATATCAGATCTAGAAAGAGGAGGAAGGGTGGCCGACCGACCCCAAGGCAAGCCAAGGGGCCGGCGGCGGCGGGGGGTTTTTGGTTTTGGGGTTTTTTTGAGAGAGAGGGAGCGGCTAGGTATTGTTTTTCTATATGTTGTTGGAGTTGAACACTCAATAACGTTGTTGAGTTCAAAAATTTTATGTGAATTTTTTGAACCCTAACTATTGAATTATTTACTACAAATTAATGCTCATAATTAATATTTTTAATTAGCCTCGCTATGTCTTATTGGAGTAAAACACACAATAGTTGTTGAGGTCGAAAATTTGTTGTTGTAGGATGAAAGTAATAATGAATGAGATTGTTGAGGGTGGAGTGTTGAGTGTTAATTAGAGGAGTGAATGTAATGAACAATAACATTTTTAATTCAATAAATTGTGTGCAACTCCAAACCCCCTCCACCCCCCCCGTTGGGCTCATTTGTCAAAACAATAATTAAAATAATGACTCTTATTTGTTTGTTTGTGCCTCTTCGTTGTTTTCAATTCATGTGCATTGGTTATATACAGAAATAACTAGGGTTAAAATTTGCAAGTTTATTGGACTCTTAATTTAATTTAATATTTATAATATTGAAAGTTACTAATAAGTAATATTATTAATTTATATATATATATATAAAATTACGAGCCTACTATAATCTGCACAGCTTCATATATATACAGCTTCTCATGAGCTTTATGAGCCGAGCATGCCAAAACTCGGCTCAATTTTTAAATAGCCCAAAATAAGCTATTTTTTGTAACGAGCGAGCTTGAACGAGCCGAAACGAGCCAGCCAGCCGAGCCCGGCGCTCAGCCATTTACACCCTAGTTGAGTGTTAATTAGAGGAGTGAATGTAAATAAATATGGTAAGTTTTAGTTACAATAATAAAAAATGAACAATAACATTTTTAATTCAAATCAGTTCTATTTTAGAAAAAAAAAAAAAAAAACCAAAGACATTTGGAGATGCTCAGGCTTCCTATTTTTAGGGATATCAAAAAAATTTGATACATTATTATATGTGAATAATTTTTTTGTTATATATAATTAGTGAATATAATAGAGACATAGTTACTCTTCTTAGACAATTAGATTTGTATGTCTTCAACTTATATTTTGTAATGCGAGCTCAAATCACCTTACACGCATTATCTCCAGATTTCTTTGCTCTTTTTTTTTCATTTTATTTTTTAAAAATAATATTCATAATAATATTTTTAAATTACTTTATTAAAAAATATTAAATCTCAATTCAATTTCACAAAAAACTCATAAAATATTAGCCACGCCACTTCCGACATGAGTTTTATTTCAAACCTCAGTCTAATTAGTAGGGGGCCACCTACTTCAATCATGTATATGATACTTATCCAATGCAAGACTTTTTTTTGTCAACAAATGGAAAGCTTATCCGGCCAAATACAACAAAAACAGAAAGTGCGGTCAATTATATCGTCCACCAAAATAGTTTTACCAAATTTGATTCACCAGATCATACAGACTTCCTTATATGACATGAACAAGAGGTAGTGTATAGCTCGTTAAAGTTGCCTTTTTTTATGTCGGAAGCTAGTTAAAGTGGCCTAGAGGTGAAGAACCTTGGAAACGAAAACGGGTTCTCATAGGCAACATCATGGGTCGGAAAGTTTAACACCCCACCCGAGGATAGTGGAGCGGGGCGTGGTCAGTGCTAAAATGGCGACATTCTCAGCATATTTGTCAAAATTGTCAGTAACCATCGCCACCACAATAGTACCATTTAGTTCACGTGTGGATTGGGGCGTGTGAAGCGCGCACCGTCCCGGCGGGGCCATGGTGGCGCCCAAGGTATTTATGGCTTTGGACCCTTTGGTGGTGATGGGCGGCTCGTTGCCACATTTGCGGCATGTGGTGGAGCATATATAGCACAATGGCCGGCATATTCGACTTCGATATCAAGCTGAGTATGCCCAAAAGGAATTTTAGTTTCAAGGACCTACCAATACAAATACAAAAATGTCATTCAAGTTTGAAAAAAAAGAAAAAAAGATGATTGGGATAAGCTTATTCACATTTAACGGTAACATTACATAACAGAAGTAGAATGTTATGAAAAATGTAACTAGAGTGAAAAGTTATTTTGTATAGTGATAATATCATCTGACATTACCACGTTGTTATTACGAATTGAAAATTAGTTAAGCTACAGGATAGTCCAATCAAAGCTGTCCCTTCTTTCCACTCTTACCGACTTCCAATCTTGCTTCATGTAATTGGTCATTGTCTACTCATAAATCCACATATGGACTGTTATGGGATTCGTCCATGCATATCGATTAGTCAAATCACATTATGGGTGTGATGATGACACGAAGTTTTTGTTTTAAAAATTGTTCAACGTAATTGGGAAGTTGATAGGAGTAGGCTTAGTCTTTTGACTTAGTAAAGAGATCATATTGTATAGAAGTATAACAAAATAGTGTATAGTTACTGATACTTAGAAAATTACAGAACTTTCACTCTAATATTGTTTACACCTAGACAATCTATACTCTTAAATATCTTACAAGCTCACTCTCAAACTAGAGTAGTACAAGTTGCAGTTAAAGGGTCAAACAGGGCAGGAAGCAAATACTTCCTCCCGTTAGCCCCATTGGCATTGTAGCTAGCACCAGTAGCCGGCGCCTTCAACAAGTTCCCGGGGTAACCAGGATAAGCCCCTTTCCCGTAGATGCCAGGGCAAGCGGAGGCCGCTTCGAGAGGCGCCTCCGCGGGACCCTGGAAGTACCCATTTCCGAACGGATTGGTCACGGTCCCAGCCAGGAGTCCAGCCAAGTTGATCACCATGCCGTCAAGGCCCACATCGTTGTTAGGGGCCACCAATGGGGGGCCCTGGGGACCATAGATGGGCTGGTGGAATGGCCAAGCGCACTGTCCCGGGCACTGGGTCTCGGAATTCCCAACCCAAATGTAGGCAAACTTGTTGGTTTTGCCTCTGATTCGAGAAGACGATACTGAAGATCCATGGGTCCCACATCTGCTCATGCAAAACCCATCCACCAAGACGTCGGATGAGGTCAAAACGACGTTGATTGCGTAGCTTCGGGCACCCTTTGAGGCCAATTGCTGAATTTGGCGGGAAGTGAGCCTTTTACCAAGAGAGTACTTTGCATCAAGAATTTGGGTGCCCAAAGAAAGGGATAGAGACGAAGGTTTTCTGGCGTTCACGAGGTGGTAGTATTTCTCTATGGATTTCCACCACGTGGCAACAGATGGTTGGCTACGGATGGGCTTGGATAGGGAGGTAATGAAATCGGAAACGATTGCATGCTGGGAAGGGGTGAATTTGCCGTACCAGATCAGGTTGATTGAGATTTTCCCACTGAGGAGAGGGCCTTTGTGGTACTGGAATTGCATGGATTGTTGTTGGGTTTCGTCGGAATTTTGAGCAAGGTCTCTCGCTGCTGAAGTAAAATGGAGCAAAGAGATCAAAAGGAGCAATTTGATCGCCACCGCAGCCATTGCTTGTAGGACAAATTGGGGAAAGCTTGCGTTTCTGGTAGAGAATTAGAATGAAGGAATCGAGTACAAGAACTCGGATGCTGAAATATTAACGTTTTTAGTGAGTTGAGAAGGGAATGAAGAGTGAATTTGGGTTAGTTTGGTATTTATAGCGGTGGAAATTTGAGTAAAGAAAGAAAGTGCATGGAAGGAGAGATAAGGTTGGGACTTGAGCAAGTAAAGAGGGCGAGAGTGAGAGGCCAGCAGGACGACGCGTTGCAATTTTTAATTAAGGGGTTGGTTTTGGGTTTGCATGAAGGGATGAAGACTTCTCGTTAGATGACAGATTGTGCCAGCTAAGTGGACTAGGACAAAGTAGAAAAACTGCCCAATGAGGAGGTAGCGGACAAAACATTTGGGCTCACTGTCAACATCCAAAGCAGTATGATATAATCATAAAAAATTAATTAATTTACGAGAAATACTGTATCATGTAATTTCTCTAAAATCAAAGTCACTGACGAAGTACGTAGTACGTCACTGTCCTAAGAATTAGGCTACAATGAACAGTATGAGATTGCTACAGTATGAGATTAACATATTGGAGGATTTTTCTCTGTTGGATTTTAAAATCGGTCCTTAAAACCGAATTCCCTTTTTAAAGCATCCTGGTGGGCCAAATAAAAAAAAATGGTTTCCCTCACATCCATTGGATCAAAATCCAATGGCTCAAATTTGTGGTCTGGTTTTAAGGACCGGTTTTAAAGTCCGGCAGAGAAAAATTGTCTAACATATTGTACTACTCTATCAGAGCATCTCGTTTATAAATTTCACTTCAGACATTCACATTTATAAATCTATATAGCAATTTGTTACTTAAAATTCTTAAAGTCTAATCTCCAATAAACTCCATAAAATAATATTGTTATAATCTTCATTTAAATCTTAAAGTTGATCTCAACCTTCCATTTAATTGTGGCCCCACTTTTGATAAAATAAATATTTGTTGATTACTTCATAAAATTGCAAGTTTGAAATTTCGGTCTGTCGAAATTCGTGAAATTTCGGTAAAAAATTTTAAATTTGAAGAGTTGATTTGTAGATTGTATTGGAGATGTGTTTTTGAGAATTGGCACCCCTAAAGGTGAGGGCGAGGGCGATCGAGGAGATTTTTGCCCGCGGGTGATGAATAGTACATCGCCCTCGCCCTCCGTCGATGAGGGCAAAGGCGATCCACTACATTTGATATAAAAAATTTGTCAAATAAATTTATTTGTGCATAAAATTAAACATTACAAACTAAAAAAAAATTGATATAAAAAAAATTTTGATTTTTTATAGAAAAGAAAAGGATTTTGATTTTTTATATAAAAAAAAATTGATGTTTTAAACATTCGGCCGCCACTGCCAAACAAAACAGCATGCCAAACAGCGTTCGGCAGCCACTGCTGAACACTTCATCTTTCCAAATAGCGTTCGGCAGCCATTGCCGAACACTTCATCTTTCCAAATTGCATTGCATTCCGCTGCACCCACATCGCCCTCGCTCGCATGCCTATTGCCCAATCGGATCGGAAAGAGCGTTCTTGTGGACCGGTAGAGTGTCATTTTTGTAGGACTCGCAGCTGACGTAGTCTTCGCCAGCGGGCGCTGGCGATCATCGCCCTCGTCCTCCTCGTTTTCGCATGCCTATTGCCCTCAATTTTGGGCTGCGGTGCCGGCTGCAAAAATTGGACGTGGGCAATCCCGCGAGATCGCCCTCGATTTTGCCCTCTCGGTGCCACTGCTCTTAGGGTTTTTAATCTATGTGGCTCCATAAACTGGGTCCCAATTTAATTTTAGAAAGTTTGTTGGAGATGCTCTAACATATTTGAGGCCTAGGTTTACAAATTTGATTACAATTTTTCAAATTTATCACTCATTTAGTTTATTAAATAAATTAATTTTTGGACACCCAAATTTAAAAATTGTTAAAATTTATATCTCCCTACATCACTGTCATAAGAATAAGCTACAATGAGATTAATATATTGTACTACTCTAAAACATATTGGAGGCCTAGGTTTAGAAAGGGCAGGCGGGGACAAAAACGCGGTGGGAAGGGAACTTCCTTTAGACTTCGGTCATTATATTCAAAAGCTGGATGGCATTTATATGGCGAAGGGCGTGCCAATTAACATGTGTTGTCATGAATTGACCAAAAGGAAAATGGGGTCGTGCAAGTAATTGCAGAGTGACAACTATTGTATGCAATATTGCCAGGATGCTGGTCAAAATAGATCTACAATGTTGGTCCCCCGCTCCCCACCATTGGAAGAAAAATAGGTACAACGAAACAAGAATAAAAAGGAACAAATGCTGTATTGTTGAGGGTACAATATGAATTTAGGACATGGATTTCAAAAATAAAAAGAAAATAATGTGTCATAAAGGCATTACATTAAGCACTTTTTCATGTTGTCTATTTACAATAAAATTACGTAGAATTTACGCAAATTCGGCTCAGTATTTGTAGTTAGTCACCCCAACAAATAGCAAACACTCCACAAAGAACACCCCAAAAAAAAAAAAAAAAAAAACCAAAAAAAAACACAAAAAAAAACAAAAAAAAAAAAAAAAAAAGAACAACACACACCAAAACACCCCTCACCCCAACAAAGCTACTCCAGTAATGAGTTCTTTATTTGACTTAATTAAGAACTCAAGTATCTATAAAATTGTGTCCATTGTTTAAGGAACTTAGCTAGTTCGTCTTGCAGACGAAGAAGGGGTTCAGTCAAATACATAGGAAAATTATATTTAACAAGTATGCGGAAGATGCTCTTAATCATCCACAAACAAAATGCGACTTGCCGACGCGTTTTCTTTCCTATCTTTCACTCCCACTGGAAATAAAACGAAAAAATTAAAATTACAAAACTGACAGTAAGCACACAGTTTTGTCCTTTTCATCCCCCCAGAGAGCTGGGCTGTCCAGTTGTCTCTTGAGTTCACTTAGCTGTATAAACCCTGTCAATAAAAATTGAACCTATTTCTCTCCTTATATAAATACAGACCCCAACCTTGTTTCATTCCACACCAAAATCACAAGCCTTCTCAGCTTGAAAATCCAACAACTCCCCCAAAATCCCACTTCAAATCTATAGCAATTCCTAACAAAATGGCTTCTATTTCAACCCAATTGCTTTTCAAGCTCTTTTTTGTGGTCTCACTGTTCCAAGTTTCTTTGGCCACAAGGAAGCTCAGTGAACTGGTACAGGACCAAACCCAGCTACTGAAGTACCACAACGGCCCTCTCCTTTCCGGCAAAATTACCATCAACCTCATCTGGTACGGCAATTTCAAGCCCGCCCAGAAAGCCATCGTCTCCGATTTCATCACCTCCCTATCTTCCCCATCTTCACCGTCCAAATCCAGCCAACCATCCGTCGCCACTTGGTGGAAAACCACGGAGAAGTACTACCACCTGAGCTCCAACAAGAAATCCACCCTTTCCCTCTCTCTCGGGAAACAGATTCCCGACGACAAATACTCCCTCGGAAAATCCCTCACCGGAAAACAGATCGTCCAGTTGGCCGGAAAGGGCGACCAGAAGAACGCAGTCAACGTCGTCCTGACCGCCGCCGACGTGGCCGTCGATGGGTTCTGTATGAGCCGGTGCGGGACTCACGGGTCGGCTTCCGGGTCCAACGCCGGGCACATCAAGGGCAAGAATAACAAGTTCGCTTACATCTGGGTCGGAAACTCCGAAACCCAGTGCCCGGGTCAATGCGCCTGGCCCTTCCACCAGCCCATCTACGGCCCACAGAGCCCACCATTGGTGGCCCCCAACAACGATGTGGGACTTGACGGTATGGTGATCAACTTGGCTAGTCTATTGGCGGGTACCGCGACAAATCCGTTCGGAAATGGGTACTTCCAGGGTCCCAAGGATGCTCCGCTTGAGGCGGCCTCTGCTTGCCCCGGCGTGTACGGAAAAGGGGCGTATCCAGGTTACGCCGGGGACTTGTTGCAGGACGCCACAAGCGGTGCTAGCTACAATGCCAATGGGGCAAATGGGAGGAAGTACTTGCTTCCTGCTCTATATGACCCGGCAACTTCATCTTGCTCAACTTTGGTTTAGTCTATTAATTGATGTATCAAAGACCCCTGATTAGGAGTTAGAGAAAATTCATTCATTTGTTGAATTCTTTGGTTACTATTCGGATTATACAATAATGATATTATTACATGGAATTGATTGGATTAAATTACATTTTTTGTACAATTTTTCCTTGTTCAAAGCTCCCAACGTGCTTTACTGCTAAGTTGTTGAATTAACTATTTAACTGTTGGTGTGCGTAAACCGACCATTTGTCCTGTTCCACATGGAATTGATTTACACAAGGATATGTAACAGTTGACATAGCCAAAAATTTCATTATGTTCCTGCCTCATAATTTCATGGTCATGATCGTAAAGTCTTAAATTTGATTACATCCATCCGGAATATGTATCCTGTAGAAAAAAATTAGCTTTTGAATAACAAACAGAATTCTTCGTATAATAATATTTTTTTCTAACTACCAAATGACAATCTATATTGGTTGTGCACATTAACGAATCCAGCCCAATAAACTCAAGGGATTGAAGCTTAGAAGATCAACAAAATTTTCAAAGAAAAATATTCTTGTATAATATATTTCGACAAAACATATTGTATGCAATTTCTTTTTCAAATAATCTAAGTAACACTTTTATCCAACTATTCATATAAAGAAGCGTCAATTATGACTTATCTGAATCGAAAAATTTACTAAAGTTTATCCTTGTCTAAACCCCCTTGAATCTACTATTGGCTGTGCATGGTGCATATTTTCATTAAGTAGCCAGAACCGTATATTGTTTGTGAGACGTGTAAACTCATGCTCAAACACTGACCTTAGTACATATGAAAATGACTCACATATATCCGTTCACTTGATGTAATATAAGACCTCAGCAAATGATCGTTTAATGTGTGAACATACAAAATACAGATTTCATGGTAAAGATGTGCCATATACATGTTCCCATTTAAGCCAAATGGAACTGATAATCTACACACACACACTCAACTCGACATTGCAATTTGCAATGAATTAGCTTCCAATAAATATTATGGTTTCTTGGTAATTAATTTAAGTGGCACATAGACTTTTTTACTGCATCTCATGTTTGTATAACCCACAAATTAATTGGCCAACCCCATTTTTCCAATTTTGTGTAAAGCAATAGATGCTGCTGGAATGCGAGAGGCGGCGAAACATTTTCGACCGTTGGGTGCTTTGTAAAGGCACAACACAAATCTCAAATAATAACAGAGGCCAGAATATCGAGAAGCAAATCAAAACGATTTGCTTTCCATTGTTTATATAAATTTCCGCATAGCATAGTAGAATAAAAAGAAATTAATCAATGAATTTATCTAGATCCTAATTACGCGTATTGATACATCAATTGGTGCACTAAACCAGAGTCGAGCAAGATGAGGTAGCAGGGTTATATAGTGCAGGAAGCAAGTACTTCCTCCCATTTGCCCCATTGGCATTGTAGCTAGCACCGGTCGTAGCGTCATGCAACAAGTCCCCGGCGTAACCCGGATAGGCCCCTTTCGCGTAAACGCCGGGGCAAGCGGAGGCCGCTTCCAGCGGAGCCTCCGCCGGACCCTGGAAGTACCCGTTTCCGAAGGGGTTGGTCGCTGTACCAGCCAATAGGGTAGCCAGGTTGATCACCATACCGTCAAGTCCCACATCGTTGTTGGGGGCCACCAATGGTGGGCTCTGTGGGCCGTAGATGGGCTGGTGGAAGGGCCAGGCGCATTGACCGGGGCACTGGGTTTCGGAGTTTCCGACCCAGATGTAAGCGAACTTGTAATTCTTCCCCTTGATGTGGCCGGGGTTGGACCCGGAAGCCGACCCGTGGGTTCCGCACCGGCTCATACAGAACCCATCGACGGTCACGTCAGAGGCGGTCAGGACGACGTTGATTGCGTTCTTCTGGTCGCCCTTTCCGGCAAGCTGGACGATCTGTTTTCCGGTGAGGGATTTTCCGAGGGAGTATTTGTCGTCGGGAATCTGCTTCCCGAGGGAGAGGGAAAGGGTGGATTTCTTGTTGGAGCTCAGGTGGTAATACTTCTCGGTGGTTTTCCACCAAGTGGCGACCGATGGTTGGCTGGATTTGGACAGTGAAGATGGAGAAGATAGGGAGGTGATGAAATCGGAGACGATGGCTTTCTGGGCGGGCTTGAAATGGCCGTACCAGATGAGGTTGATGGCAATTTTGCCGGAAAGGAGAGGGCCATTGTGGTATTTCAGCAGCTGGGTTTGGTCCTGCACCAGCTCACTGAGCTTCCTTGTTGCCAAGGAGACTTGGAACAATCTGCTTGAAGCCAGTGAAACTTGGAACAATGAAACCACAAGAATGAGCTTCAAGATTGAACCCAAAAGTGCCATTTTTTTGTTTTTTTCTTGATTTGGGATTTGAGGCAAGAGATTTGGAGTGAGATTTTGTGGATGTTTTTGGGTTTTCAAGCTGAGAATGCTTTGGTGTGGGATTGGAGAAGATGAAGAGGGTATTTATACAAGTGGAGAAGAGGTTTGAAATTGGGGTTAAAAACATTGAAAAGTGGGTGGTAGGGGGGTTAAATGAATGTGGGAAGGTGGTGGGAAGGCGGTAATAAATACAGTGATCAATGAAAGTGAGTAAAAAAGGGGGAGAGGTGGCTTCCCCTTCCGGAGAGGCTCTAACAGTAAAAAGGCAAAGGGCTTCCCCCAAGCGCGTTTCTTTATTTTGGCACGATAGTTCACCACCCCCTCTTGCACCCCGCCTCACGCTTTCTCCATGCATTTGTTTCCCACGCTCCATCCATATATATCAAGTATACAAATATTACTTATTAGAATACTATTTTATTATTACGAAAAGCCACTCTTAAAAATCAAAAGATACAAAATTTTCACATTATATCCAACATCTTTAATATAACCTCAGTCTATTTTTACTTCCAAGTTCGAATGTCATTCCACATAGTTCTTACTTCATATTTTGTGTTATTATTACTTGCACCACATTGGAACTTGCAAAATTTGTTAGTTTCATATATTGTGAATTATCATGATCTAGTCTTATAATTTTTTCGGTGATGAGTTGTTTATGTTTTTGCTATTATATTTTGCTAGTTTGATGGGCTTTTCGTATCACGTTCATGAATCAACAAAAAAAAATCCATCGTGTTTTTATTTTTTTATTAATTTATACTATTAAATTAATCCACGTATGTTAGATTAGTTATGGGTGTAAAACAGATTCAATATTTTATTAAGGGATTTTTTGAAACATAAAATAGGTGCATTGAGATAATTCAAATTAATTAAAATAGGTTAATGTGTGTTTTGAGAAAATTGAGTGTGGAGATAAATAATAAATGTGAATATAGTTTCCTCTTTAACTAAAGAGGCGATGTTAATATTCTAAGGTGAAACAATTTTATAATTATGTAACACCATCGATTTAGGGTAATGTTATTGACACTCCAAAAAAATTATTGTGCACTCTATGTGTGAATAAAAAAATAAAAAAAGTAAAGTACATAATGATATTTTTATAGTGCAAATAATATTTCCCTAAATTTTAATAGTTTTGTTTATATGACATGTGAATCTTACTTAAGCGTAAACAAAGACTTTATCTTTTCAAAAGAAAAAGCTTAGATTTGCACTTATAAAAAAGTCACTCCAATAATATGCATCAAATTGAATCATGTCCCCCACATTATGATATCTAAAGCCACCTGTTATTGCACTCAACATTATACTTCACAACTTAGAATTTTTATTTATTTATTTTTTTATTTTTTTTTTTCTAGAGCATGATCGAATACTTAAAATTAACATTACCTGTACAGTCGACTTGTATTATTAAGAAGATGATTTTAGGTTTGAAAAAGTTTGGAAATGTGGGAGGTTTGCATGGGAAAGTAGAGGGAGAGTGAGAGTAGAAATTTGTCACATCACAGAAAAAGAAAACGTGTGTTACTTACTTTGCTTTGCATTATGGGTAGGGGCCGCGGGAGGCAACCTTTCTGGGAGTAAGTGAACCCCCCACTACCAGACAGAAAAACCCACACTCCAGCTTACGTCCAGGACGTAATCCCACTCGAAATCCCCAACCCACCCTTCCTCAAAAGAGTAATCCGAATATAACAAGGGCATTACCGTCAACTGACTGTCAAGACTGAAGATAGACGTTGGGATTCCAGGCTGTAGGGGGAAAATGAATGTCTATTGGGAAGCGTGGTCACTGTGGGCCAACTGGCAATCAGCTGGAATCCGAGGAGGGGGCCGGCACGTAACATCACGCGCGCCTCTCTGCGCCGTACTGTCGCAGTCGCGGCGGAAAGCTCGTGAGTGGTGCCGAGCTGGCAATGGGAGGGGGCGTAATTAGCATTTAATTTTGATTTATTTAATGGGGACGGTAAATTGATAGCACTGCTATCATAGCAGTCCAGCTTCGGGGGATCCAGCTGGAGCAAGAGCGAAGTTGTACACGTAAACATCTGGCAAGTCTATATTTAGACTTGCTTGGCTCAATCATACGTGTGCCGCTTCAATCTCTCCACCTAATCTTCTAATGTCGACGAATCGTATCACTCACCTCACAAGTCTAATTTGGGTACGTGCGTAGTATTGTCTCCATCCAAGGGATGTTAACTTTTTGTAGACCAATTGAAAGTTAATTAACTAATTGATAGGTGCATAAACAGCAACTCATTCACCTTATCCACACCTTGTGGATGGAGCCATGTAATTGACAAATCAATTTTAACCCATACACAATAAGTCACAAATGATGCATAGCTCAATAACCAATTCTCATATTAATATGACAATTTGTGACCCTCTAACAAAGTTTTTTAAAAAAAGTCACTTGGAAAATTTCTAATCCAACTACGCATTGTTATTGGATTCACACATACTCAAAACTGACATTATACCGGATGAGATTCCCAGACTCGTTAACTTTTGTCTCTTCCAACTGCAAACTAACGTGTGAGCTGCGAACTTAATTACTACTATAAGACCAGACTAATGACATATTTAGGAATATGAATGTTTTTTTAATCTGATCATTAGATACCTGTCTATGTTGATGAGGAAAACCATGGCGCTGTGCATGCACTCCTCTCTTACCCCGTGAATCCCAAGTTATTCCAACGACATATATGTGCAACTTGTGCATATATTAACATGAATTCAAGCAAGTTCATGAATGTAATTTCAAATTAATTAGTCTAATCATCCTCGTTTCTAGGCAAAATCTGGTTTTCCATAAACAGGAGCAGCAAGAAGCAGGAGTCTCTTTCCCGAGGCTGCTAATTCTCATCACGAACAATAAATCTCTTATCACTATTGTACTACAGTCACGTGATATAAATAATTCACATGTTGTTAAATAACCATTAAAATTATTAATTATATTTGCGAACTGATCAGATCATATGACCCCAGTAGTTTCATACTACTCTACTCACTACTCTTAATTAAAATCTCAATCATGTCTATGATAGATCATTTAACAAATAATTACAACCTAGCTAGCTCTAATAACCTTGTTATCTTCGTTTATTTAATTTGCAACATGGCGTAAAAAATAGTTTAACCTACACCTTAAACAAATGATCATAATTACGTTAAACTAGAATGGGTATAGCTGGCTATCGTCACTTTCATCCTATCTAGAACCTAAATCCACGAGCTGCGACTAATATATCACTATAACAGCATTATCTCTAAGCATGATCTGAAACCAAACTAATTTATGTATTAAAATCCTAACATAATTGTTTGCAACGTTAAACAATGCGTCCACCTACAATGCCCTAACATCCCGATTGACTCAAAGCGAAACGAAGAGCGTGTCCGGTGGGCGAGACTCGATCTGTTCCTTCCCCTGCAGCAAGCATAATAAAACTACATATAAACACAACTCACTAACTAACTGATTAATTAATTAATTAGGGTTTATAGCTAGTCAGACACAGAAAGGTTCCGATAATGTAGCCTGGTCTATTTGGATCAATTTCTCATCTGTTTAATTAGTTAGGTCTGTTGTTTAATAACTACATTTTTCTTTTCTGGATTTTCTTTGTCTGAGTTCAAAGGGTGACATAGCTGTAGTTGTCTATGTGTGTTGTGGGAATAAAAAGAGCTGTATCTGTACATGAAATAAATTTGTGTTTGACCAAAAACATGGAGATGAGGTAGACAGTTTCTGTCTTTATGTTGGATGTGCATATTTAAATTTGAATGTGTACTAGATATGAAGCATTTTTGGGTTCATGCACATTATTCTTTTTCTGAAAGATATAAAGCAAATTTTATGAGGGTATAAATAAAAATAAAAATATTGGCTTTCTTCACTAGTACATCGAGTAACTACTCCAGGGGGTTGTCATTGGCCAACCCCTGTACACGGACAGTGGCGGACCCAGGATTATATTATAGTGGGGGCTTCACGTTTACTTACACTCGGGAATGAGAAACAAAAGTCGGGAATGGAAATCGGATACCCAAGTTCCCCTTGGGGATCCGATTCCCATTCCTTGGGGTATTTTTATCCCTAAATTGGAGTGGGGCCCACTAATTTTTGATTCTCAAGTGGGTTAGTAAACGTATATAATAACCAATGAATGATAACGATTTCAGCGATTACTCATTCCTCCCATTCTCATTCCATGTAAGTTAACAAGAAATTTTGATAACATATGTAGTCAATACATTTACGCATCCCCATTATCAATAGTATTGAAAGTGTCATTCTCTCGCAATTGATTCTTGACAAAGTTCATGCCCGAGAAAACTCTTTCTACAGAAGTAGTAGCAACCAGAAGCATCAATGTCAATATTATGAGCAAATAAACTAGTGGATAGACTTTATGATTTCCTGTCTCAACTAATTTATTTGCTAGATTGGAAACTTCTTACAAATCTTGAAACTTGGTGTTATAATGCATATCCACAATGTAATTCATAAGTTGATTTTCAAGTTCCAAGAGTTGAGGATAAAATCACTTTTATAGAGTTCAGGGAGGCGTACCCTAACACCCTGAAATTTTAAGGTATTTTCTTCTATCTAGATTGTTAGTTCTGATGTCATTTGCCAAAATAGAAGTGACTACAAATTCGTGATATTTCTAGGTGCTTGAACATAATTGGTAAACAAAAGGAAAATATTTGATCAAGGGTCATGTGGCACGTTCCGGTTGCACCACATCAAAAAAAAAAAGAAAAAAAAAAGAGTGACAAGTGGTGCTGACCGCACCACACAAAAGAAAAGGTAAAGGAGACTTTTTAATGGGAAAAGATAGAGTTAGAAGGCAGTAGAGACGGGAGGTTTCTAGGAGATCATTTTTGCTCACCAGGAAGAAGAGATGGGAGCAGATTTCTAAAGTGCTGGAGATAGTGCTCTGAAGAAAAACCAGGAAAAATGGTCAGATTGGGTGAGAGCCCAAAACGACCAAGTTCTGTCTCTCGAATCTAAAAGGGTTCTTCACGAAAGTTGCTCGTCAGCTCGATTTCTATAACATACCAAAAATTCATCTCGATCCAACCATTCTAGCTTCTGAAAATCTGGGCTAAGCTGAGGCTGTTCGTGAGAATCCAAAATGGTGCTGGATTCAGACTAAGGGGCTTAGGGGCTTCCATGTCCTTTTAAAGTGGTTGGATGAAGACGAGTTCTTCATGAAAGTTGATCGAGAATCTGTCCTCTACAACATACTCAAAAATCGTAGCGATCAGGCAAACTAATCTATCAGTGGGGGCTTGCTATTGATATAAGGTGGGGGCTTGCTATTGATATAAGGGTAGTATACTAAGGAAACAAAAATTGCAGTGGGGTCTTGAGCCCCCACTCGTCCTTAACAGGTCCGCCACTGTACACGGATACCTACTAAGAAAATAAGCAACCAAATTAGCCGCCTTGTTACTGACTGCGTTTTTATAGACTTGGAGGGGCTTGAGATCCAAATCTTAAGTATTACCATAATCGTTAGTATGTTCAATACATTATGGATTGTAAAATGATTTAGAATTTTAGAGATAAATATTTAACAGAGATGATCTCTAGAAAGGTGATGTCTCATAATTGAACAAGTATATGGTTATGTCATCTAGATGGTGAAAATTCATTTACTAACGTGGTAAATGCACAAATGCACGTATTTTCTCTATGGTCAAAGAAATAAGGAAGAACCCAATTTTATTACTTGGATATTGAGAGAAATAGGAATAGGGATCTAGGATGGTCGATCTTTGATAATGGTCTTGAAGAGAAATTGCAATTCACATTCTCAAAGCCGTTATTATGCACTCCTCCAAAGTAAAAGAGAGAATATATACATAGAGGAGTTTATGGTATCATTGTAGTTGAAATAAGCAAACTGAATTTCTTGGAACTTCCTCCTATCAAAATGTTGCAAATGCCACTAGAAGAAATATAAGATTAATATGTAGACAAACTAATTAATATTCGATGAACAAGAGGTGCTTAGTCTCCTCGGATGCCCCCAGCAGAGCATCGATCCAGCTAGCCTGTTGAATGCCTGACCACTTCACGTTTGTACCTATACTTGCAAACATGGTTACCACACCATACGCCAATTTTATTTTTCTTTAAATATATGGTCACCCTAATATATGATAATTTTATGTAAGTGTTTGCACGAGTGCTGTTTGCTTTTGAAATCCAATTAAATTTTCATTTGATTACAATATTATTTGTATTCAGCCAACGCTTCTTAATTTAGACTCGTTAACATGTGCATGATTTTGTTTTTTAAGTGTTAATCTAATAGACACTGTGACGGTCAAATTTCAATAATCATGTCGGATGCATATATCAAAATCCCATAATTTATCTAGCTATTTATTTCATAAACCGCTCATCGCATTGTCCTACATCAGAGTAGCTGGCTGTTGATATATTGATCAATAATTGGTGTAGGACTGACTTTAACTAAGAGAGATATGCCCTGCAGATCTAAAAATTGAGAGCACGAACTAGGTGTTATCCATTCATGAATACTAATTTATACGTACCTGCAGTGACCGCATAAGGTATGGAACTTGTGGTACCGGAGCATGTCGTGTGACCCACAACTTACAAGACCATAGGATAGGAGCATGCATTGCATGGGGTTAACCTTCTGGGCATACCATGATGTTTGACGGATGTTGCAATTTCGCTGCAGGTGAGCTCATCAAAAGCATGGACCTACCCCTTTTGGGCCTCCTCCAGTTTCTTGCATGCGCACTACTGTTTTAGCCGCTTTACCAGTGTGATACATTTGCTGCTTGATTGGAAGATATTTCTGTTTTTTTTTTTTTTTTTGGTACAGGAAGATATTTCTGTTTTCAATCTTGACGTCAAATCATTTTTTCCTTGTTGGTACGGAAAAAAAAATCTCTTGTATCATTGATCTATGACTGTTAATGATGTCACCAAAGTTCTTCCAATAGAAAAAATATACAGAATCACTAATTGTGGTAACTAGTTCAATGGATATTAAATCAAGACTTGATACATGAATTCATGTTTCTTAATGAGATATTTCTGAGCTATCATCTCTCCATGAACATATCATTGTTACTGCACAAATAATAATACCTAATGTTCCTTGAGCATTCTAAGACCATCTCCATTATGGAGTCTCAAACCCTAATATCATATCTAACAATAAAATTTAGAAGTAGCTTACATACTATTAGCTTTATTGTAAAAAATTATCTTTAGCAATAGGGTATTTAGGGTTTAGGGATTGAGGGATGATTACTTTTAACCTTTATTATATTTTTTAAAAAATTATATAAAAAATATATCACTTTTTTGTGATACTCACATTAAATTTGCCAAGTTAACATATAAATCTTTTTCAACTATTAAAAATTATAAAATAATAAAATAATTAAAATATAAAAAATATTTTTTAAAAAAAAAAAAATTATCCATATATCCCCCCTTACTAAAGGAGGCCCCCTTTCTAAAATATATTTTAACCAAATATTTGACAGCAAAAGCCATTTTAGTGGGACTCCTTCCTTGGCTGCAGACAGGAGAGAGATAGAGAATGACCCCGCTTTTTTGTCATCTAGCGAAGATCAAACTGATGCGTCAGGAAGGTGGGATCGCTATGTGCAGTCCACTGGAATCCACGGCTCAGATTCCATGACTCTTGGGGATCTAACGATCACATTTAACAACTTATTTATTAAAAAAAAAAGGGTAATTAGTCATTTTACCCCCTTAACTTGTGCCTTACTTTTGATTTGCCCCTTCAACTTGCACTTTGAAAAATTAACCCCCTTAACTTGTATTATTGGCCAATTTCCCCCTCATCAGTCCAAAATTAACCCAATTCCATTAAATTGAGTTACATAACGTATACGTGATGAGCATCTTGTCGTGTTTCTTGCTCTTCTTCTTCGTTAGCTTCTTCTTAAGACCAACAACGCCATCAATGAAGTCGACGAACTTTAATTCAATTAATAGCACATAAATGTCTCGAAGGTGGTGAATGACGAAAAAAGCTCTTTACGTGCAAGTCACGTGAGTGTATTTAACGGAAAATTGGATGCGAGTTTGTTAATTTTGACGGCGAGGGGGGAAATTGGCCAAAAATGCAAGTTAAGGGGGTTAATTTTCCAAAATGCAAGTTAAGGGGGCAAATCAAAAGTAAGGTACAAGTTGAGGGGGTAAATTGGCTAATACCCCAAAAAAAAATTTCTACCTCTTTAATTCAAGGGGTATTAGCCAATTTACCCCCTCAACTTGTACCTTACTTTTGATTTGCCCCATTAACTTACACTTTGGAAAATTAACCCCCTTAACTTGCATTTTTGGCCAATTTCCCCCCTCGCAGTCAAAATTAACCGACTTTTATCCAATTTTCCGTTACATACACTCAAGTGACTTGCATATGAAGAGCTTTTTTCATCATTCATCACCGTCGAGACATTTTTATGTTATTGATTGGGTTGAAATTCGTCGACGATATTGATGGCGTTGTCAATCTTAAAAAGAAGTTGACAAAGAAGAAGAGCAAGAAACATGATAAGATGCCCATCGCATATAGGTTACGTAACTCAATTTGATGAAATTGGGCTAATTTTAGACGGAAGGGGAGGAAATTGGCCAAAAATACAAGTTAGGGGGGTTAAATTTCCGAAGTGCAAGTTGATGGGGCAAATCAAAAGTAAGGTACAAGTTAAGGGGGTAAATTGGCTAATTCCCCTTAATTCAAAGATTTATATTACACCAATGAAATTTAATGGAACAAAAAAATGATCTAATGGCTTTAATTAAAATCTAACAGCTCAACCTAAAGGAGACGAACAAAGATGTGAATTAAAACAATCAATGCATTCGACTATTCGTTTTAACTCGGCCTTAGCCTGAACAACCAAAATTTTTTTTGAATTTTAGACTTTTGAAAAGTTGGATCAAATCGTGAAGTCAAATTTGAATTTGCTATTATTGAGAGCAATGTCAAATCAGCATATATAAATGGTTATATTTTGTGATATTAAATATGAGTTTTTAACTTTATCCATTATAGATGGTCTTAGACGGAGGATACAAATCCGCCACATAAAATTGAAGATAGCTTTAGGATGTCGCCAACTGGAACTAGTTAGGAAGCACCTATCCAAAAAGAGCTAATTAAAAGTTGAAACACTATATATAACTTGAAAAAATGCTGCCTTGTAAACTGGTCTAAGCACATGCGCAGCGCACGGTTGAATGCTTGATTGGCCAATATTCACTCTTTATCCTTCCCTCTATGCCATTTCTGCTAGCCAGGAACTTGCCGCAAGCAAATTCTCTTTCCTAATCGCAATAATTTAATTTTTTTTCAAGGTTAGGTTTTGAAACCACCAATAATTTAGCTTTGTTGACTAGAATATAAAGTTTCGATGTTTGGTATATAGTCAATTCATTCGTTTTTTGTTTTTCATAAAAATTGCATCCATAAAATTCAATAGTCCAATGTGGAAATGTTCATCAATCCCTAAGAGCACTTCTTAGCAACCGACAGTCTCAAACGATCTAGTCACTAACTTGTCGCACAACTCCCTAACTTGCGGAAACAACACAAGAAAAACTTACTAGTCACTAAAAGGATCATACAGGCCTAACGCTTCAAACAGCCCAAAATAATAAAGCCTTAAACTAACAATTGGCCTACCCCATCATAGCGGCCCAAGCAAAACAACCAATAATAACCAGTGTCATATATGACAGGTGACAGGTGTACGAAATCATTGGAAGAAATAACACTTTGAGGACTTCAACAACATTTTCTCTAGAGGACTAATTTATCATGAGAACTAATGTTTGTCAAGATTACGGATACAAGGATATAAAAGGAACTTAGAGTTGGAGGGAATAATTTTACACAAGTGCCCGAGTGATTATTATTGGATTTAATAAAAAATTACAACGATGGACTATGGTATAATTCAAATACAAAGTAATTAACAACTAAAAGATTCAACTCACATCATTCCCACATTTAATTAACAACAAACAGTCATTTAGTAGATTAATCAACCCAATATTTCACTTCCTTGTTGTAAAAGCATGTGGTTGACCATTTTGTCCAAACCCACAAAAGACAACCCATTAGGACTAGTAACAGAAACTGCAAATTACTAAAATTGAACCACTAAGGCCCCCTTGAAATACCTTTACCATGCTTGGGAGCCATCCCCATTACGCACCGGTAAGAGATGAGAGAAAAAAAATAAAGGAAATTATGAAGATAATTAAAGAGCAAAATAGAAAAAAGAAAAAAAAAAGGCCGACAGAGGAGTTCATGGCGCGACGATGGAGATGGAGTGGTGATGGCTGTCGGTTTGGGGTGCCTGCTTGAAGTTTGGGTATTTAGTTTGGGTTTTGGGGAGGAAACTGAAACCCTGTGTTGCACTCTGTCTTGTATGCTCAGATGAACTCCAACCACTTGAGATGGTGAACCAACCGACCCTTATTATATTTGTTTGCCGAGCAAGTACGACCCTCAAAAAGATGCGATAATCAGCTTTTTGAGTATCATCTGTCCATCCCGGTCTAGTGTCGTCAACAGTCCGCTTCCTTCAATGAGAGTACGTCTTTCTGATTCACGAATACTGTATGTTGTCCTTTGGTTGTTTATTAGCATCTGTCTGAGGGCATCTCCCCTTATTTTTTTCAAAAGGTCGTGGCCTTACTTATTCTGTTTAGGGGGGACAAAGAAAGGGATCAGGGGGCTTTAAGATCGTAGAAAGGGGAGGGGGACGATCGAAAAGCACCCCACTGTTGGCGCCTTTGGTACCTTTAGTGCATGTTTGCATAGGTCTGTGCTTTCATCATGGGATAGCTCGATAGTACCTAATGTTTATCAAGTACTAAATGAATCAGACAACGGCTACCAAAGAGTGTCATCCGGGACAGTTGTGAGAAAGCAATTCTCGATAGAGGAGAGTACAACAGAAGACAGGGCCAGGTGAGATATTGAAAGGTTTGAATGGACAGGTCAGAGCATCTCCAATGAAGATGTCAAATTTTTGATATCAAATTCAAATATGATAGCTGATGTGGTTGTTTAATGTTTTTGGTAAATTCTAATCCAACCGATATGTCAAATGAAAACTGTTATTTTGTTAATTTCTTATGTTCATGTGAGTCCATTTGTTGATATATGAATATTGACCATCAATCAGATTTGAACACCTCATTCATAGTGCATCAGCATTATTAGAAAACAATAACTCCATGCATTAAATGACACAAATAACAGCAACAGATAGAGGCGTCAAAAAAGGTAGCAACGGGGCTTCCATATAGGATTGAAGGTTCAATTTGGATGGGAGGTTTGCTGTTTTTACACAAGTGCGTTATTATTGGATTGAATAAAAAATTACAACGATGGACCATGATGAAATAGTCCAAACACAAAATAATTAACAACTAAAAGATTCAACTCACATCATTCCAACATTTAATTAACAACAAACAGTTATTTAATAGATTAATCAACCCACCATTTTACGGTCCTTGTTGTAAAAGCACGTGGTTGACCATTTTGTCCAAACCCACAAAAGACAACCCATCAGGACCAGTAACAGCCTTTTTCGCCAACTTCTTCCACTCCAAGGCCTTGTTCTTCATCTCTTTGCCTTCCTCTTCCTCCATCAACTTCCTCACAAGTCCCTCCACATAATTTCTCTTCACTTCACCCTCTATCTCCATCCCAATCCCCCACTCTTTGCAACTATACCTACAATTCGTTTGTTGCTCCGCGAAAAATGGCCAACAAATCATCGGCACGCCGCCGCACACGGATTCAAGGGTGGAATTCCATCCGCTATGTGTCAAGAACCCTCCGACCGCCGGATGGCTCAAAACTTGCTCTTGAGGGCACCAACTTGCCAACAAACTCCTCTCTTTCGTCTCCTCCACAAACTCCGGCGGCACCACCGCCGACTCCCCACCAACTAGGTCCGGCCTAATCACCCATAAGAATGTTTGTTTGCTATTTGCAAGCCCCCATGCGAACTCAATCAGCTGCTCGGACGACATTATCGTGATGCTTCCAAAATTGACATAAACCACAGAGTTGGGCTCTTTCGTATCAAGCCAGTCCAAACATTCCGGCTCCTCGGCCCAAAGGTTGGACCCAATTGCCTTCAACTCGTCAGTGAGTGGGATCTGATTGATCTGCAAGTGAAGTGGGCCGACCGAGTAGATCGGTGGCAATAACCTCGAAAGTGCATCGACAACTTCGTGCTCAAGGTCATCAAATGTGTTCAGAATGATGGCCGAGGCCCGTTCGGCCCGTTTTGTTTCACGCAGGATGAAATCCAACATGGGGTCCTTTGGGTCTGTGGTCCTCAGGAAGGTCGGTATGTCCTTCAATCGGATGTCCTTCATGCCCGGTATCCAATCTATCACGGTGTCCAAGTACCCGTTTGTCAAATAACTTGCGTCTGCGGCTCAAATTATGAAAGGTGGGTTAGCATTCTAATCAATAAGACCTGTGCTATTAAATGACCACTAGTTAGCTAGTTGGTTGGTTGCTTGAATTAAATTTCTAATGCCAATAATGTTGAATACGATAGTGGTTGTCAGATATTTGATGCTAATTTACAATATTTAATACATTATCGGTCAATATAATATAATATAACCAGATAATAATAATCGTTTATTACCGCATACCAAGCATAGAATAGTACTTTGTACCAAACAGTCGTCTTTTTTCCTTAATTAGTATCTTACTAAAAATAGCAAAGGAATAAACTAGAGAGATTGAGGTTGCACAGGAAGTGTGTTTTTCATCATGATTATGGCTATGGGCTAATACGTACCTTTAAGAGGGGTGAGACCCTTTTCAATGAGACGATGGTATTGAACGTATCCCATGAAGCCGCAAGCACTAGTTGTCCAAAACAGAACTTCCGGAAGCCCTAACTCCTCGGCCGCATCGAGAGTGAAAGTCATCACGCCATCGGAAACCACACAACTCACCGGAGGCGAATCGGGGGAAGAATTGAGCCTGGACAAGAGCTCTCTGAAGTAAGGCAGGGATTTTTTGCTAGTGGAGTCACATAGGGACGGAATGTCCTGCGTGGCGTTTGCGTCGGTCGGAGGGAGACCGTCGGGAATGGTCTCGAAACGAAAGGTGGGAAGGCCGTCGAGAGCGTTGGGGCCTCGGGATTTAAGTAGGCGTTTGTGGTTGAACTCGGTGTTGACGAAGGTTACGTGGAAGCCTTGGTGGTGGAGGAGTTTGGCTACTTTGAGCATTGGGTTTACGTGGCCTTGTGCTGGGAATGGTATGCAAACTGCATGTGGCTTTTCTCCCAAACTAATTGAACCCATTTTACTCTGTTTTCTGCTCTGTTCTTGCTCTGCTTTTGCTCTGTTTTGATCACTTTGGAATTGCATTCAAACGCAAATCTCCAATGAAAATGGAATGGTGTAAGGGGAGAAATGGCTTGGGAGTTTTATAGGCGGAGAAAGGTCGGCATATATGAACGAGAGAAGTGCTATTAGGCCAAGTTGATGAAGTCAATCCATCAACAATAACTCTTAAGGATATTTTAATAGTTTAAATGTCAAATAAATCGGATGGGCTTAGCTTTATTGCCATTGTAAAAAAGTCAAGAGTCAAACAAAACTGGTAAAATGACGGTTTAGTTTTTGCTTCATGAATTCCACCTTGCAGTCTCTTATTAGTATATCACCGACTCCAATTTCCTGGCCGCATGCAAAATAGTATTTTTCCAGTTTGAGATGATTAATTGGGTAGGTGTGATCTTATCTTCCAGGTTTTAAATTCTGCTTGATTTGTCTCCGATCCCCGCCACTCGGAGAGCAGAGCTTGCACATTTTTGAAGTAGCCATCATAATATTTATTGCAATTTAGTAGTCCAATTAATTTATGCGATTGGACCCAAATTCCCGTTTGTCCAAAGGTAGAAAATCCACCACGTCATATTGATTAAGCTATGAAGATCTTCGTGGATATGAGACTATTCTTTTAAGGTTTAACTATATAATAGTATTCAAATTATATAGTTAATTTTAAATTTATACCCAATGTATTGATTCTCTACAAATAGGTACCTGAATTTTTGGAAATCATACGAGTTGCTCCCTCCATCAATGCTTGGACTGTTCACGAACCTAATAGCAAATGTTGACAAAATTTGAAGAGAGTGAATGCAAGAGAAAGATTAAATGAAGATGCAGAAGAGAGAGGACTGTTTATTTAAAGTTATTTTTTCTACTTAATAATATTTTATTATTTATAATTGTCCATATAACATTATTAAAATGATCTAGTCAGCACTTAACGGAAAACTTAACTGTTTTGTTGATAGAAGGAGCAACTCGTATGATTTTTAAGAGTTTGGGTACATGTTTGTAGAGAATCAATACATTGGGTATGAACTTGAAATTGACCATATAGTTTGGATACTATTATGTAGTTAACCCTTCTTTTAATCGCGTCCAAGCAATCTGAATTCATCGATGTTCAAGCTGTCTGTTTTTAAGAGTTCAGATCTACCATATAAATTATGATATCTAGGTAACTCATTTAGTAATATTTAGTCACCGAATTGAAGTTCACGTTGGCTATTTTTAGCTCCGGCTTGCATGTGGGGTTTGACATCAATTTTGAAAGGAATAAATGCTTTAAATTATATACCACACGTTACTTGAAACTAATTGACAACTTAGAAATAGTTAGATGATTTAGTAATAAGGATTTCAAAATCGACAATTCCAACCGCGAATCTTCATAACGTGTGTTTTTAACAAAACCAGAATCCCCTCTGAATATTCTCATGATCTCCAAACATATCTAGATGGAGATAGTTCAATTGTGTAAATACTATTATATAACAATTGAAGTTTGAACGCCAACTTATCGAATATTATGAGATCATATGATACAGTAGGTCGAAAAAATGATTATTGCGACATCATATTATAGTGATTTACACTTGAGTCTTGTTAGTAGTAGAACTATTGTATATAGTACTAGATGACAATTGAATTTCTACTTGTCCAATATCAACTAGGTTTCATATAACATAAATAGTCGTATGAGCTATAACATAACGTGATTAGCGAGGGGACCCTGTAGTTGATATTTGTATGTCTTGATAACGATATCTGGCACTAACATGTGTAGTTCTCCTTTGAAATGTTTGTGTGTGTACTACGCTAGACTTAGGTTATGTTTGGTATGGCTTAAAGTTAAAAAAAAAAAGCTTAAACTTTAAGCCAAGTGGAAAAAATGTGTTTGGTAACTAACTTTTAGTTGGCTTTTTTTTAGAAGTGGTTTTTTTAAAAAGTACCAAAAACAAAGGAAGCTAAGAAGCTTCAAGTGAAGCTAAGCTTCTTTCCAACACTTTTTCATACTAAAACACTTTTACAAAATTAGTTTACCAAACACATCACTACTTTTTTTTTTCACATCAACTTATTTTTAAAGTATGAGCAGTTTATTTTCAAATTAACTTTAAAAATAAATTAAACCCTACTAAACTAGGTCTTACAACTATGTGGTTCAAAGCTAATTCACATAACCTACCACTTATCAAGTTTGCTTGTATCGGCACACGAACAAGCATCACCAATGCATCGTGGTGGCTACTTTTGTCTTTTATATTTTATATATTGGTTCATTGTAGAGGTCAACGGGACTGGAATGCAGTGTGAAATTGATCCGACAAGTAGTTTCAAGTTCACGTCCAAAGATTTTGTGCTCGTTTTAATTTGCTACTTCGAAAGAGAGAGAGTATTTTGGTTTGCTTCAGAGTCAGGAATGGCGATCGTCTTCAATAGAGATCGTTTTAATGGCAAAATCGTGACGGCTAAACTATTTACAATCAATGGAATGAATAGCTTGGTTTTAAAAAAATGATTATGGAACAACTTTTTTACGCAAGGAAAGTTTTCTGTAACTTTAGGAGATTATTCATTGTAGTTTTCCTAATTGGGAATTGAATTGACGATTGTTGGCATTTCAAAAGTTTTCTGTAAATTTAGGAGATTATTGTAGTATATTGTAGTTTTCCTAATTGGGAATTGAATCGATCATTGTTGGCATTGCGATCTTAATGACTCCTTGGACTAGGTCCCATGGGTGGAAAAGGAGGCCAAATCTACATGGGTGGAAAAGGAGGCCAAATCTACATAGTCACTGGATCTTCGGAGTAGCTATTTTCAATGCGTCATCCGAACATATCCTCTATGGATCATCACCCTTCTCCAACGGATTCAACAATTCATATCATTTGAGGGGGATGAACAAGGTTTCATTATTGGTTCATTACAAGCAAGTTATAGATGAAGATGTATCAACATATATATGAGCCTCAATGATGGTTAATTTCATGAAATTAAAAATTACAACAATGGAATATATACTTATATATTTAAGCAAATAGTTGAGTATAGCAAAAATGGTGAAACAAGTATTTTTTAAATGTGAATTTTTATAGCTACCCATCCATTCTCTCCCCACACCCATCATTCATATGAACCACACCCAACATCTCAAACATAACCCTTCAAATTCTCACACAACGCATTCCCAAAAAGAAAATGTTCCCACACAACCATTCAAGTACATTTAGTGATGGTGAAGATGATTTCGAGTTGTTTGAAGGACTACATGAGGATTGAATGTATTAGATGATTGAATTCTTTTTATTTTTATCTGCTTTAGTTTATGTTACCATTTTTCAGTATAATTCATTGAAGATTTGTACCAAAATTTGGTTCTTAATTATCATTCAATTAACTGAAAGCAGATTATATTGCCTGATATATACTTGAGTTTTTTTTAATTAAAATGATGCGTTGACTTCATATCTTGTGATGTTACCACCACCATACATGAACTTCCAAAATGTGTTGGCTTCATATCTTGTGAAATATCATGAGCTTGATGACCTTTTTGCGTCACGTTCATGAATTAACGACATTAAATCCATTCTCCTCTGAATTTTCTTGTTAATTTACATATGTTAGAGTAGTGATGGGTACAAAAAGAATATTCAATATTTAATTAAGGGCTTTTTTAGAATATAAAATGGGTGCAAGGAAAAAATTTAAACTAACTAAAATTTGTTTGCTGTTGGCAAGCCCCCACGCCAACTCAATCAACTGCTCGGACGACATCACCATAATGCTTCAGAAATTGACGTAAACCACAGAGTTGGGTTCCTTGGTTCGAGCCAGGTGAGACACTCGGGCTCCTCAATCCACATATTTGACCCAATTGACTTCAATTCGTTGTCGGATGGGATCTGACTGGTCAGCAGATGAAGGGGTCCGATTGGATAAACCGGCGGTAGAAAAGTTGAGAAGGCATCTATAATTTTATGCTTTAAGGCATCAAATGCATTCAGCATGATGGCCGATGGGATCTCAGCTTGTTTTGTTTCGTGCACAACGTATTCCAATATTGGGTGGTTGGGATTCGTGACCCTCATGAAGCTCGGAATGTCTTTCAATCGGATGTCCTTCATGCTCGGCATCCAATCCACCGGGGTTTCTGAATGCCCATCCGTCTGATGTCTTGTATCTGCGGGTCAAGTAATCAAAGTTGCGGGTTAGCATCAGGCCATCTATGCCTAATTCATATATATAATGTCTTCAGGTATAGTGTTGCTCATCAAGCCATTATGTGACGACCCATATTTAAGAAATACAACAATCAGTGGAAATTCGGAAATTGCCAGGACTTAGTAATTAAGTCACTATCTCTCTCTAAACCCTCTGCCTTCTCTCTAAACCACCTCAAAAAACAGATTTGCGCCTCCAACCCCTTGCTTTGGCTTGGGGTCGGCCAACCATCCCACGTCTCTTCCCTTTTGCTCGGGTCTCCGCTATACTGCGCATCTCTCTCCTTGTGAGAGCCTTTTAGTTCTCTCCTCGGTGAGAGTCAATTTTCCCTCTTCTCTGTGAGAGCCTCCTCCTCTCTCTCTCTCTCTCTCTCTCTCTCTCTCTCTCTCTCTCTCTCTCTCTCTCTCTCTCTCTCTCTCTCTCTCTCTCTACCATGGGAGCCTTCGAATCCGACCTGGTGTGTTTGCTCAGATCAGCGTCGCCTGCGACTTGTGTAGGGTTGATGTATTTCTCTTTTGTTTTCCTTTTGGTAATTTGTTTTGTTAGGTGCTTGGTTGGGATTGGTTGAGAGGCATCTCATCAGCTTCGATTCGTTCCTTCATCACCGCCTACGCTCTGCCTCAGTCGTCGGCAACTCTTCGATTATCATATTCATCCTATTTTGACCGGGATTTGCTGATCGGGTTTGCTGAGATGCAAGTGACCACTGTCAGTTTCGCTATCACTCGTCTCGTGCTTCTTGATTTCAATCTGACATCTCCATTCTTATAGAGCTATTTCGGTCGAAATTGGTTTGCAGTATCTTCAATGAGTTTGATCTTGGTCTTGTTTGGTGTTGGTTGTTGTTAGACTTTTTGGTTAGGAATTGTTGAGTGCAATTTGGATGTATCTTTTTCTTGTAGGAGAATTGGTGGGTACTTATCAAGCCCGGTGTAATTGGTTATTCCTCGTAGTACTCCTTGATTGGTTGGTTGCCAAACCTTATCAAATATATTTTCTTTGATAAAAAAAGAAAAAAAGAAATACAACAATCAGTTTTCAAGGAAAATTGAGGTTTTGAAAAACCACATGGCAATCAAGGACTACCACAACTCCTTATAACTATCAGCAAATTTTTTTCACTAATCAGTGTACAATTCTACCACATCTTGATACCTCCTAGCAGTATATAGTGGGTGTAGGCTTAATACAAGTTAAGCATCTACTTTTTTGTGAAAGAAAAGTATCCGATTTTAAACCCACAATGAAACCGAAGAAATTTTGGTATGTAGTTGACTTATTGGTTTGGTTAATACTTGCGGATCTAGTGACACAACAAAAATTGAAGTTTCCAGTAGTCCACTCAGTGAACTCATTCCCTCAACTACCAAATATATTAAGACAAAATAGCATATAAAAAACTTATTGACATATTATAGATCTGTATTACGACCTAGTAAACCCTAATCTATATTCTCATTGGTATAAGAGCAAAAATAATGTCAAATTTTGAATTTTTAACTCCATATATTGGAGCAAATCCAATGGGAGGATATTTCTATTCCAATGGGTCGGATAAGTGATATGTAAAATGTCCATCTGGTCGGAAAATGTAAAAAAAAACTCAAATATAGAATTTTTTTTTTCATCTCCAAAATAGGCCCCATTATTGTTGAAGCATACTTTATTTAATACAATTTTCATTCAATCAATGGAGTTGGAGACATCAACATTGATTCCAGTGAGAAAATATAAATTATTAGTATGAAAAACGTATGTATATTTTGAGAGTTCATTCTCCAGTGAGGGAATGTAAATTTCAAGATGAAAATGCAAATTTCTAATTATAATATTTTACAACTTTCCCAGTAGAGCAAATTAATTTGACATCTTAGAATATTCTATTTAGATGTCACCGGATTTGTAAAAGTTACATTTACATTCTCAATTTTATATCTTACAATTGGAGTTGGTCTTAGAGATGGTCTAATAGGGAGGATACAATTTAGCTAGTAAATTTGTAAAATTACACGAATGCAAGAGCAAGAAGAACAACAAAAAAGAATGTAAGGAGGATATTGGGTAAAAAAAGCTCTCTGCAGAGCGACGCAGGTGAATAGTAGAATAGGTGAGATCGGCATAAAAACCGATCATCCTTCTCTTTGATTTTGTTTGGTTTCCTATGGCGGAAGAGATCTTCGCTCGTATGGCGACTTTTCAAATGATGGAGGAGCCGATTCATCTCAATCCTTCGGTGGTGGAGGATTCGGCTTCGCAGAAATGGTTCCTTTTGGGTCGAGTTGCTGGAGAGGCGAATCCACTGTTTGATTTGATGTTTCGGGCTCTCCGAATGGCGTGGAGAACAAGGGGAGTTGTGGAGTTCTCCGAACTTGAGAATGGAAGATTCCTAGCATCTTTCGAATTGGAATCCGATTATAGACAAATTTACGGTGGCGGCGTTTGGATGTTCAACAACCTGCCGCTGGTGCTATCTCTCTATGACGGAGTGGAGGATCCGCAGCTGGTTCCTTTGGAAACCATGGGGTTGTGGCTGCAGGTCAGAGGGTTTCCACCCAAATATGCTGTGGAAGTGATCGTCCGTGATGCTCTTCGCCGCATCTTTGGGGCGGTGACTCGCCTTCAACATGATTACATGACTAAGGCTTTCAATTGCTCGTATCGAAGTCCCTACTGACATGAGATTGCCGGAGAAGAGGGTGGTTTTTGTAACTCCTACGGTGAAAACGAAGGTGCGGTTCAACTATCCTAAGGTTCACCGCATCTGCTCCTACCAACAGATCGATCATCACTCGGACATGTGCCTGTGGAAGGACCCCTCTAATGTGGTGGTAAGCCCCATAAGACCAAATTTGGAGTCCGTGAAGGGGGGTACAGCTGTTGGGTTCGGTGGGAGGAAGGTGGTCGGCGCCGGAATCCCTTCGGAATCCGAAAACCTACTCGGTTCGGTATGTGGGTCGGGCTCAACCTCCGTGATGGGTTCTGGTCTAGAGGCTAGTGGGCTAAGTTCTGGAGGGTTAGACCTGTGAGGGCGGCTCAAGATGGTACAAATCTAGAGCCTAGTGGGCTAAGGCTTGGAGGTGGTAGACCTGCGGGGGCGGCTAGAGGTGGGAGTAGGCCATGTGGGCAGACTGAAAAAGGGGGAAAGGATCATGTTGGGTCGGTGGGGAAATATATGTGGGGGCAGATGTGGGGATGGCTGGAGAAAAGTGTAAAAAGGGTGTGGGGAAAGCAAATTGGTTGCAGATGAAAAAGGGGAAATTTTGCTAAATGGCCTCTTTGTGACTCAAGTGATGATTTGTAACCCTTTTTTATATTTTGTCGAATTCTAATCCAAATTTAGTGTAAATAGACTAAGTTACCCCTGGCCAAAAACAGAGTCCCTTCGTCGTTTCTCACAAGCGTTCATCAATGGTGTTGTTGCCGCCAATCGCAGCTCCTCCTCCTCTCGCTCATCTCCGCCGCCTTGCTGTCGAGGTCCCTCCTTGAAGCCGCTGAGATCTTCTCCGACTACAGCTTCTCTCGAGCTCGTTTCTCCTCCTTCCTCCCTCAGTCCTCATCCTTCACCATCGTCGCTCCGCCCGATGTCGCCTTCGAGTTAACCCCCTTTGTCCCTGCTCCTGGCCCACTTCTACCCACTTCCCTTGCCGTTCCAAATCCTAAGATCGCTCCCTGCCGGCACCAAGATCCCGACTCTACTCGCTAGCCGCTCCCTAATTGTCACAATGCCGCCCTCCGGAACCCCAATCTCACTCAAGTATGTCCGGGTCGCCTATTCACGATGACGGGTTCCTCCTCTTCTTCGGAAGCAAAGACTTATTCGACCCCAATTTTCACCTACCGACACAGATTCGAAGCCTCGTATTTGCAAGTTCAAATTTCACATTTTTTTTTTTGAAGAATTTTGGTCAATTTCTTGTTTGGCAACTTCAATTCATAATCAAGAATTGCAATGGAAAATCGTATTGTTCATATGGTAGTGTTGTTGTTCTACTAGTAATAATTGCTTTTCTGCTCGTTCAATGTTAGTGTTGAAAGGGAGGGGAGGCGGAAGAGGGATTCTGGAGGGCGGTGGTGGTCGGTTGATGCAGTAGTGCAAGCTAATAGAGTAAGGATACTTTAGTCTATTTACACTAAATTTGGGTTAGAATTCAACAAAATATTAAAAAGGGTTACAAATCATCACTTGAGTCACAAAGAGACCATTTACCAAAATTTCCCATGAAAAAGGGTGATGTGCCCATTGGGCAACATGTTGTCCCATCAAAACGGGGACATGGCTCTAGGGTACCAACATTGGGAGGAAAAAGAGTTAAAAGAATTAAGGTGAACCCACCTTTTGCTAGGAGCAAATCCACCAGGAGGGTGAAAACGCGGGCGAGGGCGCGGGCTAGCCCGTCGTTGGCACTATTCACCCTCCACCAATGAAGATTTGCGAAGGCAAGAGGAGGGCGAGCAGCCGGCGCGGGAGGGCTAAAGCGGGAGTCACCCGTGCCTACGCACCTGCAGGCGGTGTGGGCCCCAGCTGACATCGCGCGCACTTTTTTTTTTTTTTTTTTTTTTTTTTAATTTCGGGCGCGTGCACTTCACTCGCGCGTGGGGGCGGTTGGGGGGACGCCGTGTTCGGAAGGGAAGGCCAAACGGTGTGTTTGGGCATAAATTCTTGTTCGGCAGTGGCTACCGAACACTTAAAAACAATATTTTTTTTTTTATAAAAAAATCAACATTTTCTTTTTTTAAAAAATCAACATTTTATTTTCTATATAAAATCACAATTTTTTTATATCAAATTTTTTTTAGTATGTAATATTAAATTTTAAGCACAAATAAATTTTAACATATGATAATTCTATATCTTTTTTTATGATAATTATTAGTATTTTTTTATATCAATTTGTGTGAAGTAATATTCAATTTTGATGGCCAAACGGTGTGTTTGGGCATAAATTCTTGTTCGGCAGTGGTTGCCAAAAAATCAACATTATCTTTTTTATAAAAAATCAACATTTTATTTTGGATTAATGACACACAAGGACAAAGAAAACCACCTATTTCTATCATAGGACACACAATTCAAATGCTCTCATACAAGGACAAAACATAAACTTATATATTAAAAAATAGTGAAGTACCCACGCGCACCCGGATCTCCATCACCACGCCTTCTTCCTTAACTCCTTGATTTTCACTAGTCTCACCAAACCCAATGAAACACAATTCCACCACCATTCTGCTCCTGGATTCTCACCAATCTCACCAAACCCAATGTAACCCACTTCCACTACCTCATTCTGAGCACCATTTCTTATATTTATTTACCCATTTTGTTTATTTGTTTTGGATTTTACACACAAGATGAGGGATTTCTTTGGGTTTTTCATTGTGGCCAGCGCCCTCGAAGAAGGAAGTGAAGGCGGCAGAGCGGGCGAAATCGGAATGGGTTTTTGAAATTTCGATTGAGTTTTGATTTCTTCGTGTTTTGAATCGATAGTAGTTTGGTTGTTTCGACAGGTTCGATTTGGTGAAGCTTTGGTTGTGTGGGAGTTTTGAGTTGTGTGAATGTTGGAATTTGGATTTGTTGGAATTTGAATTGGAGGATTTATCTTCTTCGTGGATATGTTGGATTTCGGCATGCATTGTTTGATTTTGGGTTCAAATTCGAGTTTGGTGGAATCTGTTTAGTAAATTACTTAATTCAATTTTTTATTTTTAAACTTGTGGAATTGGTTTTTTTGTTATGTGGTGTTCTAGGATGCAGTTTTTATGTTGATGTTGCAAAAAAGTGTTGATTTTTTCTGTGAAAATTATTGTGCTGGTATAACTGTTATTAACTATTTTTGTGTTGTATTAATTGTTTCTGTGTTGATATTAATTGTTTTTGTGTTGTAACAAACTGTTTTTGTGTTTATGTGTGGTATGAACTGTTTCTGTGTTTGTATAAACTGTTTCTGTGTTTGTATGAACTGTTTCTGCGTTGCATGAATTGTTTCTGTGTTTGCATGAACAGTTTCTGTGTTTCTTGGATGAACTGTTTCTGTGTTTGCATGAACTGTTTCTGTGTTTTTGTGTGGTATGAACTATTTCTGTGTTGGTATGAACTGCTTCTGTGTTTGCATGAAATGCTTTTGTGTTCGCATGAACTGCCTTTGTGTTTGCATGAATTGTTTCTGTATTGACATGAACAATTATATATTAGCGAAACTGATTCTGTGTTTAGCATAACTGTTTCTGTGTTTAGTAGAAAGTGTTTTTGTATTTGGCATAACTGTTTCTGTGTTTGGCAGAAACAATTGTGTTTGATAGAAAGAACTGTTTCTGTGTGTTGACTTGACAGAACTGTTTCTGTGTTACTTTTCAAGCGCGGTACTATTCACGCGCTCGTGGTACTGTTCACCGAACACTGTTCACGTGCTCATCTTTGATTGGTCCAATTATTATTGTGTCATTGTAGAAAATTATTTAAAATAGTTGTCCTTACATAGAATTGGGGTATTTTTTTTGTCCTTAAGGGTCATTGTCCATTTTATTTTCTATATAAAATCACAATTTTTTTATAGTATGTAATATTAAATTTTAAGCACAAATAAAATTTAACATATGATAATTATATATCTTTTTTTATGATAATTATTAGTATTTTTTTTATATCAATTTGTGTGAAGTAATATTCAATTTTGATGTTTTTATTTTATTTGAAGAATTTATTAGTATGTAATGTTCAATATTAAACTTAAATAAAATTTATTTGACAATAAAAGGGAAGATTTATTAAAATCCAAGCAAGGCATGGAAAATTATTATACATGTTTTTGACAACAAAAAATATTAAAAATATATGTGAATAGTGATCGCCTGTGCCTACGCCTTCCGTGGGTGGAAGCTGCTTTTTAGACGGAAGGCGATGTCAATCACTATTCATCACATGCAGGCAAGAAGTGGACAATTGCCCACTTCGTGCCTGCGCCTACATGGGTAGAAGTGCTCTAAGGAGCCACTAGTTTTTTATGCAGGATCGGGAAGTGGGGTAGCTAAGCGGCCACCTGGTCGCCCTAAAGGAAGTAGGAACAAGAAGGGTTAAACAGTCTTGCTGGCCATTGAGATGGAAAGTGATGGTAACCTGAGGATTAACTCGCAAGAGGCGGTTGATGAGATTTTAGTGTAGAACTTGTGTGCGCAGGCATCAGTGCAAGACATAGACGTAGGGGCTTCGACTTCTTTCGAGGCCCCTAAGGAGTAATCGCATCGGTTGTCAACTTTGATGGTTAAGACCCGGCTCGATCTGAAGGCAGCCGATGTAGCTTCCGTGTTTCGGTTTATGCTCATTTTGGTCTTCGGTTTACCTTCAATCGTGCGGTTCTGCCATTTGGGGTTTCAGGGTAGGTGTTCGGCGAGGCCTGTTCTGCTTTCGGTTTTTATTGTTTTGTTGTCTCTCTTGTTTGTTCGTTTTAGTTAAGCTTGTCAGTTAGTTAGCTTTTTAGTTGGTCTCTTATGCTGGGTTCTTTGGAGCCTGTATTTTGTCGGTATAGCCAGTGTTCTAAAAAATGGTATGGGCGGCCGCCTAGGCGCCGTCTAGGCGCTGGAAGGTGGGTGGCCGATCCATTTTTGTCAAAATCGGTGAAAAAATCGGATTTTCCATTTCATGCAAAAATCGGGCGCCTAGATACCGATTAGGCGGACTGGGCGGGTGCTAGGCTGGTTGTGGCGGCCTGGGCACTTTTACAAAAAGGAAAGAATCTGTTTTTTTTTTTTTTTTTAAGCTTTACATCGTGAGTTGCGAAGCTTCTATTTCGTTCTTCCGCCGAACTGATCCAGGTCGTCCCAAATCGCTGCGCGAACGACCCACCGGCGCCCCACCCATCGGCGTCGGAATCCATCAGCCCGGCGACCCTTGGTGACGCGACCCACTAGCCCGGCGTCGTGACCCACCAGCCCAGCGCAGCGACCGACCACCCTCGGCTCTAGACTTCGCGCGATTCTTCCCGCATTGAGCTCCGGCGTGTCTACCTGCTCCACTCGAGATCATCAAATCCTAAAGGGCAGATGTTTGATATGGATCAGATTTATGTTTGATATGGATTTTCTGGATTTATGTTTGATTGATATGGATCAGATTTATGTTTGATTTATGTTTGATATGGATTTTCCGGATTAATGATGATGATGAATGTGTGAGATGAGTTGGGAAATTGAAACTGATGATGATGAATTTTGTGACACGAGTTGGGATGATGAATTTTGTGACTGAGTTGGAAAATTGGTAAAACCGCCTAGGCGCCGCCTAGCTTCGCCCAGGCGGCCTGGGCGCTAGAAGGGGGGTATCCGCCCAATTACCGCCTAGCGTTTTTCAGAACACTGGGTATAGCTATTTAGTTGCAGTTAACTGGTCGGAGGTCCTTGTCAGTTCCAAGAGTTGTGCTATGTCCTTTGATTGAGCTTGACTCTTAACTTGATAGGATTGTTTACTACTGCCTGTTGCAGTGTTACTTGGGGTTTGCCCTTTAGGAGTTGTTGATGCATGAAAATGGTCGTCAACTGTCAATGAGATAAGGTGGTGGTGTATGAGAAGATAAGGGAAGTCCTAAGGTGTGAGGCTATAAAACATGACTAAGTGTGGCTATCAGGTCATATGACATCAGGTCGTGTTTGGTGTCAAGTCATAAGTCTAAAGGCTTTGGACCCATCCGGTCAAATGCCATCCTGTCGTCCAGCGCCAAGTATATCTGAAACAAGAAAGGATGAGTCGAAGGGACCGGTGTGGTTCCGGCCGTATGTCCTCCGATGCTCAAGTCAGCGATAGTGGAAGGATGGCAAGTGTTAGGAAAATGAAAGGATAAGTAAGGGGAGAGATCGCTTGGTCAAGATGATTTGGATCTGAGGGACGGACCTTGGATCTACAGACCTTGGATCGACAGACCTTGGATCCCTTGGATCCCTTTTACCTTGGGGGTGAACCCCTATTTATAGAGGGAGGTTTTGAGAGTGAAGTCCCTTCTTCCCGATGTGGGACTTTTGGCCTTCGTCAGGTGTTTTCTTGTACACTTGAGCCTTCGTGTAGGACCCACCGCTTATCGTACAAAGCGGGTTAGCGGCTCTGCGTGAAGGTGGCAACAAGGAGTTCGAATGCTATGTGTGCTCATTGGTCGTGTGACGGTCTGTTGTGGGGTCCACAAGCTTCTCAAGACGTGCCAATGAGATCATGGTTATGTCTATGTGTCGCCACCAATGTATGACATGTGGCCGATTGGATAGGGTATCAACAGAAGTCCCCCAAGTTCCCGAGTAAGAATTGCTAGCTTGGTCGGGGACTTGTTAAGTCTTTATCCATATCGGTCACATGTGCACTTTTTGTTTCCAAGTGTCCTTAGGGATCGATGTGGGGGTAGTAGGAGTCCTTTAGTCCCCAGATAAGAAAGTATGTAGTGTCTGGTCGCATATGACCTGGGACCAGATAGAGTGGGGGTTGAGACCCTCGCATGACTCATTGTGTCCGATCGCCTGGCATAGGGACAAATGAAGGCCATCCGGTCGCGTATGACCTGGGACCGGATAGAGTGGGGAGTTGAGACCCTCGCACGACTCATTGTGTCCGGTCGCCAGAGATAGGGACAGATGTGGGCCATCCGGTCGCGTATGACCTGGGACCGGATAGAGTGGGGGGTGAGACCCTCGCACGACTCATTGTGTCCGGTCGCCAGACATAGGGAACAGATGTGGGCCATCCGGTCGCGTATGACCTGGGACCGGATAGAGTGGGGGGTTGAGACCCTCGCACGACTCATTGTGTCCGGTCGCCAGACATAGGGACATATGTGGGCCATCCGGTCGCGTATGACCTGGGACCGGATAGAATGGGGGGTGAGTCCCTCGCACGACTCATTGTGTCCGATCGCCTGGCATACAGACATATGTGGGCCATCTGGTCGCGTATGACCTGGGACCGGATAGAGTGGGGGGTGAGACCCTCGCACGACTCATTGTGTCCGGTCGCCAGACATAGGGACATGTGTGGGCCATCCGGTCGCGTATGACCTGGGACCGGATAGAGTGGGGGTTGAGACCCTCGCACGACTCATTGTGTCCGGTCGCCAGACATAGGGACAGATGTGGGCCATCCGATCGCGTATGACCTGGGACCAGATAGAGTGGGGGGGTTGAGACCCTCGCACGACTCATTGTGTCCGATCGCCTGGCATACAGACATATGTGGGCCATCCGATCGCGTATGACCTGGGACCGGATAGAGTGGGGGGTGAGACCCTCGCACGACTCATTGTGTCTGGTCAGCAGACATAGGGACAGATGTGGGCCATCCGGTCGCGTATGACCTGGGACCGGATAGAGTGGGGGGTGAGACCCTCGCACGACTCATTGTGTCCGATCGCCTGGCATACGGACAGATGAAGGCCATCCGATCGATTCTCCGGAAAGGGAGCTTGGTGGCTCGGGTCCTTCGCCTGGAAAGATGGGAGGGACGACTCTCTGGAAGGGGAGCGTGGTGGCTCGGGCCCTTCGCCGGGAGAGAATGGGAGGGACGACGACTCTCTGGAAGGGGAGCGTGGTGGCTCGGGTCCTTCGCCTGGAGAGAATGGGAGGGACGACGACTCTCTGGAAGGGGAGCTTGGTGGCTCGGGCCCTTCGCTGGAGAGAATAGGAGGGACGACTCTCTGGAAGGGGAAGGGGAGCTTGGTGGCTCGGGTCCTTCGCCTGGAGAGAATAGGAGGGACGACTCTCTGGAAGGGGAGCGTGATCGCTCGGGCCCTTCGCCAGGAGAGATGGGAGGGACGACTCTCTGGAAGGGGAGCGTGGTGGCTCGGGCCCTTCGCCTGGAGAGATGGGAGGGACGACTCTCTGGAAGGGGAGCTTGGTGGCTCGGGTCCTTCGCCTGGAGAGATGGGAGGGACGACTCTCTGGAAGGGGAGCGTGGTGGCTCGGGCCCTTCGCCGGGGGAGAATGGGAGGGACGACTCTCTGGAAGGGGAGCTTGGTGGCTCGGGTCCTTCGCCTGGAGAGATGGTCCTACTCAGTGGAAGAACACGAGGGAATTAGTTGTCATTCCCACGGGGCGCCAACTGTTGATGCATGAAAATGGTCGTCAACTGTCAATGAGATAAGGTGGTGGTGTATGAGAAGATAAGGGAAGTCCTAAGGTGTGAGGCTATAAAACATGACTAAGTGTGGCTATCAGGTCATATGACATCAGGTCGTGTTTGGTGTCAAGTCATAAGTCTAAAGGCTTTGGACCCATCCGGTCAAATGCCATCCTGTCGTCCAGCGCCAAGTATATCTGAAACAAGAAAGGATGAGTCGAAGGGACCGGTGTGGTTCCGGCCGTATGTCCTCCGATGCTCAAGTCAGCGATAGTGGAAGGATGACAAGTGTTAGGAAAATGAAAGGATAAGTAAGGGGAGAGATCGCTTGGTCAAGATGATTTGGATCTGACCGACAGACCTTGGATCTACAGACCTTGGATCGACAGACCTTGGATCCCTTGGATCCCTTTTACCTTGGGGGTGAACCCCTATTTATAGAGGGAGGTTTTGAGAGTGAAGTCCCTTCTTCCCGATGTGGGACTTTTGGCCTTCGTCAGGTGTTTTCTTGTACACTTGAGCCTTCGTGTAGGACCCACCGCTTATCGTACAAAGCGGGTTAGCGGCTCTGCGTGAAGGTGGCAACAAGGAGTTCGAATGCTATGTGTGCTCATTGGTCGTGTGACGGTCTGTTGTGGGGTCCACAAGCTTCTCAAGACGTGCCAATGAGATCATGGTTATGTCTATGTGTCGCCACCAATGTATGACATGTGGCCGATTGGATAGGGTATCAACAGGAGTATGGGATTCTTGTGTCATTCGAGATCCCGGTTCATTGTACTCTTTGTTTGGTTGTGCCAAACATCTTTCAATATATTATTTCTTTGATAAAAAAAAAAAAGGGAGTATACAAATCCGCCACGTGAAATTGAAGGTAGCTTTAGGATGTCGCCAATGGGAACTAGTTAGGAAGCTGAAAGTTGAAACACTAAGGTATATATAACTTGAAAAAATGCTAATTGAAAGTTGAAACACTATATATAACTTGAAAAAATGCTGCCTTGTAAACTGGTTTAAGCACATGCGCAGCGCACAGTTGAACACTTGATTGGCCAATATTCACTCCTCTATATGCTTCCCTCTATGCCATTTCTGCTAGCCGGTAAATCGAACTTGCCGTAAGCAAATTCTCATTCCTAACCGCAATTTTTTTTCAGCAAATTCTCTTTCCTAATCGCAATTTATTTTCTATGTTAGGTTCTGAAAATCATCAATAATTTAGCTTTGTGGACTTAAGAGTTTCGATGTATGGTACATGATCAATTCAACTTTTTTTTGCTTTTCATAAAAACGACAGATGTATTCATAAAACTTAATAGTATAATGTATAAGTGTTCATCAATCCTTAAGAGCACATCTTAGAGCAAATACGGTAGATAAAGCAAATTCATAAGGCAAATTTGTTGTTTGATGGCTACCGTGTCATGTTTGCCATGAGAATTTGCCTTAATGAAAATTTGTCTCACAACAGATAAGACAAAACTATTAAAATATATTATTATTGGAAAATTCTTCAGTGCATTTTCTAAATTAAATGCACCGATACATTTTATTTATATTAAATATGTTGAATATTTTAGACCATGGATTTACACCTAATATATCTTAACCATTCATTAAGTTTGAATTATTTAGACCATTGATCAAGTTAGTGATGTATTTTAACCGTTGGATTTGAACATATTTTTGTGTACAGGTATAGTTGTTGCCGTCTTTTAAGGTTGAGAGGGTTGTTGGCCGTCTTTTGTGGTTGACGTATCACAGAAGAAAACCTCTATCTCACAAAACGGTAATGATGGAACCTTTGATTCTCGTAAAAAGTTGATGATCGAAGCCGTGTTCCTCATCTTCTTGTTCAGGCGGGGGTTTGTAGTTCATCATATCCGACAGTGGGGAGCCGTTCTTGTCTGACGAAATCTCATATTCTAGAGACGACGTCGAATACAATCAAGGGAAGACCCCCGTGGAGGATGGGCATTGTTGGTTATCTAATTCCCCACAAAGTTCTAATGATCAGACTTTAGAGGACAACTATGAAGGGGATTGGGGAGAGAACCTTAATGATGCGGAGGACTTAGCAGAAGATAATGGTGACATTCATTTAGCACACGATATCGCAGAAGAAGATGATGATGATTCATATATTCAAGCTACTGATTTTTCTACTTATGAAGAGGGAAATCAAGGTTAGATTTCTCTACCAACGATACATCATTACAGTAGAGTTGTACAATTAAAATTGTAATTATAGCACTGAACAATGTATTATATTTTTATATTTTTCATTATATCAAACTCATTAGTGTTATAATGTGGTTTTGCAATAGGGTTCGGTACGACACTTGCACTGTTATTGTGGATTTAGTTTCTGTACCACTGTATTATACAGTTTTGTTGTAACATTAAAATATTGTTGTAGTTTATATATTTGAGTTATATTGTACTAATACATGTTATAATGTGTTTTGAATACTGACAACATTCTAACCTTGAAGATATTTCAAATGCAGAGGAGATTTCCGGGTTGTCTGGAGAAAATGATGATTGGTACGAGCCAAACAAAATTGCTAAGATGCAATTTGAAACAGTGGATGAAGCATATGCATTCTACAAGAAATATGCTAGATTTGTTGGTTTCACTGTTAGGAAGGATGCTCGGAAAATAGAGGATGGCATTGTGATAATGAGGCAATGGGTTTGTGGGAAGCAAGGTGAAAGATCACGAAAGCGACGGAGATGGGAGGATAGGGAATGTCGGGAAAGGGCACTAACAAGAGAAAACGGTGGCGCTTCATTTCGCATGAGGATGTGTAGGAAAACCGGGGTGTATATTGTCTCATCATTTTACCATGTGCATTCTCATGAATTGGCAAAGGCTCACGAAGCACGTTTTCTTCGGTCCAGCCGAATCATGAAATATTGGGATTATAATCAGGCATTGGCAATGCGAAGGGTTGGGATTAGACCAACTCAAATAATGGAGTATTTGGTTGACTGTTGGGGAGGTTACGAGCATATGGATATTACAAGGAAAGATTTGTACAATAAATTGGCTGCTGAACAACGGAAAACAGTTGCTTGTGGTGACGCGGCGTGCACTATTGCCTATTTAACAGGTAAGAACGAAACAGATCCTAATTTTTTTTTCGAGTACACCGTAGACATTGAAGGAAGATTGGAACATTTATTTTGGAGGGATTCCCAGTGTCTGGTGGACTATAAATGCTTTGGGGATGTCATAGCATTTGATAGCACATATAGTACTAATTGGTATGGCAAGCCTTTGGTTATGATATTAGGTGTAAACCACCACTTCGCCAGCACAGTATTTGGGTTCGCACTACTTGCTGATGAGACAGCAGATACGTACGAGTGGGTTCTAATGTATTTTTATATTCAATGGGTCGTGTAGAACCTATATCAGTTGTGACAGACGGAGATAGAGGCATGCGTTTGGGAATCACGAGAGTTCTTCCAGATGCTGATCATCGGCTTTGTTCATAGCATATTCGGAAGAATATTAGCAGTGTTCTAAAAATCGGTCTAGGCGGCCGCCTAGGCGGCGCCTAGTCGCTAGAAGGTAGCCGGCCGCCCCGACTTTGCCTAAAATCGGTGAAAAATCGGAATAGGGGTCTAGGCGAATTCTGGATGGGTTCTAGGCAGACTAGGCGGACTCCAGGCGAGTTCTAGGTGAGTTTTTTGTCTTGAATTTCCGGTGAAAATAAAGAAAGTGGAGAAATTTGCAGCGGCGGCGGTGTGTTCGCGCGAGGAAGAAACAGCTTTTGGAAAACGCACCGTTTGGTGCTGTCAGTTTCCCTTTTTTAAACAATTTTTTAATCAAATGGTATTATAATAATTTTTTTTTTGTTTGCTGCAGTTCCGTCCTAGCTTTCTTTTGTCTTTTATTCAATTGTGAATGGATTTGCGCGAAACACTTGTGTCTTGTGATTTTAACTTTTTTTTAATCTAATAATATTATTATAATATTATTTAAAAGAAGTTATTTAAAATAAATATATATTAGAATCATATAGATTATAATTATACCAAATATTTATATATTGTCAATTTTTTATGAATAAATGGTAATATTTGAAAGACATATATGTTGTAATAATGACAAAATATTGATAGATGTCTATTGTCGACTTGGTTGTTGATATATTTAGATGCTAATTGTTTATTTCTGTATAAAAAAAAAAAATAAAAATATATATTTTTCAAAAAAGGCAAACCCGCCCCCGCCCCGCCCCCGCCCCGCCCAGGTGCTCGGGCGCTAGAAGGTGGGTGACCGCCCGACTACCGCCTAGCGTTTTTTAGAACCTTGAATATTAGTGAACATATTCGGGGCGAATGTTTGGAAGAGTGGACAGAGTTCTCGGAAACAGTTATGACTGTGGAAGAATTTGAGGACAGATGGAATATAATGTTGGATACGTATGGTCACCGAGGAAAGCCTTGGGTGAATGAGATGTACAATAAGCGCACAAGATGGGTGGAGACATACTTGTGGGGGAAATTTTTTGCAGGCATGTGTAGTACGCAACGAGTGGAGGGAATGAATGCATATATGAATCGTTATCTTAAGAAGGAGGAAAAGATGTTTGAGTTGTTGAACCAAGTTGAAAGAGCACTGAGACAGCTACGGCACGAAGAATTGTTGTCCAACTTCAACAATCGTAACTCCTCTCCTGTTATAGGCACAAACCTTTGCCGAATTCAGCAGCATGCCGCAAGGGTTTACACACACACAATGTTTGAAAAGGTGCGGATACAAATCAACATGGAAGGGTCGATGATTGTTCGTAACGTCGAAGACCATGGTTGCAGCAAGGTGTATTTGATTACGGCCTATCTAGATTCATACCATGAGTGGTTTGTTACTTATGACCCATTCAGTGCTAGTGAATGCATTCAGTGCACATGCAAACTGTTCGAATCTGTTGGTATCCCATGTTGTCATATTTTTTGTGTCATTAAACACGAAGAACTAGACCTGATACCGGAATCTTTAATAATCAGGCGGTGGACGAAGGATGCGAAGTGTGCAGTTGAGCGAGACTGTAACATTACCAACGTTCCTAAAGAAAGTTCGACTATTTCGCGACAGAGGTCTCTAAATAATTGTTGGAATAAGATATTCTTGCAAGCCTCAAAAAGAGATTCATTGACTAACTTTGCTTGTCGAGAGTTGGAGGTATTAGCAGCAAAGTTGGGAGAAATGTGCATCAAAGAGGGTATCAGTGATGGTGTGGTTGGAGGTAGAGGTCGAAACAGTGGCGTAAGAGATCCAATGTTTGTGAGATCAAAAGGAAGGCCGAAAATGAAGAAGCGTGCTACTAGAGGAACAAGGCGCTGCTCATATTGCAAACAAACCGGGCATGATTTACGCAATTGTCGTAACAAACGAGGCGTTGTGGGCGATGAAGGAGTTGGGGTGAACTATCCATCTCGTTCTATGTACAGCTCAACAGGTTGTTTTGAGGATGATGTGAGCGAGTGAATGGCATTGTTATTGAAGTTAGCATGTCCGCATGTTTTGGTTTTTATTTTAGTTTATCTGTAACAAACATTTGTGATAATCCGATTATAGCATTTTGTACGGGAGTAGATGTTTGAATGGGATGTGTTGCAGCTTGTACGTGGATGAAAAATGATATATGATTCTAATGTTACAATTCTTTACAGAATATTATAGTGCAATCGCTAATCTTATACAATTAGATTATATGTTATAACTTTATTATTGAGGTTATAACAATAACTACGTACTAACGTAGCATTACCCTAAACCCTAAACCCTAAACCCTAAACCCTAAACAGTATTATACTGTACTATACCGTATAATTAGTTTTAATAAAAGTGATAATAGCTTGTACGCTGGATATATACTTGCTCATAGTGCTTTGTTTTACATATAAATCACAACTTCAAAATGAGTTCGTTGTAAAGTTGACCAACATTACCAACTAGGAGTAGTACTATTAGAATGTAATCATGTAACAATGCAGTAATGCAAGTTAAAACTTTGATAGCTTTAATGATAGTTTTGTGAGACTTACTCTTTATGATTTCAATACAATGTGTAAATGTCTTGTAGTAAGTATCTTATTTGAGTATAGCATGATTTCTTTGTGAGTTGTTGTGAAGCTTGAGTGGCAGCTTTCAAGTTGATCACATTCGCATTGTTTTGGAGTCATCTAAGCACTACCATCTACAATTCCCAACGGAAGCAATTGTACATGTCGAAATCAAACGCCATTTCGTCTTCGTAATTGTGCTTAATAGAAACTATCATCCATTGGGTCGTGTTCTTGTTTACTGTACAACATTTGTTTGTACCACATTTTTTTGGGCCTTGTGGTTATTGGGCTACAATGACTTCCATTCCTATTGGTACATTGTTTACTAGCATGAATATGTGAAAACTAAAACCCTAGATCAGTCGTCAACTCCTTGATCAAAAAAAGATCAGTCGTCAACTCATATAGAGGCTATGGTGTTTGCCGATTGAAATTATTCAATTGTTCTTGTTTCATATTTTCATCCACAATCTACCTGCAGAGAATTAATCCAGAAAATATGCTGACAAAGATCATTCCCACGGCAAAATTGAGTTTACGTTGCCCAATATTAGACAAGTGCCTCGGAGGAGGGATATCATGTCAGTCAATTACAGAGCTAGTGGGCGAAAGCGGTGTTGGTAAGACCCAATTTTGTCTCCAACTATCCTTGATTGCTCGCTTACCGATAACTTATGGTGGGTTACTTGGGTCGTCTATAGATGTGAACACCGAGTTTGCATTCCCGTTGCGTCGACTAAACCAGTTAGCCACCAATTTCAAGCATAATGAGGCTGATTTTGTAGGGGCCAACCCATGTGATGACATATATGTCACAGAATGTGAAAATGCCACACCACTCCTAAGGGTTTTGGATAATGTAGAGACGTTCATGAGGTCTTCAAGAAGCCGATTGCCGGTAAAGCTTATATTGATTGATTCCTTTGCAGCTTTGTTTCGCTCCCAATACAATTGCATCCCTTCCGATATGACAGCCCGTTCTTCATTGTTTTTCAAGATTTCTGGGAGGTTGAAGGAGTTGGCTTTTAGGTTTGGACTGGCTGTTGTTGTAACCAACCAGGTGGTTGATTACATAGAATCACCAAACTCTGTTAATGGGTTAAGAATAGGGAATGTGCCAACTTTATTTTGAGGAGGAAGACGTGTTTGTCCTGCATTAAGCTTGTCTTGGGCGAATTGTGTTAATACCCGGGTTTTCCTATCCATATGCTACAATGGTGCTTCAGCATCAGCGGTGGACAAGGCTCGTTTGCTTCAAATTGTTTTCGCTCCTCATTTGCCCCCGTCATCTTGCTCATATGTCATCAAAGGAGAAGGGGTTTTTGGTGTTGGTGTTGGTGTCGGTTGATGAATCAAAGCGATAGTACAAAGGACGAGTAGATTATAATCAATCATTGTTTTTTGTTCATGGTTTTAGTGTAGTGAAATCAAGGACGTTGTAGCAAAAAATGACAGTACAATGGCCAAAGTATTGTTATAACAATTGCTGCTTTTATATATTTCTTTGTCATCTTTCGGTATTCAATTGGCAATCTAGTATTTTTGCATGGAATCCAATCAATTGAAGCCGAATCAATGTATTGAACCCAATCAATTGAAGCCCAATACATTGAACCCAATCAATTGAAGGCCAATTAATCTAGTATTGCCTTGGAGTCGGGCCCCTAGGTGGAGAGGACCCTCAAAAGACACTTTGGTCTATGTATAGAAGCCCAATAGTTTTTTTGCCCTATGTATGCAAAATCTACTTCCAAGAGGGCCCTTATTTGTTTTTAGGTTTGGGCCCCAAATAAGACAGGGCCGGCCCTGCATAGCCCAAATAGTAAAACCATTCGTATACCATCATTTGTATAATAGAGCGTAACATTGTATGTTACAGAATTCCTTTACAACACTATAACATATATATTGAAATTATAACTTCACATCTGTTCTCTGTAACGTTACCCTAAACCCTAACCCTAAACAGTATTATACTATACTATATCGTATACGTTAATTTAAATAAAATTGACAGTAGCTTGTACGGTGGAAATATGCTTGCTCGTAGTGCTATGTTTCACATATATATCACAACTTCAAAATGCGTACGTTGTAAAGTTGACCAACACTACCAACTAGGAGTAGTACTATTAGAAGGTAATCATGTAACAATGCAGTAATGCAAGTTAAAACTTTGATAGCTTTATTGATAGTTTTGTGAGACTTACTCTTTATGATGTCAATACAATGTGTAAATGTCTTGTAGTAAGTATCTTATTTGAGTATAGCATGATTTCTTCGTGAGTTGTTGTGAAGCTTGAGTGGCAGCTTTCAAGTTGATCACATTCGCATTGTTTTGGAGTCATCTAAGCACTACCATCTACAATTCCCAAAGGAAGCAATTGTACATGTCGAAATCAAACGCCATTTCGTCTTCGTAATTGTGCTTAATGGAGGATATGTGCTTAAAAAGTGAGCCACATTATATAACCAGTTTCTGTTATATGCGCATGTTTTAATTGTTGTCCAAACTTATAACTGTGTAACAGTGAAAAATGATGCTACAATTGCTGATATATCCTACATCGACAAAAAAACAATTAATTTCATAGTTTGATTGGCATGATACTCGAGCAATCCGTATCCCACTAGGATTCTTTCTTTTTCTGGGCTTATCTCCACTTTAATAGGAATTCAAAATCGACTCACAATTACCAAAAAAGCTCCTTTCATTTAAAACAAATTACCAAAAAGCATAAGAGTGAAACCTCGGCTCACAATTACCAAAAATTGCCAAAAAAAATACCAAAAAAGCATAAACCGAGAGGTCTCTTGAAACCGAGAGCTTTATTGAAACGTCGCCATCGTCCTCTTCACCATCCGTCCGTTTTGAAATCAATCCCGACCGTTAAGTCCATCTCGAGACCGGCCAAGCACGACGTCGTTAAGGTCTGTTCGTGGATTCTCTGTGATTTTGGAGAATCATTCGATTGTTACTCGAGGGTTCTTAAAAGACCGGCCAAAGCACGACGTCCTCTTCACCATATGTCTGCATCAACCTCCGAATTAAACCCAGGTACGGTTCGATAGTAGTAGCCCAAATTTGTTGGTAGATTGTCGAATTTTACCCAGGTATGGTTCAATTGATTTTGGCTAATTTTAGAAAATGGTTTTGCATGTTTGGGGAAACGCCGAATTTGGTTTATTGGGACATTGGGGGTTTGTTTTCGGTTTGAATTTCGGGGGTAATTGTAAGGCTTGATTTGAAGTCACAAACGTGCGGTTGATTTGGGGTATACACTAATCGTCTGATTGCCACGTTTCTTGTATAATGGGTGAGTGTTAATTCATGGAGTGGTCCATAAAGTTGTGATGTTGATTGGTCTTTGAATTTGTTTCTTGATAGATATGGACAACCGAGCAGATGCCCAACCAGGCCCACGCAGGACAAGGAAGGGTCGTTTGGTTTCGTCATCTGACCAACAAAAGGTTGGGTTTGGTCTTCCGTCTTACGAACCAAAGGGGAAAAGACGGCGGGACTCCACTGAATTGCATGTGGATCCTGATTGCCACATAAGCCATAAGGTAATCGTTTTATTTGGTGTGGATTATAAATTGCAGTAGGGCCTACATTATGGGTGTTATGGGTATTTGATATTGCTTATTCTACATTACCTATGTTATGGATGTTATGGTTGTCATATGGTGTGTTATAACATGCAATTTCATGGTTTATTGTAGTACAACGTTATATATTATGTTGTATGAAGAGTCTGGAGTTATAACATTAGTTGATCACATTATAACAGTATTTGATTTGTTGTTTCCCATCTCCAACAGCCAAACAGAAACGGATACAGAGCGTTCGGTAAAGATGCGGAGGTGGCAGAGTGGTATTTAGAGTTGGATAATTATGTTAAAGGCAAGGTTACCGAAGCCGGATTTGGCAAATTTATGGACTGTTTGTCAGCCGGATATTGTGGGAGAGATCTCGTTCCTCTACTGGCCAAGAGGTGGTGGGATACCACCCATACATTCCACCTTGGCGAGGCCGGTGAGATCACCATGACTCCGGCTGATTTCACAGTCATTACAGGCATTGATTTTGGTGGGGAATCGCTTATCTATGACGGTGCAGCGCATGAGAAGGCAGATCTGGTGAAGGGCTTTCTTGGGGAGAGAATTGGGACCTTGATTGGGAAGAAGGTGTCTGTTACTTCAATCTTTGAAAGATACCGCTCTTGGAAGCCTACGGACCCCAACGAGAAGGACATTCTCGCTCGCATGTTCCTAATGGTGTTGAGTAATTGTGTACTGTGCTGTGATAGCAGCCAGTCTGTCCACCTGTGCACTCTGCCCGTGTTTGAGCGGCTAAACGAGGTCCACAAATACAACTGGGGAGCAGCTGGACTCTCGGCTTGCTACCTGTATATGGACAGGTATTCCCGAGGTTCTACGGGATCATTTGGAGGGTATTGAAAAGCTTGGGAGGTAATTATTTTATCAATATTGTATATTTAATATGAAATTTTCTGTTTATTTAGTTTATGTAGTAGTGAATGTTTGTGTGAAGTTAATATATATTTTTTGATACGCTTTGAACTTTATAGGTGTGGGCTTGTGAGTACCTTCGTAAGATACTAAAAATGAGTGAATTGCATCCGGAACGTGGATGGCCAGTGGCAACCAAGTGGCTGGACAGATTTTTGAAGATAGATTATGGTGACAAGGCGGGGATTAGACATTACCTTGCTACTGTGAAAGCTACAGAGGTTAGTATGATATGTACTAACGTTATGGGTGTTATGGTTGTCATATGGTGTGTTATAACATGCAATTGTATGGCTTACTGTAGTACAGTGTTATGCATCATGTTGCATGTAAGAGCCTTAAGTTATAAGGTTGATATAGTTATAACAGTATTTGACGTGTAATTTCCAATCTAAGGTGATGATATTGGAAAATTGAATTGCATGAGATAATTTCTAATGTTCTAATTGCAGTAAGGCCCCCATTATGGGTGTTATGGGTATTTGATATTGCTGATTTTACATTACCAAGTTATGGATGTTATGGTTGTCATATGGTGTGTTATAACATGCAATTACATGATTTATTTTTGTACAGTGTTATACATTGTGTTGTATGTGAGAGCCTCAAGTTATAACATTGGTTGATAGAGTTATAATAGTATTTGACGTGTTATTCCCATTCAAATGTTTACTGTTGTGGAATGTAGATAGAGTGGAGGCCATGGGGAGATTCATTTGTTATTCTCCCTGATACTCATTCAGGGTGCATAAGCCTCACCAAAAAGCGCTTGCTTATGTGTGGCCCACTCGGAAAGGCATGGTATTTGGGGGAGCGGGTGACTCGCCAATGGTTTAGAAGGGGTGAACCGTGTATTCCTAAACCACCACCTCTTAGTATGCTGAAGGACAACAAGCATACCAAGGAGGAGTTGTTGGAAGGCCCGCTGGGTTTTCTTGCTACAGAGTTCATCCACTGCCGGGTCGTCGTCTTCAGTTGCCTGTCTTGAGGGATGAATCTGGGAAGCATGAGACGGTTGTCTTACCCTTGGCTACGGCCGATGACAAACCCCTCCCAGAGAATGATGTAACACATGTAAGAATTTTTAAAATTGTTTGACTATGTAGTGTTGGATTATATCTACATTGTTGACTTTCGGTTTTTGTGGCAGGTTTCTGTACAGACGGCGATTGAACTAATGAAGATGTACGAGGGGGCCGTATCATTCTTAAGGGAAGACAGAATGCGCGCTGTGCAAGCCATTAGAGACCTGGAAGGGAAATGTGTAAGTTTCTGCTACTCAATTTTAATCGGTGATTCTTGTAGTTACCTTTGTTGGGTTGATGTTTCTGTATGTTTGGTTTTGGTTCTAAGATATGAATTTTGAATATTGTGGTAAGCCTTTGTCCCGCTGCTGTTCTTACAGTAATTGGGTAGGTAAGTCTTGTTTTTGGTGAATTATTTGCTGGAGATCATTGGTGATGACCCACTTTGGAAAGATTGAGTGGCGTTTATTAGTTAATTTTTTGCTGTTTGGTTATGTTTATGTTTGATGATGGTAATGTAGGCAAAACGGAATAGGCGAATTGACAAATTGAAGAAGAAACTGACGGATTGCACTGTAGACCACAACCCGAAAACGCCAGAGCAGGCAAGTGATAGACTTTGTTAGTAATCACAAAGATATAACAAACATAAATGTATATAACACAGAAAGTGTGTTATAAAACAGTACACAAGTTATAACATATGTTAACTTTGTAAAACACCGAAAGTATGTGATGACATGTTAAACGAATGGTATAACGTATGTAAACTGTAATGCAGAATAATACTTTATCTTTGATTGCATAGTTGTTTACAGAATTATACTTTATCTTTGTATATGAGTATCAAGTTGTTTACAGGGTACTACTAATGAGGAGGTTGACGAGGATGGTACAGAGAAAGAGGTTGAAGAGGAAGTTAGGGACGAAGATGTTGATGAGGAGGATATGGAGGAAGAGGCTGAAGAGGAAGTGAGGGACGAAGAGGTTCATGAGGAGGATATGGTCGAAGAGGCTGAAGAGGAAGAAGGCGGCGACGAAGAGGTTGCTGAACAGGGTAGTGATGGGGAGAATGTGGATGAGGGTACAAATGAGGAGCCTCATGATACAAATGAGGAGCAGATTGTCGTCCAACGCGAGGATCCTGAGGGTACAAATGAGTGACCGCATAGACGTGTGAAGCACCTAGTGAACAAACGAGGACAAAGAAGCGGTGTCAGCCAACCTCTCAGGAAAAGCAGTCGTTTGAGACGGTGATCACTACCATTGTCATGTACCATCTATTTTTGCTGTCACTGTTTGACTATCATTGTCATGTGCCATTGTCAAATACGACCTATTTTTGCTGTCACTGTTTGACTACCATTGTCCAATACCATCTAGGAAAATTCTGCAAATGTTCGATGCAGATTCGTAAACTATGGTGTTTAGTTACTTTCCAGTTTATGTAACTCATATTTATTTTATTGTAAGGTATTTTCCAAGTGGTGTTGTATTTGGTTCATGAATTTCCAATTCAAATGGAATCTCCATAACGTTTTAGAGTTTTAAGTGCACGTGTTAGACAAGTTTAGTTTGTTATATGGACTTTTTATTTATTATAGCATTATAACTTTATTTATACCCAACAATGGGATCAACAATGTACGTTATAAGCTATAATGACAACATGGTCTTTTCCGCACGTTACTGTTGGGCCTTTAAGGCGATGGGCTGTTTACACGTTTACAAGATAGATTGATTGAAGGCTAAATCGATCATAGCTCCATGAAATTATAGTCCTATTCAAATTAGGAATCTTATCCCCCAAGTATTAACATGAAGCCTATAAAAACCCTACTTCCTTTGACGATAAAAACCCTACCTCCATTGACAATAAAAACCCTACCGACCTTGCTTTTGTATCTACGCTACAAACTCCAATGGACGACAACACGGCAAGAGATCTGCCAGCGAAATATAAAAAGTTGGAGGACAACATTGAAGGTAATTTTTAGTATCTATAGTTGTTTTAAGGTTGCATTTTTTTTTTCTGATCAATATGTTGAAATAGGCATCCAACGAGATAATTTTGATGAGGACGGATTACTGAAATTCGATTTAGCCTTCAATGAGATGCAGTCCTTGTTCGAGAAGGGTACGAACCTATTTTCCCTTCTAGCCTCTCTGTTACATCCTAATTTTGTAATCAATTTGCATGTGGCAGATGTAAATCCTTTTCATACATGCAGGTCAAACCCCTAGAGAGCAGCTATGTGATTTAAAAGCTTTCTCTGCAATGACAAAGAAATTGACGGAAATGATTAAATGGGCAAAGGAAGAAGCATTTACTGAATCAGATGAAGAAACGTCGACTGAAAACAAAAGAAAGACTGAAATGGTTCAATCGGCAGAGATGGAAGCGGTAGAGGAAGACGAGAAGATGACCCCAGAAGGATATATCGCCTTTATTCGTGCAAAGCACACAGTATTTGATGAAAAAGATGCACGTGTTGTCGCTAGTAGGCGTGTGAAACGCAAGCTGTTTTGAATTTTGAATTCAGTTGCTATTTAACTATCTCAATAAATGGTCTTCGTCGCTGGCGTATTTGACATGATCGATTGTGATATGTAGTATACACTCATTGTTGGAAGACACAATAAATAACTGAGAATCCGTATGATAGAACAAAGATAAATGTAATATACCACAAAAGTTATGTATAACACATATAAGAACATGTTATAACATATGTCAGCTCTGTATAACACAATGCGTCTCCTAATTTAACTCAAATTAGTAGCAGCTAAACAAAGGCAAAGCCCAATCCGCCACCAACATGATTAACCCAAACTCATCACTTGGTGAGCAATATCATCTCAACCTTTCACTTGATGCCTATGCCCGGCCCTGGATGGGAGCCCATTGAATACCCTATGCTCGCTCGTGGGTTCGACTCTCAATTGGATCCTTTCTTTGCGCTTGGCTGATGAAACCACAAATACTTCTTATCTTTCGTGAAAACCTTAATTTGGGCACCTAGGTATGGTAATACCTGATGCTTTCTTCCGCCTTTGCCCCACATATGCTTCTGCTTCGAGGTCCATCTGAACATTCTTTCATCAACGGAACACTGGAGCTTTGCACAGAAGAGGAAGGAAACGAGATTAACGGTACCATCTTCATAGGTTTCGTAGGTTACAAGGATTTGCAGATTTGCAAAATCGCGAAATAAGGTCCTTAGAGGGTTTATGAAGGATTTCCGCTATCAAGATAGTTCATTACACAATATATATATGAAGTCATCCTACATTTACAAAGCCAAAGGAGTTTGTTACACTTTCAAGGTGCACTGTTATAGCATGCTCCTTATTACAATAATAAGGACCTCAATTACAATTAAAAGGGTAAGAATTACACAGTGAAGTTCGTAGAGGGTATAAAGAGGATTTACACTGCCAAGGTAGTCTATTACAACATATGGTTGGAGAATTACACAACTCATCGTAGAATTACAAAGCCAAGGGAATCAATTACACTGCCAAGGTGGTCTTTTACAATATCTATTACACATGCTTCTTATTACACTGTGAAGGGCCCAAATTACAATATGTAGGTTGGGGTTTACATAGGTAGGTTCACATAAAGTATAAAACGGATTTACACTTCGAAGGGACTCCATTACACTACCAAGGTGGTCTTTTACAATATCGCTTATACACACACCTTATTACACAATGAAGGGCCACAATTACGATATGTAGGGTACGGTTTACACACATAAAGTATAAAGAAGATTTACACTGCCAATGGACTCCATTACACAGCCAAGGTGGCTTCTTACAATATCTCTTACACACACTCCTTATTACACTAGAAAGGACCCCAATTACATTATGTAGGTTATGGTTTACACAGTGAGGTTCACATAAAGTATAAATAGGATTTACACTGCCAAGGGACTCGATTACACTGCCAAGGTGGCTTCTTACAATATCTCTTACACACACTCCTTATTACACTAGGAAGGACCCCAATTACATTATGTAGGTTACGGTTTACACAATGATAGGATTTACACTGCCAAGGGACTTGATTACACTGCCAAGGTGGCTTCTTACAATATCTCTTACATACACGCCTTATTACACTAGGAAGGACCCCAATTACATTATGTAGGTTATGGTTTACACGGTGAGGTTCATATTATGAAGCCAAGGGAATCAATTATAATGCCAAGGTCGTTTTTTACAATATATCTTACACATGCTCCCTTATTACACTGTGAAGGACCCAAATTACAATATGTAGGTAAGGGTTTACACAGTGAGGTTCATATAGAGTAAAAAGAGAATTTACACTGACAATGGAATTAATTACAACATATGGTAAAGGAGTTACCATCAAATACGTTTTCAAAATATGATACTACAACTTTAACTTTACCAATGAGACACATATTAAGTGTTATAACGAAAAGTTCATGTTATATCAAAACTGCGAGAAAAAACAAAGATTAACGTCCTAACATGACATCAAATGTTCCAAACATAGTCATGCAAATTGATACAAAAAATGGTATTAGGAATGACATTCAAATGATTAATCACTCGATGTACCCTTCGGCTTTTTTTGTAGTCGATGTATCCTTCGGCTTGTTTTTACTTCCAGGTGGCCTGCCTCTGCGACGACGAGGTGGACCATCCATTGCTGAAGTACCTTCCTTAACTGATACTTTTCCCGATTGTTTTACCACACTGGATTTGGTGCCTCTAGTGACTCGATCCTTGTTCACCTCCACATCACCATCCCGTGATTCTTCTTGGAATTCATGCTCCTGCTGAAAAGTCACCGACCTTTTTTTCAAATTTTCTTCAACCAATGGACAACTGAAAAGTGGTTGTATATCATCTGCATACTTGTTATCCGATGGTATGGTCCCATAATGCTTATCATAGCACCGTAAGAGCTCTTGTCTAGATTTGTTATTCATACTCGTGATCAAATTAACGGTGACTCTTTGTCGGTGATGTATCGAGTCCCAGCCGGCCTGCCAAAGAGTACATATGTCAAGTAACACACACAAACCAAAAGTCCTGCTTACAAAGTATACCGTGTTTTTACCTTCATGGCCTTCAATTTTTTCTCGGCAAGTTCAGGCCCCCACTCCATGAACCTACACACATAAACCCCACAATCAACCCCGTTGTTTTGGGGTGGAATTTTCGCCCAATTGATTAGAAATTCGCTTTCAAATTTAGGAACGAAGTTCGAATCACATAGTCCCTCATCACGATGACACATGCAAACATTATCTAGCGACTACACACCAAAACAAACACACACAAAAAAGACAATTCATGTATAAAATTAAGCTGAATGATTTCAATCATGTAATAACTAGACTTACAATCTTTAGTGCTGTCATCCTAGTATTTTCTGGATCCTTTGCAGGTAAACTGTCCCATATTTGGCACATTTTTTCCTCCATTCTCACAATAATTAAGTACCAATGATTGTTGTTCACATTTACAGGAACATATATCTGACCACCAAAACTCCAAGTGAGACAACTGTGTAATGCAAAAGCAACAAAATATAGTATAATTACTTACGTTTCGACACTTATTAAGTGGACGATCAGCCGGGATGAATTCACCAAGGAACTGACCATACAAACGTCTATGTATGGAGTCGGTTTCCTTCATAATTTTTTCCTGGTCAATGACAACATTGTATCACCACCTATAATTTCATTGTGCTATTAGGAAACCATGAAGACAAGTACATACCGAGAAGTATGTTGACAAATACCATTCTTCCTTGTTTTTAAATCCACTACATTCAGCTACCGCCCACAACACCTATTGCAACTCAACACTATAAGTGATACGTCCAATAAGAAATGCAAAAAACTTCTAAAAAGTATAACATACCATGGAGTCAACCGAATGTCCAGGACGAAGGCAATCAATCTCTTTGCGGGTAACATGTGTTTTATCCAAGGAGACAACTACGAAGCTGCAAATAAAATAACCAAATTATTAAGTTCTATACAAAACTGAAGCTACTACAAAATAAAAATTGTCTTACTCTGTATCGTGTTTTGTTTCATGGCCAAACACTGCCTTAAGAAGTTCTTCCTCCAATCGATTCTGGCTGCGAAATTGTAAGAAACGGTCTTCACTACTTCTTAAAGTATCTTCCTTATGGAACCTATTGAACGGACTATCTTTCATCCCAGAAGTTCTCTCGGGGATGCTTCTCCTGTTAATAGGGCTCGCATCGGGGATGCTCCTCACTTTTGGGCTTTGTTGCCCATTTAAACTACTCTTCAATCTTTCCCCAATTTTAGCAGGTTTATTATTCTTGAGAACTTGACCAGACAAATCAGGACTGCCATTACGTAGTCCACGTGAAGCTATGTCATCTTCCCCGAACTGATTCGAGTCAAAAGGAAGATTTCTTCTAGCAGTTGTTTTGTCAGGACTAACCAGATTCATGTTTGGTGCACGCTGAATATTATTTTGAAGTGCATTCAAAATCTGTTGGACCGAAGATTCAAGTTCATTACGAAAGTCTGCTTTCAAACTCTTCACTGACGTTTCTATTGCACACTCCATTTTCTCCAATTTTGAATTTATTTTCTTTTCAATCACAACATCTATCTTAGATTCCAAATCTGCTTCAAATGCGGAAAATTTATCCCTTAAATTTGACAGATATTCCAAAACTTTCAGTGGCATCACTCCTTCCAACGGCTGATCAGCTATCATTTCCAACCTATTGTGCACAACAATAACATCGAGACTTCGGAACCCTCCTTTCGAGTCAATCCACTTCAGTAATTTCTTTGATGCCTTGTCACTCCATGCAACCAAAGCAGGGACATTCTTTTCCACATAGTTCCTTCCGTAGGAAATCACATCCAAGTAAAACAATTGCAGGAAGACCACACATCCACTGACATACTGCATGTTTTTCTCCTTGTACGTCTTAATTGACTCAATGAAAAAAATTAAATGCAAAACTCGCCCAATTTCTTGACTTGATGGCACTTACATCAGCTATCAAGTGCAACATCCTTGGCCTCATATACACTGCGGATGTCGGGCAAAGCAAAGTGCCAATAACAAACAACACAAATGCTGCCCTGAATACTTCATCTGTCACATCTGCACTGTTAACCATGTTTTCAACATCACTGTTCCACACCTTATCATCCTTCCTCACACAGAACATCTCGATGAGACGTCTGTCAGCCATAAGACCACTAATATTAAGGTCAACTCCTTCGTCATCAACACCCATTATCTTCTTGAAATCATGGATATCAATCCGCAATGGCTTTCCATGTAACTCAATGGAACAATCGAACGGATTAAATGCATCTACTAAAACACCACACAGTCCTCTTCGAATGGTGCAACCTGCTGCAATCAACAGATTTCCAAAACCCATCTCTGTTATTATCCTCTTTTTTTCCACAGTTAATTCCGAAACAATTGACTTAAACCGCTCCGGATTGCAACGAGTTTTTATTCCTTTACCTCCATCAACCGGGTTAACCACACTCGGTTCTTCATTTGTATTTTCCATGCCACACGTCATCTTCGCAAAATTCATTTTCTCCTCGTATTCCATAGCCTTAAATTCAGCCCCCCATTTCTTTTTTGTCTGAAAAAAAAACGAAATCTAATCATCTTAACCAATATCATACTATTTTATTTGATGAAACCCGAACCATAACATTAGAGAAGTTGACAAACCTCCAAGTCCACCTTAAGCCCTTGCCCCTTTTTTTGAACTCAGAACATCTTACTTTGCTGAAACACAACAAAGTTAAAGATCACTTGATCTAGTATGCAAGACGTTTCTAAACCACTTTGAACAAATAACTTACAAAAAATTTGGAAAAGCAGCTCTCCCAACTTTTCTCCCCCCATTGGCAGTTTTGTTGTCAATATCTCGTTCGCAACTTGATGTCATCGCATTCATGCAACTAGTGCCCCACCTGTTTTCACAACCCAAACACAACATCAAGGTCAATATCAAAGTAAAGTTACGAGACAAACTTTGAAAATTGATCAGCTTGCTATATATATGATCTAATGGACAGGCATCTTCTGACACTAGTGTTTCCCGTATAACAAAAGTATAATGTTATAATATCAAATAACGAATATATTAAGATTTTAAAACAATCACATTAATGGATACACTATAGCAAGAACTAATCAGAATCACACTAGTTATTAGGCTACATTAAGGTCGACCTTCAACATCCCATTTCATTCATTCCCTACAAAACCAAAACCAATACAAAAAATAAACCAAAACACAACACAACAACATCACGAAAGGAAAATATGCGACGGACAGGCGTCTTGTCACACTAGTATTCCTGGTATAACAAATTATTTTGTTATACATAAAAAAAAACTATAACATAAGCTTATCACGATAACGTTTAAGAATGAATTATGCTAAGAACTTATCAGGAACTTATCAGGATCACATTAGTTAGAAGGGTACATTAAAGTCAACCTTCACCATCCAAGTCATTCATTCCTTGAAAACCCAAAATCAAAATCAAATCAACACACAACAGAACAGCAACAAACATCAAACAAGGAAAGGATGCGTGGTGCAAACGACATTGAATAAATAACTTACTTTGCTGTCAATGACTATTTGTAAACCACGACAACACAAACGACGATGATGTTGCCGACTAAAAGAGTTGAAGCCCCTTGCCAGTTTAAAAAAGACAATTCGATCACCACGACAACACAAACGAATTCATTGTTGTGGTTCTGATATGACGACAAAACCTCTTGATTTCGAACTATTTTTTAACCGACGCCGACCACAACAGTTTGGTATGCTATGACGACAAAACCAATTGATTGTTTACTCGATTGGCCTCAGCATTCGACAATGAATTGTGATTTTCAATGGAATTGAAGAATTTTGTGATCGTGACAGATTTGGTATTAACGATTCCTTTGGGATAATAGGAATCCTGATTTTCAATCTTTCCTTTAAGATGTCATAGTCGAATTAGGATTCCTTCCAATAGTGAAGATTTAATTTGGGGATTACTATTGCATTAAATCTACGGTTATAAATAAACAGGGTTTTAGAGAGAAAATGTATCGATACATTTTTTTTTTAAAATGTTGATACACGAGTATTATTATTTGATTAAATAAAAAAATTACAACAATGGGCTATAATATAGTCCAAATGGATTAAAAAGAAAATTACAACGATGGACTACGATATAGTCCAAATACAAAGTAATTAACAACTAAAAGATTCACTCGCATCATTCCTTCATTTATTTAACAACAAACAGTAATTTAATAGTTTAATCAACCGACCATTTCACTTTCCTTCTTGTAAAAGCAAATGGTTGATCATTTTGTCCAAACCCACAAAAGACAACCCCTTAGGACCAGTAACAGCCTCTTTTGCCAACTTCTTCCACTCCAAGGCCTTCTTCTTCATCTCTTTGCCCTGTTCTTCCTCCATTAACTTCCTCACAAGTCCTTCCACATAATTTCTCTTCACTTCACCCTCTATCTCCAACCCAATCCCCCACTCTTTGCAACTATACCTACAATTTGTTTGTTGCTCCGCGAAAAACGGCCAACAAATCATTGGCACGCCGCTGGACACGGCTTCCAGGGTGGAATTCCATCCGCTATGTGTCAAGAACCCTCCGACCGCCGGGTGGCTCAAAACTTGCTCTTGAGGGCACCACCTTGCCAATAAACTCCTCTCTTTCGTCTCCTCCACAAACTCTGGTGGTACCACAGCTGATGCCCCACCGACCAGGTCAGGCCTAATGACCCAAAAAAAGGTCTGCTTGCTGTTAGCAAGCCCCCAAGCAAACTCAAGTAGCTGTTCGGTTGTCATTACCGTGATGCTTCCAAAATTGACGTAAACGACAGAGTTGGGTTCTTTGGAGTCGAGCCATTCAAGGCACTCTAGCTCCTCTGTCCATAGGTTTGATCCAATCGAATTCAAGTCGCTATCTGTTGGGAGTTGGCCAAGTTGTAGATGAAGGGGTCCAATGGAGTATATAGGGGGTAGCATAGTCGAAAGTGCATCCAAAACCTCATGCTCCAAGTCATCAAATGTGTTCAAGATGACAGCAGAAGCTCTTTTAGCTCTCTCTGCTTCATTAGCCAGAAAATTCAGCATAATGTCATCCCGATCAGTGGCCCTAATGAAGGAAGGGAGGTCCTTCAATCGGATGTCCTTCATGCCCGGTATCCAATCTATCACTTTATCCAAGTACCCGTTTGTCAAATCACTTGCATCTGCGGATCAAATTATGAAAGGTGGGTTAGCATTCTAATTAATCATATAAAATCTTAATCATATAAAATCTAAGTTACATGTTAATTATCGTATACAAAATCCAATCAATATCAATCATTGTCAATCAATAAGACCTGTCCTACTAATTATTCCATCTGTATGACCACTAGTTAATTAATGAGGGGCTTAAGAATGTGTTTGAGTCAAGGCAGCTTCCCTACAGAAGTGGTTACTGATAGCACAGAAGTGGAGCAAAGTGAAAATTTTAGTGTACATGAATGGCATCCACATTATGCCATAATTGTAGAAATCCAACAGCTTTGTAAGGCTTTGAGAGTGAGGAAAATTGTCCAACAGCCGAGGCCAACAAACTAAGTAGCACATGTGCTAGCAAGACAAGCAGCAGTTTCATTGACAGATGGTTTCTGGGCTGGCAATGGCCCTCCTTGGCTTGCAGAGGTTCTCAATGCTGAGATGCAGGCAGTGTAGGCAGAGTAAGATAAGTATAGAATCTAGTCCGGACCTAATTCACTCTGATGATTAGGCCGTAAGGAGGTCAACTAGATTCCCGTTCTTTTTTTTCCTAATAGTTATGCTGTAGGGAAGAGAGGCGAGTTTCGGACTAGGCGATAAGTTTATTCTACTTTTGTTTCTTGAATGCATGTTTGTTTATCTTAAGAGTATCGGGCACACTTTTCCTTAGTACATTGCGAGGTTTTTTAATGAGGCCTCCGGAAGTTAATTGTCAATTTTTCTTGTACTCCTATGTTTGGCACATTGTCACACTTATTTCCTAAATAAAGCGCATCCCTTTTGACAAAAAAAAAAAGTTAGTTGGTTGCTTGCTTGAATTGAATACCTCATGCCAATAATATTGAATTCGATAGTGATTGTTATATATTCAGATAATAATTGCTTGTTATAAGGGATGGGCAACCAAACCGAAAAACCACAAAACCAACCAAATAAAAGCGCTTGGGGTGTGGTTTGTTTTTTTGAACATGCGGCTTGCAAAATCGCACCGCACCACTTATAATGGTGCGATTCGTGGTTCCAAAATATTGAAAATCGCAGTTCACCACATCGCACCGTAATATTAATAAATAATTTAATTTATATATCTTGGTATTTTAGTATTGGAATTTTATTTTATATCTTGATTGTGATGATTAAGAATCATGAGACTATTTCTTATGAGTTTAAAATAATAAGTTTTGGTGATGAATTTTGATCTTGAGATATATTTTGAACTACTTGTAATATGCAAGTTAAGAGGAAAAATTGGCTAAAAATGCAAGTTAAGGAGACAAATCAAAAGTAAGGTACAAATTGAGGGGACAAATTGGCTAATTTCTCTTTTCCTTACTTAGTTTCATACTAAAAATAGCAAAGGAATAAGCTAAAGAGATTGAGATTGTACAAGAAGTGTGTTTTTCATCGTAAAAATGGTTATGAGCTAATACGTACCTTTAAGAGGGGTGAGACCCTCTTTAATGAGACGATGGTAATGAACATATCCCATGAAGCCACAAGCACTAGTTGTCCAAAACAGAACTTCCGGAACCCCTAACTCCTCGGCCGCATCAAGAGTGAAAGACATCACACCATCGGAAACCACACAACTCACCGGAGGCGAATTGGGGGAAGAATTGAGCTTGGACAAGAGCTTTCTGAAGTAAGGCAGGGATTTTTTGCTAGTGGAGTCACATAGGGACGGAATGTCCTGCGTGGCATTTGCTTCGGTCGGAGGGAGACCATCGGGAATGGTCTCGAAACGAAAGGTGGGAAGGCCGTCGAGAGCGTTGGGGCCTAGGGATTTAAGGAGGCGATTGTGGTTGAACTCAGTGTTGACAAAGGTTATGTAGAAGCCTTTATGGTTGAGGAGTTTGGCTACTTTGAACATTGGGTTTATGTGGCCTTGTGCTGGGTATGGTATGCAAACTGCATGTGGCATTTTTTCGGAACTAATTGAACCCATTTTACTCTGTTCTTGCTGTGCTTTTGCTCTGTTTTGATCACTTTGGAATTGCACTCAAACGCAAATCTCCAATGAAAATGGGATGGTGTAGGGGGAGAAATGTCTTGGGAGTTTTATAGACGGAAATGTCGGCATATACTATTAGGCCAAGTTGATGAACGCGATCCGTCAACAATAAGTCCAACGATATTTTAATAGTTTAAAATGTCGTATAAATCGGATTGGCTTAGCTTTTTTGTGCATGACCGAATGTAAAAGTCAAAAGTCAAAATTGATAAAATAACGGTTTGGATTTTGCGTCACGATTTCCACTTTGCAGTCTCTTATTTGGTATACAAGCGAATTGTTTGTATGTGGGAAATTTTAATAAAAAATTATTTTTTTAAAAAATTTAAAACTCTTTTTTTAGGCTACATGCTTGGAAACAATAAATTTTTAATTTTTTTAAAAATTTCTCACATACAAACAATTTGCTTGTATACCAAATATATCCACTATTGGAATACAAGTAAATTGTTTGTAGGTGGGGAATTTTTAAAAAAATTTAAAAATTAATTGTTAAAAAATATATATTTTTTAAAATAAAAAAATTATTTATTAAGCTGACGTGGACATGCCACATCAGCAAACTTAATTGAAACAGTTAAGTTAGCGGAAAAGGGGCAAAAATTCCCCAAAAATGAGTTGCATGGGGCAGATGTGATACAAAATAGAGTCGAGCTGGCAAAAGGATCTCGAAAGTGAGTCTGCATCAAAAGAGATAATAAGTGATATATTTAGTTATTTATGCTAAACTGCCTAATTTATAACAAGAATAATACTAGATGATGCATTTTCATGGTAGGTTATTGGCATTGAATGGCATTGCAGAGAATAATATTGCCTTTTGCGAATCGAACTATATAGATTGGAAAGTTAAGAAATCATGTGTAAATGATATCAAGTGCAAGATTTACCTAAAATCACGTTACGTTATGGCTTCATACCCCTAATTGGAATCAAATAAGTGTTTAATCAGTCTATTACATAGTATAGAGTTTAAATTTCTCACTCCCAAATGACCATTGCAAAATTTGACCAAATCAAGTCAAAAGATATATAATCCTCACATTATTGGATCTTGCTCAAGTTTCTTGATAGATTTCAAAGTTGAGCATGCTATTGCGCAGTGGTGGCTTACATGTTATAAATTAAATATTATCTTCAGCTAAACTATCTGCATAGCTCATCAGGAATTTATGTAATCATTAATAATGAGATCATTCGCTAAGTCATATTATGTTTCGTCAAGTTTCTTCAACGTTGCAATTTTTGGTACAAGCATTAACCTTCAACATTTTCTTTATGCATCATCTTTGAAAATTGAATGTGGCATTCTAACAGATAACTAGAATAGCTTGGATCTAGGTGGTAATGATTGGGGTAGCTCAATTATGTTACCTAGTCCATGTTGAGAATCTCCAACATATAAAATGGACCTGCGGTGTCTCCGCTCTCCCCACAACAACGAGAGGAGTGATGGTACGTTAGCATGATCAGAGTAAAATTTTCCTTCCTAAACCCTACATTGGACTGATGGGTACGTTAGCATGCCATTTACTTCCCCAATAGAGAATTCATTGATAGAATCTGACAATTCGCTTTAATAGACGGTCTTCTTCCAACCACTCATATGTGTACGAAGTGATCACTTGTCTTCTATATAAGTGGTTGTAAGGCCTCAGGACCACAAAGCAATTCATGATGAGCCACATCACATCCAGCTCAATAACATAGGTAGCAAGAAATTTTCAACTGTAAAACTAATCTACTTTTACTCATTACTCCACTCCATTGATGAATGGTAGGCACGGAATTAATCACACCTACCTAGCGAATTGACATCTAGGGACATTCTTTGAGGGTTGACTTGCCAATAAATTATGCGTGTTGTTATTAACACTCCTGAAAAATCAGATCTACCATATTGGCACTTTCTACGGTCCGCCAGGCGGATTGGTCCACCTACTTGATTTTTTGTTAAAAAACATCATGTGCCGTTGCACGCTTCCCAAATTACTCTTTAAAAAGGTTTGGCGAACCAATCCGCCTGGTGAACTATAGAATTTTCCATATTAATGCAAGTTTTACCTAAAATCGCGTTATGTTATAGCTTCATATCCCTAATTAGAGTTAAATAAGCATTTAATCAGCCTATTACAGAGTATACAGTTTAAATTTCTCACTCCCAAATCACCGTTGCAACATTTGACCAAATCAAGTCATAAGATATATTATCCTCATAGTATTGGATCTTGCTAGAGTTTAATAGATATCAAAGTTTTTTTTTTTGTTTTGCCAAGAGATAGATATCAAAGTTGAGCATGCTGTTGCGCAGTGGTGGCTTACACGTTTGAAAACTAAATATTATCCTTACCTAAACTATCTACATAGCGCATAAATTTGTGTAATCATTAATAAGGGGACCATTTGCTAAGTCATATTATGTTCCATCAAGTTTTCTTCAACCTTTCTTTTTTTGGTACAAGCATTAACCTTCAACACATTTTCTTTATGCATCATCTTTGAGTGTGACATTCTAACAGAAAACTAGAATATCTTAGCTTCATTCTATTATACTGTGGTATCTGATTACCCGTAGTTCTTGGGAAATTTTTGGTAGCTCAGTTAATTTACCAAGTCCATATTGAGCATCTCCAACATATAAAATGGATCTGTAGTGTCGGCGCTCTCCCCACCACAACGATAGGACTGATGGGTACGTTAGCGTGCCATTTTACTTCCCCCATATACTCCATCTATATATGTACGAGATTTATTGATAAAACCTGACAATTTGCTTTAATAGTCGGTTGTCTTCTAACAAATTACTCATATGTGTATGAAGTGGTCGGTTGTCTTCTATATAAGTGATAGAGCCACATCCGCAGGTGATGGTGTAGACATCACCCATCACTAGTTCTAGTTTATCCTAGCCTACAATAATTTCACATCGACGATTTTTGTTTTTTCAGCTAAAAAAAATACAACTAAGCTACAGCTAGGGGTGGGCACGGGACGGGATGGGACGGGATGAAGGTCATCCCGTCCCAGTCCCGTGTAATTGAAATGGGACGGGACGGGACGGGATAAATGTTTTTAAGAATTGGTCCCGTCCCGTCCCGAATTTAATCTGGACGGGTTCGGGACGGGACGGGATTATCCTATAAAAATTTAATCAACTTCAAACTAAACAAGCTAACCCAAATATGATAAATCAAAATCTATCTAAATACGCTAAGAGCACTTCACCAAAAGAAACCAAAAACAGATTATTACACAAATAAAAAACTGGGCGTCGACCGTTTTTGTAAAATTCACCAAAATTCAACCCCTCATGAGATGGAGTCGAAAATTTGTAGATCATAAGTAAACATGTGAAACTGACTCCTTCCAAAATCTCAAGTAAAACGGAGTTCAAATGATATGTTCACCAAAAGAAACCAAAAACAGATTATTACACAAATAAAAAACTGGGCGTCGACCGTTTTTGTAAAATTCACCAAAATTCAACCCCTCATGAGATGGAGTCGAAAATTTGCAGATCATAAGTAAACATGTGAAACTGACTCCTTCCAAAATCTCAAGTAAAACGGAGTTCAAATGATATGTACAATCTTATATGTGATGAGGTACATATTTTTTTAGTATACACTTGTTTTTGAGTCAATAAAATGGTGACATTTAAGGGATTTTTATTATTTATTTAATACCATACATATTATACGGGACAGGACGGGATTTCGGGATAGAAATTTCTCATCCCGTCCCGTCCCGAAAAAATTAAATCGAGACGAGACGAGACGGGATAAGCTAATTTTGAAATTAATCCCGAACGGGACGGGATAATTCAGGTCAGGATTCGGGACGGGAATTCGGGATATTTTGCCCACCTCTAGCTACAGCACGAGCCAAGTTTTACACAATCAATCATCGTCTAAAATTGGTTGTAGGGCCTCGGGAGCACAAATCAATTCATGATGAGCCACATGACATCCAGCTCAATAGCATAGGTAGCAAGAAATTTTCAACTGTAAAATTAATCTACTTTGACTGATTACTTCACTCCATTGACGAATGGTAGGCACAAAATTAATCATCGCGGAATTAATCACACCTACCTAGCGAATCGACATCTAGGGACAGAGCCGTGGCTGAGAATTTGTGGCCTAGTTCTAAAATTTTACTGAGGCCCTTCAACCTATTTTCTAAAAAATCATACCAACTTTTTTTACACACAATGTACTAGCAAAAAGCAAATTCGAAACTAGAATAATAATAAATTTAGAAAAAATTATTGAGTTCACGCAAAATATATTACGAACAAAGTATTAATAGCAAAAAAAAAAAAAAGATAACTAAGCAACAAAGTTAAAATATTCAACAACCTAATGATATGTGACAATGCCGAACATCAAAGCTTCAATGGAAAATTTTTCTCCTTGCATTGTTCGCTAGAAATTCAACCTTGAAATTCAATTGCACCTCAATCACAAGATTTTGAATAAACTATTTGATAGAGCTTAACCTCAAAGAAAATTAGTATTAAACAAATTTGTATCAAAAGATTTTGAGAAACCCTAATCTACTTATGTAATTCAATCGAAAATAAATTTGTATGTATAGAAATGTTTCGAAATTTAACTTAAATAATTGATTGAAACATCAAACTTACCTTTGAAATTTGATTAGATATGGACACGCAAGTTGATTTGGAGTTTGCCGGGTTTGGGAGCCACAAAGACAACTTCGGGAGGCAAGGTTACGATTTGTACGATACGGAAGGAACAATGTTTCAAATAATAGGTTGACTTGCCAACCAACACCGCCTCAGTGGCGGCTCTGTCTAGGGACATTCTTTGAGGGTTGACTTGCCAATAAATAATGCATGTTGCTATTGACACTCCTAAAAAATCAGATCTACCATATAGGTAACTAATTTGGTAATACCAGTTGAATTGAGGCAGAATACTTTCATGCTTCATTTTCTCTCAAAGAAAGTATTTAAATAGTGTACAAAGGTGTTAACCCTACTCTAATAAGGAATACAATATTTACAGCAATCCTACTAATTACATGTTTGCTCACCCCCCCTTAAACCATGGTGAAAGTTTACCTCCCTTCTCAAATCTTGTCTGATTTTTTCTAACTAACACATGGTTAACTTCTTGTATTTAATCAATCTGATAACTCAATTAATAAATGTAATTTCAAACATAAATTTTCAATTGATATAATTATCTCTAAACGTATCAAAACTCAATCTTTAATTTTCCTAATCAAACTCTCGCATTAAACCCGTTGGAGATACAACAAACAGCACAACATGTTGTCTAATGATGTGTAATTTCAAACATGCATTTTCATGTTAGGTTATTAGCATTGAATGTCACTGTAGAGGCAAAGTATGGTCATGTAAGTGATAAGGCAGGTTGGCAATGAGGGGGATAATTTCAAATAAATCCCTTCAACTCAATTAAACAGCACAAACAAATTACATAGATGATCCAGTCCCCTGATGGGATGAACTTGACAGTTTACTTATAGTTGATTTATCTCAACAGAAGTTATATGATCAGTTCCTTAGCAATAACCGTTTAGTGTATGCTTGTAAATTGTTCAACCACACTCAAATGTTATGCTAGCTTAGGTCCTCAACAGATTCAGTGAAGATTGAATACTGCGAGCTATCCACAACTACAACTTATTCAATCCAGCATTCTAATGCAGCAGTTAAAATGACAGTCAAGAAAGTTTGTCTAAATTGCATGTCATTTAGAGTTGGTGCGTAAGTAAGTCTAGTTTTACTTTAATCAAGTGTTTAACAATACTAGGGGTGGGCACACGAGGTACCTGGAAAAACCCAAAAAGGGATAAAAAAACTGGGAGTCTGTCAGAAGACTGGTCTTCCAATATGAAATTGCCCAATGCGAAGAATCACACAGCTCAATATCCAATTGTACCTAACTAGGTACTGCTTTCAGTGTGCGGTCTTTTCTCGTTTACTTCACGTCCAGTGGGTCCTCGTTTGGTCAACACTTCCCAGGTAATACTAATACCCAAGTATTTCTAGTTCGTGGCACCAATGAAAGTATGCAGTATACTATATGACCAGCCACTGGCACATTTACAGAGAGCTACAAAGCTTCAGATGTTTGGGTGGCTCCGGTATCACCGAAGACCACCCTTGTATCTGCCACTGTATATAGTACTACATGACAATTGAATTTCTATTTGTCTAATATCAACTAGAGTTCATATAACACAAATAATGGTATGAGCTATAACATAACGAGATTAATTAATGAGCTATAACATAACGTGATGCCTTGATAACGATATCTGACACTAATACACGTAATTCTCCTTCGAAATGTTTGTGTCTAACATAACCTACCAGTCACCAATGCATCACAGAGGCTACTTTTGTCTTTTTAAAATTTTCTTTGTTGGGTCATTGTAGAGGTCACGGGACTGGAATGTAGTGTGACCCCATAAATTAGTGTCAAGTTCATGTCCAAAAGATTTCGTGTCGGTTTTAATTTGCTACTTCGAAAGAAAGAGAGTATTTTGATTTGCTTGAGAGTCAGGAATGGCGGCTGTCTTCAATAGAGATATTTTGCTTGAGAGTCAGGAATGGCGGCTGTCTTCAATAGAGATCGTTTTAATGGCAAAATCGCGACGGCTGAACTATTTATAATCAGTGGATTGAATAGTTTGGTTTTGAAAAAAAAAAAAAACGCTGATCGAATAGCTTTTTAACGCAAGAAAAGTTTTCTGTAAATTTATTCTACTATATTGTAGTTTTCCTATGATGTCCCTTGAAATAAAGAGTCAATATCATTGCCTAATTGGGAATTGAACCGACGATTGTTGGCAATGCATTGCGATCAAATAGGCTACTCATTCATGACTCGTCGGACTAGGTCCCATGGGTGAAAAAGGAGGTCAAATCGGCACAACCATCAAGCTCAAATGCGAGCTTATTGTCAACAGCTTCAAGACATCGACACCAATAGATTCAACAATTCATATCTTTTTTCTTTTTTTGATAAGTTCAACAATTCATATCATTTGAGGGGGGTGAACAAGGTTTCTTAATTGGTTCATTACAAGCAAGTTATAGAGGAAGATGTATCAACATATATATGAGCCTCAATGATTGTTATTTTATTGAAATTAAAAAAAATTACAACAATGGAATCCATATTTATATATTTAAGCAAATAGTTGAGTATACCAAAGTGTGAAATAAATATTTTCTAAATGAGAATTTTTATCCCTACTCAACAATTCTGGCACCGCACCCATCACTCATATGAATTATTAAATTACTTTTTATTGTTATGTAAAATTACACTTAAAGTTCAAAAGATATAAAACAAAAGAAACATTTTCTCACCACACCTAACATCTTGTTAGGTGTTTATTTGTCATATGTTTTACCCTTTAACTTATTGCTTTTATGCCATCAATTTAATTAAAAAAAGACTTATTACTTTGTTTTGTGCATAATTTGTCTACATGGAGCAGTTTGTACGTTTTCGAGCATAAGGTAGATTATTTGGATGAATGTTCCTGCTGGAAAATTGGAGATGGAAGCTAACATAGTGGAGATCGTTGCCCAAAATTTCAAAATTTTTTATTGGTCCATTTATTTTATATTGAATTTCCAAAGTGGCCTAGTTGCGAATTCTGACAGCATGGAGCAGCTGTAGTAAATTGAATTGTTGCGGGCCTCGCCGATTTTTGGTAGAGACCCATGAGTACTTGAATCGAAAATAAGATAGAGATCTACAAAATCCATATTTTTGTGGATTTTTTGCAGGCCCATTTGGAGGTCGAAATCAGTCAGAAATGTGTGATGCCGAGTTCTCCCCAGTGCAGTAGGAATTGTGGTTGTGTTAGTTACCTTTTTGGACTAGAATTAGGGTTTTCTTTTTAGTAGGAGATGTGTGAGTCCCTATATAAGGGGGGTGGCATAATACATTGCCGCACCTTTCATCTTTACCTCATACCTACTTTTAAGTTCGAGACCAAAGGCGAGTGCAATTTGGAAGAGCGACAAGTTGAGAGCAATTGTAACAGGGTTTTATTTTTAACTTTCATGATTAATATTGTAGTTTCAATTATGAAAATGTGTAACTAAACTCTTTGCTATGGCTCGACGTAGCCTGGTCATGAATACTTGAATCTAGATTTCGGTTTCCCATGTTCATGTTTATGTTGATTATTAAATTGCTGATTGATCTTTATTTGATTGCTTGTGATGCTAGTTAGAGTAGACACCATGCTTAACTACAGTATGGGTTCATGCAATTTGATAGCATAAATTCCTTGAGGTAGACAACATGCACTAGGGTTTATGTGGTTAACAATAAGATCCATAATACTTAATGACTTTTTGTATGTTTAATTGAGCTAGACTACATAGACGGTTAAAATATGAGAAGATGCAAGATAATCTAGACAACATGGATATTTTGTAAAATTGAGATCCTAATCATCAACATGGAACGAATGGTTTGGTAAAACTAAATCTAGAAACAAGTAGGATTGATTGTGGTGAAACTGTTACCCTAGTGGCCTTTATAATTTGATTTTCTAACTCTGCTGATTTTCTCTTAAGTTGCTGTTTCGTTTGATTGTTTTTATATTTTGACCTTTCATTATTGTTTGTACGTCGAGAAAAGTTCACAAATCACTCCCGCTAGTCCTACAATTAGGTGTTTGTATTAGCATTTAAATTAATTAATCAGTTAAGTAAAACGTTTAATCTCTGTGGGACTATAATCTATACTTGCTAAGCTATACTAAATTCTCATTCGTAGACTTGCGAGTGCATAAAATTTGATAAAATAACGGGCTAATTGATACAACCAGATTCTCACAACACATCTTAGACATAACCTTTCAAATTCTCACACAACGCATTCTCAAAAAGAAAAAGTTCTCACAACCCTTCAAGTATGTTTTCAGTGATGGTGAAGATGATTTCGAGTTGCTGGAAGGATTATATGACGATTGAATATATTGAATAATTGAATTCTTTTTCTTTTGATTACCTTCTGTTATTAGTGTTTTTCAGGAGAACTCATTGAAGATTTGTACCAAAATTTTGTTCATGTGTATCATTCAATCAACAGTAAGCAGATTACACTGCCTAATATATACGTCAGCTTTTTATTAAAATGATGAGTTGAATTCAAATCTTGTGATGTTACTACCACCACACATGAACTTCCAAAGTGTGTTGGCTTCATATCTCTTGATGGCTTTTTCGTGTCACATTCATGAATCAACAGAATTAAATCCATTTTCTTCTTAATTTTCTTGTTGATTTGCATATGTTAGAGTAGTGATGGATGCAAGGAGAAAATTCAATATTTAATGAAGGGCTTTTTTATAACATAAAATGGGTGCAAGGAAAAAGTTTAAACTAACTCAATAGGTGATGAGTGTGTTAGAAAGATTCGCAGAGACGTGGTTGAGAATTTGGGGGCCTGATTCTAAACTTTTAGAGAGGCCCCTACCGATCTTAAAAAAAAAAGTATAACCATTATTCTTAGACCAAATGTATTAACGATGGAAAGATAAATTTGAAACTTAAATTATAATTAATTTCATAATAGACACTATGCCAAAAACCGTTATAGACGACACTGAGAAGACGACACTCTTTCAAATATCTGTCGTAAAAAAACTATAGATGACAGTTTGGTTCCAAAATGTCGTCTATGACCCCAAAATTAGAAGGAAAACGTACTGAATGTGTAAAATGATAATGGGATTGACGACATTTTTACAAAAACCATCGTCCATATTGAGTGGAAAAATAGAAATGTGAAGACGCGCTAGCCCAAATCTGTTTTCCTTCGCTAAGTCTCTTTCTTTCTCTAAAAAAAACCAAGATCTGTTTTTCGTTGCGACTCCACTTCGCTTTCGCTCCATTCTTCTTCTTCTTCTTCGCGACTCCACTTCGCTTTCGCTCCTTTCTTTTTCTTCTTCTTCCTTCTCCATCGCCCGACATCTGCTATTGAGTTTCCCTTTGATTCTACATCTTCCACCCCAATTGAAAATATCACAAATTAATTCGTCACTGAAATGTCCAAACCCTAAACCCCAAATTTCATCTCCCCACCGAGTTCGCCTCGTTGGCCCTTCCCACGAAAATCTCTTCTTCTGCGAATTTGCTCTTCTAAAACCCAGAAAGCTGCCACCAAATCGCTCATACCTCGAGGTGATACAACCCGTTTGGTGAGGGAAGATAGAGGAAGAATTAGATAAGAAAAGATAGAGAATTGGGGAAGAAGGATAGAGGACAGAGCAGAGCTCCCAAAGGAAATTCAATTCATAATTCAAGTCCGGGAACAACAATAGCGTGAGCTCGCCTTTCTAACAAACCGTTAGAGAAGAACTCGCGCTCAGCTGGCACCAACGCCAGCTCATTACAGTAAACTAGTAAAAACCAACGATTAACTGTAATAGTAAAAGCTAAACAAATCGTATTGACTTGCTATAAAACGAATCGTATCAACTACTCCCTCCTTGAAAATCAACCTTGTCCTCAAGGTTGCTGCTAAAACTGGAAATCAGGAAACTTGCTGGTGAAGTCATCGTAGTCCTCCCAAGTGGCCTCCTCTGCTTGTTGACCATCCCAGTGAACCAGGAGCTGCACTCCAGCTGCGTTACCTTTCTTGTACACCCTCCTCTGCAGTACAACCAAAGGCGACTCTTGTATTAGACCCTGATCAGTGACTGTAGGCAGTGTCACCAAGGGAGTGATTTCAGCACCCAAATGCTTCTTGAGCTGGCTTACATGAAATACGGGGTGGACCTTTGTATCAGTGGGCAACTGAAGTTTATAAGCGACCTCACCAATCCTTTCCAAAACCTTATAAGGTCCATAATACTTTGGATGTAGCTTGTGGAACGAATGGGATGCCAAGGATTTCATCTGGTATGGAACCAACCTCAAGTAGACATAGTCTCCTACTGCAAACACCCGATCTGTCCTATGCTTGTTAGCTTGGGCCCTCATTCTCTCCTGAGCTATTTCCAGATTAGTTTTAAGCACAGATAAGATCTTGTCCCTTTCCAACAAGCTTTGCTCCAAGGAATCCAGTTTGGCAGTGCCAAGCTCATAGGTCTGCACAGATGGAGGCTCGTAGCCATACACTATCTCAAACGGCGTGGTCTTAGTTGAGGAGTGGTGCGAAGTGTTGTAGCTCCATTCTGCCCAGGGTAGCCATTTCAACCATTTCTTAGGCTGCAAGCCAGCGTAACACCTCAGATATGTTTCCAAACACCTATTGACAACTTCAGATTGGCCATCGGATTGGGGGTGGTATCCTGAGCTCATGCACAGCTTTGAGTTATGGATCTTGAAGTACTCCTTCCAGAAGCTACTTAAGAAAACAGGATCTCGATCGCTCACAATTGAAGCCGGCATGCCATGCAACTTGACCACCCCATCTACAAACTTCTCCACCACAATAGTAGCTGTATAGGGATGACTCAACGGTATAAAGTGAGCATATTTAGACAATCGATCAACAATAACCATGATAACAGTTTTTCCTTGGCAGGGAGGCAACCCCACTATGAAATCCATGCTCACATCAGTCCATACTCTCTGTGGAATTGGTAGAGGTTGGATTAAACCTGGTGGTGAGATAGTCTCATACTTGTTCTGCTGGCATACTTGGCATTCGGCCACTAGTTTCTTCACATCCTTCTTCATACCATGCCAATAGAACGACTTCTTGAGCCTTTGATAGGTTTTTTGACAACCAGGGTGGCCTGCAGCTGGCGTAGAGTGATGCTCCTCGAATAGTCGAGCCTTCCAAGGTGAATTTGGACCAATAACAATCCTGGATTTATACTTAAGGAACCCATTGTCAACATGATATTTGGCCAAGTGTGGATCCTGGACGACTCCATTGACCGCTATAGCCTCTTTAATCTCTGCCTTCCTCTTTGCTATCCATTCATCATGTTCATTGTGCCTCCTTACTTCATCAAGCCAGCCAAAGTAGGGATAGGAAATAGCTAGAAGCTCTGCAGTTTCTTGAGAGTCTAGAGTTGGCTGTTGGTTAGGGCTGGGAGCTCTAGACAATGCATCTGCTACCACATTCTCTACACCACTCTTGTATTGAATTTCATAGTCAAATCCCAACAGTTTTGCCACCCATTTCTGCTGGAAAGGGGAGTTAGCCCTCTGATGTAGAAAGTATTTGAGAGTATGGTGATCTGTCTTAATGATGAAATGTCTTCCTTGGAGATAATTCTGCCATTTCTTCACAGCATGGACAATGGCAATGAGCTCGCGCTCATATGTTGATAAAGCTTGGTTGCGTGGCCCCAAAGCATGACTCGTGAATGCTATAGGCCGCCCTTGCTGTTGCAGTACAGCTCCTATACCATTTCCAGACGCATCACACTCCAACACAAAAGTCTTGCTGAAATCTGGTAAGGCTAAGACTTGGGGTGAGGTCATGATATTCTTCAAGTGTTGGAATGCGTTTGCTGCAGCCTCTGACCACTGGAATGCATCTTTCTTGGTCAGTTGGTAGAGGGGCTGGCATATCTTGCCATAACCCGGTACAAACTTCCTGTAATAGCCTGTCAAACCCAAGAATCCTCTCAACTCCTTGATATTCTTGGGTGTAGGCCACTCCATTATCGCCTGCAACTTCGAGGGGTCTGCTGCAACTCCTTCTCTCGACACCACATGTCCCAAATACTCCACTGAGCTTTGTCCAAAAGCACACTTTGGCTTTTTTACAAAAAGCTGATTTTGCTGCAACACTTCAAATACCTGTCTCAGGTGATCAAGATGAAGCTCCCAACTGGGGCTGTATATTAGAATGTCATCAAAGAAAACCAGAACGAACTTCCTTAGATATTTCCTGAAAATATCATTCATTAATTGCTGGAAGGAAGCAGGGGCGTTGGTCAACCCAAATGGCATGACCAAGAACTCATAATGGCCCTCATGAGTTCTAAAAGCAGTTTTCTCAATGTCGGAGGGGTTCATTCTGATCTGGTGGTACCCAGATCGCAAGTCAAGCTTAGAGAAATACACAGCCCCATGCAATTCATCTAACAGATCATCAATCAAGGGAATAGGGTATTTATCTTTAATGGTTAATTGGTTCAATTGCCTATAGTCCATACACATTCTCCAAGCCCCCTCTTTCTTAAGTACTAGCAACACAGGTGAAGAAAATGGACTATGACTAGGCCTGATAAAACCTGAACTCAATAGGTCCTGTACTGCCTTTTCTATTTCATTTTTCTGAGTAGGACCATAGTGATAGGGCCTAATGCTAGGTGGTGTAGCCCCCTCAATAAGTGGAATAGTGTGATCGTGCTCTCTGTGAGGTGGTAATGAGTCAGGGGTTCGAAATATACCTGAGTACTCCTCCAACAAGGCTTGCAACTCCCCAATTTGCTGTGGTGTTAGTGCACAAGCATCTCTGAGTTCGGTTTCCATTGAGTACAGTAGCAATCCCCACTGAGTAGTGTGTAGAATCTTCTCCATCTGGTGGACAGATGCCTCTGTGAGCTCAATGCCTTGAGGGAACGAACTTGCCAGCTTGAACGAGTGGCCCTCAATCTGGAATTCCATCGTCAGCAACTGAAAGTCCCATAACACAGGGCTGACTGTTTTCAGCCATTTGACCCCCAACACTACATCACAACCGCCTAGGGGTAAAGAGAACAGATCCAATACACAGCCATACTCTCCCATGGCCAACGGAGCCCTCTTACAGCACCCCTGCCCTATCAATTTCTCACCATTGGCCACCCTCACATCGAACTTCTGTGTGGATTCCAACTGCCATCCCAACTTAGTCACCAACTTGGAATCAACGAAGTTATGTGTGCTGTCGGAGTCCAAGAGAATAATGACTGGCTGGTTCTTCAAATAACCAGTCACCTTCATGGTTTTCACTGACTTCTCAGGTGTAATGCCATAGTAAGCGCATTCACTGAGCTCCATTTCTTGCACAACAAGGGTTTGATCGGCCTCCTCATCAGTAACACTCTCCTCCTCAGCTTCATAATCCATATCAACCATGTGCAGGTACTTCCGCTCACATTTATGGCCCCTTACATACTTCTCATCACACCGGAAACATATCCCCTTGGCTCGTCGCATAGCGACCTCTTCTGGTGAAAGTTTTTGGGTCGACGGTGCAAGGTGTTTGGGAATTGTTTTGAGTTGAGGTAGGGTAGCAGGAAGGGGTAATGGTTTGGCGATGGGGTTTGAGGTATAGGCATGGGAAATCACTGGTTTGTGGTGCTGGGGTTTCAGACTAACAAGCTTAGCCTCGACTAAGGCAGCAAAAGAAATGGCATCATCAATATCCTGTGGCCGCATAGCTTTAACCTCAAAACGAAGCTCATCCTTCAACCCACCCAGAAAACAACTCTTCATCAGGGGACGACTCAAACCACAAGTCCGATTGGCCAACCGCCAAAATCACAGGTATAATCCTTCAAAGAGCCTGTTTGACGTAATTTGAAGAGTGCTTCCGAGCTATCCTCAAATTCCGACGGTCCGTACTCGCGGCAAAATGCGCGCGAGAACTCCTCCCATCGGGGCGTAGTCTCCAAGCAGTTTTTCCATCGGAACCACTGTAGTGGCTCCCCCTCCAAATGGTAAGACACCGTGAGCACTCGCTGATGGGCCGTGTGTTGTAACAAGAGAAATACCGCTCCGCCCGAAAGATCCAGTTGATCGGGTCGTCGCCGTCGTGGAACTTCGGAAAATCTAGCCGTGGGTACGGCGCGCGATAGCCGCCGTCAGATCGGGGCGATTGGCGAGCCGATCCGAAATCACCATACTCCTCCTCCTCGAGAGGGCGGCGCGGGGGCCATCACGGTGGCGAGGAGGGCGATGCGGTGCTCCAAGGCGGTCAACGCCGCGGTGAACCCAGAGGTGTGAGGTTCGAGCTTGTCCTTCACGAGGTCAGATATGTTGCCGGAGAGAGCCGCGAACTCAGGATCGACCAAGCGAGTGAGCTTTTGTTGGTCGATCCGAATGCGATCCTGGAAGAGAGCAGCCCCGAAATAGCGGTTTCGAGCTGTTGAACGCGATCCTCCATGATCGCAGTCGACGCAGCACGAGTCAGATAACGGTGGAGCGGCAACGACGGCGTCGGAAGCAAGGGAGGGAGGCGGCGGTGGAAGCGGCGGGTCATACACAGTGAGGAAAAAACCGAGGATCGATTGGCTGATACCAATGATACAACCCGTTTGGTGAGGGAAGATAGAGGAAGAATTAGATAAGAAAAGATAGAGAATTGGGGAAGAAGGATAGAGGACAGAGCAGAGCTCCCAAAGGAAATTCAATTCATAATTCAAGTCCGGGAACAACAATAGCGTGAGCTCGCCTTTCTAACAAACCGTTAGAGAAGAACTCGCGCTCAGCTGGCACCAACGCCAGCTCATTACAGTAAACTAGTAAAAACCAACGATTAAATGTCATAGTAAAAGCTAAACAAATCGTATTGACTTGCTATAAAACGAATCGTATCACGAGGGACTGATTTCAAGCATTCGCTGCCCAACTCATCCAACCGAAAGCTACTCGACACTGTCTGAGGTAACTATATGTTTGGGTCTTAATGATGGGTCCAATTGGGCCTCAACATTTGGGTTCTTGTATCTCAATCTGGGCGTCTCGAGCTCCTTCGAGTCCCCACTGGCATTGGAAGCTCAAGCTCAAGCTGTTGTTTCTCATGATTCCCAATTCAATTCGAATTCTATGCGGTAAACAATGGTGGAATTTCAGTTTCGGATCGGCCCTTGTTGAATCCGGTTGAATCATATGCATTACAGGTAAAGTTTTGTAATTTTTTGGGTTAAGTATATTGGGTTTTCACTATTATAAAATATTAAGTATTGTCTATTATTGGTTTTCTCTGGGTTTTCGTCCATATTGTTGGGTTTGAATTAGGGGTTCGATACTTTCAGGCAAGGTACACCAAATTAGGTTGCTTGTTTAGCCTCTACTTCATCGTCTTTTTGTGTTTTGCAAACCGGTAAAGCTTTCTTGAAGTAACCCAATGTTTATTGTTTGTTTCTGTTTGTATATTGTAAAGTAAAAAAGGGGGATAAAACCATGTATTTGTGGATAGAAGATCAGAAGCTTACAAGTGAGGGGTTAGAGAATTCCTTGAAATGGCTAATGAGAATGCTAGAAATCCTAATCTGATTTGTTCTGATTTGTTGTTTGAAATGGCTAGAAGCCTCACCATGTTATTTGAAGGATTCTTTTGAAGCCAAATTTTAGTAAGTAGTAATGGGTCTTCATAGAGGTTGCAGTTAACTTCATCGCCCTTGTATGATTCTTTGAGTTTTTTGTGAATTTTTGTACATATAGTTTCTGCAGACATAGATTTTGATCAGTAAATTGGTAATTTGACTTTGCATTTCTGAATAATTTCTCCTCTACTAAGTGGGGTTTGTGTGTTTGTGGGTATTTGGCCTCTTTGGGCATAGACGCCATTTTTATATCTAATGCGTTCTATTTGGGATTCAATATTGCAGGGCAGGAACAAGTATTTGAGTGTTTGATGCAATTCCACTTGCCTCTTTATGCTGAAATGCTCTTTACGTGTTTGTTCATATTCAGAGTTTGATATAAGCAGTAAGTGCTTCTTTTTTTCTTTTTTTTTTTCTTTTTGCTACATGTGCAGTTATCTTGTCTTTACGTGTTTGTTCATATTTTGTTTCTGCTAGGTGGGGGTTTCTGATCTTTGTTTAAATCTCACTCTAATTGCAATTTGGGTGTTGGACTTCTTATTCATTTTGGCATTCAAGGGTAATTTCATAGACTTTGGAAGCTATGGTATCTGTTGAAATGGATTGTATTGGAGGGATGTGTTCAGAAAATGCTCTAACTGCTATTTTTGCTTGTTTTTAAATTTTTTCCGATTGCACTGAGGTTTTGACACTTGAAGACAGCTGAGCAATGCTATGTCACATATGAGGTAGGGGCTCTCATGTTTTTCAACTGATTGGAATGTTGATTTTATTAACCTTTCTGGTTAGAGGGTATAATGCATGCTATTTTGATGGTGAATGCTTGGTTGGTTGTTAAACTTTAATGATGGTGTGGATAGCTGAATTAGTTGTATCTTTTACAGAGTCCTTTATGCCTAGAGGTGCTGTGATGATTGAGCATCTAATATTGCAATTGCTTGGTAAGTTTCTTACACGAGAGAACTTGTATTTGGTTGGTTTGTTGAATTTATGAAGGAACAATTATGCAAATATATTACTCTGTATTTGTTAGTTATTGTTGCAATGAACCTTCTCTGAACCTCTAAACATGCTTGTTTGAAGTTGCTTTGTGATTTGATTCCTAATGAGATATTACTCTGTACTGTACAGTTTACAAATTCTCGGTGTTGGGGTTTTAGATAGTGTAGGAAATGAATTATAAAGGAAAATGCATTAGGTATGAAATAGTTTCTCATGAGAATCAACGGTTTCTTAATCATCCACCGTCACTTCAAATGGTGGAGGAATTAAAACTATAAGAGTATCCCTTTTCCAGTCGTCGTGTATTTCTGTACGCGTAGTCTAATACTTCTTTTTATTAGAGGTGCAAGTGTATTTCTGTGAGAATATAAATATTTTGTGCCTTATATTCTCTGCTGAATCGTGAACCAACCAAATACTTCTTTTGTGCCTTATATCATGAGTTGGGAAATGTTAGTCATTTCAATTGATTGTGTTACAAAGTTGTGATTCTCACTTCGCTTGTGTTAGTTGCAGACAAATGAAACTATCATGAGGATGAGTGATTTGCTGCAGCATCCTTGTGCTATAAGAGATTGATGAATTTGCAATGAGGATGCACGATTTGCTGCAGCATCTATAGGTCTACTTTTGAGGTATGTATGCAGGAAGTTTTAGAGAATTATGATAGAGTACTAATTTTTTTGGGATAGTTGATTTGCTGCTTGGTTGGTAGATTATGTTGGCAGCAGTATATGTAGTACAATTATAGTGTTTTATACCATTTTTGGGATAGTTGCTGCTTGGTTAGTAGATCAAATGTTGGCAGCACCATATGTAGCACAATTATGGTCTTTTGGTACCAAATTTTTGGGATAGTTTGCTGCTTGCATGGTTGATTGCTGGCAAGTACCTTATATGTAGTACGATGGTCTTTTCATATCAATTTTTTGAATACAATTATCTCAATCACCTTTTAATGTCTTTTGATATTATATGTAGTGCATTTGGCTTGTTGGTGATAGTTTAATTATATTGAACATGATTTCTATCATATTTTGTATATAGAAATAGCAGGAAATTTGCAAAATTGTGCTCACAAAACAGGCTAAAACAATTGGGGATGACATTTTCCGAATCCCCATATCAGTATAAAGACGACGGAAAACAGAAAAATAAGGTCGTCTAATGCCATAATAGACGAGAGTCTTTACAACAAAAACATCGTCTATTGACTACATAAACGACATTCATTATTCTGAAAATGTCGTATAAAGATGACGGAAAACATAAAAATAGCGTCATCTAATGCCATAATAGACGATACTCTTTACAATAAAAATGTTGTCTACACACAAAAATAAATGTCGTCTATTGACAACATAAACGACTCATTATTTCGAAAACGTCGTCTATGACTATAATAGACGACACTCAAGCTCAAATACAACAATTTTGGCTTTGTTAGACGACACTCTTACTTAAAAAAACGTCGTCTTATTATAATATAGATGACGGCTAAAAGAGTGTCATCTATTTTTTTGTAATAGACGACACGGCCATTTACGACGGTTTTTACTATATGTGGACGACGGTTTTTAGCCGTCGTCTATAACGTTTATTGGCATAGTGAGACAATTGAATCCACACAAAGCGTATTTATGAACAAAATACAGAGAACCAAACATCTACAAACTTAAAATCTTTAACATTTTAGCAATGATATCTAGGGGTGGATTCGGTTCGGTTACCATACCTAAAATCCAGTTACCAATACCGGATATTTACCAAATTTTAAAAATTTTCAATACCATTACCGTACCTAAATTTTCGGTTACCGAAATTCCGGTCCTGTAAAATTCGGTTCGGATTCGGTCGGTATTAGCCATTTACCGGATTTATTCATGAACATTTTTTTTTGTTCTAATAACAATGGCATAACTCTTTCTTCATACAATTTTAACCAAAAAAAGACGCTCAACAATCTCCAACTTGCAATTTATGCATTGTTGTTCAAGGGTTTAGCAACATACTCAAGTTATAATATCAAACTTCAAATTCAACAATGTGAACAAGCAACACCAAGCAAAAAATCTTACACAACCAAAGTTAAGTTACAAAAACATCAAATTTGATTAGAGTTTTTTTTTTCTTAATTCAAGAGGTAGAAAGCGAAGATCATCAACGTCTAAGTGAAGTAGATGAAGCACCATAAGCTCTAGATGATGAAGTTGAAGATGAACCATATATAGAAGGAAGGGCCTTGGGAGTAGAAACTCTTGGAGTTGGAGAGGCAAGTGAAGACGTTGTAGAACTACTAGGTTGAGGAGAAGGAGGAGGCATTTGAGTTTTTAGTGGGTGTGGTAGATGTGCTTGGAGTTTTTGGTGTCTGCCGTTTGCGATTTCTTTTTGCTCTATGTGCTTTCTTTCTTTTTTCCCGTGCGTGATGGCGTGGTGGTATAAGTTGGTTGTAGTTGTAGATTAGATTTCTTTTCTTTTTCTTTTTTATTTGGGTGAGAATTAGTTCCCATAAATAATACATATAGTATATTAGTGTTTTATTCTTATTTATATTAACATATTTATACACAATTATTCATATATAATGTATATATATTTATAAAATAAATAAAATTAGTCCCGGTAATTCGGTTTCGGTATACCGGATTTTTTAGAGTATGATACTGTTTACCATACCGGATTATTCGGTTCGGTACAAAAACCGGAATTTCAGTTCGGTAAAAATCCGATTCGGTAAAATTCCGGTACGATTTCGGTTCGGTTCGGTACGGTTTTCAGTTTTCGGTATAAAAATGCCAGCCCTAATGATATCTAACAAGAACCAAATATCAAAGCCTCACTAGCGAACAACCAAAACAAAGAGAGAAGGGTGCGAGGGGGATCAAAATGGTCATTTTTTTTTGTCAAAATGGTTTTAAATAGATATATTTAATATTAATAAATAATTCAAAAAAAAGAAAAAAGTTTTGGGGCCTCCTTTGAAGTGGAGGTCCGGTTTTCCATCGCTGGTTGCATTGCCCCAACGGCAACACTGAAGATTTGGTGTTTTAGATAAGGGAATTTTTATCCCCACTCAATAATTATCTTACCACACCCATCACTCATGAATTATTAAATTACCTTTTTATCCTTGTGTAAAATTACAATCAAAAGATAAAAAATAAAATGAAGATTTTCTCAACACACTCAACATCTCAAACACAACCCTTCGAGTTCTCACACAATGCATACTCAGAAAGAAAAAAGTTCTTCCACAGTGCCATTCAATTTCATTCTATACAATGGAGAAGCTTACTTAAAGGGAAATCAAAAATCTCTTGACAAATGGAAGGTGAAGTTGACGTTCCGGATCCTTCAAATGAGGTATGAGAGTTGAATTTTTTTTCAAGTTGTAGGCTTCATGATGCAAAAGTTTTGGTTTAGGGTTTTGAATTTTAGGATTTGTCCTTTGACGCAAATTTTGTTGTGGGAAAGATGGGAATATATCGAGATGTCCAAATTGATAGCGCCTGCTAGGAATAGCAACAACTACAAGACTAGCGTCATACATTAGCTATGGGGGGTTTAGCTCTTGGCTGCCGTCATACATTAGCTATTGGTTTAAACCCAAATTGTTCTTGGCAGTGATGTAATCAGCAATATTATGGTCAAGAACCAGACGTAGGAGCCTATTTAGCATGGTCAAGTCAATCTTTTCAAACAACTTCTCAAACTTAGTCTGAAGCATCACCACACACTCACCCTCGTTCGTGTCCCATATGCTTTGTAAATTGTTTATTCCATGACACCACTTATAAACCAAGAGAGGAGGTGGCTCTGAATCTGCAGGCTTTGTTTAAACCAAAATTCATCCCCGGTTGCAACGAGAATATTCAATAGTCGATTAAGGATTTTTTTGGAACATAAAGAGGGTGCAATGAGAAAATTCAAACTAAATAAAAAAAGTGACGGAGGTTTTAAGAAAATTGGGTGGGTTGAGAAAAATAATGGGTGGGGATATAATTTCCTTTGAGATAAATGATGGATATGAATATAATCTCTCTTTTTAAATAGGTCATTAATAAATAAAAGATAAGTCATCATTTAAATAAGGACATATGATACTTCTTTATTTTAAAATTTAATTTCATGCACCATTATAATTAGAGAAATTTTATGGGATAAAGATCCCTAAGGACAAAATATGTCCCCAATTCCTATTGTAGTCCATCAATTTTAAATGTTCACTCCTAAGGATAAATTGACATTTAATCAACTAAAAAGTGGCCCCATGTGAAATTCCAATTGAAGAAGGCCATGCGCGGAATGAAATCTCAATCTTGTCTCCACCAGCTTACCCAACTCCTGTCCCAATTCTCATCCCATTACCGCCACCGACACAACAATTCAGCCCTCATCAAGTCTCACCACAATGCCGTTGATGACCCCGAAGTACTGGGACTCCTGGCGATCCTCGGCGGAGAAGGACGATGACGGGAGCTCGCGAAAAAAGACCATGATGCCAAACCATCTATGTTGCACGGATACGGCACTTTGGTGGCGAATCCTGTGTCGGATACGCGGATTCGATGAGATACGCTCGGATACGCTCAGATATGCGTATCGAGCCGCATCCATTGAAGGCAATTCCAGCTACAATTGGATACACGTATCCAGCCGGCGAATCCTAGGCGTCGTCCCTACCTTGCCTTGCCGTCAACCCATCCTTGCCATCGACTTTGATCAGTTTGCGTCGTTCTCCATTGACGCAATCTGAGTTCTTTTCGTCTCCGTTGTCTTTCTTGGAGCTTCGCCGTTAACCCCCCATACTACATCTAACCAACAAAAAACCAGCGCCACCATTAAGTGTTCATCTCCTGCCATGTTAGGTGGCGACGGCGGCGATGGTGAAAGTAGAGTTCACTCATCAAAAAAAACATCGGCATCTAACTCTGCTTTAAGTTTTATTGAAATTTTCAATCAAAGTTTGTCTATTTTGGTACTTTTGCTCTATATTATACTATAGCATATTTTATTTATAGTTGAGTGAACTTATAAATATCAATTGTCTGCTAAGCAATCTATAATTCTCTACAATTTAGGTTATATACTGTGTAAATAATAGGGCTTATGCCCAAAAACTACTATTTCACCTTTATTATACCCAAAAACACTACCTCACTTTTTTTCTTACAATTTACTACTACTTTTACAATTTAATATCAAACCAAACTAAAAAACCCACCCACAGCCCGTGTGAGTGAGATTCACGCGCCCCACATCACACGCCCCCGCTTCTTGTCCATCAAAATGAAGGATGTGGTCTGTCGCAATGAAGGATGTGGTCCTTCAAAATGAAGGATGTGTTCCTTGAACTCTGAAGGATGTCTTCCTTCAACTCTGAAGGATGTGTTCCTTCAATTTGAAGGATGTTTTCCTTCAAAATGAAGGAACAACTGGTTGAAGGATGTGGTCCTTCAATTTGAAGGATGTGATCCTTCAAATTGAAGGAAGTGCTCCTTCAAAAATCTGAAGGACAGTTTCCTGCAAATCTGAATGAGCACTTCCTTCAAATTGCAGGATGTGCTCCTTCAAATTGAAGGATGTGATCCTTCAAATTGAAGGAAGTCCTTCAAAATGAAGGAGAAAGAATAGCTGTATTGATTCACCATCAGTTCATATGATTTTTCTATCAATCTTCATCTAAACAACCCAACAAAGCTTTCTAGACTAGTTTCAAAGACTACCTTGGCCGGAAACTCGCCGAAACTCACCGGAAAGTTTCAACTAATATGTGAGGCTCACCGGCAATGATCCGCTACAAAATAAAGCTCAATATTAGTTGGGCTGTGTCTAGAATGATGAGAGGATAAAGTTTTGGGTGGTGGTTCGTCCCATTTGTCGCCGGAATCAGAGAATTTCACCGGAAAACGTGAAAATGTTGCGGTTCTGATCTCTCTCTACAGTGGGTCTGGGGTTACAATCTTGGTGTCTATGGAAAGAGGGTGACGAGATGAATCCAACCCAATTGATTTCGTGTCAAACGGAGTCCAGATGAAAAAGTTATAGGTAAAACAGTGTTTTGAAGTTTGTAGGAAGATTTCTCGCGTGGATTACAGAGCAGGGAAGTCGAAGAAGAGATTGAGAGTATTTTGCAGCGCGCGTGGAGTTAAAAGTTGTTATTAAAGTGTACAACCCGATTATAAATCAACATGTGTCAAAGTAGTAGTATATTGTAATGTTTAAAGTGTAGTAGTGTTTTTTGGTATTTTGATCTTCAAGTAGTATCAAAATGTAATTTTTCCTAAATAATAATCATAACCTACCAATGTTATGATTTAGCAATAAAAAAAAATCTAAAATGGCATGTTATTTATTATTTAATTATCATTAATAATAATTTTATTATTAATATATATTTTTTAATTGCCGTATTCAAGCCATATCGTATCCTAATTTTTTTAGATTTGCCGTATCCCCGTATCTTGCCGTATCGTATTCCCGTACCCGAACCCGTATCCATGCAACATAGCAAACCATCCTGTTGTAACTCCTCAGGAATATTCTTGAGTTTGTAAGACTTGCCTTCAAGACTGTACAAAGAAAAGCCATCAACATGAGTGCTAGTATCATATGCGTTAACAAAGATCAATGGTGGGCATGAGAAGCAAGTGACTGATGTTGATGAAAACAAGACAGATTTGACCACCTTAAACCACGAATGACGGCAAGTGTTCGTGGAAAAAAAATGGAACTTTAGACCGTACTTGGAAGTACTCTCTCTAGGGACCAAATTAGGTAAGATTTCTACAACAAGATCAATTGGAAGTTCAGACGATACTTGTTTCATGGGTAGTGTACTTCTTTTGACCACAAATATGCGCATCTGATTGGAAAGAAAAATGGAAGAAATTAGCACACCAAGTGTTCGATAAAATTCCCCAAAGAGATAGAAATTAGACGAGATTGTCAGCTGCCTTTGAATTCACTTCTTTTCAAATTTGAATTTTGAGTACATGCCTTTTTGGATATGAAACAAAAGATAGAAAAGAGTGGGTTTTTTTTTTGGCCATGATCACTTGCCATCGAGCTCTGGGACGCCTTTGATTTCTACAACCCGGACAAGAACAACCTCATCTCTGTCGTGGAGCTTTGGTTTGATTATGAAGAGAAAATGAATAACTGTTTCTGTTTCTGTGGATATATGTGGATGCATAAAACTGTTTATGTAAATAAACATACTATTTTTATGTTGACAGAAATTGTTTGTATTAGTAGTAACTATTTCTATGTTGGCAGAAACTGTTTGTGTTCACAAAAATTGTTTATGTGAAGTGTTTATGTGCACATGGGGTCAGTGTTTCTTTTTTACTGTGCACGCGTGTGCCTTGTAGGGTGTATTATTTGTCAACTTATTTTTTTTATTGTATTAATTATTTGCAGGTTGGCAATGAGGGGGTATTTAAAAAAAATTCCCTTTATTTTAACAATCAGCACAAAACAATATCACACAAATGACCAGTCCTTGTTGTGATGAACCTTGACAGTTTACTTTGAATTGCTTTTAACTTGACAGATGTTAGAAGATTAACTTCTTGACAGTTATAACTTGTGTATGCTTGTGATTTGTTCAACAACACTCAGATGCTATGCCAACTTAGGTCCTCAACGGAATCAGTGAGTTTGATATCTGAGAGCTATCCACAACTACAACTTATTGAATCCACCGTTTTCTAATGCAGCAGTTAAAATGATTAGTCAAGCAGTTTTGTCTAGTTTTCATGTTATGAACGTTGGTGCTGAATTAAGTCCAATTTTAGTTTAAGTTAAATATTTAACAATACACAAAGATGGACACAGCATTTTGGTACTCGGAAAAATCCACTAAGGGATAAAAAACCGGGGGTCTATCAGAAGACCGGCCTTCCACTATGAAATGGCAAAAGATGCCCAATACAAGATTTCAACCAAGCTCAATATCTGAAGTACCTATCTTAGATGCAGCGGTCTCTTGCGCGGCTTCTTCTCAATCACTTCACTTCCAGCGGATCCTTGCTTGGTCAACACGTTATACGGACATACACATGTATTCCTATAGCGTGGCACCTTTATATGAATGATGTGATGATATAGGGCCAGTCAAAGATACATTTCCAGAAAGTTACAGAACTCTAGGAAATGAACCTGCAATTGTGTTTACTGCTACAGTTACAAAACTTGGTAGCAAACTAACCAAGGTCAAAGACCTCTAAAACTCAACAAAGTCTATGAAAATGAGAGAATAGTGTTGCACAAACCTATTTCGACTCAAAGTGTATGAACTTTAAACAAATGCCGAAACGGTGAAGATAAACTTTCTTCAAAGTTTTGCTTAGAATCTTTTCTATGAAAAACAAGCTTTGAAACGAAGATTCAATCGCTAGCAACCCTCACAATCTTATAATGTCTCTAGATGAGTGAACTACACACTCAAGAGTACAAAGAAGAAAAGTTGCAGCCAACAAAGATGAGTTTTCAAAGTTTATGAAAGTTTGAACATAAAAACCCTAGCAACTAAAGGTGGTGAGGTTAACCTTAAATAAGCCAAAAGGATAAGGAGTGGACAGCCAAGATTAACTCACAAAACTCATCTTTTAAACAACCTAGGCAGATCCAAGTTAGTGGGGATCAGTTGACTATCCGCTGGATAAAAGCATGCACGGATAAAAGGAGTGATCAATCGGTCACTGTCAGAAAAGCAGTCAACGTTCACGTGCAGAAAATAGATGACTAGTCACGAAAAACCTGAAATCCTTATTCTAATAAAAACATTTACAAAAACCTAAGTGTTTGGAATGTTTTGACACAAATAACTAAGGACCAAGGTTTTGACACAAATATGTTATGCAAGTGACCATTATGTGTGAATGCATTTTCAACAATCATCTATCTTCAATCTTCCAAGCTTCTTCAACTATTCTAAAGATCTAGAAATAAAACCTAATTGAACTAATTGAGCTTGTTACACATTTTACAATGTTTTTGTACAAGGATAGCCAATCAAATACCCTACATTATTGTTTTGTTTTTGTAGGAGATTATTTAAATTTTATGTCGTAGGATAGAAAGAGAGGTTTTTCTATGGACTATGGGGTCATTAATCCAAATTTTATTTACACCTCAATTTTTAATTAATACACCACATTATTAATTCACCACATTATTAATTCACCACATATTAAATTTTTTGTTATATAAAATATCTTAATGTACCTCAAATATCACCCAAAATACCCTTAATACTAAAATAAACTCAATATAGTAAATTAGTAATAGTTGGCCGTTGAGCAATTCTCTATCTGCAACAAGTTTCGTTCCCAATGGTGCACCTTTATTTTTGGCTTGCAATCCTCTTGTCCACTACTTCCCCCAGGCCCCCAGTTCAATTTCGTCATCGTTGTTGAAGGTCGTCGTCACTAGAAAGCGTAGCAATAATGGCTGCTTACTGGTATACGACATGTGTGCCCTTCGTAATTTCAATTTTCTTCAGTTGGGGAAGGATGCTTTACTACAAGTCTACAGTTTCAACAAAGATCCAATTGAGGGTTCGCATCAGGTATGTATATCAAAGACTTCATCAAACTAACTACCTTGCAAAGCAATACGCCACCCAATCACCCTGCCTGTGCAAACAAACAAACTTTGCAATTTAGCCTAATTGATCGAAAGAGAGGGCTTGCGAGGTCCTACAATAGCTATGGATTTTCTTTTGAAAAATCATTTATAGAATAGGTGCCCAAGTGATACACCCAAGATAAAAAGGAAAGATTCCTCTTTGGGGGGGTTGGAAGATGGGACTTATACTTCTTTCTATTGTTGGGGGGTGGTGGGTTTGGTGTGAACAAAGATCCAATTGGGAATTGGCAGCCGGTATGTATATCAAATACTTCACTAAACTAACTACCTTGCGAAGTGACACGCCACCCAATCATGCTGCATGTGTGAACAAACAAATTTTGCACAACCAACTTTAGCAGTTTCGCCTACTCGATCGAAAGACGCCCAAGTGAGACGCCCAAGATAAAAGGAAAGATGGGACTTATGGGTGTGTGGGGTGTGGGGTGTGGACAAAGATCTAATTGAGAGTTGGCAGCCGGTATGTATGTCAAGACTTTACCAAACTAACTAGCTTGCAAAGCAACACGTCACCCAATCATGCTGCATATGCAAACAAATAAACTTTGCACAATCATCTTTAGTAGTTCCACCTAATCGATCGAAAGAGAGAGCATGCTAGGTCCTACAATATCTATGGATTTTTATTTTTTATTTTGTGGAGAAATCATTTGTAGAGTAGGCGCCCAAGTGAGATGCCCAAGATAAAAGGAAAGATGCGACTTATACTTTTTGCTTTGAGTTCTCTTTCTTCTATGGCGTTTCAAAATTAGAATTGACACAATATCATTAAAGAGTGTGATTATTCATGTGTTTACTGGTTAAAGAAGATGAATTTGTAAAAGAGGTTTAATGCCATGAGTTTTATAATTGGGGTGTAAACTCATAAATAATTTTTAAAGTACAAGAATATTTTGTCTTTATTGGTAGTTTGTTATAAGGTTAAAATAATATTTTCCTCTTAAAAATCAAATTAGGGTGTATTCACTAAAAGGTAGAGTGTGAATAAATTTTCCCCTATAACTAAAATAGAGTATGTGCGTTAAGATGCTAGTAAGATATGTTACAAATATCTTACTAGCATCTTAACGCACATACTCTATTTTAGTTATAGGGGAAAATTTATTCACACTCTACCTTTTAGTGAATACACCCTAATTAAGATATGTTACAAATACAAAGTAAATAAGATTGAAAGCAACAAAAGTCAGGGTGGTTTGAATAATAAGATAATGATTGGACTATTGGACACGTTCAGAGTCCAAAATTTTGAAATCTTGGGTATGTATAAGGCTAAGTACACACATAATTAAATTTATATTTTTTAAATTTACTCCTATATAATAAAAAATTAAATTTATTCTAACTTAACTAATAAGGGTAAATTTGTAAAAATTAAATTTAATACTTAAAACAAAAAATTTAATATAATACAAAGACAAATTGAAAAAGTAATGTAATAAATAGAGCCAACGTGCTAAGAGGCCCAGTAATGTAATAAATAGAACCAACTAATTTGCGAAGTTTTTAACAAGACCTCTGGTCTTAATGTAAAGATATTCGACTATGTATTCCTTAGTTTGGTGCATTGCCAAACGCAATCATAAATAAAACTGCATTCCTTTGATAAAAAAAGAACCAACTAATATTCGACAAACCCTCCAAATCTTAACAAACATTCAAATCCTCCAAGTGCCCTTTGCCAAAGAAAACCTTCAACAAACTTATTTCTGGTTTCCCTCTGCTAGAAGTACTTGGTTGACCACTTCTTCGAAAGCCACAAAAGACTTTCCATCAGGCCCAGCAGCAGCTTCCTTTGCCAATTTCTCCCATTTCACGGCCTTGTTCCTCATCTCTTTTCCCTCCTCACCCTCCATCAATTTCCTCACAAGTCCCTCCACATAATCTCTTTTCACCTCGCCCTCAATCTCCAGCCCAATCCCCCACTCTTTGGAAGTGAATCTACAATTGGTCAGCTGCTCCGCAAAGAACGGGTAGCAAATCATCGGCACGCCGCTACAGATGGCTTCAAGTGCGGAGTTCCACCCACTGTGTGTCAAGAACCCTCCCACGGCTGGGTGGCTCAAAACTTTCTCCTGAGGGCACCACGTTGTCAAAAAACCCCTCTCTTTCGTCTCCTCCACAAACTCCGCTGGCACCACCGCCGAATCCCCACCAACCAAATCAGGCCTTATTACCCACAGGAATGTTTGTTTGCTGTTGGCAAGCCCCCACGCCAACTCAATCAGCTGCTTGGACGACATCACCATAATGCTTCCGAAATTGACATAAACCACAGAATTGGGTTCCTTGGTGTCGAGCCAGGTGAGACACTCTGGCTCCTCAGTCCACAGATTTGACCCAATTGCCTTCAACTCGTTGTCGGCCGGGATCTGATTGGTCAGCACATGAAGGGGTCCGATTGGATAAACCGGCGGCAGAATAGTTGAGAAGGCATCTACAATTTCATGCTCCAGGGCATCAAATGTGTTCAGCATGATGGCCGATGGGATCTCAGCTCGTTGTGTTTCGTGGACGACGTATTCCAATATTGGGTGGTTGGGATCCGTGACCCTCATGAAGCTCGGAATGTCTTTCAATCGGATGTCCTTCATGCCCGGCATCCAATCCACCGTGGTTTCTAAGTACCCATCTGCCTGATGTCTTGCATCTGCGGATCAAGTAATCAAACTCACGGGTTAGCATCAGGCCATCTGTGCCTAATCATATATAAAATGTCTTCGGGTATAGTGTTGCTCGCATCAAGCCATTATGTGACGACCCACATTTAAGGAACAGAACAATCAGTTTTCATGGAAAATTGAGGTTTCGAAAAACCAAATGGCAATCAAGGAGTACCACAATTCCTCATAGCTATCAGCAAATTTTTTTTCATTAATCAATGTAGAACTCTACCACGTCTTGATACCTCCTATCATATAGTGGGTGTAGGCAAAAACAAGTTCAGTGTCTATGTAGATGCTTTTCTGTGAAAGAGAAGTGGTTTTAAACCCCAAACGGAATCCAAGAAATTTTGATATATATATGATTTATTGATTTAGATATTTTTTTTGAGATGAACAAGTGTCAAATTTTAAATTCGAAATAAAACCCAATAAGTTTGGTACATAGTTGACTTATTGGTTTGGTAGATACTTGCGGATCTAGTGACAATAAAGAAAGGGTAATTATCATGAATGGTGCATGAACTTTCCTTTGACTGGAGGAACTCATAGTGGTGAACTTTAAAAGTGATCAATTTTGTCCAGGCTTTCACTAACAGGACTTCATAGTGCCTGAACTTTAAAAGTGATCAATTTGGTACCCAGACTTTCAAAAACCGGACTTCATAGTGCCTGAACTTTAAAAATGATCAATTTGGTACCCAGACTTTCAAAAAGAGGACTATGTAGTACCTCCTTCAATTTTTTGTCAAAATTCCGTTAAAATGAGAGATAAAATGGTCTTTTGACATTAATTTTCACGTAAAATACTATTTTTTACCTCTCAACCTCTATATAAATGTGTATTATGGTGTTTCAAAAAATATAGATGCATATAGATATTGCAAAATAATAAGTAAATTGATAAATAAAAATATAGTCGAATATAAAAAAAATTTCTAACATAAATTGAGTAATAGAAAAAAAAAATCTACCGTTCGAGTATATTTTTGTTAAGCAATTTATTTATTTTTTGAAAATAGCTATATGCACATTTTTATTTTTTCGAAACACCATAATACACATTTATATAGAGGTTGAGAGGTAAAAAATAGTATTTTGCATGAAAATTAATGTCAAAAGACCATTTTATCCCTCATTTAAATGGAATTTTGATAAAAAAAAAAAAAATTTGACTAAGGTACTACATAGTCCTCTTTTTAAAGTCTGGGTACCAAATTGATCACTTTTAAAGTTTAGGCACTATAAAGTCCTGTTTTTTAAAGTCTGGGTACCAAATTGATCACTTTTAAAGTTCAGGCACCATGAAGTCCGGTCAAGAAAAATTCAGGCACCATTCATGATAATTACCCATAAAGAAATGAAGTTTCTAGTGGTCCACTCAGACTCAGTGAATTCATTCCCTCAACTACCAAATATATTCTGGCAAAAAAAAAAAACTACCAAATATATCAAGACAAAAAATAGCATATAAAAAACTTATTGACACAGTATGGATATGTATTACGACATAGTAACCCTAATTTATATTCTCGTTGATATAAGAGCAAAAACAATGTTGGAAACAAGTTAGGGGAAAAATGATAGGAAAAAAATGTATGGAAAAACATATATAAGTTTCCAATGATGAGGGAGAAAATAAAGGGCAAAATTTGGCCTTTTTTCATCAATTTTGGAATTCTCTATTTTTTTACTTTGGAAAACAAGAAAAATATAAATTACAATGAATAAAGAAATAAACAAAATTATTGGTTTACAATTCGTGGTAATTATGAATTTTTTTTTTCAAATAAAACAAGTTTCAATTTTTTTATTTATTTTTCCGAATCTTTTTGACCGCATTGAATGCATAACGGTCTTATATGTATATGATTATGGCAGCGTACCAATATTAGCAAAAGAGAGAAGAAAAAAAAATAGAAAAATAGTAGATCCCACAGGAGTCACCTCAGGGTGGAAAAATGTAGTGCATGGTTTATATTCCCCTCCAAAGTTATATTTCCACCCCAACTTTAGGTTTAATAACTCAATTTCACATTACAATTTAAATTTAGATGAAGAGTTTTGGATTTTTAGAGCCATATTGTTTTTGCTTTAAGGGAACAAATCTTCCGTATCATTCTCAAGATAAAAGGTCGAGACAATTCGTGGAACGGTAGGATTTATACTTGACAATACCAAACAATTTTTCCTTCAAAAACAGAAAAAGAAAAAGAAAAGTACGTCATGAAGCCACAAGCACTGAAGGGAGGCCATAAGAATAATACCTTTAAGAGGCATGAGATCCAATTCCATGAGACGGCGGCACTGAAGGTAGGCCATGAAGCCACAAGCACTGGTTGTCCACAGAAGAACTCTAGGAATCCCCAACTCCTCGGCTGCGTCAAGACTGAAAGTCATTGCACCATCGGAAACCAAGCAAGTCACCGGAGGCGAATCGTGGGAAGAATTGAGCTTGGACAAGAGCTCTTTAACATGAGGCAAGCCGGTTTTCATAGTGGATAAACACAGAGCACCAATGTCCTGGGTGACATTGGCGTCAGTGGGAGGGAGGCCGTCGGGAATGGTCTCGAACCGAAAGGTGGGAAGGCCGTCCAGAGCCTTGGGGCCTCGGGATTTGAGGAGGCGTTTGTGGTTGAACTCGGAGTTGACAAAGGTTATGTGGAAGCCTTTGTAGTGGAGAAGCTTGGCTACTCTGAGCATTGGGTTTACATGTCCTTGTGCTGGGAAGGGAATGCAAACTGCATGAGGCTTATCTTCAGCAACCGTTGAACCCATGTCTCTGTTTTTTTGCTCTGTTTTTGGCTCTGTTTTTAGATCACTCAGCTACTGAACATCGGATGGTGTTGGCACTTGTATAGATGGTGGAGGCTATTTTATAGATGAAATAGTGTAGGGAAATATTACTTACACAGTTGTACTACAAAAGAAAACAGTTATTGAATATTTTATTACTTTTTAAATTTTTTATATATAAATAAAGTGTGTAATGATTTTATTGGAGTATCAATACTAACACTCATAATTTATTATCAAGTCAAGAGTCAAAAAATGTCCCTAGACGTCGATTCGATAGGTAGTAGGGATGGCCAAATGGGTAATTTAGTGGGTAATGGGTAATCCATGCCCATGTTTTTTATTGATGGGTAATGGGTAACCCGTGTTAGACTAGTGAAGTGAATGTATACGTGTCGATTGTAGATGAGTAAAGTGTATGTGTGTGCTGATGTAGTGCTGCTGTAGAGAATAACATCTCTCAGCTTATAAAGCTGTACACAGTAACAGAATTGTAAGATAGTCTTCATTAATACAATTCCCAGTTTACTGATTTGCTCTTTTGTTCTCGTTCTCTCTCTTTTGCTTCGACCGCCATAGCTGAAAGCTTTAAGCTCACCCTGGCCTGGTACTATGTTAACATGGTATCAGAGCTTTGAAATAGCTCACGCTCCGATCCTCTTCCGCGCTCTCTGTTGATTCCGCCGGTGCTCGTCTCGCCGGAAACTGCCGTCGGAGCTTCGACTTTCCGACGACCTCCTCCGTCAACGACGAACCAACTCAGGGTTTGCTCGCGGTCACTTTCTGACCATGAATTTGTGAGTTTTCTGTGATTTGATGGAGTTCTTGAAGAAATTTAGGGGACATTGAGGTTCTGAAACCCTCCCTTTTGCAAATTTGGGCACAAAGCCATTGCTTGTTCAATTGTTGATGTTAAGGCACGAAGCCATTATTTGTTCATTTGTTGAAGTTGAAAGTTTCAAAGGCACGAAGCCAGTACTGAATCTGAATCTTGAAGTGTTTGATTGGATATTTGAGGCACGAAGCCCCTGTTGATTGTTACTTTGAGTGAAAAATTGAGAATTGTTTGGAAAATTGTTTGGAAGCCATGACTACTGCAGCAAAGATCGATTACAATAACACCAATGGCAGATTTCAGAACAATAATAGGATGTTCCATAATCAAGGCCAGAGTGTCCCAGAATGCCAGATTTGTAATAAGAGAGGTCATACTGCAGTGACATGTTTTCAAAGGATTCGTGATCATGGTTCCAGTGCAGCACATGCAGTAGTGGAGTGTCAAATTTGCAACAAGAGAGGCCACACAGCTGTTACCTGCTTCAAGAGGATTCCTGATTCTGGATCAAATGCAGCGGTTGTGGAATGCCAAATTTGTGGAGCAAAAGGCCACACTGCTATTGAGTGTTATCACAGGGCTAATTTTTCGTACCAAGGAGCAGCAAGGGCACCTCCATTTTCAGCAAACGGTCTCTGGATAGCTGACAGTGGTGCTACTCATCATATGACAAACAACATTAATCAGCTTTCTCATGTCACTCCAGCAAGTTCTGAAGGCAAAGTCACTATTGGTAATGGTTATGGATTGAATATTTTCCATACAGGACAAGCTTTTCTCTCCAATCCTGCCAAACCATTACTTCTCAAGAATGTTTTGCATGTTCCTGATTTGGCTGGTCATCTACTCTCTATTTATCAGTTGTGCAAAGATAATGCTTGTCAAGTTATACTTGATGAGTTCTCTATTGTGGTGCAGGACAAGGCAACCAAGACAGTGCTATATCAGGGTCAGTGTGATCAGGGCCTCTATTATCTCCCTCGGTCAGTCTCTATGCCATCGTTTCTTTCCTAACCTACTGCTTTCCTTGGTCAAACCCTTAAATCCTCTCTTTGGCATTCTAGATTAGGGCATGTAAGCAATGAAGTGCTCATGCACATGCTAAAAGCTTCTCAAATCGTTGCTGAATTGGAAGCAGATGTTCAGACTTGCTGTGAGGCTTGTCTTGAAGGCAAAATGCATAGATTGCCCTTTTCTAGTAGCCATACACCTTCTGTAATACCATTCCATACCATACATAGTGATGTTTGGGGTCCCTCCCCTTGTAAAGCTATGGGGGGATACCGTTACTATGTATCCTTCACTGATGACTGTACAAAGTTCATGTGGATTTTCCCACTTGTTAATAAATCAGAAGTTGTGTCTCTGTTCATCAAATTCTTTGCCTTCATTTGCAACCAATATTCAGCTTCTGTTAAAATTGTTCAAAGTGATGGTGGTGGGGAGTTCATGAGTTCCGCTTTTCAAAGTTTCTTAGCCTCCAAAGGTATCCTTCATCAGGTGTCTTGCCCCTACACTCCCCAACAAAATGGAGTGGCAGAGCGCAAGAACAAACACCTGGTTGAAACTACTAGAACTCTCCTGCATGCAGCTAGTTTACCAGGTTATCTATAGTACTATGCTGCTGTTCACTCTATGTTTCTCATCAATAGAATGCCTAGCAAGTCTTTGGATATGAAATCTCCTTATCAGCTCTTATTTGGAAAACTCCCTGATATTCAAGCTTTTAGGGTCTTTGGGACAGCTGTGTATCCTCTGCTTCAGCATGGTACCACCAAATTGCAGCCCAAAACCCTACGTTGTGTCTTTTTGGGGTATTCAATGGGATACAAGGGTGTTATCTGTTTCTTCCCTTAGAGTCAAAAGGTCATTATTTCTAGGCATATGGTCCATAATGAGAATATCTTTCCTTTTAAACTCCCAACTGTCTCCTCTGATCCATCAGCTCCTGCTTCTCCCTCACCTACTTTTCTCCCTGTTGTATTTCCTATTCCTGTGTCAAACCCTACTCCCACTTTTCCTCCTGATCACTCTAGCACTGGTTTGTCCTTGTCTCCACCTCATCCTGCAAACTCAGAGCCACTTTCTCTCATGGATTCTGCAAATATCTCCTCACCAAGTACCTCTTTAGCTTCTGTAGCAGTTCCTGCACATCCCACTCATGCTATGCAGACCAAATACAAAGCTGGTATTATCAAGAGGAAGAACTTTGATGATTTCCAATGCTATGCTACTTGCTTCTCGACTATCACAACACTCTCAGAACCAACGAGCTACAAAGCAGCTTCAGTTCATCCAGAGTGGCGGCAAGCTATGCATGAGGAACTCGATGACTTGCATCAACAAGGTACATGGGTTTTAGTTCCTCCTCCTTCTCAAAAGAACATTGTTGGCAGTAAGTGGGTGTATAAAATAAAGAGAAATCCAGATGGTACAGTGGCTCGATATAAAGCTCGATTAGTTGCTCAGGGGTTTAGCCAAGAGTATGGTCTTGATTATGATGAGACTTTTAGTCCTGTGGTCAAACATACCACAGTTCGAGTTATTTTAAGTTTGGCAGCAAGTAACAGGTGGAAGCTACGCCAGTTGGATGTGAAAAATGTGTTTTTGCATGGTGACCTGCAAGAGGAAGTGTATATGCGCCAGCAACCTGGTTTTGAATATTCTCAGCATCCTACTCATGTTTGTAAGTTGCAGAAGTCCTTATATGGCTTGGAACAGGCCCCTCGTGCGTGGAATGCGAAATTTACTGGGTTTCTGCCCTCTCTGGGGTTCAAGTCAAATTATGCAGACTCTAGCCTGTTTGTGAAGAAAGAAGGTTCTGATGTGGTCATTCTTTTGCTTTATGTGGATGACATTATTATCACAGGCTCCAATTCCGACATGATTCAAGCAGTGATTGGTGAACTTAGTGAAGTTTTTGACATGAAAGATATGGGATTGCTGACCTACTTCCTAGGTTTACAGGTTGTACATAAGGCAAATGGCGATCTATTTGTGCATCAATCGAAGTATGCCCAAGATATCATCAAGAAAGCTGGGATGGTTAGCTGCAAACCGAGTCCCACACCTTGTTTACCAAACCAGCACATCTCTAAAGATGATGGGGATCCCTTGCCTGACCTGACTCTATACAAAAGCTTAGTAGGTGCCCTGCAATACCTCACGTTCACTAGGCCAGACATAGCCTTCTCAGTCAACACTGCATGCCAGTTCATGACATCCCCAACTGAGACACATATGGGACTTGTCAAAAGGATCGTCCGGTACCTGCAAGGAACGGTCCATCATGGTTTGCATTACACAATTGGTCCTATGCTCCTGACTACTTATAGCAATGGTCACGGTTCTCTTACTACATTGCCTCTTACTACATTGACTGATGCCGATTGGGGTGGTGATGTTGATACCAGGCGATCAACCACTGGGTTTGTGGTGTATCTGGGCCATAACCCCATTTCTTGGCAGCACTACAGAAGCCGAGTAGAGAGCATTGGCCAATGCTGCAGCTGAATTATCTTGGGTCCGACAACTCCTTTGTGCTTTACATGTTGTTATTCCAGCTCCACCATTGTTGCTTTGCGATAGTATGTCTGCGTTGGCATTAAGCTGCAATCAAGGTTTAAAATATCGATGTCGACAAAAATATCGATAGCTCAATTTACGGATATATCGACGGATATTTCGGATATCGATGTCGATATCGACGACCGTCAAAGAAACTGATGGAAATTAGATTAAAAACTTGGAAATTTTGAATGAAACTATAGGAAGTGTTTAATCATCTCACAATGCATGTTTAAGACTAATAAATATTCTAAAATGTCCGATGATATGATAAGAATATGATATGTACGGAGATAAAATGTCTGTAGATTGAGAATAACACTATAAAAAACTACAATGCAAAACACATAAAGCATAACTTAATTATTCAATTATGATAAATTACACTTTGATTTCAAAAGTTACAATTTAGTAATTATGATTCATTTATATCGAGGTCTACTGAGGCTCTACGAAGACTACATAATTGTAAATATAATGCTTAAGACTTCTCCTATACTACTAGACATTAAATCATACATGTTGAGTCTCCAGTTAAACAAAGAACCTTAAGTTGATGAATGCTCACTACTCTCGAGCTATGCTTTGATTTCAAAAGTTATAATTTATTAATGTGTTTTCCATTTATATTCGGCCTATACGAATAACGATAGTTAAATATTTGTAAATACATCATTTACGACTTTTCCTATACTTCTATTAGCTAAATCCTACACGTTGAGTCCCAAATTTTCCTAAAATGCCTAGGATTTATTGGGTAAGTCCGGGTTTGTTCTTAGCTTGGCAAGTTTGGTTCGTTTGGGCCTCTGGGCCTCGCAACTGGTCAATTTACACAAAGCTTTCTGGTGTTGAAACGGTCAGCTCCAAAGCAACAGAGAATCATTCCTTTTCCGATTTCCCAGAAGACGTCGAGCTCTGCGTCCCCTCCTTCCTCGCGCTACCCGAGATCGCCGCCTTCGCCTGCACATCTAAACGCTTCGTCTCGCTCTGCAAATCCAACAGCAAGCTTTGGTTCTCCATGTGTGACCGTCGCTGGATCCAAGACCCAGATCAGAAAATGGGGAGGCGGCAAAACAGAATTGGAGCTCTAGCAATTAGTTCAAGTCTAATTCAATCTCTAGCCTACTATTATCAAGAAATCAGAGCTCAGGTACGCTCAAAGTCGAACACAAAACAGAATCGTAAGTTTGGGTTCTGTACAATTTTGATAGTTAGTTCAATTGATTCTTGGACCAAATTCTGAAATTGGTCTTGTTGATTCTTGATTAGGTGGTTGGTATTGTTGATTATTGATTGGATGGGAAGCTGTCGTTGATTTTGTTGTTCATGTTCCTGACGCTGCGGTGTTGAGTTTGGAGGTCGGCTGGGTTGGAGGCCGACTTTCACCGACATCGTCGACATCATCGACATCATCGACATCGGTCGACATCGCCCGACATCGCCGATTCCGGGGGAAGCTTCAGGCTTCACCCCCCCTTTCCATATCGAAGGCCGGAAAAAACGATATGTCGGCGAAATGTCGGTCGACATTTCCGATATTTCAAACCTTGGCTGCAATGACATGCAGCATTCCAAGATCAACCATCTGGAGCTTCACTTCCATTTTGTACGAGAAAGAGTCCAGCAAAATGATCTGCAAGTTCAGTATATTCCAACCGAAGAGCAGACTGCCGACATACTCACTAAGGGTCTACATAGTCCATTATTTCAAACACATTCCTTCAACCTCAAGCTAGGGAACCCTAGCTGAGCTTGAGGGGGGATGTTAGACTAGTGAAGTGAATGTATACGTGTCGGTTGTAGATGAGTAAAGTGCATGTGTGTGCTGATGTAGTGCTGCTGTAGAGAATAACATCTCTCAGCTTATAAAGCTGTACACAGTAACAGAATTGTAAGATAGTCTTCATTAATACAATTCCCAGTTTACTGATTTGCTCTTTTGTTCTCGTTCTCTCTCTTTTGCTTCGACCGCCATAGTTGAAAGCTTTAAGCTCACCCTGGCCTGGTACTATGTTAACAACCCGAAACCCATTTTAAATTTTGTGGGTAATACCCTACCCAGTCCATGGGTAATTTAATACCCATCTCCAATTGAATACCCCTCCACCGATCACATCCTCTCTTGCAGCGACGACGATGCCACCTTCATCATCTAGCGCCCACCGGAGTTCGCCCCGCGGCCTCCTCCCTAACTACTTCTCCGCTCGGCATCCACAGCGGCGGCCGTCACCACTTTTTTTCATCTTCCCAAGTTCCAGCAGCGTCTCCCCTCCAACTCCGATTCGCTGCCCTGAAAATGATGTGACTCCGATTCGCCGCCTCTCTCCTCCCCCTTGCCCTCTGCAGCTCTGCCTCGAAGTCTCGGGGCGAACTCTGGTCGCTCCTTCCTCCCTCTTTTGTTGGTTTCTTTATTTTTTTGAGAGACTATGGGATTACCCATGGGTACCCACGGGTAACCCATTCTCATCCCATTTTTAGTGGGTTTTTTCATAACTCATTTAATTTCTACCCATATAGGAAAAAACCCATGGGTTTGTTACCCTCGGGTTATTATGCCCATCCCTATTAGGTAGGTGTGATTAATTATGGTATCCCGTGCCTACCGTTCCTCAATGGAGGTGGACTGATGAGTAAAAAAAGATTCAGCTGAAAATTTCTTGCTAGGTATGCTCTTGAGCTGGATGTGATGTGGCTCACCCAGTGGCGGATCCAGGAATTGTTGAGCAGAGGGGCGGAAATTTAAAGAAGAAATGTCTAGAAAACAATAGAGCAACATCAAGCACAAACCAAACTCTAGCAAGAAAACAATTTGAAGCAATACCATATCAAACTGGAATTACCTGTCCATCCTACATAGAAATGGCAAATCTAGCACAGCACCACTATGGCATGGAGCCTAACCCCAGTGGGAAGCGGTTTGACAATTGTAGCATTGATCTCATCATCGACAATCATTCCCTGAGTCTCGAAATCCGAAGTGCAGAGTGTTTCATCATATCCATCCACCTCATCTCCAGTGTAGTTCCGCTGTTGTGATCCATGACCGGAATAATGAAACGCCAATGAATCCCCAGCTTGACAACCTTGCACAAGCCAAACCATCGCCATTATCATATTTTGCTTGGTGGGTGGCCGATATAGGGATCAGATTCCTCTTCTGCAATCAAATACGCACATAACATTTTCAATACCAAAAGCCACCCTCATTACAATTTCAGCAACATTGATTTAATAACATTCTAAAAGAAACCATACTGCATTACCAAAACCGGTTTTATTTACCATATCAGAAGCAGTCATCTTTCAAAAACTGTGAACACAAACATTACATACTCATAAAGTAGAACACTGAGTTGTTCATCAAAGCAAGATAAAAGACATCAAATTTCATACAAGTAACAACACTTTGATGGTAAATACACAATTGTTCACAATGTATTATGTATATAATATATAATAAATAACACTAATATCTACACAAAAAAATGTCAATTTCCCAAATTGCTATGAATTTGGAATAATTCAACTAAAGTCTAAACCAATCACAACCCAACAATCAAAACCACACGAAACATCAAAAAGTCTAAAACTTTAATGAAAATCGGATCGAATTTTTTACCGGGGAGCATAAGAATGGAGGATTCCGGGAAGCCGAACTTGTTGACCGCAAGTATTGCATACACTTGGCGTCTTGGAGAGTGCACAGATTCAGGACTCTTCTTGGCGGAAGAGAACGGCTCGAATAATCGGGAGACAGAATGGGATGACAAACGACGACAACGCCAGCTCTAAATACGCCACTGCCTCTGCCCAGCTACCAAACGACGTGTCGCTTGGAGAAACGACGTTGCTCCCATAAGTACAAAACGACGCCGTTTCTTCAGCTGCAGAGACGCCGCACCCAGAATTGCAGAGACGTCGTCCTTCTTCCGCGCCGCTTCAGTGGAGGTCGAGGTTTCTGGAGCGGAGCGAGCGGCGTCTTCTTCGTGAAACATAGAAAAATTAGAGTGCTAACATGTGTCATTAGAGTAGTGGGGGACACATTGGGACATAAACGTTTTGGGACAGAGGATCTGGAGCCAACACCACAGGTCCATTTTATATGTTCGAGATGCTCAATATGGACTTGGTAAATTAATTGAGCTACCAAAATTTCCCATGCATTATGGGATCAGATACCACAGTTTAATAGGATGAAGCTAACCACATAGATCCAAGAAAACGTTATTTTCGGGAGTTTGCTCTGTCCTTTGATTGAGTCGGGCTCTTATCTTGATAGGGATTGTTTACTACTGCCTTGTTGCAGTTACTGGGGTTTGACCTGTAGAAGTATGGGATCCTCGTATTTTATTGAGAACAGGGTTCGTTGCACTCTTTTATTTGGTATACAAAATATTTATCAATATATCTTTTCCTTGATAAAAAAAAGAAGAAGATATTTTTGTGTTAAGAGTTTTTATCAAAAATATACAAAAATTGACCCCTAATTTCAATAATGTCACTTTTTTTTATAAAACTTTCAATTATATACAATTTCTCACTTAATTTGACTTATATACCCTTTATTAATCAAAACAGCTTCTAAGTCCAAAAACACTTGAAGCGAGAGCAACCAAACACCATGAATAAACCAGCAGAAGTCTCCGATCCTTTCTACCTCCACATTGATCAAATTTATAATTTCTCTATTGCTTGGACTACAATACTTAATGGAACTAGAATTTTTTTGTAAATTAAGACGGTGAGAGCTGCTCGTACTCAAACGCCAATCAAGTGAGCACCGAAATTGCATTGTCTTTGACTCAATGATTCCAATGTCTTACCAATGAAGAACATGAAAGCGAGAACCAAACCATAAGTTTTGGCATGAATTTTGTAGTTCCTGGGCAAACTCAAGTGGTGGGAAATCTTGTTCCATATCATATACCATAAGATTTACATGATATGATCTAACAAACATATTAGGAACTTAAACTATTGACAATCATTAACTAAAGTTGACTACCACGGTGGTGAATTATCAACCCATAAATTTTTTTATTTATTAAAAATATAATTTTAAAGAGTAAAAAGTACATGGTATAGTCTATAGATATATGTGGGATGTTGTAAAGAATAATAGAAATTCTATCTAGAGAAGCATGATAGATCATATGCATGCTTAAACAATGACTATGTCTCACAAACAAACGTGCTTCTTTCAAACAATGTGAGGCTTTTGGAGAAATATGATATTATCACAAAACTCAAGGAAGGTGGTCTCCTCATCACAAGCGTTCTTTTGTCACCACTTGAGTTTGCCCAGGAACCATAAAATTCATGCCAAAACTTATGGTTTGGTTCTCACTTTCGTGTTCATCATTGGTAAGACATTGGAATCATTGAGTCAAATACAATGGTATTTCGGTGTTCACTTGATTGGCATTCGAGTACGAGCAACTCTCACGGTCGTAATTTACAAAAAAAATTCTAGTTCCATTAAGTATTTTAGTCCAAGCAATAGAGAAATTATAAATTTGATCAATGTGGAGATAGAAAGGATCAGAGACTTCTGCTGGTTTATTCATGGTGTTTGGTTGCTCTCGCTTCAAGTGTTTTTGGCCTTAGAAGCTGATTAAAATTTGTTTTGATTAATAAAGGGTATATAAGTCAAATTAAGTGAGAAATTGTATATAATTAAAAGTTTTATAAAAAAAAGTGACATTATTAAAATTAGGGGTCAATTTTTGTATATTTTTGATAAAAACTCTAGAATGACACATTCAATGTGTTGACGGTTAATGCTTGTACAAAGAAAGGTTGAAGAAAACTTGACGGAACATAATATGACTTAGCAAATGGTTTATTATTAATGATTACACAAATTCCTGAAGAGCTATGTAGATAGTTTAGCTAAGGATAATATTTAATTTACACTGCGCAACAGCATGCTCAACTTTGATATCTATCAAACCCCAGCAATATCCAATAATGTGATTTGGTCAAATTTTGCAATGGTGAGCCTCTACATTTGTTTTTCCAAGCATTTGGTGCATTTGCTGAGGTGTCAACCATCAACCACTACAAGCATTTTTTTAATTAAACATATCCTCCTAATCCAACCGCTACAAGCATGACATCTCAGCAAATGCATCAAATGCATGGATAAGCAAATGTAGAGACTCATGGTTCGTATAACATAGTGCGATTTTAGGTAAAACTTGCACTAATATAATTTACACAACCTTTCTTAACTTTCCAATTTAGATGGTTCGATTTCGCAAATGTATATATTGTTCTCTACAATGACATTCAATGCTAATAACCTACCATGAAAATGCATCATCTGTTCTCTTATTTTGATTTGTTTTAGACCATGCCGATCTTTAATGTCTACTGAATCTCACCTCACATGCCGAGTGCATTTCTGCTCACCACCAAAAAGTGGTGGTGAGCATTACCATCACACCATTGATTGAATGGATTTTTTAAGATTAATAAAATTGTCTCATTCATTCAATGGTAGATTATGAAATGGTAATGCTCGCCACCACTTTTTGATGGTGAGCAAAAATGAATCCTCACATGCCAGTCCGTCTGGCACACCTAGGGCCCTAGCAGGCTTTTTCAGCTTTTTAAATTTTTTTTTTTTTTGTTGAAAGAGAAGTTCATGAATAAGACAAGCAAATCCAACAAATACAGAGAAACAGAACATGAAAGAAAAATACATACAGAACAAGAAAGGAGCAAGCCAAAAAAGTAATTGGCACGAAGTCATCACTGGTGAGAATCGATACACTTTCAGCACTCTTAAGTTGGACTATTTTGAAGACGAAGATAAATAATACTTGACTTTTCCTGTCGGATTATTTTCGCTCACCACCACTTGGGGTAGCATTACAATCACTTTTTACACTATAAGTTATAACATGATACATAAATTTGAAGAACTCAGTTTATATAACCGTAAAGAAGGTGATGGTAAAAATGCACTCTTCCCCGTCCGTAGGGAAAGGAACTTATGCCCCCTTTCTACTATGGACCACTGGTGTATGCATACGTGTCCTTTATTTTATAAGATGAAAAAACAACAGTTTCTTCCAACTCACCCCTCGAGGAACTCTTTTCTCAAAGATGGATCTGAAATGATGAGTTACTTTGAAGGTTACACAAAATGATATCCAATAAAGAACACAATAATTGATCAATCGTGCAGTGTAAATCTTCACTCAGATGGGGGAATCTCAAGGCCCAATAAAGCAATATCAAACAGGTCCAAATCCAAAATGAGTGAAGTTTCTGCAAAACCAAATTAGACTTGAACGGTCAGATCGAATCAAGCAGATGCAGTGACGATGACGGCTATCACAAAGCAACTGATAACGGATCGGACAGAGGACGCATACATCACAACAAACTGGACCCAAATTGTATCGGTGAGCAACGATAAGCAAAGAATAGGCAGTGGTGAAATGAAACTGATGAGATGCCTCTCAGCATCCCAACCTCTCAACATCCCAGCCAAACACCTAGCAGAACAAAAACAAAAACATAGAAATCAAGGAAAATAAACTTCCCAAACACAAGGTCGGGAACCAACGGTGGAGCCAACATAGCGCGGTTGTTAGCGACTGCTCCCATCGTCGCCGGATGATCTATGGACTGGGAGCGAATCTATGGTGGCTCCGCTCCCCTTGTCCGCTGCCGGAACTAGACCTATCGCCATTGAAGAGCGCTGCAATTCTGGGCAAGAGCGGATGCAAAGAAGAAGATGCCAATTTTGGGTTAATATGGCGTTGTTTCATAGTAATCAAAACGACGTCGTTTTGATTTAAAGGGAGCTGCGTTGTTTTGGCTATGTTGGGAAGCGGCGTCGTTTTCCTTCATCAAGCCGCTACTGAGTCTCTCTTCTTTATCAATCATCTGCAACAAACACAAACTGCGTCGTTTGGCTGTGTTGGGAAGCGGCGTCGTTTTCCTTCATCAAGCCGCTACTGAGTCGCTCTTCTTCATCAATCATCTGCGACAAACACAAACTGCGTCGTTTGGCTGTGTTGGGAAGCGGCGTCGTTTTCCTTCATCAAGCTGCTGCTGAGTCGCTCTTCTTCATCAATCATCTGTGACAAACACAAACAGAGAGCTCCCTTCTCTAAAAAAAAACCGAGAGCTCCAATTTTCCAACAACCCACACCACGTGTTGCCGACTCCTTGGAATCCACCGATGGTGCCGCTGAAGCGTCGTCGCCACTGTTTCCACCGCCATCCTCCTTCAATTTCTGCTCCCCTCATCCAAAAATCCTGGCTCTGCCATTGTCGGGAACGATGCCGAGGCTCTCATGGAAGAGAGGACAAAACTCTCACGGTGAGGGGAGGGGCTCTCACAAAAGAGAGGGAAAATTGGACTCTCACAGGGAGAGAGAAGCTCTCCCAAGGAGAGAAGACGGCGGGAAATGAGATCTAGATGGCCGGCCGACCCCAAGCCAAAGCAAGGGGCCGGCGGCTACCTATCAAGGAAAGTTAGATGTTTTCAAACACTCTATCCATATTAGTAAACATGTCATTGCCTCCGACACCCACCAAATCTATAAGTCTCCATTCTTGGTGTAGGACCATTATGCAGAGTGATCAATGTGAGTGGTACTAAATTCAGAAGGCACCTCTCAAATTGAATGATGGAACAATCACCATCATGACTTTTTCAATGAAATTATAACTATTTAAATCCAAAGTACAAAAAAGAATGTGTAATCTAATAAATTTCATGAGATCCAAAATTTTACATTGTGATGAAAATGAGCATCTCAACTACAATAAAGAAACTATTGTTGCAAGTTTAGAGGCTTGGCTGCAGTGGAGGCAAAATCCATAGCTAATTAACAAGGTTTCAGGTCATACTGGGTTGGCAATCCTAAAATCCATAGCTAATTACCAAGGTTTCAGGTCATACTGGGTTGGCAATCCAATTTAGGATCTTCTCACATGGCTTCAAGTAAACACTTGACCATAAAGCAATTTGTGCGTCCATTCAAAGAAAAATTTAAGGCTATGGCTATGAGTGTGGTGGTAGCAGGGGTAGCGGTTGTGACAGTGGAGATGTCTGTGGTGGTTAGTAGTGGTGTTCGTGGCGGCGGTAGTAGTAGCAGCAGTGACAATGGTGGTAGTGATGGCATGGTGGCGGAGGGGATGATGGCGATAATGGTGGTGGGAGTGGCATTGGGTGGTGACGGTGGGGAGGGTGAGGGAATAAGATCATAATTTGTTTTTGTAAAATCCTTCCCAAATCTCAAGGGTTGAGGTCGGATTTGTTCAATAGTAAAATACATTGCAGAAATTCTTCCAAATCCATCCAAATACATCAATTTATGAAATCCTTAAAAATCATATAACTGTCAAAAGTGAGTGACTATTCATCGGAACTGTTATAGTCAGAATACTCATTAGCCTGATCAAATATTTGATTGAGTACACGTAAAAAATTCATGACTTTATTGGATTTTTTTTAAAAAAAAATTCGTTCAAATCCATATTGAATACACCTACAATTTTACAAATTACTTCAAAATCCAAATTGCATACACCTGGATTTTAAAACTTTTCCCAATACAAATGTCGTAACTTAACCTAGTGTAATTAGCCAATTTGCCATCTTAATTTTTGCTTTATTTTTAATTTGCCTCCTTATTTGCATATTGGAAAATTAACCTCTCTAACTTATTTTTGAAAATTCGTTATTTTTTGGGGCCAATTTCTTGAATCTCTAGAAATTAACTAAGGCCCAATTTCGTATTGCTTTTTTCGGTTAATATCACAATATGTACATCTGCTTGCTTTTTTTACTGTTAGCTGCAATAATGAAGATTTTGATAAACAGCTATAGTATGCTTTTCAAAACTGCAAAGGCAGAAGCCTAGAGTCCACCGCATCTCCCTTTGATGAAATCAATCGAAACAACAAAAATGCATAATATCCGAATCAGAGAGTTCTTTTTATGTCTACGACATTTTTAAAAATACAATTTACTAAACACTTAACTGCTTTATTTCACGGCTGTTTCTTCTTAGCAATACCAATGTTACACCCCGTCCCAAAAAGGTGGGCCCGGAATGTACGGCCATCACTCAGAGGGTGACGAAGCCTAAACTCGCACACACATGCAACAGACCAAGGAAATAAAAATACAAATGACAAAACTAGGCCCATAGCATTCACACAATACAAACACTACAGCATCAGAGCATCTACAATAGCAAAATGAAACGAACAGAAGCAACTAAAAACCTGAACTGAACAAGTGATGTCCCTACTAATCCCTAGGGGATGCAAAACCAGAAGGGTGAGTGGATGGAAAAATAAATAATCTTTCAAAAACAGTCTGAAAACACATTATATAACCCCCTAATGTAAAAACATAAAACTGTACTAAAATACTAGAAATATTGTAGTATATTCTAATATGCGCAGGTCAAGTGCACGTAGCATATCACACAGAGTGCCCTGGGACCTCGAAGGGCAACACTAGTACTGCGGAATGTATAACCACTGTGTACTCTCCCTCACATGTTACCACAACACCCTAGAACGCACAGGGGTAGCTGACACCAGAATAAATAAAGCTAGAATGGGGTCTTCGGTGCAGGCAACATTGTGAGAGCTGTGTCCTACAACCGTAGTCTGAGTACTAAAAGTGTACGTGTGAATCTAGGTGCACTATTGTTACAACCCGTCCCAGAATTTTAGGGGAAATGACAAAAATGCCCTTGCAGGTCAAAGGTTGACTTTTGAACAATGGGAATTTGCATTTTAAGTATTGGACTTGATGCAAAGAGCTCAATGAAATTGAGGAGTGTTGAGAGTACCACGTGGCGGCTCCGATTGGCTGGAAGGTTGGAGACCATTCTGGAAAGCCCGAATCGGGCTTTAAAAATGAAAACCGACCCAGGTTTCCTAAAAGGGAAACCCGAACCAGCGCACAAACTTGTCGCCCCCTCTACCGCCGATCGTCGCGCTCCTGCCACGGATCGCGTTTTCCGACGCCGTAAACACCTTCCTCACGACCCCGACACCATGCTCACCAAGTTTCAGCTCCAACAACGGCGTGGAACGCCGCCGTCGAAGTCAAACTGAAACCCCCAAGCCGCCGTCTTCTCGCCGTCGAATGTCTCGTTCCGGCCGCCGATTGAGCTGACGACCAACTGCAGTACACTCCTCTCGACGTCGTGGTCAGTTCCCACCAAATCTTGACTTTGGAATCAAACCAAATCGGCGCCGGCGAGAACTGGATAGAGCCGGATCTTTTAGACGCATTTTTCGGCCAATTCCGGCCGTGGTAAGTCCCGACCTCTGTCCCATTGGATTGCTTGAGTTGCATAGATAGATTTAGACATAAAAATCGTTGAATTTGGTTGAGAAATAAAGAAATTGGAGATTTTGGGGAATCGGCCGGAATAGTGTCACCGGCGGCGGTGCTTACACCAGCACCAGCATGCCATGTCAGCGACACGTCAGTGCCATGTGGATGTCACGTAAGCGCGTAATCAGCACCAAGTGTGCACCACGTCAGTGCCGCGTGTGTGCCATGTCAGCACCGGTGTGCTGATGTCAGCAGCCGTTGACCGGCGTTGACCAAGGTCTACCGGCCACTTTTCCGAGTGGAGATGACGTTTCGGATCCAATGGCGAACTCTGTTTCGCTATCCGAGATACTGTTAAACCCCGATTGAGTAAAATAAGGAGAAGTAGGGTTTTCCGATAAAACGTTCAGTTTCTAACGTTTGTTATTGGATTGGTTTGGGGAACGGACTCAGGGATTATGACATCAAGCCGACCAGTTCGACGAGGATGATGACGATCGCCAGTATCACTGTGAGTGGATGGGTTTGGTTTTCAGATGATCTTACTTTTATTTAAGTTCAGAATATAGTAGTATTATAAAGATTTATATATATGGATGTCAGTTATCGCTATTTCAGTACCTTAGTGCACCTAGTACACAGTTAGTACTCGGACTATGGCCATAGGACACAGCTTTCACGCTTGTCACCCGCACCGAAGTCCCCTCCTTTAGCTAGCATTTCTGGTGCCTTTGCCCTGCGCGTACTCCAGGGCAGCGAGGGTGACAGGTGAAGGTGGGTACAAGAGTTTATATTACGATACGTCTGTGCGTACTCCAGCGTATCATGTGTGATCTACTATGTGCACTCACCCTGCGCGTATCTGGGGCCAGGTATACATCTCCTCTGTGCGTTCCCAGAGGATAGTACAATATCAGTATTTTTAGTACAGACTATATGTTTTTACAGCAGGAGGTTATTTATATTATTTTCATAAATGTTTTTGAAAGCTTATTTGTTTTTCCATCCACTCACCCTTTGGTTTTGCGCCCCCTCAGGGATTAGTAGCTGAGTTGACCAGAGACGCGAGGAGAGGCTGTTTGAAGGCTCTGCATCCATCCCGAGAATGTAGGGACGTCTCCTATTCAGTTCAGGTTGTCAGTTGTTTCCGCTGTCTTTGTTCTTTTGTTGTAGATGCTCTGATATTGTTGTGAGTGTACTGTGTGAATGTTATGGGCCAAATTGTGTCTTTTGTGGTTTTATTTTCGTGGTTATGACGTGTGTGTACGTGAGTTTAGGTTTCGTCACCCTCCGAGTGATGGCCGTACATCTCGGGCCCACTTTTTGGGACGGGGTGTAACAACTATGATACTAGGCTGCTGAAAAACTAATATTTATATCCATAATTACTATATATACTGCAACATTTACTGAAAACAATAACTTTAATAAAACACACCCTCCAATCACAATGATTCCAAGCTGTCGAACTCGTCTGCCTGTATTGCTCGACTCTAGCGTATCACCAGTGCTCGGTACCTACAAAGTCTTCCACGAATCGTTCGTTAGAAAATCTGTAATTTATACACCATCTTCAAAACCCTAATTTTCATATTTTTCCCAATCAGGGTTTAACCGCATCTCGGATGGCTAAACGAAATTCGCCATTGGATCCAAAACGTCGTTTCCACTCGGAGAAGTGGCTGGTCAACGTTGGTCAACAGTTGCTAACGTCAGCATGCCCGCGACTAGCTATAGCACACAGGTGGTGACACGGCACTGATGTGGCGCTAATGTAGCACCCATGTGGTGCTGACTATGGACAAACATTAGCACACCATCGTTGACATCATTGCCGCCGCACCATCACCAGAGCCGCCACGCCGGTGGCAGGAAATTCATCGGAATTTGGAATTTTCCCAGATTCCGGCGTGTTCTTTAGCGCCGTCGTGCGCCGCCGCATCGTCGTCGACATTTTTCCAGATTCCCGGCGACTATTCCTAGATTTCTGGCAAAGCTCAAATCCTTTATTTCTCAACCAAAATCGACGATTTTTATATGGAAATTCATCTACTCAATCCCAGGAACTCAAAAATCAAGGTTTGAGAACTTACTTCGGTCGGATTTGGTCAGAATCACAATCGAAAAATCTTGTTTTCGTTCGGTCTCGTCACCGGCGATTCCCGAGGCTTCCGTCGACGATGCGGCGTGCTCCGAGTTCGTCTCTTCGAGCTCTTCATGTTTCTGGTGTTAAACATCTCGATCAACTGTCGGCGAGAGCAAAACGGCGGGAGAGTGGTGACGAGTTCGATGGGCTGACTCAAGTTTCCTCTTTTGGAAACTCGGGCTGGGTTTGGTTTTAAACCCGAGCCGATCTTTCCAGAAACATCACCACCACACACCAGCTGCCACATGGCAGTTCACCTACACCACACAAAATGGTTTCGTCCATAACTGCCCCTATACAATCCAGAATTTGGTTCCGTCTTCGCGAACACATTCGTATTGTTGAGCTCTTGGCATCAAGTAAAATATTGGATACCTAATTCCCAACAGTTCAAAAGTCAACGCTTTGACTTGCAAGGGCATCTTCATCGTGGAAGGTTACATCATCTCGTCTACTATATAAAGACCACAAAATAGTTCAGCTAAGAGGATTTCCACCCATTGCCTCAAGGCAAGAGGCAAGTGCAAGAGACAAGAGGAAAATGTTGCCTTTGCCAAATTTTGGGTTTCCACTGGTGCAAAAGGCACCTTTTACTGCAGTGATTGAGAGGTCAAGGGGTGGGGCAAAAGGCAAGTTTCTGCCTCTTGGCCTGCCTTGGGGCAAGCTGACGTCAGCGCACTAACGCATTTTTTTATTTTTTTTGTGTCAGGCGCGTGGAGATAACGCGCTAGCTGGGCGCATGGCTGCAGGAGCTGTCGGCTCCAACAGTCAAGTGGGGGTTAGTGGATGCTGACGTCAACACCAACGGCTCTTTTGCTGTTGACAGGACACGTGGCAGCATCCAATCCTTCCTTTTTTGATCCAACGGCTGTGATTATTCAAGACAAAAATTTGAAATTTTTCCCTATAAATACCCAATTCAATTTTTAAACCAAATTTATTCAAACAGCAAATTTATTCAGACTACCAAATTTATTCAACCTATCTTTTTTGCATTAAAAAAATTATTTAAAAAAAATGAATTTATGAATAGTAATCGCCCTTGCCCTTGCCTTTTGCGGGTTGAACAAAAAACGAGAGGCGGTTACTATTATGGTGGGCTAACCATGAATAGTGCCCGCCTTTTGGGTATATTCTTTGCCCTTTGCCTCTTGCCTTGAGGCAAAGGGTGGAAATGCTCTAAGGTGTGCAATTTAAACATCAGTGCCTTCATACAATTGTTCTTTAAACACACTTAAGTATCGGAGGGTTTTTAGCCAACACCACACTGACGTCCCCCCCAAGATTTGTTCATCTTTTTAGGTTCTGGAGGACAGCTTAGTTAGTCACGTTAACCAAGCTTGAAGGAATTGCTCGATCTCGAAAAGGCCATATATATTGTTGAACCAATTCTAGGCATCAGCCGAAGTTGCACAAAAGAAAGTTTGGGAGGGGTTAGGTTCAACATCCGAGGGTATGATTTTTGTTGCATGCATCTAATCTGAGGGACTTTGCAGGTACCAACTTGTATTGAGTCTGCTAAACTTATGTTGAAGACAAGAAGTTAACCATAGAGAAAAGCTCCATCAACATTTTGTCAACGCAATTGCACATTTTTAAGGCAAGATTGATTTTTGTTTGGCGTTTTGTTAAACTTTTTTATTCAATAATTACATTTTTTTTAAAAGAAAAAGGCAAGATTGATTGAAACAGATAAGTTCAGAATTGTATATTATACAAGTTGAACACAAAAACCAATTCCCCCTCATCAACATATACATTATACAAGTTTAACAGATAAGTGTACTTAATATATAATGTGCGATCTCCTTCTCCCAAGGGACAAGATTGAAAACAAAATGATCAAATAAAGTTTGAACAAACAAACAAAAGATCAATGCATGGGTGGCCGGAGCATGAGAAAGAACACGAAATCGTATAAAATCAGGATCATGAGCCTCTGCATTTGTTTTTTCATGCATTTGTCGTATTTGCTGAGGTGTCAACCATCAACCACTACAAGCATTTTTTTAATTAAACATATTCTCCTAATCCAACCGCTACAAGAATGACACGTATGATTATATCTAGCAGTAAAGAGAATAAAGAATTAAAAGATCACAAAGGACGTCGAAGATCACAAAGGATATCCCTATAAAAAATTGCGAGCTCGAGCTTAGCTCGGCTCGGCTCGTTTACAATGCGAACTCAAACGAGCTGAGCTTTTGATCGAGCCCTCGGCTCGACTCGTTGGGCTCATTTGTAAAAACGGTATTTAAAATAAAAAATTGGCAATTGAAAATAAGTACAAATTACAACGAAAATTAAACATCACTATAACAACTCTTATGAACATTTGCAACCTCTTTAGTTTGAGTCTCTATTCAAATAATTAATTCATATCAAACTAAGTAAAAAAATTATATAATCATTATGATTTAACTATTAAAGAAAAAGAATGAGCAGGTAAAAAAGAATGAACTAGTCTACCTGTAGGAAGTTCCATCACGAAACGGACCAGATGATGATGACTTTGTCTTTTCTTTACTTGTCAACGATTTGTTTGTGCCTCTTTGTTGTTTTCAATTCAATGTGTTGTGCCTCTTTGTTGTTTTCAATTCAATGTGTTGTGCCTCTTTGTTGTTTTCAATTCAATGTGCGTTGGTTATGTATAGAAGATAACTAGGGTTAAGTTTTGCAAGTTGTTTAATGGGCTGGACTATTATTTTAATTTAATAATTATAATATTAAAATATTAATCTAGTTAATAATAAGTAATAATATTAATTTATATATATTAAATTACGAGCCGAGCCGAGCTTTAATGAACGAGCCGAGCTTGAGCCGGCTCATATATATACGAGCTTCTCATGAGCTTTATGAGCCGAGCATGCCAAATCTCAAGCTCGGCTCACTTTTTCAATGAGCCTAAAAATAAGCTCAAGCTCAGCTCATTTCTGTAACGAACAAGCTTGAACGAGCCAAAAACGAGCCGAGCCCGAACAGCTTGAGCCAATTTACAGCCCTAGATATCCCTCTATTAAGCTCTCTTTTGCAAGTAATAAATTTGCTAAGCCCATAAGTAAATCTCACTAAATTACTAAATATGATAAAGTGTTACAAAAAAAAAGTGTTACAAAAAAACCTACCTCACTTTTTTCTTACAAAAAAAATCATATTATTACAATTTAGTCATATTATTGAATTTGATCAATCCTTTTTTCTGTCGTTAAGGTGGAGAACTGAACCAAGAATTCTCTTTCTTTATCATCAATCGAATCACTGTTCGAGACCCAGGATTCTATTTTATCATCAATCCAATCACCGTTCACGTTTTTTCTTTTTCTTATCAATGAATAGATCTCTTTACTTGTATGACTTAGATGTCTAAACGAATAGGTTTCTGGGTCCGTCCCCCACCCCCCCCAAAGAAACATTAGGATCCGCCCCCAAAAGAACCTCCCCCCCCCACGGCCCCCCCCCCCCCCCCCCCCCCTCTTATCCCATTCGGAAAGATATCACCTCATAATTATCTCTGGCTGTTTATGTCTCTAGCATGACCACTTAATAAAATGTGGAGGAAAGTAGGACAAATGGCCGATACTACTGGAAGGATTCCTCTTTGGATAATAGGTACTGTAGCTGGTATTCTTGTGATCGGTTTACAGAGGCACATTATTTTACCGGGCCACTTATTTTAACGGACATTTAAAAATTATAACGAACTTTTTATATATCAAACACACTTATTAAATACCACACAAAAAAAAAAAAAAAAAAAAAAAAAAAAAAAAAAAAAAAAAAATTTTTTAAAAAAATAATAAAAAAAAAAAAAAAAAAAAATCACTTTCAAAAAAAAAAAAACCAAAAAAAAAAAAAAAAAAAAAAAAAAAAAAAAAAAAAAAAAAAAAAAAAACACACCCCTTTAAAAAAAAAAAAAACACCCCCCCCCCCAAAACACAAAACAAAAAAAAAAAAAAAAACAAAAAAAACTTAATAAAAAAAAAAAAAAAAAACAAAAATAAAAAAAAAAAAAAAAAAAAAAAAACTTTTTCCCCCCCACCACACAAAACAAAAAAACAACAAAAAACCAACCACCCCCCCCCCCCACCAAAAAAAAAACTACCTTTTCCCCTCCTTTTTTTCTCTCTTATTTTTTTTTAATTCTCTACCCCCCACCTCCCCCCACTACCTCTCCTTCTCCTTTCCAAAAAAAAAAAACAAAAAAAAGCCACATGCAGTTTGCATACCATTTCCAGCTCAAGGCCACATAAACCCAATGCTCAAGTTAGCCAAACTGCTCCACCACAAAGGCTTCCACATAACATTTGTCAACACAGAGTTCAATCACAAACGCCTACTGAAATCCAGAGGTCCCAACTCTCTTGATGGACTGCCTTCCTTTCGATTTGAGACCATTCCAGATGGCCTGCCTACAACTGATGCTAATGCCACCCAAGACATACCTTCCCTGTGTGATTCCACTATGAAAAACTGCCTGCCTCACTTCAGAGAGCTCTTGACAAAGCTCAATTCCTCCCCTGATTCGCCTCCTGTGAGTTGTGTAGTTTCTGATGGTGTCATGAGTTTCACTCTTGATGTAGCTGAGGAATTAGGCCTTCCAGAAGTTGTTTTCTGGACAACAAGTGCTTGTGGCTTCTTGGCCTACGTTCACTACCACCGCCTCATCGAAAAGGGCCTCACTCCTGTCATAGGTGACATACTCAAAAATCTAACTATACTATCTTTGTTTTCTTGAATTTGTGGAATATAATTAATTCATTTACAAACTTCTTGTGTTCGTTTTGAAAATGACTTAACTGTGAACAAATTGCACTAAATAATTTGCATATATATTAGAATGCAAACAAATGTTCTTAATATGTTTTGATTTGCAGATGCCAATTCTTTGACAAACGGGTATCTGGACACCCCGATAGATTGGATACCGGGAATGAAAAATATCCGCTTGAAGGATATCCCTTCCTTCATTAGGACCACAGATGCAGACGACATTATGCTGAATTTTCTCGTTCATGAAACAGAGAGAACTAAAAGAGCTTCTGCTGTCATCTTGAACACATTTGATGACTTGGAGCATGAGGTTTTGGATGCACTTTCGACTATGCTACCGCCTATATATTCCATTGGACCCCTCCAACTACAACTTGGCCAACTCCCAACAGATTGCGACTTGAAGTCGATTGGATCAAACCTATGGACAGAGGAGCTACAGTGCCTTGAATGGCTTGACTCCAAAGAACCCAACTCTGTGGTTTATGTCAATTTCGGAAGCATCACGGTAATGACAACCGAACAGCTGATTGAGTTTGCTTGGGGGCTTGCTAACAGCAAGCAGACCTTTTTTTGGGTCATTAGGCCTGACCTGGTAGGTGGGGAATCAGCTGTAGTACCACCAGAGTTTGCGGAGGAGACCAAAGAAAGGAGTCTATTGGCAAGTTGGTGCCCTCAAGAGCAAGTTTTGACCCACCCTGCTGTAGGAGGGTTCTTGACACACAATGGGTGGAACTCCACTATTGAAAGTGTGTGTGGCGGAATTCCGATGATCAGTTGGCCCTTCTTCGCTGAGCAACAAACCAATTGCAGGTACTGCGAGACAGAGTGGGGTATAGGGATGGAGATAGAGGGTGATGTTAAAAGAAATTATGTAGAGGGGCTTGTGAGGAAGTTAATGGAAGAAGAGGAGGGCAAAGAGATGAGGAAAAAAGCCTCGGAATGGAAGAGGGTGGCAAAGGAGGCCATCACTAGTCCTAATGGCTCCTCTTTTGTGGGTTTGGATAAAATGGTTAATCAGGTGCTTCTATCTTCAAAAGTTTCAAACTCATGAAATATCTACTTCAGTTTGTACCTTCTTACGTCATTTTTGAATTTGAGTTTTTCTCATTGTACTTTATCAACGTTAAAGATTTGAATTGGTATGCAAGCTATTGTAAAAGGCTTTAATGTCTATATAATTTCATGTGTTCTTATGACTGAAGTTTTTCTTTAACATTATAAGTTTGATATAAAGAAACCAAGACATTCTCCAACTTAGAAGCCATTGCCTCTTCTATTGGATTGAACTAAAAATGCGACATATGATGTAGCTACAATACTATGTCGACTCTAGCTACAATATATATCCTAATATTTCAGCACAAATAATCTCTTCTTGTCCTGAATTAATAGACATCATTCAATCTAGTCGCCACTGCTGTCACCACGGACACATGAGCCAAGTCTCTCTTGATGTGAGCTATCTCAACCTTTTCAAATTGGGTGAGGAAACTAGAGCACCAAGAAGATTTCGGCTTTACGGTTTAGCAGAGGATAAAAACAACAAGAGGCAACCATGCATGAGAAACCAGATAATACCACTTTACCATTTAACTTTACACTTAAGTAAAACAAATTTAAAAAAATTATAAAAAATAAAAATAAAAAAAAAAAAAAAAAAACCTCCACCTCTTGGTATAGAGCTGATTGTGTAAGTCTTATACGATCAAAACAATGAAACAAAATAACATTCGTGCATTCAACGGATCAAAGTACGAAAAAAAGACTCATACAAATGTATGCTTTGACTGCCGTCCCAGGATCACAGCAAATTATCTACCGTCAAACATGCATTGTACTCAGGATGATGACATATACTGCCGTCCATTCAGTTGTGTGAAGTGACATGCACTGTCCCTGACTATTTGGCCGTATTGGACTTGTAGGATGAACTCATCGATCCCTCTTTCTCTTAACCCATAAAACTGCTCCAAAAGATTTCTCTTCTCCGCAGAATATCCTACTTTTGTTACATTTGGGCTAATCAATTTGAGAATGGGTTCAAATGGTTTGACAGAGAAGCTGCACGCAGTTTCCGTACCTTATCCAGCTCATGGTCACATAACCCCCATGATGCACTTAGCCAAACTCCTTCACTACAAGGCTTCCACATAACCTTTGTCAACACAGAGTTCAACCACAAGCGCCTTGTTAAATCCCAGGGTCCTCAGTCCCTTGGTGGCCTCCCTTCATTTAGGTTCAAAACCGTTCCTGACGGCCTCCCTCCAACTCATGTCAATGACACACAAGACATACTATCCCTATGTCTTTCCATTGGAAAACTTCTTAGCACCCTTCAGAAGCTTAATTCTTCAACCGATTCCCCTCCAGTTACTTGCATAGTTTCCGATGGTGGACTTTTGATGTTGCTGAAGAAATGCACATTCCTAGTGCTCTTTTGTGGACAGCAAGTGCTTGTGGCTTGATGGGCTACCAGCAGTTCCACCCTCTCATAGAAAAGGGGCTACTGCCTCTTAAAGGTGCACTCTACATAAATGTTATCAAAATTTTCATTTTTGAATGTAAGCTCACTTTACTAGGACTGTTTCTTGATGTGGTTTTTCAGATGCCAGTTATTTGATAAATGGATATTTAGATACTGTGTTAGATTGGGTCCAGGCATGACGAACATTCGATTGAAGGACATACCAACCTTTATCAGAACCACAAACCCCAATGACATCATGCTGAACTTTCTTTTGGGTCAGATAAAACGAGCTCAACGGGCTTCTGCATTCATTTTGAACACATTTGTTGCCAGACCATGAACTTTTAGATGTACTTCCCACAGTTCTACGACCTATGTATGCCGTTGGACCCCTGCATGTACACTTTAATCAGATTCCAGATGATAACAATTTGAAGTCGATTGGATCAAACCTACGGACAGAGGAGCCAGAGTGTTTTGAATGGCTTGACTTTAAAGAAACGAACTCTCGGGTTTATGTCAACTTTGGAAGCATCACAGTGATGACAAGTGAGCAGTGAATTGAATTTGCTTGGGGACTTGAAAATTGCAATTTGACATTTTTGTGGATCATTAGGGTCTGATCTTGTTGGCGGGGAATCGGCTGTGGTTCCACCAGAGTTTGTGAAAGAAAGCAAAGAAAGGAGTCTTTTGGCAAGTTAGTGCCCTCAAGAACGGGTTCTCAGCCACCCAGCTATAGGTGGGTTCCTGGCACACAACGGGTGGAACTCTACCCTTGAAAGTTTGTGCGGAGCTGGCCCATGGGTCGTGCGAGGTGTCTGACCGCACAAGGCCCCTGCTCAAAAAGGGCCTCAAAATCTACAGTACTTTATTACTAGTAATAAGTAAAACATTGGTTGATTTATACACATAATATCAATTAGTGTTGTTAGTTTCTGCATGCATATTTTTTTTGAAGAACCCAGTTTGACGCTTGGAGGCAGCCCAAGCAAGATCTTCTTTAAGTTTTTTCTTATCTTTTATCTTTTATTTTTGAAGTTATAAGAATAATACAGCTCTTATCCTTGAAGGACTGGAGTTCGGACTCTAGTGGCAAGTGAGGCTCTCAATTTTTTCATATTTTTTGTTTGTATTTGTTTCTTCCTTCTTTTACTTAATTGCAACGTGTATTCTATTCACCAAATTATCTTTTTATTTCCTCCCTCTCTCTAAAATTTGTTTGTATATTACATGCTCTTATGCTATTTATTTTTCTAAAGTCAAGAAACAAATTTTAGGGGCAAATTAGCATCGTACAATACATATAGGATCAAACATCAATACAGTTATCTTCGAAGGATCACTTACAGAATTCTTAGAGCTCTCTATGTTAAAAAAAAGTGCAAAAAAAGGCCTCTGCGTTATTTTTAGACAGGGCCTCCAAATTCGTTGGAACGGCTAATTAAAATATTTGGTTCTAAACCCGAAACCGGCCGTACCAAAGCTTCAAAGCTAGATTGGTCAAGGAATACTATAAGGTGATATTGGTGTGATAAAAAGGCTATTGTCAATTCATGCAGAAAACCTAAAGAGCTTAACAACCATGCCTTCTAACTCTGCCACTGGTTACTCATACTTTAACGACCTATAAGCTTATTCTTATGTGTTCACCGAAAGCTATCTTGTCTTTCTTGTCCTTTATCAGCAAGCATATTCTAAAACCTTACTTTCACTATACTGTCCTAAACAAGATACAAACTTCACACGAGGAAAGACATGAAAGCAGAGGCAGAACTTCATAGAGGCATTTTGACGAACGCTTCACGTGCAAACATAAAGAGCCAAATTATTTTTACTCGACCAACGAAGATAAACATATTGGATACACAGTTATACTGACGACCATATTAACAAATACATTTAACATCAAAGTAACCACCAACACATGAAAGAAGTTAATCTTAGAGAACCTTCTGTGCAGGCCATCAACAATGTTCCCAGTGTTCCTCATTACCAACTACAGGAAAAAGATGGGTAACTTTGAATAAGAATAAGTTTCCATTACAAGTATCACAATCTTTTTCTCTCACCGTAATTTTTAGTGCAAAATTTTAGAATACATCTGTGTCTTGCATACATCAGATTGGACGCCCTACTTTTCATCTGCATCAACTAAAAATAGCGATTTAACGCCCTAAACTCCAGTACACATGTATTCTAGAATTCAATCAACTCATGTTTTAACACTTTCTTTTTTATAAAATGCTATATCACGTAACACTACACTAGTACACTTTCTACTATTAAAAACGCAAAAATATGTTAACCACAAAAGAAATGATGCCCGCTTCCACTTGAGTACATTTTGTACTCAGGTCTTTTTCATATTCCTTTCTCCTTCATTTCAATGGTCGAAAATGGAGATTGAAACCATCAAATAATCCTATTTTCTCTGCCTTTGTCTCAACTTCTCTGCACTGAATCAATGGCTTTCAATGCCTCGACTGCTAAAAACCCACACGCAGTTTGCGTACCATTCCCAGCACAAGGCCACATAAACCCAATGCTCAAAGTAGCCAAACTCCTCCACTACAAAGGCTTTCACATAACCTTTGTCAACACCGAGTTCAACCATAAACGCCTCCTTAAATCCCGAGGCCCCAACTCCCTCGACGGCCTTCCCTCCTTTCGTTTCGAAACCATTCCCGACGGCTTGCCACCATCTGACCCTAATGTTGCCACACAACACATACCCTCATTATGCCAATCTACTAGAAAAACGTGCTTGGCACCCTTCAGAGACCTTGTTTCGAAGCTTAATAGTTCGTCGAATTTGCCTATGGTAACTTGCATAGTTGCTGATGCTATCATGATCTTCACTCTTGATGCAGCCGAAGAATTTGGGATTCCTCAAGTTACTTTCTGGACAACTGGTGCTTGTGCCTTCATGGGCTATCTTCAGTATGGCCCTCTCATTGGAAAGGGCTATTCTCCACTTAAAGGTATAAATCAATCAATAATTATGAAAACGAACTCCTTACTATTCTCAATTTTGTATTTGATAGGAAAATTGCATACTTTGTGTAGTCGTTAGCTAGCTTCTTGTTGTTTATATTGATCTCGGGAGAATGGGGAATCAAACACATAAGGGTAACTCTTGTTAACCAGCTGAACCAGAGGCCTCTTGTGCGGTTGTTTGTTTCTGCTTTGTATCTCCCTTACCTAAACTGTACTTAATGTTTTGCATAGAGTACTATTTAACTAAACTCGCTAGTACTATTTGTTAATTTGATTTGCAGATGAAAGTTACTTGACAAATGGATATTTAGAGACTGTAATAGATTGGATACCGGGCATGAAAGGTATCCGATTGAAGGACATTCCGAGTTTCATTAGAACCACAGACCCAAATGACCCAATTGTTGATATTATTAAGGTTGATACAGAACAAATTAAAAGAGCTTCTGCGATCATTCTGAACACATTTGATGCCTTAGAGCATGAAATTCTAGTTGCACTTTCAAATTTGCTACCACCAATTTACTGCATTGGTCCTCTATATCTACAACTTGATCAGATCTCAACGGATAACGAATTAAATTCGATTGGATCAAACTTGTGGACAGAGGAAACAGAGTGTTTAGGATGGCTTGACTCCAAAGAAACCAATTCTGTGGTTTATGTGAATTTTGGCAGCAGCACAATTTTGACATCTGAGCAGCTAATTGAGTTTGCTTGGGGACTTGCAAATAGCAACCAAACATTTTTATGGGTAATTAGGCCTGACCTTGTTGGTACAGGAGAATCAGCTGTGGTTGAGCCAGAGTTTGTGGAGGAGACGAAAGAAAGGGGTCTATTGGCAAGTTGGTGTCCCCAAGAACAAGTTTTGAGCCACCAGGCAGTAGGCGGGTTCTTGACACATAGTGGATGGAACTCTACGATTGAAAGTGTGTGTGCCGGGGTTCCGATGATCTGTTGGCCTTTCTTTGCTGACCAACAGACAAATTGCAGGTTCTGTTGCAATGAATGGGAGATAGGGGTGGAGATAGAGAGTGATGTGAAAAGAAACTATGTGGAAGGACTCGTGAGGAAGTTAATGGAAGGGGAGGAGGGCAAAGAGATGAGGAAGAAAGCATTAAGGTGGAGGAACTTGGCAAAGGAGGCTGCTTCTGGTCCTAAAGGGTCATCTTTTTTGGATTTGGATCACATGGTTAACAAGCTGCTTCTGTCTCCCAGAAGTTAGACCGGTTATTATAGAATTAAAAGGATGCATGGATTGAGTAGTTGCAATTGGTTCCTTGTAGTCTAGTTGGTAAGTGATAAATGATACAGAGATAAATTGTAATGACAGTAAAATCCCTACAAGGAAATACTATACAAACGAATAATTTCTACGAATGTATAAAAAAAATTCGGTCCAAATTTGGATCAGTTATAGTTTGATAATAACCTCTACAGTGGAATAATTCTTTTTTTCTTGTCCCATTCTATTAAATCTACCTATAGAGTTATAATTTCCAAAAATATAGAAAACAATCCTATGAAAATTTAATCTTACTAAAATACTTACCTTGTTTCATTTATTATCAAACTATCCTAAATTTATCATTTAGTCTCAAGCCCAACAACATCTGCCCTTTGGACCTCCATTACTTTAGCAAAAATAATTTTGCAGAAACATTTATGATTTTTGCAGGAACAATTTACATTTTTTGCATGAATGATTTATGACTTTTTGCAAGAGCACTTTATAATCTTTTGCATGAATACTATAAGTTTTTACACGAGCACTTTACGATTTTGCAAAAATACTTTACAATTTTGTACAAACACTTACAATATTACAGAAACACTTATAAATTTTACAAGAGTACTTAATTATTTTGCAGCAACACTTCATATTTTTATAGAACACTAATAATTTTCATTTTTGTTTTGGTAAATGAATATATATCAACAAGCCAAGACGCTAACTAAAGCTACAACAATGGCAGAGTAGCACGCAGAAGAGCTAAGAGCTAAGCACTAAAGAAGCAATCCAAATAGGAGGCAAAAGTTGTGTGTGAGAGTAATCTTTACGGGTTTGGGAGATTGTGTACAAGGGGCTCGGGTTTGGGGATAAACAACCACTTAATACAAACACTTAATTGCTAGTATTTGATGCAGAAATTGAATTGAAGATGATGATGATAGTGATGGATATTTTCGTAATTTTTGCATAAGAAAATAGTTATTTTTTATTTAATTAATAATGAGGGGGCGGGGAAAGAGAATTGAGGGGTAGAAATAACAGCTCCCAAAGTAAATTGTAATGAGTTTTTGAGTATTAATTTCGAAAAATATGATTAAATAGTAATAGTTTCTAAAAATATATAGCATTACTATAAATATTTAAGATGAAATAAAATTATATCCTATAGTTATTTTAAAAAGAAACAATTACATTTCAATACTACTTGAGGAGTAAAATACCCAAAAACATTATTACATTTTAAACATTACAATATAGTACTACTTTGACAGTGGCCCACCATTTTGTTTCCGATTTACCGGTGTTGTCTTCTTCTCACGCCACCTTTTCTGCTTTTCTTATTCTCTCGCCTCCTTTTGTTTTTTTTCTCTCCTACTTTTCTATATTTCTTATTATCTCTCCTCCTTTTGTGCATTTCTTCTTCTCTCTCTACCTGTCATTTCTCTTCTCTCTCCTTCTTTTCTCCACTGAACCCCTTTCTTTGCTGATCATTTCTCTTTCCTTTCGCTTTCCGCACGCTTATGTAATACTCATAATTCCACCCTCGTGCCTTTGATTAATAATAATAATAATAATTCATCCAAGATTTCTTTCTAATTCTCCAGTTAATCAGAAATCAAATCGTAATACTCAACAAGCTATTCAGATTTTATCGAAATTTCAGTCTACTGTCAAGCATTTTGTGGTTAGTTTTTCATTCAAAAATGAAGGAACAACTTCATTTTTGAATTCTTGATTCTGTTTGAATTTGGAGGAACTGTTCCTTCAAATTGAAAGAACACTTCCTTTAAATTGAAGGAACTATTCCTCCAAATTGAAGGAAAACTTCCTTCAAATTGAAGGATGTGTTCCTTTTAAATATATACTTCCTTCAAAATGAAGGAACTCCTTCAAATTGAAGGAACACTTCCTTCAAATTGAAGGATGTGTTCCTTTTTAAATTTATACTTCCTTTAAATTGAAGGAACACTTCCTTCAATTTGAAGGAACACTTCCTTCAATTTGAAGGAACACTTCCTTCATATTGAAGGATGTGTTCCATTTTAAATTTATACTTCCTTCAAAATGAAGGAACTCTTTCAAATTGAAGGAACACCTCCTTCAAATTGAAGGATGTGTTCCTTTTAAAATTTATACTTCCTTCAAATTGAAGGAACACTTCCTTCAAATTGAAGGATGTGTTCCTTTTTAAATTTACACACTATGCCAATTTTGCACATAGATGACGCCATATAGATGACAGACCCAAAAAAAACCGTCATCTCAAAATAATAGATACGGTTTCTTCAAAAACCGTCATCTATATGAGCAAGACTACTTGAATAGATGACGGTTTATCAAAAACCGTCATCTATAAGCCATTAATAGATGACAGTTTATCAAAAACCGTCGTCTATAGAAAAATAGACGACGGTTTGTAAAAACCGTCGTCTGCAAATGAAAAAAAACACGGAAGACGCTCTCTCCATTTTCTCCTTTAGTTAGGTTTCCACGCACTCTTCTTCTCTTTCGTCAAACTCGAAGCTCTCGTCTCTCTCTCCAAACTCCAAACTCCAATCTATCGGCTCAGCCTCCTCTCTCTCATCATCTCAGCAACTCTCTCTGGGTAACCCCAAATTCGAAGTAATATATAGTGGGTCTGAGGTTGGGGTGGTTTAATTTCAATTTAGGGTTCAGATTAAGGGGTTTCTATCTCAGCACTCTCCCGAGCACATCAAGTTCCTCGAAGCCGCCTCACTTCACCGCTTTCCCCTCCAAATCAGCCACCGCCATACCCGTCCCTCTCCGCGCCGGCCCAGCTCCCCAACCCCCCCGCCGACGGCGTCTCCACCTCCGCTTCTCCACCAAGCGACAAGGAGCTCTCCGGCGTCAGGTCTCTGGTCCGAGCTGAGGAGATCTCATCTCCGGCGGCTCGTGAGGCAGAAGATGAAGTACATGCGGTTTCTCTGGAAGCGCATGAACACCAAGCCCTCGCACGGCCCTATCCACTTCCGCGCCCCGGCAGATCCTCTGCGCACCATCTGGTCGCGTCGTTTCGTTTCACACACACAAACACTCTTTTGTCTCTTTTCTCTCTAATTGGTAGATTATTTATGTTTGTGTTTTCTCAGTTTGAGCTGTTGGGTTATTGTCGGCGTGTTTTGTTTTGTTTTGTTACATGTTTGTGTTATCCGAACCGAATGAATGTTGAATGTGCTACTTAGTGTTGTGAATTTATTGTTAAATTTTGTGATTGATTCTGAAATGGATTGTTGGAATAGAATAGAGCTGAAAAGGTCTTGAACTTGTTGGATGATTGTGGTAAGTTTGAAGAAAATGGTCATGGAATTCTTGCTTCTTGTTTCATTTATTCACTGATTAGAAACAGAAGTTCAGTTTATCTCTATTTGGTTTTATTGGTTTTTTGGCTTAAATTAGATCCATTAGATGAGTAGCCTGTTTGGAATTGGAATACTATGTTGTTTCTGTTTTGTTTTCCACTCCAATGTGCACATGAGTAGTAATGTTGGTATCTTCTTATTGCTTTGCAGGATGATTCCCCATAAGACCAAGCTTGGTCTCAGCCCTTGCTCGTTTGAAGGTGTATGAGGGAATTCCACCCCCATATGATAAGATTAAGAGGATGGTGATTCCCGATGCCCTCAAGTGAGCTTCTTACACTTGTTTTTCATCTGGGATGTACCAATTTCGATACGTTTGCTCAATGTAGTTGCGACAGTTCAATTGATAGTTTGATCACCTTCATTTCTTCTTCAGGGCAGAACATGCACTTTATATTGTCCATCTTAATTAAGCATCTTGATCACAAGAATGTTCTCAAAAACCCAAATATGCAGCTGGACATTGTTGACATATCAGAACAAGGCAAGATTATCTCAGCTCAATCAGTTTGTTCATAGCTCCTTCTTGATCACTCGCGCTCTGTACATTCCTTAATTGCTTAAGCACCTCTTTTCTCATTCTAGCATTTATGTACTTTCTTGTTCTGTTGGAATTCTTACAACATACATTCTTCTGAAAAGCTATATAGAGTCCTCTTCCCATGCCTAATTAATTGTTTTCCAGGTAATTGCTGCAATTGTTGGCTTTGCATATATCATGGACAAAGATGGTGCTTTCAGGAATTCGTTTAGTGATGGTTGGGATCGTCTCTTCTCAAAGCATCCTATACCATTTTACTATTTTATAGGTAAAACTCTTACACCTTAAAACTGTTCTTTGAAAAGTATATGAGTTTCGGGTTTTTTTTGCTCTTGCAACTGGGAAATGTTTGAATACTTGGTCTTACTTGTTGAAATTAAGTAACTTGGTAATCCATTATATGCATGCTTGTAGCTAGTAAAATACCTAAAACTGCTTACTGAGTTGGGAAACTTTGCTGCTTGGTGTTGGCATTCCAAGTGTCACAATGATAGAAACTATGACTTTCAAGTGTCAGCTATGTTAGTTATCGGTAGATCATTACTCTGCTTTAATTTATAGTCTAGTTTCCAAAACGGTATCAAGGTTTTGTACTGATACATCATCGTTCATGATGAGAACTGTTATATGGATAGATAAATAATGCACATGTTATCAATCTCTCGGATATATTGCCTTGTATAGCAAAGATTGCTGATTTTGCCACTTTGCACTTGTATCTACCAGGGGTTCTCGCCTTTTTTGTGCTACTTGGATTTTTTTGGGCTTATACTTCACTGTTCGTCCTTGCAGAGGATGATCTATTTGAACTTGTCCACCTATTTGACACATGTATCTATGTTTTAATTATGGCTTTGTTTCAAGTAGGTTTGACAAATGTGGAAAGTTTGAACTTTGATTCATGTATGATTGGTGATGAAGGGCTGGTCAACTTGGCAGGTTAGTATTTAACAGGTTTCCCAGCAGTTTATGATAAAATATGTGTAATGAAAGCATGTCTTAATATCAAGTTTGTCAACATATTAAGAAAGCATTGTAGACATGGGATTCGTTTCCTTCTTTAGTCGTTTTTAGCGTGTTACATTCCTATGCAACTGACCTTCAACATTTGTTCTGTATTCAGACCTATAGCATCAAAGCGTGTTATCTTGCTTTTGTTATGTATTCCTAATTCATTATGATTTGAAGCTGCATCAGTATAGTCTCTTCTTTTCTTTTCTTTTTCTATAGTGTGTTATCTATCATATGGCATTGCCGGAACTAGAGCATCTCAAGCAGGTATCATACAGAGTTTAGGCCACACAAACACCCAAAGCCACACAGACACAAGTATCATACAGAGTTTAGGCCACACTAGAGCATGCAATTCGTTGACATTGATCCCTTTGCTCTAACATTGTTATAATGTTATATATAAAACTGTGCAGTAGGTTGTTTTCGTTGTGCTTTTTATTATGGATATATGTTTACTATAGAATTCATATGAGGCTGACATGCTTCTCTATATACTTTTAATTAGGCAATTGAAATGGCTTTGTTCAGTCTACAGCACTTCCATGCTCTCTAATTGTTTGTTCTTTCTTGTATGAACATATCACAGAGGAAATATGCATTTGAGTGATCTTGACATACCCGCAGGAGAGAATTATGTACTAAAGATCAATTATCCATTAAAGGTATAATACTAAACCTCTAAGTGGAAGTCCACTTTCTATTTAGATATGAACAACGTTACATCTTTCTTGTAAAAATTTGGAGTTCCATCTATAAAGTTGCCTGTGATGTATTGATTCTGAATGATTTGATGATTCATTATCAAAATTTGTTCAACTCCACCTTTTGATGAGCTCTGATTGCACTGTTCAGGATCCTCCACTTCCAGCAGATCTAAAAGGAGACTTTTCCTTGTTCTTCTAGGAACTCACAGCAGGTACAAGAGACATTGTGTTTTGCAAACATTTGTAGTTAGATTTGATTAGGAGAATAATATTGTATATAACAGATTTGTATTCATTTGTGGCTCTTTTATTCATTTGTATAACAGATTTCTATTCATTTTTATTAGAAATGCAGCTTTTAATTTCCCCCTGTTTTGCTAAATAATAGCATTTTTTTTTTGTTTTTTTCTCTTTATCTTTTTAACTCTTTATCTTTTTCTTTTTTTTTTTTCAATTCCCGTCCTCCCTTCTTTTATTACTTTTATTATTTTTTTTATATACCATCTATTTATATATATATTTTTTTTTTATTTCTACCATTATTATTTACTTTTTTCTTTATCTTGTCTCTATAGATACTTTTTACAACCTCTTACACCACCCCCTTGTTAAAACTAGACGACACCCGCAACGATGACGGTTTTTGAGGAATTTTAATGACGGTTTTTGACCGTCATCTATAGCCAAAATTGGCATAGTGACACTTCCTTCAAATTGAAGGAACTCTTTCAAATTGAAAGAACACCTCCTTCAAATTGAAAGATGTGTTCCTTTTTAAATTTATACTTCCTTCAAATTGAAGGAACACTTCCTTCAAATTGAAGGATGTGTTCCTTTTTAAAAATACCCTTCCTTCAAATTGAAGGATGTTATTCAAAGTTGTTGACTTTATAGGATTTCGACATAACTTCAAATCATATTATACGAAGTCAGAAAGATCTTCAACGATAATTTGTACACAAAACAATTCATATATAGTAGAATACCTTCGGATTTTAATATGGCCTGCAAGCGAACATTATTACAAATTCAAAGAGCTATCAAAACATGAAACTGCTATTTCTATGGCATAGCAGCACACATCTACATGGGTTATGTTTGCCTACAAACACAAATCATTTCATTTTCAGACCTCCAAACTTAGTTTTTGTGCCAAAGTTCAAAGTGAAAACCCAGATTCCTAACAAATTACCAATTACTAATCACCTTCAAATTACCCAGTACCCAAAACCCTGATCTCTAATTTAAATTGATAATCCAAATAAGGGAGTCAACACAAAAAACCCCCCAAGTTCAAAACTTTTCCAACTCAAAGTGGGCTATACAAGCACATAAGGTTACCATACATAGAAAGCTTACCCAATTAAAAAAAAATGATGAAAATTGACCTTTGAAATCAATTCCCAAGCTCAGAATCGCATCAAACACTTGACCCCCAGTTCACGAAATCGACTCGAGAAAACAGAGAATTAGCAATCGATACGAAGATCGAAGATAACCCACAGCGGCCGCGCGGCGAAGATGCCTACTTTATGTCCTTGGAGGCACAGACCATCGGCGTGGCGGACGGCGTCGGGAAGTGGGCCGGCGAAGTCGTTGGGACGCCGAGAAATTCGAGATCTTACGACGGCCAGCGATGATGAGGTGGAGGAGAAGAGGTCTGGTTCGGAGTACGTTGAGTCGGAAGAACAAGGCCCAAAGGCAGATCGCAACGGAGATGAGGGCCGCCAGCTTCCAGCTCAGCCTGGCGTCGGGAAATGGGTCGGCAAAGTTGGGACGTCGAGAAATTAGAGATCTTGGGACGGCCAGCGATGATGAGGTGGAGGAGAAGAGGTCCGGTTCGGAGTGACCCAGAGGCAGATCGCGGTGGAGATGACGGCCGCCAGCTTCCAGCTCAGCCTGATCGCGCGGCGGCGAAACGCCGGGAGTGGTGGCGGCTTCTTCGGCGTCGTCATCGTCAACCGTCCTTCAATTTGGTTTGAAAAGACATCAACTTTGTCAGCACAAATCAATGCGGGGAGAGAGAAAAGCGGAAAGGGGGGAATTTGGGATAAAATAAACGTGGAAGGGTTGACTTGCCGCACCTACAGAAGTACCGGCTCTACCGACAGATGCAGGTAGTAAAGTGTAAAAGTGTAGTAAATTGTAAGAAAAAATATGGAGTAGTGTTTTTGGTAATACTAACATCCATATAGTAGTTTTTGGTAAGAGCCCCTTTTAAAAATGATCTAATCTCAAAAGTTCATATCACGTCTTTGAGCCTTTGAGGATGTAAGAATTCGTCAACATACACATCTTATTGTTGAAGTCAAAATATTTATATTTTCTCAAATAGGTTTATAGCCTAACCCATAAATTAGCTTTTATAGTTAACCATTCATAAATGAATAACTTTTATACATTTATAAAATTGTTATGGTCCTAAGAATATGAATTTGTAGAGATTTTACTGTATAAACTAAAAGTATCTTCCAATACAATTTGCATATTGGAAAATTGTTAAGGTTTTATACTCTCTTATTTTTAAGAAGAAGGTTTTATATTTTTAAGTTTGAAGTTCTGACCTTTCATGATTAAGATCTGTTTTTCTATTAATGCTTTTTTGTTTAGTTTAGAAATATTAGGCACTTTTTTTCTCTTACACTACAGATTTTTTTAATGAAATTCTTAAATTTTAGTGATCTATTATTTTCCTTGTACTCCTCTGTATTATACTAAATGTTTTTTTTTTTGCTGGACTGAATGTATATTTTATGGATATTTTTACGCTGCTCAACTCCCTAGTTTCACACTTTCTCGCAAATTGTTTTCATGATCGGAACCGTTCACTTTATTCATTAACATGTCAAGATCATTCCTACAAAATTTCAATCAAAACGGAGATTGTTTGGTTATCTAACTGTATGAACTATATGAACGGTATAATTAGGCATTAAACGAACCGTCGATATGTTTTACAAAGTTAGATAACCAAACGATCTCCGTTTTGATTGAAATTTTGTAGGAATGATCTTGACATGTTAATGAATAAAGTGAATGGTTATGATCATGCAAAATATTTGCGAGAAAGTGTGAAAATGGGGAGTTGAGCAGCCAAGGCTGCTCAACCTTGAGCAGCGTAAAAATATCCATATTTTATTAAAGCGCATTTCTCTTTGTGTTTCATGATTGGAATACATTCATGACAAAAGAGCACGTTCTTGTGAAGGAGGTTTGCCTGTTCCAGTTTTGTTCCAAAGGGCAAAAATCAACTATTCATCTCTAATTTTAAAAAAAAAAAAAAAAAAAACACTTTTTGCCCTTTGGAACAAAACTGGAACAAAAAAACTGGAACAGGCAAACCTCCTTCCGTTCTTGTTGTGGACATAATCATTAGTCCTTTGCAGTGATCAATGATCATCAATGGTATCCGTTCTGTGGACAAAACGCCGTTTTGTTATGTGGCCAGAACATATAACCAAAAGGAATGGTCATGGATTCTTGCGGCAAAGTCGATCACACAGACATTATAAATGAGGAAACATGTTTGCTAACCAGCCAAAAAGGGGTGGCAACCATTACCACTCCATAATCCACCATTGATTTAAATTGCCTCACTCAAATCAATGGTGGATTATGGGGTGATGCTCACCACCTTTTTTTGATGGTTAGCAAAAATGCACTCTTATAATGAACATCAACTTTATGAAATCGGCAAAGGACCTTTACCATGTCTCCAGTATCGCATAGGAAACAAATAATAATTGATCTTTTGAGCTGCCCGGCCTTCTACTAATATGATTTCATAAAGCCAAGAACTGGCCGTCTGATTCGTTAAAATTTGTTTACACCTCAGCATATGCTACTGGATTGTAGTCTAGAGTTATTGCAATTCCATTCCAATATAAAGATTCCCACCTTTTTCTTCCAGCAAAGATCTTACCACTGAAATAACAATTGATTATACCCATCAGCCTATGATGAAGACAGCACTAAAAAAGGGAACCGTAGTGTAAAGAAGATATCAGACATTCAATGAAAATCAAGGTCCACGATTGACCACAATCAGAAAACTGATTGATTCTTTACAGCTATAAGTTCTGGTGATATAAGCTAACACTTATCTTCACCATACCATCCCATTTCCCTCTACTCTAGTAATTTTGTGTTTTATTTGAGAAAAACAGAGAGAAATGGGTTCCAACGCAATTGCCTTAAAAGAGAAGCCACATGCGGTTTGTATACCATTCCCAGCTCAAGGCCACATAAACCCAATGCTCAAATTAGCCAAACTCCTCCACTACAGAGGCTTTCACATAACCTTCGTCAACACCGAGTTCAACCAGACACGCCTTCTTAGATCCCGAGGCCCCAACTCTCTTAATGGCACTCCATCCTTTAGGTTCGAGACCATTCCCGATGGCCTCCCTCCTAGTGATGTCAATGCCACCCAGGACGTACCATCTCTATGCCACTCCACTAGCAAAAATTGCTTACAACCCTTCAGAGGCCTGTTGTCTAGGCTTAATTCATCGCCTGATAAGTCTCCTGTCACTTGCATTGTCTCTGATGGTGGCATGTCATTCACCCTTGATGTAGCAAAAGAGCTGGGAGTTCCAGGTGTTCTTTTAGAGACAATGAGTGCTTGTGGCTTGATGGGTTATTTTCAGTTCCCCTCTCTGATCAAAAAGGGTTTCTTTCCTCTGAAAGGTACTCTTGATTACAAAAATGTTATTTTGGCGGACTGTCTTAAAATACGAATTTCAATCATTGTTATAGACTTTCAGGAATTTGCTCAAATTTAAGTCTAACAAAGAGAACATAATTCAACAATCGATTACGTTGAATGAGAAAATGACTTCGAGTTTATAAGTCGTCATTCCCATTTTGTCACACTGAGTTGGTACTAGAAAGTTTCACTTTTCTATGGAATGTTCAATTGACTACTAATCTTTCCAAATTTGATTAATTTTCAGATCCGAGCTATTTGACAAATGGTTATTTAGATACAATGATAGATTGGATACCGGGGATGAAAGACATTCGATTGAAGGACATTCCATTCTTCCCTAAAACAACAGACTCAAATGACATCATGGTGGACTATCTTTTAAATGAGATAAACCGAGGTCAAAAAATGGCGTCTGCTATGATTTTGAACACTTTTGATGCCTTGGAGCACAAAGTCGTGGATGCACTTTCGAAACTGCCAACACCTGTTTACTGCATTGGCCCTCTTCAACTCCAGCTCAAGCAGATTCCGGAAGATTATATCGATTTGAATTCGATAAAATCAAACTTGTGGGCAGAGGAAACAGAGTGCCTAGAGTGGCTTCACTCCAAGGAGCCAAACTCTGTGGTTTATGTCAATTTCGGAAGCACTACGGTTATGTCAAATGACCAGCTAATTGAGTTTGCTTGGGGGCTTGCAAACAGCAAGATAACTTTTTTGTGGGTGATTAGGCCTGATTTAGTTGGGGAAGAATCAGCTGTGGTGCCACCAGAGTTTGTTGAGGAGACGAAACAGAGGAGCCTACTGGCAAGTTGGTGTCCACAGGAACAAGTTTTGAACCACCCTGCCGTTGGAGGGTTCTTGACACATAGTGGATGGAACTCCACACTTGAAGCAGTGGGTGGCGGCGTGCCGATGATCTGTTGGCCATTTTTCGCAGAGCAACAGATGAATTGTAGGTTCTGTTGCAAAGAGTGGGGGATTGGGATGGAGATAGAGGGTGATGTGAAAAGAAATTATGTGGAAGGACTAGTGAGGAAGTTAATGGCGGGAGAGGTGGGGCAAGAGATGAGAAAAAAGGCCTTGGAATGGAAGAAGTTGGCAGAGGAGGCCACTGCTGCCCCAAATGGTTTATCTTTATTGGCTTTGGACAACATGATAAACCAGGTGCTTCTTTCTTCTAGAAAGCAAGATTGAAATTAGAGGATTAAGTGAGAATGGCTCTGATAAGTGCTCGCTATCATCTCTATTAAGGTTAAGAGACATGTATCTAATTTCTAAATAAAGGATGTTCTGTACTATGATATAATTTTCTAATCACTTATTATCCCTTTTGCCCCCTACAACTCACTTTGAGATCCCTTTTGCCCCCTGCAACTTATTTTTTTAAATTTTTATTTTTTTAAAAAATATACTTTTTAACAATTAATTTTTAAATTTTTTTAAAAATTTCCCACATACAAACAATTTACTTGTATTCCAATAGTGAATAGATTTGGTATACAAGCGAATTGTTTGTATGTGAGAACATTTTTAAAAATTAAAAAGTTATTGTTTCTACGCACGTAGCCTAAAAAAATGAGTTTAAAATTTTTTTAAATATGATTTTTTTAATTTGTTTTTATAAAAATTTCCCACATACAAACAATTCGCTTATACTCATTAAAAATTATTTTTAAAAAAATTTAAAACTCATTTTTTTAGGCTACTGCATGGAAACAATAATTTTTAAATTTTTTTTTTTTTTTAAATTTCTCACAAACAAATAATTCGCTTATATACCAAATCTATGCACCAGTACAGCTTTTCACATGAATTGTACTAGTGTACAAATTTGGATACAAGTAAATTGTTTGTATGTGGGAAATTTTTTAAAAAATTTTCATAAATTAATTGTTAATTTTTTTAAAATTTTTTTAAAAAAATAAAAACTAAAAAAAAATATTTTTAAAGCTGACGTGGACATGCCACGTCAGCAAAGTTAATGAAAACAGTTAAAGTTAACTGAAAATGGGTAAAAATTCCCAAAAAATGAGTTGCATGAGGCATATGCAATACAAATAGAGTTGCAAGGGGTAAAAAGGATCTCAAAGTGAGTTGCAGGGGCTAAAAGGGATAATAAGTGTTTTCTAATAGTCTGTAGTATGAAAGTGGTGATCTTCTATTTTTTTTAGCAATTTCACAAAACATAGTACCAAAGCATATGACTTTTCAGAAGAAACAACAAATTAACCGGATATCAATTGTTTGATTTGAAGTTGGTGTTCCACATGTTTGGTAACGTGATCAACTTGCAAATCAGATGTTTATACAAATTAAGCCCGAGAACTTCTATTTAAACATTTTACATGTATGAGGTATGAAAAAGTGAAAATAGCTTACTTCTTAATATGGTTCATTTCAACAATTTCTCATCATCCTTTGTGGGATCCAGATGCATGCACCAAAGAAGAAGCATCTTCAAACTTGTAAGATTTCATTCAATAAAATGCTAACTAGAGATTTGACTTATGGCACCTGAATGAAGAAGCTTGCATGTAGCCAGCATTTTTCTTCTTAACACTAAGAGCATTTCCATCCACGTAGGCGTAGGCGCAGTGCGGCCCGCGCCCTCTCCAACTAGGCTGGGGCGAGTTTCTTTCTCTCCTCATCAAACTACACCGACTCTTCCAAACCTAGAGAGATGAGCGCTTTATTTATGTTTTCAGTCGTTGTTTCCTTTTCCTTTCCTTTCTCTTTCTTTCGCTCTCCCCTTTCCTTTTTCATTCCATCTCCCTTCTTTCCATTCATCTTTTTTTCCCTTTCCACATACCCGACCCACTGCCTTTCCGCTTTCCTTCCCGTGTCCTTCTTCCAGAGCTTAATTTCAATTCCAACTTCCAAGTAATCCCTAAATCCCTAAATTTCCTAAAATTCAATTGATAATTTGAATGGTATTGAGGTTGGATTTGTTGATGTTTATTTGCTTTAAATTGATTGATGTTTATTTGATATAAATTATGGTTAAATTTAGTTATGTTAAATTGATTTATGTTAATTTTGGTACATATTATAGTTAAATTGATTAATGATTGTTTGGTATAGATGATGGTTAAATTTAGTTATGTTAAATTGATTTATGTTTACTTGGTATACATTATAATTAAATTGAGTTATGCTAAATTGATTTATGTATATTGGTATAGATTATGTTTAAAATTAAGTCATGTAAGAGTTATAGACTTAGTAAGTTCCTAAGACTTTGTATCATTCAATTACACAGTGATGGAACACTTCTTTAAGAGATTGCGTCCAGAGTCTTCTTTGGATAATGCGGGTAGTTCGACTCCATCTTCAACTTCAAGTAATTCGATAGTTTCAACTTGGTCTTCACCTTCAAGTAATCCGAATATGGTTAGTAGTTCTAGTAATCCGGTGGGTAGTTCAAGTAATCCGGTGGGTAGTTCAAGTACGGCCATTGAGTTGAATGAAATATTGGCTAATCTTCCTATAGACCCCGGACTTACACCTCCCAAGATTTCTTATAATATGAACTTTTGAGAAGAAATCCGAAGAGATTATTTGCAAAGGGGTCCTTGCCAACCTAATGATGAGAAAGAAATGCCTACCACATTGATGGGGAAGGATAATCGTCGTTTTGGGATTAAATGGTATAATGAATTAGTTGGTTGGGGTATAGTAAAGTTAAAGATGCTGCATTTTGCTTTCCATGTTATCTTTTCAAGTGTGACTTTGATCAATCGGGAATGTTAGGGAATGATGCTTTCACTTCGATGGGCTTTAAAAATTGGGCGAAGGGACCATCAAAATTTAGGGAACATGTTGGGAAAGTTGGAAGTCTTCATTCACAACAAAGCCACACAACATTGCCTAGATTTAATGAATGGGAAGCAACACATTGAAACCCTTGTGATAAAAAGGACAAATCAATGCTATTAATTATCGCACTTTATTGACTGCCCCACTTGATTGCACTAGGTGGTTGTTGAAACAAGGTCTTGCTTTTCGTGGCAATGATGAAAGTGTAATGTCTAGCAATAAGGGGAATTATTTGGAGTTGATGCAATTTCTTTCCGATCATGTGGATAAAGTTCATGCCGTTGTGCTTAAAAATGCTAAAGGAAATCTTAAGTATACTTCCCCTCAAATTCAAAAAGAGATTGCTAATGCTTGTGCCATTGAAGTCGTTAATGCAATCATAAAAGATATGAATGGTACATTTTTTTCTTTATTGGTTGATGAATCGAGGGATGTTTCCATTAAAGAGAAAATGGCGGTGGTGTTGTGGTATGTGAATAAAAAGGGGAAAGTAATTGAAAGATTTGTGGGTGTGGAATATGTCTCCGAGACCTCTAGTAGCACACTAAGAGAAGCCATTACTAGATTGATGGACAAGCTTAATTTGAGCATGGAAAATCTAAGAGGACAAGGGTATGATGGAGCTAGTAACATGAGAGGTCATCTCAATGGTCTTAAGACAATTATTCAACATGATTTTCCTCAAGCATATTATGTTCATTGTTTTGCACATCAACTTCAACTAGCACTTATAGCCGTGGCAAAGGGAAATGAGAACATAGCCACCTTCTTCACAACTTGTAATAGTTTGGTTAATATTGTTGGAGCATCGTGTAAGCGTCGTGATGCACTTAGAGAGGGACACCAAGAAGTTATTAGAGAAGTCTTGAAATTGGTGAATTGAAAACAGGGCGAGGGTTAAACCAAGAAACACTCTCCTCGTCCTTGTGATACACGTGGAGTTCTAATTATGATACTTTGTCTAGTCTTCAGTGTTTGTTTCCTACTGTGATTGGTGTGCTTGAATTGATTGTTGAAGATCGCAATCCATAATTAGGTGAAGCAAATAGGTTACTCAATGAAATATCAACTTTTGACTTTGTGTTTCACCTATTTTTCATGAGACTTATATTGGGCATCACAAATGACTTGTCAAAAGCACTACAAAGGAAAGATCAAGATATTGTGAATGCAATGAGATTGGCCGGAATATGCAAGGAAAGGCTACAAAGCATGAGAGATGATGGTTTTGATAACTTGATTGATGAAGTACCAACTTTTTGTCGGCAACATGAAATTGATGTTCCTAGTATGGATGATTTATTTTATAAAGGAAGAGTGCGGCGTCGAGTCAAAAACTTTCAAACCTTCATCATTATCGGGTGGATCTCTTCTTTCATGTAATTGACCAACGAAGATTGGAGTTGGATAATCGCTTCAATGAGCAAAATACGGAGTTGCTTTTATGTATGGCATGCTTGAGCCCCGCAATGAAATTTGCACACTTTGACAAAGTAAACAAAAAATCAAAAAAAAAAGAAAAAAATAATTAAAATTAATATTGATTGAAAAAAGTTATGAATTTTCATCATTGACAACCATTGGTGAGCTTGCAGAGAATTTGGTGAGCACGGGGAGGATACAATCATGTGTATTTGCTTATTAAATTGGCTTTGGTTTTACCGGTTGCAACTGCTTCAGTGGAAAGAGCATTTTCTGCGATGAATATTGTGAAAACACCATTGCGCAACAAAATGGGAAATCAGTGGTTGAGCGATAGCTTGGTTGTTTACATTGAGAGAGATGTTTTTGCTTTGATTAGTAATGAACCCATTATGCGACGTTTTCATGATATGAGAAAACGTAAACTACCACTTTTGTAATTTTATTTCATGCCTTTAATGTTATTAATGACATTTGTATTAATGAAATTTGTATTATTTAAATTCTATGGTATTTAGATTTTTTAATTTTTTTGGAACACTTAGGCTTTTAAGTTCCACTCCCCTCCCCAACAATCCTGGATCCGTCCCTGGGCGCAGGCGCAGGTAATCGGAAGGCAATTGCCCACTTCTTGCCTTAAGGTGATGAATAGTGATCGCCATCGCCTTCCGTCGAAAACACAGCTTCCACCCATGGAAAGCGTAGGCGCAGGGGATCACTATTTATATTTATATTTTTTATATTTTTTGTTGTCAAAAACATGTATAATAATTTTCCATGCCTTACTTGGATTTTAATAAATCTTTCCTTTTATTGTCAAATAAATTTTATTTAAGTTTAATATTGAACATTACATACTAATAAATTCTTCAAATAAAATAAAAACATCAAAATTGAATATTACTTCACACAAAATTGATATAAAAAATACTAATAATTATCATAAAAAAAGATGTAGAATTATCATATATTAAATTTTATTTGTGCTTAAAATTTAATATTACATACTAAAAAAATTGTGATTTTATATAGAAAATAAAATGTTGATTTTTTATAAAAAGAAAATATAGATTTTTTTATAAAAAAAATAAAATTATTGTTTTTAAGTGTTTGGCAGCCACTGCCGAACAAGAATTTATGCCCAAACACACTGTTTGGCCTTCCCTTCTGAACACGGCGTCCCCCCAACCGCCCCCACGCGCGCGTGAAGTGCACGCACCCAAAATAAAAAAAAAAAAAAAAAAAGGAAAGTGCGCGCGATGTCAGCTGGGGCCCACACTGCCTGCAGGCGTAGGTGCGAGCGACGCTCGCCTTCGCCCTCGCCCTCGCCCGTCGACTGCTCGCCTTCGCCCTCGCCTGCCGACTGCTCGCCCTCCTCTCGCCTTCGCAAATCTTCACCTGTTGAGGGTGAATAATGCCGATGACGGGCTAGCCCGCGCCCTCGCTCGCGTTTTCGCTCTCCCAGTGGATTTGCTCTAAGTGTGTGCATAATGCTACACACCTTTCACACATCACACACACATATATATAGCAAGTAGTCAACGTTGTGGCGGCAAGGGTAATACATGTAAAGGAAAACTAATAAAAGTCCCTAAATTTAAAACACTAGTATATTAAATCCCAACTAGTTTTCACCTTTGTTTTTAGGTCCTTAGGTTATTAATTTGTACTTTTCAGAAAATAGGAAATAACAGTTTTAATAAAGAAAGGACTCTCCTCCATTATCATATATTTCTCTCTCCTTTAGGTGCTCCACAATCCCAGCCGCCTCCTACCTCCGTCACCGCTGCACCCGCCCCACTCCATCACCTCTCGCCTATCGCCATCGTTGTTGTCATTCGAAGTCGACACTCGTTGCTACCTTACGCCCAGTACCGTCGACGCTCTCCCCTCTTTGTTACGACCCGTCCCGAGATTTCGGGTCAAATGACGAGAATACCCCTAGGAGTCCGATGTTGACTTTTTGACCATCTAGAATTGCATAGTCAATCTTGGGCTCTATGCAGAGAGCTCAACGATACGAACGCGTCTGCGAAAACGGAATCGGATTCCGAGTTATATCGAAGGAGTTACGGCCGAAACACGATTCGAGGGTGTTGTGCCACGTGGCAGCCTGTGATTGGCTGCCATGTGATATTTGTGGAAGGCGGTTGGGGCTGGTTTAAAGCCCGGTTCAGCCCAAGTTTCCCCTTCGGGAAACTTCCAAACCCGCACACACCCTCACCGCCGTTCAGCTCCGGCCGACCATCAATCAGACCTCCGACCACCGCCATCAGCATCAGCTCAACGAGGCGAGCTCGGAGCACCAAGTTTTGGAGCCGGAAACCTTCGGAATCGCTGGCGAAGAGACGACAGAATCCGCGACCTTCCGATCGATTTTCCGGCCAAACCAGGCTAAGGTAAGCTGCAAAATTCGTCTCTTTGGTTTTGTTGGATTGCGTAGATGGATTTGGATATAAATTTCATTGAAAACGGTTGAGAATCGACGGAATTAGAAGTCGCCGGAATCTGCCGCCTTTGGAGGCTTTTTCCGGCCAACTCCGGCGACAATGAGTCATGAAAGTTGGATTTTTGGATTCCTTGGCTTCCGTAGATGAATTTCCATATGAAATTTGTTGAAAATGGTTGAGTTTAGAAGAAATTGGAGCTCGCCAGAAAAGTGGAAATTTTCCGGTGAAATTTGCAGACTCCGGCGACGGCACGGCGACGCGCCGCGGCGCTGAAGAACATGCCGGAATCTGGAAATTTCCAGATTCCGATGAGTTTTTCGGCGCCGGCGTGGCGGCTCCGATGGTGGTGCGGCGGCGATGACGTTAGCGCCCAGTCAGCTGCCACGTGGGTGCCGCGTCAGCGATACGTGGCTGCCACATGGGCCACGTCAGTGCCACGTCAGCTTCGGCGTGCTGACGTGGCAGCCGTTGACCGGCGTTGACCGGCCACTTTTCCGATTGGAAACATCGTTCCGGATCCAATGGCCACCTCCGTTTCGCCATCCGAGATACGGTTGGACCCCGATTGGGCAAAACATGAAAATTAGGGTTTCGGAGATGGTATTTGATTATGGACCTTCTGACGGTTGATTCGTGGGAACTTTATAGATATTCGAGCTCCAGTGAGATGCCACAGTCGTACGGTGCGGACGTACGAGTTGACAGCTTGAAATCACTGTGAGTGGATGGGTTTGTTTTATTAAAGTATTGGTTTTCATTGCAGTTCAGTATTTATTTTATATGTATACGAGTATCAGTTTATCAGTAATACCTAGTACACCTAGTCGCACATAGTACTTTACATATATTAGTACCAGGACTACGGCCGTAGGACACAGCTTTCACGTGATTGTGCACCTAGCGCCGAAGACCCCACTTGCTAGCTATCCATTCCGGTGCACAGCTTGCCCTAATGCCTATCCAGGGTATTGTAGGTGCCTCCTTTCAGCTTTCACGTGATCGTAGGTACTTGGGGTTTCTTATGTATACGTACACAGCTTCACCCTGCGGATTACCGAGGGTGTCGTATGTGATTGACCAAAGGTGTACAGGATATACAGGTTTGATTTATGAGATTACCGAGCTTATTATGTTTTTACAGCAGGGGGTTATTTATACTGTTTTCATAAATGTTTTTGAAACCTTATTTGTTTTTCCATCCACTCACCCTTTGGTTTTGCGCCCCCTCAAGGATTAGTAGTTGGATTGACCAGAGACGCGAGGAGAGGCAGTTTGAAGGCTCTGCATCCGTCCCGAGAATGTAGGGACGTTCCCCTGTTCAGTCCAGGTTGCCTGTCGTTTCCGCTGTTTCTTTTATCATGTACTAGATGCTCTGATGTTGTTGTAGTTGTGTTGCGTGTTTGTATGGGCCCAGTTGCGTGTGTTGGTGTTTTTATTTCCTTGGTTTTGTCGGTTGTGTGTGCGGGTAAGGCTTCGTCACCCTCTGGGTGATGGCCGTACATCCCGGGCCCACCTTTTTGGGACGGGATGTAACACTCTTAGTCGCTTCTCATCCATCGATGTCGCTTCTCGCCCCTCGCCGTTGCCATCGCCCATCGCTGTCACCCCTCGCAGTCGTCGCTTGCCTTTGTCCACCTCCTTCCACATCGCTAGCGGAACGGACTCGGGCAGCCACTTCGACACCTGCAAAAACAACATGTCGAATTCGGGAATTACAATTCTGGTTATTAGTTGCAGATTGCAACTATTGTTAACTTCATTAGATCCAACTGAAATTGATGATAATTTCTTCACAAACAAATTCTGCAATTGTTAGTGAATGATGAATCCATCATGTTCTTATACTGCAGTTGTGGTTGTTTTGCTTTCAAACTACTATTGTAATTTTTTCTTTTTCGAAAAGCATTCGGGGAAGACAGTTAAAGTTGTCTGCATTTGTTCTCTCTGAGATGAATCTCGTGGTTCTTTCAACCATAGTTGCAGTACGTTGTAATTGTTCGTTTTGTGATGAAACATGTAGGTTTCTCAACTTCAATTGCATTAAGGTGAAATTGTGCTTTAAAACTTGAAGGACATGAAGTACTTTGTTAACGTGGATAAATTTTGAAATGAGTTGCAGAATATTGTAATTGTTCGAAGAAGTCCAAGTAATTGTGATTTCAATGGCTATGATAAGTTTTATTAACAATGATAAATTTTGTATTTATTTGATTGGTTGAAAAGGAATCTAGGGACCTAAAACAATAATAATTCTGATTTAGGATTTATTAAAACTAGAAATTAGTAGTGAAGGATCTAGAAATTAATACCCCATACATGTAGACTAAGCAACAAAATCATAGGCACGAATAAGTTATTAATTTTGAAACCCGTAATTTCATGGTGAAACATAATTGTTAAGAGCAAATGACACGAGACTTTGAATCTTTGGTTTAACTTTATACTAGCAGAAGTGCCCGCGCTATGCTGCGGGTTCTAAAAAACATGTATTTAAACATCTAAAGAGTCTAACCCTCAATTTCCAGACTGTTTCTACAATCGATTTCAAAACTTTAACCAAAATGATATAACTAATTATGAAACCATCCGGATCATATTCAAAATGCATTGACAAATGAACTAAATCTAATCAACATGTGTAGTCTATAAAGTTTAGCAATAACAGAACAAACACATTTCACGGATATTTCATAACTTCTTCAGACCAAACACCTATCATTCAATAATTCACAAACATTTCCAAGGCAGAATGAGGCAAATAAGGTCGCTGAAGACAACAACGTGGTGGACGAAATTCCAACTACCATCATTCGGACATTTCGCTACAACTATGAGGGGAAGATGTCAAAACACAATAGAAGTGTTCATTTTTCTTAAAGACAAATATGCATGCACCAGAAATCTATATATCTATAGAAATTTAAATTGGTTTTGAAAAAAAGGATCTTTGGAATTCATTAAGCAATCTAAACAAATGGACATGCTCCAGATAGCTCAATCCAATACACAAAATCCAAAACCATAAAAACCAACCATACAAAACATATATTTTCTTCAACAGCCTTCACCTTTCACCCACTCTCTGTCTTTGAAACACACAAACAATTTCTATACATAGAGCAGATGTCAAACAGATAATTGGTCAAAGCAATGTATTTCCAATCAATCAGGAAATCCTAGGCTGATGAGAAACACAAAGTCAACTGAAAAAACCAACAATCAATTGAACCAAAAACAAAAATGATTCAAAGTGCGACTAAACCACGGTTATATATTACCAATGGTGAGAATTACGAATTGATGGAATCGAAGATGTCGATCTTCATTGTCCAATCTCGGCTGATCAGAAGATTTGCGTTGTTGCCTTGTCCACTGCCACGATCGCCAAAGAAAACAATGAGCTAAAAATGAAGAATCTGGGCTGACCAGAAATATAATTAAACAACTATATGTGCAACAGACACGAAACAATCATGCAATATGGTAAACAACGAACTAAAATGAAAGTACTGAGTGATATGCAATTCAACACTACAGAGGAATACAATCAAATAGAAGTCTAAATAAAGACCAGAGCTCAGGAACTTCTCTGTGTATTGTGACAGTCAGACCAGAGCCCTAGAGATCAGAACACACAGCAACAATGGTGATCATTTAAGCCTAAGATAGAATATTTTTGTTAAAAAATTCGTGATTGCTGAAGGATGTGATAAAAGCCCTATGAAGCTCAAATACTCGATGAATACGACTTAAGCTGGAAAGCAGCTTACCAACACAACCATTTGAAAACTCCATTGTTTACAGCTTGTGAAATTACACTTAGGATACCTACTCAAAGAGAAATTCCTATTTGAGAAAGGAAGCATGATCTCCCAATTAAATTTTTCCTAATCAGATTAAGATACCTGCTCTAAGTCTTCCCCCTTTCCCAATTAAATTCTTAAGATACTTGTACCAGAATTTAACCCTAACGTTGAAAATCAAATGAAAAGATTACCAAGTTTGAAGAAATATGCAGAGAAGCCAAGATGCAAGTAGACACCCACGCCTATAAGAAATGTTGACATCTGAACCTGCAAAATTCAGAATTCAAAGTGTTTTGTGAAAATAAATACTATATTAACTTTTGCCCCAATTAAACATACATAGATCAAAATTCGAAAGAAGCGAAACTTGAACACAGTGCAAAAATCGGAAAAATATAAAATAAAAAAAATCAAAGAATACCTGAGTACCTGAGCCAGCAGCTGAACGTCACGCTTAGCTTTTGAATAAAGCCGGGCGAAGACTTCATTTAGTTAGGAAACTCAATCAGAATGACCAGAAATACAACCTCAGTTTTAATACTACCAATGCTCACTTACCATTAAAACCAGTAAAAATGACTCGCCAATTTTAGAAACTGTATCAATAAAAGTGAAATATCATTCATCTGTCATTGAAGACCAATATCTCAATATGCATCATAAAGTAATCAATATCTCAGTACTTACAGTAGATTATAATATAGGCTATAATACTAAACATTACTATAACCTAAGTAGACAGTGTATATAGGCACTTTGGTAGATGTTCTCTTACAAATGGCCTCAACCAACCAAAATTAAGCAGCACAGTACAAACTCTCAAAATCGATGTCCCCAAAATCCACACTCACTGTTACTTTTTCTTAAAGAACAACAGATAAAAACAACAAAAAAAATTAAAATTCTTTTTTTTGAGAAAAAAAAAAAATTATAACTCACAGTAGACTATAGTATAGGCTATAATAGTACACATTACTATTAACCTATTTTTCATTCAAAGAAACATAAATAGCACAGCAAAAGGAAAAAGGACTTACTCGGTTTTTTCTTTTGATTAGCCATTTGACTTGGAACATTAATAACTATGGAAGATCTTTACTGTGAGATAAAGATTGTCACTTCCGTTGGCTAGCTACAGCCATGCCTATTGTTGTGCTGAAAAATGATAACATTCAAAACAACCATCTACTTCATTTCCCATAAATTGTATTCACAACATACTAAAAAGGGTCAGATTGTCAGATATATAAACGGGATGTCTAAGAAATGATATGATGTAAGAATAATGTAACAACTAAAGAATATAAGCAAGTAATACAATTAACAGCAAATAAGTGACTTTATTGCTAAACATGGAACTCACCTTAGCTTTTATTGCAAACAGCTACAAACCAGTTAGCTGACTTACCCTAAACCTATATGAAAAATCACCAGCAAGTTAGGAAATAACAAACAATTCTAACAATAGTAGGTAATCAACTCTTTTTCAAGACATTAGTAGCAATCAATAGCAAATGAATCAGCCCTATTAGCAATTATAAGCAAGCTGCAGAACTGTTAAACCATCAGCATATCTAAAAAGAGATATCTATAAACTTTTGTAATAAGTCTTCTACCATAAAATGGACCACAGTCACTGAACATAATTCACCAATCAGATTCTATCAACATACACAGTAACAATTTCTTTGAATCAACTCAAGCTAAAATCAGACAAAGACATGAAAAGAAATAATCCAAAAACGAATAGATTTTTAGAACTCACCATCAATAATAACCAACCCTAAGCTAAATTTAATAAACTGAAATTGTAATTTATGGGGGAAAAACAATGAACATACCTGATAAAACCTAACAAAATTTTTCACACTAATCACACAAAACCAAAACCCCCAATTCAACCCAGAACCTTAAAAATCTAACAAAAATCAAAAGAAGTGAACTAAAAATTAGAAATATAGCAAATTACGAAGAGTATTACAGGACCTGGAGACGAATCAAGCGTAGTGCTCGATTCAATTCTAAACCTCCGATTATAAGAAAACCCCATAAAAAAAAAATTGAAATTAGAGCTGACCTCTGATTTCGCACCGTCGGCCGGATAATCAGCGCCCAAAACAGCTGAAGAACACCTACAAATCATCAATAGACAAAGAGGGTTACGTAAGGCGAGTTTGAAAAATGATGAAAGCCATAAAGAACTAAAGAAGAAAATGAAAAATTCGGAGACCACACCGACGACCACAAAGCTCGAAACAAATACAAAAATTTAGAAGAGTTTCGTTCGCGACTCTCAGTTTTGATTCCAACACCACCATTAAGCAATCTCACAATAGTGGCGTTGGAATCGGGAGTCACGATGGTGGTGTTGCTGGGATTTGAAGGCGATGGCGATGACAATGGTTTGGCCAAATTTGAAACGAAAACGATGAGAATTATTTCGAAACAGCAAAAAAAAAAAGGAGCCGTCGGATTGAGTCGGTGGGAAAAATAGACGAATGGATTTGCCGGGTTGCTACAATCTTCCCAAATCAATGACCACAAATACGCCACATAGAAAGCAAACAGTGGGAACATCGAGTACAGAGGAAAAGAGACACCACCGCCTCCCCGAACAATACCAGTCGAATTCCGATTTTTCTTCGGTTAAGTTCGGATTCAAAATCCGAGTACTGTTCATAGTTCAAAAAACATAAAATATAAAGATGTGGCAAATGGCTCAGCAAGTCACCCGGTGATGCTTTTTGTATACACGTGCTACACACGTGACTTCTCCTTCTTTCCCTTTTTCCCTCACACGACCAGTATTTGTCCATCTTTCGTCCGTCTTTTTTCTTTGAATCGTCGACTCCCCAAATGGCTCAACATGTCTACCGTTGATGATTTCAATCTCAACTTGAGATGTAAACGGCGGTGGCGTCTCCTCCTCCCTTCGCATACCGTCAAATCGTTTGCAAGGTCAGGTATAGAAGTACCCTTCCCGTATCAGAGTTAATTGATAATTAATAATCCTGGGTTTATTAATAAGAACAGCAGTAGCAGTTCCACTCTTCTGTGCGTCTTTCTCGTGGCGTGGGTAGCTTAACTTATAGTCTATTATCATGATCTGCAAAACAATCAAAAATTCCATTACCAAATAGATTCTAAACTTCATTGGGGGTCAATAACTTAATAATTTTCTATTATAAAAGCAATGACGATTCCTCCAAAAGTTAATAGGATAGAAGAACATACCTTTCTGAGAGGAACCAAAGCCAGCAGCCCAACAAAACTACTAACAAAGAGGAAACCAGTCATCCAACCAATCCCAGGTTCTTTTGTGCTCCCGGGAGTGTTACCCACAGTATCAACACCTGCTTGCTCATAAGTCCTCCTGTTCAAAACCCAACAGGTAAGACCCAAAACCTCCTGCAATGCCACAAATTCAGCGAAAACCGAACGTTTAAACATTTTCAAACAGACAACACCAAAATGCACCTAACACAAACGAAACACCAAAAAGACAACTTCAAGTGCAAATATTGACAAGAAAGTTTTTCCTGACCTCCATAAGCAATGCTATAACATGCAACTGCACATGTCTGGATGATAGTATTCTCCTACCTTGTGAAGGGTTTTGATACAAAGCCAGCTTTCTCCAGCAGCTCAGTCCATGTCCGGATAAACACAAAAGCGAGGAGAGCAGCCGAGACATTGAGATTAGGGACCAAACCAGTTGTGAGGTTCAACTTGGTCACTATCACACTGTAGATGATCAAGTTGGGACCAAACCAGTCGGGCAAATACTGGTCGTGTGAGGGAAAAAGGGGAAGAAGGAGAAATCACGTGTGTAGCACGTGTATACAAAAAGTATCACCGGATGACTTGCTGAGCAATTTGCCACTTCTTTATATTTTATGTTTTTTGAACTATGAACAGTACTCGGATTTTGAATCCGAACTTAACCAAAGAAAAATCGGTCGAATTCGAACCAGATCGCTCAAAGACAACATCTTAAGCGGACGAAGGCGGCAGGGCATGAAACGTCTTTGCACTGTGCTACCAGCCAATGAGGAAGCGTTTTAAAGGGATAGAAAGGGAATTTCCAGCTCACTCTTTATATATATATAATTTCATCCATTCTTGTTTCATCAACCGTCGTTCATAAAATTCTCTATACATTGAATTGTGGACTACTGTAGGCTGTAGCTGCACTGTAGCCTTGCACTTACTAGATTGCCCTCCGTCGTTCTGGTGCGTTTTTGGCGCGGGGGCTGCAGAGACCATTTTGCCCTGGTTAATTTACGTTGTTGCCTGCCGGGTGTGCTTCGCCTTGTCTTTGCAAGAGAGCATTGTCGTCAGGTTTTGGTTGGGGTTTGTGGGATACATGGCGAGTGCGGGAGAAGGTCTGGCGATTTCGCCGAGGTGTTTGGTGGTGGGTTCTTGCGTTGGCAGCATATGGCGACTTAAGGGGCTGTTTGGTGGTGTTTCGTTCTCTGTGTGTTGATATATGTGGGTTGAAGGTTTGGTTTAATTGGGTTTACGGGTTGGGTAATTTGTTGGTTATTTGCGTCTTCGTATCGGGTGGATGATTAATTGGTTGTTTCGGGTGTTTTTGTGTGTTGGCATGAATCTTTCTGGGTTTTGTTTTCCTGCCACAGATTTTTCGATTTTCGTCTACGCCTAATCTTCTTCGCAAAGCCCTAGCGCGCCTCCTCGCCTAAATTTAAGTCCATCTCGGCACATTTTTTCTACCGACTCAATCCGAGTGGCTTCTTTTTTCGCCGTTTCGGAACGATTCTCATCGTTTTCGTTTTCTCTGCAGGTCTGTTGGGAAAATGGGAAAAATCCAAAGCCGCTGCTCGGAAAAAAACTGACGCTTTCAACCTCTGTTTGCTGGCAGCGCATTTAAGAAGCACTCAGTGATTGATCTTTCTATTTTCCTGCTTCTAAGGGCTCATCGCCGCGGCGGAGCTGCTATTCGTACCGGTACTCCAAATTTTCAATTCAGTTTTGATCGGTGCCCATGAGAATTTGGCCTTTCTGTTATTCTTCCTCTGACTTGAGAAGTTGGGTTGCGTTTGCACAACACACAAACCAAGGATGGGGATCAGATTGATATTGATGGTGAAGCAAAGGGGAGCTCTTGAAGCTGAAATCGTCCTCAAATGCCTCGCCCGCACCGACCAACAGGTCTCATCATTCTCAAACTTCACTTTTTTTTCCAATGATTTGTATGCCCATTTGCTTATATTAGCTGAAAGACTCGAACTTTGGCTCCAAATCTGCAATCAGAACCACAAAAGCTCTGGAATTCGTGTTAGTTTAGCTTGGTGAATACTGGGTTTGTGCCCAGTTTTTTAATTCTGGGTTTACATGTGTTTATTGAGATCTTGGTACCCATGCTGTTAGTTTAGATTTTGCTTGGTGATCAACAATAAGTTGGAATTGGGATCCGAAACTTTATTGGGTTGTTAGACGTGCTCTTGGGATTTGGTGTTAATTTAGTTACTATCCATCATGATTTAGTTACAATCTCTTACTGAAACTAATTAGGGAGCTCGAATTTCTTACATGATCACTATATATATGCAAATTAAATTCAGAAATTGTGAAGGGTCTTTTACTTCTTTATCTGTTGTCAGTCTCCATTCCCATGACTACATACTAGATGAATCATGTAGTTCTGTTTGTTGTTCAATTTTCAGTCGTTTGTTTCCGGGTTGATGATTAATGCGGATTGTGGTGTTTGTTTGTAGCGTTGGTGATTTGTCTGTTGCAGTTTGCGGCTACCATTTGGGTATTTGTGAAAATGCCAAGCATCATCTTCGACAACTGAGTTGCCTCAAAGACAGCTTGATGTCGCCTTCGTCCGCTCCATCTGCCGCCAAACCGTAGCCACCTGCAATCTCATTCCTAATTCCGATTAATATGCCTCGCTCTGAGTTTCATTATGTATTGGTTTGTCCGATTCGTTTGTGTTCAGATAAGTTGCTTTCTCAATTTCTAGGGTTGGTCTTCTTTGTTTCTGGAGTGCAACTAACTGCTGGATATTATGTCATGTATAAACTATTGGATTAATCCCATTATAACTTTTTTGAATTTCTGGGTATGTTTGATATTTTTTGTTCGTTGATGGGTTTGATTTCGATATACAAAGGGAAGAGAAAAAGTGTGCAGAAAGCAATCTGGGAAGCTGCCAAGATGACATGGATTCTGCAAAGGTGTTTTTTGTTTCCTGTGAAGATTTTTGTCATAAGCTCTATTGGTTTCAGTATTTGTTGTTTATGAAAACCTTCATGCTTCACACCGAATTGGATTAGGATCCATTTGAATACATGTTTCGGTCTACCCAAAATATTTCCGTAAAGTATAATACTACCGAATTGGTTCTATCCTTGATTGAGTTCGATTTGGTTAGCAATAGAGGATATGTTAATTTTTTGTACTGTTTTATCTGTGCTTATTGTAAGAATTAGTTTTTCTTAAGAACAGTTTGCCCTTTCAGCTTCAGTAGATTTTCTCCATATGGTTGCTTTGGCCTCTGAATTTGTGATTTATGTTTCTATGTATGCGAGTTAGAGAAAGAGTGAGTGAAAGTTAAAGCTTTTGAATCAAATTTCATTTACAGTAAAACCTCCGTAGATACATACTCTATAATGGAATAACTTTCATATAATCATAAAATTTCTTGGTCCCAATTTGGGATCAGTTATATTTTGGGAATAACCTCTGCATTGTCATATCTCATGTATTTTTAAAGTCTCGTTCTTAAGAAATTTGCGTCCATACAGTCATAATTAAGCCCAAAATATAGTACTTAATACTACAATAAAAATTTAAGATGAAGTTAAATATCTATCCATTATTGCATGGGATCAGAGATAGCTTGGGTGACATGGTTGCTTTTTTAGGAAGACAAGTGAAAAAAACTCGAGAGTAATTGATGTAAAGTAATATAATTTAGATTTACTCCCGCAATAGGAAAAAAAACTCATAGAATGTAGGTTATGTAAGAAAATCATTAGAAAAAAAAAATGAAGTAAAAAGTTAATTTTGCTAGTCATACCTTTCTTAAAGAATAACCTCCTTATAGTCATAAAAATCATATGGTCCTAATTTTATGATTATATAGAGGTTTTAGTGTACTTTTTGATTTGGGTGTTTTGGAATCAGATGCCAATTGTTTGTGCATGTCAATTGTTTAAATCGGAATAAAAGGATAAGAAGCCGTTGGGTAATCTCTCAACACATACTCAATTGTCCATGACTTTACTGAATAATTTTCTAAAGCATTGACCTTTGTGTTCACACAGAAAGAACAGACGTATTTGCAAAGGTAGGAGCGTACAGACAAAAAAGAAAGGCTTTTTTATAAAGGACCCCCCCCCGCCTCTCTCTTTTTCCTTTTTCTTCTGCATCTAGCCTGTGTCTCACCAGAGGTCCCAGTGCTCCTGTTACATATCTAGGTTTAGTCCATGTGCTCTAATGTGTCTCACAGGAGGTCCCTGCTTCACTGTCTCACCAAGAGGTCCATGTGCTCCAATTTTCAATCCCACGGATTGGAGTAACTTGAGATTGAAAATTGGAGCACAGGGACCTCTGGTGAGACACATTAGAGCACAAGGGCCTCTGGTGAGAACACACTAGAGCACAGGGACCTCTGGTGAAACACATTAGAGCAAGGCGGACTAAAGCTAGACATGTGACAGAGGCAGGGACTATAGCTACAAAAAAGCCAAAAAGAAAAGATCATGTTGTTTTCAAAAAAAAAAAAAAAAAAAGGAATGGTCATTATGTCATGAGGAAAAGTCAATTTGGACATTCATTATAAGGATTGATCCTTCACAGTTATAAGTTCTGAATCATATGGTCATTAGGTCATGAGGAAAAGTCAATTTGGACATTCATTATAAGGATTGATCCTTCATAGTTATAAGTTCTGATCCCATACCATACCATCCCATACCATAGAAGCTTAAAACTCATCTTCACCATACCATCCCATTTTCCTTTAGTAGTTTTGTGTTTGATTGCTCAGAGGGAAAAAGAGTACTAATGAGTTCAAATTCAAATGCCTTGTCAGAGAAGCCACATGCGGTTTGCACACCATTCCCAACTCAAGGTCACATAAACCCAATGCTCAAATTAGCCAAGCTTCTCCACTACAAAGGCTTTCACATAACCTTTGTCAACAGAGTTCAACCACAAACGCCTTCTTAGATCCCGGGGTCCCAACTCTCTTGACGGCCTTCCCACCTTTCAATTCGAGGCCATTCCCGATGGGCTCCCTCCAAGTGATGCCAATGCCTCCCAAGATCCGACCTCTCTATCCCAATCTATTAGCAAAAACTGCTTAGCACCCTTCAAAGGACTTTTATCTAAGCTTAATTCGTCGCCAAATTGTCCCCCAGTTACTTGGATTGTCTCTGATAGTATCATGACATTCACTCTTTATGCAGCACAAGAGCTGGGAGTTCCGAGTGTTCTTTTATGGACAATGAGTGCTTGTACTGTGATGGGTTTGCTTCAGATTTCTCCTCTCATCGAAAAGGGTCTTCCTAAAGGTACACTAGATTACAATAATCTTTTTGTCCGGCTGTCTTAGAATATGAATTTGAATTATTCAGTAAAGGATTTTCAAGATTTTACGACCAAATTTAATATAGAAATTGTTCAATAGTCAATTACATTGAATGAGAAAATGACTTCAAAGTGTTCATTTCGTCGGACTTAATAATGTTAAATTTACTACTAATCTTTCCTGATTTGATTAAATTTTCAGATCCCAGCTTATTGACAAACGGGTATTTAGATACTATAATAGATTGGATACCGGGGATGGAGAACATTCGATTGAAGGACATTCCATTTTTCCCTGGAACTACAGACCAAAATGACATCACGCTGGATTATTTTTTGAATGAGATCAAACAAGGTCGAATGGCCTCTGCTACCATTTTGAACACATTTAATGCCTTGGAGCATGAAGTTGCAGATGCACTTTCGAGCTCATTAACACCTGTTTACTGCATTGGCCCCCTTCAACTGCAGCTTAATCAGATTCCGCCAGATTATATCCATTTGAATTCGATAAAATCGAATTTGTGGGCAGAGGAAACAGAGTGCCTCGAATGGCTTGACTCTAAAGAGCCCAACTCTGTGGTTTATGTCAATTTCGGAACCCACACAGTCATGACAAATGAGCAGCTGACTGAGTTTGCTTGGGGACTTGCAAACAGTAACAAAACATTCTTATGGGTGATTAGGCCCGATCTAGTTGGGAGGGAATCAGTTGTGGTGCCGCCGGAGTTTGTGAAGGAGACCAAACAGAGGAGCCTGTTGGCAAGTTGGTGTCCTCAGGAACTAATTTTGAGCCACCCGGCCGTCGGAGTGTTCTTGACACACAGCGGATGGAACTCCACACTTGAAGCCATCTGTGGGGGCGTGCCGATGATATGTTGGCCGTTTTTTGCAGATCAACAGATGAATTGCAGGTTCTGTTGCAAAGAATGGGGGATTGGGATGGAGATAGAGGGTGAGGTGAAAAGAAATTATGTGGAGGGACTTGTGAGGAAGTTAATGGAGAGAGAAATAGGGAAAGAGATGAGGAAAAAGGCCTTGGAATGGAAAAGGTTGGCAGAGGAGGCCACTGCTGCTCCAGATGGTTCATCTTTCTTGGCTTTGGACAACATGATAAACCAGGTGCTTCTTTCTTCTAGAAAGCAGGATTGAAATAAGAGGATTAGGCAAGAGTGGCTCTCCGACGTTTTTCTCATCATCATCATCTTTATTAAAGTTGAGAGTCATGTATCTAATTTTTAAATAATGGATGGTATGTAGTGTGATGTAGTTTTCTAAAGGTGTTTATCACCAATGGTACTTAATTTCGGCACTTCTATTATTAATGGTCATTTACATTTTTTTCTATCATATTTGATCATTAACGTTATATATCCGTATCACATATGGTCCTTGCCGGTAATTTTGTGTTAGAGTGCCCATGTGGCAGTCAAGTGGGTCCCTCATAACATGCTGTAAGGTCTCTTTCCTTTTTTCCCTGAGTCTCTTTCCTTTTTTCCCTCATCCGAATTTCCTTGTACTTCTTTCTTCAAGTTTCAATTTTGGTTGATAATTTTGATCATACTTTGTTGCCATTTATTTCAAGTCGGGGTTGTTTCTGCAAGGGAATCATGAAGAATTTCCAGATTAGTTTCATCAACTTCTCAACACAAAATTTTCTTACTTTTTGTTTGCGAAATTGCATTTTGATGGGCGCTGACTACGAGGGAGGAGGCGGCAACTGGGAAATGATGGAGGCTGTGCAGATGGAGCTTGGTATGTAGCGAAAGGCGCACTGTCCGGTGGTGGGTCGATCTGGTGGAGTTGTTTCCATCAGTGGACTCGGCCACGAAACCGGTGAACGTGTTTGTTGGAGTCCAAGGCACATGGCACGTTACCATTGGTTATGGGGGGACCCACTTGACTGCCACATGGGCACTCTAACACAAAATTAACGGCAAGGACCACATGTGATACGGATACATAACGTTAATGATCAAATGTGATAGAAAAAAAATGTAAATGACCATTTGTGATAGAAGTGCCAAAATCAAATACCATTTGTCATAAAAACTAAGTTTCTAATGTGGTGATCATCAATTTTTTAACAATGTCACAAAACATAGTACCAAAGCATATGAATTTTAAGAAGAAACTAAAAATTAACCAAATATCAATTATTTGAAGTTGTTGTTCCACATGTTTGGTAAACAGGATTAACCTGAAAATCAGATGTTTATACAGATTAAACCAGAGAACTTTTGTTTCAATATTTTGCATTTACAAGGTATAAAAAGTGAAAATAGCTTACTTAATATGCTTCATATCAACAATTGCTCTTCATCTTTTGTGGGATCCAGATGCGTGCAACAAGGAAGAAGAATCTTCAAACTTGTAAGATTTTATTCAATAAAATGCTATAGCTAGAGATCTGACTTATGGCACATGAATGAACAAGCTTGCATGCAATCAGTTTAGGCACGGGTTATACATGTAGTCTAAGCAGCAAAACCATAGGCACGAATAGGTTAATAATTTTGAAAGAATAACAATATTAACACCAAGTATTTTACCAAGTTTCGGATACCAACACATGCGACAAGTGCCACCTCATCTTTTTAATGCATGTTATTATATTTTGTAAATTAAAATTATCAATTAGGCAAGAACAAAAAAGTAGGGTTAAAATAGAAAGGAGTGCCCATTAACCCACCACCCTTACTTCACCACCTCAACATCCTTCCCACAACCTTCCCCTTCCACCTCCGTCTCCATCTCCCCCAATTCTCTCCCACGACCCCAACCACCCCCTGCCATATACTTTGGAAAAACTTAAGCTTTTGGTCATGAATGTTGAACTTTTTTCAATCCCTAATAACTTTGCATCTTTTTTCGAACTCATATATATATATATATATATATATATATATATATATATATATATATATAAATAATACAAGTCCTTCACTCAGTTTCTATATAAGGACCTCCCTAGCCACATTCCAGAGGGAGCAAAAATTATCATAGATCAGTCAGAGCTAGTTTCATAGTCACTTTCCAAGAGATTAACAGATTGTTTTAGTATACTTGAGATATCAACCTGTGATATTCATGTATCCTACTGTAGGTTGGGAATGAGGGGGGTAATTTTCAATTAAGTCACGGCAAGTACAAACAATTCACACAACAGATTACTTAGGTGACCAGTCACCTAAGGTAATGAACTTGAACCTTTGTTTCTGTACTGAACAACGTGACCAGTCACTTAGTTTCTACACTGAAGTATGTGACCAGTCCTTTAATTAACAGTTTGTGTATGCTTGTGGAGTTGTTCAAAACACATTCGAATGCTATGCCAACTTAGGTCCCCAAAACAGATTCAGTGAAGATGAACTCTGCGGGCTATCCACAACTACAGCCTAGTCAATTCCAGCGGTTCTAATGCAACAGTTATTTTGATGATCAGTCACACAGTTTGTCCAGATTGCATTGTAAGCTAAGTTGGTGCATAATTAAATCCGATTTTATGACTAGTCAGCTGGTTAACAAATCACAGAGATGAACACAATGTTTTGGTACCCGGAAAAACCCCAAAGGGTAAAAAACCGGGGGTCTATCAGAAGACCGGCCTTCCACTATGAAACGGCAAAAAGATGCCCAATACAAGGTTCATACAATGCTCAATATCTAATGTACCTAGTCTTAGATGCAGCAATTCCTCGTGCGGCGTCTTCTTCAATCGCTTCACCTCCAGTGGTACAGATGACTGATCATTCACTTTCCAGAGAATACACACGTATGTCTGGTCAGCGGCACCAAATGTATGAGCTGTGATTATATGTGACTAGTCACCAGCAGAGTTACAGAGAGCTAAAGAGCTTCAGTAAAACCGCTGGACAACTGAGTGTTCTTCTGCGACAGTTACAAAACTGGGCAGAAAAACATGAAGTCAAAAGACTCCTAAATATCAATCTTGTCTCAAATAATGTGTGAACATGGGAGACAAGATCAAAGACCACTATTTCAACTTCTAAACTAAATGAGTTTTGAAAAACAAGGAAGTTGAAACGGTGAAGATGAGAACTTCTTCAAGGTTTCCTTCAAAGATATGATTTTGAAAAGAACTGAAACTTAGAAGAAATTCATGTGCATGCCATCTTATGAATCCTTGTAGAAACTTAACAAGAATGAAAGTTCACAAAGATGTAAGATATGATTCCGAACAAGGAGGCAGCAAGATAAGAGAGTTTTTGAAAGATGAATGTTTGAAATGCTTTATGCAAAAACCCCAAAGAAAAGTGGCGGATAGAGTTTGGTATTTAAACCTAAGGAAGAAGTGAAAGGGGCGGCTCAGATCTCACAAGAGGAGCGGCTGAGATTTTCTTAAGCAATTTTAACCTAGGCAGAATCGAGATAGTGGGATGCATTTGACTACACAGTGGTTAAAAGCATGCTTCAGCCGGATAAAGACATGACCTGTCTAAACCGGGTAAAAGCGTGCACTGTCAAGTGACCAATCACTTTCACTGACAAAGAAACAACGGGATCTAGGGTGACTAGACACCGAATATGCTAAAACAGAGTTTTTGATGAAGAACACATTTTTCTCACTTTAAACCTAAGTTATAAAAACTTTATGTATATGCAAATGACATGAGGTGCTGAATTGGTCGCAGTGCTTTTGAATATTTCTTCATTTCTTGTTCTTCACTTCAATCACTTATTTCTAAGCCTAATGCTAAACTTCTAGAACCTAGATTGAGCATGAATGATATTACAATGTTTTTGTTGCAAGGATAGCCAATCTTACAATAAGTCTAAGATACAAATATCCTACACCTACTACTTTCAATATATCTCTCTATCCCCAGTAAACCATTGTATCCAAAGTAAGCAAGCTCCACAGTCATTCAAATAAATCAATTATTTTCAAGTAATGGTTATTTTTAAAATTTCATTATCTTCATTACTGTCATTATTTTCGATTAATTAAAATTAAATCCAATAATTCAGTTGTCTTCCCCCCGGGGTCATCTCTGTACCTTTATGGTATCAGAGCCATAAGTGTTGAGATCCAGTTATCTTTCTGAAGCTTTCTTTCGATTCAGTCAACTCATTCCACCCAAGTGGCTGGTTATCTATCTGTTGATTTATTTGCTGTTTATCTATCTGTCTATCTATCCTTGTTTATCTTCTGCATTAGAAGTCTTCCCACATCAAACAGTAAGGCCAGGAACCAAACAGTAAGTCCCAGGAGAGGCGTGAGCGGACGGCATGAGCGGCGAAGACGACTTCTAAGGTTACCAGGTACACATAGGTAGAAAAACGATGATGAATAGTAAGTCAGTCGATTTTTAGATTTCCTGTCAGTTGTCAAAGATGAGTCGATTATTTCGGTCTGATTCTTCAGTCAGTTCTAGGTCCAACCTAGGTCAAATTCCAGACATAGTCAACGAAGAACACATTGAATACCAGTCAGATGAAAACATTGATTTCACGGGTTGGAATATACCCAAAATTCCCAAAGAAAGCATATACCGGAAGAAATGGTCTTTCAATGCTTTCAAAAGTTCACACCAAGTCAAAACCGTAGAACAAGTCTATGCCATTAGTAAAGAACATGAAACTTGCCAGTTACTCAGTCAAGAGTCAATCAAAACACACAAAAGAGAAGGATACAACTATATTCATATTGGTTGTGTTCAAGTTGCAGTCAAACCATTAACCAGGCGTGGTCTAAATAATTCAGTCCTCCTGTGTCTTAGAGATGCCAGGTTCACAGACTTCAATGATAGCATCCTTGGAGTTATTGAATCTAGTCTATATAACGGTCCGATTCATTTCGATTGTTATCCTGATTTCACAGTAAGCATTAATGACCCTCATGTCTTAAAAACTTTAACATTGAACATTAAGACAGCCGGTTACAAAGTCCTCAACGGAGTCCATTCACTATCACTCATTTATAGGATCTACTATAAATGTACTGGTACTAATCTGAATGTCCAAGCAGTCAACAAAAGTCCCAAAGACCAAACACTCCTCATTCAAAGTAACCAAAGCAATGCCAATATCCGTATTCCCCAAACACTCAGATGGTCAGAAATTAACCTTCCTACTGATTGGTTATTAGTCAACGAAAACCAACCAACTAATATCCAGAATACCCAGTCATCTCTAGATTACATCCAACAATACCTAGATGGTACAGTCAAGATAAACTTTAGAGGTCAGCCTTCTTCCTCTTCTAACCCTAAACCCATTAGCATCCGAACCGTCCCTAGTCAAACAAACCGTATCTTACCGCCAAGACATTCCTTTGCTGAGTCAGCAACCACCGAAGGAGTTCTCCGACGCGATCAAGATATCGACAAAGAATTTAAAAACCTAAGTTAAAAGAAGTCCAGACCACTTCCCAAGTCACCCATCCATGTTACACAAACAATGACGATTCAGAGTCAGACAAACAGTCACCTACAGCAACCGATTTCGAAGTCACTCCTCCTATTAATTCCCAACTTCTCACCATTACCAAAGAATTCAAAATCAATTGGAAAATGCTTGATAAGCATTTCACACACGAAGCCAATATCCAAAGACGAAATCAGTTTTGCCAACGATTCTCTGAGTCAGAGAAAAAGGAACTGTTTAGTCAATGGAAAAACACAATGATTGAAAGCCAAAAAGAAATATTCTTTCTGGATTTCATTGATAAAATACACAGTAACATCAATGTAGTCACAAAGCAGAGCTGGATAAAACCAGACAAATCACATGCGTCTGCCAGTCACCCTCCAGTCGAAACAATAGTCATTCCGCACCTAGAAACATCCATTATTGCTTCTCCATTCAAAATCCCTAATAAAGATTCTTAAGTCAAAAAAGTCATTGAACAAAATAATTACACCAACCAATGCCTTATCACCATTGGGAAACAGTTAGACAAAATTGAAACTAATACCGACCAACTTCTCAGTCAGCCCAGTTCCTCCAAAAAAGAAAGCCCATTGGTCAAGTTTGAATCCAAACCGGGCCCGAGTCTAAAGCCCAAGGATTCTACACTAGTCAAAATCGAACAAATGTTAAAAGATTTAACACCGTCCAAAACAGGACCTTCAATCAACATGATAAATGTCTCTCAAATCAGTCAGCAGTCTGATTCTTCAGATCCAGAATCTGATAACATCAGTCAAATAGAAAATGCATTCAAGAATTTAGAAGTCAAACGAATCACAAACAAAACTCGAGTCAATCCTACCAGTGTCACTAAGAACTGGTATCCAAGGCCAACACCTCCAGACATGCAGTTTGAAGAAAGAACGTTCCAAAACCAATTCGCAGTTTCTGCAGACAAGCTTTATGAATGGAACATAGATGGTCTGTCAGAGCAAGAATTAGTAAACAAACTTCAACATATGTCAATGGTGGCCAACTCCTACTCCACTACTCATAATCTTAGTCAAACACAAATCCTTGATTTGCTAGTCACAGGTTTTTCCGGCATTCTCTTATCTTGGTGGGAAAAACATCTCACTCCTGATTCCAAACAAGCCATTAGGCAAGCAGTCAAACAAGATGAAGATGGATTACCAATCTTCGATGAAACCATCGGACAAGGTATTCCAGATCCCATCAACACACTTCTATTCACAATCATAGAACATTTCATAGGTACTCCTAGTAACATCACCTCCAGGATCCATGACCAACTCAGTAACCTCAGATGTCCAACTCTCAGTGATTTCAGATGGTATAAAGATGTCTTTATATCCAGAGTCATGCTCCGTGAAGACAGTAATCAGCCTTTCTGGAAAGAAAAGTTCATTAACGGTCTTCCGAATCTATTCGCACACAAAATCAGACAAGTTCTCAGTAACGAGAACAATGTCATTCCATACGACAACCTCACATACGGAAATATTATCAACACTATTCAGCAAGAAGGTCTGAAAATGTGTATTGATATGAAAATCAATAAACAAGTCAACAGTGACAGAAAAATTGCTAAATACGAAATGGGTAATTTCTGTGAACAATACGGTCTACCTCCAATAGCCCCTTCCAGAAATACCAGATCCAGTCAAAAATACCCTAGTCATAAAAGGTATCACAAATACAAACGATACGAAAAAAGTAAACCTGACAATGATGTTTTCTACTCCAAATCAAGGCCAAAACGACACTGGAAGAAAAATACGAAACCTAGTCAAAAATACCAAAACAAAGACAAAAGTAATATTACTTGTTTTAAATGTCAAAAGAAAGGTCACTATGCCAAAGATTGTAGAGTCAAGAAAACCATCAGTCAGTTAAAAATCTCAGATCAAGAGAAAGAACTTCTTAAAATACTCCAGATCAGAGAAACCAGTCATGATAACTTAGAGTCAAACCCTGAGTCAGACACAGAGTCAGCCTCTGATAAATCAAGTTCTAGTTCTCCTGACATCAATTTTGGTTGTAAAGACACTTGCTGCAAAACAGTAACTGTTCTTACAAAACAAGAAGAACAGGAAGAACTTTTAGTTGATCTTATCAGTAAACTAGAAAATCCAGAACTCAAAACCGAGTATCTGAAGAAGTTGAAAAAAGTCATGCTCCAGTCAGAAGAAAGCCAGCCTAAGAGCATCTCCATCCGAGATGTCAAATACTCCAGCTCAGTACCAACGGTAAAAAAAGGCAGATGAAGTCTTCTCCATCCGAAACGCTATAACTGACGTGGTCCAACGTGGAAAGACGCCTTCATATGCTGCTGCCAGAATTGACGGCACCCACCAAGACGTCAATTTGCGTGTTAATTGCAGCGTTCTATAAATCCCTTCTTCCTCTCGCCGGAAAACGCCACTCTAGGCAGCGCTGACTGCTATCTGGGCCTCGTCAACTCGACCCAATTGACCCAAAGCAAGTTCGTCGCCGTCGAATTCAACACCTGGCTCGACCTGGGCTTCGATGACCCGAACGACAACCACGTGATTTGGAAATTGGGAGCTTGAATTCAATCAAGACCGCTGATTTGATCGCGCAAGATGTGATCTTGAAGAGCTGATGAGAGTTTCAGGGATTTAGTTTGATGGATAAATTTGGAGAAATGGTGCAGAGGCGGCGGGTTCTCGCGAGGAAGAAAGGCGCATGTGATGTTCTGTTTTACCCTTTTTTTCAATAAAATAACATTATATTAATCCTAAAAGATAGTTCTTTTAAAAAAAAATATATATTATAATATTTAAAATAACATTTAAATTTGGCATTTCGAATGGGGACTACATTTTGACAATATGTCAATTTGCCAACTCAGCCACCAAATTCAAATTTAGTGTTCAAAATTTGGCATCTCGGTTGGAGATGCTCTAAGACCCCAGAAACAAAAATTTGTCTTAGCACCACATTAGAAAAATTCAGTAAAAGAAAAGATAAGTTACCAACTCTTCAAGATCTCCATTCCGAAGTTAACCACCTCAAGTTAGAAGTCAGAATTCTTAAATAACAAAATCAAGAGTTAAAAACAGGTCAGCATTTAATCACTCAAGACTTAGAAACATTCAAGTTAAGACTTCCTCAGAAAACACCAACTGAAGAAGAGAAAAATAGTTACGAACATGTTCTGTCATACCTAGAACAAATTCAAATTCGAAAATGGTATTCCAGAATAACCATAGTCATCAATGATTTCAAACTTGAAATCAGAGCATTAATTGATTCTGGTGCAGATCTAAATTGCATTCAGGAAGGATTAATCCCCACTCAGTTTTATTCGAAAACCAAAGAATCTCTTAAGTCAGCCAATGGTAGTAGAATGGAAATTAATTATGAAATTTCTAAAGCTCACATCTGCCAGAGTCAAGTTTGTTTTAAAACTTCATTCGTATTAGTCAAGAACATGACAGACCAAGTCATCTTAGGTCTCCCTTTTATTGCTCTGTTGTATCCTTTCACAACAGAAAACGATGGTATTACTACCTATCCAATGGGTGAAAAAGTCAAGTTTAAATTCCTAAGTCATCCAGAACTCAAAGAAATTCATGCCTTGCAAGAAGGTTCCATTTCCAAGTCAATCAATTTAATCACCAGTAAAGCCAAACACATTAATCATCTCAAGAATGAAATCAAGTTCAGAAGAATTGAAGAACAATTACTTCATAGTCATTTCAAACAAAAACTCCTTTCATTCGAAGAACAACTGAGAACTGAAGTATGTTCTGATCTTCCTAATGCTTTCTGGAACAGAAAGAAACATACAGTCAAACTTCCTTACATCAAAGAATTTGATGAAAGGAATATTCCTACCAAAGCACGTCCCATTCAGATGAGTCATGAACTCATGGAGTTCTGTAAGCAAGAAATTGCAGATTTAGTCAATAAGGGCATTATTAGAAAAAGTAAATCTCCCTGGTCTTGTGCAGCTTTTTATGTTCAGAAAAACGCTGAAATAGAAAGAGGAGCTCCCAGGTTAGTCATCAATTACAAGCCTCTCAATAATGTCTTAGAATGGATTAGGTACCCTATTCCAAATAAGAAGGATTTAATTAGCAGACTTAGTCAAGCAGTCATCTTTTCAAAATTTGATATGAAGAGTGGATTTTGGCAAATTCAACTTCATGAACAAGACAAATACAAAACTGCATTTGTCACTCCATTTGGTCATTATGAATGGAATGTCATGCCATTCGGACTTAAGAATGCTCCTAGTGAATTCCAGAACATTATGAATGAAATATTTAACCCATTCAGTCATTTCTCCATTGTTTACATAGATGATGTTCTCATATTCTCTAACTCTATTGAAGAACATTGGAAACATCTTAAGTCATTCTTTCATGCAGTCAAAACTAACGGTTTAGTGGTTTCAGCCCCCAAGATTAAGCTGTTCCAGACTAAAGTTAGATTTCTTGGTTACCACATCCACCAGTCAACCGTAGTTCCTATTGACAGAGTCATCCAATTTGCAGAAAAATTTCCAGACAAAATCCTAGATAAAACTCAGTTGCAGAGGTTCCTAGGATCACTCAATTATGTTGCAGAATTTTATCAAAGTCTTCGAGTCAAATGCAAGCCTTTATTTGATCGGCTCCAGAACAATCCCCCTCCCTGGACTGATACTCATACTTCAATAGTCAAAGAAATCAAGACATTTGTTAAATCTCTTCCATGTCTTGGTATTCCTACAGTCAACTCATTCAAAATTGTTGAAACAGATGCCTCAGAACTTGGTTATGGTGGCATTCTCAAGCAGAAAACCAATAGATCCGATCCGGAACAAATAGTTAGTTTCCATTCCGGCACTTGGAATCATGCACAGCATAATTATAGTACTATTAAAAAAGAAATTTTATCTATTGTATTATGCATCTCAAAATTCCAGGATGATTTGCTAAATCAAAAGTTTTTAGTCAGAGTAGATTGCAAAAGTGCAAAACATGTTTTAGAAAAAGATGTTCAAAATATCAAAACAGATTTTTGCACGATGGCAAGCTATACTTAGTATTTTTGATTTTGACATCGAGTACATCAAAGGCAGTCAAAATTCTATCCCTGATTTCCTAACCAGAGAATTTTTACAGGGAAAGCAAGATGGGATCTAGGTATCCCCTAAGATCTGCCAAACAAGAGTCACCTTCCCAAAAACCAGTCAGACCAGAACAAAGTCTGGTACCCTATAGTCAATCCTCTCCTATTGCAGTTTCAAACAGATTTACAACACTCGGGCAAATCCGCCCCAATTACCAGTCAGCTCTAGTCACCCAGTATGATCTTTTCCAGTCACATACTCAGTCACAATCTTATGGCCAACCGCCAACCATTTACCATAAGTCATCTCCATACTTCCAAAAGATTCCCAGTCACCCTCTATTCTACATTGAAGAGTGTCTCAGTCACATCAAAAATCCTGGTCAATTGGCAAAAGCCTATTTTCCCCCAGGATTTCATTATGCCCCAATGCATCCCAGTAAAACACTTGCTTATTTCAGAGACATTTTGTTCTCTACCCAGTCAGTCACTATTAAACCTATTTACGATAAAGGTGATCAACCAAAACTCCTTTATCATTCAATTTACATTCTCCGAGTAATTACCCAGGAACAATGGGACAGTCAACCTTTCAAGCCCAAGACTCTTTCTGAAGGAGTAGTATACAACTACTACGACTACATGGAAGCTTGGTTCAAAATATTTTTACATCAGAATGAAGCATTCAGCCACTCATGGTTCATCTGCTTCGACAGTAAATTCAGAAGTCAACTCCCGTTGTGGTTCTAGAAATGGTGGGCCATGTTCGGACCAACATTTGAGCTCCTTCCAAAAGAGCTCCAAGATTCAGTCAAGTATTTCTCAGTACATTACAGGCCTAGTCAACAAAATGCCAGATTCCCTCAGTTATTACTATTTGTATCAAAATATAAAATGCCATGGATTATGAAATGGCAATATACAGTCAATACAGGTATTCTCAGTCGATCAGTCTCAGTCAAATGGTGGGATAAGTTTAAACACCACCGAATTATTTCACAAGTCAATGATGAATTCCCGGCAGTTCAGCCCAAAGAAGTCAAGCCATCAACATCACAGTCATCTTCCTCCTCTCTCTGTATTGAAGGAAAGTCAAAAGCTGAGTTAAAAGAAATGGCTAGTCAATTACTCCTCCTTGCCAACCAACAATAAGGAGACAAAGAAGAAATTCTAGTCAAAGAAGAAGACTCATTCTCTTCTACAGCAACAGTCACACTGGCTCCCAGCCCGGCAAAAGCAATCACGCCAATTTCCAGTCCAGCAGTACCATTACGATGGGCAGATTACCCAGAAGATGATGACCACAATAGTTATCAGAACTTCCAAGAGGCCCAAGACCCATATGCCGACATTGATCCTTATGACATGGCCGGTTAAAAGAATAGTCACAAGAACTTGTGATTCAACAGTCACCAGACAGGTCACTAGTCACCAACAGTAAGAAGATCCAGACAAGTCACTATTCACAAATAGTCAAGATCCCCAGCACTTTCGGTGGGCAATAATGCAAGTCCTTCACTCAGTTTCTATATAAGGACCTCCCCAGCCACATTCCAGGGGGAGCAAAAATTATCTTAGATCAGTCAGAGCTAGTTTCATAGTCATTTTCCAAGAGATTAACAGATTGTTTTAGTATACTTGAGATATCAACCTGTGATATTCATGTATCCTACTACTTTCAATATATCTCTCTATCCCCAGTAAACCATTGTATCCAAAGTAAGCAAGCTCCACAGTCATTCAAATAAATCAATTATTTTCAAGTAATGGTTATTTTTAAAATTTCATTATCTTCATTACTGTCATTATTTTCGATTCATTAAAATTACATTCAATATATCAGTTATCTTCCGCATGCGTCATCTCTGTACCTTTATGGTATCAATGTTTATATATATATATATATATATATATATATAATCTATATCTATGTGGGTATAGATTATTCTTGTTTATATTTTTGATTTAAGGGTTTAGATACATATTTATGAACATGCACACATATTTTACATCTATAAACTACTGTACGATTTGATAAGATATAAACTTGCAAGCTTAATAAAACAACAAATATAAGTAAGAAATAACAGAGATATAACAGCGGATTATGAAAAACTGCAATTAAAAAAGATATGAACAGCATAGAAGCTTACATATATTTATACTGCTGAATTTACAGCAAGAACACACCAAACTTGGTTCACAATTTTTACAGCGGCACACTTGCAGAAAGTAATTTATTACAGGATCACACTTGCAGAAGTAAACACTCACTACTATAGCAAACTAAAACTTAAAGCTCGCAAAACAGGTCTTCGAAAATAGGTATAGGTACTAACAACGGGTCTCAGAAAACGGTGCTGAGCCACGAGCATGCTAGACTTATTTATACAAACTTCAGAAGGAAGTTGTCGGTGACAGGTGGACGACATCCAGCGGTCGATAAAAAAGGCAGCCTACACAGTTGGGCGGCATCTCCACCTCTAGTAAAGAGCTGTGTCAGATCCCTGTCTTCTTCTGATTCTAAAGTCCATAAGTCTACAATAAAACTCCAATAATTTACAATAGTGACGGATAGGTGGCAATGAGGCCAAAAGGTCTACAGAAAATTCTGATAATTTACAATAGTAACATATAGGTGGCCTTGAATGAATGCTCCAGCACTCTCCCGCCTTTATTCACCATGCTGACAAAAGATAAGATAGGGGGGCTAATTTTGAACCCATGACTTTTTCTTAAAGTCTTCATTGCATTAAATATTTTGGCCCTTAACTTTAAAGGCTAGCCAATATACTCCAAGGACTTGTTTGAATCCTTCTGATCTCCAATCTTTTGGACTTAGGCTAAATTTGAACCTTTCCTTTAAAGCCTTCTTTTAGGCCTCAAATTTTTTCTTTGCCTTTGGAATTGTTTCTTATTGGGGGAAGAATCCCGAAACAGTCATCCTCGTTTTCGTCCGCATAGTCCATTTGAGACAGCCCATTTTCGGATTCGTCCACGCTATTACCTTCACTGTCACATTCCAAAAGAAACTTTATTCTTTGTTTACGTGTCATACCTTGCATGAGATCGATGGCAGTTTGAGAGAGTTGTGGGGCTAGTAATTCTTTCCCTAGCTGAGCTTGTGTAGACTTGGAACTACTGCTAGCTGATTCTTCAGGCCTGGTGGGAGCCACTTCCCTTTCTGGTAGATCTTCCACTAGGAGTTGTCTGTGTGAGCCTACCTGTGACCTCTGGAATTCATCAGGAAATAAATGACCTCCTGAAAACTTATCCCACCATTTCGTGTAGACTCTTCTTTCCAGTTCGGGAAGAAAAGACCACTCGGCATCCTGTGATTCGGAAAACTCATAACCCCATTTAAGAATCCAGGGTAATTCATAAAGTGTGAGAAATTGAACAAAGAGTTTTCTTGTGGGAATTGATTGATGAATTCCCTTGAAATGAACTTCAAAAGATTCCCTAATAGGGTCTGGCAGGTAATCTGGAATTGGTCCCCAAGTTGCCATCCAAAAATAAAACCAGTTTGGTGGTGCGATGCAACTTCCTCTTAGTCTAAACTGGATGAACCAAGAGTGGGAAAATCTTTCATTCTGGAAGGTTAAGATAATCTCCCAAGCATTTTGATAATCATAAAAGGTGTAACCTGCTCCTTTAATTTGAGAGTTTCGAAATGGCTTTCTAAAGCTAGGATCATAATTCCAGTCTGCTAAGGACAAGATGTTAATGATGGTTAGCTTAGAAAACTCAATTTCATTTTTGCTATTGTGCCTATACCTGTGTACAATATAGACTGAACCAGAATCAACTAAAATATTCTCATACCACCACCTTGGATGAGAAAGTGGAAACATGTGATTCACCAGGTATCTATCTGCGGCCAACTTTGGGGGCAAATTTCTTTCTGCCTCAGAAACCACTGCTATGGGGATTTGGCCGGTCCAGAAGTACTGACTTTGTTTTGCATTGGGCTCCCTTCCCTTGTTGTAAGGAAGAGCTGTGGTTAATGGTTTTGGATTGCTGGGAGAGGACTCTGACCGCGTCAGAGCGCGGTTAACTCCTCCGCGAACTGAGGGGTTGAACTATCTGCCCCTTGTCGCCTCTATGGCTTTCCTCTGGCTTGCCCTGCAAAAATTCACGCGTTAGAAAATCAGGCAAACGATTATTTTCACCTTTAATATATTCAATATCAAAATCAAAAGCAGATAAAATTCCCTGCCATCTAGCAAATATTTGTTTTGATGCTAAGTTTTTAACATCTTTAAGCAAAATATCTTTTGCTGCTTTGCAATCTACTCTAATAAGAAATTTCTTGTTTAATAGATCGCTTTCAAATTTTGTGACTGCATGAACAATTGACAGAATCTCTTTTTTCACTGTCGAATAATTCTTTTGCGCTGGCTTCCAGATGCCTGAAGTGTATCTAACTAGCACTTCCTTCTTCCCATCCATCTGTTTTAAAATTCCTCCATATCCATCATCAGATGCATCAGTTTCAACGATTTTAAATGCATCGGGGTCCGCTAGGGCCAAGCATGGCAACTCCTTGGTTCTTTGCTTAATCTTCTTAACAGCCTGAGTCTGCGCTGTTGTCCAGGGAACCGGGGTTTTCTTCAACCTGTCATACAAGGGTTTGCTATCTATGGCAAGATCCTTGTAAAAATCATTAATATAGTTCAAGCTTCCTAAAAACCTTTGAAGTTGCTTTCTATCTAGAATTTCATTTGGGAATTTATCAGCAAAGCTGATAGCTCTATCAATTGGCAAGATTAGGCCTCTATGAATGTTATGGCCTAGGAATCGTACTTTGGTTTGAAACAATTTCATCTTTTTGGCGGACACTACCAACCGTGCATTTATTAGAACCTTCAAGAAAATAGTCAAATGCTTTAAATGCTGTTCTAAAGAATTTGAATAGACCAACACATCATCTATGTAAACAATAGTGAAAGTAGAGTATGGATTAAAAATGTCATTCATGATGTGCTGAAATTCAGAAGGAGCATTCTTGAGACCAAAAGGCATTACATTCCATTCATAATGTCCAAATGGGACATTAAATGCAGTCTTATACCTGTCCTTCTCTGCAATTTGAATTTGCCAGTACCCAGATTTCATGTCAAATTTTGAAAATATAACAGCTTTGCACAATCTATCAAGCAAATTCTTTTTATTAGGAATTGGGTACCTGATCCACCTCAAGGCCTTGTTTAAAGGCTTATAGTTAATGACTAACCTTGGTGCTCCTCGTTCTAATTCTGCAGCGTTTTCAACATAAAAAGATGAACAACTCCAGGGTGAGTAACTGGGTCGGATTAACTTCTTTTTAAGAAGTTCGGAGATCTCTTTCTTACATATCTCCATCAATCTGCCATTCATCTGAATGGGTCTAGCTTTGGTTGGAATCTTCTTTTCGTCGAAATCTGGTTCATACGGGAGTTCGACGATGTGCCTCTTTCTATCCCAGAAAGCATTTGGGATTTCCGCACAGACTTTCTTTTCAAAGTCTTTTTGAACAACTTCAATTTTTTCTTTTAATTCTTTATTTATTAGCTGTTCTTCAACTCTTCTGTATTGGACATCTTCTTGAAGTGAACAGAGAAAATTTTCTTTGTTTTTAATCTTTTCCTGCAGAGAGTTGACATATGCAATTTGTGACTTTTGAACAAAGTTGAAACATACCTTGACTCCTTCCACTTCTGTCTCAATACCCTGTTCAGATACTTTAAAAGGGTAGATCATGTTCAAAAAAGGGGTTCCTAGAATTACTGCTCTGCTAAGACCTTTGACCATTACAAATGAAGTTTTAAATGCAATTCCGTCCTGTAGTATGGCTACATCAGAAACCTTGTATCTTACCTTCATTTGCCCATCATTAGCATTTCTCAACCCTTGTGTTGTTTTAGAAAAGAATTTTACTGGCAAAACTCCTTCATTAAAACAATTCAATTCAGCTCCTGAGTCAATTAAAGTTTCTGCAGAAAACTTATGAGTTCCATTAATAACAAACTGAATGTTAGCAAGCCATTTTTGTGACATAAGTATATCAATCTTATTAATTACCTTTATGGCTTCTATCTTCTCACCTTCCTCATCTGAGATCTTTAAGCTTGGTCTTTTGTCTGAAAAGTCAGTAAATAATGTTTCAAGTTGTTCATCTCCATCTGATTGTTCTTCACCTAACTCTTGTCCTGATTGAAACAATTCTAAGATTTGGACCCTTTTCTTAAGTTCTTTAAGCTCATTTTTGGTTTCTTTAATTTCTGCTTGTAGCTCTCCCACGGATGGTTCTTTGACTGAGCTTGTTCTATTCATCCTTTGAATTACTGTTTTCAAACTATATGGTTCAAATTTCTCTTCTTCAATTGGCTTTTCTATTTTCTTTTCCCTGGCCATGGCGATATATTTTTCTAACGCCTCTCTCTTTTCTGTGGGATCTTCAATTTTATCAATCAAATCTAGGACCAAACTTTCTTCTTGAGTAATTACACATAGTTCTAAGTCTTTCATCTTGCATGTGCACTCATCAGACTCTGGCTCATTACTACTAGATGAGGTTTCAAATAATTCTTCATCATTTAATGCTGCAATCTCCCTATCACTTTCTTCCGAATCAGACGAATTCAACATTACTTGCATAAGTTGTCTCTTAAGCCCTTCATCAATTGAAAGATGATTTATTTTCTCTTTCATTTTGCATTCGGACTTGTAGTGACCCACTTTTCCACATTTGTAACAAACTAGGGGTTTAGTGAAACTTTTTCGATTTTGAAAATCTTTCTTTTTTCCCTTTCTTTTATCCTCTCTTCCTTCCCTTCCTTCCCCCCGGGGTTTTGAAACAAAGCGTTTTTGGGAGTACCTATAGGGTTTTGACGTACGAGAAGAAAAGGCTTTGGGATGCTTCTTATAAGATTTAAACTTTTTAGAAATTTTTGGGAATTCTTTTGTTGATGGAAATCCAAATTGTTCACAAAAATCTCCCATTTCCCTTTTTCCAAGATTCTTTTGTTTTTGAAGTTGTTTAGTCAACTTCATGCTATTACAAAGAGAAACACCTACTGCACAAATCTCAGAAACTAATTCTCCAAACGTATACCTATCGTAAGGTATAACTCCTCCCCATCTATCTCTCATTCGGGTTCTAACTCGATCAGCAAAAAGAGGAGGCAAACCAGCAATAAACTTTTCTTTCCAAAAATCTGAATAACCATCAGCTCTTTGGAAAACCTTAATAAAAAACACATCCTTATACCATCTAAAATGGGATAAAGTAGGACATCGGAGATTCATAAGAATCTCTTTAGACCTATCTTCTAAGAGTTCTGTGTTTCCTATGAAATGTAACGCAATGGTATGGACCAGAGTATTTACCGCGTCCTGCACAACAGTTGGCTGACCATTTTCCTCACCTATTCTGGTTGCATTCAGGATTTGTTCTTTTCCTTCAGCGCTTACACAATGATCCCACCATCCTTGTAGTTGCCCAACAAAACCTGCAATTATTGCTTGGGCAATACCTTTGTCTGTATTCCCTTGCAATTGACTTGCTGTGGAATAAATCATCATATGACGTAGAGTATTTATTACCTGATAGTCCGCTTGTCCATCAATGTTCCATTCGATGATAGACCTCCCAGTATACTCAGCTCTCTCAGTGTGGTCATTTTCTTCATACTGCATATCAACAGGTGAAGGTCTATGGTAATAATTACGAGTTATAGCAGTTCTTTGAACTGGCTTACCAAAAGTGACTTTATTAATCTCGGCTGTCTGAGACATATTTTTAAACTGGTCCTCTAGAACAGACAGGTCACCTTCAACTTCTTCTTCTTCTAAAGTGGCTATCTTTGGCTCTTTAGAAATTTTTAATGTGTCCATCCTTTTTGTCAAAGCGTCAATAAAGGTCTCGTCCTCTGCGAGAGACTTTCCAAGTTTGAAACCTTTCGGCCTGTCAACGTGCGACTGAAATAGTGCTGGCATCGGCTTAGACTCGTCTTGCTTTTTCTTCTCTTCGCTTTTAGAACTAGATCCCCATTTCGGGTTTCTAGGTTCCCAAATTGAAATAGGTGTCACCTTTGTCAATCCGGGAATAGAATTTTCTATTCGCGTTGCCTGTTTTCCTAAAGATTGAAGAAAAAGATTAGTATAATTATTCTGTTGAATAACAGCGGAGACTCCTTCAATGACGAGTTTTCCTGAATTTGAATCCCGTTGCTCTCCCAATTCTCCTTTGTATGGGACAGCAAATGTTCCTTGAGTGTTTACCTGGATCACTTTCTCCGGTGGATGAATGGCACTTTCTCTGTCTTTCCTTCTTTCAACGTGTACACTCTGAAAGGGTTATCAATAGTTTCTACAAAATATTCTTCAAAATTATATTTTTTTGCACAATACTCAAACCAATCAAAAAATCTAGCATTTATCTTCTTTTTCTTTAAATAAAGATAAAATGCCTTTTCTAAAATTTTTCTTCTTTCATGAGAATAGGTCTTCTCATACCAGCTTCTTTTTTCTTTGTTTTCAAGACTAAAATAATCTTGATTAATTATATCCTTTTTTATTTCAAATTTTTCTAAAACTAAAATTTGTGAATCCACATCAGACCAAGCCACTTCTGGCTGAGGTGGATTTCTTACCTGTTCTCCTTCTCGGTAAATAGGGATCTGAACATTTTCTGGAGTTCGCCTTAATCCTTCCAACACTGCCCTTCTTTCCTGGTCTTGCAATGATTCAACACTCCGACCGGTACTAGAATTAATTCTAGTACTGCCTTTATTGTTAAAGATCAGTTCTACTTCTCCATTATCGTGTTGGATAATTTGGCTTGGATGCCTATTTTCTATAGGCTTAGGTTGAACTGCATCAGTCAAGTTCCACCTTCCTGGCATTTGAACATCACTCCATTTGATAGTTTTAGGTATGACCATGTGAGTCTTACCTAAATTTGCTTGAAACAAGGTGGTTTCTCCTTCAACACTCATAGCCTTTGCTCTGGGAACTATGGTGTTCATGGCTTTGTAGGAAATCCGGTATATGACCGCTAGATTTTGACTTCCTTTATCCATATTGTACCCTTGTGTATCAATACTCAAGGATAACGTCTTCAGTATGCCTGGATCTGCAAGGGCTACAGAAAAATTGGGGAAACAATTAAAGTAGATGGGTCCTTCACAAAGTGTAGATTGAACCACACCTAGTAAAGAATCCGTAAACTCCTTATGACGCCTATCCCGCACACATAGTAACAAAGAAGTATCTAAGCCATTTCTAGTCAAAGGCTTGACAGCTACTTGAACCAAACCTATATGCAAATAATTATGACCTTTACTAATACATTGCTCAATTTCTCTGTTTGAGAGTAATTGAAAATCTGCACTTGCGTCAGTAACAGACACTGTTTTTTCAACAGTCTTAATTGTATAATCAGAACTAAACTGAAAAGTTCCTTTATGATATATATCAGTAATTGGAACCTTAGGAATGTTCCAGTTCTCAAGATCCTTTTCAACATTTAATATCGTAGCTACCTCAGTATTGTTTACCCTCATAATATCTGCTCGTCTCCTGCTACTAGAGCCTTCGTCACTACTGCTGTTTGATCTTCGACTAAGTGATCGAATTAAACTGGCCATCTTTAAAGAGAGTTTCTCTACTTCTCTGTTCCGAACAAACAATTCACCTGCTACAGCACCACTGCCTGCGACTACAAACGCCTTCACACGGCTACAAACGTCGGTACGGCTGGCTGACAGATCCTTCTTGCCTGAGTGAGAAGTTCTTGCAGAGTATCTTGATTAAAGAGACTAGAATAATCGAAAACTAGACAAAAATCTTACCTCAGTAGTATCCCTCCTAGAGATCTTTTGGCTCTGATACCAGAACCGTCCCAGGTAATTAATGCAGGTAATTAATGCACACATACTACTGAGGTAAGATTTTTGTCTAGTTTTCGATTATTCTAGTCTCTTTAATCAAGATACTCTGCAAGAACTTCTCACTCAGGCAAGAAGGATCTGTCAGCCAGCCGTACCGACGTTTGTAGCCGTGTGAAGGCGTTTGTAGTCGCAGGCAGTGGTGCTGTAGCAGGTGAATTGTTTGTTCGGAACAGAGAAGTAGAGAAACTCTCTTTAAAGATGGCCAGTTTAATTCGATCACTTAGTCGAAGATCAAACAGCAGTAGTGACGAAGGCTCTAGTAGCAGGAGACGAGCAGATATTATGAGGGTAAACAATACTGAGGTAGTTACGATATTAAATGTTGAAAAGGATCTTGAGAACTGGAACATTCCTAAGGTTCCAATTACTGATATATATCATAAAGGAACTTTTCAGTTTAGTTCTGATTATACAATTAAGACTGTTGAAAAAACAGTGTCTGTTACTGACGCAAGTGCAGATTTTCAATTACTCTCAAACAGAGAAATTGAGCAATGTATTAGTAAAGGTCATAATTATTTGCATATAGGTTTGGTTCAAGTAGCTGTCAAGCCTTTGACTAGAAATGGCTTAGATACTTCTTTGTTACTATGTGTGCGGGATAGGCGTCATAAGGAGTTTACGGATTCTTTACTAGGTGTGGTTCAATCTACACTTTGTGAAGGACCCATCTACTTTAATTGTTTCCCCAATTTTTCTGTAGCCCTTGCAGATCCAGGCATACTGAAGACGTTATCCTTGAGTATTGATACACAAGGGTACAATATGGATAAAGGAAGTCAAAATCTAGCGGTCATATACCGGATTTCCTACAAAGCCATGAACACCATAGTTCCCAGAGCAAAGGCTATGAGTGTTGAAGGAGAAACCACCTTGTTTCAAGCAAATTTAGGTAAGACTCACATGGTCATACCTAAAACTATCAAATGGAGTGATGTTCAAATGCCAGAAAGGTGGAACTTGACTGATGCAGTTCAACCTAAGCCTATAGAAAATAGGCATCCAAGCCAAATTATCCAACACGATAATGGAGAAGTAGAACTGATCTTTAACAATAAAGGCAGTACTAGAATTAATTCTAGTACCGGTCGGAGTGTTGAATCATTGCAAGACCAGGAAAGAAGGGCAGTGTTGGAAGGATTAAGGCGAACTCCAGAAAATGTTCAGATCCCTATTTACCGAGAAGGAGAACAGGTAAGAAATCCACCTCAGCCAGAAGTGGCTTGGTCTGATGTGGATTCACAAATTTTAGTTTTAGAAAAATTTGAAATAAAAAAGGATATAATTAATCAAGATTATTTTAGTCTTGAAAACAAAGAAAAAAGAAGCTGGTATGAGAAGACCTATTCTCATGAAAGAAGAAAAATTTTAGAAAAGGCATTTTATCTTTATTTAAAGAAAAAGAAGATAAATGCTAGATTTTTTGATTGGTTTGAGTATTGTGCAAAAAAATATAATTTTGAAGAATATTTTGTAGAAACTATTGATAACCCTTTCAGAGTGTACACATTGAAAGAAGGAAAGACAGAAAGTGCCATTCATCCACCGGAGAAAGTGATCCAGGTAAACACTCAAGGAACATTTGCTGTCCCATACAAAGGAGAATTGGGAGAGCAACGGGATTCAAATTCAGGAAAACTCGTCATTGAAGGAGTCTCCGCTGTTATTCAACAGAATAATTATACTAATCTTTTTCTTCAATCTTTAGGAAAACAGGCAACGCGAATAGAAAATTCTATTCCCGGATTGACAAAGGTGACACCTATTTCAATTTGGGAACCTAGAAACCCGAAATGGGGATCTAGTTCTAAAAGCGAAGAGAAGAAAAAGCAAGACGAGTCTAAGCCGATGCCAGCACTATTTCAGTCGCACGTTGACAGGCCGAAAGGTTTCAAACTTGGAAAGTCTCTCGCAGAGGACGAGACCTTTATTGACGCTTTGACAAAAAGGATGGACACATTAAAAATTTCTAAAGAGCCAAAGATAGCCACTTTAGAAGAAGAAGAAGTTGAAGGTGACCTGTCTGTTCTAGAGGACCAGTTTAAAAATATGTCTCAGACAGCCGAGATTAATAAAGTCACTTTTGGTAAGCCAGTTCAAAGAACTGCTATAACTCGTAATTATTACCATAGACCTTCACCTGTTGATATGCAGTATGAAGAAAATGACCACACTGAGAGAGCTGAGTATACTGGGAGGTCTATCATCGAATGGAACATTGATGGACAAGCGGACTATGAGGTAATAAATACTCTACGTCATATGATGATTTATTCCACAGCAAGTCAATTGCAAGGGAATACAGACAAAGGTATTGCCCAAGCAATAATTGCAGGTTTTGTTGGGCAACTACAAGGATGGTGGGATCATTGTGTAAGCGCTGAAGGAAAAGAACAAATCCTGAATGCAACCAGAATAGGTGAGGAAAATGGTCAGCCAACTGTTGTGCAGGACGCGGTAAATACTCTGGTCCATACCATTGCGTTACATTTCATAGGAAACACAGAACTCTTAGAAGATAGGTCTAAAGAGATTCTTATGAATCTCCGATGTCCTACTTTATCCCATTTTAGATGGTATAAGGATGTGTTTTTTATTAAGGTTTTCCAAAGAGCTGATGGTTATTCAGATTTTTGGAAAGAAAAGTTTATTGCTGGTTTGCCTCCTCTTTTTGCTGATCGAGTTAGAACCCGAATGAGAGATAGATGGGGAGGAGTTATACCTTACGATAGGTATACGTTTGGAGAATTAGTTTCTGAGATTTGTGCAGTAGGTGTTTCTCTTTGTAATAGCATGAAGTTGACTAAACAACTTCAAAAACAAAAGAATCTTGGAAAAAGGGAAATGGGAGATTTTTGTGAACAATTTGGATTTCCATCAACAAAAGAATTCCCAAAAATTTCTAAAAAGTTTAAATCTTATAAGAAGCATCCCAAAGCCTTTTCTTCTCGTACGTCAAAACCCTATAGGTACTCCCAAAAACGCTTTGTTTCAAAACCCCGGGGGGAAGGAAGGGAAGGAAGAGAGGATAAAAGAAAGGGAAAAAAGAAAGATTTTCAAAATCGAAAAAGTTTCACTAAACCCCTAGTTTGTTACAAATGTGGAAAAGTGGGTCACTACAAGTCCGAATGCAAAATGAAAGAGAAAATAAATCATCTTTCAATTGATGAAGGGCTTAAGAGACAACTTATGCAAGTAATGTTGAATTCGTCTGATTCGGAAGAAAGTGATAGGGAGATTGCAGCATTAAATGATGAAGAATTATTTGAAACCTCATCTAGTAGTAATGAGCCAGAGTCTGATGAGTGCACATGCAAGATGAAAGACTTAGAACTATGTGTAATTACTCAAGAAGAAAGTTTGGTCCTAGATTTGATTGATAAAATTGAAGATCCCACAGAAAAGAGAGAGGCGTTAGAAAAATATATCGCCATGGCCAGGGAAAAGAAAATAGAAAAGCCAATTGAAGAAGAGAAATTTGAACCATATAGTTTGAAAACAGTAATTCAAAGGATGAATAGAACAAGCTCAGTCAAAGAACCATCCGTGGGAGAGCTACAAGCAGAAATTAAAGAAACCAAAAATGAGCTTAAAGAACTTAAGAAAAGGGTCCAAATCTTAGAATTGTTTCAATCAGGACAAGAGTTAGGTGAAGAACAATCAGATGGAGATGAACAACTTGAAACATTATTTACTGACTTTTCAGACAAAAGACCAAGCTTAAAGATCTCAGATGAGGAAGGTGAGAAGATAGAAGCCATAAAGGTAATTAATAAGATTGATATACTTATGTCACAAAAATGGCTTGCTAACATTCAGTTTGTTATTAATGGAACTCATAAGTTTTCTGCAGAAACTTTAATTGACTCAGGAGCTGAATTGAATTGTTTTAATGAAGGAGTTTTGCCAGTAAAATTCTTTTCTAAAACAACACAAGGGTTGAGAAATGCTAATGATGGGCAAATGAAGGTAAGATACAAGGTTTCTGATGTAGCCATACTACAGGACGGAATTGCATTTAAAACTTCATTTGTAATGGTCAAAGGTCTTAGCAGAGCAGTAATTCTAGGAACCCCTTTTTTGAACATGATCTACCCTTTTAAAGTATCTGAACAGGGTATTGAGACAGAAGTGGAAGGAGTCAAGGTATGTTTCAACTTTGTTCAAAAGTCACAAATTGCATATGTCAACTCTCTGCAGGAAAAGATTAAAAACAAAGAAAATTTTCTCTGTTCACTTCAAGAAGATGTCCAATACAGAAGAGTTGAAGAACAGCTAATAAATAAAGAATTAAAAGAAAAAATTGAAGTTGTTCAAAAAGACTTTGAAAAGAAAGTCTGTGCGGAAATCCCAAATGCTTTCTGGGATAGAAAGAGGCACATCGTCGAACTCCCGTATGAACCAGATTTCGACGAAAGAAGATTCCAACCAAAGCTAGACCCATTCAGATGAATGGCAGATTGATGGAGATATGTAAGAAAGAGATCTCCGAACTTCTTAAAAAGAAGTTAATCCGACCCAGTTACTCACCCTGGAGTTGTTCAGCTTTTTATGTTGAAAACGCTGCAGAATTAGAACGAGGAGCACCAAGGTTAGTCATTAACTATAAGCCTTTAAACAAGGCCTTGAGGTGGATCAGGTACCCAATTCCTAATAAAAAGAATTTGCTTGATAGATTGTGCAAAGCTGTTATATTTTCAAAATTTGACATGAAATCTGGGTACTGGCAAATTCAAATTGCAGAGAAGGACAGGCATAAGACTGCATTTAATGTCCCATTTGGACATTATGAATGGAATGTAATGCCTTTTGGTCTCAAGAATGCTCCTTCTGAATTTCAGCACATCATGAATGACATTTTTAATCCATACTCTACTTTCACTATTGTTTACATAGATGATGTGTTGGTCTATTCAAATTCTTTAGAACAGCATTTAAAGCATTTGACTATTTTCTTGAAGGTTCTAATAAATGCACGGTTGGTAGTGTCCGCCAAAAAGATGAAATTGTTTCAAACCAAAGTACGATTCCTAGGCCATAACATTCATAGAGGCCTAATCTTGCCAATTGATAGAGCTATCAGCTTTGCTGATAAATTCCCAAATGAAATTCTAGATAGAAAGCAACTTCAAAGGTTTTTAGGAAGCTTGAACTATATTAATGATTTTTACAAGGATCTTGCCATAGATAGCAAACCCTTGTATGACAGGTTGAAGAAAACCCCGGTTCCCTGGATAACAGCGGAGACTCAGGCTGTTAAGAAGATTAAGCAAAGAACCAAGGAGTTGCCATGCTTGGCCCTAGCGGACCCCGATGCATTTAAAATCGTTGAAACTGATGCATCTGATGATGGATATGGAGGAATTTTAAAACAGATGGATGGGAAGAAGGAAGTGCTAGTTAGATACACTTCAGGCATCTGGAAGCCAGCGCAAAAGAATTATTCGACAGTGAAAAAAGAGATTCTGTCGATTGTTCATGCAGTCACAAAATTTGAAAGCGATCTATTAAACAAGAAATTTCTTATTAGAGTAGATTGCAAAGCAGCAAAAGATATTTTGCTTAAAGATGTTAAAAACTTAGCATCAAAACAAATATTTGCTAGATGGCAGGGAATTTTATCTGCTTTTGATTTTGATATTGAATATATTAAAGGTGAAAATAATCGTTTGCCTGATTTTCTAACGCGTGAATTTTTGCAGGGCAAGCGAGAGGAAAGCCATAGAGGCGACAAGGGGCAGAGAGTTCAACCCCTCAGTTCGCGGAGGAGTTAACCGCGCTCCGACGCGCGTCAGAGTCCTCTCCCACAATCCAAAACCATTAACCACAGCTCTTCCTTACAACAAGGGAAGGGAGCCCAATGCAAAACAAAGTCAGGTACTTCCTGGACCGGCCAAATCCCCATAGAGTGGTTCCTGAAGCAGAAAGAAATTTGCCCCCAAAGTTGGCCGCAGATAGACACCTGGTGAATCACATGTTTCCACTTTCTCATCCAAGGTGGTGGTATGAGAATATTTTAGTTGATTCTGGTTCAGTCTATATTGTACACAGGTATAGGCACAATAGCAAAAATGAAATTGAGTTTTCTAAGCTAACCATCATTAACATCTTGTCCTTAGCAGACTGGAATTATGATCCTAGCTTTAGAAAGCCATTTCGAAACTCTCAAATTAAAGGAGCAGGTTACACCTTTTATGATTATCAAAATGCTTGGGAGATGATTCCTAACCTTCCAGAATGAAAGATTTTCCCACTCTTGGTTCATCCAGTTTAGACTAAGAGGAAGTTGCATCGCACCACCAAACTGGTTTTATTTTTGGATGGCAATGTGGGGACCAATTCCAGATTACCTGCCAGACCCTATTAGGGAATCTTTTGAAGTTCATTTCAAGGGAATTCATCAATCAATTCCCACAAGAAAAATTCTTTGTTCAATTTCTCACACTTTATGAATTACCCTGGATTCTTAAATGGGGTTAATGAATTTTCCGAAATCACAAGGATGCCGAGTGGTCTTTTCTTCCCGAACTGGAAGAGAGAAGAGTCTACATGAAATGGTGGGATAAGTTTTCAGGAGTTCATTTATTTCCTGAACTGAATTCCAGAGGTCAAGGTAGGCTGGCACACAGATTACGGTTAGGTGGAAGATCGGCCAGGAAGGGAAGTGGCTCCCCACCAGGCTTGAAGAATCAAGCTAGCAGTAGTTCCAAGTCTACACAAGCTCAGCTAGTGAAAGAGTTACTAGCCCCACAACTCTCTCAAACTGCCATCGATCTCATGCAAGGTATGACACGCAAACAAAGAATAAAGTTTCTTTTGGAATGTGACAGTGAAGGTAATAGCCGTGGACGACATCCCGAAAATGGGCTGTCTCGAATGGACTATGCGGACGAAGAACGAGGATGACTGTTTCGGGGTCTTCCCCCAATAAGAAACAATTCCAAAGGCAAAGAAAAATTTGAGGCCTAAAAGAAGGCTTTAAAGGAAAGGTTCAAATTTAGCCTAAGTCCAAAAGATTGGAGATCAAGAAGGATTCAAACAAGTCCTTGAAGTATATTGGCTAGCCTTTAAAGTTAAGAGGCCAAAAATATTTAATGCAATGAAGACTTTAAGAAAAAAGTCAGTAGGTTCAAAATTAGCCCCCCTATCTTATCTTTTGTTCAGCATGGTGAATAAAGGCGGGAGAGTGCTGGAGCATTCATTCAAGAGCCACCTATATGTTACTATTGTAAATTATCAGAATTTACTGTAGACCTTTTGGCCTCATTGCCACCTCTATCCGTCACTATTGTAAATTATTGGAGTTTTATATTAGACTTATGGACTTTAGAAAAGTCACAAGAAGACAGGGATTACTAGACACAAGCTCTTTACTAGAGGTGGAGAATACGCCCCAAAACGTAGGTTGCCTTTTTTATCGACCGCTGGATGTCGTCCACCTGTCACCGACAACTTCCTTCTGAAGTTTGTATAGGAATGAGTCTAGCATGCTCGTGGCTACAAGACAATTTTATAAAGTTCCGTTGTAGTGCTCCTATACCTATTTTCGAAGACCTATTTCAACTTTAGTTTTAGTTTGCTATAGTAGTGAGTGTTGCCTTACTGCAGTGTAATACCTATTAACAAATTACTTTTCTGCATGTGCAACTGTAAAAATTGTGGAGCCAAGTATTCTTGCTGTAATCAGCGTATAAATATATGTAAGCTTCTATGCTGTTTCATATCTTTAATTGCAGTTTTTCATAATCCACTGTTATATATCTGTTATTTCTCTTATATTTGTTGTTTTATTAAGCTTTGCAAGTTTATATCTTATCAAATTGGATTACTGTAGTTTATGGTAGCAATGGTGGAGAACGATGGTGGTGGAGAGTTCCATTATAATCAATGATGAAAACCGGAATTTCATGGTGAAACATAATTGTTAAGAGCAAATGACACGAGACTTTGAAGATTGCTAGCATTTGAATTTCTTGAATCTTTGGTTAAATTATATTTCATCCATGGCTATTTCATCAACCGTCATTTACGAAATTTGTATGAAAATTTGAGATAGTACAAAATAACAGCATTTTTACTAACGTGGTTGCATCAACATATGCCTTTGCCCAAACATTTTTCACACCCTAGATCGGAGCTTACCAACAAAAAAGGAAAGCTCAAGTTGTTTTCAAAAAAATGGTCATTGTGTCCTGAGGCAAAGTCGATTAGACATGCATTATTGTTGCACGGAAGCGTCAACCAAATACATGCTAGATCATAATTAACAATATTAATATGGCGAGTGATAAAGTAAATAAACAAACAATAATAAGAACACTAAGATTTATACTAGCTCGGCATTGGTAACGAGTCTAATCTAGTTTGGAGACGATGAGTATTCCATTGTAATCAATGAGAATAATTACAATAGTGTTTACACTCACAAACCCTATAGCCCCAAATAACCGAAGCGAACACACTCAAGTTTACCATGAAGAAGAAGAACAAATGAAGATATGAAGTTTCTGAGTCAGGTCTTGATACAAAAGATATCAGATAGCTTCCCTTATTTCTTCTCTCTACTCTGCTTGTTATGCTGCACCAAATGAAGAGAAGCTTCTTCTCTTATTCAACAATGTCGAGCCAAGTTCAAAGTCTTCACAAACCCTAACAAACCCTAGCCGCTCTCTCTCTTCCTCTCTTTCAGAAAACCCAAACTTCCCCATCACTACCGCCGCCCCCTTGCTTTGGCTTGGAGTCGGCCGGCCCTCTAGCTCTCAAGTCATGTTTGCTTTGCTGCCCTCTCTCCTTTTAAGAGCTCCTCTCTCCTTGTGAGAGCCCATCAAAGGTGAAAAATTGAATGGTGACCTTTGAAAAGGAGTTTGGCTTTTTGTTGTGGTTGATTTGTTTCCAATAAATCACAAGTGTGGGGAAACTAATTCAAGATCAGCCTCCATTGCTGAGCTGCGATGAGTTTGCTTGCTGCTTTGTGTTGTTATTATTTTTCAGGTTTCGGATTCAACGGGTTCAGATCTCACCCGATCTAGCGGCTGGTGCAGTTTTTCGATTCTGATCGCTTGATGGGCTTCAGGTTTCTGTTCTGCCATGCTTGGCCGATTTGTCTGCTTAATCCGATCTAGTGGCGGCTGGTGCAGCTTTCTGATTCAGATCGCTTGATGGGCTTCATGTTTCGGTTCTGTCATGCTTTGCCGGCTTTGTCTGTTGGGTTTTTTTTAGTTGTTTTTGCTTAGTTTGTTTTGAAGTTGGTTCCATTGTAGTTGGTGCTTTGATACTGGTTCTATGGAGCTTGATTCCTGTCGGTACAGTTGTCATTTACAGCTAGCCGATTGGAGATCCTCGTCAAAATTTGGATTTCGCTCGTTCGCCAGAGCGGGCTTGGTTCTCTTTTGATAGGATTGCTTTCATCTGCCTTATTGCAGTATTACATGATGTATACAGTATTCTTGTTGAGTATGAGGCACTCATTTTGTTGAGAGCCTAATTTTTTTATACTCCTTTGTCTATCAATATATTTTTTTTGATAAAAAAAAAGTTCAAAGTCTTCACAATGTATTCAATGCAATCTACTATTGCATACTGTTGCAAACAATTGCAAAGACAACATGCATCAGTCACGTGTCTCTTAAAAAAATGTGCAAACCACTCCACCTCCACTTGTACACAAATGTCAACAAAAATTACTATATAGTTTCCTACTTGGCTGGACAAAACAAGCTCCTACCTGCTGAGACAACAGCACAACTTTCAGTTCAATCATACCCAAAACCAACAATTATAATGAACACCAATCATGTAGAGGACTGACCACCAACTTTATAAAAGTGGAAAAAATGATTGATCCTCTACAATTATAAAAAAGTTATGAATCATATCTGATAAAAGTGAAAAAAAATGATTGATCCTTTACAATTATAAAAAAGTTCTGAATCATGATGATAGAATCTTAAAACTCATTTTCACCATACATCCCATTTTCCTTTAGTAGTTTTGTGTTTGATTTCTCAGAGACAAAAAAAAGAGTACTAATGGGTTCAAATTCAATTGCCTTGGCAGAGAAGCCACATGCAGTTTGCACACCATTCCCAGCTCAAGGTCACATAAACCCAATGCTCAAACTAGCCAAGATTCTCCACTACAAAGGCTTTCACATAACCTTTGTCAACACTGAGTTCAACCACAAACGCCTTCTTAGATCTAGGGGTCCCACTTCTCTTGACGGCCTTCCCACCTTTCAATTTGAGGCCATTCCCGATGGCCTCCCTCCAAGTGATGCCAATGTTGCCCAAGATCTGCCCTCTCTATGCCAATCTATTAGCAAAAACTGCTTAGCACCCTTCAAAGGCCTTTTGTCTAAGCTTAATTCGTCCCCGGATTGTCCCCCAGTTACTTGCATTGTCTCTGATGGTGTCATGACATTCACCCTTTATGCAGCACAAGAGATGGGAGTTCCGAGTGTTCGGTTAGAGACAGCGAGTGCTTGTGGCGTGATGGGTTTCCTTCAGATTCCTCCTCTCAAAAAGGATTTATTTTCTCTTAAAGGTACTATAGATTACAAAAATGTTAATTTGCCAGAATGTCTCATAATATAAATTTGAATTATTCAGTAAATAAGAAAATTTGCAGCTGAAATAGAAAAGGCTCTTTGTTTTTCATGATTGATGCAGTTATGTGTAGATACATATTTTATTTGTGTTGTTTGATATTGATACTGATACCTGCTTAGTTAATTAAAACTTAGACAACAATAAGCTCTGCAGATTGCAAGTGCCTTCAACAAAACTCTTCTTCACCATCTGTAGTTCATTGGTAATTTGTTTAGAAAATTTCAACAAGTTATGTAAGCTATCCAATCAATGAAATTATGATTTCAGTTGTTTTGAAAATTCCACATACATGACATCCAAACAACAAAATTTGTAATTGATGAGATTCTAATTTACGTCAATTTAAATTCTGTCATTTTATGATTACTGGTAATTTGAAATTTCTGCATCCAAACACATGGTAAAGGCTTTTCAAGATTTACGACCAAATTTAAGTTTAACATAGAATATTATTCAATAATAAATTAACTTGAATGAGAAAATGACTTCAATTTGCTACTAATGTTTCCTGATTTGATTAAATTTTCAGATCCCGGCTCTTTGACAAATGGGTATTTAGATACCGTGATAGATTGGATACCGGGGATGAAGGACATTCGATTGAAGGACATTCCATTCTTCCCTAAAAATACAGACCCAAATGACATCGCGCTGGATTATTTTTTGAATGAGATCGAACGAGGTCGAATGGCCTCTGCTACCATTTTGAACACATTTGATGCCTTGGAGCATGAAGTTGTAGATGCACTTTCGAGCTCACTAGCACCTGTTTACTGCATTGGCCCCCTTCAACTGCAGCTCAAGCAAATTCCACCAGATTATATCCATTTGAATTCGATAAAATCGAATTTGTGGGCAGAGGAAACTGAGTGCCTCGAGTGGCTCGACTCTCAAGAGCTAAATTCTGTGGTTTATGTCAATTTCGGAAGCTACACATTCATGACAAATGAGCAGCTGATTGAGTTTGCTTGGGGACTTTCAAACAGCAACAAAACATTCTTATGGGTGATTAGGCCCGATCTAGTTAGGGGTGAATCAGTTCTGGTGCCGCCAGAGTTTGTGGAGGAGACCAAGCAGAGGAGCCTGTTGGCAAGTTGGTGCCCTCAGGAACTAGTTTTGAGCCACCCGGCCGTCGGAGTGTTCTTGACACACAGCGGATGGAACTCCACTCTTGAAGCCATCTGTGGTGGTGTGCCGGTGATATGTTGGCCATTTTTCGGAGATCAACAGATGAATTGCAGGTTCTGTTGCAAAGAATGGGGGATTGGGATGGAGATAGAGGGTGAGGTGAAAAGAAATTATGTGGAGGGACTTGTGAGGAAGTTAATGGAGGGAGAGGTGGGGAAAGAGATGAGGAAAAAGGCCTTGGAATGGAAAGGGTTGGCAGAGGAGGCCACTGCTGCTCCAGATGGTTTATCTTTCTTGGCTTTGGACAACATGATAAACCAGGTGCTCCTTTCTTCTAGAAAGCAGGATTGAAATTGGAGGGTTGGGCAAGAGTGGCTCTGCCAAGCGCTCACTATTATCTTTATTAATGTTAAGAAACACGTATCTAATTTCTGAATAAATGATGTTCTGTACTATGATTCTATGAATCATGATTGTTGTTTTGTAAAAGTTTTTTGTATGAAAATAGTGATCTTTTACTTTTTAGTAATGTGAATGTCACAAAACATAGGATTAAAGAATATGAATTTTCATAAGAAACTACAAATTAACTGGATATCAAAGTAAGTGAACTCTGAACCTGGCCACCATTGAAAAAATTTAGATACCTGAAAGGCTAATGATTCGAGTCGCCTCCGAACTGAATATCCATGCATCCTCTGGAAGTTCCTCTGCGAGGAAGGGATATTTTACTTGTTTCATGGAAGAATCTCTTAGATCCACAAGATATGCATCATAGCCACTCTGAAAATATCCAATGAAGCTCTCGATCTTTTTGAAAATTATGCCATGCTCCCACTCGGTACAATAAAGAGTACGCCCCAAACTAGAAGGAGAGCACATACCAGCATCATTTTTTATGATGTAGCGTTTTTTTACCCACTATTTCTTGTCAAAATTCTTCAACATCCATATCTCAATGTCGATATTCGTAATCTTTGATTGACCAGTATCTACAACGGCCATAGATCCTCTTAGAGAAGCAAGGTTCAATTCCATCCTCGGGCTTCCTAACATGGGTTGAGGCATCCAATAAAACTCCTCCTTCGTGAAGTCAAATGAGATAATTATATGCTTGCTTCCATCAGGAACCAACATTGCATGTCTCCATACGCACACAAACTCGTTCTAAAGGTACATAAATAAGGAAGAGGAGGAACTACCGGCATATGTCGCCAGTGCCACGAGTTGTTGGTTCCCAGATCAAGTACTTCTGTAGATCTAGATTTATTACCATTATTGTTAGCATCATAATTAACAGATAAACGAAGAATTTTGTAGCTGTTGGTTATATTGTCAAATCCCATTCCGTACCAATCCTTAAGCATATGGAGGGTTGAACCCTTGCCATATAAGTTACTTGCCGGGAGCCGTAAAGGACCATTCCCACTAACTTAAGGATTGGTCAAGAAGCAACGCTGATGATCGAGTCTATGTTTCAAGCAAATCAAATTGCGGAAAACAAAATGTACAGAATAAAGTAGACGTCTGGTTCTTGTCTTTGGCATTGAGAATTTGTGAGAGATCAAATGCATGTTGGCCTGTTGTCAAGGCCTCGTCGCCGTCGAGTTTCAAAAATTGCAAGGCCATGACCTCTTTAGGCAGATTACAAGCAAGAGGAGCATTCGAACGTCTCACTCGAGAAAAACGCATAAGTTGAGGTACTCGACGATGGTCAGCAGCCAAACTGGCATTGGCCTTGTCGGTGTTAAGCAGACGGCTGAGCAATGTGGTAGCAAAGGGACCTGTAATTATGTGACATAGGGCTTTGGAGACACATTGAATTGATCAATGTGATTTTACCGGGAGTCTTAGAAAGATGTCGACCAAGATTTCGATAGGCAGGTCTAGTAACTTTGATTCTCTAGTTCTTTTTTGCTTCCCTGACATCTTTAATCCTTTCTCACTCGACGAAATAATTAATCAAAAGATTCAGCACGAACACATTATCTAGGTACATATAAAAAGTACAATAGGCCTTGATCCATTAGCTTCTTAAGCTAGGTTTTCGTTTCTGTGTAGGATGAGGAAATAGGGATCCTAATCCTACTTCTACTTAGATCAACTTATTTTTGAATTCATTACTTACAAGAGCACTTGAGATAGCGATTTGATCAGATAGGCTTTGGATTCTGTGTATGACTAATTAGGAATTAAAGATCCTCATCTCACCGACCGGTCCTTGTGCTCGGCCAAGTCCACCTCCTCAATCAGGCCGACCCGGCCCACTAATCCGATCTGGGTATTGCTTGGGTTGGGCTTGCGAGGTCTCTTTTAACCCAAGAAAACGTGGACGTCCCAAGCGCTTTATTTCTGTGGATTCTGAACCTTTTGTTGAGACCAATGACAATGATCCGGCACCGGCCGGATGGAGTGCCAACTAGGCTCTTGTGAGCAGAGGCTAGACGCATTCACCGTCCTGGTTTTTTTTAGTCGCGTCTAGCTTGATCTAGCTTGATAGAGGTTATCGTTATCTAAGGGTAGCTTCAGCCTTTATGTCGTTTTATGTACTGGGATGAGATTTCTAGCTAAGTTTATACTGGGTTGGGTTCTCCTTCGTACTTCGTTTATAATTAATACAATCTCTATTGTTACCCTATAAAAATCTAATCCTACTCCAACTATTAGATCAGCCATAAGGGCATGCGGAAATTTCAACCTGAAAACTCTTTTATTATTGAAAAAAAGAAATATTATTAAACTGTAAAGCGATAACCTGCAAATTGTGATCTTAACAACATGATCGCATATATAATTATAAACTTCAAAAGGGGGAGTACAAAAACTTTAAATTTCAATTGGAGGTTGCATCACTTGACATGCATTTAAGCAATGAACCAGCTGCACCACTAGTATCCTCATCAAAATCCCTAGCTCCATCAAACTCAAAAGAACTGGGTGGGAAAGGGCTATGGCCAGCCCCAAACGCCTTAATATGATCCTTGAGTGATCTCTTGTGCTTGAAATCCGAACCACAAATGCAAAGCCAGCGCTTACCGCAGTTCTTCTCGTGCGTTCTCCAGTCACCTTTCACCGCCAGCAACTTACCGCACTTGCGGCACGTGAAGGGCTTGGCGCCGTGCTTCCTCTTGTAGTGCGTCTGAAGTGTCCTAAAATCTTTTAGGGGCTTTGCTCTTGGGTGGTCTATGTTGTTTTTGCAACCTTCGGCGCAACAATAGCATGGAATGCCTAACATGGCCCGAGGTTGAGTTCCCTTAAGTGACTGTGGCCCTCTTCGATATTGTGATCCATGCCCCCACATGTGCATCTACAACGGCATCACATTCGAAATTAATCGAATATAATCATACCAAAAAATGAAGACATATATGTATACCACCAATAAGACTGTTATTTGTACCTGCAGGTTATTGTAACGGTTAAATGTTTTGAAGCAAACATGGCAAGAAAAATGAGTGAAGCCAATCAGTATTTGTTCTGGAGTTGGGATCCAATATTTTTGTGGTGTCATATTATTTTCATCTCCCTTGACAGTCGGATAATTCGTTGAGACATCCAAATAGTCCGGAAGTCCAATGTGCAAGGCCACAGTGACTTCATCATCTTTATGTTGATCGTCTTCGCTGCACATTGGTTTATAAGGATTGTCATGATGGGAACAATTAGGAACTTGATCAGGCGAGCGAATTAGGCAGCTTACTAGTTGAAGAGGCTCGTGATCATGAGCATTCCGGTTTGCATAAGTGGGAAAAAGATTGAGGGTTTTGACATGGTTTTTGGCAGAAAACAAGGGAGATGAGCTAGATGAAATTGCAGAAGGATCCATTTTATAATTAAGGACTACATAGAACGAATGCTGCAACAAAATTTATCGAAGATCGAGGTTTTTATAATGCAATTGTACGTAGCTGGAGAATATTGCAGTTGAGTGAAAAGAACCCTTGTGGAGGGGGTAATAACTCTGTGCTGTGAGCACTGTGCATATCTTTTGGGAAAGGAAGGAAATGACCTTAAATTCTGTGGCCCATGGGAGCCAAAATTAGCAGCAATTTCACCACAGAGGGTTAAAAATCTATGGAAATTTGTTCCATCATGCATTATGTGCTGATTTCATACCCAACAGTCAACTCACCAGATACAAGCTGAGCAAGAAACAGAGAGAGAGTATTTGCAGGATGAATCATTAATTTCTATAGTTGTTTCGGATGTTCATGTGGATATTTCATCATAAACCTTACGTGCAAGTTTTACTTACCATAGCTATATGTAGTTTGATTAGTTCCAAGCGACCTTCACTTTCTTTGGAAGTTGACAAGCTACCTTTCAATTTAATTAACACTGCTGTAGTAGTAGTGTTTGGCTTCAATGTCGCCACTCGCATTTGACTTCATATTCCATTCCAAAATCGATTTGTAATGGAAAAAATTATCTCAACTCCTCATAAACTACTCATGCAAAATCGATTTGTAATGGAAAAAATTATCTCAACTCCTCATAAACTACTCATGCAAAATACGAAAAGGTTCCTGAAATCGATTGTCCGGTCTAATTCAGCTGCTATTGGTGATAGAGTTCCCCATCCCTCCGACAAACGGGCCGTGAATTAATAAGAAGCACGCAAGATACTCAGTGTTGGGGGGGGGGGGGGGGGTGGGGGGGGCCAAAGTTGAGGTTCAATCTTGGACCAGCCTCCTAACAGAAGACTTTGGGGAAATTATCTAAAAGAGGCCAACCGGCCAAATCATATTCTAAAATGTTCGGTCAGGAAAATTCATTCTAAAATGATAAAAGTATTGGCTATTTGCAAAAGAAGGCCCTCTGCCATTTTTGCACATAAAGCCCCCTTCTTCCTCGGGGCCGTCTCTAATTTTCCGGCCACTTTCTCCATTCGAAACCACCTGGACTAGCTTCCCAACATCTCCGAGCACACTCCCACGAAGTTTCAACCTCAAATTCCAAACAGTTTGCCGTCGGCGAACGAAAACGTTTAGATCTATTTTGCGCCAAAAACCGTCCGACAAACCTCCCTCCGTTCTACCTTTTCGGGTCACCTATTGACGATGACTCCAACTACAAAAAGTTCCCTCTCAAACTCAAGAATATATCCCCAAAGTTTCGGAATCAAAAACGGCGTGAAACGCCGCCGATGAAACCAAACGCAAAACTGAGCCGTCGGAGTCTCCGCTGTCGCTAATTTTCCGGCCACTTTCTCCATTTGGAAAACCTGGACTAGCTTCCCAACATCCCCGAGCACACTGCCATGAAGTTTCAACCCCAAATTCCAAGCAGTTTGCCGCCGGCGAACGAAAACGTTTTGATATGTTTTTTGCCAAAAACCGTCCGACAAACCTCCCTCTGTTCTACTTTTTCCGGCCACCGATTGATGACGACCCCAACTACAAAAATTCCATCTCGACCTCAAGAATATATCCCCAAAGTTTCAACCCCAAATTCCTAGCGGTTTGCCACCAGCAAACGAAAACGTCGTCGGTGGAGTTCGGAGAAGAAGCAGAGGGGACAATGTGAATACTATATGCGTACTATAAGACACTATAAGGGACTATGCTGGACTATGACAGCACTACAGTAGACTATGACCACACTATGGTGGACTACAACCACACTTTGGGTACCCAGGGATTTAATCTGTACTCGAAAGACTATGAGGAACTATGGCCGCATCATGGGTGCACTATGAGGGATTATGAACGCGTTGATGAATTACAACGATTCTGTACTCGAAAAAACTATGAGGCACTATGAGGGACTATGAGGCACTATGGCCGCACTATAACCCCAGGGATTTAATTGCAAAGTCACTATAGCATTTTGCCTAGTGAAGAATTGCCCGCTGCCCTTTGCCTATTTTGGAACATAATTTGGCCGGTTGGCCTATTTTAGATAATTTCCCAAGACTTTGCTTGACTACCAAGGCCCAGCTTGCGCCAAACCGCTATAGGAGCCTAACAAGTGTCCCATGGCATGTACCCATCAAAGTGAGCACTAAACGGGAGCGGACAAGGACCCAAACTCTCCATGGAAGCAGAGTGCCAGATAAGCTCCTAAATAAGGGTTTGTATGAGGTATTTTTGACAGTTAGCAGCTATGAAAGCATGGAAACGGAAACGGAAAAGGCAAAACGATATGATATGAAACGTCGATTTCTCAAATATCAAAAAAGATCGATACAAAACGTTATGGAAACATTAATTAAAAACCACCAAATTTATATAAATCAGCAGTCTGAACTTCAATACCATAGAAAAAATTGAAATCCAAATGAAATACTAACAAGTTCAAGTTTAAATTTGAAGGGAATGTGAATGATAAGGTATGAAATTAGCCACGTGGTGTTTTGGACTTTTTGCGTAATGTTTTCTCTTCTATACGTGCTTCAAGAAGTTTCGCCCATATTTCGGTCCCGAAACATTTCCGAAACGCTAAACGTCAAACGCTTGAAGTTTTGGTGTTTCATAGGTTAGCAATTCCGACAGCGTAATAAGCACTTGCTTTTTCTTTTTGCATTTGTCTCTAGAGAAGCATCTCACCAAATGAACTTATGTAAGCCCTCCTTATAATCACATCAATCGATGGCCATGGTAAATATTGGTGTGCATTAATTTGAAAAGAATTGCCCATCTCATGAACTGTCACATAACACTTCAATTGAATTATGTCTCACAAGTTTAGCTCAAATTCGACATCAAAGTTCCCTCCAGAGGTTCTTTACAAAAAAATTCATATATTATTAGTGAATAATACACTTTATAATGAACAAAAAAATGAAGTTATAAATAGAGAATGGAAAAAATACACCATGAGCTGATGGAAAGAAATGCAAAGTTGGTTGATTAGTGGATCATCTTTTTCTTGTCATAGCTGTGAACAAGATTAATGAATCTTGATCACCTAAGTTTTGACCCAAAAGAATTTTATGAATGGCTGATGAGAAGAGAATATAAGAAGGACCGATCTAGTGCGTACTGATGCAGAGAGAACATGAAAGTTGAGTTTATACAATTTATGAAATTTTTTTCATCAAATGTTTCTTGTATTTATCATTGAGTCGGTTTAGGCATCTGGAGTAGTTTCTGAAGTAGCAACTCCAGCTTCTATTTCTGTGGAGACATGTTGTGGAGTAGTCTGTGAATCTGAGACCATGAAAATGACCATTCAAGAGTGAGTTTTTGTCAAACCAAAACAAAATTATGCCAACACAGGAAACTGACTATTCAAGATTTCCAGCCTTGACTACTCAAACCAAAGATATTAGACAAAGTTTGACCACTTAGCATTTTTCAGCTTGTCAATTTGTGTCCTAGTAATAATAGTTATTAGTTTTATAACGACAACATATTTTATGTTACTAGACTGGAAATCAATGAAAATAGTGCCCATATATTATATGCTATTTTTGAAGAACAACTCATGATCCCCATCTCTTAACTTCCTTGGCTCATGATTGGTGGCATCTAGCATGCAATCTGGGGCTATTTAAACGACAACTTGACTGCATATATTCAGAAAAATGAACCATGATTTTGAAGGTAAAGCCACATGCAGTCACTGTTAGTTTACACCACTGATCAATCTCTGCTCCTCTGTCATGACTTTCTAATATTTGACCCCTTGTTGGGGACTCATGATCCATCACCACAAGCCAATATCATACACTGCGTACAGATACAGCTCACTCACATGGGCTGGGGTTGCTCTCTTTAGCCCCACTAGCTCCATCTTAGACAAATATCCCTAGGGAACCCCAAAACATAAAACTCCCTTGTACCTAGAAAGTTTAATATGTTTCTGTTATACAAAAGCAATATTGGCGATAATCCACCCCAAATGAGAGAATCTCCTATGTTAGGGTAAATATTTCTAACTAACTGAACTGCTAATTTCATGTCAATTATTTTCTGTAGGACAATATCATTATAGTCTCTGATACTCCACCAGCTGTCTTGCAATACCTAAACATTGTCATTTAGGTGCAGGATGACGAGTAGTATATAGTCATTCTCGTTTTGTCCTATGCTTACTTTACGTGATGAAGCAGTTCATGTGAATATGATTTGACTGTCGTTCCCTTATACTAAACATGTGAATTGGCTTTAATACAGGTAATGGTAACACACTATATTCTATACTTTCTTAACTTATGAAGCACATTTAAATACTAACTATTTTAAAACCAAACACAAAAGAGATAAGAAGTCGGTTTAGTTAGTAATTACCAGCTGAAGGAGAGGCAAAATTGGGAGGAGGGTGCCTTTGCCTGGTGGTGGGGGGTTGCTGAAGAAGAGGAGGAGGAGGAGGATATGAGAAGGCGGCCGGCTCCACCTGCGTAGGATAGTAGAGATACGAAGGAGCGGGCATACGATGCGCCTGAGGCCCAGAATATGTTGGCCTTGGACTTGGAGATTGAAAAGAATAGCCTTGGTAGTAATATGGAGTGCCTATATTTGGTGAAGATGATGATGAATACACTTGAGGAGTGTAGTACTGGTGATGTTGTTGCTGATGAACTTGTTGGCTGTACATAGCTTGCTGCAAATGCAACCATTTATTAATCGAAAGTACACTACTTAGGGGCAAGAATTCCTCCCTTTTTCTTGTTTGCATTAATATGTAGTAGTGTATAATTTATATGCATGGAAGAAAAAAAAAAAAGAGACACTAACTTGGTGGTACCCATAATCTGCAGGAGTGTAGGTTGAGTAGCTGCACATCAAAAGTAGATAATGATTGTCAATGGGTAAAGATGATGAGAAACTTTTTAAATTTCAACTAATGCGGCAGTGCTATTCCATTTGTCAATATTCGATCCAACAAATTGCAGTACTATAAATAGTGTTCAACTGTCATGCGATGTGCAGCAACACTTGATATCCATATTGCAAAAGATGGATTTAAAGTTGGTAGCACTACTCTTTTAAGACATTAGTGTAATAACAAATCTTTAACATGATAAACGTATGTACTTCAGGTTCAAAGGACTTTCAAAGTGTACTACCATAACATTGCCACCGTTAATCAACTATTGCCATCTTTGATATTCAAAAAATTTGGTAATAGTTGGTGTTTATAATACATACTAGTTTAAAATTATAATAGAATTACCGATAACTAATATCCTGATGTAATTTAAGAGACTTTGAAAAGACCACTCCAAAGTTGATTGAGAAAGTAGAATAATTAAAAAAAAAGTTGATTGAGAAAACATTGACCAACATTGATCAGAACAAGAATTTTATATGCCTGTCTTTAAGCAAAGATTCCTTTATATTGTTTTTCTTTTCAAGAAACTTCCTTATTATTACAATGCAATTTTTACACTAAAGATAAATAGAAAGAAAAAAAAATGCCAAAATAGCAAACATAGATAACTATTAACTACTAGGGGGCACAAAAAGGTTGTTAAATATTCTGAATCTGTACATTCACTAACTGATAGAGGACCACTATGAGTATGACATTGCACAACCTTCCCACTTACCCTCTTTCCATCTAAAAGTCAATTTGGAAATGTACACAAGTGATAATACAATTTTAATCTATGAAATGGGAGATTAAATTCAGGTATAAGCGGAGTATACATGACTAATAAGTTCAACTCTACATTAATACGATGTTTCAAAAGATAATTGGATATGGTCAATGTGAAAGAATAGATCAAAAGAACATGGCTCCCCACCTGTCTTAGAAAGGTCAAATGCATTGCCTATTTACAGGTTGATACCAACTGTACTGAGGAAATATTTAATGTAAACATAAAAAACCACACCACGTCTATCTAGCTACTTACTTTTTTAATTAATTGCATTGGACCATTTCTCTTTAAACCCCAGCCAAAAAATAATGTAACACTATACTTACCTATACGATGGATACATTATCGGAGTCGGTGATGGTATCGACGGTGGTAGTGGCGGCACTACGCTATAGGACGGTGACGCATGCAGTGCACTTCCCTGGTACGGACTGGCGGCTTGATTTCGTCCTATTAAAACCATAAAATGGACTTCCAAAATGTTATACATCTAGGATCGGAAAAATTATGAAATACAGGATCTGATCTCAGGTGCAAAAATGAATTATGTGACCCACCTCTAGGGGGTGATGGCCGCGGTCGTCCCAATGAGGCGATGTTACAATTCGCTCTTCTTCCGTCGATCACAGGGTTTGGATTTGAACAAGCACTCCTTGCGGAGTCGGGATCACGAAATGTCACCTACTCATACATTTAGATCACAAACTCAACCAAAAAAAAAAAGAATCAACCCATCTTTCATCATTGAATACTAATGTATCAAACACTTACAAATCCATATCCTTTAGATTTGCCAGTGTTCTTATCAGCAATAATGACAGCTTCAAGAATCTCCCCAAACTGCTCGAAATACCTACGCATTTCCTCAGTTGGTGTCTCCCAAGCTAGGCCTCCAACAAACACTTTGGTGAACGTTGTGTCCCCGAACTGCGATCGAAAATGTGGGTGCGCCATGGACCGCAGACCATCAAAATCACAACTTCAATGTTCTCCAAAATACAATCTCTCTGTTTTCGCTACATCAACGTGACTCGTAAAGTGGCACTCATAATCAGTGATGAAAATATCGATATGGACCGAGCAGAGCACTCATAATATCTTCCATTTCTGCTTGCTCTAGCTAAGCTATATGTGGCTCCTCCATGTCCATAATGATTCCACATATGCCCTGTTTTTACAGAGAGGAAATCATTGAATATACAGAGAGAAAATTGAAAAAGGGGTTGGAATTGTTTAAGTTTAAAATTGGTATTGGTGGCGGAATTGAAGTTGCTGTCAATGTATTTTGATGGGTAGTTTTTGATGGGTAGTTTGAAGCACAGGAGGACGAGTTGGTTGATTATTGAGAAGGCATGGATCCGACAGCTGCAAACTCGGATTTGCTGGCTATGAATTAAGAGATGGAGGAAGGAGGGAATGAGAGGGGTTGGCTTTTGTAATTGGGAATGACAGCTCTGCGTGACTAATGCACTTCAAAGTGTTGTCCTCCCTGTCTCTGCATTAATATGCCCTCCCACCCTCCAATCAAATTCTAATCCCACTGGTCCAATTCGGTTAACAACTTTTACTCGTGCATCGACAGTCTAAGGTTTCAATCTTCCCACCCGAGTTGCATGCATCAAAGAAACATTTTGGTGTGATCAGAGAGTCGTCTATTTTATCGATTTACTTATCTTATAATATGTATATATCAATTATTTTTTTGATATATCCGTTACTTTTGAACATATGTTTTATCAAATCTTTTATTTTTTTTTACTGTATGAATCTCATATACACCTCAATCTAATGAAATTTATTTTTCATTTTTAAATATTTCTTTTATATTTTGGTCAACATGTTTTATCAATGATGTATGTTACAAGACGAGTATATAGAAGTTCTTTTAGTTTGACAGTTACTTTTGAATACACAAGTAATAAAATAAATAGTTCATCATGATAATCTTGGCTATTATCTAAAATAAATCGTTGAATGTTTTCACAGTATGGATGCCTAAATGAGCTTCATTTCGATTGAGTTTTGAAGATACGATCTTCAAATGATAATAGACTATATGCACGGTCATGACTCATGAAACTTTGATGTAGAGAGTTCATTAGTTACAAATGGGTGAACGAGCAAGAACACTGATGAATGCACAAGTATTATCCGATTAATGATATTATATGTCAGTATCATTATCACATTTGAAAAAATTATTCTGCTCGACTAGGGTGTTTCTCTGTATGAAGTTCTTGATCTTGATTATGTTGGCCCAAAGAAATTAATACAATGCAGACCCCAGAAAGCATTATTTGGTATGATGTGTAATTAGTTAGGTGTTTTGTTTACACAATTAATAGAAGGTGTATGAGTGTGTTGTGTGGGTATCAGATGCACCAACATTTGTACTCATTGTGGGTCAGTTAGCTAAGGTCATCAGAATTTGAGATGGACCAATCGATCATCATCGAGTTGCACTTTGAATCGACTGATGATTCAGCGGATGTGATTCCTTCTAGTACTGTTTGCTACATAATTAGACGAGTTTTTATCATCAATGATACACAAACTAATGTTCACCGGACACATTTTAGGGGTCCTCATGCACAATATTTTTTTTTTTTAGTCATTTAATTGAATCATTAAAAGACAACAGACATATAGAATGTAAAAGGAGAAAATGTGTGTATAAATCAATTTTCTTATCATAAACAGGCCGAAAAGCAAATGGAAGTGATCATTCAGCGTTTTTATGATTTAAACACTTTCAAGTTATTCTGTCAAACATTATTAAAAGCCTTTAAAGTTATCAGAAAGTATTTTTAGCTCTTTCATGCAAAGATACTATAATTTGTAGAGTTGGGGAAGCAAATGGACCACAGTTATTGGGTATGTGGAAAATTGGCAACAATTGCTTTGCTCCAAAAGATCACACTAATTAATGTTGTTATTTTACTCTGCACATGTTATTACTTCATATTACATTAGATTAGCTGGTACATGGTCAAAAGAACAGCTAATTTTAGCTTTATTAAGATTTAATCTTAGATTTATAATTCAACTGCTACAAAATGCTAATCAAATATTCCCATGGCCCCATGTTCCTAACTGTTCTAATCATAAGCTGTTTACAATGCCAACTTCCAAACAAGAAAAGAAGTGAAAGAAAACAGCAGTTAAGAACCTCAGATTACACATAATTCCAAAGGGTTCTGCAGATAAAAAATCATGTGCATTTCAAGCTATGGGCGGCAGCCAAATTAAGGAAAATCAAAATATAAACTAGTGAAATATTTTGGTGTTTGATTATTCTTCTATGACAATTTGCATCGAATCATTCCCCAATGGTCAAATTAACAATCTTTAACTGACTTAGAGGTTGGACTATTGTATGCTAATGCAAGACTATTATCTTGTCCATAAGCTACCATGAAGTCCCTTACTTATGAAGGATTCTTGGGCATTCTAACTAGGGATATCGTGCCTTTACTTTTTCATGTAATAAAAATTTGTAATAAAATTATCGAAAATTTTACCCATAAGATGCTCGTCCATTTTTTAATTGACAATGTGATTTATTAATAAATCTATATACCAGGAAATATTATTCCAAATCATTCATCAGATCGAGTTTCATTAAACTTCAAATTCGCAGATTAAGAGACTGCTCCCTCTTGCAAATCACTAGGTGATCATGAGACCCTTGACCACAAACTAAGGTCACCTTTAGAGATGAAGGGGCTAAATGTCTACTTGACTAAAATTTGGCCCTCAAGAAAATAATTTTTTAAAATTTGAGATATGCTTAAATTTTACAATGTTTAGTGAGGAAAGTCTAAATTTCAAACTTTTTTAATATTTTATTAAATTTTGGTGTATTATGTGATTCGTATTTGGTGTGATTAGTAACAATTATCATTTTATTTATATATTTATTTTAAAGTAGCTTCCATGAAATTTTGGGATCAAGACTACCTCTTGATCATCACAAAGAACCATTTTAACAAGCTTTGGATTTATGTACGCCGTTAATTATCAAGAGCTCCGATTACTCTGGATTTCGGATATGTTTTAGGAATCGAGGAAATGAACAATTTTTGTGAAGAACATTTTTTTATTTGAGCAACATAAATTGGGAGTTTGGGCTGCAGCAGTTTTGGGTGGCTCCACAAAAAGGGCTGGCTAAAGGGTTACGGGTAGCCACCCTCGGGGTCTTTAGCCCGCTTTGTAGCCCTTTAGCCCTCCCATTGCTAAAGACGGTTTTTTTACCAAAAAAATAGTTAATAGTGTTTAAACTACCCTTAAATTTCATTGCTAAAGATGACCTAAGTATAACACGCAAACACGCACAATGAAGGAGGGATAGATGATAGATGATAGATGATAAGAGGCAGAAGGGGCCATTATGTAGCTAGCCTTGTTGCTAACGTTAGGGACGAGGAGGAGACAGCTATGATATCTTCTCAACAAGGGCAAGACCCGTTCTAGTTTTCTTTTGAAAAGAAGAACTATACAAATCTGTGAACTGGCACTCCACGTGGGCACCTATATATCATTCTTTGACAGCAATGAGCTGGATTTCCATCTGCTCCAAAATCTTTCTTTCTGCAATATATTTTGGGTGACCCGTCCTTTGCCTGCATCATTAATCAATGGCTATTTAAAATATTAAAGCTGCGCTGCACTCACCATTTTGCATTTTCAGCTGCATACATGTAAAGAAAAGCTAAAACATTGTCTTCCTCAGCAAAAGACCTTTTTTGAGTAGTAGCTAGTACTGAGGCACATCCCTTCATGTTTCATGATATGATTGATCAAAAGCTGAACCTTTTTGAGTCATTGACTTTCTTTCTTTCTGTCCTTTGGATGACAATCTTTCTTCAGTTCCGAGGAGCTTTAGAATCCACCAAATTTTTTACCTTGCTACAGTAACTCTACAGTAACTTTTGTTACAGTGAAACTACTGTAGCAAGGCGAAAAAATGGTCTGATTCTAAATCAGATCGGAACTGAAGAAAAAGCGCATTTCCTAGGTAGCTTGTGTATTCATAACATCTGTTTAGTTGATTTTTCTTCAGTTCAGAACTGGTTTAAAACCAAACCAAATTGCAAGGCAAAAGAAAAGTACTAGCAAGGCAAAAAAATTGGTGGATTCTCTTCTAACTGAAGAAAGACTGCCGTTTAGCTAACTGGAATATAAATCGAATTCAAAATATGCTGACGTTTAGCACCACAGAATAGTTATCATATGGTACGACCTAATTATCACTTGCTATGTTTCAATGCTATTAAGTCTTACACCTATTTTCTCTACTAGTTTTTGAGAGTTCACACCTCAGTACTGTTACCTAAATATATGCAGGTTCATTTCAGCACAGTGAAGTTCAGCATAAATAAAGCCCATCCATAAATAAAATTTTTTTTTTTTTAAAGGTTCTACAGGAATAGTAAATTTGTCTGTATTGGACTTTTTAAAAAATAAAACCTCATACCTAGCGATATGTGGTTCAATAAGTACATTATCACAGACATTGGTGGTGGTGGATTCCACTAGGCCTGAAGTTCAACATGGTATAAGCCAAGTGAAGTTTCCGTTAGAAAACCAAATAATGAAGAGTTAATATACATTGATTAGCAGAGCACACATTTCTTCTACCAGTTTTCAAATTTGATACCAATCGAGGTAAGGTTGGTTCTCCGTGAATGCTTTTTGTGACAAACTGTTCATACATATTAATTGGTCTCTCAATTGCTTCAACACAGATATTGTTTAGTCATCAAAGACCGACCTACATCGGTTAGCTCTCTGCGCTCTGTAGTTACCCACTATGCATTCAATCAGTACATCCTGTCTCACCACTTCTCAAACGTTAAAATGCACCATATGAAATGCATGCGAAAAATGAAAACCAAACCTAATCGCTTGTATCTAAACAAAAGAATCAACTCTACATAAATTGTTTCAAGTAGTATCCTTGATTTCTAACTGTTATTCCTGATCAATCTGAATCTGAATTGCGTAACATTTACTTGATGTCGGGATATTTTTATAAAAGTAGCCCAAAGAAGTCCCGAAAGCCCAATCCAATAAAACAACTATGTGAACGGAGTCCGGTCTTATATGATAGTGAAAGAATATCAGAAGGCCCATCTAACACAGAAACCCCATGAGGTACAGAAATGGCAGCCCATGTCGGAGATATTGTTCGTACCAGGTAGACAAGCAGTGAACTAACTAGATCAAGAAGAACTCCCAAGTTCTAATAGCCGCGCTTCCATTAATACAATACAAGAAAATAGAACGCATAGTTTTGAAGCATAGGACAGTATGAGATATTAAACATTGATCCATAAGCTTATGGGCTACAGAAATATAAGTTATTGGCCCATGAGATTCTGGTTTGGGTCAATGACAAAATTAAACGTGGGCCGCTAACTCTAGTAACTTTCCCGATACACCGAACTTGAAGTAATGGATTTGGGTGGTCCCTTACAACGTCGGGGTGGTGGCGCAGTTGGCTAGCGCGTAGGTCTCATAGCTTCTGAGTTATCCTGAGGTCGAGAGTTCGAGCCTCTCTCACCCCATCCAATTTTTTATTTTTTTGATGTTCCATTCACTCTTTTTATTATGGTTTTTTTACCAGATTAAAAAGGATTTAGCTAGATTTTAGGGAACCTGGACAGCTAGCTGAAAGGCACACAGCAGCCACTTTTTCGAAGATAGCTGTTAGGGTACCTGGACAGCTAGCTGAAAGGCAAACAGCAGCCACTTTTTCGAAGATAGCTGTTAGGGTATCCAATCCAAGATAAGAGGTGGTCCTCTAATCTGTCTGTTTAATTTTCCCTAAGTGGTTAATGAAAATGGTTGATGGTTGAGTTGCATTGCATCAATGGTTGGTGCTTGTCCCACTCAACCTGAATGATTATTCTGTTAGTAAATTGTGCCAGTCTTGTTAATTGTTCACTGCAATTTGGAGTAAGCAATTTATTAGGCCAGACTGATCCCAACCTCCAACTGCACAAACAACTTAATGGATACTGAAATGCTTATTTCTTAATTTGGTCCAAGAATCTGAAATTGGACTGAATCAATTTCAAGTGCAAGAGTGAAGAAAATTTAAACTACCGTCATTTGGAGACGCACGATTCTTCCGTTTTTTGGGAAGTGAGATTGTCACTTGACCAACAACACATCGACTGGTTATCATCTCGCGAAACAGAATTCAAGACTTACACATTTCGCCCTAATTGAGTTTCTAAAATTGGAAAACATGTATTGGATTTAGTTGGATTTCTACTCTAGTATAATTTGATGATAGGAGATTTGTAACCGTCAATTTTCGAGGTTAATATATTTAACTAAAATAATACGTTTATTTGATAAATAACGTTCATTTCTTGACAATCAGATGACTAAACCATCTTTAACACGATTTATCTTGTATAGTCTTTCAATTAGAGATCACAAGCTGAAGCTGTGTTGTTGATGGATGGACCTACGAGAAATTAATCACAAGATTGGGCCAAGCAAACAAGTGGGGCAATGAACACGAGATTGGAATCATTTTAAAGGTGCATGTAGTACTGCATGAACATGAACTTTCGAACTTTTAAAATAATTCCTTTTGATCCTTCATGTGATTTGTATAACTTTACAAATGTGCTTGCAGTACCTTTTGTTGTTTTTGGTTTTAAGGCTGTCTAGAATGGATTTTGTCCCCACCGGATTAACTCATCCCAGAAAATTGGTACTTTTTTTGGTTGGCAGGAAAAAGAATACGGGCTTATGCCCAAAAACTACTATTTCACCTTTATTATACCCAAAAACACTACTTTACTTTTTTTTCTTACAATTTACTACTACTTTTACAATTTAATATCAAACCAAACTAACAAACCCACCCACAGCCCGCGTGTGTGAGACTCACGCGCCCCACATTGCACGCCCCGCACTTCTCGTCCGCATTGTCAAAATGAAGGATGCGTTCCTTCAAGAATATGAAGATGTTCCTTCAAATTCGAAGGAGCTCTTCCTTCAATTTGAATGAGGTACTTGTTCAAAATGAAGGAACAGCTGTGTTGAAGGAAGTGTTTCTTCAAAATGAAGGAGGACATCCTTCAAATTGAAAAAAGTCCTTCAAAATGAAGAAGGTGTCCAAATGAAGGAGGACTTCCTTCAAAATGAAGAAGGTGTTTCTTCAATTTGAAGGAAGTGTTCCTTCAATTTGAAGGAAGTCCTTCGAAAAAGCTGTGTTGACTCACCATCAATTCACATGATTTTTATGTCAATCTTCATCTAAACAACCCAACAAAGCTTTTTCGACTAGTTTCAAAGATTATTTTGGCCGGAAACTCGCCGGAAATTCATCGGAAAGTTTCAACCAATATGTGAGGCTCACCGGCGATGATCCGCTGCAAACTAAAGCTCAATATTGGCTGGGCTCTGTCTAGAATGATGAGAGGATGAAGTTTTGGGTGGTGGTTCGTCCCATTTGTCGCCGGAATCGAAGAATCTCACCGGAAAACATGAAGACGTTGCTGCCCCGTTCTATCTTTACAGTGGGTCTGGGGTTACAATCTTGGTGTCTATGGAAAGAGGGTGACGAGACGAATCCAACTCAATTAATTTCGTGTTAAACGGAGTCCAGATGAGAAAGTTATGGGTAAAAGAGTGTTTTACCCATAACTTGCAGCTTGTTTTACGACTCGTATAAAGGTTTGTTGGATATGATGAACGCGTTAGAGGAAGCGGACGCGCGTGTTGGTGGCTGCTATGTGTAAATATTGTGTTATTATTAAAAATATAAAAGCCAATTAAAAAACAATATGTGTCAAAGTAGTATCATATTGTAATTTTTAAAGTGTGGTAGTATTTTTAGGTATTTTACTCTTCAAATAGTATCAAAATGTAATTGTTTCTTTTTTTTAACGCCCATTTTTTTACACCCATTTTATCATTGAAATTACTTTGAACACAAAAATTTGATTAAAATTTTTCATATATGTCTTTAATTTAGTTTATTGAATAAATTTATTTATGGACACCCAAAATTAATAAATTGTTAAAACTTATTCCTCCCTACCTCGTCAGACCTCCAGGATTCATCAAAAACTCAAATTCTATATCCAAATAAATTCAACAAATTTATTTTGAAGCATATGAGGCAGTAACATTATGTGATTTGTTTTCAGAACGAAAATCCTTTTTCATTGTGTATTTCATAAAAAAAATAAGATATTGTATAAGGTTTAGAGTTTCGAAATACAGAGTAGGATACAAGAGATGGAAAGGTGAAAAAGACCGATTTTTTTTATTAAAAAAAAAAAAACTTTACCATGACTTTGTATGGAATATACAATAATTTAAGTCCTCAAATGTAATTTTATATAAGAGTATAAATGTAATTATATATTATAGAAAAGTTCAGAATGTTTAGAAAAAAAATATGATGTAATCATTCTTTTAACTTATTTTATCAAACATTGGCACTATAAGCAGTCTGATTGATGCATATATATATATATGGGCTAGTAGGCATGGGCTCCCAATACATCGGTTTTGGGTAAATAGCCATCCATTTTCGGCCGTTGCTAACGATTAAAAACCATGAGTATCAAGAAGTTAGACTGGCAAGTAGTGTCCAATTGAAAGGATTTTCACTACGTGACTACAATTGTAATTTGAAATTAGTCTCCACCACCGGGATGTTGGGTGCGATTTGGCTTGTGGCATTGTACAAATTTTTGCTTGAAAATAATAGTGATATGTCATATTGAATTAGTATATATCGAATTGTGACAAATGCCCAGGTTTGGATTCGTATGTATGAGTTGGGGTTGGAATATTGGGAGCCCAAAACTTTGTTGGAGATAGCACGTGGCGTGGGGGTTCCCGTTCAGCTTGACCGTGCTACTGCTTCACAAACTTTTGGAGTGTATGCTAGAGTTCTTGTAGATATAGACTTATCTAAGAAGCCCCCAAATTCAATCATGGTAGAACGTGATTCTGGGGAGGTTCTCTTTGTGGATATTGTTTATGAAAAGCTTCCAGATCAATGCACTTTCTGTGGGAACTTGGGACACATGGTGGCTCAATGTAAATCTGCTGCCAAAGAGAAATCAAATGAAGCTCAGACCGGCAATCAGAACACTAGGAGCCTATTGCGTCGCGATACAAATATCTCCAAATCCTCTGGAGGAAACATAACTGGTACTCACAAAGTTCAGGATGGTAATGCTCCTACAACTGTCCGTGAAACTCCTCTTGTAGGACTTATTTCAACAAAACCTATTGATAAGGATAGAGTGGTTAGTCCTATTGATAGAGTTTCCACAGAGGTTCTTGATGAGGTTGAAGAAATTCCTGAAACCCCTTTACCCCCCAGAATTCGTACAAAAGAACCTACTCAAGTTCTGGTTAACCCAATCATTGAGTCTGATCAGGTGGTACAAGATTCTCCCTCTGAGAGAGTGAATGCGCAACTTCAGCCGCATGACAGTGGGGCTTCTAGTCCTATTGCTTCTCATGACGAGGGTGTTCGGGTTGATGTTATGCATTCTTCTGATGTGCTTGATTCTGACCTCCCTCTTCGAGCTCAAAAAGACATACAACATGCAACTTCCTGGTTCAATATGGTGGAAGAGGAAGAACAGGTTGAAGATATGACACCGGTTGTATCCAAGTCCCAAAAGAAAAGAATGAGGAAAATGAATCGTGAATCAAGCTACCGCTCTGAGCCTATTATTACTCGGGCTGCGGCGGCGACCTTACATACTTCTAAATGAAGGTTATCTACTGGAATATACGGGGCGTTGCAAACCACCCCTCTCGTCGGGCTCTTTGTAGTCTAACAAGGAAAAATTTTCCTGACTTTATTTGTCTTGCTGAACCAATGACCTCTCTTGTTCGGATCCGTCAATCTTTTTGGCGCTCCATCGGCATGAGTTTGGTGGGCGTAAATGACAGATGCGGGCGCCATCCAAATCTTTGGGTCTTCTGTTCTGCTACGGTTACTTCTCCTACTGTTATGTCTTCATCTAGTCAACATATTTTCGTTCAATTTTTGATAAACGGTGTCTCCCATGGTATTATTTTTGTTTATGCTGCTACTACTCATTCGGAGCGACGTCCTCTCTGGCTAGCAATTGCTCAAATCTGTGCAGGTTTTACTGGCCCCACTATTGTCTTAGGTGATTTTAATGTGGTTCTTGGAGCTCATGAAAAAATTGGTGGTAATTTGCCTCGTCCTGTAGCCTGTCAAGAATTTCAAGCTACGGTTGACACTTGTGGTTTGGTTCCAATTGATGCCAAGGGTTCTCCTTTCACTTGGACTAATGGTAGGGGTTTGTCGTCTCATATTGAGATGTTGCTGGATAGGTGTTTCTGCACACTCCCTTGGCTCGATGCTTGGCCTATCACAAATTCTTCACACTTGGTTCGACACTCTTCGGATCATAATCCTCTCTTGGTCAATTTTCAACAATATATTGCTCAAGGTCCTACTCCATTCCGTTTTCACCGCATGTGGTTGGATCATCCTGATTTTCTTACTATGGTTAAGGAGGCTTGGCATTCTTTCCAAATTTATGGTTGTCCTATGTTTATTATCCAACAAAAGCTCAAGCTTTTGAAGCCTATCTTGAGGAATTGGAATACTCATGTGTTTGGTAATGTTCATCTTGCTGTGGACAACGCTAGAGAAGCTTTAGATAATATTCAGCTTGCCATCTCTACGGAGGGTTTCTCTGAAGATCGGCACATTGCTGAACTTGAAGCTCATTCTGCGCTTTCTCATGCACTGATAATTCAAGAGAAGTTTTGGCAGGATAAAGCTAGAGTTAAGTGGTTGCGTGATTGCGATCGTAACACTAAATATTTTCATAATATGGCCAAAATTCGCAGGGCTAGTACTTTTGTTTCTTCTTTGCGTATCGGTGCTGATTTAGTTGACGATGCTCCTACTTTGCGCTCTCATGTGTTAGATCACTTCTCTAATGCCTTTCAGGATGATGGTGTAGTTTCTGACACGGGTTTGGTCTCCCGTCTTATTCCGTCACTGGTTTCTTCGGAAGAAAATGATTCCTTACTTGTTTGTCCTTCTTTCGACGAGATAAAGCATGTTGTTTTCTCTATGGATCCTGACAGTGCTCCTGGTCCAGATGGGTTCGGTGGTTGCTTTTTCAGAACTTGTTGGGAGTTCATTGGTATTGATGTTTGCTCAGCTGTCCAATACTTCTTCCAGACCGGCTATATCTTACCTAATTTAAATTCAAGTTTTGTGGCTCTCATTCCAAAGGTTTCAGGGGCAGACTCTATTGCTCAGTTCAGGCCAATTGCTATGACTAACTTCATTTTTAAAGTCATTACGAAGATTCTTGCTAATCGCCTCGCTCCTGTGGCCTCTAGAATCATTTTGCCAAATCAATATGCTTTTCTCAAGGGTAGGCATATATCTGACTGTATCTTGATGGCTTCTGAATCAATCAATCTATTGGACAAAAAATGCTTTGGTGGCAATGTGGCTATCAAATTTGATGTTGCTAAAGCATTTGATACTCTTAATTGGGATTTTCTTTGTCAAGTACTTATTGCTTTTGGGTTCCATGAAAATTTTGTCCGTTGGATCCGTGCCATTCTTTCTTCTGCTCGTTTGTCAATTCTGTTCAATGGCTCCCCGGTTGGCTTCTTTGCTTGTAGCCAAGGTGTTCGTCAAGGAGACCCTCTTTCGCCTCTTCTATTTTGTCTTGCCGAAGAGGTGCTTAGTCGAGGTCTTGTGGATCTTGTTAGTAATGGAAAGGTTAAGCCTATTTCTTCACCTCGTGGAGTGACTGCTCCTTCGCATATTTTGTACGCTGATGATATCATGGTGTTCTGCAAAGGGGATAAGAAAAGTCTGATAAATTTAATGAATTTTATGGACGAGTATGGGTTAAATTCGGGTCAGTTGATTAGTAAGGTGAAATCTCGAGTTTACATGGGTAAAGCTGCCTCCTTACGTCGCTCTCTGATTACTTCCTGGCTTGGTGTTTCTCCAGGGGTGCTCCCCTTTAACTATCTAGGTGCCCCTATATTCAAGGGAAAGCCTAAAAAAGTCTATTTCCAAGCTTTGGCAGATAAAATACGTGCTCGTATGTCTCATTGGCAGGGCCATTCCCTTTCCATGGCTGGCAGGGTTACTTTAATCAAGTCTGTGGTGGTCAGTATGTTATCTCATAGTTTCACAATTTATTCATGGCCTTCTACTGTGCTTAATCAAGTGCGAAATTGGGCCCGTAATTTCATTTGGACAGGCTCTGCTGACACTAGAGCTTTTTCTACTGTGGCTTGGAAAAAATGTTGCACTCCTCTTAGTGAAGGCGGCCTTGGTATCCGTGATTTTTGGGCTCTTAATCGAGCTTTTCTGCTCAAAAAGCTTTGGGATATCTTGGTCAACTCCTCTATGGCTTCACTATTTGTTCGAGGCCGTTTTCTCAATTCCCATGGTCATCCTTGTTCCACTTACAAATGCTCCTCCATTTGGCCTGGTTTTCGTCCTTTATTTTCTTTTATATTGGAAAACTCCAAATGGGTCGTTGGTTCTGGTGAAAAAATTAGTTTTTGGCATGCTCGTTGGTTGGATCTCCCCATTGTTCATTTGCTTGGCATTCCTCAAGCTGTAAGTAAAGCCTTTCGCTCTCGAGTCTCTGATTTCATTGAGCATCGTCATTGGCTTCACCCTCCTATGTTGCATGGTCGTCTACACTCTATATGGAACTCTATCTCCTCTATTGTGCTTCCTTTTAGGACAGGGGTCGAGGACAAGTTAGTGTGGGTGTCTGCTAATGATGGTAATCTTTCTGTGGCTTTGGCTTATGATTCTTTGCGTGATCGTCGTCCAATGGTGCAATGGGACCGTTGGGTTTGGCGTCCTTGCTTTCGTCCTCGTAACTCTATCATTCTCTGGAAGTTTTTGCATGGTAAAGTCTTAACTGATGACCTTTTACAACAATGGGGTTTTTCTATAGCTTCTATTTGTTCCTTTTGTCGCGCTACTTTTGAAACATCGTCTCATATTTTCTTTGATTGCTCTTTTGCGAGGAAAATCTGGACGGATATCTTTGCTCTCTTTCAAGTTCAACACCTTTTTTCCGATATTTCTAGTTTCTTCAGCTTCCCTATGCATCATGGTTTTGGTACCCAAATTCAATTGCTTTGGTGGGGTTTGATTGGCGCTGGCTTCTATTCTATTTGGCAAGCACGGAATGATCTTCGTTTTCAGGATGTCATCCCCTCTATCTCCACGATTGTGCGTGCTATCAAGCTTCAGCTCGTCGAAATTGACTCTCTTAGTTCTGGGTGTATGAAGAACTCTGTGAAGGAGCTTTGCATCCTTCGTTCTATTGGTGTGCGTGGTCGTCCAGCCAAGGCTCCAAACATTGTTGAGGTCTTATGGCGACCTCCCTCCTTTCCTTGGACTAAGGTCAATACTGATGGAGCGGCTAAAGGCTCCCCTGGTTTAGCAGGCTTTGGTGGTATCTTTCGCGATTTTACAGGCTCCGCTCTTGGATGTTTCGCTGGTTCGATGGGTTTGGCTTCTTCCCTAGAGGCTGAGCTTCAGGCAATTATTCATGCGGTCTATTTAGCTTGGAATCGTGGTTGGAAGTCTCTCTGGATTGAGTGCGACTCTTCTTTGGCTGTTCATTTTCTCTCTTCCTCGCATTTGAATGTCCCTTGGCGTCTCATGGTTGGTTGGCAAAATTGTCGATCCCTCTTGTCGTCTATGCATGTTCATGTATCTCATATTTTTCGTGAGGGTAACCAAGTAGCTGATTGCTTAGCTAACTTTGCTGTTGATAACCCTGGGATTCATTGGTGGGATTCATGCCCCCCTAGCGCAGCTACTGCTTATGTTCGCAACCTAGAGCAACTTCCTTGTTATAGGTTTTGTTAGCCTTGGTCGTGGTTGTGTGCTTCTGTTGAATCTTGCGAAGGCGGTAGCGTCAAGCCACGGTGGCCTTGATTGGGTTGGTGATGACCCACCATGACTAGCTGTGTAGTTTCAAGCAGAATTGGTGTTAGGGGTTAATCTGGGCCTAATTCTCTCTGATGGTTAGGCCGTAAGGAGGTCGACTAGGTTCCTACTCAGCTTCCTGATGGCTATGCCGTAGGGAAGAGGGGTAGGTTTCAGATTTAGTTCCTCACACTTCCTGCTTATCCGTCTGTCATTTTTGATTGCTTGTTTTATTTTGGAGTTCTGGTGTACTCTTTCCCTCATGTGTTGTGAGTTTTTTGCGTGGCTTAGATCTTATTGATCCATGTCACTTATTGTACTCCTTCGGCGTTTCACGCCTTTCTTTTATTAATAACAAGTCAATTTAAAAAAAAAAAAAAAAAAAAAAAAAAAAAAAAAAAAAAAAAAAAAAAAAAAAAACAAAAAAAAAAACACGACAACAAAAAAAAACAAAAAAAGCGAGCCAACAACAAACAAACAAAAAAAAAAAAAAAAAAATCTGATTTCTAGTCAATGAAAAGAATGGTTTTGGCATAGCAAGGTTTAATTTGTGGTGGCAAAAGCTGCCACTTGAATTGTATATTGTCCGTTTGCCCGTTCATCATGGTACTGTATGAATACAAATAGATGCCGGTTTGTTGATCTTTCTCCTCCTTGTTTAGATATAAATGTGATTCATACTGCCCTATCCTTTAGATCTTGACGACATGATTCAATTGCATCCAATGAGTCCTAATTCTGTTTCCTGACTTGTCATAGAAGGAGATCTTCTCTTGCAGCTCAGCACAGCGCTACAAAATAGTCATTTTACAATGTTTTTATAGTTGTTAGTATCTCATATCGAAATTCTGCTAAAGTGAAGTCTTGCATCAAACTTACATTATATAGCGTCTTAACATGTTCACTTGTTTTTTATTAATCTTGAGTTGTATACTATATTGATCCTACCAAAAAGTCCCGACTAAAGTTTTAATAACTTTGTCCTTCATAGCTCTTTGGAAAATCAACGTGCTTATTTAATCATCCAAATCAAATCAATCACCAGATAGTGGTTGTATACCTTTAATGGTGTTAGTCATTATTACCCAAAGGAAAAGGATTTTCATTTTATAGATTATGGAACTAGGAAGGGAAGTGAACCAAGCTAGATATGATGTGGAGAGGTCACATGGAACATGAAATTATGCATGACCGAATTTAAGCATATATATAGCATGGGAGCTACGCCTATTGAGCTAAAAATCACCAAGATATACAGAAAATCAACAAAGTGCCCTTATCAATTAAAGACATCACATGCACTGCGGGATCTTTGGAGCCTTAAGCCGACACCCCACATTTCCCCATATGGTTTTGATTGATTTTGTGAAAGGCCTTAGAGCAGTTCCACCGCACACACAAAAGGCAGGGGTTTTGGGGTTCTTGGTGATGTGTCGCCCCCCACCTCAAAAATACAGCATCCACTGCAAAGAGGTATGTCGGCACTGTTCATGAGGGGAGGGGCGAAGAGGCGGGGCGACGGGCACAAAATTGCCCCTGGGGTTGCCTCCGAGGCGGCTGACATCAGCGCCCCACCCAGCAGAACTTTATTTTTTTTAAGCGGGCGCATGCGGTTCACGCGCCAAAAAGGCGCGTCACACCAAGGGGAAAGCACCCAATACTGTTTATGTACCATGTGGCATTTTTTGAACCATTGATCTCACATCCAACGGCCAATCTTTTTAGAAAAAAAATATATGAACAAAATGAGAAAAAAAAAATTCAGAAATTATGAGAAAAATTATGTAATGTTTTGCTTGAGCTTTGACATAAAAGTTGTTGTATTAATTTTAGTATCTTAGTACTAAAAAAATGTGAAAACAATAATAAAAAATTTGAAAAAAATGTGAAATTTTTTAATAAATATCCAATCAGATTTTTGCACGTTTATGTGCACGTTGCTCTTCGGTGGAAAGTTTGGACATATCATTCGGTGGAAATTTATCTCTCTTTTTTTGTCGGTGAATAGTGATTGCCCCTTGTCCTTTTGCAGTGGAACCAAAACTAAAAGATGATTACTATTTACCTTGGTCCTACATGTATAGTATCCACCTTTGGGGCAATTTCCTTGCCCTTGCCTTTTGGGGTGGAAATGCTCTTAGGGTTTGCAAAATGAGTCAACACAATGAACTTTATTTGGTTTTTAGTCTATTTATATGAGACAATATTAATATATATAGGTATAATTGAATAGTGGTGAATGCAGAAAATTTATTTAGGAACACCCTTTAATATAACAAAATGAAGGCAAACAAAGAATCTAATAACAAAAAATTTGCAAGTTTTCTCTTCCTATAAACTCTTCAAATGAACCTTCCTGCCTAGGGACAACTTATAAATTATAATACGAAAAACCCTACCTATGCTCTCCCCAAAAAACCCCAAAATGCTTCCCAGCCGCCGCCGACCCCTTGCTTTGGCTTGGGGTCGGTTGGCCATCTTTCCCCTTATTTTGCTAGTTTTTTGACGTCTAGTTCATGCAGGTTTGTTCAATAAAGCCGACATCGTCGTTGCCGTCCTTCTCCGGGGTGCTTCGTCGCTTCGATCCCTTTGCTTTGTGGTGCTGCTTCCAATCCAAGCGCCGATCTGTTTGCTTATGCCGCTAGCCACCAAACCCTCCCCCCTTTTTTGGATCTTGATTCATCCGAATTTGGTTCCGTTTGGGGTTTTGGATGTGATGTTTCCTTGGATTTTTCCTTGGCTTTGGCTCACCCCACTGTGGCGTGGGCTGTTGAAGTTGATGAGGATCGTCTCAGGTTATGTTGTACTCTATTTGGTTGGTGAAATTTCAATCCCTTAATCTATAGTCCAATTCCTTAACATTAGTGGCTTATGGTGTTTTCTGTTTCCGTTTGCTTGATGGGCTTCGGGTCTCGATTCTGCCTTGCTTGGCCGATGTTTTTTCGGTTTCGGGTTCAGCGAGTTCATAGCTCACCCGATCTAGTGGCGGCTAGTGCAGTTTTCTGATTCCGCTCGCTTAATGGGCTTCGGGTTTCAGTGCTGCCATGCTTGGCCGGTTTGCCAGCTTATTCCGAGCTAGTGGTGGCTAGTGCAGTTTTCAGATTCAGATCGCTTGATGGGCTTCGAGTTTCAGTTTCGCTATACTTGGCCGGTTTGTCTGTTGGGTGTTTTTCTAGTTGTTTTATTAGGCTTTCTTTGAAGTTGGCTCCAATGTAGTGTGATGTTTTGTTGTTGGTTCTATGGAACCTAATTCCTATGGGTAGAGTTGTAATCTACAGTTACCCGGTCGGAGATCCTCGTCAAAATTTGAATTTCTCTCGTTCGTCTGAGTGGGCTTGGTTTTTTATAGGATTGCTTTCATCTGCCTTGGTGCAATTATGTATATTCTCGTAAAGTATGAGACACTTATTTTATTGAGAGCCTAATATCTTTATAATCTGTTATCTACCAATATATTCTCTTTGAACCTTTCTGCCTACAAAAATATACAATTTTCAATTTCTGGAAAAACCCAACTTATATCAATATCATAAAAAAAAAATTATTAAAATAATGGAGGAAGAAAGTTAAGAGGAAGCACGTGCCCCTTTTGATCTCCAGTTGCCTTGGCCACTGTTTACAACAGTCGATATAATGCGTCAGCTTGAAAATGACCATTCTTGTGATAAGGTTCTGCACTGGTACGCGTTCGGTAAATTTAACGGTATTTTTTATTTTATTATATAAATAGGATCTCCATTAAGCGACTACTTGATCAAACGAACCATGAATACTCACAAATCACATCCACATATATATATATATAGGGTATATGGGACGCCACTGTCACATTAACTCAAACATTCTTCCTTGTCCTTGGAATCTGATCCATATTGTGAAATCAACGGAACAAAGAAAGGATGTTTGGGTTGGTGTGTCAAAATAGTGTAAGATGGTCCTAACCTATATATATATATAATTTGAAGATTTTTTTTTGTGGAAATATATAATTTGAAGATAAGATCTATCTGGCAATTGGAAATTTACCAAATTCGACTGTAGATTTCCAAACACCTGTACATTTGAACTGATTAATTTTGTCCTCCACTTAATACACAATCAGTGATCAACTCAGTGGGCAATACCGCCGAGCTAGTGCTACACAGATAGCTACATAAGACCTAGAAAATCCTCACCACACATAATAATGCCTTTTGAGCATTGATTTGTCATCACTTGTCATGAATCGTGACCCTCCTTGACACCTACGTTAGCACGGCCCTCACCAATCAATACTCTTAACAAATTGTAGTTAGTGTTTTACTTTTATTTCAGCTTTGGTGTAGATGAAAGTTGACACTTCTTTTCTTTGACCATGATGTTTTAAATACAAGTGATACGCAGAATAAGAGAATTTGAATTCTAGACTTTTTTTTAGTATTGGAAAGAGAGTTATAAGAACTTGAATATTATAGTTTATTTAGCAGATGATGCTAGGGTTCCACTGTTTCATAAACACCGAGAGAAGGTAAGGACGACTATTAACCGCTATAGACCACGGTTAAATAGGTCCAAAATTTACAAGTTCATCAAATAATTGTCAAGATAAGCCGAGCACAAAAAGAAGTCTCTCAAGCCCAAGATGGTCCAAATGCACATACCTGATTATTTTGTCCATATTGTTATAAGTCCATCACATATAGATTCCACAGATAATTTATTGTTCACATTTTAGATTCACATTGCATAAAAAAAAATAATAATAATGTCAATTTGGACGGTTTGGGATTACAATATTCAAGAGCATTAATGTATAGGACTAAAACGTAATTTTGTCCTATTGTGTGGGTTGTGCTTTATCTTAAGTATAAGCTATTTGCTTCTCAAAAAAAAAAAGTATAAGCTATTTGGTAGCACACAAAACTATTTAGTTTAATAATATTTCTCTTTTTAATATTAAAAAAATTCATAATTTAAATATTCCATGTAATACATATACTAACTCGGAATCGGAGTGAGCAGTAGTCGGAATGACAGGAATCCGAATGAGCAGGAATCGAAATGAGCAAAGAATTTAGAATGAAGCACTCTCATTGAAGGGTTTACTAATTACCCAGAATCGGAGTGAAAATTAAGTTGATTACCATTAAACTGTTTACTAATTTTCATGAATCGGGATGAAAATAAATTAAATTACTAAAATACCCTTAATATAAACCTTTAGTTTTTTCAACACAAAGGTGAAAAAGTTTCAATTACAAATATCTCATGCCACCGAACGTATAAGTAATACTAGAATTGTAGTTGAAACATAATTATGATCATAGTCTCCATAAGAAAATAATCACGTTCTCTACCAAAAACTTCATACCAAAACAATTGTAATCTCCATAAGAAAATAATCACGTCTCTATTTTTCTGGCAGGTAGAAATTATTTGTGAGTTATTAGATTTTGAAGGATAATTTAGGTAGAAAATTTTCATTCCTGATGGAATCAATAATCAGGAATCACAATACCACCTAAACCCAGGGAATCCCATTCCTTGAAAATCAGGAATCACATTCCTGATTTTGTGGTGGGTCCCACCACAAATTTGATTCCCAAATTTTAGTAAACACGGGAATCGGTAGGAGTGGGAATGACTCCCACAAATTTCATTCACATTCCAGGTTAGTAAACACGCCAATAAAACAATAGAGTGGACTGTGTAGCCAATTAGCCAATTTGGCACACTAGCTTAAACCGTATCATAATACAAAAGAAAATACTGTATCAAAATACAATAAATAATGGTCAGTCCCCAAAATCATGATTATAATAGTTAGGGTGAACTCTACTAGCTAAAACCGTATCAGAATACCCCCAAAAAAAACTGTATCAAAATACAATAATAAATAATGGTCAGTCCAAAATCATGATTATAATAGTTAGGGGGAACTCTACTAGTTGAGTAAAATGGTTGATGATGAAGTGCAAAGATGGATATACACCGACATCACGTGAGGTGTTTTTTGTCCAACTAATTTTTTCCATTTGACACTAATTAGAAATATTAGAGTCAAACTGGGGATCAAGATCCACTTAAGGTTTGGCAATCACTTATCCAAATATTTGTGTTGTGGTGTGGAACCATAGACTTTTGTAGAAGAGAAACACTTCTTTTCTTCCTTCTTCAATTTAGAAAGATACGTGAGTGCTCTTAATTATGAACCACTACAAGAGGATCTTTGTATTTTAAATGGATTTATAACCTAGTAAAGATGTGAGATTAAGCTTCAAAGTCAATGTAGAGATAGGTTCCCTATTTGGGTATGTAATTTGAAGATTTTTGTGCCATCCATGGTTATCTTTATTTTGTTGGAAAAAATTTCATGTTCAATGTAAATTTCAGTTTAAGATGCATCAATTAGTACACTATCAGTTCTAGTAAGCTTGTGTCTCCAATTTACGACCTTATGGTTTTGTTATGTCACGTTTTCGATCCCCCGTGCCCAAAGCTTCAATATGTACTTGTAATGATATTATTCTTAACTACCCGTCTATATGCGCGTTGCTTATTGCGGGTGGGATGTTGTCCCATCCTAACATAAAATCCCACCAAATTAATTCCTATGAAGTTTAGGTACGTACATACATATTAAAATTAAAGTAGGAACTTCATGAGTAAATTTAGTGGCAGAGCAACCCCACCTTGGCCGCAGCCTTGTACAAGTTTACTCTAGACAATAGACAATATGTGTTATATGTAATGATGCAAAGTGGACATTCCTATCAATATCTATTGACCATATTTTAGGTGAATAGTACTGTTGAGATTTTGGTGCACAGCCATTTGGGCAAAAGCGATTGGTGCTCTCTGCTCTGAACATTTGCATTCCACAAGCGACAGGGGTCCCATGCATTTCTGCCATTCCATGAGGATTAATTCAAGGTGTTCAGAGGCCTCACTACCGGCCTAGTTTCTTTTTTATCTTCCATTTTTTGTTCTTCTTTTTGTCTTTTTCTATATTGCATCAGAATTACCAAATCATGACATCATCCGTCATGTAAAATGTTGAACACAGTGGATAATCGCGGATAATCACGTCGGAATAGAGAGACACAAAAATGTGTAAACATCTTGTCACGTCTCTCACTAAGAATTGAATAGTGATAGATACTAAACTAGGACCTCATGTTGTCTTATACCCATATTGGATGCCAATTTGAATCCAATCTTCTTGAGAATACCTACAATTATATATAACAACGTTAAATTATTAAACGAATCTTAAATATTGACGTCTTAATGCTACTTTTAAGTGATGTCCCGATTTTCAACTGGGCCAAGAAATGAACAATACATCAACGTTTTTCTATCACAATCTAGAGATGTCGATATCACTCCATAGAAAAGGGGAGGACTATTTATCCTCAAGTAAAAGAGAAGAGCTCCATGTCTATTATTATCCCGAAGTATTGAAAGAAGTCAAACTTCTCATTTCCTTTCATATATTTTTATATGATATTGGCTGGTTTGAGGTCCGATTTAATTTTGAAATACTTCGAAATTTGAAAGTACAATGTAATAAATCCAACCAACGTAATCTGTTATGGGTAGGACATGGGGACGCAGGGGTGGGGGGGTAATCTCTCCCTCCGTGACAAAAGCAAAACGTCCTACTCTGAGCACAGCACCTCACTAAAACCTTCACATTTAATCTTTCTTGTTTTTTGCCACCGGCAGTTTTAACCTAGTGGCTCGTGGGCCGTGGTGGATCACAGCTAGCCCAACTCTCTTCGTTTCAACTCCGCGTTTACGCTGCCCACCGCCACCGGCCCGCAAGCCGACAACTTCCGCCCGCACTTGTGACACTCTTGGAGCAGGCATTGTCTGCGACACGCACACATCATGCATATCGTTCTACTCGCGACACGTCACAAGTCGAGTCCCACCGACACATAAAACGCGGGGGGATGGGTCCCCTAGTCATCCTCTTCACTTTTGCCTTAGCTTTTTGTGTTTTTGATTCCGGAATTGACTCTCGGATTATTTTTTGCAATGTTTGCATGTGTCCCCCTCAGCCCCCTCATATATTATACAAGTGTATGATTCTGTAACAATTTATGAATCTTTTGGCTTAATTACTTGACTTAAGTAAATTTACTAATACACTCAGTTCTCTTTATGTTTACAGTTTATTGGACCCTTTTGTGTATAGTTTATTTTTTCAGTTTGTTCTGATGGAGGTGGAGATCAACTGCATATTCACAGCGTCAAAGACATTATTAATTTGCAAGATGTATGATTAAGGAACAGTTTTAGAAGTGTTAACTTATTATTGCACATTGCGAGATATTCAAAAGGAGAGTTGGTAACACCAGTATCACATCTTTAGTATCGCATGTGAAGTTTGTACATGTATTGCTACTTTACTTGATATAATAGAAATCCAAATATAAATATAGAATGAAGATGTACGAGATCAACTGTTCCTAACAAATCAATTACATATAAGCTAGGAATTTTCACTTTTAACATATTTCATATAAATAAACGTGTCACGAAGTTTACTTCGAGGCTCGCAAGACAGGATGGTGTGGCTTGATCAAAAAAAAAAAGACAGGATGGTGTGGAGGTAGTGTAGTGAAATGGAGTAGTGCCCAATTCATTTGTAGAGGGATCTCAGACCCAGGTCATCCAATCTCACATCCAAGGCCCCATTTTTTATTTTTTATTTTTTAATTTTTTATTTCTTATTTCTCTTTCAATTTTTATTTTCTTTCGTTAATTTAATTTAATTCCTATAATTAATCTATCTTAAAGCAGAATCTGTCCAGTAGCTTTTGTATGGTTGCCTGCCTGATCTTCCAGCTTTGCAATGATAACCCTGCTGTAATTACAGTTGAAAATCTGTCTTATGCTGTGCCATTTTTAACCCATACAAGAATTTTCACTGCATAAACAAGTAAGCTCACATGTTGCCTCTTTCTATAAGTTCTTTTAGATTTCAAGATTTCAATAGGGTGATTTGATATGCCTTTACACTATTCAAACCTCATATACTGTCCAGTAACTTTTTTTAAGAGAAAATTAGGGGACATTAGCTCTTTAATGAAGGTCTGTAAGAAGCAAGTATATACCAATCCTTAATCCCGAAATAGAAGGGACATATACATTCCAAGAAGACATGAGCCATAAACCACAAACAAACAAAAAAACATTAGCAATAACATAAAAGATAATCTGCACTTAAAAATATCTGTCTCGAAAAAATGATTATTTTGAGCCGATAAGTAGGATTCGAAATTCATTTTCTTCGTAACATTTTATTAAGGTTCCAAACGTCAGAGTAGACTTAAAGTGAAATGGAACAAAACCTAAGCGACTTAAGAAGAGTTGACGATGAATATTTAGAATGCTAGTGCTAATAACGGGCCGTAACAAAATTAATTAACTAACTGGAGGCAGTATGAACTGAAGCAAGTGCACAGGTAGGTATAGATTATAAGATTGTATAGAGGGCATAGAAAAATTTAGTGTCCGGCTGATGAGTGGGAAGTCAAAGTTGTAGATCCACAAAACAATCTTATATTAAGGATTACACAATGTCTCCTCCTCCTCAGATCTACCTTTGCACATTGTAGGAACATATCCACAGAGGAGGTCAGCTGGTAAATTCTCCCATTGCTTTCTAGAAAGAAAAATTTAATTCTTTACAAGATTGAGTGGGGACATCCCCAAAAGTCCTCATAAACTCCGACCTTTTTAATGGTTTCGAAATTAGTAAGAAATAATTTTCTTTTCCTTTCAAAGTTGTTTTTTAAGAGGATCTTAAAAATTGAGATGCTAAACTATTAATGTCTGAAATTGGTTGACTTGAATAAGACTTAGTCTATGGGAGTGCTTGTGGATTCAATATATTTGATTACCGTAGGGAAAAATCTCTTATTTAAAGAACGGGAAGATATGCCAATTTTTGTAAATGATTGATTTTGTAATAAAAACTAGGTTGATATAGTTTTGAATTCGATTTAAATGAAGCAACGATCGGATCGGCATATGGAATACATAAAAAAAAAAAAAAAACTTTTTAAGTCTCCCATCTTCAAAATTGAAATATCAATGTCGAACGATGAAAAACTTTAATCTAATATATGTATGCCTGTGAAAAACCTAAATCTTCAAATTTACCCTAAAATTTCCTATGCTAAGCACCTTTGAAGACCTAATTTGAAAAGACTAGCTAGTGATGACAACTCCTTACCCGAAAAAAGTCTTAAGAGGTCTCTTTCGTGGAAGAACCCATCTTCCTTCACCTCCCTTTCCAGCAAAATTGAATGCACAAATTGGGCATTTGGTGTACATCATACATGATAATTGTGGCATAAAATAAGTGAGAAAATCACAGCAGCGGTGCACTTTTGTTCAATCTGCATGGTAGCGCATCTAGTAGAGTATCAGAACCCAGCCTTTATTATACAAAAATATTATACAAAGGAGTATTTATATACTTTTGCGTACATCATTTTCATATTACTGTACATAGTATTGAAGCCTTCACGAGCTCTGTCGTGATTGGATCGGTACAAAATCTCTGCTTCCTCTTCTTCCCCTTTCTCTCTCTAGATTCTCTCTACAGAAACTCGGCCTGTGAGCTAAAGCATTCAGCAAAGTTGGGTGAAAACCCAAGTGGGATGCAATCGAATTCCACAGCGGTCCAAAGTGTTACTGGCACAAGCAAGACCAGGACAAAGCAAAGTCCTTCAATGGATTCCTACTAATTTCCAAGAATTTCTTGGTGTTCCTTTCTCTTTATCCTAATTTTGTTAAGGTACTGATTTTGCTGCTTCACTCACTTTTGCTGCATTTGGCTCTACTCAAGAATTTGAATTCCCACTGTTTTTGGCCAACTTGTGGATTGATCTCAAATGGGTTTTGCTCAATTTAATGTTTTGGGTCTTTGTTTGGATCCTGGGAATGATTTTTTGGTTCAGCTGAGCTTGCCCTTTTGCTACTGTTGAGTTTCCCACTGTTTTTGGTTAACTTGTGGATTGATCTCAAATGGGTTTTGCTCAGTTTGAATCTCTGGGTCTCTGTTTGGATTCTAGGAATGAGTTTTGGAGTGAAATGAGCTTGCCTTTAGGTGCTAGTTCATTTTTGGAACTGAAAGTGATTCAAAATTCTTGTTTTTTGGGTAAGGGATTGATCTTGATTTTTAAGTTCTATGGAAATGTATCTGCTTTACTATCCCTTTTATTTCCTGTCAATTCTAATTGCACTTTGTCTTCCTTTTCCTGGGTTTATCATTCACAATTGATCCCCAGTAAAGTATTTTTATTTCCTTTTTCATGGATTGATCATGGATGGGTTGTCTTGGTTGCTGGGTTGATGGATCTACTAAGGACTTGATTATAATCAAGGGTTACCTTTTTTTTGTGTGTTTCCTTTATTTTAGCCTGTTGGGTGGAAAATACTTCTGGGTTTTTGTCGAATCTTTATTGTTCAACTCTTTTGGATGAAGTTCCGGAAAAAAGAAAACTCTTTTTAATGAAGAATTAGTTCTATTTCGTAGGATTTAAGTAAGAACATGTGTGGCTTTCTGTCCTTTTGTTGGTTCGGCTTCTTTCCCTATTGTAGGAGCTTTGTTGGACTTCTTTTGCTTGTATATGAATTGTGTATTTTTTTTTTTTGCACAGATTCTTGTTCCGTGGTCTCCATCAGTTGAAGCTAAAGAATGTCCAGACCTCTGCAGCGAGGTTCTGGAGCACGGATCTCTGGTGGTAGCAATGATTTCTGGGACTCCCAAATGAAAGATAAAACAGATAAAGAAGATTTGGATAAAAGAGCCTCTTCCGATAACAACAGTTTTGCTGCATTTAGATTTCCTATTCGTGTACTTTTCCCGGACAGTTCTCCTTCCAAACATGGAGGTGGTGAAAATGGCTTCGATTCCTCAATAGTCGGTACTCCTAGAAGTCGACACAAGTTAACTCTGCTATTGTTGAAGTTAAGTTTAGTATTGATTGTTATTCTTGCTCTTACTGGATCATTTTGGTGGACACTCTCCATTTCAACGACTTCAAGAGTTCACATATACCATAGTTACCGGCGACTCCAACAAGAACTTGTTTCCGACTTGTGGCATATTGGAGAGCTTTCTCTTGGTTCTTCAAGGTTGAAAGAATTGGATTTCTGTCCTCAGGATTTTGAAAACCATATTCCGTGCTTCAATGTTTCGGAGAATCTTGCCCTAGGTCTCTCTAATGGAAATGAGTATGACCGCCATTGTGAGCATGGAATGAGGCATAATTGTCTAGTTCTTCCGCCTGTGAATTACAAAATTCCTCTTAGATGGCCTACTGGTAGAGATGTTATCTGGGTGGCAAATGTGAAAATAACAGCGCAGGAGGTACTTTCCTCTGGAAGCATGACCAAGAGGTGAGCTGGGATTCCTTTTATTATCCAAATGTCTTCTAACAGGTCCTGATCTTGATTTAAGTTCAAATTCCGTGTGCTTACAGGATGATGATGTTGGAAGAAGAGCAAATTTCATTCCGTTCAGCCTCATTAATGTTTGACGGTGTTGAAGACTATTCTCATCAAATTGCAGAAATGATAGGGCTGAGGAATGAGTCTAACTTCAAACAAGCTGGGGTAAGTGGATTGTAACTTGTGATCATTATTAGTTGTTGGACTTGGAGTTGACCACACATAGTGTCGCCAACATTGTTAAGATGTTCCTTTTTGTTGGTTCCCCAGTTATGTGGTTTATTTCACTTATAACTTATTTCTTAGTTCACGTAAACATGTAGGGGTCCTAGCCTAACCCCCAATCCAGATTCAAATTTTTTCAGTTTCAATGAATCAAGAGCCTTTTTTATTAGGTAGTTAGAGTTTCATGTTGATATAGACGGTAAAGATCACCTTTGGCGTGAAAGCTGCAGTTCAGATCATTAGCAGTCTGAACTGTTTCTGGGGTTACACTGCTATTCCTAATGAATTGCAGATACTTTATAAATCCATAGGGTGGTATTCCACCAAGTTTCTTTGGCAGCTTTGAAGCTATTATGTGTATACATATAGACGGATACATACATACGTATAAATGCCATGTCCACGGGTATCTTCTGCACGATTGGTCATTTACAGAGAAATTATAGAATACCATAATGTGGTTTTATTATGCTCGCTTGTAGTGTATTTTCCTTCTGAAGAAGTGCAGTGTGGTTATGGACCATATGAACTGTATTATGTATGCTTTTGTGTCTAGTTCATATTGCCCAGACGTGTGGTTATGACAGTGAATATAACGCTCTCTCTTCTCTGCATCTAACTGATGAATAAAAATTTCAACATCAACTTTGCAGGTGAGAACCATCTTGGATATAGGATGTGGGTATGGTAGTTTTGGAGCACATCTCTTTTCCAGTCAGATCCTAACTATGTGCATTGCACCCTATGAGGCTTCAGGAAGCCAAGTGCAGCTAACTCTTGAAAGGGGTCTTCCTGCAATGATTGGTTCTTTTACTTCGAAACAGTTGCCATTTCCATCTCTCTCCTTTGATATGTTGCATTGTGCACGATGCGGCATTGATTGGGATCAACAAGGTAATCATCAGAAGTTGATTATCATAAATTCTTCTTTCTAGGCTAGGACCCATAAGCTAGAATCGGAATAATTACCCTTGTTTGATTGTACACATGTATTCCATGAAGTGCAACGAATACTGCTTAATTTGGTTCTAGATCCAAAAGAGAACTATATATTACAACAGTTCAAGAAAAGATAGATAATCAGTTCTCTATTTTGAAGAGTTTCTAGATCATTTCTTGAGAACAATATCTACACTAGTAGTTTGTGGAATCCCCAAGATATCATGAGCTGGGATTGCAGAAAGTTTCATACCTGTAGGAAAGAACTTTCAGTAATAGAAACAAGATGATGCAATCACAAATCTCATTCTGTGTTAATCTTCGTCAGGTCTTTGAATTTGAGTATATTGGTATTGCTTTTGTGAATATCTGGATATTGATGGTCAATGCATACAGTAAACCCATCTCTAAAATTATTTCATGTGTTACAGATGGGATCTTCTTGATTGAAGCTGATAGAGTGTTGAAGCCTGGTGGATACTTTGTCTGGACATCACCAATTACCAATGCAGAGACGTTTCGTCGTAACAAAGTGAATCAGAAGAGATGGAACCTTATACATGATTTTGCAGAAAATCTCTGCTGGGAGATGTTATCGCAGCAAGATGAAACAGTAGTATGGAAAAAGACCAGCAAAAAGAATTGTTACGGTTCACGGTAGGGAAACTAACATGTTTTTTTGTTCTTTCTCAAAATCATAACTGTTCGGCCTTTATTGGACTAGTATAAGTGCCAAACTGAGTTATGGTACAATTTGCTTGTTTCTTTAGGAAGTCTGGTTCAGGTCCATCTATATGTAGCAAAGGCCACGATGTTGAATCCTCATATTATCGACCACTCCAAACCTGCATTGGGGGAACACAAAACCGCCGATGGATTCCTATTGAAGACAGGACAACCTGGCCTTCTAGGGCTAATCCGAACAAGAGTGAACTTGCTATATACGGTACTATTGATACAGCTAAGAGTGTTGTCCTCAGAACAAAAAATCATTATTTTTGCAGGTGCTAACTAATCTTTGTATGTTTTGCAATTTTTTTTCAGGATTGTACCCAGATGAACTCAGTGAGGACGCTGAGACCTGGAAAATGGCAGTCCGTAATTATTGGTCTCTTCTCTCACCATTGATATTCTCTGATCATCCAAAGCGACCTGGGGATGAAGATCCTTCACCACCCTATAACATGCTTAGAAATGTACTGGACATGAATGCTCATTTTGGTGGTTTTAATTCTGCATTATTGGAAGCTGGAAAGTCAGTGTGGGTCATGAATGTGGTCCCAACAAATGGACCTAATTATCTGCCATTGATCCTTGACAGGGGCTTTGTTGGCGTTCTACATGATTGGTAAAGCTACTTTTGTTTTTACATCATTTGTCATAAAACATGTTGTCTCTCTTACAAGCCACCGATTATATTCCCCGCATGAATTCAGCCTAAATTTAGAAGATAAAAAAAACCTTAAATAGCCATTTGGGAAAATAATGAAAAAACAGAACCTATGATTAAAATCATTGGTCAATACAGTATCTCAGGGACAACCTTGTCATTTGGGATAGAAAATGAAATAATTTTGTGGCACTGGTGTTACGAAATATTTGGTAGAGAAATTGAAGAAATAGAATTCAATATTTACTAAGGGATGTCATCATGCTATTGGTTTGCGAGAGGATATTTCCAACTGTTTAGTTACAGAACCATATGGAATGAAGTTTGACATACATAGAGGTCTTCTAAGGGCATTTGATTGTAAAGTTGATTTCCTATGAACATGGTTTACAGTTTCGTCTGGATTCATACTGTTATGTTTAATTGTTATAAAGAAGGTATTGTTGTTCCTTTATAGTTTGTGTTTTAACATGAATTTTTTTTCTCTTAGGTGTGAACCCTTTCCAACATACCCAAGATCTTATGATATGGTGCATGCAGCAGGACTTCTTTCCCTTGAAATTGATCATCAACGACGATGTACCATTCTTGATTTATTCACTGAAATTGATCGATTGCTTCGTCCAGAGGTACCCACATCAAATAATTCTCTTCACATTGTATCGATAGTTATTTGGCAATCATCTTTTGTTCCAATTCATATCATGATTTTGGCAGGACAAAAGAATAAGTTCTTTTTTCCAATTTATTTTTAAGTAACTTTTGCATGTTCATGATGCAATCTCAGTATAATTTCATTACAGAATTAAGTTTAACTGTGCATTTTGTTGTGCCTAGAATATGTTATTTGTTACTTTAAATGGCTTTGCACACTGAATATTGAATTGATTGCCATGTAATTTTGTATGTCAAAGAGTGATATTATTGATGTAGTTAAGCATTTAAAGAAGATCGTAGTGTTTAGAAATTTTACAGCTGTTGGTTTCATCTGTGTTCTAATGAAGTGTGGTTTCTTTTCCACGTGGGTTGTTTGCCCTTGGAGAGCTGTTAAATGATTTTCCGAGTGGAAATGCTTAAACCTTAAATTGAGACATCAGTTCACATACAAGGATAGAGTTCTATTTACATGCCAGGATGCAACTGACATCTGCTCTTCTGTCTTATATGATTCTTTGTTGGAAATACTTTTGCTATGACAACGATGCACCTCGCTAAGGCTAAATGAAACCTTTAACTTCTATTTGGGGTTGCATTCGTGGATTAAATTTGACTGCTATATATTTGCTTGTTCTTTTGCTTAATTATACTGGATATTGGTTCTGATCCAAATGATTCTCACAGGGTTGGGTGATAATCCACGACAAAGCTTCTCTCATCGAATCAGCGAGATCTCTGACGACAGGGCTGAAGTGGGAAGCACGTGTGATAGATATCGAAAGCAACAGTGATGAGAAACTACTGATATGCCAAAAGCCTTTCTTTAAGAAGCAAGCAACAAACTAATAGTGAGTTTCCAACCGGAGCCTGAGATGGTGGTATATCACTTCTTCATTCATATTCATTTACTTTTAATTAATCGTCATAAAGCTCCGCCATTGAAAGGAGGAAATCAAAAAATTTTGGACAGAAGAAACCAAATACACAGGTAAGGAAAGAAATCAGTGTTCAGTCTTTGTAAAAGCGACACAACTACACCTGTGGAGCCTAAGGCCGCCATAGGACGATAGGGCATGTAATTATTATGGTATTGAGTACTGGAGCAAGTGAGAAAAAAAGTGTAGGGTTAGATTTTTAATCTTCCATGTAATTTCTCATTGTAACTATACAAACACATGATTAAGATTGTGAAGATCATTACAGAAATAAAGAAATGCAGTCAGTTTGTTATAGTGTAAAAAGCATGCTTTGGCAACGGATTTGTGTCGAGCACCCGCAAAAGTTGGTTACATTCATTTACATGCAATATTCACACCTCTTTCAAAAGTGTACATGTTGCTTTCCCTTTGTTTGGAAGCATAGTCCACAGACATGTCATGTTTTTATGTACGAGCGATATTTAGGAGGCATGACTCTGACCACCATATGCGTGTGCGAGAAGCTTTTTTCCTTTAATGGAATATTGTATCAAATTTCAATGTTATCATGCATTGAATTATCGATGAATTATAAGTGAAAACAAAATAAAACTAGAAACAATGCAACGTCGACATGTTTGGTGAAGGATACTCCAAAGTCCAGTGAAATTTCTCCCAAATCCTTGTCCAATTTATTTCCCTCCACATTTTCCTTTCGAAAATACTGCAACTTGAGTTTATTTACTGTTCAAATTTGGGTTAAAGTAAATTTTAGGTCACTTTTCATAAAATTTGAATTGGGGGAAAACTCAAGTTCACTTCAGCTACCAAAATCCATGGCTTGGTGGCGCCTCCTCATTTCCAAAACCTCCACCGCCACCGCCACCGCCACAACCAAACCCCAACCACCTCCGCTCCTAAACCCCAACCACCACCCGCCGCCGTCCCTCCTCCGCCTCGCCGCCGCATTCTCCACCTCCTTCCTCATCACCAAAACCCCCAAAAAATTCAAGAAAAAGCGCAGAAAAGACGAAAGCCCTCGAACGAAGCTGGTCCAGACCCAGCCCAACCTTCTCCCCCAGTTGGAGCGCATCGTCGAGCGCGACGCCCACTTCCGATTCCTCACCAAGTCCCGAGACTTCCTCGCCAAGCAGCCCCACCGCGTCCTCCGCCTCGACGACGCCGGCAAGCTCCACCGCGAGCTCGGCTTCCCCCGCGGCCGTAAAGTCGCCCGTTCCCTCCAGCGCCACCCCAGAATCTTCCAGACCTACCGCCACGACGACAACAAGATGTGGATCGGGTTCACCGAGTTCATGGAGGGTTTGATCGAAGAGGAGCGAGTCGTGATCGACTCAATGGAATCGGACCGAGTCAACAAGGTGCGTAAATTGCTGATGATGTCCAAGAACAAGCGTATTCCTTTGAGTAAAATTTATCATTGTAGGTCGCTTTTTGGGATTCCTGAAGATTTTCGGGACCGGGTTTCGAAATACCCTAATTATTTTAGGATTGTGGTTGAGGAGGATGGGAAGAGAATGCTTGAATTGGTGAATTGGGATTCGTTGTTGGCGGTGAGTGCTTTGGAGAAGGAGTTTATGGTTGATGAGGAGAGAGTGAAGAGGGCTTTTAAGTTTCCAGTGAAGCATGGGAAGGATTTGGGGTTGGATGTTGAGGATGAGAGGAAATTGAACTTGTTGAATTCGCTTCCGTTGGTTTCGCCTTATTCCGATGGATCAAGGTTGGATCTTTGGACTTTGGAAGCGGAGAAGTATAGGGTGGGAGTGTTGCATGAGTTCTTGAGCTTGACATTGGAGAAGAGGGCTTCTATACACCATGTGGTGGAGTTCAAGGAGGAGTTCAGCTTGACCAGGCATACTTATCAGATGCTTTTGAAGCAGCCAAGGACGTTTTATCTCGCCGGGACGGAGATGAACTGGGTTGTGTTCTTGAAAGATGCTTATGACCAAAGTGGGGTTTTGATTGAGAAAGATCCGCAGGTGGTTTTTAATGAGAAGCTTTATCAGTATGCTGAAATGAAGGAAATGGATCATGGCTATGTTGATCAGTGGAAAGGATGACATGGTTTAGACAATTTGAATGAGTTGTTTGCTTGAGCTGCAAGGAAAAGTGGGTAAAGCTCCAATTTTTGTGCTGATTTACGTGCGAGTGGAGCACTCTTGGGGAACCTTGAAGCTACAAAGAAAATTGGGTACGAGATAGGTATCCTGGTTGACCCTTGGCATGACAGAATCTTGAGTTTCAAGGTTTCCTATGTCATAAGAAATTATTACCATCGGATGTATAAACCTTGGTAACACCTTCTGGAAACTGGGATTGTTTGTGGATGAAGGTGTAAAATGAATACACCTCGCAGCTGGAAGTTTCCATGCCGTATTGGTCTACAGGGACATTCTGATACTAATGCAGAACAAGGATTTACTTCAGGGGTTCATTTGGACTTTCCAGCCCTCAAGTACTGCCACAAGTTTTTTCCTTTAAATAGATTTCAGGTACTTCCTAAGGACTGAAATTCAGCTCCGAAGTTTTCTAGTTGTGATTTATCTGTTGAGCTTGAACCTTGTACACTACTGTACTCTATTTATGCTTTAAAATATAGGAAACTTTGTCTGGTTAGTTGTGGAGCACCTGTTTGGTTGAATAAGAAATTAACATTATTGTGTACGGCTTTTCTTTTGAGATATCCAGTGCCCTTTTTTTTTCCAGATACCCCCCAAATCCCAAAAGGATAAAGAAAACAATAACCTGGCTTATCAAGATAATATTTTTGGCTGATTGAAGCCAACGCAAGTTGATTACTTACTCTTTTGCCACTAGAAGCCATTAAGATTTGAATCATCAGAAGATAAATGCTAAAGATTTTTACTTACTCTTTTGCCACTAGAAGCCATTAAGATTTGAATCATCAGAAGATAAAAGCTAAAGATTTTGCTTTTGTTTGCTAGCATTATGATGTCTTCCCGTGTCAAAACTTCGGTCAGCAGATTTCTCTTTATAGGGATATGGTATAGCATGCTCCCTTACATTAATCCAATAGGCCGAATTCCTGACCTATGTTGGTCTGAGTTGGCTCTCAGAGATTTGTTAAGCTTTTTAAATATGGTAACTATCCAAAACCCTGTTTTTTTTTCTCTTCTCCGCTGAATATTCTTCCAAACATAGAATAGGACAGCAATCTCCGTCTAGTCTTCGCTTACCGCCTAGAAATTGTAGTTCTTTCGTGAATTGCTTTCACACAGTATGGCAATATCATGTGCTTGCTAGCAGCTTTACATAGGAAAATTCTCTAGAGCAGTGGGTTGATGCCTGGTGGCAATCTATAAGTATCAACAGCGTCAAGTCAAGATATTGAGATTGGAGCAAGTACTATAGATTCCTCCCTGGTACCAAAAGGCATTTCTGCTACTTTTACGTGCTTTGGGTGCATATTATGTATTAGGTCGAGATTGAAATACTCCAAACTTTTGCCTTTTAATGTTAGCGAGAACCAACCAGGTTTCGGTTGTGGCCTGTGAATATGGTCTCATGCTAAACAGAGAATAGTAAAGTTGTTTTGCAAAACTACAGCCTGCATTATATTAACCGATGGAAACCCGAAAATGGCCTTGGCGGACATTGAAGAAACCTTGAAAACAACAGAGAAGGGACACACCTAGAAATTTTGTGAAAACCTTTTCAGTAAGGCCCCTAGCATGAAAATCATCTAACTGGATGAAGGGGCCAGTACAGATGACGGTCCGGGTATGGGTATGCTCGTTGGCCTGTGTCTGTCTCTGTGTACAACATTTGCACTGCTCTTGTGCCCCCGGTTTGGTAATGAGGAACTCTTTCTTGGTGACAAGGCATTAGTTTTTTTAAACGATGCACTCTTTTGGGTAAGCTTCTTGCCGGTTTTTCTGCGAGGACTCCATTTTTTGTTCCCTAGTGCAGCTTTGGCCACACTGTTTGTGAGTACCTCTCTTGCTCTATGTGGTTTGATGGACTGCTTGTTCAGGTACACTATCTTTGGGAGGAGACCGCAAACTGCCTTGCGCAGCTGCTCATCACCGATGTTGTTCTGGATTGGATTCCCTAATAGATTTAGACCCTGCAGTGAGTTGTAGTTAGCCACCAGCTGCCCTAGTGCCTTTGTTGTTGTTATCTTGTTGAAGCTCAGGTCCAGAACTGTTAATTTCAGTAGCCTGTGCAGACCCTCGACATCACTGATCTTGTTCCCAGTAAGATAGAGCTCCTTGATTAGAGTACAGTTTGACAGCCCTGGAAACATTAAATCAATAGTGCGTCAGCAACCATTTGGAATGGTACATTGTACTTGGGAACATGTTTTAAGATCAATTAGATGGTTGGAAAACTAGCTTACCCCGTCCAATTTTAGAAATCCGGTTGTAACTGAGATCAAGTACTCGCAATCGAGTTAAATCTCTGAGTCCTTCAATGGTGCTGATTTTGTTTTTTGACAAGTTAAGTGTGTGAAGGCTCTTTGGCAGGAATCCCGGAGTGATTTGGACTGCAAAATGAGAACAAGTACTAATTATTTTAGTTGCCATGAATCGATAAGCAAGTATTAGTAAGCATCTATGGTTTATCTCTTTTTTGCTAAAGCATACCTATGAAGTTGTTTGACAGGTTGATCGATCGAAGACTGCAGTAGCATGAAACGTTGGGGATAGCTTTCAAGCCCATACCAGAAATGTGAGCCACTGTTGAGGAAGAATTCAGAGACTGGATCATGGTATTGGCATGTAAGGCATCCTCTTCGAAACCTCTGCTAAAGTAAGTGGTGCTTCTTGATTTAGCACTCTCAGGAGTCACTGGAGATTTGGGAGTCTCTGGAGTTGTCGGGGTCAGTGGGGTGACGATTCCATCATTATCATCTTCATTGTTTTCTATTGAGGTTTGGATTTTGAGATCTTTCACCCACTCTTCCACTCTTGCAGATGAGGATGCTTCTGTTGAGAAAGCAACCCACTGGTTCTGTGGCCACAAAGCAGAGGCTCCAATTTGAAAACCATCCCAACTCTTGTTGTCATCTATAATGTTATTCCCTTGGTTCAAGGATTCTCCATTAAATGACAGAGGTGATTCATTCGTGACAAATTGCGTTGCCCTGTTTGGTTCAAGCGTATCCGAAGAGTACCCACTTTGCTTGCTCAAAACAATGGTGGAAAGAGTCTTCGGCTTTGCAGTCTTGTGCAGGTTCCTGTGGCTCCAAAGGAACAACTTCCACCACAATTTTCTACTCCTAGAAGGCAAAACTTGGCTTGAAGAATGCTTCTTCAGCATCACTCTATCAGCGCTGAAATGGGATAGCACAGATTCAGGGCTACTAGGATGAACTTCCTTCCTCATGCTTTCACCAAATTCGTGCAATTCCTCTGAAGACTCACACTTTGAAGTAGGCAACTTAGAAGGGATCTTTTTCACCACATTCTTATGAGTCTCCAAGTTCGAACATGACCTAGTTAACAATGGTGATGCCCAAAACTCTGCCTTCCCAACCCCAGGATCACTCAGATGCCCACTTTGAACCCTATCAACACCCCTACCACTTGATGGAGTCGCTTCGCCCAAAGATTCAACATTAGAAGAGTTTCCCTTGACTGATGGGCTCTCTGTTTGCTCATCTTCCCCTTCATAAGCTGCCGCTTCAGCTACTTCAACACACCCAATGGGATTGGCAGGGCTGTTTGCCTTGCCTCTAGGGGAAGAGTACTTCTTCTCAACGCCATAAGGTATCAAGACTCCCAAAGGGACCGGTGGCTTCGCTGTCTCATCAATTTCCAAAGGCTTCAGAGGCTGCTGTTGAAGCCTGACTTGCAGGGTTCTAATTGCCTTGTCCACTCCACCAGCTTTTGCAGATTCATCATCTCCCTAAATCAAACAGAAATTGACCGAAAATTAGTGAATCACTACTTACTGTTGAAGAGAATCAGCAAAGGTAACAACTAGTTTGAGATTCTCACCTTAACCTTCTTCTTCCTCCGGATAATCACAGAAAAGCAACTGAGTTTTGCCATTTTGTATATGCTAAATTCTTTTTTTTTTGGTCCTGTTTTCTTCAAAATTGAGCCGAGACTAATATCTGATATATATTGCCGGATCAAGGGTTAACCATAATCAATGGGAAGGCACCAAACCGGTGACTGAGGCCAACCGAAACGGGGTTGACAACCACCGGAAACCTGAGGACCGACGCCCGCTCTGGCACCAGAAAACTTGTCTGAACTGTCGGCCAGAGTTGTGTCTGCAGCAGCTCCTCTCTGGAAGCTCTGTGCATGTATGTTTGTTCAAAAACAACCTCCTCTGTTCACAAAACAACAAAAGGAATCAGACGTAGAGGATTCCAAAGCAAATTTGAACATTAACAACAGCTGTTCTGGAAACAAACATAAGAGCCCACTGTACATCAGAAACAATCCTCCCAAATCCCCAGAAAAACCAGCGAAGACCTCAACTTTATTGCAGAAAACAACAACAAAGAACAAACCATACCAATTACCGTACGAAACAAAATTATCATGCAACACGTGAAGAACATCAGAACATCAATACCAATTGTGTGCACGTTTTTCATTACCGGCCAGATTGATCATGTAAACTGAATTGACAATGTCAGGGAGGGAGGGTGGCGGTGGTGGACGAGCATAGTCACTGTCCACAACCCCACTCAGACAAAAGTTCGACTCTCGTCCTTTCCTGGTGCCTTTCAGGTCCCCAACCCTTGTTAGTAAAGCCCCCGGCCTGTTTTCTAACCCCAAAAAACGGCTTGAAGGTCTCTTTTGTACCAGAGAAAGAGGTGGTGGAGATGGTGAAATTAGTTAAAAGCCACAGGCTGCAGGAGATCACTAGAAATAGGCAGGAGAAATTTAGAGATTTTGAGAAGGGGCAAGAGAGGGACATACGCGCATGTAACACGGTGTCACAAACATGTAACCCTCCCTAATATAATATCGGACCAAGAATAACCTGCCATAATAGGACAATAAACTATAGGCCAAGATATATATCTTCCATTACCTTTTTTTAATCACCTTACCTTCTGCCATAATATTATGGGAGAATACTTTCTTGTGTGTATTATTTCGTGTTTGAAAGCTTTGCGTGATAGCTTAAATGATACGAAATGTTTCCGAATTATGTCAATTGGTTAATGTAAATCATCTCTTAATCTACTAAGAGAATGAATTTTAACATAACTCATTTCTCCTTAACCGTTGGATTTAATCATTGAAGATTATGTTCACTTTAAAAAGTGCGGAATTCGCTTAAATTTATTAGTGACTAGCAATATTCCAGCTCAACACACTACTTTTAATCCACTAGTTGTTTCCCTCGCTAGTAACCCAAAATTTGTATGGACATAATTAACCACTTATTTTAATGTTAGTGAACTACTTCACAGTGACCCTTGATTAATCGTATATAAACTATTTAGTGTAATATTGCACGCAATTGTTTGTTGTTAGGTTTAGGAATAAGTCCGAACAGGTCGTATATATGATCAGGACACACCACATTTGTTGGTAGCTGTATTTTAATGCATTATAGGTATGTCCCACGTAGCCAAGTAACTCACCAACAAAGTTGTTCGTACGCACCGCCGTGCATACCAGGGAAAAATCTTGACACCTTTTATGTACAATATTATCTCACAGATTATACACGTGGTTGTCAACTGGTTCACTTAATTAAGTCACTATTTGACGTGTTTCCCCTTGATTGCCCTTCTTGTTTCTTGCTCACAAGCACAAATTTGAGCCACATGAAACATGAGGATCAAAGACTCTGAGCTTAGACAACTTAATTCTGATACTTATTTAGAAATAAAGAAACCTATAGAAAGATAAAGGCGTCTTAATTTCTCTTTAGATGATAAAGATATTTATGGAAAAAGTTTCCCTGTTCTAAATGGAGTAGGAAGTTCCTACTCTATTTTTTTAATTCTCCTATTTCGACGATGTTATACAATGATCGGAACCGTTCATTTTGTAACTTCTCTAATAAAAATCATTTCCTCAAAAAATCAATCAAATCGGGAGATCGTTTGATTATTTAACTATACTAAAACGTATAGACGGTGTATTTAGTCATCTAAATGTACCATTAAATTGTTTTACGTAGTTAGACAACTAAATGATTTTCGATTGAATTTATTTTTTAAGAAAATGATCTTTACTAGAGAAATTACAAAATGAACGGTTCCGATCATTGTATAATATCGTAAAAATAAGAGAATTAAACAAATAGAGTAGGAACTTCCTACTCCATTTAGAGTAGGGAAACTTTGTCCGATATTTATTGCTCATTTACAGAAGAAAAAAAAGACCAAAGTTGAATGGCTTGAAAAATGTTTCTTTTTGGGTTTTAGTGAAGATCCAGTGTATTCGAAATGGATGCGAATTGGGTACAATATATATGCAAGGAATCATTTGAAATTTTTCTGAGCAAGCATACACAGATTAGAGTAGTCTAGACTAACAATTTGACTTTACATTATAGTCTAAACCTCTAGATCTCCTAGATTAGGAATCACTCCAGTCTCCATCTATATATCTGGGCCAGATAGATCTTCCTTTTCTCTGCCTCTAGATTTAGTATATTTCTGTAGACTACTCCCACCCTCTATTTAATTTCATTATCATCTATGCCTACCCTTGCTTGTATTGGATAAGCATGTATAGCTAACTGCAGTGAGTCACTTGCGTTTGCATTTCATCAATTCGTTGGATGGGACCGTTTTGCTCATGGGAGGTCGGATATCAAACTTGAAATTAGTTCCAATATTTGGAGAAGAGAAATATAACTAGACCGATGTATAGACTGATATATAATTGGTCGAGAGATATTGAGGATGCAAAGCAAATCTTACTATATCTTTGGTGGAGACCACATGAGCTTATTGAAACTGGGTTTTTATGACCATGACGGGCACATGAAGCGTGCCCTACTCTCATGCTATGTACCATGTATGTAATGCTCCCTTTATTTTCGTTGGTTGTAATTGGCAGAGCAATCACATCTCCAAATTGAACATTTGTCCAGGTAAAGCCTAGAATGAGTTGCATATATACCTGCCTACCGCTACTGAACTGCTTTATTCAATTAGTGACATGCAAGTACAGATGTCATTATGATAGTGGTCTCAGTCTTATTAAGTAAAATGGCATGAAAATGAACTCATTGTATGTTAACCATTACTTCACAAGAAGTGTGCTAGAAACATCGAGTGTTGGAACTTGGAAGTGCTATCCTTTTCTGTTGCTTGGTAATGATGCACTAATGCTTGATAAATGAGCCACTTCGAAGTTTTTCTGTTTCCTTAGTTTGTGGCCAAAGCCCAAAAGCCCCAATTTGAACCACAAAACGAAGCTTAGGAAGCCCAAGACATCAGCAGTGGAAAGGTAAAGGAGAGCATCAAAGCCCCAAAGAAAATACTTTGGATCTTCATTTGTTATCCACAAAGTAATCAAAGAATTCCCTTCATTGTAAAGTTTAGGATGGTTTTAATGGTTCTGAAGTGTGGAGAACGTACCAGCCACCGATGACTGTGCTTTATTTTAAAAGAACTTCAAAGTGGTGGTTCTTTATCTAAATTTCAATTTAAAACCCTCACATTATCAGTAAAAATTACAATGATCTTTATCGCCTCCTTGACTGCTACTTCAACGCATTGTTGTATGTAGAATAGATTATGGCTCCGTCTGAGGCGTTTTCTCGAAGCCCGGAAATGGGATGACGTGGGAAAGAATTTTCATACAAAAATTGATTGGCATGGCCAGTGTATTAGCATACTACACAGAATATATAGGCCCCATGATGCATTGCTGCTATTTGGCGTTTCACTTCGCCCTTTGCACTTGAGTCCCTTAAAATTATGTCAAACATGTTGATGACATTGGTACATTGCAAAATAGACGTGCCCTATAGGAGTCACCGCATCAATTTTGACGAAGTTATCGATGGAATTTTTAGAGCATCTCCAAACTCATAATTAAATAAATCTCATTTCTTTATTAATTTTTTTACGAATGCGGAAGATATATTGATGAAATTATGAGTACAACATAACAACAATTGCAATCCATTATATACGGCTACTTGTGCCTATCTATCATACTCATTAAGGTCACCTTAACTGGAACTAGACTACTAAGGCCAAGTAGAGGGGAGGTTACATGCGCCTGTAAGTTAAACCATCACATGGCCTTCTTTGTGCCCTCTAGACGCCCATTGCCCTATTCAGCAGCCGGAATCTTGGTCGGAATCGAGTCCTCCAATAAAACTACTATAGGCGTCTTAACAAGCCCAATACCCAACCCACAAATATAGCCATGCTCAACAAACTGCATGCCCAACTCAGACACAACACCCACATTCGAGTTAGGTCGAACCTTGTACATGCTTGGGTTGGTTCGAATGCAAGCGACATCATGCGGGCGCCCCGAATAGAGAGAATAGCAGCAGATCTGTAAAAATAAACGATGATAGCCAGCCGAGATGAGGAGAGCAGAGGCGCGCAAACAACGTTGGAGTAGGGAAGAACACCCAGGAAAAATCAGAATTGGTCCCAAATTTGAGTGGGGTAAACCCCAGCCGAATCATCAGATTGAGGCGGCCAGGAAACCACAGAGCCCAAGGGGAGCGGCATCGATGAACAATCGATTGAACTAGGAAGGACAATGAGCGAACAACGATGCGGGAGGAAGCAGAGATGATTAGCATGTTGTCGAGACCTGATTAAAGGCTAGGGACAATGGAGGAGCAAGGAGCAGCATGGTAGAGAGGCATGGACTCGATGCCCGAAGCCGGCTTTGGACTACTTGAGTGTCGGGCAAACAAGGGGGAGGCACAATGCTCTCCCTAGGTCAAACTCCGATTTTGCATTTCTTTTAGTTAACTCTAAAGATATGAAGTTCAAACTCCATTTTACTTCATAGGATATGAAATTCAAATCATCTCATACTTAACAAAAAGACATGTGCCACAGTTGCACTAGACAAAAATCCTTCATTCTTTCACGCGCGTCTGCCCCTCCATTCTCCTCCATCATTTTCTCTTTTATTGTCCTTTACAAACTTCCACGAAATTATTTAAATCATAACTCTTTTATCTGGAGTCCAATTAATGCGAGAATGGTGTCGTTAGACTTGTATCGATCTCCATTTTTTATTGATACTAAGATTGCAACCTGGAAACTAATAGAGAAGAAAAACAAAACATCAATATTCTTGGTATTTTTCATAGAAATTGATCGATTGTGATCAAATTTGGCCACTTCAAAGTCAAGTGAGGTGTCAATCTTCTTGTTTCTTCAAGATTTAAAATCTCCACAACTTGTTTTTAGTTTTGATTGAGTTTTTGTAAAACTCATTTGAGCCATCATTGAACCCCAAGGAAAAAGAGAATTGATGCCGCCACAACTATTTTCTTGTAGTTACAAACTATTTATATGCTCATGATTTTTGAGAAAAGACCTCGTGATCCATGGCTTTTTTATGGGCGTGTGTTTTGTTTGGCTATTAGGAGGAATCCTCATTATTTTGTTCTCAAATATAAATATTCACAATTAATAACCTACCATAAAATTAATATGTCTATTTTATCCTTAAAAGGCATTGTGTCACGTGATGAGTACCTCGCTACTCACAAACACGACTAATTATCCGTTGAAAAAATTAATATTGTTCCAAATACCAAGCTGCTAATCCATTTGGGAAAATTCTACATTACACAGACGGCAACCGCTGCGCATAAGTTTTAAGAGTAATTTGGGAAAACATGTACAATGCACATAATGTTTTTAAACAAAAAAATAAGTAGGTGGATCAATCCACCTATCGGACCGTAGAAAGTGCCATTCAATTTGATGGGAGAAACAAGATAAAGTCTATGATCTGACTTTCTTGACCTTTGTAAATTAGACGTTGCTACCTCCTTGGACCACGTGTCAGCGATGTAGCTTGTTCCCACAGAAGGTCAAACAACACTGCGCACCACTCAATCTCAACTGGGTTTGCGTTTTCGAAAACGCCTCGTCGTCTTACATCACCCTCCAATTTTTGGTTTCTCCCCCAAATCAATCTCGGCTTTCATTTCCCCGTCGTTCATTCTTCAAATGCCATCATGGCCCTCGCCGCAGACTCCGACGACCACCACCCCGACCGCCGCCACCTCACCCTCGACTCCCTCCCGCACATCGACCTCCGCCTCCTCTCCCAGTCCGACCTCTACTGCCTATCCCTAACCTCCTCCTCCGCCTCCCCGTCCTCCTCCCGCCGCTTCGACGACGACGTTTTGATCCCCAAGATCGACCGCTCCGTCTTCAACGAGTCCGCCGGCAGCCGAAAGCAGACCTACTCGCGCCTCCGCCTTGCCCCTCGCAACTCCCAATTCCAAATCCCCAAACCGAAACCGAAATCCCAAACCGCTCCGATTTCCCAACCTCGAGATCTCGAAACTCTCCAGATCATCTCTCTCTTGAAACAACTCTTCCCTTCCGATGACACCGCCCCGGAAGATGACCACGGCTCAGTCGCCTCCCCCGCCGCATTGGAGCCGTCCGCGCAGAACGCTCCACTCAGCCTCGACCTCGGTGTTGAACGGAAGCGGAAGCGAGGCCGGCCGCGCAGGGATTCCTACGTTTCGATTGATGGCGCGTCGACCCCCATTGTGGTTCATGGAAGCGGTGGGAAGCGAGGCCGGCCGCGCAGGGATTCCTACGTTTCGATTGATGACGCGTCGACCGCCATTGTCGTTCAAGGAAGCGGTGGGAAGCGAGGCCGGCCGCGCCGGGATTCCTACGTTTCGATTGATGACGCGTCGACCGCCATTGTCGTTCATGGAAGCGATGGGAAGCGAGGCCGGAAAGCGAGTGAGAAGGCGGAGGAGGCGGCGACGGAGATGGTGATGGAGAACGGGAACGGCGTCGCGGTGGACTTGGAGGCAGTGGCGAATGCGGACGAGTTGTTCGGCGAGGCGGTGCGGAGGAGGACGGAAGGGATGGCGACGGAGGCGGAGCTGTTAGGGTTTCTGAGAGGATTGGCGGGAGATTGGTCGAGCACGAGGAAGAAGAGGAAGATTGTGGAGGCGAGTGAGTTCAGCGAGGCGCTGCCGCGGCGCTGGAAGATCAATCTCGCCCTCAAGAGAAGTGGAGGCCGTGTTTGTCTATTTTGTAGACGATACATAAGGTAGTTTTTTCATGGTTAATTCCTGTGCTTGTACTTTGTTGTGTACAAATGTTATATTGAGCTTGATGATTATATGAAATCGAATCATATTTTTGGCCCTATGAATTCTGCCAAGCTTACTAGTTGACAATTGTTTAGGTCATACAAGTTAGAACTCATTTCCATTAATACCGGAAACCAACTCTATAGTGTATGTAGATTTTCAGAAATTGGTGCGTTTGCTAGTTTCTTTTTGTTGCGCCTGTTTTCGAAGAGGGGTGGGAGAGTTCAGTTTTGTCTGTAATTTATGTTGCTTTACATAATTGCATTTATCTCGTAGGACAGGATTTCAAGAAGTATTTTGGGATAGCTTATTTCATGATTCTTTTTGCATATATAGTGCCCGAAAGGATGTGAGGCCACCATTTCTAATTTGTTTTTACAAGCTACTATTTATATTGATCTTGTACCATTCTTGCATTTGTGGTTCTTATACTAGTTTCCCTAATTTGGTATTATTCAGCCCTAATGGGCAGCAGTTTATGTCGTGCAAGGAAGTTTCTACGTACTTGATCTCTTATTTTGGAGTCGGAAACCAGTCAAAACTTCAGCATGCTGATAGCAATATTGACTTTTCTAATATAATGGCTTCTGGAGATGTAAGTTGTGAGTCTTTTCTTTATTCCTTTCATTATTCTGTTTTTTCATTCGTGTTATTTATGCGCTGTATTCAACAGGTAACTAATCTTGCCGTTAAAGATGAGAATAAAGCTGATGAGCTTGTTAGTTGCTCACTAGTGTCTAATACTTCTGTATCAACGGGTCATGAGAAGCCGGAAACCTTATTGCATGTTGATAATTCACTGAAAATTCAAGCAGGAGATGCAAGGGGTATGCGTCCAAATGGTACTGAGCAAGCCATTAAGGCTGACAAAAATGAAAAGGATCTGGGATTATCTGAGCAGGGTTGTGATTTTAGTTTGACCAATGATATGTTGATGAAGGTTGACGAGGCTAACCATACTGGTCCAAGCTCTGGTGTCCATTTGATTTATCAAAGGGCCTCTAATGATCAGACAAAAGACCGTTGGGAACGTTCAAGTGAAGCAACTGTTGTTAACTGCTTACCTGATGGAGTAAATGATGGTGCCAAGGCTTCAATGAGTTCAGTTAATGTGCCCAACATGGACACTGGTTCTGCTTTGGCTGGTATGGGAAAAGAACGTAGGACTGACAATACTGCCAATAGTAAATTAACTAGCATAGCAGAAAATACAAAACTTGATGTGAATGATTTTGGGAATGGAAGGTCGGTATCGGGCGTTAGTGAGAGTTGCATTGGACCTGATGATGCTTATATCAATATCAAGCAGCAAAATACTTCTGAAGATTCTCAAAGAGGTCTATGTAGGATGTTAACTAATGACAAAATTTTTGATGAAAGCAATAATTTTATTAGTGAATCATTCCGAGCATCTTATGAGCCTGAGTTTGATGACATAGATTTGTCTGCGAATAACGAAAAGACAGTCAGTTTTGGCAGCAACCATGCTATGCCAGATGTGGATGAAAATGCTATAAGTACTGGAAGCTGTTCAGATGTTCCAGCTGTGGATAGGCAAAGTTGTATCACTTTAAGTGATGCAAAGAATCCTAATTGCCTAGGGGAGGAGCTGTGGAAGCAAAAGAGTTCTCAAAGCAATGTATCTAATCCATTTGTTAAACAGGCCAGAGGTTCTTCTGAAACTGGTATGCTTCTCCCATCTGGATATGTACAAAGCTACAATATGGTAAACGATGGAAACACTTCGTCAAGCTCCGTGAAAGAATTAGAAAAGGAGGAGGTGAGAATATCTTGGAATAGTGAGGCATTTTATGATAGGGGTCACAGTGGTGTAGCTGCCAATTCTATGAAAAGATCCGCATTGGAGGATAATCTCAGAGGTTCTGTTAATGGTTTAATGCGTCCAAATGGTAGTGAGCAAACCCCTCTGTTTGAACGCAAGGATTATAGCAGCATAATGTGGGAGCAGCCTAATTCAGAGAGTGTAGAAAAGTCTGGGAACATTGAGCCAACGACCCGTTTTCTAAATGATTCCCAAAGTAGTGATGCTGTGGAGGAGCTTATGTGGAGAATGGATGAGCAAAATGGCCCGCAGAATAGATTGGCTGATACTTCACCTGCTGTTGTGCAGTCATCTGGCTGCTACCCGAACTTTGATATGTTGTCAGGCCAGGTATGCTGCCCACTGAATTATTCAGTTCCCTTTTTTGTAGAACAGTGTGATATGTAATCTTTTTAATTGAAATTTGTATATACTTTGTTTTGCTTCAATGGACAGGGTGGAAGGAGTTTTCAGATAAAAAACTGTTCCTGGTGTGGAAATGATTTCTATCATGATTTTTATGACGCTGAAACTCAGACTGGTTCAGTTGGTATCATGTGTCCAACTTGCCAAGCCAAGTTCTCAAGTCAATACAATTTTTTGTAGTTAACCCTTTCTGCCGTTGCTCCCGTTGAAGATTTTCTCGTGATATACCCATCCTCCTCGCGAGGACGAAAATTTTGGTTGAGGTAATTATCATTTCTACTGTGGTCTTTCTTTGAAACGTCTTGTTTGGCCTTTAATATTATTATTTTAGCAAAAGTATGTTTTAACATCTTGTTTGACCTGTAATATTATTATAGAAGTTTGCAATCAGGCTTCCTGTATAAAATTTCAAAGAGGTTTCATTTGCTTGCTTCTCAGTGTGATAGAAAATTGTAGAAAATTGTTATACCTCAAGTGTTAGTGTCTGATCACCCATACTTGCCAGCGATTCAGTAGAAGAGTTGTTGAGAAAGTCTAGTTATATGCTGGACCACTACACATATTTCTAGGCCAATTTTCATTGTTGCTGGTTCTTATTTTTTGGGACCAGATTTCTTGTAGCTTAGTTTCCCTATTTTGTGCTTATGGTCTGTTTAGGTATTCAGTATCAAATCTCTCTCTTTTGCAGAAGATCAACCCCACTATGTGTTCTACTTTTTATTGAAGAAAGTTATTTATCTTCTTAGTTTGTGATTGTGGATTATTCTGGTTAATGATACCTTTTTTTTGGGTCGGTTCTGATTGGTGATATCTTATCCAGGCATTGATGGAACTGTTTTCAAGGCTGCAATAGTTCGCTGATAGACTATGCAAGATGATGCTGATATGGTGGTTCAAGTATGGAACTATGTCATTCCTTGCCAGAGGTTACTTGCTGCTGCCTTTTTTTCCTCGCTGTCTCTCTTTGGGTCTAAATGCTTGTTTCAGAGCTGGCAGATTTATGCAATTTTTTTCCTATCTTTCTGGTGGGGGACCTTTTTTTTCATATCCTCCTGGCAAGAAAGAAACTCAATGTCCAATTAGGTTGTTGGGGTAACTTGTGCATAACTATTTCTGCTTATAATGTAGCCTCTCAAATAAGAAATTACTTTCAGTAATCATCTCTAATGGTTAAGCTGTTGGAGAATATATGTGAGATGTTAAATGCGTTTCAAGCTTTGATTGTTGGACGTCCTCAAAGTTATTGTTCATTACATCTTTTATGCTGTTCTTGTTAGCAAGCAGGTTTTAAGGTATCTCCCGTACAGAATGTTGACTTATCTTTTGTGGGCATCCTATCATTTGCATGCCTAAATGACAAGCACTGGAAACATGGCCAATGCAAGTCAATTGTTAGATAGGTTCTTAGTATATTTCACGTGTTCTCATCTTTTCCTATGCAAAATACATCTGCCTCATTTGCTTCCTTTTTTTTTTATCTTTTTTGAAAAAAAAAATTTAAAAACACCCCCGGGACTGTTAGAGCATTGGAAATGATTTTGGGGGTTATGGGGTGCCAATAAATAAGAATGGGACAGCAAACTTAGGTTATCCTCCGTGTTGTGCTTTCTGACAGTCATGCCTTAGTTCTTCCAATTCATGAGTTGTTGGCTGCATGGTTTGTGGAGGAGGAGGCGACAATGTCGTTAAGAATGTAGTTTTGCGTTCTTTATGACTTAAATTCTGTGCTCCAATCCAGCTGCATACGGGAAGCTGATGATCATTTTGATGTGGAGTTTCACTGGTGGTGATTGTGTTAAATGCATTCTGTAACTGTATAGAGTACATATATAGGTGTTATGATATCAGCATTTGAATGCTGCACTGGTAGCACTTTAGCTGCTGATTTTTGGTTTTGCAAAATCTGAAAGAGTTTATGGCATGTCGGTTGTTTCTTTTGGGGAATTATCGAGTTAGTTGGGCTTTCTTTTCTCTTTTAAGTAATGTATTTTAGTTGCAAAAAAAAAAAAAAAAGAGTAAGTTGTTAATGATGAACTAGTTTTTCTAAATAAAATCAGAACACAAATGATACACAATTATAAGCTAGTAACCTTGTTTTTCTTGTTGCATTGTGTAAACTTGTCGATTTTTGTCTCCCAATCCGTACAGGTACGGGACATTGCCTCAGTGGCCAATCACAAACGAGAAAGGAAAAAAGAGGGTATCTTGTTTGACTTCTTATTAGCCACATAACAGATAGGAACAAACAAAACTAGTTTACATTATCTACCTATATAAAGTAAAAGATCCTTGTAGTTAAAAGTTAAGGATCCCTTGTAATGCACTTCATTAGTTCATATGCTAAAGAGGAAACCATTGGTTACAAAATGGTGAATGCCAAAAACAACTACTGAAAGACAATTACAAAATATATTATTGATTCGTCAAATGAAACATACGATTACGTATTGATTTTATAGCATCATTTTAACAGTATATGCACATTAGTGCAAGTAGAATACAATTACTTTTACAGATACTCAAAACGATTTACGTGTGATGTGCTTGATCTCAAAGAATGCATTTTGTCAACATCATCCAATCAATTTTACCAAACAAACTTGGTTAAAAATCAAAATGAACCGTTTTTGGCACGCTCTCCATCACTCAATCACCACCTAATACGCTAATCTTTTTTTCTTAATGTAAACGCGTTTTATCATCTTCAATCATCATCATAGAAAAATAGTTTCTGATTCCCACAAATTATTAAAATTGTGAAATAATTTCATTTTAATAGTCCACAAATTTGGCCGTGGAAGATTAGTCGATAAAAAAGCGTTGGCAAAAACCGAAGACACAGAGAGAGAAGAGAGAGTACGACCCAAAGAAGAAGAAGAAGAAGAACAACTCCACGTCTCGGTCCTTTCTCGACCCCATAATTCCAAACCCCCAACCTCCCAAACTAACAACCCCATTTTCTCCATCACCAATTCATCTAATCCCAATCCAATCCCAAAATCCGCTACTATCAATCGATTTCTCCCCGCTTAATTTGACCGGGCTTTTCTTCCCTCCGCCCCGTCCCTCCGCTCTCTCCTCCGCCTCAATCGCCGCCGCGCTTGACTTCGCGAAGCTGCTCCGATTCCTGGGTTCTCCTTCGATTTTTGTGTTTGGGGTTTGGTTGAATCTCAAATGGGGATTAGGGTTTGGGAAAGTGGGATCGTGATTTTATTGTTTTTATGGGTCCGGCTGGCCGCCGCCGCCGAGCCCACCTCCTGCCCGGCGGAGTCCGTTACCGACGCGATCTTGGGCTTCCGGGATTCCAACTGTCCTGTAAATTTCGGTTCCAGATCCGTTGAATCCATGGGCGTTATCGTGGTAAGAAATTTTCTATCTTTTTACCTTTTGCACTGTCAATCTATCTAATCTTTTTGGGAAATGAAAGTTTTATTGAGAATTGTATGAGTGGTATGTATATGGGTTTGAGACGCAGATCAAAAAGATTGATTATTTGATTTTAGAGAAGTTAGGGGTTTCAGTAGGTGCATTGACCTTGCAATTAGGTTGGTAATTGATATTGTTGTCATTGTAAAAAACTAGGCCTGCCTCTGTTCAGAAATGGGTTGAAGGCTTTGGAGTTTGTTCTGTTCGTATTTAAAGTTTTTTTTGGTGGTCTCTTCGCTTTTATTTTGTTGGGTAATCAAGAACAATGTATACCTTGGAAGCTGTCTCTTGGTGACTGGAATTGGTTTGATTAGTTGTTCGTTCGATTTCTTTAAATATCACACAAAGATGCTTCAAGTGTCACATATATTACTAGTACCTTCAAATCTCTATGTCGAGTTTATTAGGGGCGAGGTAATCGTAGCTGTTTTATTTCTGAGTATAATTGGAATTGCTGGTTCCATAGATGAATTTACAATGATTAGTGGACCTAGTACTCCATTTCTATCGCACTTTCTTAGATTATCACTTCTAATATTACAAACTACCTTGAATTTGCGTTTCTCTTATGTATATATGTTTGCTGTTCTAATTTTATTTATGTTTTACTGCTTTCAAGGGGGATGAGGTTTCATTGCAAAGGGCGTTAAATATGGTCCACAAGAATAGTCATGACTATGTGGCAGTGCTTTTCTATGCGTCATGGTGCCCTTTCTCAAGGATGTTTAAGCCAACGTTTTCCAACCTTGCTTCTTTGTATCCATCTATTCCGCATTTTGCATTTGAAGAATCAGCTATCAGGCCAAGGTTTGTGAATATCTAATACGCGGTCTACGTTTTCTGAACTTTTTTGTGAGAGCTTGAGGACTGAACTGTTTTATTTTTTTTGCAGTATACTCTCTAAATATGGAGTTCATGGATTTCCTACTCTTTTCATTTTGAATTCCACTATGCGTGTTCGATATCAAGGCTCCCGGACTCCTGGTTCTCTTGTTGCTTTCTACAGTGATATTACTGGTAAGGCTTTTCTTTCTGCTCTAGCTTATATTTTGGATATTATCCTTGTTTTTGTTTGATGAAAAATTCAGTTGAACACTGTCTTCATATGACGTCTATGTAGAAGGAATTGGTTAGAATTTCAAATGAACTGCGTAGCTCATTCACGGGCCGGGTCTTAAACCATCCAGTTCTCTTTAGGATTGAAAAACTCATTTTTCACATTTTACATCACCATTCAGACTCATGTGCAGATTTGACGTTGTCTCTCTTTGTATTTATCTTATGGTAATGTACAATGTTTATTCACTATATTGAATTGGTGCAGGCGTCAAGACTGTATCACTGGATCAATTGTCATCAGAGAAATCTGGTTATCCATTAAATCATGAGAAGCACGATAGCACTGAGCAAGAAAGCTGCCCGTTTTCATGGGCTAGATCTCCTGAGAACTTGCTTTGTCAAGAAACATATTTAGCTCTGGCTTCCGCTTTTGTGCTTTTGAGATTGCTATACTTCTTTTTTCCTACTCTGCTTTCATTTGGTCAATGCACATGGAGACGGGTTATTCGAAACATAAGATTGGGGAGCTTGTTGGAGCACCCTTCCGCCTATCTAAAGCGAGCAGTACAGTTGTTTAATTCTCTAAAAGAGCCTTGCAAGAGAAGTAATTTGCAGGAAGGAGCAATGAACGCCAGGGTGTGGGCTTCCAAATCACTTGCCACAGTTTCTATTGGGGATTCAAGTACCAGCAGGGGTTATAGCAGTGACTGAATGTTGCCATTCACGGTTTATCTGAACAGGTTTCGATGCTCCGATCAAGGGGATGCTGCAGAATGTTTGTGCTAGAAGGAAGGCGTTCGGTAATCGTCTCATCACCTCTTGATTTGGGTGTCTTGCAACGGAAGTGAAACATGTCAGTTGTATCTTGTTGCTGTGGCGGTTTCATCCCTTTGCTTGTCTATATGCTTTATAGGTTACAATATGTTTTAACATTCAAATTGCTGAATTTGAACTGCAATTTTTGAATAGGTTTAATAACTAGTAACCCTTTCTGCCACTCAGATGTGCTTGTGTTCAGTGTTTGATAAAGGATTTTGAGGTGGATTGTAGCTTAGAGAAACTTCTGATGCCTAATGGAAATGGAAAATCCTGTGTGACTTTATAATATGGATTGAGTTGAGCTTTTTTTTTTTTTTTGAGAAATGAACTTTCCATTAAATAAAGGAGGTACATCAGGAGCTCATAGCATCATTATCAAGAATGGTTTCTAGCCAAGGGGGAGCTTCCTCCACCAGAACCAAACACCCCTTTCTATTTTCAACCTGGTTACAATTTCTGGATTGAGTTGAGCTTTAGGCACTTTCTATTTTCAAAGTAAAAAAATACCCTTCAGGAAAGTAAGTAGATTGCTTTATCAATGATTTCTGAGTCAGGTCTGGTAGGCAGCATTCAGAAAGCATGTGCAATTTGTGAACCCAGGCTCCATTATTAGCAAAAGCACAAATCATTCATCATTTTGCACTGTCGAGTCTGACTCTTCATATCTTCTATATAAGTATCTACAAGATTTTCTTGTGCGTGGGAAGCCAACTAATGTATAGAAAAATATGTGCGAGCAACTGTTCTATGGAGAAAGTAGTCAGATTTGATCCAAAAGTATTTTGAACTTGGTATAAGTTTTGCTCTTGCCATTGCTCGTTCCACAAAATCCAATTCTCGTCTTCATTTGGACGACAAGGAAACTACGAATGGCCGCTAAACAGAACAACTCCATCAAGTTCTTGATCTTTAGCTGTTCAATTGTTCTAGTAGCACCAGAATGTTACAAAAGATGACGAAGGATTACAATCTAGCCAGACTGCAACACCCATCGCATTAATTCTAATTGATACAATATAATCATCACAGAGCAAACCCAAACATGAAGAAGTCTGTTGTAGTTAAGGAATACTAGAATTACATAAACAATGTGAATATGGGTTATGTCAACTGCGGCCTTTGACGATCTCTGTCTAAACATACCAAGTAAAATTCCGCATTTACCATTCGCACTTCATGCAAGGTAGGTAACACAGAAGCCATCTCTTGACATTATATTAGCTTCTCTTTGGAAGCAGCGAAAAAGTCTTTTGGCAGCAACATGGAATAATCAAAACCATAACTCCATATTGTAAGTTCGTAGCATGTCACTGCGCATCTTCATCTACGTCCAAATCTAGTTCTACTTCTGCGGAACCAACCTCTTTACTCACAACCTGCCATGGCAACAGTTCCTTTTGGAATTACATACAAATCATAACAAACATTGCAAAATCCAGGCGCTTCTCACAAATAAAATTATATGAAAATGACTTTTACTTTCCATAGAGATTTAAACAACTAACGAATCCAATGCTAACTCTCGGATAGAAGATAAAAGAAGTAGGAGTCAGAACACAACTGTAAATTACTTTCTTCAACAAAACCACAACCCCAGAGTAATACTTCTCCCAATCTAAATTTACAGAAACCTTTAGCAGCACCCTCCCATGAAAACAATACACCAGTCATGGAAAAGAATCTGAGGCCATAAACATAACTTGGCACATGCTGAACAATGTTGGGGTTGTCAACTTGGGACCTTCAGTAATTAATTGGGTCCATTATGGAATGCTCTTATGTCTGCTGCCAGGAGTTTTTCTAGTGCTTTTCGGGTGATGTGCCAATAAGATGACTTTTAGATCTTTGCTAGGCTAACCTTGGTGTCATTTAACGCTTTTGTTATAGGCTTGAGTATGGATGAATTAGAGAATTTAAGCATCACACCCTTCTTCTCTCTAGGATTGTGGAATGCCTGGTCTAGGAGTACTTTCCAGTATCCTACTGTGTGAAGCTATCATGCTAGTAGTTTCTAGTATTGTCTTGCAATCTCTTCTAGTTTTGCTCCTTTTCTTAAAAGTTCAGCAATCATATGTCCCTAAAACAAATACTAGCATTCTCTCCTTGTCTTCTATCAAACAGCTTGCAACTTTTTATAGTTCCATTTAGATTTCATACTTGATACTGTTCTAACTAATCAGCTAGAGCTGGGCAGCTAAACCTATAAAGGAATCTTCTTGCATATTTTCTTTTGCTCCCGTCATATGTTTTCTTTGTCATTTTCTTATAGGTTCTGGACCAGTTAACTCTAAAAAAGCCTATCAATTTCAAGGATATTCCCAACAATGCACTTTCCTCATATGTTAGTTACTCACGTCATATGTTCATCAATTTGACGATGTTGCAAATTTGGAAGAGTATATTTTCCAAAAAATGCAAAATTTTTCAGATCAGATCCTTCGATATTCCCAAAACTTACAACTATGTCAGATTCACAATATGCAACAAATTAGAGAACCAGTACATAACTAATCTCTAAACCACACCTTCGATAAAAATGCTTTAATGCCGCCACTAACTGGTGCATCTGAAGCTCTCTCAGCGAGCTCATAAAACAAAGTATTGCCTTCAGGTCCATGTACTTTGTCTTTCTGCAAATATCTAAAATGAACAACAATCCAACAATCGGTCAACAATATACTCATGACATTGAAATGAACTGACAGTTCCATTCTAGTAGAAAAGTGAAACCTTTTCTGGACTAGCGCCTCCAGCGCTTGTTTCAAGTTTCCTAGGTCTGGATCACTTTCATTGTTTTCATCCAATTTTACTCGTCTCAAATGATGCCAGATATCCTCTGCAGTTCCATCAGGAGAATAAGAGTAGGTTATCTAATGATATGGCACACAGTAGCAAAGAAAGGAACAACTTGACACAGAATTTTGGTAATTTTTAAGCCAGTATGTCTGATCTGTCACCTTTCTTTAGACAACCTCATTAGATCAAGATCTGGGAGATCCCAGCAAGAAGACCATTAAAACATTTTACCAGTGCAGGACTCATTGAAGAATTTTCCTGAAAATAAGCTTGTTGCCATGCTAATAGTTCCGCCAGCTATCCTGGCTTCTTCACATTCATAAATTACTAAACCTACAATCATAACGAAACCAAAAAGGCGCCATACCTTCAGTCATCTTACCACCAGAAACCTGCACCAGACCCAGCACGGCAAAAGTAAAACCATTCATAGGAGCTGTTGTATGATCCTGAACATACTTTTTATAAACATCAGAAGGAAGCTTACTCCTGACGATGTAGGACTTTGCCTCCGCAGCATCTGAATAATGCGTTCATAGAACAACGTCAAAATAAAACCCTCGAAAAACCAATAAAGAGAGTGCACTATGCACAAATCACAATGCAAGGTGTATCAATAAAGAACACATACATGTCCTACAATTTGGGAACCTAAAAATTGTCCATCATATATCCTAACATGGGCTCATATGGGTATCGGGCAGATCGAGCACAGATCAACTAGAATATACATATTATTGAATAATAAGTAATTCAAACAAAAGCACAATCTTAACCACAATTAGCAACTCAATTGTGCAAATTCATGAAAGTAACAACTCATACTTTGTTGCGAAAACCGGCCCTGATTAGTGGAAGAGGGGCGAGACCTCTGAAGCTCCTTCATTTCGTATCCGAAAATGGTGGAGAGCTTCTGGATGGCCTCGTTGATGATGAAAGTGGGGAGATTGCGCTGCCGGTAGTTTTTGGTGAGCAGCTGAGTCAGCTCTTCCCTCTTTATCGGGCCGCCGGAGGTCTGGTGCGTCTTGAACAGCACGTGCCGCATTACTTCCGCTACCAGCTTGTCCTTCTCCTGAGAAAACCCCAAATCGAAAAATCTGAGCTTTTCTTTCTTTTTCTGAAATTGAAGGTTCTGAGATTGAAAAACGGTGATTGAATGTGTGCGTACCTCTTTGGAGATGTCGAATTGAGAGAGATCGTCGATTGGTTGCGACATGATTGAGAGAATTTGGGGGAAATTGGGCTTCAATCTGAAACCCTAGAAGTTTTCACAGCGCTTTTTCTTTGGGATTTTGTGGCGGGAAAGTCTGTGGAGCCTGCACTTACCGGTGAGGCAATAAAAAAAGGTTGGAGAGTGAAGACATTTTCTTTTTTTGGGCTGGCTGGGCCGGTTTACTGATGAATGCCCCATTAGAAAGTGCTTCTTGAGATTCAAAAGTGTTTTTGAATTGAGAAATGTTGTGGTAAGGGCCTATTGTGAGAGCTTAAAGTACGGAATTTACTGTTAAATATAAATTAAAAGTGAAACTAAATGATCTGAAGGCTGTAATTAAATTTAAAGGGTGCATATCATGTAAATAACCCAAAATCATGACTTCTGTCGGACGATTGAACTCAACAATAAGTATAGAGGAAAGTTTTGAGTTCAGTCGGCCATGGTTTGAGGTTTTTTACATGTAATACACCCTCTAAATTCAATTACAGCCCTCGATTTATTCAGTTTCACTGCTAATTTGTATTTTATAGTGAATCTATTATTTTAAGCACTTACAATAGGCCCTTGCCATATTATTTATATTTTGAATTTAAAAGAAACGCATCATAGGCATTTCATACCGATAAACTTTTTTTTGTGATTTTTTTTCCATACCAACTGTTTATCACATGTTGATGAAAGTACAAAGGTTTTGCAAGAAGATCTAAGCAATAAAAACTTAAGCCTACAACGATTTCAAAATGTCTCTTTGTAATTCGCAACTGTCTATCACATGTTCAAAAAAAGGATATGTAAAGTTCATGTAAGAAATTAGATATAAATAAGAATGATTTACGGTGATTTTTTGGATCAGTCCAATTATGGCATATTCATAATTTGGAAAAAAATATGAATAAGAAAAGAAGAGTATGATACAAAACTAGCCTCATCTTGCAAAAAAACAAAATTAAAAACAAAAGAAAAAAAAAACAAACGAAACCAAAAAACACAAACGTTCCCCCGCCAAAAAAAGAACATACTACAACAATTCACCTAAGTGACAACGGTTAATCAATGCAAATTATGCAATATACATCAATGACTCATTGGTATACATGCGGGACTGTTGCCTAGCATCTTCAAAACTTTATTTTCGAGTTTTATTCCGTTCGTGAAAACTCAATTGAAGGAAGTTTGACATGACACTCACCCCACTACTTTCTATGTTTCGACCCATCACTGGTTCAGTGGTCGTCCTGGTCACCATTCCACCCAACCACAGTGCCCATGTGATCCTCTTTCGGACCTTATTCGATCTGAAGGTCCAAAAAATCCGGGCCATGGGTCCTACTGCCCCAGTAACCTCCTCTAACCATACCTAACGACGGTTCATTAATTGGACCTTCTCAAAGTATGACTGCACATAAATATAACTGCAGTTTCCAAGTTGCCAAAACCGGAGTTTCAGGCAGAGATGGAGAAAGACAGAGAGCAACTTGTTTACCAGGCGAAACTTGCTGAACAAGCCGAGAGATATGATGGTATGCTCCAATTTTCTCTTCCTAATCTCCTATGTGTATGTGATGTAATTAAGCGCAAGTTCTGCTCATAAGTTCTAAGTGCGTAAAGTTAAATGCTGCTAGAAGCGTTTTTGGTTATTTGAAAGTGCGTTTAGTCCTTCGAAAAGTACTTACAGGCATGCCATATGAGTTAAGCAATTAGCAACTAAGGTCACATGAACTAGATGAACTAGACGAAGATACTATTTGCTTGATCATAGCGGATATAAGAAAAATGAAAGTAGTAATGAATGCCTGGATGTTCTCAACAAGAAAGTCTTAGATTGTTTACAAGCATAACTGATTTTGTTGAATTCTTCACAAGCAGTTCAGACATTTGTAGTTAATAGTTAACAGTAGATCAATCTGATGACTGCTAACTAAGACAATTTAGAAACCAGCCTGCAAGTTGCGTAGCGTCCTTCCATCACTTCTATCATGTTTTCATGTTTCAGAGATGATTGAATCTATGAGGAAAGTCGCAAAGCTGGATGTGGAACTGACCGTGGAGGAGCGAAATCTGGTGTCTGTTGGGTACAAGAATGTGATCGGGGCAAGAAGGGCATCATGGCGGATCTTATCTTCCATTGAACAAAAGGAAGGAGGCAAGGGAAATGAACTGAATGTGAAAAGGATCAAGGAGTACAGGCAGAGAGTTGAAGAAGAGCTTGTGGAAATTTGCCATGATGTATTGTCAGTTATTGATTATCACCTCATTCCATCTGCATCCACAGGGGAATCTACTGTTTTTTACCAGAAGATGTGAGAGTAATTCTCTTTTGTTGAATTGACATTCATTACTTCAAGTAAACATGGAATTCTTGATTACTAGATTGAGTACAAGATTGCACATTTGGAGCTTAAAAAACTTAAGGAGTGATCATGTAAATAGTCCTTTTGCTGTCACAGGAAAGGAGATTACTATCGGTATTTATCTGAGTTTAAAGCTGGTGATGATCGTAAAGATGCAGCTGATCTGTCGCTTAATGCATACGCGGTATGCTTGATTCAGCTTCCTTGCTTGCAGGAGCTCCTTCTGATTTCCTTGCATCTTATCATTATCTTGTCTCTCTTTTGTTTGCCTTGTTTTGTGCTGATACCGAGAATTAGAACGTAACAAAATTTATGTGCGGCTGCAGGCAGCTGCTGAGACTGCTGCCACTGAGTTGCCCCCAACTCACCCAATCAGACTTGGCCTTGCTCTAAACTTCTCTGTGTTTTACTATGAAATTCTTAACTCCCCTGAGAGGTTTGCGTAAATCTCTTCCCTCCCTGATCTTTCACTGGTCTTTAATGCGTTTTCTTATAAGTAAAATATAGAATTAATCAAGATTAGCTACTCAAAGAAGGTGACAGGATGCATTGTATAGTGAATCGCCGCTTTTGAGTTTCATTTGAAACTTTGCACCACTGCAGGGCCTGTCATCTTGCTAAGCAGGCGTTCGATGAGGCTATTGCTGAACTTGATAGCCTCAATGAAGAATCCTACAAGGACAGCACCCTTATTATGCAGCTTCTCAAGGATAATCTCACGTTATGGACTTCAGAGGAGGGAGGTAAAGCTTACGAGTCATTTCCTATCCTTCTGAGTTGTTTTCAGTTTCATGTAAACTTGATGATTTATCTTGATTTTCAAGTATAATGACTTATGAGGTTCTTCAATTACAAACTTGAATGATTCAATATAATGAGCCTACAACCTCACTTAGCCATCTGAGCAATATGTAACTATGTAGTTCCATGCACCCTTGCATCAAACAGTTTGTTACCAATAATTCCCTATCTGATTTGCTCTCTGCCTAAATGATTTTGTATTCTTGCTTGCTAATGAAGTAACGAAATTTGTTTGGAGTTCGTGTATTTAATTAGCAATTGTTGATCCTTTCACTCAATTTGTAGGTGAGCAAGCTATAGTTGGAGAACGTCCAGAGGTACATAACTTCACACACAAGACTACGCAGTAACTAAAATGCAGTGTCTATAGACAGGCAAAATGTCTTTACCGCCCTTCAGGTGTTTTTTTTTTTCTGAAGTTGGTTTTCTGGTTTTGTTTGTTAAAGTGCCTTCTTCCTCTGTTAAACTGCCTTCATCCTCCAAATTATTGTTCGATTCGCAGAATAAGATGGGATAGGCAGAGTAATTATCCGGCACTTTGTCAGTGGAGAAACATCGGACGGAATAACTCATTGGACTACTAGTATAGGGAACATGACTACTATTGGCTTTAAATGTCTTCTTTATTGTAGCAGTAGCATGATCCTCTACATTTGTGATCCATCCTCTGCATTTGTGATCCCGAACCTGCACTTAGTATCAGCTATTGCTTCTCGGCCTTTCATTGCATTGGAAGAGATCGAACTTTTGACTTCTTTATTTTATTCGTAATAAAATTGTCAGCAGCGGTTAAATCAATGTTATTTAGAGCAAAACAGAACCTTGTGCACAAAATAAACACATTTTATTTCGGTGTAAATGGCTGATCAATTGAATCTGATAGGGGATGAAAATTATTAGGATAGATTACATGGAATAAATGCTTTAGTATAAGTGGTTATGAATTTAATGTTCCGCAGATGGACTCGCCGGAGGGGGCTGCAAATCGATTAGAAATGACTTGATGAGCTTGTGGTACTCCCTCGTCTTTTCTGCGTTGATTGCATGCCCCGCATCTTTGATGATTGCAACATGAGCATTCTCTCCCAAATGCCTGTGTTTTTCAAATGAGATGGAAAATTCAGAAAAAGAAAAAAAAAAAAAAAAGGTTAATTCCTCCAATAATATCCAATATTTGGCAAATAAGACACTTTGGTACCCAATGTTTAAAACCGGACACTTTGGTACCTAATCTATTCCTCCGTTAGACACTTTAGTGCCTCTGTCTAATTTTCCGTTAAAATTGAGGGTATTATAGTCTTTTTAGATTAATTCATGGGCTAATTCCTCCAATAGTACCCAATGGCAAATAGGACACTTTGGTACTCAATATTTAAAACTGAACATTTTGGTACTCAATCTATACTTTCGTAAGACACTTTAATCCTTCTAATTTGTTGTTAAAATTGAGTCTATTATAGTATTTTAAGATTAATTCATAAAATATGACTTATATAGTCCAAAATGTTTTAAAAAATAGACCGAATAGTACCTAAATTATAACAAAGTTAGACTACTCCTGCATATAAAAAAAAAAAAAAGACTACTTCTGTTTTGATAAGGAGGAAAAAAAATGAATTGGGTTAGAATTCAAGAAGCATGATAAAAACACAGACCTTTTCAATTTGTGAGCAAATTCTAATGGAAACACTTGATCATGCTCCCCCCAGATTATAAGAGTTGGCTGTAAGAAGAGTGAGAGTAAATGTCACACTTAGAAAAAACTGTGCTAGTCGTGCACTTCAAACATTCAATAGAAAAGAACAGGGCAGATACGAATTGAACCTGAGGGATCTTGGGAAGTTCTGAAAGTTTTCGGTTCTTGGGGATGGCCAAGATCAACTCTTTCTGCTCTTCCACATTTTCGCTGAACATTGTCTGCCCATTTCACCAAAGTTTTAAGTTTAATTTTTATTTTTTGCAGAGTCACTTGTGGGTAATGATTTTCTAGAGTAAACGACAGAATTTTGTATCAATAAAATAAAGCCAGAAAACACCATTAGCGAAAGAGTTAAGAATTAACTTTCATATACACGAATAAAAACTTACCCAATTAAAGAATATCGACAATAAAGCTAAAATAGCCGGCATAATTTTAAGTTTGGTATATATGCTAGGCCATTTGACCCAACAACTTTTTAACATTTTCGACTGGTAGTTGACTTGTCATGAGTCACAATTCACAGGCACACAACGTACACTGTTTAACAAATGAAAGAGACACAACTACCGTTCGTACGTACTTAATACAAACTTATAAAAATAGTAACACCATTCAAGTGTGGGATATATTCTTTGATTAGTGGTATACTAATCAAATGCTAAAATAATCAATAAATGCTTTTGTAAAGCAAAGAAGATCACTGTCGGGACATACCCCCTTTTTCCTATTTACATATGGTCCTTTCAAACATTGCTATACTACGTGACAGTAGTATATGCATCACATAAATCTGAGTGGTGTATAAACTTTGAATATCTAATTCAAAGTGCTTATGTGAATGCGAAAGATTAAAATTAGGACTTATGAGTTTATCTACCGTTCTATGATTTGACAATATGCCAGCGCTAGCTACTTTTGTTTTTTTTTTTTGTGAGAACAGCGCTAGCTACTTGTAGTAGTCTCAGATGATCAATTTATATCATTTTTAATGTACTAATATTATATTACTGTCACGTTGTATAATTAATATATTGAACATTTTACCTGAATAAAATCCATGATTAGGCAAGAGGGGATCAACCCCATAGGCGGCGGCCTGTAAAAAGTGTACTTCACCAACTCCTTCACCTTCTGCGGCGTCCGCGGCACCAAAATGGCCGCCGCCTCGTCCAAATCGGAGATCCGAAACACGCCTTCCCTCACGTCCTTCTCCTCCAAGCACACCGCCGCGCAGCAAATCACCACCCTCTCCACCGCCTCCCTGTACTTCGCCGCCAGGCTGTACCCGACAAACCCGCCGTAGCTCAGCCCCACCACGCTCATCCGCCGTGCCGTGTCGTTGGCCTCCATGACCCGCATCACGCACTCGGCCTGGAAGGACTCGGACCGGTCGGGTCGGGTGGTGGAGGAGCCGCCGAAGAAGAGGAGGTCGGGGACGTAGACGTTGAAGTGAGGGGTCACGTGGCGGAGGAGGTCAACGAACTGCCACATTGCGTTGACTCCGAGGCCGTGGATGAGGAGGAGGTTGGGCTTGGTGGGGTTTGGGGATTGCGGGACCCAGCAGTGCATCGTGGTGCCGCCGTCTTTGAGGTCGGTGGTTGTGGACCGGAGGCCGGCCCGGGCGAAGGCGGACCGGAGGCATGAGTTTTTGGACTCGGTGAGGCTGAAGCAGGGCATTTGGGGTATTTAGAGTTTTGGAAATGTGTGGAAGTAGTGTATAGTACTGGTAGTGAGTGATGATTCTGACGAAGAAGAAGACCAGCCAATTATTTGAGGAGTTTGTTGGATTGTGTTTGGGTCAATTTGAGGTGGGCGATGGTGATTGGCTGAGTTGGTCTGGTTTTGTGGTGCCTGAATTGTATGAAATTAATGATGGATCGTGTGGTGGATGTCATGTTACATGCAGGAAACGAGTGTACAAGTGGGTGGCTTTTGATGAAGAGGGAAAAAGTTCAGACATGGAAAAGTAATGCTAAGATTGGAAAGTACTTGAGAAGAAGAAGGGAAGGTAGGAAATATAACATGCAATGTATTAAGTAAATTAAGAATTTGAGTCGAACTTTATCTTAGTGGATTCATACACCAATATAAATTAAGAGGTTGAGCAGCATTCACGTCCAACCTTATGAAAGTATGACTCATTTGTTAGACTAATGTTGTCAAATTATTCAATGTCGTGAACCAATGCCTCTAGAAAAATGATTAATTGATCGTCTGAGGTTCTGTTGTCTAAATTTGTAGAGATGGCAGGACAATATTCACCCCCAGCTGGATATGCAAAAATGGCAATCCTTTGACATATAGAGCAAAGTGGTTGAGATGGTGGAAACATTTTTGCTAACCACCCCTTTTTTCCACTACTGATTTGAAATTCATGAAATGGCAGGACAATAACTTCTGGATCACATGGTTTCATGGGGAAATTTTTTATTTTTTTTTTGTTAAGTAAAATATTATTAACAAAAGAGGCTACCCCAAAGAGCTACACCTACCTGGAGCACAGTCCAGAATAAAACATAAGCAACAAAGCCACGCAGGCAACAACCCCCAACGGGGACAACAATAACAAACAACTATTACGAGGAAGACATAGAGATTCCCCAACTGTTAACAGAATGCAAGTTGGAAGGGGTCGGCCTAAACTTAATAGAACTGAGACGACAACGAACCATATCAAAAATGGTACTCAGAATAGCAGAATACGGTTTTGCCAAGCCACTAAAGATACGACTATTGCGCTCCATCCAAAGACAATACACTGTGACTGCCAACGAAAGCTTCCTCGCCACTACCGACAAAGACTTCCCCTTCCATTGGGAAGCCCAAGAAAGGGTAGACGATGGCCATGGGGGATTGAGCCACTGAATCCCACACCTATTCAGAACCGGACTCCAAATTCCTCCCAAAAAAGAGCAATCGAAAAATAAGTGAGAATGAGATTCCAAGGCACCGTTACACAGAACGCACAACCGATTAGGACGATTAACGAAGTTCCCCACTCTATCAAGAGTAGATAGGCGGCCTTTAATCGTCAACCATAAGATAAAACTCACCCTCAGAATAGAAGTACTAAACCAAACTAAATGAAACCAGGGCACTTTTGGGTGTGAGGGGAAAAGGCGAGTAATAGGCGAACCAAAGGAAAGAAATTGACCCGGAGCTGCCAATTCTCGCACGAATAATAGGCGAACCAAAGGACGAAGATGGAGAAGCTTTTTCCAATTCCAGGAACAAACAGAAGGCTCCGTAAGAGACCAAAAACATTGGTCCCTAATGTAATAAGCCTTCACCCACTTCACCCCAAAGCTTGTTAGTATCATTAGCGAAGAGGCTCCAAATATGACGAGCCATAAGAGCAAGATTCCACAAATGCAGGTTTCTAAGCCCTAGCCCGCCCTCACTCTTGGGACAGCACACATCCCTCCAGGAGACCTTGGCTGAGTAGGCTCCAGACGGATCCCCAGACCATAAGAAGCAACAGAGCATTTTCTCTAGTTCTTTGAGAAATTAATTCCACAGGGAGAAACAAATGAGACGACCAATACACCTGAACACTGTAGAGGACCGATTTGATATGAAGGAGACGCCCTCCAAAGGAGAGATGATGATGCTCCCAACCACGAATACGCGCTTCAACCCTTTCCAGCAGAGGGGCACAATCGGAGAATCCAAGCTTAGTCTTAATGAGCAGAACCCCCGAGTATTTGACAGGAAGAATCCCAACATTAAATTCAAAGCAACTAACCAAATTTGCAGCAAGCTCATCATCAGCCCCAGCATAAAACACTTGGCTCTATGCAGCATTGGCCCTAAACCCCGACAACTTAGAGAACCAATCCAAAGCAGACTTTAGGATCTTAGCAGAAACAAGATCACCATGACATACAAGAAGCAAGTCATCCGCAAAAGCAACATGGGTGAGCAAAATCCTCTCACATCTCCAGTGATAACGGAACAAGGGGCAGCAGAGACAGACGCACGTATTTGACCCGATAAAACCTCCATAGCAATGATAAAAAGGTAAGGAGATAGAGGATCACCTTGCCTCAACCCGCAACAAGACGAGAAGAACCCCGCCAACTCTCCATTACTGCAGCAGAAAATCTAGCGGAGGAAATACATACTCGAACCCACTCAATCAACCGAGGGTGGAAATTAAACGTGGTAAGAGCGTCAATGATAAATCCCCAATCAAGTGAATCATAAGCTTTAAGGAAATCAACCTTAATCGCACAATGTTGAGATCCACCATTCAAGTGGTAACCCCTCAAAATTTCCTGAACCAATAATACTTTGTCCCCAGTCTGACGACCTCCCACAAGGCAGATTGAGACAAACCAATTATGGATGGCAAGGTCACTTTAATTCGATTAGCCAAGAGCTTGGTGATGATTTTGTACACTAAATTACAGCATGAAAATAGGAAGATAATCGGCCATGGAAGACGGGTTGGCAACCTTAGGAACCAAAGTGATAATTGTAGCGTTAAGCTGACCCAACAAGGAACCCGAACTAAAAAACTCCTGCACAGCCTTGTGACGTGGGAACCAACAACATACCAGGATTTCTGGAAGAATAAGGCGTTGAACCCATCTGGCCCGGGGCCTTGTAAGGCTTGAACCCAAAGCACACATTGCGAAACTCAACATCAAAAAAGTCAACCACCATTGCCCTAACATCAACATTAGAGATGGGATCAGGGACAAGAGAAGTAAAGTCATCCCTAGCACGTTGCTCATCACCAGCTAGAAGGCTTTCAAAAAACTCCACAGCTTCCATTTTAATCTCGTTGAAATCTGTGGTAATCAAGACATCTCTGTGAGAAATAGATGCAATACGATTGCGATTTACGCGTTTCCGAATGGTATGATAGAAATAAGATGTATTGTGGTCCCCCGATGTCATCCATTTCAACCGGGCTTTTTGACGAGCTAGACTATCTTCCCTGGACAAACAATCAGCATAATTCCTGAGCAAAGATTTTTTTTGCTCCACTAAACCTAGTTGACCACCATCGGAGGCAATAGCATTCTGACACACATCAAGAGCAGCTTTGGCATCAGTCACTGCTTGGGAAACCTCTGAAATAGGACTACGTGTTACGACCCGTCCCAGAATTTTAGGGGAAATGACGAAAATACCCCTGGAAGTCAACTATTGACTTTTAGACCGGTGGAAGTTGCATATTCAATATTACACTCGTTGCGAAGAACGCGTTGATACGAACGGGTCGGCGAAGACGGAATCGAATTCCGAGCTATATCACGGCCTTTACAGACGAAAACGCATTTATGGTGTGAGGAGCTTGGCACGTGGCAAGCCCTGAGTGGGCGGAAGGTTGGGGACGGTTCTTGAAAGCCTGAACTGGGCTTTTAAAAAGGAAACTGGCCCAAGTTTCCAAAAGAGGAAACCTGAACCAGCCACAAAAACCCGTTGCCCCTCCGCAGCCGGTCGACGCGCTACGGCCACGGATCGGACCTCCGACCACCACCATCAGCTCCAGCTCGGCGAGATGAACTTGGAGCAGCCAGGTTCGACCACTGCAACCCTAGGAATCGCCGGCAACGAGAGCTCGACAGAGTCGGATTTTCCGACGTGAATTCCGGCCGATACCGGCCTTGGTAAGCCTCAAAACCTTCATTTTTGGATTCCTCGTCGTCCGTAGATGAATTTCCATATAAAGATTGTTTGATTTGGTTGAGAATTGAAGGAGTTACAATTTTGGGGAAACTGGCCGAAATAGTCGCTAGAATCTGGAAAATTCCGGCGATGGCGCGGTGGCGCTGAAGAACACGCCGGCATCTGGAAAATTTCCAGATTCCAATGAGTTTTCCGGCGCCGGCTTGGCGGCCTGGCAACGGTGTGGTGTCAATGATGTCAGCAACGGTGTGCTGACATCAGCGCCACGTGGGTGCTGTGTCATCGACATGTGGCTGCCACACGGGCACCACGTCGGCACCACATGCCTGTCATGTCAGCACCGTCGTGCTGATGTGGCAGCCGTTGACTGGCATTGACCACGGTCAACCGGCCACTTTTCCGATTGGAAACGATGTTCCGGACCCGATGGCGACCTCCGTTTCGCCATTCGAGATACAGTTAAATCCCGATTGGGCAAAATATGGAGAATTAGGGCTTTGAAGACTGTGTTTAATTATGGATTTTCTGATGGTTGGATTTATGGAAGACTTGTAGGTATCCGAACATCGGTGAGACGCACACAGGGGGCGGATGAGTTAATGCATCACTGGACGGATGAGTTTAATGTTGGGGTCAGCAGATTGCCTATGTTCGCTACTGCACTTAGAATCACTACGTCCCCCCCGAGTAGGGATGGGTTTTGTTTTCTAAAAGTGATGGTTTTTATTGAAGTTCAGTTTATAGAAGTATGATACATATATATAGTAATATAAATATCAGTTTTCCGTTGTTTCTTTTCTTTTGCTGTAGATGCTCTGATTCTATTGTGTTTGTATTGTGTGATTGTTATGGGCGCAGTGTGTCTTTTGTGATTTTTATTTCCGTAGTTTTATTGTGTGTGTGTGTGTGTGTGTGTGCAAGTGTAGGCTTCGTCACCCTCCGGGTGATGGCCGTACATCCCAAGCCCACTTTTTGGGGACGGGGTGTATCACTGCGGTTGAGGCGCTTAAGAGCATCCTTTACTAGCTTAAGCTTACGCACCAATTGAAATTGAGCAGTACCCCGAACATGAGAATTGAAAGCCTGAGTCAGAATAGGAAGAAAATCATCATGGTCAGCAAAAAAATTGAAGAAATTAAAGGGAGTTCTTCGATTACGTCGGTCCACACCCAAAGAAACAACACTAAGGCAATGGTCATATCCTCCTCGGGGAAAAAAGGAAGCATGGCTAGAGGGGAAAGAAGCAAGCCAAGCGCCATTAACAATGACACAATCAAGTTAACAGGAAAGGTGATGGTTACTCCAAGCAAGGAGGTGACCAGAAAAAGCAAGGTCATCAAGGCCAACGTCCTGCAAATAGTCCCCAAACTCCGACATTACCATAGCATGAGGGTCCACATTTTTACTCTGGTGCAAGAACCGAGTGATATTGAAATCACCAAGAACAATCCATGGAACAAAACTATAAGAATGCCCAACAGAGCAAAAATTACGCCAAAGATCACGCCTCCGAACATCATCATTTGAGCCATAGACAAAGGAGGCAAAAAACTCATGGCCAGAATCTAGCACATGAACTTTGCAATGGACAACTTGTTTCGCATCACCCAACAAAACAACATTCACAAGAGATGGGTTCCAAACTACCCAAATACGCCCGTTATCATGGGAGGAATAATTATGGAGGAATTGTCAATTTTGAAAAGAAACCCGAGCAACCATATCAAAATTGTAATTACGAACTCTTGTCTCAACCAACCCCACCATGCTGATCTGATTCAAGTCAACAAAATTTTGAACTTCACGATGTCTAGAGGGATGGTTAAACCCTCTCACATTCCAGCAAGCCAATTTAAACATTGGGTAAGGATTTAGAAGGTACCTGGGAGTGAACCTCCCCACTATTCGTAAGGAATTCGCAATCACTATTCTTACTCTATAGCTTGTCCCTGAAACCATGGCAGGGAAGCATATCAATATTTTTTACCCAAAAGTTTAGAAGGCCAATGGGTATTATCCGGCGATGCCGTGGGAAGAGTCTCAGGATCTAAGGTCACCTTGGCTGAATCGAGGGCTTGGAAAGGATTGGGATGAGTAAGAGCACCACCACTAACCTTTGTCGAGGTTGTCAGCAAAGTTGTAGGAGGGGCACAATCTTTCTTCTTCTTAGCACGTTGCTTCCTATTTTTTGAAGTGGGCTTAGGGGTAACAAAGGAAGATGACCCAGGCTCTTCTACAAGGGCCACCACCAAAGGCATAGTAGAAGTAGGAGCAGAGGTACAAGGTTTAGAAGTTCAACCAACACGCCGGCTCATAGTAGCCAAAGGAATTACACTTGGAGCAAATTCTAGGTCTACTTTGATATTGAACTCCTATCTCAACAGACCTAATAACCTCACCTTCTTCCTGCGACGGAAGCTCAAGATCAAAGGGGTCCACTAGCGGCTCAGACGCATCCACCTCGATACAAATCCGCATAAAATAAATTCTTTTCCTCGACTCCGTGAGCGAATCCACATAGAGAGGTTTACCGATGGCACTCGCCACATGACTAAAGCCCTCAAAATTCCAATGTTCCAGTGGGACATTGTAGAATTTGGCCCACATTGAAACTTTGACATGAGATGACCATACCCGGGCCCCAGCGGGTCAGAAAAATCATCTTTCCTAAAAAATGCCAAGGTCCCGACTCAAGGACATGAAGAGACGTTGCCTCGTCTTTGAACTTGAAAAAATAGAACCCACAATCATTCGCAAGGACCTCCACGAGCCCTTTGGAAGCCTAAATTTTTTTTTGCGAGGATTTTCACAGCACTGAAAGGTAATTTTTTATCGATAAAGTACCCCACAAGACGACAATTCCATTCTTTGGCAGCTTCCACCGCTGCACTCCGAGGTGGACACAGGTTTTGCGGTTGCCCACTATCTTAGGCTTCAAGAATTGAAGTTGTTGTTTGCAAGGCCCAGCCATATACAGGCCCACTTACCATACCACTATGACCACTCACAATATCACAAAAGCTCCCACGTGGGTTAGGAGTGAAATTCAAAGCTTGGTTAGAGTAGTTGGCACTATTGACCACTAGGCCAAGAGAAGCATCCAGGTCAGAGGAACGCGTCCCAACATTAAGTTGCGAAGAGAAAGCTTCAGTCGCCGAATCGCAGAGCACGCCAAGCCCCATCTGGCCGCCCACATTCGCGTCTAAAGTCCTCGAGATGGCGTCAAGAGCGCAAACCGGCTCACTTGCCGAACCGCCATGGGAGTGGAGCTACAGGTCTGCATCACCATCCTTACACAGAGCAGTTGAGTGGTGATCCTCCAAACCACTACTTGAATTCAAGATAATACCATTGAATACAGTACCGTTGACAAGACGTGAGCTATATCCAAGGTTACTCAACAAAGGAGCAGAGTGGCGGACCCAAGATTGTATTCTAGTGGGGGCTTCACGTTTACTTACACTCGGGAATGAGAAACAAAAGTCGGGAATGGGAATCGGATACCCAAGTTCCCCTTGGGGATCCGATTCCCATTCCTTGGGTATTTTTATCCCTAAATTAGAGTGGGACCCACTAATTTTTGATTCTCAAGTGGGTTAGTAAACGTATGATAACCAATGAATGAGAATGATTTCCAGCGATTCTCATTCCTCCCATTCTCATTCCCTGTAAGTTAACAAGAAATTTTGATAACATATGTAGTCAATACATTTACACATTCCCATTATCAATAGTATTGAAAGTGTCATTCTCTCACAATTGATTCTTGACAAAGTCCATGCCCCGAGAAAACTCTTTCTACAGAAGTAGTAGCAACCAGAAGCATCAATGTCAATATTATGAGCAAATAAACTAGTGGGTAGACTTTATGATTTCCTGTCTCAACTAATTTATTTGCTAGATTGGAAACTTCTTACAAATCTTGAAACTTGGTGTTATAATGCATATCCACAATGTAATTCATAAGTTGATTTTCAAGTTCCAAGAGTTGAGGATAAAATCACTTTTATAGAGTTCAGCAAGGCGTACCTGTAACACCCTGAAATTTTAAGGTATTTTCTTCTATCTAGATTGTTAGTTCTGATGTCATTTGCCAAAATAGAAGTGACTACAAGTTCGTGATATTTTTAGGTGCTTGAACATAATTAGTAAACAAATGGAAAATATTTGATCAAGGGTCATGTGGCACGTTCCGGTTGCACCACATCACAAAAAAAAAAAAGAAAAAAAAGAAAGAGTGACAAGTGGTGCTGACCGCACCACACAAAAGAAAAGGCAAAGGAGACTTTTTAATGGGAAAAGAGAGTTAGAAGGCAGAAGAAACGGGAGGTTTCTAGGAGAGCATTTTTGCTCACCAGGAAGAAGAGATGGGAGCAGATTTCTAAAGTGCTGGAGATAGTGCTCTAAAAGAAAAACCAGGAAAAAATGGTCAGACTGGGTGAGAGCCCAAAACGACCAAGTTCTGTCTCTCGAATCTAAAAGGGTTCTTCACGAAAGTTGCTCGTCGGCTCGATTTCTATAACATACCAAAAATTCATCTCGATCCAACCATTCTAGCTTCTGAAAATCTGGGCTAAGCTGAGGCTGTTCGTGAGAATCCGAAATGGTGCTGGATTCAAACTAAGGGGCTTAGGGGCTTCCATGTCCTTTTAAAGTGGTTGGATGAAGACGAGTTCTTCATGAAAGTTGATCGAGAATCTGTCCTCTACAACATACTCAAAAATCGTAGCGATCAGGCAAACCAATCTATCAGTGGGGGCTTGCTATTGATATAAGGGTAGTATACTAAGGAAACAAAAATTTCAGTGGGGCCTTGAGCCCCCACTCGTCCTTAACAGGTCCGCCACTAGCAGGGGTTCTTAAAGCTAATAGGGTGGCTGGGACAGGAGAAAGAAGTTGGGGATGGCAAAGGGAATTGGACGGAACAGTGGAATTAGGTTGGGTCAAAGGGGCAGTTGTCTTGGTAACTGGAGAAGGAAGGTGGGGTGGGGAGAGGGAATGGCCATGGGGCCGCAAATTGGTGGCAGATGGTTGGGAATGTGATGGGGAGGCCATGCTATCGGTATCTATGGCATTTTTCTTGGGCTCAGTCGTTGTTTTTGTTGGGCCTATGGGGATTTCTTGTTCATTTGGCCTACACATACAAATGACATTAGTGGTGTATAGACTTGGAACAATTATTTTGAGCCCCACAAAATATGTCAAATGGGTAGAGCCATACGTAGGTAAAAGTAATAATGATTCAAGTCATGAAAAGCTATGAAGCACTAAAACTCCGACCACCTAGTGCTTCGCATTGCGGAAACGTTTCAAGAACGAAACACGGCCGAAACTTCTTGAAGCACGTATAAAAGAGAAAACATTACAGAAATAGCCCAAAACTCCACGTGGAGAAACATTTTGGCAATTTTTTTTGGATTATTAATTAATTTCATACCTTACCATTCATATTTCCTTCAAATTTGAACTTGAATATGTAGTATTTCATTTGAATTTCAATTTTTTATATGCTATGCAAGTTTAAAATATTGATTTTATATAAATTTAAATGATTTTTAATTAACATTTCGTATCGATCTTTTTTGAGATTTGAGGAATCGTCGTTTCGTATCGTTTCATAGTTCCCGTTTCCGTGCTTCATAGATGAAAAGTATTGTATTTTGATAGTAGTAGGTAATGCGTGTGTTGTTGTATTCTCCATAGTAAAAAAGTACCAAAAAAAGATAAGATAATAACTTTTCCGGATAAATAAATCTCTTAATTCTATAATAGGACACCAATTTTAAATGTTCATCTTTAAGGACAAATTAATGAGGACCACTCCTGACAGCCAAACAAAACACATGCATACAAAAAACCAGCATGCGGGACTCCGGTCTCAAGCATCATACACAAATAAACAATTTGTGTCATACGTAAACGTTTTTGCTAACATAGAAATAATTCGTACTATACAAAAACAGTTCGTGCCAACACAAAGTCATTTAGTGCTAACACAGAAAAACGGTATGTGCCAACACATAGCCAATTCGTGCTAACACAAAAATAGTTGTGGCAGCACATAAGGAGTTCAGTGGTGGTTCAAATGGGTTTTATAAAAGATCAATAAAAAATGAAAACAAATTGTGGACATTGAAGATCTTGAAGAAACAAGAAGATTGACACCTCACTTGACCTTGGGGTGGCCGGATTTGACTGAAATCGTTCTATTTTGTCGAAAAATATCAAGAATGTTGATTTCCCGTTTTCATTCTATACTAGTTTTTAGGTTGCAGATCTTAGTATCAATAAAAAAAAATAGAGATTGATAGGAGGCTAACGCTACCAACTTCGCATCAATTGGACTATTGATGAAAAAGTTATGATTAAAATAATTTTGTATAAGTTTTTAAAGAAAAATAAAAAAACAATACGGGGAAGAATGGAAAATACGGGGAAGAATGGAAGGACTGAAGCGCGTGAAGGAAAAAAAAAAAACATTCATAACCCTTGCTATTGCTATTATCTTCAGGATAAATAAAGGTATTCTCTTGACTTGGTTCCCAATCTTGCCCTTCCCATCAACCTCTGGATTCAGCTCGTCAAAGTTGTAATAATTGGACGTCCACCGGCCTAGTTTATCTAAATAAATACTCCATATCCTTATCAAATGAGTCAGCTTGCATGTCACTTGGTGGTGGCTCCTGCTCTCTTTTCTTCCAATATTATCCAAAATCAAAGTTGTTACAATCAACACCAGCCATTGCAAGAGCTTCCAGAGAAACCGACATTTTCTGTGTTTTTTTTCCAACCTTCAGAAATAACCGAATTGAACAGACACGATTAGTTCTCAATGTTCCAGAGAATACATATGTAATATAGAGGGCATAAGTGCTACTAATCCTAGCAGGAATCGTGTTTACATTCCCACCCACAAGGTTTTCGGAATTCGGCATGTACTGGTAATCTTAGTCCTACCCAAAGTAGGATCCGGGGAATAATTAGATCGATTTTAGGAGAGTAGGTCATCTCCAAGGAACCCTCTTTTCTTATCTACTGCACAACTTAAATGTTTTGTTTTAGGTATACTTTTCTTATGCCCACATTCTCAATTCTGCTGTTTTCCTTGTTACATTTGGTCTCGATTTCAATGGTTTTAACTTTAACGGCAGAACAAAACTTGAACTAGGGATCTCAAAATAGCAGGCCACCCTCTAATCTCCACTTTGATTTCATTCAATGAACAAATTTCTAAGCAGTTTTCGGATTGGAATCTCCAAATCCCTCCACAAATTGGGTAAAATCAAACACTTGAAACAATCAAGAGAACAACATTCTAACCAAACCAAACCAATCCACAAAATGAAAATGCGAATGAAACGATGGTTTATAATGGAAGATTCAAATGTTCCAAGCAAAGGGTAAGCACCAGAAAAGCAAGAGGTGCTAATCTGGCTTTGAACCCCAAGACATTGGAGAATCAATTTTTGCCTCCAGAACAAAGCAATGCAAGAAATTGATCAAAGGATCTTAGCCCTTGCAGCCGAAAGGGAAGGCAATTCATTACTGCGATAATCGAGTAGAAACCAATAAAACCCTAGACTCTAAAAACAGAGAAACTGAACAAAGATGCAGAGAGATGGGAGCAGCTGTTGAGGATTTGGAGTTGGGGTTAAATCGTGAATATATAGGCTGCCGCTGCTGGGCTCTGAAACCCTAGGATTATTACCCATTTTTTGCAGTATTTGCATATGCTACCCCTGAATGGTTGAGATTTATGAGTTCACCCAACCTGGCGGGCTGATTTTTTGTTAAGCTCCCTTGTGAATTCCCAAATTAACGTTTATCACTGCAAATGGACATGAAAGTTTTTAAGTCCCAAAGGTTCACTATAACAAGCAGGGGCGGAGCTACTAATGCACCAGGTGCCGCTTGAGCATCCCCTCACTTTTTTTAATTTCTTTTTTAAGTATATGTAGTAGTTTCATAATATGAGCCAAGCAACAATGAGTCAAATAAAAAGTCATACATGTTTATTATAAACAACAAATAAGCCTTGACTCCACCGACTCCAATATTGATGATTCCAAAAAAAATTAACCCACCGAGACCGACTCCACCGGCCAGAAGACAAAGAAAGAGGTGAAGATCAGTGACTGACCAAAGAAGGAGCTTTAAAACCCTCAATAAGCGGAGTATGAATCTGTTGGTGAATAGGAGATGGAAGACAATCCAATTTCAAATGTGCACTCCTCTATGTTCAGAGAATCCGAGAATTTGGAAGGCCATGGTGAAATTGAAGGATACGATTTTAATCAGGGAGTGGACTATCCTCGGCTCCTCGGTTCCATGCTCTCCATTGGCTTCCAGGCCTCCAATCTTGGAAATGCCATTCAAGTCGTCAACCAAATGGTATGTCGTTTCCCTCACCAAACCAAACCTCATCGTCCTTTAGTTTTGTGGTTTTGTGCCTAAAAACCATCGTTGTAATGGCATTGAAGCGAGATTGGAGCCTGGCCGACTAAGTTGTAGTTGAAGAAGATTGCAGTGAAGATGAAGGGGACTTGAGTTACAGAAAGTCGGTGAAATGCAAAGTGTTTTTGGATTTTACTTCGAATTTGGTTTCTTCTGGGATTAGAGATACAATTAGGTACTTGGTGGAGCACCATATGGTGCATGTTGTGGCCTTTGCCTTCTGTAGTTCGTTTCCTCTAATCTGTTAATTTTGGCATCCCCTGGTTGGGAATCCTGACTCCGCCACTGATAACAAGCCCTACGTAATAATTCTATTTGAAATGGTTTGGGTTCTACATGGGAGAACACTCATAGCTACATAAAAAACAGTCGCTTTTGAACCAATTTGATTAGATAAACTGTGTAACGTTTCTAGAAGGACTAAAAATGCAAGGAATGAGAATCGTTAGAAATTATTATGTTTCCTTGGTACGTTTACTAACCCACTTGGGAATCAAAATTTAGTGGGCCTACCCCAATTTAGGGGCAAAAACACCCCAAGAAATGAGAATCGGATACCCAAGAGGGACTTGGGTATCCGATTCCCATTTCCAAATTTTGTTTCCGATTCCCTCTTGTAAATAAACGAGCCCTTGATAGAAAAGTTTAGAGCAAATTACAATTACGTACTCTGTGGTTTAGGTTAATTTTCAAAATGATACCTGTACTTTTTTCTTGCATTTTAGTACCATGTACTTTCAAATCATTGCAATTGTGTTCCACCATTTGTCAAATCTTCAATTTTTGGCTATTTAGTGATGAAGTGAATGTTGTGGAGCCCACATGTTTAGTCTTCCCTGTCATCTGTGGTCCATAGCGCTTGGTATAAGTACATCGAGTAGTTTCGAGTCATTGGAGAATGTGGTCTTTAGTTGTTTTGACACCATGACTTTTGCTGCAAATACACAATTCATTACCCAAACACTAGTTAATCAAGCCCGCATAGTCCACATCATCTCTAGACAACCGAAAATTGACGAGTTCACAAACGGTGGAACACAATTGCAAGGACTTGAAAGTACAGAGTACTAAAATGCAAGAAAAAAACTATAGGTATCATTTTGAAATTTCACCCAAACCACATGGTACGTAATTGTAATTTGCCCAAAAGTTTTAAGGCGTGTACTTCTCTCATAAAGGACTAGGGGTGGGATCGGGATGATCCCGATCCCGATTACGAAAATCCCGATCCCGATTACGAAAATCCCGATCCCGTCCCGATCCCGATTAGAGGCTAAAAATGATCCCGAATCCCGTCCCGATTGACTCGGGATCCCGACAATAAAATCCCGATTAAGTTGGGATCCCGATCGGGAAACTCGATAAATCCCGACAATTGAATCTCAAGTATAATATGAAATTTTAAACTTTTTTGTTTATAATGTAAACTAACAAATACAACTTATACATAATGAAAATAAAACATATTAACATAGTAATTAAATAACTTGAGGGTGTGTGTGTGGCTTCTTCTATTATCATGAAGGCCATGTGGCCATGAAGGTGTGTGTTGGCGTGGGGAGAGGGGGAGAAAACCGAAAAAAGAAATAAAAAGTAGAGAATACGTAGAACTTGGAAGAAAATGGTTGAACTGTTCAGAGTTAAGAGAAGACCACTTTACGTTGTTCAAATCAAAAAGTTTTCTTCTTGAAAGTTGTTCATTAGCTCGATTCTTATAACATACCAAAAATCAGATTAATCGGATCATTGTAGCTGCTTCAGTTAGGGTAAGAATTAAAACATTAATAAAAAATAATTAAATAATATATAGTGTCGGGATGTTCAGAGCCCGAGAAGACCACTTTACATTGTTCAAATCAAAAAAATTTCTTCTTGAAAGTTGTTCATTAGCTCGATTCCTATAACATATCAAAAAAATTAGATTAATCGGATCACTATAGCTGCTTCAGTTAGGGTAAGAATCAAAACATTAATAAAAAATAATATATAGTGTCGGAATGTCGAGATCCCGACTTTTTTTTAAAAAAAAATCCCGATCCATCCCGACTGAGTCGGGATCGGGATAAAATCCCGATTAGTCGGGATCAAGAATTTCGGGATTCGGGATCGTTCGGGATCGGGACCGGATACAGGACAAAACACTCCCCCCCCCCCGCAATTTGAAATTTGAAGAAAATTTCAATTCCCGAATGAGCCCGAATATTGATAAAGAACGAAACAAAGGACAGCTCTAAGCTACATCTTATGTTTGTTCCACTTCTTCAAGAGTCAAAGATGTGGAGTTTATGAACAAAATTAAAACTTGGACGATATAATTCAAGGAGCCTTAGGCGAAAGAATGCAAATCTTATTATTTTCTTTTGACAAAGTGTGCAAATCTTATTATCAGAAGAATTGATATTAACAAACTATAGGGAACAAGAAAGAATCCATACTCCAAAAAGTAAAAACCTGGTCCAAAACAAAATGCATTCCTCCAATCACAAACAGAAGCACTTCATCCACATAGCCGCTCGGTCACTTGTGGAAAGTAAAAGGCCATATACATCCAAGACTAATTCATCTCCGCAAAAGAATTTCAAACAATACCAAACAACAAGAACATAAATAAGCACATAAACTTTACAGCGAGAAGCATTCGACTAATTTCCCCTTACTTTTCTGTGGCCAATTCCATGCTATATAATTCATTGACAACTAGGTATGTATCTGTCGCGTAACCCATTCATCTCAATCGCTCGTGCTTGGGAAGAAACTCCAATTATCGGTATATATTGCACCAGGAAAGCAATATGATTTCATAGGTCTTATCCCCTAAATCTAACCACGACGCAAGAAATGTCATCTTTACTGTCTCTTTTTACTGCTTCAGCCGTTAATTGCTTAGCTGCCTTCAGAGGGTCTTTTATCTTTCTCGCAATATCAACCGCCTCTTGGTTAGCCATGACCTGGATAATCACATTAAAAAGGAAAGCGATGATTGGCAAGGGGCAGTTTATTTTAATGTTAATATCACTGTTGTAAGAACTACAACAAGCAATTCTTCCAGCTTTTTCCAAGAGGGCACATAGAAGTTGGCACAATTCATTCCCCAAGGAAAAGAAACATCAGGTAAAATGATTCACCTTCCAAAGACCATCGCTGGCAAGGATTAGAATGTCAGTACTATTGTCTACGTAGGTATCTCGAATGTCGGGATCCGATCGCAAATGTAACTTGAGGCTTTTGTCTCCAAAGGCGCGAGAAACTGCCAACTGCCCATTGACTCTAGGGACGTCTCCTGAAATGGTATAGGTTAAATATATGTGACCTCAACAAGAGGCTTAACATAAGTTCAATTACAACTTCATGTGGTAATAATACCAATTAGTCATGCTGATTATTCAGGAATTCATGCCATTCAGGTCACCATCAGATAATATCTCAAACATATGACCTCTATTCTAAAGAGGATTTAAACAAAAGTTTCATATTCTGTTGGTAAAAGAAAGCACCCAATACGTTAAATAAGGCCAACATCAATCAAATCAGAAGAATAATTTTTAAAATTGATTGTGAAATTTGAGATTGTGACAACTTTCTGGATCCTGATTTAACAAACAAAAAGGTTGAAGTGTTATGGTAAAATGAAAGCACGGGTGGCATTCCAAGTTGAAAAGTGTCCATCATAGGGAAAATAATGCAAGAGATGATTAAAAAATACAAAAGCAGACTCAAAAGTCCATATGAAAATAATGCAGGAGATGATTATAGCGTATGAAGAAAACTGAAGTACACCTCTCGCATCATCATGTCATATTATGCAGTATTGTTGTTAAGATCCAAAGGAGGAGCTTGATAGCTTCAAAATTTATAAGGACATTAATAACACCTAGAATTCAGAAAAAGGATGCAATCCCAATCTATTCGTGAAAGATGTCCAACATCACCCAAACAGTTGAACTAAAATGGTTAGAAACTTCCTACCAGACAAAAATGCAAGGAAGTGCTATAGTGGTTGATAACAAACTAATAAGTCTTTGTTACTGAGATGGGCAACAATTATGACCTATGAATGGAACAGAATAAGTCTTTATATCCTCTCATTCCGATCATATTTAGTAATTTGGAGATTTGTTGCTTTTGGACAAAAATTTTCTGGACATACGGAATTAAAAGTGCAACACAAATCTAAATTAAACAATAAAACTGCAGAAAATTAATCCAAGGAATCAAAAGGTCATCAAGAAAACTAGCCATAGCTCTTTATCTTTCTGAATACTCTCACAAAAAATATTTAAGGGTTGCTTCTATCTATTTGGTGTAAGAACTACTCAACAAATTCACTTGTTTGGAAAGCTAGTGACTAGAGTTTTGCAATTTACCATTCAGCATAAAACTAAAACTTCACATAACATATTAATAGATGAATCACCACTTTAAGATAAAAAAATCATGACGCTCATTCCTTTTCCTTGCCAAATAGTCCTGTCTTTTCAAAGTGTTGCATTTTTTACATCAGCATTCAGACTGACTGGGGTTTATAATCATCATTTCTGGTGAATACCTGGCATGTTCGAGACAAAGCCACCTTTGTTTTCAATGCTGCCTCGCTCAGTACTGGGCTCATGGTCTATAGACAATTGTACTGCCTGACCTCCCCTTGAAAGAACTGCCCGTGAATCTCCGACATTCGCAACCCATAACCGCTGACCGTTTAACAATATTGCAGTTACAGCAGTGGACCCACCACGACCCAAGTCAGAACTATGAGAGAGAATTGCCTGGTCAGTCCTCTCATAGGCTTTTGAGATTGATCTGTTCGGGTCTACCCAAAACTCTTCCTAGAATGGTTACACAAAAAAGTGTAAGAATACATGATTCCACAGTTTATATGCACCTCAACAAGACCAATAGATGTCACTTTCTGAAATAAGTAGCAATACCTCCTTAAGGATGTTTGGAAACAAATGCTTCTGTAGATATGCAGGCACAGTATCTCCCAAATGGCCATCATATATAGCAAACAAGCCTAACTCATGTCCCTGGGTCCGCATAAACTTAGCAACATGAAAATCCTCCATTGGATGATTTGCTTTTCCTTTTACCAGGCTGAAACCATACTTGATCTGTCCCTCATTGCTTCTTCCTTTACCAGAGCCAGATGATGAACGCCCCCCAGTCTGTAAAGGAAAGTTAGAAATGATACAATATTAATCTTATGTAGTTCAAATAGATGCACTATTCAGAAGGAAACCATTGTTTCGATGTTTACTGGCGGCAGAGTGAACTTTGGTTTCATGCACATAGGCTAGTAAAGAAAACTAATTGAGGTTGAATCTTCGTAAGCTTCTTTCAATGAAACAGAACGTGTTGGTTCTAGCATTAATGTTCACTGATATCCCTTTTATGGTTGTAGGTCTTCGAAAGCCAGAAACACAGCGAGAGCGGAATACCAGGTTTTACCATCCCCAAAATTCAACACACAAGCATAACACCGGAAACCACTTCAAGTCACCAGGTATATCATAGCAATTCATAAGATCACCTCAGAAGGCCCCAAAACCCATAACACTCTCTAGACAACACGAAAACCCAAATAATCAAAAAGACATGTGAACTAGTGAGTGATCATGGTCCATCAAGACAGAATTTGTCAATCAACCAACAGGCTGATGAACATCCAACTACAGAAACAAAGTACATGAACAAAAGTCCCAAATTAAATTAAACATCAAGTTCCAAAATTAATCGAAAAACGAGCTTGAAAAGAATTATGATGGAGCGAACAGATATCAAACAAGAAACAGGAAAAGAAAAAATAAAAAATTAAGAGTCCAAGATGGTCACCTGAGAATTCGAGCTAAAACAGCATAACCTATCCATCTAAAAATGAATTACTGGAACTAAATATTCAGCATCCACCACTTGCAATCACCTCCAATCCAAATTCCAAACCAAACCCACCTTCCAAAATCAACAAAACTGCTCAATTTCTCTTAAAACTGCACAATAAAAAAAAAACCCAATCATGATTACAATTTCATCAATCAAATCAAAGACCCCTTTTTTAAATAGAGCAAATAAACAACCCCAAAAACCCAGAAACCTTGTAAGATCAAAATCCATAAAACAAGTCAAAACCCAACTGGGTCTTTGAAACTTTGGTCTTACCCATCAAACTGAATAGCTTGGTTGTCCCTCACTTGGCGGTGTCTCTTTCTTCTTCCTACGATGACTTCTTCTCACACCTATCGAAATATGAAAATTGGAGAAATTCTAAAAGTTTTGTGCGAGCTGAGGAATTGTGGGTGACGATTTATAACCGCTATCGTTGGTTTCTGGGAATGAAATTGAGAATAAATGTAAGGGCTCAAAATCTATTTTGCCGTCTATTTTATTGTATAAAAGGTTTTAAGGGAAACTGGAAAAGGCTGCCATAAAAGACTTCATGGCTGTTGACTTTGCTGCTGCTTCTCTTGTTTCAGTCGTGTCTGTTTCCTTCCTTCCTAGGCTGCTTTTCCCCATTTTTTTACCTTTCCATTTCTTTCACACACGCGTTTTTGTAGTTTTCTTCCGTAAGAGCACGCGCTTTTGTATTTGTAAATTGTATTTATATTTGTATTTGATACTGAAATTCTTTGTACTGTACATGATTATTTTTGTATTTTGATGACTGTCAATTTTTGGTCAAAATTCTAATTGATTGTTACACCTTTTTTCTTTTTTTGAGAAGCCATTTTCTTTGATACACTAGTAGGATTTCACCGAGATTTTGGTATTGTGGTACCCTAATCGACAACAAAAATCACGTCATTAAGGTTGTGATTGACTTCGTTCTTATAATGACGTCTTTTGTTCTAGTTATATCGCTCCATAACAGAAAGCTTCTATAAAACTTTATAATGACGACATATATACTTTGTTATTATCATTCACATAAGTTGAAGTTGAGGCCTTCTCTACTATTTTAGCAATAGCTGTCATGTTAGTTGATTTTTTGTTTCTATTGGTTTTATTGGCACTAAAAATTTTAAGAAGTACATCTAATCTAATTCTTCACACATTGGAATGAGTGTTGTGCCTTCTATAAACCCAGGGGTACCTACCCGACTGACTTGAGTCACATATGATGTGCTTAATTTCACTTCAACATGAGGTAACGATGAACCTCTCACCCTTTTGGCTTGTTCTTCATCTTACAATTAATCATTTATCATATTTAATTATTACAAGCTCATACTATCAAACTCGTCAATAAAACCACTAATCTTACCATAAATCATTAGCCTAGCGTAACCCAAATATGGCACTCTCCCTCACCGCTTGAACTAACGAAACTGCTTTACAAAATTTTAAGATTCTTTGTATTACTTGGTGACTTTGACCATGAAAATTAATTGGTCATTTAATGTTGGTCAAAGGCTCGTGGTTGATATTTTTTGCCTTTGATTATGATCATAGGCAAGATAGGGATTAGATCTTTAGAGTTAATATCAAATATTGGATATGATTCGATAGTAATTGAATCATTCGTTCGTGGTGGCTTAGGAACATGAGTAACTTCATATGCATCCCGAAGTTGTACTCAACTCAAATCATATGGGATGCTTTTATCTAACCAATACCTAGTCGATAGTGCAAATTTATCAACAGTTTATTGTAAAAATGCTTTTTATAACTATTCATATGGCACACTATTTTAGCTCTGTGATTAAATCTAACTTTATTTAAAGAAAAAACATATGTCCAAAATTACTTTTTAAACAAAAAATTGCAAAAACTAATTCTAGTTTCTCTCTCCTCTTCCATCTTCTTTTCGATGGTGTCGTCCGATCTTCTTTACACAAATTTCGTTACCAATCTCTTCCTTACTTGCCAGAAAAGTATTGGAGTGTTTTCGAGATTTCGATGATCGGTAGTTTTCAGGATTGATCCTTGATGGTTAGATCTGTAGGCAAGAACACAATCTATGGGAAACACGAAATCGGGTCTTTAATGATTTTTATATCTTATACATAAGAGGCATCTAATCCAGCTGAAGTCCCCGGTAGTGTTAAGAAGTGGTGATATGGTTTGGTTTTGCTCTAGTATGTGCTTTGATTTGCTTGTATTATTGAACGCAGAGAATCCGGGCCGTGGAGGTGAAGTATTTAATACTGAAAGAAGGATTGAAAGAAAAAGAAACCCACGTTTGAAGAACGAAAATGGAGGAAATAGAAAATAACATGAAATTAATATAGGAAAGCCTAAAAGGAGTTCAAGTATAGATTTTGTCTTTTACCCAGCCTAAACTCTCGCAAGGATGCCAAGATGCGTGTTAGATGTATCAAAATAATCTTGTCTCCTAAAGAAAAGAGGCCCACATTGAAATCAAGGTCTCAATAACGGTGAACAAATCTATAATGTCATCTTGGTTTCCCATTGGCATTCTATAGTACAAATGTCATCCTGGTTACAATCCGTCCCATTGGCATTCCTGTAGAAAAAACAGTACCAAGCAAAAGCAGATGCTTTCTTTTCGAAGTGAGCCATCAATAAGGCATGCTCCATGGGGATGGTAGGTGAGCATACCCTAAACTTGCTTTACATTCCAATACCATTTACGGCAAATAATGAAAATGGCAAACGAAAGGACCTTTTGACAATACATATACTCCACCGGCCTTCTGTTCTGAGAGATAAATAAATTCCACCAACTCCCAAAGGTCAACGGTTCAAATTTTTGGGTAAATATTCTCCAAAAAATTACATTCCAATACAAAGATTGATATCATATCACTACTTACTGTGACGTAAGCTTATTCAAATTTGTTTAAATAGTATGATCTTTTTTATATACCAGAGTAGAAATTGTGGTTCCTGTAATTTAGTTAATACAAAAAAGTGGTGCCAAAATGTTCATAGTAGTGTACTCTTATGTTCATAGTCATAGATCTTTAATTCTTACGCAGGAAGAGAAGATAATCAAATTCCAGAGACAATCACACAATCTTTAAGTTTTTATATCTTTTAGCTGAGTGATCAATCATAATATTTTTTTTTTCACCTAGAACAATCTTTTAATCAGCTTCTCCTACCTACTCTGTTACTTCACGTTTTTGCAGCCACTTTTTTTTTGGTGTGCTATCTTTATTAATAAGATAATCCGGAGTACATAACAAATTACATTACATGGATGGTCAAAGTAACCATACCAAAACCCAAACGTGAAGTTATGAACTAAAGTAAGATCTTAAAAATGAAGACCCCCTGCCTGCCAAATACGAGGGAGAACAACTCAAAACAAAACACAGCCTTGAAAACAAGGTGAAAGTAACCAAATTTCAAACTAAACAACAAATCTTCATATACGCCATCATCCATCACGGCTTCCCAAACTTTCAATGCATCTGCACATGAAAATAAAGAAAAATTATTAGAATATTGAAATAAAACGTACTTAATTGACTGATAGTTTGAAAAGAGGGTAAACTTTCTTACTAGTTTGATAAACTCTGTTAGTGTTTCAATTTTGCTTCCTCTTTTGCTCCATTAATTTGCAACATTGCTTTGGCATGCCACCAAACCATGTGGACCATCTGATATTGATATTGAGAATGCAATATGCTAAACGTCTTACATTTTCTTCTTCGTAAGAATTTTCCTCTTTTTAGGAATATGAGTATCTTTGATTGGATTTCCACTTCGGTTTGGTTCGGTAAGAATGAATGTACAGTATAAACTCTTTAAATTTATAGTGTAGGTACAACTAAATTATATTAATTTAGCGAGTTATTAATTTTAAAAAGATATGAGTATAGAGGTCTATAAACAATAAGAATTGACTTATACTCCAAGAGACTTGTACCTTTGAATTTTCCCATGTCAATGATACCAATATAGTGGTTTTCAGCGTAGATGATATCATTCACAACATGGGAGGGCATTCTCAAGATGAAGTCGAAGTTGATGATGATACAGAACCTTTCAAACTGGTTTCACACAAGGAAGTACTCCAAGCTGGGGGGTGTATTCAATTGGGATTTGGAAGAATTTAAATGGGATTAGAAATTTGGGTGTATTCAATTAGGAGTTTAGAAGAGTTTATAAAAATCCAGGTGTATTCAATTGGGATTTCAGAGGACTTTTTTTTAAATCCATCTAAATCCTAGTGTATTCAATCGTGTGTTTTTAAAAATCCATCAAAGTTTAGGTGTATTCAAAATTTTGGTGATTTTAAAGGATTTCATAAATTGATGAATTTGGAGGGGTTTGGGTGGATTCATATAGTGTAATTTGTTCTTGAAAAAATCCCACCTCAACCCTTGAGATTTTGGTAGGATTTTTATTTTGCTCTCATTCCCTCTTCCTCTCCACCATCACCACCCTGCTGCCTCCCTGCCTTCAGGCACAATGACATCATCTCTAGTGTTCTTCACTCGGCAACAGAGGACATCATCAACAACGAGTCAGTGTTAATTCTAATCCACCGGTGATTATGGCGACGATGAGCGTTAATACGATACGGCCCCCGCTGTGGGCATCTCGAGGTCTCCAAAGATCACTGTTGCCGGCGAGGCTTCGGCCGAATCGCCTTGGAATTTGTTGCTTGTCATGTGCGGAAACCTTGACGGAGATTGAGAGCTCTGCCCATGAAGACCATACCATATTGCTGTACTGTAAAATGTTAGCAGAAGGGGCTGCAATGCCCAATCAATATACTTTCCCTTTCGTTCTTCGAGCTTGTGCGTACTTGTTTGTTTTGTCCGAAGGGAAACAAGCTCATGGGAATGCTTTGAAACTTGGGTTTGGTTCGGATGTTTATGTTAACAACAATTTGATTCATTTGTATGCGTCTTGTTGGTTTTTGGACTTAGCACGGAAAGTGTTCGATGAAATGCCTGAGAGAAGCGTTGTGTCGTGGAATGTGATGATCGATTCGTATGTTCGGGTGGGGGAGTTTGAGACTGCATTGAATTGCGGGTGATTGTTAAGCCTAATGGGTATACAATGCACAACGTTGTGAATGCTTGGGCTGGGTTGGGTGCTCTGTATTTTAAAGGATTTCAAAGGATTTTAAAGAAGTTGAAACTCCTCAAAATCTGTTAAAATCCATGTTAAAATCCATTAAAATCCATAGTCAAATTTCTTTAAAATCAGTCAAACTCCTTTGAAATCCATAGAATTTGAAGGAGTTTTAACTCATTTAAAATCCTTCTAAATCCCAATCGAATACACCCCCCTTAATGACACTCAAAACTTCTTGTTACGAGAAAACAGATTTAGATTTTTGGGGGCATTGCGAACAATTAAAGATGAAATTCAGGTGGATTTGAAATTTAATACAAGACAAACTACTTTTAATTCCTATTTTGAGTAACATCATAGTTAATTTATTATTAATTTATAAAATATTTGGAACCTATACAATACAAATGACCTATATTGAAATGTATTATCTTATAGTTTTATCAAAATTATTAATTTTTAACTTGTATCCGAGTCGGAACTAGACACATTTTTATTTAAAACAGATTATTATTTTTTCGAGTATCAATTTATAGAGTTTATACTATACTATATTTTCGGTTAGCACTGTTTCGATCTTCTCTAATTGCTAAGAGCACAATTCTTGCTTCACCTGAAACTGGATTGGTACTCAGCATCAAGGTCTCTTTTTAACATTTATTTTCTACAAACACCACAAAGATAGAATGAAATTCAATCATGCATGGAGTACAAGTAACCAATCTGCAGTTCAGGTGCGTTAATCAACTTTGAGATGTTCACACATCTGCAAGTAACTCTGTTCCAGTTTGCCACATCAACAGCTATATTGACCACAAACATCTGTGATTACTATAATTCTCCTCCTGATTATTCCTTCAGTAAATTCAATTTTGTTCCAACTTGGCCAGTGTCAGTCAAGTAGATTGCATGATGACTATTATGAACTGACAATAACAATTTTCTATATATGTATATGACCATGTAGTATGTAGTTAGTGGGAAATTTATAAGTGTCAAGAAAAAGAGAGAATTGTAAACGAGATGCAGCATCCAACTAATCTACTAGTTTATGTTTACTAAGCAAATCATCTTCATCCAATATAATAATCTTATGAGATAATGCATAAGAAATTGATGACCAATACTTTTTGCTTTTGCACACTTATATCTTCCTTTAAGCTTTCATGATCTAGTGGTGTTGGTGTATAGCTGCTTCACCTTGATTCCTCATCAAATCATTTGCATCTTTATAGGAATTCATATATTGTGTTGACTTCTGCAGTGATCCTAAATATTATGATGCTTTTTTTGTTCTGCTAAGAAAAATGCAGGCTTTTGATGCTTTCTGTCCTTACTCCTCATTAAAAACCAGTAAAATAAGCCAATGGCTGATCAATTATGATTTAGTAGGCTTTATGCCCTATAAGACAGGCATAATCTCTACTATGAGAGCATCCCACGATTCTACTTTACCTGCTTCTTAGTATGGCACCAAAAGAGACCATATGATTTCACTTCGTACTGTTATGAGGCATTGTCTTTCTCCCATACCTTACGATATATCTTATTATGATCACACTGCAAACTTGGCATTTTTATAGTACAAGTGGACGACATGGTTCATGTTAATTTGGGCATACCCAGTACACCACGTAATGGTGGGACAAGCACAACGAAATTTCCTTTGGGATACTTCAGCTACATGACAGCACCTATTTTTCCACCAATTGGAGATTAGTCTGCAATATTGTTCAACCAATTAATGCTTGTCCTAGTTGAATAAGGTTTATCAAAAATTTTCAGCAATGATATTGCTTCTTTTTTCTTCTTTGCTTTGTTGAATGCACATCTATTGATTTTGGTTCAGATTGTAGGGTGTGGATTTCCCTTAAAACCTAGTAGTGACACTGACATCTTACTTTGGGTACAATTGAATTGCTAGCTAGTTCGGGAAGTTCTACAAGTGAAGGTTGGTCCTAACATCGTTGATCCTTAGTCATTAATGGTTGGTTTTAACATCATTAATCCTAGGTCAAAATAGTTGTTTTCGATGTTAAAGAAAGTTGGATAACAATAGAGCATTTTCCGTGAATAGATAGATAAGTGTTCTACCACGAAACTTAGAAGCATTTACTTAAATATATCCAAGGTTTAAATATCGATGTCGACCAATATCGTAGCTATTCGGTATTGCGGATATTTGGATATCGATGTCGTATCGACGACCGTCAAGAATGATGGAAATAATAAATTGGAATTTGGTGAATTGTAGGATGTTTATCTCTCAATGATGTTAAACTAATAAATATCCTATGCCCGTGATATGATAAGAATATGATATGTATAGAGATAATGTATGTAGATTGAGAATACATATAAAAGTAATGAAACAATGAAGTATTATTATTATAAGGCCAATGTTTTGTGGGATTCTAGGGGTGCTGGTTCCAGTTATATCCGCTTCCCTCTCATATACAGTAGTTTATCCAGTTATGTTTCTTGCCAAGTCGTAAGGATTGCACATGGTATTCTATATCTCTCTTGAGCGCCCCATTCCCCAGAAGGAATTAGGATGACCATTAGATATGGTTGTTTTGACAGGTATCTGGCCTCGGCCATAGCTCTCTGTTCGGGTATTGTCATGTCCTGTGTTCCTGAGTAGAATCTTTGGTTGTTACTACGTTGAGTTGCTAGCTCTGAGCCAACTCAGTCATCTCTTCAGATTTTCCATATCCTCGATAGCTGTGGTTCTCCTGATATCTTTTCCAATTCACCTATCCCACTCCCTCCCCTCACCCATTCTTCTCTTGGGTGGCAGGTAGCTCCTCCCCCGCTCCGGTATCCTCCTTGTGAGATTGTTCATTTCTCCACCACTATCTCCTCCACCATTTCCATCTCATCTCCTCCATTATTGCCTCTCTCTCTGAAGCCTATCTCTAGTTTTCCTCCCGAGTACATCCTCGTGCTCTACTTCTTCGGATCCTCTATCGACACACACCTTCGACTACCATATGCGCTATACCAGGGTTCCCGTCTTCATCATCCAAGTGAGCTGCATATCCATGCCTAGATCCATATCATTATCATGACAAAACCACATAAAGAGTTATACACAATATTTGTCCAAATCTTAAAGATGCCCACATCATGAAGCGATGATTGAGTACACCCTTCAATTGGCCGTTTTGAAAGTTAGGATTTCCTACAGCAGTTTGCAATATGTAAAGAGGAGTACAAACTTTAAGCATTGTCAAAACCAACTTTAACTTGAGCTCCAGCTCCCTATACTTAAATATGCTGAGATTAAGTAAAGGTTCTCAGAACAAATTAACAAGTACATTGTTAAAGAAGACATGACTTTGGCTTTCTGTACACACAAAAACTCGACGTCACCATTTTGTAAAAATCACCATAATTCAACCACACATGAGATGATCACAAAAATTTGCAGATTATTAGTAAGCATGTAAAACTGACTCCTGCCAAAATTTCAAGAAAACGGAGTTCAAATAATGTACAAACTTCTAATTTTCAGCTGCTAAGTTAACAGAATCCTATATTTTGGTTGCTGCAAGAGGGGAAGAAATGCATCCAAGGTTATGTACAATCAAGAGCAGATTCGTTTTCGGTAGCTGTCTACTTATATGTGATTTCCGAAAGGGGCTAGTACCTTATGCAAGTTAAGTAACTCAAACATAAATGGATATTTTCACATTCAATTATCTCAGTAAGGTGTTCCTTCCACACTACAATAGAAACTCCAAAGCCAACAAAGTAGATACAATCAGGTAACAATGAAGCTGGATGAGAGTCCACTCAAATTTCTCCTTCTTAAATCAAAACAAATGAGATGATGATCACCACAGCTTTCTTTCTCATGTCTTTCAACCAACCAAAACATGTCTCCATATGCAGATACATTCTTGAGTTCAACTAAGCAAACAATAAACTAGTCTATATCTTGCCATACCGAACTTTTTCCCAACACATAGATTTGTGCTACCTCAAAATCGATTCCTTGGACTAGCAACATAACAATTTTGTGAGTGTTGTTAAGTGTCATATCCCATACCATACCAATGGATGATTGTGTGATTGAGACTTCGTTACTTGCTGAATGCATCTACAAATGAGATCCTAGACTTTCATGATAGCAAAACTTTTAAATACCACAGCCATTAAGCAGAGTTGTCTTAGACTCTTAGAAGCATATTATCGAACACTTGGTGGGCATACACCAACTAATCAACAAACATTTATCATAGTTCATAACTCCCATAATCGATACAAACTATCACAAATCAATTTAAAGCAAACAAACAATAACAAATCCAACCAAAATTTCATTCAAATCATCAACAAGCCAAATTAAAACTCCAGATTCAGTTTCATTCTTCTTCCGGCACCTCTCCAATGTACCTCCCCCCTTTCTTTTTTGTCTATGCGCTACCCACCAACCATCCACCAGCTAGCTCTCGTCTTCCCAAAAACCCACCAACCACTAGCTCTCCTACTTCTCATATTTCTCACATCTCATTTCTCACATTCGTCACATCCCCATATCCCATTCCCTAACCCCCCCCCCCCTTCCGCCTCCAACCACCACGCTTGCCTTCCCTAATACATCTCATACTAAGTTTAACTTCTACGCAATTTCTGGGTAATGAAATATGACTATCCAGAATCTTTTCCTTCATTAGGACACAAAACTCGCTTACTTTCACTACTCTCGGACTGTTTTATCCGCAATAAGTTCCTATTCTATTTCAACTACATTGTTTTAGTTCATATACTTTTCCATTCGATCGATATCATTTCATAGGGAACATCAATATCGTCTATATCGTCATTGTGGACAGAGGTTTATTTCATGATAGAAACAGGTTACAGCTTAACCAATGCAAATGGGATACGACTCAATGAGCAAATTATATTCCTCCAAAAGTTCAAAAGAAATTGAACTTCTTGTTAACTTGCTAGTTCCTAGAATTGCCTCTTGACCTTTTCCTTCACTGACAAATGGAAGTTCCACATCAAGCTTACTATTTCTGAAATACCACTAGATTGATTCCCAAATACTCAAAATTGTACGCTACCGAAATTAATTTCCCAAAAACAAAACTAGAACTAGTCCGGCTTCTATAAATTATACACAATTGCAAACCAAACGAAGTCATGGCTCAAGAAAATTTTGTATAAAATTCCATAACAAATTGGGAAGAATATTCTTGTGACACTGCAGATTTGCTTTTCTAATCAAGCAAATATACAAGTGTTGATAGAAGTGGCAAGTTCATCCAAGTGCTCAAACTCTTTAGTGTCTGCATTAATGGAGAATTCATTTTCAATTTCTTCCCCTGAACTTGCATTGCCAACTGCACACTCTCCAATGCAAGAACAAGAAGCAAGGCCAAATGATCATATTCCAAAAGTCCCCCTTCCGGCTGAAGTTTCTACAATGTCTTGTACAATCTTCCAAAAGGTAACCAACATATAGCACAATCATTTTCCCGGCAATGACTTTCTTTTTGTTGAACAACTGTGGTTCATGAGATTTTATCTCAGACTTTGTGTTTGGTAATGTGGATATAGATGATGGCAGAGCTGGTGGGCACATACATTCTGATATTCATTGGCTGTGGGGCTACTCTTGTGAATAATACAACACCTCTTACAATTGTGGGAATAGCAATTGTTTGGGGTCTTGCTTTTATGGCAACTGCATATACAGTTGGGCATGTCTCTGGTGCGCATTTCAACCCTGCAGTCACCATTGCCTTGGCTACTGACCGCAGACTTCCATTCAAGCATGTGAGTCACCAAAACTCCCATATACTTGTAACGAGAATTTGGAAGTTTCTTCACAGGAAATAAGTAGCTTATAACATTACTTGTTAAAAAAAAGCAATGGACCTAACTTGTTCTGAGACTAAAAATGACTATCCCATTAGTTTAGTCCAATAAACAGTCGAATTCCCCTTGTTCCTATATAAGTTCTGAGCAACTGCTCGACTCTCAGAGTTCGTAATCGAGGCCTATTTCAACTTTAACTCACTTCTCTCCCGAGATCACGGTTTCACATAGCTGATAGCATGAAACATTATATATGTAAGTTTCATGCATTTAAAATGCATATGAATACTGATTAGCTCTGCAGAGAAACCAAACATATTTAGCCGTACTTTGGTGTGCTTATATACATATTTTGAATTTTAGCTTGTTAAACTATATATGCTTTGGTATTGTTGTGTAGGTACCTATGTACGTAATCTCCCAGTTGTCTGGTGCAACACTAGCAAGCCGGACCTTGAGGCTGTTGTTTAACGACGAAAACAACATTTGGGCAACCATGACACAGTACTCTGATTCAACGAGTTACATACAAGCCCTCACCTGGGAATTCATCATCACTTTCATATTGATGTTCACCATATGTGGTGTTGCCACCGATGACAGAGCGGTATGATCACCATCCCGAATCGTTGATGCAGAATTCTTTTGTCTCTCTTTTGTTTTGGCTCAAAACAATTATAACACTGTTTACTTGCCTTCCAAAAACAGGGGAAAAACATGGATGGAATTGCAATAGGTGGTGTTTTTGTGTTTAATGTTATGGTTGCCGGGTAAGGAACTCAAATCATAATCTAGCCATCTTTACATAGTGTCGGCTGCGAAATACTGTTGATGCATTCCGGGCTCCACATGCATCAACAGTTCAGTAGAGCACCTGGCATACATCAATTACCATCAGTGTAATCTCACCAGTCAGCTCATTCCTAACTCAACTTTTTGCTATACATTGGATTTTGCAGGCCATTCACTGGAGCTTCCATGAATCCTGCTAGGAGCTTTGGCCCTGCTATTGTCACTGGTGTTCATAAGAATATTTGGGTGTATATTGCAGCCCCTATTCTTGGAGCCATTGCTGCTACTATGGTGTACAGTGTTCTCCGGTTACCTGAGACGACTAAACCTGATGAGGATGCCAAAGTCATACAGAATCGTGTATACTCCCACGCTGAGCCAATAGCCAGAACACTTCAAGTATGAGGTTGAACCAAGAGTCTTGGTGCCAAAGAATCACTCTGATCATGCCAAATAATATGTAAAACGGTACCTTCATACTTCTGATAACATTTCTTATATTCCTAATCGTATTTACTCTATACTCAGTGGCCAGGACCCCGCCTCTTCCCACAGGATGTAGGTCTAATAACGAAAAAGAAATCAGATTGTTAGAATGCAGACAATATTGAATGCAGTTACCCTTCCTTCGACCTCTTACCATCTTTCTATGCACTTCTCTAAGGACTATCAGATTCAACGTATATTCTCCATATCGTTACAATTTTATATGCACATTCAATCTTCCATTAGAACGTACAGAAAATATACAGATATCTGTGGCTGCAATTTCCAAATGACAGACCGATAATTAATTTTCAAACCCTCGAAAAGAAGAAAAGTGTGGATACAAAGGATATGTTATGAATATTTGTTACTAATAGAATGAGAAAGCAAGAACACCTGAGTTTATTTAAAAACTACATCTTATTTCACTCTCTTCCTTTATAAGTACAACTTTGCTATACAACAGAACCACATTACTGTTAAGAACAAGAAAAAAATGGAAAATTAATAAGTTGCCTGTATTCAATACAAATATCATACACACTGGAGATCTACAACTATTGAGGTCATATTTGGAGAAAGGGTCAGAAGATCTAATGTCAAGGGCAAGTTCACCTTCCTCAATCCATTCAATGGCATGCATCATTGCAACTCACTGCAACTTTCTTTATTCGTATTTGCATCTATTTTGTTTTTAACTGTAAAAAAATATCAGGAGTGAATATGAGACTGCAAGCGTATATATATAAACATGAACCCTCAAACAAGCTGGCATTCAGTTATTGTCTTGTGATATAGCGCGTCAGAACTTAACAGCTTATGATAAGTAATGCAGACGAGACCAGCAGACCCAATTGCCTTCAACTGGTAAGGCAAGAGGAAAGTTTAAAATAGGTTGTTTAAGACGAACAAAGAACCCCAACAGTAAACTCTCATAGAGCATATTTGATGAACATCATTCAAAGAGTTCTTACCCAGTTTGAGATAGCCGCCTCCAATTCATTATTTGGTGAGACTGAGGATGTCTCTGCAGATAAGAACTTGTTCCAATGCTATTTTCATCATTTGCAAACTGCTCGGAGTAGCTAGAAGTTGAAGGAGACCAAACTGGCACCACACCTCCATCCCTCTCTCTCCTAGTGCTACTTGAAGATTCTGCAGTAGATTCTTCAACAGCAAGCTGCAGCCCTAGTGCAGCATTGGATAGTGTCAGAGTGTTGCTACGCATAGTCTGCAAAGCCCCTTGGTTTACTGTGTCTCTTCTTTGTTCTTGAGTGATAAGTAAATCTGTAGGCACTTCTGCTCTAGTTTCTTCTGAAAAATTTCTAAGTTCCAAAGAAGTATCTTCCTCTTCAGCTCTCACCAAAGAAGTAGTTATGCTTGGGACCATCTGATCCTCATACCTTCGACCGGCAGGAAGATTGTTCCTCACATGTTCATGACTTTCCTCCATATGAATGTCTTGAGGAAAGGCAATCGGGCCTGAATCAAAGGAGTCTCCGAGCCCTTCTTCAGTTCCATTCTCAACAGCTGCTCTTGAAGCAGCTTCGAGCTGCCACATCTCTGATAATGCTTCTTGCAACCTGGTTTTTGCTGCATCTATTCCTACAATAGGGAGAGGATAATTTGATCCTAATTCAATTCCTGCTGCTTGGAGTACAGTTTCGGGTGCATTCCATGGGTGGTGTATCCATTCAGTTGGTAGCCTAGCAAGTTCAGGAAGCCACTTTCGTACATATTCTCCATGTGGGTCAAATTTGTAACCCTCGAACTGTAGGAATCAAATAAGTATGAGAACTTTCAGTATTGAAACTTGTTCAACTAAAAGTGGTGATATTGCATAGAATCCCCTCAGAGAAAAGAGAAGCATGAATCAACTGTCAGTTAATTATATCGAAAATTTGAGTCTACGCTCAATGCTTCAAATAAAAAATATAGGCAATAGTGATGAAACAGTAACTGAAGAAGTCAATCAATACAAGATTTCTACATTTTTTCATGTGTGATTATAGTCCATGTGTGCAACATGTTTCTTCCTTTTAATTACTTTAAAGAGAGCACATCAAACTCCATGCAAAGGAAAATGCCCCCTATCTACCAATACTGTGTAGTCAAGATTCCTAAGAGATGCTAACTACTTCGACCGAACTATCCATGGTTTGCTTATTCGCTATCGGCCTACCCGCACTAATAAGTTAATAGCTACCGTCACTATACCCATATAAACCTAGTAGCTACAACTGTTTGGGACTTTCAGGCATCGTATTGCAGCATATGAGAGTGGAATCGAGGCAGAACCATGTCACCATGCTTTTGAAAAACTGCAGGCCTATGATCAGTCAGAGACTAAAAGAAAGGTGGCACAAGATTCTATTTGTTGCTAATAACCAGGGACACTGGAATATGGAGAGGAAATTACATATCTAGACTGGAAAGCCAAAACTGTAGAATGAGAGGAAAAAAGCAAGAATAGGATTTTTTTTTATTATTGTTAAAATTCTAGAACTGTGTCTGTATGTTTGTGCAGGTCCACATGCTCACTAAAATTAAAGATGATCAACCTCAATATCTGTACCTGTGGATTATCTATGCGGTCAAATTCACGTCCATCGGGGATAGTACCAGATATATACTGCCAACCCAGAGCATCACTTTCAAGATCAGCATCTAAGAGTGTATCCCAGAAATACTTCATTCCCCACCTCCAAGGAAGCTGCAGAACCTTTACAAAGAAACTAGAAACTACTACTCGTATTCGATCATGGAGCCAGCCAGTGGCCCACAACTCTCTCATGCCTGCATCCACCAATGGATAGCCAGTTCTACCTTGCCTCCATGCCTTAAAGTCGTTCTGATTTATAACCCAGGGAAAGAACTTCAGGTGCCCAAGAAGAGGTCTTTCATGACTGTACGGATGATTAAAACTAATGTACCTTGAGTATTCCCTAAGACCAATGGACTTCAGAAACAAGTTCACACTCTCTTCACCAGCCTTGTTGCCTTCGTTGGTCCAAAGAACCTGCTTCATGCGAGCAAGATGAAATGCTTTCCTCACACTTACCTCCCCAAAATGCAAATGGGGAGAAAGCAATGATGTTGTGGCGCCATCAGCTTTCCTGCGGTTTATAGAGTACTCAAGTAATGGTCCATTTATGAATGAGCTCAACGCCTTATCAGCATTGCTCCACCCAGGTGACCATGCTCGAGCAAGAAGCGCATTACTTCCTTTCTCTGATTCATCTTCAAAAACCAATGTATCAGAAGGGCACCTTGATGCATCACCTGAAAATTTCATGAACCTTCAAATGTTAGTATATAATACTTTAAAGTAGGGCCGAAAATTTATGGGGAGAAAGTACAAAGAGCAAAGAGCAACAACAACAGAAGGCAAAAAGTTTCCAACCTAAGCTGGAAACTTTGCAGGTTCACTAGTAACATGGTCATATCAGATAACTTTCACCTTGGACACTATATCATGAGGCCTTTCCAGTCACTGACACAACTCCAGGACCAACAGGGTTTGTCTCAATTAACTTGGGTAGAATTTTCACATATGTACACTACATGAACTTCAATATACTTTGACACGTTTCAGTTGACAGTTATCCGAGTAGATGCTATCACTATAGATGTTTTCTGAAAAAGCAGGAACCAGAGGCCCATTCTCCCATCAACATTTTCTATGTATTCATTCATATTGATTTGTTAGAGATCAGAACATAAAATGACAAATTAAAGTCGATCACCAATGAATAATGTGGTTCACGATCTTCTTAAGTAATAGTGTGGCAAAATAACAAGAGGGGACTTTAAAACGATGAATGATGTGTAGTGAATACGGCTAAACTCCAAAAATTATTTGAATGCGAAGAAACCTGAAATAATTCTCTTAGGAGGGAGAAGTGGTGCATCCGGGTCATATGGCATGCTAAGGCATCTTCCCCAAAAAGCATCGAAGGTTGTGAACGGGCGACCATTGACATCATTAACATCCCATGGTTCGTAGAGCAAATCCGCATTAAAGGAACGCACAACTATGCCTTGAGAAGTTAAAACTTCCTTGGCCCGGTGATCCCTAACCAGGGATATAGGATCTGAAACACAAAGATATAACTAATCATTGAATTGCAAAAGTCTATCTGTTACCTTCATTGTCCTCAACTACGAAATGGACAGAGAGGTTCATTAACTGGGAAAACAGAAGGATCTTTAAACAGAACAGACTAACTTTGTGCATAGTAACTTAAAGAATACCAAAACAAATTAAATTGATGTGTACCAAAACAGCAATTCAATTATGCTGAATGAACAGAATATGTTCCTAGGACCATTATACATTAAAAAATAACACTCCAACAAAATTTTGCCCGAATTAGAAAAAACCTCTGTACTGTCAACATATAATCAATAGTAAATATCCCAAACAAGAGTAGGTAATAATAACAGGCAACTTGATCAAATTAATCAAACCACCAACCTTTGGAAAGAATTGCAATTACTTTCAACCAATATAGTACAGATTTACATACAAAGTTACAACAACACCAAAAAATTATTATAAAGGGTACAGTACACACAACCCAGAAAATTGGGAAACAGGTTCTGATACAAAATCACAAATTTAGTGTGGTCTAACCTATGAATAATCATAGAACAATTGGTATTAATATCAAAGATAAGGAAAAAAAAAAAGGATTGGAAACTGACTGACCATATAAGTGGTTGAAGAAGAGCTGAGTGGCACCAGTGGCAAGAACAACCTCAAGGAGAGAAGAAACACTGTCAGTGGACCTCTTGGTGATGAGGGAGGTCCCAAGATTCTTCAAAGATGAATCAAGATGAGCCAAACTGTGCTTGAGCCACCATCTTGAAACCCTTCCAGGGTAATATGGTCCTTCCTCTTCAGGTGCCCAAATAAACACAGCAACCACTCCTCCAGCCCTCACCGCTGCTGCTAAAGCTGGGTTGTCTTCAACCCTCAGATCTCTCCTGAACCAGACCACACTGCACCCTCCACCAGACATCTCCAAAACAACACTATTTTTCACCCACCAACAAAAACCCTGCACGAATATTTTGATTATTGGCTATCTCAAACTATAATCACCACATCATGGCGTGTGTCTTTCTCTCTCTTTGGAGCACACTCACCACCCCTGTAAATTAATCTTATCTTTTGCTTTGTTTTTCATCACTTTTTGAGTTTTATGAGGATAATATTTTAGACCCATCTGCAAGAAAACAGCACATTTCGTTTCTAGAAATGAAAGATTTGATTTTTTTAGCCCGTATCTTCTCAGAAGATTCTTCTGTTGTTTAATACAAGCGACAATAATGAAAAAAAAATTAAATCAGTAATTTTAGAAGAGAGGTAAATACTTTTTACTAATTGAATAGCTCTAATTTTTTACTCTTTTTGTTTGTTGATTATATGATATTTCCCAAGTTTGTGGGTGAATTTTTCCCCCATGCACTTGGGTTAGTCCTTTCTAGACTAAAAAGGCCTTTTGCTTTGGAGAGAGAGAGAGGAGAGAGAGAGAGGTGGCTTGGGAGCTGGAAGTGAGTGAATAGGAAGGCTTGATGCCATTGGGAGTGGGTGGTATACAGTATACAACAAATTGATAGGCAAATTGCAGCCACTACTTTTTTATTTTCTATAATTAGTTTTTTTTATATTTCTCTTATCCTATTTAGGAAAAAACCAAATCCCAATCCAGTCCACCTCTCCAGTTCCTTCTCCAGTCCTTGGACTGGTTGGGAAAATACTATTTTTGTATATGAAACTGTTGTTAAATCTCACTTTGATACTCAAGAGTTGAAATATACTAATTTGGTACTTTGATCGTTCAAATTTCAAACTTGTTCCAGTTTAGTACTTACTCTCAAATATATCCCTAACACCATTAGAAATAAGCATAGTTTTTTCACTTCACTTAGACAATAATTAATTTAATCTTAAAAAAAAAAAAAAAAACAACTTCCTCATCTCGTCTCCTCCTCCGTCGATAAACACCACCACCACCACCAAAAAAAACCTCTATAAGCAACCAACCCAATTCACATGCTACCGCTCTAATACTCAACCTTCATGGCAGCCAACATTGGAAATCAATCAAATTTCTTTTGTAAGAAATTGACCTTCATTCCCATTCCATGACCGCTGCCCCCACTTTTCCTTTTCTCCATCATTCTCTCTCGGTCGCTATCGCTTGCACTGGCTCTTCGCTTGATCACGCCCAACGATGAGCAACGACATCCGGGGTATCTTAAGTTCGCGGGACCATGAAGACTTCAAACTCCATGTCGGAGTTGCCATCAATATCAAAGGACACTGCCGCAGCTAGTCAGTAATTAATCAGACCAACATTCATGGTTTGTGCTGTAAAAAAATTAATCATCATCTACACTAATTTGGACATTTTAACTCTGAGGTACTAAATTGAGATTTGACCACAATATCAGGTATCAAAATAGGTATAAGTCTTTTTAAGAGTTAGAGTTAACAATTACTTAATATCGTATTAGAGTTTATTAGTTCACAATCTTGAACTATTATTATCTATTATTTAACATATAACGTTGGTCATACATATAATTAATTATTATGTGTACATTATGGGAACGTATAGTCTGTAAGTATGTTAAATTTTATTTTGATCAAAAGGAATATATCTTTATTTAAAACTGGATTTGACAAGATAACGCACCAAATTAAAGGAGTACATGATTAAGAAGCATACAATGAAAACTAAGGGTCTCGTAATGTATGTTAACTTGAAATAACTATGGAGTAATATTGTATTTAATCAAGTGATATACCTAATCGACGTATTTTGATTGGAATGGATATAGCTACGCTCACAATATATGGGAGAAATACCACATTACTTATTATTATTTTTGACTCGTGAATTGATTAATATGACGGTAGCATTTCGTTCACAAAATTGGGGTATGAGAATGTAAATCTAATATTTTTCTTATGGTTGGTAAGTTAGGGAATAACACAGGGTTTAAGATTCCCATGAAGAGGTAATCCTATTTGCACAACCTCCATGGAAATAAGGTTACCTGATTCACCAGTCTTTCTGTTGTTGGGATTAGGGGTGGGCAAAAAAACCGTCAACCCGCAAAGCCGGACCGAAACCGAGGAAAAAGACCCGCAAGAAACCGCATTGACAAAAAAAAGTCAAATCCGCCACCCAACCCGCCCCGAACCACCCTTTGCCGGTTTGATATATGGGTAGAATTTTCATACCCGTGGATAACGGAGGTTAATCGATATTAATTAATTTTAATTAAAATTTTAATTAATTTTACACATGGCAACATTTAATTGGGTGATGTGAACACTTATTGTGGATCTCTCTGCATTGGAATAGAAAATTAGGGTAACTTAACTTTACCTCACTCCCTCATGGCCCCTCACTTCTCACATTCCAATCTTAGAAACAATTCCATCGCCGCCTCCAATCGATGCCTCTAATCGGTGTCGAAATTTTAAGGTTCGGCGACACATATCTAAACCCCAAGTTATTTGATTCCTTGATTCATTGCTTAGCTATTTTGACAAGTGCCTAGATGTTTGATGTGTATATCCTTAGTAATTTGGTGTTTATGTATTAAGAACAACTCGAATATTTTTAATTTAGATGATGATTATGGATGTTTGAACTTGAATTAGTATTTTTTTTCACGGCCTAAATTGAATATTTCTCTTATTTATATTTCATTTGATATATTGAGTTTCTAAACCCGAAACCGCACCGTACCCAAACCGAAAAAGCGGGTAACTGAACCGCGCTGGTTGGAAGCTCAAAATCATGGGCGCGGTTTTAGTTTTTGGATTAAACGGCTCTAGTGGTTTGGGTGCGGGTTATGATAATAACCGCCCCATTCTAACTCGTGAGAATTGATCTTCAATTATTAATGTTTGAGATAAAAATAGAAACAATTACATTTTGATACTACTTGAAGAGTAAAATACGCAAAAACACTACTATACTAAAAACATTACAATATAGTACTACTTTTGACACATGTTGATTTTTAATTGGTTTTACACTTTTAATACAAAGTTACATAGCACACGCGTTGCAAAATACGCTCACTCTCTTCTTCGACTTTCCCTGCTCCGTGATCCACGCCAAAACACTCCATCTTTTTGTTAACCCCCGCAAACCTCAAAACACTTTTTTGCCCATAACTTTCTCATTCGGACTCTGTTTGACACGAAACCAATTGGGTTGGATTCGTCTCGTCGCCCTCTTTCGATAGACACCAGGATTGTAACCCCAGACCCACTTTAGAGAGAGAACGCAGCAGCAACATCTTCATATTTTTTGGCGAGATTCTCCGATTTTGGCGACAAATGGGACGAACCACCACCCAAAACTTCATCCTCTCATGATTCTAGACACAACCCAACCAATATTGAGTCTTAGTTTGCAGCGGATTATCACCGGTGAGCCTCACATATTGGTTGAAACTTTCCGTGAGTTTCCGGCAAGTTTCTCAAGGGTTATCTTTGAAACTAGTCTAGAAAGCTTTGTTGGATTGTTTAGATGAAGATTGATATAAAAATCGTGTGAATTGATGGTGAGTCAACACAGCTATTCTTTCTCCTTCATTTTAAAGGAACACCTCCTTCATTTTGAAGGAACACATTTCAAATTGAAGGAAGAGCTCCTTCGAATTTGAAGGAACATCTTCATATTTTTGAAGGAACATATTTTTCATTTTGAAGGACCTCCTTCAAATTGAAGGATGTGTTCTTTCAATTTGAAGGAACTGTTCTGTTTGAAATTTGAAGAATCTGTTCCTTCCAATTGAAGGAACACCTCCTTCAAATTGAAGGAAGAGCTTCATATCTGAAAAATTAGTTCCTTCAAAATGAAAAAACACCTTCTTCAATTCTATTTGGCAAGATCATTTGGATACTTGAATTCTATCAAATGCGGTTGCCAAACACAAACTCCCAATTATCATATCATATATATATATATATATATATATGGTTTTGTTCAAATTGCCTTGTGTTCTTTTCTTTTCCTTCTGCCGTCTTTTCTTGTATTTCATGCATATGGTTGTGATAATTCTAAGTTTTGTGTTTAGATGGGGAATAGTTTTGTATCTCAGCTTTGGTTGATTGCTTCAATTTCCAACACAGAGATTTGTGAAGAAAATTTTGAGCCTTTGATAATGGCTGTCGAGAAGCGGAGCATGGGGCGGGCGATGTGGGGTGCGTGAGCCTCACACACGCGGAGTGGTTGTGTGCTTTTTAGTGGGCTTTTGGGAAAGTAGTAGTATTTTGTAATACTTTTGTTGTGGTAGTGTTTTTTGGCATAATAAAAGTGTAGTAGTAATTTTTGGAGAAGCCCATAAAAATATCCTCATAACATTCTAAAAACCACATATTTATAAGGGTATAATTGAAAATACAAACAAATAATGATTCCTAAATATTGTATGTACCAAATATGGGAATGAAAATAAGTAAGGAATTTTGAATTTCATTCCCCCAAAAAATTGCATAAAAAATTAATTCGTAGAAATATAATTCCGTGTATTAGACAAAACAAATATACATTTTTTGGTCATAAGAAACACCACATTACTTATTATTATTTAAAATGAATTCTAGACCTCGAGTTCAATTTTTTCCACTGCGAATTTCGATTGCATAGAAAATAAGATAAATGATAAATTTGATTAGTCGTATACTATATACTCGTAATTAAGCATGTATCGTATACTTATAATTAAGCATGACATTAAAAAATCCACCCCAATCGCCCACCAACAATTAGTGGATAACAAACAGACGCGGAATCTATAAGTAGAGGTTAATGAGTGTCCAACAAAGATATCTTTTGCTTAATCTTGGATCACTATCATTGTGTTTGGTGCCAAGTTTTTTCAAGCGTACTTCATGCAGAAAAGGTTGGCTTAACTGCTCTATTAATCTAATAAAGTCAGTCTCAGCCATTATCTTGCTTGCATCTGATTCTAATTCCGGATACCAAGATACAACATTTTTGCCACTTGGAGATTTTTGTTTCTATTTAATTAATCATATTATCTCATTGTCTCAACTTGGATTGCATTGGGCAGCTTGGATTTTTGAAAGAGATTGCTGGCATGGGGAGAGATAGGCATGCAGCATGCTGACTCCTTGGATTGTGGCCTTTTTCTCCCATGGTGGACCAATGTGTTTTCATTTTCTTTGAATAAGCCAAGATAAAATATTGACTTTACAATGTTCCATAATACAATCTGAAAACAAAAAAAATGATATTATCGAGATTGACCCTAGTTTCATTTTATGCTATTGTATTCTATTTCTGGTGTTTGGGTTTGATAAAATCGAGCGTACTTTTGCTTACTATTAAAAAGTAGTGGTGAATATTACCCCACCACATTATCTATTGTTGACCGAACTTATTTTTGCGATATGTGAGGTGATCAAGGTATTCAATGATGAATAATGTGGTAATAATGCCTACCACTTTAATGAGAAGCAATTATCAATCGAATAAAGTCTAGCGCTGAGATTCAAGGTGATAAGCAAATATGAATCCAGTAAAGTCTAGTTAGAAGATTTTATTTATGGATGGTTGTTGATATAGTGAATTAAAATGTGGAGCTCTCGTCTCTGGCACTTAAAACATATTCCATTTTGCAATGCTCCATTTACAACTTTACTTCTTGCTTTCTTCTCCTTTTTTTTTTTTTTTTTTTTTTTTGTAAAAACATATATTATTTTCTGCATTTATGGATTCCCATTTACATATAAGACAAAATAGAGGTCATATGGGCCAGTAATACTCAAATGGATTTTGAGCAGAACCAATTAGAAAAAGTTGTTCTAATTTACACATAACCAATTAGTTTAGTAACATTTCTGTTTAACTTCTTTTCTAAGGTTGAAAAAGGTCTCGGGTTAAAATTCTTCCACTCTATTTCGTCATGTAAAAAAAAGTTATTCCACCTCAATCTTTTTGGAACTCCACCGATAGCTCGTTTCTGTGATACAAAAGGCTTGGTGGCTCAAGAAAAACTCGCATCATGCAACATATATGTGATACTCACATGATATTGTAAATATGACATTGTTTTTAAGGAGTATGCGCAACATTTTCTCCAATGGCTCATTCAATAGAGCAAGTTATTAGATAGTAAACTAACGTCATTTCTAAAACAACTTATTAGAAGATCTGATGATGTAGTGCGGAAGAAGATCGAGTACTAGCATATGAACTCGTTGCGTGACACCCTGACACACCAAGAATCCTTGCTCCACTTAAATTAATGCCACAGGAAAAAAAGAAAAAAAAAAGAAGAAAAAAAAGGCAATCTCTTGACTAAGAGAGACACATATTATATAGACCTAAAGTTGAACATTAAAGGATGGAGAGTCACATATATCTCAAGCCCCAAAAGATCGAGGCAGAAAACTCGAACAGTGCCCTAATTGAATACCTAATATGCCAATCATGAAGATTTGATAAGGGAATATGCCCCAATTAGATTAAGGAAAAAAAAGGTCAAGAAGTTGATGGATCAATAATTGAGAGATTACTACACCTGTATGATGATCATTTAGACATTGCTGCTTCACAAGAACATTAATTTGTGTCCAAATAGGAAAACAAAACTTAGACAAAGGTCACTTCAGGCTAGAATGTCATGTGCTGTTGTCCATCTGGTTTTTATTTGTACGATAGTTATGCAACTATGCAAGCTAGCTAGCTAGTGACATGATGGTAATGTCTTCAAGGCCCTTTGATCTCAAACATCTACCAACCAAGTATCAAATGTATCAACTAGCAACGGTGATCATTAATTCAATCAGTGAGTAACATTTGATTCATGTATACCCTATCGTGAGTAGACATATATTATGCACCCAACCATCTCCCACCCGAGGGATATAGGGTTGCATGACCTTTTTAGGGTCAATACGGTTTACGGTTAATAAAACTTCACCATACAAATGATGTACAAAAAATTATTTGTTTTCTAAGTGATAACTCTTGAAATATCATCTATGCACATCATTCTTTAAAGATCATCTATGCATAAGACCAATCCAATTGGATACCAAGAAGTAATCCATGTATATCATTTGTTACTAAAACCGCTTGCTTGATATATAGAATGACTAAATGCTCTTTAACTTGACTAATTGAGCAAAGCTAAATTTTATAGAGTGAGCAAATGTGCAGTTCAAGTTATAAAACTTATATTGGTCAATCACAAACCATTTAATAAAGAAGTGCAAGATGAATATAAAGGTAGATATTTCTAATTTTGATTATTAGGTACGAATTGTGAGCTTCCAATCCCAATTCTTGTTGAAAGGTCTCGACCTTGCCTACACAAAGTCTGAAATGTCCGTTCTCCAACTTTTATACCTCTTCTACCTAAACAATAAATTTGAAAGGTCCGCATTCCCTACACTTTTTGGGCCAACCAAAGTGTCATTCCAACTTTGTGACCTACAGAATTAATTCAGTTGTGTTGCAAGTTGGAAAGCTTAACTTTCAAATCCGTACACCAACTAGCTAATGATTCAATGGAATTTAGGTTATTTCATTAAAAGATATCTAAAGTTGGAACTTTCTTTTCAGATTAAACTAGTTTTAAATGAACTCTTATAATCCGGCCTTATGAAGCACGAAAACTGAAACGAAAACGGCGAAAAGATATGATACAAAACATCTATTTCTCAAATCTTAAAAAAGATCGATATGCAACGTTATGGAAACGTTAATTAAAAATCATTTGAATTTATATAAATTAGTATTCTAAACTTCCATAGCATACAATAAATTGAAATTCAAATGAAATACTACAAGTTTAAGTTTGAATTCGAAGGGAATGTGAATGCTAAGCTATGAAATTAGTTAATAATCCAAAAAAATTTGCCAAAACTCCATGTGGACTACTTCTGTATTGTTTTCTCTCTTATACGTACTTCGAGAAGTTTCGATAGTGTTTCGTTCATGAAACGTTTCCGAAACGCGAAACGCTAGGTGGCCAGAGTTTCAATGCTTCATAAATCCGACCAATTCAACTAAATTTTAATTTTACTTTTTTCTTGTTTTATTGGAACAAATAAATATATATATGCGTAAGCACAAAAAAAAAAGTGTCACATATCACACCTTTAACTATTTAGAGTAGGTAAGGTAGACCATCCACTACAAGTCCTTGCATAAATCAAAGAATGTTGGCCAAGCTCAAACATATAAATGGGCTAAAGATTACAGTCAGCATATTTTGACAGGGACGACTCAAGGCCCATGCCCACAATCCAAATCCGCTCCCATCTATTCAACACAATCTATGGATCACTCAAAGTTTGAATCTTTTCGGAGCCCATATAGCTTCTTCTCCTTCTCTTCAGCTTTCGGTCGTCGAAGCGGAGCTACAAGAACAATCTGGTTAGTGCTTTGATTCTCGGCCATGATTTACCCCTCAAATCTGCATTGAAGTTTACTGGGTTTTCGTTTTTATCTTTGTTTCATCGCTTTTTTGACTGAGGACTTTGCAGGGTTGTTGGTAAATTTGGGGAGCAACTGGACCATATTGATGGAGTGCGTTGTCCAGGGAATCATAGAAACCCAAGTAACTTGTTTTTCTAATGTTGTTTTTGGGATTTTTGTTTGCTATATGTTCGACCCAAGTTTACAGAATGATCGATTTGAGAAGTGTTGTTGTTGTTTCTTGCAAGCGAAAATGAATTCATGGTTAATGTATTTTGTTCATGGTTGGAAATAAAATTTCTGAAAGCATCACTTTTGTCTTGTGTGTGGGGGGAGTGTTTGTTTGGAGCTTAATCTGAAATATGGCTTTGCATTTTGCAGCATGTTGAGGCGCTTGAGATTCTTCTTCAAGGTCTTTGTGGCGTTCGTAAAGAACGCTTGAGGGTCCATGAGATATGCCTTAAAAGTGGCCCAAACCTTGGTAATTGATTCTTTTCGTATCGAGCTATTTGGCTAGGATAACCGATAGCAATCACACAGTTGAGCCAAATTCAGCATAATTCTTTGTACTTGTTTCGTAGACTCGTCCTACGAGACGCTGAAAGCCTTCCACAGTCCGTTTGTTTGTTCACTTATCTTAGTTACCTTTCAATTGATGCATGCGAGGGTTAGATGACTTTTGCTATGAGTTTCTGACTCTTTTAATTTTTCCCAATGACAATAATTGTATTATAGTAGGCCTCAAATATTGGCTGCGGAACATCCCATACATGATCATGCTAATGTAATGCATCATTGTATTATGATAGTGTGGTCCGGTCAGCTGAACAGCACTGAAAGATATTATTGTCCAGACTGTTGGTAGTTATGTCATCTTCCTTTTTACAGGGGTTGTCGTTTCAGAGGTTCGACTTATATGCAATCTCGAACAAACTGAACCAACTTGGTAAGACTTAATCCCCTCACCTTCTATGTACATAGGCATTTAAATGTATATGTTACAAATGACTGTGTCTATGGCAATTCTAAATTCTGTAGGACTGTAAGGCATGTAGGAGGTGCAATGAGAGGTGCAGGTGCTGACCAACTTTCAGTTCTAGTAAGAAGCATGGTCGAAAGCAAAGCAAGCAAGAATGTGCTTCGCCTATTTTATGCACTTGGCTACAAGTTGGACCATGAGCTGCTGAGGGTGGGGTTTTCCTTCCATTTCCTGAGGGGCACACAGATCACTGTGACAGTGTCATCAGTTAACAAGATGCTACAACTACATGCTACAGATGAGGCCGTCCCTGTAACTCCTGGGATGCAGATGGTTGAAGTGACAGCCCCGGCTACATCAGAAAATTATACTGAAGTTGTTGCTGCTGTATCATCTTTTTGCGAATACCTTGCTCCGTAAGTTTTCTTTCTGTACTTTTTTTGTTCATGAAGTACTAATGCCTACGTGACTACATCCATAACTTGTTCCTTGTATCTCCAATAGCTTGGAGTCCCAATGGTCTACGCTGGCAAACCAAACAGACCAGTCCATTTTTGTCTTGCATAGCTAGTGCCCGGAGACCTTCTTATTCATAAATAACGCTGAGTTGGGTGGCCAGTGGTCATAGACACTGCATAAAAATTGCAAATACCTAGAACTGGGCTAGGGATACTGATTTTAAGGTTTATGATCCACATATTATAAATATCTTTACTTCCCAGTGCATTTACACACCTGGATTTGATTTCTCAGGCTCCTACATTTGTCGAAACCGGGCATTTCAACTGGGGTTGTTCCCACTGCTGCTGCAGCTGCTGCATCGCTTATGTCAGATGGTGGGGGTACGAACTTATAGCAGAAATTGTAAATTTCTTTTATATTTGCTATCTTGTGTCAATGTAAACAGATGCATCATTTACAGAAATCAGAACTGCTTGTCAAACTTCATGCCCACTAAGTAGTTCTATACAATTAAAGTTTTAGTGAGTTCTGTTAGTCTGTTGGTGATAGTTGCTCACTTGTTGCCATGATAGTCAATGGAACTCATAAGGCTTCTTTTCTAGGTATCTGTTGAATACCGAGTAAAACATTTAGCATGTGATAGCTTAAGAATGAAAGGCTGAATTACAGTAGCCCTTAGAAAAGGGCCTGATTAGCATTAGAGCATTAAGACTGTTGGTAGCGAGTAGGTACTGGTGGTAATATCCTAGTCCATTGGTAGGATTCGCACAATCACTTATCAAGTTGTTAGTACTTATGGGCGTTGACCATTCTCTTTGCGGACCTGAAGAGTTGACATAGACTTAAGTATGTTGGTCCATTAAATATGAAACATACGTAATGACATTATATATGCTGGCCTCCACTTTGTTTGCATTCACTTACTGCTCCTGTATCACTCCGAAACTGTTTTGCATTCGCGCTCTGCATTTTATCCTTCTTCGTTGTCTTTTTTCTAGGTGAAGAGTTGAGTTCCTAAAGTAGCGTTCGAGATTTCCACTAATGCCTAGAATAAATGAGGTACAGGCTTACACAAAATAATTTCACTGAATAGAACAATGAATAAATGCAATGTACTACTGCCATTGAAATTTTCATATGCTCACACGTACAATTCCTGATATATCCCCCGCGTCTCATCTGTACATGACGAATGAAATAGGAAGAAGGGAATGATATCTCCCGCTTCTCATGATGTGACTTGTTTACTCCCCAGGACTGGGAATGAAATCCGAATGATTATCATTCCAGCTCATTCATGTGTTTACTTACAAAGCTGGAATGAAAACAAAGTGGGCCCCCCTCTAAATCGGAATCACACTCTAGAATGGGAATGGGTGGGGTATTGGAGAAAGGGAATGGGAATGGATGTTTATTTATCCAAATCGCTGAGCAATTATCCACAACAATCTGATTCCTTAAAATCACTTCTCCCTATGTTTCTCTTACTCTCCTTCTACCCAGATCACTTCTCCCTCTGTTTCTCTTCTTCTTCTATCCAGATCACTACTTCCATTTCTAAACACAATCCAAATCCAATTAAACAGAGATCTAGGAATAAAAATTGTAAATTTAGTTCGGCTCGAACTTTGAAATTGTTAATTGCGGAGGCGGAAGCGTCATAAACGTGATGGCGTTAATGACGGAGGCATCGATGTCAATTTTGGCAGTAGAGGTGTCGATGTTGATTCTGACGACGGAGGCATCAAGGTCGTTGCGATTTCGAGATTTGATTTGTCCTGGAGAAATCTCTCTATTTTTGATTTGCAATTACGAGGAAGACGACAATGAACAAAGAGATTTCTAAAAAAAAAAAAATTTGATTAATGTGGTTTATGTTGCAGTATTGATCGAAACGAAAGTTAAGAGAGAGAGAGAAGTCTGCACACAAAGAGAAGATATAATACGTGTCAAGGTGTGTTTGACTCCTTGCATTATGCCTTTATTTATAGTGAATCAACCTAGGATTTAACAATCATACTGGGATTGGGCCTATATATATTACATAGAGTCCATATATGTTTCTTACTTTTAGTTTACACAGTCATACCCAAATACAAATTACTACAACAGTTTAGATATATATGGACAACTAATTATTTTATTTTTATATATAAGAGTATTTTGGTAATCAAATTCCACTGATTCTGATTCCATAAGATGATTCCTATGATTAGTAAACACTAGAATGGAATAGCTGATTCTGATTCATGTTCATTCTGATTCGTATTAATGCTGATTTCTGTTCATTCTGATTCGTATTCATGCTGATTCCTGTTCATTCTGATTCCTATCATTCTAATTCCGAGTTAGTAAACAAAACTTTAGGATGTGTTTACTTCAAGGTAATGAGAATCAAGAAATGAGAATGGAATGAAAATGATTTCCATTCCGGTGTTTACTTCAACTTTGAAATGAAAAGGCTTGTGGGACTCAAGTCAAAAATTGATTCTCATTTCCATTCCTGGGAGGATTTTCATTCCAGGGGGAGGGTAAGGTATTAAAACAAGGAGAATGGGAATAAGAATTTAATTTCCAAAATTACCCCAATCATCTCTTCTCATTTCTTCTAACACCACAACCCATTGTTACGACCTAAGATTCAACCGCCTCTCATTCGACTCCGACTTTGTTTTAGGCTTCAAAAACTCGAAGTTATTTAGGGCCCGTTTGGTAACATTTTTACAAAATATTATCCTGAAAAATGAAAGCGACAAATAGTATGTGTGATATTTTAAAGTGGAGGTGGTGGAGATGGCAATGAGGATGATGGTGGAGGCAAGGGTAGTGACGATGGCGGGGATGTAGGCGCCGACGATGGTAAAGTGGAGGTGGTGGCGATGGCAATGAGGATGATAGTGGAGGCAGAGGCAGCAATGATGGCGGGGTGGAGGTGGTGGCGATGGTAGTGAGGATGGCAACGACGATGGTGACTAACGACATTGCTTGTGGCAGGGAGGGTGGCGATGGTGGCAACGATGATGTTAGTAGTGGCAGTGGTGGTGGTGATGATATTGGTAAGGTTTGGGTGGTGGTGATCATATATTCGTTTTGGATTGTATAATTGGAAAATATTGGATATAACAATTTGTTATTTTATAAAACATAGGCATAATGTATCTAGTATTTCTCATATTTTGAATACACAATTTGAAAACATACTATCAAACACATTTTCTACTTGTTTTTGTATTTGTCAAATAGAAAACTATTTTACAAAACGTTACTAAATAGCACCTTAGGCTACTCTAATTTGAAGTTTATTTCTCCCCTTTCATTTTTAACAACGAATCTAATTTGAGATTTTTTTTGGCAAAGGTAGGTTATATCTGGCAGTGATAATGATGAAGAATATATTATATTTTGTTAAATATGAAAAAGAATAAGAAATGTATGTATATTTTATAGAAGGTGGTAGTCAAACTCTCTTGATTTTGATTCCGGAAAATGATTTTCACGGTCAGTAAACAGTGGAATGAGAATGACTGATTCTGATTCCAGCCTTTCTAATTCATGCTCATTTCTATTGATGCCCATTCCGATTTCAACTCAGTTTTTTTCACAAGGCTGTGACTAAAATAAATTTTGTCATAAGGTTATGACAAAACTCAATTTTGTCACTAGATTGTGACAAAAACAAATTTGTCACAATATTGTGATAAAATTGAGTTTTTCATAAGGTTATGTTAAAAATAAATTTTGTTACAAAAACATATTTTATCACAAGATTGTGACAAAATGCAATTTTGGCACAACCTTGTGATAAAACTCAATTTTGTCACAATGTTGTAACAAAAATAACTTTTGTCACAATATTATTACAAAACTCAATTTTCTCTCAAAGTTGTAGTAAAAATAAATTTTGTCACAAGATTGTGACGAAACTCAATTTTATCACAAGATTGTGACATGAACAAATTTTGTCATGATTGTAACAAAAACAAAACTCAATTTTGTCATAAGGTTGTGACAAAACTAGGGGTGGGTTCGGTAGGTATACCGTACCAAATATGAGAAACCAAATACCAACCATATCTTATGGTATCTAGGAAATTCATACCATTACCATACCAAACTTTCGGTATACCAAAGTTTGGTATACCGAAATTTTGGTATGGTATGGTATGGTATTGGTACAAACCGAAGAGGCAATGTGGCGGAAAGAGCAGAGAAACAACACGAGCAAATTGCAAGGAAGAACAAATCCAACACAAATCAAATCCAATTAACCAACACAAACACAATTCCAACACAAATCCAATCGAAATTAACCAGAGAATGTACCGAAAAGCCGAAACAGAGGGAGTGGAGGAGCTCAGATCAGTTACAAACAACAGGTTTTTGACATACAAATTCCAAACCAAAGCAACAACAAACCAAAAAAACTAGCAACAAATTCCAACAGGACCAACAATTTCAAATTCTACAAATTTCCAATAATTTTAAAATTCAACTCATCAAAGCCGGTAGAGATTGGCCTCAAGTCGTCGTCGACGAGCCCAAGGTCCACGTCGAGAATCGCCTTCTGGGGTCCTGGGGTGGAGATCGGTCGGCAAAACCCGTGGAGCTGGTGGAGATCAGCCTCTCTCTCGGAGAAACAGGGACGACTTGGCGTCGCCGACGAGCCTAGGACGTCGAGAATCGCCTCCAGGTTCGCCGTCTGCTTTTCGAGGTCAGGGAACATAGCCAAATTGGTGGAGATGAGGCGGGCGAGGAGGCGGGGAAGAGAGAAGAAAAGTGAAAGGCAGAGAAGAAAAGTGAATGGTGGGGTTAGGGTTTTTTTGGTTTACTTTAGTGTTATGAAAAATTGCATATACACCCTTGGCAAAATTGCATATATACCTTCGGTATTTTGGTATACCATGGTATTGCATACTCCATACCAGAAACCATACCAAATACTTTGGTATGGTATAATACCATACCGAACAGTAACTGTACCAAATGGTATGGTACAAATTGGTATGGTATCGGTATGGTACGGTATGGTATCGGTATTTGGTACAAAATACCCACCCCTAGACAAAACTAAATTTTGTCACAAAGTTAAGACAAAACTCAATTTTGTCACAATGTCACAAGGTTTGACAAAAATAAGTTTTGTCACAAGGTTTTGACAAAAATAAATTTTGTCAATTTTGTTACAACCTTGTGACAAAATTTGTTAACTTTGTGACAAAATCGAATTTTGTTACAAAACGGTTCAAATTGACCGGTTCCTACAACGATCAGGCCATTCTACCTGCCTCTTTCCCGCTTTGGGATCAACTTGTCCCTTTTTAACGGGGCTTATGCATTTTATCTTCAACATTAAGTTTACTTCAAGGAAATGGGAATGGAATGAGAATAAGAGATTAATTTCCAAAATTACCTCAAGGGGAATGAGAATAAGAGATTAATTTCCAAAGTTACCTCAATCTTCTCTTATCTTTTCTGTTAACACCCACAACCCATTGTTACGACCTAAGATTCAACCGCCTCTCCTTTGACTCCAACTCTATTTTAGGCTTCGAAAACCCGAAGTTATTTAGACTAATCTAATTTGAAGTTTATTTCTCCCCTTTCATTTTTCAACAATGAATCTAATTTAGGGTTTTGTTGGCAAAGTTGGGTTTTTTTTTTTTTTTTTTTTTTTTTGCTTAAAGGAATGCGACTTCATTTAAATCTGGGTTTGGCAAAACCAAACAAAGGAGTACAGGTAAAACATCACGATAAAACCCTAGGGGCCTCGATAAAAATCTCGCAGTAAATGAGGAAAAGAGAGCCCGATACTCCAAGAAGACAAACAAAAGCAAAACAACAAGATAATAGAATTGAATATATCACCTAGTCCGAAACCCGCCCCTTCTCCCTACGGCAAAGCCATCGGGAAAAGAAAACAGGAACCTAGTCGACCTCCTTACGGCCTAACCATCAGAGGGAATTAGGCCCAGACTAGACGATAAACCAAACTACTAAATCCGCATATCCGCTAAAAGAGATTCTTTGATCCATGACGGAGCGTTGCCTGCCCAGAAGCCATCATGTTGGAGATAAACTGCTTTTCTGGCAATATCATCAGCAACTTTATTTGTTGTACGTGGCTGGTACATAATTTTCTTAACTCCCATCATGAGACACAAATTCTGAATTTCTTGAATGATATGGGCATGTGGGTGCCACTCCAAACAACTCATGTTGACACTTTGATAGTGATGAAAAATATGTTATATTTTGTTAAATATGAAAAAGAATAGGAAGTGTATGTATATTTCATAGAAGGGTAATTTGGTAATCAAACTCTCATGGTTTTGATTCTAAAAAGTCATTGTCACAATCACAGTCAATAAGCGATTTGGTTCAGTTGGTTCTACGGTTTTTCAATTTGGTTGTCCACCCCTAATATATACAGTAAAACCGCTATAAATGTATAACCTTCATAAATGCATTAAAAAAACTCTGGTCTCAACTTGAGCCAGTTATATTTTATGCATAATCTCCACATTGTAGCAATGCATATTTTGTTAAGGTCCCGTCTTATTTAATAGGGGCATCAATTTTCAGGTCTCTAACTTAGTTTTAGGAAATTTTAACTTAAAATTCATATAATTTTAGGTCCCTCAATCATTTTTTGACCAATCAAATTAATTCCACATATTTCTCCAGATTTATGCTTAATAATTTAGGGAAATGATATTGGCACTCCATAAAAGTCATTGTGCACTCAACTTCTTCTTTATTTTTTATGCATAGGTGGAGTGTACAATGACTTTTTTGGAGTGCTAATAACAACGCCCATAATTTATGTACTTATATTTTAGTAGTAAAGTAGAATCCCATTGCAATCAAACGTCCTCTTGGATGTATTTGAAGAACTAGCAAAGTGAACAATTGCAGTACATTGTTATTGTACACTTGCAAATATAAGGCATCGAGAATCTCTACAATTGCAGTACACTGCAATTGACACTTGCAATATATGGCATATAGCATGATTTTTGGCAATTGCAGTAGATTGCAATTGTTGTTAAAAAGCTTATTTTTTCCCTTTTTGTGATCGATGGGGCAATGTCAACAATGATCGATGGGTGATGGGTGAGCGGCAACTATGGGCAATGACAGTGGGTGATGGGCAATGGGTGAGTGACGGTAACAATGGGCGACGTCAATGATGGGCGATGGGCGAGCGGCGGTAACAATGAGCGACAACAACGATGGGCGATGGGTGAGCAACAATGGGCGATGTGCAATGGACCAGCGGCTACGGCTTTCATTTTGGGTTGATTGATAATGCTTTTTAAGCCACTACTTAATTATAAAATTAAAAATAATTTAAAAGAAAATTTAGGAACTTAATAAACAATTGAAAAACAAGTAGGAATATCTATTGAGTACAATTCAATTCGCTGCGTGTACTCAAGGAGAAACCTCGAATTGTCCATCGGGATTCAAGATTGGAGCTGCGTGAGATGGCAGGAGGAAGCGACACTTTGAAAGACAGGGTTGCTAAGATCGAGAGTTACTTGGGAGTCCCCCTAAGTGACGCGGAGGTGGATGTTTCTGTGCAGCTTGATCGCCTGCGATAGATCATCAATGAAATGCGGATGGAGAGCAACAAGTTGCTGCTACGACCGAGATTAAATTTACAAAGATGCTGTCCGATGTAGACAGACTTACAGAGGCTGTTGGCGAAAGGATGAAGGGTCTTGAAGGGGAGATCGAGTTGGTGAAGATGGCTCTGAGCAATCACACGGGGAGCTTTGATAATGCCTCTGTTCAGAAGCCTAAGATCCCCGAACCGAAAGCATATGATGGTACGAGGTCAGCAAAGGAGTTAGAGAACTTCTTGTGGGATATGGAATCCTACTTCAGAGCGATGAAGGTTCCAGATGCTGAGAAGGTGTCCCTTACATCAATGTATCTCGCTGGAGATGCGAAGCTTTGGTGGCGAACACGCATGCAAGAGGATGACAAGCAGGGGCGTGCACGAATAGAGTTATGGGCTGAACTCAAGAAGATTATGAGGGTTCAGTTCCTACCATGCAACACCGCATGGGCTCAAAGAGAAGAGTTGAAGAACTTGAAGCAATCAGGTTCTGTTCGTGAGTACATCAAGTCCTTCTGTTCATTGATGTTGGGAGTAGACAACATGGCAGAAGAAGATAAGCTATTCAACTTCATGAATGGTTTGTTGAGCTGGGCACAAGCGGAACTGAGGCTGCAAGATGTGCAGGACCTCAATGGTGCGATAGCAGCTGCTGAAAGGTTGATGGACTATCGTAGCGCTGTTACGACTAGTGGGAAGAAGGACAAGGCTTCTAAGACAGCAAGTGGATCAAGAGACAACCGAAAGGAGTCCAATGCTGTCCAGAAAGGAAAAGAGAAGGATCGTGAGGGCAAATCCAAGTTTGGGGGTTGCTTTATTTGCTAAGGTCCACACCGAATGAAAAACTGCCCTAAGCGTGAGCGATTGAACGCGTTGATGGTGCAGGAGGAAGAACACCCAGAGGAAGAGAAGAATGCATCACTAAGTCCCTTAGTGTTGCTAAATTCATTGAGAGTGCTGCCACCTGAAGATCCAATGGAACGCGATGCTCCTATGCAGATGCCGCTTGCTGACGCTGAGATCTTTGTGGAGATTAGTGCACCCAATCCTTGGGAGGTGTACTATGATGCTAGCTTGTTCCACGGAGGAGTCTATGTGGATGCAGTGTTTGACATGTTGCCTAGCTGGGATACGCAGTGCAACCGAGAGGAGATGCAATATGCCGCGCTTGCTGAATCCGTAGACATGTGGTCACATCACTTATGAGGTATTTGTTTTAAAGCTCACACTTATGTGGCTTCGGATTATCTGTTTAGTGATGGCGGAATTGGCCCCGATTTTCATGTTTATATCGACATGTTGTATGCCTTTGATTTTGAGTGGACACACCCAAACTCTCTCGTGTTTCCCCACACTTTGCTTACTACGATTGCTACACAAGGTTATAGTTATATAGCAATGCGAACATATAGAGTGAACGTAGACACAAGGCAAAACCGATTTACAGGCACCACACCCAACCTTTGTTTACTCACAAACACTCAAGAAATTTACACAAGTGTGCTACACTCAGGGATTTCACTCTATCTCCTCTCGGTTGCACTGCGTATCCCAGCTAGGCAACATGTCAAACACTGAATCCACATAGACTCCTCCGTGGAACAAGCTAGCGTCATAGTATACCTCCCAAGGATTGGGTGCACTAATCTCCACAAAGATCTCAGCGTCAGCAAGCGGCATCTGCATAGGAGCATCGCGTTCCATTGGATCTTCAGGTGGCAGCACTCTCAATGAATTTAGCAACACTAAGGGACTTAGTGATGCATTCTTCTCTTCCTCCGGGTGTTCTTCCTCCTGCACCATCAACGCGTTCAATCGCTCACGGTTATGGCATTCTTTCATTTGGTGTGGACCTTGGCAAATAAAGTAACCCCCAAACTTGGATTTGCCCTCACGATCCTTCTCTTTTCCTTTCTGGACAGCATCGGAGTGGCGTTGCAGCGACACGGGTGTTCTGCTACATTCGGCATTAGTTGGCATGTGGTGGTGTCACAAGCAGGTTGAATAGACTTGCTTGGTTGCTGGTGAAGCGACAAATTAGATGCGGGATCGTGGAGTAGGTGGAGTCAATCATCTGCAGACGCATCACAACTTGGCAAGCAGCGAGGAGTGGAGTCAAGTTACATAGAAGCGGCTTTGGGTGACTTACTTTGTTGCAGCAGCGATGCAAAGGTTGGCTAAGGGTTGCTGCGAAGATCAAAGAAGTTAGGCTGCTATGATGCGGATCAGTTCATAGGAGTTGGTTCGTGTGTGGCGAAGTTTTTAGCAATTGCGCATTATGCAATCCGCTGAAGAAACGGATGCAATCACAGCGAGATATGTGGGTGCAGGAGCTAATGCCGGTTGCTGGTGTAGTCGGAACAACTTAAGCTTATTGTTTCGAAGAGGATGCACGCAGCAAAGGCACGAAAGAGAGAGGAACTCGGATTGTCCACCGAGATCCGAGAGGCGATAGAGAAGTGAGAAGCAGCGAAGCTTTGAAAGATAGGTTGCTGCAAAGAGAGGAGAAGAGCTGCAGAAGGTACCGAGTCTTCTAGCTAAACCGTGTGCACACCCCAGTAGCACTTAGGTCTGGAAAAACAAGCAAAGGGAGTGGAGTCCTAGGACACTTCCGAATTAATGAATGAAGTCGATGACTCAAGAAGCGTCGCAACAAGCGGAGGAGTCGCTTGTCGGGCATCATAGAGGTGCGCACCAAGGGTTGAGATGATGCCAAGAGTTGAAGAAGTTGCAAGTCAATAATCATGTGAGCGGAATGGAGTGTAGTGGCCATACAATTCCATAGACGGAGACATGAGAAGGTTGATGCAGCGAAGGAGCAAAGAGTTGCAGAAATCTGGGGGTAAGCAATTGCTATCTTTTTACAGCATTGGAAGTTCGAAATGAAGATGATGGGTAGCAGAGCGTCACACTTCAAAGTGAACGGTGGTGCAAAAAGAGGCAGCGAAGACATGGATTCGAGACATGCAGCGAGTCGTGTTGTTGATGACTACGACAAGTTATGGGTAGTTCGTAGGTGTTGGTAGCATGGGCTTGGCACGGATTCATGTGGACAAGTAATGTCCGAAGTCAGTTGATATCTTTGTTGCGGTTCAAAGTGAAGAGCATGGACATCGGAGTGTCGGTTGTTCTAAGTGAATGGTGCGGCGACAAAAGGATTCAACACATGCATGAGCTCGAGATATGCAGCGGGTAGTGATGTTGAAGGTCTACGACAAGTTATGGGCAGTTCGTGGAAGTTTAGCAGCAGGTACTCGTGCATTGATTCATGCAAAGAAAGAAAAAAAAGATGAGATGGGAGTTCATCATCATCAGAAAATGGGAGTAAGATGAGGATAGGTTTCATCATCATGTAATAGTGAGTCATTCAACAATGCAGTTAAGTTCGGGTGGGAGATCTATATAAGTGTTGGAGTCCAACAACACTTGGATATGAGATGGGAGTTCATCATCATCAGAAAATGGGAGTAAGATGAGGATAGGTTTCATCATGATGTAATAGTGAGTCATTCAACAATGTAGTTAAGTTCGAGTGGGAGATCGGAGGACTCGAAGACTAGATTGCTAGAAGTTTGGGGAGGCTCACGAGAGTCGGGTTAGGGATGTATGGGCGTTCCTATGCCTTAGAGTAGTTGTAGAGGTGACTACGCCTTAGAGTAGGCAAAACGTTGAGGCACCAAGAGTTGTGGTGACCCAACACAAACAAGTGTTGTATCCTTTGTGTTTTAGTAAAGTGAAATACAAGGTTGGGAGTGAGGTTTCCCTTAAATGAGTGTCTTGCTTAAATACAATGCTTGGTATGTGAGTGGGGTTCTTGTGTGCTGAAACAATGATGGTATTCCGCTGCGAAGAAACTCTACACCTTGTTAAGTGTGCCGTTGTGAGAAGGCTGAGCTTGGGAAGGCGTCCCGATTCCCGGCGTCTCGCAACTCCACGAAACCAGCCTTCTCTTTGTAAGCAGCGAGGCTTGTACACACCCAAACTCTCTTGTGTTTCCCCACAATTTGCTTACTACGATTGCTACACAAGGTTATAGTTATATAGCAATGCGAACATCTAGAGTGAACGTAGACACAAGGCAAAACCGATTTACAGGCACCACACCCAACCTTTGTTTACTCACAAACACTTAGGAAATTTACACAAGTGTGCTACACTCAGGGATTTCACTCTATCTCCTGTGGGTCTTCTCACGTTTCTCCTTCTCTATTTATAAGCTAACACTAGGCAGTTACAAACCAACTGCATAGGCACCTGTCAACCTATAAATCTGCCAACTCAGCGCGTAGTTGCTGCCTTTCATACGTTCTGCAGCCACTCTCCGCGTCTTCCTCCGAAATATCAGCATGTCCATGTAGCCACTATCCCCACGAACTGCCAGCACTTCGAATCACCTGATTCGGATAAGAATTGAGTGCGTAACCGCCCGATAACTGCCGATAACCGCTGCAGCAGTTTACCCGCGCACTCAGCCCACTAACTTCGAGTTTCTCGCGCCCACTAATTCTACAACCTATTGCATGAGTGTCCGCATTTTTCGCCCACTAAGCCCATCTTTTTCGCTGTGACAGGTATGCATAACTCCCAGTAACCGTCTCCGCATATCTAGCGTTCCCTGCATATCCACGCATCACTGCATCACTGCGTTACTGCATTACTGCATCTCTACATCGCTGCATCACTGCATCGCTACATCCCTGCATCGCTGCATCACTGCACCGTCTCCGCATATCTAGCGTTCCCTGCATATCCACGCATCACTGCATCACTGCGTTACTGCATTACTGCATCTCTGCACCGCTGCATCACTGCATCGCTGGATCACTGCATCTCTGTGCAGCACTATGGGACAATCACTGCGTTACCCCGCAGCACACTGAAGTGCTTCGCAACTCCCTGCATACTCTCGCAGCAACTCATGATCACTTCAGCATACTCCGCAGCAACTCACCCTCATGATCTGAGTGCACGTTGGTTCCATTCCAACTATGCACAACAATGCCTTTGTGTGCCGATGTGCGCGTAAACTGAGTGCAAGGCAAAGAACCACTAAGTCTAAGCATACTCAATGATAAGGGTGTTACAAACCACCCCCACCAAATGAGTCCGATGTCCTTGTCGGACCAGTGGTTGGACTAACCTCGCCCAGCTCCTTAGAATTTTCTGAAATCGAACCCTCTTGGTCCGCATCCTTCTTGGCTGCTTCAAACTTCATTTCTGCAGCAACTAAGTTCTCTTCTGCCCCGGACTCATTCCCTGCAGCATCTTTCATTTCTGCATCATGTGGTAACTCCATTCCCGCATCGCAGACTTGATTAGCTAGAGCTTCAATCGCTTCCCATGAATTCCCGATCATCAGCTCCTCATCTATGAGTTGTGCATTCCGTTGCTCAACTTTCTGTGCCCTCCTTTGATCCCTCTCATGATCCATCTTAGCTAGATCCTTTTGTATTGACACCACTTCATAAGCGCATTGTTGTGCCTTATCTTCATGAATTGCAGCCAAGGCATGGGACACTCGAAGTAACTCATCTTCCATGTCATCGGACTCAGTACTTGTATCCGAATCCATCTCCATAGCCAACTGCTCTGCCATTTCCTCTAAGTGCATATATCGGAAAGATTTGAATGTCCACTCAAAATCAAAGGCATTCAACATGTCGATATAAACATGAAAATCGGGGCCAATTCCGCCATCACTTAACAGATAATCCGAAGCCACATAAGTATGAGCTTTAAAAAGAATACCTCCCAAGTGATGTGACCACATGTCTACGAATTCAGCAAGCGCGGCATATTGCATCTCCTCTCGGTTGCACTTCGTATCCCAGCTAGGCAACATGTCAAACACTGAATCCACATAGACTCCTCCGTGGAACAAGCTAGCGTCATAGTACACCTCCCAAGGATTGGGTGCACTAATCTCCACAAAGATCTCAGCGTCAGCAAGCGGCATCTGCATAGGAGCATCGCGTTCCATTGGATCTTCAGGTGGCAGCACTCTCAATGAATTTAGCAACACTAAGGGACTTAGTGATGCATTCTTCTCTTCCACCGGGTGTTCTTCCTCCTGCACCATCAACGCGTTCAATCGCTCACGCTTAGGGCAGTCTTTCATTCGGTGTGGACCTTGGCAAATAAAGCAACCCCCAAACTTGGATTTGTCCTCACGATCCTTCTCTTTTCCTTTCTGGACAGCATCAGACTCCTTTCGGTTGTCTCTTGATCCACTTGTTGTCTTAGAAGCCTTGTCTTTCTTCCCACTAGTCGTAACAGCGTTACGATAGTCCATCAACATTTCAGCAGCTGCTATCGCACCATTGAGGTCCTGCACATCTTGCCGCCTCAGTTCCGCTTGTGCCCAGCTCAACAAACCATTCATGAAGTTGAATAGCTTATCTTCTTCTGCCATGTTGTCTACTCCCAACATCAATGAACAAGGATGTACTCACGAACAGAACCTGATTGCTTCAAGTTCTTCAACTCTTCTCTTTGAGCCCATGCGGTGTTGCATGGTAGGAACTGAACCCTCATAATCTTCTTGAGTTCAGCCCATAACTCTATTCGTGCACGCCCCTGCTTCTCATCCTCTTGCATGCGTGTTCGCATTGCACACGCCCGAGCCGAATATCAAGATGGGTGAAATGTGGCGCGTAGCGCCCGTGATGTGGCGCGAAGCGCCCGTGATGGAAAAAAAAGCCTCTCGCACACGCGTTAGCGTGTGCGGTGAGGCTAGTATATATATAGATGTAGCAGAAAACTTGTGCACTATTCAGAACTATATCTTCTCGAAACTCAAACATTATAGCATTTTTAATTCAGTCATATTGTTTGTGTAAAATGGGTCTTCTTAGATGTAGAGGAAGAGACTACTCTTATCTCTTGAGAAACATTCATGGAAGCGTTCTGGAGCAACAACAGCTCCCCACGGGGCCTGGCATTTCCTCGTCGGTATTTACTTCGCTTTTGGCTTGTTTGCTGCTCGGCTTTCCCTTGACAGATGCATCTTTGGCGTAAGATTTTGAGCTTTCTTTTGGCATTTCATGTTACTTATACTCTCCTATTAATTATACTATCTTTGTTTCGAATCATGAACTTGTTTTTACCTTTTGGTAGACAACATTTTGCCCCGGTATAGTGATTACTTGTCCTTTAACTTGGTCCATTGTGGAAAGTACTTGTGTTTCACGTTTAGTGTGAGTTAGTAGTAAAACATCTTTTTAATCATTAGCAAATGTTCGATATCGGAATTCCATTATCACACTCTTTCAATTTATAAATTACCTTTTAAAGATCAAGTATGCAAATATCAATCTAATCAGAGATCATTAAGAACATCAACTAACTGGAACTCTTGATTGAAAACTTAATAGTTACATAAAGCATCAATATGTCAGAATGTAAATCTCTACGCTAATCCTTGGCAGTTCAAAAGAACTGAGTTTGGTCTTTGTGATCGATGAAGAATGAAGAAGGTATGTCAGTGGCGGAAAATGATGTGGCAAAAGCAGAATATTTAGAAAGCGTTGCTGGGTTTCCCTCTTACGCTTCTAATGAAAATTGATGAAACTGTGATCAAGTAGAAGAGGTTAATCTAAGCAGCCTAAAGAATCTCAATCAACTGAACACAAAACATGGATTTTGGAAGCGTAAGTAAACATGACATTTTGCAAACCAATAAAAACGCAGCCTAGTGTAATACAAAGTGATGCACAATCTAAACTAAAGTTTCAAACATACCAACACAAAACTCTACAAAATTTACATCTCAAAACAACCCCAAATTCAAAAAATTGAACCGACCTACATAGCAAACGGGTGATGTCAAAGCTTCCATTTTCCTCAAATTCTTGATAATGGAGGAATGGTGCAACTTCTCTAATTAGTTTCCATTTTCCTCAGGGCCTCCGGTCAGAGCTTTCTGCAACATTTACATAAGAAAAAACATTAGTTTAAGCAAGAACAAAAGGAAAAGAAAACAGCAATTGGAAATGAGTGGTAATTTGATATATACACTCTACCTGAAAGCATAATATAGTGTATTGCACATCACCTGCGGAAATTTGGTAGTGGAGAACGATCCGTTCTGAAAGATATCCACTTTGAAGAGTGGGACAACTAAAGTGCAGAAATGTTGACAAACAAATGGACTCTGACAGTACTTATAAATCTAACTCTTTCCTTGGAAGAACACAGTAACTTCAAATTCACCATACATGCATAGATCGTATAGAGATCAGTGAATGCACAGAAACTGACACAGAACACATCACCAGTGCAGCAGTATCGCAGAAAACTTTCAGAACTGATATAGGTCCAAAGAATTGCATGTAACTTGAAAAATACTGGGCCAAATTTTATGTATTTTATATCAATGGAAAGAGCACGGAAAAATGAACAACACAACGCGGAGCAAATGTCATAATCAAGTACGAATCAGAGCAGTTTGCAGCACACAGAGCATGTATCAGAAAACTGGAAACATAACTTCCATCCAAATTTTAATCCAAAATGTCATAATCAAGTACTAATTCAATTCAGATTCAAACTAACTTCAATCCAAATTTCTACTCGAAACATAGAATTCGAAAGCGAAACACATCAAAATCGAAAACTGAAAAAATTCGATAGCCAAAGTGAACAATTAGAAACTAAGTTTTCTTAGACTAACCCAGCCACTCAATTCTGGGTAATCCTCATGCCCCAGTTTGCATTCCGAGAAACTAAAGCAAATGGAAAACAGAACCACGACATGCAGATTGAGTGACATAGCAGTAAAGATTTGGGAACACCAATGAAAGCAAAAAATGGAGCAAACAGATATGGATATAGGAATGAGGAATTTTACCAAATTTGTGATAGTGCTGACTGCACCAAGAACCTTCAAATTGGACTTCCAATCAATTACACAGCGTCAGTATTGCTTGGCTCTTGTTTTCTTGTACATACTCACACAAAATTCGATAGCAAAAGTGAACAATTAGAAACTAAGGTAGCGTTTGGTTCACGGAATCGAATTGATGGGAATGGGAATGGGAATAAGATTGATGAGAATAGGATTACTGGGAATAGAGGGTGGGAATGGGAAATTCATTACGTTGTTTGGTTATGTTGGGTGGGAATGGGAAAATAGATGGGAATGTGTATTGGGATACGAAATAAAATAGTATAATTTTACAATTATACCCTTACTTTTTAAAAAAAGTAATATTTTTGTAAGGGCAAAATGGTAAAAAGCCACCAATTTTGTGATTCCCATGGAATGGGAATCACAATACCATGGGGGGAGGTGGGAATGCCATTCCCCCCTTCTTTTCCGTGGGGCCCACCAGTTTTTCCGTGGGCCCGGGAATTTCTTTCCCCTTCTCCTTCAACCAAACGTGGGAACGGAAATTTTATTCCCATTCCCCCCTTCCAATCAGTGAACCAAACGGAGCCTAAGTTTTCTTAGATTAACCCAGCCACTCAAATCTGGGTAATCCTTATGCCCCAGTTTGCATTCCGAGAAACTAAATCAACTGGAAAACAGAACCACGAACAGAAAATTTGCCACTTTCCAATCAATTTAAACACAGAGTACCTATAATATATCCAGTGAACAACCTATCTTCGAAGTTAACTTCCTTGGTCAGAGATTGGGCCGTCGAATTGAACTTCCTTATAATGATTACTAAACTGACGATTGACACACCTGATGTTGAAAAACCGAACAAATACATAATAAAAAAAATCCATATTTCAAAGAAGGGAAAAGAAACCCATGATCTACGTTTCGAAAACGTACTGATTCATAAGCGATGTATTCCCCACCCTGCCAACACAAACGAAAATCACACATTAGCAAATAAATGTGTAAATTCGATGATTAAACACAACAAAAATTAACAGAGGCCTTAATTTTACCATTAGAAGCAAATTAATTAAACGGGCCTCTCACTTCTCTACTATTAAATGACCGAAAGTCCTGCGGCGGCGGAAGCTCCTCCCGCTCCTCCCGTTCCTCTCTGCGTATTCGGAATTCAGGGAGATTTCGGTTTTCCCCTGGCTGTGTGGGAGGCGGCGGAGAAAAAAAGGAGGCGTCAGGCTAGTTGGATTGTGGGCTGGGTGTGTGGGAGGCGGCGGAGAAAAAAGGAGGCGTCAGGCTAGTTGGATTGTGGGTGGTTTCGCGTTTGCTGTGTGGAAGGCGGCAAAAATGGAGGAGAAAAAGAAGGAGTGAGGCGTGAGGCGTTTTTCCGCTCGCATTTGATCCGTCATGTTTCCCTTTTTGCCCCCTTTTTTCCTCTAACTGCCATTATGATTGTTCTTTGCATTGAGGGGCAATTTCGGATTTCTATTAAACTTCACCATTTCAACCGTTTTGGGATCGTTTGCTTTATTAATATAGATTAATTAATATAGATACCTTCATATAGTCATAATCATAAAAAGAAAAATACACAAAATACAACTGTAGGATATTTGTATCTTAGGAAAATAATGTAAATTGGCTATCCTTGTACAAAAACTTTGTATAAACATTCGCAAGCTCAATTTAGGTTTAAATACTTAGACATTAGAATAAGTGAGATGGTGGTTGACTTGAAGATCAAGATGTGAAGATGTGCTCCCAGATTTCCACAACATTTGACATCATTTATGTTTGCATATGATTTCATAAACATAGGATTATTCTTGAGAAAATCATGTTCTTCAAAAAACTGTCGTTTTCATGCATGTGGTGTCTGGTCATCTAAACTCCGCATGTGACAGATTGTCTGACAGCGACAGATCAGTTAGATTGACAGACCACCCTATTATCCAGTTTTGACCGAACATCCTTTTACCCGCTGGGTTGTCAACTGTTCTCCACTAACTAAATCTGCCTAGGGTTACTTTTGGTTAAGGAAATCTCAGCCGTTCCTTGATGCAATCTCGGCCATTCATTTCATATCCTCTTTGTCTATAAAAGCTAAACCTTGTCCGCCATTTTGATTTGGGGTTTTTGCATATTGATTTCACATTTGCATATTTCAAAAGCTCTCACTCTTTGCTGCCTTCTTGCACGGTATTATACCTTTCATCCTTGTGAACTTTTATTCATATAAACGTTTCTACAAGGATTCTCAAGATGGCATGCTTGTGAAATTCCTTCAAAGGTCCGATCTTTCAAAAACTCAATCTTGAAGAAAACCTTGAAGAATTTCTCATCTTCACCGTTTCAACTTCCAAGTTTTCAAAACTCATTTTAGTTTAGAAGTTGAAATAGTGGTCTTCAATCTTGTCTCCCATGTTCACACATAATTTGAGACAAGGTTGATATTTAGGAGTCAATTGACTTCGGTTGTTTTCTGCCCAGTTTTATAAACTGTTGCAGTAAAACACCTAGTTACCCGGCTGAGTTACTGAAGCTTTGTAGCTCTCTGTAACTCTGTTGGTGACTAGTCATCCAGTATCACAGCTTACTACTTTTGGTGCCGCTGACCAGACATACGTGTGTATTCTCTGGAAAGTGATTGACCAGTCATCTGTACCACGGGAGGTGAAGTGATTGAAGAAGGAGCCGCACGAGGGACTGCTGCATCTAAGACTAGGTACATTAGATATTGAGCTTGTCGAAACCTTGTATTGGGCACCTTTTTGCCATTTCATAGTGGAAGGCCGGTCTTCTGGTAGACCCCCGGTTTTTTACCCTTTTGGGGTTTTTCCGGGTACCAAAACATTGTGTCCATCTCTTTGATTTGTTAATCACTTGGTTAATTATAAAATCAGACTTAATTATGCACCAACCTAACTTAACATGCAATCTGGACAAATCTGTGTGACTGGTCATCCTATAAACTGTTGCATTAGAACCGCTGGATTTGAATAGGTTGTAGTTGTGGATAGCCCGCAGATTTCATCTTCACTGAATCTGTTTGGGGACCTAAGTTGGCATAGCATTCGTGTGTGGTTGAACAAATTCACAAGCATACACAATCTGTAATTTAAGTGACTAGTCAGATACTTGAGTTTGGAAACTACGTGACTGGTCACGTGATTCAAGTATTAAAACAAGCATCAGGTTCATCACTTTAGGTGACTGGTCACCTGGAAGTGATCTTTTGTGTGAATTGATTGCATGTGCCGTGACATAATTAAAAATTACCCCCCTCATTGCCAACCTGCAACAGCAAAAACTTGAGATGAATTAAAAAAGTTCATATAATTGCTTGCACAAAAAACAACACGCGGGCAAAAAAAAAAAAAAAAAAAAAAAAAAAACTTAAAAAAAGGGAAAAAAAAAAAAAAAAAAAATACACCTACACCCCCACAAACACAAAACCTCTTCCACAAACATTCCCCGCCCCCAACAAAAAAAATAAATTAAAATTAAAATAAGAATAAAAAAAAGAAAAAAAAAAAAAAACCCCTCTATCGGAGGGGGGAAAAAAAAAAAAAAGGAGGGGGGCGACACACACCAAAAAAAGAAGAAAAAAAAAAAAAAAAAAAAAAAAAAAAAAAAAAAAAAAAAAAAAAGGGTATTATTTTGTTGTACATCTCCTATAATTTTAGAAAATACATCCTGAAAATTCCTATAAAAAACAACAACAAAAATTTGAGATGGGGCACCGGACCGTGCTAGTCAGCAAGTGCCTCTATCTCTAAATATTAAGCAGATGGGTGTTAAGTAGTTGAGAATGGTGAAATATGTATAATGTCAAAAATTGTCCTTAGATGAAAGAACAAAACAATATCTAGATTTTTAAAGAGAGTAAAAATGTAAAATTATAAATTTACAATTATATCGTGCTAAATAAAAAACTTATCATCACCATCCGAAAACAAATCTGACAGTCATCACACCCGGAAAGAAAATCAAAACCCTTGAAATTTGGCGTGAAGTGCCCTATCAAGAAAAAAAGTCTCTCGCACACACGTATGCATGAGCGGTGAGGCTAGCTTTCAATTAAGATTTTTTTATTTCAGTGCTGTTTAAAAAAAAAAAGGGATAAAGCAGACTTTGTGGATTTTAGCTGAAGGCCCATATCAATAGGGTCCACATCGGCTCACAGGTTTGAACATTTTGGGAGCCCATAGCCACGTTCGCTCGGTTTCTCCTCTAGCTTCTTCTCCATCATTTAAGGTTTAAGGTTAGTGTTTTGATTTTTCATGTTTACCCTTTTAATCTGCAGTGAAGTTTACTGGGTTTTCTTATTTATCTTTGTTTTGCGTTTTTTGACTGAGTATTTGCAGGGTTGTTGGTATTACGGGAGCAACTGGGAATTATAGAAACACAGGTGAGTAGTTTACTAATGTTGGTGTAGGGTTGAGTTGGTTTTGTCATATATTTTGGTATACAATTTCTGAAAATGCTGATAAATTACTTGAGAGAGGTTGAATTTTTTGCTTAATTTAGAAAATGGTGCATTTGAGGTTAATATGTTAGAAAAGAAGAAATATTTGTAAGCTTTGTTTCATTTAGTAGTTTTGGTGTTTCTAGCATGCAAATTATTTTATGGTTAATGTATTTGTTTATGATTGGAAATGAAATCCTGAAAGAATCCCTTTTCCCTTTTGTGTTGGGAACTTAATCTGAAATATGGTCTTGAATTTTGCAGCATGTTGAGGCGCTTGAGATTCTTCCTCAGGGTCTTTGTGCTGTTGGTAAAGAACGTTTGAGGGTCCACGAGATATGCCTTCCAAGTGGCCAGACCCTGGTAACTGATTTCTTTCCCTCTTCTCATATTGAGCTCTCTGGCTAGGATAACCGATAGCAATCTCATGTTCAACACAATGGAACCAAATTCAGGATAGTTCATTATTTTTGTTTTGTGGACTCGTCCTACGAGACGTTGAAAGCCTTCCGCAGTTCATTGTTTTTTATCTGTTTGTTACTTTTCCTCTTTCCCTCTTCTCATATTGAGCTCTCTGGCTAGGATAACCGATAGCAATCTCATGTTCAACACAATGGAACCAAATTCAGGGTAGTTCATTATTTTTGTTTTGTGGACTCGTCCTACGAGACTTTGAAAGCCTTCCGCAGTTCATTGTTTTTTTATCTGTTTGTTACTTTTCCTCGGTGGCTCTGATGTTCACTCTTTTTATCTTAAAGACCTTTCAATTGATGCATGTGAGGGTTAGCTGACTTTTGTTATGAGTTTCTGACTCTTAATTTTTCGCAAATGACAATGATTGTATTGTAGTAAGCCTCACATATTGGCAGCGAAACATCTCATACAAGATCATGCTAATGTAAGTCATTATTTTCTGATAGTGTGGTCTGGTTGAGTATCTATCAGCTGAACAGCACTGAAAGATATTATTGTGTAGGCCATCTTCCTTTTTACAGGGGTTGCCGCTTCAGAGGTTCGACTTATATGCAATCTCAAACAAACTGAACCAACTTGGTAAGACTTAACCCCACATGCCGTGTACGTAGACATGTAAAAGTATGTGTTTTCACCCATACAAATGACTGTCTTTATGCCAATTCTAAATTCTGTAGGACTGTATGGCATATAGGAGGGGCAATGAGTGGTGTGGGCGCTGAGCAAATTTCAGTTCTAATAAGAAGCATGATCGAAAGCAAAACAAGCAAGAATGTGCTTCGCATATTTTATGCACTTGGCTACAAGTTGGACCATGAGCTGCTGAGAGTGGGATTTTCCTTCCATTTCCAAAGGGGCACATAGATCACACTGTGACGCTGTCCTCAATTCATAAGATGCTACGGCTACATGCTATAGATGAGGTTGTTCCTGTGACTCCTGGGATGCAGATGGTTGAAGTGACAGCCCTAGCTTCATCCAAAAACTATACTGAAGCTGTTACTGCTGTATCATCTTTTTGTGAACACCTTGCTCTGTAAGTTTTCTTTCTTTACCTTTCTTTGTTCATGAAGTACTAAAGCCTACCTAGGTGCATCTGTAGCTTGTTCTCTGTATCTCCAATATCTTGGGGTCCAAATGTATACACTTTGAAACCGAAAAGACTATCTGGGTCTCATGTATCTAGTGCCTGGAGACCCTCTACCTTCTTATTCAAGTTTCTTGGTTGGGGGGTCAGTGGTCATACGGGTCAATCTGGTAATTTCTTGTACCTTGGCTAATCTGAAGATATAAACAATGATACATTTACAGTATACAGTGTATATACATACGTAATAATCTTCACTGCTTAAACTGGACTAAGCAAACTGATTTTAAGGTTTATGGTGCACATGTTATTAATTTGTTTCTTGCCAACATATTCATAAACCTGGATTTGATTTCTCAGGCTCCTGCATTTGTCGAGAACCAGGCATTCCAACAGGGGTTGTTCCCAGTGCTGCTGCCGCTGCATCGCTTATGTCCGATGGCGGGGGTACGAACTTATAGTAGAAATTGTAAATTGCTTTTATATTGGTATCTTTTGTTAATGTCACTGGCTGCTTCATTTACAGCAATCAGAATTGTTTCTCAAAGTTCATGTTCAGAAAGTAGTTATGTATAGCTTATATTTTAGAGAATTGTATTAGTCTTTTGGTGATAGTTGCTAACATGTTGCTGTGATAGTCAATGGGAATCATAACATTTCTTTTCTAAGCTTCTATTGAATACTGCGTGAAACATTTAGAATATGTCAGCTTAAGAAGAAAGGTTAAATTAGCCCTTAGAAATAGGCCTGGTTAGCAGCCGGTCGGTTGCTAGTAGGCACTGGTGGTAGTGCCGTAGTCCCTAGGTAACATTGGCTAAATTGGTTATTAGTATTTGTGGGCATTGATCTCTATGTCTCTGCAGACCTGAACAGTTAAGATGGACTTGAATATGGTCGTCCCTTGAATATGAAACATAGCTAATGACATTGTATATGAAACTATTGCATCCGGTGTCACCCCGAAAGTAATTCATCGAGAGCCATTGCATTCGTCGTGCTTTGCATTCCATTCTTCTTCTTTTTCTTTTTCTAGGTGAAGATATGAGTTCCTAGAGCAGCATTCCAGAGTTCCACTCATGCCTAGAATAAAAGAGGCAAACACATTACACAGATGAGTACGTGCAGTGAATGCACCACTTACTTTTGTATTCTGTCAAATATACCGCTTCACATGTCATGTCATTAGGAAGAAGGGGTTCAATATCTCCCGTTTACATTTAAGCCCCCCTGAACAAAGATCACTCATGTCGTTGTTAGTTGCGACTTGTAGACCACCATTTCTATGTGTTGTATATTGTTTATTGTTTTATACATAAAAATCTTACTTAACATGATTGTCATGACATAAGAAACGTCTTTAAGATGATGGCCATGACCTAAGAAACGTTGAGTGGTCTACAGCCTTTAGATAGGAGTAGTTGGTGGAATTTATTTCTTTTCAGATAGGAAAAGGGAGGAGGAAGAAACCTAATCAACCTTGATTTTCTGTGTTTCTTTGAAATCCACGACCAGCTTAACTATAATAAGTTACTAACCTAGTCTAGTTAGCATCAATATAATTAATTAAACACATCGAGTTAGGATTGATTAATATTTTACGTGAATATGAAATGACATGATATGAACACAGCAGAAATCGATTGTGATTTTGAAATGATACGGTATGAACATAGCAGAACTTGATTGTTAGGCATATATTCAATGGTCGGTTCAACAATGTTTAGAATGCGCAATTCAGATCAAAGTTGATGTGCCATAAGGCGGGTGATACATACCTCGATTCATGTACATATATAAGTTGTACGTGTACAAATGTACGTAGATATGTGTTAATATATGTCACATATCTGCGGGTGTATCTATGCATGGAAATGCATGCAATAGGACCATATGTATAGGAACCAGTGACTACACTGGAACCCCAACGTCAATATCAAACTGTAATAATTAACTAAGAACTCTCAAGCATAACTGCCGTCCTCAAGGAATAGTTCAGGCCAGTAGGAAGAAGAACTACTTCTACCTCCATAGCCAGAAGTGCTAATTGACGTCTCAGCCGTAGTTGGAGGAATCGAAGGATCCGGAGATGGAAGAAACCACGGAGAGTCATTGCCGTGATCAGACCTGTTATAATCGTCTTGTCCTAGCATTGAAAAATTGGATCCTTGCCCCATTTCATGATCACTATTCAAAGGTGGTAGAGAACTGAAAGGGACTTGTGGGTCTGTTAAGTCATGAGGCAAGAGGGTTTGATGGTGGAGTGGTTGAGAAGTACTACCATCGCATCCAAGAGAAAATGAGCTTCCATTTTCCAGTGGAGATGAATTTAGATTCGGGTTTTCGTTGATTGGAGGGATCATTGAGTACTTTAACAGATTGAAAGCCTCCATGTCCACCTCTGTGTTTCTGTTCTGGTTGAAAATGTCAGTGTTGCTTATGGCAGGTGCAGATTGGAGCAAATGCTGGAGGTACTGAAGCTTGGCAAACTGAATAGCCTGATCTGTTTGTAGTGTTGTTGCAGCATGCTGATCGATATCGAACGGTTGATATTGCTGCAGGAGCTCTTGCAGGTTAGCCAGAGCCATCAGTTGAGACAAGCCGGAAAAGAGGTCGGTTCTGGGTTGATGGGTCATCGGATCGAAACCCATCTGGATCAGCTTCTTCTTCAGATGTGTGTTCCAGAAATTCTTGATTTCATTGTCCGTTCGCCCGTCCAGATGCGTAGCAATGGCTGACCATCTTGTAAACCAAACGCATATAACAGTTAAATTTTGGCATTCAAATTGAAGAAAGGGTTGAAGATCATGAAAAAAAAAACAAGAGAAGCCAACGAAATCGTACTTGTTTCCAAGGATAGAATGGAGATGCAGAATCTTTTGCTCCTCATCTTCCGAAAACTTGCCTCTTTTGATATCAGGTCTTAAGTAGTTTGTCCATCTCAACCTACAACTCTTGCCACATCTGTTGAGACCTACAAAAGGGAAAATGATATAGCAAGTTAAGTTGTTCCGATATCAGAAGTCAAATCTCAGTGACTGGAGACAAGGCAGAGTCGTAATATCAGCTTAAGCTTTTGAGGCTAGTGGTAAACTGAAGAGAGGCATTGTGAATCAAACCTGCAAGCTTGGGAAGAGCTCTCCAGCTTCCATGCCCATGTTCTTCAATGTACTGTACAAGCTTTTGATCCTCCTCAGGAGTCCATGGTCCTTTCTTGAGACCACTTTCATCGTTACCAGGAGATCTCCCCATTCGCCTGTTTGCAAGCTATTTTGTCTGATTTGGCTACGTTTGGTTGATCTGAATTTTAACAATAACTGGGGGTGCCTATTTATGCAGAAAGTAATTAGCACAGGGGCTGCTTCTGTTTCGGGAGGAATTAGTTTTTAATTGCCAGTTAATTAAGGTGAAGAGTGAAACTTCGAAACGATAATGTCAACGTTGCAGGTCGCTTATGTTTTGTCAAACTCGATCCATGCACGCAAAGAAGAAGCTTTGTGTCGTCATTGTTTGCATGGCTTCAAAAAGAACTTTGGCTTATTACGTACGTCTTAAAAATTTGGATTTCATGAGACCACTAGGCTTTCTAGCCTTAGGATTGGATTAGCAACTATATCTATCGATAATTATACAATTACACAAAATACCTCAGTCATCCAATGTTCATGTATCAGACACGAGATTGGTTAAGTTAGCTAGAACAACTCTGCTTCTCTCTTTGCACTCGAGTTTGAATCATCTTTCTAGTAGTTAGACTACTATTAAAAAACATTCGTACTTGAAAATGGATTGAAATTCAAATTCATATACAATAAGATTCTCATATTCTGGATAACACATTATTTCACACATCAGTTTGAAGTGTAGAAATTAGAAAATCAGTCACAGTAGTGAGAATGTTCTTTTATGGTCAAGTGAATGGGTTAACCAAAAGACTGTCTTATATAATACAAATTGAGTTCCATTAGTTTCAATTCCTGTTTGAGGTTAGTTAAACTAACTAGGTTGGCGAATTTCGATCACCATCAATCCATCTCCTATTTGAATCACATACGGGTTAAAATTTTGATTCATTCATAATATGTCTCAAGTACGGTTGTACTTGCTCCAGAAATTATTATCCATGTTTCATGACAATTAGCTCTAGAAAAATTTCCATCTCCTACACAAACAATCACAACATGGCACTTGTCGCTTTGCTTTTCACCACACTGCCTATAGATCAAACCCCTTGCAATGTCTGCCAATCACTCCCCACCCTAAAAACGAAAACCCAATAAAAAAAACAAACTTAAAAATTATTGGTGTTAAGTAGGCATAGATAATTGTTAGAAAGAGACCGTAGAAGATGTGATTAATCATGTAGGGCCCATTTGACTTGGAGGGTAGGGCAGTTAGAGGGAAGTTGGTGCAGCAAATGCTCCAAATTTGTACCAGTTTTTCCCATATTAACACACAAAGCATTCTCTACACGCTTGGGAACTCTTTTTCCATATGGCATTATTTCTTGGTGGCTAATTTTAATTGTCCTCTTTCCTCTTGTCTGTTGTGTGTAATTTTCCCTTGGTATTGGTAATCCTTCTGGTTTGTGATCAACCACTAAAGTAAAAGGTTACCCTCTGGCACAAGCCAAGTGTCTTATTTTGGAGAAGGCAAAGTGAAAAATTCAATGGACCACCAATTAAGTCCATGTCCTCAATTTTTTTTTTCTTTCGAAAAAGTAGGGAAACGGATTTAAAAGTTTGACTCATACAGATAAATACTCTTAGTTAACTAAGGTACAAACTTTTTACAATATCAGGAGCGTGGCTGAGGGAGTGCAACAAGCGTGACTGCACAAGCGCCCCATTTTTAGGATCCTCAAAAGCTTTTCGACGCATTGTTACATGTATATAATTTTTGTGCTATGTACATAGTCAGTGAAGTATAATGGAGACATGATTGTTCTTCTAGAGCAGTTGGATTTACAGGTCTTCAATTTGTTTTGCAATGCGAGTTCAAATCGCATTGCACACATTTATTTTTATTATTTTTCATTGTTATTTTTCTTCGTGTACCCGGGCTTTTTTGTACTCTTTTTTCTTCCATTTCTTTTCATTGTGTACTATGAAGGTAATCACCTTTGCACAAATTTATGATACTTTTTTTGAAGCGCTTTCTTAAAGAACGTTAGGAGCCCCAATTCAATTTAGCACATGACCCGTAAAATATCCTCCATGCCAATGTACAATACAACTTAAACTTAGAACTCGAATGCACATATAAATGTTTTTAACCAATTGAACTATAAACCTTTACAATACAACCTCTTGATGCAAATGAGATCATTTAGATACAACTAGGTACCACATTTTCCTTGTTAATAATAAGATGACTATCAAAAAGGGATACAAACCCTAGTGGTTTACAGTAACGTGATTTTGGGGTACGGTTGGACTGGCCTACAAAGGCTAGAGTAGCTTTGTAGCTCAATTGGTTAACATTATTCACCCAATTGGCTTTCACTGTCATAATTATGTCACAGTTGACAATCATTGGGCCCAAAAGAGGTACCTTTAAATCCCCAAGTTCCCATCCAACCTGGACCCAAAAATGGAGATCACATCTGTCAAATTCACAGTTCCAGACCCTATTATCTTCGAATTACTTAACCAAAAACAAGGGGAAAATAAGCTCATGGGGGAAACTTTTGTTCCAAATTGTGGGGTTAGCCAAATTCATTCTAAATAGGCAAAAGTATTGCCTAATTGCACTACAAGCCCTTTATGGACTACGATCATACTACAATGGACTACGAGTCTACGACGACACTACGGTACGACCACACTACATTGGACTATGATCACACTACGATGAACTAGCGTGAAATGATTAATTGGTGAGGGCAGGGCCAGGGAGGCAAAAGGAAGAAGGCTAGGGTGTCGACGAGGAGGTCGAATGAGGCGGCGGTGAGGGGAGAGTTAGGGAAGGACTTGGCATATTGGAACAAGGTGAGGGTAATTTTGGGATTGTGGGTGAGGAGGAGGAGGGTGCAGTGGAGGAGGTGGCCATCGTTGTTGCCGAGGAGACTATGTGGTTAGTGGCGGGGTCGTTGACGAGCTGGTACGTTTTGGTCAAAAATAGTGCCGGAAGGAGAGCAACATCCCCTCACAGTTGTCCATCATCAAGGCCATATTGGATTGGATCGAAATTTTGCGAGTAAGAAGAAAAAAAATGGAAATATTATTGAGGTTTTTGGGGGAAATTAAGGAGAGAATGAATGTTGGCTTGGTGTGAAAGTGTGTGAGGGGGGATAGGAACTTGTTAGGGGGATAAAAATGATGTTGTTGGGGGAAACATTATAGCGGACGTACCAGAGGCGGAGGCGTGCACGGCGGCGGAGGAGCTTGGGGCGCTAAAAAAGGAAGTGAATTTGTGTTTTCTGAAGTGGACTACGATCACACTACGATGGACTACGATTACACTACAAGTGAACTATGACCACATTACAGTTAGACTATAACCACACTACGGTGGATTACGACCACTAGGGATTTAATTGCAAACTACTATTTATAATTTGGCTAGTGACCGTTGTCCATTGCCTATTTTGAAACAAGAATTTCCTCATGAGCCTATTTTAGATAATTTTCCAAAAACAAGACTCAATAATCTCCTTTTTAAGTCACCCCAAGTTCCCAACCCGCCTCCTGTACAGTATTGCACAAGCACAACGCACTAAAACATGATCACATGCTTGCTGACCAGCTACTGCGATTATGCGATGTGTATCATGGGCTTTGGACTCAAACTTTGCAGGCCCATACGATCGAAACATATGGTGGACTGACCAAATTCCACGTCGTCTCCCAACGCCTGTCGTTCAGTCAAGATCTTTCATAAAATTATGAAGAATTTTGGGCTGCACTGGCTGCATTTCTCCCATTTTTCATATATTTGATTAATGAGTATTGTGATGAGAATTGTTTATTTATTTATTAAATAATAAATATTTTTTTATATATTTCACAAAATTAGATAACCATACAATCCAGATTGTATTGATTTTTTACAGGGATAATCTTTATTATATAATGAAGAAAATAAACGATTTCAATCATGATACTCGTAATGAAAAAGCACAAAAAAAAAGAGAGAAATGCAATCAAGGGGCTGCACATGGCAGTGTAGCTCAAAATTCTCCTAAAATTATTTTCACACGCCTATTTTCACCTTGTGCATGTCATTGTTTAATTCTAGCCATTTCTTCTCTCATTAATAATCCAACGCCGAAGATATAATAACAGTATAATCATGCGTGGACTGAACACTTAAGTTTGGCAAACCAAACGGTCTCGATTTCACACTAAAACCCTGCAGACCGAGTTTTCAGGCCCATAAGATCATCCAACAAGAAAGAAGATCAAAACCACATAAAAAGAAAAGTCAGTCCGCCATGCAGATCACAGCTAAGCAAAAGCGCATATGCCCCAAAAACAGTGTCTTCAAACCAAACATCAAACGCATTTATAACAGCAGTTGGGTTCGCATTGAATTAACATTTTCTAACCACTTTCCAAGCACATCCCGCGAGTCTATCGTGCGCCATGGCCGCCACCACCACCGAATCGTGCCCATTCTCCTCACTGACTTAGCCACCATCTTCTTCAGCTTCCGCTTCTTAACTTGTGTCACTTTCACCAAGTACTCACACCCATGGCCGGGAACGACGCCGTTTTGAGGTCTTGTCTGGTCTGGTTAGCTTTGGTTATTTTGGTAGTTGGATTATGGACCCAGTCTTTCAAGAAGATGATGTGGACGTATGTTGTCGGTCTGTTGGGGATTGCCGGGGTGCTTATGCCGGATTGGGGTTTCTTTGACAGGGACTTCTCGCGGTGGAGCTACCCGGTTTCGGTGGAGGAAAGGGAGGAGGAGAGTGCTCAGAGATCTGGATTGATGACAAGGTTAGTTCATCAGTTGTTCATTTTTATTTCCTTTACGCCAGTATATTAGATTTCGATGAAGAACAATTCGCTCCATTTTTGGTCCGTATAGTTTGAGCAAAGTTCCATTTTGGTCCTTATAGTTAGGTGATTTAACTAATTAGGCCTTTTAACATTTCTTATACAATCCAATTTAACCGTGACAATGGAAACTAGAATGACCAATTTCCTTAACCATATTGACTAACATCATAAAGGTCTAGAAACAATTCAGCAAAAAGTACGTTGTCTTGGAATCGCTACTGGTTTGCCCGGTTTTGGACCAATTAGTTCCGCTACGGGCAAAACCTGGCTAGTTAAACATTAGAAAGAAAAGTATCACTCAATTAGTTTGCGCTAATACCGTATATGGGCTTTATCATAGGTGCAATTGACATTCATCCCAATTTTATCCATGTGTATGTATGCCTGATAGCCTATTTTGATATAGTATATAGAAACAAATAAATGAACAGTTATTGACACTTCAAAAGGATCACTTATCCAATAACAACGCAAAGTTGCTAGCTACCTCTATAGCTTAAATAAAGGGTTATATGCATTGCTCAGTGTAGTTTCTGGTTGTCTTGTTTGTTTGGGTTTTCCTTTGTCTCACTACCTACAAGTGGTTTATGACCAATGCTGCTTCTTTTGTTGCCCTTTTGGGACGTTCTATACATTTCATATGTATGGTGGGTACATTCTCTTTTGGGACAAGCAGACTCATGAGTTTAATAATGAATTTCATTTTCCACTTCTTTGTTGGTTTGGAATTTGGATCTGCATTTCGAAGCGCATTCTTTAAGCTCAAACGCTTTGATCTTTAAACATGATGAGTACTTTAGTCTTTTGAAGAGCAAACTTCAGAAAATTGAACCGAATAGGGTTCATGTAGAACTAGACCTTCAAGAAAAGATAAATGCAAATTGATTTCTGACCTATAATAGATTGGTTCCCCCTTTTGCAGATTTAGAAAGAATCCTATGAGATTGGTTGGTTATGTTACAGTTTATGGGTTTGCTTTGTACAAGTGGTGGATGTTTGTATCAAATTAATATCAAGCCAGTTGGTGGAAGAAAAGAAGAGGTCAACTCACAGGACAAGTAATTATAGGCACAAGCACAGATGTACTTTGTTCATTGTATTCTCCAAGTTGTATTTTGTTGTCAATGACTCAATGTCATTAGTCATCCATTAATTGATTGTTAATTGGTTTCTTCTTTTTGGGAAATATACTTAACATTATTATATAATATGTAGGATAAACAGAAGTGGTCATTTTGTAGCCCAAAGGTGACTGTCAATCAAGAAAGTCATTCTCAATAAACTCAAAACCAACTAATTATTAGTCTCATGGTGAATGCGTTTTGTTTAATAATATTATATAGTTTGGTCGTTTCATGGTATTTAATGTCAGGGCCAGTCCTTCCTTAGAGCATTTCCATCCTTTGCCCTATCCTTTGCCCTAGGGCAAAGGGCAAGGAATATACCCAAAAGGTGGGAACTATTCACGGTTGACCCACCATAATAGTAATCGTCTTTCGTTTTTTGTTCCACCCGCAAAAGGCAAGGGCAATGACAATTACTATTTATAAATTCAATTTTTAATTATTCAATATTGGACTCTATGCGAAGCACTCGACGATATGAGCGTGTCAGCGAAGACGGAATCGGTTTCGGAGTTGGATTGGACTAGTTACGAACAAAAATGTGTTGAGGGGTTGTGTAAGCTGCCACATGGCAGCGCGTGAGTGGGCGTGCTACAGTATGCGCGCTACTCTCCTCCCCATGCGATACGTGATTTAAACAAAACAAGCAATGGCAAGTGGGCTGACATCACCTTGCCCCAAGTCAGCCCCAGGGGCATCTTTCCGCCCTTTCCTCTGACTCTTGCCCTTTCCATCTCAACAGTAAATGGCATGTTTTGCACCGGTGGAAACACCAAAAATTGCAAGGGCAACAATTTGATCTTGCCAATTGCCCTTGCCCTTGCCCTTTGCCTTTGGGCAAAGGGTGGAAATGCTCTTAGAGCACTTACACCCCAAAAGGCAAGGGCAAGAGGCAAGAGGCAAGGAAATTGCTCCAAAGATGGATACTATTCATGTAGGACCCGTCATAATAGTAATCGCCTTTAAATTTTAATTCCACCGCACAAGGGCAAGGGCAATGAGCAATCACTATTTACCGGAAAAAAATATATATATATATATATATATATATATATATATATATATATATATATCCTAAAAGCTTCTACCAAAAGATATGTCCAAACTTTCAACAGAAGAGCAACGTGCACATAATCGTAGAAAAATCTGATTGTGTATTTTTGGCAAAAAAATATTGGCCCTCGGTCTGGAGATCAACAGCCAAAAACATGCCACGTGTCAAGCTATAAATGGCCCATCCTTTGGAGGCTTTCGTGTTGGCTTCACGCGCGCGTTTTAAACGTGTACTGCACACGCCAGCATTTAAAAAAAGTGCGTTGGGTGGGGCAGTGACGTCACCTGCCTGGAAAGCAAGCCCAGGGGCAATTTCTGGCCCGCCGCCCCACCTCTCATGAACAGTGCTGCCCTTGCCTCTTCCGATGGAACTTGAAAAACCGTACTTAGACCAAATGTGCAGAGGTCCAAAAAAAATATTATCCTATAAACCATACTCTAAAGTGTCTAGCCGTGTTCACCACGCCTTGATTTTCTACCCGTTGGATGGAATATCTCCTCAGTCATCCTTAATCCTTCACGCAGCTCATTTTTTGTCTAAATTTGTACGTACAAAGATTAGAAATTTTCCTTTTGATTCTTGAAATAGAACAACCGATTGTCAATTTGTGATTGAGTTTTTGTTCTTAAGTTTTTGCCTTATAGATGCTTAGTATGCTTGAATATTGTTAATGATCTGGTTGGTATGCTTATTGCTTCTTCTTTTTTATCTTGTAGGTGTGTACATGTTGAATATCTTTTAGGATGATAAAGAGACATTGCATTAGCTAATAAGTTATACAAAAACCTATACATTTAGGTTTTGCTTTTGAATTTGTGAGTGAGTGAGTGAGTGCAATAACCGTAAATGCATACCAAACTTGTGGTTTGTTAACAATTTTTACATTGAATTAATGTATAATGAGGCAAAATCATGTTACTAGGCCCTGGCCCTTTAGGCCATAAAATACGTAGGGCTGACCTTGTTTATCTCCTGTAATGTTGAAAGATGTTAATAATCGTGCTCCTTTACATATAACATAGTATTAATTGGGTAAATCGAAGATGGTTGTAACACATTATTAATTGGGTAAACCGGAGATGGTGAGAGACAACTGAAAATGCAATCTTGGTTTTGAAATAAGCATATAATATACTAATTGGAATTTCTCCCTATTTCGTTTTCATTTTCAAGTTAATTTCATCGTTGTTTTTCTGTAACTTTGACACTTTGATTTTACAGTTGTTAAGTTGATATGAAAGGTTTGGTCAAGCAAATGAACATCAAGACCAAACCCTGATTAAGTAGCAATAACACAAATTTTGCACCGTGCAGATGTTTTTAACCCTTTTGACAAATTTTTTTTTTTTTTTTTGGGTTTGAAAGTGATATAATAAATGTCCAGAGGCAAAGGGCCCAAGGAGGCCAAACCCACCCAAACTACAAGGTCACCAACTACCCAAAGCCAAGCGGAAAAGGCAAAGATAAACAAACACAACAAAAAAGGAGTTTGGAGTGAACGCAAAAACAACCAAACTCCAAGGAACCAAAGGGATTACAACGGAGGACAAGGCAATTTTAAGGGTAAGGGTTTTCGTCCACGAAAAAAAAAAAAAACAAGAAAAGTTAAGGGTATTATGGTAATCCTGAAGTCAAGTTAAACCCTAATTCTTTTATCCTTCAGTCAGACTTCTCACCTGTTCCTCCCCCGACTATCTTGTATTGTCTCCTTTCGAACTCTCCCGTCTTTCTTCATTGCCGGCGGCCGGAATCGCAGTCCGCACCAGAGTGAGACCCGGAGGTACTGAGCTTAATCCAATCTCTCAACTCTTCATTTGTATATATTTTCAAAAGTCAGATGCAAATTATTTAAGTTTATATATTCAAAATTAGAGTGAAATTTCAAGTTCGTGAATTGGTCAGTTAATTCCTTAAATTTTTCAGATATTTGTGGTGGGTTTGTACCGCTTTCTGTTCTGTGGTTTGGAACCCTAGGTGTTTAATTGCTGGTGCTGAAAACTGAATTAGGGATTGCCCTCTTTTTCGTATGTGTTAGTCTAGATTCTCGGGTTTATATTTGAGCTGCTAAGTTAGTGTTCGTGTTGTGATTTGGTAATTTTTCGGCAGGCATGAACTCGCACAACTGCTGTGCATTGTTAAGCTTAATCGTTTTCGTAACTTGTAACCTCAGGTATTCAAGCACAAGTGAAGCAAACACACCTTACTATCTGTTAGAAAGATGAGGCTGCTGACCCACAACATGCTATCATCCAACATCAAGGGCGTGGCCAACGGCTTCCCTCTGCGCATCGAAATAGAGAAGGCGGTGGAGAAGCAGGTCGAGTTCAATGCTGATTTCCTCAAGAACATGTTCGCCAAGATTGAGTGGAAGGCCCTGGTGGATGCCTCTCGTACTATGGGCTATGGTGATCTCCCTGAGGAGGTTGAGCCTTCCAGGCTTGATTCTGAAGATTTTCTGCGCAAGTTCCATCATGCTCTTTTGGAGCTTCATCTTGAAGAGGGTGCACTTGTCTGCCCTGAGACCGGTCGCCGGTTTCCAGTTTCTAAGGGAATACCCAATATGTTGCTTCACGAAGACGAGGTCTGAACGGAGGGACATCTGGTGAAGTGGATCGACAATCCTCATTTTGTACTTACTAAAGATCCGGGTATTGTTTTGTCGAATTTGTCTCCATGAATCGGAGTGTTTTGGTGTTGTTTAGTTCTTGTATTCTCGTTTTGGTGTGTGCAAAATCATAGTGATGGAAAGCCTAATTTTTGGTAATGTTTGGCTTGAAGCCATAGACTCTGGGTTGTCTTGATTGATTATTGGACATACTAATGGAAAAACGATTAACAAGTATGAGGAGCACAATAAATTTTGCATTTTGAATGGTTATAGATTTGAAGCTCTTTAATGGCTGTAACAAAATGTGAGAAATAGGTTACATAACTTCCCTATTTCGTTTGGAGGTACAAAAGAAAATCTGTAAATTCTCCATTCAAACCAGAATGCCGTGTCTGCCTCCTAACGTTTCTTGTAGCGAGGGGTTTCCCAAGGAGGAGGTGGGATGCCGAAGACCCAATCAAGAACATTCAAGTATTTCGATCTGAACACTTCTCTCTCTACTGCATAACAGTGCATTATGATTGCTGTGGATATGCTGAAGATTACCACATCAGCTCTTTTCAATTTCGTTGCCTGCTGAGGCAAGTATCCAGCATCAGCCATGCAGGTGAAGAAGCTCTCAATGGCTCGAGCAAGACAGTAGAGTGATATCTCAATTCGCCTACTTTTCTTCTCGATGGCCAAGGCCATGCCAGTAGGGAACTGCCCAGCAACACAAATCAGGCTTGTTAATCAAAGACATAACCTCTATCTAGCTGCCAACTAAAATGGTTGATGAAAGTTCATACCGTCCCCATTGCCACCATTGGAATGTTGCATCTCTTGAAGATCCTAAAGAGAAAGCATGTCCACGCCCTGAACGGGAATAAGAAAGCCCTTCTAAGTAATGAAAGATCACCCCGCAACAAAATCAGAAGTGATAAAAAGTAAATTAACAGTCAGGTGAAACTACAAAAAGATCTTTACCAATACTAACCATACATACAACTTAATACTTATGTACCTTGAGATATAGCCATGTTATGTTAGTTTAAATGTTCTTCTTTGTACCCAAAAATCACTATAGGACTGGGATCCGAAACTAGAGCCCCTACTGAACCCTACAAGCTTTGCAAGGCAGGAAACTCGAGAAAATAGCTAGACAGGTATATTGAGGAATCAAACTCAAGAAAATAGCTAGATAGGCAGGGAACCCTCATCAAAAAGGGATACATGAAGAGCTAAGTCTTGCTCATCAAATCAGGAAGTTTCCCAGCTCCTCCTGTACATCTATGTCATCAATTGGACATGTTCCCAAGTAGCAGAGTTCATCTAAAGATACCATAATAAATTGGTCACTAACCAGGCAGAAGCACAATACACAGATAGGAACAAGCTTGATCTTGCAGTACCAAGAAGGCCTTTCAGTAGTATAGAGTAATGCCTGCATATAGACACACAAAACGTAAGGAGAAAAGAAATGAAAATCAAGATCACATTAACATATTTAATTTGTACATTTCAGAAGAAGCTCCTACATGGCAACACCTAGGGTACGCACCAAAATTAATATTATAGGACAAGAATGGGTGAAGGTGATATACTCTTTGTACTCAGATTGGTCAATTTCTGACGAGACATTGGAAAGAGACAAGAAACAAGAACTAGGGCAGGGTGCTTCAAAAAAATAAGAAGGGAATAAACCACTGTAAATAAAACTATTGCTTCAATTTTATACAGTCAAGTCATGCCAGAAATTAATCATCGAATTACATTTCTGTTCCCATCAAAATATGTGCTAAAAAACAAAAGGCTATCCAGTATGTATATTCCTTTAACAATAAGAACGCTCCTGGTCATGGATTGCTGAAAGGTATTAAGATTGCTGACAAAATGATTAATGGGACATCTATGTATTAGAATTTAATACACTTCATGAGTTCAATTCAACTGTTCTTTTTCCCCTAGGAAATTAAACTAGAAGAAGATGACACTTGAGCCTTTTCCTCATAAAACATAAGTACAGGAAAGAAAATCATAAAAATCACCTTTTCAAGAGATCTTGGCGATGGACTATAAGGGCAGGAATCAGGTATACGGGAAGATAAACTGGTAATGCTCTCTTATAGGCCTGAATTAGGAAAGAAAGAGTATGTGCACTACATGACTGATCTCCATGTACAATCTGCATGAATAGGGTTAACCATGAGAAGTAAACACAATTTGTCAGCGAATGGTAAGAAAAGATATTATGACAACTGAAGGACACATACCGAGCACGGAACTTTCATGGCTGGATCTAACTTAATATTTGTTCCAATGGATTTGTAATGTTTTTCTATCCCCTCCAGATTAGTAAAGGGTATGCCACTTGCAATCTCTTTTACACCTTGCAGTATTGCTAAATCCTTTCCCCCATGTTTATTGAGAAAGGATTTGTATGATGGAGGTAAACTCCCCTGCTTCAATATGTAAGCAGACCTGAGACACGAATTTTTCGCCTTTTAGTTGAAGCACAGTTCACACGAAAACATCAAAACCATCTTTTGGCTAAAAGGGAACATACAGAATTTGTGAAGAGGAGAGACACATGAGGAAAATGTCGCCATGCTTCCAAGTGAGAGGCTTACAAATGCGCCCGAACCGTTTACTTTTAATCCCACACCGGGTGGCCAACACGGCAGCGCGCATGAGTATGTAAATGGCCAAGCTCGTATGCTGCGTCTTTACCCCAGTAAGAAGCAAAGACGGCCCGGCTATAGCCCCTGCTAACAAATGCCTCCACTTGGCTGTCCTGAACTAGAGTAACAAGTAACAACACAAACAAGCCCCATCATTTAAATCAGAGCTAACAATCAGCAATCAAATCGAATCCAAACCCGAAAATGAGAAATCGAATCATGGAACTTGCCTACGGTGGCCAAACAAAGAGCCTATAATCTCGTCCACCGATACAAATGTACCAGCAAAAGTGCCGAGAAATAGACCATATCTCAATGTCTCTTTCAATGCAGTAACAATTGCTTGGCTATTTGTAACCACACCCTCCGTCCTAAATCAAAAAATCGCAATTACTCTAATTGATCATTACGAATAATTAATTATGTAAATGAATACGAATTGATGAGATTTTCACCTGAGGGAAGCTAAGAGCTTCCGTTTCTTCAATCGAACTAAGATGGAGAAAATGGCGAGGCCGCCTTTGAGGCCAGCTCCGATGGTGAAGCCCTTGATCGACGCCGTCACGACGCGGCGGAGCTTCTCCGAATCGCTCAGCGGCAAGCGGACGTATCCGATCGGAGAAGGGTAGTAAAACGACGACGGCGACGGATCGGGTTTCCCGCAATGCCTGCAATTCGGATCGGTGGGTTCACGGTGGTGGTTGTCGGACCCGTCGGGTAAGCGGCCATTTTGGGCGGCGGAGCAGCAGGTGCAGAGGTCGCCGGCCGGCGACATGGCGGCGGCGGAGGGATTGGGGGTTTGCATGGAGGGTCAGTGGAGTTGTGAAGATGGAGAAGTTTCGAAGCAGATGGGAGAACGAGTCCTGATTCTCTAAAGGACGAGCGAAAAGCTCACACGTGTATGGCAGTTTTGGTGGTTTGAAAATTGGAAATGATGACGTCAGTTTTCTTATTTTTGAGGCAGTTTCTTTTCTTGTTGGAGAATAATTGAAAACCAAGAAGATCAGACAAAGGGACAGTTTGAATTCTTAGTACAATAGTTTCTTTTCCACATGATATTAGTAAATGGTATCATTATCAACTAATATGTTGTTGAACGATATGTCTTTTCATTAATGTGTGTACGAAATCCGAAAATATGATATTTTCCTAAAATAGAGAATCCCACTAAATCAAGAATTGGTTGACGGCATGGTAGGGCATAATTATTATGAGCTGCATTTGATGTTGGATATCACTAACAAACAAGTTAAAGCTAAGGTTATTCTATACCTTTTCTCAAAAAAAAAAAAAAAAAGGTTATTCTATACCTCAATTATTTTTTTTTTACTTTTTTTTAAAAAAAATTTATGAAAAGGAATGCATCTTTATACCTCAATTATTGGATTTAGTTGGCGAGAAAATCTTTGGTCCATTTCTCACATCCAAGCCACATAATGGCTGTTAGGTTTGGTAGCTTAACATTTATATGTTCCAACACGTAGTGTTTGAATCATACACACAAGAAGCAAGGTCCATGCGTTGTCAAAAAAAGCAAATAAATAATTCAAACACGCAGACTCCTTGCTCAAACATTTGGACTAGCTAGTTGAAGAGGAGAAAAATGACATTGAAAGAGCTCCATGACAGAAGAGCAAAAGAAATGAATCTACATCACCAGAACATTGCTTGAAAAATACAAGGTCCATAAGCACATACTTGGGAATCTGATGAATGCCTGGTATACTTTTTACAGCTCAAAGCTACTTTGATGCCCAGTGGCATTCAAGCACTATCACAATAGACCGGTGATGGCAACACAACTTCTGTAACAAGCAAATGAGAGCAGTAAACAGGGCCACCTGCCAGAGAGTACCTCTATGAATTTGCTACAATAGAGCATGCAATGCTCACTCTTACGGGGTTCCCAATGTGAGAATCTGGTAGTAAATATGTCTAAAAGTACCACCAAATATTGTTGTTTCCTGACCAGAATAAGTTTCTTGCGATTGAAGTCAAAAGTCGGCAGTGAACAAAAGGGTTAGATTCGCTAACGAGTTAGTAACGGCGGGTTAGACGTGACGCATTTCTTTCTTCCTTCTTGTGATACAACGTATGCTTAGCGAACATGATCTGTAAATGCTAAAGTCACTATAATCCTACCATTCTAAATTTAAAGCTGGTGCTTCTCTGTGAGTTTACTGCAAAACCTCCAATCGTGGTTCAAAGGCTCCCATATTCTTTCTTCATTCTACCTTCAGAACTATCTTCATGAACTCGTACACAAAATAACTTATAGAAGCCGAAGGAAGTACCTGACAGACCAAAAAATACCAGACGATAAGAATAAAGATATCGGCTCAACATTAAATTTGAAACAAATTATAACAATGAAGGGTTAAAAGGGTTGCCAAACCAAGGATTTTAGAGAAAAGGAGCACAATGAAATCCTAGTATTGCACAGAATGGGAATTGGGAATTTGTATTGCTAAAAAGACAGCATTTGAGTTTGGTAGTCAAGTACCATCCAACTACAAAATATAACTTACCAAGAGCCAAGATATTATAAAGAAAAAAAGGACATAATCAATACTCCCATTCAGTCCACCGGAAGAAAAACCAATTATGTAATGTTTCTATTTCTAATTGCCTTAACGCAAAGAAGGTAAGTAAGTATACTCTGAAGCAGCCAATGATATTCACATATATCCCAGGGGGCCATAGGACAGAGTATGGCAATGCTAAGTATACTTACAGAAGAAGATGCATTCAGAAGTTCTTAGGGGTCTGCATAGTTAATAACTTTCAAAGCCATTGAGCGCAAAACATTTGAAAGAGAATATAACAAACGATTGGGCAACTTCCCCCAATTTTATAAAGAAATCTATTACCATATTTAAGATTCCAAGACATCTTGACTTCCATAAAACTATGAAAAAGTAGATAAAGTAAATAGAGAGAATATTGTAATAACATGCCTGTAACAAGCTGGGAACAAGCCCTGCATAGAGAGCTGGGACACCTCCTCGTTCAACTATTCTTATACCAGTGGCCAAGGCACTCATCTTAGTTGCCTGTGATTGCAGTTGAAGCTGTCTCCTGACCACTTCAAAAGGATATGTGGCAGCTTCAGCACAAGCACCCGAAATAGCTCCATATAGTAATGTCCTAACAGGCCCCAACTCAAGTTGATCAAAAGCATTCCGGCCCTTCCCCAGTTGGCTCATCTTTTTAATTCTTTTTCTTCCATCTGGTGAATGCAGATAAGCTGATTTTAAAATATCATAGACACCATAGAAAACTGCACCCGAAGGTGCCATGCTTGCAATGGAGGGTACTAAGCCCTTATAAAGTGAAAAGAACCCTTCGGTTTGGATCATGTGGGCAAAAGCACCAATCACACCACCCAAGGCTTCTCCACCAGGAGCCACCAACTTAGTCCGAATCTGAAACATAAAGCACGTAGTTTAGACTTCATAAGTTATTGCAGGGCTAGTATCTTAATGTGGTTGCAAGATATAATCAACAGTACGATGAAAATTTTCTCTCTTTTCACTAAGCATAAGCTGAGAAAGTAGATACGCTTCAGTGCGGATTAACATTTAAGAATCCAAACCCAATCGCCACAGAAATCATAAGGTATTTGGCACACATTTGTATTTCTTCAACCAGAAAGGTAAACTATAAGACTTTGAGTAGGCAAAAGAAACCCTTAATCTATGCAAGACTATAACCAATATTTCAAAAGAAGGTAGCCTAAGCACACAAAACATTACAGTGTGGCATAAGGTTTTTAGAGTGCGCATACAATAGAATCTTGCCGGGAAGGGAATCCATACACAACTGAATTATTGATTTTTGATGTGTTTTCTTCAGGGTACTTGATACATCAAATACTTTTCAAGATCCATTAAGCTCAATTTGACACTCAGCCTGAATTAGTTATACAGTAATGCAAAGTATGTGATTTCTAGGTCACAAAATGGGCAAATGCAAAAATGCACGTACCTGCAGGTAGCGTTATTTGAGAAAGTACAGCCAAAAAGAGAAAAACAACAACATTTTATAGAAACCATAATTTATCTTAGATCATCTCATCTCTGCCAAAAGTTCCATGTTATAAGGCATACTTGTTATTGGCCTAGGTTATGACAGGGAAAAGAAGCAATTACATATTTAGCTGTTTCACAACATTATAAACCCTTGCCTTTGGGAATTAAGCAGATAAATTTCATTGACCAAGGGAAAAAACCTGAACTGTCACTTACCGTGTCAAGTGGTAAGCAGAGGATGGTAGCGGTAATCCCAGCTGCAGCGCCAGCAACAAACCTCTCAAAGTTTGTGGTCTCCTTGTTTCCAGAGAAGCGGAGCAGTTGCTTTCTGTAAGTATCATAAGCATAGAAATTGATTGCTTTAAATGGAGCTGTACGAAGAACATTCACTAGGTTCCCCTTCCAAAATCCCCTCAAGCCCTGAGATGCCGCAATTGACTTAACGAGCTCAAATAGATGCCTCTGTTCACCGCGAACTATATACTCCAGCTTCAGTCTCTCAAGAGGTGCCACAAAAGTTCTGACACAGCATCACAACCATCAAATAATGGTACTCAAAATTCAAACTCCTGAGCCTAATATCACAATCTCTACAAGCAGATAGTAACCGAACCATATCTTCCCATTTTTCGATTATTCGGTTTATGCGTGAAATCCAATTCATTCCAAATTTAAAGACATTCTCATTTTACTTACTTCAATCAACAATTCATGTATTCAGCTTAATTTCACTAACTATGGACAATGAGAATTCCATGAAAAAATGAACCATTAAAGGTAAAAAAATCAAACCTGGAGACCATGGCGGCAATAGCACCAGACCACAAATGCTTGGTAGTGTTCATAGCCCGACCTCCCCTGACCCCATATTTATCTTCCGTCCTCTCTTCAACCACCGCCTCCGCCGCCTCCGAACCCTCATCGCCGCCACCCCGCACCAAAGACCCTTTCGCCTCCCGTACCACCCCGCCGTCGCTTCTCAAGCTCACCGACAAGAACCCACCGCCGCTCACCACTCTCAGCCTACACCCGTACGACGAACCCGACCCGGAAACGACACCCGACGACGAGGCCTTCCTAAACGACACGACGGAGTTGAGCAGAGAATTTGGGATGGTGGGCTCTAAAAATAGACCGCCGGTGATGAAAAGGGTCGGATTCGGGTCGTCGGAGAGTGACATTTCAGGATTGGGTAGGCGTTGGAGTTTGGGGGTTGCGGTGGTTGTTGGTGTCGCCGCCGTAGTCAGAGGTGGCGTTGGAAATAACGAGGGAGTGAAATGGGGGTTGTTGGTGGAATTGAAAATGGCGGATTCGGCAGATTTGGCTTTGCTTCCATCGCCGAACATGCGGCATAGTAGAATTCACTTGCCTGCTACCGTCACTACTCAAGGGTCTAGTCCCTTTTTTGCTTATTTTATCTGGCGCCGTTATCTATGTGGCGCCTATGTCAAAGTTCTTTTTTCGTCTTTTACTTTTCATTTTCCAAGTAAATGTAGACCAATAGGTTTTACACATTTGATTGGAAGTCGAGGATATTTGATTGGATTGATCATCATACGGTTGGATAAGTCAGTTACTGGAGTATCGAGTTGAGTCCGGTGGTGACTAGGTCGAGTTGGAGTGCACCTGATAGGCCCAAAAAAATCTTTGGGCTCTTCAAGTTGAGTCAGGGTATCACTAGGTTGCGTTGGAGTTCATTTATTCGGACGTGGTGAAAGACAACCAGTGCATGTTTACTTACTAAAGGGAATCGGAAACGGAATCGGAATCAGAATCGGAATTGGAATGAGAATGGGAATGGGAATGGGGGAATAGGAATGAGAATGAGAATGAGAATGAGAATGGGAATATCGGAATGTGGGAATGGGAATGAATAAAGGGGGAATAGGAATGAGAATGAGACTTGGGTATCAAATTCCTCTATTTGAAGTGGAATCATTCCCAAATTTATGGTGGCACCCACAATTTTTCCATTACCAAATGCGTAAAATAAATAAAGGGAAATAAAGGAATGAAAATGATTCCTCCTCGTTTCATCCACATTCCCTCTATGTAAACGAGCCCTCATTTAGACACTTTTGGTTGAGGAGGATGGAGTTCGGGTGTTGGAAGGAGCCCAAGTCGCGATTCATTTTTCTATAATACAACATTGATGTTAACTTTATTTATGATAAATTTAGATCTGTAATTTGTTAACTAGTGCATCAAATAACTAACCGGTTGTTTGTTCATGGCTTTTTTGTTGGAAATAAAAACCATTAATACTTCAAATGTTCTCTGAAACTTAATTGTTGTTCATATTTGCTTATACCTTCTAAAAAAACTTCAAAATACCATAATTCGCCCTTCAAATTCAATTATGTTCACAGCTGCTCCTTTTTCACTTTTTCGTTATTTTTGCTGATATGTACCACCATGTGGCAATAAAAAATACTTCGGATGCCCCATACAACTCATTTGTTGTTCACATTTGTGTCTCTAACTCTAAAATGGCATAATTCACCCCCAAACTTAATTTTGTTACACAATTGCCCCTCTTTTCACTTTTTCATTATTTGTGCTAATTTGGACCCCCATTGACAAAACATAGGGCCCATTATGCATAGTAACATCAAGTCCTGGTCTTTCTTTTCTTAAAAAATTAGGCTCAGCTTCCTCTTCACCTCCTCAAAGTGGGAACTCCCGCTTCGCCTCCCCTTCGATGATGCAATCCACAGGGATAGCGACGTCGTTTGTTGAGCTTCGATTTCTCCTATTTCAAAAAAACCCACCAATTGACAAGCCCTTGTCTATATCTATCTCCTTCTCCTTCAACCTTGTCGTTAAATGATTAAGGATTCAACCTTCCTTAAATTTCAACTCAAAAATTGAAATAAATTTGAATTTGAAGTTGGAGCTGCCGAATAATTCGAAGAAAGTTCGAATCTTTTTTGTGAACTTTCATTGGACTACAAGCCACCTTAACGGTGTGAGTAGTTCCGCCATTGGTTTGGGAGGGTTCAAATTTTCTAAAGAGATGTGATAATATCGAGTCGGCGCAGAACGATGAGGAGGAATTTAATTGGACTTAGGCTAGTTAATTGGTAGGATTTTTCAAAACTGGAGAAACAAGCTTGGTGTCAAATTGGGGGAAAAGGAGAGGCAAACGTCGTCGCCATCACCAACGATTGCATCGTCGGAGGTGGAGGCGAAGCAAGAGTTCCCCGTATTAAGGAGGCGAAGAGGAAATGGAGCCCATTTTTATTAAAAAAAGCGTAAACTCGATGTTACTATGCATAATCGGTCCCATATTTTGCCACATAGCAATCCACATCAGCAAATATAATGAAAAATTGAAAAATAGGGCAATTGTGTAATAAAATTGAGTTTGGGGGAAAATGATGGCATTTTGGAGTTGAAGCGGGTAATGTGACCAACAAATAAGTTTCTTGGGGCATTTGAAATGTTGCCATGTTGAGCGGGTAATATGACCAACAAAAGACCTTTCTTGGAGGTCATATTGAAATGTTCGCTCATGTAGCCGCTGCACATCAAAAAGGTCCCTCCCCCGTGCTCTGTCACTGCTCTCACTCAAAGACCCCTGCTCCTGTCAGGTCTCTCACAGTGACAGAGGTGCCTGACTCCACTCAACCTCTAGCTGAGACAGTGACAGAGCAGAGCAAGACTCTAGTGAGACAGACACGAGACACAAGACGACACATTAGCCTACCCGGGCACTTTGGTGAGAACACACTAGACCTCCCCCTGAGACACACTGATAGGCAGACAGCTTAAGGAAGACATTAAACAAGAAGGAGATGAACTATAGCTACAAAAAAGCCTCAAAAAAATAACGGAAAAGTTAAAAATGGGGCAATTGCATGACAGAGAATTGAGTTTTGGGGGTTAATAATGGCATTTTAGAGAAGAGAAGATTTACTTTTTACTTAACCGCAAATATTGAAGTAAATACTGGGCTGTAAAACACTATAAATACCTCACTTTGGCGCCAAGATCATTTCTTAAACACTCTGAAAGCTCAGAATTCGCAGAGTTCCAGCGAGAGAGCTTCTTTCAAAAATTTCTAGGGTTTTCTTTGTACGGTCAGTCTCCGATTTCGAAAATGCAAAAGCTAGGGTTTCCGAGCATGAGGAGCTTGGATCAATTCAAGTCGCTCTCGAAATCTGCGTCCGGAACTCCGAAGGCCTTCGCCTACTCTTCGCGTCCTCCAGATTCGATCGCTTCGGGAAGTTTCGCGAATCTGAAGCTCACTGCAGGTATCGATCGGAATTTTCTTTTCGTTTCGTTGATTTTCTCGGAAAACTAGAGTTTTTGTGACGATTTTTTGCTGTTTTGTTCGATTCAGAGAAATTAGTGAAGGAGCAAGCTTCTGTGAAAACTGATCTGGAAATAGCGGTACGTAGATCTATCTCTCCATCTATTTGTGCGTTCGTGTTTATTAGGTGAACTTCGTGCTAGATTTTGATTTGATTTTTGTGCCTCAGTATCTGGATCGATTTGTTAGGGCTTCAATATCTCGCCAATTTTTAGATGAGATTTATTGAATTAGTAGAAGTTCGAAGATATCTGAGCGAATTATTAATTGATTAATGTAGTGAATGAGCTGTAATTCGTACGAGCTTGTGATTTGATTTTTGTGTCTCAGTATCTGCATCGTTTTGTTAAGTTTCAATTTCTCGGCAATTTTTAGATGAGATTCATTGAATTTGTAGAAGTTCAAAGATATCTGAGCAAATAATTAATTGATTAATGTAGAACGTTAAGCTGAAGAAATCAGTGGAGCACATTCGTGCATTAGAGGAAAAATTGCAGAATGCTTTCAATGAAAATGCTAAGCTTAAGGTTAAGCAGAAGGAAGATGAAAAGCTGTGGAAAGGATTGGAGTCTAAGTTCTCTTCAACCAAAACTCTGTGTGATCAGCTAACTGAAACTTTACAGATCTTAGCCAGTCAGGTTCAGAATGGTATGTATGATTTTGTGCTCACTGACATTTCATATTCTGCTTATGTTCAGCTTTGGGACTAATCTTTAGCTTGCTTTAACAGCTGAGAAAGATAAACAGTCGTTTGAAGGCAAACTCTCTGCAAGTGCAGCAGCTACTGATGGTTTAAACCAGCAGATGAATGGTCTGTCTCTTAAATTAGACTCGGCCGAGGAAATTATAAGGAATTGTAAGTTCTTTCCCTTTCATTTTTTCTGTCTGAGAGGATGTTTAAGGTTCAGAATGTATGGAATCAGTAATGAAATGAATAACTGCCTAACTGGATAAAGCTGCATTTGCCATTTTCTGATGTTTCTGAATCTTGATTGTAGGTGAAAAGGAGCTGGAGGAACTAAAAGTTGATAGAGAAGAAAGGAATAAATCTTACCTGGATGATCAAGCCCGAACTACAAATCTCATAGAGGAAAAAGGTGAACAAGATATTCATTAAGTATTATAATTCGTGATCACTTAGTTGCAACTATATTACTTATTATGAGCTCAGGTACTTAATGATTACATATTCATTAAGTATAATAAGTTATTGTAGAATTCACATCCTACGTTGGCATATAATTGTGGCATACGGCTTGTGCATCAGTTTTTGCTTTCAATTATGAAAATGTTCCACACAAGTTTTTTACGTGGTTTCTTACTCTTATGTGATATCCAAATATATTGATGGATAGTTCGTAGTTGTACATCATCCTTGTAACTTTCAGAATTAGGAACCCTAATGATGAAAAGACAAACAGAAGAGCAAGCATATATAAATCTAATTTAGGCAATTCTATAATATTTTTCTTACCTCTGGAGCCTTTAAGGAGTATCTCAGATATTCAGCTTTCTCGAAGCTTTGCTTCAATACAAAGACAAATTTCTCTTTGAATTCATAATAGTCAATAAAGTACTGTGTAAGTGATAGTTTTACCGCCGTGTTGAAGGCATCCATTGTAGGGCTTACCTCCATGTTGCAGTCATTGTAAAAAACACTACACGTTGAGCATGTTGAATGAACTTTCGAAATTATATTTCAAGTTGTAGTGGGATATGGTACTAATTATGTCATTTCCTTGCAGATGCCATGATTAAGAATTTTGAGGCAACTCTAGCAACTAACAGGCTAGCTACAGAGAGTTTGAACTCTAAGTTGGAAGAAGTGCATCTTGAGTTAAAAGTAAAGGAGGAGGAAATCAAAAGTTTGATAATTGCTCAGCAGAACTTGGAAACAGAAAAGCACGATGCCCATTTGAGCAATGATGACCTTGTTAAGAGATTAGATATGTCAGCCATTGAGCTGAGGAACCTTGAAGGGTTTGTTCATGTGCTGGCTGCACACTTGGTTGAATTGGATAAACAAAGTTTGGATTTTCTGGAAAAGTTTGATAATCTAAACCTTCTCTATGACTCTTGCCTCAAGTTGGTCCAGCAGGAGAAAGATCTTTCTGCCAAGCTTGCTCAGAGACTACATAATCAGCTGCACGATAGATTTCTGAACTTGACATCAGAAAAAGATGCTATACAATTGTTAAACCAGGAGTTAAACAATAAGGTTATCGAACTTCAGAAAGTTCAGGAGTCTGTTAGGGCACAGCTTTCAGAGGAATGCCAAATAGCTAAGGAGAGGATCCAGAATTTGGAGTCTGAAACAGAAGCTCTGGTCTCAAAGAAGATTGAAACAGAGAAGCTGGTTTCGCAATTAGAACAGCAGATTGACTGTCTGGCGGAAAGTTTAAGATCATCTGAGAATAAAATGGTTAGCAAGTTCCTTCAGATATATTGTACTTGAGATACAAATTCTCAATACTTATTTTTATTTCATCCCATCTTGCAGCAAGAACTGTTGCTCAAAATTTCTGCATTAGAGACTGAGAAGAAAGATAATGCAGAGAAATTACAAGCAGAGATAGAAGAAAAGGTGGAACAGATTGATAGATTACTAAAGGAAGGTGAAAAACATGAAGATCAAATAGATCTGATGGAAAAACAATTCAGCCATCTTCAGAACATCCTAGAGGAGAAGGAGAAACTTATTCTGCAATACAAGGAACGAGAGAAGACCCTGGAAGAACAGATTGCAGAGGTTTGTGTTCAGTATGTATAGTGTGGAGTTCATATGACAATTTTGCATGTATTTACGATTCTTTGTTTTCTTGCAGAATCAGGCATTGCTGACTGCTGCTGAAGGTAGAATCGTAGAAGATAAGAAGCAATATGATCTCATGCTAGAGAGTAAGCAACTGGAATTATCAAGGCATTTGAAAGATATCTCTCAGCGGAATGATCAGGTTTTTTTTTTTGGTGATATACTTGGATGGACATCATATAGTTGTTTAAGTTCCTTTGGACTGACTGTGTGAGGGATTCAATTAGGCAATTAATGAGATCCGAAAGAAGTATGAGGTGGAGAAGCTGGAGATAATTAATACAGAAAAGGAAAAGGTTTGCTTGTTTTTACCATCTCTTGCAATATCCTCAAAAATGAATATTTTCTTAAATTGTTATTTCTTTGAAACTTCAGGCTCAAAAACTTGTTGAAGAAAGGGAGAAAGAAAGTGAGATAAAGCTTGAAGAATGCAAGGAAGAATCAAGGCAGTACTTGATTCGTGTTCAGGAGGAACATGCTACTCTGGTATCTCAGCGAAAGTGATATGCTATATGTCTAAAATTGCCAATCACTTTTTCCCTATGATGCTTTTGCTTGCTGTCTTCCTACCGAATGATATGTTGTTTTTCTTACACATTTTCTAATATTACCAAAACTCTTTCTTTCAGTGGGGAACTAGTTCTTTTGCATATGGTACCTCCTTACTTGTATTGGCTTGTACAAACCGCCATCCTTAGCATGCACGCTTAATTTTACATCTGTAAATTTTATTTTAAAATATTAAAAAGACTAGTTTATACTCAGTCTTTTTGGATGATAGCTAAACCTATTACATGAGTTTTTGTTAATCAAAGTGAACTTTTTTTTAGGAATTAATTTAAATGTTACCCTTAGCATCACATTAAGTTTATCAGACATTTCTATTGCATGCTTCTGACTATGCTTTCTACTTCAAAGACTAGTTTGGAACATTTGGTTCAGAACATTACTGACTTTCATAGTGCACATTCTGTAGATCGCTCGTATTCAGCAGGAACATGATGAAAAGGAACTGAGTCTAATAGCTAAACACCGTGAAGAGCTAAAACATGTCGAACTCCAAGCTGAAAACGAATTGAGAGAGGTTCAAATACCTTTTATCTGAATTTGAACTGCTGATTTAGGGGGGCAATGTATTACGCTTAATTTAATAATCAATTTTCTCTTTCATAGAAAATGACATTACTGAGGAATGAACATGAAGCCCAGCTTAGAGGTTTGAGGATTGAGCATGAAGATGAGTGTAAGAAGCTGCAGGATGAATTAGATCTTCAAAAATCAAAAGTAAATATCTACCAGATGTGCTTTATATATAGATTTAGCTGTACCTTTAAGTTACAAGGCTTATTATATCACAGGAGGAGAGGCAGAGAGCATTACTGCAAATGCAGTGGAGGGTAATGGGTGATAAGCCACAGGAGGAGCAAGAAGTGAATTCAAAGAAGGTTGGTTCTAAGATCAATAGATTTCTCGTTCTATCACATACACACAAGTTATTCCTGTTTGCATTAAGATCTGAATACAGTCATAAGTTTAAATGGTCACGCCAACATAATTTTTATGTGATGTCTGGAAAATGGCAATATGTTTTGTTTATCTTCTAATATTAGATATGATTGATAGAGTGATCTTATAGACAAGACTAGATTGCGGTAAGGTTAAGGGGGGCAGCAAAGTACACCGGGATTTATGGAGTGGAGTACTAGTTAAGTAGGGTGATCCAGATCCATCAGTAGTCTCGATATTTGGTTGGCATAACGGATAATATATTTACTGCTAACAGTTGTGTTTGATCAGATATAACAGATTGGATTTAGGCTTTAAGTTTATTATTCCAATGAAAGTGAAATCAACTTTTACAGAAAATTTGAACTTGGGACCTGAAACTCTGATTACTTGTCAGTGTTTGGAAAGTAGATGGTCTCTGACTCCCTGTGTGTTGTTGTTGGGAGTGGCTGTGTTATTATTGTGTAAGGAGATTTTGTTCAGTGCTTCATGCTTTCGTTAATTTGGCATCACGTATTTTCATTTGTTAGATCATGGAGGTCAAAAGGAACTTGGTAGCACCTCATTTAGTTTTTCATGATAAGTTTGCTGGTACTATTAATTCTTTAGGTGTGTTTGCAGATTATGTGGATGATTTGACATTTGGATTACTCCGAATTTTAGTCCAACCAACTTAATATTGCTGTGAAGGTTGCACTTGTTTTAAACTGATGGCGTGTTGTTGTAATCCCTAAATAGTGAAGATCACTATAATACTGTTTTCTATTGGTTTTATCCATACCAACTTATAGTTTATATTTATAATACTGTTTTCTATTGGTTTTATCCCTACCAACTTATAGTTTATATTTGGTTCAAGTCTCGTAGTTATTCTGTACTGCTGGCATCTTCTATCAGCATTTTGTCTGCTTTATATGCGACGTTATAAGTCTTTTTGTGAGTATGGAATAGAAGTTTCGTTTCTTGCTTTTGGGATTTTTAAGAAATTTCCTTTTGGGGATGAAGTGTAAATTCTTTTTCGTTGAGAATTTTCTTTTTGGGATTGTTAATGAATAAAACTTGCATAAATTTTCACTTTGATGACTTCATTTTATCTTAATATTACTCTATTTCTTCAATGCAGATGAGAAACGCTGTCAGTAGAAAAAGAGGTCAGCATTCTCTGGTCAGACCAGAAAATGATGGAAAGGTGTGGCACTTTCCTTTACTTTTTGTCCTTGCCACATCATAATATTATGGTTTGAACAATGTCATTGTATTTCCTTACAGGATTCATCTTTACATGAAGTAGCTCAAACGCCAGTGACAAAGTTGTTGAAGAAAGTAGAGAATGTAAACACTGGAAGTATAATGAGTATCCCGAATCATCACAAAAAGGTTCATATCTTTTTTACTTGATTTTTTCTGCTTTTCCTGTGAGCTATAAATGCATTTCAGTAGTGTGCGTTCAAGAGTTCTATGTTTCTAAACTTGTATGATCTGATCTATTTTGCATTATCCCGGCCCCCTTATGCTTTATGACATAGCAGGCGACTCAGAAAGAATATGATGTTGAAACTTTTAATGGGAGAACAGACACGAAACGAAGGAAAACAAGAAACACCCTGTTGTTTGATGTATGCACCTGGTCCTTTCACTGGAAGCTATATGCTAAATGTTTTTTATATATGAAACAAATAGGCCTGCAGAACTGAATATGTTTTCTGTGCACATTACCCAGTACTGAATTTTGTTTGAATGTAACAGCAGGATCCAAGTAAACCTAAAAGGACAAGAACACCAAAAGCCACTACTCCCAGGAGTGCTGTTAAGGTAAACCCAGTTATGTACTTCAGTGTTTGTAATCTATTGGCATGTTTCTACTTTATCTTGCTCCAACATAGCCTTGGCTGGCCATACTAGTCTTGGAATTCTTTTGGTTCTTTTGCTTATATTTAGCGCTTTTGAGAGCAGGACTGGTGTGATGGTATCGAATATATAGGGACTAGATGGGTAAGACCAATGATATTGCTACAAGAGTTCTCATTCTTTAAAACTTAGAAGTCAACATACTCTTCTTTTCTGCGAATACTTGTTCGAGCTTACATCATATTATGCTACTGATACCAACACATGAAAGAGAAGTAGACTATAGTTTGACGCATGCTTTGTTTAATTAGAAGTTGAGTAATGTATTGAGCTGTTGGAATCACTGGATATGTTGGACATATGTTGCATAGCTTCCATTAAATTACTGCAGCGTTCACCTTTCAATTTGTGTATGTAGAGTTTGCAACATGTTATTTTTATTTTTTTAATGTAGGGATCAAAGGGTGGGGCGCAACCACCACGTCCTTCAAATATTGGTGACTTGTTTTCTGAAGGGTCTCTGAATCCATATGCTGACGATCCGTATGCATTTGATTAAGGTAATTTCAACTGATCATTGTTGACATGTTTAGACTTTATTTCATTTTCAGAGAATATGATACCTTTTCTTCATTTCAATGGCTTGTTGAACCTACCAAGTCCTAGTCAAAACAATCTGCTTTCGCTTTGCTTCTTCAAGGAAATAGTTGCCGTTAACTTAACCCTCACTATCCCAATCAGGATTCATCAAATAGACAGATACAGTTCAAACTTATTAATATGGTTTGCTCGCTAAGAATGGCAATCAAGATCTGTAAGTCTAAACACCCAAGGCCAGAAGTAGATATTGTTTTCTGCTTACTGCAAATGCTCTAAAAACGGAGGCTTGGAACCTTACAGCAGCTATCCTGTTTTGTTTCAGGTCAGGAAAGAGACATCTCTGTGGTTCCTCTGAACTGCTTCACACCAGACCAGCATATGATTTGATTCGCGCACTGTACAGTGTTTCTGGCGTACATGCATATATTCCTCTTGTATAAATGTACATAGAACTATGGCATCTTAATCCATTTAGATCACTTCATCGTTGCCAAACTGTTGTCTATATAATATGCCGCTAGTGATAATGATGTTGATATTGATCCCACTCTTGTAGCCAGTAACATTGTTGTATTTGAAACTTACTGGTTCAAAGTACTAAGATTTAGCTTCTTTTGGTTATGTTCTGCTGTTTTTATCGTTGAATCCTGTAATCTTGTTAAATAATGACATTACATGTAGACCCGCGTGCTTCTATTCCTTGTCTGGCCAAATTGCCAGTTCTTGAGGAAGCTTACCACGAGGTTGTGTGTCTTTTGTCACTCACTCCACCTCCGAAAGTGTGAATTTTAGGATTTAGTCAGTGCATATGGCAATTAAGCGATTCAATGATAAACTGGTGTTAAATAATGACATTACATGTAGACCCGCGTGCTCCTATTCCTTGTCTGGCCAAATTGCCAGTTCTTGAGGAAGCTTACCACGAGGTTGTGTGTCTTTTGTCACTCACTCCACCTCGGAAAGTGTGAACTTTAGGATGTTGGATCACCATTTTAGTCAGTGCATATGGCAATTAAGCGATTCAGTGATAAAGTGGTGTTAATGTTTTGGACCCTTTTTTATATTCATCCCTAATCATGTGATCTTGATGCTAAACTTTAGATGTGAGAACAGGGTATAAGTAATAAAGTGGTAAATAAATGAAAGGAAACATCACACAAAATAAGCCAACACAATATTTCCCGCCATAACCATATTGAAATTCAAAACACCAAGAACAATTCCGCCCCAAACCAATCTGGAAATCACAGAGGATTGAAGGGTAAATAAACAGCATTCAGCCCAAGTGAACCTAAACTAAATCAGCAGACCAAACGAAACTTCTAGAAAATGAAAACGAGATGAGCCAATCGTCTTTCAAGTTTTCAATTGCGAAGCTCAATTTCCGAATACGATCATGAAAATGAAAATCGAAAGGGCGAAGAGCAACACCAGCTGAAGAACGAGCTCCGCCGAACCGCACAGCTTCATCTTCTTGCTCTTCAGCCGCTCCACCGCAACCGCCAATTTCAGATCTCCGATCTCCTTCTTCAGCATCTCCTTCTCCTAATCACCAAAATTTTCAATTCCGATCAAAACAGAGCTTCTCAAACACGAAAATCAAGCACGGAGATCGAAATTCGAAATCAAAGCAAAATCGTACCGAAATGTCTTCGATTTCGACTACGGCGCCGAGGCGGCGATCCGGCGGCGGCGATTTGAGCGAAGAAAGAAGAATCGCAGCTTTCGCACAGCGGATCGCCGTTTGCGATTTCAGAGATTCACCTCTTTCGATTTTGGTTGGGGTCTCTGCAACTGCCTCCATAGCTCTCTCTCTCTCTCACTCTCTTCGATTTTTCTCCTCACGGTTTTGAATTTTGTGTGTTTCTATTTGTATTGAGATTTTTTTGGGTTTTAAATACTCGGAAATTAGGTGCTTTACACGTGGCGGTCGCGCTTCAGGAGTCATGACAAGTCAATTCGGGTCAACCCGGGCCAAAAGTATCCGTACATCTTTCAATTCAAATGATGGATTGCTATAAAGTGATGCACATGATATGATACTGCAAATTCTTACACGCTTCCACAAATGTGGATAATGTTTTAGGATGGTAAATTTTCGAGCCTAATTCATCCCACTTAATGTGGGTGGAGCACCCGTGTGGTTATGAGGATTCATACATGAAAAAATTTGTAACTAAGAAATAAATTGAGGGTTCATTCAATGTCCTATATAGTTGACAAGAAAGTGACTCATAGTCTTGTATTAGTTGGTGTTGGGCCTGTAACTTTCGACTATAAAATCAACTAAACCAATCCGAATCTGATTTATTATATACCATAAATCTAGGGAATTGTTATTAGCACTCCACTTTTTTCATTATGCACTCCACTTTCATGTAAAATATAAAGAAGAAGTGGAGTGCAAAATGAAAAATGTGGAGTGTCAATAACATTTCCCTAAATCTATATGATTATTCTTAAGAAATCGATATACCATATACTAATTACTACAAATACAATGTATGCACTGAATTATTTATAGAATCATCTCTGTATAATGTTGTATGATCATTTAGACACAGTAAGTAATTACAACAAAGAATACATACGAGTATTGAATTCGCAACAAAGAATACATACTTTTTCTCAACTTTATTGGATCAGGCAACTGCGTTCGACCCCGCTTGAATTCACATCTGAATCCTAGAGCCGAAAATGACAAGAGTGTATATGAGGTAAAAATGATATGTCAAAATTAATTTTCTTTTAATAACTACAGCGCAGATGACTATCTTTTTTTGAAGCAATACAGCGAAGACACATTATATAACATGTGTAGTCAAAAAACAATAAATATCGTCAAAAATCATATCCAACTGAATAAGTAACTACAGCAAAGAAATGTGCGCCCGTGTAAATACCAAAAATAACCATTTTCTCCTTTTCAAGGAGTTGACACTCTCATTTCTCCGATGAATCCAAATGAAAAAAAAAACATCAAGAAGAAGTGAAGGACAACATGGAAGATCATTCTACAAATTTCAAGAATAAAGGAGAAAATGATTTTTGATTTTTGTTTTTTTCCTATTCCATTTTCAATTCCTCTCTCATAGGCTCATACTTCGTACACACGCGAGTCCGTACATATTCGGGCACAACAAAATAGCGCTAATTTCCATTATAAATACAGCACAAGGCTCACTCCCTCACTTGTGTCAAATTAGTTCGTAGCCTTTTCATCTCCTTCTCTCTGCAAAAACCTCTGAAATTCTGACAAAACCCCCCATTTTTGCTCTGCTCCGTCGCCACTCTCCGCCTTCAACCCGAAAACCCATTTTCCACAAACCCGAAAAACCCACCTCCCTTTCTTCTCCAAATCGCATTTTCCTTCTGTTTACGCAAAGTTTGCCCAAATGGGTCCTCAAGAATCCGAGAGTACACAACCCGAATACAGACTCCATATAACTCTTTCTTCACAAACTCCGGTCTTCGGCGTCAGAATGCAACCCATTACTCGTGTGGGTCCGCTCATGAATCGTGAACTTGTCCCGCCTCATAAGATCAACTTGACATGGTTAGTTTTGTTATCATCTTTGTGGGTCTTTTTTTTGTGTTTTATTTGTATTGATAAATGTGCGTTCTTGGTTCTTTATTGGGTTGTAATCGCAATGCAGTTATGAAATGCTTGTAAATGGGTGTTTTTCTTGACATGGATTTCGGGTTCGGGTTGATGAAGAAACAGAGGAAAAAGAGTGCATGTTTTGGGGTTTTGTTTAGTGAACTTGTTTGGCTTCCAAGATGTGAACTTTCGTATTGAAAACGTGTTCTTGCTGTGATTTATGATTTGGGTTGTGCTCTATCGAACCAATCAAGATTACTTTTTGATTCATTTTATGGGAATGTGAAATGGGTTTAATTCTATTCAATGTAAGATTTTGTTTGGTAGCTGAGAAAATGACATGGTTTGTCCAAGAAAAGTGGACATGATTTTTGTATTTTTGTATTTATTTTGTTCCCCTTAAATTGCTCCTTTCTTTAGGCAATGTGTACAGAATTGAAAAACTACTGCTGCTACAGTAATTAGGAAAATTAACAGTAGCAGTAAAAACAAGAAAGTTTGCAACTATAGGAACTGAAACAATCAGCAACAACACTAATAGCCACAACAACAAAAGTTGGTCGAGTGAAATGTGTTATGAGCAGTTGAATTCATGGCTTTTTTTTTTGCATTTAACTTGAGCAACATTATGACAATAGTAATACAACAACAATAGCAAAAATAGTAATAGTAGTTATAATGAAAGTAGTTACAGATGTATGAATATATATTATCATGCATCCAAAAGTCTCCAGTGATCCATTTTGAAGTTTTGAAACTGTTCTTCGTTGTGAGCTCGTATTTGATACTAGTTCATATTTCCAGTACGCAGACTAAAACCTCAAATTCTTGTGTACGCAGGTACCGAGAGCAGAGCACTTCCGCTAGTGATGAAAACAAGATTCGGTGTTGTGTCCACCAAGACAGGTTGGCCACGTATCAGTGCCAGCCCTGTGTAGATCTAAATCTATCTCTCAAGCGAAGTTACCATTGTTCTGGTAGTTGCTTCAAGGAGGCATGGAAAAAGCATGAGGCCCACCATCGTCATGCAACTGAAAATGTTAGTGAGACTTCGACTGAAAAACAACAGGAATTAAGAACTATCGATGATTATGTCAAATGGCTTGAGTATGTCGACAGTTCATCACCCGATGATGGTGCAAGGATAGTGGACGGAGAAGAAAAAACGTGGATTAAGATCGGCTTGTCAGACTCTTATACACCCAAAGAACAGGATATCAGCTTAAGTTTGAAGCTAGAATTTGAAGTTGTTGATTGTTCAATGGGTACACTTTTGTGCCCAATCTACACTTTTGTGACAGATCCTGTGATTTATCCTCCTGCTCATCCACTCCGTTGTATGCGTGGATGTCTCTGGAGATCCTTGGACTCAACAGAACTCCAAGTACACTCTCCTGATGATGTAAAGTTTAGTGTGCTCTCCTATAATGTCCTTTCTGACATGTACATAACCGGGCATCTTTACTGCCCAGCATGGGCTCGTTCATGGGAATATCGTGGGCAATTAATAGTTGATGAGATCATTGAATATGACCCAGATATCCTCTGTCTTCAAGAGGTAACTACTCTGCTCTTAGATACCATACTGAATGTTTTCATATGAAAGTTGGGCATATGGCAGCTTATTGCACAACATTATTTTAGCTTTTAAGCTCTGCCTTATTGAATGAACAGGTACAGACTGGCCATTTTGAAAGTTTTTTCAAACCCGAGTTGGCAAAATATGGATACTCGGTAGCATATAAGGACAAGGCGAACAAGGTAATGTGCCCTTTCACTTTCAGGATGAATCTTTTCTGCCCAGAGTATTTTTTCCTTTTCCTATATATGCTTCCTTGCATTGTAGAGGAACAACTGATGCTTAATTTATTCAAGTTTCTTCAAAAAACTGATGTACTTCCTGTCTCTCCGTAGTATTGATTACTCCAGTAGGCCCCCATCAACACCATACACAATATTTCTCCTCAATTTGTCTACTGTATTGCGAAGATAATGTTTTTGATATGTACATGTTTGCCATTTGGCTTCTTAATCATGCTAATTATCTCCCCGATGTGCATTCTGCAAGATGTGTGGTCAACATGATATCTATAAATACTAACAAGATGCATCGGTATTTATATAGAAAATGTGGCAACATTCTTTTGTTACGCATTGTTCTAGAGGCAATCACATACCTTGGCGAACTGTTACTAAAATGCTTGATCAAACTATATCATGATAATGAAATTAACTGATGTCAGTCTTGCAGATAATGACATCTAACGGTTTGGCAATTGATGGCTGTGCTACGTTTTACCGGCGTGATATGTTCAAAGAAATTGTAAAATATGAGGTAAGGAAGCTCTTGCTTATACTTACTCGGGAAAGGGAGAAAGACTCAGAAAAATATTGCCATGGAGAATGTTGACACTGGTATAATGGTTATTATTTGCTGCTTCTTATTTTCTGTAGATTCAGTATGAAAACTTAGCAAGGCCATTGGTAGAAGCATTGGAACCTGAAAAGAAAAACGAAGGTGCCTCTCGTCTTTTGAAGGTATGCATGTCTCCTGTAGTTTTCATTCCGCAATGTTATGGTGACTGCTATTTCTGCATCATCTTGTTCTATCAACTTCTTATAGCTGACTTTTCAGGCTAATGTCGCGCTTGTTGTTATACTAGAAATAATGGAAAATGAGGGCTCCTCTGATAGCAATCAACCTAGGATTTGTGTGGTATACTATGCCCTTCTCAAGTTCTACAGCTTTATGCTATTGGGTTATGGGTGCTGACACTATTGTGCCTTTTTCCCTGTAGGCAAATACCCATATAACAGCAAGTGAATCAGTAAAAGAGACAAAATTGTTCCAGGTGAAAATCTGTGCAAATTTTCCTTATTTAAATTTAAATTTTCATAATGAGCAGTTTTAACTTCTTGTTTTCTTTGGCTTATATAAGGTTATGACCCTCATCAATGGTCTTGAGAAAATTTCGGAGTCAAAAATTCCTATCGTGATTTGTGGAGATTTTAACTCTACTCCTCCCAGGTAGTCTTCTGCTGTTACTAACCAGGGAGTTAATATACTTCTTTTTTTGGACAAGAGTTGATATTCTTCTTTGTTTGCCTTAATGATTGAATGTACACTTTTATTAATTCATATTAGTAGAAAACCGTATGTGATTTGGTTTTTTCTGCCTAACCCTCCTCTTTTGCAATACAAGTTTGTACACTAACATTGATATCACATTCTACACTGCAGTCCTCAATATAGGTTCATATGTAAGCATCCACTTGGTTCTATTCCGAGGGAAATTGATCCATTAGGCATCTTTCAGAATCGCAGGCTTTGTCATTCCATGCTACTGGTAAGGCCATTGTTCTTTTATTAAGTATGATCTACTTCGGTCAGCTCTTAGAATCTCTCTTTATTTTCTCGAGATATTTTCCTGGCCCATATCGCTAAAGCTGGTGGAAGTGCCGAAGTCGCTATTTAGTCTCTTGGTTGATTCCAAATTTGAATGCTGGTGCAGAGAGAGGAGGTTATAGTTTCTGTCATAATTTTCTAATGGTGAAAAGTTCTTTTCCAGGCAAGTGCTTATGCAACTTTTTGTCGTTCGGATGGTATTGAGGAGCACCAACGTAGGAAGATGGATTCAGAAACCAAGGAGCCTTTATTCACAACCAGCACACCAAATTTCACAGGAACTCTAGATTATATATTCTTCACAGGTACTCCTAGCAACTATTTATCAACTTTGAAACTGAATCAAATTGTTACCTGCTTTATTTCGGCCTAAGTTAAGTTTTCTTTGACTGAAAAGTACATCCTGAGTCACTGCAAGTTTAATATGGCTATGTTGTGGATGAAAGCATCCAGCTTCTTGATGCGCTGAGCAAAATTTAGTTGTAGAATCTCTGGTTTGTTAACCACATATTAGAGGTGGGGATATGTGCTGGCCAAAGTCTTGGCTCCAAACTGTTCCATTGTAACATTTTGCTCCCCACATATTGTTATTTGCTCTGCAACATTTTGCTCTAAACTAGGTTTGATACTTCTGGAAACAAGAAGTGTTTTTCATTTTTCTCTTTCTGAGCTAGCTTGTATTTGTATAGTCTATGCACAACAGACGTTTATATCATCAACACTCTTCCTTTTATCAATTTATGCAATTGGTGATGCAATTGGTTGTTAAAGTGCAAGCTTGTAACTAAACGGTGTTGCAATGCCACTTGTAAGTAAAGGCTGAAAGTAGGCATTTCTAGCGAAAATTATGTCTAATTGGATGACTTTATTATCTTGTAAAGATATCTTATTGGTCCTTTTGTATGTGTGTGTATCTTATTCGGCTGCTGAGGCATTGCAAGTCTAAAATTTTGGTTAAATGCGTTGTCGAGTACAAAAATGGGAGTGTATTTACTTGTAATGTAGTACTAGTAAGCATATTGCATTTCTGTTTGAACTTTTGAAAATAAATATAACTAAAGTGTGTTCCATTCTGAATGTTTGTCATGTTTTCTTTTTCATTGATTGCATATGTAATGGTTTCATACAGCTACTAGTCTGAGGCTGGAAAGTGTATTGGAACTTCTTGACCGCGAAGCTGTACCTGCTTATCTTCCATCTACTCTTTGGCCGTCAGACCACATTGCACTCATGGGAAGTTTTGCCATCCCGCCAAGTTCTTACAAGTATGCGTGCTCAAAAATTGTTCCCCCAAACCCATGGCAGCAAGAAGCAGCTGTGCAACAGTAAGTTTCAAAGGAATTCTGGAGATGATTGAGAGATTAGTCTGGTAATTCGTACAGAATACATTCATTCTATTCAAAACCAACAGTCATCACTTTTGCAAGAAAACTGAAGAAGAGTGAGAGATTAGTGTCAGGTTTTTTCTTATAAAATGTGTTCAAATTCCATTCAAACAGCATTCCAGCAAAATTGAAGCTGGATAGTAGATAGCTCTATAGGATATGAAAATACACAGGATATCAGCGTCAAGTCATGACTTTTACAATTTGGTCGGTTTAGGCCAAGATACAGATACACAGAAAGTTAGACACAGAAGATTAGCATTGTAACTTTCTTCCCTATACAACAACAATCATCTTGTAACTTGAGATGGTTTTCTAGAGCAATGATAATTCTTCTTTTTCCCTTCTTTCTTTATACTATAGTAAAAATATCACTGCGCCGTTTCTGTATTTTGCCATTCAGAGTAGCCATATATGTTCTTGTGCTCCTTGGAGATTAGATTATTTCGGATTTTTTGCCGTAACTTCTTCTGGTTTTTCCTTAACACGTGTACAGGTGGATAAAAATCATATAGAGTACTCTTCATCACATATAAAAAGGTCATCTCTGTCTGAATATCTCGCAACTTATGTTGAATTTGTCAATGATCATCATACATTTTTTTTGTCGAAAGATCATCATCAGGCAAAAAGAACAAGTTATGAGTGGCTACTTTTACTGACCTGATTTTATTTACAAAAGCAAAATTTACGTACTTAGCCATCAGATGATAATAAATGTGATGATGATTCCTACGACAGCAAAGTGTGGACCTCCACTACAACTGATTTTAATTCGCGGTAGTGGCCAATAAGCGTTCGAAAATATTTAGAGTTCGATTCCAATATACATTAGATAAGAAGAGAAACTCGAGCTAAACTAGGAAACGAAAGAACAGTGCATGGCCTTATAATAAATATGAGCCCCCAGTAAGAAAATTGTAGAGTGCAAGCACTTCTGCAGACCATGATTACCGACACCCCATGGTTAACCACATTCAGTAGGATAATTACGCTTCATTTATATTTACATTATGGAAAAAGGGTAAGCAGCCATTGTTTAAGTAGAGGTGGATGATGAATCTACATACCAAACAAATTAAACCCCCTAAAAGAAGACTGCTATTTTTACCGACTGTTGCATAATAGGTCTCCTCTTAAACTTAATTAGCAGGTTTAATTTTCTTTCTAATAAAAGAAAATGGAGGTAAGGGTGGGGAGGCTGTAGGTCCTCTTTTCTTCGGAATTGGAGTGTGGGCGTTTACACAATTGACCTTCACTGAGGAGCTAATATCGCCTCATATCCTCTAATTTACTAACACATGAAGCTGTCACATCTTGGCTTGAAAAGGTTTGGTGGGTTCTGATCAGGTGGGTGCATGCATATACTTGCAATTGGGGCATGCAGGGGAAGATTTGCAGAGCATAACCAACATGTGACACTTCGTGCACACAGTTGCCACCATCTCTTGCTGCTGATGGAGATCAAGTTGGAGACCTAACAACCTTGATTTGTTGTAATTGTTATTGTGGGTTTTCTGTCGGGGTTCGAAAAACAGATCGCTGAAGGTGTTCGACGAAATCCCTGAATGAAACTTGGAGTCACTGTTGTTGTAATCATCCGAAATATTGGTGTTTTTCCTGATCAGGGATTCACATGATCTTAAGTTAAGCTCGAGGTCTAAGCTCATATGGGCAGCTGGAGTTGGTGGCTCAGGGCTCCTCCGCCTTGGATCCTTCGAAGTCTTCATGTGTGTCCTTGTGTTGTAAAAGTGTATCTGTCCCGACTGCGCGTAATCAGAGACAATTAGAATTCAAACAGAGTATCAGGCGAGATTAGCTCCTCATCGAAAGTCAGTTTAGAGCGCAAACGGAAAATCGAGGTGAATAGTATGCATACCTGAATGTCAAGGCATCTTTGCCACTCCAAAGGCAATGGAGTCTCAAGGTGGAGCTCAATGTCAAACAAGGATCTAGCTGTCATTTCGGGTTTTGAACGCTTTTCGAAAATTTGATCTACATTAAACAGCTGATCATCATCCCACTTTCGTTTCTTTGATGAATCTAAATCCGAAGGGATTGCAGCCTTCTTTTGGTTTGGGGAAAGGGGGTGAGCTTGAAAAGAAACCATGGCTTCAAATTTGAGCCGAAACTTTGTGTTCAACTCAGAGATCTAGTGGGAGTTTTTAAGAGTTGTGTTGTGTGTATCAAATGGTTGGGAAAAAGGTTCTGGTGGTTATATAGGCTGGTGAGGTGTTGGGAACAAGTGCAAGGGAGAATCTAATAGGGGCAAGTTAAGTTTGAAGGTACAACTAAAAGGAACCTGGCCTACCCATGCATGACGTGCAATCCAAGTTGGGTTCAATTGAATTAACTCTTGTTGTTATAGCAAATAGCACAGAGGAGAGCTCAAAGGCAGCTCTCTATTAAATCCTAAGATGTGAAGTCCTAACCAACTTCAACTCCTTGGTCTAATACTTCCAACCCCCCTGATCCTGATGCCACCCAACACAGCCAACTATATTTAAGATTTACACTGAACTTGGGCTCCATCAGCTAGTACGTAGATGACAATGCTGAGTGGCACAAAGTATCAATTATGTGATTGCGCGTGTTCAAGTTTGACGATTGGTTGCTTGAATTTAAGCGATGTCAAATTTAACATAATTAACTTGCCACTACTGTCATGGAAAGTGTCAAATGATCAATTTCTATTTTCTCAAGCAGATACTACATGTGGCATGAGCTATGAATAGCTCATAAGTTCAATCCCAAGTGCTCAATAGCACAACAATCCTACTAAAACATGGCATATGCCGATATTTGATGAGTAATTCTTACTTACGAAACACATGTGTATGTTCAATCAAACTGTGTGACATCATTCAACACTGTTACGTGATAGGAAAATTTCGACATAAGATTTTGATCTGCCTCGAAAATTAACTTTACTAAACACTATAGCCAAGCCAGAAGCCAATAGACCAAAGCCAAATGTTCGCCAAATGCAATGCCATGATACTTATGAGAGGCGGTGAGATGGGAAAGAGAAGAAGAGGTGTGAAGTGGGACATTTAATGAGGAGAGTCTGTATGCAGTTGAGGAAGGTCTTGAATGTCCATGCAACTTTAATATATACAATAACTCCAACTTCCCACAATTGGGTTTACTCAAAACAACAACACAAACTTTAAAGCTCTCAACACCCATGAACCTTGAATTAATCTCTGCAACTAAATACGTATGCCTTTATGGCTCTCAACACCATCGGCCATTAACTCCAACCATGTCCAATGCACAATTCTTCTTTTTATTTGAAATAATACATATCCATTTGCTCCCAAGATAATGGTCCATAATCCCTTTTTTATTCTTGGACCAACTTTTGATCAAATATGCCCTTTCTTTTAATTATTGTCTTGAATGAACATATATACTATGGAAGTCGAATTATGAACATAAGTTTTGCTTGCACGTAGGTTGGCTTTCTACCCTATTTCGTTTCCCTCCCTTGATGCACAACGAGGGATTGAATAGATCGAAGAAGAGATGGATCGGCACAAGGAAATCAACAAAAACGATAGTATACAAATTTGGGGTATGAGTTCGATTTTTATCGATCATAATACCTTATTTTAAAGGGAACAATGCTAATGAGGTTTAAAGATTGAGAAAAAACTTTTTATTACTAATACTATCTTAGCTAGTTTTGAGCCAAGACTAATTAAATTCCATTTTTTATTAAACTGCAATGTTAAAATTGTATGTAGAGCCGAATGTAGCTAAGTTGATTAGAACAATACACTCTTCTTGTTTTTCCAACTTTTGAACTCGTGTAATCCTCCTCATGATCAGTATGCATTAAAAGTTTCACCAGCTTACGTATTGAAAGCTTCATGCATCAAAGACTCATTGATTTCACTGGCCATTGTAGTGTGGTGAACCTCTCTACCCTTATTAAAGAGGTAGTTTTAAGTACCAACTTCTGATTAATGGAGAAGGCAGTTGAATTGCACTTAAAACAACGCAATAAAAATTAAATTTCAAAAAATCAAAACATAGAAAAAAAAATAGAGACATTAATTGAGTTTGATGGCACCTATGGCCCCTATCTAACCGCTCTGTTTTTCTCCTGCCTTTTCAACTTCATCCGTGAAGGTGACAGAGAAAAACAGAGTGCCATTTTGACACAAGATTGAAATGAACATAAACTGCAAAAATTTTAGTGCCAAAGTTGTTCAGTTTGGGAAAATATCTAACACACTCGTGAAGGATGATGCATTGCTATAGGGTTTTGGAGAGGTACTAATTAGCAAAAATTTCACGAAACCAAATATAAATTTGCGAGGGACCCTAAATAGACTAGGCAGCTAATGACATAAATACCAGGCCTCTTTTATTGCTACTAGTCAAATGTGTTCGAACACAAAAATTTGTTTTCCTACGTAAGGGGTGTTTTGTAAGGTAGCAACCCAAAAATTGACTATGCCCGCGCTCGAGATTAGTCCTTCAACACTCTTCGAAGTGTCATTTACACTTTTTTCTTATCGGAAATGGCTTCAAGACATGTTTATTTATTTGTAATGGGAATGAGAAATGAGGCTTAACTTCTCCATTTACTAATGGTTTAGAAATTGAAAATTTAGTAGGTCCTACTTTATAATTAATAAATTATTCCTCTAAATAACAAATCAGTTTATCTACCCTGTTACTAATTTCAGCAGTTCGACTGTGCAATTTTTTTGTTTCTGTATGGTTAATTTGATTATGGATTTTGGGGTATATAACAACGCATTCCTCAAGTTCTGACTTCTTTAATTTCAAATAAGTAAACTTGATCTAACTTTTTTGAAGTAGCAATAACAACTTATCAAAAATCAGATAACCGAAATAAACCGAGAACCCAGGGGAGGGTCCCAAAGGATATTAAAGGCTACTGAGGAGGAGAAGGGTTTCAACTTCAAGTATTGTTCACCTGCTTTCATTAAATCATCTTGAATTCACTTAAATGCAGAATTCAAGGATGACCATTGAAGCCACACCCCCCCTCACTTTCTTCAACATTTTTCTTTGGTCACCATACTCTCTCACCACCAACACCAAAGCACCAGTTCTATTTCCTTCTGCTGTTAAATGCTCCCAACCCACCTTTTCTTCCCATCATTTATGTTCATGAAGTTTCAATCACTACTTCCCCATATATGAATTCAAGTGTCAGAATATCTACTCTCTTGTGTGTTCATAAATTCCAAAAATTAATGTCTTCTATAAACAATTGGCAGGACTGGTTTTTTTTTTTCTGGTCTTGTGTCCTTGCAGGAAAAATTGATCAAAGTTTTAAAATTGGTGCAAGAAATATAATTTGATAAATATTGGACCGACGATTGCTTATGGTAGCATGGTTCAATCAAATTTCTCAGAAACAAAGTCGACATTTTGGTTCATTAATTTGACAACAATATATAACAACCAATGCACACGATGTAATTACAGATACTATTGCAGGACACACCTATAGAGATCACATGACAGTTGTGAGAAAAACTTCTACGTCACTATGACATTGTGCTTCTGTAGCTACAGAACTATAAAATGTAAAAAAAAAAAAAATATCTAAAGTTCGAATTATGTACTGGGTGCTATGAACGGGAGAGTTATCTAGTATTGATGTGTTTGATATGAAATGAAGGTGGGGTGGCAAAATCTATTAATTATAGGAAGCATCCTGTCAAGAATATTGATCACTTTCCATAAAAAAAAAAAAAAAAATTGATCACTTCCATTTATTTTCAGATGAGAATTAAATTAAGAATCTGTTAAGCGTTGGGTGCCCGCCCGTCGGCCCGTGAACATCATAATTCATTAGGCTTTGAAACGAAAGCTTTACACTATCTGTAAGTCTGTGCATGAATTTAAGTTACAACGCAGCAATCTAAGTTCAATTCCGAGGAGCGGCTATTTGTAAAAATCAAACTTTATGAATTAATTTCATTGAACTCACTGCTATTATATGAACTCTCACATTTTCCAGCCATCTATGAAAAGACTATAGAACAAGAAACTTATGTACCACTGACTCCTTCACGTAGGTCCCCAAATAAGCAGGAATTTATCTATAAGAGTAAGAAGCTCGCATTTTGTGTACTCAACGTGGCCGAATAATATAAGTGGGTCGTTCAATACCATAATTCTTCCACTATAAGCAAATATGCACAATCTAAAAGTATAGATTTTCGTGCATTTACGTGAGATGATCAAATTGTGCATATGATGAATTTGGCCATGATGATATTCAATTAATTAAAGGAAAAATTATGGGTCAAGCATCTGTTTTTTAATTGATTAAAAAAAAACAGCACTCAATTAAGCATTAGTACTCATCCCATTTTTGTTTTTCATAGGTGCTATTTTCAGAATTAGCCATTGCAGAGGACATTTCGCATTAATTAAAGGACCCCATGGTTCTAAGCCGACTTTTAGTAGCCTAATAAATTCAGTGTGGATATGGGCATTGTTGTCTTTCTTTGGACACTTATACATGCCGAAGCATAGTCACATTTAATTTCTTGCAAACTATAATATATATATTTCTCTGCTTACTTTCTTGTACATTTTGTTTCCTTTTTTTGGTAAATTCTTGTTCTTGTTTTCCTAATTGAGTGAGGGAAATCTTTATCCACACCTATCATATCTCTTCCCCCACCCAACACTACATTTTTGTTATTGAAAGTTCCAAAATTACCCAAAAATTACAAAAAAATATTTCATAGGAACATAATAGATTTCTTTTCAAACCCAATATTATTTTTGTGAACTAAAAAATTAGAATAAAATTGAAAGACAAACAACCACTTCGCCGATGGAAAGTCCTCGCCACACTCTATATCTTTCTTGGTTTCAGTTAAAAAAATTGTAAAAAGAAAAAAAGTTACTAGGTTCTTATGAAATATTATCTTTCATTTGAGGGTAAACTGAGAATTTTTATTACAAAAATATAGTATTGGGTATAAACAGAGAAATGATGAGTGTAGATATTATCTCCCTGAATTGCATATTACTATTTTTTAAAAAACTTCATTTTCTTGTTGAAAATGCTTCACTGACTAGGGTCAACCAAGGAGGCTACTTGCGCCCATCAGTTAGACGTCCTCTGGCCTTTCTCGTTGCCTTCTAGAATCCTAGACGCTACAAGGTGGTGGGAGGCTCGACTGGAATAATTACAATTCAATCATGAACATAAAAATAACACAATAGAGCATTTCTAGTCTTTTGTGCCGGCGCCGGATCCACGTTTTTTGTAAGAACGTGATATGCAGATGGAAGTTCCTCGGATCTCATACAGGGACGGAGCCAGCCCGGTGCGAAGGTCAGCGGCCGCTCCCTGCTCGCCGGAATTTACTTGTACTGGGAGTGAGTCTGATCTGCTCCGCTCCCCTGCTTCACTGTCCTTAAAGCCAGATCACTCCTCTGTTACTCTGCCTTGCGAGATAGCCAAGCACAGAATCTGACAAAACCCAATGAATACACCGCTCCTTCAGAAATTTCGACGAAACGCAAGTCAAGAATACTGAGATTTGTAGCATTGGCAGTTCGGCGGATCGCTAAATTGCTCGCGCGAGGAAGATGACTCAAACGTTGCCGTATGGGCTATTGGCTTTTATTTGATCATGGGTTATTATAGTTGATCATGGGCTTACTATTTGAGCCAATATAAGTGATAAATGTCGGCCACATGACTAACAAACTCAAGAAAATGGCTAAAATTATAACTAAGCTAAATATAAGTAAATATAATTAATTATTAAAAGACTTTAAATCCTAAAAATAGTATGACTAATTAAGGGTTTAGAGTATGTTATTTTAGCTATATTTAATTCACGTAGCCATACTCTAACTCTACTCATAAACTCTACTTGTAAATTTTGAAAACTCTAGAGTCATCATATCGTATTGTACAGTTTCACACATGTACCTATAACAATCCCAAAAAATTATCCTCTAACTCATTCTTCACTCGATACTCATATTTCATTCACCTGCATAATATACTGAAGCTTTTTGGCTCATTTTTGGTAGAAGTAAAGACAATTGATTAAGCACGCACCATTTTAACTTTCATTAAAAAAAATTGTCATTATTTTCATATTTTTTGTGAAATTTTGACCGCAATAAGTTATATCTAAATTTCCGTATTCCTTGAATATGGGTATGAGAATTTTTTTTTTGGAACACTTAACCTATTAAAATTCGCTCCCCTGCTCGAAGAATCCTAGATCCGTCCTTGATTCGACTCAGGTCGGGTCGAGTTAGAACATCCGTGTTTAAGTTGGTCTGAGCCAAAGCTAGGCCGGCTTGGGTCGGGACAACGGAATTTGGCCAAGGTCGGACAGAACTCGGATCAGCTCGGACCAAACCCAGATCAGATAGGGCGGCCCTTGCACCAGTGAACCCCAAAGTAGTGCGGGCTAGAAAAAAGGATAAAGACGACGGCGGTGACGACCAGAATCAAGGGAGATGACAGCGACATTCCCAAGTTAATAGTGATTGGCAGTTGAACGCATCGTCTGTACCGCCAACTGCAAGGACAAATCACGAAGGAATAGGCTGGAGGCAGGAGAAACCGGGGAGAGTGGCGAGTGGTGGTGCAACTTGCGGTGACGATTGAGGCACATGTCGTGACCTTTTTTTTAATTTAACACGACACGATTTTGTCACTCGTGAGACGGTCTATATACTTGATATTTGTTTATCTATCCAAAAGTTGAGTTTTGAGTGGATATAATATTTTTTTTTATCAAAAGAATAGTAATTTTATTGATAAGGTTTGGCTAGAAAACCAAATAAGGAGTACATACGTATACAAATTCAAATCGGGGCCTCGTTAAAAACCTTGCAAAGTACAAGGAAAAGAGTGCCCTATACTACTGAGGACAAAAATAAGCATCCAAACTACGGACAACAATTACATTCAAGCAAACAATTCCAACCCAAAAAGGCCCAACAACAAAATAACACCAAACAAGTCCAAACCCAAAATGATTGAAGTTGCTGCAAAACCAAATTAGACCGGAACAGTCAAATCGGAATCAAGCAGATGCAGCGACGTTGACGGCGACCACACAACAACTGATAACAGATCCGATGGAGAACGCATCCATCACAAAACAACCGGACCTAGATTGGATCGGTGAGCGGCGACAGGCGAAACATAGGCGGTGATGAGACGAAGCTGATGATATGCCTCTCAACATCCCAACCAAACACCTAATAGAACAAAGCAAAAAAATAGAATACAGGAAAAATAAACCTCCCAAACACAAGGTTGGGAACGAACAAGAACATCCCAAACAGAAGGTCGGGAACTATGCTGAGGCTCTCATGGAAGAGAGGACAAAACTCCCACAGTGAGGGGGAGGGGCTCTCACAAAAGAGAGGGAAAATTGGACTCTCACAAGGAGAGAGGACGGCGGAAAACAAGATCTGGATGGCCGACCGACCCCAAGCCAAAGCAAGGGGCCGGCGGCTACGAGTGGATATAATATTGTAGTAACTACAATGTAGATTTTACTTCAAGGATGCCTAATGTGTAGAGCTAGCCTAGGATACCAGGTTGGGCCTCATCAGAGCAACGGGGTGTTTTTATTTGGGGTTTTTATCTAAAATAGGTCAACCGGCCTAAATCTATTCCAAAATAGGCAAGGGGCAGCGGGCTGTTCTTCAGTAGGCAAAATGCTACAATAACTTTGCAATTAAATCCCTGGGGTTATAGTGCGGCATAGTGCCTCATAGTGCACTCATAGTGCCTCATAGTGCCTCATAGTGCACTCATAGTCCCTCATAGTGCACCCATAGTGCCTCATAGTCCCTTATAGTGCCTCATAGTCTTTCGAATACAGAATCGTTGTAATTTATCAACGGATTCATAGTCCCTCATAGTGTACCCATAGTGCCTCATAGTCCCTAATAGTGCACCTATAGTGCCTCATAGTCCCTCTGCTTCTTCTCCGAACTCCATTGAAGACGTTTTCGTTTGCTGGTGGCAACCGCTGGGAATTTGGGGTTGAAACTTTGGGGATATATTCTTGAGGTCGAGAGGGAACTTTTTGTAGTTGGGGTCGTCGTCAGTCGGTGACCGGAAAATGTAGAACGGAGGGAGGTTTGTCGGACGGTTTTTGGCAAAAAACAAATCAAAACGTTTTCGTTCGCCGGCGGCAAACCGCTTGGAATTTGGGGTTGAAACTTCGTGGGAGTGTGCTCGTGGATGTTGAGAAGCTAGTCCAGGTTTTCCGAACGGAGAAAGTGGCCGGAAAATTAGCGACGGCGGCGAGAACTCCGGCGGCTCAGTTTTGCGTTTGGTTTCACCGGCGGCGTTCCACGCTGTCTTTGGCTCTGAAATTTTGGGGATATATTATTGAGGTTGAGAGGGAACTTTTTGTAGTTCGGGTCGTCGTCGATCTATGGCCGGAAAAGAGAGAACAGAGGGAGGTTTGTCGGACAATTTTTGGCAAAAAAACAGAGAAAAAAGTTTTCGTTCGCCGGCGGCAAACCGCTTGGGATTTGGGGTTGAAACTTCATGAGAGTGTACTCGGGAATGTTGGGAAGCTATTCCAGGTGGTTCCAAATGGAGAAAGTGGCTGGAAAATTAGCGACGGCGGCGAGAACGGAAAGAGGTTTGTCGGATGGTGGGCTTCTCCTCCGCCGTTTTTGTGAAGGGACTTCTCCTTTGCAATTAGGCAATACTCTTGCCTATTTTTAGAATGAATTTGGCTGACCCAAACATTTTGGAATAAGATTTGGCCGGTTGGCCTATTTTAGATAAAAACCCTTTTATTTGTCTGCAATTTTCTTTATATTCAACAAATGACGAAAAGGAGACCTTTGTGAGGGCCTAGCAAATCACCGAAGTAGTCACATTTGGGAGTTGTCATCGGCTCACATTTGGGCGTATTCTTAGTTGTCTTCAAAAACTAAGAATACGCCCAGCTTGTTTATGGTAGGCTAAGGTTGGCTATTGATTTTCACAAAAAGCAATCCTTCAATTTAATTTGAAATGCATTTGGGTGCAAACGCAACAATGTGACACCATAAAATGTAGTTCAATTGTACCTGCTAGCAACTATTCAATCTTAGAACCCTATCAATAGAAGTGGGACATTGACATGTAGCGGTATCTTACCTACTAGACACAAACAAGATTCAAAGTGGAATCGAATACAAATAAATAAAATACTACCATATCACTATTGCAATATGAGTCTTAGAATTTCTAGCTTGCATCACTCGTGTTCGTGGATAGACTCTTTAAGGTTACCTTCAACAAACCGACACCAGTACCAATGCTTCCCCCACACGGTGTACACTTGATCCAACGGGATTCCTTTAGTCTCCGGCAAGAATAACACAACAAAAATGGTCATCAGCAGAATCCAACCGCCGTAGAACAAGAATGTGGCATACTTGAAATGGCATAGCATGGACAAGAAGGTTTGGGATAGCACAAATGTCGTTGCAAAATTGACCGCTTGCGCCATGCTCTGGCCCGTGGGCCGAATTTTCATGGGGAAAATTTCACTTGGAATGAGCCAACTCAAAGGTCCCCAAGACCAACCAAAACCAGCAGCATATATGCACATCAATACCAGCACAAGTATTGCATAGCCCTTGGTGATGTGTCCCATGCCATCAGTGCCTGTTGTAAGTGCAAGAACAATAGCCACCGCAATCTGCACACATATAAAGAAAAGTTCAGTAAAATTATTGTTGTCACGTGATAGTGATAGTGTTGACACACGTCATCATCTCACTATTTTGTTATGTCAATCAGCACTATCATGTACCTGGCAGATAAGCATTTGAGCTCCACCCTCCATGAATAAGAATCTCCGACCATACCGATCGACCATATACGTAGACACGAGGATCGAACCGAGATTTACCAACCCGAGAATGATCGATGCAATTAGAGCAGAGTCATTGCCAAATCCAACAGATTGAAACAGGACAGGTGCATAGAACGCAATGATGTTGATCCCAGTGACCTGTTGAAAAAATGGCACAACAATTGCACCAATCACAAGCTGAGGCCTATACTGCCTTTGAAATATGGTCACGAATGGCTCCTCATTGAGTGCTTTGGCAACTTCACTGGCCTTGACCAGCAGAGACAATTCGTCTTCAATGTCCGTTTTGCCTCGGATTTTGACTAATGCTTTTCGGGCTTGGTCTACCCGGTTGCGCTCGACTAGGCTGGCGGGGGAGTCGGTGATGCAGAGGGCGCCTAGTGTCATGATGGCGGCGGGGACTATGGCTAGGCCGAGGGAGAGGCGCCACCCCCAGCTGTGCTTGGAGGTGGCGTAGTTTATGCAGTTGGATGCCACAACTCCAATTCCTATGAAGAATTGGAAGCCTGTGCTGAATGCACCCCGCCACTTTGGCGGTGCAATCTCTGAGAGGTAGATTGGAGCAGACTACATTGTAGACATTGTCAGAAAGGGTGTTAGTATTGTATCAATTAACCAATGCAATTTGTATCATATTTACTTAATCGTACTAACAACTTATCTAGTAAAGGCAAACCCTATATCTTCTAACTAGCTACAAAGGTGTCGATCATCAACGTGCACATCTAGCATGACTTCCAGATAAGATATAAATTTTATCAGTAAAACTCTATCTACCATTACAAATCTCCCGATTAGTCAATGAATCTACCCCAGAAATTATAAACTAGGCGACAAGCTAATGAGATGCTTGGCCAAAAGTCAACCTTGATAATTGGTCCAAACACTTATGTTATCAGATTGTAAATTTTTTTCGTACACTTAAAGTGAGAATTGACCTGATAATTTGTCTATATTCACAATAATGATTCAGTTATCAGATCTAACAAGACCAGTTTTCTGCACAAGGCCAATTTCCGATATTAATCCCTTCATCCTTTGTAATGGGCTATATTCTTTACAAGCCCAAAGACATAAAGAGGGTGGACTTACTTGGTTAGTGAAACCAACTCCAAAACCGAGCAAGATACGGCCCAAGATAAGCATGGCGACATTGACGGCTCCACCGTTGATGGCAGACCCGGCGAAAAAAGTGCAACCGCCCAACAGCATAACATTCCGGCGGCCCACCGTCTTCGCCAGACGGCTGGCTACTAGTGTGGCGGCCAAACCGGCAATGTAGAGAGACGATGTGAATGCCGTTAACACTTGACTATCATAGACACAGTAAATGTTCTTTGGCGGCCCATTTCCTTCCTTTCTAAGTACTGAGGGGAAAAATTTGTTGAGAAATGCAGGCATTGTTGTCACACCTCCTGCAAAGATTATGAATTTTCATGAGTATGTCTTAATTCTTTGGTCAAACCGTTTGACATGTCGTAGTATTTTAGTTTGCATGGTACATTCTTTATTGTAGAATTTTGATTACTAAGTTAAAAGTATATGTTGTCTTAATTATTTGGCCAAAAAGTTTGACATGTAGTATTTTGGTTTGCATGGTACATTCTTTGTTGTAGTATTTTGATTACAAAGTTAAAAGTATATGTTGATTTTATTGTAAACCACTTTTAGAATTCTTTGGGCTGAATTCAGGTACAAGTTCATGATGTATAATGATTATATTTGTTTATGAAATGATTTCAAAGTTATCAGTGCATCTGTCATAATCATGCTTAATTTCATATAAGAGAGATGATTTTCAATGGATTTGCGTTTGTACACTGTTTATAGATCTTGTTCAATGAGTTAAGTCACTTAGTTGTAACCTACATATAAAAAATCTAAGAAAAATCAACCTTATGATACTCATAAAATTGACTTGTGTTTCTTTCTTTATTTTTTTTTAATGTATTCTTTGTTATGAACGAAAAGACTTCATATGTAATCAATAGAAGCCATGACTAATCCGATTTTAACTAATAGGATTCAGTCGCACTTATAGAATCACAATTAGAGGAGAAAAAGAAAGTTGGCTCCTCTAGCAGTTGGATGAAGTCATATTTAGTTTTGCATGGACATTTGACTGATTTGGAGACGTTTGTCATCTAATATCTCCACAAGGTGACAAACATGAAACAAACAAGCGTTGGGGTAAATTTAATCTAAAATTATGAGAAGGAATTCACTATTATAAGGTCTGACTGATTTATTGTGTCATCTAAAAGTAATTATCCTTCTTTTGGCACTAAAAAAAAGGTAATTATCCTCATTATATAAAAAAAACAAAAGTTATGTCATCAATCAAATCAATCCCACCGAACAGTCAACAGCACCCAGTAAAATTGTTGTCATTTTATGCAGAAATATCTTCTTTTAATTTTTTTGTCCTTTGTCAAAGGTCCTTTCGTTTTTAAATATTATAGATTATTTGCTAAATTTAACCTAACTCAATCCACCCCGACTCAACCAAACCTTAGCTGCCAAAGTGCTTAGGTGGCCGTATACAAACATTAAAAACCACCTAAAAACCCAATCATGAAGGAACCAGCAGCAAGTGGAATCTGGAATCCTGGATTGACCACAAGATGTTGCAGAAACAGTACTGAGAATTTAAGAGAGCCACATGCCAAAGGAATGGCCCATGATCCAAAACAATTCCTTACTAGGAAGCTTTCATTCTCTTTGTTTGTGGAAGCTTTTAAACGCAATGGGCAAAGTCACACTAGCATTTCCAATTTGGTTTCTCATATTGTCTTTGTGATCATAAATTAGAGTGCGAAAATCGCTAATATTTTTGAAATGGTATAAATGAGATTGATATTTTTTTTCTCTCTTCTTAAAAAGGTTAAGTTAAAAGATTAAAAAAGATGAAAGTTTCAATCGAAATTTAAAATTCAACTTAAATTATAGATTATAATGACAAAACTTTGAAATTTTAATAAAAAGATTTAACATAGGTTCTACTTTGGGCCAATAAAGATAACATACCCGGACAAAATGTTCATTGCCCAAAGGAGAACCTACACTCTACAAATAATGCACTACCCTGTTAGTAAAAATCCCTCGACTTCTTGTGTTGTTGCTTTGTCGAAGTTGCATCTGTTGGAAGGGTGATCTTGTTAGTGCAAGAATTTTGGGTTATTTTGAGGTTAGTTTTCTGCGTTCTTCTCCGTTGTTTTGTTAGGCGTGATGGGCGTCGTTTTGCCTTGCCTTATTCTAGGGGATTTCAGCCCTTCCGAGTACCCACCAAAATAAATTAAACCTTATTCCAATGTCTAAACTTTAGCACTACATTACCCCATTGAGCAAAATTGCTCTCTCCTCGATTGCCCATATTTCATCAACTAATTAAAATTTACAAATCAAGAACCACCATATTTTTCTCATTCTTCTTTCTAATTTCAGATTTTGGATTTTGGCAATACAAACACAGAGAAGAAAGCCTCTACTGAAATTTCCACTACAATTCTTACATTAAAACCAACGATATGGAACCACTGAAGAATCAAAAAGAAAACGCACCTGAAATTCCGATGTCATAACCAAAAATGAGGCCGCAAGAAGCCGCGACGATGCAAGTGATCACCACCGAAGCCGTGATCTTTCCGTCAACGCCGGTGACAGCCAGAGGCCCGTCGACTGCGAATCCACCCGCCATTTCTCTCCTCAATTTTCTCGGCAACCAAACAGCAAGGTAGCTAGCGCTCTTTTATTTAGACCACTCTTGGACAGTTGCACTTTGCAGAAAGTATGCGTTTGCACATTACATAATTACGACTTTGCGGTCATGAGGAACTGATTACTTTATAAGCAGAGACTAATTTACGTTTGCGATTTGCGATTTGCGATTAATTAATTGCTCGTGGATTCTAAAAAATTAACTAAAATTTCATCACTTTACCCCCCACCAAAATAAGAAAAGCTCACCTACCAGTTTAGCCTCTTGGACCCTTTTTGTGTACTAAAAAAAGCATGTGCATTCATCCGTGTTCCTTAAAAAACAAAAAAACTTACAATTGCAGATCTCTTCAAGCGTTTTAAACAAGTATTTGAGCCCCGCAATGCATTTATATCTTTTCCTAGTGTCACATGAATGGTTTCATCTAGTACAACGTTAATGAAATCACATGGTTTGCAAGCCCCTAATGAAAAATAACGATAAATTAATTTACGTCTTAGAAGATACGTTCAAATCTTTTGTCATAATTTCACCGAAGTTTTTATATGGGATAATAGTGAAAATGAGAATTATAATATTCTGATCGAGACCTGATACAAAGATAAAATGTAATATATAAGTTAGACCGTGTTAAAAGAGTTTCTTTTATAATTTGAAATCAACGGTAGAGGTAGTTGGGCTTGAAATTAAGCGTGCACCTTCCCTTCCATTCTAGGCAGCTTTGTTCGTATTATTCTCTGTGTGGAAAATGAGATGGCTTCCACCACTGTGCACAACGAAAGGGAAATCGAAGATGCAACAGACTGGAACCTTCATATAACTAATAAAACTATTAACAACCGAGGACGGACCAGGGTGTATAATTTTCTTCTTAGATTGATGTGTTTTTTCTTTTTTGAAAGGTGATTAATGTGTTTAAGTGGCAATCTATGTGAGTTGTATAATTCTCACAAAAAAAAAGTGAGTTGTCAATTTATCATACAACTTTACATAATTAGCAAAATTATGAACACACGTCAAAAAACAAATTTAGAGAGGTGCTATGTACACTATATATTTTTTTCTTTAGACACTCATATTTCTTTGTACACTTATTTTATTTTTTTGAAACTACTTTGAACATCTTCGATTAATGTTTTTCATATATGTCCTTCATTTAGTTTATTGAATAAATTTATATTTGGACACCCAAAATTAAAAAATTGCTAATACTTATCTCTCCATACCTCGTCAGGCTTCTAGGATTCTCCAAAAACTCAAATTATATATCCAAAAAATTCACCAAATTTATTTTGAAGCATAGGAGGCAGAAATATTATGTGATTTGTTTTCAAAACGAAAAATTCTCTTTCATTGTGTCTTTCATAAAAAATAGGACATTGTATAAGGTTTAAGGTTTAGAAAGATAGAGTCTCATATATATATATATATATATATATATATATATATATATATATATATATATATGGGTTAGGTTAACACACCATTTTCAAAACACCCTTCTCCGGCCGTTGGATTGGACCCATTATCAATGGGTCCCACAAAAAGTTGTCGATCCAACGGCCAATAAAAGATGTTTTTGAAAAGGGTGTGTCCCTTGATATATTTTCTAAACCTTGATGGTTGTCCATGACTTTATATAAGGTGTATATGAATTTATGTCCTTAGATATAATTTCACATAAAGATAGAGTCTGATGCAAGAGATGGAAGGGTGGAAACAATATATATATATATATATATATATATTTTTTCTATCTTTTTTTTCAAAACCTTGATAACCTCCATGACTTTATATGAGGTGTATAAGAATTTAAGTCCTCAGTGTAGTTTCACATAAAGGTATAAATGTAATTATATATTATAAAACATGTTAGGGTGTGCAGAAAAGAAAATAGGGTGTACTGTAGGGCTGGGACATGGGTCGGGTCAACCCATAGTTAACCCATACTCAACCCATCTTTTCTAGACGGGTTTTAACCCATCTATCGACCTATAGTTGATGGGTCGGGTGCGGGTCGGGTGAATTTATACATGAGTTGGGTGCGGGTCGGTTATAACTATATATGGGTCGGGTGCGGGTCAGTTATAACATGTTTAATGCTTCTTGATTTGTTATTCATTTGGATTTGTAGAGATGATAGCAATGCATATTAACCCTCATGTTCCATCAACATCAATGTTTCCCTCGAATTCAACAAGTGGTGATCACTTTGAAGTGAGTCAAGGAACCACTTCTTCCTTTCAAGGTTCCACTAATGCATATTTGATATTTTTTTGTATGGGCGATGCTTAATTGGATACGACTAAATACATAATTGCAAACAAAAAAAAAAGTCAAAAAAGATGAGTCGGGTCAAAACCCAACCCATAATAGTTGGGTCGGGTGCAAAACCCAACCCATATATTGTCAGGTTCATTAATTATAGGTCGGGTTGGGTTATTATCAATATAAGTTGGGTCGGTTATTTAGCAATACGGGTCGGGGTTCAACTCATTCCCAGCCATACGCCGTGTACATAGCAGTTTAGAAAATTCGTCATTTCAGCATGATCTCCATTATTTTATCATTTTTGAATTTTGTGTCCTTTTTTTAAATTGACTATGCCTATTTTGTCTTTGAGGGTTTTGTCCCTAATTTCAAAGCCATAAAAACCTGTAAACTAATTTTAAAGCCACAAGGACCATTGTAGTATATTTGATCTATCAAAAACTAGAAATTTATTTTCGTACTCTTGAGTTTGAAAAGTCAGAAACATCCCAGAAGATTTCTGAAATACAAGAAAACACAAAACACGAATTGAAGAACATCGCAGAGCATAGCATTATTGGAAACCCAAATAAACTCGCTATATATTGGAATTCAACTGATCACAGCATCTTGTTGAAGAACATTGAGCCCTTACCGTAACGGTGAGGCGAGGCGTGGCAAGGCTGTCCGATGGACGCAGCGGCGAGGCGAAGGAGTGCTCTGCTATTGGTTCATTCGAATCCGATCCGGAGCTGAATCTATCTAAATCCATTCATATTGGCGCCGGGTGCATAATATCCAAGTCTTGGTGCGATACAGGTGGTCAATGAGACGACAGAGGAGGAGAAATCATCGGCGGAGAATGATGGGAGTGTTCAGGAAAGAGAAGAAGTGGAGGAGAGAAAAAACAAAAGTTGACTTGTCCCTTCCTCTATTGAAGCCATCAGATCTAATCCAACGGGTCAGCATTTACATTAAGCCCCTGTTTTTTGCCCTGTAGTCGTTCTTCCCAAAATAGGTAGAAATGGCTGAACTTGATTGATTTCTCATGACTGTAAGGTGTTTATATCTATATATACAGGATTGCTACAAAGTGGACGCCGGATTTTAACAAAATTCGGGTATGTGTAGTTTAGGCCTCATTTGATGTTTCTCAGTGACTTTTATTGACCAAATCACATTTGCATGTCTTTGTGATGGTCTGCCAAGTGTTGAAACTAAACCAATTTGGTCAAATAGTCCATGCAAGAGGATGAGATCATTTCTTTGCATGACTTGTAAAGCAACAACAGAAAATAATTTAAAAGCATTAATATGCTTGATTCATGTTTTAAATCAATTATTGTATTTGTGTTTTATTTTTTTTTTAATTTTTGATGTTTATAGTTACCAATATAACTATATAAGTATATTTTACATTTTAAGTATTCTTTAGGTGCTAGTTACCTCCTTACCACCTAGCTTTTTTTAGAACCATGTGGACATTCTGACATTCGAAGGAGAGGACCGAGCGTGAAGATCCGCGAAATCTAGGAGAGGTAGAAAATTAAGGATGGTCATCACAAGCATGGCATAGTCAGGTCCTAATCCAAAAAGAACAACAGTGACAAGATTGGCGTTCAAAAGGGGTCATCAATATAGGCAAGGGTATCCGCCAAGGATTTGGCATGATTGAGGTACTTGGTGACTGACGACGTAGATCCCTTTGGCATTTCAAAAGTTGAGAACAAATGTTGGCAGCATTCGCAACTGATCGGTGAGCAAAATGGAGTTCGAGACAATTTAAATGGCCTTGGAAGTGTTGTGACCAATGATGAGAGCGCCAACCAATTTGGAAATATTAGTGGAGATGTAACTCACAACCAATTGATCATGTTGGTACCATGAAAGGTAGTCTAGATTCAGAACTTAAGTGGTGGTAGCAGTGGCGGAGCAGGATTCTTAGACAAGGGGAGTGGATTTTAGAAGGTTAAGTGTTCAAAAAAAAATTTCCATACCCATATTTAAGGAATTAGATTTTTGTAACTCAAAAGTACGGAAATTTTGATAAAAATTTTGAGACATAATCTATTGCGGTCAAATTTTCACAAGAAAATGAAAATTATGACAATTTTTTAATAAAAGTTAAAATGGTGCTTGTTTAATCAATTGTCTTTACTTTTACAAAAACTGAGCGAAAAAACTTCAGTATATTATGGAATGAATAAAATATGAGTATCGAATGAGTTGACGAATACCATTAGTATATTAAGAATATAACTGTAATTCACCACATACTCACAAAATTTGAATTATTTGATTGCAATACATAATAATTATACATATTTACCTTGCTGAAAATCAATATTGGCCCAATACTTACTGATGTTTTTCATAGGGATGCATACTTTTAACACACACAAAGTAACATTCTTACAAAATAAAGTCCCTTTTATCTTACTTAGTGGGCCAAATTGAAAATAAAAACTCACCAAAAGAAAGACAAAACCCCTCAACACCCAAACCAGAATTTTTTCTCCAATGCATATAAGCATTCACTACCTTCACCAAATGATTTATACATATATAAAATTAAATATTATGTTAGAGGACACAAGTGCAAACACGTGTATTCCACTTAAAATTTTCCTTTTGACCACTCTGACGCCTCAGTCCGTCCCCTTCGTCTTCATCAAAGATCACTTTAATTGTACCCCAAAGAGCCAAAACTCACAACACCCCCCAAAAAGAGCCAAAACTCACAACACCCCCCAAAAAGATCACTCCTGATTTGCAGAGCCCATCTTTTTTCTTCGCTGTGCTTCATCAATGAATCCAGAAACTGCACGGACCAGGGGAGCGGAGCAGTGGAGGATCCGCTCCCAGTCCATACTTTTTCCGGCGACGACGGGAGCGGCCGCTGACGGTCGCGCTATGCTGGCTCCGCCTCTGGGTGGTAGTAACAGATGTGTCGGTGGTGGGAGTGGTGGTTTTGGTGATGAGGAAATCACGTGCAGGATAAGAGCCATCCATAAAACACCAAAGGTTATGCCCAACCAAAAAAAGTTTAATTTGACCCCACCTAATGAGATAATTTGTCTCAGTAAGTTTGTTGAAATAAGAGGGATTAGGACTAGGCAGAGAGATGGTGGTGGAGGAAAAGGAAGCAGCGGTACACATGGCAAGGAGGATCGGAAAAACTTTGATTAGAAGAAGAGCAGGGATGATACCAAGTAGAAATTGTTGAACTTGATTGATTTCTCAAAACTGTAAAGTGCTTACATATAAAGATGGCCACGCCATTATCACTATGGCCTAATTTATGTATGTACAATTACAAGTGATAAATACAAAGAGTTATGTAAACTGAATTGTAATTGGATGACGACTCCAAGAGTTTGCTACCAAAATATGGAAAGTGCTAAGTAGAGCAAAAAATGTGAGTTTGTTGACATGTCTATGGGGAAGTCAGGAATAAGCAAATGGAGGAATGAGCTGCAATGCATCAACTACCTCTCCTTACTCCCAAGTAACAAGATACGAACGTGAGATGCCCTTAGGGTTTCTGGAGACTTCAGATCATGACTGACCGTTTACTAGAAGATACACCATCCATTGAAATCATCATAGAACCTTATTCCTAACAGAACAACTAATGATCCAAGTATATGTTGAAAATTACACCTCCAACTCAACATAAGGACATCCAAAAGTTAGGCGAGCATTCGCGTAGTCGTCAAAAGGTTTGTTTTTTATCACTAGTCATTGTAAACTTGTAATTTGCACCTTCTTGTTCCTTTTGCCGCCCAAAAAAAATGTAAACCTGTATACAGTTTGGCGGGAAAAAGGGGATCGGCAGACCGGTAAACCGAACCAAGTAAGCCCAAAAAAATAAGGGAGAGGGAAGCTTGAAAGAAACAAAAAGAGGGGCAAAACCGTCAAGATAGAGCCAATGTCTTAAGCCCTTCGCTCCACTTCACTATCCTCCCCAAAAATCCCCCCACCTCAAAAATCACAAACCCTAGACTCCGCCGCCGCAGACCTCCCCACTCGAATTCGCGCTCCGCCGTCGCCCAGCGATGTCGCACTTCGGCCGATCCGGACCTCCGGACATCAGAGACACCTACTCCCTCCTCGTCCTCAACATCACCTTCCGTAAGTCGTCCGTCCGCTTTCGCCCAAACCCTAACTCCGTTAATTCCTCCGTCAATCTCCGATTCGTCTGACCTCCGTTCTGTTTGTGTATGGTAGGAACTACGGCGGACGATCTCTTCCCGCTTTTCGACAAGTACGGCAAGGTCGTCGACGTCTTCATCCCGAGGGACCGGAGGACCGGCGACTCGCGCGGCTTTGCTTTCGTTAGGTATAAGTATCAGGACGAGGCCGCAAAGGCCGTTGAGAAGCTCGACGGTGAGTTTCGCTAATTCGTTAATTGCAGTTCGTAATTAGGTTTTTTTTTTGTGTGATTAATTAATTGGTTTTTGTGGTTAGGGAGAGTTGTTGATGGAAGAGAGATTATGGTTCAGTTTGCCAAGTATGGCCCTAATGCTGAGAGAATGTAAGTTTGTATTTTATGGGGATTTGAGCATTGGGTATGTTGCAAGTTGTGGTTTTGTGTTGGTTTATTGATTTGAGAGTTGTGGGTTTGTTTTTCATATATAGCCACAAGGGTCGGGTGAGTGAGGCTGCAGAGAAGCTCAAATCCAGGTCCAGAAGCCGCAGCCCTCGACCAAGGTGAGCTTTTATGTTTGCTAGAATTGGTTGAAGTATTAACATTTCAGACTCTTGCTAGAATTGGGTAGTTCAGTGATTGCAGTGTGTTGCTAGTTCTTTTGGATTACTGCTTATTTGCTCGATGTTTTCGTGCTGTATTTGCAGTCTTTTGCATTTAGAGTTGGCAGCTGGGTAGTTGACAGTTGCCATTGATGTGAACACGACATGTTAATAAGTACAAGGGCCATGCTTTTGCAGCATAGGTTGATGGGTTTAACCGTTTGGACTTGTCAACTTTTCTTTCTGTTTCTAAATCCTTGTCTTAGATTGGTGTGTTTCAACTTCCTATAACATTTGGTGTACTTTTGTCTCCTCTTTAAAGGGTGTTATTCGCAGATCCCTTACTATCCAATTCTCCTCTTTCGTTTCTTTTTAACTTTTTGGGGTTGGGGGAGGAGGTTGGTGCTTGAAATTCTGTTGCTCAGCCTTTTAGAATTTAAAGACATTCTCTCTTTCACTACTGAAGATAGTACTCCCTTGTTTTCATGTTTGGATGGTTTGATGTAAAAACTCTATCCCGATTCTTTACGCTGCCTGATGCTATTACAATTGGAGTTGGCTTTTTGTTTCCATAAGTTTCAAACAGATAGAACGTTTTCAGTAAATCTTTATCCATCATTAACTCCAAGGTTTATCGGTTATATATAAACTGAAATTGCGCTGGTTTCAGGTGTTTATGTTGCTAATACAGTAAATTGATGTATTTGTGAACTGTTGTACTACCGACATGGATCATGTAACTGTTAGCGATATACTTTCCAGTCTCTCTATGAATATTATTTTTTCAGAAACTGATCCTAGACATTTCCAGGCGCCGTGATGAGTATAAGGATAAGGATTACAGGAGGAGAAGTCGCAGTCGAAGCAGGGAGAGATATGATCGCGATAGGCACCATAGGAGTGAAAGAGAGCATCGCTATAGAAGCAGGAGTCGCAGTGCAAGTCCTAGTAATCGTAAATCTCGCGAGAGGAGCAGATATGATGATGAGAGGCGCAGTCGGAGCCGGTCTTATGGAAGGTATAACAAATCCTTTGTTTTCCCCCCCATATTTAATCATGATTTTGTGTGCCTTACCAATGCATTATTTCATGCATATTGTTTGTTTCTGAAGTGCCTCTCCTGCTCGGAATAGCCCTAAATCCAGGAGGAGTCCATCTCCTCAGAGGAGCCAATCTCCTAGGCGAAGAAGCCCATCTCCTCGCAGGAGCCTATCTCCTCGTAGGACACCTTCAAGGGGTGAAAATGCTGATGGAGGCGACCGCAAGGAACGGTCTCCTGCCCTCAAAGATGTTTCACCGCGTGTTCGACGTGATGGTTCTTCAAGTCCTTCCCCCCGTAAATCTGATGCTGATGTGAGCCCCAGTCATAGTGTTTTCAATTCTTTACTTTTCGTAAAATTGCAACATATTATTCAGTAATTAATATATGCACGAGTTGTTTAGTTCGTTACTTTTTTTCTGCAGGATTGATGCACTTGCATACAATGTGGTCAGAGGGGACAACTTTTGGATCAAGGCCTTGCGTCTTCATTCATAGTTGGAAGAGGATTTTCTGTTATGATCAGCGTCTTGAATGTTATATTTGACTGCTCTGCAGTTTTGTTGAAGGTTAAACATTTCTTGTTGGACTCTGTGAGTTTCTGAATTCATTTAAGTTTGATGGTAGATTTTTGTATCCTTATTTATGGGCTGGCAGGATGTATGTGTTTGCTGTAGTCTCTTCAATGGCTTTGGCAGTCCTTGTCATTGAAAGCCTTCCTATTAATATTTTACATTCCAACTTTTTAGCTTTTGTGCTTGTTTTTTGGAAAACTATTAATCATTTTTGGTTACTTTGTGTTCATGTTTTTATGTAGCTTTTTTGATCACTGGCATTAACGGTTTATTGACTTTACCAAATCCGCTTTTCTTTCTTTATATTGAAATGTGCCATTTTCATATACTTACGGTGGTCCATATACTGGCCTTATTTAGTGATGTTGAGGAAGAGTGAACATTGCTGATTGATGAGATGCTGTACTAGCACTGATTGATGAGATGCTGTAGTAGCTGTTGCTGCTATTTTTACTACACAAATGGTAGATGTCAATATGTCATGTTCATGCTGATAGCAGTCTGGTCTATTGCGATGGTCCATATACGTCGTATGTAGTGGTGCTCGGGAAGAGTGATGAGATGCTGTAGTAGCTGTTGGTGCTGTTTTTACTACACCAATGATAGATGTCAGTTTGTCATGTTCATGCTGATTGCAGTCTGGTCTTAACCTGTTTTGCTTGGGTGAGACTTTGGTAAGAAGTAAAACTCATGATTTTAGTCTTATATCCATGGGGTTCGTGCTTTCTCTGATCACATTTATTTTGCCTCACTGTTTCCAAAAGTTTGATCCTGCAAAGGAATCGTAGATGCTGGGGTTGCCTAAACTTGGTTGGAAATCACTTGCCATGGCATGTAGCTGATGCAGCTTATGTAAAACCCCACATCAACTCTCAACTTGTGTTTTGGTTTCTTATTGGGAATAGAAAAAGAGGGGTAATGATTTGCATCAGTTGGCTGTTGCTGGCCGTGGCTATAATTATCTTACAGGTGCATATTCGTGAATTATGCCCTTGTTGATGCAATGTTGATCACAAGGTACTTGTCAACTGTGTGAAGATTACTTATCATCTTTAAAGTTATGCCTGTATATTAACTTTTGAATTAGGTATACAACTGTACCCTTTATGCCAATTTTTTTTCTCCATATCGAGTCTTGATACCGATCTCGTGATATCACTGTAAAACTCCTAGATTCTATACACTCTAATCTGCATCTGGTGGGAGGGATGCTTTTTGGGGCTAATGACTAGAATTTTCTAACGTTCCAAACTTGATATGTACTGTACATCGCTCTTTCATCTCTATGTTCCCTGCCTTCTCAGATTGATAATTGATTGACTGCGTCTTAACCATTACCAGAGTTGGCCTCTTAGAGGTATGACTTTATTACCGTTGATTTTCGTCTTCAAGCTTCTTGTTGAATCCTTCCGGATAACATGTGACTTTTGCCAATTCGATGCTAAAATGTTTTTCATTGTTTAATAATCTGCTAATCTCTTGCTTTAGATCACTTCCTTAAGTTCGAACTACAGTAAAAGGTCAACTAAAGATGGCACGTAATCTCTAATTTGGTTCAGTGTTGAGGTCGTATATGCAAGTTTGATGCCTAAATATTCGGTTTCTTCCTTGGTGATTTGACTTCGGAAATCATTTTAATATGGCAGCTGAAGCCATCACGCTGTAGGAGAAAATGACGACTTTCATAAGCGAAGAACAAGATGAGCGTAAACAATTCCGATGTCTCCCGGACTAAAACATTATTCAAACACCAAAACGATAATAAATCTGTTGGGAATCATTTTCGACTCAGCTCTTAACCAACTCTCAGGAAAAAAAATTGCAATGTCTCAATCTATAGATAGAAAGCAATGCCGCGTGCCCTTCTACGACAGCATACATAAATTCAACTATGATATCTGTATAAAATTGTCATGTTTAAGGTGAAAAAAGAGGTGAATCAAAGTTTATCGAGGACAATTATTTCAACAACCTACGCCTTTCGTAGTTAATTGCAGTAGAAAGATACAATCCTATTCCTAATGATATCTTTCTTTGACCATGTATATGCAGTATAAAATTTGAACCCGAAGTTGACTAATATACACTACAATATACTCCATGACTTCTGCATGATATCACCCTTAACAATCTACTTACAGCACGAAACGTACAAATTAACAAAAGATTGCATTCTATATTCTTGAAGTCCTCTTCATCAAATTTTCAAAAAGAACAGAAGATAGAACAACAGTGGTGTTAAACCATTCGGAAGCGCCATGGGAACATCAACCTTGAAAAAATGTTCATGGTCTCTAAGTTTTCTTTTCATGTTTGTTATCTTTTTCGGTTCATCAGGATATTCTGTTGCTTCTGCTACTTCATCTGCTGATCAAGCCGGTGCGCTTTTGCAATGGAAAGACGGTCTTCAAGACCCTAAGTCACTACTGACTTCATGGACTTTTCTGAACTCGTCCAATACAACTAGTCCATGCACTTGGTTTGCCATTTCTTGCAACACTGCTTTGAGTGTCATCAAAATAAACTTAACTAGGTCCGGTTTACAAGGTACGCTGTCTGGATTTTCATTCTCATTGTTCCGGAATCTTGAGTATTTCGATCTTAGCAGGAACTCAATCTCTGGTACCATTCCATCTGAAATTAGTCAGCTGTCTAAATTAATCTATCTTGATTTGGCCTGTAATCAGTTGAATGGTTCAATTCCTGCTTCTCTGGGAAATCTAAGGAAACTGACTTACTTGGGTTTGTGTAGGAACTTTCTTAATAGTTCCATTCCTCTTGAAATCGGAAACCTTTCCAAACTGGTCGAATTCTACTTGAATACCAACAATCTTACAGGTTCCATCCCACCAACTATTGTGAACTTAAAAGGATTAAGATCGTTAGTCATTCATGAAAACATACTTTCTGGCTCCATTCCATTACAAATTGGCAAGCTGCAATCTCTCAGAAGTCTAAGCCTTTACAACAACACTCTTTCAGGTCCTATTCCAGACTCTTTATGTGACCTTAGAAACCTTACATTGCTTGAACTCTACCGAAATAGTCTTTCTGGCCCTATTCCGGAAAATATTGGAAAAATGAAGTCTCTTGTTGTTCTAAATCTCATGGAGAATCAACTCAGTGGTCCTATTCCGTTGTCAATTGGTAAGTTGAGCAAGTTACAAGTCCTATACATCCGTGACAACCCGCTCTCAGGCTCCATTCCTGAAGTTATAGGTGATCTCAAGAACTTGGTTGTGTTCCGGGTTGCTAGAAACAATTTAACAGGTCCTTTGCCAAAGAACCTCTGCAAAAATGGGTTGCTTGCAAACTTCACTGCAAATGGCAATCGCCTCACTGGTCGAGTACCAGAAAGCTTGAGAAACTGCACATCCTTGTACAGAGTCCGCCTTGATGGAAACCAACTTACTGGAAATATTTCAGAAGACTTTGGTGTTTATCCCAACTTAGATTACATAAATCTAAGCAATAATAAGTTCTATGGTGAGCTTTCTGACAAATGGGGGAAGTCTCTGCAGCTGACCAATTTTGAGATTGCAGGGAATAATATCACTGGTTCCATACCACCGGAGATTGGAAATTTGAGTCAGCTTCATTTATTTAATCTTGCTTCGAATCATCTAGTTGGGAGTATCCCGGGGGAAATTGGAAGGCTGAAATCTTTGGTAAAGATTATGCTGAATGACAATCATCTTACCGGTGGTATACCTCAAGAACTTGGATCATTGATTGCACTTCAGTCTCTTGACCTGTCCCTGAACAATTTGAGCCGGTCAATACCAAGTAGCATTGGGAATCTTGAGCAACTGCATTACATGAATTTCAGCAACAACAAGTTGAGCAATGGAATTCCAATTCAGTTGGGTCAGTTAAGGCAACTGTCTGTGCTGGATTTAAGTCAAAATTCTCTTTCTGAGGGGATACCGACTACATTTAGTAGTTTGGTTAGCCTGGTGACACTAAATCTCTCCCACAATAATCTTTCTGGTGTTATTCCAAGTACTTTTTCTGCGCTGCTTGGATTGGAGTTCGTGGACATATCACACAATCAATTATGGGGTGACATTCCAAACAACAGAGCATTTCAACAAGCTCCAATAGAAGCATTGCAAGGGAACATAGGCTTGTGTGGCAATGCTACAGGTCTACAACCCTGCAAGAATAGTCCTAGCAAAAAGAAGCATGAGCCAAAAATTTTGAAATTTGTGTACATAATCATGCCAGCAGTGGTAGGAGCAATTATAATTGCTTCCTGTGGAGTGTATATCGGTTCACTAAGACGGAAGAAATGCCGACCGACAGAAGAACTCGGAAAGCTTCCCAATGCATTCAAACTGCGTTCTATTTCAACTTTTGATGGAAAGTTGTTCTATGAGGAAATCATAAAAGCAACTGGGGATTTTGATCCTGCATATTGCATTGGACGAGGGGGATTCGGAAGCGTTTACAAGGCAATGCTGCCTTCAGATGACGTGGTTGCTGTAAAGAAACTCCATAGTCCATCTGATGGTGAAAGGAGCTTTCAGAAGGAGTTCTTAAATGAGATAAGGACGTTAACTGAGATACGCCACAGAAACATTGTCAAGCTTTATGGATTCTGTTCTCATTCGCAACACTCATTTTTGGTTTACGAGTACCTTGAAAGGGGTAGCTTGTCGTCAATCTTGAGGAGTGATGAGGAGGCTAAGCAACTGGATTGGAGTAGAAGGGTGAATATCATCAAAGGTGTTGCTCATGGCTTGTCCTACATGCACTCTGATGTGTCACCTCCAATTGTTCATCGGGACATATCCAGCAAGAACATTCTGCTAGATGCAGAATATGAGGCTTGCATTTCGGACTTTGGCACTGCTAAGCTTCTTGAGCACAGTTCATCCAATTGGACTGCTGTTGCAGGCACATTTGGCTACGTGGCACCAGGTAATTTCTTGTCAGAGTCCGCTGTAAGATATTGTAGTTCGATGATGTATATGAAAGACACATACAAACAATATACTTCACCTTAACAATTGGTTGGATCGATATTTATATTCTTTCTATTTATGTATTTTTTTTTCCTTTTTCCAGAGTTCGCTTACACAATGAAGGTGACTGAGAGATGTGACGTCTACAGCTTTGGAGTGTTAGCACTTGAGATAATTGAAGGAAAGTTCCCAAACAATGCAGAACCGTCTTCACTGTCAGCAGTAATCAGGGATAGGGAATTGTTGGGAGATTTGTTGGACGATCGTCTTCCACCACCCACAGGCAATGCTCTGGAAGAAGTTCTCACCGTCCTAAAGCTAGTTGTTGCGTGCTTGAATACAAATCCTTGGTTTAGGCCTACCATGCATGAAGTTTCTCAGATTATGACAGTACAATTCTTGGATATAGAGAAGGGACAGGTAGTAGAGGGATGAATTTGTGTTTCGGTTGAGACATTTAGGGAGGTTTTGAACTTGGTTTATCTCCTCAATTTGTAAAGGCTAGAAGTGTGCAGATACCAATTCACTGAGCTATGTATGTATATGTATACCGGTATTATATATATTGTAAAAAGAATCAGATAGTAATTAGCTGATTGACTAGATGCAATCTGATGTTTCACCTCCAATTATTCATCGGGACATATCCAGCAAGAACATTCTGCTAGGCGCGGAATGAGGCTTGCATTTCGGACTCTGGCACTGCCGTTCGTTGGCACTATCTTTATTACCAATGAAAGATATTCATATCCGTTGTTCAAATTGATTTCTGTCTGGCCTTAACCTTGTTTTGGTTTGATGAAACTCTCTTTTATAAGTACGAAACTCATGATTTGAGTCTTATATTCGTAGGGTCCTGCAAACAAAGCATATATGCTGTGATTGCCTTATGATTTTCTGGTTATCTCTGCACTTATCTAACCTTTCCACATTCATGACTCGCCCTTTCGGGTGTATTATATACTGGTAAGTAGTCACAAGGTACTTGTTCAGATTTCTGAACAACGAAACTTATAACTTTTGAACAAGGTACGTAACTAGGTATGTTACCAGTTAGAACAAGATATTTACGAAGCAACATAGCACCTTAAGGTTTAGCAAGGTCCTGAAGTCCTCTTCATATCAATCTGTTAAAACGTGTAGAGCATCGAACAAAAACTGCAATAGTAATGGAAGGTGTAATCATTACAAAGCACCGTGGAAGCATCAACCTTTGAAAAATGTTCATGCTCTCTTAGTTTTTTTTTCTTATTTATGATTGTTTTCATTTAATCAGCAAATTCTGTTGTTTCTGCTACCTCTGTTGATGAAGCTGGTGGAGCTTGGAAGGCTGACTTCTTTGGTGATACTTATACTGAATGACAATCTCTTTCTCGAGGCATGCCTGAAATTGTTATTTAGTTTGCTGTCCAAAGTGATTTAGTTAAATTAACGTATCGTATACTCACTTGCGGCCTCTAATTCTACCAAAAGTCATCTACACCGACTAAAGATTACATGGTCTTTTGTTTTGGTCTGTAAACTGGTGATGTAGCAACTACTATTAAAAATTCCTTCTTCTTGTTTATAATTATAGACCAAACTACACGCTCATTGTAAGGCCACACAATATCTTAGTCAAGACCCTTCATCTGAGGCAAATCTCAACCCCCTCACTGCTACCAATTTATGATCATCAAAAGTCTTTGACCCAGGTTAATCGTGTATGAAAGGAAACTGCTGAGTCTTTTCCAGACTGTCTTACAATCAAGAAAACTAAGAAAAGTGATGACAGAAAATGTAAGAAAGACTTTGTTGCAGGTCTATAAGAAAGATATAGTGCTTCAATGTTATTGTCTAGCACGAACAATCTACCCATTAGATCTTCACCTTCTTATTGCCTTTTGATCTTTCTTGTCATTATCTGTTCAGCTACTTCTATTACAACATACATATGCTGCTTTTGCTAATTCTACTTCATCTAAAACAGAGGCTCTTCTCAAATGGAAATCCACTTTCCAAAATCAAACTGATTTGCTCCAAAATCTAACCTCATCATGGACTTACACTATGCCATTAAAGGTGATAGACGACGGTTGATAGACGAGGGTCACCAAAAAAACCGTCGTCATGAAAAAATAGACGAGGCTTTTGCCTAAAACCGTAGTCTATAAGCCTGCAATTTGGTAACTTTAAGTTTATAGACGACGCTTTTTAAAAAAAACCGTCGTCTAAACCAATGAAAACAAGGAAGGTACTGTTGCAACTTTCACTTTTTTCCCGTTTCTCTCCTTTCTCTATTTTTTTCCTCGCAGTCTCCCTTTTCTTTCTCATTCTTCCTCCCCGTCTTTATTTTCTCCTCCCTTCTCTTTCTGAAAACCCTAAAATGTTGTAGGTCCTGTAAGAGCTCTTCTTTGCTGTCGCTGAAATTCAACGAATGCGAATTCGAATTCGCGTAATCGTAGAAATTAAGCTCTCTGGGTCCGCTGCTGCGATTGCCGCACTTGAATGGCGCTCGCTCGGGTTCTGCCGTTTCCTCCGTTTGCTACTATTTCCTCCTCCTCCTCTTTAATTCAAATCGAAACGCCGAAGCTCCGTTTCTCTATTTGACTCTCAATTCAGGTAATCACATTTCGGGTCTCAATTCGAAAATTGGATTCGAATTGGGGTTGTTGATTTACGCTTTCAGTTGGTGTTTCTAAATCATATCGGGGTTTGAATTTCAAATTTTGGGGTTGATAAGTTTAGAGTTTGGATTCAAATTGGGGGTTTCATATTAGGGTTTAGATTTCAATATAATTGAGTTCTAATAAGGTAAATTTGGGGTTGATAAGTTTGGGTTTGGATCCAAGTTGCCGGGACCGCGGGTTCAGGTAAATTTGTGTTCAATTTGTTAATTCTTAACTGGTTCGATTTGGGAGTTTTCAATTTAGAGCTCTTTATAAGGTATTAAATTTCTGGGTTTGTCTGTGTTTTGTGAATATGCGCTTTCATAGTTTGATTTGTAACTTTCGAATTGTAAAATGGTGATGTTTTTAGTCTCTTTTGGTACCACAGAAGGCTTTTGTATACGCTTTTTGTGTGGTTGTTGGTTCTTTTGTTTAGTTTCTCTCTAATTAATTTGGTGAAGTAGAGATCACTGATGAGACAAATGCGGCAAAGGAAGTGAAAGAGAAAGCGAAGCGAACACAAGAGTACATAGCACAGCTGTGCAGCTTGTTTTTGTGGTAATTTGCTGCTCCATTGTTGTGCTGTTTTTTGTATGACGTACTTTGCTAAAGAGAAATTTACATGTTGTTGGTCTAATTACGGTTGGCCCTGTTATATGGGTATGCTATTGCAGCTTGGTCTTTGATTCGAAGTCGTGGATATGTATACAAAATTTACTCAACTAAGGAAACGGGTTCACGTATGTACTCTATCAAATCATGAATGCAAGTAGATGCTTTTTGTCCTTCTTGTATTGTCTGTTGCTTGGTAGATACAAATCATTTTGCGTGTAGTACAAGAAGTGTGAAAGAAATGTGGGTTGTTTGATTTTGGGTGTAGTACAAGAAGTTGATTTTGCAAATGCAACTATTTAGGAACCTGGAGGAGATCCCATGGTCTGGGTACATCGTTGAGTCCACCAGTGTTTCCACCGACAAGGATAAGGCTGCTGCCCATGTGAAGGTTTGGAAATCATGCCCTATTATCTTGCCTTATCTGTTTTGTGAACTTCTCTTTTGGGGTAAATGTACTGTTGTCATGTTTTTTGACTTAGTGGAGTGTTTTTGCTCGGCTGCTTTTAGGGTGGAGCAAAGAAGGTTATCATCTCAGCCCCCCAGAAAATACGTTCATGTGTTTGTTGTTGGTTTCAATGCGAAGGAATACAAGGAGCTCAACCTTGTTTCTAACGCTAGCTGCACCACCAACTGCCTTCCCCCTTTGAACTTTCAATAACTTGTATCCATTTGCTGGGTAAGCAATAAAGTGGAATGAATCTTTCCGGCGAGGCCCTGCAGCTCGGGGAATCATTCGTTGTTGTTTGGTAAGTTTTCTTTCTGATTTCGAGTTTGGTTTGGTTTAGTTTGGAGTGTTTTTTTGGTGGCTGTTTTTCATTTGGGGTTGTTTTTCGTTGCTGAGAGAATGTGGGGAGAGAAATATTTGCAGAGGATTTAATTTTTTGTTTTCTCAGCAACAGCAGTGAGCATTTTGTTTCTTCTTAATGGTACTTCTATATTAGTTTGAAATACATGTGCTTTGAAATACATGTTAATTACATGTTAATCACATGCCAAGATCTAGGATTATAGTCTTCATGTTAACAAATTAATAGAGGAAAATTATCTGACCGAGGGGATAAAGGAGCTTATTATTCCTGTCAATTTATGCAGAACACTCGAATTATCTCCAGTTTTGCGTTGTTCCTCAGATCTTTTAGGAGCTGCTAACTCATCCTTCAGAGCTTTATTCTCTCTTTTAAGCTGTACTGGCATAAAACCGGCAATGAAATTCGTCTCAAACCAGTAGGATGAGGCTATTAGTAGCATATATATTAGTTTCAATTATATTTGCCCCTCTTGGTAGTATGCTCATACCTTTCATGGTCTTGTAGGATTGGAAAACTGAGAGGTTATCAATTCTGTCAGGAAACTTGATTGCTTCCAAGCTGGTATGTTGATCACCTTTAAATCATATATTCTTTTATAGTTTGATTTGGTTGAATCTCCCAGATACAATTAATCCTAGAATCAATTAGGAACAATAAACCACACTAAAACAGCTGAAAAGCATTTCTGCATAAGAATTGCAGAAATGCTTTTCGGCTGTTTTAGTGAGGTTTATTGGTCTTAGGAATTGCATAAGAATTGTAAATGTGATATATATGTCCATTTATGCCTTTAGATTATCAATCGTAAGATTAGGCCTAGTAGTTTGATGTTTTGGATTAAATCGAATTCAGGAAAAGGTGAGGACTTTCCTGCTGCAAAGGGTTGCATAAGTATCAGTTTCTCTTCAGTAAACAAAAGTACTACCAAAGCCTAAGAGGTTAGTTCCACACTACATTTTGTTACCATTATATATTTGGTTTGGTTTGAGTCAACATTAAGAGTTGTGATCTTCTGCTGTATTACTGAAAATATGGTCAGATTCTTCTTCCTCTCTTAGAACAGGTTTGATTAGGTTTCTGCACCTGTGGTATGTGCAGGCAAGCTATTCCACTTGAAGATGCACTAATCATAAGCTCAAGATTATTTGTGCAACGAATTTCTGGTGAATATTTCGAATACAATAGCAAAGGCAAAAGTGTTATCTAAAAGTTAGCATAGGATTGAGTCTTGGGTTAAGCTGCTATCTCAAGTTAGTATAGGAAACATCTAGATAGAAGTTTATTAACATGTACTTGTAGTTTGTAAGTCTTTTCATGTTATGAGAAGGCTCTTCCAAGTTACTGCAAGATCAAATTTTTGAGTTATTAGTCAAGTAGAGAGTTAGGGAGTACTCTAGATTAGGTGAAACATGTACTTTATTGGAATAATTGTAACATGTCTTTCAATCAATGAAATTCGATTTTTGTATCTATTTCTTTGTGTTACCACTGTATGGGGAATGCTTTCAGTTATGAATGGTTTCATAATTGCTCAAATAGTGGTTTTAATTTAGAAATGCAGCGTTTTTTTCATTATGGTTTTCATGTTGTAGACGAGGGTTTTTACCAAAACCCTCGTCTATAACTATTATAGACGAGGGTTTTGGTAAAAACCGTCGTCTATTGCAACAGTAGCACCAAAACCTGAAATATTTATGGTTATTCTAGACGACGGTTTTGGTGAAACCGTCGTCTATAGCTGTTATAGACGAGGGTTTTGATAAAAAACCGTCGTCTATTGCAACAGAGTGGCACAAAAACTTGAAATTTGTATGGTTATTATAGACGACGGTTTTCTGGTAAAACTGTCGTCTATAAATTGTTATAGATAAGGTATATATTATTATAGACGAGGGTTTTTGAACCGTCGTCTATAAAAGTATATAGACGAGGGTTTTTACGACCGTCGTCTATAACGAATGTTATAGACGTGTTCCAATTCTACGACGGTTTTGAAGAACTCTGGACGACGGTTTTTGACCGTCGTCTATAAGCGTTTTTGGCATAGTGTTACCTTCTGCGTTATCATAAATCCACCAATCGAAAACCAAATGCAATCCCACCATGTATCTTCGGAACTGGTATTTCGTGTAACATCGATGGGAGTGTCGCAATATAAGCCTAGCCGAATTTGGTATACAAGGTACCAATAGTCTTGGTATCATGAACTCTCACTCGTGTCCTTTCCTAATCATGAATATCTTAATCTCGCCATCAATAGTCTCTTTTATACCATTCCACCTCACATCAGTTCCCTTTCCAAACTCACCCATCTTGATCTTTCTAAGAATCAGTTGTTTGGGAACATCCCACCAGAAGTTGGTCTCTTGACAAATATTACCTAGCTTTATCTCCATAGAAATAAACTGTCAGGCACAATTCCTAAAGAAATAGGGAACATGAAGTCTTTAGTGGATATAGCGATGAGTTATAATCAACTCAGTGGTTCAATTCCAACAACCCTAGGTGGTCTGACAAACGTCACCTTCCTCGGGCTCAGTAAGAACAATCTTTTCGGTTATATTCCTAAAGAGATAGGTAACTTGGAATCTCTTGTACAACTTACATCGTCCTCAAACAATTTGACCGGAGTCAACCCTCCAAATTTGGGCAATTTGAGAAAGTTGAACACTTTGTACTTGCATAGAAACCAACTTTTTGGTTCTATTCCTATAGAGATTGGAAGCCTGAAGTCTCTTGTGCATCCGTCTTTGTCCGAGAATCCATTCAACAGTTCAATTCTAGCATTTGGTAACCATTCAACAGTTCAATTCTAGCATTTGGTAACTTGAGAAATTTGGAACTCTTATACCTATGTGATAACCAACTTTCAAGCTCCATCCCTCAAGAGATAGGGAATCTCACTAAGCTGGTTGAGCTGTTTTTGGATAAGAACCAATTCTCTGGTCATTTGCCTCAAAACATTTGTCAAAGTGGACGACTTACAAACTTTTCAGCACACAACAACCACCTCACTGGTCTAATCCCCAAAAGCTTGAAAACTTGCGAAAGGTTATTCAAAATTCATCTTGAAGGAAACCAATTGACAGGGAATATAACTGAAGACTTTGGTGTCTATCCGAATCTTGATTTTATAAATCTAAGCCACAACAACTTTTAAGGAGAAATCTCAAGAAGTTGGGGGCAATGCCAACGACTGCAAACCTTATTGATGGCTAAAAACAACCTTTCTGGGAACATACCACCTGAGATTGGCCATGCAACCCACATTCATCATTTCGATCTTTCTTCAAATCATTTAAATGGAGTTTTTCCAAAGGAACTTGGGAGGCTGACTTCCTTGTTGGAGTTGAGGTTGAATGAAAATGAGCTTGTTGGTCCTATACATTCAATGTTTGGTTCATTAACTAATCTTGAATATCTTGACTTTTCCTCCAAAAAATTCCATGAGTCAATTCCAAGCATTTTAGGTGACTTGTCCAAATTATACCATCTGGATTTAAGCAACAACAAGTTTGCTCAAGCAATTCCATTTGAGCTGGGGAAGTTAGTCTAATTGACCAAATTGTTCCATCAGCAATGAGCAGTATGGAGAGTTTGGTAATGCTTAATCTTTCCCACAACAATCTTTCGAGTTCTATACCAACAAGTTTGGAAGACATGCACGGTTTGATGTATGTTGGTATTTCTTACAATGACTTGGAAGGTCCCCTTCCCAGTAACCGTGCATTCCAAGAAGTTCCTTCAAAAGCCTTAGAAAGGAACATAAGATTGTGGAGGCAATGTTCGACTTTGCAATCCTGCAGTAAGCATGGCTCGAGTAAGTATCACAAATGCCTCTTTGTGATCACCTTTTCCCTTCTAGCGGCACTCATACTTGCATCTATTGTTGTTACTATTGTCTTTGTATTACAAAGAAGAAAGAAGGGACGACTGCATCCATCTGCTAGGTGACAATGAGAAGAATTTTCAGAAGGAATTCTTGAATGAAAAAAGGCCACTTTCTGAGATGAGACATCGAAACATAGTTAAATTTATGGTTCGTGTTCTCATCTGTGACATTCATTCTTGGTGTATGAGTTTCTTGAAAGAGGTAGTTTGGCTGAATTGTTGAGCAACAATGAAGAAGCTCAGAAGTTAGGGTGGAGCAAAAGAGTCAATGTTGTTAAAGGTGTAGCTCATGCCTTGTCTTACATGCACCATGATTGCTTGCCACCAATTATTCTTCATGACATCTCTAGCAAGAACATTTTGTTGGATTCTAAATTTGAGGCCTTTGTATCAGATTTTGGCACCCCAAAGTTTCTTAGTGATACGACCCGTTCCGAAAAATTTCCAAAAATAGTGTGAAATGACCAAAATGTCCCTTTAAGTCAAACGGTGGACTTTTAAATAGTAAGGAATTTCATATTCGATATTGTACTCTTTATGAAGAGACGAACGGAAACCTGGAGTTTCCGATCGATTTTCCAGTCAGCAAAGTTCGAGGTGAGTCTCGAAAGTGTGATTTTTGGATTCTTCTCGTTCCGTAGATGAATTTTCATATAAAATACGTCGAATTTGGTTGAGAAATGAAGAAGTTATGGACTTTGGATCTCACCGGAATAGTGCCGCTGGAATCTGGAAAATTCCGGCGACTGTAGCGGTGGCGGCACGGCGAGGTAGATGAGTTTTCCGGCAGCGCCGATGCCAGTGCAGCGGCAATGATGTCAGCTACCACATCAGCGCCACGTGAGCTGCCACGTGGGCTGCCACGCCAGTGCCACGTCAGCACCGGCGTGCTGACGTCAGCGGCTGGCGTTGACCGGCCACTTTTTCGAGTGGAAACGACGTTCCGGATCCAATGGTGAACTCCGTTTCGCCATCTGAGATATGGTTAAACCCCATTTGAGCAAAACATGGAGGATTAGGGTTTTACGATTATTCTTATTGTTCTTTGTGGTAATCGTTATTTATTGGTATTGTTAGGTGATCAGTTTCCAAGGAACCAGTGTAACCGACCTGAGCATATGGACGACGACGACGATCGTCCGGCCTTTCTGTGAGTGGACGGGTTTTGTTTTAAAAGTATTGTTTGAGCATGCTTACGTATATGTATATATTTATGTATGCATTGGTGATATGTTGGTTGGTTGATGCTGTATAGTTTGGGGAGTATGTAATATACGTATATGCCTATAAGTTTCGTATGCTGGTTATTGTTGGTTAGGGTATGTGTTTTACCTGGTGTTGTTTGTATGGTTCCCTTACCCTGTACATTGGTATTGTGAATACAGTCTCCTTGCCAATGTGCTCTTACCCTTGCCAATTGGTAGTGTGAATACAGTTTCCTTGCCAATTGGTGGTACCCTTTACATTGGTATTGTGAATACAGTCTCCTTGCCAATTGGTAGTATACTTTACATTGGTATTGTGAATACAGGTATTGTGAATACAGTCTCCTTTCCAATTGGTAGTATACTTTACATTGGTATTATGAATACAGTCTCCTTGCCAATGTAAAGTGCATTAGTATCTGTGTGATTGTTTATTGGCCCCAATCACGTGGTGTATTGGGTTGTTGATGCATGTTTGTTATAGTATAGTCGTATATTACTGTTTTAATTGTGGGAGTTATTAAATATTTTAAACTGTTTTACACTGACATTTATTTTCCCTGTCCACTCACCTTTGTTTTGCGCCCCCTCAGGACTTGATACTGTTGAGCACCACAGAGACGAGCGATAGGAGTCAGAGTAGGTCTTTTCCTTGTCACAAAGAGTGGGAGACTCCTTGCTATCCGTCTATTGTTAGATAGACTCGTGTACTTAGTTGTATTTGTGTATTATTCTGCCTTCGAGCAGTACTGTTGTTAAGTTTACTTCCGCTGTAGACGCTCCGATACATTGTTGTTATTTGCATTTTTGGGCTTTGACCCAACTTGTCTTTTGTATTTCTTCTCTTCGTTTTGTTGTTGTTAGTTGTTAAGGCTTCGTCACTCTTTGGGGGTGATGGCCGCACTCCCGAGCTCCACTTTTTGGGGCAGGGTGTGTCACTTAGTTCGCAACTAATTGGACTGCCGTGGTAGACACTTATGGATATGTGGCACCAAGTAATATTCCTCTGTTCTGTTCTTTATATTCTTATGTTTCTATTCATTAATGTGTTATTGAGCTAATAAACTATATATATAAGTTGTTACCTCTATCTGTGATCTGAGATTTTTCGTTGTCCAGAGCTTGCTTATACAATGGAAGTGAATGGAAAATGCAATGTTTATAGCTTTGGTGTGTTGGCATTGGAAACGCTTATGGGAAAGCATCCCGGAGATCTTTTCTCATCTATGTCATCAGTGTCTTCCTCGTCCTCATCATCATTATCTGCATTACCTGCCTATCAAATTTCAGTCTAGGATATTTTGGACCACCGTATTTTGCGTCCTACGCATCAAGTTGCAGGGGAAGTTGTCTATCTTGTGAAGATAGCTTTTGCCTGCTTAAATTCCAATCCGAAAACCCATCCAACAATGAAGCACATTTCTCAGTTCCTGGAAACAAGGAGGCTGCAGTTGGCTAAGCCTTTACATATGATAACATGTAGTGAATTGCTCGGTCGCGATGGTTTGATTGCTTCTGCCTACTCATGTTCTTTGTTTCTGTATTTTGGACCAAACATTTAAGACTTTCTATAGTCTGCATTCTTATGTGCAATAGTGTTATGCAATCTTTATATGCTCGATTCTGTGCTTTGGCTCATACTTTAATGAGGGTGATCCGTAGTTAATTAGCAATATTTCAATAATTTCTTTGCTTTGGCTCATGCTATTTGCCTTTCTGTTGCGTTTTAGCTGGAACTAAACAAGCAAGCGCATTGATCTTGTGTTCATTGATTTTTGCTTCATCTCCAGTTTTTATGTTTGAACAGAAAAAAGCATGCCAAATAAAGTTCGAAACTCATACCAGCCATCTCTCGACATGTTATCATATGCAACTTGTTTTACCATTGTTAGATATATTGCAGGTGTATTTTACAGAATGTTGGTGATGAGCTTTTGACTGATATACGTGACGAAAGAAAGGGAACGGGAAGCTATCACAGAATTTACACAACCATCATCATATTATGAAAATTTCAATTCTTCACGTTTATGATTAGTAATTCTTCAAATAAGCTTAAATTAATGTTAAGGACAGGTACATTGCCACTATAAGATTAATTAATTTGCCCCACTAGAACAAAGTAAGTAGTCGAATTCCTTACCTAAACTTGTTTTTTTATTCTCTTTGGAAGCAGTCAAGTCACGACAGCGCTCTGGTTCCTTCTGTCATGTACTTGATTATCTTACTGCTTTTGGGTCATATTCATGTCGTATCATTTAATGTTGAATTCACAATGTAACCACCATCAAAGGAATGAATGCAGCCACAGGGGGCACTCCAGGGGACACGAACCTCATGATCGCTTCGCCACGCAATCCTAGTCAAGACCCTTTTTCTCAGTGCACAAGAGACAAAGAATTTGACTCAGGTCAATAGTGTATGTAAGGGAAACTGCAAAGTCTATATAAGTATGGCCTTGAAGTGCTTCAACGTTATGTCTAATCATGAAATCTCCAACTTCTTATTGCCTTATGACCTTCTTGTCTTTCCAGATACTTTCATCAGAACATAAATATGGTGCTTTTGCTCATTCTACTGCATCTGAAGCAGAGGCTCTTCTCAAATGGAAATCCACCTTCCAAAACCAAACTCGTCTCCTTCAAAATCTAACCTCGTCATGGACTTACCTTCCATGCTATAATAACACCACTAATAGAAAATCAAATGCAATCCCACCATGTACCTGGACTGGTATTTCGTGTAATTCTGATGGGACTGTCATCAATATAAGCCTTGCCGAATTTGGTATACAAGGTACACGACATGATCTCTCCTTCGATTCATTTCCTAATCTTGAGTATCTTGGTCTTGGCTATAACAATATCTTTGACACCATCCCACCTCACATCCGTTTTCTTTCCAAACTCGGACATCTTGATCTTTCTAACAATCAGTTGTTTGGATACGTCCCACCACAAATTGGTCTCTTGACAAAAATTACCTTGCTTTATATAGAAATAAACTTTCAGGTATAATTCCAAAAGAGATAGGGAACTTGAAGTCTTTAGTGCATCTAGGGAGGAGCTATAATCAACTTAGTGGTTCAATCACAACAAGCCTAGGTGGTCTGACAAACTTGACCACCCTCCTGCTTGGTAAGAATAATCTCTCAGGTTTTATTCCAAAAGAGATTGGGAATATGAAGTCTCTTACAGGTTTGGATTTGTCATCTAACAACTTCACTGGTATCATCCCTCCAAATTTGGGCAACTTAGTAAAGTTGAACACTTTATACTTGCACACCAATGAACTTTCTGATTTTATTCCCAATGAGATAGGTAACCTGAAATCTCTTGTAGATCTTGAATTATCTTCAAATAGTTTAACCGGAGTCATCCCTGCAAATTTGGGCAAATTAGTAAAGTTGAACAGTTTGTACTTGGGTGAAAATCAATTGTCTGGTTTTATTCCAAAAGAGATTGGAAACTTGAAGTCTCTTGTGGATCTTCAGTTGAATGAGAATCTACTCATTGGTTCAATTCCAGCTTCATTTGGTAACCTAAGCAACTTGGAAATCTTACACCTACGCGACAACCAACTTTCTGGCTCGGTCCCCCAAGAGATAGGGAACTTAAACTTGGAAATCTTACACTTACGCAATAACCAATTGTCTGGCCATTTGCCTCAAAACATTTGTCAAAGTGGACGACTTACAAACTTTTCAACCCACAACAATCACTTCATTGGTCCAATCCCCAAAAGCTTGAAAGCTTGAAAAAGCTTGAAAGCTTGAAAAAGCTTATTCAGAGTTCGTCTTGAAGGAAACCAACTGACAGGGAATATAAGTGAACACTTCGGTGCCTATCTGAATCTTGATTTTATAAATCTAAGCCACAACAACTTTTATGGAGAAATCTCAAGAAGTTGGGGACAATGCCAATGACTGCAAACATTATTGAAGGCTAGAAACAACCTTTCTGGGAACATACCACCTGAGATTGGCAATGCAACCCACATTCATCATCTTGATCTTTCTTCAAATCATTTAAATGGTGTTTTCCCAAAGGAACTTGGGAGACTAACTTCCTTATTGGACGTGAGGTTGAATGAAAATGAGCTTTTTGGTCTATACATTCAATGTTCGATTCATTAACTAATCTTGAATATCTTGACTTGTCCTCCAATAAATTCAGTGAGTCGATTCCAAGCATTTTAGGTGACTTGTCCAAATTATACCATCTAGATTTAAGCAACAAGAAGTTCGCTCAAGCAATTCTATTTGAGCTGGGAAGCTCTATATATATAAAGCACATTCGCCTAAAACAGTTGAAATGGTGAAATTTAATGTAAACTCGAATTTGCCCCTACTTACAAAGAGCAATGGAAAAGGCAGTTAGTGGAAAAAGGGGGTAAAACTGACAAATTAGGCCTTTAGTTCAATTATCTGTAAATCGATGCACGACAACAACTTCAGACTCCGCGTGGAGAAGCCTTTCGGATTGCTCCCCACGTCCACATCTTCATCAGTTAGTCCTCCCCTGAAATCAATTCTCCGCCGCTTCATCTTTTCACGAACTCTGCTTGTCGCTTCGGCTCATGGTCTCAAAGAAAAGTACGGCGACGACTGCTTTGTAAGTCTCTATTTCCGAATTATGGCACCTGCGTTTTCTATTTTGGGTGCTGTTTGATGTCGATTTTGAGTTTCGGGGTGGAGAAGTTGGATCTGGATTTCGGGGTTTTTTTTCCTTATTTGAATTTTTGTTGATTTTGCTGGGTTTTCTTATTTGACTCCAACTGAATTGCGGTTTAATGTTTACATCTGTTTGTGTAATGCGAGCTTTTCATGCGGAGTTAGGAGCACGGCCGTCCTTCAAGCGGCAGGTAGATTTTCTTCCCCAAACCAACAACCCGCTCTCATATTCGGTGTTTCCATTTTTTATTGCTGTTTTGTTTATGAAATTGTTCAACTGCTTATGCCCCTGTTATCTATTCGTTCTTTTGGATCTGGAATTTGATGAATTTGAGATTAATGGTGGATTGTTTTTCAATTTCGTAGGCTTTCGATAAGATTCGATTTGAGGGCCTTACGGACAAGAACTGATACAACCCGTTTGGTGAGGGAGAAGAGATAGAGATAAGAAGGGTGGATAAGAAGTTAGAGAAGGAATTGATAAGAAGAGATAGAGAACTGGGGAAGAAGGAGCAGAGCTCCAAAGAGGATTCAATTCATATTTTCAAGTCCGCCTTACAACTCGTTTGCTATTCTCTATATAGTAATTGTAATGCGCTGCTAGCTGGCCCAAACACCACTGCTCGCAACCGACTAGTAAAACAATATATTTTTAACTGTGAAAGTAAATATAGACCAATAAAAGTGATCCTTTAATTTGGGTTCGTATCAAGAACAAGCTGGAATCCCAACCCGCGCTTTTCATACGGATTGTACCCGATAAGGAGAACAACACACTCTCCATCATTGATAATAGGTACCTTCCCATCTGAAGTTCATATCCAGCACCGCAAACCCATTCGTCAACCACTGCCGTAAGCTTCCTCAAAGTTCATCTTATTGCCATAGCCAATACCGTTGCTATCGTTCTGGGTGCTACACCTATCAGGTTTCCTGCTTATATCCTTCTCTTTTGCACTTCAATTCCCTTGGGCTCTTTGCAACCATTCATTTAGCTTCGCCCAAAGTCTTATGGGTACCTGCTATTTCTGTGTTGTTCTGTTTGGTTGCTGAAAAAATGTCACATTTTCTTTTAGTTAGTTACACACATAGGATTATAAAGTAGAGATTTTAAGTCTTTCATCGTAAATGAAGAAGAAAAGTGTCTCAAATTGAAGTGCATACAGGATATGTTCTTCGGTCAGTGCATACATGGTAAATTGAATCTATTTGCTTGAGATCGACCGGATATGATTCTTTGTTACCAAAGGTTGGAACATCAGAAATATATCAACAGCAGGGTGTGTTTGGTTGCCTTATCGTCCAAGGACTATTATATGGTGCTAAGAGAATTCAGTATCTTAAAAATAGTTATTCAACAACCTCTTTATAGAAATCTTAGGAAATCACTAATTCCCCTTCGCTGATTACCAACGACGAGTCTCACAAGTTTCTTATATCTCAACTTAGTGCTTCATTCCTACATTCATATATTATTGTTCAGTTTCATGATAGCTGAAATTTAGTTAATTCAGTGTTGGATTTGTGTATTGAAGTTATGTCATTTTGTGTGATTATTGCAGTGAACAACCTGAAAAAGGTCGGGCAGACATTGAATGATACATTATTCGGTCTGCTGTATCCAACTTCAATTGTAACCAACTGTAATATGTCCGCCTGCATGTTTTATTTTTACCCCTTCCGCCATTGATATTCTTTGTATATTTTTTCATCAACACATTTGTATATACTAACTAGCCTCACCGCACACGCGTAAGGCATGTTTTATTTTTACCCCTTCCGCCATTAATATTCTTTGTATATTTTTTCAGCAACACATTTATATATGCTAATAATAATCATAGCTTAATGAAAATGTCTTACTTTTGTGCATTGTCTTTCGTAACACTCCAGATTAATGGATGACAATAACGTAGTAGTCCACACACGATTTTGTTATATACAATCTGCTTTAGCAACTTATGAGCTCCAGTAAGATGGAATAACGTGCATAGTTGTACTATTGCATTACATTCCACAACAAATCACAAAGTTTGTCTTCCCTTACACCATATGCATCATTTTGTTATTGGGTTTACGAACCTCTGCAATCATTTATGGAAACCTCCGAAGTCTCGTACTACAAACTATAAGTGGGTTCAAATTTTGATCGACAATCTCATTCTCAATATTTGAGTGTAGTTTTTGGTTTATTTTCACTGGCATTCTTCAAGGAAATACACATTTTCTTTACCATTGTCAATAATTGTGATTTATAAAGTTTCCAACTCATTTTGAAATTGCAGATTGATGAAGGAACCAATTTATGAATCTTTAATTTCATTCAAGCTGCTGTAGACACGGTGATGGAACATGCAGGTAGTAGTACTATTCGACGTTGGCGAGAATCACTGAGTCCTGAAGAACATGAAGCTTATTTAGCACCTAGACGTGCTATAGCACGAGAGAAGCGAAAATGCACTGAAAATGCACTGATTATGCAGATGAACTACACCGCCGCTCATTGAGGGGCCCTTATATGTTGGACAACAAATTTCAGGTACGTAATTGCAGCACGAGCCTCCAATTTTGCCCTTAAAAAAAAGCCTCAGCAAGGTATTCGCACTTAAAAGTGGGAAAAGAAAAAAAGGGGGCATTCTTTTTTTTCTTACACTGCTAAAACTAATAATATAAAATTAAGATACACACCCAACTTCACCACCCGGCCCCCCCACTCCCTCCTCCCAATTTTTCCTCCTCTTCCTCCCCCTACAGTCCAAAACCCCGCGGTTTTTTATATCTAAACACCAGAAAGCAACCCCCCCCCCCCCCCAGAAAACGTACAACACCAACATCCACTTCCCACAAATGTGTACAACCATGGTGAAGATCCGGCACCTTCAAATAGATTGCAAATGCAGGGAGGAAATAACTTCAATTCGACTCCCATTGGTGAGCAAACAATCTTATTTGTTCTCATTCTTAATGAGGCGGTCACCTTAATCATGTTTGCTTCTATAATTGGAATGTAGACTCGCAAATACCAGCAGTATTTGACCATATATTGACTCATTCTGAAGACCAATGCCACAATGATGCCCAACCAATACAAGTACCCTACCATATGACCACTGATTCTGAAGATGAAGGAAACAATACTGCACGACCGGTGGAAATACCTGACCATGTGTCCACTGATTCTGAAGCTGAATGGAACAATGATGTGCAACCATTTCAGTACATAGGAAGGGTAAGGAGAAATCAAAATTGTGCCAGAGATTTTCATGAAACTAGGGGGATCGTAACCTGCCAACTACCCGCACCACATACCTGCAAGCATTGTAAGGCAAAACTATTCCACAGAGAGAAAAGCTATATGTGTTGTGGGGCTGGTAAAATAGTTTTATCTCCAATACCATCTCCACAAGAAATGGTGGATCTTTTCTCCGATCAAACATCCGTGGGAAGACACTTCAGGCAAAACATTCGAGCATACAATCATGTGTTCGCATTTACTTCAATGGGTGTACAAGTTGATGAAAGAATAAATATTGGCCGTGGCATTTATACATTTCGTGCCTAGGGTGCGATTTATCATAAAATTGGTACTCTTTTACCACGTGAAGGAAGCAAGCCCAGATTTATTCAGTCATACATATACGACACTGACCATGAAATGGATAATCGAATGTCTGAAAATCAAGCTTTGGATAGTAGTGTGGTTATGAGGATACAACAATTATTGAATCAATTCAATCCATTTGTACATACATTTAGAAGTCTCAGACAACGTGAGGATTTGCCACACTGTAAGCTCATCCTCAAAGAGCAACCAAAAGATCAACGGCAATACAACCTACCATCTACATCACAAGTCGCAGCCATCATAGTCGGAGGTGATGACAATATTGATCACAATGGAAGAGATATCATTGTGCAGATAATTGATGGACAACTTTCTAACGTTTACGACTATGTCGGATACTATGATCCTTTGCAGTACCCGTTGCTGTTACCATATGGATCGTACGGGTGGGATAGTAATAGTCGTGACAATCGAGGAAAAAAAATAACATGTTGCGACTACTATTCATATGTACTATAGGTCAGTACAAAATCGTAAATTATATAAAAATGTATAATCAGTAATAGCTCAAATAACATACATGCGTTTTGGTTTTGCAGATCAGGACAGATGATACTTCACTGTTTCTTCGAGGAGGTCGTCTCTTACAACAATTTGCTGTTGACAATTATGTCAAAATTGAATTACAAAAAATGAGGTGGCTAAGCTCAAATCAAAGCAAAATTCAAGCAGAGCTATACCAAGGACTTCGAGACAGCCTCAACGTTGGACGTAGAATGGTTCTGCCTTCATCCTTCGTTGGGAGTCCACGTGATATGTACCAACGGTATCAAGACGCAATGGCCTTGGTTCAACAATATGGCAGACCTGATCTTTTCATCACCATGACATGCAACCAAATTGGGAAGAGATTAGGAGAGAATTACTTCCTGGACAAACACCACAAGATCGTCCTGACTTACTGTCTAGAATTTTCCATGCAAAATTTGAGGAACTAAAGCTGGATATTATTGAGAAAGGAGTATTAGGGACAGTTGTTGCATATGCATATGTTATTGAATTTCAAAAGCGGGGTCTTCCACATGTGCGTATGTTGGTGATGTTAGCTGAAAGTGACAAGTTGAACAGCCTAGAGAATTATGACCAGATTGTGACAGCTGAAATACCATGCAAAAATGAAGAACCACAACTCTACAATGTTGTGCTGAAGCATATGATTCATGGTCCATGTGGAAGGCGTAACCCACATTGCCCCTGTATAAAAAATGGGATTTGTAAGAGAAAGTACCCTAAAGCATTTGCACCTGCCACTGTTCAAGGGAATGATTCATATCCAATTTATCGAAGACGAGCAAACCAATTTCCTGTGCCACTTGACCGACAAGGAGATGTAGTGGTCGATAACGGTTGGGTCATTCCCTATAATCCATGGTTGCTGCTACGTTACGACTGCCACATCAATGTTGAAATCTGTAGTAGCATAAAAAGTGTCAAATACCTATACATGTATGTATACAAAGGTCCAGATAGAGTGTCTCTAGAAGTTCAACGTGATCCAGTATGTAATGAAATCAAACAATTTGTAGATGCAAGATGGGTTTGTGCACCTGAGGCATTCTGGAGAATATTCAAATATACAATGTACCGAATATATCCAACGATTCACCGGCTGCAAATACATCTTCCAGATGTGCACCAAATTCGATTTGAAGTAGGTCACATTATAAGTCAAATTTTGGAGGATGTGAGGCACTCAAAGACAATATTAACTGAGTTTTTCACTCTCAATTCTAAAGAAGCGGAAGCTAGAAGATATTTGTATAGAGAAATACCAGTACATCACATATGGGTTCACAAAGACCGAGCTTGGAAGAAACGGAAGGGTCGAAAAATGGTTATTGGCCGTGTATATACAGTTTCACCAGCCTAAGGTGAAAAATTTTACTTGTGCATCCTCCTTAATCATGTTAGAGGATCAACATCCTTTCAAGATTTAATGACATTTGAAGGTGTAGTCCACCCAACTTATAAGCAAGCAGCAGAGACTCGTGGATTATTAGAAAAAGATGACAGTATTCGCCAATGCTTACTAGAGGCTTCTACAATTAGAATGCCAATGGCTTTATGAAGATTGTTCGTGACCATTTTGGTTTATTGTCAACCTACTAGTGTCTGTGCTTTATGGGATGAGTTTCACCCTTTCATGCTTGAAGATTATGCATGTGCAACTACCAGAACAAATATTGTTGTTATCAACAGGCTTTTAAGGGAATTGGGTGGCCTTTTAATGCAATTTAATAAGAGTACTGGCCTCACCGTACATGCATTTTTTTGCATCACCGGCGCTGCGCGCCACTTCACGGGCGCTTCGCGCCACATTTTAACGCCCTCGGTATTCGTTTCGCTTGACCGAATTAGATTTAAGTCATAACTTACTTGGAGGTTGGATTCCATCAACAATGAGCAGTATCGAGAGTTTGGTAATGCTCAATCTTTCTCACAACAATCTTTTAAGTTCTATTCCGACAAGTTTGGAAGACATGCATGATTTGATGTATGTTGATATATCTTAAAATGACTAGGAAGGTCCCCTTCCCAATAACCGTGCATTCCAAGAAGCTCCTTCAAAAGCCTTGGAAAGGAACATAAGATTGTGCAGCACTATTCGACCTTTGCAATCCTGCAGTAAACATGGCTCGAGAAAGTATCACAAACGCCTCTTTGTGATCACCTTTTCCCTTCTAGCAGCACTCATACTTGCATCTATTGTTGTTACTATTGTCTTTGTATTACAAAGAAGAAAGAAGGTACGACTGCATTCAGAAAAAAAACATCATGCAAGAAGATGTTTCCTTTTCGGTATTGAACTTCGATGGAATCTCAATGTATGAGGAAATCATAAGGGCAACAGAAGATTTTGATTCTTCATATTGCATTGGGGAGGGGGCACACGGAAGTGTCTACAAGGCAAATTTGTCATCTAGCCACACAGTGACCGTGAAGAAGCTCCATTTGCTAGGTGATAGTGGGAAGAGTTCTCAGAAGCAATTCTTAAATGAATTAATGGCACTTGCGGAGATGAGACATTGAAACATTGTGAAGTTTTATGGTTTTTGTTCTTATCATTGACACTCTTTCTTAGTGTATGAGTTTCTTGAAAGTGGTAGTTTGGCTGAAATGTTGAGCAGCAATGAAGAAGCTCAGAAGTTGGTTTGGAGCAAAAGAGTGAATATTGTTGAAGGTGTAGCACATGCCTTGTCTTACATGCACCACGATTGCTTGCAACCAATTGTTCATCGGGACATATCTAGCAAGACCATTTTGTTGGATTCTGAATTTGAGGCCTCTGTATCAGATTTTGGCACCGCAAAGTTTCTTAATCTCAACTCAGCTAATTGGACTGTCGTTGCAAGCACTCATGGATTTGTGGCACCATGTAATATTCCTCTGTTGCGTTCCTTATACTCTTATGTTTTCTATTCATCAATGTGTTATTGAGCTAATAAACTATATATGTAAGTAGTTATCTCTATATGTTAATAATTCTGATGAGCTGAGATTTTTTGCTATCCAGAACTTGCTTATACAATGAAAGTGAATGAAAAATGCGATGTTTATAACTTTGATGTGTTGGCATTGGAAACGCTTATGGGAAAGCATCCCGGAGATCTCTTCTCATCTATGTCATCAGTGTCTTTCTCATCATCATCATCTGCATTACCTGCCTATCAGATGTCAGTCCAGGATATTTTGGACCAGCGTACTTCGCGTCCTACGCATCAAGTTGCAAGGGAAGTTGTCTATCTTGTGAAGATCGCTTTTGCCTGCTTGAATCTCAGTCCAAAACCCCGTCCAACAATGAAGCACATTTCTTAGTTCCTTGGAACAAGGAGGTCGCAATTGGCTAAGCCTTTACATATGATAACATGTGGCGAATTGCTTGGTCTCGAGGACCTAAGAGCATTTCCACCCCAAATGGCAATGGCAAGGGCAAAAAGCCCCTTTTTGCCCACTGGCAATGAATAGTCTTTTGCCCTTGCCCTCCGTTGATTTCGCAGCTGGCACCCACGGAGGCAATGGCAAGGGCAAAACACTATTTATGTAATTTTTTAATATTATTTTTAATAAAAAAAATATGCATAATAATTATAATTACGTCATATTCAAGTACCCTGATTGTGCTACGTGTCCATATTCAACAGATATCACAATGAAATTTCATATTTTGTCTGTCCAATCATGTAGTGACACGTGTCCATATCTATACGGAAATCTGAGTGAAATTTCGGCTTGGATTTTCATCCACTCATGTGATGACACGTGTCTGATCTTATCAAATGATTCCGAGCAAAATTCTCCATAAATACAGCCTCAGTCTGCATCCTCTTCTCACAAATCACTCATTTCTCATCTGCCTCAATCTCATACTTCTCATCTTACTTTGAAATTTCATATTTTCCAATGTCGTTGGTTAGAAGATTGTTGACCAGAAGGGCGAAGGATGCTGAACAACGTCGAAGAAATGATGCCATGGAAGATGAGGAAATGAAACAAGAAGAGATGGAGCTTGTTGCAGCACTTTCAGCCATGGAGGAAGAAGGCCAATCCAGTGGTGGATCAAGACAAGGGCGTGCTCTGAATATCGACAGAAAAAGGCACTCTCGAGGTGCAAATCTCCAAGAGGATTACTTTATCCCAACTCCACTTTACCCAGTTCATGCTTTCAGAGCGCGGTATAGAATGCTTCCTCCTCTCTTCAACCGCATTATGACGGATTTGTGCAACCACAACAACTACTTCATACAAAAACCAGATGCCCTTGGTGTGATGGGTCTACTGCCTGAACAAAAGTTAACAGCTGCCCTCCGGATGCTTGTATATGGAGCAGATGCTGATCAAGTTGATGAAATAACCAGGTTAGGAAAGTCTACTGCTCTTGATGCCTTACGTCAATTTTGTGATGGAATATATAAAGTTTACCGTAGTCAGTACTTACGCCGCCCGACAAGGGCTGACTTGCGTAAACTTCTCAAAAGAGGTCAGCAAAGGGGATTTCTAGGAATGATTGGGAGCATAGGCTGTATGCATTGGGAGTGGAAGAATTGCCCAACTGCCTGGGCCGGTGCCTACCAAAATCGGAAGGGGAACAAGACTATCATTCTCGAGGCTGTGGCATCCTTCGATACTTGGATCTGGAGCGCGTTCTTTGGATGCCCAGGTGCCCAAAATGATATCAATGTTCTCCATCAATCGGACGTGTTTGACCCCATGGTGAGTGGAACTGCTCCTCAGTTCAATATGTGGTGAATGGGCGAACCTTTTCAGGTACTTATTTTTTAGCGGATGGGATATACCCGCAATGGGCCACATTTGTTAAATCAATTTCGACTCCCACTTCGGCCAAGGAAAAGCTTTTTACCACCAAACAAGAGGCATACCGCAAGGACGTAGAAAGATGCTTCGGTATCTTGCAAGCTCGTTGGGGAATTGTACGAAGCTCTGTGCGTATGTTTAAAGAGAACACCATTTGGAAGATAATGATGGCATGCATTATCCTTCACAACATGATCGTGGAGGATGAGTACGACTATGATGTAGTGGAGGATCTTGAAGAGAACCCATACAATACTTCAGCAACAAGAGTGTATGAAGCTCCTATTGTCAATGGACAACCTCTTGTGTACCCCCCTCCAGATCGGGATGAACATTACCTGCGATCATGCATCAATAGGTATATTGGTCTTCAAGACCCTTTTATTCACAGGTCACGACAAGAGGAATTGGTGGAGCACATTTGGAAGTTTGAGACTGATGAGTGAGGAAGATGAAGAATGCTGTACTGTTTTACTGTTTTAAAAATATGTATGTGTGTTTATTGGAAGGCATAAAAATCAACGAGTGGTGTGAAGAAGAGTGAGGAGGAGAGAGACTATTAAATAAATGTGTGGTCTATTTATGTTTCAATGTGTGGTCTGGTTGTACGAGTGGTGTGAGATAGAGCATTTAATCGACAAGACAGAAGTATTCAATAATTCTGAGTTTATTGGTAGCAAGTGGCTGTTGGCCCTCTTCAGCCTTTGCCTTCATTGCCGACATCTGCCTTCATTACTAATAAATGTATATGTGTTTATTTTGTTTAAATATAAAAGTACGTTCATTTGTCAAATAAATTTTACTTGAATTTAAAATTGAACATTACATACTAATAAAACGTTCAAATAAAATAAAAAATATTACAAATTAATCACTGCTGATTATACCATTCGTTAAATTGGGCAGAGGCGCTAGATTGGCCATCCCTAAAAAGCCTCCTTCTCTGAGTAATTGCTTGTCTCTCCTCCGCCCAAAAGGCCTTTCCATTCGGAGTCATCTGACTTGTATCCATTGCCATAGTTGCGCGGTCATCATTTTGTTGTTTTGAGCTGCCTTTTCCTCCTGTGCTATCCGAAATATTTCGTCATCTCTCGCACGCTCTTCAATTCTGACCTCTTCCCTTTTCCTTGCGTCTTCAAGCCGCAATGCATTATTCTTCGCAAATTCACTCAACATTTCTGTTTGGTAGAGATTGGGGGACTGTTTCCTTGCAGCTTTCGCTGCCTTTCTTCCTAGAGGCCGATGCACTGGAGTAGGAGTATGATATGCTTCACTATCATCGGCTAAATTCACTTCACCCGGGGTTACTCCCGGTGACTCTTGCATCGGTTCACCCTCACCCATGAAATCATTTTCAGTAGGGGTTGAAGCCCTGTTTACGACAATCTGGAACCTCGGGCAATCCTTGATAACCTCCCAGCCGGTATGATATGTGAAAGTCTTGCCTTTATCACCGCCAAACCACAATTGCGCATGCCGTATCTATTCAAATTAAATTCAAATTATCAACACCTATAAAAATTATAGTACTAAAAAAAAATAACAAAATATGTACCTCGTCATCTAAAGCATAGCCACTCCCTGTATTGTCCCTTACTTTGCCCAGTGCCAACTTCCATTTTGTGAAATCCTTGTTCAAACGCTTTGGCCAATGACTCATTAAAGCTCCTTTATTTCGAACTGTGCCGGGAATATGAGCAGCAAAGTGTTGGGTAATTTTTTGCCACATTTGGGGAGATTGCATTTCGGAACCGGTGACCGAGTCATGGCATATAAATTTCCATGATTTGCACAGCTGAACATTTTCTTCATCGGTCCAAGAAGTGCCCGCAGCTTGCGTGGAAGTTTCGGCGCGGCGAGACATTTTGCTTCAATGAAGATGAACGAAGAGTAATGAAGTGTTATGTGGAAATGAGCAAAATATAGCAAAAATATATGAATGATGGAGTGGGAAATTATTTTGGCGTATAAGAAAATATAGGATGTGTAGTATTTATAGGAAAAAAAATTGGATTTTTTTTCAGATTTTAAAAAAATAAAAAATAAACTGAACTGCCACGTGGCAGCGCTCAACGGTAAAAAAAAAAAAAAAAAAGAGCCGTTGGTCGGGTGACGTCAGCACCCGACGCGCCGGACGAGCACGTGTAATGCACATGCCGGAATTAAAAAAGAAGCGAGTGCGCTCTGACGTCAGATGGCACTCGCCAACCGACGGCAGGGGCGCTGGCCAGCCGAGCCTCTGCCCTGCCGCCGTTCGGATCGCCGACGGCTAGCCCCTGTTTTTTTCTCGCGCTGCCGGTGATTTCCTCGTCCGAGCGGCGATCCCGCTGGATTGCCCCTATTTTACCCCCCGCGGTGCCACTGCTCTAACTGCTTGATCAGGATGATCTTCTTTATTTCGACGGTCAAGAATAAGGACTTTGTGCAGTCTGTGGTCGTCGCATTGTTTTTAGATATTGCATTGTAGTAAACTAGTTCATGCCCAATTCTGTGCTTTGACGTTGTTCTTAGATATTGCATTGTAGTAATCTAGTTACTGTAGTAATCATGACTGGTAGTAATTAGTCTGAGAGCGGGTGCAAATTTGATGTTGTTAATGAATGCAGCGATGTTCTCGCAACTATTGACTGACATTAACCAACAACTGAGCTCCACAATAGTCAGGAGTCAGGACCACTCATGGGGTTCTAAGCGCGTGTCCTACTCATTTTCCAAGAAACATGTCGCAAGAAAGGATTTAACATTGATTTGTCGCTGGGATTGGACTTGGACTTTGGACTCTGACTAGCTTGAGTATATGTATAGATGACGTGTTTTGAAATAATTCTCGTTTCTTCTTTCACAATGAAATGGAGTTTTGCATTTTGATCTTTGAAAATGGAAAGCCTAAAGAAAGATTGGAGGAGAAACAAAAGTCTGACAAGTAACTTTTTGACTCGCTTGTATTCTCTCGAACTTTCCTAATTTCCTTTAAAACCTTCATATTTCTAACTTGCAGCTGCCCGAGTTTTACTTTTCTAATTAATCACCAGCCTGGTCTCTAACAACTCTAGTAATGTACAAAACGACTTAAATGATTGTCTTCAGAATCAACTCAATGGGATTAGAATAGAAACAACATGTTCATATCACAATTAGTCATTCAATTACGCAAAATGAGGCATCACAACTTGTGCAAGAGTCATGATATATTGTCAAGGGGCCATGAACATGCTATTTGTTATAGTCTACTGATATATTTTCTTCTAAATGTTGTACAATTTTGCTTTGAATTGGATTTGATGACCAACTAGCTCCCAAGCGGCTTATCCTTATCCTGTTTTAAGGATAAACGACAAAACTTTCAATGATTGGGCAATTGGATTACAATCCTTCAAAAAGAGATTGGCCATAACACAGGGTGGTTCAGCACCAAGGAACAAAATTTCAGTTTCGATGGAAATTTCGGTAGTCAAAATTTATGGAAATTTCGGTTAAAATATTGATTTCGGTTAAAATTTCGGTAAATTTCTGTTTAAAAAAAAGACAAAAAAAATATTAGAAACCCTATAAATTAATATTTCTACTTTCTCCTAGGCTTTAAAAGCAACAAATAATGCAATTTAACATTTAAGCTATATAGCATTATCCATATGGATTAACTTTTATATACATAAGGGAGAAGAATTCGTGTTTTGTATTCCAATAAGCTATCAATCAGCACAATATCTTAAGGTGAGGCTCATGAAACATGCATTAACCATACATTAATATTACAATATAATATAAGAGTTTTAAGGAATATAATACATCATAATTACACACACATATTATTTAAATACATAAAACACCAAAAGAATTATTGAAGACATGCACCACCAAAAGAATTATTGAAGGCATGCACCGTTCAATGTAAGCAAGTCAAAAGAGAATAGATTGTGAAAGAACCATTATTGAAGGCAAGAAAGAAAACACCGAAAGAAAGTTATTATTGAAGGCAAGAAAAAAACACCAAAAAAAAGCTATTGAAGGTACCAAAGGAAAGCAAGGAAACACCAAAAAAACGTTGTTGAATGCACAAAAAGAAAGTTGTGGAAAGATTTAAGGAGCATTATTGAAGGTAAGCAAGAAAACTCCAAAAGAAAGTTGATGACCGAAATTTTACTTACCGAAATTTCGATGGAAATTTCGGTAATTTTGGAAAGTTTCCGCTTAAAAGGCTCGAAATTTACCGAAACTATCGAAATTACCGAAATTTCGGTATTTTTCCGCTGATATTGAGACGTACCCCGATTCAACTTTCGGGACTCCAAAAATACCGAAATTTCGGTATTTCGGTTGAAATTTAGTTCCTTGTTTAGCACCCCATGAAATATTGTTTGATTGGGGAACTGCAAATTTACCCAACCTAAAAGCCGCTTGATTAGCTGACGAATGGATCGATTTGAGTTGTACATAAGGGCTAAGCAAAAGCAAATTTGAATGTCAAAAATAGTAGGTCCACCATACGCACAAGTAGCATCTGGATCGAAGACCTTGCAATCAAAGAGGAAGCTTCAGTTTCCAGTATGATACGAGTGTGCATACCTTGGTCTTGTAAAAACAAGAGAGCTTGTCTAATAGCTTCCCCTTTTAGAGCTATAAGAGCCATAAGAGAGGGCCAATGCTGACTAAACCACACACAAAGGATCCCTCTCCATCTCGAACAACCACTCCAATGCCATCACATTATGTCCCATGTCAAACCAAAAGGACACATTCGCCTTGTAAAAGCCTGACAGGGGAGGAGACCATTTGGGTTGCACCTGTGGGTAATACTAGCCTCTTTCTTGGGGGACTCCGATATGGTGACTGTCTCCTCCGTTGTTTCCTCCTAATCCGGCGTCTCTCTCTCCAGCCCCTTAACATCGTTCCTCTCTTGATTGGCGGTGCATTGGATCTAGTTGGGTTCTTCCCTCCTGATCTACTGCCTCCAACCCCACCACCTTCGCCATAGCCCTTCCACTTCCTGCAAATCTCCTCACCTTAAGGACACTAACCTTCACCTTAGTGCTCGTGACTTCAGTCCTTCGCCACAAAATCAACATTGGCAGTGGATTTGGGTTGAATTTCTTCTTCTTCAGCCCTAAACCCAGAACCCGACTCGTCCCATCCCGAAAAATTGGGTACCCATCATTCAATAACTCAAGCTTTCTGTTCTGGAATCCCGCCGGTGACACACTTCCCAACACCTGTGGTATGGGAGCTAGATTTGGGGTGGATCCCTACTGACTCGTCTCGTGCATGCCTCTAGAAGAAACATCAACTTGCTTCAACCAACTATAAGTGCCAGGTAAAGGAGCGGTCTGTAATGTAAACTCAATCAAATCTAGCATCCATAAACAATAGATGCAAACATCAATATGTTAGTAAACATAAGCTTAATCAAAGAACATCAAATTACTTTGCTTTGTGCTTGACATGATGAACAAGGATTCCAGGGGCTAAAGTCTTCTACAATGCAATGTCTATGATTCTCTTCTACGGGACAAAATGTGGTGAATCGGATGTGACATTGGTTGTAGGGACCTTGGCTTATATTGAGGTGAACTAGATTAATTAGGTCCTCCCATAAAAAACATAATAATTCCTAGATTAATTAGGCTAGTAATCTAAGAGCCGGCCTTAAATAGATGGTCACCATAATGAACTCGGAATCCTAATTCATTAAGGCAATCCGAGATAAAATCTTCTATTGTTCACTTACTTGATCATTAAGTAACAACCTTTACATTGCTTAAGTACATTCGGAACCTGTCCAAATCTTCTATTATGTTTGGATCAACTGAAACTTAAACTGAAGTGTTGAACTTAATTTCAACCTAAAGTATTGGATTTATTCAATCTGAAGTGTGAATGGCTATTTTTTTCAAGTGTACCCCGAGTAGTATATAGTCCCTTAATTCCCTCTTTCTCCAGAAATTGTGCAAAAGGAACTTTATGTTGGCCTGTCTCATCACATTTGCCATAGTACTCTCCTCCTCTATCTGATCTAATAACTTTTATCACTCTCCTCCATATAAGTACTTGCAAAGTTCATTTTCTAATCAATGTGGCATAATCCCTCACATCCTCAACAATAAGAAGCCTATCATTTCATAAATTGAACTTAAAAAAAAAAAAAAAAAAAAAAAAACTCAGATCTATCTTTCTAGAAGCTTTGTAGTTGAGTCACATTTGATCTCTATCTCTTGACGAAAGAGCAATTAGACCTTGGGCTCATATGTCATACTGGCCCACCAAATAAGAAATATATTGTATTTGACCCTCGTTGTGCATCATTTCAGATCATTGATTGTGCACGTCACTTGACCATCGAGTGAACCTCAATTGTGCATGCCACTTACTCGTCGAATAAAAACTTGGTCGCACTTGACTGTCAAATAGACCTTCGTCGTACACTTCTCTTGATCGTCGAATGAGCCTTGGTCGTGAAGCTCACTTGACCGTCGAGTGAAACTTGGTCAACAGTTCTCACTAGGCCCAAACAACTTGGCCTAGCCCAATTGCAAGATCTTCACATATTCGTCATCCCGTGTTGAGAATGAATGGACATATAGTATTTTTTCTTGTAATTGTTCTTCTTATACTCCTTTTGTTTGGTGCTATGCCAAACCTTGATATATATGATGTTTTCCTTTGATCAAAAAAAAAAAAGGACATATAGTATAGGTGCAAATTTTGGCATAAACAAATTCCTTGCACCAGTCATACGGGGCATTAGGCATCCAACCCAAACGAAACGGGTCAAAACCCAGCCACCCGCTTGATAGTTTGTCAATTGCCCGTTTGTAAATATCCCTACCAGCTTGCTCAAAAAATATCCCTACCAGACAAATAACCTCTGTGCGGTCCAAATTCATTTATCTAAACTATCCTATCAAACTCGCTTACGGCCTCTGAGTTTATACATATACATTGACAAAAAGGCATGTTCTTAGTTTCTACGAGTCAAAGACTTTGACTCAGGCGTGTATGAAAGGGATGCTGCAAAGTCTTCTCCAGACTATCGTGCAATCAAGAAAACTAAGAGAAGTGATGACAGAAAGTATAAGAAAGACTTCTTATTGTCTGGCACGAACAGTCTAACCATGAGATCTTCTTCTTCTTATTGCCTTATGATCTTCTTCTTGTTCTATGTTCAATTTTTTTCATCACAACACAGATATGCTGCTTTTGCTAATTTTACTACATCTGAAGCAGAGGCTCTTCTCAAATGGAAATCCACCTTCCAAAATCAAACTCATCTCCTCCAAAATCTAACCTCTTCATGGACTTACCTTCCCCGTTATAAAAACGCCAGCAATCGAAAACCAAATGCGACCCCACCGTGTACCTGGACTGGTATCTCATGCAACGGTGATGGGTATGTCAGCAATATAAGCCTTGCCGGATTTGGTATACAAGGTACGCTACATGAACTATCATTCGTGTCCTTTCCTAATCTTGAATATCTTAATCTAAGCAATAATAGTCTCTTTGATACCATTCCACCTCACATCAGTTCCCTCTTAAAACTCACCCATCTTGATCTCTTTCACAATCAGTTGTCTGGACACATCCCAACAACTCTAGGTGATCTGACAAACTTGACAACTCTCTATCTTGGTCAAAATAATCTTTCTGGTTCTATTCCATTACAAATTGGGAAGCTAAAATCTCTCAGCAGTCTAAGCCTTTACAACAACACTCTTTCAGGCCCTATTCCAGACTCCTTATGTCAGCTTACAAACCTTACCTTGCTTGAACTCGACCGAAATGGTCTTTCTGGCCCTATTCCTGAAAATATTGGAAATATGAAGTCTCTTGCTGTTCTAAAACTCATGGAGAATCAACTAACGGGTCCTATTCCTTTGTCAATTGGTAAGTTGAGCAAGTTACGAGTCCTATATATTCGTGACAACCCGCTCTCAGGCTCCATTCCTGAAGTTATAGGTGATCTCATGAACTTGGTTGTGTTCCGAGTTGCCAGAAACAATTTAACAGGTCATTTGCCAAAGAACCTCTGCAAAAATGGGTTGCTTGTAAACTTCACTGCAAATGGCAATCGTCTCACTGGTCGAATACCAGAAAGCTTGAGAAACTGCTCATCCTTGTACAGAGTCCGCCTTGATGGAAACCAACTTACTGGAAATATATCTGAAGACTTTGGTGTTTATCCCAATTTGGATTACATAAATCTAAGCAATAATAAGTTCTATGGTGAGCTTTCTGACAAATGGGGGAAGTCTCTGCAGCTAACCAATTTTGAGATTGCAGGTAATAATATCACTGGCTCCATGCCACCTGAGATTGGAAATTTGAGTCAGCTGCATTTACTTGATCTTGCCTCGAATCATCTAGTTGGGAGCATCCCTGTGGAGATTGGAAGGCTCAATTCTTTAGTAAAGATTATGCTTAGTGACAATCATCTTACTGGTGGTATACCCCAAGAACTTGGATCACTGAGTGCACTTCAGTCTCTTGACTTGTCCCTGAACAATTTGAGCCAGTCAATACCAAGTAGCCTTGGGAATCTTGAGCAACTGCATTACATGAATTTTAGCAACAACAAGTTTAGCTATGGAATTCCAATTCAGTTGGCTCAGTTAAGGCAACTGTCTGTGCTGGATTTTAGTCAAAATTCTCTTTCTGAGGGGTTACCAACTACATTTAGTAGTTTGGTTAGCCTGGTGACTCTAAATCTCTCCCACAATAATCTATCTGGTGTTATTCCAAGTACTTTTTCTGCACTGCTTGGCTTGGAGTTCGTGGACATATCACACAATCAATTATGGGGTCCCATTCCAAACAACAGAGCATTTCAACAAGCTCCAATCGAAGCATTGCAAGGGAACGTAGGCTTGTGTGGCAATGCTACAGATCTACAACCCTGTAAGAATAGTCCTAGCAAAAAGAAGCCGGAAATTTTGATATTTGTGTACATATTCATGCCAGCAGTGGTAGGAGCATTTATAGTTGCTTCCTGTGGAGTGTATATCAGTTCACTAAGACGAAAGAAATGCCAACCAACAGAAGAACTCGGCAAGCTTCCCAAAAAATTCAAACTGAATTCTATTTCAACTTTTGATGGAAAGTTGTTCTATGAGGAAATCATAAAAGCAACTGAGAATTTTGATCCTATATATTGCATTGGAAGAGGGGAATTTGGAAGCGTTTACAAAGCAAAGCTGCCTTCAGATGACTTGGTTGCTGTAAAGAGACTCCATAGTCCATCTGACGGTGAAAGGAGCTTTCAAAAAGAGTTCTTAAACGAGATAAGGACGTTAACTGAGATACGCCACAGAAACATTGTCAAGCTTTATGGATTCTGTTCGCATCCGCAACACTTATTTTTGGTTTATGAGTACCTTGAAAGGGGTAGCTTGTTATCAATCTTGAGCAGTGATGAGAAGGCTAAGCAACTGGATTGGAGTAAAAGGGTGAATATCATCAAAGGTGTGGCTTATGGCTTATCCTACATGCACTCTGATGTGTCCCCTCCAATTGTTCATCGTGACATATCCAGCAAGAACATTCTGCTAGACTTGGAATATGAGGCTTGCATTTCGGACTTTGGCACTGCTAAGCTTCTTGATCATGGTTCGTCTAATTGGACTGCTGTTGCAGGCACATATGGATATGTAGCACCAGGTAATCTCTTTTCAGAGTCTGATGTGGTATTTGTGTAGCTCGATTATGTTTATGAACAATAGATACAAACAAGACTTCACCTTAGCAATTGGTTAGATCGATAATCTGACAATAGAACATACCATATCATTTGACCTAAGAACATTTCTTATGGATATATTATATACTACACTCTGTTTGTTCTTAATTCTAAATAAATCAGGGAGCCACTAGTATCTTTTTTTAAACAAAGTATTTGGCCATTACATTCTTTCTGTTTCTGCTTTTGTCCAGAGTTTGCATACACAATGAAGGTGACCCAGAGATCTGATGTTTACAGCTTTGGAGTGTTGGCACTTGAAGTGATTGAAGGAAAGTTCCCGGACAATTTAGTGCCGTCTTCTCTGTCAGCAGTAATCAGGGAGGGGAAAATGTTGGGGGATTTGTTTGACAATCGTCTTCCACCACCCACAGACAATGTTCTGAAAGAAGTTATCACCATCCTAAAGCTAGTTGTTGCGTGCTTGAATACAAATCCTCGGTTTAGGCCTACCATGCATGAAGTTTCTCAGAGAATGACAATCCAATTCTTGGATATAGAGAAGGGATAGGTAGTAGAGGGCTGAATTTGTGTTTCGGTTGAGACATTTAGGGAGGATTTAAACTTGGTTCATCTCCTTCAGTTTTCAAAGGCTAGTAGTGTGTATACATATACCGGTATTATAGAAGGATCAGATACTAATTAGCTGATTGACTCGATGTTGTACTATATGTTGGTGCTATTTTTATTACCAGTGATAGATATTCATATCTGTTGTTCAAATTTGATTTCTGTATGAGCATGCTCTCTAAGTTTCTTTTCGTGTTTGTTTTTGTTTCATCAGAAAAAATTCTATTACTGACATCTTTGAGAATCAGCTTTCTGGTGGCATGCCTAATGAACTTGGAGCACTGACTGTCATTCAGTCAGTCAGTTTGGTGTCCAAACTTATCGCTTACGGCCTCTAAATTTACCAAAATAGGGAACTTGAAGTCTCTTTTGGAACTATGGATTGGCTTTAATCAACTCAATGGTTTAGTCCCTACAATTCTAGGTGGTCTCACAAACTTGACCATTCTCGATCTCGCTGTGAATAATCTTTCTGGTTTCATTCCTTCAAATTTGGGCAACTTAGGAAAGTTGAACACTCTGTACCTGGACAACAATCAACTTTCTGGTTCTATTCCCACAGAGATAGGTAACCTGAAATCACTTGTAGATCTTGATTTGAGAGATAACAGATTAGTGGTCCCTCCAGGTTTGGGCAATTTAGGAAATTTGAAATCTTTGTATCTGCTCTTTAATCAACTTTCTGGTTCTATTCCAAAAGAGATAGGTAACCTAAAATTTCTTATAGATCTCCAATTGCAATCAAACAATTTAATTGGAGCAATCCCTCAAAATTTGGGCAACTTAGTAAAGTTGAACTTTTTGCTTCTGCATGACAATCAGCTTTCTGGCACCATTCCTAAGGAAATGGGGCACATGAAGTCTCTGGTGTTTGTATCTTTGTCTGAGAATCTACTCAATGGTTCAATTCCATCTTCATTTGGTAACCTGAGCAACTTGGAAGTCTTACACCTACGCGATAATCAACTTTCCGGCTCCATTCCTAAAGAGATTGGGAATCTAAAGAAAATGGCCGTAAAGGAATTGGATACAAACCAATTGTCTGGCCATTTGCCTCAAAACATGTAGGAAAAAATAAAGATGCTATATTGCTGTAAACAACCAAAGTAAATCAAGTCAAGCACAAACAACAAGATAGGATTAGAAAAACCTCAAATTGAGTCGAGGCAAGCGTTCGACGCTCTGACTTTAAGACGAATTACACCCCACTACGGTGCTTATGGTTTGCTAGCGTTCGTCTCCCAGGATACAACGACTCCCTCCTTGTGAATGAAGCACTCCAATTCGCAAGGCTCCTTTGAACCAATTTATGTATGAACTCTCTCACAAATGAATGAATAAATCCTCTCTAATGTATGAATGCTTATGAATAAGAGAAAACTCAGAATTTTTTCAGATTAAAAACACGCAGGAAGAAATCCTCAATTTATAGATGTAGTTGAGCCTTTGGTGAATGATCACGTACCATCTTGAAGAGGCAACCAATGCAACTCTTCAAATTGAGAAGACGCGATTCTCTTGTCCATAGATTGTCTGACGAGTAGAAGTGGGTGCGTTGCGCCCAATATGAACGGTCGCAATCTTTCCTCCCGTGAAGCCGTGAAGCTTCCTGAAGGAATGCAAACAGATATATTCTTCTTTTTGTACTTCCGCCCATTGCTTCAATAGTGGGCCGGTCTCAACGAGAAGTCATTAACCCAATAGACATCCAATAGACAATTAGAAAACTAATTTCCATTCATTATAGAAATTTAATATTAAAACAATATCAAATTTCCAAGAAAACATTTGTCAAGGTGGACAACTCACAAACTTTATAGCACATACCAACCAATTCACTGGTCCAATCCCCAAAAGCTTGAAAACATGCAAAAGCCCACAGTTCGTCTTGAAGGAAACCAATTAATAGGGAATATATCTGAAGACCTTGTTGTCTATCCGAATCTTGATTTTATATATCTAAGCCACAATAACTTTAATGGAGAAATCTCAATGAGTTGGGGACAATGCCAATGACTGCAAACATTACTGATTGCGGGAAACAACCTTTCTGGGAACATACCACCTGAGATTGGCAATGCAACCCAAATTCATCGCCTTGATCTTTCTTCAAATCATTTAACTAGTTTTATTCCAAAGTGGTAATGAGTTTTTTTGGTCATGTACCTTCAGAGTTCAATTCATTAACTAATCTTGAATATCTTGATTTGTCCTCCAACAAATTCAATGCATCAATTCCAAGCATTTTAGGTGACTTCTCCAAATTACACCATTTGAATTTAAGCATTAACAAGTTTGCTCAGTCAATTCCATTTGAGTTCGGAAAGTTAGTTCTACTGACCGAATTAGATTTGAGTCATAACTTACTTGGAGGTCGAATACCATCAGAAATGAGCAATATGGAGAATTTAGTGATACTCAATGTTTCCCACAATAAGCTTTCTGGCTCAATCCCAACAAGTTTTGAAGGCATGCATGACTTGTCATATGTTGACATAGCTTACAATGATTTGGAAGGTCCCCTTCCCAATAACCCTGCATTTCAAGATGCTCTTTTAGAGGCATTGGAAGGGAACGTAAGATTGTGTACCAATATTCAAGCTTGGCAACCCTGCAGTACACGTGCCTTTAGAAAGTATCACAAACGAGTATTTCTGATCACCTTTTCGCTTCTTGCAGCACTCATACTTTCATCTATTGTTGTTACAATTATCTTTGTACTACAAAGAAGAAAGAAGATACGGTATCCAGAAGAAACCAACATGCAAGAATAAGTTTCCTTTCCAGTACTGAACTTTGATGGAAATTCAATGTATGAGGAAATCATAAGGGCAACGGAATATTTTGATTTCGCATATTGCATTGGGGAAGGAGCACATGGAAGCGTCTACAAAGTAAATTTGTCATCAGGCCACACAGTTGCCGTGAAGAAGCTCCATCTGCTTGGTGATAATGAAAAGAATTCTCAGAAGCAATTATGGAATGAATTAAGGGCAGTTGCTGAGATGAGACACTGAAACATTGTGAAGTTTTATGGTTTCTGTTCTCAACATCGTCACTCATTCTTGGTGTATGAGCTTCTCGAAAGAGGTAGCTTGGCTGAAATGCTAAGCAAAAGTGAAGAAGCTCAGAAGTTGGGGTGGAGTAAAGGAGTGAATATTGTTAAAGGTGTAGCTCATGTCTTATCTTACATGCATCACGATTGCTTGCCACTAGTTGTTCATTGGGACATATCTAGTAAGAATATTTTGTTGGATGTTGAATATGAGGCAAAGTTCCTAAATCCAGACTATACTAATTGGACTGTTGTTGGGGGAACATATGGATATGTGGCACCAGGTAATATTGTGTTCTATGTTCATTGATCTCCATCTTGTTTAAACATTTATCTCTTCTAATCTAGTGTATATATGTTGATAACTTTGATGGTCGAAGCATTAATCTGTGCAGAGCTTGCTTATACAATGGAAGTGAATGAAAAATGTGATGCTTATAGCTTTGGTGTGTTGTCATTGGAAATTATTACGGGAAAACATCTTGGAGATCTTTTCTCATTTCTCTCATTAGTGCATTCCTCGTCCTCGTCATCATCATCTTGCCTGCCCATGGAGTTGCAGGGGAGGTGGTCTCCATTGTGAAGACAACTTTTGCATGCTTGAATCACAGTCCGCAAGCCAACAATGAAGCAAGTTTCTCAACTCCTTGAGGCTTCGAGACTGTTGTTTTCAAAGCCGTTGAATATGATAACATGTGGTGAATTGCTTCATCTTGATCGATTGACTGGTTCAGCATGATCAAGATAATCTTCTTGGTTTATGTTTTTTGATCAACAATAACGACTTTATGTTGACTCTGCGTTCTTCGGCTTGTTTTTTTCCTTGATGAGGAAAAAGTTTGTTTTTGTTGTGATAATATTAATGTGGATGATCTTTTGTATTATCTATGTTAATGTTGATGACCTTTGTATTATTTTTAATTTTATTATGTATTTATCCTTATAATTAGATGATGTTCTAGAGTTTTATCTAATATAAACTTATGAACTAGATGGTCATTTCCTAATCATCTAGTTGTTTATATATTATATATATATATATATATATATATATAGAGAGAGAGAGAGAGAGAGAGAGAGAGAGAGAGAGAGAGAGAGAAGTATACTTTAAGAGAGAGAGAGAGAAGTATACTTTAATTCCTCTCTATATTTCTATTTTTATTCTTCTTTATTTACAAACAGTTTATTTTGGTACAATGTGTCTTTGTGTTAAGAAGCAAGTCGATTCAGTTCTTATACATTTCCTATTTGTTTACTCGAAGAGTATCTGTGTGCCTTCTTATGTTGTTGTTGTAAAAGTAGTCTAATAGTTGCAATCTTGTTTGAATTGAGTATAAATTCCTTCTAAAAAAATTGAATATAAATTCACGATATTGAAAATCTCCATCGTTCTTCAGGAAATTCCAAAATATCACGACAAGGAAATTTGAATTTGCACGATATATGGGTTCTGCTTTTTTGGTGGAAACGTTAGTGCTAAGCGTTTGACTTGTAGATAAGAAGGCCAAAGAAAGGAAATGGAAAACTGGACTAGAATTCACATAACCATCATCACTTTGAAACTTCAATTCTGCATAATGATTAATGTCCCCCACTAGAAGCCTAGAACAAAATAATTAGGGAAATGCTTCGTGTGAACTTGTTTTCATTATTGAAAGCATTCAAGTCACAATAGCACTACCGTCCTTTCAAGCTTTGTTGGAAAACGTCCTTCACACAATGAATTGGTAAGGCATGCATCATGCAACTGATCGAAGAATGTGAATTCAATCGGTATCTAAGGGCCCTTTTGCTAAGCTAACAGCAAACACAGCTAGGCGAAAATGCAGAACTTGCATTTAACCAAAATGCAGACCTGCTAGAAATAGATTCTCTGGCACAATTCCTAAATAAATAGAGAACTTGATATCTCTAGTGCATCTATTAATGAGCCATAACAAATTCAATGGTTCAATCCCAGCAGCAATAGGTGATTTACCAAACTTAACCACTCTCTATCTCACCGAAAATAAACTTTCTGGCATTATTCTGAAAGAGATAGTTAACCTGAATTCTCTTGTATATCTAGAGTTGGCCTACAACACTTTGGCTGGTGTCATATCCCCTGAAACTTTGGCAACTTAGAACTGCTGAACACTTTGTTCCTGAATGGAAATCAAATCTCCAGTCATATTCCCAAAGAGATAGGCAACCTAAAATCGCTTGTTGTTCTTGAATTGTCCTCCAACTTTTCAACAGGTTTTATTCCAACTTTTTTCTTTAACTGAAAAATGGTAAACATTTTGTCCTTGGACAACAACCAACTTTCTGGTCCAATTCCACATGAGATAGGGACATGAAAGTCCTTGTTGAACTATATGTGTTTAACAATCAACTCAATGGTTCAATTCCTGCATCACTAGGTGATCTCACAAACCTTACGCATCTCTATCTTTACAATAACAAACTTTCTGGCCCTATTCCAGACTAGTTAGGCAGTGTGAAATCTCTTGTGGACTTAGAGATTGGTCATAATCAACTCAATGGTTCAATTACCACATCCCTTAGTAGCCCAACAAACCTCACTGTTCTCTACCTATTTGCTAGTAATCGTTCTGGCACTATACCAGAAGAGCTGAAATTGACAATGCATCAACTCGATGTTTCTTCGAATTTGTTAAGTGGGCTAATACCGAAGGATTTTGGGAGACTGATTTCCTAAGTGAAGCTGATGATGAATGGTAATCAACTTGTTGGTCGTATACCCTCGAACTTTCCATCATTTACTCATCTTGAGTACCTTGATATGTCCTCCAACAATTTCTGTGAGTCTATTGCAGATATTCTAGGAGACTTGATAGAACTATACACTGTCAATTTGAGCAATAATAAGTTCAGCCAAGAAATTCCATCTGAATTGGGGAAGTTGGTTCAACTAACCGAACTGGACTTAAGTTACAACTAACGTGAAGGTAGGATACCACCGGTAATAAGCAGTGTAATGAGTTTGGTGACGCTCAATCTTTCCCACAACGATCTTTCTGGCACCATACCAGAAAGTTTTGAAGACATGCACGGCTTGTTGCATGTAGACATATCGTATAATGACTTGGAAGGTCCTCTTCCTAACAACAGCGCATTTCGAGAAGCTAAACCAGAGGCATTGCAGGGGAACATACGCTTGTGTGGAAACTTTGGAGCTAATTTGCAACCCTGCAATAACAACCATGGCTCCAAGAAGAATTACAAACGTTTACATGTAATCACATTCTCCCTTGTAGCAGCACTTACACTCCTATTTGTTCTCTTTGCAATTGTCTTTGTGAAAAGAAAGAGGCTTCAGCAGCGAGCACAAACCAACATGGAAGAAGGAATCTCATTTTCCAAACTAAACTTTGATGAAAGAACAATTTGTGAGGAAATTATCAGAGCCACTGAAAATTTTGATTCCCCATATTGCATTGGGGAGGGGGGACATGGAACTGTCTACAGAGCAACTTTATCATCGGCCAACACAATGGCCATTAAGAAGCTTCATCTTCTAGGCGATAGTGAGAATACTGCTTAGAAAAGATTCTTGAATGAAATAAGGGCACTCACTGAGATATGACACAAAATCATTATGAAGCTCTATGGGTTCTGTTCGCATCCACGACACTGGTCTTGGTGTATGAGTTTCTTGAAAAGGGTAGCTTGGCTAAAATGTTGAGCAAAGATGAAGAAGCTAAATAGTTGGGGTGGAGCAAAAGAGTGAATATTGTTAAAGGTGCAGCTCATGCCCTGTCTCCCTTGCACCACCGTTGCTTGCCACCAACCACACAACGAGACATATCAAGAGAGAACATTTTGATGGAACCTGAATATGCAGCCCGTGTTTCAGATTTTGGTACTGCTAAGTTTTAAATCCGAACTCGGCTAATTGGACTAACTTTGCAGGCATTGATATTTTTAATGTACAAGTTCTTTCAATTTTCATTAGATAGTTGTGTAAATAAACTAAATGTATGTTGCAATGAGTTCTTTTGAGCAGATCTTGCTTACACCATGCAAGTGAATGAGAAATGCGATGTGCATAGCTTTGGAATAGTGGCTCTGGAAGTAGTAATAGGAAGGCATCCAGGAGATCTGTTCTAGTTGTTAACGTCAGGATCATTGTCATCATCTGCACTACTAGCCCATCCAATGCCTCTGGACTCTTTGGACCGATGCATATCCCCTCCTACACATGAAGTTACAAGAGCAGTAGTCTCCGTTCTCAAAATAGCGTTTGCGTGCTTGAATTCCAGCCCACAATCTCGTCCAACAATGAAATAAGTTTCTCAACAACTTTCTACTCACAGGCTGCACTTGTCCAAGCCGTTACATATCTTAACATGTGGTGAACTGCTTGCTCCTCATGGTTTGACAACCTGATCAAGATATGTACTGTATGTCCTACTTTTCTATTTTCACTTAGTTTTCTGCATGCGTTCTTCAATTTCTTCATAAAAAACCTTGAACGTGTAAATCCAACGATTGTATTCCCGTTGGGTCGGCTCTGAGATTTTGGGGGCCCAAGACGAATTCTTGAAAAGGAGCCTTAAATGTTTTCGACCCTTTGTACATTATATTACTGTAAAATAAAACAAAAACCACTTATTATTCAATATATATTGTTTCCTAGCTTACAAAAATGGAAATAACAAAAAGAATAAAAAAAAAAAAAATCTAATGAAACATAATATTTGTACTTGATGTGTGAATACAAATTTACAAAATTTTTGTTCAATTGCGTTTTTACATACGAATGTACAAAGTCTATAATAAGTATAAAAGTGGCAATTCCTACTACACTAAGAGAGAATCTTTGTCATAACTTGCTCCAAAAATAAATATATTAAGCCTACGTAAATAAATTTTTTTTAAAAAAAAAGTCAATTTTGGGGCCCCTCTAGATCATGGGCTCAAGATGGTTGTCTCGCCCCGCTATGCTCAAGGCTGGCCTTATGTTTATATTAAATGTGAATTCTTATTAGAGAAAGGATATTTTTACGCTGCTCAACTCCCCATTTTCACACTTTATCGCAAATTATTTTCATGATCGGAACCTTTCACTTTATTGATTAACATGTCAAGATCATTCCTACAAAATTTCAATCAAAACGGAGATCATTTGGTTATCCAAATGTATGAACTATATGAACGGTATAATTAGGCATTAAACGAACCGTCGATATGTTTTACAAAGTTAGATAGCCAAACAATCTCCGTTTTGATTGAAATTTTGTAGGAATGATCTTGACATGTTAATGAATAAAGTGAACGATTCCGATCATAAAAAAAATTTGCAAAAAAGTATGAAAATGGGGAGTTGAGCAGCCAAGGGCTGCTCACCCTTGAGCAGCGTAAAAATATCCATAGAGAAAATCAAACCAATTGCGAACGCAAACTTTAAGAAAGTTTCTATTTTGAATTTCTCTAGTATATATTCACATTTAATATGAACCCTTTTTTTGGCGGAAAGTGGGTACTGCTTTTTTGACTGGTAAGCTGCCAAAGAAAGGAAATTGGGCCAGAATTTGCACAATCAACAGTTAAACTTCAATTCTTCGATTTCATGATGAGTAATTCTTCTTAAAATAATGTAAATGGTAGTTAAGGACAGGTACATCGCCACTTTGGATTAATTAATTTGCCCCACTAGAACAAAGTAACTATAGACTAGTGGAATGCTTTGTATGAACTTTGTTTCATTTTCTACTTGAAAGCATCGCAACAGCACTAGCATTCCTTTTGTCATCTTATTAAAATGGGTCTTATTCTTGTTTTATTATATTATAATGCCGACGTGTTTTACTTATCTATTCTATAATGTCCATAATGGACAATTTGGCGCTGCTCATCCTTGAGCAGCCCTTGGCTGCTCAACTTCCATTTTTCCGCTTTCTCTCAAATTGTTTTATGATCGGAACCGTTCACTTTGTTCATTAATATGTCAAGATCATTTCTACAAAATTTCAATCAAAACGGAGGTCGTTTGGTTATCTAACTTTGTAAAACATATTGACGGTTCATTTAATGCCTAATTATACCATTCACATAGTTCATACAGTTAGATAACCAAACGATCTCCGTTTTGATTGAATTTTTGTAGGAATGATCTTGACATATTAATGAATAAAGTGAACGGTTCCAATCATGAAAACAATTTGAGAGAAAGCGGAAGAATGGAAGTTGAGCAGCCAAGGGCTGCTCAAGGATGAGCAGCGCCAAATTGTCCTTCTATAATTATGTACTGCATTTGAGTCAATTCCAACTCAATCCATTTGGTAATCTCGTCCCTGTTGTCGGGTTGCTCTTGATACCATGTTGAATAGAAACAGAGAAAGTGGCCAACAAAAGAAAGAGGAGGTGGAGGAACATCCATACAACACTTTTCAATTCCCTCATAATCAGATCAATCACTACGTTGATTACTGAGATGAAATTGTTTCGAGTGAGGGATAAGGGTTGATAGGTACGAAAAGTTGCCACTTTGGTAACAGTCTCGTTTTTCTCCTGGTTCGAGTGTTTTCTCTTGCATGAAAAACAGTAACGTTACCAAACAAGAAGCAAGTTTAGTATGTCTTTGGCGGCAACTTTGCATACATATCAACCCCCTCTCTCACTTGCAACGATTTCATGTTAATAGACAATGTAAGAATCGAGAAAACGTAAAAGTTTCTAATTTAAACTTAAAATTAGAAGAATTGACTCAAGTCAACTAGTCAATTGTGAATTATAAAATTGAAAAATCTGTAAGAAACCACATCTTTACAAACTAGAAAATCAAGAAAATCGGTGAAAGAAGATTCATGTCCCATGTTAATTGAAATGACTTTCCAGTGAAGTACAACGAAATCTTGATGAGGTCTATATAAGGTCTCTTCAACTTATTAGGTTACAATAACCAGGATAAAGCTGAGTGCACAAACACTTATAACCATGAGATCTTCAAACTCTCATCATAAAGCTGTATGCTCTCTAGCGTACTGCCTTATGATCTTGATGTCTGTGCAGCTGCTTTTATCACCGAGTTATGCTGCTTTCGTTTCTAATTCTGAAGCAGAGGCCCTTCTCAAATGGAAATCCACCTTTCAAAACCAAACTCATCAACTCCAGCACCTAGCCTCATGGACTTATAACATTCCCGCTCATAATAATGCCACCAATTCTTCCACCATCCCAAAAGCAAATGCAAAACCGCCCTGCATATGGTTCGGCATTTCATGCAACGCTGCTGGAAGTGTCACCCGGATTGACCTTACTGATTTTGGTACTCAAGGTACGCTACACGAATTTATATTCTTATCCTTTCCTAATGTGGAATATATTGACCTCACCAACAATAGTATCCTTGACACCATCCCACCTCAGATCACTTCTCTCTCCAAACTCACCCATCTTGATCTTTCTGACAATTTGCTGTTTGGGAACATCCCACCAGAAATCGGTCTACTTAGAAATCTTACGCATCTCTATCTCCATCTTAATCATCTTTCTGGCACTATTCCAGAAGAGATAGCTTACCTGCAATCTCTTGAAGATCTAGAGTTGGCCTTCAACACTTTAATTGGTGTTATCCCTCCAAATCTCGGGAGCTTAGGAAAGTTGAGCACATTGTACCTACACGGAAATAACCTTTCTGGTTCTATTCCGAAAGAGATAGGGAACTTGAAGTCTCTTGTACGACTAGACTTGTCCATCAACAATTTAACGGGTCTCATCCCTCCAAGTTTTGGCAATTTAACAAACCTGAACATTTTGTCCCTACATCGTAATCAACTTTCAGGTTCTATCCCCAAGGAGATTAGCAACTTGAAATCCCTTGTGGAGCTACACTTTAGCGCGAATAGACTAAATAGTTCAATTCCCGCTTCATTTGGTAATCTGTGTAACTTGAAAATGTTATACCTCCGAGACAACCAACTTTCTGGCTCCATCGCCAAAGAGTTTGAAAACCTCACCAAGCTCGTTGACCTAATTTTGGATACAAACCAATTTTCTGGTCATTTGCCTCAAAACATCTGTCAAAGTGGACGACTCGCAAACTTTTCAGTACACACCAACCACTTCACAGGTCCAATTCCCAAAAGCTTGAAAACTTGCACAAGCTTATTCAGAGTTCGTCTTGAAGGAAACCAATTGATAGGAAATATAACTGAAGGCTTCGGTGTCTATCCGAATCTTGATTTTATAAATTTAAGCTCTAACAATTTTCATGGTGAAATCTCACTAAAATGGGGGCAGTGTCCAAATTTAAAGAGCCTACTAATTGCAGGAAACAACATTTCTGGTAGCTTACCACCTGAGATTGGCAATGCAACCCAAATTCATCAACTCGATCTTTCTTCAAATCATTTAGTTGGGATGATTCCAAAGGAATTTGGCAGGCTGACTTCCTTAGTGAAGTTGATATTGCATGGAAATCAACTTGTTGGTTATATACCATTAGAATTCAGATCATTGACCGATCTTGAGTATCTTGACTTGTCCTCCAATAAACTCAATGAGTCAATTCCAAGCATTTTAGGAGACTTGTTCAGATTGTACCATCTGAATTTGAGCTACAACAAGTTCGCTCGAGCAATTCCATCTGAGTTGGGGAAGCTAGTTCACTTGACCGAATTGGATTCAAGTCATAACTCACTTGAAGGCAGGATACCATCAGAATTGAGCAACATGGAGAGTTTGGTGATGCTGAATCTTTCCCACAACAATCTTTCTGGCACCATTCCAACAAGTTTTGAAGGCATGCATGGCTTGTTATCTGTTGATGTATCTTACAATGATTTGGAAGGCCCCCTTCCAAACAACCCTGCATTTCAAGATGCTCCTTCAGAGGCATTGGACGGGAACATAAGATTGTGTGGGAATATTCGACCTTTGCTACCTTGCAGTAAACATGGCTCAGAAAAGGACCATAGAAGAGTAAAACAAATCACATCCACAATTGTGGCAATTTTTGTACTTCTATCTGTTTTTTTAACAATTATCCTTATACTACTACGAAGAAGAAAGAAGCTTCAGCATACAGGAAAAGCCAGCATGCAAGAAGGAATTTCCTTTTCCATACTAAACTTTGATGGAAAAACGATGTATGAGGAAATCATCAGAGCAACTGATGATTTCAATTCCTCGTATTGCATTGGAAAGGGGGGACATGGAACCATATACAAAGCAACTCTGTCAGCGGAGAACACAGTGGCTGTGAAGAAGCTCCATCTGCTAAACGATAGTGAGAACACATCTCAAAAAGAATTCTTGAATGAAATAAGGGCACTAACTGAGCAACGACACAGAAACATTGTAAAGCTCTACGGTTTCTGTTCACATCAAAGACACTCATTCTTGGTGTATGAGTTTCTTGAAAGAGGTAGCTTGGCTTCAATTATGAGCAACAATGAAGAAGCTCAGAAGTTGGGGTGGAACAAAAGAGCGAATATTGTTAAAGATGTAGCTCATGCCTTGTCTTATATGCACCATGATTGCTTGCCACCAATTGTTCATCGAGACATATCAAGCAAGAACATCTTGCTGGATTCTGAATATAAAGCATGTGTTTCAGACTTTGGCACCGCGAAGTTCTTGAATCCTGACTCAGCTAATTGGAGTGCCCTTGCAGGCACATATGGATACATAGCACCAGGTAACACTTTTCTTGTCTGCTCTTTACACTAAAAAACTTTGATCAAAATTCTATTGGAAAGTTATGTCTTGAAACCACTGATTCCACTGGAAATTTTGTTCCTATGCAGAGCTCGCTTACACACTGCAAGTAAATGAGAAATGTGATGTTTATAGCTTTGGAGTGGTCGCAATGGAAATAATTATGGGAAGACATCCGGGAGATCTTTTCTCATTTTTATCTTGTTCATCCTCAACAGCTGTATCGGCCGATCAAATATCAATTGTGGATGTTTTGGACCAACGCGTTTCCCCTCCTACGCATCAAATGGCTGGGGAAGTGGTCTCCATTGTGAAGATAGCATTTGCATGCATGGATCCGAGTCCACAATCTCGTCCAACAATGAAACAAGTTTCTCAAATCCTATCAATTCAGAAGCTGAACGAGTGCTTATCGAGGCCATTACGTATGATAACTTGTGCTGAACTGGTTGTTGTCAATCATTCGACTACCTGAGCATAAATGTGCTTCTTTCCTATCAACATTTCACCTCTTGTCCGAGTCTTCCTCTCATATAAGAAAGTTTAAACAAGATTTTGTTTAGGTTTAATACTTTGATGTAATCTGTGTTGCTCTGTTATATTTACTTGTCCAGCGATCTTGAATTTGTATACCATTTTAAAATCATCAATGAACAATTCAGTTGCCAAAATTAATTATGAAAATTAAACTGATAGTAAAATTTTGTAATGTTGCAAGCGGTTCCAAATTCGACTTCAAAACCGGTTGATAAAGAAAATTGACCAGGACCAATGTACAAAGGAATCCGAGTTTGACGTGGCGACAATTACAATGGCCTTAATACTATTACTATATATGGACAGCTACCAAAAGACCAAATCATATATATAGAGAGACAAGAGTGTCTTAAACCAGAGGCCATAGACGTTTTCGATTTTCTTACACAGAGAGAGATAAGAGAGAAAGCTGCAAAGTGACGATGTCAACCCTCAACGTTCCTCCACAAGTTCCTAATCCATCCGAAGACTGTGAGCAACTCCAAAAGGCCTTCAAAGGTTCCTTCTTCATTGATTTTTCTGATCTTTTTCTGCTTGGCATCATTGCTTGTTTTGATCATAACCCGTATCATCTTTTGTGATTTGCTTCAAGGTTGATGATTGATAAACCCCATTTTACCGATCTGATTAGTTGTGTTAGATATGATGTAAATGATCCCAAGACGAAAAAAAAAGGATCGTCCTTGTTTCTCATTGTGATCAATTAATCGTGTTTGACTCTTCTGTTATGAATGTTTCAGATAGATGTTTTCTGTATGAATGTGATCGCTTGAAATGTTGATCGCTATGTTTGTATCAGGAGAACATGATGTATTTAGGATTAATTGATCAAAGGAATTGATTGGTATTTCCAGGTTTATAAAAGGTTGTAAAAGACCTAATTTGACATGAACATTATATTTGAACATGGTCACATGAATGAGTCTGCATACTCAGAGGAAAAGAGGGCTATTGAGTTTTTTATATTAGGAAAAATGCGGTTCTTTGATAATATGCTGAAACTAATCATATCGGATCTGTTTGACTCTTCAATACACAATGCTAATGTCGTATATGCTGCATTGATTGGATTTGGAAGTACATATTTGAAACAGCTACAACTGTTAGTTTCACCAGTTAGTCATTGTCTGACGTGCATTCATTGTTAGTTGACAAAAGGATTTTACAACACTAATTTTCTGTAGCATACTAATGTCGTATACGCTGCATTGATTGGATTTGGAAGTACATATTTGAAACAGCTACAACTTTTAGTTTCACCTGGTAGTCATTATCTGATGTGCATCCATTGTTAGGTGACAAAAGGATTTTACAACACTAATTTTCTGTAGCCATACTGTGAACATTTTTTGATTGCAAGATCTTCTGAACTAATAGATTAGATCAGAGTTCATTTTCCTTTTCTCTTCTTGTGAGTTGTGCCCTTTCATGTGTAATCTTGAACTTTTATCAATTCGACTGCAGGATGGGGAACCAACGAGGACTTGGTCATATCGATCATGGCGCATAGAAATGCCACTCAAAGAAGGGTGATACGAGAGACATATGCTGCCTCTTATGGAGAAGATCTCCTCAAGGAACTGGAAAAAGAACTTACAAGTGACTTTGAGGTCAGTTTTGCACTTTCTTGATGCATTGGTTGAGAAATTTATTTCATCTTTACATAAACTGATTCTGTCACGGCGAAGCAGAGAGTATATGCTCATTATCTCCAGATTTCATTTCTTCACAAGCTTCAACTTTATCTAATTAACTCTTGTAATCCAGAGGATTGTCCTGCTGTGGACACTTGATCCAGCTGAGCGCGATGCACGTTTGGCCCTCGAAGCAACAAAGAAGTGGACTAAAAGCAATCAGGTTCTTGCAGAGATCGCCTGCAGTAGGTCTCCACGTGATCTACTCTTTGCAAGGCAGGCTTACCACGCTCGCTATAAGAAGTCCCTCGAAGAGGATGTTGCGCATCACACCACTGGAGACTTCCGTAAGGTACAGCAACTATTAGAGTATTGTTCTTTCAGCTACATTGAAAATACATTATTCACTAAGAGAAGAATTCTCCACTTGAGTTATATAGGTATTGATTGAATATGAATTCCGAAGTGTCAATGCCATTGTGGATATTTTGCTGGGGCAAGTTCATTTTGTATGAATTAGAATTTACCACCTGACTTAATTTGCTACTTCCAGCTTTTGGTCCCACTTGTTAGCTCCTATAGGTATGGGGGAGATGAGGTGAACCAGACTCTAGCAAAATCAGAGGCTAAGATACTGCACGAAAAGATCTCAGATAAAGCCTACAACGATGACGATCTCATCAGGATTTTGGCTACACGAAGCAAAGCACAGATCAATGCAACTCTCAATCACTACAAGAATGAATTTGGGAATGACATCAACAAGGTACGAGTGAATGCAAGTGAGTTTGATACAACCATTTTTTGCCAGGTATCAGCAGATGTTTGGGTTTGATGAGTGTTGCTATTCACAGGATTTGAAAGCTGATCCCAAGGATGAGTACCTTGCCATACTAAGGGCCACTATTAAGTGCTTGGTCCGCCCTGAGAAATATTTCGAGAAGTCTCTTCGTCTGGCAATCAACCGAAAAGGTACAGACGAAGGAGCTCTCACTAGAGTTATTGCAACAAGGGCTGAGGTTGATATGAAGCTTATAAAGGAGGCATACTACAAGAGGAATACTGTCCCTCTGGTCAAGGCCATTGAAAAGGACACTACTGGAGATTATGAGAAAATGCTTTTGGCCCTGGTTGGACATGAGGCTGCTTGAACTGTGGAGGTCTAAGAGTTGTAGTTGGAGGCAATGAAATTCCGTGGCTATGTTTGGTTATTTCTGCTGAATTTCATATAACATATTGGTATCGTGAAATAAAAGTTGCCTTCAGTGAACTTCTAGTTGTTAGTAAGTTTTTCTCAGATCCTCTGTTTATGTGTATCAGGCAGTGGTTGGTTTCTGTGTAATTTGATTGTTCTTCATACATTCAGTCATCCGAAAATCTTTCAAAGGACTACATGGCCTTTACATGTATGAGATTAAAGGAAAGTTTCCTGCTATTATGAAAAGAGAGATTGTAATATTGGAATTTCGTCTGTGGTTTACAAGTGCAAGGGGATTTTGTTCTCGGGACTTGAATGCAGGGCTTTCTTGCAGCTCAAGTTATATATGTTTTATCATTCAAAACCTAGTTGTATTTGCATTGAGGATCAGCATTTTCCAAATCTGATTCCTTCTTTCCTTCTTAACTTTCCTACAGCTCTGAAGTTTCTTCTCTAGCTTCACTTTCCAAGAGGCAAGAGGCAATCAGATTCAGTAAATGTCACATAATGTGAACGATGGTTATGGCTGGGTTTCTTTTGAGGAAAGTGCTAGTGCCATCTGTTCTTTCTGCTGTACTTCTCTTTTTGAACAGGCATATATTTGCCTTCTGTTATTTTGATGAGCGTTTGTAACATTTAGGCGCTGCACAAGGGGCTCATAACTGAGCGTCTGTTATCAAGCAAGCCCTATGAATCACATTATAATTTATAAGACAGAAAAAATAGGCATTTATAACACGAAACAGATGATCGGCGGTATATAAGCTGTCTCATCTTCAAGAAAGAAATTCCAGCATCACATTTACAAAAACATTGAGCCAGAAATCCACTACTCTGACAGTGGAATATCATACATCAAGTTCAGATAAAGACAAAAACAACAGAATATTACAAGCAACTTCTGCATCACAAGTAACCCGGAAGCAAAACTCTGGTTGAACTCCTTCAGACTTCTTGATGCCATCCAAAAAGGCAAAATCCCCACTTTCATCTGAAGACCAGTAAGAATTTCGACAAATATCGCATACCATAGCTAGGTGCTTAAAAGAGAGTATCACAGCTAGGTGAGCAAAAGAAAGTAACGTTGCTAGATGCCCAAAAGAGAGTATCATAGCTAGGTGACCAAAAGAGACTAGTTATTACTACTGAACATAAACAACAACAACACTTCTTTTCTGTAGACAAAAACACTTCACTTCTTCAGGAGTTCCCGTGTGAAAATCCTCTTGCAATATGGGCTGGTGCGTAAGAATGTATGCGGCTTAACGGCTTCAACCAGAGCAGCATGAAGAGGGCCCTGGATATAAAGCAAAAAGATTAGGACATTTCTGCATGTATGTGTATCGTGCAAGAGACAGAAAGTCCATTATAAATAAGTTCGAGAGATTTGGTTACTATACCTTGGTAACTGAAAGAGCAGATCGAATGACATAGTTAGCATAAGGGTCTTGCAACAACTGTTCAAAGCGAGGAACGCATAGCAATTCATGAATGATTCTTGGTCGGCTCTCTTCAAAATGCTTCAGGCATTTCTCAATCACATGACTGCTACATTTCTGCATGGAGAGTCGTACAAAGTGTCCTTTCAACTGATTAACCAGTTTGGCCATTGCAGATGGGATCTTTAGCTCCAGGATATATTGAACAACATAATTTCTGTATAGTAAACAGAAAACAAATAAAACCATACTTTAGTCAGAAATTCAAATAAATTTGTCCCGCAGAAAATGGAAGCTTGCATTAATTATTCAAACTCATACGCAGAATGAAATCTTTGCTGGTAAGCATGAAACATAAATATAAATATCAATATAAATATATAGGTGATCAGCCTTATGGTTCCATCTGAAGTGAATCAAATACATTGCTGGTGGGAAAGTTTTGTTTGCCCAACAGATAAAACGAATATCAATCCAAGTAGTTCAGATTTCCACATCATATATTAGGATTTATAGCAAGACAGTTTGAAAATACTTGTAAATCATTACCCATAAGGATCTTGGGAAAGGAGAAGCCCATTTCTGGCAACTTCATTGATTAGCTTATCTCGCTGTCTCCCAATGGCATGTGCAATGCATTTCTGTAGTACGCAACAGCCATGGCGTTGAGTTGCAATCTCAACACAAAATCTTGCAGCAGCATCGAAAATAAACTGCAAGAGGTGATTAACAGAACAAGTTCACAGTTGTGTCAACAAAACTTAAGTACGTCCTACAGAAGTGCATAAATAGCAGTTCACAAATATTTTCAGGATTTGAGTAAATATGTCCAATCATCCTTTATAATGACGAACGTAACTAAAGATGTATTAAACAAAGTAACTCAAAAGAAGAAAAGACATAAAATCTTCAACATCTGCAACCTGTCCTAGCAGAAGGATAGCTTTCCATTTCATCTCAGTAGTCAGGGGCACTCAAATTTACCTATTACTGAAACTAACATTGTTGAATCTTACAGAAGAGTGGACGAACCAGAAGAACCAGCACTTAGATAGAAATGAGTTACGCTAATGATCCTCAGAAAATTTTAAATAATAGCCCAGCTCAGGGTTTATGACTGGACTTGAAACCTTCCCGTAACATTACAATGATCAAATTATGTCTGGAATGTTCTAAGAAGCAGCACAAAGAGCAGGAAATATTTGGTAGTTAATGTAGCGATTGTATTTCGTTTGTGAAAATGATCAAAGATGGCTGTAATGCAAAGTGGACATAAATAAGCGTAGAATGGCTGCACTGGCTGGCCCCAGATGACAGGGGATTGGGATTATAAACCACCTATAACATGGTTTATCATTTGAAAGCCCTTTTATGACATCAGATGAAACAGTTTACACCTTTGAATATTCACTTAAAGCAGTCTGGTGTATAATAAATCTAGCTAGCGTACAGTAACCAGTACAAAGATCACTGCAGTTCGCAATACTGGTTGCATTTGCATAAGATAACAGAAAGACCATTGTATTGAAAGCATGCCAAGGCTTATAGAAATTCTGCAACAAAGTGCCTTCTTATAGCAAATAAATGACAAGCAGTCCTCATCAAAATAAATTTGCTGGACTGGCATGTGTGTGTGTGCACCTATTCTTGGCTACCAGATGAAATTCAAAAGAAAGCAAAAGAATACAAATAGAAGAATATATGAATTACACGATCTTCATTAAAGGTATTCAATCTTAAGTGCCTTCTTTGTCAATCAAGGTAACAGGAAAAATATAGAAACACAGCATACCCTGTTATCTTCTTTGGTGAAGAAGTCCAAACAGCGTTGTACCACATGATTACCATTCGCATCCTTCATAAGATCAAGAGAACCACATTCCAGGGACGACTTAATTAATGAGATTTGTTTCCCAGTTTTAACAGTCTCAATCAACTTCTGTACCACACGAGTGCTGAAACCATAACAGAAATTATATTTTGGAACTAGATATTAGTAAGGAACAAATACTAAAATTGAAATAGCAATAAATAAATACAGTAGACAGGACATACCCATGTGTGTCTAAGGAAATTCTGACAAGATGGCCTGGTTCTCTGGTCACTTTGAGCACAAACTGCATTCTTTGTTCCTCATTGCACACATCCAACAACTTCTGAATTAGGTAATTCCCAAAGGGATTCGTCATTAGTTCAAAGATATGATTGATTAACTTATCAAATATTAAATGCACGTCTTGACAGGTTCCTTCTTCAAGCATCCTTTGTAAGAACCGACAACCATCCTGATCCTTTGCAATGTAGTATATATATCCCTGAGCCTCGGTCAATGAACCTAATGTTGGTAGTGATCCCATTGAGCTGTTCTCGGTCTGACTCAATTCACTTCCACTAATTCCTCCTTTACATAAATTTGAATCCAGCCTAGAGTTTTTCTCTCCTTCTGCCTGCATTGCCATCTTAGAGTTCTTCTTGTAACCCTTTGAAAACTTGCTTCCCTTGCTGATGCCACGGCTCAAATGTTTTCCTGGTATGATGAGAACATCCTCACTACTAGGACCATTGAAGTCCCCTGCATATTTCATAGATTTGAAAGATTCAGGAACCCTGCTTCTCGCGTCTACTTTAGTCCTTTGTTTTATCAGTGAATGATTATGTAAAAGATGGTCCATATTCAGCTGAGTAGCTGATGGAAACTGAGGAGACCTCATTGGATACATAAGTCTCTTTCCACCATTGGAATCCATTCCATGAAGCTGTGAGGAAGCATGATCATCATCTAGATATGGCCTAGCAACAGAAGGATACCAACCATCTCCATATTCCTTTGTTTGCCCAGGTACATAACTCATTTGGTTTTTAACACCACTGGAGCCAGAATACAAAGCATTATGCTGCATATGATTCAGGTAAGACCCCATTGAATCCCCAATACTGCATCCCTGCTGCAAACAAAGCATTCCAGACTCTCCAGAGCCATGAAACCTCCCTCCAACTCCGAAACCAGCAGACCGAAAAGATTCATAATCAGATACATTATTCCCAGAACTTCCAAATAAGCCAGAGTTTTCAACATTATAAGGACTAACAACCCCCAAAGAACCACCAACACCAGCAAGCCCAAACCCATGTGGGTCAATCTCAAATCCCGTTCTTTTAGCACCAGAACCATCAATATGCATTCTGTAGAAACTTTCAGACAAACCCAGATCATCCCCAAGCCTCTCATTGAAATGAGAATCAGGTGGCTTAGAGTTGGAGTCCAACCACAGCCCATTCATGTAAGGTGTTTGATACTTGGCCTCCTCAGATGGGGCTAATGCCGAATAATGAGAACCATCATCAGAGGAGTAAAACCCATTTGAGAATGAGCTTGAAGGGGAGAACTCAGACTGCAGAGAAGCTCTGCTCACTGGTGAGCCACTCACAAAGCCATGTTGAGAAGGAGGATGCAGGAGATGGAAAAGACTGGAATACTGTTGACTGTTGAGGTTCTGGTGATCGTTCCAAAGCTTTTCCATTTCTCCTCCTCCAAAACTCCTCATGGTCTGCAAAACCCTCTTTTCTTCCTCAGTGATTTTGAACATCATACAAACAACACACAGCGCACACACAACACTTATATATATTTATACGTTTAATATACAAAAATACACACAAAACGCGAAAAGATTGGAACTTTTTCACAAAACAGAGAGAACCCAGATTCAGAATCCGAAAACCCACCCAGGAAAACGACTCAGAAAAGAGAAACGATCACATTTGTTGGGAGGGTGTTTATAACGAAAATGTCTATGTCATTTTTTTGGGATTTTTGATTTCGACAATGTGGGGGTTTTATCAGAGGAAGACGACGATGCTGACAGAGGGTTTTGATCCTCTGCAAATAGTACGCTCTGTCCCACCACCTCAAAGTCACGCCATTAAAATGTTGAGTCTCTCGCTCTGCAGCCACTACCCACAACAGCACAGAAAAAGCAGCAGAGGAGAGAAGAGAGAGAAACTCTCACTAGACTAGGAAATAAACTTCAAATCAAATTTTTTTTTTTCTAGTTTTTCTCATTTTCTACCTGAATAATTCACTGTTGGTTTCAGTTAATTCTGTGATTAAAGCTAATAGTTGACAGTATCTACTTCGAAAATTGGGTTTTAACTTCTAACAAACTGAGCTTGATTTTCTCGCCTTGAAGATCGGGTTGTTATGTTCGGAATTATTTACCTTCCTATTTCTCTTTTGTATAAGTAGAGAACTAAATAATATATAAATTACTCAAAAGTACTAAAAGTATGGATCTTATTATAACAGTGGTGACAAAAATAAGATAATTTTCAATGAAGTTGATCTTTCAGTTGTAGAAGTCTCAAATTAGACTCACCGTGGTAAGCGAGATTCGAGGATATTTTAGCCGACCTCCATATTACATTGTCGCTCATTACCGCCTTTCTGGATAAGCTATACACTAGTTGTACATTGTTGTAAATTGTAAATATTCTATCTTTGATCCAAAAAAAAAATTATTATAACAAAATCTCTACTAAGTCAATGTGCATGTAACCTATATAATAAAACGCGAACATCACTATAGCTCGCTGCGGTTGCAAAGTTACTCTCCTTAAACGTTACAGTCTCAGCAACGTGGAAATGAAGGTTTCACTCGTTATATAGGACTTGACCATGGCATCTCGATTCTCAACAACAACACAAAAACAGCGAAAACAAAATTGTTTCCAATTTTAATAAGTTATACTAGGCTTATCATGTTTACAGTTGTTTCCTACTGTGGTTCCCTTTCTGGGTAAGTAACTTTCCCAAATTAGATAAAGGTAACTTGCAGTTCAGGCCAATGTTACCTATTTGGAATGAAGCTCAATTCAAGCAAGTGATCCCTTCCTCTGATTGGCCGGTGCATTTGAATAAAGAGCTGCAGGCAAGTGGGCCACGCATTTTAAAATAAAGTGAGCTTCAGCTCTGATCTGATTGGGCCAAAAATGTGTTCTAGCCCAACAAATCGTTATCGTATCTGCGAGTCTAGCTTTTTCCTAGGCGTACACAGAGCAGAGCATTAATGGAAATAAATTTTCCTTTTTGGCATAGGTCTTTTTTACATGGTTATCTTTATTTATGAAAGACATAAAACAAAATGTTAGACTATTAAAATATAGTCATTTGACAGCCTGAAATTTCCGTGAATGTAATACAATGCAGTATTCTAAAACTAGTAACACAAAAATCAAGTGCATATTAACCGTTTTGATATATAATAACATTTTCCAACAGTTATTTGAAATAAGGGTGAAAAGAAAAACGCATATTGGGGTCAAAAGCTAGAGTAGCTTGGGCTCCAACTTGGGGTATGCATCAATCCGGTCGATTCAGACTATACCGGACGAATATCAGTCCCATAGGAAAAAAAATCAACAGCGAATATGGTATGATTTAGCTGCGGTTTTGAAATAAGCAAAACCAACCTAAACCTAACCAAACCAACCATTTATATCTATTTTTGCATTATTTCATTTCACACGTGTAGTGCTCTTTTGGCTAAACAAAATGAAGATGTTGGATCGGAAAGTTTGATGGAACTTTGAAGATATTGATATACAAATAATATTTGGGGTGTTTTTCTAGCTACGTTCTTTGTATTTTTTCACTCCCTTGATTAATGCATATTGCAATCAGAGTCGTGTCGTTTTAATGCAAAAGTGTTTGATTATTTAATTATGTGAAATATTTGACGGCGGACCTTTTAAGTTATAAGCTTGCATATTGTTCTTTGAGCATCTGCTTCCCTTGGCGGCTTCGTTTTAGTGGTATATTCTGTTGACCATAAGCTTGAAAGTTGTTCTATGAGAGAAGTTACTTTAGAAAGGTTCCAAGGAACAAGCTTATAACGCACATCATCACCGGCCATAGTCATCCCAACCAAATTCTCAAACAAATCTAAATTAACAAAGGCAAAGGTAGCTCAGCCTAAGAACACTCAGAGAAAGATCAGCAATCCACCTAACATTTTAATTCTAACTCATTTTTTGACCTCCTTTTCACTTGAGCTAATCCCATCTGGGCAACTTCGAACAAATCAGTACAACTAACTAGAAGCAACCACAAAGCATGATAACTTTGGGTAAGAAATTTCCCAGCCAGCAAGGTTCATATATCCCATTGCTGAACTCAACCTAAAGCCAAACTCAAGACAGTTTTGGGATGAAGCTGGAAGAGAAAAGTTTCAATTAAACTCAACACAAACATTACTATACAGTGAAAACAACAAGATCAAGAGCTCAGCCCCACAAAAGGGATATCATCAATGTAAAGCTAATCCATGGATTAAACCCAAACAGCCAAGCACTTCATTAAGACAAACACTGAAAGAACATGAAAATATGGACATACACAACCCAATTAGCAGCTAGTCCATAGCTCTGGTCGAACCGGTTATAACCTAAAACATAATTCCCAAAACCCACAATGAAAGGTCAAATAATATAATAGCACATCCTCCAGCACCAGAGAAACAAGGAACAAAACCAGAAATCATGTGATGAAATAAAATAACCAAGTTAGGCCTAATGTGTTAAACCAGGGCAATGCTACTCTCTCCACCTGGGGGTTTGCGTACACCACCTAAGTAGTCTCGAGCCTCTTGTTTCCCATCAGCGAAGATATTGCTGCCACTCATCTCTCGTAGTTTTGCTGAACTCAGTGATTTTTCAGCAGACGATGGAGGAACATCACCCTTGAAGATATCGTTTCCTGATAGCTCGTTAAATTTCTTGTCATAGATCTTCTTGGCTGTCTTGGGCGCAGGTTCCTCAGTGGATGTGATTTCACTTTCACCCCCAGCAGGCTATTATGCACAAAAATGAAATTACCAATCAGTTAGATTCTTCACTTCCAGTAAGGGAACAAATTTTCGCATACATTATGCACAAGCAATCACACAGTAAACTCACATTAGAAACATTAACAGATGTGCGACCATTCGGTGATGTAGGTTCCCCTATTTGTATGCTTCCTTTCAAGGCCAATGCACGTGGAGCCAGAGTTGTCCTGGGTAATATTTCAGGAGGGGGGGCAAATATGTCATGCCCACTAAGCTCCTTATATTTAGACTCGGAGAGCTGCTTCTTCAGCCTTGCCTCTCTCTCTGCTTCAGTTTCCAAGGTCCCGCTAAGCTCACGCTGCTTTGCAACTTCCGCAGTGGTGGTGGGCTTCTTGGGAGAAACATCCTCTGCATCGCCAAATGATATATGACTGATTCCCGCAATTGCTTGCTGCCATGAGAAGGCAAAGTCAGCAAATGGTTTTGTGCCAAACTGGGATACCACACTTTAAGACGTGTTTTAATGTATAAAATAAACCGCATCTTGCTTGTTACCTGGTACATACGAATTGCAGGTTTCGGGGTGGCATTGGCAGGATCGGATTCGGAAGCATCATCTTCTCCCTTTGGTGCAAAAATTCCACTCCCAGTCATTTCCTTCATCTTATATCCTGAACAAGGTTTTCTGAAAATCCCCAAATGAATAACGTGAGAGGTCTTAGTTAACCACCACACTGAATACAATTATAGGCCATGGTATATGCTGTTACTTTTTTACTACAATATGTTATCCAAAATTTTACCATAACATTTTATACTCGATCATCAGAAAAGAAAAACAACTTCCATGTTTTACCCACCTCTTCAATTCAAACATACACAGTCTCGAAGCTGTACCTCATTCTTTATAACATACATGTTTTTCAGGTCGAATTTCAAATTTCACACTACACAAAATTCAATTATTTGTTTAATTGACTATCTTTTATTTTTTAACCGAATTAATTCAGTGGATATCTAGGCCAAATATAGTAGATCGATCACGGATCATTGACCTAATCAATCTTCAAATTCACAATCAATTTTCTTTATACAAAAAGAAGGAGAATCTACTGGAAAATACTCGGTCAAATTCCAATACAATGTCCACACAAAAGACTGAGGAAGTTCAAAAATAGAAAACTTGAACAATAAAAATCAAACCCCATTTTAATTTTTTTTTTTTTTCAAAATCAGAAGAATGAGAAATACCAATTGAAGGTCAACAAATGAGTCCACTTGCACTGACCACAGAACCCAAAACGAATCAAATTGCGAAAAAATAAAAACTTTTTGACAACCCAATTCGAAAAACAAAAACCCAGAAACGAAAATGTGATAAACAATCGAAAAAACCCAATGCAGGAAGAACCAGATCTGACCGTTTGTTCAAGCTCTCGACCTCCTCGTCCGTCACCTGGCCTCCGAACACCACTTTTCTGATCCCATCCGACGGCTACAATCAAATCCCACAATCAAATCACAAGTTGCTAGCAAAACCACCAGAAAAGCGACAAGCTTTTAATCGTACCTGGTGGGACCGAGCAGCGGAGCGATTGGCGGCGGAGGGAGGAGGAGTATCGGCAACCGGAGTTTCCGACCAGGTGAGCAGATCCGCGGTGGACGTGTGGGGCTTCCTCACCGGAGTGGTCCTCTCCATTCTTTCCGGGTCGGGTCTTCTCGGGACCGTCCGATTTAATTACCAGTTCTGCGCTCGCCGGAGAAGACGACGAACGAGGAGAGAGTGGAAATGACGGGAGTGACCTCGGGTACTGGAACGTTCCGGGGGGGAGTTTTGGGGGGTATTTGAAGGGCAATTTGGAAAGGGTGGAGTTGAAGGGAGATTAAATATTGTTGGGAGTAGCTAGCTGAAGCAAACAACTTTGGGTTTTTTTTTTTTTTTTTTTTTTTTTTTTGGGGGTTTCTTGTGTTGTTTTAAAAGCAAAGAAATGGGAAGGAAAAACAAAGTAGGGACTGGGCTGTATTTATACGTCAATTTTGAAATGTTGTACCGCGTACGCATGTGATGGTAGGAGGTACAGCCACGTGGCGGTTGGGATTTTGATGTGTTCCCATGTGGTGGAGGTTGAGTTTACCGAAATGGGGCTGGAGATTTTAGTCTTCACTTTACTGTTGTTTTGACTGTTTGGGGGGAGGATTAAGATGACGGTTCAAATTTTGAAAATCCAGACGCTTAATTGTGGTGGAGATAATGTTTGCAACGGTCGAGTTTAAGATAACGTCGCCCAATGATCAATATCTTTGAATAGGGGATCTGGATTTTTTTGGTGTGTGCTCAGGTTGGGTCAAAATCTTTTTAGTCTTGTAACATAATGAGTGGTGACTACAATACGTGAGAGAGATGCAACAATAGAATGTTTTGGATTACAAAGAGAGAATTTGAATTCAATTTGCAATCGAAATACAAACCTCAAAAATGATAATTATCTAGAAAGTTTGGAAGATGGCATAATAATTAGTAGCTAAATTCAAATTTCAAACATATTGTATTTGAAATTTCACTATCGATCTGTAAATTTGTGGCTTCATCCGCGAACATAGATGATGTAAGCTCAGCTTTGTTTTCGGCTTTCCCACCTCTAATTTGGGCATCCTAATTTGCTTAAAACATTTTCAAAGGGTCCATATCTCAAATATGCAGACACTATGGCTAGGGTGTGCTCCAGCCCACCTTAACTTGCAAACTTTTCTCTTTTTCCCCACAAATTCATTTATTTTTTGCAATTTTATCTATAATTTTTAAGCCAATTTTTTTCAGCGACCTTATATAAACTTAGTAAAAGATAGTTTATCTAATTCAGCCCAGCCTACTAGAAAATTCTAGCTCCACCCCTCCCGGCCCTGAGAATTCAGGGGCCCAAGACAAACTCTCAAAAGAGCACTGAAAATAGAAAGTTTGAAAAACAAAAAAAACAAAAAAAAAACCTACAAAATTGCTCCAAAAAAGAATTGAACTTGGGTTATGAAAGTGACATACACAACAATTTACCACTACATCATGAAACTTCCAATGTAAATTATAGGACTTACAACTGTTTATATTATATATAATATATATAATTTTTTTTTTCGGATGCCCTTTTCAGCGGCGCCCGAAGACGACCGTCTCGTCCCGCTTCCCTCAGGGCCGACCCTGACCCCTACTTCGATCCCACTTTGCTAACAACGCTTTTCTGTGTATTGTGTATACTACATTATTGCATTGAAAAACCGGTCATGTTTCCAAGTCTACATGAAACAATTAGGGTTCAAGATTTCTACTTCTACATTCCTCTTAAAAAGGGAAATCTCGTGAGTTTCATTTATATGCTCAGCAAAAGCCTTTGGTACACATTAGAATATATTAGAAACCAAACTTGAAATTGTTCTTTTCTTTAGGAATATATGTGCTCTTTTTGCCACCATACACGACTACTAGTTCGTCAGGACCAAGTAAAATGTCAACATTTTTCAGGTCTTTCCATGTGAGTATTGTGAGTGAGTGACCCAGAAGTTGCAAATCTTCTTCATTCGTGGGTCATGACAGCCAGCAATTTCACGTGTTCTGGATGCGTAAAGCCCTCACATTCTTACCCAAAATTTTCTTTTACATTTTCTTTTTCCTCAAAAAGTAGATGGATATGACAGTAGGGTATTGTCGTCATTTATGCTATGCATTTTCTTCATTGAGAATTATACAAGATATTTGACGTCATTGCACATCGAACAAACCAATTACTTGGATACTGATTCTTAAATTTCCGAGGTTGCCAAATTACTGGAATCTCCTTTGTTGGGATCCTTCAAGTTTGCATGACCAAAAAGGGCAAGTGATGATGATGTAAGGCCATTAGGCCTGCCCTCCGAGATTGTAAACCTCAACCACATGCTCAAGCAACTTTGATGTACATTTCTCATCATATCCCACTCTTGTTTTTCATTTTATTTTTTTGAAGAGGGGTGCTAGAGATACATAAAATGTGTAAACCATTTGAAAACATAATGATGTGGCATAGTTCAAAGAAAGGAGAAAGTGAGAAGGGAGGGGCAAATTTCTTAATTTTTATTGATTTATCACATCACTGTGTATCCAAATTGTATATATATTTTTTCTGTCTCTAGCATTTTCATTCTTTTAATTTCATTCCTCCAATTGGGTTGTGAAGAACAAATTTCAACCTTTGATAAATTTCAAGATTATTGTGAAGCTCATGTCTGTGAGCGTTCAAATATGCAAACACAACGTACATTAACATTTTTTGGTCTTAAACCTTCTCTATTGATCATTACGATTGTCAATAATCATTACTATATGTATTTCCTTTGTGATTGATTGATATTCTATCATGTGTTTACTCAAAATTTCCACCTTTTTTTTTTCTTTTTCAAAAAAAGTTTGAACTGTTAACAATAATTTTGACTGGCCGCTATAGTAAAACTGTATAGCACTTATGAGCATAAATAGGTAATCCACACCAATCAATGTTTACATTATGTTTATATTGTGTTCCACTTCGAAGTGGTATTTGGTTAATTCCAAATAAAAACGATGTCAACTTAGGTTACGAATTATGGTTATCAACTTCTCCTGTGTTGGACCCATGTATTGGATTCATCATGGCCAATGAAGAGGTTGCAGGTAAAGAAAAATTTTAAAATCGGGGATGAAAAGATATGGACCCAACCATTTGTGCAAAATAATTATATGTCCCACAATGGAATGCAACCTAACTTGGAACATACCCAACTAAGGAAATTTGTGGTGAGGGTTTCCTCAAAGGTACTAATAAGAATCCTAAACTATGTAAACTTCATCTTCCCTTCATTTAAGTAATGTTCTGTTGTTATTATCATCACGATCTTTAGTTCACATGTAACATAACTTGATCAACAGCAAGCACACCTGTCCATCACCATTTCATCCCTAGTTCAAAGTTGCAAGTCGAGCAGTATAATCTGTTGTAATTGAGTTTGAATCCATTCTATAATTTAGATTTAGATTACAATTCATGTATCAAATTATCAACATCCTAACGAATACCCACGAAGTAAACGATTGTTGTACTGATGAAAACTTAAATTAGGAGTTAGGATAAATTATGATTAGTGAGTTAAAATTACTAGGAAATTGTCTAATCATGATCCCCACCACAATAATTAAGCACCAAACAGTTCTGATTTTGTACTGTAAAGTGTGCAAGTACTCTGCTGCTTCAGGATTGGATGGTGTCCCAAAACGGTTAATTCTATACCAAATTTTGAGACTAATCTGGAAGGAAAGCAACAGTTGCTTTGTTGATATTGTATACTGTTAATCACTTTTCAATCAACTAATTAGCAACCGTTTCGGGCTTTTAATTGTGGTGGGAGCCATGAGGGCCAAGGTGGATATGTCGGCAGGCTGTTTCTTAAACTTACATCTTAAATACTCCAAAATGGACAAACCCCTTGCGAATTAGTGTTTAGTCTCTCGTGCTAGGTTCAAACTTCAATCATATATACATTGCTAATGCACACTGTCGACATTTTCTAAGAGAGTTCTTTTGTCAAATTTCATGTAGGACGCTTGTTACTTTAAATTTCCCCCACAAATAAGAACATCAATCATGCCGTTGTTGGTAAATTTAATTCAACAGGTCAATGATGATTTTTCTATCATGTGTTTATGTAAATGGGTTGCATGGTAGGATTCTTAATAGATGGGCCGGGAGGTTAAAATGCTTTAATTGACGATGTGTTAATGTTCCGATTCAACTTTTGTTATAATAACTTTTTAAGAGAACTTAGGTTAGATAAGACAACTAACGTAGAAAGTTCTGTTTGGTGCGCTATATCAGCAAAATATGTCTATAATAGATAAGACAAATACTGAGTCAACTTTGACTTATCTCCATCCATAAGGTAAAATTGGCTTATCTTCATCCATAAGACGAATGTTTCTTCCGGGTTAAAAAATATATCTCAACTATTATTTAATATTTTTCATTCTACACACAATTTCGTTCTCACTTTTTTAACTATTTTGAGATTATATCTTAACAAACAAAATTAAATATACAAAATTTGTAATTAATTTTACAAAAAAAAAAAACCAAATTAGTATCATTGTCAGAAAAATTGGAAATGAAAAATTGAATAGATTGAGAAAATGTGAAATATGGTAGTGAGAAAACGATGCATGAAGTGGTTATATCGATGAATTCATTTTTTTAGTAGTAAAAAATTATAGTGATAACATTTATCAAACTAAACATCATGATAATTAAAAATAGTTTGCTTAAATTAATATTAGCATTATTAAGTTAATTATTTAATAAAAAATAGCATGTGTGAATATTTTAATACGTTAAATAATAAAATATATGTCTTAACAGTTTTGTCTTATCTATAGTGAGACAGATTTTCACTAAGGCAAATCTTAGAGGAAACGTGCCACATCAGCCATCAAACAACAGATTTGTCTTATGTGTTTGCGTTATCGGCCGCATTTACTCTAATAAATGCACCTAGTTTTAGTTTTTTCATTCAATTTTAATTTGTATACTTATAAAAATCAATAAGTTCACCCTTGGGTTTCGCAAAGTTACCCCTCTGAAACCCCAATCTAACTTAGTTCACCCAAGGCCCTTCGACCCAAAAAAAAGCTTGGAGGCCGCCGTGCTCTGAGCGCCATCGTTGTCATCTTCATGGGTTCTCAATAACGATGTTACTTCTTCCCTTCCAATTAGAGGTGGGTATACGAGTCAAACGACTCACTAATTCGAACCAAATTACTCGATTCGGTGAAAAAGAGTCGATATCTATTTTTTTTTCCATACGATCCGAGTTTGGACTCGACTAGCTTATAAACGAGTACAAAACGAGCTAAAAAATTCTTGAACATGAGTACTTGGGTCAGCTCGTTTATAGATGTTTAATACACTTAACTTTCTATGATTGGCTTAGAAGATACATAATATCTATAACGTGTAGCACATTATAAATTCTAAATCCTCTAAAACTCTAGGGTGATTATTTCTTAACCACAGTGTTTAAAAAAGCGTTCTAAAAGAGCGCTATTAGTGCGTTTTTTAGCGTGGGGTTCCAAAAATTCTACAAAGCGGTCACCTAATGCGTAATACCAAAAAAGCGTACACGTTTTTACGGTTTTTTACGCTATCTACGCTATTCCAGTTTTACGCTATTAGGATGCTACGTGGGTACTTTGTTTCCTTCAGAAAAAACAAAGGCCAAAACAACGCTGTTTTAGTTGATTTTTTATTTTTTATTTTTTATAATTTTGAACTTAAAATCTAACTCTTTTGTTCTACTACCACTAGCCGCACAACATCTCTTTTTCCCCATTAAGGTTTTTCACTCTATTGTTGACCGCCCTTCATGCCACCGCCGACGTCGTCACCGCCCAAGCCATCACCGACTAGTTAATATTGTTGAACTATTTCTCTTTTTTATGTTACACTGTCTATTTTGATGATTAAATATTGGTAATCTTGTCGAATTATGCTTGAAACTTTATGGATGACTATGTTATTATCAAATAATATGCATTTTTTAAAACCAAAATAGCTTGCGCTACGCAATAGCGAGCTCATACGCTACGCAGTAGCGAGCTCATACGCTACACTACGCGAGACCGCGATTTCGAACATTGCTTAACCACATCAAAAATCATTGAAGAGATAGACCAATCCACCATCTTCATAGCCGATGCTTCTCTTCTTCATGAACCATCTCCACAGCCGACAATTTATATGTTGAATTAATTTTATTATGTGTAATTGAAAGTTTTCAAATATTTTAGGTAGCAAAGCCCTATGGAATTATTTCATGTTAAATTTTTAGGAGGCCTATTATTTCCACCCTCTTTTCCTATTTCCCCACCCACTATTCTTAATTAATTTATATTAAAAATTAATTAATTATATTCTTCCAAAATTACCCTCATATTCTTCCCATTTTTAAATCCTAATTCTAAGTAAACAAAAAGATTGATCGAACCCAAACGGCGGTGCAAGAAGACCAATTAATAATTTCTTGTTCTCAATTGGAAACTTCTCAGAGGTAAAAACTGGTGCAACTAATATGATCACAAGGTTTACCCTAAGTACAACTTCATATATAATCTAAAGACACAAACCCTAGGCATTGCAAATGTATATAAAACCAAGTTCTAACAATAATATTCGGGCCGAAAACATGGAACCAGCTTCGTTGCAGAAGAATTTATATTGCTATATGAAAAGTGCTTGCCAACCCACAATCCAGTCTCAACTATCTTACTTTTCTCAATAAGAATCCATCCAAATAGTTTAAACTTTGCATCCACTGATAAAAAACAGGAAAACCAACACCACAGAACTAAAAATCAATACAATTCCAGCAAGTACACTACATAAAAATCAAAACCCTCAAGCTTTCGTCGCTCCACATCGTCTGAGATCGTCGACATCTTCGTCAATCAATCTCCAGTCATGACTCTACCCAACGCAAGCTCTTCGTCCACGGCCTCGGCTGGTTTGATCAACCATGTTGTATAAAGTTGATTGCTCCAAAAATATAATTGATTGAGGGTTGAAAGTGTAATGTTGGTGATCTTCCATTCGAGTTTTGTCCTTCTGCATTTTAGGTTTGATATGAACTTGATTTGATCGGGGACACTTATTTGGAAGACCTTGATTTTGGATTTTAAAAAAGTGAAGAAGATAAGGGTAATTTAGGAATAGTATAATAAATTGATTTTTAGTAAAATTTAATTAAAGAGTGGTGGGTGGGAAAATAAGACAAGGGGGTGGAAATATCAGCCCCCATTTTTAGTTATGTATATCTATAGCTAAATAATTTTGATATGAATTTGTATAACTCGTGAACTCGATTTATTTTATAATGGTTCCAAACAAGCCGAGTTCGCTTTTGAAAATACAAAATTCAAACTGAATCGAACTCATTTCAAAATACAAGAAATTGAGTTAAAATCCATTAAAAATATACACAACCCGATTTGTGCCCAGTCCTACTTCCTAACTCCTCCATCCCAGGTAGGCCTCAACCCCCAAGTGATGGGCAATGTAGCCCAAAAGTCGCTTTTTCGTTTTCGCCTTTCTTCGCCGTTGCGTTAACTCCAATGGTTCGCAAGCAGCTATACTTTATTTTTGTCATACAAGTTTTCTAAATTACCCTCTAATAGAAGATAATATTACATACTTTCATCATGGACTTTCACCAAATCAAAAAAGATACAAGAAGGATGGCGAGGTTAGTGGCGGGGACTTTCTGCTAGCGAAGTGCTTGTTTGTTTTTCAATTTTATTTTAACTTTTAAGTTCACGAAAAATATTCTTTGGGTTTGAAAATAAACCTATTAGGTTCTTACGAAATTTTCTCTATAATGTGTGGGTGATTTTGGAAGTTTCAGGGATGAAAATATAATATTGGATGGAAAAAGAGAAATGATGGATATAGATAAAAAAAATCCCATAAAAAAGAGCAAACTATATTTTACCCCTTCAAGATTTGTGGGTCATCATCAATTTAAACAACAAGATTTAGATTTTATTAATTTAAACACTTTTTCATATGGTATCAATTCAAACCTCATCATCAAAAAACCCTCTGATTTCCGGCCAACTCTACTCCACTATGCCGTCTACAATGCCGCAAAAGCACATATTTCACAAACAAAACCAATCAAAGAACTCAAATTGGCAAGAACTTAAGTACCAAACTCAACCAAAGAATCAAACTTTACAACCACAACCCATCAAAACCCAAAACGAAATGGAGCAAGAAGAAACTGTACCAAACTCTTGTCATCGTTGCCATAGATGGACGAAACAATGTTGAATAGTTCGGAAGGCAAGGAGAAGTTGCGGGAGACGAAGCTGAGCACAGAGACCGGAGACTTGGTCTTGTGAGGAAGGGGTTTGAACTGGAATAGGGCGGAGTGAACATACAGTTGTGGGAAATGGGTCGTGAGTTGAGCTGAGTTACCGACGGTGGCAGTGGTCACAGGGAGATGACTCAATAGATGGGAGTGGCGGTGGTTTATGGTGAGTTTGATTGGAATTGGAATTGGACAGGGGTGGGGTAAAGTGCAGTGGAGTTGGCTATAAATCAAAGTTTTTTTTTTTTGTGATAAGGTTTAAATTAATACCATATGAAAAAGTAGTAGTCTAAATTGATTAAATAAAAACCTAATGGTTCAAAATGATATTGATCTTCTTGTGGGGTAAAATATAGTTTGCCATAAAAAAAAAAGAAGCTCAAGATAGTCATGTATTTTACTGTTAATTTTATTTAAAGACTAATCAAAGATTATAATATTTAATTATTACAAGGTGTGCTTATTGAGAACTTGGGTGCCAATGGAGGCACTCTATAAATTTTCCCAGTTGATCACTGCAGATGCAAAGTAACACAAGGGGAACTTAAAAGACATCTTGCAGAATCACAAATTTGTACTTTGCAGGATAGGAGTGATTGAAGAATATTAATGCAGTTTTTGGTTTGGCCCCAACTATTTATTTGGTCCTCCACAATACCAACAAATACTTTTATAGGAAATTGTCCAAAGTAAGCTCTTTTGGACAATTTCTTACCAAATTAAGTAAGGGGCAGTGGGCAAATCTACCATAAGCAAAACTATTGAGAATTTGCAGATCTACCCCTACCTTTTTTGCAGATCTACTATCTTCTACCTCCAACCCACTCCTACAGCTGTTGCCTCTTGTATGCAGCACCACCTCCGCCACCTCTCCATGACCATAGCCGCTGCCTATAGTACACTGCACCACCGTCACCACATCTCCATGTTGACCCAAAACTCTCTGCCATCGCCGCCGCCATCAAAACCACCACCATCGCCCAACACAATTCTGCGCGCCATCAACCTCATCGGCCTCAAACCCCACTACCTCCAGCCATTCTCTGTCCTCTTCTTCTTCAATTGACTCGCTCCTCGGCCCCAATTCTACCTCACCTCCTAATTTTGTAAGATTTTTTTAAGAGAGACAAAGGAAGAGCCCATAGTACACTACGATAACACTATACGTGTACTATGATATACCTATATACTAGACTATACATGGACTATACGAGAGAGAACTATCGTATGCTTATAGAGTATGTATAGTACTGCTATAGTATCGTTATAATCCATGGGGACTTCGGACAGCAAATAAAAAAATTGTGCTTATTTTGGAAAAGAAAAGGGCTGACCGCACGTTTTGGTAAGAATTTGTCCAACAGTGCTTATTTTAGACAAATTCCCTACTTTTATTGTCAATCCTTTTCAGCTATTGGTTTAACTAATAGTTCAATCAACTATAGAAACAACTAAGAATGATGTTGATTACTGCAAGACGGGGTTTAGAAGATGTACCTTTGAAGATGTCTCATGAGAGAAAGAGCGCCTCTAATTAGTATATGCAACATAACCAAATGAGCTGGGCTCTAACGAGTTGGGCTTTAACGAGTTGGGCTTAAATGAGCTTATACAGTTAAGAAATATTTACTTAGATAAGCATAGATTGTACCGTTATCTTATTGTTTTTAACTCCGAAAAAAGAATCAATAGGTCTTTTCATCCAACATAACCAAATTAGTATAGCAACAACCACATCTAGCTTTCTACCAAATCAAACTCATGAACTTCAACTTTTTAATGTACTTGCTGAAGAGTTAACATCTTTGTTCGGCTTTGGGCTAAAAAAGCTTAGGGGTCCTTTGGTAACGTTGTCGCATAGCATTTCCACAGTTTGTACCCAGAAAATGAAAATAATAAAATGAATCTGTCATTTCTGAAATTTGAAAACGTGTCTGGTAATATAACATAAAATATTTTTAGAAAACAAATACAGTAAAAATATGTTCGGTAAAAATATATAAAATACCAAAAAAAAAAAAACAAATGAAGTTGAGAGCAGCGTTGTAAATAACAATCAACAATCCAATCAAAATCCACCCCCACAAAACCTCAGAATCCACCACCACAAATCAACACACCTCCTTCTTCCCCAACCTCCCTCTGCAAAACCCATCGGCGTCTCTAGCTTGTAGAATTGGGTCCAGGCGTTGAACTCCTTGCAGAAGGTCATCAAATTCAAACGGTATTGATCGAGGGTAGGGCCCACTTTGCCAGAGTTGGGCTTGGTGACGTTGGCCGAGACAACGAGACGAATCGTCATCGCCACGGGCCGCCGGTCAGGATCTCTGAAGAGTTGCCATGGTTGTGGCGCTTGCTGTTTGGCAACAAAATGCTCCTTGCAAATTTTTTAACTTTTTTTCTAGGTAATGGTCCTCCATTTCCTCCTTGTTCTTGATGAATTGCATCTGAAAGATTGGATTTTGTTATTGAAAGATATATGTTTGTAATTGAAAGATGGATTATTGTTGTTGAAAGATAGGACTTTTTTTGTTGTTGAACGATTGGATTGTTTCAGTGCTTTTGGTCGCCGGTGGAGCTTGTCGCCAGCGGTGGTGCTATTAGCCGTGGTGGTGGTATTTGCCGGTGGTGGTGATGTTGGCGGTGGTGGTGTTGGCAGTGGTACTGATCGTCATCGTTGTCATCGTCGTTCTTCTCGTCCCAACCACTCAACCTGGGAGCCCACATTTGTTTTCACGGTTTTCAGATTTGAGCGAAAACATGGTTTGTGTGTTTTTAGCCCTCAAGGGTTAATTTGGAGACTGGAACGGAAATAGTGTTTTCATCAATTTCATTTATGTTTTCAACTAAAACCCACTGTACGCGATTTTAGGCAATTTTCGGGTGTGAAAACAAACGCCGCACATGTTGGAGAAATAATCAAGGCCGTTCGATGAAGCGTGACCCCGTCCAACGCAACCGTCCATAAGGATAGTTTAGAAAATAAAACAAAGACAAAATTCACTATGACTCTACGAGTGTGAAATGTCGTGCCGGCTTTTGTTTAGGTTGTTATTAAGAATATCTGGTCTTTGTCGGGCCACGCTAATTATCTTTCTAGAAAAATGTCGGGCCACGCTAATTATCTTTCCAGACAAAACAAACCAATCAAAAATAATCTTCTTCTTGTATTTATTGCGGGCCACGCTAAGACATTTTTTGTTACCTTAAGGGTACTACGGATATTGGCTTATTCTATCCATATGCATCTCAGGATGGATCATCCGCCCTTGATTCTCGGAATGATGCTTACCTTGTTGGATATGCTGACGCAGGTTACTTATCTGACCCGCACAAGGCACGTTCCCAAACTGGTTATGCCTTTACCATGGGAAATACCGTGATATCTTTGAGGTCTACGAAGCAGACCTTAGTTGCGGCTTCTTCGAATCATGCCGAGCTCCTCGCCCTTCATGAATCCACACATGAGTGTGTTTGTCTACAAGCTGTTATTGAGCATATTCGGTAGATTAGCGGATTATCTTTCATTAGTGATGTCCCGACAACTAATTATGAAGACAATGCAACATTTATCAACCAGATTAAGAAAGGATACATCAAAGGAGACAACACCAAGCACATCACGCCGGAATTTTTCTTCTCACATTAGCAACAAGAGCATCAGGAGATTGAAATCAAGCAGGTCCGATCCCAAGACAACCTCGCAGATTTGTTCACCAAGTCTCTGCAGAAGGCTACTTTTCGAAAGCTTGTTCATGGAATTGGATTGCGTCAATTGTCAGATTTGAAATGTATGTAGTCTTCAGGGGGAGTATCCGAAAGTGTACTCACTTGACCTTAATATGCTTTTTTTTCCCTTAGCACAAGTTAATTTTTTCCCACTGGGTTTTGTTGCCTGGCAAGGTTTTTAACGAGGCACTCGCGTTGGGTTGGTCATACATCTGAATGCTTACTGCATCATGTAGATGCTAAGTATCGATATATGCATGCTCACTTTTTCCCTTCGCTTTGGCTTTTTCCCATTCGGTTTTCCTTAGCAAGGTTTTGGCGTTAGCATATCCCTGAATGGGGATCCCTTTTGAACATACGTATTCCCCAAGTGCCTACTACAATGACTTCATCAACTGCCTACGAAGATCTGATGCGACTACTTCTTAAGTTCTACACATTCAAGGGGGAGTGTTGTAAACTTTATTCCAGTGTGACGGTGTAAACTAGAAGTAGGAACACTATATAGATTCAATGTAGTCAGTAATAAGAATTCTACATGGACTCTATGTAATAGTTAGGCCCATTCCTACCAGAGTACCAATGATTAGGGGTGGAATTTTTGTACCAAATACCAAAACCTACCGTACCATACCGTACCATACCAATTGGTATGGTACAATTTCGGTAGAGTCACTATTCGGTATGGTACAATACCGTACCAAAGTTTTTGGTATGGAGTGTGCAATACCATGGTATACCAAATACCGAGGGTATATATGCAATTTTACTAAGGGGTGTATATGCAATTTTTTTATAACATTAAACCTAAATTAATCACTCTCTCTCTCTTTCTCTCACGGCTGAATTATAGCATTAAAAATATTGGGCTAGTGTTTTTAGACAAAAAGAAGTTTGTGATGAGGTCAAAAATTGATTGTATGAGTTGTATGGGAAGTACATGAAAGGTGAGAATGGTGGGAGTGAGTTGGGGAATTATGTTCAAGCCATGGATGATGATCTTGAGATTGGTGATGATGAATCACCGTTTATAAGAGACCTTATTCAAGAAAGGAAAGAGCAACAACTTCAAGAGATAGATAATGAAGTGGATAAATATCTTATGGATCCCCATGAAAGTCTAAAAGAAGTCTAAATTCAACCTCTTGGATTGGTGGAAATGTAGTCAATTCAAATACCCAATTCTTTCCAAGCTTGCTAAGGATATCTTTGCCATCCCATCTTCAACCGTGGCAAGTTAGAGAGTGCGTTTTCTCTAGGCAAAAGAGTTGTTGATCCTTTTAGGGCTTCATTGAGTCCTAAGATGGTGGAAGCTTTAGTGTGCACTAGTGATTGGCTTAGGGCGGAAGGTTTTAACTTGTATCAAGAGCCAACGGAAGATGAGCTTGCATTATACAAGGAATATGAGGATTTGGAAAAAAGTAAGTATTTAAATTTAAAAGAATTGTTTTGATCCTAATTCATTTTTCAGTCTAATGATATCTTTTTATATGTAGCGATGCAAACAATGAGGCTTTCTTCAAGTCACCCGGGAAGTTCAAGTCATCACGAAAATTCAAGTCAAATCGGACGTTCAAGTGCATCCTAAGACCTCTTGAGTTTTTATCCTAAGACATCTTGAGTTATTTTTTTTATTTGAGATTTGAGTTGCATTTGAAGTTGAACTATGTATTTTATTATTTGGATGTTGGATTGTAAAATTATTATGCACTTTTAATATTTTGATAACTTGAACTTAAATAAAATTCTTGTCTAGAAGTTTGGTTTATACCAATACCATACCATACCATACCAAAATTTCGTAAATTTCGGTATACCAAACTTTGGTATGGTAATGGTATGGATTTTCTTGGTATGCCTATATATGGTTGGTATATGGTTTCTAATGTTTGGTACGGTATACCTACCAAACCCAGCCCTACCAATGAGATTTATGTCATCGACATATACTGCAACTATCGCAAATCCGGAATGTGATTTCTAGATAAACACGCAGGGGCATAGTTCATTATTCACATATCCCTTACTGATCAAATATTCAATCCGTAAAGTGAACCCCTCAATCGAATCGAGAGGGTGTTCCGTGCTTTAGAACTATTTGACTCAATCACCTTAAGTCATTCCTGGACTTTTATCTATATCTCGGTATCAAGATCCCCATAGAGATAAACTGTAACCACATTCATAAAGTGTATATTCATTTATTGGCAAACTACCAAACTAATAAGGTACTGGAACGTTATTGAGTCCCATTAGCGTTCCATTGGACAAAATTCATTACGACTCTACGAGTGCGAAATGCCGTGCCGGTTTTTGGTTAAGCCGTTATTGAGAATATCCGGTCTTCGTCGGGCTCGGGCCACGCTATCTTCCCAGACAAAACAAACCAATCAAAATTAATCTTATTCTTATATTTATTAAGATTCCCACACTCGCAACTCAGAAGACAGAGCTCCCAGGTTCAGTCAGAACCCACCACAGCCGAAACGAAGCTTTAATGGCGACGGTGGTCGGAAACATCTCCCCGGCGTTTCTGAGTCAACTCGGCATCTCGAGGCTTCGTTTCGTCAATCTCAAGCCTTGCGCTACGCCGATTGACAAACGATGTTTCGCGGCAATCCGTGCTCAAGCTTCTTCCACCGCCATCATCGAAACCGAGCGAGCCGTATGTTGTATTAATAAGCTCCTTGTTTTCTTGCTTGTTTCTTCAATTCAATCAACTCGAATCAGTTCACTTGATAGAAAATGGAAAACACAAACTGGGTTGCCTTTTGTTTGACTTTTGTTTGTTTCGAGCTTTGTTCCTTTCCTGACGCTGTTAGTTTAGTTTGAAATGAGATTAGCCCAAATTTAATTTGTTTGCTTGCGTCATGAACAACTTTCTTACCCTATTAGTTCAGTATGAAATGAGGTTAGCCCGAATTTAATTTGTTTGCTTGCATCATAAACAACTTTCTTACGCTATTAGTTTAGTTTGAAATGAGATTAGCCCAAGTTTGAAACTGTTTGCTTGCATCATAAACAACAGGATCCAATTGTGGTTCAAAATGAAGAAGGCACCAGCAGCAACAACATTTTAGCTTGTCCTATATGCTTTGGCCAATTTTCGAGTTCCGGTGATCCGGGATTATCAGTGTAATTTATTCCGATCACTACTTGTTATTATCTTTTGAATTACTTGGGGCTGCTTTTTGTTTCTTTTGATTTCCCTTTCGTTACTTTGTTGTTTTGCTTTTCAGTGGCTCTGCTTCTGGGGCTACTTTACAATGTAGCTCTTGTAAGAAGACTTATTTTGGCAATGAAACACATCTGGACCTGACAACAGCAGGTAGCGCCAAGAACTATGCTGAACCGATGCCGATTATAACAGAGATGTTCAGGTATGGATATGAAAATGTTTCAAGTGTTTGATTTGCTTCCTTTATTTTCCAGTTTTAGTGTCCAATTAACCAGCAGTTGCTTCTTCCAATTGTATAACTGCCATATATCATGATGAGGAATTTGACCAAATCACTTCTAATGTATAACGGTGTTAATAAACCTAGTTCGATTACATAGGAGCCGACAACCATTGTTACAATTGCATTGAGTTGAATCTCTTTATAATGTCTACTGACTATTTGTTGGATCAGGACTCCATTGATATCATATGTATATGAGAGGGGCTGGCGCCAAAGCTTTTCTGTATTGGGTGGTTTTCCTGGCCCAGAGAAAGAGGTGAGATACTCACAATCGTTATTCTGAGATATTCTCATTGCAATGACTTACCAGATAGTTATGTTCAAAGTTTCACAATAGAGTATTTTTCGGGTTGCATTCTCACTCAGACACTGGTTAGGAAGTGATAAGTATGACCTCAGAATGTAAAATGTTAAATTGGGGTATGGGGACATTTGATCAGACCCATGTTAGTTTATTTTGGATATGTATTATGAAGTGAAAATTAGTCTTGTGGTAGAGTCCTTTCAGGGAGGCTGATTTTGGATATAATTGGCTAAAATAAGAAGCTTCCCCACCAATGACATTTAATAGATAGAAAACCAGATCAACACAATGTGATTGTTTGAAATACCGTAAATATAGATTGTATTTTAACCTTGTCTTGCGATCGGAGGTTGTTGAGTTGCTAACGCTGTCATAGTTTTTGACTGCAGTTTGAGTTGACTAAGGATTACGTAAAGCCAGTCTTCGGTGGAAATATTATTGATGCAAGTTGTGGGAGTGGGCTATTTTCTAGACGTTTTGCAAAGAGCGGATTGTTTTCTCTTGTTGTTGCTTTGGACTACTCAGAGAACATGTTGAAGCAGTGCTATGGATTCATTAAGCAGGAGGAGAACTTCCCTGAAGAGTACAGAACTTCAACCTTTCATTCGTATTAAGACACTGAATAGTTTGAAAGTCAATTACTTTCTGTTTGCTTTGGGCTCTTTTCAACGTTCAGCTATTCATCCTGAATATTTATGTCTGTTTACTTTTTTTTTTTTTTTTTTCTATTAGGAACATAATTCTGGTCAGAGCTGACATTTCAAGGCTTCCGTTTGCTACAAGTTCTGTTGACGCTGTGCATGCTGGTGCGGCCCTACATTGCTGGCCTTCGCCATCGATAGCTGTAAGTACTTTATTTTTTTATTTTTTTGATCAAGTAGTATATATGTTGTTAAAGCTAATTCTTCTACTTGTTCCGGCCGCCTGTAATAGCCCTAATGTTTCACCTCATATCCTTGTAGAACCAAATGTTCCTTTTGTTATCTTTTACCTTTTAGTTTAACTGGTGTTTGCTCTGAGTAATTAGAAGCTGTGGTTTTTCAGGTTGCCGAAATTAGTCGAGTTCTGCGACCTGGTGGAGTGTTTGTTGCAACTACGTACATACTTGATGGGCCTTTTCGTTTAATCCCATTTTTGAGGAGTGGAACCCAGGTAAATCTCTTTCCTATTCAGGACCTGCATAGCTCCATTTTTCCAGTTCTGCTGAAAATGTCTAGTGTAGTAGATTGTTTATAATTCTATGTTATCACACCGGATTTTGATTTGAACTTGTTTGTTTGTAGAGCGTGCGGCAAATAACTGGCAGCCAAGTCTTCACATCTGAGGGTCAACTTGAAGATCTGTGCAATGCTTGTGGTCTAGTCGGTTTCACAAGCGTGAGGAATGGCATTTTTGTGATGATCTCTGCTACAAAACCCAGTTAACTAAGCTTCTTTTGCCACAAGCATCTCTTGTGCTTGTACATGATTGTACAGGGAGTAGGCAATTGAAATTGTTCTGATGAGAAAGTTCCTAAAAACTACAAAGCATAGTGTGATAATAATTATTTTAATTGTAAGTAAATGAATTAAAAATATGCACGTGTCATACTATTTGTACAAAGGAGATATGTATTTACCTATGAGCTTTTTTACAATAGTCACATATATATATATATATATATATATATATATATATATATATATATATCTAACTTATTCAACCGGGAAAACAAAACCTCCACAAAACTTTGAATCAGAGTAGCATGAAATGCTCTAGACAATTTCCTGTCATCTCAGTGTTGATTCGTACGCAAAATATTACACCTGTTGTACCTAAAGCTTCTCCCAAAAGAGTTTGTAACTACTAAGACAAGAAAGGTGACAAAGAAACCAAGAACTGTCGTCAAACTCTGAATTTGGTTAGTATCAAAAACGCCTTTGTCCAATGCATGCCCAAGTAATTTCAGGCTGAAGGTCAAAACTGGACTGCTGTACATTAAGGGAAGTAAATGTGCTCGCATGAAGTTGGAATGTTCAGTGGAATTCTGGTTCGATTACTGTGGGCTCAAATTGGAGAATGTTAACTGGCGGTACAACAATGTCTGCTCATCATCATCAGCTTCAGCATCAAGACCATCCTCAACCGCATAATCCATTTCAATGACAGTTCTATCACTCACATATAGCTCTTCAGATTCAGGAAAACGGCTGCGGGCAATGGAATATTCTTCCCCAGTAGGCGAATCTTCTAGTTCTATTTGTTGCATCTCTGATTCTATTAATGCATCCATACGAGCCCGTTCCCTGTCTCTTGGGTAGGTGCAGTACAGGAATGAGAAGATGACACAACAGAGAGCCATTGGAATTCCTATCGCTGTGTATAGCGCTTTTGCCAGCGACAAAGCATTTCCCCTATCTGTGGCAATCTCCTCAGTTACACTGGACCCTTCACGGATTGGTTTATAACCATACACACGCTGTGCCAATATCCCAACTACTGGAGGAGCGAAAGATGAAAGTATGGACTCAAAAGATCTGTCCAAAGCATATACATTTGTTCGGGATCTCTCAGGGACTATCTCAGCAAAAATTGGACTGCATGAACAAGGTCAGTGAATATAACACATCAGTCTTGCTTTACTTTCCCATGAAGATAATAGAGACCATAAACCTGAGAAGAAAGTTTCTAAGACTTACTTGTTTGTGGCTGGAGCATTCCAAGATATTAAGAACCCCATGATAAACAAGACTAAGCCATGGATGACAGGTGTAGATGGATCACCAGGTAATACTAGCAGAAGAATTGCTGCAAGAGGAATGGCAGAAGCTGTGCTTATCTGTGCTAGTATTATCCTTCCTGCATTTGGGAAACGAACAGAAAGGATATCACCCATTTTACCTCCAAAGAGCCCTCCAAGGGAACTGCCAATCACAAACAAGGCAATGAGGAAAGCAGATTTCCCATGAGAGAAGCCAGTAAGTTCCAACCACATGGGTGCAAATGACAATGCAGACCAAGGAAAGGAACCAGTAACACCTTGTGCCACAAGAATCTGAAAAGAAGGAATTTGAATAACAGATTTGGATTCTTGGGCCAGCTCCTTGACTTGTGACCACAGGGAATTACCAGATTTGTGATTGCTATCTTTTGTCTCACCGTTAGGGAAGTGCGGGTCAACAGCGTACAGACGGACTAAAACACCCACTACAACACTAATTAGTCCAACAAGGTGAAAGGCAATCCTCCAGCCAGGGATTCCCATGAAGGTTGTTGGAGCTATCAATATTGAACAAAGGCCACCAATTATTGAACCAAGGTTGCCAGCTAGTTGAAGCCATCCAAAAGCTGTACCTCGGTTGCTGTCATCAGTTGAGTCAGCTACAAGGGACTGCATAGCAGGACCTACTAAAGCAAGGCCAATCCCATTCAAAGCTCTGGATACAGCCACCTGATCAGTAAAAGCGGAATGACTTCAAAGTGAATAAAACAAGCAGGAACGCTAAACGTAAATTGATACTTCTCTCCAATAATCTTGATGATTTGTTCAATTTATTGTCTTGATAACTCTAGTATTCACCCTCTGTTATCATATAAGTTCAAACGGATGGTTTAGAACTATTAAGTAAGGTCAAAATATAATTAACATCTGTTCTTTTCATCTTTCAAAATTGGAGATCAAATATATCACCATTTGAACCACTTTCACAATCCAAGTGCCTCCCGAGCTCAATTCTTTTTTATACGACTTTATCTTGTTTGACAACATACATTTGATTGATTCCCAACCTATATCTAGTCTAGCTACACACACACACACACACACACACGCACACACCGAGTGCATTGCTTTTGTCCTGCTAATAGAGCTGTAATTGCCACTAAACCTCTAACTCCAGGTATCGAAACCGCGATTTATATGAGCACCAAACTCTTCACTTTGAAATTAGATGTGACAAATTGCACAAAACTTTGATCCACTGCTTATACTAGTAAAACCCACAATTACTGTAAATGGCAATCAGAATATAATGCTTAATAATTGTGACATCAAATTAGGGTTTCTGGAAAAACCCAATTCACCACTCCACAAATTGAAACGACCCCCAAATAAAGTCACCAACTTTCCAATTCGACACCAAGATATGAGCACAAAAGACATGAAATCACCTCAAAGAAAGTGGAGGAAAAGGCGACGAGAAAAGTAGCGGCGGCCCAGAGAAAGGCGCCGAGGGCGATGACGTGGGCTCGGTTGTGGCGGACCGCCAAGTAGGCTGCTACTGGGTAGCAGGAGGCCTGCACGATGGACCTGAAGAGGGTGAGCGAGCCCAGCCCAGTCGGGTCGGTGTGCAGCGCCGCGCCGACCTCCTTGTAGACGCCGGGAAGCAAAGACTCGTCGGCTCGCTCCATGATCCCGGCCAAGTTGACCAGCACCAAGGTCAAAACCTCCGCCTTCATTTTCGATTCTGGGTTTTTGGGTGTCTAGGAAACGACGACGTAGAGTAGAGGGGTCAAGGAGGAGCTATGGTCGGGGTTTTGGATCGATTTTGCAGTGGCGACATTGTTGTTGCAGACATTTTTGCATTTCGGTGGAGGTGTCGTATTAGTCCACGGGGGGTTAGAGTTGGATGTTGACTGACCAGGTGGGTAATTGACACGTGGAAGGGTTAAATGTGACTGGAGCTTTGCCAGCTGGCACTATTTATGGCGGGCTTCCAGCTTCAACGAGTCGTTGGTACTTCTCTGGTATTTTTTGTCTGCTCGGAAGGTTTTGGGCCTTGGCTAAGCAGAGATATGATCATAATGGGCTTGGGACAATGCGCATGATAATGAGAAGGCGTTCAATGACATTTTTAAGGCTGCATTTGGTTGGCTTCTTTGGGGGTGGAATGGAAACCTAGGGCTGGGCTCGGTCCGGGTCGGTCGGGAGTGACCCCAAACCCGAGTCTCGGACCGGATATGCCGGTATGTGAAATTTGGGTACCAAAACCGGACCGGCCAACTCGGGAACCCGAAGTTTCGGGAACCCGAGTTTTCGGGTCGGGACGGGACGGTCCCGGGTAATTACCAAAACGCTGAAACATGAACGCCGAAAGATCTCGACTACTCCATAACGCAGAAACAGATCAGAGCCATTCAAATCTATAAAAAAGGAAGCTAATGGATCTGAATCGCTCTGGATTAGAGCCAAAACAAGAAACATGCAAGGGTAAGAATCAAGTTAAATTTTTTACTAAACTCATCCACCAATAACTCAACAGCAACCAACAATACACTATACAATATACATCATCACCAAAACCATCCATCTATTTCTCTAATTCTCACAAATCAAAGACCCATTAGAGAAGCTAATGGATCTGTACCGGAGGCCGACTCAATTGAGCTTCAGGTCTGGATTTTCAGTCAGAGAGAGAGGAGATCGCAGGGAGGCGGAGAGCGGTGAGAGAGAGGAGGCCGCCGCAGAGAAAATTGAAGAGGAGGCAGTGGTGAGGGAGAGAGAGGAGAAGAGGAGGCGGAGGAAGAAATGAAAGCAGAGAGGAAAAAGACGAGGGGGTGGGAAGGAATGAAAACAGAAAATGAAAGTGGAGGAGCGGGTGGGGGGGTGGGGGGTGGGGTCAGTGGGTTAGTGGGTAGAATATAGGGTTTTTTATTTAATAACATTTATATATATTAAATAATAATTTTTTATTTATTAAAATTATAAACCCGGTCCGGTCCGGGACTCCCACGGGTTTGGTTTTCAAGAACCGGTCCCGACCCGAAAATGGCCGGTTCGGTTTCGGTTTTGTTGACTTTTTAGTCAACCGATATTTTCCGGTACCGGTTCCGGTACGGTTGCGGTACGGTCCGGGTTTTTCGGTCTAAATGCCCACCCCTATGGAAACCCATGTTCGGGAAACAAGAAAAAGAGGTAGGAATCAAAAATCATTCTAGGCCCCACAGAAAAAATAGTGGGAACCATGGGATAAGGAATGAAAAATCAATCCCGCCTTAGAAAGTGGTATTTGTATTTCCGCGCCCACAGAAACTAAATTTAATCCTTTATTTTACCATTTTATCCTATTAAATCATCCATATAAAAAAAATAAGAATATAACGGTAAAATTAAAATTAAGATATTTATTTCTAATTCCAACACACATTCTCATTCATTTTTATTCTCACCCAACATAAGAGCAAGTGCACCCAATTTCTTCAAATTGCTTTTGCCTTAAGGCAACTGGTACAAATTGCCCTAGGCAATTGTGAAAGCAATTTTATTGCCTTAGTTGTTTCCACCATATTTTGCCAATTGCCTTAAGGCAAAGGCGATTGGAACATTATGTGGGTATTTAATATGAAAAAAAATAAAATTTAGGAATTTTTTAAATTAAAAAAAAAAGAAAAAAGAAATGTGGATGGCCAAGATCTGGCCAAGCTTTGAAAGTAGCGGCCCAGATCATTTTGACCATTTGACTATTGGATCAGTAATCAGAATTACAAAACAACCCCAAAAAAGAAAAAATTTACAAAACAAACCCCAATATCAATAGCCAGATATGTTTTCTCATTCCATCCAACGGTCCAGATCAAAAGTCCAGATTTTAAAAAAATAATAATAAAAATTGGGAGTGCGCTGATCTCAGCACAGGCGAAAGTGCAGTCGAAGGCGAAGGCGAAAATCGCCATCTCCCGCGCTTGAGCAGTCGATCGGGCTGGCCGATTCGTCTCCAAGTGGAGCGCCTTCGACCTAGAACTTGGGCGATTTCATCGATCGCTCCCACCGATCGCGTCAGCGGTGCACTTGCTCTAACCTAACAACGTAATGCTTTTTTTTTTCTCCCATTTCCAACATTTATTCCCAGTAATCCTATGTCTATCAATCTTAATCATAGTCTCATCAATCCTTTTCCACTAACTAAACGTAGCCTAAGGAAGGAGGGAGGGAGGGAGGGAGGGAGTTAAATTTCACATGAGTTAGAAGTTTATTATATACAATAATTATCTTAATTTATTTGCTTATTCTCTTGAAGTTTATTATCAGATAAATTACAATTATGTACCCCTTAGTTTAAGTTCAATTTCAAAATGATACATGTATTTTTTTTTTTTTTTTTGCATTTTCGTATTCAATTTCAAAATGATACATGTATTTTTTTTTTTTTGCATTTTCGTACCCTATACTTTCAAATCCTTGCAATTGTGTTCCACCGTTTGTAGAATATTCAATTTTCGGTTGTTCAAAGATGATATGGACTTTGTGGATTTGATTAATTGGTGTTTGCGTAAATGGATTATGTATCTGTAGTAAAAATCATGGTGCCAAAACTACTAAAAGGCGCATTCTTCAATGACTCGAACCTACTCGATATACTTGTATCACCCTTTGTAGACCACAAATGATAGTGAAGAGTACATGTAGGCTCCACAGCATCCACATCATATATGAACAGCAAAAAATTGATGGTTTTATAAACGGTGGAATACAATTGCAAGGATTTGAAAGTATAAGGTACTAAAATGTAAAAAAAAGTACAAATATTATTTTAAAATTTCATTCAAATCATATGGTACGTAACTATAATTTGCCTTATCTCAATTAATTTCTCTCATTCTCATGCCCGCGGCCCCTCTCTCCACCAAGCATATATTAGTAACCATGGTCTATGAATGAGTTTCAAATGCAATGGATTCTACAAGTATATAAAGTAAATTAAGTAATTTGTAGAACGAGATCAAATTTTACTTACAAACAAAATCAAATGATATATGTACTTCATATATTTTTAAAATTCATTGCATTGGAAACTCATTCATAAACCATGGTTACTAATATATGCACGGTGGAGAGAGGGGCCGCGGGCATGAGGATGACCAAAGGTGTCAGCAATCAGCATCAAACATGATCTCCATGGGGACTAGTGAACAACTGAAAAGCATCCATCAAATGATTGCATCTTTCTTTCACAAATTTGTCACTTGAGAAGGAAGAAGGGCACAGAGAGACGACGAGACAGAGAGAGAGAGGGGCAGCCCACCGCACCCATGGCCCCACACGTCAAGCTCACGAGTTGCGGACCTGCCCACGTGTACAATTTTCCTTGATTCCCACGTGGATCGCCACATCTCGCCACATCTCACCATACACGTGTACGGTCTTCCCTGATTCACGCCTCCTTGTCGCTCTCTCCCGCGCTTATTTGACGCCTCCAATTGCGTTCTTTTCACTTCCTTTGCGAGTGTGAAATGTGCTAAATGAAAGTGAAGTGGCTCTGACGTCTTTTTGTGCGTCACAACAATACATGAAATTCCATAAATTCCAATTTGTTCTTGAAACCGGTTCCTTTTCGATAGGAATTGAATGACATTTGCTTGGTTCCAACACCAAGACATGAAATGTGACTAGACCAAGTGATTATGTACTAAAATTAGTTGGTTAGTTCATTTTCCATTGTTACAGTTATTATGTCATATACATTGACATACTTATAGTTTAATTTGAGGAAGTCTAACGGTTAACTTTTGAGCTAGAATTATAATGTGCAATCAAGTTCTGGTAAAACATAGTCCTATAGCTTTTATGTACAGTATTTTAAAGGTTAGGTTAGAAGAGCATACTTCTATTGTTACCGCTGTTCTAAACTGTTTGATTAAAATGAATCGAAAGAAAATACTTACATCGAAAAATTCAAGTTTACGTCATGCATGTATGGGAAGAGAAGTACGCACGTAGATACTAGGGAAACTATTATACATGTACATAGTTTGACTAAATTGACTACACTAAGACAGATCTAAAAATCCAGCCAAAAAATAGCACACCCGATCGATTTGGATCACGCTGGTTGCGAATGAGGCTGCATCTTCTACCATCTAGAAAAAAAAAATGTGCATATAGTGGGAGACATGTAGGGTTAATGAAAACAACCTGATACTCGTTGAGGCAGACATGGATAATGTCTCCATATGTCTCTCCAGTGAAAACTGAAACCTTAATTTCTTGTTACGCATAAGTTTATTTGCCACAAAAAGTCAAAAAAGCTGTGAATCTTTCTCTCGTTCTCTTACCTTAATGCGTTACTCTAAAGTTTTATGAACGCTTATTGATCCAATATTGTAAATTTGTTTCACAAAACAAGTCTTTTGAGAATGTCATTTCTACATATACGTGTGCCAAATGATTTTTTCATCAAATAATGATTGCGTACAATGATCAGAAACCGTTCATGTTATAAATTATCTAGTAAATATCATCGCTGCAAAAAATGAATCAAATTCAAAATTATTTGCTCACTGACTATGTAAAATAAATAAATAATCTAATTACGTGATTAAATTAGCTATTTATAAATTTGGTATATATCTCAGATTTCATTCATTTTTTATAAAATTAAAATTTATTAAATAATTTATAAAATGAATGGTTATAATTCATTGTACGTCGTTATCATTCGACGACAAAAATCACCTCAACATCATCTTAATAGAAAGGCCATCAATAAAGGAGCCGAATCCGGAAGTCATCTGGTGTTTAATGTGTTGATCTACATAAGTTTTGCTATGTCTGCAAGGAAGACATACTGCACTCAAAATTATGAGTTTGATATTCCACATTTTTTATACAGCTTGTCCTGCAACAAAATTCTCCATCTAATTATACGCAATTATGCTTTACTCGACCCGAGTTACATCCCTGTATAGTTGAAACCTTCTAGAGCATATATTTTATATATATAAAAGAATGGAATCATGATTAAAATCGAACGTTTACATCTAGATAAATCTGTGGAGGAACTAGTCTTCTACTTTGAAAGTTACTTTAGACTTTTCAAATTTAATTTTCCATGAGTAAGTGACTAGTTAAAGGCAAGTTGTGGAAGAGCCAATGTGTAGCTTTACTTAAGTTTCTTCCTCCATGCTGTTTCCAAGGACGGACTTTTCTTTAGTGGAAGCGACTATTACCTAATTGTACGATGACAAAGACATAAATCTAGAATGGAAAAATTCTTCGGTATCGAACAGATGTATGAATAATAATGCTTATGTCAATACTTTTATGAAAAATGTTTAATACTTTTTTTATAAATTAATTTTACATAAAAAGTTCTAAACCCGTTCGGTACCAAAGAATGATGGCCGCAATCCATAAAATAATTTTGTAAAGACATCAAATTAAAATGTGAGAATGGAGATTTGGACATCCTCAACAATATGTTCGTATGCCAACAACTGCAGAACGGGCTGTCTACAATATTATTTAGGATTCCCACTAAATTACAAATGTTTAAGGTCCCAAACGCCTACTAATCTAGGACATGCCTTGGCGGATGACCACAGAATTGTCAGAGAAATCTAAGAGGTACAAGAAGTACCTCTATATATATATATTGAGATTTTGGGGACCAACCAACCAAATTGAGCCAACGACGGTCCAAAATTGTAGGCTCTAGTACTACTCAAGTCCAAGCCACGAGTTCCTCGAAGATCTACATACGTCATGGGCTGCGTCTAATGAACGAAACATATATGCACATAACCACAACGAATTAATAAAGAACTACTTAGTAGAAAAAAAGGCAATGTTATATAACATAATAAGTTGGGAAGAAATGAACTAATCATTCGTAACATTTTCCTAGGAATCATTGACTCTTCATAGCCAAATAAACAAAAAAACATGATCTTTGATTCATATATGATGATTTTCTAGACATGATAAGTAGATATTTTTTAATTTTTTTCCAAACAGATATTTTTTTTTTTACTTTTACTCCTATATATTGGCGTGTAAAACAACAATTCCAATATACAACCGGGGACATTGGCAGAGTTAAAGGGGGTCGGAGAGGGGTGAGATGGGGTCGTTCGACCCTGAGCGCTGTTAGAAACTCTTTTTGAATTTTGATTTCGGCTCTATTCAATTTGGTAGAGACCTCAAACCTCCATGGATCTCGATAGCAAGCAGCAGCACTACTGCTGCATTTGCTTCTTTTTTCTTTTAGTCTCTACCCAAAACTAGACCATTTTAGAAACTGATTTAAAATGAGAAAGTACCCCTTTACCCACCCCATTTCCCCATCCGATGGACATCTCAAATTCTAATTCTTAAACAATTTTTAACAAACTTAATTTGCCAAAAATCCAAAATCCAAACCCAAATCCTTAGTGCCCGTTTGGTAACTCATTTATTGTTAATTTTTAAATTTTAATTTTTAGTTTTTTGTTGTTACTTTGCAATTTTTATTTTTCTAAAACAAAATTCAAAACTTGTTTGGTAACTCATTTTAATTTATAAATTTTTTTTAAGAAAAAAGAACATGAGGAAAAAAAAAGGTGTACGCTGTTTTTTTTTAGCTTATAAAAATAAAAACTCACATGTTAGTTTTTTTTAAAGAAAAACTAATAACAAAAAACAGTTACTAAACAACCTTATTTACAAAAATTTTAAATTAAAAACAAAAAACTGGCAAAAAATTAATTACCAAACAGGACCTTAATCTCAGCCCTCAATACCCCAATTCGGCAATCCCCATTCAAGAGAACTCGACATCCACATCGCCCAACTTGTCGATGTTGGATATGTTGCCTGCTTCTTTTGGTATCAAAATATGACCTTATAATGACGATATGTGAAGTATTAAACTTTGTCATAATGATTTGAAAATAAAAGACTAATTTACAAGGTGATCCCCCAAGATTTTAATTTTGGATCCGCCACTGATCAGAGACTAAGTTTCTTTTAATCGTTTAGAAACGATGAAACACATAATGTTGTTTTGGTATTTCGATAACTTAAGCATGAAGCATGGTGTAATCTTACCAAGTGACGAAGGAAGTGTGGGGGTGAGGTGAAGCTGAGAACAAGTGATGGAAGAAATAGGTGAAGTGAAGCACAAATTAATAATGAATAATGATGATTGCTAAATGCTATGATATATGCACACACCATAATATTATTCTCTGGCATGGGCCACACCACATATATAATTTCCAAACAACGAGTCACATGTCACCCCATATCCTCTGAAATCTCAATATCTTACTCAATATGGTTAAATTCTCTCACTCATCCTCATCATATCATTATTTTGTTCACACAATTATTACTTTCTCCCTAAGTTTTCACAAGACAATCTGGTCACCTTTGTGGATCAATCAAGTCTTACTGTACGACATACGTTTTTCTACGGGATAACTTAATACTTATCAACTAGTTTTTCTACGGGATAAATTAATACTTATCAACTAGATGAATGCGAACTTGAGGATCTTTTTAATTACTTGAGTTACACACCTTCATATGAGTCATGTTCAAGTTTGATTCACCATGCAAAATGGTGTGGTTAAGGTTTGGAATTGGTTAGTGTAAATAGTTTTGTTAAGATCATTTCGTTGTTGTATGATAGAAATCGAAATCTTGAACCAGCTTAATTCTATTGCTATGATAGGTCCTTATATTGCTCAAAATGAAAACCCTAATGAACCTATATATATAACTAGCTCTTTTGATGATCTTTAATTATATATGATCTACAACTTCTGATGATTCTTTCATGATCATGTCAACTTGATGATTGCGGCAGGTAAGGGATTCCCTAAATCTTACCACCATCATTTCATCTACATATGTTTCAAAAGTGCCAAAAATTTAATTCCAAAAGACTTGAGGTACTAAAAAATAAATGGGGAATCTAAGTGCAAATGGTACGCTAAGTATTTCCATACTAGCAAAGACTTGAAATTTCCCTACAATATTCTTTTTTCTTAAGATAAGGATTGAACAGAAAATAGTACAAAAGCTAGTAGTACAGTAGTGTAATTCTAGTGTTTATACGCACTCTCCAAATCTGACCTATACAAGATATGATACCTAGCTACCTATCTACATATAATTAATTAATTTCATAATCCAATAATTAGTTAGGTCATCATTCAATTTCATAATTAAACCAAAAAATTCAACTATACGATCATATACTGCAAAATGATTGATCGTGGCGACAAAACAACAGAAGCAAAGCTACCTATAATTTATCTCTTGATTCTCCACCGTCACCACCACCATCGCCGCCGCGACCCACCACCACCGCCACTACTATCTTCTAGTTTGAATTCGGCAAAGCATTCCATGAATCAACTCTACTTTCACCTCTAGTGATAGAAATCTTGTTAGGCCTCTCATCGCTCGATCCAACTCCTCCGCGATCTCTCCATCTCTGTACTGGTCCATCACTATTATCACCGATCTGGCTTGCATTTACATAAGATGATGAGGATCCATGATGACTGCTCATCCCCAATTGCTCCTCAAGCGATGAATGCATGGCCAAATTACCAATTGGCCCTCTAGTAGGCCTCCCCCCAAAATGGGCCACATTATTCATTGAAGAAGGGAGCTGATTATCTTGATCATGTGGATGAACAGATGATTGGAACGAAAGATTAATCGGGTTTTGCGTACTTGCAAACAACCCTTGATTTTGATGCTGATCACCGGGAAGTAATTGGTAATTAGTCGGAATATTGAAACTAATGCTGCCACTATTACTAGCAATGTCGACAGTTGTAGAATCGTCTACCATACTCAGCAGTGGCGACGAATTTGAATTGAAGAGATATGGAGTTGGCTGGACCTGGTGGACCTTTTGAGCTGAGGGGCGCAAAGGGCCGTAAAGTGGTGATGACCTCAAGCCGGAACCAAATATGTCGAGTCGTCGCGAAAACGGCGAAGATGATGACGAGGGGGAGAATGGTGGCGCCGGGATCCCCGTGAATTCTTGCACCATTGCTCGGAAGTTTGACGTGTCGGTGGTCAGCACGGTGGTTGGCGCCCTTCTAGAAGCTCTAGTCCTCTTCTTTGGGTTGCGTGGGGCCACGGCGGCGGTGCTGGACGTCTGTCCTGATGGAGCTAGGAGAGTTTGAGAGCTTGATGATGGTGGTGGTGGGTTGGGAATTGGGTTGGTGGAGTTGGGTTGTTGGGAATTGGATCTCGGGTCGGGCATGAAATTCGGGTTTGATGATGAGCTTGGTTGGGGTACTACTTGAGACAATGTTGTGTGGAGATCGAAATTATAACCCATGGGCTGGAAATTCTGGTTTTGGTAATGCGAAAGAAAAGAAGGGTGATCGGAGGACCCGAACTGACCCGGGGAATTCAAGTAACCTGGAAACGGTTCGGGTCGTGAGATTTCATGGCCTTGAATTTCTGGATCTTCCCCACCACTTGAAGATTGCATACTCCCACTGTTATCGGAATCCATGGCGATCTACCAAATAAACTTTGGTAATAATAAAATTAAGTACTAGAAGAAAGAAGAAGATGAAGAAAATGGTGGCAAATTATATGGTGAAGAAAAAGAACCAATAATTTTTTAGGGTCATCATGTCTTGAGAGAACAGCTTTTGGAGATCTGAAAATGGAAGCAAAATCTTTTGCTTGTGTTTGATCAACTGAAAGCTAATTTTATTAAAAGAAGAGAGAATATATATGAAATTGACGGATGGATGGATGGATGAATAGATGAGATGAGAGGGGTTTCTACTTTTTGGGGTTTGTTGTGTGCTAGCTAGGGTTTGAGAGGAGCCACAAGGAGAGGTGAAAGAGGAAAGAAAAGTTATTTAAGAGGAGCTTTTTGTTGTGGAGGTTGAAATTGTGAAAGGCTTGGAAAGATGACATTTGTGTGGGGGTGGGATGGGAGAAGAGATTGGTGGGGCCGCCGTTGGAGTAGGAGGAAAAAAACAGGGTGGCGGTGGCGGGCGACGGGTCAAACTCAAAGTGAATAGCTGCGTAAGATGTTAATATATGGTATGAATGTGAAAGGAAAGAAAGCGATGTGAAAATTTACCCAAAAAAAAAGAAAGCGATGTGAAATACATCAAACGTTAATGTTACCATACCAATAAATAAATAAAAAGACACTTACGTCCCACTTTTTGACGGTGGAACTTGCTGATTCACTTCTTTAATAATAACAACTCTGACAATAATTCGATAATTTTATCTCGTAATCTGAATAGATTATATTCTAATAATCTCTAAAGATTACATGTGCACAAAGTCAATTTTTTTTTATGGCTCATTTAGTTATCCAATGTCCATTTATGCTAAAGATCAACGAGTACGGGGCGAATGAATTTTAGTCACCGTGAGATTTTCAACAAGCCCCTTGGATGTTGAACTTTTATTATTTTTCATGTACTCTTTTGTTTGGCACAATACCAAATCATATTTATAAATAAAGCGCATTCATTTGATACATCAAAACGAGTATAGGGCAAATAATTTGAGGTAAACCGTCTTTTTAGTTGATATACATGGGTTACATAATTCTGATTGTGAATGACAAAAGCAATGAAAGAGCATGAATATAAGTATATATACCAAAAGTAATAAAATCGGTTGATGAAGTACAAGTGAAATGAAATGAAAGAAGTAGGAAAGTGGAAAAGAAGTAGATATGGGAAAGAGGTGGGCTAACAACTAAAATGGGCTACGGCTAGAAGTGAACGAAACCACTACCTCTTCTAGCTAGGTTAGCTCTCTCTCGTCTCTAACTACTACTACTTCTCTCTTTTGCCTATCAAACTCCTTTTTGTTTCATGTTTACACTAATGAAGAAATAAACCAGCTAGTTTAGATCTCGTCGTTTTCCCTTCAAATTTATATTTTACATACTCAAATTTGACACTTCGGTCTAGAGTTTCGCCATGATGAAACATCCAATAAAACCATCGCTTGTCTTATGACAGACAAACCCTAAATATCCAACAAAACCATCAATTGTCTTCTCTAGCAGCGAGTAACCTTCCTATATGCTTAAATTCCCAAATAACTTTTCTAAGTATTCCCATCGGTTCCTTCTTCTCTATCTTCCTTTTCAATATTTTACCCTTTATTCGTTTCACATCAATAAACGACTAGCTTGTTTTTGATTTAGTCAATTGTCTTCCCCCCTTGTTTACAAGTATCAGGTTAATGCAAGATGATGCATGTGTACAAAAGGAATAATGTATGGTAAAAGAAAGAAAGAGGAAATGTGAGAATATTCTTGTGCAATAATTGATATTTGATTTTAATTACTTAGGGGATCCTATCCACCTTCCAAATTTGGACTTCTTCTTCAACTCTTTTTCTCCTCTTTCGATCATCATATGAAATTTCTTTACAATTACAAGTTTAGAACGGTCTAAACATTGTTGTGTTTGAGGAGGTGCCACCAGCGCAACCGCACAAGGCCCTCAACTCAAAAAGACCTTTAATTTTGTTTTTATTTGTTAGTCTTTGCGAATATGCTAATTGTTTGATTGATCTTACTTCTTTAATTTGTAGAAGAAGAGGATTGGAGTCAATTTCATAAAAAAATTTAGTACCATCTTGTTCAAAAATTTTACTCTTTCATACTTTTCTAAAGGAAATTCCATAGATTACTCAGTAGTAAATAGTTTGAGTATTTTGAATGTATTCCTTCTAAGCAATATATTGATTAGGTGTCTTTTTATTAATCTCGTACAAGATACTTCATATCTTCCCTGACCTAAATTCTATATATCACTTATGAAAGATCAGCTATGCTAAAATTCAATCCAATCGGAGTTCCTTCAACTGTTCAATGAGCATTGGTCTTATGTCAGCATTAACCTCAATGTAACCTTGCAATGACATATTTGCTTACTTATCACTATAGTACTCCAGATACAGCGAACATCCTTGTCACTATTGTGTTCACAATTTTCGTATTCTCTTTGATGGCTATTGGCCCGACTTGTTTACAAAATCAAATTTCTAGAACTCGCAGTCTTTCATGCCCATACGAAATGCATTTCACATGTTATTTCCTAAATTTTGCAATACATTCTCACTTTTGTACCCTTTCCTTCTAATTCACATGTGTTGAGAATATGGCTTGTCGGAAGATTAGTATATATTATGACTAAAAGTTATTCTACATGTTCATTCTCATCGGCATATCGCGGGCACGCTACATTACCACCAGACTATTAATTGAATAGTATTATCAATTGTATTGTACGATCCTATTTCTATGTATTCGACAAAACGCCGTTTAACAATCGTTATTCTATGTCACAACTTACAAGTACATTACTTTATCGAAACTAAATGCAAAAGTTAACATAACTACTCTAGAAGGCTAATTCTAGCTTTCTCAAGATTAGACATGCATATAGACCAGTCCTACAGACTCTGTATTCTGATCACAACCACCTACACCGTATATGTACGCCTACATACTAGTTAAACCATATGTTAAATTGATTTTATAAAAGTGATTAGATATATGTAACCAAGTGGAGAGAGATTAACAATAGCTATTTGGTACAACATTAATAAAAACCCTAGCCGCGCTCTCTCAACCTCTTGGATTTTCCTTGGGGTCGGCCGGCCTCTCTTCCAACCCATTTTCAATCCAGTTTTTTCCCCACCGTGGGATTTTTGTCGGTCACGGTCGCCTATGGTTTTGCCGGACTTCTCCTCTTTGTTGTGCCGCTCTTGTTTCCTAGATGTTCCAATTGTGGAGTAACCGATCTTGTCTCCAAGGGTTGTGGCTTGCTCCCCTTCCCCTGGTTTCTTTAGATCAACCTCCACTATTGGGCTATTGCAATTGTGCCTTTGGTTTGCTTGGCTTTTGCAGGTTTCGGCTTCGGAGGGGTGCAGATCCTGGTCCGATCTGGTGGTGACGTTTTCCGATTTCGGTTGCTTCTCGGGCTTGGGCTTTCGGTTTGCCATTGGAGTGTCAGTTCGGTTTTGGCCCGGCCGGAGTATGTTTTGGTTTCTGCAGATCGGCTTTCTGGTGTCGGATTCTTAGATCGGGGCGCAAGATCGGAGTCTTGAATAGGTGAATAGTTGAATAGTAGAATTTCGGAAAAGTTGGGATCGGTGTAAACACCCGATCATTGTTGTCTTTATTTTGTAGTTGTAGTTGGTCTGTTGTAATAGGCTCCACGGAGCCTGATTTTGTTCAGTTGAGTTGTATTCAGGTGCAATTAACCGTCTGAAGATCTTTATCAATTGTAGGAGTTTGCTCAGTCTTTTGAGTGAGTATAGTTCTTCTCTTGATAGGATTGTTTACTTCTGCCTCGTTGCAGAGTTATATGGGTTAGACCCTCTAGAAGTATGAGATACTTGTTTTATCGAGAGCTCGTTCATTGTACTCTTTTATTTGGTGAGCCAAATACTTATCAATTTAAACTTTTCTTGATAAAAAAAAATACCTAACCATAAAAATAAAATATAAAAAAATAAATAAAACTCTCTCTCTCTCTCTCTCTCTCTCTCTCTCTCTCTCTCTCTCTCTCTCTCTCTCTCTCTCTCTCTCTCTCTCTCTCTCTTCACATGTGTAATGGGACTCACATGTATAATTTTAGGAATAATAAATAGTAAAATATTTTATATTTTATATTTTGTGTTTGAGATTTGATGGGTTATCCGAATTATCGTTTGAGATTTGGGCTTGTAGTGATGGTTTCTGTTGTTTTGCATATTAGTACACTGGGTGTAGATCTTAGTTTAGGCCTAATTCTCTCTGATGATTTGACCGTAAGAAGGTCGATTAGGTTCCTATATTATTTTCTTAATGGCTATGCCATAGGGAAAATGGGCGGATTTCGGACTGGGTGATACATTCATGTCTACTTATTCTCTGAATGCTTTTGTTTATTTAAGATGTACCTGACTCTTTTTTTTTCGTACACTGCGAAGTTTTTAATGAGGCCCTTGGATGTTGGTGTCTAGTTTTTGGTTTTGTTTCTTTCCTTCTTCCTTATACTCTTTTTGTTTGTCAGTTTGTCAAACTTTTTTTTTAAAATAAAGCATTCAACTAGGAAAAAAATTTAAAATTTAATAACAGTAACTAGTGTAGCTAAATATGTGTATGTTAAAATGACTAACTGAAATAGTTTTTTAACTTATTTTCAAATTTAAATAATTAAAATTTGACTAGCATAGTTGGAGATAGTAATGCACCTGACTTAGGATTCATGGAGGGCTTCTCTAGTACATAAGCCTAGTTACAAAAAGCTCAGTGGGCCGAATTTTAATGTCCAACATTCTGCCTTCACTTTCAAGCAACTAAAACCCTGAACTCAAGTGAACATACTAAGAGAATCAAGCCATGGGAGGCTAAGACAAACTTCGCTACCAACATAATCAACGGCCAATGAGTTGAAATTTTTGTATTATACTAATCGAATTTTCTGAAATGCCATACTTATATGATCCAGAAGTCTTGAATACTGAAATTTTTTATTTGATTATGATAAGCTTGTTTGATTGATGTCCTAAAGTTTTTGAGTGTATTAATGGAGTCAGCGTCCGCTCCCGTGCTCGCCGAAATTGTTATGAGCTGGGAGTGGGTCTGCTTCGCACTAAAGGAGGTGGGAGGCTATGCGCGAACCAAAGGAAGAAGAAGAAGCAGCCTTTTTTTTTTTTTTTTTTTTTTTTTTGTCTTAAACCAAAGCGATGACGTTTTGTCATTTATGTTTCCATTCATTCTGAGCCTATAGTAAGTTGGGGCTTATCTGATGTGCATTGTTTAATTTATGGGCTTATCGTTACTTTAGTTAGTGGGCCGATGTGCATTATTTTGATTAATTTTTGGGAAATTATCTAAATGTCAATATGGGGAGGGCTTCGTTCCATTTTATCAACGGGCAGCGGGTTGTTCTCTAACTATCAAATATACTGTAGCTTTTTTGCAAAAATACCCTTCATTGATAAAGGCATAAAAAGGACCCCAAATTCATTTGCTCTCTCTCTCTCTCTCTCTCTCTCTCTCTCTCTCTCTCTCTCTTGCGACGACAGCGACCAAGGCAAGCCCCAAATTTCACTTTCCCCAACTTCCTATCTTTCAACGCTGGAGTTATTCACTTTCAGAGCTCGTGTATCTCGCTTTCTCCCTGGTGACTGTGGGACGACCCATCATTGTTCTCGAAATTGCGATTTGGTGTTCGAAAGCAGCAGCCTAACTATATTTAGAATCGAGGCAAACAACACGAAGAAGAAGGTGAGGCACCCACAATCGTAACCTTTTAGAATTTTAATTTCTGGGTACCTTTGAATTCAATCGAATGAGCATAAAATTTGTTGTTTTGTAAGGAGTTGATTCCCTGTTTGACTTTATTGATCCTAACTCAAAATTGGGGTGCTTAATTTGATGGGTACCGTTTGAATTTGATCAAATTTAACGGTAGATTGTAAATTATAATTGGTTCTACTTTGAGTAAATTTTGGTTTTGAATGTTGAGATTGACGGTACACATGAATTCCTTGGACTTGTATAGAAGAAATAATAATCAAGAAGGTTTACTTTAGTTTTTTTTATTTCTTTGATGGGTATGAGAAATGGGATTGCATGTTGTGTTTACTGTCTCTCTGTGTTTGCTTAGTAATTTGGTGTGTTTGTCTTAGAATTTAGTAATTAGCGGCAGGGCTTTCTTGGTTAGTGCTATGTGGAATGAGGTATATTGGTTATTGCTAAGTGGAAAGTGGTGTGATTGTTTAATGTTCATATTCTGCGGTTTCTTCTTCAAGTTACTTGCTTCTCAGATTTCTTAGCATACAATAGGTTAGAAGGCATTATTGTTGCTCTTTGCAAGGTGAGATTTCAACTAAACTATTTGTTTGTTTGCCCCTATTTCAAATTTAGTGCACCATGGATAGTTCAATTTCTCTCAAGTACGCTTTGTAGGTTAAACTGTGTTGGATTTGTGTTACCAGATGATGGGATGAACATATGTAAAGATCTCAGGAGGAGTGAAAGATGGACAACAAGTACAAACATGGGATGAATAGAGATGAAGAACAAGCATGGGAAGAGCAGATATAATACTTTAGTGTTTTTAGTTTAGTTAGGTCTATGATTTCCTATTTTTGTCAAAAGAACAATATTATTAGAATTAGGTCTATTATCATATTTGAATTGCACGTATGATGTAAATGCAGCGATTGAAACACAACAATATATTGAATTCTTGGTTATTTGAAGCATAGTGCATGTATAGTGTAACCGTAGTGTAATCGTAGTGTATTCATAGTGAACTCCTCCGATGAGATCACAAGTTAACCATGTTAGTTTTACAGTGTAAGCATAGTGCATGTATAGTGTAACCGTAGTGTAATCGTAGTATATTCATAGTGAACTCCTCCAATGAGATCACAAGTTAACCGTGTTAGTTTTACAGTGTAAGCATAGTGCATGCATAATGTAACCGTAGTGTCATCGTAGTGTATTCATAGTGAACTCCTCCAATGAGATCACAAGTTAACCGTGTTAGTTTTACAGTGTAAGCATAGTGCATGCATAATGTAACCGTAGTGTCATCGTAGTGTATTCATAGTGAACTCCTCCAATGAGATCACAAGTTAACCGTGTTAGTTTTACAGTGTAAGCATAGTGCATGTATAGTGTAACCGTAGCGTGATCGTAGTGTATTCATAGTGAACTCCTCCAATGAGATCACAAGTTAACCATGTTAGTTTTACAGTGTAAGCATAGTGCATGTATAGTGTAACCATAGTTTAATCGTAGTGTATTCATAGTGAACTCCTCCAATGAAATCACAAGTTAACCGTGTTAGTTTTACAGTGTAAGAATAATGCATGTATAGTGTAACCCTAGTGTAATCGTGGTGTATTCATAGTGAACTCCTCCAATGAGATCACAAGTTAACCATGTTAGTTTTACAGTGTAAGCATAGTGTATGTATAGTGTAACCGTAGTGTAATCGTACTGTATTCATAGTGAACTCATCCATTCATACAACACCATAAGTTAATGAGATCACATGTTAGCCATGTTAGTTGTATAGTGCAAGTATAGTGTAACCGTAGTGTAATCATAGTGTACTCATAGTGAACTTATCCAATCATACAACAGCACAAGTTAATGAGATCACAGGTTAACCATGTTAGTTGTATAGGGTATGCATAGTGCACGTATAGTGTAACTGTAGTATAATCGTAGAGTACTTATAGTGAACTCGTCCATTCATACAATACCACAAGTTAATAGAGTGCCCATAGTATAATCATAGTGTAATAACAGAGCAGCCATAGTGAATTTCTTGTTTCATAGAACATCCATCATATCCATTCAGGGGACATCATGATCATATCCATTACAAACCAAGTCCAAATTATATCCAAATTACAATACACATGCAAGGACTTCCAAAACATGCTTACTTTCAATGGCTTTTGATCACGTTAAATAATCAAATAGCATATGTACACAATTCTAGCATAACATCATATTAGAACAATCCATGAGAGTCCATCTTCCACAAATACAAAAACCATTCTAATTTATCCGATTGAAACATGACATTTTGCTGCCACCGGAAACAAAATCATGGTGCCACCAACAAAATAAGTATTTGAAGTGGTTGGACGAGGAATTGCTGCTTTACACGTACCTCGGTAGTGACCAGTCCCCCCGCACCTTGAACATAATTTTGACGTCTTCTCCTCTCCTTGGGATAGAAGTCTCTGCTTCTTACGACGACCAGGCATCACTTTCGATATTGGAGGGAGGACAACCACATTCTTAATACTATCAGGAGTCTCCCAATTACCATCTGGATGCACAGGAAAAATAGGTTCCGAGTACGCAGCCGCCCAAAATTCTCTAGTGTAAAAAGGTAAAGCTAATCGATAAACCGAGAAGTTCATCACCCCACACACAGCTAGGGCATGCTTACAAGGAAGTTGTTCAAGATCAAACTTCTTGCAAGAACATGTTTTTAAGGCCAAATTAACCTCCCCATCTAAACATCCATCGCTAACATAATAGACATGTTGATCTAGTCGTACAACATTCATTTGTGTAGCTGCTGCAAGTCTTTTCTTCAACTTCCTCTCACCAAATTTAGGGCAAAGTCGAGATTGGCATTTAGTTGCTTTTTGCAAACGTTTAGTCCACCATTGTTGCAAGACACCCCTGATGTGGTCAACCAATTGTTGCACCGGAAGCAGCCTTGCATGGCGTAGAACTGAATTAACCGACTCTGCAATGTTTGTAGTCATAACATTATATGTAGGTTATTTTATGATTGGCTATCCTGGTCACAAAAACATTGTAAAGAATGTAACAAGCTCAATTAGTCTATAGGTTTTATTTCTAGCTTTTAGGAAATTTGAAGAAGCTTGTAAGTTTTTGAAGGTAGATGATGATTGAAGATGCATTCACATTTAGTGTTCATTTGCATTAATATTTTGTGTCAAAACTGGTCTTTATGTTTTCTAGTCAAAACGTTTCCAAAACACTTTAAGGTTTTGTACTTGTTCTTACAAGAATAAGGACTTCAGTTTTTCTGTGACTAGTCATCTATTTCATGCACGTGAAGGTTGACTACTTTTCTGACAGATTGATTAAACAGCCCACGTTTTATCCGCTGGTCAGTCAACTGCGCCCCACTCACTCGGATCTGCCGAGGTTGTTTTAAAAAGAGAGTTTAAGGTTTAATCTTGGCCGTTTATCTCTTATCCCTTTGTGTCTATATAAACACAACTTCATCCTCAATATCGGCTAGGGTTTTCAAGCTAAACATCATTCATATTTTCTGAAAAACTCTCTTTGGCTAGCTGCATTTTCCCTCTCCGATTCTTACTTGTCTTCTTGAGTGCCTAGTTCACTTATATAGAAGCTCCATAAGATTGTGAGGTTTGCTAGCTGTTGAATCTTGTTTTCAAAGTTGTTTTTCATAGAAAACACATTAAGCTTACTTTGAATGAAGGTTCATCTTTCCTAGTTCGGCTTGTTTTAAAGTTTCCATACTTTGAGTCGAGTTAGGAGTGTGCAACACTAGTCTCTCATGTTCATGCATGTTTGTAGACTTTGTTGAGTTTTAGAGGTCTCTTGACCTGAGTTGGTTTGCTGCCCAGTTTGTAGCTGTAAGCAAGCAAACACAGTCACCTTTTTATTTCCTGGAAGTTTACTGTTTTCTGGAAATAAATCTGTGACTAGTCATAAATCATCACAGCATATAGTTTCGGTGCCACGTTAGAGGAATACTTGTGTATCTCCTTGTAGCGTGTTGACCAAGCAAGGATCCGCTGGGAGTGAAGTGATTGAGAAGAAGCCGCACGAGGGACTGCTGCATCTAAGTTAGGCAACTAGATATTGAGCTTGGTCTGAACCTTGTACTGGGCATCTTTTGCCATTTCATAGTGGAAGGCCGATCTTCTGATAGACCCCCGGTTTTTTATCCCTTTGTGGATTTTTCCGGGTACCAAAACTCTGTGTCCATCTTTGTGTATTGTTAAACATTCGGCTTAATTAAAATCGGATTTAATTTTGGACAAATTCACTTAACATGCAAACTGGATAATTCTGCATGACTGGTCATCTTAACTACTGCATTAGAAACGCTGGTTTGATATAGTTGTAGTGGTGGATAGCTCACGAATATCAAACTCACTGATTTCGTTGAGGACCTAAGTTGGCATTGCATCTGAGTGTTGTTGATCAAATCACAAGCATCCACAAGTAATATCTGCCAAGTACTCAATCTAGTTAATCTGTCAAGTTCATCACACTGTGACTGGTCATCTGTGTGATCTTTGTTTGTGCAGTTTGTTAAACAAAAGGGAATTAATTTTAAAATACCCCCTTCATTGCCAACCTGCAATTGGTATCAGAGCAGGGCTTTAGACATACTTAAAGTAAGGTCTTGGGTTGGTTGATTTAAGGGTCTAGACAATGGAGAGAGATCGAGTAGCCGGTTCGGTGAATTCACCTCCATACTTCGATGGCACAAACTACGCTGCCTGGCGAGATAAGTTCGAAATCTTTCTTGATGTGTATGATGAATTTGCTTTCCAATATTTGTCTGTTGAATGGCGTCCTCCTTTTAGACTTGTTGACAGTGAGAGAGTGAACATACCTAGAGATGACTGGACACAGGTTCAGGTCAATGCATCAAATGCTAATAAAAAGGCTAGGAACGCCATAGCTGTTTCCGTCTCCAGTGCACAATATTCACATATTCAGCACTGTACAACAGCTAGGGAAACGTGGGACAGGTTGCGTGTCATTCACGAGGGTGATGACCAGGTTAGGGACCTAAAGCTTGAAATGGTCCTGTCCGAGTTTGAAGAACTCAGGATGACTGATTCAGAGAGCTTCTCTGATTTCTATCTCAGACTTGAGAGTGTCACCAATTCCGCGATGAGTCTAGGAGCACCTATTTCAGAATTAACAATTGTTCAAAAGATATTAAGGGTGTTACCGAAGAGGTTTTCCGCGAAGAAGACCGCAATCAAGGAATGTCAAAACATGTCCGACATAAAGCTTCCAAAACTTGTAGGAAAATTAAAAACTTATGAACTTGAGTTAAAATTGGAAGAAAGCATGCATAAGAAGGATAAAGGTGTTGCAGTGCAGAGTGTGACTGATCAAGTTGAGCTGAAAAGTTCAAAAACAGAAAAGTCATCTTCGGTTGATGATGACATGGCTTTGTTTGTCAAAAGGTTTAGAAGAATTCTTAAGGATAGGAAGGATTACAAGGGTGGTGTGAACTACCCTAGAGAGTCTAAATTCAAACCACAAGGCGAAGGGTCAAATGAAAGGAAATTTGAAAAGAATTCTGGATCAAGAGATAATAAGTTTAAAAAGGGTCAAGTTAAGTGTTACACCTGTGGTGGGACTGGTCATATTTCTGTTGATTGTGCTAACAATAGGAAAGGGTCTAACAAAGGCAAGGATAAAGCCTTGAAAGCTTTTTGGAGTGATAGTGAGGATGAGGAATCACTTCACTCTAACTCTTCTTCGGATATTGAAGATGATGAGATTGCCTTTGTTATTAGAATTTCTGATCACAACTCAGCGGGTGAGGAATCCGAGTCGGGTTCACAACACATGACTGATGACGACCAGTCACCTGAGATGTATTGTCCTGTTTTTCATGATTATGACTCTCTTCCAGAGAATCAAACTTATGAGAAGATGTGTGAAAGGTATGATGCCTTGTTTGATGAAACTTGTGTGATCAAAGCTGATAGCATTGAGCTGAAAAAGCGTTGTAATGAATTAGAGTTGGAAAAGGCTGCACTTTGTCTCACTTTGCAAGATTACGAGATTGGTCAGTCTAGCAAAGGAAGAGAAAATGCAGATGCCCAGTCGCATAGGTCAAGACTTGAGATTATGTATGAATAGTTGTCTGTTGATTTTGAAAGAGTTAAAAAGGAGAATATTGACCTTAGACATCAGTTGAGTAACTCGGAGCATAGTGTTAATCTTATGCACAGTAAGAGTCTTAAGTTGAAAGAAGAAGTTGAGTCACTCAAACAATCTAATGTCTACTTGGTTGGTTACAATAAATCACTGCAAGAAAAAGTTAATGACCTGTCAATTGGCTCAGCAAAGTTAGACAAGATGCTTAATGTTGGAAAAAGTTTTCATGATAAAACTGGTCTAGGATATGTTGCTGGTGAGTCATCTACTTCAGTTTCACAACCTAGGTTTGTCAAAGCTAGTGAACCACACTCACCGAAATCACTGGTCATCACAGTTCCACAGGAACCTAGGGTCAATAATAACAAGAAGAGTCACCAAGTGTTGTCTAGTTCCACTGCTCACACAAGAACCAGATTTGTACCCACGTGTCACCACTGTGGAGTAACTGGTCACATCAGACCTAAGTGCAGTAAACTAAAAGTCAAGAGTCTGTCTAAGCACAATAGCTCACTTAGAGAACAGGTTGATTTGTTGCTTGTTGAAGTAACCAGAATTTCAAAACTTGTTGAGTCATCTTCTTCACCACCTAGTAAGTCCAAGACTAAATGGGTAAAGAAAAAGGAAAAGTGTTTGGTTGCCTTCTCTGTCTTGAATTTGCGTGATCCAACTCGTTGGTACATTGATAGTGGTTGTTCCAAACACATGTCTGGTAACAAATCTGTCTTTGTAAATTTAAATGATTTTGATGGTGGTTTTGTGGAGTTTGGGGGTGGTGAAACTGCAAAAATGACTGGTCAAGGGGATGTTCAGCTCCCCGGTTTGCCTCTGCTTGAAGGTGTGAGGTATGTAGAAGGCCTTAAGTCCAACCTCATTAGTGTCTCACAATTGTGTGATCAGTGGGCAGATGAAGTCTGCATGTCTACAAGAGGTTGTAGGATTGTTGATAGCAATGGTCATGATTTAATTCAAACAGGTAGGACAAGTGACAATTGCTACACACTTGATAGTCAAACCTTGGCTCCCAAGTTGACCTGTCACTCTGTGACTGATAAGACCACTGCCTTATGGCACCAAAGGTTGGGACACATGAATATAAATGATTTGTACACCTTGGCTAAGAAACAACTTGTTAGAGGTCTTCCTAAGCTAGACAAGCCTTCAAAGCACATCTGTGGTCCTTGTCAATTGGGAAAACAGTCACGTGTTGCACACAAGAGAGTCAAAGATGTTGGAACTTCACATCCTCTTGAACTCATTCACATGGATCTAGTTGGTCCGGTTCAAACCGTGTCTGTAGCTGGTAGAAAGTACATTCTTGTGATTGTTGATGATTTCTCTAGATATACTTGGGTGTCTTTCTTGAGAGAAAAGTCAGATGCTTTTCAAAACTTTGTGACTGTGTTCAAACAAATTCAGAATGAGGTGTTGGCTGGTCATCCCTCTCTAGTTAGAATCAGGACTGATCATGGTACTGAATTTGAGAACTCTTTGTTTGCTGAATTCTGTGCTAGCATGGGGATCAAACATGAATTTTCTGCTCCAATTACTCCTCAACAAAATGGGATTGTTGAGAGGAAAAATAGAGTCTTGATTGAGATGGCTAGGGTGATGCTAAATAGCAAAAATCTAGCCAAGAATTTGTGGGCCGAGGCCATTAACACTGCTTGCTATATTTTGAATAGAGTCTACTTGAGACCAGGCACAGATCAGACTCCCTATGAGATCTGGAAGGGAAAGAAACCTATGATTAGTCATCTTAGGGTGTTCGGCAGCACTTGCTACATTCTAAGAGATAGGGAACACTTAGCGAAGTTTGATCCAAAGAGTGATGAAGGCATCTTCCTTGGATATTCCACGACTAGTCGAGCCTATAGAGTCTTCAACCTTAGAACCAATACCATCATGGAATCCATTAATGTCACAATTGATGATCTTGGTGCATCAATTGATCAAGCTGTAGATGATGATGGGTTGTTTCCAGGAAAGGTCACTGAGTCTGCTAGTGAGACTCAGGCAGAAAATGATGATGGGTCATCAGATTCTGACTCCGACAGTTCAGAGAGTTCTAGACAGCCACCGAAAAAGAAACCAAACTGGGTAGTGTCTAGACATCTTGAAGATAATATAATTGGGTCAGTCAAGGAAGGTGTGAGAACTAGAAGTCAAATCCAAAGTGAAATTGCAAATGTTTGCTATGTGTGCACTGTGGAACCTAAGAACATTAAGGAAGCTCTTGTCCATGAGGAATGGATAATTGCTATGCAAGAAGAACTAAATCAGTTCGATAGGAACCAAGTGTGGACTCTTGTTAAAAGACCAGTCACTTCAAATGTCATTGGGACTAAGTGGATCTTTAAGAACAAGAGTGATGAGACCGGAAAGATAGTGAGGAACAAGGCTAGACTTGTTGCTCAAGGGTATTCTCAAGTTGAAGGGATTGACTTTGAGGAAACATTTGCACCTGTAGCTAGACTTGAGTCGGTTAGGTTATTGTGTGCTATTGCTTGTCATCTAAAGTTCAAGTTGTACCAAATGGATGTCAAAACGGCTTTTCTAAATGGTTACTTGAATGAGGATGTGTTTGTTGAACAACCAAAAGGTTTTGAGGATCCTCATATGCCGGATGGTGTTTATAGATTGAAAAAGGCATTGTATGGTTTGAAGCAAGCTCCTAGAGCTTGGTATGATAGACTGTCTAGTCATCTACTGTCAAATGGATACACTCGTGGATCTGTTGACAAAACCTTGTTCATCAAGCGAACTAAAAGTGATGTGGTTGTTGCACAAATTTATGTTGATGATATTGTGGTTGGGTCTACTTCGGAATCTCAAGTTCAACAATTCATAAAGATTATGACTAGTGAGTTTGAGATGAGTCTAATTGGTGAATTGAATTATTTCCTTGGTTTGCAAGTTAAACAGGAAGAGACTGGTCTCTTCATCTCCCAATCCAAGTATGCTGCAAACCTTGTTAGCAAATTTGGTTTCTCCTCTGCCAAACCTGCTAGGACCCCCATGAGTAGAACCACTAAGTTGTCTAGTGATAAGAAGGGCAAGAGTGTTGACCAGACACTCTACAAAAGCATGATTGGCAGTTTGCTGTATCTTACTGCCAGTAGACCAGACATCTCCTTTTCTGTTGGAGTTTGTGCGCGATTTCAAAGTGATCCTAGAGAGTCTCATTTGCATGCTGTGAAAAGGATCATCAAGTATGTTAGTGGAACTCTATCATTTGGTATTTGGTATACCTTTGATACCAATACTAACTTGGTTAGGTTTAGTGACGCCGATTGGGCGGGTTGTAGTGATGACCGGAAAAGTACTTCCGGTGGTGTGTTTTACCTTGGCAATAACATGGTTTCTTGGTATAGCAAGAAACAAAATTCAGTGTCATTGTCTACTGCCGAGGCTGAATACATTGCGGTAGGAAGTTGTTGCACACAGTTACTATGGATGAAACAAAGGATTTGTGACTATGGTATTATTCGTGACCAGTTCACCATCTACTGTGACAACACTAGTGCCATATGCATATCTGAAAATCCGGTACAGCACTCTAGAACCAAACACATTGATATTAGGCACCACTTCATTAGGGATCTCGTTGAGTCAAAGATTTTAATGCTCAAATTTGTGCCTTCGGAAAAACAACTTGCTGATATTCTGACCAAACCCTTAGATGATCAGATCTTGACTGGTCTTCGAAAGAGTCTTGGAATATGTGTTATGGAATAATTGTGACTAGTCGTAGTCGGTGCTTGTACATATTTCAGTTTCCTGCATATCATGCATCATGAAAAATGGAAAATTCTCAATCAGTCTAGTCTCTTTGAATTGGTACTCTCAATTAAATGATTGTTGAATATAGTTGAAGTACTAGGTTGAGTCACATGTTCATAATCTCATTTCTTGTCAAAAGAGTAAAGAGTATGAGTTTTAAAGTTTGATTGGTTTAAATTTGTTATCTTCACTTTTCTAAAAACTCTTACTTCTTGTTGATGATCAATTGTGTTACCTCTTGTGTTTTCAAAAGAAATGTGTAGTCAAAAAATTGGAGATTTTCCTCGAAAATGAAAACGAGAAGGACAATAAGGCCCTAACTCAAAAAGAAAAATAAAATAAAATAAAGTTTTGGACTTGAGTCAAAATAAATATGTGTCAATGTTACACCACTCCTTTAAAGTTCAATGTGTTCATCACATACCTACACTTAAGATCAAATTTTCAAGTTGCCACTATTTTTGAAAGTCTATAAGTGTTGTGGGTATATGATTTAGTGTGTAATCAAATGGTAGTCGATTTTCTTTGCAATTCTTACTCAATATGATTTAGACTTCTCATTCCCAAATGTGTCATGTGACCTAGTCATTAAATCAAGTATATTCTCTAATCATGCTATTGAGAGTTCGAATTTAAATATGAGTACAAGTTTGGTTATCAAAATTAAGTCATGCATTTTATACTTTGTCACATACATCATTTGTCAAGCACTGGCTATTGGGTTGTCACATTATGTCCTATACCTAGTTGTTAAACCGATATTATATCTTTGATCATTAAAATGTTTGTTTCGGGTACTTGAGATGTGTGTGATAATAATGTATGGTTGAGTGGAATGTAGATTTGCACCGGTTGAGTGTTTAGTTGTGTGGAAACGGACTCTTTAAGAGAGTTGTCTCTTCAATTCAAAATCCACCTTTTCCCCTCCACTAGATGACCGACACGTTGTGACTGGTGCATGTACCGAAGGTTTCTTCAACGTTCCATGGCAGCTTTTGGAGTTTTTGAGGCATTAAAGATTCTAGGCTTTCTACACGGTACTTACACCTCTGTCTCCGTTCATAAAGGCTTCTTCCTTTTCGGTTTCTCTTCCAAAAAACGTTTGCCAAATTCTCCCAAAAATTTCCAAACTCCCCAGATTTCCCAAAATCCGCCAAACACCATGATGCTACTTCTTGCACTCGCATCTTTGGTCCACCTGTACTTCAATTCTGCGAATTCCGATGATGAAGTCCAAGTCATTCTACCAGAATCCCCACCTGCCGAACCTGCAAATTCATCCGTCTCTGCAGCTAGGTCCGTGTTTAATGGTGCTGAACCGTCTTGCCCAGTCAACTCAGTTCCCATTGATGTTGAGCCTCCTCTTCCTACTGTCTCTGTTCACAGTGGGAATTCTTCTCCTCCATCCGAACACTCCTTGCATGCTGATCCAATGGAACCAGTTGCAACCGCCGTACCGATGGAACCTGTTGGAGATGATGAACAAGAGGAACCGGTTACACCTGTCGAGTCATCAAAGAAGAAGAGTGGTGGTCGGAAGAAAGCAACAGCCAATCGTCGCCGACAATCCCCTCGCAATCCTCAGTCAATGAACAATCGCCTTCGTTTTGTGAAAGAGGCAGCGCATAGATACTTTGACCAAGTCTCTTCTCGCATGGTGGTCTCCGAAAGAGGGTATCCAATTCTTGACTTCTCTGTTGATCTAGTCACATCCTTAGGTCTAGGGTTTGTCCAAGATGTTGTTAGGTCATTCAATTTGGGATATCTGTTGTCAAGTCCTCCTAATGGGTTCAAGTTTAATCTAACGGTGGTTAGGGAATTCTTTGCAAATTTTCCAAAACTCGATGCTTTTTCTTATGATGTGGATGTTGTAGTGCGTGGGGCTGTTATTCACTTTAACCCATCTGTCATTTATGAATTCTTTGGGCTGCCTAGTCACACAGATCATGATGCATACACCACTTATTTGGAAGAGTCTAGTCGTTTTCTTATGCAAGATTTCTCTATTTTAGCCTTTCATGATCCCGATCTTGTCTTAGGTGTAGGTGAAAAACCTTGTAGGTCTCATCTGTCCCCAGGGTACCGTCTGTTGTTGCATATCATTAAAACGAACATTCTGCCAACCAGCAATGCAGCAAACGTTACTTTGGAAGCCGCTAGACTAGCCATCCTCTTAGTACAGCGTTTTCCCATTCCGTTAGGTCACATCATCTTTGATTCCATTATGTCTAAGACTCGGAACACGGGAAAAATAGAAGGAACTCGTGCGTCTATTGTTTTTCCGTGCTTCATCCATCATTTGTGTGAACGTGCGGATGTGCCTATGGATGAGTCACAAGATGTGTATGAGAGCCCTAAGAGTCCTATGACCGAAGACTTGTTGAAGAAAAGTGAAAAGGCTGCTAAGAGTGCTCGAGGTTCCAAACTGTCAATCGGACCAGTCTCTCCTGCAAATCTGTCTTCCACCATTGATGCTGCAGTGAAAAAGGCTACTGCCAAGGTCATTAAGGCATTTAGTGCTAAGCGTAAGAGGAGGACCTCAAGGAAATCTGCAAAGAAAGACTGATCATGTTGTTGTGAAGTTGATTGCTGTTTGTTTTCTCTGTTCTGTTTTTATTCTGTCTGGTCATGAACAATTTCTTCTTAAGTGTTATTTTGCTGGGATGTATCTTAATTGCCCATGATGAATATTGGGGCTTCTTTTTCTGTGACTAGTGCTATTTCTGTTTATGCTTAAATTGCTTGCTGCTTATTGCATGTGCTCTAAAGCTCCATTTGTGCTATATATTCTCTCTCATTGCTCCTTATTTAATAGTTGATTGATGCTTATGTGTTTATGCTTCCATTGTTTATCATACTCTTTGTTATATCCTTTGTCTTGCCATGACAAAAAGGGGGAGTAGATACTTCAATCACATGTTTAGGAGAGTACTTTTTCGCATATACATTAACTCTGATATGACTATGCTAGTTAGGGGGAGAATACATTCTATTGCATGCTGCCTTGAGTTTTCCTGCAGGTACATTTTGACTAGTCAGCGTAGTTAGGTTTGGTGAGTGTGAGTGATGTGAGTTATGGGGTTGTTTTTATCAAGGAAAGCCAAAGGGGGAGATTGTAGGTTATTTTATGATTGGCTATCCTTGTCACAAAAACATTGTAAAGAATGTAACAAGCTCAATTAGTCTATAGGTTTTATTTCTAGATTTTAGGAAATTTGAAGAAGCTTGGAAGTTTTTGAAGATAGATGATGATTGAAGATCCATTCACATTTAGTGTTCATTTGCATTAATATTTTGTGTCAAAACTGGTCTTTATGTTTTCTAGTCAAAACGTTTCCAAAACACTTTAAGGTTTTGTACTTGTTCTTACAAGAATAAGGACTTCAGTTTTTCTGTGACTAGTCATCTATTTCATGCACGTGAAGGTTGACTACTTTTCTAACAGATTGATTAAACAGCCCATGCTTTTATCCGCTGGTCAGTCAACTGCGCCCCACTCACTCGGATCTGCCGAGGTTGTTTTAAAAAGAGAGTTTAAGGTTTAATCTTGGCCGTTTATCTCTTATCCCTTTGTATCTATATAAACACAACTTCATCCTCAATATCGGCTAGGGTTTTCAAGCTAAACATCATTCATATTTTCTGAAAAACTCTCTTTGGCTAGCTGCATTTTCCCTCTCCGGTTCTTACTTGTCTTCTTGAGTGCCTAGTTCACTTATATAGAAGCTCCATAAGATTGTGAGGTTTGCTAGCTGTTGAATCTTGTTTTCAAAGTTGTTTTTCATAGAAAACACATTAAGCTTACTTTGAAAGAAGGTTCATCTTTCCTAGTTCGGCTTGTTTTAAAGTTTCCATACTTTGAGTCGAGTTAGGAGTGTGCAACACTAGTCTCTCATGTTCATGCATGTTTGTAGACTTTGTTGAGTTTTAGAGGTCTCTTGACCTGAGTTGGTTTGCTGCCCAGTTTGTAGCTGTAAGCAAGCAAACACAGTCACCTTTTTATTTCCTGGAAGTTTACTGCTTTCTGGAAATAAATCTGTGACTGGTCATAAATCATCACAGCATATAGTTTCGGTGCCACGTTAGAGGAATACTTGTGTATCTCCTTGTAGCGTGTTGACCAAGCAAGGATCCGCTGGGAGTGAAGTGATTGAGAAGAAGCCGCACGAGGGACTGCTGCATCTAAGTTAGGCAACTAGATATTGAACTTGGTCTGAACCTTGTACTGGGCATCTTTTGTCATTTCATAGTGGAAAGCCGATCTTCTAATAGACCCCCGGTTTTTTATCCCTTTGTGGATTTTTCCGGGTACCAAAACTCTGTGTCCATCTTTGTGTATTGTTAAATATTCGGCTTAATTAAAAGCGGATTTAATTTTGCACAAATTCACTTAACATGCAAACTGGATAATTCTGCCTGACTGGTCATCTTAACTGCTGCACTAGAAACGCTGGTTTGATATAGTTGTAGTTGTGGATAGCTCACGAATATCAAACTCACTGATTTCCTTGAGGACCTAAGTTGGCATTGCATCTGAGTGTTGTTGATCAAATCACAAGCATCCACAAGTAATATCTGCCAAGTACTCAATCTAGTTAATCTGTCAAGTACATCACACTGTGACTGGTCATCTGTGTGATCTTTGTTTGTGCTGTTTGTTAAACAAAAGGGAATTAATTTTAAAATACCTCCTTCATTGCCAACCTGCATTATATCTTCGACCATCACAGTGGGCACGAGACCACTTTAGCAGGCCTATATCGGACAAATATTTGCATACTTCCGGCGCTGTAATCTTCAAAAAATGGCTGTTGAACTCAGCCATGCGATAAGACTTGGCAGCACGATCAAATTGATACAAAGATTCATCATATTTCTTCATGTTGAAGGCGGTTTTCATGTTACCTTTTAGGTGAAAATAACACACCCCGTGCTTGGCTCGATCAAACACCTTGGCGAACGCTGTAGCAATTTCCACTTTTCTATCTGAGACAACTACAAGTTTTGGATCATCACCAATGACATCCCTGAGTTTTGTGAAAAACCACATCCATGATTCATTAGTCTCTAAATCAGCAAGGCTATTTGCAAGAGGATATATTTGCCGATTGCCATCAAATGCCGTTGCAACAAACATAATCCCCCTAAACTTGCACTTTAAAAAAGTGGCATCAACTGCAAGAACAGGCCTCATTGTTGACTTAAAACCCCTAATGCACTATCCAAGTACCATGAAGAAATACTTGAAGTGCCCTCCATCTTGAGTATGAATTGCAGTCACTGTACAAGGATTCCTTCGCTCCAATTCATAGCAATAAGCTGGTAGCAGAGCATAAGACGCCTCGCGACTTACTCTGATTTTTTCAAATGCCAATTCCTTACTTCTCCAAGCTGTGGGATATGATATTGTCATACCCAGTCGATGTTTAACTTCTTTGATGATATCATTTGCTGTCACAAGAGTTCTTGGATCCTTGAACCTGTATTGAACTGCATCACTAACTACTCTCTTCAAGCATTGTCGTTTAGTAGAGGTTCTTGAAAGTATATCACAATCATGTATTCCATGGTAGTCGTCAATCAGATACCCTTCAATAGTTCCTATATGATGGATCTTGATATACCATGAACAATTAGTCTCCCAACATATAACATCTAGTCGTGATTTGTTGCTACGAGAGACTTGGTATTGAAAAAACTGGCGGGCAGCCGCTAATGGAATAGTTGATGAAAGCGCCTTCTTGGATGAAAATATGGCTCCAATTCTAACACTAGGCTGCCATTCTCCGGTTCCAATGCCCTGTGTGTAATTACTATCTTGTGGTATATGGTTATATGAGGTTGGGTGCACAAACTTCCTTTTTAGTTTTGTAATCCTCACACCATTAGTACCTTCATCGAAACTCCCTCTCTCATTACTTTCATGCTCGACAAGTTGATGCCTCCCATTTTCTTGATAGTCAACAGGTTGCTCGCCAACATTTGTTTGATAATCAACATGACCATTTCCTTGGTTATTCAAGTGTTGTTGTTGGCCAACAGGTGCTTCTGGCTCCACAAGCTGCTGCTCACGAATTTGAAAATTATTTGTAATCAAGCTTCCTTCATTAACTTCATTTAACCCACCGCTAGCTGAATTGTTCCCATTATGATCTCCTAATTCAAGTGAAGCACCACCTTCAACTATTCCGATACCACCCTTCCTATTTGAATTCCCTACACAGTCAACAGTTTTATATCGAAAGCTTGCTAGTAGAGGAACAATCTTTGATGCAATCACTTCCTTGTTGTATTTCAAAAAGTATTCTAAATATGCATCATCGTCTTCAATTTCTAAGTGTGAGGTTCCCATTTCTGAAAGTGGTGTAGGGTACTTTAAATCAAGAATACTCTCAGCTCCATGAACCTTGCTAAGCTTACGTATCTTCTGTTCAAGACACTAGGCCACGAAACGGCTTTTACAACGGTGAAAAACTGTTGTCTGTGTTTGAGGAATACTGTGATGAAAACCGATGTGATCCTTGATGACCATAAAAGATAACAGTGCCAAAGTGTTGTCTACAAATTTTATAGACAACAGGTATATATTCAAATCACGGTGAAGAACTGTTGTCTATGATTTTATAGACAACAAGTACATATTAAAACTGTGATCTCATTGGATAATAAACAACAGCTTTGTTGCTTTTTCCGTGATCTTTCTGATTTTGAGACAACATTATGTTGCTTAGAACCATTGTCTTCTCTTCTGTAGACAAGTCATTTGTTGCATTTCTACTTGTATTAATACATGTACATATTCGTATTTGTACAATCTATTTTATTCATCCACAAATCTCAATCCTCAATCCATACATATATTTAATGTAAATCAATATTGTTCATAAATCTACATGCTTTCACAACAATTCTAATTTTCCCAGTCTAAAAAAAGTATGATAACCTATCAACCTTAAAGTCTTGAAGTCCTTGGTCACTTTCATCCCAATCAACTGAGCAAACCTCTTGAATGCCTACACATCTCAATCCAAAATAATCCTACAAAGCAAAATCTTCACAAGTTATACATAGAAGAAGAGTCATACCTACAAATGATATGAATTTCTGCACTAAACCACACTAAATGAGTCGAAAAGCATTTCTGCAATTCTTATGCAGAAATGCTTTTTAGCTTGTAGAACAATTCATAACCAAGAACAGATCACTATGAGCTAACAACAATCATTATCAAAGAAAGTTATAACAGCAGCAATAGAGCATCACTATCACATTAAACTTTACCGGCTACAAATACTTTCAAAATTCAAAACTGAAGACACAGATTATGCATTAACATTTATAGCTTTTAACTCTATGAAACTTGCATAGGTTAAGGGAATACCTAAAACATTAACAACGTAAATTTTTTGCAGAAAAAGCTCTTTCATATCTTTTGAAAATCTTCTGAGTTAGTTCAGGGATTTGGATGCAGGGCTAGACCTGAAATATACCAAAGGGAGAACAGTCATTTAAGGGGTTAATGCCTGAAAAATACAACAGAAGACTAAGAACAACCATGGAAGGTCTAGCCACATGAGCCACAAGGCAAAAGAGAAGAATGTCTCCTTTTGCCATCTGGTTATGTTCAGAAAGTTCGTACAGTTGAACCAAATCCTTTTGACTTTCAAACTCTCCAATAGAACCGTACCCTAGTGAAAAAGTTTTTGGTTGCCTTTCTGTCTTTCTTTAGTAGCTCCTTTTTATTTCCGAAAATCCCTCAAAAGCAAACATATATTTCCCTTCTTGTCCATTCAAATACCATTAAAATTAGCAACTATGTATGTGTTTTCCACAGTCTAAAACCATAGGTGGTTTTAGTTTTATGATCATTAGGAAGGACAGTGCTGATGAACAAGTAGAAGAGAAAGGCATGAAAAGAATGGATGCAATTACAACTTACAGAGAAGCTTTATGGGACGAAACTACCCTGCAGTCATCTATGTCTGGGACCTCTGAACCTGCAGTTAGAAGGTAATGAGAATTTCAAGAAAAAGGCTCTCAAATAGCGTACATGGTTGGAAAAATAAAACATAAGTTCATAAACTTTTTTAAAGAAACAGCAAGGATAGCGTTATATCCTAAAATTTACAGTTTACATTCATCTGAAATGAAGCAAAACTTTATTGCCTTGGAGCTGTCTGTCTGAAGCTTCTATGCATGAAGCTGCATCTTAGCTCACACATATTATTACTCTTGAAGATGAACAAGCAATGTTTTTCAGAAATTTGATCACAAACAAAATTACTGTGGTTCTAAATTAGCAGAGATATTCCGCTGTATCCAGGCCACAAAGGGATTTGCATACACGGTCATATAGGTAAGAAATGAATAACTGAGCTTAACTGCTACTTTGCTAGTAAATTACAGCATAGAAGTTATTTGCTACCCCATTATCACGACTAATCTTGAGCTAAAAGAGAAGTAGAACAACATTTTCTTTGTCAAAAATGTAAGTTGAAATACCTCCAATTAAAGGACTAGTTGTTTCAAGAGAGTCCAAAAACTCTCTTGATCCAGCAGGAGCCAAACCTAAAGTTACCAGTTCAATTATAGGTTAAAGGTCTGAAGGTTCATTAAAGACATGATTTTTTTAATCGCGGATGATGCATCATAGAAAATGAATAAATAAAAAATGCACCTCTCAACTTCAACGGTTTCACTGCAAAAGCCAAGATACAGAATGGAAGCATACAAAATGCCTCTCCCCAGAAAGCAAAACGCCAATTGAAATCGTTCCCCACCTAAACATGGAGCCACAGCAAAATTTCATTGTGAAGAGAATCTCCCAAAGTGCAAAATCACAACGATCGATAATAATGCTACCACCAAGAAACAAACCACTAATAAATAGCATGTATAAGACCTTTCTGGATCAATTCAAGCTATTTTGATACATCAGTCGTATAACAAAGAGACTACACTAGTTGAGTTAATGCTCGTAGAGGATCTTACCATTATTCACAAGCATGAGGATAGTCTTAAGAGACAACTTCCTACTGCAAAAGTTGAACAAATCCTCAAGACTAGGGCCCAGTAAATCCATCACAAGAACATTGTAGTCTCCTTCTGTGCCATACCACCTCACGTTTAGAACTCCAGCTGCCAAAGTTGCATAAAATGGTCAATCATTAGAGTCAGTTCGATAAGCACTATATCATGCAAGAAAAGGTCAGCAAGATGCATAGTGGTAAAGAGCCTTACTTCCTCCGTGTAGTATTTTATACTACTTTGATTCATACAGCAATTGAGGATGCTTTGTCTTGACATTTTCCTGGAATGAAGATGTGAATATAATTGAAGCAACAGAAACATAAATCTGCAACAAACAAAAAGATATCAATCCAAATAATTAAAGACTGACATAAATCACAAAATCCAACAGAGAAGCAAAACAAATACAAAAGGTGTGGAAATCAGAATTTGTACTCACGAGCAATTGCAGAGATGAGAAACACTAATGGAATACAAAAGGTTAATAATGGAAACATAAGAACGTTCAAGGTGCAATAGAGCAAAAGCATTGTAAGTTAAAAATGCCCCCTAGTCGTCAAGAGACATAGATTTCGAGGACCACTGCATCTACAGCACTATGAAATGCACTGTAAGTTAGAAATGCCCCCACTCATCAAGAGACATAGATTTCGAGGGCCACTGCACCTAATATGCTCTATTTCTATTGTGAGTACAAAGAAAACTCAAGTCTTCAGGTTAGGTGAAACCTTTACATCTATCACGAACTGAAACATCAAATAGATTGCTCCACTCGAAAAAACAAAGACACCGAAAAGTGAGCTGAACTACACAAATCAAGTTCTGCATTTTCAAAGTGTCCACTTAAGTATCTCCCAGTTTCAACCACACACAAGATGGAATGTATAGGTAGACTGTTCCAAATCAAAAGGCCCGGGTACCATTGTTGACTTCACACCCTCAATTGCAGTGCAATTCTTACAGTTTCAACAGCAAAAATGAGACTTAGGCAAAGCTAGCAGTCAAATTTATATGAGTAATGATTTGAAGCCTATATGAACTTGAAAAGTACCACTAACATCTTGGAATCTGTACCCCCAATTCGACCTTTCAAGTAAAACCATCAAAAGAAATGCCACAAATTTCTAAGCCTCAGCTATCACACAAAGCAGATAACTCAAGGATCAACTGTGTTTCAATACTTAATCTGTACTCAGTTATAATGATAACAACAAAAGATTATTCAAACAGCCGAGCTTATATAACAACCACAGACATTATCAAAGATCATGTAGAAAAAAGGAAGCAGCTTTACAACCACATTGAATTCGAAAGCGAAAAAAACAGATAAACAAACCTGCAATCCTCTGCGTACGCACATTCTTCTCAGCACCAATTCCCCAAGAAAACCCACAAACAAAAACAAGAGTAAAAACCTACATGCGAATCCTCATTTTGAATTCGACCCAGCAGAAACCCACATGAAAAAAATAAACCAATGTTCAGCTGACAGAAGCTTAACCTTATAGATTCATATTCAAAACCACCAAATTTCCCCGAATTTTCTCAACAACCAAACAAATAGAGAGAACCCACAAAATTTCACCAAGAAAACTCAAACCCACTTAGAATCAAACACCAATTAAGATTGGAAGAGAAAGAAAAGCTCACGTAGAAGCCGAAGGGCCGAGGAGTAGGTTCTCTGACAAGGGCTGAAACGAAACCCTACCCAAGGCCTTGAACGCACAGTCGTCGTGAGACTTGCGCCAACACTCGTTGACCACCATGGTCGCCGCGAAAGCCACGAAGTGGAGAATCACGAACAGAGAGATGACCCAGGTGTCTCCCCCACGACGTCGTGAGCAGCGGTATCGAGAGGTGAAGAAGGAGAGCCGAGGCTCGAGGGCGGCGTCGGCGGCGGCCAATTCGGTGAAGAACGGTGATGGTGGAGGCTCGATGAGTCGACGATTGGTTAGAGAGAGAGGAGGCGACGACGGGCTGGAGAGAGGAGGTGAAGGTTTGCTGGAGAGAGGCGGCGAAGGTTTGTAGATTTTGAGAGAGGAGGCGACGACGGGCTGCAGAGAGGAGGCGAAGCGAAGGTTTGTAGATCTGGAATGTTTGGAGGGAGTTTGAACAATGAGGTCGGGAAGAGGAAAATGAAGAGAAAAAGATGAAAAATAGGGTTTGGAGTTCAGTGTCAAAAATTAAAGGGATATGTAGGGAATTTTAGAAAAGAATTTTAATAAACAGTATCTTCCGCGTTTTTGAGTTTGGTTTGCGCATTTGTATTAGACAACAGCTTCTCTCAAGATCGTTATCTCCCGCTTTTTTTGGTTGATTTGTGTATGCATAGACAACACAAAAAAGACGAAATTGTTGTGTATGAATAAGGACCACAGTGTGCAAAAATTTTATTATCTCTATATTGTTATCTATTCCATTTGGTGGCCTAGTGAGCTCATGTATGCTTATATTTGGACGAACCATTATCCCTTTCTTTGTCCCTCCTTCATATATGACATTGTCCCCCGAGGGAACCCATTTCCCATTGTACACCAGCATGATTCCCTCACGGCCATCCATCCTGCAATGAAGCATACACTAATATCATATGACCAAAACTGCAAGTCCACAAAAGTTTCTTACTGCATAACAATACAAAACTAGGAGTATTAACATAATCCTAATGTGCATATGCTACCAATAAAGATAAAGTACAGACCTTAATGCAAGAACAATTTATATAGTTTTAAATTGTCAAATACTTCAATCTCTTAATATGAATATGCTAAACCAATTAATACAAAAAACAAGCGAATGGTATAATCGCATGGGAAAGGGAAAATTTTACGCTGCTCACGCTAGAGCAGCCTCACGCTGCTTCAATTGTCACTATGCGTACACTACGGATACACTATGACTACACTATACATACACTATGTGTACACTACGGTGACATCGATTGGTTCCGTGACTTATACTGTTCACGAGGTCACAAAGATTTATAGTGTAGTCATAGTGTATTTATAGTGTATTTATAGTGTGTATTTATACTTACACACATAATGGTAAATTCCCTAGAATTTTAGATCAATTGTGAACGGAAATCAATTGAATTTCTGATACCTTTGGGCCACCAAATTTTTATGGAGAAGAGAGACGACGATGACGGGGATATAATGGCCAATTACTCTGCCGGAATAATCGGAGGTTGGGAAAGAGAAACCACGGTTTCTCTTACCCTTGCGTTCACCTTGGTCGCTGCAGTGACGGCTCGCCTTGGTCGCTGTTGTCGCTGCAGCAAGAGAGAGAGGCAAAGACGAAGGGACAAATGAATTCGGGGTTTCTTAGGCCTTTATCAATGAAGGGCATTTTTGCAAAAAAAACTACAGTGAATTTGATATTCACAGAATGCCTTCCTACCCGTTGACAAAATGGAATGCAGCCCTCCCCATATTGACATTTTAGATAATTTCCCTTAATTTTTTTTTTTCATTTTGGGCCTCACAAATCTTTTATAAAATAAACATTAGGTTATAGTTATATTTACACTATGTGAATTTCTTATTATTGTATGCGACGAGATTTTTTATGAGGATCCTCGATCTTAATGTTTAGTTATATTTCTTGTACTCATTTATTTGGTACGATGTCAAACCGTTAATTAAATAAAACGTATTAATTATTTATTAATCTAATTGATGATTTCTTAAGATTTTCATCGATTTACATCACTGAAATTTAAAAAATTTAATTCCTTACACCCGATAGCAACAATCACAAAAAATTCTTCTCCGACTCATTTTCTTCCCGACCCAACCCTCCCCTAGGAAGCCCATCAATCCTACCCACCGTTGCTACAACTCCCACTGTCCTTTACGCTGGCCACACATAGTGGAAAATTCCGCTTCTCTAGTGCAAAATTCCTGGGTCCGCCACTGCTAATGGCGGTGGCAATGATTGGCTTATACATTCGGGTTTGCTCTTGAAAAGAGCTCATTTTGTATTATATCATGGATGAAGGATAGTGGTTATGAAGTCAGGAGGCTTACCAATGTACATTTGTTGCAATAGGCCTTGAGGAACAGATGGAGGAAACAAGGCGAAGATGGCAAATGCAGATGCACACAAGACAATACCTTCAGTTCCAAAATCCTTTCGATTTTGTTTTGGTTTAAAGGTATGAGCATTTTAGTGGGGTTGATTATGAATTTATGAGGCTCTAGCTAAGAAAAAGTGGATAACCAGCTTGAAAATTCAGTTAAGAAGGCCAGGTAGGAGGATGTTCCAGAAAGAAGCATGTAGAACATAGTTAATTTCATACAGAGGACATGAAGGAAGCCGAAAGAAGAACGAGATTTTCTGAATGGATCAAAAAAATAAACAAGGAATGCATGACAATGCCACTCTTCATTTTGAACTAAGCCATTACAAAAAGGCTATATCTGTCTTGGCAGAGGTTGTTAAGTGCGCACAATATGTGCTTGATCCATGTCATACACTTAATTTTTCGTCGATGATTCTTGGTAGTGAAATGAAAGCCTTGAGACGCTAGACAACTTCTGCACTGGTGGCTTATAACTTGTAAGCTATTTGTGGCTTTGAAGACGCTTGGAGGCCTTCCACAGGATAGCCAGGCTTAGCTGCGTATTAGAACGACCATCTTCCTATCAATACCAACGATTACCTTGTTCGATAACTTCTTTGTTATCACCTTAGCTATATTGAAAATATGATAGCGCATGGCTGTGAGCTTTGCAGAGAGGAATTAAGCTTTTCTTCTGCATACTATCAGCAAAAAAGAGTGGAGCACTTCATCTTGCTGGAATGATCTTCAGAGCCACTGCATTTTCTTTGGTATATCTCCTACATGCTAATGAGTAATATGCGGCTTGGATAGCTGATAGATATACTTAACTTGTCATTTTGTGAAGCATTCTTGGCAGAGCTTTAACTTTTCATTCATGAAGCATTCTTTGTATAATATAGGTTATCCATACTTTGATTATTAGTTATTCATTTGATCTTTCCTGATGTTTTACAAGTTGAAGGACGAAATTCAGGACTGTGATTTGCATAAAGATAGCGCCCCTAAAGTTAAGACTCGAAAGCATCTTGGCCTGTGTAGAAAGTTGGTTTATCTGAAAGCTTTGATTGTTTGACAAGATACATCATGTTTGAAACAGTCTTGCCTGTTTTTGTAGTAAATCCTTTTCTTTTGAGTGCTAAGGGAAAGCCTTGGTTCTAACTTATGTCAATTGTACAGTCTTAATCAATCCAGTCTTTCTGAACTACATTCTCACTATGCATATCACAGTTACAAAGTCATAAAGTTATTACTGCAGAAGATCGAAATTGTTGGATTCTGTTTATCATTCTAGTATTAGAACAAATTTTTTTGCACAGGTCTAAGTTCTTTTGTGGATCAGCATGCATTGATGTACTACTCAAATGTACTCAATTCCACTATTATTCTCGTGATTTCCCTTCTTAAGTTCCACTTGCTGTTGCCCAATTCGATTTTCTGTACACAGAGTAACCTGTAGCTTCCACATAACAAGCAATCCACTGTTAACAATCGAAAGTCAATTTCTCGGCTAGAATTGTGGCTTAATTAGTTGTCTTAGGCCTAGAGTTTCAAGTCAAGCTTGACCTTTTACACCTAGGCTAAGGCTTTGAATTAAGTAAGTACAACAGAATATTGTAGGATTCTGTTTTGAACCACAAATGGCACACTTGATCTAACGATAAACAAAATAGAGCAATTCTTCCATGTACACATTATGATTGGGATGTTGAGTTGCTGGTCTTTTTAAAATCAAACACAATTCAATAATCGAGGTTGATAATCCATCAGCACGACTGCATATCTGCATCTTTGTGTATACATGTGTTGACTTTTTTCATTAGATTACAGCCTACAAACTCAAAACCTACATCTAACTCAAACAAAAATTAAATCGAAGAAAAATGAGCTAAATTACGAAATTTGAGTTAATCTAACTCGATTGACACTTTACCGGTCCTACACGTTACATGTATTTATATTTAGTCTATATAAATTTGGAGAAACACATCGATCCTGGACCCTAAAATTTAAACTCAAATAATTCAACTTTTGTTCAGTTTGCTAAAACCCTTCTTTGAATCCGGAATTCCCAGCAAATCTTCTGACTCTTCGAAAAGAATATGTGACTTAAATTACACAACATATGCAGAGAATCATATGCAGAAGAAGGTTTAAAGTTCATTGCATAAAAATGTATTTGACTTATAACATTTATTGAATCATATGCATATTCATGTGATGATGAGATTTATGAAGAAGAAAAATAGCATAAGACTTAGATAACACAGCATGTAAATTGGACTAATCAAAGAATAACACAAACGAAAAATAGGAAATGCCAGTTGATGTAATAAAATCCACTGGTTTGTTTGTCACAATCCATTTTATTGAAATTACCAAAGAATTTTACAAGATTCTAAAAGCTTAACTGCTAATTAGAATGTCTTGTTTGTTGAGGTTGATCCCTATGCATTGGGAACCAGAGCCACAAGGGTTGTAGTTTCAATGAAATTATGCACTTTCATGCTTAAAGCTCAAGGCTTTGCAGCTTGTTGGCCAGCTTTCAATGGCATTGGATCACGTGACCACCTGTTGTTCCCTTTACTTAAAGTGCACGTGCCACCCTTTCCGCACACCCTATCTCTGCTCCTAATTTCTCTGATCATCTGGCCCTCTCTGCTCTGCTCTCATCTTTGCATCTGCCAACAAAGACAAGTTCAATGTCAAGTCTCATGCCATATGTTGCTGCCTTGCACTTCAAGCCTCTATCTTTTTGAGATTCCAACGTGGGGAAGAAGTTTATTGGATCATGATTTATCTGGAGCTTTTATCAAAGCCTCAAAGTAGAAAAAGTTTTTATCCCCTGTTTTAACTGTCCTTATTGTCCGGTTTTCTTTTCTTTCATAAGAGTACATCATCTTTACTCAATCATGTTCAAATTGAAGCAACATATGATTTGTCTTGTCATTGTATTGTTCTTTAGTTAGACTCACCTAGCCAGATAGATATTTATGTTGTCATAAATTTGCTTGATATCATCATTCATTTTTATTCATAATCTAATAACATAAGTATCTTATAGTGTTCAATAATTTATTGTAGAAAATATTTAATTTCGTGTCATTTTAGTTTTGTATTAGTGTTTAGGACAAATTACAATTAAGTAGCAATAATATGATATTTGTACTATTTTTCTTGCATTTCAATATCTTGTACCTTCAAATCATTGTTATTGTATTCTACTGTTTGTAGAATCGTCAATTTTGATTGTTTAATGATGATGTGGACTTTGAGAATTTGTTTAGCTGGTGTTTGAGAAAATTTGACAGAAACCATAGAATACGTAATTATAATTTGCCCTAATTTTTATTATGTCTTGCCAACTGTTTGGTGACCCAGCCAACATAAAATAAGGGGCTTTGTCTCTTGATACACATATGTGCATGCTTATGACTCAATTTTGTTGGAAAAGTCCAGCTGGGGAAAGTTGGATTGCACCCAACAAAAGTGTTTTGCTCCCTTGCCCTACTACCCACTTTAGCTTTCACTTCTAAATGTTATCCTCTTGTAATTTTTGTGCCTCATGAACACACTAATATACAAAATAATCTTTACCCAACCTACTCCGTTTCCCATAACTAGATCACCAAAGTTATAAAAATGCCAAAATCATAACATGTATCTGGAGCTTATAAAAATCATAACATGCCCTCAGAGTGCTCATAGGGCTTGCTTGTGGTTTGGGAGTTGTGTGACTCTTGGCTCACATATGCAGTCAAATATTCACGTGTGGTATTTATTGTCGTATATAGATTGTGTGCCAAATAAGGCAAACGGCATACCTATTATTGGCAAACAATCGTTACACGTGTATTTTCTTTCGACCTCATTAAGAAATAATCAACCAAATTTCATTTTCAGACTTCAATTGTAGATGTTCTGTTCTGTCAATACATTTTGGCATATAGAGTTGCGGCCGCACGTTCCTTCAAAGTGCTGAGCATAAAGACAAAATGCAGGATGGGATTGAAATAAATGAAAATCAGATTTGTTGTTATTGTAGTTGTAAACTTTGACTACATTTGTAGCTTTCTGCGAATTCATGATTTTTCACAAAGTTTGTGATTCTCCAGGGATTTAGTGCACTTTGCCACTTTAAGTCGGTCTTGGAGAGAATGACATAATTGCAGAGTGTCGGCAAGTAATATGTGCTTGATTTAGTAACAAGACATGGCAAACATATCAGTTTATGATCATTAGACATAGTTAATGTGCTAACTTGCCAAAAATAAATATTGTTTTACCAGACTTTAGTTTCGGAGACAAACACATGTTGCCATGCTAAGAATGCTAAGCTGCAGAGTTTGACAAAAAAATATTTTCCTAGTTTGTATAGTTTGTAGTTAAGTATGTTATCTTATGCAATTGATAGGCCATAAGAGAATAACGGATGTCTCTATAGTGCTCTAGGCTTGTAGTCTGTTTAACAGTACTATGTCTAGAAAATATGTAGGTTTTAAGATTTAATTTCAAATCATGGATATACAGAAAATAATCAATGTATGTTATCATTAGTCCGAAATTCAGTCTATAGGCAACATAAGCCTAATGTAAAATATGTTCTCATTGATCATACCTATAGTTTAACAACATAATTAGGGATGGCAATGGGTAAGGTCGGGGCCTGGGTGTACCACCTCCATACCCATCTTCATTTGTGATTTTCACTTCCATACTTGCATTCATATCCATTAATTTTTAATCGGGTATCCCCATACAGGCTCCATGGAGCTTACTACCTCCATACCCATCCCATATAAAAAATTACAAACAATATTGACAATAAAATTCCATAAGCAATCCTAATATATTACATTTTCATTCATCTTCATATTTGCAAAATTAAAAAGGAAAACTAAGACATTTGAGAAGTAGCATTCCTAATCATCATTGGAGGTTCAAAATTTGACATCTTTTTCATGAGCCTAACCTAAGGCTCTGTTATCATTGACTTGAACATTTGTGATTCAGGTTTGTTCATGATTCATCTAGTAAAGGAAACTAATTGCATACCAAAGTCACAGCTAGCTGGTTGGAGGGTGCACATCCATCATCACAAATCAAATTCATCATCAAGAGTAGGTAGTGTATACATTCCAAGTTCTTTCTAAGTATGTGATTCAAGAGTAGGTAGTGTTTACATTCCAAGTTCTTTCTATGTATGTGATTGGAGGGTGCACATCCATCGAAAATCAAATTCATCATCAAGAGTAGGTAGTGTACACATTCCAAGTTCTTTCCAAGTATATTGATTTTAATCTGATAGAATTATATGGTGCCGTCCCTTTAATTAGCCAATTTTTTGGAGAATTTGTGAAGGGTTGCAGTTGGGGTTCATAAGCCGGCACCGACTAGATATGCCACCAGACATGACCCCATGACAAATGTTCTCCAAGATTTTTAATGCTTTCAAGTTTCAACATGTTTTGCTGGAAAAAAAATGGTCATACAACAGCATACACCAAACCACATTCAATTGGACAACAAATTTGCATGGACTTGGTCACAATTTTGTATGTACAAGAAGTTTGGTCAATAATCCAATTTGTTGTTAAACTCTGATTAAAGAAGAGCATATTACAATTAACAAAGCATTACGCAAATATAGGACCCAAGCAGACAAGAATTAGCATGCACCAACCCTGTTTTTGGACATAAAAAAACAATCAGGCTTACCAAATATACGATTTTATCAAATCGATACACGAATTAGTTCCAAGGAAAGAAGTTGTTATGATTAATCTATTTAGCATGATCAATTTTTTAATTTCGAATTGAGAAAGACAATTTTCATTTCCATAAAAGGATCTTATTTCTAAAGTTTTAAAACTCTAATTTCACACATGTTCAAGCTTTATTTCTCACATTAAAGTTCGATCATCCTTTTCATGCTTGTATTTGGTAGTATAGATTCATTTTTATAATTTGTTCAAACAAGCTTGTACCTGGTAAGTTCGGGTCAATTTTAGTGGTCTGATAATCGAAATATAGAGCACACAAATTTATCCGATCAGTCTTCTACCTACGACTCCTGCTATTGTCATTAACTATGGTCGTTAAAGAAACAAGGCAGTTTAGTTGCTTTAAACTTAATCAGTCACAGCATGTCTTAAGACGACTTTTTTTAACTGACCTAGCTAGTAGTGTACTGTAGAGGTCAACTTCTAAGTTCTCCCCAACAAGATTTTACTAAGAACAATAAAAACAGAGTGCTCTGTAGTCTCTAAATCTGTCGTTTAACAAGCCACTTGTCATAATAATTTGCTGTTAATCCAGATGTTGTAATTATTCGTCGCACGCTTTGCAATCTATATAAATTGACTGACATCCCAGTGGCACGCATGTCTTATTGTCAAAAACAAGAGCCACCAGAAGAGGTTGAGCGGTCTCTTTACATCAATAATCTCCATTACTTAATTCCCTAATCATACTATCTTTAGCTACAAACTTTTGAATAGTATTGGTGCTCGTTTTCTTTTTGTGTTTTCTTGTTTCGTACCGTTCATAATCTTAGTCGGATGCAGAAGTAGGAAAAAACTTTCTCTAATTAACTTAGCTACGTCCTAATTTGTCATTTTATATTTCTTACTGATTCGATCCTAGTTTATAAGAGGTTTTGTGGAAACGAAAATCAAAAAGGCCTACTAGGCCTCTATGATCTAATCCTTTTTCTTGCATACGCTAATTTAGTTTATGGGTTTTGACCCTACATCACCAAACCCCCAAAAAGATAAAGTTGGTTTCTTGGAAGCCACTCTTGGAGGCCTCTCTGCTTATATATACATCCTTTGGATAATATTCTGTTCCACAAAACCCTTCATTTTCAAGCCTTCTCTTCAAATTTATTTTTTTCCATATATTTAACCTGAATTTGTTTCAGTGTACACGTTATTCATGTTATATTAGGGGGCGTTTAGTAGCGATTTCGTTTTCATTTTTAGTTTGATTGATTTTTGGTACCTCTCTGTTTTCTCAAAGTCATTGACTTCATCTATCTTCTATAAGTATCTTCTGCAAGTTGAGATCGAAATTCAAGTAGCTTGAAAGAGTAACAATGGCAGATATGGCAAAGTACAAGGTGCAAAATGAATTGGGCTGTGGATTGGGTGGGATTTTCCAGTGCGGAAGCTACTGGCCTAGGAAATCATCTCATGTTCATTCACTTCCCTCAACCACTACCAAAAATGATGATTCTGAAAAATCTTTTGAATTCAAACCCCAAAAGACCAAATCCATGGAAGGTGCTATTGTAGTCTCCTCCAAGTCGGGCAAAGCTTCTGCGAATTCAGACACGAAACACGCCAGAAAGCCTAGCTTGGGGCATCCAAGGCCTTCTAGTCACCAGAAGGTTCAACCGAGAAGGCATTCAGATGCTGCAAGAAGCTCAACATCTTCATCCAATGGCGCTTCAAGCCAAATTGCGAAAGAGACGAAGCCTCTTCGAAGAGCATCCACTACTAGCTCTGCGGAGCTCAGTAGGAAGATGAATGATCAGCACCAGGCCAATGAAAGCAAAGCCGTAGTTCGAGCAACTTCGAGTAATGTAGTGCTTTCCGGACAGATGGGGAACTTGAGGCAGCCCGGGGCTGCGAATCAGATGGCAAGAAGTAGTCCTATTGCCACAATCAAGACTCTGACTTACCAACCTAGAAATCTTGAGGACCCGAATTCAACACCTAATCGAAAAAATGTAGTGATGGGAAACATTGTGAGGAAGAACATCGATGAGTTTGGAGCAGTTGCAGGGAACAAATTAGACCCTGAGGTGTTGAAGTCTATGGGAAATGAGGCATACAAGCAGGGGAGTTTTGAAGAGGCCCTGGCTTTGTATGATCGAGCAATCGCTTTGGATTCGAATAAGGCAGTCTATCACAGCAACAAAGGAGCAGCTTTGATTGGTTTGGACCGTCTTATTGAAGCGGTTTTTGAATGCAAAGAAGCAATCCAGATTGAACCCTCTTATCACAAAGCTCATCATCGGTTGGCAACAACATATCTCAGGTAATTAACATATGTTTTATGAATTGTGTTTGGTTGTTCCAACATCTACATAGTTACTTGTTTCAAACATTTGCTTACATGAGCCATTAATGTGTCATTTAGATTGGGAGAAGCAGAGAAAGCATTGGATCACTACAAACGCTCTGGTCCATACACTTGTGCGAAAGATGTTGACCAGTGTCAGGCTCTTCAAAAATGCCTCAGCAGGTGCACAGAAGCCCAGAAATTACAAGAGTGGAATGTTTTACTGAATGAGACTCAACTGGCAATTTCTTCAGGTGCCAATTCATCTCCCCAGGTTAGCTTCTTCTTTTTTTCTTGGTCAACCCTTCACTTTTGCCTAAGGTTAAATCAGTATAATTTAATCTTGTTCAATTTTTGTCTAGGTGTTTGCTCTACAAGCTGAGGCCTTGCTGAAGCTTCACAGACAAGAAGAGGCCTATGCCACCTACCAAAAACGACCCAATTTTGGCATTGATACGTGCACCAAATTTTTCGGCATGGCAAGCAGTGCCTATCTGTCAATGATTGGAGCTCAGATTTACTTGGCTGCTGGCAGGTTAGTTGATTATACTGTACTAATTAATATGATTAATAACAAGTAGGTTGGTCCCTATGATCAAATTTTAAAACAGATGTCATGATGTTAATATTTTCGGTTTCTGGTGTTGGTACAGGTTTGAGGATGCTATAGCTGCAGCTCAAAATGCAGCACGGCTCAATCCAAGCGACAAGAATGTAACTGCGGTGGTGAAGAGGGCTAGAGCGGTTGCATCAGCCAGAGTGAGTGGTAACCTCCTCTTCAAGGCATCGAAGTTTTCGGAAGCATGTGTAGTGTATAGCCAAGGACTAGCACATGATCCAAAGAATGCGGTTTTACTATGCAATCGAGCTGCTTGTCGTTCAAAGCTTGCTCAATATGAAAAGGCTATTGAAGATTGCAATGCAGCACTTGATGTGCAGCCTTCTTATAGCAAGGCCAGGCTGCGCCGGGCTGATTGCAATGCCAAGGTGAATTTTATGTCACTTGAAAGCCAAGCATACTTTCTGCACAAAGTTTTAGCGCAATACTAATTAGTGCAGTTTTTTTTTTTGTTTTGTGGTGATTAGTTGGAGAGATGGGGAGCTTCAGTTCAAGACTATGAAGTGCTGATAAGAGAGACTCCAGCAGATGAGGAAGTTGGCAAGGCTCTGTTTGAAGCTAAGATCGAACTCAAAAAACAACACGGCGAAGACATTAAGGACATGAAATTTGGGTCAAAGTTGGTTCTGATCTCCAGCAATGAGCGTTTTAGACACTTTGTTACCTCACCAGGTAACCCAATGTTCTTCCTTTTCTATTGGCAAAAAGCACTAAACTAGATTAAAACCGAACAAGAAACTAATACCTTGTCCAAAATAACAGGAATGTCTGTGGTGCTATTTTGTAGCAAAACTAAACAAAAACAAGTGATGCAAGCCCTACAACAAGTCTGCAAAAGATTCCCATCTGTCAATTTTCTAGAGGTTTGTTCTTTAATAAAGTTAAATCCCATATATTACAAAGGGAGCTAATACGACACTCGAAAAAAGTTGTTCTGCACTTGGCTCATCCTCTCTTTGTTAACTAGATGACGAGCCGAGTGCAAACTTACTATTTTGGAGCTGTTTTTCGTTAACCAAAACTACAAAAGTTGTTAAGTAGTCTTGTGGTTATGCAAATTCAGGTAGAGGTGGAAGATCACCCCTTCTTGGCCAAAATGGAGGATGTGAGCACAATCCCAGCCTTCAAGATATACAAAAATGGATCAAGCGTCAAGGAAATTGCAGGCAACAACCATGAATTATTAGAGAGCTCACTCAAATTGTACAGCAGCTGAGGATTGTTAAATTAAACACAAGATGACGGACAATTATTCTTTACATGTCTTGCTAAAAAAAGGGCTACTTGAGAGGAAAAAAAAAAACAGATTGGGGCAATTATATCTGCTTGATAGCTTTGCCTGCACTGCACATAAATCAAAAAGGGAGGGAAGAGAATGAATGGAATCATAGATTAGATTACCAAGAATAAAACTTGGGTGGAGTTTTATTGTTTTCCTTGATGATTCTTTTAATTTTTTAGCTTTGTTTTTTATAAGTTCAGGGGCCCCAATGCTGTCCCCAACCCCAGATGTCACACACCAACATGACAAGCAAGCATGAATTATGGTGGATTTGAGGACGTTTGGTACTTGAACTCTGTTTTTTTATTCTCACAAGTTGCTAGTCTGTTTAGAAGTGAGTATATAGTAGCTAGGACGTGTGTTTTCTATGGGATATGCCGGAATTTCTTGAACCGATTTCGAAACTCAATCGCCAGTAGGCATTCTGAACAGAATTGTACTGTTTATTTAAGCAAAAGGATTTACATTTGAGGCATTCTATTTGTGAGCAATGAAATATCATTAGTATGCAAAAGAGACGAGAATCTCATACCTGTGTCGTGTGTTTAGGTTATCCCATCGCTATCACAGAATTCAATCACCACCTTGCATCGAGTAGTTGAACTACTTTTGAGGCATTTTCGTTCTCCTAAGAGTGTATGATTAGCTATGAAGCACCGAAGCTCCGAGCACCTGGCGTTTCGCGTTTTGGAAACGTTTCGGGATTGAAAAATAGCCAAAACTTCTCAAAGCATGTATAGGAGAGAAAACATTATAGAGACAGTCCAAAACTCCACATGGAGAAAAATTTTGGCAAACTTTTTTGGATTATTAACTAAGTTCATACCTTAGCATTCATATTTGCTTCAAATTTAAACTTGAACTTGTGGTATTTCATTTGGATTTCAATTTTTTCTATGATATGGAAGTTCAGAATACTGATTTATATAAATTTAAGTGGTTTTAAATTAACGTTTCCATAATGTTTTGTATCGATCTTTTTTTTTAAATTTGAGAAATCTCTGTTTCGTAGCGTATCATTTCACCCTTTCCGTTTTCGTTTCCGTGCTACGTAGATGATTAGGATTGTAATATGAGACAATTGGTGCTAATCTTTTGAAAAGCCCATTAGGGTAGATATCATACCCAGTTCAATGGATACCTAAAACATTGAGTTCATATGCCCACTGTATGGAATTGAGCTGGGCTTTCCTAGGCAGAAACCCATTGAAACTTTGAAAGATTTCAAGTAAAGAAGCCCATTTGCAGTTATGTCCTCTGTCTGATTCGTTAGCAGTCGCCTCATGATCGTCGTCGCTATCGTTGTTGTCTCACTATCAAGGTTCAAAGTTTCGGTTTCGGTTGAAATTTCGGTCGCCAAAATTTATGGAAATTTCGGAAAAAGTTTCGATTTCGATGGAAATTTCGGTAAAAAAAAATAAAAAAGACGAAAAACATGCTAGAACACCTATAAATTGATATCTCTACTTTCTATAGGCTCTAAAATCAACAAATAATGCAATTTAACACTTAAGCTATGCAACATTATCCATATGGATTAACTTTTATGTACATAAGAGAGAAGAATGCGTGTTTTGCATTCCACTAAGCTGTTAATTAACATAATATCTTAAATGTTATTGTGGAATACTTAAGGTGAGTCTCATGAAACATACAATAATCATTACATTAACATTACAATATATCATAAGAGTTTTAAGGAATATAATACATCAGAATTACACACACATACTATTCTAATAATTGAAGAATCTATCAGCATACCTATTGTTTTGTTAGAAATAATTGAAGGTAACAAATGATTCTCCATGTAAGAAAGTCAAAAAGACTATCTACGTTTAGCACACCTATTGCATTGAGCTTGATAATTGACGGAGGAGTGGAGGTGGTAGGGAATCATAAAGTAAGAAGAAGCTTAGTGTTTGTTTGTATGATAGATGATGAAGGTAGAGAGAAGTAAAACATAATGTAAGAAGCCTATTGTTTGTTTGTTAGCTTGATAATTGATGGTGGAGGTGGTAGAGAGAAGTTATGTAAATAAAACATCTTTACCAAAGCCTACATCAAAGTTTCACTGAAATTTACCGAAATTTACCGAAATTTCATCGAAATTTACCGAAATTTCCAACAGATTTCCGAAATTTCACCGAAATCGAAACCGAAATTACCGAAATTACCGAAATTTCGCCGAAATTTCGGTTTTTCCTGATGATATTGAGATATACCCCGATTCAAATTTCGGTGCTTAAAAATTACCGAAATTTCGGTATTTCGGCCGAAATTTTGAACCTTGCTCACTATGAGTCGGTTCTGACGTCATTGTCGCAATTGGGCTTCTCTGTTTCGATCTGATTTCTTTCTCCATTCCCATGATACTATTCCGGTCTGATCTGGCTTGCATGATTTGCACTTGGGCCTGTTGGGTGTTGTTCTTGTTGAGCCTGATTGAGTGTGGAATTATGTGACTGTAAATTGAATGTTATTTCTCGTACGAGTATTTCCTCATAGAAGTTTTCAATGAGACCCCAATGTAATTAGTTCTTCTTTGTACTTCTTTTTTGATTGGTTGCCAAACTTTTTTTTAACATATTTCCTTTAAAAAGAAAAAAGAAGAAGAAAAAACTCTTCAGTTACATCGTCGAGCACCTTAGTATGCCATGCACGATTCAGAAACCGTGACAAGAAGGTGACAATCTAAGTGGAACAAATAGATTACATGCACATAAGATGAGCGACTATGACGTATAATCTAGACAAACTTATTAACTACATTTGTTGACCCAATTTCTAATATGACAAGCACATATTATTGTGAAAATCCAACCTACATAGTAATGCTCTTGAACAAATGGATGACATGCATAGAAAGAGTGACCTAAGACGTTCCAATCTGATTCATAAATTATGAGCAACAGTCCATTGAATGATTGTCTCTTTGTTCAGACTCTATTTTGTAGTTTTGGTATATCGCAGAGACTTCGAGAACACTTCTGCAGTTACTACCTGTAAAAAAAAAAACACTTCTGCAGTTACTCAGACTTGCTGATTGATAGATGGGATAGATCATACTTGTATGTACTATTGCTCTGCGAAATCTGTTCACTCCAAGAAAAGAACACAATGTAATTCTTCTCAGTACTGCTGTCAACAAAAGCACCACACATGTATCATATACAAATTGATAGTTAAAATCACAAATAATTTCTTAATAAAAGATCATCATGGTTTACATATACATCACTGCTGGCAAAATCTTTTTTGCTGGAAAAAGAGAAATGAAAAGCTGTACATGTACTACTATACTAATCTACAACAACAAGAATGATGCAAAAGTGAAGGCTAAAGAAGCTTTGGACTTACCAGTTTCCACAGAATAAACTCAGTGGACCCAAAAGCTCATAGAAAACAAATCAGCACAAAATTAACAAAACAAAATATAATTTCACTATTCTTTTTCACCATGATCATCATCTCTTCCAACTTCGACTCCTGGAAATTGCATCTCTGATTCCACCAACAACCCAAGTCTCCTTTGCAATGTCGGATGAAAATTTGTAAAAATCGGAATCGTATGCCATCACCACCAAGTTCTGATCTTTCTTCTTTGTCTGCTGCTCCTCTTCCTCCATTAAACTCTTCAATGTAACTTTGCACCTTCTCTCTTCTTTTTCCAATCCAATTTTACCTTCTTCGTTTCCTTTATCATCTTCTTCGTCTTCATCTTCATCTTCTTCTTCTTCTTCTTCTTCTTCTTCTTTCTCCTCTAGCCATGTTTTTGCAGGGGCAGACCGGCATCTCATTAGCAACAGAGCATTGGGTGGCGGAACAGACTCTACCGGCGGAGCTTCAGAAGTTGATCCATTTTCATCATCAAAATTCGGCTTTTTATCTTCTTCACAAAACCCATTACTTTGATTTTCCTGCAAAACCATAAACCATTTCGAAAAGACCGTCCTTGAATCACCCTGATCAGCACCGTCGCTAATTCCCTCACCACCCGCATGGGGTTTTTCTCGACAGTCTCTGGTTTCTTCTTCCTCCTCATCGTCGTCTTCGTCTTCATCGGAAGTAATATCCGATTGTGGGAAAGAACCGAAACACCGGAAATCGAACTTGATGCTTCTCAAGCAAGTCAAGAATTGCATGACCTCTTTCTTGAACCCCAAAGCCTCAGCCCAAATGGGTCGTCTCTGTTTCCTCTGCTTTTTGCTGTTGTGAATTCTCTCAATTTCTTCCATCACCGATTGCCAGTTTTTGCACGAACCCGACTTGTGCCGGACTTTGATCTGACCGGCGCAGGTGACTTTTGGTGACGTCGGCTCGGAAATCTCAGCTCCGGTTGGCTTTGTTTTGGCCCATAACATAGGACTATTCCGGCCGAGGCCACTCCTACCAATGCTTGATTTTTTGACCAGTTGGTGGTTGTTGTGGTGGCGGTTGTTGGGCTCCGACGGCCGTACCGGGCTGCAGATTGGCTTCGGCATGAGCTTCAAATGGGTTCTTGAAGGAAAACATACTAAGAGATCAGCTGAGAGTGCTCCTTTGGCTTCCCTTGGCTTCATGCTTTTGTGATTGTTTTGCTTCGTCAATCAACTTTTGCCTTCTGTCCTTCTCTGTTTCTGTGTCTTCTAATTCTTAGATCTTGTGCTGTGCTTGCTTTCTTGCTGAATTTGAGTTTTTTTGGGTTTTTGAGGTGTGTTTTGTGATGGCTTTTAAAAGAAAGGAAGAAGGGCTTCTACAGCTTTCCTCTGCTTTTGCCTTTTAACATCTGTTTGCACCTATCTGTCCTCACCCTTTTTTCCTTCTCTTTTTCCTTTGTATTTCGGGGAGGAACTCACATTTATATTATATTGTCTACATCTACTCAATTTATGTCTCGCTTATTGCGTGATTTACATCATTGTTATTGATAAATTCTTGATTACTTTGATAAATTTCTTGACAGTCCTCGTCATCTGAAGAGGAACAAACGAGAAAAAAAAAAAGTGTACTACCCTATTAATATGAGATCTTGACCTACTTGGTACTCTTTGTCTCCAAAGGAAAGAAACTAATCAAAGCGTATGCACCCATTAAAAACCAAATCTCCCTTCATTACATTTTCGATTTATGTCAAAATTTTAGCAATGGGTGTGAACTTTTTATTTCAGTTCTTTTTTTTTTTGTTAAAGATAGAATGTTTACAATTTACAATGATGTACAACGACTGTATAGCCTACCCATAACAAGTCATAATGGCCTACAATGTAACATCGACCTCACTGAAAATATCCTCGATCTCGCCACTATTGTAAATCGAACTTGAGACTTCTACGACTGAAGGATCGACCTCACTGAAAATATATTTTATTTTCACCACCCTAACGTGAATTCTTATCATATTTAGTCGTCATGTTAAAGAAGGAAACTGAGAAAAATGTGTCCATACCTCTTTGAAACATGAACACTCCTTTTTGAACCCTTTGAAAACGGGGTCACAAGCTCATACTTAAAGGATAGCCTCCTATCTTTGCCTTTTCTTTTCTCTAATGCTACCCCAACTTATCTTAAAAAATTTGAAAAAGGTGCATGGGAAAGTTGAAGCCCACGAGACTTGTTTCATGATCCAATCAATCATACCACCAACTTGGTGAGCCCATGACAGTTATGACTCATGCCCTATTGCTAGTGCCCACAAACTAGTGAACAACTACCAAACGTTCGCTTCAATGGAACCCACAAGAATTTGAGATTCCTTCATAAGTCATTCTTAGTGATTTTCCACCCTTTGATTTTGATGAGATTATTGGGATCCATAAATAATTGCTTAGTGATTGGTCTACCATATCATCTTATGCAAAGCACTGGTTTAATTCACATATTATTGGTGAAGCAATCTAGTATAGGTAGAGGCAAAACACATTCCAACAACAATAATAATTTGGTCTTAAAATTGAAGAGACAATTATGAAAAGTGATACTTATGTGTTAATAAACGTAAAAAGTCTTGAATTGAAATAATTTCAACATTTACTAACTCACATTCCAGTGATATAAACAATGAGTGAATTTTTAGTATGACCATAAAGCTATAAGAATATGCGCAATACATTTGTTACCTTATTTCCTATAAAACTACAAAACCAGGGGGGTTAGGAAAAGCAAACCGAAAGCCTTGAAGAGAAAGCATGGGATCCCCAAACTCATAAAAAGAAAGATGGGATTAAACAAAGTGAAGTTGTGATGATGGGGTAGTAATGCACTTGAGAGCATGAACCACCATACTTGCCTTAGGATTAGGCTTTCCTTGCTTTTATTTGGGACCTTCTATCCATGTCTAGCCCAAAAAGTCTCAACTCTTCCCTTTTTGATTCATTTGAAATGGTGTAATCATTTCTAATTGTGTTCAAGAGTTCGTTTCAGCACTCGATTTTAATTAATCTTGAGTTGAAATCTCGTCTTAACAAAGTACCATAATCGGCTTTAGTTATGACAACGGACGGCCGTGTGGGTTTTAAGCCTTTCTATTAAGAGTTAAGCTTTCTCTAATTTTTGCTTCTCAAATCGTCTATTGCTCTAGCTTGAAATGAAGTCGGCAGCATTAGTTTGGTTTGGTGCAGGGGTGGACTACTAGGAAAAGCTTTTGAAATAAAAATTAGCACTAGTAGTTCCATTTCCATATAGATTACAGCCATAACTCTCAACGCGTGAAGAACCAGCAATGGATTTGTCTTAAACTAATCAACTTGAATTTGGCAGTCTTTAGAATAGTTGCAAAATACATCTTTACTGCGCTTAAGTAGAAAGCATTTTTCTTTAAGATATAGAATAGATTTCTGCACTCCCAGTTTAGCTAAACATCAACTTTATTATGCAATCGAGCTAACAATCTAAGAGCTCTCTGGTTATAAACAAACTCAAAGCCATTATGAATCTTTTGGAAAGAGACATCTAGTGTACCATTATAAACAACAGCAAAGCAGAGTTTACGTGATATATAGTAGGATGATCATTCAGGGTATAATGAAGTTCGATTTTCATGAATTAAGCTTGACCTCATGCTCGATTAATTGGAAATTCTCTGTTCATTAGATCATTAATAAAGACCCAACAGCTTTAAAAAGGATGCGGATCAATCAAGCTAGCCAAGTGCAAAGTTGGCCGAAAATTTTCAAGAAAGCAAAAGTAGCATCTAATCTTTGGTGTTGACCTCTTGCTTATCTTATGCATCATTGAGACATCTCACATGTAAGAAGCAAAAATGAATGGAGAAGTTGAATTCTAGAAGAAGGGTTTCCAATTGTGGAGGGTGATAGGTGGATGATGTCACATAGTCATAAACAGAAAGAGTCTTCCTATACATGAGTTGCATTCTACATCTTCATTCTCAAAACTCGAAGCATTATGTATACAAAGATTGCACTCAAATTAAACAAAATCGAACAAAGAGAAGTCCAAAGAGAAAATTCCACATTTCTTTAGGTTTTATACATCAGCACAGCAGAAGATGATCATTTCTGAGTACCAATAACAGTTCCAAATAAGCAAAAGGCAGGAGAGTAACAAGAAAAGAGGTTGTGCTGACTTCTTCTCATAAGCTTCAGGAACTAAAGGTTATACAAGTAGTGTTTTTTCTGAAGGTTTATGACCCTCAAGGTAGAGACTGACATTGAAATAGTGAAGATGCATACACTGGGCCAATTTGAAGAAAAGAAAAACTAGTCAAGACTCCAAAAAGATAGTAGGTGTGTGGTCTAATCCAACCAAAAGTTGAATTTCTCATGTCCTTGTATGGGTATCCAACAATTCGGGAAATGGGAACAGTAGAAGGAGCCCTCTTCAGAAGAACTACCTCTTTAGAGGTATAGGAGATTTGACATTCATACCCAAAGCCTGACAATCACAGATTTCTTTTGGGTTTGTGATACGGTATCAGGATTAAGAGCAGCATTGGGTAAGAACTACCTCCTATCTTCCATATTTTTCAAATCAAGCACATAAATGAAACCTTATCCAGAGATAGAATCTAAACTGGTGAAAAGGGACACACGCCATCACCTTCGATCAGCCATAGAGTACATGAATATAAGAAAACATGATATCCTAACCAAAATCCTATAACCCAATTTAAGCATCGACACCCACAACCACGAAACCCTTCAGACTGTAGCTACTACACAAAAAGACTCCCCAACTTCAAGACCTAGAACCAGTTCTCCCATTCCATGTTCTTTCTTAAAAAATTAAAAGGTACTGTTCTGATTGTCTTGCTCAAACTTTTCTTATTTGCAATATTGTTGTGTTTTGCTGTCTTTGTAGTATAGTTTCTAGTTCACAAGGAATTTTTTTTTTGTGCAATAAATATAAACCAAATTTTTTTCATTGTCCTAATAACAAAAAAAAATTGTGGCTGCAACAAAAAGTTCATATATTATACCTAAGAAATAAATGTGCATAAATCATAATCACAAGCATAATAGAACGACTAATAGAAGAAACCCAAGTGCAGAAAAGAAAATACCTCAGTAACAATGGTTAGCTTTTCATATCGTTTCCCTGCTCTTCCCAAAATACAAACTCTTCCTGCAAGTTACCAGCATTAATGCCAGGGCCAGCTACAATATTCAAACTGCATTAGCGTGCTCCCCTAGTTCATTTCTAAAAGGAATGAGATATTTTTCAGCAAACTCCTGGTTTGTATACTTCACGACTGAGTAAAAGCTACGTGATTTCAGTGGCACATTTTTCTTTTCCAATTTCTGCAGAACATGTAATCGCGGTCTCAGCCTTTGCTCAATGCTATAAACAAGAAGTTCTGGGAAAGTAACGAGAAAGGAGATATCAAACTTGCCAGAGCTAACAAGCAGCTCGGTTACATCCTTAATTTTCTTCTCCGATACAGAAAACGCGTGGGGCGCCCTCCGAAACATTGCGGAAACATCCTCTTTGGTAGCCCCCATACTCTGGAACAGCTTCACCTTCAGTTGCCAGTTCTCCACAGACATGGAACTCATGGTCCGAATCGCTGATAGGAACAGCTTGGACTTTCTATCAAACCCCATTTCGTCAACCCTTTTAACTTTATCCACAATGCTCTCATGCCTCAGCAGGAAGAGCCTCGGAAAGAGGAACAGATAACTGACAATCTGCGGCGAACTTACGCCAATTCTCTTCAAAAACTCAATGTTGGGCAGCAGTGTCTTCTCCAAATCAAACTTGAAACACCACCTAGATGACTTCAACACCTTCAAAACACCTGCATTGGAACCCACAACGCCCTTCAACACCGAAACCGCAAGGCTAAGCTTGTCGGCTTTTCGCAACAAAACCCATGGGTCAGTGGATATAACATCAACAATGTCAGGGTCCGAAAACCCAACTCCCTGGAAAACCTTAATCTTTGGTTTGACGACCTTCTCGAGATCGGCGCAAAGGATCTTGGGGATCTTTTTCACCAGTTTCTCCAGATGGGTATCGGAGAAACCCATTTGCCTGAAAAACGAAATCACTGAATCCGCCTGTGATCGGTGTTTGAGATGAGGGATGTTTGGCGAAGTTGTCAAAGCCGCTTCTGGGGAAAGCTCGTGGCTGTTGATCAAGTCAGGTGGGTTTGAAGATTTTGAGGTTTTGGGTCTGGCGGAGGAGTAAAACAGCAGCGAAATTGAGTGGTAAAGCGGCGGACTTTGAACCTCAACTGAGCCTCTGAGAGAATGTCCGAGAATAATAAGCCTTTTGCTCATCTGGGTTATCATTTTCACTGAGGTTTTGGTGAGATTTTCAGCAGTGGTTTGGTTTACATGTCGAATTCAGAGAGAATGGTTTTTGGAGTAGGAACTTGCCTGTGATTTGAGAAGATTGTGGGAATGCCAAGCGCTGAGCTCTGTAGAATCTTCAGGGTCATTTCTTCCGATTAGTAGGCATTTTGATTCTGCTTGCTGCTTCGGAGGGATTGAACTTTTTGTTGATGATTTGCCAAAACCCTCTTGCCAGGGTTTTTCAATGTGGCTCCTGTTCATGATGATGCTCAAAACAGAAGAAATTTATCCGTTGCAAAACGTTAAGTTGGGCTTTCGGGGTCGGACCCGGCCCTTTTTCAGGCCCAAATGAGTCGGGTCACTTGGCGGTTGTCACTGATGATCAGATGAATCTTAATTAGAGATAAATTGATAAAGTTAAGGAAAACCAAACCAAACGTCCACTTTCCATTTTGATGTTTTTTTCGGAGTCCGATTTTACTCACCCCCTTAAATCATGGTGAAACTTTATCCCCCCTTCTCAAATCTTGCCATATATCTTTTAACTAACTCATGGTTCACTTTTGTATTTAGGGACAATGACCCCTAAGGACAAAAAAAATACCCCAATTTTATGTAAGGACAACTATTTTAAATAATTTCCTATAAAGACAAAATAATAATTCGACCAATCAAAGATTAGCACGCGAACAGTGTTCGGTGAACTGTAACACCGAAACAGTTATGTCAACACACAGAAACAGTTATGCCAACTACAGAAAGACTTTCTATTAAACACAGAAACAGTTATGCCAAACACAGAAACAGTTTTGCTAATAAATAATTGTTCATGTCAATACAGAAGCAGTTCATGTTAATACAGAAACAGTTCATGCCAACATAGAAACAGTTCATAACAATTATCAAAACTTCAATTCTATAGAATCAAACCCTTCAACTCCCAATTATATAGTTACCAATTAAATTATTGGGACAAAGAAAACTCAAGAAAAAATCAAATACAAATAAAAAACCATCTCTCTTTCTTGAAATCCTCTCCGTCATTAAACACATAAACACTTTCTTCAAAAAACAAGAAGTCTATCAAAATAGAAACACTTTCTGTCAAACACAGAAACAGTTCTGTCAAACACAAAAACAGTTATGAGACACAAAAACAGTTCATGCTATAAACACAGAAACAGTTCATGCAACGCAGAAACAGTTCATACAAACACAGAAACAGTTCGTACAAACACAGAAACAGTTTATACAACACATAAACACAGAAACAGTTTGTGACTCAAAGTCTCGTTTTAATCATTGAAATACACAAACTAACTACAATCTAATTCAAAATTCATCCAAATTCAACACAAATATGATCCAAATTTTGTTGTATTCAAGATCAACAATCACTAAAATTCAACTAAAATATTTTATCAAATAATCACTAAAACATACAACAAATATTCAAACAATTCAAACCAAATGCCAATTTACTACCCATAACTACTCTGTCAATACAGATGCAGCATTAGTTCATACAACTTTTTGCAGAAACTTCAATTAAAACAAATGTAAAAGATTTTCACAAGTTACAAACATTACTAGTTATGAAAAAATGCGACATAAAGAAACAAGCTTTATGCATACCTTGTACACATGCATTCGAGGAGAAGAACGCAACCGTCATTGTAGGTCCATAGAGCAACTGCCCCATTGCCATTTTCTTCAATGTCGAAAAGATATCGCGTTTCGGGAAAACTTTCGACACGAATTGAACCAGAAATGCAACGAAGGCCCCAAAATTAGCATCCCATACGAAGCCAAGCGCAATGTCCTTACAAAATCATAAGATTCCACATTTGTAGCTATTGTCTGTTTAAGAAAAAGATTCATAATTTCGACAAAATGGGTCAAATGGGTAAACGGAAAATGCTCGAAAACGATGATTGAATTACAGATTGACCCACCTGGGAAGATAAATCGGCGGTCCCGTACGGCTCTTCGAACGCCATCAAAACCCAAGAGAGATCGGACACCTCCTTCTTCGTAGGAGTCCCATTTTGCTCACTCGGCCTAATAGCCACCAATGTCGCGCCTTTCAACACAACCCCGTCTGACAGCTCCAAGTGCGGCGCATACCACAACCGCATGCTCTTGGTGAGAATGGGCTAGGTTTCGATTAGACCCATATACTAGCCCACGAACCCGAGCTTGGAACACGAAGGCGTTGCGGCGGCGGCGGAGGAGGGGGACTTGGAGGAGAAGGCGGAGGAGAAGAGGGAGGGGGAGATGTCGTGGTCTTTGGCTTTCCAGAAAACTTGGGGGAAGCAGAGGTAGGCTTTGGAGTGGGTTTGGGTTTGGGTTTGGAGCCGGGTCGGGGCTCTGATCGATCGGTGAAGGAGTGCTTGTGTACAATATGAGGCGGGTGAGGGTGGTGTTGCGGCAAAGAGCAAATGTCATTTTGGTGGCGGACGGAGCCGCTTATGACGTGGGGTAGCAAATACTCCAATTCCGTAAATCTCTGCAACAAATACTCAAAATCAAATAATTTCACAAAAAATAAAAACTTTCTGCTGCTAATGACAGTAAATGTATTCCGATTTCTTGGTAGCCAAACCGAAAACAACGAAACCGAACCTCGTAGAGCTTGAAGGGGACGACGATGCCCAAGCAGAGAGTGAGCCAGAACGGCGTGTAGAAGAGGAAGAATGGCAGTGATGGTTTTGCGTTGCTGTGGGAGAGGAGAGAGGATGAGGGGCGAGGAAGAAGGAGCGTGAAAGTGTTTTCTACGGGCGCGTGAAGAGGTAAGTATGCCACATATTGGTTTGTCCTTGTAGGAAATTATTTGAAATTCATGTCCTAGGATAGAATGATGAGTTGTTTTATGTCCTTGTAAGTCATTATTCCTTGTATTTAATTAATTTGATAATTCAATTAAAATTTAATTACAAACATACCTTTTTAATTGATATCATTATCTAAATATATCAAAACTCAATCTTTTATCTTCCTAATCTAACTCTCCCATTAAACCCGTTGGAGTCTACACTAAATAGACTTTCACCAAATTGTCTATTGGCACTCATGGAGACAACCAAACGTTGGAGCCTACATTAACAAAATTTCACCAAATTGTCTATTGGCACTCATGGAGACAACCAAACGTGGACTCACCAAATGATCTATTCAGGGAGGTATGCTTGTTTCCAGAAAAAATTTGAGAATTGTGTATCTTAATGACAACTTATAAAAATTGCACCAATATTAGCAAAATAGATTCTACATGAACTCGTGCAGTGAAAATTAAAATTATCTATCTTAATGAGTACTTGGGACTTAAAACCAAAACAATTACAAAAGAAGCATAATACACCAAATGAATGAGTCATTGCCACTATTATTTTCTATGATAATCTGCAACACTATTTGGTCTAAGATGCTGATGAATTTGAAAAGAAGAGCTGACGAGTAGGCCCTTGATAATCTCCAACGTTTGGTTATCTCCATGAGTGCCAATAGACAATTAGGTGAAAGTCTGTTTAATGTAGTCTCCAACGGGTTTAATGAGAGAGTTAGATTAGGAAGATAAAAGATTGAGTTTTGATTCATTTAGAGATAATAATATCAATTGAAATGGTATGTTTGTAATTAAATTTGTTAATTGAATCATCAAATTAATTAAATACAAAAAGCGAACCATGAGTTAGTTAAAAAATATGTGACAAGATTTGAGAGGAGGGGGTAAAATTTCATCATGATTTAAGGGAGTGAGCAAAATCGAACTATTTTTTGGGGAAGGGAGCGAGCAAAATTTCACCTTTATCTTGAAGTTTAGAATTGTACTATAATAGGCTGATTCAACAAACTCATGTAGGGCATCTTTGACTAATCATTACCTCTATCCGATGTGTCAAATCTAATTCTTCAACTAAATTTCAAAATAAAGGTGAAATCACAGTGATTAAGGCATGAAACAGCCAAAATTAAATGAATCAGCGTCAAAGCTTGCTGTCAAATCTAACAGCATTCCTTCCAAATGTTATCCACGTCAACTGTGCTTCTTTCCAAATCAGCATTTGACGATTCACATGAATGAAATTTTACACCCACTTCTGCCCGAACACAGATCTTCTATTCTAAAGTGGGTGTTCAACTTTTGTTCTACTTTTATTTTTTTGACATTTTTGACGATTTATGTTATGATCCAAACTGTTCACTTTTTTTATTGTCTAGCAAAGATCATCCTTGCAAAAAATCATTCAAATCTGTAATCGTTCGGTTATCAAACAATGAAACATAACCAAATCGACTTTATAAAACGTAACCGGGTCTTTATATAACCCAAAACATCAAGGATTTGAATGATTTTTTGCGAGGATGATCTTTGCTAGACAATAAAAAAAGTGAACGGTTTGGATCATAACATAAATCATCGGAGATGTCGAAAAAATGAAAGTGGAACACCCACTTTGGAACAGGAGATCTGTGTTCCTTCTACCCACATTGAAAGTTGATATCCCGGATGAAATATGTAATTTAAATTTCGCAAAAACTAAATTAGTATGTCATTGTTAGGCCCAAGGATCGAACCAACCAACAATTTTTTTTTTTTTTTATATATATAAAAGAGAAATTCATTGAAGAATGATGTTTTTAGAGCAGTATGAGTTTACAATGTCAAATAAAAGAGAATTTTTAGCAATAGTAGGAAGGGTGAAATGACCTTAATTGACAATTGCGTCGGCATTAAAGTTGAATTATTTGAAAATATGCTTCCAAGTGATGGAAACTCTAAAGCTAACATCACAATATCTTGAATAATCGTCTTAAGAGTCCAAGGAATAGAACAATTCCCCACAATGCAGTCAATGATTAACTTGGAGTCTTCTTCAATATTGAGATGAGAATAATCCTTTTGCGTGGAAAAGAAGAGAGCATCTCGAAAAACTAACGCTTCCGCAATTGGAACAGTTACGTGTCCAACTCTTCTAGCACCAACAATAAGCGGAGCTCCAACATCATTTTGGATAATGAAACTAGTAACAACACTGGAATGATTGACCCATCCATCAAAGTTGATCTTCTGAGTATTAGGATTCAGAGGCTACCATTTGATATTATTTACTGTGTTGGCAGTGGTTGTGGATGGACTTTGGCTGGCTGCTTGGAACTCTTTACATTGAAGAGAGCTAAGTGGATAACTATGTTTGGGTTAGGGGATTTGTTCTAAAAAATTAGTTCGTTTCTAACATTCCATATCTGCCAACAAAGAAGAAGGATTCTAGATAACAAATCAAGAGAAGTATTAGAACCAACGACCTTCTGAAGCACATACAAAACGCAAACTAATCCTTATCGCCAAACTACTGATTCTTGTTTCCTTTTATTTGTTAAATATCAGTGAACAAATTGAAGAGAAAATCTCAGTCGAGAAAGAGTCCTAAAATTGAAGAGCTCTTTGTTAAATATTAAGAGGAAATGATTGAAGTTGCAGGATACATAGTACCAATATATGAATGCAATGTGAGCCTTCCAATCTTGCACAAAATTCGCCCCAGATAATTGAGTCACTTTTTTATGGTACTACACTCACAGACCTACAGACTGTGAAAGCAAATCCCATGCATTGATCGACTACAATTCTTTTTGCACACATTACAAAGTTACAGCCGACACACTGGCACTGGCACAAAACAAACACAGAAAGAATGTACAGAGCATCTAAAAACACAAAAATTTAAGCGCCCATTTTTTACCATTCGACGACAGTAAATTCAAAATGAGTTCATCTCCAGTAAATAACTCTTGGCCTTGAGCAGAGCTTCAACCACCTCACCGTACATCCCATCTCCGCCAAACGCCCTCGTGGCCAGCTCTCCGTCCTCCACGTCACCCCCCAAACTCGGCCTCACCACAACAAGTGTCGCGCCCTCCACCCAAACCCCGCCCTTGAGCTCCACCCTCGGCACGTGCCGCATCCGCATCCGCACGCTCGGCACCCTGCTCCTCCCCCTATCCCATCCCCCTCCTCCTCCTCCTCCTCCGCCGCCACGTCATCTCTCCCGCACTCTTTTAGCCCATCCTTCTCCATAACCACCACACCTTCGCCTTCCCTATCTCTCAGCACCACCGATTCGAGGCCCTTCTGCTCCGTCACAACATCCTTCAGCAAGTAATGCCTCGCCGACGCGGCGATCAGCGCGCTGATCGTCCACACAACCCTCACCTTCAGCCCTCCGGCGAAGTCCGTCGAATCTCCGGCCGCCGGATCGCCACCTCCAGCAGCGGATCCGCCGGATCGGAATCCTAGAATGACGCAGGTCCTCAAGGTCTTCCCGAAATCGGCTCGCCATTTCAGCACCGTGCCCTTCTCCAATTGGAGATCGCCAGAAGGAAGCTCGATCGAGAGGTTGCGGACGCGGTGGAAGGACCGGAGGATCTGGGCGGGTGAGTTCTGGGGCCGGATCCGAGCCGGGTCGGGCTTCGGCGAGACGAGGTCGTGGAGCGATTTGAGGATGCACTTGACGAAGGTGAGGAGGAGGTGGGAGACGTCGTCGTTTCCGGAGGCGGAGTCCGAGTCGGAGGGGATGACTCGGTCGACGGTTAGGAGGAGCGAGTCGGTGTGCGGGACAAGCGAGTTGAACCGTTTGGAAACGGCGCGGCAGCGGATGAGGGTCTTGATGTCGGAGACCGAGTCGAAGATCTGGAGGATCAGGGGGTCAGGCAGCAGATCGAAGCCGTCCATTTTGATCAATCACGGCGGGAATATCAGGAAATCGGACGGACACTGTGTGTAGTTTGTTTTTCAATTTTCAATTTTCAGCTGGTTTTGGGGGAAATGAGGACAGGGGAGGAGAGTGAACGCGAGTTGCTTTTTTGAAGAATCGAAGGGGCATGATGTGGGCCCGAGTTTTGACCAATCAGATGAGACCTGGTAGGGCCCGCGGGCACTTTCCTTAACGCCGGCTACGGTTACATCACTTAGAGCATTTCCAACCATGAGGCAACGGAGTTTCTTCGGTGCTTGCAGGTAGTGAGTACCTTCACCATCCTCACCATTCAATTTAAATGAATGGTTGAGATTCAGTGACCTGATGACCTGCAATCAACACAAAAGAGGCAATATGCTGATATTGTGGTCTTATATGCTTAAACCAAATCATAAACCTCAAATAATTTGCTACCGCCAAACATCTGTAAAAGAGACACATTGCCTCTTTTTCTCTCTTTTTCTTTGAAACTTATAACAGTTTAAAGCTTATCAAGCGCACAAATGTCTTCATATTCTCCAGAAAGAGCTAAGTATGTATTGGGTTAGCGTATAAAAAGTTGAAGAAAGTTTTCCAATTTTTCAGAATCACCCGAAGCGCTTGTTCATCCGCTGCAGCTGGGCCTCCAGATCTACCCCACCACCGGCTTCAAAAGCTACCTAATCGTCAGATGCTTACCCCGATTCCGTCCGTCGCGGCGACTTCAAACGCCCTCATGAACTCATCTTAACCGGTTGCGCCGCCGTTGAGGTGAACCGGGTCGACGTTGAAGACCAGTTTGCAGACGATATCAAACGCAAACTACTGCAAAACGTCCTGCTGATCCAAATGGCATGCCATATCGGCCGCGGCTTTGGGTAAACAAGGTATCAACCGGTTTCCAACCCATGCCCAGCCGCCTCTCTGCCGTGTCTAATGTCTCCGACGAGTAAATTGATTTAATTTTTTTAAAAAAATTGAACAACAATTGAATCGGAACTGGGCTGTATCTGTAAATAGGATAGGATATATATTAATTTTTGTATCAGTGGCGAAGAGGCAGTCGATGAGGACGGAGTTTCATAATTTATTGATCAAATTGTAGATGGTGGTGTCGTTTGGTCACTGCGGCGCTTTTCTGAAACTTCGAATCTTTTTTCTTTTGGGGGTGAAGAGGAGTGTTGTTGTGATTTATTCTGGGTTTGCTCATGTGCTTGAGCTTGTGAAATCAGGAATTTATGATGATATCAGATAATCTAAACCTCTGCCCATCACCACTATCACTCCAGTTGATCTCAGGAAATCTGTGAATTGAAAGAAAGGAACTTCAGTCATTTTAGCACTTCGCTCTGCCTTCGGGAGATAAATAACGGTGGAGCCTTTTTGGATGTGAGGTGGGGAAGACGATGAAGTGGTCAAAAGAAAACATTTTTAAAGTTGATACACGTGCAAGATCACGCGTGCCTTCTAATTGGTTACCAGCAACAGCCTAATCCCCTTAACAAGATCTTTAAATTTATAACTAAATTGGTGAAGGTACTCAGTGCCTGTATGTATTGAAGAAAAATTGATGAGGCAAGGGCAAGAGAATATTCCCAAAATATGGGTACTATTCATATATATCCCACGAAAATAGTAATCGCCTTTAATTTTTGGTTCCACCGCAAAAAGGCAAGGGCAAGGGGGATTACTATTTATAAAGTTCATTTTTAATTTGTTATTTCTAATTTATGTCAATTTCATGTGTGTTCGAATAAATTCGGTAGTTGAATAAATTGTTTAAAATATCCTAAAACTTTTTACCACATATATCTCCAAATTGTCCACCAAAATTTCCAAATTTTTTCTATAATTTTTTTTATACTTTTCGTATTTGTTTCATAATTTTTTCGTCAAAAAAGCCTTGTCTGTTGGCTGTGGAAAAGGAAGACCAGGATTATGCCATGTGGCCCTTGAAAAGCGCCATTTTTCTTCCTCCGGCTGGGTTAACGCGCCCCTAGCGCGCGTGTATTACATGCACCAGATTAAAAAAAAAAAAAAGAAGAAAATAACCGCGCGCGGTAGTGCGCTGACTTCACTTGCTTGGAGGCAAGCAGGCAGGCGGCTTTCCGCCTTTTCCCCTGCCTGTTGCCCGCTCCATCTCTACAGTACCGGCAATTTTTGCACCAGTGGAAACCCACTTTTGAACAAAGGCAATTTTTTCTCCTCTCAATTGCTATTGGCCCTTGCCTTTCACTAACCAGTGGAAATGCTCTTACATGGAGATATTTCTTCTTTTTTTTGTTCTCGAATTTTTCCGTTTCCAAACAGTGCCGTGGCCGTTGATTGGGATGCAACGGTCAATAGAATGCTAAGTCGTTTTTACGAGTTCAGAGACGACTTTGCTCGTACGGGCCCAAACGACATGGTGGGTAGGAAGAGTTGAATTGTAGAACGAACCACATTGGAATAGAAGAGAAGCGAGACTACATCCAAGCATAACTTACTAAGAAAATGTTAACAATTGTGACATAGTGTTATTAATTACTTCATTGTTAAGTAATTTACAAGTTCAATTATCAGTATTACTCTTTAATTTCCTCTAACATTAACAATGTTGTGTAATTTTGATCATAAATTCATAACTAGTTCACCATATTCCATGAACATGACGATTTTATTTTGAAACTTTGAATCTTTCCGTATTTATGTGTTAGGGTCCCAACTAAGCTAGTTTTATTGTTTCTTATTAACTAAATAAAGGCAAGTTGCTTGTTTACCCAAAAAAAAAAAAAGGCAAGTTGCATTGGTATAATCCATTCCTAGTCAGACGACATGATCCATGATCCATGATCCATCCTGATATTTTTGCCAAAAAAAGGAATTTTTGGTTTGGTGGGTTGCTTGCTGCTGTGGTTTCGTTTTCGTTGTCACAGGTTATCCACAAACAGCAATCAGTGGTTTCCATTTTTGAACTGAGAAATTGGACAATTATACCAAAAAGAGAGAACAAACAACTTCATTAGTTACTTAATTGAAGATGATTATGGAATGCCCTCCAAACAAGCAATGTTTCTGGTCCGTGTGATTCTTTGCTTTCCCTTTTTGGCCTCCTTTTTTTTATGAAGAAACAAATTAACATTAAAGAGAGAAGGCTTAATTGTTAAAATGCCCCTTCAAACTCACTCTTCGTAAAAATTCGCCCCCCCGAACTTCAAAATGCCTTAATTCGCCCCTCCTAACTCACTTCTGTTACACCGTTGCCCCCTTTTGTGTTTTTCCGTCTCTTTTTGCTGATGTGGCATTGTATATGGGTCCCATTTGCCGATGTGGACTGCCACATATCAAAATGAGTTGCCACGTCCTCTGCCCTGGTCCCACTTACAATTTTTTCTCTTATTCTCCTTCGTCCTCTGCCCTGGTCGTCGTCGAAGCCGATGGAGGTGTCGGCGACCTTGCCTCCTCGTAACTTTTTTGTTCGTAGAGCAGCGGGAGTTCGTTCTTGTCGACGGAAATTGACGTCACTCCAGTCGTCGGAGTTGGACTCGGCCCCCACCGACTCCTCGCCTCGACCCTGCGCTCCGACCACCCGTCGCACGATCTCAACGTGCGTCCGCTTCATGTCCAGCGTCAGCGGCAAGATCTTACCTTGGCCGCACGACAACCAGCTCCGCTACGTCTATCGTCGCCGTCCACCGCTCCACCACTTTCGCTTCCCTCCTCGCCAAGCTCTCGAAACTCTCAGGTAATCAAACCTCCCCGAACGACGTCGTTGACTCCGAATTGAATTTCGATCAGCTGTAATTAGGATTTCGAATCGAGGCAAGGGCCGACGAACTGGGGCCCACCCGCTCCTCAATCTCACTTGGGTCCTCGATGTTTATCTCAAGGTGTGTCTTCGACCAAAAACCCACCAAAAAAATTCGATTGTTACTTCTGGATAAGTTGTAAATTTCAGTGAGGTACCGAATTTCGGGTTTCGATCAGAATTTGGGTGTGTGTTTTGAATCAATGTGATTTAGTTGAGGAAGTTAATTGCTGGGTTTGTTAAAATGGATTATGTTCAGGGTCGGTGTCGACCCGCAAGAGCTTGAGCTTGGAGTCAACGACAACGTCGCCATCGTCCTCCTCGTCTGCGGCTGGGCCGTAGTCAAGGGCGGAGTTCGATCGGGTGCCGATGCAAATCGTGAGGCTGGTGAGGCCTCCGTTGTTTTCTCGGAGCCGGACCCGAATTTGACGTGAGGGATGAAAGGAAGATGATGATGACATGGGAGCTCATTTTGATATGTGGCAGTCCACATCAGCAAATGGGATCCATGTACAATGCCACATCAGAAAAAAGAGACGGAAAAACACAAAAGGGGTCAACGGTGTAACAGAAGTGAGTTAGGAGGGGCGAATTATAGCATTTTGGAGTTCGGGGGGGCGAATTTTTATGAAGAGTGAGTTTGAAGGGGCATTTTAACAATTAAGCCAAGAGAGAAAATTCCGCGACACCCAGAGGCAATAGAGTCAAATACAAGAGCTTGACGGGCAGACTGAGGAAAGGCTTCAACACATGAATTTTTTTTTTCTCGGTTACTTAGAAACTGTCATATACTAAATTTATGATAATTTTTACATACGTTATAGTTTTTAATAGGCTTACATTAATAATATAGCTATGTAATGCGTCTATGAAAATTGTTCTCTACTTTATCAACATGCCACAAAACAAAACATACATCGAACTAAATACATGTCCAAAATTGGAGAGAGAGTGGACACACATAATTGTAAATTTCTGTATGCGATGTTGGCTAATTAGAATTTTTTTGTTTTTAAGGAAGATGGAAGATATATTGATAAAATTATGAGTACATTGTAACGACAATGACAATCTATTCACACATGCTTGCGACTATTTATCATACTCATTAAGGTCACCTCAATTAAAACTAAACTACCTAGGCCAACAAGGGATTACTTGCACCCGTAAATTAGAGCATCCCTAGCCTTCCCTTTGTACTCTAAGTACACCTAGGCGGTCGGTCGAAGACTCGACCAAAGTCAAATCCTCAACTGGATACAATTCAAGCACCACCATAGGAACAAAAGCCAGTTAGCCCAACATGTGATAACCCCCCAAGAAAGACCTCACAATATTGGATTGGTGAGGGAGCAAGCAGGTCAGGTCGGAGCCAGGTCAGACACCCTTAGTTAAATCAATGGAAACGGCAGGCAGGTGAAGGGAGCGAACGATAATGGATATTAGTAAAGGTAGACAAACAGCGGTGGATGCTCATTTGACCAAGGGCTAGTTTGGTATAGTTGAACTTATTTTTAAAGTTGCTTCAAAAATAAGTTGATTGTACTTTGAGAATAAGTTGCTTTAAAAAAAAAGCTGTGAAGTGTTTGGTAAACTTTTATTTAAAGCTTTTATGAATGTGTATAATGACTAAAAAGGTCATCATACAAAATATGTGTGCAATGTAAATATGTGGACATGCAATATAAATAAAAGTAAAGTAAAGGTCATTTTGTATGGATGCAAAGTAAGTTTGCAGCTTAATAAGAAGCTCCCTTTTAGGAGCTTTTAAGTTTGCCTTTGTTAAGTGCTAAACCAAAAAGGAAATGCGGCGGGGCAAAATGGAATTAGGCTAGATTGTAATAAAGGTGAGACCCACAATGGTAAGTAGTGTTTTACTAAACGGGCCTCAAGCGTGCCTTAAGGCGAGGCGGGTGTTTTTTCGTCAAGGCGCATGAACAACGCATGTTGTCCCAAAAGGCATTGAAAAGGCGTACGAGGCGTTGAAAAGGAATACGCCTCAAGGTAATAGGGGCATGCCTCCGTCACAAGGCTACACCTCGATTAATTTTTTAAAGGTTTTAGTGGAGTTTTTTATTGAATATACAAGGGTCAATTATAAATAAATAAGATGAACAACAACCCCAAAGAGTTTTGGGTGTGATAATTTAAGTTTACAAGATTGAAAATATTTTATTTTGATGCTTAACCTCGAATTCTTGATGAAATGATTTTAGTTTATTCTAGACGAGAAGGGGCGACGATGCGGGAACTTGACGGGCAACTTGAATAACTCAGCCAACTCGAAGGTGCATCGCTCTTACTCACGCTCTACTAGGGTTACATACTAGGGTTACACAGAGATCCCATGCGTGGTAGTTGTTTGATTCTCTTAAATTCTGATAATTAGGTTGGGTCTGAGCACACTGAAAAGAAAATAAGTTAAAAGGTCGAAGCCGTCGAAAATATTTGTCCTCTGGTTGCCAAGCTAAAGGATTGAATGAAAGAATAGAACAAATTTTCAAAATTTCTTTCGTTAGATTTAATTTTCAATGAAAATATTGAATAAATTGGCGGTGGTAGCGGCGGTTAGAGGAGAGAAGAGAGAGAGAGAAATGAAGGTAAGAAATTGGACAAAACTAGTAAGTTGTTTGCGCCAGATCTTAGATCACAACTCATAAAAGAAAAAAACATTATCCAAAACTATCACATAAATCTTCAAGCGTGACCAATCAATACGTAGGAAACTGATTGTCCACCCTATCAAAATCGACATCAATTGAATGTCTGAGTTGATGAGACCACTTCCACTTGCAGTCCAAAAAACAAAATTGAGAAACGAATGGGTTGGACGAAATGTTTGGAGACTAGAGGAATGTTTACGCATAATTCTTTTGAGAGTTCAAAAGAATCAATAATGCAACTGTAGACGAGTCAAAAGCCACCTCTCAATGCCCAACCTCCCGTGGCACCATTGAGTTGATCTTCAATTCCGTAGATCAACTGAAAAGTCTATGCAACTACAGCTCATTGGAAAATTCTGATTTTCTAACCAGATTAGGTAAGGAAATCGTCAAGAGCAATATTTTATATTTCTTCATATACCTTATGTCAATCTATAATTTTTCTCTTAAGCTGTATCTGGATGCGGTAAAACAACTTGAAAATTGACTTCAAGTCGGATTTTGAAGTGCATATATTGCGTTTTTCATTGTTTGGCAACTATGAACGCGGAAATTTTGAAATTAAATGGGAAAAATTAGGGAATTTTGGGGAAGCAAAATTTTGAATTCAATTTTTACCAAATTTTTCGTCATTTACAATTTCCAATGAGCGTAAACTGTATCTTAAATGTTGCGAATTTTCAATCAGCTAGACTAGGGTAAATGAAGCGTTCTAGTCCAAAGGCAAAACCCTACACTATGGGCGTGACCTCAGCTGCCAGTTTCCGATGCAGCAACTGGGAGTCGAGGGCCAGGGATAGGGGTCGCAGTGGCCTTGAGTTTTACTTTCCTTGGCATCTACGTGGTGGATGAAATTTGATAACCTCAAATATGCACAATAAACTTTATGGCCTGATTAGGTATAGTTTAAAGACATTTATCTTAAATAACGCATGCCCGAATATTATCATCGTCACAACCTCACAATGATCGATAAAGTGTGCTGCAAGTCATAGGAAGATTATAATTTTAGCATTATTTAGGGGGCGCTATCTTTAAATTGCACTTGACTGGGTTCTTGCAACTTCACATGTTCATGTTCAAGTCGAACTAGTCCAGTTACTCTATAACCTCTTGTTACTACAGGCCCAGCGTTCTTTTTTAGTAGTGTTATATCTGGGCCCTTGTAGTTGGCCCAAGCCGAAATTGAAAGATGAGCCTTTTCTTTTGTCAATTCAAACCGAGGGATTGTGTAGAAATACTGCAGCTCAACAATCCAAATGCAAATTTGGTAAACATTTTTGTACAGTCGGATTGGTTAAAACAGTATGTAACAAGCTTTTGGGCTGAATGAATTCAGGGATCGTAACAGTGAACATTGACTTCTTTCTAGTTACAATTATGATAAACTAAAAAGTTACCGTATAACTCTCTGCAAGTGACTACTAAGAGAAAATGCAAATATTGACCTTGTAAACAACCTCTAATAATAGTCTCTAGTTTCCAAAATCCTCACCTCAGTCAAAAAGACTTTTCACAGCCCCTCATTTGTCCCATGCCAATATTCACGCTCCCATCTCCCATTGCACACACACCACCACCCTTCTTCGCTCCTCCCCCCACCGCTCCCCATAATCTCATGGCGGAGCGGGCCCCAACTCCTCCCGGTAACAACAATGTCCACCGCCCTAACTCCCACCCTCACCTCCCTCCTCCGCCGCCACCACGTCCGACGACGCCGTCAATAACGCCCCAACAATTAATCCTCTCCTTACCCCAACACCCCGATTTCGCCACCTTCCGCTCGGGAACCTACATCGTCCAAGTCCCCAAAGACCAAATCTACCGCGTCCCGCCGCACGAAAACGCCTCCGTCGTGGACCGCCACCGGGACCGAAACGTCCAGAAGAAAACCCTTCCATGTTGCTCCTATTTCTGCCTCGGCTTCATGGCCTTCGTCGTCCTCCTCATCGTCATGCTCCTCACCATTTTCCTAACCATGTTCGCCAAGGCCCAGGGCCCAAATTTCAAAGTCGAACGCCTCGTCATCAAGGAAAAACCCGACAAACCGGACTACAACCTGATCCTTAAAGCCCAAAACCCAAACTCCAGAGTGGCAATAGCGCACAAGGCGGGTGGTGGGGCCAGCCTTCAGTACAAGAAGAGAACAATCGCCAAGGGGAAATACCCGTCGATGTACCAAGACAACGGGGAATCGAAAGAGGTCGACGTCGTCCTCCACGGGACCAACAACGGCGTCGTTTCGCCTAAAACCGAGCGCGTTAAATTGTCGTTAGAGATGGACGTCCCGGCGCAGATGAGAATCGGGACGTTGTATGGTAGGAAATTGAAGTTTCACGTGACGTGTGACGTCACGGTGGATAAATTGGTGAGAGGCGCCAAGGTTCTAGACAGGAATGTCGTACGAATCGGATGTAGCAATCAAACGTTGCTGTTCATAATTTTGTCGCTGTTGTATGTATTAGGAAAGAGTTTATTGGCAACCATGTAGCGGAGGTCGTAGGTGCTAATTCCATTTTTTTTTGGTTCATACGTTTATTTATGATGATTTTGTTGGTGCTCTTTTCGATCTCTTCGATTTCTTCCTCTCTGGATCTAGTTTTTGTTAATTTCAGGTCATGATCATGAACATTGGTGAATTTTTCTGCTTCTGTTAAATTTATGTTTTATTTGATGATTAGAAATAGGTCAAATGTTTTTATCATGAGAATCTTTGTAGAAACCGTGGCTGAAAATTTAGGGGCCTTGTAACCTCTAAAGATTTTACCGAGGCCCTTCAACCCATCTTCTAAACAATCATACCAACTTTTTGTACACATAATGTACTAATGAATAAATAATATTCAAAACTAGACTAATAATAAATTTTAGAAAAGTTCATTGAATCCACACAAAATGTATTATACCAAAATATTGACAGTAAAAAATATGATACCATAGTCAAAATCCTTCAACTATTTACTGATATGTGACAAAGCCGAAAAGGGCCGTAGAGAGTTGTTAAATAGGTGCACTAAAACCTCTATGAATAAATACTCATGGTGAAATATGGGACCTCCACAAATTCATAAAAAAAATTTAGTCTCAACTTAGACTATTAGTTATATTTATCGCCCCATACAAGAATAAACCTTTATAAATTCATAAATTGTTACTTGCCCCACATGAATTTATAGATGTTCATTTTACTGTATAATTAATTTGCATGCTAAATGAATGCATAACCTATAACTTAATATTTAATATTGCAATATATTGAATGTTTGCAATCATATTCCCACCGTCAATAACCTGTCAATTATGATATGGTTATGAGGCCTACATTACACAATTACATGCATGTTGAAATATTTATGAATAAAACCATTTGAAATTGACTACAAGTTACAACCCACATGCACTTTTCCAGTTCTAACATATACACAACTTCATATCTTACATGTTAAATGAGTACATTATTGATTGATTTTTGAGCCTAGAAAAGGTTTATACATTAATTTATAGAATTTTATCAAGTTTTTCCCTTCTAATTTTTTTTACCCAAACCTCTATCAAAATCAGGGCCGACCCTGAGGGGAACGGGGCGAGACGGTCGTCTCGGGCCCCCGTTAAAAAAAAAAAATATATATATATATATATATATATATATAATATAATATATATATATATATATATATATATATATATATATATATAATATAATATAATATAATATAAATATAAATAGTTGTATGCCCTTTTATTTATGTTGGAAGTTTCCTAGTGTAATGATAAGTTGTTGTGTATGTCATTTTCATGACCCAAGTTCAATTCTTCTTAAGACCATTTTCTAGTGTGTTTTTTTTGTTTTTCATACTTTCTATTTTCAGGAATTTTTTTTCCCTTTTTCACTAAGGTATTCCTTTTCCCAAATTAAGTATATTTCCTTTTACTAAATTGAATTCTTGCTTGGCATAGTTATTTGACATGATTTGTTGTTTGCTATCAACACTCGTAGCAAAACTCTTTAAAAAGAGGACATGCATATTGATGTTGCTATTGATCAATTAAAAATACTTGTTAAGGAAACCTACTTATTGATGTATATCTGAAGTTCTGAGTTATTTGAAGCAACTGTGGATTTAATTAATACATTTGCATCTAAAAACTCAAGGCGAACAATATTAATGTAACTTTTTCTTATGCAAGTATCAAGTGAAAATGTGTAGCTTTTTTTTATTGTATTCATTTTTGTAAGCTAGAAAAAAAAAGTTATGAAGTAGCAAATAATTTTTATATTATTTCATGGTAACATACAATAACTGAAGAGTCGAAAACATTTGAGATCCTATTTTGAGAGTTCGTGTTTAGCCCCCCGAATTCTCAGAGCCGGCCCTGATCAAAATAAAAATAAAAATTTCAAAAGTTTCCGTAAATTTGGACTTACTGAAATTTTTACCAAAACCGAAACTTGAATCCTTGCTTGCAAAGCATACATAAAATTTCTTGAATCCTTGCTTGCAAAGCACACATAAAATTTAGTCCACCATAATATATATATATATATATATATATATATAACGCTATAAGAGAACAAAAAAATCGTCAGATCACTTGAAGTACAAAGTAAGCTAACAAATCCAAATCCTAAGCACTACTCTAATTCTAATACAACTCCAAATCCCAACACGTTAATTCTCGGCCCGAATTGGTTGAGAATTTAAAAAATCAGGCCCAGATTGGCAGTATATACAACCCAGAAGCCTTCAATATTGATACTGACTCGTTCAACAGTAAACCCTGCGATTCTCATCCCTTTCGCGCTGCTCTAATGGCAAAGACGAATTCCTCAGCAGGTTTATACTGCGGAAAACGCACGGCCGGGGTCCGAATCGTCGTCGCCGGCGACTCCGGCACCGGCAAGTCGACACTGATCACTGCACTCATTACCAAATCGTTCGACAAAAACGTTCCTCCTGTCCTTCCGGAAACCCACCTTCCGGTCGACTTTTACGCCGACCACGTCCCCCTCACCATCATTGACACCTCGTCCCGGTCAGTTTCTACGGAATTGTACAGTTTCTTGTTTCCCAAGGAAAAAAAGGAAATTAGGTTTTTTTTCCTTTTGGCAATAAAATTAGGTTTTTGACATAAACTTATGTGAATGTAGTACTAGAGAGTGCAACGAAGAATTAAAGCGAGCTGATGTGGTGGTGCTGACGTACGCTTGCAACCAACCGACCACGCTAGCTCGTCTCAGTACTTACTGGCTGCCTAAGTTTCGAAAGTTACAGGTTTGTAACTCAGTTGGTTTCAGTGATATGGCATTGTTTTTTTTACTCCAACAATTTAATTGATTAGTTAGGTGGCTAATAATTCTTGTGATGAAAAATAAATAAATTGTCAGGTGAAGGTGCCGGTAATTACAGTTGGATGCAAGTCAGATTTGATAGACAAGGAGTATTTGGAGAGCTTAAAGGAGGTGATATCATCGTTGATGCGCGAGTTTCTCGAAATCGAAAATAGCTTCGAATGCTCGGCGGTATCCAATCGTCAGGTTGGGGAAGTATTCAAATATGCTCAATCGGCAGTCCTTTATCCATTGGTCCCGCTGTGTGATCAAGAAAAGGAATCGTTCAATTCCAAATACGTTCGCGCTTTGAAAAGGATATTTGGGATTTGCGATCGTGACAACGACGGCGCCCTCAGTGATTCCGAGCTCAACGAATTCCAGGTTTTAATTTCCTTTCCACCATTTTCTTGTGTGTGTACATGTTACTCTCAGTTAGTGTAAACTTTTAACTCTTTGTTGGTCATAGTTTTCTCAAACTTATCAGACAAATTACAATTATGTATCTTGTGGTTTTGGTCAAATTTTAATATGAAATATGTACGCTTTTGCCTGCATTTCAGTACCATATACTTTCAAATACTTGCAATTGTATTTCACTGTGTGTAGAATCATCATTTTTTGATGTTCAGTGATGATGTCAACTCTGTGGATTTGATTATCTGGTGTTTAAGTAAATGAGTTGTGCATATGAAGCAAAAGTCACGGTGCCGAAACTATCAAAAGTTGTACTCTCCAATGGCTCGAACCTACTCAATGTAATTGCACCATCCATTATAGACCACATACAACAGAGAAGAGTGAATATGTTGACCCCATAGAGTTCATATCATCATTGAACAACAGAAAGTTGACGATTTTACAAATAATAGAACTTAATTCTAATAATTTGAAAGTACAGGGTACTGAAATGGAAGAAAAAAAAGTATATGTATTATATTAAAATTTAACATATAAGATACGTAATTGTAATTTATCCAACTTATTAGCATGTACAAGGTTGAGAATTGAGAAATAAGAAATTCATTTTAAAAAACTTCTTTTGCTTTACTCTGTAATTTAACATGATGTTTTGTTACTGCCACAAACAGGTTAAGTGTTTTGATAAGCCACTGAAGCCTGAAGACATTCGGGGAGTTAAAAACGTTATACATGCGAATGTAGCAGGTGGTATCAATGACGATGGCATTACCGAAGTAGGCTTCCTTTTTCTTTATGGTCTATTTGTCGTGAAGCGGAGACTCGATGCTGTTTGGTCTACCCTTTGGAAATTTGGATACGGAATTGACCTGAAACTGGAAGATGATGTCGTGGCGCTTCCGCCTACGCGTGATCCCGAAAGTGAAGATGTTGAAGACCAAGGTTTTGTTCTGGTCGATATCGATGGATGATGATTCTATATCAGTCTATAGATAGACGGTTGTGTGTTGGATAGTTTCTTTTGAAGTAGATTTAAATTCAAGTGGCTTCTTTACTTAAGCTTTTTACTAATGATGCAACAAGAGAATGGTTCCAACAAGAGGTGTACTGGTCACATGCGTTGCGTCGTATCTTAAATAAGCAAGATAAACGCAGAGTCATGAATGATCGTGACTCATATCTGGATCCGTAACATCTACAATCATACCGTCTGTGATTCGATCGATTCCTTCTCTTGAAACTCTGCCCATCCAACGATGTAATGCACTTGTGACATTGCTCAATGTTGGGTGCGCATGTATATACTTAACGAAAACGTGGCCAAATTTCAGATCTCAAATGTAAAAGATGTTCAAATCTCACAATGATTGTACTGTCAACTTACTAGCAGATTCCAAACTTTGAGTTCCAGGCTCGGACGCTCATCATTTGAACTCAGAACTTTACGCCAAAACATTTTCCCAAATTCCCAGTGACGTCCAAATTTTTATTTTGAATATATGCGATATTGAAGAAGGAATTCAAGGCTTTGTTTTATGTGAAATCTGGCTTAATTGTCTTTACAGCCATCTCCATCTTTTTCATCAACCTCAATCATCAAGAATTGGCTCGAGAGGTAGTAAGAGATACGGAATAATTAGGGACGAAAGTGGGGTGGATGGGAAAACGCATGAAAATGACATTTGTGACTGCTGATGCTAGCTAGGTTCCTAACTTCCAAGATTTACATATGATCATGTAAAAGACCAATAGATAAGGCATGCCAAGTTTTAGATGACAACGAAATCCAAGCTCTTGCCTATGATTTGAATGAACAAAAAAAACAAAGAGACCAGCTCCAGCACGCGCTAGATCCGGACATCTCATGTTATTGGGACATTTTATCAAACAATTGGTGGCGCGAGCTTTGGGGCCCGTAATAAAACTTCCTATGAATCGTCAGAGTCCGCGTACCTCTGGATCCGCCTAGGAATCACTAAGTTACCGATGAGAATGCATTCTCAAAAAATTTCGTTGGTCCGCAAGTCCAATTAGGACGAAGGAGACCTTTTATCATAGGGAAGAAATGGACTTAAAGATGTAACATCTATTACAGTGTTGCGCGTGGCAATCAATTCTACTTTGGAAGATCGTAGCTAGTTAGTGCCCTAGGCACTAGCACAAACAAAGAGTTAATAAAAGCCACTTTAAGATCTTTCGCAATTATACATCTACCTAGCCTACTTCGTAAAGCTACATAATTTTATGGCAATGATGTTGCCTTGGAATGTTTCCACTATTTTTGTTTCAATGTACATCTTCTTCTAGCAAAATTCATCAAGCTCTCTAGTAGAAATATCACCAACTACAATACGAATGATTTCGAGCCAATGTGACAATGTATTTGCAATCTGGCATAAGATATTAAACGATCAAACCTCTTCCGCTGTAAGCAAATAACAAAGCTGATACAAAATATTCATATAATATAAGATGGAACCAAGATACAAAATTTTCGTATAATATAAGACGAAACCAAGATAATGCTTCCCTGTTTGTTTATGCATTAATTGTTCTTTATCGTAATGATGAAAACAAGTACAATTATCCCCATACATTGCACACAAAAGCATAAGCATAGATTATAAACACACATGAAAGCCGCCATAATTATAAAGGCATGATCAATGGACTGGAGTTTTGGAGCTATATTGCTTTTCGAGCTGGATATTTATAGCCTTCTCTAAAATTTACATCTCCAATGCACTGGAAAATCGAGGCTGTAAATGAGTAGATCATCAGAGGCTAAATCTACAAATTGGCAGTCTCTTTGTGTAGCCCACATTCCTTGACTATCACATCATTCAAATGCTAAGATTAAACCCTAGATGCGGTCTAACTATTGAATTTATATGACCTCTAACATATGCAGCCTCACTATGACAAATATTTCTTTAGAGTCCAAAAGATTCCATATAAGGCCATAAATGAAACTATATTCATCATTTTATAGCCCCAAAACAGGCAATCCATTGGTCATGCCCTAATGATCCAAAAACAACCAAGTAATATGCATCAAAAATCATAATACAACAACACTAAGCTTTTGATCTATCACAACACAAATCCTTAATGCCCCACTCCACAAAAATATTAAAACCCACAAAATCTAGAAAAGAAATGCGAGAGGAAGATATTTCTTGGGGGGTGGGGGAGGGGGGGGAACTTGGGGGAAATTCTGGGGAGTGTTTAGTGGGTGTGGTGGGGAATTAGTGGGCTTAGCACTACTAGAACGCGAACCGTGGGCCCTGTGATGAATCATTGCCAGGCCAACTTCTACATGTCAACATCACAGAAAGGAAGGGAAGTGGGCCCATGTTCATATCCTGCAGCGTCTGTTTTTTTTTTTTTTTTTGGTTAATAGGAGGCCCGTTATTCTTTTTTCTTAAACTGAAATAACATTTCATTTGGGTTTTCTCTGTTTGGCAGTTTTTTCAGTTGTGGCTCTTCGCCCTGATTTAATGCTGCCGTTAGATCGCACTTTCTAATTTTGGCTAAGTGAGGATTCAGGGGTCTACAACCAGTGGATGGCCATAAATATTATCCTCCATTTTTCTATTGTATTTGTAAAATTTATAGCTTAAGAGTCCATATCAACATGTCGGATTTAAGAGTCTGAGGAGAAATTAGTGCTTTCTAGCTAAGCTAGCAAAAAAATTGAAAGGCTTTTCCCCAATTACTATGTATTCCGTGACCTCATGCGTTGAGATCTATAAATGTGTTTTTCACAAACCATTTGCTTCAATCAATTATATGCACGCTTGATGTGCCTTTATGGGTGTAGGTAGTCCAAACTTTGCCTAAGGGGGGAGCCACATGTACTTTGTGTCACTTTTGATGTAACTATTACATGATCTGATGCCCCTCTCTTGTCAGTTGACTGAACTAATGCTCGTGTTACATGTACAATATCTTTAATTTTTTTTTATTTTTTTTTTATATTTTTGAAAACGAATCATTCAAATTTATGTATTCTTCTGTATTATAATTTAAATTAGGTTTCTTCACCGGTAAGGAAAAGAAAATGCCTTGCTTGATTTTTGAATCCCAATGTTTGGTCCATTGAGATTTTGTTGTCAGCGCCTGAAGGGTTCCCGATGACTTTCTCATCAAAGATACCTAGAAAAAAAACGTATATGAAAGAATCTTTGACCCGGTTTTTTTTAATCAAAGAATCTTTGACTCGGTCTCGAGGTATACAAGTGCGATTGATTGAGATTAAACTTGAGAGAAGCTCGTGCGAGACTTTGACCTCACTCTTCCACTATTAATCAATTACACCAACAGTTCAACTTGGTATTTGCTAGTGTGGTTTTCTTTCATTATTATTGACCAAATTCCATGTCGACATTAGCTAACAAAAAAAGTGGTAGCAACTTTTATTTATATTCCTCTTAGTACTAAAGTAAACATAAAAACACGTGAAACATGGACAAGTGGCCAAGTTGTAAAAAAGAGGAACTTGTGAAACTTTCATATTTTTTTGGATCTCAAAGTGGAAGTTTCTTTGGTTGCTACAAGTGAAAGTGGGGAATATATATGAATCAAAATCCTTAAAATCTATCATCAATTAATACCTTTGCTTTGCACACAGTTACTATAAGAATGTGCAATAGGAAATTTGGCCTAAACTATGGAGAATCTGCTGCAGTACACATCAACTTTCTATAGTCTAAGCTACAATTTCCATTGATTACATAATTCCAGTGATTTAATTCGAACTCTAATCCAAAAGTGTACCAAAATGAAGGTTCTTGTTCCAGAATCAGGCTATAAACTAGAGGACCCAAGTCCAGATGAATGTGTGGGTGCATGGAAATTGGAATAAAACCCTAACTTTTCTACCACTCTCTGCATATTCCATCGATCTACCTAATATAATTATTAAGATATAGTAATGATTTTAATAACCTAGTTAAATCAATCACATGTACTTATGTTAAGATATGGCACTTAGATTTTGCACTTTACATGATTTGATCCCCGATTGATAATATACTAAAAGCTACATATGTGAATATAGAGCCTCCTACGTATGGAACCTTGCGACTGGGTTAGTTAGGAATTAAATGTAAGATTTATATTCCTTGCATTATTGGTCCATATGGCCAAATAAATCAGCATTAGAGAATTAATAGAGAATATTAAAGAGAAGCTAATCATGCATATGCCAAACTACCAAAGAGATGAGATAAATAAGGATTAGGTATATAGATTAAGATACTAAAGTCATGAAACATATAATCAGTTCAAATTTAACGTCCGAAATATCAGTTTTTTATCTTCCTCCACACTAATGAAGAAAAGATGAGGTTTGATACCAAAATCAATCGACAATGAAGGAGCATGCACATCTCAACCCTGTATAAGTTCATGCAAAACTCTACAATATAGGGTTTGCCTAACCAAAAAGTTGAAGTTCCGTTCCAAGACATTTTTGTATAGTTAAATTAATAATGTTAAGTGACTGTAATATATTGTATTACTCTATGATATAGGGCTTGCCTAATCAAAAAGTGAGATTCCATTTTTTAAGGATCTGATTGATATCAAAGGTTTAATCATGGCCCTAATCTTCCCTTTTTGCTTGCCTAACTCTCTCTTTTTTGACAATCTGTTCATGTAGCTACCTGAATTTTGCTATACTTCTCTATCACGTTCGGTTCCAAACTTCAAAGCATCTCTGCCACCGGCTTTGACTAATGAGTAATGACTTTACAAACTACTACTTAAAAAGAACCAGAAACACCTAATTTAGCTAAATATAATTTCAAATCCGCTCTTCTTCGGTACGAAAGAATAAAGCATCGAAAAAGACAACCAAGGTTCAACGAAGCACATTTGATTTGATTGAGATCTTAATCCCACGAATAATCTCTCCCCTCTTAGTAAAAGTCCCAGTTCAATAATTAAAAGACATTTTCAAATGACTAACCGTTTATAGGTAAAGCATATGCTCTCACATTGTGGTCGAAGGTGACTCTAAACTCCTTGTTGACTGCATTGACTAAGTCCCCTACTCCATGCCGTCTTCATATTATACTATTAAGGTAAATATTATTGACACTTCAAATTTTTTATTCTGCACTTCAATTCTTTTTTAAAATTCTATATACAAGTGAAGTGCATAATGACAAATATATGGAGTGCCATTAAGAACACAGTATTCCTGAAATAAGCATATCAAAAACTATATATGTATTACTAAATCATATTTTTGGCACTTTTCTTTCCAATATATATAAAGTTTTGATATGTTTATATAAAGATTAACTTTGTGGCAGGTGCCTTTTCCCAATTGGATGAGAAAATTTGGATTGATTATTCTCTTCCGGAATGTGGTATTCCTGCTTTCAATTTTGATCGCTTAGGTGATGTTGCCGTCGTGGCTTTATCCCTGACAAAAACAAAGTTTGAAGTTTCTCCTATATTATCGAAATATCCATAAAATGGAGTTATCTATATTCGATAGAGCTAAATCAGATATTCTGACAAGCCTAACTCATTTGCGTAATTACCGATATTTCCATCAATCTCGAAATATTCTTTGAAATATCTTTAAACTCTAACTACCTAAATATTCACCATCATTGAAATATACATCCTTGGGCATAAATAAGTTCTTGCATGGAAGCAGCATTGGTTCGTCCACACGCGCACGTGTGTGAAACCTAACAACTATATATATATATATATATGCTTCATTTTCACTTAATTAAATTGTCTACAAGCATTCCAAGAATTGGTTAATGTTCAATGTAACCAAAAAACAGTCAGAGAAGTTTGTTTCCTAATTACTGTACCTAGTCAAAGATCACACGTCAGTCCATGTCGTAGACCTTTGTAGGTCACCATGCAAAACTAATTATAAGATTCTTTAGGAAACTTCCATCACCTTTCTTCCAGCAGATCAAACATAATTAATTAGTTCAAAAGCCGAAAGTGTGCTTAAATATATACATATGGCTCCGTATTTTCAACAATGTCGACCTTCACTTCCAAATTCTTTATTAAGATCGGACCGTCCATTTCATAAATGAATGAATCCAATGGAAAAGACACTGAATTTTTTTCTGTATGTAACGAGAAAAGAATTCGATCGATCGTGTGGACAAAGTTTGGAGTGGAAGGAGCTGCTGGTTTTGATATGGAGCTGGTTGTTTCAAGTTTAGGAGGATTTGAAATTATATACAGTTAGAGATTACAAGGGGCGTGGTGTGGAATTAAGTCGTTGTATTATTTGTGGTAGAGTTGATGCTTTATTTTTTCTAGGTGTGTCAACAAACAACACATAATGAATTCAAAAAGTGGGTCTTTCTTGTTTCCCAAGTTTGATATTAACGTTTCTCTTTTGCCACTTTTGTTATACCATAATTAGAACTGTTCATTTTATAACTTTTTTTAACGAATATTTATCTTATTACTCAATATTTAGTAGAGATAATTTTCTTAAAAAAGAAATTAAATATGAGAACTATTGGTCATTTAACTATACTATAATATATAGACGGCCGTTCACTCCTTTTAATCAATTACTGAACTTATTTGTTGTTATTTTCTTTACGTAAGTACGTATATGTTCCACAAGCGTGAGTCTTTGTTTTCTCCAATGGAATAATACACTTGTGTTTGATATAGAACTAAAAGAGTGCTCATAGAATTTGTTGAGAAGCTTGTACAATGGAATTTATGATACAAGTTTTGAGTGGAAAATAAAATGACATCTTTTGGGACTTTTGTTGGTTCTTTGTACATAAATGAGTGCTCATAGAACTAAAAGAGTGCTCATAGAATCCAAGGCATCTTTAACTACTTATGTCAATCTCAAAGTTAGAACGTCTAAAACCATGAGCGCTTGCAATATTCGTGTGGGTCATATATATGACTAACTAGACACTTGTTTTCATCGGGATAGAGTCTTGTCCCAACTGAATGGTTTTTCGATAAATGGTTTTGTTTAAACCTTAATGCATGTTTATTTACGAATATGTGTACATTGTGTATGTGATTTATACGTTGTTTAAGTTTATACCTTGAATATTGTAGGAAGTGCCATTTATTCTTTCCTATAATGTAATTAGATTGAAAATCAAATATAGGGGAGTATATACTGGACTTGAAGTGGTCCTTGGCCATTTTCTGATCAGTGCTCCAAGATAGTGCTAGCACATTGTGTCTTCTTCTTGCATCGATAGTGAATAAGTGTTTTCTCAAATGGGCCCACAACAGTGGACCCTTGTGTACTCAAATTTCTGCAGAATAAGGCGTATTTTTTTGCATGCAATTATACATTTGTATGTATATTTGGGTCTACTCTATTGTATGACTGGGGGACCATTCAGCAATTTACACGTATTACATTTGGCAGTTTTTCTTTTTTGGATAGAATTTGTCATTATGTAGAAGATGAATTTATCTGGATTTATGCTTTTGATAGAAAATTTTCTATTACGACTAATGGGAGTTGTAAGGAACTCAACAAAATACTTAAAAAGTGAAAACTTTTTTTGGTTAAAAAGACTGGATTGGTGAAAATTTCGCCACTGTAAACCTTTTTTCAACACTCTTGTTCAAACAAGACAACTTACATGATCTTTCTAAGGGATTGTTCACTATGAGTATTTGATGAAGTAGTGACTTACAAGTAATTACTAGTGGTAGAACACTTTTACTGTTCCGTCTACCACAACAGTTCAACTCTCACTTCAACCTTCTCTAAATATAAAGAAAATAATGAAGTTAATCATCCACACCCTTTTACTTATGCACAAAAGTAAACTAAAAGCATGAATACAAACATGACGCCCACTGACGCTAAATTAGCAAAAAAAATCACATGTTCGAATTCCCTCTCTTGGACAGAAAAGAAAGTGGAAATGACTTTGAACATCTTCTATAAACAAAATTAAAAAAAAATTAAATTATGTATTAAATTCTTAATAATGAAGATAAATACTCTTAATTAATCGAGCCGGAAAGTTTCGGACTGCTATAATTGGGTGCATTGGGGCCGCAGTGGTCCCCGCCATTCTATTACAATATTGAGGCCGAAAAGTACAGGGAGGAACAAGAGTGATAACTTCGTCCGGTAGTGCCGTGAAACTCAGTTTATAAATTGATAACAAGCAGAGCAACAGACACCCCAATTTGAAAACAAAACTTCTTGTGAGTGAGCAGCACCCCGAGTGCGCGTGTGCTGTGATTTTCAGTCTTCTTTTTCTTTCCTAGGAGGTTTTGTTTCTATTAAACCCTCTCAACCCTCCTTTGTTTCAAAACCCACAAACCTTTGTTTTCCCCTGTTTTAATCCCCCAAATTCATCAAAATCTTAAGGTAAGACCCAGAATCCCCAAACCGGGTTTTCTCATTTCCTTCTTTTGGATTGAAAGTTTCAAACTTTACTGTGTTTTGAAGTGTTTGGAGTGTGAAAGATTGTTGCTTTTTTTGTGGGGTTATATGCAGGTGTTGAAGTTGAAGGAACCAATAGTAACTAAAATGACAAACCAAAATGTGATTGTTTCTGACGCCAAAGGCACCGTGGCGATTGCTGTCACGGTGGCTAGCCAGTCGATGTTCTCACAATCTGTGCCGAAACCACTGAATGAAGACGGTGGTTGTTTTGCCATTCCGAGGAACATTAAGCTTTTGAAGGTGGAGACAGAGGACTGCAGAGTCAATGTCTGGGTTGACTCATTGCGAGCTTCTTCTCCACCTCGTGTGAAATCCACCACTCCTCACTCGCTTTCGGAAATACCGGATCACAGCTCCTGGAATGTAAGCATTGCCCCCATAAAAATTAATCAATTTGTGATTGTTTGATCATTTTTTCATGTTGCTTAACATTTAAATTGGTTTTCTTAATTGGAATTAATGGTTTTGCAGATTCAACATCCATCCGCTATGCGCATGTTCGAGCAGATTATGAATGCTTCAAAGGGGAAGCAGATTGTGTTGTTTCTTGACTATGATGGCACCCTTTCCCCCATTGTTGAAGACCCGGAGCTAGCTTTTATGTCCAATGAGGTTTGATTTTTTTTCACATTCTCAAACTTTTTTCTCTATGTTAAGTGCGTATAAATATACATACATTCTTTTGTATACTGTATTCTGTTAGATTCTGAATTGATGTGGTAATTTTTGGTCAGATGAGAAAAGCTGTGAGGGCTGCTGCTAGGTACTTCCCTACAGCAATTGTTAGCGGGAGGTCCAGAGACAAGGTACAGATTTTTCTTTCCATAAGTAGAAATATTAGTAATCATGGAATTAGTGGCTAATTTCCCTCAAAATTGTATTAAACAATGGTTAATTATTATGTTTTTGGATGATTTTGCAGGTTTATAGCTTTGTGAAATTAGGGGAGCTTTATTATGCAGGCAGCCATGGGATGGACATCAAGGGACCATCCAAAAGTAGCAAATATAAGAATGTGAGCTCTATAGTGTGATAATTTCTAATTAAAATTAAAAAGTAGTTCATCTTTTTAAGTGCTACTTTTTTTTCTTATGATTTTTATAAGTTTTGTTCATTGTTGATCAATTTCTCAGGGCAATCAAGCTGTCATGTTCCAACCGGCTAGTGAATTTGTACCGATGATTGACGAGGTTCGTCACTAATCTTGGCTCTTAAGGAAAAAGAATCAACAAAAATGAATAAAACATGGATTTGGAGGACTAAATTTGTGTATTTCTTTTGATAGGTCTGCAAAATCTTAGTGGAGAAAACCAGATCCATTTCTGGAGCCAGAGTGGAAAATAACAAGTTTTGCTTGTCTGTTCACTTTCGTTGTGTTGATGAGAAAGTAAGCGTACTTCAAATTGTATTCTTTTTTCAAATCTTGTCTTAACTCTGTCATGTTAATTTGAAGTCCGATAATTAATCTAATATGTGTTTTTGTGTTTTTGTTTGACAGAGCTGGGCAGCTTTAGCAGAGCAAGTTAGGCTGGTGCTAAATGAGTATCCAAAGCTCAGGTTGACTCAAGGGAGGAAAGTACTTGAGATTAGACCAACCATCAAATGGGACAAGGGCAAAGCTCTTGAATTCTTGCTAGAGTCATTAGGTAAGTCTTCTTGCATTTAATTTGTAACTAGCTCTAGCAGTAATGCAAGCGTTAGTCATTTATTCAATATTTACACATTTCTATGTATTTTTATGTTCTTATAAATATTGAATAATTCTCTTTTCAGGATATGCAAACTCAAATGCAGTATTTCCGGTCTATATCGGTGATGATCGAACGGACGAGGATGCCTTTAAGGTCCTACGCGATCGAGGACAAGGTTTTGGAATTCTGGTCTCCAAAGTTCCAAAAGAAACAAATGCATCTTATTCTTTACAAGAACCAGCTGAGGTATTTACTAAGAATAAAATCATTGATTTTAAGTTACCTAGAATTTTATGCATTATTCTTTGGGAAATGTTAATTGCACTCTAAAAAGGTTACCAATATTAATTCTCTACATTTGCATTTACAGGTGAAGGACTTTTTACGGCGCTTGGTGAAATGGAAAAGATTGTCGCAGCAACAGAGGACCTAGTACGACAGAAGAAAATTGAATGAATCCACCCATAAATTTTGTTTAGGGTGGCTATTTACCAAAAAAAGACTATGTAGCTTACGTTCTTGTTATTAAGTAACTACAATTATTGAACTTGATCGCTTAATTAATTTCGGAAAATGTATATAATTGTTGTCTCTCTCCCAAAGGAGTTGATGTTTTTCATTGAATGTTGTCAATTGTATCTCCAACTTCATTTGAAGATTGAAACCTCGTTTAAGTTTACATCTCATTTTATACTACCTTTTATTATAAGTCATATTTTCACACACGCATAACGTCATTATTTTAGAAAGAACAGTTCTTTTTCCAACAGAGGAAACATCCCTTTATATCCGTACTGTCTTTTATTCATAAGAAGTGATGATATGGTAATATTTGTCATATTGAATTGCTTCCAATACATGTGAAAGTGATTCATCTAAGTCTCTTTCACATGTAAAAAGGCAAAGAGTTTTACCTTTGTTTTGTACTTTACCTCAAATTGAGCCATTTGCTTGCTTTTCATCTTTTTAAAATTTAATTATCTTGATTCAATTTTTTCAAATGACCTTCAATTTGTATTAGAGAACCAAGATATGTCTATTCAGAGTTCCAGACCCTAATATATCTACAATGCCCTTTGGAGCTCGGTGCATCTTAAAGATCAATCAATTTACTAGTCTGATGGCTCGATCAATCTGATTATGCGTAGTTATGTTCGTTCAATTTTTCGTTTGTCCTTATTATCATCATCAGAATATGTTTACTTCTAATACAAGCTGGGATGTGTTTACTTCTAATATAAGCTGTCTTCCATGAACTAGGGAATCCAAGAGATGAACTTGGTGACCAAGTTTGGTGCACATTGCTTGGTATATAAAAACTATATAGTAAGTGAAATATTTGGTAGTATATGTTGAACCAACTGGTGTTGGAAGCAGTGTTCTCAGATCCTCTTCGATTTCTATTGGCCTCTGTTGGTAATATTTTACACTTCACGCCTAACAAAACCATAGAAAAATATGCATGCAGCAGTCAAAAGGTGGCAAATTGAAATGTATGGTCTTGAACTGAGTGTTGTTAATTTTCTGTCCACAAACAGCTCCTTCTTAAAACTTCAATAATGGGAAGCACCAGTGTTACAGTTGGCAAATCCCTAGTACGTGGTTAGGGAATGCTTGGTTAGACTCGCCAGTCAGAACAGTATGTATTATATGAATTGCAATTGATATCTGAATGATCAATCTAAACAGTATGTATATGAATTGCAACGGGTACCTAAAATATTATTACGTTTATATGCTCGTTGGCACATATGTGTAGTATTATAATTCTTGGGTTGAGAGGACGTACTGTACCAATCAATGGCATTGGTCATTTGCTTAGGTATACTAAAGTGACATCTTTAATCATTTTTTTCCTACATAATTAGTAAGGCATATATTCATAATCTCAATATACAAACCAACCATTAAGTATAGCTTCTTAATTTGGAAACAAGGCATCTAAACCAAGGCTTTCAAAGCCCCAATGGCTACCATTTTAATGGGGTTTGGCAATCTTTTTTTGGTCATTAATTTGGTCTTCAATTCTCATTCTTCTATGAATGATTGCATCATCAAAGGAATATAAGAGACCTAAATTGCACCATCAAAAAGATGCTTTGAGACCCTCCAGTTAATAGGTGGATTATGATTCTTTCATAAACTTTGGTTTCTTTATAAACCATTACCACATCTTTAATTGTTGTTCCCACTGATTGCATAATGATTTCGAAAAAAGAATTTCGTGTATCAATCATTATTGCCAAACTCATTTGTACATCTTTAGAGACTTGTTTCAACGAAGTGGAGAGCAAATATATAAGGGCACTGAATTTGGCACACAAATTTTCTCTTGTTACATACTTCTGTCAATTTTCGGCAATTGGATTGAATGATGAAAGAAAAAAATTATCATTTATATTAAACAACGATGTACACAAGGTAAAACGATGAACTTTTGATTAAAAGATCAAATAAGATTAAGGGATAGAAATTAACAAGACGAGCAAAAATGATGGGTTGTTTCCCTTTTACCTTGCATGATCGGTTGTTAACATATACGAGTATGAAAACATTATTGCAGTTTCTCTAAAGCGATAATCTGATCAAATGTGAATTATAAAGAGTGAGATTCAAACTCAGATAATAATATAGTAACAATGAGAGGCCATTAAACCCATAGTTGGTTTCTAATTCTATTCAAGAAACTTGAAAGGTACTAATAATCAAAATGAAGAATACATTAGAGAGGGACTTAAACCTACATAAGTTGCATAATTAATTATGACTCATGGATGAAAACAAAGAAATAATTGGTCAATATATATATAATCATAGTTGAATAATTTGTGGGTATGTAAGGACACACAACCATACACGCATGAGGCAGCTGATCTAGTAAACATTTTATCCATACTTCCTTTTGTTCTTTATCTGTCAGATTGATTGATAATATGCAGAAGCTATACCAATAATCGAGAGGATAAAAAGAAGCACCAATTTTCAAACTGATGATTGATGGGTTTGTAAGGAACACATAATGAACCCCAAAGAGCAAAAAGAGTAAAGAAACCTAGCTAGCTATAGCTAACTATCAAACCCTAGAGCCTCATCTTTCTGTGCTTCCTTTTATTGATACCATTTTTATCTTCTCCCTTGTCTCAGACAAGAGATCATGGAAAGCAGCACGCACCGGATAGATCCTAAATCTATTAATTAAGTTTAGAGTACAAAGGAACAATAATTTTACTTATGAACACAATTTTAATGCGATCAATTGATACTTTAGACAGGTAAAGCAAGATTAAAGATCATATGCTTTTTAAACCCGATCGCACATGAGTATTGTATGTTATGTTCATTTGGTTGAGAGGTATCGATATATAAAAATAATTATATACAATATATGACCAATTAGTTCAATGATGGGAAATCTCAAGTTCGAGTCGTGCTCATGTGATAATGATATGTTCGATTTTGCAATAAATTGTGGGTTATTTGTGACTTGCTAAAATTTGAATTACCGTATAATATCAAGTACAAGAAATGTATGTTGAGATCCGAGGCTAGGTAGGGTTAAGATATTAGAGGGAGTTAAAAATGAGTTATTAGGAGGTGGATAGCAATGGCTTTTGAAAGAGAGAGATATAGACCTAAGCCATTGGGCACCAAGATTTGGGAGAGCCCACAATCAAAAGATTAATGGAAGAATCTGAAAAAGTGGTATTTTATTGGATCCAATTTGTCATTGGAATATTAATGTGTTGTTTTCATAGGTTTAGGTGGTGAAGGGGAAACCCACTAGCCCTATAGTATCTATATATGTATAGTATACACAACACATACATGATACATATATTTATGTGAGATAGCTTAGCCTGCAAGGTAGGGCCAAGGGAGGGATCCCAAAATGGTTGAAGAGGAGTTGGAATCCACTAAAAGTGCTTGAATTGAAGAAGACATTTTGGGGGGTTCAAATTTGTATTGGGACACCACAGCATGTTTTCAAGCCCTCTTTGTCAGACGTGTAAAGAAATGTTCCCACTTCGATTCAACTTACTACCCATTATTGGTTCCTTAACTAGAAATACAATGTCCTATATTTTATGAGTAGAGGCCCCCAATTATTGGTGGAGTCAGTGGAAAAAGGTTTCGTCCAAGGACAATGACCAACTAAAAACTCCCTGTATCACACTTATCAACTCTTTCTTGCAGCTTTATAACTTTATTTCACTCGAATCAAACGATCATCATTCATAATGTACGACTTGTCTCAATCAAAAAAAAAAAAAAAGACCTGATAAAAACTAGCTTCCGCCGGAGATATCACTGTGCCATGTATTTTGTGCCTTTCGACATGATAGTATCAGCGTGGCTTACAATGATACCTGATTCATATTCACGTTGTACGAAAGTTCGTCTCCCTTCCAAGTCTATTAATTTACCATTATTCCATATGTGGGGTGGGGGTCCCAACGAACAACACCTGAGGAGGAATTGAATATAGCAACTATGAAAAGGAAAAATAATTTACAAAGTGTACGTGTAATGTAGTGAGGGGTAGAAGTGGGAGAGGTCTCCATGTGGTTGGACAAGAGCCTTTCAAAGAAAAAGAGAAAAAAAAAGCAGCGATCTCTGTAAATGGAGAATTAAATATATGGTCTAAAAAAGAGTATGTCTTTTTGAAGTTCTAAACATGGTGTATATAAAACGTGTCAGACCCTAGCCTCCGGGGGAAAATGGTCCCGGCCTAGAGGGTGGTGAATCTGGTGATCGACATTTAAATGGAAGTAATAAAGACTGATGATTTAGTACGGAGTTGGTCTTATATAATTATGAAGTGTCTAGATACACAGATGCACTGCATGTTCCAGTTTGTGTTGGATAACTGATGTGGCTGGAGGGAGCAGATTCATAAGGTGCTCACTTTGCAGGTGGCTTGGACCTAATTATTAGAAAAAGTAAGTATTCTTTTGATTGAACACGGTACCGGGGTAGGGGAGTTTTCATTCGCAAACTTATTCTTACATACAAAAGCTGCTGGTAGATTCATAGATCAATCATGTGCAGAAAAGCAATTATTATAATCGAATTTGATTGATCCAAATTAGTGGGCTCAGTTTGGAGGAAGAAGAAGGTAATTGGGGCTTTTGGTTTTGCCCACTTTTAGAGAATGCACCAAGAGGCCAGGCTTGACTCTTGCGTTTTAAAGTTAATAAGTGAAACTCAGATAATTCTGCTGCTAAGACATGCAAGAACGAAAGTAATCCTTTACAAATCCGTCTCATTTCCAAATTTCTTAGTAGATGTATCTTGTTTTCTTCTTGCACTGCATTTCTGACTAACACAATCACTGTCTTACGTATATTAAAAAAGTAACAAAATTAGCCTAAATTCTTCCGGAGTAATTAGGTTCAAAGATGTAATTTATACAAATGACTTTTCTCGATGGTGAAATGAGTGTGCTAACTAGGGGTGGGCATTACGACCCGAGTTCATGAAAACGGGTAGCCGATCAAACTAGAAGTTGGCTAATTTGTGGTCAAATATGTCCCGAATTGGTCAAATTTGGATCGAAACCGATACTTGGAACCAGTGCCGACCCATGGGGTGTGCGAGGTGTTCGACCGCACAAGGCCCCCAATCAAAAAAGGCCTCAAATTATATTTTGTTAAGCACATACTTGAGTAATAATAAAATTTAAGGCAAAATAAAACCAAATAACTAACTAATTGGTTTTGATGCGTTTCTTGTTTAGAAGCCATCCGAGTTCGGTTTTTCGGCGTAGTTTGTGGCCCTTAATTTTTTTCTTCTTTTTTTGATTTTTTTCAATAGAAACTTGCAGATGCCTTCAAATTTTAGTGTTTTTTTTTCCGCTAGAAACTTGCAGAGGAACTCAACATTTGTTTCATTTCTATTACATAAATAAACTCTCTTCACCAAATCATCATTTTTTTTCCTTCTATGTTTACATAGAAGGAATTAGTAATGCCATAGTTTTCTTGTGGTAATTACCTTGATAAAGTCAAAGAAATAAATTGTAGGGTTATTTAGTGTCGTACGACAATATAAAATACATGCCGTATATTGACAATACAAACGACACTCATTATAAAGAAATTGTCATCCATGGCTATAATAGACGATAATTTAGCTAAATTTCAACAATTTTGACATCATTACACGACACATGTGTTTGAAAAAGCGTCATCTAATTACTATATAGATGACGGTTTAAAGACTGTCGTGTATTAACTTGCAATAGATGAAATGACCATTTACGACGGTTTTAGAGGTATGTGGACGACAGTTTTTGAGCGTCGTCTATAACAGTTTTTGAGCGTTTTCTATAACACTTTTTGGCATAGGGCACCTATGCCAAAAAAAAAGGCCTCAGCTTTAATTTTGAACAGGGCCTCTGAAATCATTGGAACGGCTCTGCTTGGAACCTAGAACCTGTGGGTATTCGGACTAAATTGGCATAATTAATTATAGGGGCTTTTAGATTTTAGCCCAATGGTTAAGGTAACTTTTATGTTCAATCCATTCTGATACATCATAAATGTCAATCCTAATAAGCATTTCATAAAAAATGAAATTATACATGTCAACAAATTCTAAGCCCACTATTATTTGAGAAAATTACAGCTATTGCCACAAGGAACTTTTCCTTTCCGATGAGTATTTCAAATTCAATTCGTGAGCTGTAATTGCTCTAGCCGTTTCAATTAAATGCTTTAGAATGAGATAATCTTCTATAAATATGATGTTATCAAAAGGGGGAGGGGGAGGGGGAGAGGGGGAGAGGGGGAGGGGACGGGGCAGAGGAATGGTGGGGATGGGTGGGTGAGGTTATCTACCTAGTACGGAGACACATCAAACCAGCCAGGGGCTCCTTGGCAGGTAGCTTAATTAGTTGTGGGGTGAGAGAGGGATTTAGTCGATGATATTGTTATGCTACCTGATGTTGAGGTAATTTGGAAATTTTTGAGTTAGTTCATCTACAAAAACGAGATTTTTTCCCTGTCAGGTAGTTTTAGATCTTGTTTACCTAATTATAAGGTAATTGAGATCATAATTCACAATCAAAATCTTTGCTTCGAGTAATCTACGACTTGCAAATTTGTTATTCTAACTATGCATTTAATTTCCTTCAAGAATCTTCTTTTTTGGTTCTCAAAATCAAAACCTGAATATTATTTGAAACTGGAGATGAAAACAAGGATCTAAACAAATGTATTAGGGAATGAAATTTTGTTGTTGATTTAGCGATGATTTTGTTATGTTACCTGATGTTGAGTTAACTTGGAAATATGAGGTAAGTTAAAATAGTCTTTATTTAATAAGGAAAATGTTGTTATACCTATTCAGCAGAACAATATAGCTCTTGCACAGGTACAAAATTGTTGTTATGAAAACAATTTTGGAGTTCATGTACGAAATTCAGTTTTCATACCTGATGTTTAGGTTGCTTATATAAACTACCTCTCAAAGAGATATTAAAAATTGCAAACTACCTATCAAATAGAGGTTAAGAAAACCCCGCATGCTTTGACCCAAATAGACCCGGTTGGAAACGAAAATCAAAGAGAGACAATGGAATAATATACCTTGAGAAGAGAATGAAATATATGGCAACATATATGAACAAAGGAATTAAAGGAGTTACCTTTAAAACAGAATAAAAATAAGATAGAGAGGATGAACAATTAGAGTATTTCAAATTTGGACTTGAATAGAGCATAGGTCAACCTTCCAAAACAAAAGCCAAAACCACGTGCAAATTCAATTCACTCAATTATGAACCAAAATGTGTGCTTAACAAATTAAGAAGGACAAAATAGGTATGTGGATAAAATATATAAATCACAATGAAAAAAAAGTCTGACTAATCACTTCACAAAATGGAAAGTTTGCTTACATTAATTACTGGTAAAAGAGGTTTAGGGCTTTTGTTAAAAGTTGGTGGATTTTTGCTAAAAATAACTAATTTCAAGGGCTAAACTCACATTATCTTTTAATTATATTAGTTAATTTCAAGAGAGCTACTAGGTACACTCAAAATTTTTCTCTGGACACTCTCATTTCTTTGTAAACCATAGCTATATTTTTAAACTTCTTTGGACACCCGATATGTTTGGCATATACCAACAATAACCTTGATCTAAACTAAAATTTTAAAAATAAACACATGTAAAATAGAAAAAGAATAGAAGAGTTCATATGCTTTAGGGCTAACCATTCTTATCAAAATTCAACTGATATGAAAGCCTGGCGATAATCATTTTGGTATGATCAAATCAATCAATTCTTATTGCGGGTACATAGTAGATCATTTCTTATTCATCATTTTTGTCTTAATTCATTGAACCTGCTGGCGACAGATTTCACTAGCCATGAGTCGTGACCTCCTCGACAAAAACCATTCTTCTAAATTTCAATCTTCCATTTTGATCAAATCTAGCTTCACAATTTCAGATTGAATTTACTAACTTATGACAACAAATATAATTAAGGGGTTTCATAGTGTGGTCTTGAGGGTGGTAATTTAATAATTAAGTGGTTTGGGTTTCATCAGCATCAAGATAAGTTATTTTTCCTCCCACGGATGACGGTGACTCTGCTTGTAGCCTCTGCAAATCACCCATGTCCAAGCCCATAAGACATTCAAATTCTTGATCATTCAAGTCCAAAAAAGTAAGATATTCTTCATCATCTGGACAAGCACCATCTTCTTGGTTCTGCTTGTAGCCTCGAGGGCTGCTAAGTACATCCATCTTTCTTCTTTGGACACCTAGTTACTTTGTACACCCATTTCATTTTTTTGAAACTACTTTGAACACCCAAATTTGATTAAAATTTTCCACCTATACCCTTTATTTTGTTTATTATACAAATTTTCTTGAACACCCTTAAATTTTTCTTTGGACACCCAAAATTAGAATTTACTAAACTCATCTCTCCCTATTTGATCAGACTCTTAGGATTCACCAAAATCTTAACTCTGATATACAAACCGTCAGTGCTGTTTTTACAAATTTTGAGAATATCTCTTCGAACCGGAGTGACGAGGAGGATGCCGTTGATCTTCATAATCTCTGTACACACAGGCATAAAATTGTCAAGAAGTGCGACAAATATTTTCCCTCTAAGTACTGCAAATTGTACGCGCTCAAGAGGAATAAGATTGCTTCTCACATGCCCGGGGTCCACTAGAAGAAGCCGAAGAAGAAGAGGTTTAGATCCATCAGTGTCGACCAAGTGTTGAGGAGAGGCGACGAGCTATATCACTGTAAGTCCTGTGATTTGTTTGCGCTTAATAAGGACGAGCTTGCTACTCACATGTATGTGATCCACATGAAGAAGCCGCCTAAGTCGACGAGGCCAAGGATAATAACTAAACGCATTGGAGGTTGCCGTATATATAAATCTAAAGATGATGAAGGTGATGCTAGTGAATTCCATGGACTACGATCTCTCCGGCAATGAAGAGGAATGCCCTTGCAGATGGTTCTGCCAACACTAGAAGAATGAGGATGCCATGAATAAATCAAGTAGATTTTCTTGTTTAGTTTCCGTTTACAAGGAAAACAGCCCGAATGCATTGATCATTCAATTTAGCATCAGTTGGTATGGACGAATGCATTGATCATTCAATTTAGCATCAGTTGGTATGGATGAACAACACTGACAACGACAAAAAAACTTTGTTCGAATTCATTCGGTATGCTCAATTCAATTCCCACAAAAAAAAACTTTGATACAATCAGTGAAAATTCTTACCTTTTCTTCTTCGAATTCATCCTCTTTCATTGTGTCTTTTATCAAAAATTAGAGATTGTATGAGATTTAGGGTTTAGAAACTATGATGCAAGTAGACCGATTTTATTTTTTTAAAAACATAAATGGGTGTCCATAGCTTTTATATAGGGTGTACAAAGAAATTAAGTACTTATATGTAATTTCACATAAGGATATAAGTGTAATTACATGTTATAAAAAAATTCAGGGTGTCCAAAGAAGAAAGACGGGTGTACATAGCAGCCCTCCTCTGCAAATCATCCATGTCAAAGCCCATAAGACATTTAGATTGTTGATCATTCAAGCCCAAGAAAGTAAGATATTCTTCATCATCGGTACAAGCGCCATCTTCTTGGCAGTGATAGAACTCCAAGTCCCGCCAGACTCAATTTTCCGATTAAATCGCGAGCCGGCCTTGCCGCTCACCATTATGAGAAGAAGTATAAATCTTGACTGATGAGGGACAGGCGACGATGACATGGACGGAGAAGGGTGGAACCCGCGTGCTGCTACACAACCACCACCACGTCCCTTTTTAATGTTTTTTTTTCACAAAAACTTTTTTATAAGTTTCATATTAAATTGATAGAAAATAGATGTTAATTTATAATTTAGGGCTCTTAAGTCATTTCCCAAGAGGGTAAAATAGTCTTTACATTTTGTTAATGCACACGAGTGTCTAGAGAAAATTTTTTAGTGTACATAGCAGCCCGCAATTTTAATTCTTAATCCACTCCCAAGCAAAGTTTTATAAAAAATCTTCCCAGGCCCAACAAGCCCATACACCTTAAAAAAACATAATCCTACTTCCCTCTCTCCCTTTCTCTTTGTTAGGGTTGGGCATAGTCCAGAATAGTCCGGGATTGAGCTTCTCCCGGTCCCCGTCCTGTTCAGGTGAAGCAGTCCGGTATCGATCCGGGACAGCGGCTTGTCTCGGTTTGGTCCCGTCCTGTTCGAAAATTCAACCCAATTCGCAGAAACATGCGTCAACACAAAAATTCAACCCAATTCGTAGAAACATGCGTCAATTCAACCCAATTTGAACACTTACCATTTCAGAGGAGGAAGAGGTACAATTGGTTTCAATTGAGAGTTTGGGGATTTTGGATTCAGGCGAATTGCAATTGGTGATGTTGTCGTGGTTTGATTTAGAACTGGATTTGATGATGGTGATGGAGAAAAATGATGAAGAAATTGAGAGAAAGGATGGAGAGCTGGAGCAATGGAGGATGGTGGCGTGCAGTTTCAGAGAAGAAAGAAAGGGAAAATGGAAGTGTTGACTGAGGTTGGCCTTCTGACTTCGAAAAGTCTATGCATAGTTGATTTGGGGACTGATGGTTTATTGCAGAGTTGGGTTTTGATGAAAGTATGGTGAGAAATTGTTGAGAGATGGAAGAGTTGAAAAGATGGAGATCAAATGGGAGTTGGGTTTGGTGACGGAGAAGAAGAAATTGCGTGTTCTGTAGAAGAGAAAAGGCTTTGGGCACTGGGAGAGAGAAAAGAGCAAGAAAAGAACTTTGGGCTTTGGGCTTTTACATTGGGCTAGGCCTAAAAAAGGGCTAAACAAACCGTATCTTTAGAAACCGAGACAAATGGGACGGGACGAGATATTTTGTGGTAAACTCAGTCCTGTCCTTTATTCAACCGGTCCAGGAGGAAAAGCACTTGTCCTGAATGGTTCGGTGTATTTTCAAAACGGTATTGGGCTGGTCCGGAACGGTCCAACGGTTTCAGGACTTTTGCCCGGCCCTACTCTTTTTCCGCGCATATCTTCTCCTAGTTTCTTCCTTGTTGCAGCCCACATTGCTATTTTTTCTTATCTTTTCATTCTTCTTCTCTTCTCTTCTCTTCTCTCTTCTTTCTGCCGTCGTTTTCTGAACGATTTCTTCTTCATTTTGCCATTTCTCGGTGACTTTTTAGGCGAGATCCACTTTTCTTTGTCTTCGGTGCCAAACTCGGGACCCGTTCCATCCCGTCTTGAAAAACCAAGTATCTGAAATATCAGAAACCCGAATAATCTGATTCAAAACTCACTCTCCAACTTGCTCCTCCTGAGCCTTCCAGTTCGGATTTCAAATTTAAGCCTAATCCCAACCGACTCAGACCAGTCCCAGACTTATACTAAACATTAAGGGCATTCGCGATAGAAATCCATGATAGGAATTTTGTCGAAGAGGACTTAAATACACAGTGTAGCATTAAGGGCATGTTTACTACAAGAGGGAATCGAAAACAGAAGTCGGGAATGCAAATCAAATATCGAAGTCCCTCTTGGGTATCTGGTTCTCATTCCGAGGGGTGTTTTTGTCCCTTAAGTAGGACCCACTAATTTTTTATTCATACATGGGATAGTAAACATAAACTAACTAAGGAAACATAAGGATTCCCAACGATTCTCATTGCTTCCATTTCCCTACCTAATAAGTAAACATGCCCAAATATACCAGGAAACACAAAAAGAACAAACTCCCATATCTTTAAACAAAAGCTATGGCAAGGAATGAATTGAAGGCACATAAGCTGCATCATAGATGAAAAATTCATATTCAATACATTACAGCCAAGAAATGGCACAGAAAAACCCCCTCAACGGGATCTCAAGGTCTGGCCAATAAGACAACCTTGAGTTCCTCTCCTAGGAAGGTAGGCACAACTATCCTAGCACGGGATAAGAGTTCATTTCATAAAAAGATCCCACAAACTCTATTCAATTTGTCCTCCAGAATCCTAAACAAGTCCACTTATCATAAGTTACAATTTAACTCTGTGCGGTTAGATCTTCAACTGAGAACCAAGATTTGTAACTTGGAATTCTGATCATTCATTGTGCAAAGTTGAATCCTAAAGCATGGTTTTCGTATTTGTAGAAAAGAAAACGTACGAAAACCCAGAGCAATACAAGCGAAATTGTTAATTGTGATCACACAGAAAAAATTAATCCTCGTCCATTCCTGCAGGCTGATCTCTCCTGCTTGGGCCACCTGCTGGTTTTGCCATTATAATCTGCAACAGAGTCAAAGCGCTGTCAGCATAATTGTACATGATAATCAACATGACATATGCTTGTGAATACATAAATGATTTTTAGCATTGGATTGATACTATGAAAAAAACAACTTTTACGTTACCACAACAATAGGAAAGAAACCAGATGAACTTAGTATTTCAGTTTTCCCTCCGGTCTGAAATTTTCATTTTTCTTCTTTTTGGAAAAGAAACGATGAAAGGGGTTTCATATGAGAAACTCTAAGAATAGTGGAGAAGTAATCCACCAAAGGCAGAAAGAACATTTAACCAACAAACTAAATCGAACTAAAAAACCAAAAATGAATCCTGACACCTCACATTCCCAACTGTATGATTCAGGGTGTGGTTGGATGGAGTTCCAGGTGCCTTGGAACTTTAGGCTAAGGTGATTGGAAATGCCACTACATGAAGAAAACAATATGCAGTAGCATTCCAACCGACCTCAATTAAACCTAGTATAATGTTCCTTGAGATTGCAACTTCCTCATTCAAGCATATTATTAGCATTAGGGATTGAAAAACCATTTGACCAATACTAAGTTACATACTTGATCTACTCGCAGAACAGTGCATGCGGCATCTGCAGCATATTTGAGAGCGAAGAACCTGTAGCAAGCATCCAAATAAAGATTAGGCCAAAATATTTACATATCATGGTGATATGATAAACCAGTGAAGAGAAAAAGATATGAACATGCATCTGAAATCTGTCTGACATGGAATGAACAACGTATTTGAATTTGACATATGGACAATGCTCGGCCTACATGCAAGGATTCATTCCTCCTCACAGCCAGCCACTTGGCCATGTTAGAAATACAAGAAAAGAGAAAAAGAAATTAACATGTGCCAGATTATAATTTGTTGTTTGAGCAGCCAAGCACAGTACTTAGCATATTTGAAGGTGCTATCCATGAGTCACTCATCCAAAGATTGTACAAATCTACTGGAAAAATACTATAAATTCCTTCATATAGCTATAGCTCATAGTATTGTCACTGCATTAACCCCAGGCAACCAACCATGTATCAAAAACAAAAGTATTTAATGATGCCGACTCATCCATAATGCAACTTCAAAGCTCACCACAACACCCAACCGAGGAAAATTTTATGTTTGATGTATAAAACTGAACAGAAGGTTAAATGAACCAATCAGGGGAACTACCAATAGAAGCAGCAGGAGTCTTCAGCTATCAAATCCATCAAAGGGGACACAAAAATTAAAATGCGTCCTCTAAAAACAAATTCTAGGTCCAAAAGTAATGTAGAGAACTTAATCTTCAGAAGCAGATATTGCATCTACAGTTGCAACAACATACTATCTAATGAAAACTTTCATTAACACCCCCGCCTCTGTAAACCAAAAACTTTCATTAACAAGCATACAAGACAAAGAAAAACATACTTAGTTATGTGGAGGTCCCAAACATTTAAAGCTGACACGTCTTTGCAAGTGCCGTCTTCCAAGTCAATGCCAACTTTGGTTTTTCCTGATGCATGATCAGCATAGAGAGAAGATATGATCTCCATTGCATTACGCCCAGCGTTCTCAGCCAAGGTTTTAGGCACCATCTCAAAACTTTCGGCAAATTTTGCTATAGCATACTGATCCAATCTGCAAAACATTGTACACTTTATTCCTCTCTAGGTAAGCTGTATTACACAGTACCCATCATGTCTGTGGAAGGTATTCCTGATGTTCTATGAAATTAATTCGAATATCATTTTAAATTTGATTACATCTAGTGTACTTCATGTGCACAATGCTACATTTTCAAACGGAATTTCTGCTATGGTATTACGTCACTATTCTACACAAAATCTTGCATAGCCATTCCACCTCAGTTTAAGATAATATCTTTATAGTTGATAATTTTCTTATGCTGTACCTTAAGGTTTTCATGGAATCAAGCAGAAACATCTAATAATGGCGAATGCCAGACATCTTGCATAGTTATTATATAATTACTTTAAGATGTATCAATGCAAAAGCAGAGACAATTTACCCTGTTTCTTTAAAAGAGAATTCCTTCACTCTCCTAGCTAACTCAATTTCAGTAGCTGCAGCTCCAGGAACAATACGGCTATCCTTGCACATGGCCTGAAAACAAAATGCATTGAAGACAGTAAGATATGCATTCCAATCATGCACCTGTTCAAACAATTATTCTTAAAAGTTACAGAGAAAAGTATGCTAACAAACTGTAGAGGTAATGCAAAACCAGAAAAACAAGAACTGACAAAACAATAAATGTTCCTCATAATTTACCTTGTAAGTGTTAACTCCGTCATCAACTGCTCTTTCAAGGTCGTCTAATATACTGTCAGTACTTCCTCGCAAAAGGACAGTAGCTATGGAGTTGCCACCTTCTTCATTCTTCACAACAGTTACCTGGATATCAAAATTGGAAGTGTTAACAAGAAATAAGATAAAACAAATGATATAAGTATAAAAGAATATACAGATCTGGGTTAGGCTGCCCAAGCTTTAAAAAATAGTACTATGTCTGAGGTAACATCTTTAACATACCCTAACACCAGCAATTTCTTCAACTGAGACAGAGTCGACATATCCCAGATCATCTGGGTTAGGCCGGCCAAGCTTCAACTGCTCCAAATAAAAAATGATTCAGTAAGGTTCATTCAGTAAGGTTCTCATAAAATTTCATCTTCCTACAAAATTACCATGGCAACAGCACCAGTAGTGCGGCAAAATCTTCTCAATTCAAATTTTGAACTGATTTTCAGCACCATGAGCCTGAAATGAAGAAGTAAACAGTTAAAACACTAAAGAGCTTACTGAACTCTAAAGATATCTAAGTACCTTTGGATATTACATACTGAAGTGTCTATGTCTCAGAATCTCAGTTATGCTACAATTACAACATTAGTGCGAACATGCAACATGAATCCAACAAAGGATTGAACAAATGAAAATACAGCAAGACTTTGACACTTACTTGTAACGCTCACAGAAATGGAGTGCCATCTCTCCTACTGCTGCTCCACTAACAATTACTTTGGCACCTGAATCGGCAACTGCTTTAATGAGCTCCTCAATTTTGGTTTCTTCAGTCTTTGCATAGTTTTCTAGCTACAAGATGGCCAAGACAAATTTATCAGCTAATAATAGATCATCCACCACATTAAGTCTTAACTTTGCAAAGTAATAGAACAGATAGGAAAAGACTATCTTACATCCGAACAAGGCAAGAAAGGAACATCAAAACGTTAATATTCTGCTCCTCTAGAACATAAACATGCACATCAAAACACACACACGCGCATGCACACACAGGGAGAGGAAGAGGAGCAAAAATATCAAAACGCAGGGTACCAAAGAGAATGCTTTTGCTGAACAATTACCTGGTCAGCAGTATGAATCAGGACAGTTCCTTTGGTCTCAGTTGCAGAGGTATCAACACCACTAACAAACACAGCAACCTGAAAAAGTATAATAGAACATAGAAGCTGAGAATCCTAACAATATTAAAGCCTATTTACAGTAAAAGATAACAATTAGATCGCACAACAAAAAACAGGCAGGAGAGTATAAATTAAAAATAAAAGCACATTTGGAAGTTAAATAGCAGCAGAGCACTGTGAAGTTAGTTACGCTAGAACCCAATAAGATTAGTCACTAGTAGTCATATAAACAATTCAAAAGAACAAACAAACATAATATTATCAACAGTTCCAGATCACCAAACCCAACCTTGAATACTGGACCGACAATCTAGAAATGAAACAATACAGCAAAATTTTAACAGAAATGTACAATACATGAAGCACATATCACAAAACTGAAAAGCTAAATACATATACATCCGCAAATCTATCATATGCGTACATTTCAATTGTTTGGGCTCATGGTGCCATAAATATCGACCAGCATGAAACAAAGCAGAAATACATGAAACGTGTGAACATTGGCATCAACTCACTTATATGGCAAAAACCAAAAGTTCAAATAGTCGCGTCAGGAAGATGCTCTTAATTACATTATGTTATACAGAAGTTCAAACACATATGCATAGAGTACAGCTAACCTTAGCCTTCTCCATTCGCTTTATGCTCCCCACTGCATCAGTTTTCAATACCATACCTCGAACTACTGTACAATTATGCAAACCCCCTCCCACAATCTTTGCTACACGTACATTGTCCACATTAAAGTTTGCTGGGTTCTTTGGGCACACTTGTATGCATGCCTGCATTTGTTCAATAAAAGAGATGCGAGTTAGAACTTGATTACAGATAGTGACCTAGGAATTAAGAAACAACAAACAAGGGTATGCATTTCATAATTACATCGGAAACAAGTGAGGACAATATATCTTCTTGTCCGAATTGCTTGCTGGCAACAGAAGCTCTCATTCTACGAACCACTTGTTCTTTGTTCCGGACATCCATATTCTCAGACCCTTCCTCAACCAATTCCCCCAAGACCTCAATCGCCTGAAACAAGAAAACGCGAAAAAGATCGTAAATTTTCACAACACCACAACTCTAACAAACCCGAAAAAGAACAAATCAGCCACAATGACAAACCTTTACTATGGCCTTATTGTACCCACTGATAATCTCACTTGGGTGCAGCCCCATCCTGATAAGCTCCTCAGCATTCAGCAGAAGCTCGCCGGCGAACGAAATGGTGAGATTAGCACCATCACCAATCTCCTCCTGCTGAGCCCTAGCCGCCAAAACCAAAATCTTGGCAGCAGGGTGCTGGACCTCGAGCTCGTTAACAATGGTGGCAGCATCATTCGTCACAAAAAGCTTGTCCAAGTGATTAATCACCATCTTATTCATACCTAAGTATCCAGTAAACACAGCGATTAAGGAATTGAACTAGTCGCTAACGAGAGTGCATCAATGGCGATCCGGTAAATAGTGTGAATTTGGAGTGGGAAAATGGGGAGTACCATTGGGGCCGAGAGAAGTGCGGGTGATGGCGGAGAGCTGCTTGCAGGCGTCGATGTTCTTGATCACCGCTTCGTCCAAGCCGGAGAGGTGCTTGTGACCTTCCTTGAGCATCGATTGAATTCCATAAGGCTGCATTTTGAACTGCTTCTTCTTCTTCTTCTTCTGGTTCTTCTTTGCTTTTTGCTAAAACCCTAAATCTGGAAAATGGCGTTTGCTCTCTCTCTCCACTGATTTTGAACTGAACCCTCTTTGTGCAGGTTTTGCTTATGAGCTTTGATTTTACGCATCTATCCTTATGGGGCTAATGGTCTGGGCCCAAATCCAACTTCACATCGGAATTTCGTTCAGTTTTGACCGTCGACATTAGGGCATGACTCATTGGGGGGAGTCCCTTTTTGGGGTATAAAATTCTGGATATAATCCTGTATATCTATGAAGCAAGAAATTCCGAATCTCTGGCATTTCGGGTTTATGTTTCGTTGTGAAACATGTATTGAAGAGAAAACGTCATGAAAATAACCTGAAACTCTACATAGACGCAAATTTGAGCAAGTTTTTTGGGTTATTAACTTAAACACATTCTTTCACATTCACATTCCCAACATCTTTTAATTTGAACTTGTAGTATTTCTAGGGGTGGGTTCGGTAGCTATACCGTACCAAACATGACAAACTATGTACTAACCATAAATAAACATACTTACGAAATCATACCATTACCATACCAAAATTTCGGTGTACCAAAGTTTGGTATACCGAAATTTTATGGTTTGATATTGGTACAAACCAAATTTCTAAACAAGAATTTTATTTTAAGTTCAACTTACTAAAATATTAAAAGTGCATAATAATTTTACAATCCAACATTCAAATAATAAAAGTACATAGTTCAACTTCAAATGCAACTCAAGAGGTCTTAGGATGCACTTGAACTTCCCGGTTGACTTGAAGAAAGCCCCATTGTTTGCATAGCTACATATAAAAAGATATCATTAGACTATGAATTAGGATCAAAACAATTCTTTTAAATTTAAATACTTACTTCTTTCCAAATCCTCACATTCCTTGTACAATGCAAGCTCATCTTCCATTGGCTCTTGATACAAGTTAAACCCTTCCGCCCTAAGCCAATCACTAGTGCACACTAAAGCTTCCACCTTTTTAGAACTCAATGAAACCCTAAAAGGATCAACCACTCTCTTGCCTAGAGAAAATTCACTCTCACTTGCCACGGTTGAAGATGGGATGGCAAAAGATATCCTCGGCAAGCTTGGAAAGAATTGGGTAATTGTATTGATTATATTTCCACCAATTCAAAAAGCTGAATCTAGGAGAGAGTAATTAGGTTTTAGTATTATAAAAATGGTGTATGGTATATATATTTTTGGTATTTTGGTATACCATGGTATTGCATACTCCATACCATAAACCATACCAAGAACTTTGGTACCGTAATGTACCGTACCGAATAGTGACTGTACCAAAACTGTACCAAACCAAAGTGTACCATTCGGTATGATTCAGTTGGTTTTCGGTTTTCAGTTTGAAAATTTCACCCCTAGTATTTCAGTTGGATTTGAATTTTGCTATACTAGAAAATTTTAGAATGTTAATTTATATAAATATAATTGGTTTTTAATTAACATTTCGTGTCGGGCTTTTTTGAGATTTGAAGTATCGTCGTTTCGTATCGTATAGATTCATTGTTCATGTTTCCATTTACGTGCTTCATAGATGTATATAACTCAATAAGGAATATTTCTCACAGTGGGGGCTATATTTGTTAGGGACTATATGATTTTCAACTGTTAGATCAAATCAGGAATTTAATCTTAGTTTTTGAATCATGTGGTAGTCAATGGCCATGGGCAACAATTTGTCAAGAGATCGAAAAGTAGTCGTCTTTACAAAAAGACCTAACCTCTCAACCTTCTCTCGAAAAACTCCAAACCAACCAGACTACAGCCGCCGCCGGCCTCTTGCTTTGGCTTGAGGTCGGCAGGCAACCTCCCACCCATCATCCACTCCTATTCTTCTCACCTTTTTTCCCCCTATTTCCCCGGATCTCTCTCCCGGTTTTCTTGTTGAGAGTTTTCCCTTCCATTCATGGTTGGGTTTTTTCCTCTTCTTTGCTTGTGCAAGGTTTTAGCCTTTTCCCACTTGGGTTTTGGCTATTACCCAAGGCTTTGAGTGGCGGATCTACTCCAATTTCGACTGTGGAGTGACAGTGGTGCTGGCTTTGTTTGAGCTCTCTCTCTCAAGGTGGTTGTTGCGGTCAGTTTGCAAGGAATGAGATGCAGATGTGCAGATCGGAGGCTTGAAGAAGGTGAACAGTGGAATAGTTGAACAGTTGGGATCTGAAAAGTTGAGATCGGAAAAAGTTGTGGTCGGCTTAAACACCCGATCGTTTGAAGGGATCTATGTTGCTCTCTTCGTTTTTTTTTTTTTTTACTTTTAGTTGTTTGGTTAGTTGGTTTAATTCTTAGTTGGTCTGTTGTGATGGTTCCACGGAGCCTGAATTCTCTCGTTGAGCTGTAGTCAATTTGCAGTTAATCGGTTGAAGATCCTTATCGTTTGTAGGAGATTGCTTAGTCTTTTGAGTGAGTATGTTCTTCTCTTGATAGGACTGTTTACATCTGCCTCGTTGCAGAGTTTTATGGGTTTGACTCTCTAGGAGTATGGGATACTCGTTTTAACGAGAGCCCGGTTCATTGTACTCTTTTGTTTGGTGAGCCAAACACTTATCAATATATCTTTTCCTTGAGCAAAAATGGCCATGGGCAACATAAAGAGGCTGTCAATTTGTAGACTCTAGATATGGCCTCCGACATACCATTCATTTACAACCGTGATTTTTTCGGATTCATTGAAGATGTCATCTTTGCTTGGAGCTACAAATTTGTAGTCTGAAAAACAATATAGCCCCAAAACTCCGGTCCATTGATCATGCCCATATGTGTGTAAGGGCGAAAGATCCTTTTGCGGCTTTGAATAATGTTTGAGCCTTTAAGTTAAGTTTATGAATAAATTGGATGGACAGCTAAAACTCCCAATAAATGCCTCTGAGGCCATGGCGGAGCTAGGATTTTTAGTTCTTACTTGAGATCGTGTAATCGGAGAGCACTGCTTCATCCCCACAAGTTAAGTTTGCTAAATTTAGTAAACTATGCTTTCGAAGGTAATTGACTACTATTGACTATTGGGACTATATTTTTCCGGCCAGAATACAAAATAATAATAAAATGCCCATTTTATTTAGAATGTAAAATTTGTCAAAATTAGAGAAAACGAATTCCGGACCAAAGAGAAGACAAAAGACCCGGTTCTCAATTTCCGGCATGTGGGCAAAACAACTCCCACCAAAATACTTCTCAAGAAAAACGAAAAATAAAACAAATTTAAATATATAAACAATAAAAAATACAGGTACAGCCGACGGCCAAACCAAAAATTCCACCTTAGACGCCCCGGTCGCAATTCCTTCTTCCCCCAAATTTCAATAAAAATCTCCGTCTCTCTTCGCCTGCGATCGGGACGGGGTGTTTAGGTCTGAATTTCCGATTCCGATTTCTAATTTAATTCCGACCGCTCGGAGGCGCTAGTTGAGGTTCTAGTTTGGTAGATCGAGGAGAAAAAAACCCAAAAAAAATTCAATCTTTAGAAATTAGGAGAAAAGAAAATTTATGGAGAATATGATGAGCAAGCTTCGGAGTTTGGACGCCTACCCCAAAATCAACGAGGATTTCTACAGCCGTACGCTCTCCGGCGGCGTCATCACCCTCGCCTCCTCCGTCGTCATGCTCTTGCTCTTCCTTTCCGAGCTTCGTACGTATCTATATATGTGTGTGTGTGTGTGTTTTTGTGTGTTAAATTTCTATGGAATTGAAGATCTGTTCGTTTGCTAGGGTTTGTCATCTGTTTTTGCTATATGGGTTTTGGTGGTTTTTGATTTTGTAATGTAAGAATGAAAAAGTTTGGATTTTTGACTTTCGAAGTTGTGAAAGGTAGCTATTTTTGGGTACCTTGATGCATCATTGTAGAATTTGTGGAGGTAGTGTTTTCATTGGTGTTTCATTGCGTGAGTGCAGAGTTATATCTCCATGCGGTGACGGAGACAAAGCTTGTGGTAGACACTTCGAGAGGCGAAACGTTACGTATCAATGTAATGTTGCTTGTTTGTACAATGATTATCTTACAATTATTTGATAATGTTGTTGGTATTCTAAATTTTCGGCTGAAATTAATGGATGCTTGTGCAGTTTGATGTCACATTTGCTGCCCTGCCTTGTTCTATACTAAGTCTTGATGCCATGGACATTAGTGGCGAGCAGCACCTTGATGTTGTACGTATCATAACTCATCGGTGGTGCACGATTCAACTTTTTCTCTCAACTATCTCTTTACTGAGTCAGAGTGAATTACACTGTGATTACACTTGTTGCCGTGTGCTTCCTCATTACGCTACTTGTATAAATCTCTGGTTCTTATTTACTCGCAGAAACATGACATAATCAAGAAAAGGATAGACTCACATGGAAATGTTATAGAATCAAGGCCAGATGGAATTGGTGCACCCAAGGTTAGTGTACAGTTGTTTTTATTTGATAGGTAAATGTTGTGGAACTGCCTAGATATGGAAGAAAGGAAGTTTGCAAAGATAGTTATTACCTCTGATTCTGCAATTGCAAATTTCGTAAAAGAATTGCATTAAGGATCTTTGCTCACTTTGTTTATACTCATCTGTCTTACACTCTGCTAATAACTTTTTCTCCTTGACACAGATTGAAAATCCCTTACAGAGACATGGTGGCAGGCTTGAGCACAATGAGACATACTGTGGTTCCTGCTATGGTGCAGAAGCGGTGTGTTTATTTTCTGGGTCCTTGTGCTAAATTTGTGCTGAGTATGAAGTTAGAGGTCTTTGTGTGCTGGTTAGGGTTTGTTTGGAAGTGATTATGTGAGAGCCAGAATCACTTCTGGGGAGGGAAAAAAACTCCCATGCGCTTCTTCGTAACATCACTTTTAGTGTCTATGGGAAATGAACACCTTCCCTGTGTTTCTCGATCATATCACTTAATGAATTTTAAGCGATTCTATAAGAGAACCAAATGGTAGGTGCTTTTACAAAAAGTGACTTTGCCTCTCCCATAATCACTCCCAAATGGGCCCTCAATTTAGTACCTTGGGGAACGCTGAACTAGATAAGTGTCATCATTTCATACTGTAATGCGTGTAGAACGTTGATTAGCATTTAACCAGATGGCCTGGGGGACATGAACTAATGTGTGGACTTTAAGATGGACATTAAGTACAGGGAAGAAAAAAAAAAGTGGTTGTAAAGGTGGTTTTGTTGAGAGAAGGAAGGTGAGAGTTGGTAGTGGGGTGGTGGTGTACCTTCTTGTCTCTTAATCTATTATTACTGTTACTTTGAAAGTCGAAGTATGATGTGCATCTCATTCTCATACATCAACAAAGAGTTAACGATATAGATAATATTACCAATTCCACGTAACAATAAGAGGTACATACTATATGGCTATTCTCTGTTCATTTTGTCGCATTTTCTATACCAAGGATGTCTCAAATATGTAGCTTATAGTCACTTAAGCTCAACCAAATACTTCAACCTGGCTTCATTTAGCTTCCAAAAGGAAAAAATATTCAGCACATATATCTTAGGCATTATAGTCAGTAGCCGTGTTTCCCTATGGTCAGTAGCCATGTTTTTGTATAGTCAGCAGAGATGCTTGTAACTCGCCCCCCATGCACTACGATTGTTACTCCTCTGCATTCATTTCACTTGCGGCTTTCTGTATGCAGACTCTGTTTTTCATTCTCGACTTTGTGATGGCGTTTTTTATCGCCATTCTGGATAGTATATAGAAATATGTTATGATTCGAAAAATTTTAGCTGTGAGTTTATTGTTTTTATGACCCTTTTTGTTTCTTCATCACTGCAGGCTGATGAGGATTGTTGTAACTCCTGTGAAGAGGTCCGTGAAGCTTACCGAAAGAAAGGTTGGGCAATTTCCAATCCAGATTTGATTGACCAGGTTGGTAGCGTGAGATGTTGAATCTAGATTAGTCATGCAAAGTTAAGAAATCATATTTCTCTGATATGCATTTGGTAAAATAATTTCCCTGGATTTTCGCATTTGCCTAAATTCGTACATGGGGCCATTTAAAACTGCTCATGTAATACCTAAACCTCACTCATTGTCTACTTTTTACATGCTGTCTACCACCATGGTCCCACCCTTAGTGTTTCTAATGCTATATGTGTTGTATAACAGTGCAAGAGAGAAGGTTTTGTGCAAAGAATAAAAGACGAAGAAGGTGAAGGATGTAATATGTATGGATTCTTGGAAGTCAATAAGGTTGCTGGGAACTTCCATTTTGCACCTGGGAAAAGCTTTCAACAATCAAATGTTCATGTGCATGATCTTCTGGCATTTCAAAAAGATAGTTTTAACGTAAGCTCTGATCCTTGATGTTTCTACATTTTTCTGTATATGCGACATTAGAATGAAAACATCTTAAAGTTTGTAATGTATAATATCATCAAATTCCTTGAAATAAATTTTTTAAAGCTCAATCCTGTATTTTCAGAGTAGCCATCTAATTCATTTTTATTACTTGATACAGATTAGCCACACGATCAACAAATTGTCTTTCGGAGACTACTTTCCTGGTGCTGTCAATCCTCTTGATGGGTATTTTTCTACTTTTCCTTCTTTTCAATTCTACTCGTCTGTATTCATTGACTTCTTCCAGGTGCTGGCTATTTATGACATTATGTGTACTCCTATGTGCTTATGTATTTGTTTTTCAACATTTAGTGTACACTGGGCACAACAAACACAGAGTGGCATGTATCAATATTTTATCAAGGTAAGTGTCCAGCAAAATTGCCTCTCTAGATTTTTATGACCGATACGCCCTAGTCTAATGGAATGAAACCCCACGTACACATTCATTTTTGGTTCTTTTCAATTTTTGCATCGTTACTGCAGTTTATTTACTCCATTTGACCATAGCTTTTCAAATTTGCTAGTTTAAGGCTTACTGATTCTTTTCCTGCGTGTCATGTTAAACATAGAGCCAGATGCACATGATTGATTGCATGCGCTCGCTCACACACACACACACAAACACACCAAAGTAATGCTTTAGTTAGTAGGAAAAACAGGGAGAAATGAAATAGAGTAGATTAAATCTACTCTTTGGACTCCAGAATCCTTTCGGTATATATTCTTATGTAGAAAATTTTAGACAATGTATGTGGAGTATTATTGCGAATAAAGGAGAAGTAGTCCTTTGCTACTTTATTGTTGCATTGCATGCTCTAGAGTCCATCTGCAAGTTGACCTTTTACTATCTGAGTTGGGAATGTCTTACTTCCCCATGAAAGCAGGCTCTATGAAAAAAGAATTAAGCTACTGTACAACTGACATATTGGAAAAAGCATTGGATAATTTCGCCAATGTGCAAACTGAATTTTCATGAACTTATTTACACTTTATCTGAAATAGTTGCCTTCATCATTGGTGAATTTATCAGATGCTTTTTTGCTTCCAATGATTTTAATCATGATCTTTTATTTTGCAGGTTGTTCCTACTGTGTATACAGACTTGAGTGGGCACACTATCCAGTCAAATCAGGTGCGGTAACTCAAACTAAGGGAAGAATAATTGTTTTTGTAGTTCCTGAAGTTTGTATAGTATTTGCGGAGTGATCATGTTAACTATTATAATTGGAATTTGCAGTTTTCTGTGACTGAACATTATAGGGGCACTGAAATGGGCAACATTCAGTTTCTTCCTGGAGTTTTCTTCTTTTATGATCTTTCTCCAATAAAGGTAGGTTTGCTGAACTAATTCTAAAGATATTCACATAGATATCATTCGTGCTGCTATTATTGCTCATTTCCTTTTTGGGCTCATGGGACTGACTTGCATTTTGCAGGTAACTTTCACAGAGGAGCATATTTCATTCTTGCACTTCCTGACAAACGTTTGTGCCATAATAGGAGGTACTTACCGATCTCTCCCTTCCCTCTTTGATTGATTCTATTGACAAGAGAAACCTTACAGTTTCCGTATTTCTTTTTTCTGGTTTGGTTTGTGGATTTTGAATGTCACTTCAGTTGTTTAGAATGTCATTACATTTGCCTATTACTCTTTCTCCGCTCATGAACATCGTTGTCATTAGTGATCTTGAACCGGACCTTCTGCAGTATATGCTACATTCCTTGGATTTCTTTATTACTCTTGACAATTTCCAATATGTCATTTACTTTTGCAATGAGGATCGGGTGATAATAATTTCTCTGAGAATGATAATATGTTAATAACTTTTTCTTTCTAATGCTATTGATATTCCATGAGTTTGACTCCAGTCAGCATTGTGCTGGTTTATGTGCTTTTCTATATTATTTTGATGCACTTTTGTTGTTGTTTTCAGGTGTTTTTACTGTTTCGGGCATACTAGATGCTTTTATATACCATGGTCAGAAGGCAATCAAGAAGAAGATGGAAATTGGCAAATTCAGCTGAATGGTTCGGTTAGCGTATGTTGCAGCTCTATTTGTTGGTCTGCCGGCCAATGGCCATGCGGACAGAATCCCTAGAGAAACAGGAAGCATGTAATGTACTCATCATGTTGTTGGACGGGCATGTTTTAAACGAGACTGAAGTTTTGTCATGAATGGCTTGATCAAGCAAATTCGTTTGATTTGGCTTATAATTTAGACGTGCCAAATGAACAATTTTGTAATCGCTATCTTGATGTGAATATCTCTTGGAAAGATGAAAAAAAGGGCATTTTCATTTCTTGTGGTCGGGTATTCAAATCTCTCTTTTAAGTAGGGGTCATTCAGGTTGTGTATTTGCTTGTGCGTTCTTGTCTGCTTGGTGTATTCTAGAATTTTTGCAGTTCCTTTAGGCTCGTAGGTGTGTTTCCCTTCTGTGCTTGGTGTTTAGGATGTCTTGTAGACGTCTTGTGCGTGTCATGAGAGTTTATATGATAAAATTTGCGCACCAACCTTCATGGTAGCAGATGGCACACTTCCTCCAACGAGTGGGTAACAAATCACAACTTGAATATGTACAATATAAACAAACCGTGTCGGCACCACAAACATAAAAGATTGAAAAGTGAGGCGGATAGAGGCCATTTTCCTAATCTTCGTATGGTGGAACCCTTGTTTGTTTTCAGAATGGTTTTTTTAGATTCTTCCACACAGCTTATCCACAGAGGCAACGATTGTACATATATAGATAGCCTCACTGACTTAATCACCCTTTAACCTTTTTACCTTTGATAGCAAAATGCCAAAATCATTCCAATTCCAATATTCCACTACTCATCCTCCTTCCAAAAAATAAAGCCTTCGCATTATTTTTGCACTAGCCATTTTCACACCACTTTTTCCTTGTTTTCAATCCACAGAGCCATTGCTTTAGAATAATTTGTAAAGGGCACAAAGTATAATATTGTCCAAAAGTTTTGATTTTATATTTTGCCCATGTTTTCTATTTTGGAAAAAAGGGCTCCAAATGCCCCCACCTGCTTTTTCTTTGGGTCTCCCTTTGCATTCTTTTTTGCGTCTGTTCTTATGAAAATGCACGCTTGGACGGATTGGAAGGAAGAATCAGAATAAAGATGGATATGATGGTGGTGACCTATTCAAAGAATAAGAATTAAGAACAATTTGCCCATGGTTTATAAGACATAAAGATAATTGTGATCCTTAATCGTATTGATATTGACGGTTTATATACTTGCTATATATTGGAGAGTTGTTGCCTCATTTGACTCTCTTCTGTTAATGCGTGTCTTGAACGAACTGTTCATTGTATTTATTATGAAGTAGAGATTATCACTACAAGATTGTTTTGAGTATTGAACTACATACATACGGTTCGTCTGATGTCTAGTTTATATGTTTTCCAAAGTTAAATAATCGAACGATCGCTTTGATTGATTTTTTGCAAAGATGATCTTTACTAGATAATAAATAAAACTAACAGCTTCGATCATGACACATATGAGTGAAGAAGTCGAAAAGAGTCAAATGAGGCAACTCATGAGGCAGCCAAAATCCCTATATGTATTGAAAGGAAATTATGTATATACACGGAGACTTTACTTTGGTTGAAGCCCCCTTTAACTTCATAGCCCCGGCAAGTACAATAATTTATGACAAACAACTATAAAGAAATGTATTACGATCACATACTACTATCTAATATCAGTTTACATATTTTAAACTCAATAGGCCTAGTCGGGGACCAGGGATTGCAATCTCATCCCCGGCCCGATCTTCAATCCCCGCTCCCATCCCCATATCCATCGGGGATCAGTTCCCCGAACCCGACATGAATCTCGAAATTCGATCCAGTAACTTTATCCTAGATAATTCACGATGGACGTTCTGTAGAAGTTTGAATGCTTAACTTGTATTGAAAATTACGTAATCAACACACTTCTACAATTAAAATAAGGGCAATGTTTGGCTACTCCTTTGATCTTATTTTTCATCCTCTTGATTGAAGCGTATTGTGATCAGAACCGTTCATTTTATTTATTACACACATAAGATCATCCTTGCAAAAAATTACTCAAATCCGCAATCTTTTGGTTGTGTAACTATGTGAAACATTTAAACGGTTCGTTTGACGTCTAATTATTGCGTTCATATTTTTTTCAATGTTAAATAACCAAACGATCTCGAATTTAAGTGATTTTTTAAAAGGATGATCTTATGTGTATAATCAATAAAATGAATAGTTTTCAATCGCGATATGCATCAACTGAGAAGGTAAAAAATAAGATCAGCAAATAGAATATAGTGAGCTCTTAGTAGACAACAAATTTAGACTGTACTGAGTTGGTATCATTAACATGTCAGTGGTGACACAGGTACACTCCAATTAAAAGAATCAAGAACTTAAAACTATGCTTTCAAATTTCAACACTGCATCTGCTTGGTGCACGCATAACCATTGACTAAACATGTGCTGACCTTAAATTAAGGATTTGAATACTTGAATCAATGACTGCTTAGCACCAGTTGAATCATCTCATTATTTATTTTAATTTCTAGATTATTATTCAATCAATTAAATGTTTGAGAAACAGGAGGAGGAGGAAAATCGCTTGTGCCTGATGACCAAGAAAAATGAGCTATGACTTTTCTCTGCACATGCGCTACCTAATGGAAAATGAAGACATTTTTCCAATCTCCATGTGAGTTCATTTTAATAAGCAAACACTTTGCTTTTGTGTAGTTTAATCAACAGACAATTTTCTTATACATTTGTCAGTGTTTCGTTTCGTCCGATGTGGCCATGAATAGGGAAAATATTCCTCCCCTGGATTCGAATCTAATAGTGACAAACTTTAGGTTTCTAACATAATCTAGCTAAAATAACTTTTGTTGTGAGTCCTCATTGCTGAAGAAAAAACGCATTGTGTAGGTTGGTATGCGATGATCTATATGATAGAAGCAAAAGGACTCCTTTTCCCAGCTATCTTAGCTAAATTAAGATGTACCAACCAAATCCCCAATTATGATAGAAACTATTCTTGGAGAAATTAAGATGGCCATGATTCTCTTGGACATGAGATTAATTGAGTGAAGGATTTAATCATCCATTTCTACATCTTCGAATGCGATGGATCATTAAACAGAGGTAATCATCAATTTCTATGTTTCCAAACGCGACTTATCATGCGAACGGAGTCATCAATCCGTCTATTTATTTCCTGATTTGATGTATCATGTGATCCTAACAATCACCTATACCCGCTTATTACGTAAACAACGTTATTAACCAGTTTCTCTTTTTCTTGTCACAACATTGTTTTTAACGTGACTAAACTGGTCAGGTGGAGGGTTCTTTTGAATAGGCACCTAATGCACTAAACATGAGACTCTCGTTGCACCCAACAAATTAATGTAACCTTTCTCCACACAAAAAAGGGAGAAAAACTTCCCCATCACCGGTAAACAGATTGACACACGTTTGGCAAGTGGTATTATCTTGGTGTACAATCACTCTGAAGAGTTTGAAAACCAAAGCAACAATGATGAAGTTATGAGTCCCACCAACTCATGTAAGGTCCGTGACTTGCACTATACAATGTGAACCCAGAACAAACTTTTCCAGATCTTCAGCCGCAACGCACCATCACCAAAGACCTAACATTTCCCTAAGTCCATTTCACTCATGACCACCTACTGACTCAGCATCACATGTTCCTTCTCCCTATCTTCCAGATTGTGCGCTCACAAATGGCCCCTACGAATCACTACTTTTGAAACACCAATCTTGGCACTTCTTCAACCTCCACCCCAAATATATTTATCATCAACATCATCCCAATTCGCAATCCTCAACCTCAAATTATAAACATAGCCTTAGCTTCACGGATACTGAGATGTGCATTAAGTTCGTCATTAGTTTCGTATCGTATCGAATCGTTTCGTTAATTGCCTACCAGAGTTGAAGATGGAAGTGCATAAAAGAGAAGATTCATGGCCAATTGTATAACAACATAAGTAGTACATAAAATGAAGATTCCATATATAAAAGAAAGTCCAATCACTCATGGTGTCTAGCATGACAAAAACCAGCTGAGACCATGAAGAACATTTTTGACATGATAAACAATAATATTGACAACATTAAAAGCCCAATTTGACTCTATTAAACCCTAACACTAAGCTTAAAAACTACTCAAATGTGTAGCTCTGCAAATCCCAAAAACTTGATTGCAGGCAGCTACTAAAAGACCATTACAATTTGGCCCCAGCAACTAGACTCTCAACTAAACCATGCCCAATTACAATTAAAACACTGATTATTTAACTGCTAATTAATTAACTGAAGATGGAGGCCCAATCAATCTCCGACGGATACTTCTGCAACATGGTCTCCGGACCGCCGCTGTTCTCCCAAGGCGACGACTCGGTGTAGTCCGCGAACGTCAGGTCCGACAGCGGCGACGACCCGGAAGACCCGTCGCTGTCGGTCATCACCGGCGACGAGGAGGTCGTCTCGACCTTCACCGACAAGGTCTCCGGCGGAGGCGCCGATGACTTCTTGGCGGCAGAGGCCGACGACCTCTTGGCGGAGGAGCCCTTCCCTGCCTTCCCCTGCTTCTGGGCCTCGGCCAAGCCCTCGCAGATGGCCTGGAGCTTGGCGTCGACGGAGGAGTGGAGGGGCTTGTACTCGCCGAACTCGCCGCCGCCGACGGTGGAGCCGTTGTGGCGGAGGTGCGGGAAGTTGAGGCGGGCGAAGTCGCCGCGGAGCTTGTAGGCGGCTTTGTCGTAGGCCAAGGCGGCTTCTTCGGCGGTGTCGAAGGTGCCGAGCCAGAGCCGGGTCCGGTTCTTCGGGAGTCGGATCTCGGCGACCCACTTGCCCCAGTGCCGTTGCCGGACCCCGCGGTAGAGCTTGGTCGGTTTCGGCGGCGAACCGGACGAACCGACCTTCATCGGGACCGGCTTGGGGCTGAGGAAGCTTAGGGTGTGCGAAGAAACCGGAGTTTGTTGCGGTGGCTGTTGGTGGTGGTGGTGGGATTGGTAGTTTTGCCAAGCCAAGTTGGACTGGGTTTGGGCCTGGATCTGGGCTTGGATCTGGTGGATCTGGGTTGGGGTAAGGTGGTTCAGCCCAATTGAACCGGTCGAACCGGGTTGCTCCTCAAAGAACCCGTCGGAAAATACTTGGGTCATGGAGGTGGAGCAACCGTCGTGGTAAAAACCGGGCTCGAATTGGGCGGTGGGGGTTGAAGAAGAGAAGGAGAGGTAGTTATTGTAGGAGGTGGAGGGGAGAGGAGGGAGGAGGTCGGCGGAAGAAGGCGGAGAAAAGGGGGTGAGTACGGCGGAGGGTGGTGACGGCGATGAAGAAGCACTCTTCATAAAAGGCTCAAGTGCTTCCATCAGCTCTGACTGAAGTGGTGTGCTACTGTAGAAATCCATTGCAGCTGCCATAACTTCAAATCAAACACTAAAACTTTAATCAAGAAAAAATATACTAAATTTAACCAAGAAATCAACCTGTTTCTTATCAAAATTAAAGAACAGGAGGTGGGTTTTTTCAGAAATTTAAAAACAACCCAAAAAACAGAAAATTAAGATAGTTCTACAAAGGAGCAAAGAGATTTCAAATAATCAACCTCTTTTTGACCCAGAAAAAAGAAACCAACTTCGAGGGATCAAAAACAACCCTCGAAAACCGATTTCGAAAAAACGAAAATGAAAATTAATGTACTAGAAAATTACAAAGTAAAAAACCTGGATCTCGATTCTGAAAACACCTGACCTTCGAGAAATTAAATCCTTCTAAGTTTGCTTTTTGTTCATTCGAAAAACAAACCCAAAAAATCTTAACTTTGAAAGACAGATGATTAACAGAAAGGGATTCAGAGAAGCGGGGATTAACAGAGAGGGGGGGTACTAATTAAACGAAAATGAAAACGCTCAGATTTTTGAACTCTCAACGCTCTGTGTTTTTTTTTTTTTTTTTTGGTAGCTTTTTGATGAATGTCTCTCAACCTCACTTTGTGTTTTTCTCTCTGGAGCACCTGTCTTCTTCTACTCGTTTATATAAAGGGTCTGGGAGCTTAATCACTTTCGTTAATCACATCGTTAATCCCAATTACCTCCCTCTGAACCCCACTTGGTGGTTTTTTAATTATTACGTCCCTCTCGAATTAAGTCCGGCTTCTGTTCATGACGTCATTCTCATTCGGTGAAAGGCCACGGCGAATTACGAAGTGACACGTACCCACCTCCCTGCTTGTGGAAGGACAGCTGTCCTTCGGCAACTGCCACCTGCCAGTGGACTTGTTCTTATTCGCACCTTCAATTTGTTGCCATGCTTGTTGACTGGATTTTAGAGCGTTCACACCACACAGAAGTTTTGAATTAGCACTATCGAATTTGGAGTTTTTCAGCACAACTGCCCTCCATCTGTATTAAAACAAAATAATGCTAATATCTCAGCCGCAAGGATATGTACACTTTCATAAGTATAGTATTTTTATTTAAATATTTTTGACATTTAGAATATGAACTAAAGACATTTATAAGATTTCATAATGTAAATTAAGACCATCTCCAATCATGATGGGTCAAACCCATATTGGAGTTAAAAATCCTCCCAATTGAGGTATTTAGTCGTATACATCTGAATTAAATTTAAGTTTGAGTCAAATTTTAGATCAAATTTGACATAAATTATGACTCAAATATCATAAATAGAGTCCACCAAGAGAGAGAGAGTAGAATTTTTTAAGTTGGAATATTCATAAAATTAACTTAAGAAACTCTATCTACAGATTAACTTAAGAAAAAAAAATTAATTGACAATTAAGGTTAAACTCAATTAGTTAAGGTATAATGTTAAATTTGAGTCTTCATCATTGAGAGCAATGTCAAATTCGTATAGATGAATAGTTGTATTTTGTGATGTCAAATTTGAGATAATGACTCCAACCATTGGAGATGGTCTAAGGATATATTTGGTATTTTAAATGTTGTTGGCTTTAGGATGCCATAAGTAGTTTGACTGATAGTTTTAATGTTTCACATTGCATGCATTTCTAGGATGAATTGGCTTATGATAATATATGTTTAAACATTAGAGCATCTCCACCGCAAACACGCAAAATCGGCCAAAGGCAAGGGCGAGAGGGGAGTTTTCGCTCGTTGATTGTGCGGGCAATCCAACCGCCAGAGTTGTTTCCACCGATGAGGGATTTCGCTTGGCTGATTGTGTGGATTGAGCTTGCCTTGGGAAACGAGCAAAACGGAGGCCGATGGTGTGACATCACGAAACGAGCGAAACCGCAGGCGAAGGCGAAGGCGATTTTCGCCCTCACCCACCCCCGAGCTCTCGATCGCGCAGACCGATTCTTCCGCGTTGGAGACCAATCTCCCTCTCCCACAATCGATTTTGTCAATCAACCCCCCCAATCGACTTTGCGGTGGAGATGCTCTTATGTGAGATAACGTAACATTTTGTTGCTATGCAGGTTTGCCCACAATTCAAAGTTACATGAATGAGCCCAACTACCCCGTGGGTGTTTTCGCATCATCCAAAAGAAAAAAATAATCATTTATAAGTGATCTGGTATGAGTACTTAGGGTTTGTTTATGAATTATTATTGTCATTTCAAAATCACACAATAATAAGTTATTTTATTTAAGTGATTGACACTATTGAAAGACGTTAAAATTTGGATGCTTCGTCATTCATTACAAAAAATAAATAATAAATAATGTAATCTGATATGTTATGTATTGATAAACAATTAAAAATATATGATCTAAAGTAACTACTTAAGATGTAACATTCTAAACGTCTGTCAAAGACAAAAAACTACTTCAATAAATAATAACTCATTCTCATCGGTTAACAACTCATAATCATCGTATGAATCGTGATCCACAACCTACGTATATGCGCGCATGATCCACTATGTTTGTTTGACACAGCTAAGTTGTATAAAATCTTATCCACACAATGCTTAGTTCACCAAAGTGAGGAAAGTTGAAGAGGTTGCTGGACGGCTAGTGATGCAAAAAATGGGTTAAGCCACTATACCAACTTCCGCCATTATTAAGGTTGACAAATTTCATAAGTAATATTTAACCCTAGAAGAAGTGTATAATGGCGTAGTAGTGCAAGTACAAAATACAAATCATGTTATTAGTGTAGGGTTTTTAATGTTTCTTTTGAACGATTAAGACAGCCCACATTCTAGTGTCCTACAGCAAAAAGAATAGAAGTGTCTAGATTAAATATGAAGATAATATTAATCAAGAACTCATCTGCTTAATCCCAATCCTCTTCCACGACCCAATCCTCAAGCTTAAATAATTACATGACTAATCATATAGTCAATAAAAAATTGAAAAGTCGTATGCGCGTATATGAGATCAACCATAGTTGGAGTGACAGGGACTTGAAGGAGTCATGCCAGCCGTCGATGATCAGGTGAGTATGACAAAAAAAAAAGGAGGCTCGTGATGTCATGATTACAAGTCCGATGGATCAGGAGGATGTCCCTTTCGATTGCATCTGTTAGGAGCTTTCCACATTGATGAAGGGTGGCAACCGGGGAATGACTCGAGCTTTTGATGAGTTGGAGAGTTCTTGACCTAGCCATTTTTAGCCAGCAAAAATCTACGAAAATTATTGATGGTTCAATTTTTATAAACTAATCCAGAGATGTTTGTGTTTTCGGTGATTTGGTGTCGCATACCGCCTAAATTGTGATAAAATTCTTGTTAAATTAACAACATGTATAATATCGTATTTTTCTGAATCGTAAATGATTGATTTAATAAGAACAATGAACATACTAGGTATATTTGAGCTCTAAATCCAAGAGGTTGTTAAATAAACACTAACCTTAAAAGCTTAGAGATTCATCAACATAAGTAACTTGAATGCGAAAAAGACTATGATAGTGGCGTGATATAAGAGAAATGAATTTCACGAATATTATAGTGCATTCCATATGACCATCATACTTATGAATTTCTTATTTATCAAACTCACAAATTAAACTTATAAGTATGACACTCAGATTTTTCAACCAATTGTAACATTCATAAGCAAGGGAGACAGAATTATACTACTCAAAATTTTCAGCCCACTGGAAAGCGCTTAATTGGTTCAGAGACAAAATTATAAGCAATGGGGATGGAGCATGTGTTACGTATAAACTACGATCAATAATTGTTTTCGTAGCTTGAATTCGGCGGAGAATACGGCGTAGACTGGACTGGGAGCGAACATGTCACGTGCAGCACCACGCGAGTGGGACCAGCACTTCAATTGCGGCGCCAGAGTCAGTCTGGCATTCTTAACCCACGCGCACCAGCGCGTGATCAGTTATCATGAACGGAATCATGTCCACGTGTCAAGTTCAAATGGGCAAGTGCGGCACACGGACCACCGAATAGCGTGGCAGCTGACAACAGCAGGCGTGCTTAATATTTTAATCGTTTATTGTGCGCGGGTAAGTAGTGGAGAAGAAAGGTTTGGTTAAGTTGACCAAAGTGGGGTTAAAGAGAATCAATCGCGAATCAATATTGCGGCATGTCGGGCGGAACCCGAAGTCCGACTATTTTCCATGATGCCATGATTTTCTCCCAAATGCCTTTGCCTTCAAGTCTTCCCAATTTTAACGTAACGCAATCATTTTGTGGTTTAAATTTTTCTTTCATTTAATTATGTTTTTTTTCTTTAATGATGCAAGTTTCATGCATCCTTTGAAGGGAAAATTGTGTCTAATGTTTACTCACACGATTAACATTGACTTTGTAGGAACAAATTCTTGCTTAGTGGAACAACCAATACCAACTTGGATTAGTGTATTGTCCGACTGAACTTGTGATCTCTATCTTTCCACTTAATTGTTTATATATGAGGAAGTTTCTGATTATATACAAGAGATATTTATTACGAATTATGTGACTGAATTAATAAATATTCATATTTCAGAACGACTGGAGATTTTTAAAACTTTACTAAGAACTTCAAGGTTTTCCAGTTTATAGATGTTATCAAATTTCTAAAATTGTTCTTTTAGAACTTTTGATGAAATTTGATTAAATTTTACATTTCTCTCTTTAGTGTAAATGATCATTATTTTTTATGTTTGATGATGTTGATGATGGTGATAATTACTTTTGAAAATGGTAGTTCTTTAGAATGCATCATGTAATGTAAGTTTTATGGGATTCACATGACATAATCTAATTCAGATCTTTTCAATCATTAATCTACTCCACTTACTTGCCATATGGGACTCTCCATCTACACATAACTCCAAAATTCCCACGCTCAGCTTGAAAAGATAGCTTGGATATTGGCCCCTTTTAATACATAAAGAAGAAAATATACTTATTTTGGTAAGAATGCATTGGTGTAAATTATACAACTGAAAAAAAGACTTGAGAAAAAAAAACCCAACTACATATAACTTTTCCACAAGAGAATCTGTACATGACTTTATTTTTACACGATCTAGACAGTCAAGTTTGGTTCATCTTAGACAATAATCTAACATCAAATTCACGTACAAATTCTTTTTGAAACATATCACTTTTCTACCATATGTTTACGTAATTAGCCACCTCATTAAGAATTTAACACATAGATTCAGACTCATGAACCAAAATGTTAAAGAAGCATGTGTGGGACCTACTAGAGCGTTTTTTACAACTGTAGATTCTTTATCCTGAAATTATCCGGTCCCTTATATTATCTCATTTATATTTTAACATGTAGTTAATTATTTAATATAATTTAATTTCAATCTAACTTTAATAGTTCTTACTCTTAACTTCTTCATCATCTTCCAAGAACGGCCAACCATCAAGGATTTGTGAGCATCTATATCGATTTTCTTATGTGGGTGATTTTTTAAGTCAGTTTTGAGATGAAAACTTGGATCTAGATGGGTATTGGATTTCAATTCGTGGGGTTGATTGGTTTTACAATATCATCGTCCTTTTCTCTTTGTGATTTGACTTGTTAATAGACATCAAAATGCATTCTCCGGTTATGATTTGCTCATATTTTCGTTACTCTTCTTGATTTAATTTGTTTCTCATCTGTTCCCAAACATTTGCCTTTGAAAATTTTAATCATACAAATATACGATTAGCAAATCTAAAGAAAGCTAGATTAATGAATCTTGGATGAAGAAAACGATTCCGCAATAGAAGCATAAAATCTTTTGCCTGTGATTAGAACTCCAATTAACTCTGAGAGAAACTGAAAAAACTCGAGAGAACTTTGGCCAAATTGGGATAACAGAGATAACGATATTAGAGTTAGAATTAGATTGGAGTCAAATGATATTAAATGATTATCATACATTAAAACATAAGTGAAGGGCAAAGGAGATAAGACAATTTTAAGATAGAGGATCCGCATCCATTTTTTACGCGGTTTGGCGCGTGCATTCTCCCACGCACACAACGGTTATTGCCCTCAATGTAGCAACCGTTAGAGCATCTCCACCGGTGTCGTTATTCGACGGGCGATTTCATCAATCGCCTGCAAAATCGGACAAACCAGCTTCACCCTGTGCCAAACCAACGAGGAATCGGACGGGTTCGAGTTCGCGGTCGCAGACGATGTTGGGGATTGACTTCGGACGCAACCGCGGTGATTTGCTTTTCCCTCGGTTTCTTCGCCGTTCTCGTCTTCCCGCTTTTCTCTCCAGCGAAATTGCTCTCGTCTTTCGCCCTCACCTTCCAATTGCCGTGGAAACTACTTGGGCTTTTCAATCGACTGAAGAATCGATCGGGCGAAAAACCCCCTTTCGCCTGAGGTCGCAGTCGATTTGTTGATTTCCCGGTGGAGATGCTCTTACAAGTATTTGGCTGAAGCCGAAAAAGTTTAGTGACCACCGCCATTCCCTGCCGTTATGCAAAAACGTCCCTTTTAGACTGTTTGGTCAAAGCATCCATTCAATGTCACCTGCACACCTCACCAGATACCAAATAACGCGGCTTCTAGAATCTGGATTTTTCCGCTTTTTGGTCCATTTTCCATTCCTTCTTGATTATTTTCTAGAAAGTAAGTGTACATTTCTACATTTCAAGACATGCAAGCATAAATTGAATTTTTACAACCAATAAAATGACAATGTCCCATTTTTTGCTAATCTTTACTCGGGGGATTGATTTATTTTTCCATAAACATCGGATGTTAGGCCATATTGTCGATGCTGTATATTGAGGGATTAGTTCCTTTAGGAGTTTCATGTTCACTAATTTGGGGTTTCTATCAATGAAATTCATCTGTCGTTTTCATTAGACAAAAAATAAGTAAGTGCTCATAACATGACAACTGAAGTAGATCTACTATATGTTTCTTTGGAGTTCTAGAAAATATATGATTAAGAGGAAATAGGGCTCTCTTCAATACTCTGTACATTTCGTGACTAAACTTCTCTACCTTTTCAAAGTAATTCTACATAAGGAAACCCTTTTGTTCTTTAATTAAGGTTGTACTTTCTTATCAACCAAACTCATCCAAGAAAGGAAAATCATTAGTAGACAAGGATTAATTAGTTTGTCTCTGTTTAGCTCACTCACTGACGAAAGTTCATTCACATTTTAGCTCAAGGTTAGGTGGAATTTAATGCTCATAGTTTTGTCTGTACTGTATATGGTTTTATTCCACTAAAGACAGTTTGATAGCAGCAGGTTTTGAAATTTAACAGTGTCTATATCCGAACTTTCAACAGTAACTATGGAGGGGTGCAAGTTGGATTGGAAATTCCAATTTCGGAATGGAAAAATTCCGAAATCCAATGCAAAAAATTCCGAATCCGAAAAATTCTGAAAAAAGTTGGATGGAAATTGGAACATACATTTTCAATCCAAAAGTTCCAACTTTCTTGGGACTTATTTCCGAAAATTTCCAAACCTATTCCGATCAAAAAAATGGAATGCATTTCATATGTTTTATAGTAATTTACTTATTATAAAGCTTATATAATATTTTAGAATCAATAGTATTACTTTCATTTTGCTTATTCTCACTTGCGGACACATTTATTACTTGTTTTAGACTATTGGATTCATTCTTCGTAAGCGTAGTTTGTATATTATTTTATCTTAATTCACTTTGAAAACCTAAAAATTCTAATATATTTCCAGAAATTTCCGATATAATTCTGATCCGAAAAATTCCAAATTTTTCCAATTTCCAAAGATTCCGAATTTGAAAGAAAATTTCATTCCGAACATTTTTGGAATGGAAATTTGGAACTCTTGTTTCCGATCCGTTCTGTCCGAAAATCAACCCTACTATGGAACCAACTAGTATACATGTGGGGTTCACACGCATTAATAATGTGTGCAGTGGGTTACAACTTCACCAAAGAAATTCTTGACTCATGAAGTCAAGTTAACCAAAACGACGACTAAACATCTGCATTACTCAACACGTCCAATCTATTGACCATCATTAAAGCTGCCTAGGAAGAGAATCAGTTTTACACTATTTGATTCGTGGAAAATAGTTGATAAGAATATAATTACTAAAAATACAGTATGGGAATGAAAATAAGAAAATCAAGTTTTCACTGTTATACTCTTAATTTTTTCTAATAATGAATATTTGAAGGTCATTTTGATAAAATTATCTTCATTCCCATGGAATGGGAATTGCAATCTCATGGGTAGTTTCCCACCATTTTTCCCAAAAAATGAAAATTGCCCTCCCATTCTCACACTTTGAATTGCGGACACCTGAGCCACGATTGCAAACCCAGAAGAAGAATTGGGTTACTCTAAAAGTCTTGAGTACACACTAGTGCAGCCACCACCCTTTCCAAGTCAAAACAATTACAGCTTCTCCTTGAAATTTCATGTACCATGTTGAGTTTCCTTCACAATTGAAGTTGGAAAGTAACTGAGAAGGCAGGCCATTGATGACTGATGATTATTTCTTGAAGAAAGCTATGGACATTCTCACGACAGTTCGATTTTTATTGATCAATTGTAATTTTTACATGCATCAATCAAAGATGGTGCTGTAAATGAGTGCTGATATAGTTGATGATGCGTTACATATTCCAACAACCCGAAGACAATTCACGCTCACTAGGGCATACAATGGGCCATGCAGGCCAGGGCCATTGAATTGGGTTGGTTTTGCGCCTAAGCAAAGCAAGGCACAATAGTGGCAAATATATCATGCTCGTCGTTGGTGTCGTTTTCAAAAGTGGTTCAAAAGATATCTCAATGGATTCGGTGGGTGGTGGTCTACTCGAATTTAACTTTTGCACGACTCTTGACTCCGACGTGGTTTGTTTCTTCAAGCTTCTTCTTTTGCCATTTTATGCCTTTTCAGTGTGAATTGCCTAAATTTGAGGTACAAAACAGTACTAAGTTTGAATAATCGAATAAGAACAATTAAAACCTAGTGTGCATCGAGACTTTTTGTATGTAAAGTGATGTTAAAACAACTTTTTGTATGTAAAGTGATGTTAAACAATGGAAAGTTTGTTTAGTGCCTTAGGATGGAATGTTGCAAGAAATTGTGCATATTCCCAAAAGTCTTCTCTCTCTTTCAATCCATTTCAATCTTAGTAGCTTCTCTTTGAATGTGAATTAAGCGTGGCGTGCCATTGGGGGCGAACCAAATTCATGCAAATATAGAACCTTTGTATATCAAATTTGTTGACTCATTGACATGCAAGTATGTATTCTACTATTTAACAGGTACATTCATACTGAGTTCAAATTTGATATCCCAATTAAAACCTACTATTTAACAGGTACATTCTAGAAAGCGTATAGTCCATGAATTTGACTATTCGCTCAATCCTTCATTTTAGATAGGTAAATGTTATGATGGTAATGCTCTTCGTATTTCATAAGAGTGTAAATACCCGGACAATCATGATTAACATTATTTTAGACTCAGAAAATCAACTATATATAGAGCAGAATTGTCACTGGCAAGTTGTGCCTACTAAAGCTACATCTTCACCTCATTGAAAAGGATAACCCTCCCAACTTTTTTCCCAATAAAGTTCTACATTTGGTAACTTTAGTTTTCCTCTTTACTCTTCCCCCAGGTCAGAAGGGAAAAAGGGAAAAAAGGGGGGGGAAAGGAAAAACCCACCAAACAACCCTTTTTCCTTTCGGAGGGGCCGGGGGGGGAGCCCTGGGCCCAAGAATAGGGGCAATAATCAAGCCTCATTTTGGGAGAGAGCAATAAAAGGACCCCCTTTTTTTTGTGCACACCAAATATTTCTCATAATGTGTAATAATATTTTTTGTTAGAAAAATATGAAGAGAACTAAGAGAGAAGGATCAACCTCCTCTTATTGTACCCTCTATTTATAGTGTTAGACTTACAAGTAGAACCTCTCTAAGTAACCCCTGAAGGTAGATGGTCACCTAGTTATTATACATTCATATCCTAGTTACTACACATTCATAATACAATTAACTAAGGAAAATGGACAGCCACCCATTATTACATTGATTTATAACACTCCCCCTTGAATGTGTAGAACTTAAGAAGTAGTCGCATCAAATCTTTGTAGGCAGTTGATGAAGTCACTGTAGTAGGCACTCAGGGGTACGTATGTCCATAAGGGATCCATTCAGGGGTATGCTAACACTAAAACCTTGCCAAGGAAAACTCAATGGGAAAAAGCCAAGGCGAAAGGAAAAGTGAGCATGCATATGTCGGTACTTAGCATCTACATGATGCAACAAGTATTCAGAGGTATGACCAACCCAACGCGGGTGCCTCATTAAAAACCTTGCCAGGCAACAAAACCCTGTGGGAAAAAGTTAACCTGTGCTAAGGGAAAAAGAGTACATTAAGGTCAAATGAGTATACTTTCGGATACTCCCCCTGAAGTCGACAAAGCTCCCCCTGAAGGATACATATGACTCCAAGAGGCAACCTCAATATGGAAGATCTTTGAGTTGACGCATCCCAATACGGTGAACTAGATTCTTGAATGTTTTTGTAGGAAGCGCCTTGGTTAACAAATCAGCCAGATTATCACTAGAACGAATTTGTTTGACTTCTACTTCGCCATTCTTCTCGAGCTCATGTGTATGGAAGAACTTTGGGGAAATGTGCTTAGTTCTATCACCTTTGATATAACCCCCTTTAATTTGTGCAACACAAGCAGCATTGTCTTCAAACAATATTGTCGGACTATCTTTAATTGGGGTGAGCCCACATGTTACTCGGATATGATGGACCATGGATCCCAGCCATATGCACTCGCGGCTTGCTTCATGTAATGCTAAAATTTCAGAGTGATTTGAAGAGGTGGCAGCAATTGTTTGTTTCACAGATCTCCATGAAATAGCAGTGTTGCCACAAGTGAAAATATATCCCGTCTGTGATCGAGCTTTATGTGGATCCGATAAGTAACCGGCATCTGCATAGCCAATAATTTCAGGCTTTGACCCTTTTTGATAGAATAATCCCATATCGACTGTTCCACGGAGATATCGCATTACATGTTTAATGCCCACCCAATGTCGTCGAGTTGGTCAGAGCTATACCTTGCCAATAAGTTGACAGAGAAAGCAATGTCTGGTCTTGTGGAATTTGCAAGGTACATCAAAGCTCCAATTGCACTTAAATAAGGTACTTCGGGACCAAGCAATTTCTCATTTTCTCCTCGAGGACGAAATGGATCCTTCTTCACATCAAGTGATCGAACAACCATTGGGCTGCTTAAGGGATGCGCTTTGTCCATATAAAATCGTTTGAGGACTTTCTCGGTATAGGTAGATTGATGGACAAAAGTTCCATTTGGTAAATGCTCAATTTGCAAGCCGAGACAAAATTTTGTTTTTCCGAGATCTTTCATCTCAAACTCCCTCATAAGATAATGAGCTGCTTTCTTAATTTCATCTGGAGTCCCAACCAGATTTAAATCATCAACATAAACTGCGATTATAGCAAATCCGTTATTTGATCTTTTAATGAAAACGCACGGACAAATGGGGTCATTAGTATATCCCTCCTTTAGGAGATATTGACTAAGCCGATTATACCACATGCGTCCGGATTGCTTTAATCCATATAAGGAGCGCTGTAACTTAATTGAATACAAGTTACGAGGTTTAGAATTAGTTGCTCGTGGGATTTCAATTCCCTCAGGAACCCGCATATATATGTCATTATCTAATGATCCATACAAATATGCAGTGACAACATCCATTAGGTGCATCTCAAGATTTTCTGTGACCGCCAAGCTAATTAGGAAACGAAATGTAATTCCATCCATTACAGGGGAGTATGTTTCCTCGTAGTCAATTCCAGGTTTCTGTGAAAAACCTTGTGCAACGAGTCGAGCTTTATATCTGGCTATCTCATTTTTCTCATTTCGTTTCCGTACAAATACCCATTTGTATCCAATGGGTTTAACACCATTAGGCGTTTGGACTATTGGTCCAAAAACTTTTCGCTTTGTCAAGGAATTTAATTCTGCTTGGATCGCTTCTTTCCATTTTGGCCAATCGTTTCTCAGTCGACATTGTTCAACACTTTGGGGTTCAGGATCCTGATAATCTTTTTCAATATCATGAGCGATCATAAAAGCGAAGATATTATCAATAATGACTTTATTTCTATCCCAACTTTCTCCATGACTTATGGAGATCTCCTCAGATGTATGAGCCTCTTCATGGGCTATTTCCTCAACTTTCAACTGATCAGTATTTGTTGTTTCTTTTGTAGATTCCTCATGAGTGCTAGTATCTTGTGGCCTTCTTTTCCGGGGAACGGTGTCCTTTGCACCAATAGGCCTACCACGCTTAAGTCGTGGCTTTGAATCATTTATACCCTGAGATTGTCCTGCAGGAATATCGACCCGGGCCGGGGCATTTGCAGCCGGAACATGTGACTTTGTCACTTTACTTGTATCAACAAATGCATCAGGCAATTTGTTTGCTATATTTTGCAAGTGAATGATCCTTTGAACTTCAAGTTCACATTGGTTATTGCGAGGATCAAGATGAGACAATGATGTGGCATGCCAATCAATTTCACGCCGTTCAATAGATATCGGCTTTTGTTCTCCCCCTAATGGTGGGAAATTTGTCTCATCAAAATGGCAATCTGCAAAGCGGGCAGTAAATACATCACCTGTTAAAGGTTCAAGATATCTTATGATAGATGGAGAGTCAAAACCCACATAAATTCCAAGTCGTCGTTGTGGACCCATTTTCATTCTTTGTGGGGGTGGAATAGGGACATAAACAGCGCAACCAAAAATACGAAGATGAGAAATATTTGGTTCGTGCCCAAAAACAAGCTGCAAAGGCGAGTATTGGTGACAAGATGTGGGACGAAGACGAATTAAAGATGCAGCATGTAAGATAGCATGACCCCACGCAGATATAGGCAATTTGGATCTTAAAAGTAAAGGGCGAGCAATCAATTGGAGGCGCTTAATAAGTGATTCAGCTAGACCATTTTGAGTATGAGTGTGTGCAACTGAGTGTTCGACATCAATGCCTATGGACATGCAGTAATCATTAAAAACACGAGATGTAAATTCAGCAGCATTGTCAAGACGAATAGATTTAATGGGATGGTCTGGAAAATGTGCCCTTAATCTAATGATTTGAGCAAGTAGTCTAGCAAATGCAGTAGTGCGAGTAGACAATAGGCAAATATGAGACCAACGAGATGATGCATCTATTAGAACCATGAAATATCGAAAGGGTCCACACGGAGGATGGATAGGTCCACAAATATCCCCTTGTATCCGTTGTAAGAATGTAGGGGATTCATTGACAACTTTAGTGGGTGACGGTCTTATGACCAATTTTCCTTGTGAGCAGGCGACGCACGGGTAATCACATGGCAAAAGTATATCTCTGCCTTGTAATGGATGTCCATGTGATTTTTCAATAATATGACGCATCATTGATGTCCCCGGATGACCGAGCCGATCATGCCAAAGCATGAAAGGCTTTGGATCAATGAATTTCTTAGTCACCAAATTTGCTTCTATTGTTTGTATAGTTGTGTAATACAAACCAGTGGAGAAAGTGGGAAGTTTTTCTAAAACGTGCTTTTCGCATGAAACAATAGAAGTGATGCAGAGATACTCCATATTACCCATGTTCATTGTTTCAATGTGGTATCCATTCTTACGGATATCTTTGAAACTAAGTAGATTTCTTGTGGATCTACTGGAATAGAGAGCACTTTCAATGTGAATTTTAGTTCCATTGGGTAATAGGAGAGTGGCTTGTCCAGAGCCATCAATTAGAGTTGATGTCCCAGAAATGGTGTGGACATTAGCTTTTGCTAATTTGATATTCGAGAAATATTTTTGGTCTCGAAGTATCGTATGCGTCGTACCACTGTCTGCTAAGCATAGGTCTCCACCTTCTTTTTTAGGATTTTTCAAGCAATTGTTCTTCTCCATCCTTTTGAAACAAATAAAATGCATTGGTAAATGGAAACAAAGAAAGACCAACACATAGTAATAAAGTTCTTTATTGAATGAAACCAAAATGACGAGTGCATGATCTCTTTAGAAACTAAAGACAAACTTAAAATTTCATGTCTTGACAAAGTCTGAGACAAACTTTATTCATAAATTAAATGCATATAGATAAACTAGAATAGTATCTTTGGTTCTTGATCAATGAAAACCATAATCGAGCCTTAATATATAAATCGAGAATCAAGTATCTTTGGTTCTTGATCTCTATTGTGACATGATATAATATTGATGATATACAAATTATATGTATAAGCATGAAAATGACGAGCAATGGCATAGATGAATTCAATAATAGATGAAACTCATACACTATCTTATCCGATATGTACAGATCCAATAGAATATGATAAACACATAATCATATATATGAACTAAAGGACATATCTTATAGCTTAGAATAGCATATTATACATATAGGGAAATGTATAAGCTGCTACGTGTAAAGCATATGAAAGAGATTGAAAGAAATAGGATAGGAACCATACCGAGAGCAACTCGTGCTGATAACGTGATAGAAAAGTATGAAGAGAACTCAGGAGAAGGATCAACCTCCTCTTATTGTACCCTCTATTTATAGTGTTAGACTTACAAGTAGAACCTCTCTAAGTAACCCCTGAAGGTAGATGGTCACCTAGTTATTATACATTCATATCCTAGTTACTACACATTCATAATACAATTAACTAAGGAAAATGGACAGCCACCCATTATTACATTGATTTATAACATTTATATCCTTATGTGAATTATATGTAAGAATTTGAATTCTAGTATACCCTATATAAGTTATAGATATCCATCAAGGTTTAAAAAAAAAACAAAATCTGTCGTTTCCACCCTTTTCTCTTTCCCCCCCTAGTGTTTTTTTAAAATCTAAACCTTATACAAGGTTCCTTTTTTTTTTAAAAGGACCCCAGAAAAGTGGTTTTTGATCTAAAAACCAAATATTCTAGGTTTTGGGGGTGGGAAATTTTTCCCGAATCCCGCATCCGGAGCCCCACCGCCGACGCTCCCAAAACCTAAAGCCGCTTAGCCCGGATTGCGGGTTTTTTCCAGCCCCCGCCTCGTTACTGACTACTCAGATTTTTTTAAAAAGTGGAGAAGTTAGCACATACTATATTTTATTATAATTTTTATTTTTTTTTTTTTTATTTTGATTCTGAGTCTTCGTTCTCTCTCTCTCTCAATCCTAAGCCCTAAGCAGCTCTACTATTAACTTCCCAATCTCCTTCTTTCTCCCCGCCCTCCATCGACACCAGGCCATCGCTTTCGCCCCTGTCTCCCCCACCTCCTTCCTCTCTCCGCCATCGCCAACTGCCGAATTACATAGCCCACTGCCGAAACGCCCACTGCCCAAACTTCACGCCGAACTCCACTACCGAACGCTGAAGCTACTCCCGCCGACCGCCACCCGCCGAAACCATAGCCCAACGCCACTGTCGAATCCATTGCCCAGCACCACTGCTTGCGAAGAGCAGTAATCCACTGCCGAAACTTCTATTTTTCACTTTGTTGCTTCCTTTTCAATACATGTTGTTTATTGAGTTTCAATAATGGGTATTGGATAATGCAATGTTTGCAATGTTTGTTCTTGTTCTTCCAATTTTGTATTCTTAGTTATCTGTTGGGTGCATCTTGATGAAAACTAGGTACTGCTACCAATCTTTAACCACATCTTGATGTATTCTTAGTTCACATCAACAATTTATGCACACAAAAAAAAATTTTAAATTTTATATTATACTTGAGATTTTATTATTGGGATTTATTGGGTTTCCCGATCGGGATCCCGACTTAATCGGGACTTTATTGTCGGGATCCCGACTTCATCGGGACGAAATTCGGGATCATTTTTAGCCTCTAATCGGGATCGGGATTATCGTAATCGGGATCGGGATGATCCCGATCCGACCCCTACAATATTTCTATCACCAATGCTTCAAAATAAATCTTGTTTATACCATGCCCCAACAGCCACATGACATGTCCAACCAAGCGCCACATGGACAACTCCATAGTCCCACGGGCACACTTTACGAGGTTTGTGGGCCACACATGAAACGTCAAGTGACATAGCAAGCGCGTCTCACGAGATCACCTCGCGGCGATCCCCACACAGAGCTGCTAACCTCCTTCACACGAAGAGCGCTGTACTCTCTACAAAGTCCTAAAAATGCAACGAACACTATGTTAAAAGTGCAATTAATATGGGTATTTAGTCCCACATTGGAAGTGAGACCAACCAAAGTCAACCACCTCTCCTCTATAAAAAGGGACTCACCCCAAAGGTCAAAGGTAATCAACATTTATTGTTTCAACAACTTTTTACAACTGATTATTCAAACTCTGAAGCCGCTGTCGCTCTTACTTGCTTAAGCATCGGAGCCCCTTTGCCCGGTACAACATCGGTACTTTGATACTCATCTTTGGCTTTCTTGTAGACCGTACCCAAGGTCCATCGCCTCCCAGCTCGACGCCTCAAGTCCATGGCTTCCCTGAAGTCGCCTCAATTAAACCACGTGGAAACCCTCGCTTCCACGTCCTCATCATTATTTCACAAGTGTTGATCCCCACTTTTTGAACATCAACAAATCTGGTGAATTTCTTTGAATATAAAATTTGAGTTTTTGGTGAATCGTGGAGGTCTGACGAGATAAGGTGTGATAAGTTTTAGCAATTTTTTATTTTGGGTAATCAAAAATAAATTTGTTCAATAAACTAAAATGAAGGATATATGTGGAAAATTTTAATCAAACTGAATGTTCAAAGTAATTTCAAAAAATAAATGGGTGTACAAACAAATATGAGTGTCTAAAGAAGAAAACATGGTGTAAATAGCACCCTTTTTTAGTTATGACTTTTGAAACAAATCTCATATCAAATCTCATAGTAAAGAATAGGATCGTGATATCTTTGTACCCGGAACTACTGGATTCTTGTTCGCACTTCAAATAGTCTTTGAAAACTTTTCGTAGACCAGAGCTTGAATCTGTATCCCTCCTCCTGTATCTAGGACCAGATTTTATTCAACATTTGACTCCATTTAAATTATATTAGAGACCAAAGATCTTCAACATCTGCGCCTCAATTTAATAGTACCGAAAAGTTTAATAGTTTTCTGTTTTACCAACCGCTCTAAATTCAACTAGCTTCCAACTGCCAATAAATAAACTAACTAGAATCCCAAACTTTCAAACCTACTGGTGAATGTTTACTAAGTTTTGTGGACTAGTCTCACTGAGGACAATAAGCCTCGACTCCATCTTTGAATGAATCGAGAACTGTCTACGTATATTTGGATTGAGCGACACGCAACTGCACTCCAAATATTCTTGGGTCTTTTTCACATGACGATTTCAAATCCATGTTATCCAACTAAACAAGAATTATCCTTAAATTCCAACCAGTCGACATGAAAGAATGTTAAAATGTAATGGTTTCGGTACTAGTAAATATTAGGAGAGACCTGTACATAAAATCAACGGTGGTCAAGATAATGCGACAAACAAAACAGACTGAAGCTCCATTGTATTTGCATTCAAATGTCATTTTCAGGACGTAAGGAACGAAATAATGCCTCAAGCATTGAGAAGAACAAAATATTGAATAAATAAAACCATAACTTTTTACAATGTACATTTGCCTCCAATGATCTTCACAAAACCAAAAGGTCTTTTTCCATTTCTGCTTTGCTTGAAATGGACTACTTACACAGAAACAGGCACCAAAAAACCAAACCCTATTGGTACTCTCATCAGCTGAGACTCGAAGAGAAAAACCAAACACTATATTTTTCTTCCTTGTATAGTAGATGATAATCACAGATGGACCTTTGCAGAATCCCATTTGACCTGAAGCATGAACTTTCAAGAGTAGTTGCAAGCAATGTTACTTTAGAAAAAAAAAAAAAAAAAAACCCCTCAGCTGAATATACATTTGGATCTTCTCATCAGTGTCGAATTGGAGAAACACCCTAGAAGTTTGCTTCCAGATACTTGTCATGATGCCTCTTGGTGAACTCTAGTACACTGCCATATGTGCGATCGGCAATCCCAATAAACAGAGCTTCAGTGTCAGGGCTAAACGATATTCCAGCAATCTCACCAAACAAATCGATTTCTTGCCCCTTGATATATCCAGACTGGGTATCAATGACATGAACAAAGTCTGCTGGCTCAGCCATGGCCATAAACCGGCCGTCTGAGCTGAACTTTATGGCTCTTATTGCTCCCATCCTTCCCTTCAATACAGCAAGGGACTCCGAGAGGTTCCTTATGTCCCATAATCTGCAAGTGGTGTCTTGATTTCCCGTAGCCACAATTTGTCCATTTGGGTGCCAAGCGGAGGAGAAGGAATAGTCCAAGTGTCCTTTCAGGCTTCCAACGGTCTATTTCAAGTTGGTAAATAGATTAGTTATTCGCACAAGACTATACACAACAAACATAGTAGACTGCAAAATCATAGCACGACTTACTTTTCCAGACTGAACATCAGCAACCAAGCAATCTGCGCTGTCACCGAGTACTGCAACCAGCTTACCATCTGGACTGACAGAAGTGTTCTGCCAAGAACCATAAACAAAATTAGCAAACATTAGAAATCAGAAATCATGGATCTGACACATAAGGAAAGGCCTCTGTTGAGGGAACCCACATTTACAGACCAATCAAAGGAGAAGCAATTGATGCAAGCAAAGGTTTGGGCATCAAAAATCCGAATTTGAGCATCATTGTTTGCAGCCATTATCCTCATTGAGCCACTACAAAGAGGAAATTCAGATATATGTCTCCAAGCCACAAACAAACTACAAGTATTTATGGCAGGAAACTCACGCAGGGTTTCGGAAAATGTCCACTGCATTTGTGATGGCATTGTCACCTGTTGTTAATTTTGAGCAGAAAGCAACTCCAGGTTGATTTATGTGCTGTTCCACATACAATTAAAATTAGAGATTGGGAGAAAAGAGCTACAATGGATTTTTAGTTACAAAGGAACATTTTTTTTAACACTTTCATACCTTGCATATTAGCTCACCCTGGAAGCCCCCAGCAACCAATAGATTTTCCTTAACAGCCATAGTGCTTATCTGCACTCTGGATAGTGGCCGAGTCAACCCAGGTCGTTTCTGAATAGTATACCAACATAAATCAGCCCAAGTCTTATAGTCTGGATTTCAGCAACAAAAAAAAAAAACCCCTAGTTAACCAAGTTTTACATACCTCAGTAGGCACAATTGGTTTTGCGACATTGAGTACTTCTGTGCCTCTCTTGAGCAAAGAGGACCAATGCATTACTGAAAAGTTCTGCATAAGGTATATATCATGCTTTGACGTGGCCCATAACAAATTCCGCAGCTGCACAAGGAGAAAGAAACCAAATCGGCGGGCACCTTAGTAACAGCGTTCAACAACCCAACAAGCAGATCAGATCATTACAACAGAGTGTTGCGAGATGACATATGTGAACTAACTAAAGAAAAGTGGAGTAAGATACAGATGACAAGTGCACGGCTGTATAGCTAATCAAGAAGTACTTGTCTGTTGTCTATACAGAGCGTGTCTTTTTAGAGCTTGTGATTTATGTTAATTCCTGGACTATACTGTCCTGTAATCTTTCGAAGTGTGTAATACTCTTTGATTTAATTTTAAAGACATGTAAACAACTGCGAAACACCAAAAAAGCAATAAAGGCAATAATGTAATAGTTATCGTCACCAACCAGTATGTAAAAACCTTGCAGTATTCAGTGTTTCTACAAATCAGAACAACCCCCAACCAAAAACAAAAGAACAAGATTAAGTGCATTACTCCAGACCGGTACAGGTATTTGTAAAAATCAAGTCGGAACCATGCAGTGAAGAATTTGACACTCGTGCAAGCCTTCAACATATGCGCATCCAGCCATGAAGAAAGTACATATAAACGGTACAAAATGAAATGACATTCATTTGACTACCAAACAGAAGGAAAGAACAATATATTGCTCAACCCACAGAAAAATGATTATAATCAATTCAAATAGCATTCTAGTAAAAAAGAGATGGCATAAAAATTACAGAACACTACTAAACAAATATTCAGGAGTAATAGCAGGTATTATTCACATAGATTTGGGATGACAACATATATATTAAAAGCAAGGTATGCAAATCTTAAGGACCTGGATACCACCACCAATGCTATCAAAATCAAAGTGTAAAGAAAGTAAGGACTGGGCCCCTGATGTATTGACACTATTAGAGGAATTGCAAGTTCGGAACAGAGGCCTCTTAAATGCTCAAATATTTTCCTATCATACCATATAGACAACGTCGCTCCAGCAGCATTAACTTCCACCCTGCCTTAATAGCTGAAATACAGAGAGCAATAGGAGTCCTAAATGCAAGAGATGGGTTAAAGTGACAAATTATACACATACATTCAACAGAAACAATATACTACCACCTCAAATCATTCAAGGATAAGCAGCAACATTGCAAAGTAAAAAAATACTATCTCATATCCAAAAGAAGTGGCAAGTAGGAAACTTCAGAAGGCACAAAGTTCAAACAAGTCTTAATATATGCGCAATCAGTGTTGATTATGTAAGATCAAAATTTTAGGCGGTTTATAGTTTCTTTAAAGTTAGCTCCTAATCCACTAAATGCAAGAGACTAGTAAGCTCACGTGCTGGCAACTAAATCTTACACAATCCCACTTCTTAGTTTGAGGTTAGTTATCGAATAACTAGACATACTAGTTCCTACTATCAAAAGGTTAAATAACCAACATAGAGTTCAGTTTCAATCAAGTGCCTGCCTAAGGATCTGGTGCCATCAACAATGCAGAGAACACGGCAAATCTGTGGGTAACATGTGCACAGGTGAGTTTAGTCACACATGTCAAACAATGTCTTATTTGGACAAAAAGAGGTCAGGAAGCAACAGACTATCTTGGCAACACAACAGGATGCTTACCTCTCACATACTGTTTACGCTCTTCTCAAACTTTAGGTTAGGCGAGTAAGTTATTAAATCTCAAATGAGATAAGATGTACATTAGAGCTCCAAGAAGAGAGAGCCATTTTGAACTCCATACCTTCCCGTGAATGATTGACGCACAGAACCATAATCATTAATTAAGATATCCATCATAAAGATTAAAACATGTTTTATAAGACCTGCAAAACTACGAAACTAATGCATATGACTAAAACAGGAAAAACAGCAACATAAGCAATTCATTTCTAGCAGCAAGGCACAAAATCAAAGTATCTAAAATTTATGCATCAGTATGCCATAAGTAACAAAAACAGCTATGGTAACAGCAGTTTAAGTTCTATCGCAAATTGAGCACGAAATCGAAAGGTATGCAAATTTGACCAACAGAAAATGGATGAAGGTTTGAAAACTCATACAAACACAAGTGTAAACTAATTTTCTTGGAAAACATTTGAAGCAACCCAGAAGAGAAGAGGAGCAAAATCTCTACCTGAAAATGCACAATTGAGGACTTGACAAGCCTTGTGTTGTACTGAAAGTCATAGAAGGTCTTCTCCATCTCAACTTGCAAGCACTCCTGCCAACACAGCATGTTCAATTCAGCAACAACACAACTAAAATTCCAATTACCAATTAATAACATGTCTCAAAACAATCCAAACAAAAACAAAGAACAGAGCAAAAGGTTAGCGAAATCGAAACCTTATCGAGGTCTTGTCGGGGAAGAGACAAACTCTCGTAGTTCTTGTACTGCTTCAACCGCGTCTCGCGATACTTGTCTCTGGTGTAATTCAGCCTCTCCCATGGAATCCCCTGTATGTCCTTTCCATTTCGAGCTTCCATGGCTGAAGTATCACTCTTCACCTTGCTCTGCAAATCCCCCAAAACACTCAGTAACTTTTTTTTTTACCACGCAAAAAATGAACATACGAATGAACGACAATGAGGGGAGACAAAACCGCACCGTATCGAAGTCGTCTTCAAAGTCGGCGTCGGCATCTTCGCTACGACGGAGCTGGTTATCAGCCAAAGCGTCGATGTCCTCGAACTCCGCGAAGTCGTCGTAATAGTCATCGACGACGTACTCCAGCTCGTCGTTCTGAAATTGCGCCATTCTCGCAGTTACCGAGAATTAAACAGCTAAAGGCAAGCGTTTTTCTGGAGAATTTTCCCGAGAAACAAACAGAAAATAAAAAGAAAGCGAGAGTCACTGTTGTGGATAGAAGACTTGAGAAAGATTTTAACAAAAGAGCGAGTAATGCTAAAATTCTCGAGTCTCGATGCTCTACTTATAGGCTTGTCGGCAGCGCGCTTAAAATGGTGGGACCGCTGCTGGATACTTCCCGGGCATCCAAATAGTGGTTTTAATTACCCAACATGCCACTGTGTCAGGGTAACCTTTTGTTACCATTTGTATCATTTTATATGTTGCCATTTATAGAAGATTTGTACGGTAACTAAGGACTCGTTTATTTATAAGAGGGAATCGGAAAACAAAATTCGGAAATGAGAATTATGAATGGGAATTGGATACCCAAAGGGGGGATTTAGGTATCCGATTCTCATTCCTTGAGGTGTTTTGCCCCTGAAATTCTAGGCAACCCACTAAATTTCGATTTCAAGTGGGTTAGGAACATAGAGGAACTAATAAATTATAATGATTTCCAGCGACTCTCATTCACAGTAAGTAAACATCGAGCCCTAAGAGTAAAAACAATGTTGCTCCTTAAACCTAAAAATCTATCCTAAAAATTCAAATTTTTATCTAAATCTTAAATAATATTGGAGAAATAAGGTGTATAAACTTAAATTTGAGGGAAAAAATGTAAATTTGGGTGTAAATATACACTCACTTTTAAAGTTTTCCCCTTGATATGACACTATCATATTTCTCTCTCTCTCTCTGAAACTTAGAGAGATGAATGATTGAGATGAGTTGAATTTTTATACTCAATTTTTCCCTCTCATTTTTCCCCATTCACACTATAAAATCATACATTTTTTCCCTTCAACTTTTTTCACTCCACATCTTCCCCCCTATTTTTCCCCCAACATTGTTTTTGCTCTAACATAGTAAAAAATTGTTCTTCCCATTTTAAATGCAATCAAAATTAAACATGGTGCAATTTGAGATACATAAAGATCAATTGAAGATTTTTGTGAAATATCATTATGGTAGGTTGTTGTGAGGTAATTTTTACATTAATAGATGATATAAATGGGTTCAAGATCATATTATGGGGTCATTCATAGTTATTAAAAATAAAATCAATATACCTAAATCCTGAATATTATTAAGTTAATGTTCCTTTTTTTTTTGAGGAGGATTAAGTTAATGTTCTTGAAAAGAGGTTTTCATTCTTTCTTTCCATATTCATGTTAAACTTTGATATCATCAACGTATTACAACAAAAACCGCCCATTTAAGGTTGAGTTTAAACCTTGAAGAATTCTACCTTCCTATTGTCAATGAATTTCGTAGAAACTAATGGTAGGTTTATTTGGATCTCGGGCTTAAAACACCTTTAATTTGGTGATTTATATATAAAAAAATCCACAAAAGAAACAACTCTTTTGTTTGTGAATGTCATACTTCATTTTTGGGGCTCTTACTAAAAACTATTATATGGATCTTAGTATTACCAAAAATACTACCTCACTTTTTTTCTTACAATTTACTACTATTATTATAATTTAATATTAAATCATACCAAGAAGCCCACCCACATCCCATGTGCGAGGGGCTCAAGCACTCCACTAACTTGAATTAAAAAATATTATTTTAAAAGAAAAATAATTTGAAGGAACACCTGCAGATCTGAAGGATGTGTTCTTTCAATCTGAATGATGTGTTCTACCAACTCTGAAGGATGTGTGCCTTCAACTCTGAAGGATGTGTTCCTTCAAATTGAAGGATGTGTTCCTCAAAATGGAGGAATAACTAGTTGAAGGATGTGTTCCACCAACTCTGAAGAATGTGTGCCTTCAACTCTGAAAGACGTGTTCCTTCAAATTGAAGGATGTGTTCCTTCTAATTGAAGGATGTGTTCCTTCAAAATGAAGGATGTGTTCCTCAAAATGAAGGAACAACTAGTTGAAGGATGTGCTCCTTCAAAATGAAGGATGTGTTCCTTCAAAATGAAGGATGTGTTCCTTCAAAATGAAGGATGTGCTCCTTCAAAAAGAAGGAACAACTGTGTTGAAGGAAGTCTTTCAAAATGAAGAAGGTGTTCCTTCAATTTGAAGGAAGTCCTTCGAAAAATCTGTGTTGACGAAGCTGTGTTGACTCACCATCAATTCACTCGATTTTTATATCAATCTTCATTTAAACAACCCTACAAAGCTTTCTAGACTAGTTTTAAAGATTACTTTGGCCGGAAACTCGCCGGAAATTCACCGGAAAGTTTCAACCAATATGTGAGGCTCACCGGCGATGATCCGCTGCAAACTAAGACTCAATGTTGATTGGACTTTGTCTAAAATGATGAGAGGATGAAGTTTTGGTTGGTGGTTCGTCCCATTTGTCTCAGAATCAAGAGAATCTCGCCGAAAAACGTGAAGATGTTGCTGCCATGTTCTCTCTCTACAGTGGATCTGGGGTTACAATCTTGGTGTCTATGGAAAGAGGGCGACGAGACGAATCCAACCCAATTGATTTCGTGTCAAATGGAGTTCAGATGAGAAAGTTATGGGTAAAAGAGTGTTTTACCCATAACTTGCGGCTTTGTTTATCGGGAATTTTTTTGTTTTACCTGAAAATTTTGAGAAAAGTACTGCACGCGTGTGGGCACAGATGTGGGTCGGGGAAACACTATAGTACGTGTCAATAAAAGTGTTAAAAAAATGTAAAACCCAATTAAAAATTAACATATTGCAAAAGTAATACTATTTTGTAATATTTAAAGTATAATAGTGTTTTTGAGTATTGTACTATTAAAATAGTATCAAAATATAATTGTTTTTTTATTTTTTTGTTTGTTTATTAGCATCATTCTTGTTGTATTATCGACTTATTTAATATTATTCCACTTAATAAAACTGTCTTTCTAAAAAAAATTCTTTTGCCGGTAAAAAAATGCTGGTAATAAAAAGAGACAAAACCGAACCTTCCTTGGTCTGCCGGTCGTCGTCCGAGGAGTTGACAACCCAAAAGCGCCTGCCAGCTGTCAGGAACTTGGATGATTTGAACACAACCACCCTGAAAAGAACAAGTGGGTCCCCGATGCGCAGTCACCACCACCAGTGGTTCCAGAATGTGGTGCAGGTGCACCAGGTGCTACATGGGAAGCCCACGTGTTGCGGTCACAGCGAGGGCTTCGAAACCTTGGCAAACGCTGGCACGACCACGTGTCCTCCGAAGCTGACGGTTCCCCTCTTCCCTCGGTATGCGCGGCACATACGATTCAATCCTCTTACAAAGCGAGGCCGTTTGCTCATCCGTGGTTCGTTGGGAGGTTTGGCATTTTGTGATACGGATAATCATAGTAAGAGCATCTTTTAACCAAATAACCTTTTTTTGGTTATTTTAATCAAAAATCCTAAATTTTCTCTTCTAGCCTTAGCACCTGCATTTCAGTTTGTGTTTTTATTTTTCATTATATTGAATTTCTGTTTTAAATGTAAATTTTATTTTTATAGATTACCCTCATTAAATAGGTGGAGTAAGTTCAATCTCTCTATTATATAGAGTTAAATTTGAAAAATACAAATTTAACTATGGATATACTTAATTTTAGATGTACTCAAGATTTCTCTTTATCAATATAGATAATAGATATTATATTAGTTTGATAAATAATTTCTACCTAAATTTAACTTTTGCTAAATCTTCCAACACAAATTTTGATAACAATTATAGGTCCAATATTATAAAAAAAATTAATTAAAAAATAGATATAAATTAATATAGCTAGTGTTGTTGGAGATATGTAAATTAAATTATCTAATTAAAATAAATTTAACTCATTTTAAATTAAATTAGTTGAAATTTAACTAGCGCTATCATAAATATTCTAAACAGGAAACGGGTGAGTTGGTTGAGTTGGGGTTTAGCGTACACCGTTATCTTTGCTCAAAAGGTCGGTAGTGGCCGGCGGTCCAACTCGTATTTGGCCACATCTGAGGACCCCACTATGGGATTTTTCGTGTGTTAAGAGGTTATCTGGAATCAAGCACTAACCACTATGCTTCGCGTGGAGGAGCTATTGTTAATCAACTTATCTTGATTAGAAACTGTCCAATTAAGAAAGTGCTACATCTTGCAAAGACACAATTTGGCTACAATATTAGAAAACAATATGTGGCTAACTAGATAAAGTGTGAATGAACAGAATAATCTTGGAGGGCCTAAGTAGATCCCAATATGGATGGGCTCGTTTGAGAGTTCTAGTGAGGATGATGAGGTTAGGCTTGTTTGATGGCAACCCAACCAACCAACGTTCGGCCAACTTGGTCCAAACCAAGTGTGGTCCAAAGAGCACCAGGCTTTAGTCCAAGAAGCAGCTGAAGAAGGCATAGTACTCTTGAAAAACACCAACAAACTCCTCCCCTTGCCAAAATCAAAACCACTTTAACTTCAGCAAAAAAAAAAAAAAAAAAACACCACTTTAACTAGTAGCAGTGATTGGTCCCAATGCCAACGCTTCAGAGGTACCCCTTGGAAACTACCATGGCGCACCTTGCAAAACAGTCACGTTAAAACTAAAAGCCCTCCAAAGCTGTGATAATTACACATATTATTGTTGAGGATGTGATGGTTTATCCCACATTAATTAGGAAAGAAACTTTGCAATGTTTATTAGGAGTTGGGTTACTCCCCTCATTAATTGGTTTTGGGGTGGAACCTCAACCACCTTCATCATGGTATCAAAGCGGGTTGGCCCACGTGTGAAGCTAATAGAGCCAAAGAGTCGAAGACGGCACACACGTGCTCCGCGTCCCCAATTAACTCAGCGTAGGACACAAAAGACGCCACATTTTAAGGGAGGAATGTTGAGGATGTGAGGGGTTATCCCACATTGACTAGAAAATGGACCTTGCAAGTGCTTATAAGGAGTTGTGTTACTCCCCCATTGTCAATTGGTTTTGAGGTGGAATCTCAACTACCTTCATTAATTACCATCAAGATTGTGACTTTGTCAATTGTACCAAAGCTGCAATTGGTGAGGCATTGCCCTTGCTAAAATCACATCTTTGACACAATCCAAGTAATAAAGTGCTTTATTTTTTTAGACTGTTAGCATCTCCAAAAAACTCCTCAAAACTAAATTGGGGCCCAATTTGTAGAGCAACATAAGCAAAAAAGTATAAAATTGATCTCCAATAGACTCCACAAATTCACTCTTCAAATTTAGAAATTTGTGGACTACTCTTCAAACTTGCAACTTTGTGGAGTAGTCCACAAATATTTTTTATTATTAAAAGTGGGTCCACAATCAAATGGAAGGTTGAGATCAACTTGAAGATTTAAATGAAGATGAAGCAACATCATTTTGTGGAGTTTGTTGGAGATGAAATTTTAGACTTTACAAATTTTAATTAACAAATTGCCACATAGGTCTACAAATGTGAATTTGTTGAGTGAAATTTATAAACTCTTTTGGAGATGCTCAACAGACATTTCTAGTCACTTATTTTAATACTTTCTGTATAGCTAGTCACTTGTTACACACAAGATTATGTGAAAGTGCGAATGACATACATGATGATGAGGTCTGACCCAAAAACAGGCTATCCTGGACAAACTTACAAGTTTTGCAAAGGCACCACAGTTTACGAGTTTGGTTATGGCCTCAGTTATTCCAACTATTCTTATGAATTTGCCTATGGAGTAGCCCTGGACAAGATCTACTTGAATGAATCAACAACAGCTAACTCATTAGACTCAAGCAGTAATTACCATTTAGTACGGAACTTAGGTGAAAGGCTTTGCGGAAAAAAGAAGTTTTGGGTCACTGTTGGGGTTAAGTGTGTGTTTGGTAGGGTTTATAGTTGGAAAAAAATGCTTTGTTTTTTTAAGTCAAATAGTGAAAAGGTGTTTGGTGATCAAAAATTGAGAAGCTTTTTATTTAGGAAAATATTATTTGCACTCCATAAAGGTTATTATGCACTTCACTTCTGTTGATGCCCAAAAATGGCTCGGGTCAACGGTCAATGAAAGTGAAGGAATCCTTGTTCGGATTGATGTGTGTGTTTCCGGGAGCTGAGAGGCTAGCTCCAGATGATGGCTTCCGGGAGGTCCCGGAAGGTGCTTGTCCGGAAAGGTGTGTCCGGATGAGGGAAGATGTCTTCTGTCTTGGCCCGACCTGAGACGGAAAGCTGACTCCGGGGAAGGACTTCGGGGAACCTGCACACAAAGAGAGGTAAGCTCGAAAGGGCACCGGTGTGGTACCGGCCTAGATCCTCCGATGCTTAAGTCAGCCGGGAAGAAGGGGATCTCTACAGTAGAGAGGATTTTAGAGAGAGTGAAGAGTGACATTTTTTGGAACCCTTGACCCTTTGGAGGGTGAAGAGTATTTATAGAGGAGGGCGATGACTCCCTTGTAATTAGTGGCAATGTGGGGTAGGTTCCCCACATTGCCCCCCCTTCTTGGAGGCTTGTGGAAGCCATGTGTCACCAAGGCATTGGTTGCCTTGGTGGGCTTTGCTTGGAGTGGCATATGGGCCTTGTTGGTGTTGCTTGGGCCTTGGTTGGCCTCAAGGTGAGCCTCTGAATGGCACTCCCAGGGAGGCAGGTCTCGGGAGAGATGTTCCCGGAGGGTAGGCTTCCGTACAGGCTTTCGGGAAGTGTGTTCCCGGAAGGTAAGAGTTGTCTGAAAGTCTTCCTTCTCCAGGTGACATGTGACCGGTCGGGTATGGTATCAACAACTTCTTCTATATTTTTTATGCATATATGGAGTGCACAATGAATTTTTTGAAGTGTAAATAACACTACCCTTTATTTAAGTACCTTTTTGTTTAAGCTGCTCTACAACGGGCGAGTAAAAAGCTCCCAAAATGGAGCTTCTTTTCAAAGCAAAACTGTAGTCAACAGAGATAAAAAATTTGGACAAAAAAGCCCTTGTCTTTTCTCTTATTTACATGTCATGTCCACACCTCCTCTTCTCTCTTTCTTCTCCACGAAAAAACCAGGGTCTTTCTTCCTCTCTTTCTCTGCCGCTATTGACGAGTTTCTGCTACTTGGATTAAGGTTCGCTCATCGTCGAAGTGCACATGGGCTCGACGATGCTAATGTAGAGGAAGCTCGCAGGAGGGAGACTCTAGTCATCGGAAAAAAGCTTGAAGGGGAGGATTTCAATGGCGGATTGTACGGTTGTGCTGATTTCGTTTGGAAAGACGCAATTTATTTTTGATTGCTGCAGTTTATAGGGATTCTTTTGATTGGCGACGGTGGTGAGGAGGGGGAGGCGGTTGTTGTGACCCTAAACCCCATTTTGTATATGCCCTTTTTTGGTCATTGTATATATGCACAGTTTTGGTTTTATATTTAAAGCATTTTTATAAAAATTAATTTACCAAACGCCTCACTTCTTATTTTTTAAGCAGCTGATTTTTGAAGCTTAAACAACTTATTCTCAAATCATCTTTAATTATAAGTTCAACTATACCAAATTAGCCCTAAGAATTATGGGGAGATGGATGGTAAGCATCCAGTGCTGCTTTATATGGGACGGAAAAACTCGAAAATTGGAAATCTGATGAAGCAGCTGGTTGTATTCAAGAGTGTGGCATTAAGTGCAGGAGAAAGAGCTGAAATTGAGTTCGAATTGAGACCTTGTGAGCACTTCAGCCATGCCAATGAGGAGGGGTTGATGGTAGTAGAAAGGAAGTTATTATTTCTTGCTTGTTGGAGATGTAGAGTACCCTTTCGATATCATAATATAGATATCCATGTCGATATCTTGTCCCAACTTCTTTTATACTTGGGCCCTTCAACTTGTTCGGCGTTGTTGTGGGTTGTGCACTTGGTGGAGACCTTTTAATGTGGACCAACCATCATAATAATGAACCTAACAACCCTAGTATATATATGATGTACCCCAAGCCACCATTCGTGACGGAGTACTTTTTATTTTGTTTCTAAGTTGACATGTAAGAGCATCTCCAAAAAAGTCCACAAAAACAAATTTGACCTCACTTTGTAAAGTTACATAGGTAAAAAAGTTCAAAAGTGATGTCCAACAGCCTCCATAAACCCACTCATCAAATTCAAAATTTTGTGGGCTACTATTTAAATCTAAAACTTTGTAAAGTAGTCCACAAATGTTTTTTTTTCTTATTTTAATAGCTCCATGTCAGCTTTTTTTTTTGTTGTTTTCAAGAAAATTGTGTTGAAAAAAAATTAAATGTTGATGTAGGTTAAAACTTTAATAAATGAATAAAGTATTAATTTGTGGAGTTTGTTGGAGAACATATTTTTCACTTGACAAATTGAGATTAACAAATTGCCACATAGGTCCATAAACCTTGATTTGTAGAGTGAAATTTAAAGAGTCTCTTGGAGATGCTCTAATGCCATTCATCAATCTAGTAGTAAGGGAAACTTTTTTTTTTTTGTTCGAAGAAATATATTGATAGATAACAAAGTACAAAGAAATTAGGCCCTCAATGAGATGAGTGCCCATACTCCACTAGAATACATCAGTAATACTGCAACAAGGCAGATGAAAGCAATCCTATCAAAAGAGAACCAAGCCCAATCAGGCGAACGAGCGAAATCCAAATTTTGATGAGGATCTCCGACCGGCTAGCTGTAGATAACAACTATACCGACATGAATTAGGCTCCATAGAACCAGCATCAAAGCACCAACTACAAAGGACCCAGCTACAACGAAAGTCTAAGCAAAAACAACTAAAAAACCCAACAGACAAAGCCAGTAAAGCATGACAGCACCAAAACAAGAAGCCCATTAAGCAACTATATGATACACGTGATTAGATTAATTGACAAGTAATCAACCATATGATGGCTATATCATTTGCTTGATTGATGAGCAATTAGCTTTTCTCATGTAACATGTATAAACAGGAATCAAATATAAAGCTAATGGAAATTTACATCACTTTCTTTGTACACATGATTCTATTCTCTCATATTCTTTTTACTTTACTTTGCAACATAAATCATTCTTTTAACCATCACTGATTGTGTTATAGATTTTAGTAAATTAGTAATGTTCTCAAATAAAAGAGCATCTTGTTAATTATAAAGCTAAAGAAAAGGTTGTATTAGATGTTGACCAACTAATCGTCGGTAGAGTGAGTCCCCGAGAGGGACCTGTGAAATTCCATGCCTATATCTTTTACTCTCTACTTCACTCATTTCCTGCATCAACATCAAACCCACACACACAATGAAACTCCTAACACTCACTCCTCCCGCCGCCCTCACCTTTTCAATCTTCTTCTTCCTCTCCACGGCCCTCCTCCTCTGCCCCACCGAGTCAACTCAGCCTCCATTTGCCTGTGACTCGTCCAAACCATCAACCGCCACTTACCCATTTTGCAAAACCAGCCTCCCCATCAACCAGAGAGTCCATGACCTCGTCTCCCGCCTCACATTGGACGAAAAAATCCCCCAACTCGTTAACTCGGCCCCGCCGATTCCCCCGACTCGGTATCCCGAGTTACGAGTGGTGGTCCGAGGCATTGCACGGCTTGGCCGACGTCGGTAAAGGCATCCAACTTTACGGGACCATTTCTGGTGCCACGAGCTTCCCTCAAGTCATTCTCACCGCCGCTTCTTTCAATGACCATCTGTGGTACCGCATTGGCCAGGTGAGTCGCCACCGCCGAGTTACCGAGTCAAAAAATCCAACTCGGTATCTGTTTCTGGTTGCTGAAAATAATTGCAATCCATTACGTTATTTTTCGTCCTGATCAAAACCCACATTTTTGTTTTTCCGTATTACTTTGTTGTTTTTGATCTCTTTATTAATTGTTCATCATATCATAGACTCATGTAATAACTTGTACATATAGTGTATTTTTGACTCTGCACTTGAGTTTGAATGTTCCGCATTGTAAATTAGATTAGAATATCGTTCGAATTGGAAAATGTAATACCCATTGATTTGTGAATTATTGTTGATGTGAAGGTGATTGGGACTGAAGCAAGGGCAGTGTACAACGCTGGACAAGCAACTGGGATGACATTTTGGGCACCAAACATCAACATTTTCAGGGACCCAAGGTGGGGGAGAGGGCAAGAGACACCTGGCGAAGACCCACTGGTCACCGGCAGATACGCCGTGTCGTATGTTAGAGGGGTTCAAGGTGACTCCTTTGAAGGAGGGAAGCTCCAGCTCGGCGGTCGTCTTCAAGCTTCAGCTTGCTGCAAGCATTTTACCGCCTATGATTTGGATAATTGGGAAAATATTACCCGGTTCGGCTTTGATGCTCGGGTAAGTAAGTTTCTGATTGGACCAATTTGGTTCTGTCACTTTGGAGACTTCATTGGACCAATTTCATTCAAGATTCGTCCTTGGTTCAAGTGCTATAAATAATCTGATTTATCACGAGAGCTTTATCGGGTTTGGAATTGGTGGGTTCATAATTTATTTTTACTGAATTTTCAATTTTTGCTGTACTTCTCTGTCTCTAGTCAGAAAACAGCGAATATCTTTTTGCAATCTAAAAACAAGGATTACAGTCCCCACTCATGTGGTAAAAAGAGATAGTTTGATTATTATTTTTTGAACAAAGAGATAGCTTAGAAATATAGTAATGCATTCGTGTTAATAGAGATAGCTTAAAAATATAATAATGCACTCGTGTTAGGGAAGTATTTTCGCTAATGTTATAATACTGGATGTGCAGGTGACTCAGCAAGATCTAGCGGACACATACCAGCCTCCGTTCCAAAGTTGCATACAAAAAGGCCGAGCCAGTGGGATAATGTGTGCCTATAACCGTGTGAATGGAGTTCCAAGCTGTGCTGACTATAATCTCCTTACCAAAATTGCTAGAGGACAATGGGATTTTCATGGGTACCGAACTCTCATTACATAATGCTTTTATGAATCATCCCTTCAGAATCACTTTTCATGATAATTGTTAACTTTTAGACATTTTTTCTACTTTACTTAAGGTCTTTTTGGCCTTGCATCGTCATAGAATATTTGTTAATAAAGACAAAATTAAATTATTATGACTCGCTAATTGTTAGAGACGTATCAGTTATTAGTTCGCAAAGGTGGAAGATTATAGCTCACTTCCAATAATAGTAAATTTGGATTCAAAATACATGCTTAATTTCTCTTTTAGGTCAACAATTTCTTAAAATGCAGCTCTAATTTGTTGACCTTCGTCTTTGGAAAATGATCAGGTACATTACGTCGGACTGCGATGCGGTGTCCATCATTCGCGATGTGCACAAATACGCTAGGCAGCCCGAAGACGCCGTCGTTGACGTGCTCAAAGCAGGTGGGACCCTCTGTTGTCTTTTTTCACTTTTCTTTTTTGTCATTTTATCTGGAAAATTTGACATGACTTGACACATGCTGTCTGCATTTCTCTCTTTAGTATTCTTCTGTTGGGTTAACGTAATCTAGTTGTTCTGGACCATCTATATGGGCCCACCCACTTGATCAATCTTTTGGGCTTCGGTGGGAGTCAGATACAAAAAGTAACTGGGCCCTTTATCCATCTACTACAGTGGCCCTCAAAATAGACATATTATTCTGTGTTTGGATACTCCGGCCTAAAAATTAATTCCCTTTTTCTGCTAACACGTCCAAAGAAAGTTAATGGAAAAAAGTTGATCAAGATTTGATTAAATATTGTTCAAAATTTGATTAGGAAACACCAGAAGTTAGCTAGCTTGTAATATTAAGAATCTCTCCTAACACACTTCTATAAATGAGTAAATGTTGCAGGAATGGATAATAACTGTGGATCCTACTTGAAGAATTACACACAATCAGCAGTGCAGCAGAAAAAGCTGGATGTGTCCCAAATAGACAGAGCCCTCCACAACCTCTTTTCAATAAGGATGAGATTAGGCTTGTTTGATGGCAACCCCATCAACCAACCTTATGGCCAAATTGGTCCAGACCAAGTGTGCTCAAAAGAACATCAGGCTATAGCCCTAGAAGCAGCAGAAGATGGCATAGTGCTTTTGAAAAACACTGCCAAACTCCTCCCCCTACCAAAATCAAAAGCACTTTCACTTGCAGTGATTGGTCCCAATGCCGATGCCTCAGAAGTACTTTTTGGGAACTACCATGGCCCACCATGCAAAAGAATCACCCCATTGAAAGCACTCCAAAGCTATGCTAAAGATACAAATTATATCTCTGGTTGTGATTCAGTTAAGTGCCCACAAGCAGCAATTGAAAAGGCAGTTGCAGCAGCAAACGCAGCAGATTATGTGGTTTTGATTATGGGGTTGGACCAGAGCCAAGAGAGGGAATCACATGATAGAATGCACTTGGGTTTGCCTGGAAAGCAGCAGGAGTTGATTAGCAGTGTAGCTAAAGCTGCAAAGAGACCAGTTATTCTTCTGATTCTGAGTGGGGGTCCAGTTGACATATCTTTTGCTAAGAATGACAAGAAAATTGGGAGCATCTTGTGGGGTGGATATCCTGGTGAAGCTGGTGGAATAGCCCTTGCTGAAGTAATCTTTGGTGATCACAATCCAGGTAAAACAGATTGCTTAGAAGAGTCAATTAATTGATAAAGACGATTAATGTTCTCTTACCAGATATCTGATAAGTGTAGATGTTGTGAGACTGATTTCATTCTAGATTTACTTTCTCTACAGGGATTTACATCTTTAATTTGGATAACTTAAGATCCTTGAGACTGATTAGCTAGGGACCAATTAGAAGTCTGTATACATATCTTATCAGTTTTGTGACTGGTATAACTTTGTTAATGTTTATGGGGCTAAATCTGTTGAACATTAGACTTACCTAGTATCAACATTATAGAAGACATTAGACATACCTTAGACTTACCTTGTATTAACATTTTGGAAGACCAATTTACCTCCATGTTCACAATATGGTTCGGGGGATGTAGATTTTTTGTACAATTGCACATAATGAGCTACATAATGTGTTTGCTCTGTTGTATAACTGATGAACCAATTAGCTCTGATTAACTCAAGAGATAAAGACCCTCTACCCAATCTCAGACAAATTGGCAAAATGTCTGACTTGTTTAATGTTTGCTATTCAGGTGGAAGATTGCCAGTCACTTGGTACACAAAGGATTATGTCAAGGTACCAATGACAGACATGAGGATGAGGTCTGACCCGAAAACAGGATATCCAGGGCGCACGTACAGATTCTACAAAGGCAGAAAAGTTTATGATTTTGGTTTTGGTCTCAGCTACTCCAAGTATGTTTATAAGTTTGCCTCTCGTGTGGCACAAAACAAGCTTTATTTGAATGAATCATCAGTTAGTCAATCAGCTAAGTCATCAGACTCCGGGCGTTACCAGTTAGTCCAGGAACTAGGGGATGCATTCTGCGAGATAAAGAAGTTTTCCGTGAATGTAAAAGTTAAAAATCAAGGGGAGATGGACGGTAAGCATCCTGTGCTGGTTTTTGTGGGGCAGAAAAATCCCAATGTCGGAAATCCAATAAAACAGTTGGTCGGATTCAAGAGTGTGATATTGAGAGCTGGAGAAAGAGCTGAAGTTGAATTTGTTTTGAGTCCTTGTGAGCACTTCAGCCACGCAAATGAGGAGGGTTTGATGGTAGTGGAAGAAGGTTCTTATTTCTTGCAAGTAGAAGATGTGGAGTACCCTATTGACATAGTAGTTTGATGCATCAAAGTGTTGATTCTTGCAACAGACAATTTAGAATAAGTAGGGTTTTACTGTTTAGCTTGATTGTACCCCTACTACGAATGAAAATCTGAAATATGGAGAGCAAAGACTTTTAGCTACTCATTTTCTTCCTTTGTGTTCATTAATTTCTTCCTTTACAATCGACATTATTCAGCATTTCATGTACAATAGAAATCCAACCGGAAACAATATTTGCAATAGAGAGAGTAAACTGGACTAACTCGTATAGTTGAAGAGTGAGAGTTCAGCATATAAGCGATAAATGCTTCGAGATTTTACTCAAAAATTCAATCTTTGAGTTCTGAAAAGCTTCTTGCGTGGCCACCCAGTATAACCGAGAAGATATTTTTTTTGTTCGAAGAGAGATTGGTATGCTTATTTATTGTTGTCATGAATTAGCCAAAATGCCCTCTTAACTTGAACATCATTTTCGATTTATCCTCTTAACTGGTTCTACTTCTATCCAAAAAAAGATTTCCGAGTTCTTTAGATGCATGTATATATATATGAGTTTTTATCAAGAATAATTTTTGAATTTTCAATAACCATATAATACTTGAATTTTAAAATAATCAATTTGGGAATAGACTTATAAAAAGAAGCCAAAATAGTGCCTCCCTGCATCAATTTTCAGTTAAACTTCCGTTAAAAATAAAACACGTGCGAGTCACATGACTTGGATTATCTCCTCTCCTCTAGGACAAAACCCCACACGCGCCACAGGAACTAATCAGTAGCGTGGTGTGGCTAACACAACGAAAAATCTGGTTATTCTTGTGATTCTTAGTGGAGGTCCAGTTGATATATCTTCAGCTAAAGATGATGACAGAGTTGGAAGCATCTTGCGGGTTGGATATCTAGGTGAAGCTGGATGTATTGCCCTTGCTGAAGTCATCTTTGGAGATCACAACCCAGGTGGAAAATTGGTACCCACGAGATTATGGCAAAGTACCAATGGCAGACATGAGGATGACATCTGACCTGAAAACAGGCTATCCTGGACGCACCTACAGGTTCTATAATGGCTCAACAGTTTACGAGTTCGGACCTCAGTTATTCCAACTATTCTTATGAATTTGCCTCTGGAGTAGCCCAAAACAAGATCTACTTGAATGAATCAACAACAACTAACTCATCAGACTCCGGCCGTTACCAGTTAGTCTCAGATTTGGGTGAAGAATTCTGTGAGAAAAAGAAGTTTTCGGTCAGTATTGGAGTTACTAATCAAGGGAAGATGGCTGGTAAGCATTTTGTGCTGCATTTTGTGGGGCAGAAAAATCCCAAAAATGGAAGTCCAAAGAAACAACTTGTTGGATTTAAGAGTGCGAAGTTAAGTGCTGCAGAAAGAGCTGAAGTCAAGTTCGTATTGAGCCCTTGTGAGCACTTCAGCCATGCAAATGAGGAAGGTCTGATATTAGTGGAAGAAGGGTTTTACTTCTTGCTTGTAGAAGATGCAGGGTACCCTCTTTACATCATTGTTTAATGCATGAACACTTTGCTTATTGTAACAGACAATTTAGAATGAAACAGGGTTAATTTGGGCTTCATTTTGGTGTCATTTTGAACAAGTATACCATTCTTAAATGTACAACATAAATGAGTAACTAATCTTGGAGAGTCTAGCTGTTTGTCTACCTTTCTATTGTTTTCATTGAATTCTTAACCTATAATAAACACTAAACTGAATAATTTCATTCATATGCAACCTTGTAGTACACTAGAATATAAGATGGTAGAGATACTACCGAAAATACAAGAAAACTACGTTCACAAGTATGAAATGTGTGACCTGTATACTTACTACACTAGCACCTCCCCTTGAAGACTGAACAAAATAAATTGAAGGTAATGTACTTTATCAACGATTTATCTTTAGTAAAACATTGGCTTTACCATAATACTACACAATACATATAAAATTTTACAAAATAATGCACAGCATGAATCGCAGTACAAGTATTGTGTCATCTTTGTCTTAAGCATCTAAAAGTAGGTGTGCTTGAGAAAACTAGCATTAACACTAAACCAATCAGAATATATACATAGGCGATTAGAACGTACGATTCGCTAGCGAGGGAGCAATAGCTGACAGTTACTGGTCCTTTGTCCCTTCTGAAAATGGCAACGACAAACCCAGGATCATCCCTTGCATTCCATGCCATAGCTGGAATAGTCACCTCACGTGTCCCATCTGGATGAAAGTGGTCATAGAATTCATGTGTGTGGGCACTGAATACGATCCTGTAGCATCACTGATTAGCTTCAAGGTGAAGATGCATAAACGCCAATTCAGCAGATTAACATTACTAGGAGAGCATTGGGAAATTAGAAGTTTTTGTAGACCGTAATTTACAGCACTATGAGAATATCCAATTTCACTTTTACGCCTAGCATAGAAGTTAAAATTAGGGTAGATACCATAACATCAAACTTGCACGGCCACCAGTCTGACACATGCAGACATGAGACATCTAGAAGGGGTTTAAATGTTGTATTGAGGAATATTAAGTCATGATCAAATCAGTAATTCTGATTCCAAATGGATGATGAAACAACATCTGACTAATATTAACAAGAATATTGGAAATTCAGAAAAAAGAGAAGAAAATAATCTACGGCACAAAATAAGTTAAATGTCAAAATATATCGATACGATCCTTAAGTAAAGTAAGGAACACTTTAGTATTAGCAACTTTAAAACAAAACTAGTGCGAATGTGTGAAAACACTACAATTGATGGATTCATTTTCTTTCAATCACGGCAACTGATATGCCAAACTTGATTTACCAAAGAGAAAACAGCGTATCATTAATCCTCAGCCCCATCAAGAATTTGAGGAATTTATCCTGTCATACCCCACCATCATAAAAAGCTATAGAAGGTTCCAAAAAGGAACCTGCAAAGAAATTTCTTTTTCAACATCAACAGGTTCAAACTTCAAACCATGCATCAGTTACAAGAACAGGCCTCACAAAGTTTCTTGCTTACACTGTTTGGGCATGTGAATAGACCATGATCAATGGAGGAAGATGACAGGTGAGCAACCACATATCTTGAAATAATTTTTAGATTAAAAGGTTTTCAGAATGTTAAAAGCCATCTTTCACAAAGCCACAAGAAGAGACGGAACAATTTTGTGCACTAGCTAGCTGCTAGACACAGAGGTGGATATTGAAATTGTTGCACAACCTCACATTGCTTTCAAGTGCAGCCATTCACCTGACAGATGTGAGCCGACACTTAGTTTTACTTTTGTAAGGACAGTTTTGTGCAAGCTTCTCTATTTATTTGTCATATAAGGAATTATGTCGGTACTCCATTTATAGATCAACTTAATTCTCTCTTTCTCTTATATCAACTTGAGAAAAGAACTATTCATAGATGGTACCCGTCCTAGGGATACTCAGAAATGGATGCAAATTCAACCGAGATATTGGAATATGAGATACACAAACACATACAACCATCTGAAGATAGAGGAGTCGTCTCCATTGACAACTAAATTGGGGCTGACTAATATGCTCTATTTAAGAACCCACACATGGCATTGGACTAGATGAGACTCTAGAATCAGAAAACCATGGTTTATAAAGGCATCGAGAAATACAACATCATGTACAAAGAACATGAACAATTCAAAGAACATGAACTCACCTTGGTTTCAGAGCTTGAAAGATATATTCAGTAGCATTTGGCGGTAGCTTGTGCGACAACTCGTATGGCCCTGCTCCAACAGGCCCCCTGAAATAGAAACTTAATATTAGAACTTCTAGCCATGAAGCAGAACTTCTAGCCATTGTACAAACTCAGACCAACAAAATGATAATCATTATAATGTTCCGTATGATTACTAAAAATCAGTCAATCTAGGTCTAATCTAATCGATTCACTGATACACTATCTCCTATCAAACATCATTTCGTATCCGAAGATGATCATGATCAACACCAAACTCTTTGAGTAACAACAAACTGATAGCCAAAGTCTAACTCAACTAATGCATATCAAACTCCCACGAATCGAAACGGAAACAGAAACAATTGATTGCATTAGGACCCACCTGCCATCTGATACATTTGAACTCCCACCACCACCCACACCACCAAGCACATTTTGGTTCATTGGAAAATGAAGCAACAGAACTGGACCAGACCCAGATGACATTGCATTCTCCCTCCACCCAAACTCATAAACCCTCTTTCTAAACTCATCCATTCCCTCCTCATTTTCGGTTTCGGTTTCGGTTTCCATCCGAAAGTCCACGCTTTCCCTCTCCACCGCCTTCTCCACGCTGAACCGCAGCTGATTGTTCCCACAGAGCAACGCCACCGAATTAAGCGAAACAAAGCTCACATTTCCGATTTCGAACGCTCCGCTACCCGTCGGGTCCAGACCCGGAAACCGACCCGAAACCCAGCCCACCGAGCTCGCGCTCAGCTGATCGCACGCTCCGATATCCCGGTCGCCGAGCACCACGTGGAGCGGCGACCCGAGAAACGGGCCCAGCACCCGATGAAACTGCCGAATCACCGAAATGTACTTGCGTTTCGGCAACTCGTGGCCTCTGGCCGAAATATCGCCCAGCACCAGCAGCATATCGGGCTTCAAAGTCTCGAAAGATTTCTGAAAAATTTACAGTGATTGGTTCAGTTTGTGAATAAATGGGGAAGGCGGGGGCAAAATGGAGAAATGGGTTTTTTTTACCGTGAAGAACTTGGAGAGGTAGTGGTCGCGGAAGAGGAGGTTGAAGAAGCCGGCGTCGGAGCCGAGGAGGAGGAGGTTGGCGGCGATCATGACCTTGAGGTCGTCCGGGTGGTGGTCCGGAGAGGGTTCGTGGAGGTTGTTGGGGACGTTTTTGCAGGACGGAGTTGAGACCCACTCTTCGTAGAGGAACAGAGCTGAGACGACCATTAGGGGCAACAATGGCTTCCACCCGACCGCCATTGTTGCTGCAAGTTCGGGGCTTTGGGAGTTTTTGGACGAAATTAAGGGCTTTTGGGCCTTTGTTTGAAACTGAGTCATGGGTCCATAAACGAAAAGTATTTAATTCAACGTTCTTAATCAATTGAGATACAATTATTTTGTAATTGGGAAAATTGCATAAATACCATCTGAATTTTTCCATTTTTGTGCATTTACCACCAAAATTAAATTTTTTTACAATTCACCACCTGAACTCTTGTGACATTTACAAAACACCACCTCCGTCTGATTTGTCATCCAATTTGCCTTTTCCGGTCACGATTGATCGGCGACGACTCCAACTACAAAAAGTTCCCTCTCAACCTCAAGAATATATTCCCAAAGTTTTGGAGTAAAAAAGGGCATGAAAAGCCGCCGGTGAAACCAAACGCAAAACTGAGCCGCCGGAGTTCTCATCGCCGTCGCTAATTTTCTGGCCACTTTCTCCGTTCGGAACCACCTGGACTAGCTTCCCAACATCCCCGAGTACACTCCCATGAAGTTTCAACCCCAAATCCCAAGCAGTTTGCTACCGGCGAACGAAACGTTTTGATCTATTTTTTGCCAAAAACCGTCCGACAAACCTCCCTCCGTTCTACCTTTTCCGTCACCGATTGCACAAATATAACCTCAAATAGTGGACCACGTGCCTCTCACATGCCAAGTTTAATGGCAGATTGGATGACAAACGGACGGAGGTGGCATTTTGTAAATGTTACAAGAGTTCAGGTGTTGAATTGTAAAAAAATTTAGTTTGGGTGGTAAATGCACAAAAATGAAACAGTTCAGGTGGTATTTGTGCAATTTTCCCTTTGTAATTAGATAAATAATGATTATTAAAGTAAGTATGAACTAGTTTTTGATCTGGTAATATCTTTTCCAAAATATTCGAATGAACAATCGCCGGGGATAGGGAGCTATTCTGTTTGATGTTAGTCAGGAATATAGTGGAATTATCAACTAGACTTTCCGAATTAGTAAAAATGTGATAGAAAAACAATTGCGCTAGAAGTTTCATCATTATCATTAGCATGATGTATATCATATGAGTACATTTCAATCAGATTGAAGATGACTAAAGAGATATGCAAACTTCACATTTGACATCTGTGTGAGGGATATCAATTCCATCAGACAAAGTGGGGTTCTAGCGACTCTGTCTTTGCTATTAGTAAATTGATATAGCACACTTTAGCTTACTATTGTTTACTTGTTCTTGAAGGGAAACGGCTATTGAAGACATTGTGCACATGATTAGGAATTGACTAATTCATTTGGCATTATTCATGAACTAATCGCTAGATTTAGGTTTGATGCTAGGACCAAATCGCATTGGATAAATTACACGATTCAAAGTATGTGTGAGATAAGAAATGGAATTAACTGGAGAAAATTTTCAACTTGCGAAGATTAGACGAGCTAAATTATTTATCGATTTGTGAAGATGAAGGAATAAGTTATAAGGTGTTAATGTCATACCATCTTATTGGTTGTCAAATGGAGAGACAAACTAGTAGGAAGGAAATTTTATTTACACCACACAAAGTGATTAAGTCAACCCACATTCAAATTTTGATACCTAACATGTTATTTTTGCCCTCGAAAATAAAAAAAAAGAAACTAGAAATGCAAAATAATTAAAACATCTACCCCAACCTCCAATAGTTGCCCCTCTCATCATGTCCATCCGCCGGCTTCGACGAATTCCTTTTACCACCCACCGTTTACTCTTTCTCTCCCGTCTCACCCTCACAACCAAACCTATTTCCCCAACCCCAATAGCGCCACATCAACACCGTATGCATACTTCATACCTATTTCATTTATTATGATAAGAGTAGAATTCTTTCTCTATTCCTTCTCCATCTTCAATCTCATTACAAATACAAGCCATATTTATAAATTAAGATCAAAGTAAATCATCAACTGAAAAGACCAATATATGGTCCAAATAAGGTAGTGTATATATCTAAAATTGAAATTTCCGATCTTAACAACGATGATAGATCGAATATGGAAGGAAATGAGGTATCGTGAAAATCTAAAAACTCTCATTTAAATGAAGGGGTAAACAAGGCATTTTAGGTGAAAAATCGAATGTGGGGTGGTTTCATAACTTAATGAGGTGTAAATAAAATTTCCCGTAATAGAATCAGATGAAATGAGTCAAGGGCATGCATTGAGCAACAGCAGACGGTGACATGTCTTGAATGTCTTGAAGTTGACCTAATCATGTTTAAATTTCTATAAAGTAAGCCAAATGGAAATGAGTCATTCTCATGTAATGTACAATTCTATAACCACCATGAGGGCGTCCACAAACTCAACGCAATATCAATACTCTGACTCCAAATCTAAGCTATTGAATCAGTCGATCATTTTTATTTCTATACAACTAATAAGCACTTCCATTTGGGAATACATGATTTTGTCTCCTCCCAAGTTTCCTGAAGCTTTTTTATTTCAAAAATTCATACAATTGTCGTTTTTTTCAATTTTAAATGAGTAAATTTTGGCCCATTTATTATGTAGAGTTTTTAGAATCCATATCAATTTTCCTAAATGCCTCGGATCCAAAACTAGATACACACATGCCATTTGAAGTACAGAATCCAAAACCTTGAGGAGCAAAACGCAATTTCCTCATTGTGTTGCTTTCGATTTCGACTAATTTGATATGCCTTCCTCGTGTGGTATATGGGTTGCTATTTTAAATAGGTCTCCAACAACCGCAGACTGCGGCTAACAAGTACCGACAAACTATATGGGTAGTTCAGTCACGCTCTAATTAATATCCTATTCTTAAATTCAATCCTATTAAACCTCAAGTGGAAATTCCGCCTTAGCCCTTCCTAAACGCTTTCTGATTGGCCGTGATCACAGTGAAAGTACGCTTTCTACCCTTCTGGTTCTCTTTGGATTATTTGGTTGCATTTCGACTGCTGGTTTCGGCGATGGCGGTGGCCTCTGTTGACGTCCACTGTTCCTCTTTTTGTGTGGCGCCATCTGTGTCGTCCATCTTGAAAGGCGGAAGGAATTGTGCAAATCCATTCGTTGATTCATTGTCTTTTTGACTTATGCCTCTTTTTCTTCTGATGAGTGCTGGATTCTTCTTTTCCACATATCTCCAGCCAAAAAAAAAGTCTCCAGCAGCCACGCCGATTTGCACCTGGGTTTTCCAAATTGTATGCTTTTCTGTATGCTTTTCTTTGTTCTTTTTTCCGATTTCGTTATTGAGCTTTTCCATTCATGGTCTGTAGGTCTCTTTCCAGTGTGTATATTGATTCAGCAGCCCTTGGTTGTCGTTTTAGTTGGACTGCTTCTCTTGGTAAGTTTTTTTAACACAAATCGTGCTCTTCTTTACACTAAATTCTTCTGATTATATGCACAATCTTCATTTTTCATTTTATTAGTTGAGGAAATTCAGTATACATTTAGTTTTAGGGTTCGCACGAGCGATTCCAATTATCCACTTCTGCAATTCCATTCACTTCTCCGTCAAATCTCCGATCGGTTATGCTGTACACGGAGGTCCGATTTCGATTTCGAATTCAGATTTTCTAGGGTTTCGCTCGATCCGAATTCCGAATCGTGCTGTTGAATCACTTGCAGACAGGTGTGGACGCGCTGGAGCTTGCTTGGTCGCGTATACCAACATCGAACTACGGCGGTGAGCCGCGCGACATCGGCCTCCCGAGGAGGAGCGACTACGCCGGCGGCAAGGAGAGCCTTGACTGTGAAGTCATTGAGAATCACGAGTTCTGGGAAGAGAAGGTGAGAATTCTGAACTTAAATTAAGCTTCATTTTCTAGAAAGAAATGTTTGTTCTTTTGGGGTTAATTTGTGTGTTTTTGATGTCTATAGGCCCAAAGATTTATGTTGGATATCATGCTATGGTGAAGTGGTTCTTTGCTTTGCTAATCGGAATCAGTAAGCATTTACTAGCTTTTGCAGTAAAAAATGTAGCTTTTGTTAGTAAAACTGCTGAAAAAACAAATTGGAGTAGAGTTGTGTCCATATTTTATTTAATGTTTGTATTTATGCTTATAAGTTAATTTCGACTGCTTTTAGGCACCAGATTAGCTTCTGTTTTTCATTGCAGCTGGGCCATCTGTTGTACAATCATTCGTTTTTCATTTTTTATTCTAAACAATCATATTTAGTTTCACGGTTTAGCTCCTGACGAGCGATTTCCCAAAATTTCCAGTTGGGTTTTCCAATTTATATGCTTTTGTTTATTCTTTAGTTCAATTTCGTTACCAACCTTCTTTATTCATGGTTTGTAGGTCTTTCTTGACTCTGTATTTTGATTGAGTAGTTATTCGTTGTGGTTTTAGTTCGATAACTCCTTTTTGGTAAGTTTTTCTCTATGGAAATCATGTTATTCCTTAGATCAATATTCTCCATATTCCATTTACAATCTTCATTTTTGATTATGTTATTCGAGGCAGTTCAATATATCTTTAGTGCGATCTATGTCATCACATGTTGTAATTGTGTTCTAAATTGTCATGTCATTGCTGTTTTTTACTGCATTCACGTTACATTGTTGTTTGCATCTCATGATAACTCAATTGATTAAAATTTGAAAATACCTATCAGCAAGTATAACATGTTGTAATTGTGTTGTAAATTGTCATGTCATTGTGTTTTTTACTGCATTCACGTTACATTGTTGTTTATATCTCATGATAACTCAATTGATTAAAATTTGAAAATACCTATCAGCAAGCATAGTATAAGTATTTTATATATTTTTTACTTTTGTTTATATACAGTTTGCCCTATGTTTTTCCATCTGTGAACAATAACTATATCTCATTCATAAAAGGTTTGAATGTATACGCTATTAATGTTTTTATTTTGTGTTAATTAGAGCTTATTTTCTATTTGGCATATTATCAGCTAATCGTGATTCTTTCATGTATTAATAGTGTACCTTACATTTTGATTAAGTAAGATATCCTGTTTAAGTCATATTAGTTTAAACCATTTTGTACAGTGTATGTTTTTATTTTGTATTTCCTAAATTATGAAATGAGCTTTTATGACAATTTTCCAGTTCAATGTACTTCAATTATATTTGTTGTCTTTTGAACCATTTGTACTATGTTATTTTATGGTGCTTCTTCTCACTCTTCTTTTTTAATGCTGTATGATTTTCATCGTTTCCAGATCAGCTTCCCTTTTGATCAAACGGTGCTTTTGGATTACTTTAATCAAATTTGCTAAAACACTGGTAAATATCTTTATTACCAATGCTAAACACTATATTGCAATAAGTGTTTCGAATTGTTATCTATTATGCATCAATAGTTTATATATCCATTTTTAATTGCTCTTACTCCTTTATCTGAAGACACTAGATCTACTAATGCCACTGCTACTTCCCAAAGGCTAAATCCTAAAGTCTTAACCCTAATTTATAAAACCCTAAACCCTTTTCTTCAGCAACTCAGTCTGTTTTCCATTCTGATTTTGTTTTGTTTTCAACGTATGATTTCAGGAATTGGGAGCTTTGGTGGGTAGAAGGCCATACAACTTTTGCAACAAAGATAAGAGAGATGAAGAGGTATGGAATCCGAATAATAGTTTAGTTATATGTAACTTTTCCATGACTGCAAGTTCTAACATTGATGGGAACTGCATATTCTTCATTACTGATCATGCTACTGTTTTACTGTTTTTTGTTTCTCTTATGTATGATGGCTGTAGGTGTGTGTTTAGATACTGCTCTTTATTTTTAATTTGGCTGTTTTTTGCTTTGGAATCTGAGGTAATATTTGATGGTGCTTTGTCTGCATTATTTGAAATTTGCAAAACATTTCTTTAATCATTCAATTTTTTGAAAGCTTTGTTTCTGTAACTCTGTTATGAAAACTTAGCTTCTATAGCTATTCTTTGATGTTAATGGGGCCTAAATTTCATAATGCAGATTTATGATAAAGCTGCTGCATTTCCAGTTTGATGTGTTGATATTTTGTTGGGCTAAACGCCTCTTTCTTTTATGATTTGCAGGTGTTCACTTGGTTGTGTGCGATAGAGAATGGTGGTGGTTGCTGTTTTTAGTTTTTGTATGCAAAGGTAAGCTCTTTGGGTTATGTTTTGTTCCAATTTTTGTTCTTTGATTGATATTAGAAGTTAAAAGATTTTGTGTTTTCGAGTTTTCTGGGTTTTGAGCTTTTCAAATTTGGATGTTGATTTTCTTCTCTGTTTGTGTTTTATGTGATACGAATTATTAATTTGAATTACATTTTCTATTTCTGATTGTGAATTTCAATTTGTCTTTCCTGTTGATATTGTCGGTCTCATTTTGTGGGTTTAATCAGACTACAGAAGACTGAAATCATATTTAATGTATCAGTAAAGATCAATTCCATTGCAGTTTGTATGCAATCCCTTTTTGGTCTTTCCAAATTGATAAAACTGTCCCTTTCAGGTGTGTACTGAGGCTGCTGATTTGAGCACAAACATAGTAGAAAAGGAGTCTAAGCAGCACTCCAATCACTCTTCTTCACTGGTAGGAGAAGACACAATTGAGAAAAGCTCAAAGCAAGAATATTATTATGTTTTGTGTGTGAAAAAAGAGGTCAGCTTGCATACAATAATGAAATCAGTTTTTTAGAGTAATATACTCTATCATTGAAAGATGATACAGTTAAATCATTTGTAAGAAAAAGAAAAGGAGATCAAACACTCAAAACAGGAGGAAAGCAATTATAGTTTTTCCTGTTATTATTGAGCTTTATAGACTACACGGGTTGATTAGATTTAGTTCATTTGTCAATGCATGTTAAATATGATTCTGATGGTTTCATAATTAGTTATGTCATTTTGGTTAAAGTTTTGAAATTGATTATAGAAATAGCTTGGAAATTGAGGGTTAGACTCTTTAGATGTTTAAATACATGTTTTTTAAAACCCCGCAGCATTGCGCGGGCACCTTTGCTAGTTGGAAATTATTTGTCAAAAAATTTGGTAATTAGTAATTACCACTTCCAAACCCTTTTACGGTACAACGAGAGTTATGATTCAGAAAGAGATCTCGAATTAAATCATGTCACCCCCCATACAACTGGTCAGTCAAAATAATTCAATTTTTGCAATGGAAAGAAATTCTAAATGCATTGGCTAGACAACATTATGACTAGTCTGGATACGTCTTAAGAAGTTTTGTTTTCTTAATGTTCTCAACAACTATTTTGCAGATATAAAAAATTCCACCAATATTATACAAACAGTAAGGAAATAATAATGTTTTAAAGTTGTCTCTATAACAAAGTTAAAAGGTTAAAACATTTTAGAAAACTCAATAGCATGATTGAGAAATCGTGAATCAAGAAAGTTATAATAATCTTTGAATGTCGTACTATATGTACTGCATATGTTTTAGAGGTCACTGACACCAAGACCAATTAATAAAAAAATCTTTTGCTAATTGCATCTTCAACAAGCTTCGTAGGCTTTATTTGTTGATAAGAAACAGCAACCAAATGAATTAAAGTATTTCGAGCCATAGTTGTTTGGTATTCAAAGTCAACTTACGTGGCTTATCCAAGTTCCAACAATAAACCCTAGAAACTTTGGCAACTTGGTTAAACTTAATGGTACAAATTGAGTGATTCAAATGACATACATATTGGAGTTTTTGTCACTACCAAATAAGCTGTGTGGCAGCCACTTTGTCATCATTGATTGGAAGGGTGTGTTTGTCATTTCATATTCTTTTCCTCCTATTTATCTTGCCCAAAAAATTGATTCAAAATTGAAATTTTCTGTATTTAAAGTATAGGGCTAAATTAAAGAGATTTTCTGTATTTATTTATACTAGCATCTAATGAAATGAGAATGGAAAATTCATTTTTCGGCTGCTCCCTGGAGTAATGGTAGTTAGTCGGAAGTGAAATTGGTATTTTATCATGACAAAATAAGGAACTAAATCAACTAATTTCTTCCATTGGATTTCTGATATGTATTTTATTGATATATTTTAATAAAATATAAAAATATAGAAATAGTGTTCCTTTTAGTAGATTTCCTAGATCCGTTACTGTTCCCACTAAATCTACGAGACCAAATTTACCTTCCACTTCTATTGAGATCTCTACAACTGCCCAATTAATGAAGAAGCGCACACCAGAACTATGATGACTTATATGAAAAATGAAAAACCAAATTTAGGGCCATGGTTCATGACACAGATTAGGAATAGAGGTCTACAACCTGCACGAGGTGTTTTTCTCTAAATTTAGGCAAATAGAAATAAACAATAAATTACAATTCCACGCGCCTCAATTTTGCGTGTCGTGCGCACAACACTACTCAGCTGTCGTATTAGAGGACTGTGTTCAACCTCCGCTTTACAAGCACGTGAGATTGTACTTGATCATTTCACTTAAATGACCTTCCTACCCCCAACCTTCACCAGAACTACACCGCTCCCTGCACGACCATTTAAAATAATAAATTAAAAAAACACACCGGATAGAAACCCAATCGATCAATCGTACATCCCACACGAGCCATCCACCGTCCACGTGGATCAGAGCGAACTGTCGCCACTTCTGCCATGCAGCGTAAGATTCTTACGTGCGAGCGATCCACACACCAGCATTTCCCTCGGATTACCCTAATTCACCGCAAACGAAATTCCCAGATTACCCCTCGCCTTATCCCGGAAGCCACCCTTGTCAAATTCGAACTCCGCGAATCCGAGATCTGTAATAACAAACACAAAGCGAGGGCATATTTGGAAATATTCCTCCTCGAAACAATAAATAAAATAAAGTAAGGGGGCAGATTATAAAATCGCCGGTGAAAATAACGGTGACCGGAGAAAAAACCGGCCGGCGAAGGCCCTTGATATTTCCTATATAAACCCATCACCACGCCCTTGTTTTCTCTCATATCTTCGCTCCCTCTCGTCTCTCTCTCCTCTCTTCATCTCCGTCGCTTCGCTGAGGAAAAAAAAAAAAAACCCTTACTCTAGAAAGAAGCGAACCTCTTTTCTTTTCGATTCAGATTAGATTTTATTTTCCCCTTTAATTATTGGAAAATTATTTTGAGAAGCTCTAAAACGAGGTAAAAATTCTATCTCGAGAAATTAAATTCCGAAATTTGAATTTTGAATTTTTGTGTGATGAATAATGGGATTGGAGAAGGACTGGAGCTCTGGGGTTTGACTGATTGGATGAATGCATGAACATTTGCGGAATGAAATTGTGGGTTCGATCTGGGTTGGTGAGAAAACCCTAGAAACAGAATGCTAAGTTAGTTGGAGAGGTTACGAATTGGGCTTTCAATCTGGGTGGGTAAATTTGAATCTGAATTGGATCATCAGCCCACTCGGGTCTGTAGATTCGTCCCGTGCATTTAGGGTTTCTTATTTTGATTGATTTGATTCGATTCGAACTGCCTTGATGCTTATGCTTTCTGGGTTCTGTTTTACTATGTATGGATGGCTGATGCATTTTGAATCTATGATAAGTTTATGAATTCAATGCGTTTGGGTGATTTATTTCTGTCATTTCTTTCGGCCTGGTAGCTGTTATTTGAGCATGTGTTGTGTTTCTCGTTGCTAATTTTTGATATGATCAATAGGGGGTAGTAGTATAGATATGTTCATTGATGTTTGGGTGTGATGATGTCCTATTGCCTGACTGGTTGCATTTTACTTTTCGTGTTTTGTTAGATCGAAATTGTACAAGGTTCCAGTTCGAGCTGTTGATAATTCCGTGTAGTTTGTATGTATTTACATATGAGATGGGTTCTCGAGGAAGGCCATTCTTTGATCTCAATGAACCCCCTGCCGAGGATATGGATGAGAATGATAGTAGTCAAAGCGTCCAGCCACCGAAGGGGCTTACTTCTACAAACCCCCACACCTCTGAAGGACTTGCAGTAGCACCTGTTGCACCGAGAATTATTAATAATAATGCCTTTTCGCATGCGTCGTCTCTGTCAGGTTTTCAACCATTTATGCGGCCTAGAGATGGTCATGGCTCTGAAGGTGATGATGAGCAGAAGGAAAGCGATAGTAATCCCAAAAGTTTGTTGTTATCTAGGTCAAGTAATGATGAGGACATGATGAAACCAGTATCATCATTAGCTTATGCTTCTGAAAATGCTCCATCTGTGGAAAGAGAAGAAGGGGAGTGGTCTGATGAGGCTGATGGATCTGCTGAAGCATGTGGAAGTGGCAGTTTGCGCGAACATGGTATAACTTCTCGAGGGCAGGGAAAATCTGGACTGATTGCTGGAAGTTCTTCGGGGCTTGCTCCAGATGGTAGTTATAGCAATATCAAAGTGTTCGAAATTCTCAAGGATGAGAACGGTAGTCAGAATTTTGTAGGATTAGATCAGGATCAGAATAGCAACAGTAGCCGCAATTCAGACAGCAATGCTAAAGGTCAGGCATCCATGGATTGCCAAGAAGAACCTGGCCAGGTTGTGAAACTAGAGAAAGTTAAAGGCATTGAAGCAGGCCATGCACTCAAGTTTGCAAGTAATCCAATGAAGAGGAAGATGAACCAACAGAATGAAGCAAAGCTGGGAAAGAAACGCAATAGACAGACAATGTTTCTCAATATTGAAGATGTTAAGCAAGCTGGTCCTATCAAAAGTTCGACACCAAGAAGACAGACCTTTCCTGCACCTGTTACAACACGAACTCTGAAGGAGGTTCGCACTATTTCTCTACCTACAGAACGAGTTGGGGAAAAGCAGCCACTGGCAATAATTAAGGACCAGAGACAGGTTGATGCTTCTTGCAGTGAAGGAGGTACTGCTGCAGAGTCCAGTGAGTCTAAGTCTGAATGTAATGGGGATGCTTATCAGGGATTGCAGCCTAAGACGAAGAAGCAAAATGGTGACTCTGATCCTTCTGGAGAGCTTCTACCACCAATGCCAAGACAGAGTTCATGGAAACAGCCTACAGATACAAGGCAGCAGAAGAATTCACAGGTTGCTAGTAGGAAGCCATCTTTGATCACTCAAAGCTCCATGGATTCTAAATCTGGAAACAAGAAGCTTCTTCCTGCCAAGAAGCAAATGACTAGCAGTAATACATACCAAGACACATCAGTTGAGCGTCTCATACGGGAGGTTACCAATGAAAAGTTTTGGCATCACCCAGGTATAAAGAAATGTTTTGATCTTTATGTTTATTACTGCTGACTAGTTATAGTAACATGGCTTCGCCGTTTTGTCCCTCTTGGAACTTTGGCCCATGTATGTTGACAGCTTTCCTGATTTTCTTATGCCAGTGCTCCATGGCCCTCCAATTGTTACATTGTGAGACTCATAGCACACAAAAGGAGTGGAAGGTGATGACAATTATAGCGTGAAATCGAGATTTCGAATTAACATTTTTCATTGATCCATTTCACTTTGTAATTCTTATCACCATCACATCCCCTCTTGTGTGCAAATGTTCTCATAGTGTACGTTTCATTATTTTCCATTTCACTTTGCTTGATGTTCATTTTCTAATAGTCTAGCATTTGAGAAGTAAAAGTTGATATATTGCTCAGGCCCACATATAGTGAAGGGTATGTCTACAGCTTCATGTGCTGGGTCTCCAATGCAGAGAGAATTCTCTTTCATTCTGAGTTTGTGATTATTGAGCCAAAGCACGATGGTTTTTCTAGGAATCTCCAGTTTATGTTTCTTGTTTGGTTAAGTATATGAGGTTTCATTTTTAATTCAAATTGGGGCTTAATAACTTGTACATTATTTGTTTATATACTTTTCAAAGCTTATATTGTGGAAAGGCTTGAAAAGCTTCCAGTTCATGTGGAGTTTTCTTTCTTGGTAGGCAGCAATGGGATTGGTACTTTCGTCATCATTTGGTTTTCTATTATGTGTCCTCATAGGCTGATCCGTACATATTCGCCTGTTTTTCCCTTTGATTTCGAAATCTTAGCCTAAATTTGTTTCTTAATCCTTTTCTCTTTCACTAAACTTAATATTTTTTTGTGGCACCAGAGGAGACTGACCTCCAATGTGTTCCTGAAAACTTTGAATCTGTCGAGGAGTACATCAGAGTATTTGAACCCTTGCTTTTTGAGGAATGCCGGGCGCAGCTTTACAGCACATGGGAGGAATTAACTGAAGGTGCTTCTAGAGATACCCATGTGATGGTTCGTGTAAGAAGCATTGATAGGAGAGAAAGAGGTACCATCCTGATATGCTTTCTCATGTTTTAGTGATACTCATCAGTACAATTTTTAAAAAACTAAAACAGGCCAACCATGTCCTAGCCAGGTTTAGCCAGTATAGCTGACAGTGCCTGTTTTCTTTTCCTGGTCCTTTTAATTGACTAAATTTTTTGGTGGATTAGGGTGGTATGATGTAATACTTCTTCCAGAACACGAATGTAAGTGGACATTTAAGGAGGGCGATGTTGCAATTCTTTCAACCCCCAGGCCTGGATCAGGTCTGATATGTGAATACATTTCTTGTAAAATTATTTATTGGATGTTGATGCTCTTGGTAGTGTTACTAACATTGTCTCTTACTATGTGTTGCAGTCAGATACAAACGGAACAACTCTTCAGCTGAGGATGATCAGGAGCCTGAAAACAGTGGTCGTGTGGCTGGTACTGTCAGGAGACACTTTCCTATTGATACTCGTGATCCTCCAGGAGCAATCCTTCATTTTTATGTTGGGGATTCCTATGATTCTAACAGGTTGTTTGATAATTCTGTTTGCCTTTCTATGGTTTTGGATGAAAATTTGATGCCTCTCTAGTATTCTTTCGCTGTGCTGACTTTTTTTTCTCTCTATCTCTCCGCCCTCTTTTGATATTTTTGTCCAGCTTGGTTGATGATGATCATATTCTTAAAAAGCTGCAGCCAAAAGGAATTTGGTATTTAACCGCGCTTGGTTCTCTTGCGACCACCCAGCGGGAATATGTTGCACTGCATGCATTTCGTCGTCTGAATTTGCAGGTGACTAATTTTTGGATCGGTAATGGCTTTCTTTATTGTCGTTTGTTTGTGAGTAATAATTTGACATAGAACATTCACAGATGCAAGCTGCAATTCTTCATCCCAGTCCTGAACACTTCCCAAAATATGAGGAGCAGTCCCCTGCTATGCCTGAATGCTTCACTCCGAATTTCGTGGACCATCTGCACAGGTCCTTCAATGGACCACAGCTATCAGCAATCCAATGGGCTGCAATGCATACTGCTGCTGGTACAAGTGGTGGAAAGAGGCAAGATCCATGGCCTTTCACTCTTGTTCAAGGACCTCCTGGAACAGGTAAGACACACACAGTCTGGGGAATGCTAAACGTCATCCATCTGGTTCAGTACCAGCAGTACTACACTTCTCTACTTAAAAGTTTAGCTCCCGAAAGCTATAAGCAAAATAGTGACAGCAACTTTGATAATGTTCCAATGGGATCAATTGATGAGGTTCTTCAAAATATGGACCAGAATCTCCTTCGTACATTACCAAAGCTCTGCCCAAAGCCTAGAATGTTAGTTTGCGCCCCTTCTAATGCTGCTACAGATGAACTTCTTTCCCGTGTTCTAGACCGGGGATTCATTGATGGTGAGATGAAGCTTTATCGACCTGATGTAGCACGAGTAGGTGTCGATTCACAGACACGCGCTGCCCAGGCTGTCTCCGTTGAGCGGAGAACTGAACAGCTTTTGGTAAAAAATCGTGAGGAAGTTTTAGGGTGGATGCACCAGTTAAGAAATCGCGAAGCTCAGTTGTCTGTACAAATAAGTAGTCTTCAAAGAGAACTTACTGTTGCCGCTGCTGCTGTTCGTTCCCAAGGATCAGTTGGTGTTGATCCTGATGTCCTTCTGGCTCGGGACCAGAGTAGAGATGCCTTGCTTCAGAACCTTGCTGCTGTGGTTGAAAGCAGGGATAAAACTCTAGTTGAGCTGTCTCGGCTATTCATTTTAGAACCCAAGTTTCGTCCTGGTGGTAATTTCAACTTGGAAGAAGCCCGTGCTAATCTGGAGGCTAGTTTTGCCAACGAGGCTGAGATTGTTTTCACTACTGTTTCAAGCAGTGGTCGCAGATTGTTCTCTCGTCTTTCCCATGGTTTTGATATGGTTGTAATTGACGAGGCAGCTCAAGCCAGTGAAGTTGGAATTCTTCCTCCCCTTTCTCTTGGTGCTGCACGATGTGTTCTCGTTGGGGATCCACAGCAGCTTCCTGCAACAGTTATTAGCAAGGCTGCTGGGACTTTGTTATACAGCAGAAGTCTTTTTGAAAGATTCCAGCAAGCAAAATGTCCAACAATGTTGTTATCTGTGCAGTATAGGATGCATCCTCAAATCCGTGATTTCCCTTCAAGGTACTTCTACCAAGGACGCCTAACTGACAGTGAAAGTGTTACTAAGTTACCTGATGAGACCTACCACAAGGACCCCTTACTTAGACCTTACATATTTTTTGATATTCGACATGGGCGGGAATCCCACAGAGGGGGGTCTGTCTCGTATCAGAATGTACATGAAGCACAATTTTGTGTTCGCTTGTATGAACATCTCCAGAAATCCTTGAAAGCATTGGGGTTGGGGAAACTTTCTGTTGGCATAATAACGCCATATAAACTGCAACTGAAATGCCTTCAACGTGAGTTTGAGGGTGTTTTGAATTCCGAAGAAGGGAAGGATATATACATTAACACCGTAGATGCTTTCCAAGGCCAAGAGCGTGATGTGATTATCATGTCCTGCGTGCGTGCTTCGACTCATGGGGTTGGATTTGTTGCAGACATCCGACGTATGAATGTAGCTCTCACTCGTGCAAGAAGGGCTCTTTGGGTATGGATTTCTTTCTATTTTGTCATTAATGGTTGTACTTGCTCATACCATATCGTACCCATATAGTATCTACTTTCTAACTTTAAACTGGATCTTTTACAGGTCATGGGGAACGCAAATGCCTTAATGCAGTCTGAGGACTGGGGTGCATTGATTACTGATGCCAAAGCCAGGAGCTGTTATATGGACATGGAGACTCTTCCCAAAGAATTTCTGGTACCAAAGGGACCTTCTTTCACACCATTTCCAGGAAAGCCTTCCTCTAATATGAGGGGTTTCAGGTCCGCTGGACCAAGGCATAGATCCCTGGATATGCACATGGAGCCCAGATCCGGAACACCATCAGAAGATGATGAGAAAGTGGGTGCATCAGTAATTTCTAGGAATGGAATGTACCGGCCTATGAAGCCTCCATATGAGAATTCCTTGGATGAATTTGATCAGTCTGGTGATAAATCTAGAGATGCCTGGCAATATGGTATACAAAAGAAGCATGGGGTTGTTGGAAGGAGAGATATCTAATTGGCTGTCTATGAGTCCTCTCTTTTAATGACGAGCGCATCATGGCATTCTTGGTTATTCCTGGCATTCAATGCTTGCTCTTTTGATCTGCCAGAAAGCTTATGGAGCACTAGCTTCCTATGCTGATCTGTGAAGCTGCTTGCCTTCAATTAGGAAGGCTGAACATTGTGCCAGACATGCTTTCAGTTCATTGAGAAGTTCGGCAGCAAGGGGGGGACTTGGCAGGGGCTGTCGGCCTGTGCACAAAGTTGCTTTTGCAGAAGATCTGTTATCGTTGACTTCAATTTAAAGATTTCTTCTATGGAGCTGGGTGCTTTTGGGTAGATGGTGGAAAATCCTACCCTACCCATCCACCAGCTCACAATCTGCATCGGTAAGACGTTTTCTTGAATTAGAACTAATTTGATCACCTGAAAGCCTTTCTCATTGTTTTATCATTTCTTCTCATGTGGTGGTTTCCAATTAACTCAGGAATCCAAGTTGTGATGTCAGCAAAACTCTTCCTGTGATGGTACTACTATCTTCCATGTTGCTATTCAATTTCCAGTTGCTACTAAGGAGATTAGGGGAAAAGCTTCTTCATGATTCTTTACTTCTTTTCTCGCCCGACATATTGAATTATCGAAGTCGGTGCTTCAACTGAACGGTGCTCTCTACTTATTTCGGACGTGCAAAATGCACGTGTAAAGGTCTGAGTGTTGTTTTCTCCTTTTGTTCTTAGGTTAGTGGCATATACATAGATGCCAAAATGGTAGGATTACTGCAATGTTCTGTACAGAAATGGGTAGAGTACGGAAGTTGTATCAGAAAAATCTTCATTCATACCGGCGTTTATAGTGTCAACTAACTTGTACATACATCTCTCTGTTGTGGAATCAAATATAAAGATTTTTCACGCTGGGTTTTTATCTTGGTCATTGTTTCTCCACTTACCATGTTCGATCTGGGCCATCAGCGGCCTACGATTCTAAGATCGACCCACAATCAACGGCCTAAGATTGATGGTGTGATCCTCATTGAGTCAGCACATGTGAGGACCTAACTAGGGTACCAAAATCATCGTTGTCGCTGTCGTATGGCACATGTAATTGCATGCAAGTGTAGCAACATGTACAGGTATGACTCATCTTCCCTTTGTATGCACTCCTGATTTGCTGGATAGCCAAACCGGTAAGTTTATTTGAACAATGGGGCCGATGTGTCCAGTTAGGTGAATTATTGACAAGAAGAACGTGATGCTTTTAAAAAACAAAACCCTTTGTTGGGACTTCCTAGCTTGGCAAGTTGAATTAGGTACCATCTGTATAGAAGAGGTAACTATTAAATTTAGTAAATACTTTTTACCTAATGTTGGAAAGGTTCCGAATCCAAATTGTGTTTGCCTTCAAAACGTACGATAAAGTCTCTTTTGACGATCTAAACCTAAAAGTCCAACTTGAACTAACGGACATGTAATTATTTTCATCTTTATCCAGAAGTCTCAAATTCTTTTTTTTTTGTGGACAATCTCCAGTATATAGAGAACAAAAACCAAAAAAATATGGGTGATTTTATCCAAACCCACCAATTTTATTTACACACCCAATATACTCTTCTCACCTACATTTTATTTTAACAAAGTTCATTTTTATCTTCACACCCAAACATATATTCCTAAAACACCCTCATAAGTAACCCAAAATCTCTTAAATCTCTTTGCAGTTTTCTGCCGCACCCCACCCCTGCAAAACCTGCACCCCCGACTCAGATTCCCTTTCTCTTCTTTTTTTTTTCCAAAGAGAACATCAATCAAGCAATTATTTGAGATGTATAAGGATTACATTTTAGTCTTAAATTTTTCATGAGCAGCCAAATTGAGCTTCCGTTATTTGATGATAAATACTTCATATATACGATGGAGTAGTATTACATCCGCTCACTAGTCTCGTAATTAAACTACAAACTCCATGAAATCAGTTTCCTACTCTTGATCAAGGAAAAGCAACAAAAAACAGCCGCTGTTTGCGGTGGCGGCGGCGAGGGTTGGGCGAGAAGGTGGTGCGGAAGTTTAAAATATTTATTTATTTTCAACTTAATATCTTTAGTCCTTGATAGTAATTTGATGTTAGGGTAAAATAAATATTACATAATTAGAGTGAATGGTGGGTGTAGAAATAAAAATATTGGGTGTGAATATAATTTCCCAAAAAATATCAAGAAAAAAAGGGGCCTAAACTTCGTTGCTTACCGACCTTTTAGCAATTGATGCAACAACGTCAACAGCCGCATTCGCAGTTCTACGAGAAGTCTCAAATTCAATTCTCTAATTTCATCAACCCAAAAAAATTATTGATTCTCTAATTTTAAACGGAAGAGCTACGGAATCTAGATTTGTCCAAGCCACGAAAAAATAGATATTAAAACGTGGGCCTTAACATTTAAATGACGCATTTATTTATCTTCATTTTCGAACAAAGAGCACGTGTATTTGGGGACAAAGCTCCAGTGTTCCAGCTTTCAGCTATGATCTGATTATTATGTTTCGATTTGATCAAAGCAACACGGTTGGTTGTTTTTAACTCCAACGTTGTCTCTCTGTTTTTACCCACCACCGCTATTTTGTTTTCACAGTTGACCTTTTCTATGATTTGGGACTGCTGAGGAGGAGAGCAGCACCGTAAAAGTAGCTTATTCAGCTCCAAGTTCGGAGGCCCCAAAATCTCCAATCTGCTTCTTCAGGTGGGATCTTCTCAATTTGACTCATTTGTTCCGTAGATTACGCCCTTCATTTTCGTGGGTCGGTTTTTGATTTGCATTTCCTGGTCCTGTCAGGACTTGTTTATAGTTGTCTGCCGTGGAGATGCATAATTATGTCAGTTTTTGTGGGATGTTTTGTGATGTTTTTTATTCATTAAAATCTGTTGTGATTAGATGCACCATGGTTTGAGTTTAGATGGGGTTGTAATTTTGGTTATGAAGTAGAAGGCAGTACAGAATATGCGAAATGGAAAAAAAGTAAAGATGCCAATGATTTGCTTATTGGTTAGAAGAATGCCAATCCAAAACATGGGGATTTTATGGTTTTGGATGATAGAATAAGGGAGCGGTGATTCCGATGTTGTAATGTAAAAGCTGTATGGATTGGCGGCTGGATGGATATGGCGAAAAAGAATTGCATATGGAGTCTGATTAACTGGAGTAAATACATTTTAAAACAGGGATGGGGTTGGAAATGGAGGTTTTTTGTTAGATTTCAGTGCCATTTTGGTGATAGAAAGGAAATGCACAGGTTGTTGAATGAATTGTGGATTGACATTATTGATTGAATTCTGGAAATGTTGAAGACAGAGGTTCATTTAGTTTTCCAGACAAAAAAGAGCTTGTTCCGAAAAGGAGATGAAACCTGAAGGTGAGGCGTTGTATTGGAACTGACTTACCATCCCATATGTATGTGGGAAATAGAGAATAACCTTAATGGAGAGAAGACGTCCAAAGTGTTTCGTCACGGTCCTGTCAGCTAAGGATAGCCTCAATGTAGTCTTGTTATAATCCACCATAATTTCTAGGGCTTATTTTGAAGGGATTTGAGGAGCTCTTGACCAGGCTCAAAGTGATTAGGGATTTGTAGATCTAAGACTTGAGAGCATAGAACCATAACGGTTCAAAAAAAGAGAGCAAAGAACAATGTTTCAACTAAGTACAACATAGTCATTGACGCATGTTAAATTCTTTCAAATAGTTGGAAACAAATTCAAAAGCATTCATTTCCATTGTGCTGTTTATTTAACGTAGTACTTGGATGAGTAACTATTCCCCCCTAAAGCTGGTCGAGTAATTGATGGGGTTTAACTAACATGTAAAATTTAATATACACCTGATGAAAACAAGGCATGACAGAAAGTATTTCGATGCCATACATGGTAGATTTCTGTCTGATGCTTGAGCTTTGCCACTCACTCTTGAAGCATACCTTTCGTTTTTATTAAGAAAGACATCTGTCATGTGGTTTTGAATATTGATTGCTCATGAAAGTGTTTAACAGCTTAAAAATATGTATTGAACCATGCGTTAAGTTGACAGTGCAATCTTGAAGCAGTAGTAGAAGTAGGTTGGACCTGATTCAAGATTATGATGTGTTAGTTTAAATATTCTTTAAGTAACACAGTTAATTGTTCTTTTCTTGGAAAACTTGTTCTATGCATGCCCAATAACTATCTTTAAATATTAAACAAGGGTTATTTCTTTTCTATTGGAAGGAGAAGAGGGTTATTCTTTTATAGATCTTGCAATTGTATTGTAAAATGTTAACATAATGGTGAGGGAGACTGAAATGTGAACAAGACGCTGGTGCTTAACTTTTGAAGTCTTCTGTGTTTATTTCCAGAGTCTCCCAGAACTATGAGTGCGGAAGTAAAGAAATCCCCTTCAAATGGCTCCGAGAAGATTTTATCATATGAAGAGCAGCAGGCAAAGGTATCTCCCCTAAAATGCTCCTTCAGCGTTTCTATAAGTGCTTTCGTTAACTTGTTTGAATTTTACAAGTTGGGGCATGATTATTATGCTGTTATTGTTAGGAGTCTGTTCACCCTGACACTCTGCATTCCTGTTTGCAGATTAACGAAGTGAAAAAGTTAATAGGAACATTGTCTGATAAGTTGTCCATTTATTGTTCTGATGCATCTATCTCGAGGCATCTAAGGGCAAGGAACTGGAATGTCAAGAAGGCTACTAAGATGTTAAAAGATACCTTAAAGTGGAGATCACAATACAAACCAGAAGAGATTCGTTGGGTATGCTATCATTTATATCCAAATAGCCAGAACTGATATAAAAATGTCTGTCGTCTTCATTCTTTTTCTGCTTAGGTTCCCAGCTCCTTAGGTTTCATTAATATAATTAGTATCTGCTTTAATAGTATACTAGCAGTCAAGTGAAGCATGGTAATTTTCTGCAGGTTGGGCCCTTCCGTTTCTATCTTGTATTGCATTGCATCCTAAGCTGGTTAATATATTTTTGATTCATTGTACATGACCACGGCCAATTGACCTGTCTGTGTAGTCTGTTAAAGTTTTAGTACTTACACCTATTTACAGTTCTGTCTGAATCCAACCCCACCTATCATGCATACTGTAAAAAAACTAATACAGCAATTATCATGGTCAAGCATAGCTATGTTACTTTAAATGCCAATCAAGTTCTTCCAATATATGTTTACTGAAGAGAGCATGTTCTTACAAACTCATGCTTTCAATTTGCCATACAGGAAGAGATAGCTAAGGAAGCAGAAACAGGGAAAATTTATCGATCAAATTATTTTGACAAGCATGGAAGACCAGTTCTTGTCATGAGACCTAGTTGCCAGGTTTTATCTTCCAGACCCTTCTGACATCTCCATGAGTTATTTGTGAATGGTGATACATAAGCTAGCTATAAGTTAATATTTGAGTATTTGTTGGTCTCTGAGTAGCTGAAAAACTGTTTCTATTTATCAACTTATACATATTGGAGCTAAACAAATTATACATATTGGAGCACATACTTTTGGCAAAAGTAACTATATTTGACATTGAATGACAAGCATTTCAACAGTAGTATAGCGTTGATGATTTTTTTTATCTTGCCTACATGCATCTTGTTGAATTCCTGATAACAGGATCTATTGCATATAGACACACATAATGCTCTGGAAATCTACATTTCAGAAGAAAATTATTTTTCCTTATTAACTTTTTGTTGTTTCTTTTAATCGCAGAACTCAAAGTCGACAAAAGGACAGATTAGATATCTCGTATACTGCATGGAAAATGCTATTTTAAATTTGCCTACAGAGCAGGAACAGATGGTTTGGATGATTGACTTTCAAGGTTTCAATTTGTCTCATATTTCGGTCAAGGTGACACGGGAAACTGCCCACGTTTTACAAAACCATTATCCAGAGCGGCTAGGTCTTGCAATACTGTACAATCCACCCAAGTTTTTTGAACCATTCTTTACGGTGAGTCCATTTGATGCCACTTTTCTTGTTTTAACTGTTCAGTAGATCTATATTTTTTAGGAGGATTTTTTATATGATGCTGTAACAGTATCTTTTCAAAGTTATATAGCTTTTGCCTTTGTTTCTAGGCAGTGTTTTGTATTGAGCATATGAAGTGTGGAAACTAAGAAGATCCATATAGTAATATATTGTAAACATGAGTATTGGGGCCTGTGCCATTTCATTCTGGTGGCTATTGTCCAGTACCTTCTTAATGAAGTGTCAAATAGATTATAATTTTAGTCTCATGGTACTAGTAGCCTTCCATTATTTTCAAAATATATGTGCTAGGTGCTTATAATGCCAAAATAATGTCTATGTTACAGATGGTCAAGCCTTTTCTGAGCCAAAGACTTACAACAAAGTCAAGTTCGTTTACTCTGATGACATCAACACCAAGAAGATAATGGAGGATCTATTTGATATCGATAAACTGGAGACTGCATTTGGGGGAAAGGATGCTACGGGTTTTGATATAAACAAATATGCTGCGAGGATGAAAGAGGATGACAAGAAGATGCCCACAATTTGGACAAGAGGAAATCCTCCTTTGGCAGCAGCCTCAGAACCTGCCGTTACCAGTGCTGCTCTGTCATTGGATCCTCTCAAATTAGACTCAGATTCTGATGCTTCTGATAATGGGAAAACGGACAGTTCCTCATCTCATGGGATAGAACCAGAAGCTGTCTCGGACCAGGATATACCAGCGGCTTCTGGTACCAGAGATGCTACCGAAGATGTGCATCGAGTATAAAATGGCTCAAGGTTTTTGGTGACTTAACTGATGTATCTTGCCGACTCTCTTGGCTGTCTGATCCCTTCAATTTAGAGGGTTTCTGTCAACTGCAGTTCTCGACTTATTTTGAGCGTATTTGGGGACTCAATGAATGAATTCAGCGTATGAATGTAATCAGAATTCAGGTAGTGGTAGTACACATTCAATAAGAGATTTTTTCTCTATTTTTCGTTTCTTGTGGTTCATCAATTTGTCCAAGTATATGTACTTATATCCTTAAGAAAAAAATGCATTTCACTAAACCTCAAAGAAAATGTTATATGGTGAGAAAATTTTTAGTGCCCGTTTGGGAGTTTTCATGGCAATCATTTCCAGATAAAACTCCAAAACGACTCCTCAATCTGGTTTCCAAAAGAACTGAACGCTCAAACAGTGGTCCATCTGGTTTTTGATTTTATCTACCGGTAAAGCTGCAAAGATCTTATCTGCATGTTTTGTGCTTACTTAAACTTGAGTGTCTTGAATTCTGATAGTACTGCAACTCGACATCCATGTTCCAATCTGTTTGATACTTCGCCTGTCTTCAGAAACAGAAAATGAAGAAGAAACCAACAGAAGAGGAGCAAAAAGATGTACTCTTATTTCAGTCTATTATCTATTACAGGATTACAAACTGACACAAAAACATACAGGAAAAATCACTCTCATGCACCCCAGGGGCTTTTAACTACATTTTTCTTGCTAGAGTACAAAAAGTACACACAAAAAAGGCCTGTGAACTTGAGAGCTGTAACAATACATTTCTTATATACGTAAAACGCTGAAAGGTTGGACAGCAACCCTCACGATACAACTGATGAAAACGAGCCCCCCTGAGAAAGCAAAAGAAAAAAAGAATGTGCACAAACAAATTTAAGATTTCAGAACCACAAGAAGACTCTTAACTTGGGTCCCTACTTGAGAACATATTTTGAGGTTACCTATACTAAATAGCACACTAATGAACCATCTCATCTAACTTCTGCCTGTAAAGCGCCAATTTCTGCAACAAAGTTCAAATAGAAGCAGCATTAGTGCCTTGCTATAGGGCTAATAATTCTAGAAACCAGAACTACAGAAAACAAAAATTTGAGGAGACGAGCTATTGATACTACAAAATTGGAACTGCAGAAAAGAGCCAACTAAGTGCAAGAATTTCAATACCTTGGTGTAGGCATAGACACCAGCCTCAGCAGGTCCTGCAGGACTTCCCCTCCTAATAAATTTTCCTTCTTTCGAAATGTAAAGCATTGGTATTCCAGTTGATAGTTCTAAACTAATAACCTGCACGAAAATAGGACGACAAAACACAATTCTCAAATTTGATTCTGTGAAATGAATAGTATCACACATACGGTGAAAATCTCAATATTTCAATGATCTATCACCTCTTGAGAAGTTAGCTTGTCAAGATACATTATGATAGATCTCAACGAATTCCCATGGGCAGCAATCATAACATTCTTTCCAGCTAAAAGTTGGGGTTCAATCTGCAGCATAACATTTATGTTGTGTGATGTTAGAGAATAACATATTGTCATTTGAGTCTTTTAACACTATACAGAACATTTATTACCTATCAAAAGCAATACAAATGGTAAAGTGGAAGATCAGATATAGGTAAGCACATGGTCATTCTTACCTGATCTTTGAAATAAGCAACAGCTCTTTTAGCACACATTTCCAAGCTCTCGCCATTGGGAGGAGGAATATCATAACTACGACGCCACTCGTGGACTTGTTCCTTCCCATATCTATCTGCTGTTTCCTGTTTGTTGAGACCCTGTAATTCTCCATACCTAAAAGCAGCATCATGTCATGCAGTTAAGTACATGCAAGAAATATAAGGCAAGAAGAATAAGTAGATAAAATGTTGAGGTGGGGATAATTACATTCTTTCGTTCAATCGCCAATCTGCTACAACAGGAATGGATTGCTTTTTTGTGTCTTCACTAAAAATCTGACTCCATGCCATAGCCTGTTCACTCTCGTTATGCATTATTACTGGCACCTGCAGCCAAACTCAGAGTTAGATATCTGACAAATGGATGTAAAATCGTCTGTCATTGAGTGGAACCTGTCTAGGCCAAACGACTATAAACCCAATTCAATTGTTTATAGACATCAGTCGCTAGTTTCTACTATCATGAGGACTCCAACTAGACATTCAAGTTGTCCCTACTGACAATCAACAAGATGTTTTACCCGCAATTAATTACCTTCTTACGGCGGTGCTGTGTCATGGCAAGCATAGCAGTCATCTGTGCACGAATCAGTGCAGATGTATAGATCATGTCGACAGGTATGTTGCTGATTCTCTTGCCAGCTTCGATTGCTTCTTCTACACCCTTCTTGCTCAGAGGGACATCAACACAGCCGGTGAACAAGTTCTTTTCATTCCACAATGACTCACCATGCCTAATCAAAATCAAAGCTGCTTCAGCTGAGATGGCCATGAAAACACCAGTTAAGAAAATTTCACAAACAGAACTTTGAACTTCAACGTATAAAGAATAAGTTTCAAACAAATTTGGTTTTCATTCCCCTCCAAGGAAATGAGATACACAGCCATGTTATGGTAGAAACAACAATGAACTCACCGATTATCAAAAGTAAATAATGAAAATTACTTACTTGGTTTCTTCCGAGAATCACTGGTTTTGGTATGTGAGGGGCTTGAAACTATATCAATCACTGGAGCCTGAGAAGTAGAGGCTCGAATTACACTACGGTTTCTCTGGCTATAGCATCCTCTTTTGGACAGTCCAACATCAACCTCGAAACCCTTTGAAATCAATCTCACTGAATTTTTTGCAAACTCTTGATGCAGGCCGGAGTTATTAAGATGCCCAAGGGACTGAGGAGTCCCAATGCTTTGGTGAAATGCAGCAGTAGCCATTCTGAAAATTCACATGTATCCCAGGTGATGACACAAACACAGAAGTTACACAAATGCTCTAAGCTTTGGGAACAAAGCGTAATGGAAAATGATGCATTAAAACAAAAAATTAGTAAAGCTATTCTCATGCTTAGAAAACTGTATAAACAAACTACAAATACCCTTTCTTCTTGAAGGGTTCTTAGGCATTAGGCATTCCAATATACTCCAAATCAAAACCAACGTTAGATGAATCGTAATCAAGCTAACACAACTCAGAAAACATGTTTATCAAGCCAAATTAACCGACACGTGGACAGTTAATTATCAGAAAACAATGAATACTGATCATGTAACAACAGCTTAAACAGAAAGATAAATTCAGCAGATCAACATGCAAGGAAGGACTTGTATTCTCCACAGCTAAAGGTCGAAACAAGCAAATCCAATGCTCTTTCTCAAGACCAGGAAAATTAAACCCACCGAAACCAGAAAGGAACAATTTTTTCTATGTTCAAATGTTCAAACACACGCAGATCAAAATCCCAAATGAAAAAACAAAAAGCAGAAAAGCACAGACCTTTGCAGAAAACCAAGCAGATCAATCAGAACCCAGAAGCAAAAATGGCCACAAGCAAATGCAGAATGAATCACAAGTGCAGTTTGATTAATACAGAAAAGGGTAATTTACCCTGTTATATATATACCAAAAAGCGACGAAACCAAGGCGAACAAATGGGGTCAGAGAGTTTATTTCGAGAGAAGTAGACGGAGAAGAAGATGATGAGTTGTTAATAGCTGCTACATGTCCATTTCATTGATCTCTCAAGTCTCCACCAACAAAACAGAGAAGAGGGAAAGTGTTGAGTTTTATTAATTTTACATGTGTATGTATTTTTTATATGTGAGTTTTTGTTTATAGAAGAAAACGTTCTTGTTTGTCGCAGTCGTTAAAAGGCTTCTCGGGAAACAGTGTATTGTCAAATTGCCAAAGTTGGCAACATCTTTGGTGGGTGTTTATGACTTGACTATGTTTGGGCTTCTTTGACTTCAATTTTTCTCTTTTATTTTTGTCTAATAGTAATTTTAATTTGCTCTTTCAACACAGAATTTTTACATGGTTGGTTAACGCAGAGGGGGTTAAGCACTTTCCCTACAATTACTCCTCTCTAAGGAGGTTTGGATAATGATTTGGATAAAGAGTCAGTTAGAAAGTAACTACTATTAATCAATGTAGATAAGTAAAATCTAATGCATAAGTTAAGACTTTGTCTACGGATTAGGGTAGGCATGTCCGACACATTACGAAAACTAATGGGTATGTGTGTTAATGGACTTTTTCCAAATAAACCGGAATGTGTATCAGAATTATTCTAATTCCTGACTTCTCAAGTGTTTACTAATACATATAATTTTAAAAAGTATGAGTATTGCATATTAAGCATGTAATCTAATACATGAAAGCAAATAAGGAATTAAATCAATTAGGGAATGTAGTTATGGTCATATCAATTCATGTTTCCCCTATTGATGACTTTACTCATTATAAGTAAATGTGTAATATAATCAGAGGCATTGCGTCTTGTTGAGTCTCATTTTAAACTACATGACCAATTTAGGCGGCCTAGTCTACCACTAGAGAGTTTATAATTCCCAAAGGCCAATGCATGAAATGAGAGTGTGACAATGACACTAAAAGACTATAAGCCATTCTATTTTCATTATAATTAGCCAACAATAATTTGTCTTTTGAGTAGTTAGAAGGGTCATCATCTAAGAGGCCTCCTAAATTTATAACCAGTAGCTTCAGCAACAAAAATTAATGACAACACCAAACAAATCAACCCTTCAAAGTCACTGTTTATATACCACCTACCTCCACACCACAGCACCTCCTTAGTTTGTGCGTTATGTGGTGTGTGTTTTTTGGGGGGTTGCTTTGATTCAACACGTGCTTGGCTTACTTGTTCACAGCTTGTGCATTCTTGCACCAAATACATATGCAACCATGTGACACCTAACTCTTCCATCAAAGGAAGCCCCCCACTCCATCAAATGCCACATGAGATCTGGTCCATCCGGTGGACTATTTCAATATTGGACGTTTTCAGATATGGCCACGTGGGAAAAATCAACTTGGAATGAAAAGGAGTGTGCTCAGAATATTCCGGCATTGTTCTTTTGAATTCCTAATTCCCGTGTTGGAGAAACGTGTGGGTTTATTGGACTTTAGAGTAAAGCTTGTGCCATCTTCATGGGTTCTTCTATAGTAAGCCTTGAAGGTGAGCTTCGGCTAAGGCCAAGTATACCTCATTGCAAACCATTATTCTCATCTGATAATTTAACATGATTTGAACCGTTCACTTTATAAATCATGAAATGAGGAACGCTTCTGCAAAAAGCTCAATAGAATTTGGGATCACTTTATAAGCTGTAACACTAGATGCTTCTTTTGTTCTTATTCCAACGATAGTTCATATCTACTGATGTTATAACCAAACAAACGATATGATATGGCCTGTATTACGACGGACAGGTGGTGATCCTTCTTCAGTAAGCCCAACACACCTTGGGAAAAGAGGCCTTTCTTTCATAGTTTCGGCCCTTCATGGATTTTCAAACCCAAACAAAAACCATTTTCTATTCAAGTTTTCACGGTGATTTGGAAGGAGTTATTATGTTAATATATGTACAATATATGTTGGAATGCGATTTGCTAGGAGGAATGTTCCTAATCTTGAATACTTTTGCCAGACTGATTTGCAAGAAATGTTCATATGTAATGTTCGATGTGCATATTTCAGAATAGGCCAATTATCACTCAAAATCCATATGGTAGACACTTACTATCAATTTCACCCATGTGAATTGTACCCTTGTGGTGGCTTTCCGTTATCAATTCATACTCAACACAATTTCTGTTATGTTTTCCATCCAAATATGAGGGCAAAATTGTCTTTTTCAATTTTTTTGTAATTTATTTTTTTGGAAAAATTTTTAAATTTGTTACCCACTATGTTAATTTTTTTATGATGAAGTGTATACAACTATTTTCATCTTAAAACACCAAATATATTATCACATAAGATTACAATATTGGGTGAAATGATTAAAAAAAATTGTTAAAAATAAAAATAAAAATAAAAATGAAAAAGATGATTTTACTTACCCTCACATTTGGATGGAAAACTTAACAAAATTGATGCTTGGGTGTGAATTGATAACGAAAAGCCACCACGGGGGTTCAATTGATAGTTTTTTGACCAAATTGGTGGAATTGATAGTGAGTGTCCACCACAGGGGTACTGAACGATAATTGGCCTTGAGAATATGATGTCTAAGGAAGAATGCTCCTAATCTTCGAACAAAGAGGCAAAACTAAGATTGATGTGATAATTGAGCCAAATTCAAGGTGGCTTGATCTTGATGTGTAGCTAAGGATGATAATTGGTCGAGTTGGAATTAGGGATGACAATTCCGTCCCTAGTCCAATCTTCAATCCCTATTTCCATTCCTGCCCGATCCCCAATTTGGTATTTTTGGGAATTTCTCATCCCCATACCCATTGGGTATTAGTTCCCCGAATCCGGCCTAAATTCTCGAACTCGGCCTGATACACTTGCAATAAAAGTAGCGAGCGAATTTAAGAACTAAATGGCGCGATGGGGGAGATGGATATAGATATGATGTGAGCTTTTTCCGTTCTTTGATTTGGAGAAAATGAGAAGGCAATCTTCGACTTGGAGTAAAGGAAAGAATAGTTCATTCGGGTTTCTTAATAAGTTAATAATAATAATTAAGGTTGAGCTGGTTGATCTGAGTTGTTGATCGGGCGATCAAAGTATTGATTTTTAACTACCGGAAAGCTAGTGGTTGTGGTCATTATACAGTAGAGTAGTGATGCAGGGACTAAATTAGGGTGGGGCAAAGAACTCCGACGATGGCAAAGTGTTAATATTAAAATAAAAATTGTTTATGTGTTTTTCACAACTGTGTGTTGGCAGAAACTATTTATGTGCAGACCGGTTAGGCGAGATTTATTTTTCTACTGTTTTACTGTACGCGCATGGGCTTTGTAAAGTGCGTCACTTGATAAATTATTTTTTATTGTATTAATTATTATTTTGTCCTTGTAGAATAACATTTAAATTTCACGTCTGAGGATATAAAAATGTGTTTTTCCATGGACTCAGGGGTTATTAATCCAAATAAAATTTGTAGTAAGATTGTAACAAAATCAAATTTATCATAAAGTTGTGACAAAACCAATTTTGTCACAAGGTTGTGACAAAACTCAATTTTGAAGGTTGTGACAAAAATCAATTTTGTCATAAGGTTGTGACAAAATATAATTTGTCACAAGGATATGACAAAACTAATTTGTTACAAGAATGTGACAAAGACAAAGTTGTGACAAAACCAATTTTGTCACAGAATTGTGACAAAACGCATTTTGTAACAAGGTTGTAACAAAATCAATTTTGGCGCAAAAGAGTGACAAAACATTTTCACAAGATTATGACAAAAAAAATTACCACTAAGTTGCGACCAAAACTTAATTTAGCACAAGGTTATGACAAAATCATATTTGTCAAAAGGTTTTGTCACAAAGTGTGACTAGGGATGACAATGGCCTGGGCCAGGATCGAGGATGGCGATCCCATCCCAGCCCGATCTTCAATTCTCGTCTCTATTCCAGGCCCGATCCTGGTTTGGGTTTGGGCTTTTCAGGGATTCTCCATCCCCATACCCATTGAGTACGAGTTCCCTGACTTCGTCCCAAATTCTCGAACTCAGTTCGTTAGAGGGAAAATGAGAGGGCAATCTTAATTTTGAAGAAAAGAAAAAGGTAGTCTATTAAGATTTCGTAATAATAAAAATATAATAATCATAATTAAGTAATTAAGAAAACAATATACTTTTGAACTGGGAATTACAATCCCATCCCCGACTCAAACTTTATGGAGTAAATTTGAGTTTTGAGAATTTCTATACCCAAACTCAATTGGACCAAGGAGGGATCCCAACAAGAGCCCCCCACCACAAAATTTTTTTTTTTAAAAAAAAAAAAAAGCGCCCCCCCACCAGTATTTTCGCCATCCCTATATCTAGCTGTAAGTACTAACACCTGGCGTGTCTAGGGAATCAGACTGCATGCATACATCAATCAAAATTTTTGCATGAACACCACATTGAAGTCAAATTTATTTCAATGAAAATCAATAATTAATATATATATAACAAGAATTATAATTTTCAGGCCAGAAGAGACCACGTGACATAAGTTTAGGAGTCTATTAGCAAATCAAATCAAGAATATCTAACTGTTGAGATAAACAAACCATCAGAGAGTAGTAAACATTATGAGGACAAGCCAAGCAAAGTTTTAAAACTAGACACAACCTCAAACGACATCTACTGGTCGAACTCCTGCAATTCCTTGAGAATCTGGGCACAACCAGACAAGGCTTCAGTCCTCATGAACCCCATGGAATTGGCAAAACGGTCGTTCGATGCAATGCCGTTGTAGCTGGTGAGGATGACACGCGCACGCTCACGCCCTGGAGCAGTTTCTGCACAGTTTTTCTGAGGGCTGCTAACAAGGACAGAATCACAAAACTGGTCCAAATGGTCCTCTGTGACTTCAATCTTATAGCAACCATTTACATCGGTTTTCCCTTCCTTGGTGTATCGGAGTTCCATGCTCTTCCTGTCTCTGCATTCCAGTCTAACGATGGCATCTGTCATCAACATCATCAAATAAAACTTGTCAGAGGAAATCCACAATCAGTACACTTTCGCTAGTTCAAACAATCAATAATTTTGAGGAATCCCAAAACTAATATCAAACTTGGTTGCCAATTTGTCTTAACAATTTGTCATAACCTATGCCAAACAGAACCATAAAATCATCACGATAACCATATGGAGCTACCAACACCAAACTCTTCCTCCACTATGATTTCAGATTTGCACCACTTCATTCATTGACATATACTTTATTGCCAGTGGTTCTAGATTTGAAGTTGAACAATGAAGCATTACATAGCAAATCCAATTCTCCAAAATACATCAAGCTTTGTTTATTTGGTGATAAACAACTGCAAGGCTGGATTTCATATTGTCAAACTTGGTCCATTGATTAAAGTAACGTCAATTAATCTACAGCATCCACCAACACCTAATAAAAAAATAAACAAAACAACCCTAAAGCTAAAGCCTCAACCTTTTCCACCATCTACATTACTTAAGTCAACCACATTCAAACCCAGTCAGATCTAAAACTAAAAAGTTAAAAACCCCATCTTTACACTAAAAAGCACAAATTGAAGTGACCACATTTCCAGATCTACCAAAATCAGATCAAAATTCTAAACATACCCAAATGATCAAAATCGAAAATTGAAAACGAAAATAGGGTTCAGAATGGGATACCGGAAATGTAGGTGGTGGCGGAGGTCTCGAACCCAGCACGGCAAGTGTCGCAGTAGACCTTGCCTTCCACCACGAACGGAGTCCTCATCGGACGGGTGGCGACGGCGAGCGCCGGCAGCACGCAGAGAGCGAACAGAACGAACAGTTTCGCCATTGACGATGTTCTGAGGTTTGAAATTTGTTGGTTTGATTTTGCAGAGAAATGAGAGCCAAGAAGATGAAAGTGAAATGCAAATGAGTCCAGAGAGACAAAAGCGAGATAATAAAGAGGGAAAAAAAATTGAGTATTTCGCGGATAATTGAGTGCTCTGAACAGCGTAAAAGGAGGGATTCGTCTACGTGCCAGGACGGTGAATGTTTCAGTTGTGTGGAATGGGCGAGTGACACGTGGTGAGAGATGGTGTTTTCGTCATGCAAGGAGGGTGGGGAGGACGGGTGCAAAGGGGGTTTGGGGAGAACGGGTGCAGAGGAAAGAAGTGATTGAGTGCAGCTGGCGGTGTCGGTGCTTCACGTGGGGGCTCTACCACTCAAGTGATGGGAAGCTTGTGAAAGCAATCAAGTGGTGAACTGGAAATTGGCTGTGAAACGACCGCGTATTTGACTTTGGGCTAGAGAGCATGTGTGGGATGTGGTTTTCCTCTTTACATGGCAATAAAACTGGCTTCTTTAAGAGCATTTACACCCATGAAGCAAGGGGCAAGAGGCAGTCCCAAAAGGTGAGTATTATTTAGGGTTGAGTTTTTTTTTCCCCATTTTCCAATCTCGCCCTGTCCCGTCCCGTCCCGAAAATCCCGTTTCGGAGTCATCTCGTCCCTGAAATCCGGGATTATTGTCTCGTCCCAGAAAATCGGAATCGGGATAGGGATTAATTTTTGAAAAATCCGGGATTCCGGAATCTCGGAACGCAAGATTGGCCCAAAATTAATAACCCTAAATTTATATTCCCTTCCCTTTTTTCTTCCATTCCCTTCCCTTATATGTTAAGAACAAACTCCAACAAAAACCAAGCTAGAAAAGAGTAATCAAAATTTACATGTACATTTACACATTCACATTCCTTGTGTGTTTTCCATTGATTTCGATATGATATGTGTGTGTAGTTACCTTCAGTTGAGATGATATAGTTGGATGGTATAATTTATAGTTGGAGGTATAATTATAGTTGGATGGTGTAATTTCTATTGTTTGGTAACTTAGTTTGAAAATGATTTTTGTTTCTTTGTGCCTAGTGTAGTGTTATAATTTATGTTTAATGTTATAATTGCATTTAATGTGATAATTTGGTTTAATGTTATAATTCTAAGAGAAGTGGTGCTACAAGTGTGGGAGTGAAACTTCTTCTAAAAGAGCTCATTTGTGAAAGGTTGGATATGTAAGAGTTCTCCATGATATTTTGATTTTGGATTGTATTTTTGTTCTTTGATGTTCAAGAGTTTGGATATTAAAAAGTTTGTCATTTGATTTGATATGTAAAAGTTTGGATATGAAGTTTGTTTTATATTTGGTGTTATTTGATATGTAAAAGTATGGATATGAAGTTTGTGTTATTGTTTATGAAAATGTTGGATTGATGTATAAATATTGAGATTGCTTGCATCTTATTAATTTCGGGATAAATTTGGGATCCCTATCCTGATCCCGGAAAATCGAGATCTCGGAACTCTGGGATCCCAGTTTTCCAAGATCTGGATCAAGATCGGGATAAAAAATACTTAAAAACCGGGATCATGACGGGACCAGGATTGGTCGGGATTGTCCCGAACCCATGCCTAGTATTATTCACGTATGACCCACCATAATAGTAATTGCCCTTCGTTTTTTATTCATCGACAAAATAGTTTTTTTTTAAGAAAGAATTTGTGATGTTTTGATGTGGGAAATGTAAAAATTGGATTGAGTATTTATAGGAAAAAAATCAAGTTTCTACCATGAATATTTATAGCCATTGGATGTAAAATGGACGCCCAAATTTTGCCACATGGCGCTGAGGTCAGTTTGCCTGAAGGCAGGGAGGCAGGCAAGTTTCTGCCTTTTGCCTTGCCTCTTGCCTCTCTCATCTCTACAGTAAATGACAACTTTAGCAAGGGTGGAAACACAATTTTTGGAAAAGGCAAGATTTTCCCATGTTTTTTGTCCTGGCCTCTTGCCTTTGCCACAAGGGTGGAAATTCTCTAAAGGAAAACAAACAACATACTGATATGACCAGAACGAAGTTTAAGAACAAATGGCTGATAGTTATTGTGATGACCCAATGCAACCAAAGACCAATGTGCCATCGTTTTGGTCATCGAGAAGTAGGGTTATAAATTTGCTTGAGCTCGACTCGTTCAAGCTTGAGCTTGAGCTTATTTTTGAGCTCATTTAAATAATGAGCTGAGGTTGAATTTGGGTATGCTCTGCTCATAAAGCTAATGATAATCTCATATAGTCGGCCCAAGCTTAGCTCAGCTCGATCGACGTGTTCATCAAAACTCGGTTCGGCTCGTGATTTAATACATATAAATAATATTATTTATTATTAAAAATGTTATATAATAAGCAAAAAATTAAAATGAGAGTTTGGCCAGCCCATCAAACAATCTAAACCCCTACTTACCCTATACAAATTATACAAGTCGAATATTATTATCTTTACAATTGTTTATTATAAATTTGTTATTGCTTAACAAACGAGCCGAACGAGCCTAGCCGAGGGCTCGATCAAAAACTTAGCTCGTTTGAGCTTGATTCGTAAATGAGCCGAGCCGAGCTAAGCACGAGCTCGAAAGTTTTTGTAGAGCCGAGCTTGAGCTTTCATCTTTGAAATTTATACGAACTTGAGCCGAGATTGAGCTTTAAAAATATTGTGCGAGCCGAACTTGAGCACCTTAGTGATCGGCTCATTTACACCCCTATTGAGAAGGTGCTTCCAGAGACACTGCGTGGTTCTGACTTAGGTAGGGGCACACACGACATAAACACAAATAAGGCTGGGCTGGGTCCAGGTCGATCTGGACCAGGCCCTATCTCGAATCCAGGACCGGAGAGCTCGATATGTGAAAATTGAATAGGATAAACGAATCGAGTTGGTCGAGGTACTTGGTATTTCATAACTTAGTATTTTGTGGTCCAATTGTAGCCCAACATTCTGTTACAGTTTCATCTATGACAAAATTCATAGGTCTTATCTTACAAACCAAAGTCATAAACATCATCTCCAAATTATTCAAACTTAACAAACCAAAAACATCTTTGAAAATCAACATCATCTCCAAATTACCCTAGCATAACAGAAGCGAAATGTCTTACAAATCAGAATAAAAACCCAAGTCACAAAATACACACACAAAGTCTTAGTGCTTGTTTGGTAACTCATTTCTTGTTAATTTTTAGTTTTTAGTTTTTTGTTGTTAGTTTGCAATTTTTATTTTTAAAAAAAAAAAATTCAAAACTTGGTTGGTAACTCATTTTAGTTTATAATTTTTTTTTTTGAAAAACAAGAGGGAAAAATAGGTGTATGCAATTTTTTTTTAGCTTATAAAAATAAAAACTCACATGCCAGTTTCTATTTAAGAAAAACTAACAACAAAAAACAGTTACCAAACAACGTTGTTTTAAAAAATTAAAAATTAAATACAAAAAACTGACAAAAAATTAGTTACCAAATAGGCCCTTAGAATTACAAGTAAAATACTAATGCAATCGCAAAGAGACCCTTCCCGGTATTGAAGGTTTTTTTGTTTGATTATTGTTGTTTGTGTTTGTATTAGTCCCTTAAACAACTAATCGCACTGGGGGTTTTCTTTAGCCTAATGTATGACATTAGCCAACTAGCAATACAATTGTATGGCATTATCGAAATAGCAATGTATAATAGAAAAATTGGAAAATTTTTTTTAAAAAGTACAACAATAAGACATGAGAATTTGAAAAATAGTTTCAATTGTGTAACTTTCTAGTGGCGGGCTCCCTTCCATTCTAACAATACCAATCCATCATTAAAAGCCGAATAAAGAACCAACTTTAATTCAAGGGTAATTATCATGAATGATGTCTGAACTTTCTTTGACCTAATTTCGTATTACCTGAACTTTAAAAGTGATTAATTTGATACCCAAACTTTACAAAACAAGACTTTATAGTGCCTAAACTTTAAAAGTGATCAATTTGATACCCAGACTTTAAAAAAGAGGACTATGTAGTACCTCAGTCAAATTTTTTTTTTTTTATCAAAATTCCATTAAAATGAGGGATAAAATGGTCTTTTGATATTAATTTTCATGCAAAATACTATTTTTTACCTCTCAACCTCTATATAAATGTGTACTATGGTGTTCGAAAAAAATAAAAATGTGCATACAGCTATTTTCGAATAATAAATAAATTGATTAACAAAAATATACTCGAATGGTAGATTTTTTCTATTACTCAATTTATGTTAGAAATATTTTTTTATGTTCGAGTGTATTTTTATTTATCAATTTATCTATTGTTTTGCAATATCTATATGCATATATATTTTTTGAAACACCATAATACACATTTATATAGAGGTTGAGAGGTAAAAAATAGTATTTTACATGAAAATTAATGTCAAAAGACCATTTTATCTCTCATTTTAACGAAATTTTGACAAAAAATTGAAGGAGGTACCACATAGTCCTCTTTTTGAAAGTCTGGGTACCAAATTGATCACTTTTAAAGTTCAGGCACTATGAAGTCCGATTTTTGAAAGTCTAGGTACCAAATTGATCACTTTTAAAGTTCAGGCACTATGAAGTCCTGTTAGTGAAAGTTCAGGCATCATTCATGATAAAAACCCTTAATTCAAAACATCATCCAACATACATTTTTTTTGCAGGGCAACATGTCCAACAATGTGCAAGGTTTCAATATCTATATGTAGCAAATAGTGAGTTATAAAAACTTAAACATAAAAAATTAAAACATAAAAATCAAGACAATAATCCTTACTTTTCTCTATTTTCTCAAATGCTTGATATAATTCTTATTCATTGTCATTGGGCTCTTTATCGAAGTCAAATACCTTTGATTGCAGCCAATCATTGGTGCAAATAAGTGCCTCAACTGTTTTAGGAGTCAAAGATGCTCAAAATGAATCAGCCAGTCGTTTCCCAGCACTAAATGCCGCTTTGGAAATGACACTTCACATTGAAACAATAAACATGTTCTTTGAATCTTTGACAGGATTGACAATGTGTTAGACTTTTCGTACAACCAATCCAATAAACTGAATGATGAGTCTTATGGATCGTCGACATCTTCCATTAAGTATTTGCCCACTTCGTTTCGAATTTGAGCAGCTCCTTTCTGTTTTCTTCTTTTAAGAAAGCTTTCATTCTAAAGATCACTAATAGGGGTAGCTTGCACAACCACGATCTTGATCAGCCACAACCGAATCATTCACATTACTCTCGGCCTTGTACAATTAAAAATCCTCATTTTAAAATCCCTTACTTTGAGGACTAAGTCACTCCCCTATGAAAGTGACAAGGGCACTTGCATACATCAATCATCATTTGTTCTTTACTTTGAGGACTAAGTCACTCCCCTTATGATTTGAATTTGATAGAAATTGAGGATCATTTTATGCGAATTCCAGCCATAATCAATGAATTGGTTTGTGAGAGCCATGTAATTGACGCTTTGGATGGAAGTCCAAGTGTTAGTGGTTAGCAAGACTCTTTTTGTGACTTTAGACTTTAGCACACTCTTGATCTTGATAGAGACTCTAAACATCCTTTGTAATGGTTCTTTGAGATGGTATATCGGACCTCGATTGAGTCTTTTTAACAAATTGCCTAAGCTCAATCTTGAAATGGATGTATGTGCAATGGTTCTTTGAGAGGGTATATTCTTAGCAATGGTTCTCCTATTTTTGTATGTATGCGCAACAAGATTACCAACCTTGAAATGTAAGACTAGGTTGGCCTTTAACCTTGATCCTCATAGGTAAATCTCTGGTGTATGCGTTTTCTAAATGCTTTTTTTATCCCAAAAGTACCATTGTTTAAGAATGGTACTTGATTTCACTATGACAATAGTTGCAAATAGCAAGTAGCCATACACATTCTGGAAGATCTTTCTTGGTAAAATGCCCCCCAACAATCATCTTTTCTTTTCTTTGAATTTAAAGGGAATGGGGGCAGACTAGCACCTTTAATCACCGCGGGACTCGAGTTCAAAATAACAGAGCTAGGAGCTGATTTAGCACCTAGGGATGACAATTTTACCAAGGCTGAAGCCTAAAAAAATGAGTCTAAAAAAATGCTCAAACTTCAAATTTGAGTTTGAGCATTTTTTTAGACTCATTTAAATAGTGAGCTAAGGGTGAGATTTGGTATGCTCGACTCATAAAGCTCATAATAATTTCATATAGCCGCCTCAAGCTTAGCTCGGCTCGACTCGTTCATCAAGACTCAATTCAGCTCGAGATTTAATACATATAAATAATATTATTTGTCGTTACAAATATTAAATAATTAGCAAAATTAGAATACGTTTTTGGCTAGCTGATCAAGCAACCTAAACCCTAATTACCCGATACAAATTATACTAGCCGAAAATTATTATCTTTACAATTGTTTATTATAATTTTCTTATTGCTTTAACAAACAAGCCGAACAAGCCGACCCAAGGGCTCGATTAAAAATTTGGCTCGTTTGAGCTTGATTTGTAAATGAGCCAAGCGAGCTAAGCTCGAGCTTTAAAGTTTTTGTATAAATCCCTGACAAACAAGCATTTTAGCCCAACTAAGTGAGATAGACCCTTTAAAGAAAGCAAAAACAAAAACAAAAAAACAACAAGGAGAGTGAGAGCCCAGCCATGGCCGCCGTGTTCGACAACAGTTCCAGCTTTTCCACCCTTCCGTCGGCTTCACAGGGACGGATCTAGAATTTGGAAATGAGGTGGGCTAGAAGGTAATTGGATAGTGTTGAGGGGGGCTATAGACTGATTTATGAGCTATATTGAGTGATTTATGAGCTATTTCTATATAGTACCTAAGAGGAATTAAAAAAAATTACCCGGGCTGAAGCCTACTTAGTCCTTGCCGTGGATCCGTCCCTGCGGCCTCAGATTCGCCGCCTTCTAGTATTTTCCCTGATCCCTCCGTCGGGGATATACTTTCTCCCCCTTCTCCACCTCCACCGCCACGAGAAAACATCTCAAGCCCTAAACTAGGATCCAAGGAGGGTCTGGTAGCAGAATCTGACAGTCGGAGCGAGAATCTCTCAAGCCCTCAGAATCTGGTATGATTTTGGATTTGTAAAGTCCTTTGGTGTTTGCTCTGCAATTGCTTTTTTGAACTCTCTCTCTCTCTCTCTCTCTCTCTAGTGAAATCCCAATCCAAGCGGAGGTTGCGGAAACAGGGGCGTCCCACTTCTTGCCTGGATATCGATAATTACGAAACCGGCGATATCTGTAGTGCTTTGACTATTAATTATTATATGATTTTGATTTTTGATTCTTTGTAAATATGAGCCCCTTTTCAATTACCATTATAGTGAAGATAACTCCATTAAAGAGAGAATCATACTAGGATACGAATGGCTCAAAAATCTCGCCAATCAATCTTTCTAAAAAATAGTTCTTTGTTTCTCTAGGAGACTTCACCATTTTCATATTATTATAACAATATGTGGGCAATTATATTTAACTGTTACAACGTCAAAGTTTGAACTACAAAAAAAACATGTACATATAACAGTGACTGGTTATAATATGGGGCCGAATTTTTTCTACACGTCCCTTGTATGACATTGTAAGCACGGGTCTTACTTTTTCAATGGATGATAGTTTGCATTAACCATACTTACCAAGACGAAGTGGTGTTTGACTCACATGTACAATTGCTTCCGTTTTGAATTGTCGATAGTAGTGCTTACATGACTCTAAAACAATGTGAATGTAAAGCTACCACTCAAACATGACAACAACGCACAATGAAATCATGCTATCCTCAAATAAGGTACTATATTGCAAAACATTTACGCATTGTATTGAGTTCATAAAGAGTGCGTTTGACAAAAAGATCAATAAAGCTATCAAAGTTTTGACTTAGATTACTGCACTGGTAAGTGATTATATTCTAATAGTATTGCTCCTAAGTTGGTAATGTTGGTCATGTTTACAACGTACGTATTGTGAAGAAGTAGTGATATATATGTCATATATAGTGATATGAGCGAGTAGATTTCTAAGGTACAAGCTATTATCACTATTGATAAATTAGATGTCTACGGTATAATATAGTATAATAAGGTTTAGGGTTTAGGGTAACGTTACAGCAGAATGTTGGTACCGTTGTAGCAGCCTTAACAAGCATGTCATACGATTGTAATGGCATAGCGTCACATCAAATCTTCAGTTATATCTAATACAAAAATATTATAATATTTACATTTACATTATAATGTTCGGTAAGGTGTTATAGCATTAGAAGCGTATATCATTTTTCATACATGTACAAGCAGCAACAAATCCAATTCAAACGGCTGATCCAATTCAAAGCTTATATCACTTTGCAAATTGATAATTGTTGTCTATAGTAACATGCTTATTATTAGTTACAAGTCTCACAAGTATGTAAAACATGAAACCACAAGATAATCCATGACCATGAACTTGTTCGATCATTAACGTTTTGTGAGATCTGGGTTTTTTGTGAGATACGGCAACCACCACAAAATACATCAACCATCCTAAACCCTAAAATACAGCAACCACCATAAACATGAATAAAAAAAATACCTTCCAATCCGATGGTCGAAATAAATAACTAACTTGATCAATGGTGTGATTAATTCATACCTAATAAATGGTTAAGATATATTAGGAGTTAATTTGTGGTATAAAATATGGGAGGTGATTTTGGCACACCCAAAATCACCTTCTGCACACCGCTCTTTAATCTTGACCGTTGGATTGAATTATAAAGGAGGAATCAACGGCCGGGATCACACAAGAGTGTGTAGGAGGTGATTTTGGGTGTGTCAAAATCATCTCCCTAAAATATTCGGCACATTTAATATAAATAAAATGTATTGATGCATTTTATTTAGAAAATGCACTGAAGAATTTTCCTTACTTTTATTTATTGATGTATGCGGGATATCATATTCATATTTTGTAAACTGGGAATTGTGATCGAAACATATGTATGGGTGTGAGTGAGTGTGTGCCGTACAAGTATTGTTATTGATAAATAGAATAAGGGTTAGTCATGGGTGAACAAACAAGCATAGAGCCTGTAATTTATTTATACAATCAAGGGGACAAAAGACCTGTTTGAAAATGAAAATAATGATGACACAAAGGATCCCGACTTGGTTAATGATGATGATCTTATTGACGACGACGATGATCATGATGGTATGCATCATTTCTGTGACGACGACGATGATCATGATGGTATGCATCATTTCTGTGAATTTATCTCTTGTTTGCTAGAATGTTTTTGCCTTTTCTTTGGGCCTCCTACTGAGTGCGTAGGTTGCCGTCCTCCCAGTTAGTCTAGTATCTACACAGTAGCCACTCCCCTAAATATCACATCTCTTTTTCACTGTGTTTTGCCAAAAAATACAAAAGACAAGATGAAGCAAAAACGCCTCCATCACCAATAGATGCCATGACCAGTTAGTCCAAGACCCATTGTACCTGCACAACTATGTGTTGCGTGCGGCACAACAACTCTATACATGCTTTTTAAATGATGATTGATTCTGCTCTACTTAGCGCTTGATATTCTCCATCCCTGGGCACCAGTACTTGACTCCTTTGATTCAAGTCCTTCCCTGGTTTAGAAGCGCCCTTAATCAATCTTAAAATCTTTCTGGTTTCTGAAACACACACACACACTCACTCACTATATGAACAGTTAATACTAAAGCACGTTTAGTGGGGCCATACGTGCCATTGCAGATACAGCTTCCGTATCCGGTGCTTCTCCATCAGCGGCACCCTGCACTCACTTTTTATCTACTTCATAATATCCCATACATCTGCTATCTGTATACATCTCTAAAAATCTGATGATGATTGCTCCAGCCGCATGCTTTCCTAATTAGGATTCATTTGTTTGCGTTTAGCTTACCTATTACTCCTTTTCTTTTCTTTTTTCTCTTCCAGGCAGACCAGATGAGAGACTTGCAAAGCCGTTAATTCTTAAACCTGGAATATTTAATTGCGGTGTTTGCGGGTCACTTGACCATCCATGTTTAATGTGCCCGTACTGGTATCACCTGCCGCCCAACCCGAAAATTGGTCCAGACTTTCAGCTAGCTTGTGACCTCTGTGGTAGGTGTGGGGACAAGGTTACCGAAGCTTGCTAATTCCTGCGGCTCGTACATAAGATTGACCATGGGTTGTGAGTTTGGGAATTGGGTTTCCATCGGTTGCATTGCTTTGTGAGAAATGTGAATTGTCGAACAAGTATTGCTTTGTAGCAGTTATGACTTGTGGTTGCACGCTTGAAGTTTTTGTGGTTTTCTCCTAAATCCTCTTTTGTACTTTGTACTCTTATCAATGTTAAGGTTCAACGGTATGGACTGTTGCTAAAAGTGATCCAAAATAGCCAAATGCAAACCTGAACTTTGTTAACTCAACTAGTTCATTGATGATTGATCCAGCCTTATTTATTGAGGTGATGAACTTTGGATTCTGTAACAAACCGCCCTAAAACTTCTGTTCCAAATTCGAGTCCAGTGTTCATATATAGGACTGCATCAGATGTCCAGTGTGGTAGATATGGGAATCACAGCAGGGCAGAGGAGACAATGCAAAGGTAATAAAGTGAAAGGAATCATGTCAATGTCCTGGTAATTTAGGGGGCTTAGTCCTCTCAATTTTGGTCAGGTGACCACCATATATTTTACACCAATGCCGTTACTCCTACTGTAGTAAAGTTTGTGCTGGCATGGTGATACCATTTTTGTAATCAACTCCAGTGACCACAAGTCGGTCTTTCTGAATTGAAAAATTCCCTCTCACTTTTAACATGGTTGTTAGTTTAATAGCTTGAAGTATTACTACTACCCTAATGGCATAGAAACACTTGTGTTTTCAATTTTGACATGGAAACACCCTTTTATTATGTAGTTTTGTTGCAATGAGACTTTGATTTTTCAATCTGATCGATGGCTGTTCAGTTTAGTGTTGTGCTCTGCTTTTTAAAAAATGACCTTTGAATTATTTAGTTCCGTAGCCACTGGATTTACCATGGAAACTATCTATATATGGTGACAGAAAAGTGGCACTTTGATTTTTCTTGAAATGGGAACCTTTTCACTATAAGATGGGAGAGGGGCGTGAAAAGTTCTTCATCCTTGCAACAAACTGAGAGAGCTAATTCACCAGAAGAGAAAAATTATTAATTTACTTTTTTTAAAAAGTTTTTTAAAGATTATGGAGAGTGAGGGAGGTGCAACGTAGTCTCTTCACGTTATATATTTGTTGTTTTTCATATCATCTTTATACAATTTTTTTTTAAACAATATAAAGGTACAACGCAGATTAATATGAATAAATTAAACTTTGATAATACAAAACAACAAATTTAAGCGATAATATGAGATTTGAATTCAATCTAGATAGCATGAGTCCGTTAGTTACAATGTGTCAAGTCAAAAGCCTGACTCGGTTACAATACCATCGCAGGCACACCACGCTCTAGAGCAAACTGGATCTGGTTCTCATGAACGTCTTTAGGTGCAATTGACATGGTAAGACATTCCGTGACAGCATATATGCAGCGAAAACTCGTAACACTACATCCGATACCCAAAACCACACGAATATGCCAACCGGAGAAGATGTCAGGGACCACCTGCAAGATACAATTACAACCAAGGAACAAAATTTCCATCGAAAATCGAAATTTCCATAATTTTCGAGGTTTGAAACTATCGAAATTAACTTACCGAAATTTAGGGTTATTATCATGAATGGTGCCTGAACTTTCATTAACAGGACTTCATGGTGCCTGAACTTTAAAAGTGATCAATTTGGTACCCAGACTTTTAAAAACCAGACTTCATAGTGCCTGAACTTTAAAAGTGATCAATTTGGTACCCAGACTTTAAAAAAGAGGACTATGTGGTACCCAAACTTTCAAAAAGAGGACTATGTGGTATCTTAGTCAATTTTTTTAATCAAATTCCGTTAAAATGAAGATAAAATGGTCTTTTAACATTAATTTTTATGTAAAATATTTTTTTTACCTCTCAACTTCTATAAATATGTTTTATGGTGTTTTGAAAAAAATGAAAATGCCATATAGCTATTTTAGATAAATAAACAAATTGATTAATGAAAATATAGTTGAACGGTAGATTTTTTTCTGTCTCTTAATTTCTATTAGAAATAATTTTTAATGTTCGAGTATATTTTTATTTATCAATTTATCTATTATTTTGCAATAGTTATATGCATAAATGTTTTTTTGAAACATCATAAATCATATTTTTATAGAGGTTGAGAGGTATAGTATTTTTGAAACATCATAAATCATATTTAAAAACCTTTTTTTTATATTAATTTTCATGTAAAATACTATACCTCTCAACCTCTATATAAATATGATTTATGATGTTTCAAAAAAAAATTATGCATATAACTATTGCAAAATAATAGATAAATTGATAAATAAAAATATATCCGAACATTAAAAATGATTTCTAATAGAAATTGAGTACTAGAAAAAGTCTACCGTTCAAGTATATTTTCGTTAATTAATTAATTTATTGTTCTAAAATAGCTATATGCACATTTTTCATTTTTTCAAAACACCATAAAATAATTTTTTTTTTACTTCTCAACCACTATATAAATATGTTTTACAGTGTTTCAAAAAACATTTATGCATATGACTATTGAAAAATAATAAATAAATTGATAAATAAAAATATACTCAAACATTAAAAATTATTTCTAATAGAAATTAAGAGATAGAAAAAAATCTACCGTTCAACTATATTTTCATTAATCAATTTGTTTATTTATCTAAAATAGCTATATGACATTTTCATTTTTTTCAAAACACCATAAAACATATTTATAGAAGTTGAGGTGTAAAAAAAATATTTTACATAAAAATTAATATTAAAAGACCATTTTATCCTTCATTTTAACGGAATTTGATTAAAAAAATTGACTAAGATACCACATAGTCCTCTTTTTGAAAGTTTGGATACCACATAGTCCTCTTTTTTAAAGTCTGGGTACCAAATTGATCACTTTTAAAGTTCAGGCACTATGAAGTCTGGTTTTTAAAAGTCTGGGTACCAAATTGATCACTTTTAAAGTTCAGGCACTATGAAGTCCTGTTAATGAAAGTTCAGGCACCATTCATGATAATAACCCTAAAAAGAATAGGGTTTTTTTGACAGTTATTTTAAACTAAAATACCCTTACAACACCTTATAATTGCGAAAAAACCAAGTTAGTTATTCTTCCTTTACTTGGAGAATGCAATAAGGGTAATTTATTCATACGTAAAGCTTCAAAATCAAAATCAGTGGACAAGAGGTCAGTTTTTATAGATTTGTTTGTCTTCAGTCTTTATGGATTTGAAGTTGTTCATTTAGGGTACAACAAACGGTGAGTTGGGTACGAAGAATTTCATACCATGTAAAGGCGGTTAGTTAGAGGTTGAAATCGAGGGACAAAGACGAAAGATTCGAACGGCATTGCCGGGAGCCTAATCGGCGTTTGAATTGCTTGGTTCTGCCGCTGAAGGATTACAAAACCACAATTGCATGGCCTAAAAGTCGAGATGAGGTGCTTACTTTGTTCTAATTGGGATTAGAGTAGTTAATTTGGATTGGGGAGAAAAAGTTGGTTGCTTTCGAAATATCGGTTTACGTATGTTGTGACTTAATTGCAGGTTCGGTTCAACAACGTACCTCATAATCGTTTAGTGGAAGATAAAAGGGGTCAGAACTGGGGTACAAGACAGAAGGACAGTTTTGCATTTTCGGGAGGCGGTACGCAGTTTATACATGAGGCAGATGAGTACTTGGATCACATTTCCAAAGTTAAAAACATTTAAGTTCAAAGTAGTTGGGAAATGAGTTGTAATCAAGGATTAAAATTTCGGTTTCGATGGAAATTTTGATAGTAAAAATTATGGAAATTTTGATGGAAATTTTGGTAAAGGGTTATTATCATGAATGGTGCCTGAACTTTCATTAACAGGACTTCATAGTGCCTGAACTTTAAAAGTGATCAATTTGGTACCCGGACTTTTAAAAACCAGACTTCATAGTGCCTGAACTTTAAAAGTGATCAATTTGGTACCCAGACTTTAAAAAAGAGGACTATGTGGTATCCAAACTTTCAAAAAGAGGACTATGTGGTATCTTAGTCAATTTTTTTAATCAAATTCCGTTAAAATGAAGGATAAAATGGTCTTTTAATATTAATTTTTATGTAAAATATTTTTTTTACACCTCAACTTCTATAAATATGTTTTATGGTGTTTTGAAAAAAATGAAAATGTCATATAGCTATTTTAGATAAATAAACAAATTGATTAATGAAAATATAGTTGAACGGTAGATTTTTTTCTATCTCTTAATTTCTATTAGAAATAATTTTTAATGTTTGAGTATATTTTTATTTATCAATTTATTTATTATTTTTCAATAGTCATATGCATAAATGTTTTTTGAAACACTGTAAAACATATTTATATAGTGGTTGAGAAGTAAAAAAAAAATTATTTTATGGTGTTTTGAAAAAATGAAAAATGTGCATATAGCTATTTTAGAACAATAAATTAATTAATTAACGAAAATATACTTGAACGGTAGACTTTTTCTAGTACTCAATTTCTATTAGAAATCATTTTTAATGTTCGGATATATTTTTATTTATCAATTTATCTATTATTTTGCAATAGTTATATGCATAATTTTTTTTTGAAACATCATAAATCATATTTATATAGAGGTTGAGAGGTATAGTATTTTACATGAAAATTAATATAAAAAAAAGGTTTTTAAATATGATTTATGATGTTTCAAAAATACTATACCTCTCAACCTCTATAAAAATATGATTTATGATGTTTCAAAAAAACATTTATGCATATAACTATTGCAAAATAATAGATAAATTGATAAATAAAAATATACTCGAACATTAAAAATTATTTCTAATAGAAATTAAGAGACAGAAAAAAATCTACCGTTCAACTATATTTTCATTAATCAATTTGTTTATTTATCTAAAATAGCTATATGGCATTTTCATTTTTTTCAAAACACCATAAAACATATTTATAGAAGTTGAGAGGTAAAAAAAATATTTTACATAAAAATTAATGTTAAAAGACCATTTTATCTTCATTTTAACGGAATTTGATTAAAAAAATTGACTAAGATACCACATAGTCCTCTTTTTGAAAGTTTGGGTACCACATAGTCCTCTTTTTTAAAGTCTGGGTACCAAATTGATCACTTTTAAAGTTCAGGCACTATGAAGTCTGGTTTTTAAAAGTCTGGGTACCAAATTGATCACTTTTAAAGTTCAGGCACCATGAAGTCCTGTTAATGAAAGTTCAGGCACCATTCATGATAATAACCCTTCTTTTTATAATAGTTAATAGTAGAGATATATTTGTGGAAATTTTCAACCCTCATGTTGAGTGGACCTATATAATGCCTGATTATACAAAAACTTGATGCTTCATGCATCCAAAAAGTATTAAATAGTTCAAAACTTTCCGAACAAAGCAAGGCGTTACTGGGTTGCCTGTAAATCTGTGACCATTCACTGAAACTAAAAGCAAAACAAACTTTCGCAGTATATAATCAACACCGACACGCAAACAAACAAGCAAGCACAACGGGAAGGTTCCAGCGATGAAACATTCAAATCACCAATGAAGAATAGATGTTTTACAACGGAGGAAACATAACTGTCAAAAACAACTACGGAATGGAAAAACATAACTTCGAGTTTATGTTCAGTTCAGATGAATAAAACATCATCTTCAGTTCAGATGAATAAAACATCATCTTCAGTTCAGTCTCCCACTCTGGCCCTGCTGCATCTTTAAGATCATACATGTACAGCAAAGAGAATGATATCACAGAGTGCAAGTGACTACCAAACATCCACTTTTCTCAAGAATGAACTGCTTAAGTTGGAAAAACAACTTGGAAAGTCAAAGAATGAACTCCTCCATTATTACATCTCACTTCATACTTTTTCATCATCCGGTTCAGTTTTAAGAAACCGTGGGTCCACATTCAGCTTCTAATAGTTTTAGCAACAACAGTTTTGATGCCTTCTGCACAAAGAAATCAGAGATTTGAACACTCTTTCATAGTTTCTGCCCAGCCAAATCAGACAAGTGATCACTTATTGAAATGTACTCAGGAAACGGGTCTGTTCCACTCTTGCTTTCACGCTCTGCATCTTTAATTGCCGCATCTGCTGCATCTTGCGTTCTAAAACACAATCTGTGGAAAAAGAAAGTGCGCCCATCTGGCAGCATCAACTCCCCCAAACGATGTGAGGCTATACTGCCACCATAATTGCTCGAACATAACTTCAGAATTGGGGACGCGTGGCTTTCAGCAGTCAGAACATATAAAGCCTTCTTGTCCGCCTCATGCCAGGCGTTATAAAATGTGGAATACAACCACATTACCGACCTGACAGTCGGTTTAGACAATCCACCATGTGTTATACTGTAGACGTAGATATTACCACCACAAGATGGATCTAGCATCGCAGCTTTTAAACATGCTTCCCAAGCTAAGTGCAACCTATCATTTTCTTTCATATTGAAGTCCCACTTTCCAGCCATGATTGGATTCGCGTATATTGAACCAGATCCTATCCCGATGTGTGCGTTTATTTTCATATCCTCAGGATCTCCAGCCCGAGTAACATGCACACAGGCAGCATCCAAAAATCTTTCTTTTGTATTGTATCCAGCGATTAAACAGCCACTATATCGCGCCTTGCTTTTCCTCTTGCGTATCAGCCCCCTGGCCGTGTCAGCCAAATTTTCAACTGTTTGACTATTTCCCGTGTCTTTGCCCAGTGACTATATACCAAACACAGAAGAGAGAGAGAGAGAGAGAGAGAGAGAGAGAGAGAGAGAGAGAGAGAATAATCAACTACACTTATAGCATAAAACTTGAAAAGTAATAACAACATAAAAATACACACCTCGGATATCCCATCAACCAAATATGTAGCGTAAGATTCCAACCCAAACAGAGTAGAGAGAGAGAGAGAGAGAGAGAGAGAGAGAGAGAGCAACAATAATCAACTACACTTATAGCATAAAACTTGAAAAGTAATAACAACATAAAAATACACACCTTGGATATCCCATCAACCAAATATGAAGCGTACTATTCCAATCCAAACAGAGTAGCGCATGCGTACTCAGTGATAGCCTTGCATTTTCGAGAATAGTCAGATATTTGATGATTTTTAAAAGTAGCCCGTGAATCAACGGCAATTGTAATGCAGTTGCGGAAAGACATTAAGATACTTACTGTTCCCTGTAAAGCAACAAACGTTTTTAGAAAGAAAACGTTAATACCCACGGCTGAATCTCTACAACTGTTATGATGACTCACCTCAGCTCCCAAATCTAAGTCACTGCAGAGAACTTCAGCGTCATTAATCAAGTCTGGACACTTTGTGTGATCATCATCATTACGCCTCCTTTTCCCAAGGATAGGAGATCCTGTCAGCGGCTCCTTTGTCAGATACAGTACAGATATAGCGATGAATAAAACCAGTACTGTTAGCAGAAATATGGGATATTATGACTCGTAAGCAGATAAAAAGTGAGTAGTGCCGCTGATATAGATACTAAAAGCTGTATCTGCAATGGCACGTATGGCCACATAGAACGAATAATTACTTTAATATTGTTCTTAATGTGTGTCGCCAGAACCAGTAAGATTCAAATATTGATTAGGGCCCTTCTTAACCAGAGGGGAGAAGTTGAATAGGAGGAGTCAAGTACTGGTGCCCAGGGGGGATGGAGAATTTCAAGGGCTAAGTAGAGCTGCATTTGCCTTCTTACAGGATCAAATCATTTAATATGCATGCATTGAGTTGTCACGTGGCAACTTGATCAACAAACAGGCACCAAAGAAAAAGCATACAATCAAGACTGACCCATGGTTATGCAGGTACAATTGCCTTGGACGAATGGGTCATGCAACCTAGCGGTGGAAGCGTTTTCTGGTTTTTTTTTTCTTTCTTAATTTCTCTACTCCAAAGAGCACAGTGAAGAGCTCCGTTGTACGATCTGATAATAGAAGTCTCCTTCTCCTCCAAAGACACTAGACACAGAAATTACATACCAAATTACAGATGAAAAAAAGCCCTAAATAAAGCAAAAATCCAAAATCATACCAATAAGCATCCCCCTCTGAAGAGAATAAGCATCAATGTCCTCAACATTGCCTTGCTGCATTTCAACGTCATCATCAATCCCACCACCCGCCCTTTGAATAGCCCAAGACCCATTTCGTCCGGCCACATCATCTTCTTCGTTCTCAATATCCACGTCAGCATCGCCCCGGAGCCTCTTAGCCGGTGGAGCATCTACAGCCTCCGCACCATCGCTCAATTTAGGCGCCATTTTCAGTAACTCTAGGGTTTCAGCAACCAAAAAAAAAAAAACAAACAAACCAGTGGTCAGGGATGTCGCATTATGAGCTTCGTTTGCGAAAATTGACAAATTGGCTGCAAACCAATATGCACTAACGTTTTGTATCTGGTAAATTAAGTTGCTGAGAACTTTATCTTTTATCATGTCACTTTCTTTAATTTACACTGAGATTTTGACAGCTAGAATATTATTTCTTATTAATATTGTTGACTCGAGCAGCTGAGAGGATGCATAGCTTTATTTAGTTCACACTAGTAGTAAGGCCCCGCGCGCTGCCGCGGGATGTAGAACATGGTTTAATTAAAGTATACAATGGTCAGTTAACTTAGCGGTGAAGATTGAATATCAATACAAGTGCAAATACACAGCCAATTGATGGCTAATAGACCGAATCAAACAGATAACTATTATACAGATTTAGTCTGAGAAGATGTGTATCTGGTAGAACATGAAGAAGGTGTTTGTTATGCAAATACACATATTCACTATATGTTAACACTGCAAGCACCTTTCCATGTAACATTTTTGACAACGTTGATGTCTGTACAATGTTAAAGCCATTGTGAATATAGGCATCAGGCGGTGGACAAAGCAGATTCCGGTTAAGCCGCCTCCTCCATGGGAGTCTTCACTTTGCTAGACAATATGTATAAGAAATGGACCAATTGTTAGTGTGCAGAATATGTGCATGCAAGTTTCAAAACAAATAAGATGCAGGAATTACAAAAAAAAATTATGGTCTGTTGTTGTACAGTAAGGTAACAACAACATGAAATGCTTCTTTCCAAGTTCCATTCATGTACGACCCAAATGAATAACAGTTAAATTTGAAATATTGTTAATAACTAATTTGAAGTTATAGCAGTATTCAGGTCGAATTGGTACTCAATTCTTTTCAGATTCACAAATATGCAAACACAGCTACCAATGTAAGCCAAAAGAAACAACTTTTGAAATTAAACAAAAAGTGTAGAAAAACTCTAAACTTATTACAAACAATAAGGCAAGGGTAAAAAAGAAAATAGAGAAGCAATACTTGTATAATAACTAATATGTATCAATTGAGTGTAGATCACCGTTTTATGATCAGTATTTTTTTACCCTAACTATTTAAGTCTTTTTAACTATCAACTTCTGGCTCGGGTGAATCTATTATGTATCAATTGAGTGTAGATCACTGTTTTAAGACATGTAGATGCAACGACCTATATTAAGAAACAGCAAGTGAGTGATTTCATCAAACCAAATTTCTTCTCAGTCTAATTTTGGAATTGTTCCTTCTACAAATTCGGACAACCTGGTCAAAGATGTATATCACCTAAGAGAACCTCTCTCCATAATCCAGGAATCCAAACCATTAAACAGTAAATTCGTCCAAACCATTGAACAGTTAATTCGTCAACCCCAAATTCCAATTCCCAACAGCCGTATGTGCAAGTTTCTATCAACATAATCCAGGAGAAGCATGAAAACTTACAATACATACCTCTACAACTCTCCCTTTAGGAAGGCCACCACCTAAAGCAAGGTCTAATGTCAAGCAGCCACTGGGAAAAGTCTCACTGCAATAAAACAAAGTTTCAGATAGCCTATCTCCTACCATAAACCATATAATCCTTATGTTCCATAAAGCAGCTTTCAATCAAAAGAAAACAAAATGGAATGACAAAGAGATAAGAAAGGGGTTGGAACATACCTTAGTATTGACAATAGGCTTTAAGAGTACAATCTTCCACGATTAAGTAGCACACTGCATGAACTGGATTTCATCTGCTGGCTCATATATCTGAACCAATGAAAGCAGAAAGGGGTTGGAACTTTAATTTCTTTTGAGTCTTTGAATCTATTATGTATTTGATACACTATTCTATAATCTTTTATAATTTCCTCTGTGCACGTAGCCATAGAAGTTTAGCTTACGGGCGTACCAGAATTTCACTGCAGGAATACTTGCTTCTCTTCAATGAACCGATGTATCATGTATCCATTAGTTCAAGTAGCATCATGATAGACAAAAACTTCAATGCAAAGGTAAGATTTTATTTCCCTTTTCCTTCCAACTAACTGGAACTTCGGATTTGCATAAGGCAGACACCGGCTTTTTTCTCAAACCTCCATTCCTGCTGACAGCTTTCAGCCGGCGGCCTTCAACATTCTGGTCTTTTCATATGATAATATAGTTCATAAAGGCATGAAAACAGTAATGAATTTTGGAATGCAAGTACGTAAAGGCATGAAAACAGTGTTAGACAGAAAACATAATCTGATGTTGCTTTGTAAATTAAAAAGTAGAATTTAGTTCTCCTATGATTGTCATTATAATTATTGCAAATGAAAGAAATGTATCAATAGATAGACAAACAGAAAAGATATTTAAAAAGATGATGTTTAAGATGAGGAGCTAGATAGAACGAAAAAGCAGTTTTGCTGAGAATAGTGATACTCAAAGTATACGGTGAGAAATTAAATAATGATGTTAAAACAGAAAGGCTGTGAGATAATACTCAAAAACCAAATAGGAATCCAGCCACTGTACAAAATGGCCACACTGTCTGAGTTCACTGATAAATAGCAGCAATGAACCATTAAGGTAGGAAGACATGATGAAATTTCTATTCTCTGAATTCAGCAGAAATATTTATTCAACAAAGCAATTGCCATAAATATCTGCACCATGAAATTAAGTACAAAGCTGAACAAAGCAGACAATCTCCAATGAATTACAAAACGCCAAACTGATCATAAACACGACAGCAAGTGGAAAAATCGACAGAACAGAGAATGATACAAATAGCCAAACAAAATTAGTAAACAAATGTAGCAAGCAGAGATAGGTAGCAAGTGATATAAGGTGTACCCGTTCATCGACCGGAATTCACTGAAGCCCATTCAAGTGAAATTGAGGTCTGTAAAGGCGGGGATGCCACATTCGCCAAATTCTCACTTTGACTGTGAATCTGTGAAGGCAGCAATGCACACAGAGGTGTAGGCACCATTTTCTGAGAACACTCCCAGAAAAATGGTTAGATCTTTTGTTAGCGTATACAAAGAAAATTCCAAAAATGTAATGTAATTCACATGATATAGGTAGTAGTTGAAACCGTATGTCTGCCCTCAATTCAAGAAATGGCAGGAAACAGGAGTCATAGAAGTGAATAAAAGAACATGAACTGTGAAATCAGGAAATTTTTTTTTAGGAAAAGAATACATACTTTGTTTGTGCTGTTGATAAAGCTTGCCCTCGATTCGTGTTAGTAGAAGTGTTAAAAGGGCGTGCATTTGTAGCTGTGTTAACTGTATTTTCATAAGTCAATGATGCATTTCCTGAGTGTTGTCGGCTTTTATTCGGCGTAGAAAACACTTGTGGGACGGGTGTGATGTCTATACTTCTTGGTGTGTAGGTGCAGAGGTAGTGGGGAGAGAAGGCTGTGGATCACCAGAGAAGGCAGGTTCCTGGCTGTCTGAAAGAATCAATACTGGCTGCTATGCTTAAGGTTTGTTGGCATTGTTGCACTACTTTTTCAGTGGAAAACAATAACGTAATGTCTAATAACAATAAAAACATGCAGGTACAAAAAGAAAGGGCGCTCTATTTACAGTTATTGGCTGTATATCAGCAAAAAAACAAACATATAAATACTTTATGCTAACAGCAGAAACATGGGCAGAAAGGAAGTTAATCTAAAACTTCTAACGTAAACAACTACACAGTAAAAAGAAGACGACTATATGTATAAAGAAGGGAACGTAGACAAAACCTGGATTATTGAAAGCAATATGAAGACTGAAACAACAGCTGCAGAGCACAAATACAGAACCCCTGTAACAAATATAGACACTTCATTAATAACAGCAACTAAATCAATTTAATTGAGAAATAGTATGCAGTGAATGAAAGTGGGAAGAGAAAACATACACAGGTTGGAGAGATAAAGACTGGTTAGATCTTCAAGCTCAGAAAGTTTTGTGGATACATTCAAGGGTTTCCAACTCTTCTGCAGAGCCTATTAATGTTTTTCAGACCATGGAAAGTTCTGTGGATACAACAGTACTCTTGAAAACTTGATCGGGTTAGATCCTCATGAATGTCCAACCACTATGGTTACATCTTCAAGCTCAGAAATGCAAGGAGGGTCCTCTACTTTCCAGTCTCCCAGATCAGTCCCTCAAACCCAGAACTACCAAGATTCACTGAGGTCTCTTTTTAATCATGAGACTTCAGAACTTACGTACATGCTTATGTACAATGTCCCCAAATTTGGTATTTCCTTGCTGAGAAGAAAGACCAAGTCCCAGATAAATAGATCATGAAATCTTCCAATATTGATTTGCAAATAGTAAACACCATATTACGGTGTTATGAACATGAAACCTTTCTCATCCTGGAACAATTCCTTGAGCAAAACCTGCAGTTCATTAGTAAATAGAAAACAAATACAATGATTATTACCAAAGCATACAAGACTACAAACAATTAGCATGAAGACTAGCCTCTTTACCCTGACGGTATCTTGGTGTAGAGTAAGAACTCTTAACCCTGTTTATACTACCTAACTAACTCAGATACCTCACCAGAGTTAACCAGTATATGCCTCACATGAATGAATATGCAGTTTAGTAAGTCAGGCTATCCTTGGCCATGAATATGCAGATTAATGCATTGAGAAGGATAATAATATCTTTCATTCAAAACGTGAGGATTTCTACAGAAAAACATTCATCATCATTGAAAATAGATGTCTTGCCCCAAAAGCCATATATAATTGTCGAAACAACTAGAACTAAAAAAAATAAATTAAGCACTCGAAGGAGTAGACGGCCTCATTCTCCCACACTGCCCGCCATCTTTGATATCAAGAGTGAAATCGTATTGTTGATCACATCCCAGATATGAATCACAAATGAAATAGAGCATATACTTCCTCATTCCAGGTTCTGCTAGAGCTTTAAATTGGAGATTGACCGACTTTGTCCTCCTTTGCAGGGAAATTCTCATGATAGCAACCAATGACCCAGTCTCACTGTCACCGACTACAAGCCACCACCTCACTTGTTTGGCCTTGGGAGCATCAACAGCGCCCAAATCCATCCTCCTTTCAAGATCACGTTCAATAGAGACTTGCATAGTGATATCGCCTTTGACCATTATATTCTCTCTGCCCAGCACCTGATGGTTCAAAACAATCTTTAGAAACCGCTTGCCAAACTGTACAATCTCCAGAATCTGTTCATCTGTCAACTGAAGTAGCTCACGCCTCTCATCATCATCCAACTCAAAAAATTCAGATAATTTCGTTACACTCTTCCCAGGGTTGTCTTTGCCAACTTCTCCTCAAAGTAAGGAAGCTGAAGAAGCTGGTCGCTTGCCCGCATTCCCTGAGACACCATCTGGCTCAACTTCATGGCTCTGACCAACAAGTCTAGCAACGTATCCTTGCTAGAGAGAATCCCAATCATTGCATTAAGCAACCTTCTTGCAGAAAACACCACTGCTTGCTGGTCCAATGCTAGAGCCTGACCTACAACAGTGAGCCTTGACAAGTGGGCCAGAAGCAGAACATGTGCTTTAACAAGAGGATCTGCGCAATTCGGGTTGTGAAATGGCTGTTTTTTTTATGCACCAAAACTAACCAAAATAGCTGTTTTTGACAAATTAAGAATGATTCTTGGTCAATGAATCAACTTAATGTGGAAAGCCTATCAACTTAAACTGGTAAACACAATCAGCATAGAATGCTAAAGCACGTGCATACTAAAATTCCAAGTAATGAATGCTGTATTGAACATGAACGCAACGCATAAATACAAATGCAAATTGTGATACTTATTAAAACTTTACTTTAGATTACCAAATGGAATATTAGACAAACAAAAGCTCACAAAACTATTTAGCATTCTAGTAATGTAGGATAGGAAAAATGAGCATGGCACTTGGATGAACATAAAGACAACAATCTCAAAAATAATCAACCAAAACTATAAAGAAATATATTGATGATCACTAAATTCAATCGAATTATAGAAGACGCAAATTAGGAGACAATTTAAGGTAAGAGAGAGATGAATAATGACAACGTAGTAAGAGAGAGATGAAGAATGGCAACATACATGATTGTATATGGACTATATGTTCTGAAAACGTACTCAAAATAAGATAAGGGATCAAGCTGTATTGTACATGCTCCAAAGCTATATATACTAACGTATGTATGATTAGCAAAACACATACAATTTTCCCCTGTTTTGCTGATCCTAAAGAAATCTCATTCAATCATATATATATATAAAGATAATAATCACTTGCATGACCTAATATTTATGAATATGAAGCCCACAAACAAATGTAAATTCTCCCACTTGGGCAAAACACTCATTACTTAGCTATTTCAAAGAGCATAGCTAGAAAAGAATTTGCAAAAATACTATTAACAATGAGAGGTTCACTTGATAATTTATCATTATTAATTGATGAGTTTAGCTAAAGTAGAAATATATAAGGAAGATATGAATCTGTATGGAATAAACAAGTTAATTTTCCCTTTATGTCCAAGTGATGTTGAAAAGAATTTTCCAAAATGACCAACGAAAACTGACAAAACATAAAGAGACATACAAGCACAATAGATCAAATTATCAGTCATTTCGAGGTCTGTGGACTCGTTTTTTTTCTTAATCTATTATCGATAGTACAAAAATCTAGCATGAAACAAATGATGCACATCTGTCTAATATCACCAGAAAATTCATTCTCATCATAATTTTCAAACACTGGAACTGAAAGATACTTTAGGGAGTCTACCTAAACATATAAAGTTCTCACGAAGGAATTCAAAGCATTTGATTATCATAACAAGAGAGATCAAAACTGAAGAATGAAACGATCATGAAGATATGAGAGCACAAATACTGCATGCATGATGTGAATTTTAGTATCTTTAAGTTCTCCAGTACATATATGCAGCATATTATAAACAAGACACTCTAAACAAGATAACCAAACAAGGCTAGCCAACGAGAACTTAATGAAATATAACACCTTCTGAACAAGAAAATATATATGCATATCTTGATCATCTAATGTATTGAAATATGTTTCTAATTAAAATAAATGAGAACAGTACCTCAACGAATTGTGCATTTTAGATTCACAATTTAATGAAGTTGAACTTAAATGAATAAAAGTGGGCACTGGAATGAATGTTAATGTCAACTGAAATGTTATCACATAATGCATTAATGAATTCACACGTTTTCTTAAGGTGACCAAGTTATGTTTTCTGAAGTCATACAATCGGACCACTAAAATAGAAAGTAATGCATAAATGTAAGAAAACGTATCAAAAGGCAACTGAATGTACAAGATGAATGAGGTCTTTCTTGTGCTTTACAGAACTAAAAATAATTTCCATGATCTATCTCAATTTTTCTTGAAAACCAAAACCATAGAATGGTTCCACTGAAGAATTAAATGTTGATGTCTAAAGAAGAAAAATAATGGCAATTAAATAAAAGTAGCGATAAATATAAGTCAAAAGATTGAAAACACATCTCCAGGGCATTAATAATGTCATTTTTGACCTAGATAAAAACAAAATGAAATTTGCAACCAGAAAACCAAAAGAATTTGAGTCTAATGGACTTCACGAAACGAAAGCTGACGTGCTACTGGTTTTAATTGCATATCGAAGATTGCAATTCTGAATTCCCCATAAACATGCTTGATGCACACCATCAGTGGCAAGAGCTCAAGCATATGAATTTAATTGTGCAACTAAGTGGGAGAGTTACATGGTGTTATCAAGTTGCTATCATCTCAGGATGATATTTGCAACTTGGAACCTGAATATGCAACCCATAGCTCACTACACACTACTAACACACTTTAAAGCCTCAGTGAAGTACTGAATTTCTCTCAGGAGAAGCTGAGATTCTACAATGTGTAGCACCAGTTATGACTTCTTAACTAAATGATACATGAGAAAGAGCTATAGTAAATTTGATAAGTCGAATTAAACTATAGATTCCTCACATATCCGGAGCCATTGAGTTGGAATCCTAATGTTTTGGGTCCAATCAAAGCTCGTTGACCTAGAAACCCAACTCACTAAAAAATATGCTTATCAGCAGTCAACAAGAATGTATAGGGAGCTCTGAATTGCTCGTTTGATCACAGACAAGTAAGGTTAGAGGTCGTTGGAAGTCTTACATAAACAATTATTAGGCAGCAGAAGATTCCACAACATAATCATATCAATCAATATATTCCAACGAATCTTAATATATTACACATGTATATAGTAAAGATAGTACACATTCGATAAACTGAACATGAAGGTAGCGTAACCAGAACATTAATTTCAAGTATGATATTCAAACTTATATTTCAGTATTTGCTCTAATAACTTATATGAAGCTGTTTGAGCCCGTTTTGTGCAAACTCTATTCTGACGCGGGCTTTGGACGGATTTTATGCCAAGCGGTGGCAAATCAAGTAAAATCCCAATCAGTGGAGAATTATTTGGAGATGCGATCAAGAATGTAGAAATCAAGGCAATTACTACTTAATTGCAATTGGCGTGGAAGATATTCATCATGGTGTCCAATAGGAAAGAAAGGCCAAGCAGTGGCCTAATTAAATAATGAGTCCAACAAGTGACTTTAATTGGAGAAGGATGCCTTTGTCTCAAAGCCTTCCCGTGGCTTTTCTTAAAGAAGTCAAGGTCAATTTGGTCTTCAATGCAAGTCAATTGCAATATTCTATCAAAAGCCAAGCGGTGGCTTTGAATGAAGATATCTTGTTTGAATTCTACAAAGAGAAGGAATCTATGCGAGTCATAAATATCAAGGCCTTATTCAAGTAGGAGAAGACTTAACTTTCCCTTTTGTTGTTAGCCAGCCGTGGCTTCAAAAGGGGATAGTGGTTTCATTAAACAAATAAAGGATTTGTGCTGCTTGTCTTTCAAGGGAATTAATCTCCTTTGTTTATTAAAGCCAATCATGTGGCTATCTTAGAAGACGTGGCTTTATTTCCTTTATGTCATTAATGGCATTGAATACTAGTCCAACTTGGACTCAATTAGTCAAGCTGCCATGCAGGAGATATTCCAGATTCGCAAGATTTCAAGAAGATCAGGACAAGGATTTCAAGGAAGCTGAGTTTGGAAAGGATTTGAAGTGGCATTAAATATTGGATTCAGAATCAAGATCTTCTACATCAACTAGGAATCAATCTTCCTTACTTGCCGTCCAAGGAAAAGCCCAAGGTCCATGAAGCGTCGCCTATATAAAGAAGAGCTCATGCAACAAGTCAAAGATCCCCGATCCCTCAAACACAAATCCCTAAAAAGATTTAGCCGCAAGGCACCAGATTTCGCCGCAAGGCAACCAGATTTCGCCGCAAGGCACCGACGCAGAAGACGGTCACGAGCACCGAACTTCCAAGGGACGATCACGAGCATCGCTTCCGGACGCAGCCGATCACGAGTATCGCGCTTTTACCACGACGTAGAGACTAGGCCGATCTAGTTCTCCTTCACCCGCAGCTGACGCGCATCCCGGTTGTATTTATCTTACTTTCATAGCTCTCGTTGTTTAAATTCAATAAGGATTTATTCCTTAAACTATCAAGTGTAGCACTTTGAATTAATTGAAGTCCTTTATCGCCCAAAGGCAAAAAAGAACCTTTGTCTAGACTTACTCTTTGCATGTCCCCTGTCTAGCACAATCGTTTGATAAGGAGTCAAAGACGCGCAATCACTCACTCACAAGTCCAATAGACCGTAACGGTGCTATTGGTGGCACGCTCGCGCATTCAAGAAAGTAAGGTTTCCTTACGTGGAAATTAGGGTCAACATAATTGGCACGCCCAGTGGGACCTAAGTGCTACGCCTCCTACATGGCGAATCAGGAGCATACCCCCTGCTGGATCAGACGCATCCGGAAGATCTAGGCGTAGATCTTCCACAACACCACCATCAGTTATGCACGACGAACTGATGACGGCCATCAACAACATGGCCCAAATCCAAGAAGATTTCAGACAGAGCTTGAACCAGAAGCTGCAGTACAGTATGAGTCATGTCGAAGATGCGCAAGCCATCTTCCTGGAGAGGCAGAAGAACATCAAGAACCAGAATAGGTCCATCGAATTTCTCTTACTTTCACTCTAAGGAAATAAGAGAGATCTCGGGAAATCTATGAATGATGGTTTCTATAAGCTGGAGGGCAAAGTATCCGACAGGCTCGCGCAACAATTTGAAAAAACTAGAGGAATGGCCGCTGCTTCTCAAGTAGGCGAAGATCGCCCATCTCCCACAACCGATAATGGGAAAGCAAAGATCGGCGATAAAGAAGCCATGTCCAACATCCTATTTGGTTCTATGGCTAAACCACTATTCGGTATGCCCTCACTGGCCCAAAAAACACTAGGGGCCAACGGGAGCAACCCGACAGCAAGGCATGTCCATCATCATGAGGTCATCTTCGACCTAAAGGTGCCTGTCAAGCCAAATGTCGAAACTAATTCAGTCAGGATAAGGCCGCATCTTCCACATAAGCGGCCGGAGCAGACACCTGACTGGGATAAATGGAAGACAAAAGAGGCCAGCAATAGTGGCCTGAAAATTGATCAACTTCAAATGTCTGCGCGCAAATCTTCCACATTCGAAAGAGCTGTCTCCCACATCAATCTCGAAGATCAAGTCAAAAGGAGGGTGGAAGAAACAGCTGCACATGCAGCAACAGCTTTGGAGGAGAATCGCAAGAAGTTAGCGAAAGCTGCAGAAGATTGTCGTAAAAGTACAGCACAGCTAGTGGAACTTCTTGAAAGAAGCAAGAGAAGGCCAAAGGCGCAAGGAAGTAAAGTCCAAGTGCCCAATGGCCATCCACAAGTGGCCACTACACCTTCAATTCCCAACGTTGGAGGAGACTTCCAACTGGAGGGCCAACATGCAGACATGAAAATAGACACAGAAAAAGTTAACAATCATGTTGATGTACCGGCCAGGAAGATATCCGTCACAAAGGAGAACCATGATGATATTGTCAATGGCGACTTTCGTGAGCTCCATAGAGAGAGTGGTTATGAAGAAAATTATCAATTCTTGATGAAGAAAGAAATTCTGAAAGAAGACCAAACAGTGGTCCAAAACAAAATTTTGAGGATTGATTTCATTGTTGGTGACAAGGCCGATATGTTCAAGCCGCTACCGGCTGAATTGGAGCTTTCGATCTTGATTCGACAACTCACCACGCTTGGGGGGCTTGAATTTTCATCCTACATGAGGACCGACGAACATCCAAGCTCTCATTATCATCCTGCTGCAATACTCCATGATCTGATGATGTATGGTGCTCTCAACAAGAGGATTACACGGTCAAGTTTGGGCGTGAAACACGGTTGGCCACCTCCTCTAGATGGATCAACAGTCGATCATGGCCAACACATGGCCCGGATCGAAGGCGAGATGAGAATAGATGTGGTGCTTAGTAATCACATTGATGTGCCAGCTGGAACGTTTCTCATCACCAAAGAAGACCAAGCTAAGAAACCCAATGATGATTATTGTATATTCTATGATAAGGAGGAAAAAGACAAGGAGTTTCCAGCAATTGGTGATTCCATACTCATGCAAGGCCAAGATGTGGCCCCCATTGAAAATTCTCCCCTCATCAAGGAACAGAATATTGAGGAAACCCACGATGGGCTCCATTCTCAAGAAAACCTGGTAAATACAAAGCCTAGGAGAATGGGAGTTTCTGAAGAATTTGCCATATTTTATGAAGCCTTAGGCAAGACGAGAACATCTCTGTCTCCATTGTCAAAAGAGATGCAAGATGAGGCCTCACAAGATCAGTGGATTTTAGATGATGATGCACGGTTGGAAAAAAGGAAACATGAGGGATGGCTTATCACCGAAATCAAATGCAACTCATTCAACAGTAAAGAGAATGACCAAACAGTGGTCCAAAGAGAAACTTTCATGGTTGACTTCATCGTGGGAGACAAAGCTGACTTGTTCAAACCACTACTAGCTAGATTGCAACTTGTGATCATGATTGGTCAAATCACCATGCTTGGGGGGCTCAGATTCCCATCATACAAGAAGCCCAAAGGATATTTGAGTTCTCATCCTCAACCTGCTAATGCACTACTTCATTGTCAAATGAGGTATGGTGTTCAAGATGGAAGGAGCAAACGATCAAGGTTGGGAGTAAAGCACCGTTGGCCACCCCCATGTTGGTAATTTTCTTTTAGTTTGAGTTCTTCATTTTTTTTAAAAAAAATAAAAATAAAAAAAAGGAAAAAAAAATATATATTAGCATCGGCCAGATACGTGGCCCAATTTCCAAAGCCCCATCAAAATTTGGCTCCTCCTATTCACTATACGGAGGGCTCTTATTATTTTATGAGGATCAAGTATTTGCATGTTGAGGCCAGTAAGTGGCATTCTCCATCCTATTCAAATAAAGGTTTTTAAGCCAATAGTGGCTATTAAAGTCTTCAATCACGTTGATAGTGGGGAAAAGTTTGGAGTTGATGGGTCCAGACATCCATCACACTTTACAAGGGAACACTAAATGCCAAAGTTAAGTGGCAGACAAGATGCTCTTCCATCAAGGCCAATATGTGGCCTACCAAGAAGTGAAAGTAGTATGTGGGCAAATGAAGACAATTTTGCGCAGATGGAGCATTGACCAAGAAGAAGTGGCAGGTAGTCCAGATTCAACTCATCAACTTTAGTGCTCAGAGCAATCACATCACATGACACCTACTAAGCTACTAACGGCTAGCATATGGTGTGAGGGAGTAGACCCAGGCAAGAAGACAGTGGATTTCTTATTCTTGAATGACTTCTGGCACATGATTATCAATTGGGCTCATGCGATGAGTTAATGGTTTATGCCTTTAGTTTCATGAATTTTTCCTCAAATTATTCGTGAAGACTAGGGGGCTATAACAGGCCAAATTAGTGGCTAGTGCATCAAGGGATTGCTCATTTCTCGTCAAACAAGAAGCTTTCAGGGGTTATCTGCAGTTTTCTCAAATGTACCCCCACATCATATGAAATACTTCTCTCTCTCTGGTGAAGTACATGTACCTACTGAGGCGAAGTAGGTTGTCTCAGCAAGCTTTTCTCAAGATAGGCCCCGATACAAAGATAGAAGACTTCATGAAGACAGGGGGCTTTGGTGACAGGATTTGTTTTCGTTTGACTGTGCTTTACCTCTGATCTGCCACCTAGAAAGAGAAAATAGAGATTACATAGGCCAATCTCGTGGCTTAACATTAATCTCCATGTTGAAACCAGTCATAGATCAGTTGAGAACTTGCACTTCAGTGACATTTATTGAAGTTTTTGTCTACAACAGACACTTGCTTTCAGATCGAGAAGCGACATGCCGGTGTAAAATTGCAGACTCTTTTGCCAGACATAATTCACACAACCAAATTCAGAAGGTTTGTTTGCATCTTATTCAATGGTTTTTCAGTTTGGTTATGCAGAAGGCGCTTGTTCGTGGCTATCTAGTTTCCATACTTCTCTCAATCCATGAAAACTAGGGGGGCTAATGTGGCGATATGCAGTATAATGTTTTCTATCGGACAATAAATTTTTTTTTCTTGAGAATTGAAGCTCAAGGATATTCATCCGAGATATGTCATGAAGGAAGAGTTCTGTTCTCAACAAATTGTAGAAGACATTGCACGTGCAAAGAATGGATAAGCAGAAAAACATGTTTCCCAAAGAGTCAGACCATAAGCATTTGGAGTTTGTGCAGCGGGCACATATGACTGACGAAGGTTGGTGGCAGTGGAAGAAGAATATCACAAAGGATGGTAGCTTTTAGTCACTTCCATCTTGCATGCAGATGAAGCACATGGAGTTTCAAAAGGAGTTGACTTAATAATGATTTACTTGGCTTGATTCATTATAAGTTGGCAGCTTACAAATTTACAAGCAATTCTGATGGCATAAATTAAATGCTTGCATAAATGGCCAAATGTGGCCGATCTCCCATCATCTTCCCAAGTGGCCGATCAGGCGGCCGATCATCATGTGACCATTCTTGATTGAAGTTGATATATTTTTGGCTTATTGGTGTGCACACAGTAGAAGGGGTGAACAGCCACACGTCATTGACTAGGAATGCTGCAATTGGAGAAAGGGAATTTCATCTGAATATCTTTGAAAATGAGAGCAGTGTCAAATCAAAGGGCCCACACTTTATTGACTACACCAAACATTCATGATTTAAATACTATCACCATCATGATGCCTCATCAAAAGAAGTGCCTATTCTAGTGGCACCAAGTCATGGCACTCAAGACGCATGCATATATTATATACATGTCCCTTTGATGTCTGATTTGAAAAGGCAGTGGCCATTAGTAATTGTGATATGAGTTTTGTGGAGAATTCTTTCAAGTCAGAAGTGAAGTTTTACTGCTGTGGGTAGTCATGACAGTCCAAATATAATCTGCTCCTTGAAGAATGAGCAATTAGCGTGCAATTCGAAGGATTTGTTCGTGATCGTGTGTGGTAAGCTCGGCGCTCGGACGTGCGATGAGTTCTACCTATAGGTCCATGAATTTTCTCTCCATTCATGCAATTAAGAGGACTGAGGTGGTGACTGGTAGCAGACTTGGGGGCTAACTTTTCGCAACTTAACGTCCTGAATATGATGGTGCATGAAGAACCAAGTATCCAAGAATCAGTCGCAAACAAGTTGGGTCACTTTTATGAAGCTAAATGCCAGTATGTGGCAATTTCCTTCTTGGATCACATTACTTGCTTCGTCATAAATCAGTGAAGAGAAGGGATTGGCCGATTGATTTAGTGCGCGAATTATCACAAATCCTTTTGACGGAGTTACTCTCATCATTCCAATGGCGAGATGTATGAGCCCAAGCTAAGGGGCATAGAGTGGCCTATTTCTTTTTAGAGTTGGTACATTATTCAGCAATAGACTTCCAGATGGATTCATTATCTCAATATGATATTCAACCTAAGTGTCAAGCATCATGCCAGTAAGGTCAGAGCCAATTTATGGTTTTTTACACTGCAGCATATTTAAAAGGCTTTGCACGTGGTGGCTTGAGTGTGATTACATCAATGATTTTTATTGAAATGGGCATATTAATTAACAATGCTTCATTGCTGGCCAAATGACACGTCATGGAGCATGAAGTGTCAATCATGCAAGGCCATTATATGGCCAACCATGTGGTGTCAGTATGTAGCCAATTCATGTGGCTTTCAATGTGTCCATCATAAGGCCTTCCATGTGTCCTCCTATGTGGTCTATTCATGCGCCCAGGTGGCCGATTATTGTGACCTCATAATCATGACAATATTCTTTGAAGCCAACATTACAAGTTTTTTAGACTGCCTGCTGAATTTGAAGTGGAAGATCTTAAGTGGACGATTTGAAGTGGAAGATTTGCCAGTGGCCTACAAGTGCAGACCAGAAACAACTTAGGGTGGCCTACTTGAGTTGGATTTCCTCAGTCTAATCTGCCGCAGTAATTCAGACTCTAAGATGCTTCTTCAAGACTCTGTTTTTAGTGATCATATCAGAAATTTTCCACTTCAGCTTGCGTTTCTCTGTCAAGAAAAGAGTTGCAGACTTGACATCTCTTTTGTTCTCAGCTCATGATGGTATTCTGTATTAAATAAGGTGAGATTTCACGCAAGGTCTGCGTTAAACCAGTGGCCTCTAGTGGCTGATCATGATTAAACTTCCATTATGAGTCCTGTGACAACTAGTCTTGCATCAAACGCCTCCAGTGGCCGATTGTGGCTGTTACTTTCAAAGTCCTCACCTTGTTCATCGGAGCAATTCGGCTGCTACTCAAAGAAGCTCGTTTGTGACTATAGTTCCCATAAATTTCACTCAATTCATGGAAACTAGGGGGCTATGTTTGAGCCCGTTTTGTGCAAACTCTATTCTGACGCGGGCTTTGGACGGATTTTATGCCAAGCGGTGGCAAATCAAGTAAAATCCCAATCAGTGGAGAATTATTTGGAGATGCGATCAAGAATGTAGAAATCAAGGCAATTACTACTTAATTGCAATTGGCGTGGAAGATATTCATCATGGTGTCCAATAGGAAAGAAAGGCCAAGCAGTGGCCTAATTAAATAATGAGTCCAACAAGTGACTTTAATTGGAGAAGGATGCCTTTATCTCAAAGCCTTCCCGTGGCTTGTCTTAAAGAAGTCAAGGTCAATTTGGTCTTCAATGCAAGTCAATTGCAATATTCTATCAAAAGCCAAGCGGTGGCTTTGAATGAAGATATCTTGTTTGAATTCTACAAAGAGAAGGAATCTATGCAAGTCATAAATATCAAGGTCTTATTCAAGTAGGAGAAGACTTAACTTTCCCTTTTGTTGTTAGCCAGCCGTGGCTTCAAAAGGGGATAGTGGTTTCATTAACAAATAAAGGATTTGTGCTGCTTGTCTTTCAAGGGAATTAATCTCCTTTGTTTATTAAAGCCAATCATGTGGCTATCTTAGAAGACGTGGCTTTATTTCCTTTATGTCATTAATGGCATTGAATACTAGTCCAACTTGGACTCAATTAGTCAAGCTGCCATGCAGGAGATATTCCAGATTCGCAAGATTTCAAGAAGATCAGGACAAGGATTTCAAGGAAGCTGAGTTTGGAAAGGATTTGAAGTGGCATTAAATATTGGATTCAGAATCAAGATCTTCTACATCAACTAGGAATCAATCTTCCTTACTTGCCGTCCAAGGAAAAGCCCAAGGTCCATGAAGCGTCGCCTATATAAAGAAGAGCTCATGCAACAAGTCAAAGATCCCCGATCCCTCAAACACAAATCCCTAAAAAGATTTAGCCGCAAGGCACCAGATTTCGCCGCAAGGCAACTAGATTTCGCCGCAAGGCACCGACGCAGAAGATGGTCACGAGCACCGAACTTCCAAGGGGCGATCACGAGCATCGCTTCCGGACGCAGCCGATCACGAGTATCGCGCTTTCACCACGACGTAGAGACTAGGCCGATCTAGTTCTCCTTCACCCGCAGCTGACGCGCATCCCGGTTGTGTTTATCTTACTTTCATAGCTCTCGTTGTTTAAATTCAATAAGGATTTATTCCTTAAACTATCAAGTGTAGCACTTTGAATTAATTGAAGTCCTTTATTGCCCAAAGGCAAAAAAGAACCTTTGTCTAGACTTACTCTTTGCATGTCCCCTGTCTAGCACAATCGTTTGATAAGGAGTCAAAGACGCGCAATCACTCACTCACAAGTCCAATAGACCGTAACGGTGCTATTGGTGGCACGCTCGGGCATTCAAGAAAGTAAGGTTTCCTTACGTGGAAATTAGGGTCAACAGAAGCATCAATGAATTACTGCTCTAGAGTCCATGAAAGTTAAAGAATATATGCAGTAGCATTAAACATGCAATATGTAGTCATGGCATGAAGTAAATCGAAACAAGGAAAAAATAAAAAAAGATATTCTTTTTGAGAAAAATGAAAAATATTCTCTTAGAAACAACACCCAAAACCAAAACCCACCCCCAAACCTAATTTCCAAGCAAAAAAAAAAAAAACATACCAGTGCACCTCTTCTATAATAAAAAGAAAAAGAGTAGTGCGCCCAAAAAGAAGAGCGCCACAATCAGTTATATATACCTTATACCAAAAATTAAATAGCATAATACCAAAAACAATGCACAACCAAAAGATTCAAAGCATATATATATAGAGAGAGAGAAATTTAGTCACTAGCACCGATTATAAAACTGTGTTTCATCAACTCTAATGAATCTAACCATACAACACATGAGTTTACATATGGAAATCAAGCAAATTGTCAAGACATGAGTTTACAATACTCTGCATCATATAGACATTAATTAGTGGATACAATATTATAGAGAGAACATAAGATTACATGTATATGAACTAAAACTTGAAGCAAAATAAGATGTTCAAGACTATACCATTACTTCATCACCAATGGTTGCATAAAACGTTAGCTGAAGAATAAGCATGAAGATAATTCATATTTGCATGCACTTAAACTATAACATGAAACCCTTTAAATCAAAACCAAATGACAAATCAATGAAGATAAACATGTAGTTGGGTTCACAAGGATCCTGATCCCCAATTTCAATTTTGGGTTTCTGTACTGAAACTTGAATTATGTGGGTCGAAACTAAATTACCAAATTCAATCTGAACATACGTGGAATCAACGAGCTATGAATATGGAGCTGAAGTGTTCATTTGATTCCAGACAAATGTAAGCACACAATAACACAATTAATCATGTTGGATTCATATAATTTCACAATCAGCCCTACCTATCCGGCCAAACAAACGAACCCAACAAAAAAAAGGAAACAACACACCACACCCATCCACCCCAATAGAGAATATAAAAAAAGCTGAATATCAACTAAAAAAAATCTCAATCCATCAATTATATGCATGACAGTATCAATTGAAATTCTAGTTAAGAGTTTGCTCGAAAACTTACTGAAAATCGCATCAAAATTTTGGCGAAAACTGTATATGCGGAAGTGAACATGTATGCGAATAACCAAGATGATGCAATTATGAACTAATTTTAAACCGAATTGAACCCAAAAAATGAGCATCAATCAACGAAATTCGGTTTCCCCTTGTGTAAGAACCCTAAATCCCCAAAATTGAAAATATGTTCTTTACCATTAAGTCTCTTTGTCATCAGTAAAGTTAGACGACCTTGTGTTAGATTGACCTTGGGAAAGTTGTGAAAGGTACGGAAAGGAAAGTTCAAATAATTATTATTTTTAAATTTAGTACTCCACTTACTAAGTTAGGCCCAGGCATACCACGTCCTGGTGTCAAGGGTAACGGTGGGGTGCTTGGTGTTCCACTCACTAAGCTAGGCATCAGGCATACCATGTCCTGGTGTCAAGGGTAACGGTGGGACACTTGTAGCTGGCGTAGTTCGAAGGCTTGTTGACCCAAGTAAGTAAGCTCTTAGGGGTGTCTTTACACCTAGTGCCTTAAAGCCATCTGGTTTGAGAGTCATTGGCCCAAAGCTCGTTACATGGGTTGATTATAAATCTAACCTTGATGAACTTGCATTGCACACGCTACTTATGTTTGTTTAACTCAAATCTAAAGGAAGAAAGGGAAAGTTATGGAATGAAAGGTTGATATAGTCGGTTTGGGGCAAGGTAGTTACACAATGCTGAAGACAGAGGGGAGGGTGAAGTCAGAAGTAAAACTTATGCCACTCAATTGTGTTTGCAGACCTTACAGATGAGGAAGCTTATGAAATACTTACTAATGAGTTCTAAATGGCCGAGACTATGAGATGGAGTACTTAAAATGTTGAATGTGTGTTCTCTTATTTAAAACTGTTCATGAATCGATAATCTAGTCCTTCCTACTCGTCTATCCTTATTAATAATGGTTGGTACATTGATTTGTTTGAAAGTGTTTCCCTGAACAACTTATGCTAACCTTAGTTTGATGTTTGTGGGTATCGTCGCTGGAAGCCCTCACGAGACTATAACTCGTCCTCTATGGGCCACCTGGAGGTTTAAAGGCTTGTTGCATACGCTCAATGCAATCGTGTTCCCTACGGAAGTGGCTTTCTTTTATTTTATTTTTCTTGTTTTCTATTTTCTTTTGAGTCGAAGCTAGATGCTGATTTTTAGTTCGCTTGAATTGCTAGAGACTAGCAATAAGCTGGTTGGGAGGTGTGATAATAGCTCAAAAGTGTTCGTTATTTATTCTTAAGTTATGTCCATTGCGCATATTTGTCTGCCAATTCATTGATTATTGAGTTAGTATTTTCGCCAGTGATCAAATAAACTCAATTGTTATTTCTAGTCATCAATTGATTAAATAAAGAGCAAATATGTGCAGGAACTTTGGTGACCTTAATAGAAAGGAAGAATTGTCTCAGCTGGGCCCGCCGCATGTTTAAGAAAGGGCAAATTACAATTTAGTACCCTGTGGTTTGGGTCGAATTTCAAAATGATACCTATGGTTTTTTTTTTTGCATTTTCGTACCCTATACTTTCAAAGAGTTTCAAATGTGTTCCACCGTTAGAAAAAACGTTAATGTTCTGTTAAATGGCTGATGTGGCTTATGTGGGGTCCACCAAAGAGACAAAATGGGAATATTTTTGGTTGTTTTGCCCGTTCTTAAGAAACAACAGAGGCCAACAACAACACAAATTCAAACAATTCAGCTGCGGAAGAGCTTCGACCTCGCCTTTTCTGGATACTCAGAAATCCGATTCTTCAGAGCGAGCTGGACCGGGTCAGTCGCAATGGAATCCTGGCCCGAATAAAGAATGAAATTTAGGGATTCGGTTAGGGTCAGGTTGGGGATTCGAGATTTGGGGACGATGTGGAGTTGATTCCGGAGAATGAAGACGCGATTGAGGCTGTTTTGGGGGTTGAGCCACCGCGGGAGGTGGTAGGCGGCTTCGATGAGGAGGAACTTGCTGTCGGAGTCCCAGACCCGGACGGAGAGGTCGGGGAAGGCAGCGGAGATGTGAAAGAGGAGGAAGACGGTAAGCCACTCGTCTTCGAAGTTGTCGGCGACGCGGAGGTGGCCGTGGAGGTGGGGGATGTGGTGGCCGGAGGAGGAGCAGGGACGTGGGGGTTTGGGGACGGAGGAGACGGAGAGGGTGAAGGGCCCGTGCTTCCATATGTAGTCGGCGGTGAATGGGGTAAGGGTTTGGAGGATTTGGAGGTGGAGGGACTGGAGTGAGGCGGCGGAGGAGGAGGCTGGGGAGGAGTTGGGGAAGATAGCGTAGAAGACGGTGTCGTCGGGGAGTCTGGAGTTGTTTTGAGGACTTGTACCTCTTTTTCAAGTTGTCGACTTTGTTCTTGCACTGGTCGAAGCTCTTCTGCTGCTGAATTGGTTGAATTTGTGTTGTTGGCCTCTGTTGTTTCTTAAGAACGGGCAAAACAACAAAAAAAAAAATCCGATTTTGTCTCTTTGGTGAACCCCACATAAGCCACATCAGCCATTTAACAGAACATTAACGTTTTTACTAACGGTGGAACACATTTGAAACTCTTTGAAAGTATAGGGTACGAAAATGAAAAAAAAAACCATAGGTATCATTTTGAAATTCGACCCAAACCACAGGGTACTAAATTGTAATTTGCCCTTTAAGAAATGGTGAAAACAAAAGCCCACAATGGCAACCACGTGCTTAGAGAACAACAAAGGTCAAAAAGAGTTGTGTCAATTGGAAGAAACCCCAGACTCCTATCCGATGACGGCGGTGCAAGCAGTCCAAAACAGAGAAGGATTTGGAAGGAAATCTTTTCCTTCCAATCAGAATATTGTCGTGAGGCGCAAGGAGTTCGAAATTAAAGTTCTAAAACTTGTGGGTATCTTTCTCTGTCATGTATTTTCGGTTTCAAGGTTTGAGGATATAAAAGGAGAAATTGGCAGTGGCGTAGGGATCCTTCGACTTCGACGGTGAATTCAACTTCTGTGTATTTTGCTTTCAATTTCATGGAGAAACTTATGTATTTCTATGCAAATTGTGCTATTTTGATTCGAATTATGGGGTTTCAATGTTAAATTCTATTGAGGTTATTCAAGTGGTATCTAGTTAATTCGACGAATTTAAGTTGATGGTTGTTTGTTATTATTCATGAGTTCAATCATGTTTTTCCTATTGTTTGATTTCAACATCCATACTCTTGAGTAATTGAGTGAACTAGTAGATTGATACAAGTTTCGGTAACTTATTTTCTTGATGGTTTGTCGCCGTAGGTACAGATTATTCTTGAGATTATTGTTAAAGGAAGTTGTTAAGAGTTTATGTGTTATGAATAATCGCTTTGGAAGGCTAATTGTTAGAGTTATAATTAAGTAGGATCAATTTGGTACAATTGCATAGTTATATATAGGTGGAACCCTGAAGCTTTAGTGTTTTGATCATTGAATTTAATCACAATCTAATTTGCATTATTCGTTACTTGATATTGAACATTGTTCTATTTTACAGACACTTTGCGAATTTTGCGATTTTCAGCACCGCTCTCTGTAGATTCGACACTTGTACTTACGAGTTATACTGTTGCGCGACTCCTGCACTTGGGATTAGCAAGCACTTTTTGCATATACCTAATTGAATGCCAATTCTTGTGTGAGCAGGTCACTTGTCACACAAGTTACATTGACTTAGAGTTCAATATTAATCTCATACTTAATCATAAAGTATGATCTATATTATTGAGTGCTAATATAATATGGTTAAGTCCATATTCTAACAGGCCGAGGGGCACTTCTCAAGATGAAGCTGTGAGTGGTTTTGTACTCCAATGGTTTTGTAGCTGCTGGTTCATGTACTGGACAAGGCAACTTTTACAGTGGTGTTAATTAGTGGAGTGGAGACAATCTCGTGTAAATTGAGAAACCACCTACTTATATAATGCTTGAACTGACAACATGTTCCTTTGGAAGAAAAAAATGATTTTAATTCTAGGTTTTTACTATAAGATTCTCTGGTTTAATGTACCAAACATTCTCTTAGGCACTGATTTCCTTCTTGACCTTGAATTGATCAGTGTCTCTGTTGTTTGTTCCTTCTAGGGGAGTGGTCAAATGAACTTTATGTTTATGCATCTCTATGCAATGCAAGAGTGAAGATTTATATTTATGCAATATTTGTTTGTCAAACGACAATCTAAATGCTACAATATAACTAATTGTTTGACAAGAAAAGTTTACGATTAACTATGAACTCATCAATTGATATGCTTGGAAGCTCCAGGGCAATATATCACATGACCAGCGAACTATAATGTCAAAGATCATCGATAGTTGATATTGATCTTTAAACCTTCACTAATACAAATGGGGTTGCATCCAACCTTTTCAACGGTCTAGAAGATTTACGAGTCAAAATAAGCAACTTTCCAACCCAAGTACAGCAACAGTCAACATGCTTAATGGCTAATGCTAATGCTAATAAAGCATGTGGTCACTCCACTACCTTAGAATTATGTTTCTCACCTTGTAGAGTTGACCAATTAAAGCCTTCTCACTTATTTTGTACCGGTTATTTTCTAAGGATACCACGTTGTGTGTATCTCGGGTCAGCTTCATGCCTTCACTTGAAGCGTAGAATATTGAATATCCTAAACTTCATGTTTCTCCCATTGATGATTGGTGCTTTGCTTGAAAAAGGCGTTGAATCTTATAGGTTTGTTTGGAAGCTTCTGATCCAATCGGAATCACTTTTCAACTCAAAACAGAATAAAAGTGCGCGTACAAGTTGGAAAACGGAAGCATACATATCAGTTAGTGGAGTTCATCCAAATTCATGTGCTGATGAGCACAGGTCATTCTCATTTTCAAACAAGCCATAAATATAAAATGAAAGTCTCAGCTTTTTAGTATTTCTATATATTGAGGCAACTCTTTGACCTTCTAGCAATCTGTGCTTTGGCACAAAATAGAAGAATTAAAATTTGGGCTACCTATTCAAAAAGGCCTTTGATTAGATCAAGTCTAATCTGATATAGGTGTGTGCATCGTGGTAATCTGAAGATATAGTACAATTATTGAATAATCCAAAAAGCAGCACTACCTAGATTAACGAACCAAACACTTTTGAGATTATTGGATTACACAGTATGATATCAAAAAGGAGAATTTTCAACTCCCAAATATTGGTCAAAGTTTCTTGATTTGACTTCTGCAATATACATATCAATTCTTCCTCCTTAATCTCTTGTTTTTATATAAGTGTGCAGGCCATAGATGTCTGGCACTTGACATAACAAATGGCCTTCAACTCAAGGGCCCCATGGCTCTTATGCACAACATTCCTGTTTTCAATGTTCATTATTTCTTTTGGCAGAAACAAAATGCCTCAGAATCCAGGTAGAGTAAAAGCAGTTAATCTTGGAGGGTGGCTGGTTACTGAAGGCTGGATCAAACCTTCTCTGTTCGATGGCATTCCGAACAAGGACTTCTTGGTAAGTACACGAGATTAGCTCCTCATTGACCGTCACAGAACGCAAGCGTCAGATATTTCAGATTTTCGATATAGTTTTGAACTTTGGTTAAATGTTTGTAGGATGGAACTGGACTTCAGTTGAAATCTGTGACAACTGGGAAGTATCTTGCTGCAGAGTTAGGAGGGGGAAGCATCATTGTTGCCAACAGAACATCAGCTTCAGGCTGGGAAACATTTAAGGTGACTAAATGCGTTACTTTTAGATTGGTTCATTTGCATTTTTGTTGTGTTTATAGACATGTAAAATATTGGTGCTGCTTATTTTATTGCAGTTGTGGAGGATCAATGAGACCACATTTAACTTCAGGGTCTTCAATAAAGAATTTGTTGGGTTTGACAGTGGAGCTCAGCTTGTAGCTGTTTCGAAAGCACCAGGGACTCCAGAGACATTTGAGATCATACGAAAGCCTGGTGATTCGAGCCTGGCTCGAATCAAAGCATCCAATGGATTATTCTTGCAGGTGATGATCAGTTTGTTTAATCTAACTGATGAGATAAAATGTGACAGTTCTGACATGAATTTGATTAAATATGTTGCAGGCAAAGTCAGAGGTGCTGTTGACAGCTGATTATGCAGGGAGTAGTAGTGAATGGGGAAACAATGATCCATCTGTTTTTGAGATAAAATTTTCTGGAAAATTAGAAGGGGAATTTCAAATCACAAATGGCTATGGTCCAAAAATGGCACGACAAGTTATGAGGGTAAGAAGACATGAACAGTGATTCTAGATAATGTAATATGATAACTAACAGTTCGTGTTAACTTAGCATATATGTTGTGTGAATAATGTAGAACCATTGGAGCACTTACATAGTTGAAGATGACTTCCACTTCATATCAACAAATGGACTAAATGCTGTGAGAATACCAGTTGGCTGGTGGATTGCAAGTGATCCAAATCCTCCACACCCTTATGTCGGGGGTTCATTGCACGCTTTGGACAAAGCCTTCTTGTGGGCACAGTATGTAGTACTTCCTACTTTTATCCTGCATCTCAACACATTTTATTTGCCCACTAAAATGTTTCACTTTTACAAGATGAGTTGAAAACAAAAAACTGGTATTTGTTATGGTCCATACTTTTGTTTTTTTGGACCAGTTCAATTTTCTGAACCAATAGCTGAGTTAAGAAAAATCACAGATTAGCTAACCTTTGTGCTGTGGAAGAATTCTTTCGAAATGAATACATGTGATTTTTTGGCAGGAAGTATGGATTGAAGGTCATAATTGATCTGCATGCAGCACCAGGGTCTCAGAATGGTTGGGAACACAGTGCATCCAGAGATGGATCTCAGGAATGGGGCCAAACAGATGAAAACATTCAACAGACAGTTGATGTCATTGATTTCTTAACTGCAAGGTAAACAAATTCACACATTTGAAGCCAAAAAAGTATATAAAAAACCCATCCCAGTTTGCTTGGAAAACTAATTTCAGTAATACAACTCTCTATGCTATCACAGTTGACCATTACTTTCATCATATATTGTTTGTTTGACACATCATGAATTTGGATCATTAATCAGGTTACTTTGTGTCTAAAATTGATGAAGATTGACAATGTTGTAGCATCGTTGTTCATACTTCATACATCAACATAACCATTCATGTAGTCGCATTGTAAAATTAGATCTTTGAACATAGTATTTCTTGCTTGAATGCGTGACTAATCTGATTTATAGTCTAATAATATAAGTATCTGCATTAACATTATACGTGGCAAAAGAACATTACTCAACATTTTGGTGGTACGTGTACAATAGGTATGCTAAGAGTCCGAGCCTCTACGCAGTCGAGCTCATCAACGAGCCTTTATCCCCAGGAACATCTCTACAGAACGTGACCAAGTTCTACAAGGCCGGCTATGCCGCGGTTCGCAAGCACTCCTCCTCGGCATATGTGGTCTTCTCAAACAGGCTAGGACCAACGGAGCCGAGGGAGCTTTTCCCTGTTGCCAATGGCTTGAAGGGTGTTGTAATTGATGTTCACTACTACAACCTCTTTGTAAGCGCTTTCGACAACCTGACTGTCCAACAGAACATAGACATCATCCACACCAACCGAACCGAGGAGTTGAATAATGTTACCACGTCCAATGGCCCTCTCACTTTTGTCGGTATGTGATTGACCCGACTGTAGCGATTATGAGACTGTCAGTTTTGGCTTCTGACTCTTAGAAATGCGTGTTTTATCATTTTTCTGAATGATTGTGATTGCGGTTTTGCAGGTGAGTGGGTAGCCGAGTGGAAGGTTCAAGGAGCAACAAAGGAGGATTACCAAAGGTTTGCAAATGCTCAATTAGAAGTTTGGGGGAGAGCCACATTTGGATGGGCTTATTGGGCTCTAAAGAATGTCAATAACCACTGGAGTCTTGAGTGGATGATAAAGAATGGTTACATAAAGCTAACTTAAAATTGTAATAGCTTTTAAATATATTAGCATCTCGCTAAGCGCATATTAATTAATTTCTCTAATGGTACCTAATGTTTGGCAAATAAGACACTTTGGTACCCAATATTTAAAACCGGACACTTTGGTACCCAATCTATTCCTCCGTTAGACACTTTAGTGCCTCCGTCTAATTTTTCGTTAAAATTGAGGGTATAATAGTCTTTTTAGATTAATTCATGGGTTAATTTCTACCATTGGCAACACTTTGGTACCCAATGTTTAAAACCAAACACTTTGGTACCCAATGTTTAAAACTAGACACTTTGGTACCCAATCTATACCTTTGTTAGACACTTTAGTATCTACCTCCAATTTTCCTTTAAAATTGAGGATATTACAATATTTTCGTTTGGCTGGGCATGAGCAAAATGATAATTTCAAAATTTAGCTTCTATTTGATTGCAAACTGCATTTAGAATGAATATTATTCTTGTAAATTTGGTGCTTTGCTAACTTATAGTAATATATATTATCATGCTCCAATTGATCTTTTAAGTCTTTGCAAATTTATTTAAATTGGAATCAAAATTTAACTGTTTTTTCATGATGCATACAATGAAATGCAATATCAAAACAAGAGTAGGTACTTAACGTATCAAAACAGAAGTAGTTTTTTTTTTTTTAAATGCAGAAGTAGTCTAACTTTGTTATAATTTGGGTACTATTCGGTCTATTTTTTAAAACATTTTGGACTATATAAGTTATATTTTATGAACTAATCTTAAAATACTATAATAGACTCAATTTTAACAATAAAATTAGACGGAGGCATTAAAGTGTCTAACAAAGGTATAGATTGGGTACCAAAATGTCCAGTTTTAAACATTGGGTACCAAAGTGTCTTATTTGCCAAACATTGGGTACTATTGGAGGAATTAACCCATGAATTAATCTAAAAAGACTATAATACCCTCAATTTTAATAGAAAATTAGACGGATGCACTAAAGTGTCTAACAGAGGAATAGATTGGGTACCAAAGTGTCCGGTTTTAAACATTGGGTACTAAAGCGTCTTATTTGCCAAACATTAGGTATCATTGGAGGAATTAACCCTTTTTTATTAGGACATGCAAGTGTGAAGAAATTTAACAAAGGGCATTTTGGTTATTTTAAATATGAACTAAGGATATTTTTTTAGACTTTTTTTTTGTGTGAATTGAAGACATTTTTAGAATTTCTAATGTTCCACCGTTTCGGGTTGTTATATCAGCTCAATGTATGGTTTCTCAATCCAATTTTTGTCATTTGAACATTGATTCTGTCATACATTGGTCTTTGAGAGAGTTGTGAAATATGTATGGTTACTAGCATCTCGCTACGCATGCATGCGCATATCAATCTACTTTTTTTTTATTGATTTTGATAGTTATATATATTATTTTCATTAAGGTATTTTTTTTTATAAGGACCATGCAGGTGTCAAAGGAATTTAACAAAGGGCATTATGGGCATTTTGGTTATTTTCAATGTGAATTGAGAGCATTTTTTTTCGATTTATTTAGTGTGGACTGAGGACATTTTCATATTTTGAATATTTTGTTATTCTCGGCTGTTCACTTAATATATGTACAAGCCACACTGCACACGCATACATGTGTCGAGAGGCTTTTTTTCCTTTGTTGACGATTCGCGCCACATTTCAATGTTATCAGTTTTCATCTCGAGCGTGCTATCGAGTTGGTTTTCAGATGGTGATGGTGGAATTTTTGTTTATCATGATAAAGTTTTTTCGTTATTTTAATTCGTAAATGTATAATTTTATAATTTTACCCTCCTTCTTTAACAATCTATTTTTATTTTGTTCTTTTCAATCATGATTTTTTGGCATTATGATTATTTCACCAAACCACTAAACACCCATATGCGTAATATACAGAGCTAGAGATAAAGATATATAGATGGATAAATAAAAAGATAGAAGGTTTGTATACTGCAATCTTAGTCCAATGGGTCCATCTCCATGTTCTTTAGATTGGTCATAAGATCCATTGAAGTACTAGGGTATATTGATTCTGAGACACGAACTAGAGAGTATTTATTGGGCTTAAATCTTTTAATTCCTTTAAAGCCTATGTACACTCAAAATTTTTTTCTCTGGACACTCTCCACTATTTTACAAGATGAAATTACTTTTATATCCATGTACCAAATTATATCAAAGTACATAATTGCTCTTTCTAATTCATGAACTTGTATTCTCTCTAAACCCAGATGAGCTCTCCTCCTCGCCCTCAAATCCTCAATCAAGCAATCAGTTCATAATCTGAAAGGAGAAACCCAGATTTCAAGGAGTGTTCTTGCACAACCACCCGATAATCAATCAAAACTATGTGGGTCCATTATACACCAACCACAAAGTTTATTCATCAGGTTCCTTCCGTCTTTCACAGAGCAAAAAACCTTCTTTAGGGCAACTCAATAGATATAACCTGGTCTTTAGCAACTTCTTGTTCTTCACTTTTGGTGGGTTTTTGTTCTTAAATCTTCTTCCTCTTTAATCCCATCCACAATTCTCTCTGGTCCCTAATGAAACACAACCCACAAGCCCTGTCCAAAACTCATCACAATCTCTCATATTTCTCTAAACTTTTTGAACCATTTCTTCACTCAGGCAATTCCACAAACACTTGGTCTGCATCTCTCTGATGCCTCTGAATCTATATCTGCAAAGACAAAGCTTGCACTTTCCACTCTCAACACACATCGAAAAGCAACAAAAAGTGAGAAAATTTAAGCTGATTGCGCAAAACTCGAAGCTACCCATAATGCGCGTAGGGTTACGACTGTTTCGGATTCATCAGTCGGTGTACCGCTTCGTATTCGGATCTCAATGGTGTAATTCTATCACTCTTTGCTGTTTTTATTCAGGAATTTAATCGGATTTCGTTGAAGTTTCGTAGTTCTGTAGGTGTATTGAATCTAAGGTTTTGATAGTAATGGTGTCTGCAAATGACCCGATTGAATTGTTTTTCAATTCGATTCACTTGATAATTCTGGCCGGCTACATTAAGATAAAAAAAATAATTCCAAAAGGAAATCTATCCGTTATGATTCTTGGGGGTTCATTCAATTTCTAGTCAAAAAGCTGTAGGATAGCTTTACCTATCTTGTCTGTCCTCATTATCAGAGGAGTATTTATTTTGTACGGTATCCACAGTCGACCCCGAATCCCACATGAATGAGCGAAGAAGGGACTTGCCTTTGCCTTCGGAGGCGGCGACGATCCACATCCCGTCGGCAGACCACTAGAGGTCGTCGATCCGGCCGGACAGGACTTTGAACTCTTTTTTTTTTTTGTGAGATTGATGTTAAAAATTGTAAATTTAATACGGGTTCTGCGTTTGCTTTGGGTTTTGATGTTTGAATGGTGAACAAAACATTAGGAAATCTTCAATAATAATAAAAGGTAGGTGGAAATTTTAATTAAATTAGAGTGTCCAAAGAAATTTAATAAATTTGAATGAGTGTCCAAAGAATACTTTTGAGTGTACATAGCAACTCCCATTCCTTTTAATTTCCCAAGTATATTGGGCTTATGTTGGAGAAGAGAATGCTGCTCTTATCTCACACAGGATACAATATAATTAATAATGTCGAAATCTCTAAATTTTATTAATTTAAAGAGTTATTAATTTTATAAACAAATGGTAGAATTGACTTGTACTCCAATAGACTTGTACTCTTGAATTTTCCCGGTAGATAATATCAGTATAGCGGTATTGAGTGTAGATGATATCATTCACAACATGCCAGTGCATTCTCAAAGATGAAGTTGATGACACAGAACCTTTCAAACTTGTGTCACACAAGGAAGCACTCCATGCATCGATGACACTCAAAAACTTCTTGTTACACTACAAAAAATCAACTCTATAATTTTTCGGCGCATTGCAAATAAAGATGAAATTTAGCTAGATTTGAAGTTTAACTGTTTAACACGTGACAAACTACTATTAATTCCTATTTTGAGATACAGTAACATCATAGGGGGTTGTGCCTACAATACTCTTACCAGAAAACGTACCTCATTTAATAATTAGTATTAGTTAATTTATTAATATTTCTAGTTAACTACCAATTTATAAAATTTTGGAACCTATACAATACAAAAGACCCATATTTGAAATGTATTATCTTATAATTTTATCGAAATTATTAATTTTCAACCTTTACCTGAGTCGGAACATGACAATTTTATTATTTAAAAGCGATTATAATCTTACCTAGTATTAATGTATAGAGTTTATACTGCAGTTGGTGAGAGTTAAAAGAGAACAAAGCGTAATATATATAATTTTTTTTTAAATTTGACACGTTTCATTAACTACGTATAAATAAATATGTGGGATCCACTTTTGCGTGATAAAACCTATACATGCTTGTATGATAATGATTTCAGATATACACAAATATATCTAATTTGGGGCTGATTTTGATTGGTCATGAGATTTAAATTACCAAATTCTAACACATCAAAATCTGAAGTTGCTTGTGTTTGTGGATTAACATAGAGAAATTGAGCAAACTATACACTAATATCCCATGGGAAGTAAAAAAATGACTTACTTTACCTTAGGGCTGGGATCGGGTAGGGACTCGACCCGAAAAGGTTCAACTCGAATCCCGACTCAAGAAGGATCGGGTTCCTCATTTGCAGCCCGATCTCGACCCCGACAGAGGTCAAGTACCCAGACCTGATCGAGTCGGGTCGGGTTGGGATGGGCTGAACCCGACACTATTGGGCTTCAAAATTGGGATCTCTTCACAACACCTTGGCCAGCCTCCACTGCAATTCCCAACCAAATTTCACCTTCTTCACTCCAAAATTCAATCTCTTCAACATGCTTGTAACTTTCACAGTACCCAAAAACATACTAAATCCGAATTATTGAAACCCTAAGCTAATTGATTAAACCCACACCGGATTAGAACCAGAAGAGATCAAATAAAAAACCCCAACAAAAAGGTCAACGCATTTGGAGCTTCTCCTTAACGTCGTCGATGAAAGTCTCGTCCATGACGTTGACGGAGCGGTAGGAGACGAGCTCCTTGAGGTAATTGGTTAGGGCTTTGCCGCCAAGGTCAATTCTCTTGGCGGCGAAATTGATCGGAAAGTTCTGGAAGACCGGGATGGCGTGGGTGAAGGAGACGCCGGAGTCGACGACGAGGCTGCACCGGGCTCGGTGGGCGACGGCGCTCAGTGGGCGACGGGTGGACCCATTTCTTGGCGGAGATGGATGGATGGAGGCGAGTTGGGGCGAAAATGATAGGGTGTCGGGTTTGTTCTTTTTGTATATATAAACCTAAATATAATATATATATATATATATATAAAATTAGGTCTGGTCGGGTTGGGTACCCGATCGGGTTTCAAAGTTCAACCCAAACCCTATAATTATCGAGTCGGGCAAAAAACCCGACACTTCGCGAAGGCGTCGGGTTGGGTCGAGTTTGTCGGGTCTTTTTCCCACCCCTACTTTACATGACAGAATGACCAGTTGGTGCTGGTGCACTGCAACTGGCGTGGAAACATCAAAGGCAACATTGATATTTCTGAATCAAACATGATGAGCTCGTACTTTGGGTGCTGCCAATCATGTGTTTGTTGTGTGCACCAAAGCTTTTACCCCACAAATGGGATTTAAGCAACAAACCAAAGTGGTGTACCCAATATTGCACTAGGAAGTGACACTATAGGCAACTGTGGTATAGCCTTTACTCGGGCATCAAAAAGTTCTATGCTCATGCCCAACACAAACATGCTGGTGGGAAACACATCTTTCACTAATTTCACAACCAATGAACTTGAAATTCACCTTCTTTTTTAGCTATTGATGGGAAAATAGTAAAAACTGTTTAAGCCCCTTTTACAATTGGATTCAGCTTATATATATATATATATATATATATATATATATATATATATATATATATAACTGCACAAATCAAATATATCAGAAGTTGATAGAAAATAGTAAATCACCGAAAAGCAATCCACATATATTAGATTTTTGTTAGTTAAATGAAAAGTAATACCGACCGATGAATGAATTAGGTAACAAAAATTTGCACTATTTTATGGTTTTCATAATCATCCAGATAAACTCTACATACATGCAATTACTCACAAACTACACGTATTATATATACCTATCTATAAGTGGAAATATCTGATTGGTGATGATGGTGGAAGCTAGACATTGTAATGAAAGCAACAACAAACTTGTAAAATGCCCACTTGAAGAGATTCGTAGGCGCTAAGAAAGCTCTTTGCTTAGCAAGTTTTAGGCCAAATTATCATTGACAAGAAAACTATACATTTGGACGTCTCACCTTTATGTGAGCTGTCCACATGGTTGCTAGCTCCAAAGTCTGTGGTGGACCACTTGGGTTACAAATTTCGGGCCCGTTCAGGAGCTAGACTTGCCCTCATCTGTGTTCATAGTGATTGCTATATCGAGCAATGATTAATACCAATTAATATTGGCCAATTTTTTTGATGCAAAATGTTTCATCCTTGATGTTAACAGCCCTGAAAACTCGAGACAATGGGATGATGGATAACTTTCTTCCACCATAAATTGACAGTTACCTCTTTTGGAAGTACTTCCATCCGATTTCTTCATATCTTTGAACTCTTATGTAGAGCTCGGCACACAAAATAGGTAAATTTACTTGATACATGCGCCTATTTGATTATTGTTACACTAGAGTTTTGGGTTTGATAAGCGATTAAACCATAGGGTTATGTAGATGATTGCAAATCTTGTTCTTAAAGATGAGAGTTAAGTGAGACCGAGTAGAATAAGACTAAAATTTTGATATGAAATGTAAAACTTTAGCACTAAAATTATGACAGTTATACATGGAGATCCGATTCGTGTAGTTGAAAATAATTATGATTTTTCCGTTAGTGTGTCCAACACAAACAAACGTAGGTTGTGGATGAAATGAATATTGACCATTAATAGAAGTCTCCGCAATCGTTCAAGTGCATGTTTATGTCAGCAACTATCCTATTTGAATGTGACACTCAAATTACTCAATATTAGCAAAATAAAAGGAAGTGCATATTTCTTCTAGGTGGTGAAAAATGGAAATTTAGAAGGGGTCAAGAGAAACCCTGTGGTTGCAGAAAGAGCTAGGACATGGAATGGAAAAGTGAATCTTGAAGATATTAGTCCCATAAGGAGAAAAAGTGACCAAATAGAATCTTTGATAATTTGGCGCATAGGTTCTCCTTTTGCTAATAGATTCTTACCTAATTAGGATGCAATTAGGCTTTGGTTATGATGCATGACATCTAAAGGCTATAACAAATAGACAACATCCATATACATTGAAGAATAACTTGAACTCACTTATAGATGTGAAGTTGTTTAAATTTTTGAGGGAATGAGATTTGAATACAACACTTAGTACTAAATACTCTAAACAAGTTGACGTGTCATAAAAAATGAAAAGAGAGATTTGAGTATGAGGATTAATGATTTATATGTAATAAACGTTAATGATGTTGATCCAAATTAGCCTTCGTTGAAATCAAAATGAAGGTTGATCGGGACCATGTATTTTAATTTTTAACCCATCTATGTTTAAGAATCACCAAAAGTTTTGGCTTTTCTTACTCCATCCTTCCTCAACTTTTAACCACATTTACGATATTTTATGGGGCAGCTTCTTCGCGATTGGTGTACGAATTTACTTTTTTTTTTTTTGTTTTGGTCGGAAAGCACGAATTTACTTGGATTCGAAGATATGAGACCAGCAAATAGCAATCACCTGCATTTAAAAAAAGCGACTATATACTTTAACCGATATTTATTGAGCTAGTTGGGTATTTCTATTTTTTGTAGTTTGTACAGGTCAAGTGGGCAGACCAGGGGTTAAGCCAACCCCGTTAACTTTGTTGGTCTGTCCGTGCACTCAAGAAAATGACATCATACAAAAGATTTTGTAAGTTTGTAGGGAATAATAATTTAGGGTGAACTACATATAAGCATATAAATTATGTGGTTAATTTCAAGTTGGTACTCAAATTTGTAAAAATCTACAAACACATATCCAAACTTTACAAAACCTTACGAATTAAGTCCTCCATTAGTACATCCATCAAAACTGCTGTTAATTGTTGACTGGCTATGCCCAGTTGGCAATTTCTTGCTTGACGTGGGCTTTTGACTGACCCCAAAGCTTCATTTCCTGCTCCAAAGGCAACCACTGGAGATGATAGGAAGTGATTAGTGTGAGCAATGTTCTAGACCATAACTTTTGGGGAAAGATTGGTATTTGTGGTACAATGGTATTCTGAACATGTCTATTTTGGTTATGTGATATGTGATAAATTATCTTATGTGATTATCTTTTTGAGTTGTGTATGAAACTCATTAAGTGGCCATTGATGAAGCCATTTTGAGTTATGTATGGAACTCTTTTTGTGTAGTATTGAAATGAGGTTGTGTTGGCTGCACTAATGATCAAAATTGGTCTTTAAAATGCATATCTGATGTGTATATTGTGGTATTTAATTTTGGAAACAAGGTTTGATAACAAACGTAAATGAGCTATATTTCATTGTAGGGCTAAATCATAAAGGGTGGGAAAATGAAGCTTCAAAAGCCCATGTCAGTAAGAAACAAATAGGCATAACCAGTCAGCAATTAACGGCAATTTTGACGAATTTACTAATGGAGGACTTAATTTGTAAGGTTTTGTAAAGTTTGGATATGTGTTTGTAGAGTTTTATAAGTTTTGGTACCAACTTGAAATTGACCTTATAATTTGTGTGCTTATATGTAGTTAACCCAATAATTTATAGTAAAACTCAAACTCTTATTATTTATGAACATGTCAAGATAGAATACTCAAGTATATAAGCGTTATCTAGAATGCGATCATACCAACTTTAATACATCGAATTCCATCGAAACTTCATAATTAAACGAGTTTGAGTGAGAGTAATACTAGAATGAGTGACCTCCTAGAAAATTATCATGTTGCATCCTTTTTAAAACTTGACCAAAAATATACTAGCGTTATCCAGCTCCGCACGTTATAGGGTGGCTGAATAGTTCCACTCTTGTTGGCCTTTATAGCATTGAACCCTACATGTCCTTTTGCAATGTAGTTACTCTTTTCTACTGTTTACTTTACTTCTCTCCTCGAACATTTTTACCCTCCCATAAATGAACTCGACTAAAGTAATATAATTAGTTGAATATCCAACACTAGATTATGGCAATTGTTACGTGTCGAACGGACAGCATGTTTAGGACCATGTCAATTTGACAAGCTACTGCTGCTGTTAAATTTTTAAGCAGAGCAGCAGCAGCCAGTAAAATTCAGAGTAAAGTGACCCCTAGCTTCGGAGAAAGAAAGGAAAAAGCATCCAAAGCTCCCATTTGTCCAAAGTTAAACCAATTAAAACGGTTTGTTTTTAAAGTCCTCAACCAAAAGTAAAACTTACAAACATTTAGAGTATGTTTACTTCCCATGAATGTGAATAATTTTCATTTCATTCTCATTCTTTTATTTACTTGCAATCCGAAATGAAAACTTCCATGGGCCCCACATTCAAAATTGATTCCGATTCCCGATGTGGAGTGCATTTTGATTCCGGAGGGGGTGGTGGGTTTGGGAATGAAGGAATGGGAATGGAATTTTCATACCCAAATTGCCCTCTTTCATAAAATCACTTCTATGTTTCTCATTCTTCTTCTACCCAAATTTCATGAACAAATCAAGAACAACAAACAAAAATTTGTACATTGAAACAAAAATTTAACATATCATTCATCAATCGGAAATTTACCAAAAAAATGAAAATTTGACATATCATTAATATAATTAATTTTTCATATATGATAATTTGGAGAATTTATTTATTTTATATAAGGGTAATTTGGTAATTAAATTATATTAATTTTGATTCCGGACAATGATTTCGAGAGTTAGTAAACACTGAAATGGAATGCTTGATTCCGATTTCAGCTCATTCTGATTCCTGTCCATTCCGATTCTAGCCCATTCCAATTCCGAGTTAGTAAACGTGCCCTTAAACAAACGGGAGATCCTTTTGGTTTCTTTAATTATTTTTAAGTAAAGTAGGAGCATGTGTCAATCTGTATTTCGATTGTAGTGATATATAAATTGAATTTAAAAACAAAAAAATTACAAAAATAACCCTTATTTTTTATTTACTTATTATTATTTTTTTGCCAAGTTTTATTTACTTATTTCACCTTGTTGAATACATTTAACCTTAAATGTATCTAAATACTTAAATGTATCTAAATATTTACTTAAATATACATATCGTCAATGATCATAACTGTTATTAAAATCATCAAATACATACACCTAAAAGTAAACAAATGACAATTGGAGTGCTGACGTGGATTTTCCATTTATGCAAAAAAAAACAACACTCTCACAAGTCACACCCTCAATCATCCCCTTTCTCAATCACTCCACCAAACCAAGGGTCCAGATTCACTCCTCACTTTCTGGCTCTTCTTTATCTTCCCCTCCTTCGGTTCTCTCCAAGCCTTCCTCCACCCCTTTCCTTCTGCTTTTCTCTCTCCAGAGATTCAGAGAGAACAGCAGCTGTGGCCTTTTTCTTTTGTTGGTTGTTGAAGTAGAAGAACAACCATTGACATAGTAAAAATGTTGTTGGGGAAGAGACCAAGGCCTCCAATGAAGAGGACAACAAGCATGTCAGAGATCACCTTAGATCTCAACACTATTAGTGTTGAGACAGCTCAGTCTCAGCCCACCGATCCTCACAAGACTCTGGCCCTGTGGGGTGGTGGCGGTGGGCTGGACGGGTTGGATCAAAGGCTGATGGTGAAGATGGCGACATCACCATCTTCACCATCGCCTAGAAACCACAGAAGGAACTCTGCTGATTTTGTAGAGACTGCCTCCTTCTTGAAGGCTTGCGGCCTCTGCAAGCGCCGCCTTGTCCCTGGCCGCGATATTTACATGTATAGGTATATATCCGTCTTTTTGAAACAGCTATTAGTTTAGTGATATTTGTTGCAGTATTATAGTAATTATGTAATTAATTGTCTTGTCTATGTTTCTCTTTTTCTCCCAATTATATGGAAATTTTTATTGTAAGTAATTTAGAAAATGGGTTGCTTATGGAAACCCAGTTGGTCATTTTTGGACTAATTGTGGGATACTTTGACGCCAGACAAGGTTCATGTTTGTGCACATGGATTTGTTTTCAATTTTTTCTGTCAAATTGAGTAATTTTCTTGATAATTACTTATTACCTTTTTATTTTGACCTTTTTTGGTAACTAATACATCCCTCTTCTATTTTGTATTTCAGAGGTGACACAGCTTTCTGTAGCCTAGAGTGCCGGCAGCAACAGATGACCCTTGATGAGAGGAATGACAAGTGTTCGGCTTCCACCGGCGGGGGACACAAAGTCTCAGCCAAAGGCGAGACCGTGGCCGCCGTGTAGTGTGCACTGATCAACCCGAACACAGCACAATCATTGCGATCTTATGGAATATATAAATAGGTTGGGGGTTTTAAGTATTGCATGAAATGAAAATGTGGGAAAGCTTTTTGAAGCTAGTTGTAGACTTGATATTTTTGTGAATTATTCAGTCAAAATTAACTTCAAGTGTGTACTTCATCATCTCATCTTCTTGGCTTTCCTTCCTCTACTGGAAGAAAATTGCAAATTTTACACAGTTAATTGCACTGTTATTGACAGTTCAAAAAAATAATTATACAAAATTAAAAAGAAATAAAGTACAAAATATTTGAGAATGTAAATAATATGTGCATATATTTCATGTATTTCAATTTATTTTTTCTGCTAGGTTTTTACTGGCCATCTTGTGAGAGAATCGATGCATATTTATTGGCCTGTTAGACGGCCATGATCAGTTGGATGGTGTTGGATTCCAGTAGATTCTCTTTGTTTTCTAATTCTGATGTAAACTAAGCATTCAAAACATATAATAACTATTTTCTCTAGGGATTTGATTTCTAATGTTGAAAGATATTCAAATCCCCCTATTTGTGAGGTCTTTATTTGGATCCAATCTGAATTTTGAATTCTTTTGTGATTTTTCCTTGTACAGTTTTTGTGTTGTCTTTTTACTTTGCGTAACGAACTGGTTCAAAATCAGTTGGGACCGCAGAAAAATCCTACTTATGGTATACAAAGAAGGCAGTCCTTTCTATTTTCACATCAGCCAAAATTAAAATGGTGATAATACATATCTTTTGATCAAATTGGCTAGAACACTACACTTCCAGTTGATTTTGAATCAAGATAGTGGTCCATGTTAATGATTTAAAAGGTAATAGACAGTGGTATTTCGACACTCTACATCCACAATAATAGAATCAACACAAACAGTTGTTCTTGGTGTTTCAAAAAAAAGTTTATTAATTAAGTAATGAATTTTATGCATGACTATTTTAGAATCTTGATGACATTTGTCGTTTCCACCTACTTGTTTAATCCATAACTCGATGTGGAGGTCGTAATGAACTGAGGTTTTAGACTTTAATCTCTCTTCTCCGGTCAATATCGTTTTAGCAAACGTGTCATACACACAAGATATCATACATATCATGTAGGCTAGGGCGTGACATGATATTATGTAGAGTTGGTTGAAATTTGATCACCATAAAATTGATATTAAAGAAGATTCTGTTTGCATGACATAAAAAAATGCATGATTAGTGAGGGAGGAGTCTTTCTGCGGCCGGGTCAGCCTTGCATGGAAATGGGCCCACTTTGCATAATACAAGAAGTTAAATTAAAAAAACAAAAGCGGAAAGGGAGATAATTATTAATCTCATAGTCCATTAGACAACTTTCATTTCTCTCTAGAACATAAAATTCAAATTTTCATATTTAATGACAAAGTAAAAACTAATTCATTAAAAAAATAGATAATAATTCCTAAAGCCCAAGCGCTCATAAAAATAATATAAGACAAATTCTTCTGCATCATGGGAGCCACCACTGAGGAGAACACATAAACAGTTTTCGACAACACAATTCGTGTATTCACGAAGACAATTTATGTATTCCATAAACAGTTTATGTATTCCATAAACAATTTATGTTTTGACAGAAATACTTTTCCCAAAGGCCTCAAGCTCTTTCACCCACCAATAGTTCTCCCTTTGCCGCCGTCATGAATCAATGTCATCTTCATGTCTCCCAATCATCTTCTTTTCTTTCCGATTATCTCTGCATCTAAGATTTCTCTAAACTTCTATAGTTAATAAATTGTGATGGTTTCATTCGGTGGATCGGAGAAGCCACAGGAATACAATTGAAGCAATTTGCAAAATCAACTCTAATCTTCCTCACTTAGCATGCCTTTTGGATGCTTTGTCATCAACATGACAGATTGACGACATAAATTGATCCCTCTGGTGGCACAAATCAATTTCTAGTTTCCACTGCTTTACAACCAAGGTTCAAAATTTCGACCGAAACACCGAAATTTCGGTAATTTTGGAGCACCGAAATTTGAATCGGGGTACGTCTCAATATCATCAGAAAAGACCGAAATTTCGGTAATTTCGGTTTCGATTTCGATGAAATTTCGGTAAATTTCGGTAAATTTCGGTACAATTTCAGTGAAACTTTGATGTAGGCTTTGGTGAAGATGTTTTATTTACATAGCTTCTCTCTACCACCTCCACCATCAATTATTAAGCTAACAAACAAACAATAGGCTTCTTACTTTATACTTTACTTCTCTCTACCTTCATCATCTATCATACAAACAAACAATAGGCTTTGTACTTTATGATTTACTTCTCCCTGCCACCTCCACTCCTCCGTCAATTATCAAGCTCAAACCAATAGGTATGCTTTACATAGATAGATCTTTTGGCTTTCTTATATGCATGTTGAATATTACATTCACTCCGCCTGCTACCAAATGTCATGGGAGCAATATCACCAGTTCCAAGATAATATATCAAGAAGTAAAGATCAGTCTCATCGTAATAGTTTTATAGTATGTGTAATTCTGATGTATTATATTCCTTACAACTCTTATGATATATTGTAATGTTAATGTAATGATTATTGTATGTTTCATGAGACTTACCTTAAGTATTCCACAATAATATTTACACTTATTTATGCAAATGGCCCCTGCCACTCACTTGTAGTCTCACTTTGCCTCCTGTAAGTTAAAATGACTCACTTTGCCCTCCGCCACTCATTCCGTTATCTCACATTACCCTCTGAGTTAAATTTCTATTAACTTATGCCACATGTCACTTTTTTATTGGCTTATATGATATAATTGTTAAATTTAACTTACACAATACATCACCACAGTCTCCTCCAAAAACCCAGACGGCGGTTCCTCCGACTTCATCTTTGAGTTCTCTACCGGCGGCCTCATAACCCAAAGAAACCGCCTTTCCCGACAACTAACTACAGAGAGCAAACCCAAGAGCCAAGAAAACCACCGAAACTCCCAAAAATCCCAAACCGGAGAATAATGGCGGAGTCGTCGAGCAGCGGCCTGACCTTCAAGCTCCACCCACTCGTGATCGTCAACATCTCCAATCATTATTCTAGGGTTGGGCCACAAATGCACCCGCCCATCACCCACTCATCAACCGCAACGACGACGCCGCCGCCCAACTATTTCTCCGAAGCAGCACTAGACTCCTCCGCCGCCGCCGATGCTTCCTCCTTCGATCTCGCTGCCCCGTCGTCGAGGGTCTTCGGCTGCTTCATCGGAGTCCAGAGGGGCCGCATGGTGGAGATTTTCAACAGCTTCGAGCTGCTTTACGATCCTGCGACTCACTCGCTCGACCGCACTTTCCTCTAGTAGAAGCAAGAGCTCTGTAATTTCCTCATTCTCTCGTGATTTTTCCATTTTTGGGGGTTTTGAAGAATGATTAAGCTAATAAGAAATTGCGTTTTTTTTTTGGCAGATAAGAAGGTGTTTCCAAACTTTATATACCGGGATGGTACTCTACGGGGACGGATGCCCAGGAATCTGATATGCACATCCACAAAGCTGTAAGTAAATTTATACAATTTCGAAGCTTTATATTGTTTCACGCTGAGTTTTGATTCTATTTCGGAATATTATTGACAGAGATTTTGTTGGGTTTGCTCTCTCAAGTTAGTTTTCGGGAAAGTTAAATTTGATTCTAGTTTGTTGGATTTTGATTCTATTTGGGGATTTTTGGGGGTTTCGGTGGTTTTCTTGGCTCTTGGGTTTGCTCTCTGTAGTTAGTTGTCAGGAAAGGTGGTTTCTTTGGGTTATGAGGCCGCCGGCAGAGAACTCAAAGATGAAGTCGGAGGAACCGGCGCTTGGGTTTTTGGAGGAGACGGTGGTGATGTATTGTGTAAGTTAAATTTAACAATTATATCATATAAGCCAATAAAAAAGTGACATGTGGCATAAGTTAATAGAAATTTAACTCAGAGGGTAATGTGAGATAACGGAATGAGTGGCGGAGGGCAAAGTGAGTCATTTTAACTTACAGGAGGCAAAGTGAGACTACAAGTGAGTGGCAGGGGGTATTTGCATAAATAAGTGTAATATTTAAGATATTATGTTAATTGACAGCTTAGTGAAATGCAAAACACGCATTCTTCTCCCTTATGTATATAAAAGTTAATCCATATGGACAATGTTGCATAGCTTAAGTGTTAAAATTGCATTATTTGTTGATTTTAGAGCCTATAGAAAGTAGAGATATTAATTTATAGGTGTTCTAGCATGTTTTTCGTTTTTTTATTTTTTTTTACCGAAATTTCCATCGAAATCGAAAATTTTTCCGAAATTTCCATAAATTTTGGCGACCGAAATTTCAACCGAAACCGAAATTTTGAACCTTGTTTACAACCAAATCTCGTGAACTCTCAACAACCATGTCAAAAAGAAGGTTCGGATTTGAAGGCTTCCGCTTGAACCACCAAGCCCCCAAGCGGCTCTACATCCCTCCATTCGTCTTGTGGCGACCACCACCATTGCGCAGATGGTGACGACAATGAAGGTAATGATGACAGCCAAATAGCGTATGGAGTGCTTATGTTGGTGGTCAAGCACCGCTACCCACTAACTTTGGTTTTAGACATGGGTTGTCATGTTGAGTCTAAAAACAAAGACCAAATAGGCATTTTCCACGAGATGATATAAGTAGGGGTGGGATCGAGATGATCCCAATCCCTATTTCGAAAATTCCGATCCCGTCCCGATCCCGATTAGAGGCTAAAAATGATCCCGAATCCTGTTCCGATTGAGTCGAGATCCCGATAATAAAATCCCGATTAAGTCAGGATCCCGATCGGGAAACCCGATAAATCCCGACAATTGAATCTCAAGTATAATATGAAATTTTAAATTTTTTTGTGTGCATAAATTTATAATGTAAACTAACAAGTACAACTTATACATGATGAAAATGAAACATACTAACATAGTAATACAATAACTTGAAGGTGTGTGTGGCTTCTTCTATTATCATGAAGGCCATGTGGTCATGAAGGTGTGTGTTGGTGTGGGGAGAGAGGGAGAAAACCGAAAAAAGAAACAAAAAGTAGAGAATACATAGAACTTGGAAGAAAATGGTTGAGCTGTTCAGAGCCCAAGAAGACCACTTTATGTTGTTCAAATCAAAAAAATTTCTTCTTGAAAGTTGTTCATTAGCTTGATTCCTATAACATACCAAAAAATCAGATTAATCGGATCACTGTAGCTACTTCAGTTAGGGTAAGAATTAAAACATTAATAAAAAATAATTAAATAATATATATATATATAATGTCGGGATGTCGGGATCCCAACTTTTTTCAAAAAAAAATCCCGATCCCGTCCCGACTCAGTCGGGATCGGGACAAAATCCCGACTAGTCGGGATCAGGATTGTCGGGATCTGGATCGGGACGCGGGATTCGGGATTTTTTCCCACCCCTAGATATAAGCAGTGAAAATATTCATTAATGAATAGTGAATAAATAAATCAATTGAGGACGTGCGGTCAGTAAAGCGTCTCACTTGCCTAGCACATGCCTTACACCCGCAAAGCGTAAATTTGGTTTAGGCGTGCTACTTGTGGTCCCAAGATGAGTTCAAGTGACAATTTGCTCTTGGAGATGAACTTTGAAATTTTTGGCCTACTATAGAAAAAAAAAAAGAAAAAAAAATAAAAAAAAGGGACTATTTTATCCTCAGGGGTCTTTGTTCCAAAGAGAGATTCATTTTCAAAATAATGGAGAAGACTAATTGGGGGGTGCCCCTATTTTAGAGCATCACTAAAATGCTAGTCAAATTTTGACTAGTTTAACTAAAAAACAATTTAAAATATACTTTAATTAGTCTATTTAATATATATACATGTAACAATATTAGCTATTTTAGTTAATTTCAAATATTCTATTAGCTTTCTAAATTAATATTAGATATAAGAGATGTTTAGCTTGAGTTCTGCATTCTCTCTCATCTTGATTAAATATGGCTAGATACTATTCATAAAATTAGTTAGTTATTAATATAGCTAATCTTTAGAACAAGAAAACTTGAACTTTTGGATTAAAATGGTCAAAAAAATATCATTTGATGAGTCTCTTAGAGCATATCCAAGAGACTATATATAAATATAATAGCTAAATATGTGGTTTTATGGCTGACATAAAACTATACCAATTCATTTGTCTAGTCATTGAATTTTGATCACTCAAAGGGGATAGACAAATAAGTTGAGGCAACTAGTATTATATTATATATGATATACTCTGAATTCATGTAAAGCCCAATTTATCATGATGAGTTAGAGAAATCAATATTTGCAATTAAATATATTGTGCAGAACTTATTGTTACAATATCTAGTAGAAATTACAAATATATAAATTCTATTAAATTTCATATAATTTATAGTTATTTATAGTATCTCTCAAATGACTGTTTCATTGATATGACATTACAAATTGAATTTATAAAGTTTTGTTTGGAGAATTCTTAGAGCAATTGCGGTAGATAAGGCAAATTTGTTGTTTGATGGCTGATGTGGTATGTTTGCCCTGAGAATTTGCCTTAGTGAAAATTTGTGTCACAGCTAAAAAGGCAATATTGTTAAGGCATATTATTATTTTATTACTTTGATAATATTGATATATCAAAATATTCACATATGCTATTTTTTTTACAAACAATTACATTTTGATACTACTTGAAAAGTAAAATACCCAAAAACACTACCACACTTTAAACATTACAACATGATACTACTTTGACACATGTTAATTTCTATTTGGCTTATACACTTTTAATAATAATTTTACATACACACACACACGCTACAGTTCCATAAATTCACCCGGTCAATGTCCCTCTCGAGTGGGCCTCGAAATGAGTGATCTTTGGGTCAAGCACTGCAGTCATTACCCTTTCTGGGCAACCTCTGCTCTATGCTCCCGTGTCCCAACCTGATTGGCGTGTAATTTGACGTGGAAGTATACTAGAAAAGGTGTGCATGTAACCCAGAGGCATATTTCCTACTCGTTATTAATTTTCAATTCCCCACCGATTCATCAACCTTTTGCCCTTTTGAATTCTGATTGTTTTGATTTTCTTTTATTTAGGTTTTGGAATTGGCTGGGAATGCGGCGAAGGACAACAAGAAGAATCGGATTGCGCCGAGGCACATCTAGCTGGCTGTGAGGAATGACGAGGAGTTTGCAAGGCTTTTGGGAAAGGTGACGATTTCCGATGGTGGTGTTTTGCCCAACATCCATCCCAGTTTGATTCCGAAGAGGGCGGGGAAGAAGGGCGAGATTGGATCTGCCTCCGCGGAATTTTAGGCTTTTATTAATCTTAAGGCATGAGGGCGTTGAGCATCTGTGAACTCGAGGTTGACTGTTTTTTGGAAGGATAGAAAATCGGGCCTCTCTAAAGAAAGGAAAGTGAACAGCTGGAGAGGTGAGTTAACACAGCTGTTCTTTCATTGTGAAGGAACACCTCCTTCATTTTGAAGGAACACATCCTTCATTTTGAAAGAACACCTCCTTCAACAAGTTGTTCCTTCATTTTGAAGGAACACCTCCTTCAAATTAAAGGAACACATCCTTCATTTTGAAAGAACACCTCTTTCAAATTGAAGGAAGAGCTCCTTCGAATTTGAAGGAACAACTTCATATTTTTGAAGGAACTGTTCCTTCAAATTGAAGGAGTGCCTGCAATTTTAAGAAACAGTTTCTTCAATTCTATTTGAATTTTGAAGGAAGGAACACCTCATTCAAATTGAAGGAACGGCTTGAAGGATAGTTTCCATTCTATTATTCTTCATCTTCAAAATAAAAAAAATACAGAGACTTGTGAAGAAAAGCTTGAGCCTTTGACAATGGCGGACGAGAAGAGCGGAGCGTGCGATGTTGGGGTGCGTGAGTCTCACGCACGCGGGCTGTGGTGGGTTTGTTAGTTTAGTTTGGTATTAAATTGTAAAAGTAGTAGTAAATTGTAAGGAAAAAAAAAAGAGGTAGTGTTTTTGGGTATAATAAAGGTGCATAAGCCCATTTTTTAATTAAATAATTAACTCAATAATATTAACACTAATTCAAACAAACTATTTTTAACTTTTCATGATGTCTTGTTTGACAAATGTTGTCACTATAATTTTTTACTAGTAAAAAAATAGATTCATTACCCACAATTTTTTGTGCAATAAATTACAGTTTTCTACTGGGTTGATCGTAAAGTATTATGTTTTCTTCTGGGTTGATCATGCTCTTCTTTAACTAATAGGCCTCCATCATGTTATGTACACACGTATTAATAATTCACTAAACATTTATCATTAACATATAGGCCTCCATCACTAAACAATTGATGTTTCTATTAATTACACTTTCACCTAATTTTGCCGTCCCAAAGCTCCTCATGATCTTGTCACCACCTAAATGAAGCCGAGCATAATTTAATTTGGTGGTTCAATGGTAAAATTAATAGCCAAGTTTAGTTTGGTTAAATTAAAAAGACTAGTAGAATTTATTGCAAACGGTTGAAATTTTTTAGACAATAATATTAATTTGGTTGTAAAAAATAGTGAGCCAAAAATTGTGTAGAATGTAAATCATTAAACACTAATTGAGATATATTTTTTAACCCTAAAAAACATTTGCCTTATGAATTGAGATAAGGCAACTTTGCCTAATGGATGGAGATAAGGCAAACATGACTCAGCATTTGCCTTATTTGACTTAAAATTTACCTTATTTGTTGCAGATATGTTTTGTAGACGTAGCGCAACAAACAGAATTTGTTGTCTCAGTTTATCTTATCAACCGAGAATGCTCTTAAAAGATGCTCTAATCCATTAATCTTCTGATTCGATCTGGACTTCCAAGAGACCCAAAGCCGGGTTTGGATTCTCTCTAGATCCATTCTCTGCAGATTTGGTGTAGATCCACCAAAATGACCCCGTTTTTGTTACTTAATCAATGATCGGAACCGTTGAATGTATAACTAATCTAGTAAAGATCAAATGATTTTGGAATTGATTCATTTTTTGTGGAGATGATCTTTACTAGATTAGTTATACATTCAACCGGTTCCGATCATTGATTAAGTAACAAAAAGGGGGTCGTTTTGGTGGATCTGCACCAAATCTGCAGAGAATGGATCTACAGAGAATCCAAACCCCCCAAAGCCAAAGGTGGGACCAGTCCCGTAAATACAGCACCCCCACAGTTTTTTGTTTTGTAAACCCCTACTATTGGCTCCCACATGATTTCTAAATGGGTGATTTTATCCACACCCATCAATTCGATCTTTACACCCAATCTTATTTTAAAACCCATTATCAATTTTGGTTAGTTTGAATTTTATTACTACACCCATTTTGTATTTCAAAAATACCCTTTACTCAACATTGAATTTGATTTTTATACCCATTATTAATATATATTACCTCTTACTTATTGGTGTTACTACGTGATTAATAATGTCATTCGCCAAAAAAGGCACCAAACACTTTTGCCAAATTGTTCATGCCAAATTTCCAGAAATATACGTTATAAACATTGATATCATGATCATCAAAAGAAAGGCTGGACACGATTTAAGCAAGCACTTATACATTAACTTTGATAGGCTTTTGCTGAAGAACATTTGCTTGAGAGTTGTGAACTCACACCATCTTACCATCTGACATAAGAAATAAAATACTCCAGAACTATGGATGAAGGCCATCTAAAGATGATGATCACTTTACAGATACAAACCAAGTTAATCAGGAAACACGGGTGTGGGCTTATGTAGACCAATAACTCTTCCAAGACTGAAACCATAGTCTAAATTCTTCAATTCTTCTTGATGATACCAAGGTAGTTGTCAATATTCTCAATGTAGATGTTCCATCCGCAAATCAAGGCGAAAGATTGACCAACACCATTATAACATTCTACGAACCTTTTTGAGCAAATCGATTTACGGGAACAACACAACACAGTGGCGATTCACTTAAATTTAGACCTTCCTCAATCGGCAGTGCAGTGGCTAATCGCCGGAGATGGCATGACGAGTCTTCTCCGGAGTGATCTTAGAAACGAGACGGAGAAGGAAGATGGGCACGGCGATGGCGTAGGGGAGAAAGATCAGATGGGAAAATCATGTCCTTCTCATAGAAAGTGGTTGCTTGCCAATCAATTTCCCATGACAATTTTTTTTTTTGCTTTTGAAGGATGAACAGTGGGCTTATCCTAAAATTGGACGGAACTTAAGAAAAATCGCTATTTTTCTCATGATACAGTTATGTTGATGATGTTGGGTGTACTGATCAATTTGTTATTTTATCATAGGTCTTTAAGTGTAATTTTGTATTTGGGTAAAATAGTAATTTAATAAATAAAGTAAGTGATGGGTGTGAAGATCAAATTGATGGGTGTGAATAAAATCACCCTTTCTAATTTTAGTAACACCAGGCTTGTGAGCAAGCAGATAGTTCGATCTCTACTTGTCTAAGGTTTTACGTTTTTTTTTTGGCAAAAGGTTTTACGTTCAATTGACAAAAAAGTAAAACAAAGTTTGACGTTCACCTCACAATAATGCAATATAATGATACTGGTGTCGATACTAGGTCGTTCTCGTATATCATTTGTAACATATTTCCAGTGAACGGCTGAACCCACATGGTTTTCCATAGGGGCCATGGACAGTGTTTTTTCGTTTTCCAATCTTCGTACTCCCTTTTTTGTTTAATTGGAAGATGGATCATAAATGAGTATTTTTGGCATTTTCAACTCCAACAAAATGCGTCCAGGTCTTGAGTTTGGAATACTGATTGTGAAACCAATGTAGCTAATGCAAGCGCATCTGCCAAGTTCTAGTGAAAAGCCACACATATTGTCGGTTTTTCGTGAAGACTTAGGGGTAAAATTAACACTTATCTTATGTGAATGATTAAACCGTTTTTAACGCATGCAACATTAGTTAAATTGAAAGAAATTGAGGTTCCACCCTAAAATCAATTGGTAATGGAGGGAATAGCCCAATGCTTTATGAATATCATCAAGGTCCCTTCACTGGCCAATGTGAGACTTTTACACATCACATTCTCAATACACCCTCTCAAGCGTGGCGACTTTCAAGCTAACTCGTGAACAACACACACAGGGGATGCAGAGCACGTGCGGCCGTTATGCCAACACGTGAGCAACCTTACGCTAATACCATGAAGGAAATTGAAGTTCCACCCTAAAACCAATTGACAATGAGGGGATTAGCCCAATCCTTTTAAATACTATCAGGGTCCCTTCATTAGCCAATCTAGAACTTTTATCACACTGCATTCTCAACATAAATTTTCTGATACTATATATATACATGAGTGGATACGTTATACAAACGTAGCTACAACTTGTCCACATAACTTGCCTATATATTCACATCCACAACCTGTCCGATTGGTCAACAAAGCAATCGTACCAATAGGTCATGTCATGCAACAATAATTTTTTATCACTTTTTGTTTATAAAGATTTCTTGCTACTACTGTTGAAAGTTATTTTATATCTCTATTGAGAGACGAAGTCAAACGGTAAAACCCCAATGAGTTTATATATATACTTTGTTATGTTCGTACGTACGAACCAACTCTACGAAAGGGAATAAAGTACCAAATTTTATATGAAAATGTTACAAGACCCAGGACAGTTGAACAGGGTTACAAGGTCAAGCAAAAGATTAGAATTAATTTCAATTTTGATGGGTCAATGGCCCTCAAATTGGCAAGATGGGGGAACAAAATTATTGGGATCGAATAATATCAAATGCCTTTTGTAGATATTTTAATGTTATGTTCTCTTCCTTTACCCACAAAACAATTGCTCCTTATGACAAGTATATAATCATTTAATTTAACGGTATTTTATCTTTATTTTATTGAATGATGTTTTTAGATTCCACTCTCTAATTGATGAGATGGTTATATATAGTATCTATGAAGTTGGTAAATTACTAAGCTTTGTGGCATATTGTGAATGAGTTAACCGACTGCTATAAAAATTTTTTACTAAAAATTATATTATTTTAAAAAAAAAAAAAAAAAAATATATAAAACACAAAAGCGCACATATATATATATATATATATATATATATATATAATTAAATAAAGGTTAATTCCTCCAATGGTACCAAATGTTTGGCAAATAAGACACTTTGGTAGCTAATGTTTAAAATCGGACACTTTGGTACCCAAGCTATACCTCCGTTTGACACTTTAGTGCTTCCGTTAAATTTACCGTTAAAATTGAGGGTATTAAAAATCTTTTCATATTAATTCATAAAATATGACTTATATAGTCCCAAATGTTTTAAAAAAAATGGACAGAACAGTACCCAAATTATAACAAAACTAGACAACTCATGTTTCAAAAAAAAAAAAAGACTACTCCTGTTTCGACAACGCCATGCATCTACTCCTGTTTTAATATTGCATTTCATTGTATGCATCATGAAAAGACAGTTAATTTTTATTCCAATTTAAATAAATTTGCAAAGACTTAAAAGATCAATTGGAGCATAATAAAATATATTACTCTAAGTTTGCAAAGCACTAAATTTACAAGAAAAATCCTAAATCCAACTTGCAATCAAAATAAAGCTTTTAGAACATTCACAAAAAGAACACAATTCAAGAGCATAAAGAATTGGTGGTGTGCTTGGGAAACTGAAAAAGAGGCTAAATTTTGAAATTACCATCTTGTCCATCTTAGCCAAACAAAAAGACTGTAATACCTTCAATTTTAACGGTAAATTGAACGGGGCACTAAAGTGTCAAACGGAGGTATAGATTCCAAACTCTGATTTTAAACATTGGGTACTAAAGTGTCTTATTTACCAAACATTGAGTACGATTGGAGGAATTAACTTTTTATGAATTAATTTGAAAAGACTATAATACCCTCAATTTTAACGGCAAATTTGACGGAAGCACTAAAGTGTAAAATGGAGGTATAGATTGGTACCAAAGTGTCCCGGTTTTAAACATGAAGTATAAAAGTATCTTATTTACCAAATATTGGGTACCATTAGAGGAATTAACTCATTAAATAAAGACAAGCAAAGTGTTCACATGACCAATCTTGAAAGAGAAAAGTAAATAAAAAAAGAAAAAAAGAGGGCCCGGATTAAAAAAATATACATACCCCCCTCTGCCCCCCCCCTTAATTTTCCTAAAAAGGAAATTTATTTACAAAAAATGAGGATATCTATTTCTAAAAACAAGAAGAAGCAGCTAGCAGCCCAAGAAAAAGAAAGAAAAACAGAGAAAAAAAAAAAAAAAGAAGGAATAATATCACGTTGTGGTCCTCATTATTTTTTCTGCCACACTAAAAAACAGGCGGAAGGTACTTTTGGAGCAATTTTAGTTTGGGTAACTCCCTTCTCCTCTCTCCAAACAAAGTGTACCACATTCCCAATCTTCAAAGTACCATAGCGTAGTTTTAAAAATGCCACTTGTATTGTGCTGCTGTGCAAGTGGTCATGTGGCTGCATCTCTGGATTAATTTAGTTAGTAGTTAATTCCACATATACATTAATCTGCTTAACTAATCAATCGTACTTTTCAATTAAAAAGATATCAGGTATGTGGTGTTGCTGACTCGAAAGATTCCTAATATGTCTCATGAGCAATCATACTTTTTGCTAAATTTATGAGGAGAAGATTCAAACTCAGATAAGAGAATAAATACATTGTCTAAATTTATTGACATAAAAAATATCTGCTTAACATACAACTATAAATATTTACATGATTAGCAGTATAAACTCAGTAACTCATCACTCCTTTACATACGGTTTTTTTCTTGTAGAAACTTTTCAATCCAAGATTTTCACTCAGTAACTCATCACTCCTTTACATACGGTTTTTTTCTTGTAGAAACTTTTCAATCCAAGATTTTCAAGTGAATGACGGTAACGAACCACTAGATATTGATCAGTGCGGCAATAAATCCATAAAGGTATTTGACAATTCTTCCATTAACATTCATAGAAAAGGAGAATATCTTTTATATATAATATTGTTCTTAACTGTTTATTCAACAATGTTTTCATGTAGATCAAGTTGAAAACATATGTAGGGTCCAAGAACTTTCGTTCTTCCATAATTAATTGTCCATCTTTGTCTATTTTTTTCAAAAGCAAAAATGCCAATTTGTCTAATCTAGCTCAACACAGAAAATACTAACTCCACCTTTGAACAAATAAAATAAAATACAATTACCATGATTAGATGAATTTGTGTGAAAAGTTAGAAAATTTACAATAGTGTCCGGGGCTGGAGCACATCCTAGCACAAGTGTAGCGCCGCCCTAGCATTTTTCTCGTAGTGACCAAGAAATTATCAATAGATCTCCAAAGTATATTTAAGCCTAGAAACCATAGTTGGGGTAGAAAAAAGCAATCACCAATAATGTTCTTCTCTCTCGGACACGGCCACAAACCATGGGTCCAATCAAATCATTGAGTGTTGTTCTTAAGAATCACCTTGTATAACCCTAAATTCGCAAATTAGTTCTTCCCCACAGAAAATTTTGGTGCAAAACATTAAACAACCTCAAAATCCCGACCCCATTTTTATTTTGGAATAAAGATGAATTATGCTGCCATCATTTAACACATAAGATGATTTAAAAAATAATTTTAAAAAACATAATTATCTTAGTAGTACTATTTTAATTTTCCGTCCAAGTGATTTTTCATTATTTCTCAACAAGAATGGGCATGAAATGGACCTCTGCTAATTATGGCGGGACCATTTGCTATTGGGCCTTAACAGTCACAAACAACCATTAGTAGCTTGACACCTAAGCATCTCAGTTGCTGGGGTTGGTCATTGGTCGACGTCAACCATTGTTGTCCTTACTATTAATGCTTTTTGGGCAGCAACTTTCCATGGGGGCAATGGACTTTCTGGGATTTGAAGAGTTTTCTCACCAGCTTCCACTTCTCAACTTTTGGGTTGAATCAATTTTCTTTCTTTTATTTATTTTGGTATGGACGAAAACTGTTTAAACATGACCCCAATGATTACTATATATATGCCAACTGTTTTCAATCCCTCCAAGTAGGAGTGGCAAGGAGTCAAATGATTCAACAAGGTACGTCCAAAATCGCAAATGCATCAAAATTGGCATGATGTGAACAAACGCACGCGTAGTTTGATTATACATAATATAGCGTTATAAAGACTTAGTTACCATGTGAACAACTTATGGGTGCATCAACTGTCGTAAAACATAGATCTAAATTAAAGCAGTCTATTTTGTGGGTTGGACATGAAATAGCATATAGGCCAAGGCTTTGACATGGCTGGGAAGTACGGTTGGGGGCAAAGGGTGGTTGGGGAATTATTGGCTTTGTGATCAATCTTTCTTCGGTTCAGATGGGATTCAAAATCCGAGTACTGTTCATGATTAAAAAATACAAAAACATACAGATGTGGAGAATGACTCAGCAAGTCATCCGGTCATGCTTTTTGTATACATGTGCTACACACGTGACTTCTCCTTCTTCCCTTTCTCTCGCACGACCAGTATTCCTCCATCTTTCGCCTCGTCTTTTCTATTGCAATCATCGACGACTCCCAAACGCCTCTGTTTCAACCCAACAGAGGTAATTTCAGTACTAATAATCGAATGCCCAAAAGCTTTGATTTGGGATTTGGGTATGATCTGAACCAGGTTGCGGCATTTCCCGCCAATTCGATTTCCAATGGGTTTAACTCCTCCGTTGGTGTTGTGAACACCGACCCAGCTGTCATCCCGAGCTCCACCAGACCACTTTGGACAACCTCCTCATCCCGAGCTACTCGTACCTCAACGAGACGCTTTACGACATAGATTGCGTCGAGCGGATCTTAGCCTACTTCTTGGACGGCCTGGATCAAAGACCCACCGGCGAAGATGACGACGGTGGAGGATCCGCTACATCGCCGATGTTGATGCTCGTCGGGAAATTCGAATTTGAGAAATTTAAGATTGAAAATTGATTTTTGTGAAATTCGAATTGGCAGGCCCATCCGTGGATTTCGGAACCGGAGCGCGAGAAGATCTGCGGGATTTTGGACTGCCAGAAGCTATCAGGAAAGCGTTTTTTCCCTTAAGATGATTATGGCCTTGGTGTGTGTTGTACTACATACTGTTGAAAGATAAGGTTTTGTACTTATCATATTTATCCTAACATAGATGTTTTACATTCTTTGTATCGGTTGCAGCCATCTGTATACTCCTGTTTGCTTCCGTTTATGCTTGCAGCCATCTGTATACTCCTGTTTATTTATGCTTCCATTTTCTTTTTATCCAGGTCGGGATCTAACTTCGAACTGCTTCCAAGAAAGTGAAAAGTAATATCACTTAACAACAGCTAGAACCTGCTGTGATTCGATATCTGCTCTAACTCTTATTGGACAAATATTCGATGATTCAAAGAGAAAAGACGAGGCGAAAGATGGAGGAATACTGGTCGTGCGAGAGAAAGGGAAGAAGGAGAAGTCACGTGTGTAGCACGTGTATACAAAAAGCATAACCGGATGACTTGCTGAGTCATTCTCCACATCTTTATGTTTTTGTATTTTTTAATCATGAACAGTACTCGGATTTTGAATCCCATCTGAACCGAAGAAAGATTGCTTTGTGATTGGCTTAAACAAGGAAAAGTTCAGTAATTTTTTCCTTAAAAAAAAAATATTTAATTTTGGGTCATGCCCCCAAAGAAAAAATTTCGGGGTCCCAGGTTTTCATGAAATTCAGCAAACCCAACCATAAGATGTACAGATGAGCTGCAATTACTAGACCAATACTAGGCCCTATATGATCAACAGACCAAAAACCTTGTCCACGACCATAAACCATCAAGGAAAAGCCAGTCTTGTGATTTACATTTAAACACAGTTACTTATTTATAATGATTATGTAAATTTAATTTTGAATACACTTAGCTAAATAAACCCATTTAAAAACGTGCCTAAATTTAATTTTGAATATACTTAGCTAAATCAATCTGTTATTTTATAAGCATTTGTTGATATTAAGTATTTTAACTGAAAGTATTTTTTATATTGAGTATTTTAATTGAAAGTATTATAGATATTACGAATATTATGTATTTTGATTTAGAATACTTTAAGTATTGCATATATTGAAAGAGGGTATTTTTTTGGACATATGAATGTTTACCGCCATAATAAAGCGAGTTAGGGATAAATTGATTCGGAGATGCATAAAAAAAAAAAAGGGAACTTGTGCAAAAAAAGTGGTCACTTAGTGTGAATAATATGTATATGCTAGCGTAATGGAAATGATGATTGTCAATTTGTTCGGTTAATAAATGTTCCTTAATAATAGACTTGATGTTTTACTATTTTACCCTGGTTTCTTAAAAAATTATGTTTTGTTTTACTTATTGCACCTAGAAGCAATTTAGGAATATTGAATGTACTAAACACCCTATTTACTTACTATACAATCTAGGAATTCGAAGTTTACCACTAAACATATTCTCTTCATGCTTCCTAGCTCATGATTCAATTCATGATTCTCTTGAATGAAGGATATGCTTATGCCATTGGGCCATTATAACTTGTAGAGAGCAAAGTTACTGATGATCCATTTACAAAAGATTAGTTTCATTATGGATAATATCTACAAAGTTAATAATGCTTTAATGCTTCCCTCAAACATGTATACTCTCGGGTTTATGTGAGTCAAGCGAAGATATAGAAAATTAACTGTATAATTATAGGATATTTTTAGTAATGCTTCCTCAAACTTAAACATTGTCCCACTTTTCCCCTTAAAACTCAAAATGGATCAGTTTATCCCTTGCAACTCACTTTTATCACACATGATGCCATGTGCTAAAACACTTTTAAGTTACAATTACTTATTTTGTGGAATACTTCCTGAAACTCTCAAATTATCTCACTTTCCACCCTTAAAACTCTTAAATGGTCTCATTCCCTCTACCCACACCCCCAACAAATAAAAATGGGTCACTTAGCCCCTTGAATATCCTTCACCCACTTAACCTGAGTTTGGTGAACTCCATTTATTTGCTAATTTTGAATTATACATGATCAAATTTTTCCACCGCCCCTTTGCTTATCCTCTCCTCCTACCTATTCTCGAAACTCATTTCCATAGTCGCCTTCTGGCTGCCTTCAAATCTCCACCATCAAAAGTAAGTATTTTACCACAAGCTTTACTTCTTCGTCTACGTTGTCATGGAGGACAAAAAATAAAGCACCTAGCTTGGCATATGAATTTTTATATCTAAGTTAATTGTTTTTACTAATCAATATTTTTTCACTGTATACAATGCGTTTCAACCATATATCTTAACCAAAGTGGTTTTCAAATTTAAAACATGGGATGAATGAAGTTTTGGTGCTTCATAGGGCATTGTCAAAAGACAAAAGTGGATCTCATACAGCGATAGCAAAATATACATCAACCAGAATCAGACAAAGTGGGGGAAGGAAGTGAGTTTTAGGTGCGAAGATGAGGCAATTTGAGATTTTCATAAAGGAAAATGGGACAGTTTGAGAGTTTCAGCGGGCATTCATCCAAATAAGTAACTGCAACTGAATGATGTTAACTTACAAAGGGCAACATAGGTGACGAAAGTGAGTTTCAGAGAGAAAAGTGAACCATTGAATTTCAGGGGGGAAGTGGAACAAAGTTAGGTTTCAAGGGGGGAAGTGGAATAGGAATAAAATTTGAATTTCATGGAATATTGCTACAAATAAATAAAAGCGAGCCCTCCTTGAGCCCAAAGAAAAACAGGCCCTTGCGTGGGCATTTTGTAGGGCTTGCCCATTTTTCGCGCTTGTTTGTTTGGGTAGGCTTTAACAATTTTCCTCCCTGGTTAGAGTTTTTGAAAAATTGTATTGTTCACTTCAAATAAGAGACCAGCATCCAAAAGATACCGTAAGGTTAAGGTCAGTTAGAATAGCAGCTAACTAATCTCCCATTTTCAGTGGGATTCAAACAGTGCATGAGCGATTTGAGGGATCCCAAACCGAAATTTCAATTGCAACCAACTTTTGTTATCATCAGAACCTTCATTTAAAAACTGAGAAAAAAGGTCCACAAATGACAAAGAAAATCAAAGTTGTTCTCTACAATTCTTGTATCTAGCCTTTCTATTCTTCAAAAAGAATGGAGAGATTCATCTACATTTCGTGCATTCTCACCACATTGTTTGCGTTTGCGAATTGTGCACGAATCCATGACGTAGATCCGCCTATGTATGCACCATCGATGTCCCCGAGCACACCGGACTCACCGGACATCCCAACAAGTGATTGCTCGGATGTGATATTCGCCATGGCTGATTGCGTGCCGTTTATAAGCGAGGGGTCGAAAGCCACAAAGCCGGACGGTTCGTGCTGCCCCGGATTGAAGATGGTGCTGAAAGCCGGGGATGATTGTCTATGTGAAGCCATAGAGAGTAGTACTGATTTAGGCATTTCAATAAACATGACATTGGCGCTAAGTTTGCCTTCGGCTTGTGGGATTTCTGATAACAGTGCTTTTAGGCAATGTGACCGTGAGTAATCTAATTTTGTTTGTTTCCGCGCATTGAAATGATTTTCTTACATGATACGGACATGTTATTGACGTATATCGATCATTCAAATGATTTTCGGTTTTGTTTTTCAGTTCCCTTGCCTCCTGGTGCTAGTGTTTCAGGTATGTTCCTAATTGATTAATTTGCATAAGTTGTCATATAGTTTTGTTTGCCTTCTTATACTTGATAGAGAAATAGATTAGGACTAAACTATTGTACCACAAAAGCTAAAATGTAGACGATGCTTCAAATAAGTCTTTTGCCAATGGAACTTTAGTGCCTTTTGAGATGCTCATTCAGTATGTTTGATTGATATGAGTCTCTTTAGTCCCCATTTTGATCTGGTACTTGAAAGTCTGTGATCTAAACCATCAATTCTAAGAAACTTTGTCAAAGAATTTCACAACACTTCAAAATTCTAACACACATGACATGACCATTACATTCAATGTTGTTCCAAAATGTTGTCAATAACAAATTTTTGATTGCAGAGGTTCCAGCTCCAAAGCCATCACCAAAGAAGAGTCAATCTCCGAAAGCACAATGGGCACCGGCTACAAGTCCGGTTAGAGAAGGACCAGCACCCGCCGTCGCAGTTCCAGCACCATTGTCTGCCCACTCTGGCAGTTATTCCACCTCTGCTTCTCTTGTGCTCATTCTCAGTATGGTCACTGCTTCATTCTACTCTGTTGCATTCTAGGGAGGTTGCAAATTCAATTTTCTGGCTACTAATTAAAACTAGTCATGGCTGTGATTATATTTATTTAGCTGGAGTACTGGACAATGTTTCATTTAACTTGATGGTCTAGGTAGGTTTGATTACTAATAATTAATCTCGTAATTTCATCGTCTTATATAAATTAGCCTCTCCCCAATTTCTTTGTTATGAAATAATATTGTCAAGTTGAAGTTATAATCTTCGTGCCTAGAATAACAATGTTCTCTAATCCTTTGTGTTTTGGGGTTTCGCTTGGTTTGGGCTCGTTTCTTTCCTTTTATTGGGCTTTTTTGTTATGTTTAGGCCCTTTTTCTTTTGCTTGGGTGTTACTTGTAAATTGTAATTTGTAATAGAGCTTTATGATCCCTCTTGTTATGAATTACCATTTCCTTTGAGCAAAAAAAAGTTTATACTCATCAAGTGATTGACCGTTGTGAGTCTTTAGACTTTTTTTTGCACACGAGCGGCAGTGATCGACCGTTGTGAGCTTCCTGCTAGGACTTCATATCATTCAACGATTCAGAACCACCTACAATTGGTAACACATACAATATTTAAGTTAATAAAACTTGATCTGACAAAAAAAAATTAGCCTATTCACATGCACATGAGTGATTAATAATTATTAACTAATGTGAGTCTTGAGTAAATCTTACATCAGTCTATGATTTAGAATCACCTAAAGAAAAAGAAAAGATAATCTTTAAAGGGTAATTATCATGAATGGTGCCTAAACCTGGTGCCTGAACTTTAAAAGTGATCAATTTGATACACAGACTTTAAAAAACAGGACTTTATAGTGCCTAAACTTTAAAAGTGATCAATTTGGTACCCAGACTTTAAAAAAGAGGACTATGTAGTACCTTAGTGAATTTTTTTTTATCAAAATTCCATAAAAATGAGGGATAAAATGGTCTTTTGACATTAATTTTCATGCAAAATACTATTTTTTACCTCTCAACCTCTATATAAATGTGTATTATGGTGTTTCGAAAAAATAAAAATGTGCATATAGCTATTTTCGAATAATAAATAAATTGCTTAACAAAAATATGCTCGAACGGTAGATTTTTTTTTCTATTACTCAATTTATGTTAGAAATATTTTTTTTATGTTCGAGTATATTTTTATTTATCAATTTACCTATTATTTTGCAATATCTATATGCATATATATTTTTTGAAACACCATAATACACATTTATATAGGGGTTGAGAGGTAAAAATTAGTATTTTACATGAAAATTAATGTCAAAAGACCATTTTATCTCTCATTTTAACGGAATTTTGACAAAAAAATTGAAGGAGGTACTACATAATCCTCTTTTTGAAAGTTTGGGTATCAAATTGATCACTTTTAAAGTTCAGGCACTATGAAGTTCCTTTTGAAAGCCTAGGTACCAAATTGATCACTTTTAAAGTTCAGGCACTATGAAGTCCTGTTAGTGAAAGTTCATGCACCATTCATAATAAAAACTCATATTTAAATATCACAAATAACTCAGTATCTTTGACCAAAGAGAATGATTACATTGTTACTTCGAAGTACTAAAGTTAAAAAGGGAAGGGGCCTGGCGTTTAATCCTATAAGGTAACCAATTACAAGATAAAAGACAGCAAATTGAATTTAGAAATTAGGTGTCCGGGAGTTAGGTTGATGCGTAGGTGGGGTGGACCAGGAATCAATATATACTAGCCAACAATTGAGGCTTCGTACAAGTTTGTTTAAGTCCCATAAAATTATCAAATTAGCACAATTTAGGTACGGCTCTTTGAATCCAATAACGACTTTTGACCCTGGGTAGTTACTGCCTGTTCTTCTAACTAAAACCTGCACGTTCTGTATTTGTCTGCATATAAGAAGATCAGAACACGACATCCATCTTTGATGTACAAGTGCAAATATACATAGATCGTTTATTGTACAAAAGTTTCGTGAACAAGTGTAGAATATATATAGATCATTTATTCTACAAAAGTTTCGTGAACAAGTGTAGATATTGTTTGTGATTTACGTTTATGCATCACACAAGTCAAGTAATTGTGACTTGTTGAAAAAATTCTCATGTTGGTTAAGAATCCCATAATACTTACGCTAAGTGAGTGAGTCATAAAGTTGTGTATTGACTATATCCCTTTTAAAGTAGGGCAATGTGGACAAGCACATCCTTTAGTCATTATAATATTAGACTGTTACATTGAACTGATTGTCATTTGAAAAAACTAATCCACCTCTTAAATTTTTCTGACCGTATTGCATATTGCACATTAAAGAGGAAAAGGAATTGACGGAATGAGAATGATTTAATTCCTTCATTTTCCTACGTTTAGAGAAAAAAAATTTTGGTGAGACCCACCACTATTTTCGGGAATCATTCTCTTGAATATAAGGAATTTGATATCCAATAGGGACTTGAGTATCCATGTCCCATTCCCGATACCCTTTCCATGTTCTTATTCCGATTTCTTTTATGTACGTAAACATGCCCAAGAATTATAAGATAATTTGGAAAACTTCTCCAGAGGGAAATGGGCATAATATTTTTAAGTGAGTTATCTAGAGACATAAGAAGATGTACAAATTGAGGCAACTTTGAAATGATAACATCAGTCACTCTCTTGACAACATGGTGAAACCATTTCACTAACTAATCATATCAAAAGATAAAAGGAATCATGTCCTCAATCCCATCAAATTATTTGCATTGTTCAAAAAGACTCTCATCATCCAACAATCTAAACCATGATTATTCAATTCCAAATGTGATTTTAATTATGCAAACATCATTCTCATGATGTGAAAGCGAGTCTTACATGACTTGGTTGTCCCCATTTAAAATAAATTAGATGCAGGAGAGGGAAAGCAAGATAGAGCTGGAGGTAAGTATAGCATGGATAGACCTAACCTCCAACCACAAACCATACTCCATCAACTGAAATTAATATCAATATTTTACTACCAAAAGTCCACCTACAAATCTTGCATGTATATCAATCATCAAATAAATTATTATCATTTCTTGTATAAAAGGAAGTATAAGCATATAACATTTTCCTCTCAAATTATATAACGTGAGTTTGTAATTAATCAGAATATTAAATAATCCGTTGAATAAATGGTTGTTTTTATTTAGGTTGGTAACAAAACATGAGAATATTTGGACTAGTGTCACTTTATATACCTGACAAGAGACTCTCGTTCATCTAAAAGAAACGGAAAGGAAGGAAGGAAGGGTTGGTCGACCGTACCACCGAACTCACAGTCAAGACACGCAAAACCCCAAAGAACGTAATTAATTCCTTCATTCGCGATCCATGAATCTTTCCCATGATGCAACAACGCCTGTCTCTTTTGTTGCAGTTAATGGCCCATACCCACCAAAATAAATCACCCAAAATGCCTGGATTTACGTTTCACAGGTGCAAAATTTCAACACCCGAGAAAAGAAAACAGAGGGGGAAAATTCAGCTGACGGTTAACAGGGATGAGGAGAGAGGACCCACCTTGGTGATCTTAATTCTAGAGAGAGAGAAAGTAGGGTGGTGTGGTGATTGATGAGAGAGAGCGGGGGTAGCTGGGGGTTGTGCTGCTGAACAAAGGATGGAAGGGTTGTGGAACTGGCAGCTACCACGTGCAACTCTGATTAAACAAACTTAAGGAACCACGCATACAGATACTTCACAAACCCCAAACCCCCCAAACCCACCACCTACCCTCTTCTCCAATTCCTTGGCACAACTTAAATACTTCCACCAACGATTGCTTCTTAGTTTTGTGTGTGTTTTTGTGTGTGCCCAAATGATCATTTCTGGATGCAAACACAATCCCAATACGCATTTTTGGCTCTGTCTTGATTCATACTGCTTGGTGCCCAGATAGCAATTTGAGCAGTTCGATCACAATTCCACAGCTTTTTGTTTCTCTCTTCATTACCACCAAGGTATGTGGTCCTGGTGATCAGAGCCCTTTGAATGTATTGCCTTTGTGTTTCAATTGTGGTTTTGCTGGCTGGGGTGTTGTTTGATTTGTACATTATTGTTGTGAAGTAGTTTAGTTTTAGGTGGAATTCTGGTTTTGGATTTTTGAAAATTGTATTTTTGGTGGGTAGCTTGTAGTTATATGAGTAAGGCTGTGTTTGCTGTGGATTTAGGAATCTGTTATGCAGTTCTCTGGAGTTTGTGGTTTAGCAAAGGTGCATTCTTCTTTTCCCCTTTTGGTAGTGCCTTTCTCATTATTTTTTACTGCACCTGAGAACTATGTCCTTAGGCTGCTTCTGTGTCTGGTTCCTTAGAACAGGAATTCGGAGCTTCAGTTAGTGTAGCATTGTATTTAGTGTCCAAATTTAATTACATAAGAAGCAACATTATGTTGAAAATAAGAGTTCAGGAAGGCATGGAACTGGATATGTAAGCATCAATTCCAGAGACAATGCAGAAAGGACCAATTTAGAATCACAAATACGTTAATCATATTATCCTGTAGACAAATTATGCCAAAGCTATAGTGAGTTAGTTCTTCTAAATTTTGTTACCTACAAAACTTCTTTTGCCTTGGTGATCACAAAAGTTCTTGCACTGCAGCATGTCAGAAGCCCAGAGGAGATTAGTCACTACGCCAAGTATTCCACGTGGAAATGGTTATGTAAATGGGGTAGTACCACTCAGGCACCCTGCTACAGCAACTCAAGTTGATGAGTTCTGCTATGCCCTTGGTGGGAAGAAGCCAATCCATAGCATTTTAATTGCAAACAATGGAATGGCGGCTGTCAAGTTTATACGTAGTGTTAGGACGTGGGCCTATGAAACATTTGGCGCAGAGAAGGCAGTTTTATTGGTGGCCATGGCAACTCCGGAGGACATGAGAATCAATGCAGAACACATTAGAATTGCTGATCAGTTTGTGGAGGTTCCTGGTGGAACTAACAATAATAACTATGCCAATGTGCAGCTCATTGTAGAGGTGTGTACACTTTAGCACTTCACCCTCAAGCACTTTCTGTCCATCTTGTTAGAATTTCACCTGAATTTTGTTGTTCTTTACTATCCAGATGGCAGAGATAACACGTGTTGATGCAGTTTGGCCTGGTTGGGGTCATGCTTCTGAGAATCCTGAGCTTCCAGATGCATTGACTGCAAAGGGAATTGTATTTCTTGGGCCGCCAGCTATATCTATGGCAGCATTAGGAGATAAAATCGGTTCGTCATTAATTGCACAAGCTGCAGAAGTACCCACCCTTCCATGGAGTGGATCACATGTATGAATCCTGTGAATTGTACCCTATTTCTCTTTCAGTTTCTTTTTCCAGGTAATGCAGTCTGACATTGTGATGCCTACGCTCACAGGTGAAAATTCCTTCGGAAAGCTGTTTGGTTACAATCCCAGAGGATATATATAGGGAAGCATGTGTTTATACAACAGAGGAAGCAGTTGCAAGTTGTCAGGTTGTTGGTTACCCGGCCATGATCAAGGCATCATGGGGTGGTGGTGGTAAAGGCATAAGAAAGGTATGTTGTTCTACCAAATTGTACTGTTTACTTGGCTAAAATTGGTATCTATTTTTTTTAAAAAAAAAATTATGTAGGGATATGCATGTGAATTGTTGGTTGGGCGTGAAACAAGATTCATTTACTTGTCTAACATGTCAGAAATTTGATTGGAGCCATGCCTTATTAAAGGGCATACCTAAGTTTAGTTATTGAATTTCCTAGGTCCATAATGATGATGAAGTCAGGGCATTGTTCAAGCAAGTCCAGGGTGAAGTTCCTGGATCTCCAATATTTATAATGAAACTTGCATCCCAGGTCAGATATTCTACTATGTTTGATTTAAATGAGCATAATTGCTAAAATCCAAATCAGATATAGCCAAATTTGCAGATTTAATTTTTTTTTGTTTTTTTTTTCTCTTATCAGAGCCGTCATTTAGAAGTCCAGCTACTATGTGATCAGCATGGAAATGTTGCAGCTCTGCATAGCCGTGATTGCAGTGTTCAAAGGCGGCACCAGAAGGTAATGTTTTTTGTGAAATAGTAAACTTAGCCCCACATTTACTGAGGCTTCTAGGGCATTTGGTACTTAGTCTTCTTTCTGCAGTTGGTTTTATTGCATAGTGTCATCTCATGGAGATATTTCATTCCTTGAAATCTAACTTGGTTGTTTTATGTGCTATAGATTATTGAGGAGGGTCCAATTACCGTAGCTCCTCATGAGACAGTAAAAAAGTTAGAGCAGTCGGCCCGACGCTTGGCTAAATCTGTTAACTATGTGGGAGCAGCTACTGTTGAGTATCTTTACGGTATGGACACTGGCGAGTACTATTTCTTAGAGCTGAACCCTCGGTTACAGGTTTGTATTTTGGTTCAGTCTTATTTCAGCTTTTTTTCTTATGAACTTGATGCTTATTGTATCTCTTTCTTCAATTTGTTTTATTGGTGGCAATGAACAGCAAGGAAAGAAATGTGTATGCATGATATCAGCACAGAAATAAGAATATGCTTGTTGTATCCTAACCAAGCTATCCAACCTTAACACGACCTCTTACAGACTAATTGAATATCATATGATTACTATGATCATTAGTATATCATTCTTATTGTTGCCTATGCTAGCTTCTGGTCTTGCATTTAAATTTCAAGAGAAGTGGTTTTCTGTGTGAAACTAAGCACCTTCAATTTAATTCATCATAGGTGGAGCACCCAGTCACTGAGTGGATTGCTGAAGTAAATCTGCCAGCAGCCCAAGTTGCAGTTGGGATGGGCATCCCTTTATGGCAAATTCCTGGTATCCTGTTAATTTCTGGATTTCTTCTAACATATTTTACTGACTTACCAGCTTTTTAATTTGTTCACATTCTCTGTTTCGGATGTTCATTTGATTAGAGATAAGGAGATTCTATGGAATGGAACATGGGGGTGGATATGATGCTTGGAGGAAGACATCAGCTATCGCTACCCCGTTTGACTTTGATAAGGCAGAATCTACAAGGCCAAAGGGTCATTGTGTTGCTGTGCGTGTAACAAGTGAGGATCCAGATGATGGCTTTAAGCCTACTAGTGGGAAAGTTCAGGTTGGTCATGATGGTTCCAAACTTTTACTTACTTTTGCTTTCTCTTAATACCATACATGACCCTATTAGTATGTCACACTATATGCAGGAGTTGAGTTTTAAAAGCAAACCAAATGTTTGGGCATATTTTTCTGTTAAGGTAAATATTTTGTAACCGAATAATGACATTTCTCCATAGTAGAAAAAGAAAGAACAAAAGTATAGCTCTCAAATAAACTCTGTTTTGATTTGCAGTCTGGAGGGGGCATTCATGAATTCTCAGACTCTCAGTTTGGTAAGTATCAACTTACCACAAGTTGGTCTATCTTATCAGACTTGAGCATTGTATAGTTCTGTGGATTCTTAATCTCAATATCAGGCTTATAGCCAACAGTTATTAATATGCATAACCCTGGTTCAAGGATTTTGACAGATGCATAATATACCAGTTGCCCGTCTTTGCTGCTAACTTATTTAAAACCATCTCTTTTTCTAGGACATGTTTTTGCATTTGGGGAATCTCGAGCTCTAGCTATTGCAAATATGGTTCTTGGGCTGAAGGAAATTCAAATTCGAGGAGAAATTCGTACAAATGTTGACTATTCAATAGATCTCTTACATGTAAACTTCACAATCATCTATGATACAATTCCATACAATCCTCTTGAGAATATTATAAAGAGCATAAAGTCTTGATAGAATTCCAAGTAATGGGATGATATCTGTTTTGTAGGCTTCCGATTACAGAGAGAACAAAATCCACACAGGTTGGTTGGATAGTAGAATCGCAATGCGTGTTAGAACAGAAAGGCCTCCTTGGTATCTCTCAGTTGTTGGGGGGACTCTCTTTGTAAGTGCAACTAGTTTCCTTCATTGTTGATTTTCGAAGATTTAATTTGCAACAATCATTCACTTATGATTCCTATTATGCCCTATTTAGAAAGCATCTACCAGTAGTGCAGCGATGGTTTCAGATTATGTTGGTTATCTTGAGAAGGGGCAAATTCCACCCAAGGTATGGTAGTAAAACATATCCTTCTTTGTACTGGTTTTAGGTGTATTTTGGAATTAACTTTTGTCAACCCTTATTGCAGCATATATCACTAGTCCATGGACAAGTATCCTTGAATATTGAAGGCAGTAAATACACGGTATGATTTTTTATAATTGCTTCATCATGAAGGACTTCTGTTACTGTTAGGCATTTTTGGAGATTGTATTTGGTTGAATCATTCGATATATATAATCAACATCATGGAACACTATTTCCAGATTGACATGGTGAGAGGGGGTCCCGGAAGCTACAGATTAAGGTTGAATAATTTTGAGATTGAAGCAGAGATTCATACTTTACGTGATGGGGGTTTGCTGATGCAGGCACGTATAAATTCTCTCTTTAATTTTTGCATCAGTGTATTTCGCAGATGACTTTATTCTTGCTCATGTTGTTCATAGCTGTTTGTCTTTGTAATATAAGTTAATGTTGCTATTTGTGATGTAAGTAAACAAAGCAGGTAAAGTGTGACGATTTTAGAATTACTGAATGTAATGCATTGCATAATGTAAATCACTCAGATGTCTTCCTGCTAGTATATCGTAAGACATAGCTGTAGTTTTGCACCTAATATAGGCTAGAAACAATTGATGAGAATGTATAATTCTCAATTATGACATTTAGGGGTAGCCCTTCCATTCCTGAGCAGTACTTCACCCTTCTCCCCTTGTAAATGGAGAGAGCTACACAGTACACAGGCCAATTTATGTGCTCATACCACCATGTGGAGATGGATCATGTAGAAAGAACTGGTCTTTTATATTTCCTTAATGCACTTTGTGACTGACAACCTAATTTTGCTACAGTTGGATGGAAACAGTCACATTATATATGCAGAGGAAGAAGCAGCTGGAACTCGACTTCTTATTGATGGAAGGACTTGCTTGCTTCAGGTACCCCCAACTGTTTCCTTTATTTCTTACTCTTCCAAATTCCTTCAGCAAGCTGACTTGTTGACCTTTGTTGAATCCAGAACGATCACGATCCATCCAGATTAATAGCAGAGACACCATGCAAGCTGCTGAGGTACTTGGTTGGTGATGGTAGTCATGTCGATGCTGACACACCGTATGCTGAGGTTGAGGTAATGAAGATGTGTATGCCTCTTCTTTCACCTGCTTCCGGAGCTATTCACTTCAGAATGTCTGAAGGTCAGGCAATGCAGGTAACACATTGTTCCAAATTCGCTGTATAGACATTCTTCTATTGATAGAAGTTAAAATAAAATTGGTTTGTCGCAGTCTGGTGAACTTATTGCAAGGCTTGATCTAGATGATCCTTCAGCTGTAAGAAAGACAGAACCTTACCATGGAAGCTTCCCGCCCTTGGGGCCTCCAACTGCAATTTCTGGTAAAGTTCACCAAAGATGTGCTGCAAGCTTAAATGCTGCCCGAATGATTCTTTCTGGTTATGAGCATAACATCGATGAAGTGAGTTCTCTTTCACTATAAACATAAATTTTAAACACTTTTTTATGTAGTTGATTTGCCATTTCCTAGGACCTTTGACGTCTGGGAATACATTTTGTGGTATCATTGATTGATTGTGCTGTTATTCTTAAATTTTTCTTATCAAATGTGTGCTATCTATCTCAGGTAGTGCAAAACTTGCTGAATTGCCTTGATAGTCCTGAACTCCCTTTCCTTCAATGGCAAGAATGCTTTGCTGTTCTGGCAACCCGCCTACCAAAGGATGTTAAAAACGAAGTAAGAAAACTGGGATTGTTTTTCGATGATTTATATTCAAATCAACTCATTACACTCATTTGCGGTTCTCTCCTATAATTCTTCAGTTGGAATCAAAATTTAAGGAGTTTGAGTTGATTGCTAGCTCTCAGAATGTTGACTTCCCTGCCAAATTGTTGCGTGGTATTCTTGAGGTGAGCTCTAGCTTTCAAATTCCTCACATTTTGAGTGCTATTTTATAATCTTAAAAATGTTATATCATGTTTCTGCGTTTTGATGCAGGCCCATCTATTCTCCTGTCCCGATAAGGAGAAAGGAGCCCAAGAAAGGCTTGTTGAGCCTTTGATGAGCCTTGTGAAGTCTTATGAGGGTGGAAGAGAAAGTCATGCTCGAGCTATTGTTCAATCCCTTTTTGAAGAGTATCTGTCAGTTGAAGAATTATTCAGTGACAATCTTCAGGTTAGTCTTTTGCTATGACATACAAATTGTGCAGTACTTACTGATGGAGTTCAGTTCTAAATATTTTAGACTGCTGGTACCCATTTTATGCGCACCATGCAACATTTGTGCCCTTAGTTGAAACATAATTTGGCTGGTCACTACAGTTCAGTGATGTAGTAGTCTTCTGCTCCTAATTGGTGTTTCCTCTTATGCTGAATTAACTTGTCCAACTGGATTCTGGTTATGCATCTGCATGTAAACATTATATGTTGTAGTATATGTAAGACGAGCTACTGTTTTACTTTCTCCAGGCTGATGTAATTGAACGTCTTCGACTTCAATATAAGAAAGACTTGCTGAAGATTGTGGACATTGTGCTTTCTCACCAGGTACTAAAATCACAGGCCCAGTTGGCTTGCCCTCGCTGATCTAATTGAGCTTTCTGTTGAAATTATCTTATTACTGTATCATGTGCCTTGTGCTTGCAGGCTGTCAAGAATAAAAATAAGTTGATATTACGACTCATGGAACAACTGGTCTACCCCAACCCTGCTGCATACCGGGAGAAGCTAATACGATTTTCTCAACTGAACCATACAAGCTATTCTGAGGTTGGCCATTGCACTAAGTAAACCATAATTAATTTTTATGTGGATATTGCTCGTTTTAAAAAAAATTTCAAGTTCAGTCACATTTCTCTACGTCTCCTTCCATCATGAGGAATAAGTGGTTATTTACTTTTCTTTAGCCCATGTGAAAAGTTAATCAAACCTAGCTGAACTTGTATTGTTTAGTGTGTACTTAAGTTTTCCTCTATGTTCTTAAGCTCTGCACAGCCCAGCCAAAGCTCTCCTCACATCAATAATCAAGGGTCATGTCCTTTTTCTTGAGATTAATATCGTCACATTTTCCTAATTCTAAATTAAAATTTGTGCAGTTGGCTCTAAAGGCAAGTCAACTGATGGAGCAGACCAAGTTGAGTGAACTCCGTTCCAACATTGCGAGAAGTCTTTCTGAGTTAGAGATGTTTACGGAGGATGGCGAAACAATGGATACACCAAAGAGGAAAAGTGCCATAAATGAAAGAATAGAGGATCTTGTCAGTGCTCCTTTGGCAGTTGAAGATGCCCTTGTAGGTCTATTTGATCATAGTGATCACACACTCCAGAGGCGGGTTGTGGAGAGTTACGTGCGTCGATTATACCAGGTACCATGTTTCAAATGCTTTTAGACGGGTCTTGCTTTATTTTTTGTGGTTATTTCCTTATTTAGTTTTGTATATGTCGTCAGCCATATCTTGTAAAGGGGAGTGTCAGGATGCAGTGGCACAGATCTGGTCTTATGGCTTCATGGGAGTTCTTGGAAGACCATACTGAGAGGAAAAATGAGAATGAGAATCAAGCCTTCAATAAACCAATAGAGAAGCACAGCGAGAGAAAATGGGGAGTCATGGTCATCATAAAGTCTCTTCAATTTCTGCCTGCAATTATTAGTTCTGCATTGAAAGAAATGTCTCATCAACCTCATGAAGCAATTCCCGATGGATCTACTGAACCAAGTGGCTTTGGTAATATGATGCACATTGCTTTAGTTGGCATTAACAATCAGATGAGTTTACTTCAGGATAGGTATGGTATCTGTCCTTTATGGTCATCATTGAAGTTTTTAACTTTGAACTGAACATGGTCAAGCATTGCATCGTATTCTCATAATCTTACTAAAGTACAAGTTTTGAAATGGATCTGTTTACACTCCCAAATTTGAATGGTCCTATTTTGGATATTAAACAGATTTATTTCTTTATTTGTAAAGGCATGCCATATAAACTAGCAGTTAACACTTTTTTAACTTCATTCACCATTGATGCATGGCAGTGGCGATGAGGATCAGGCTCAAGAAAGAATTAAGAAGTTAGCTAAAATTTTGAAAGAGCAAGGAGTAGCCTCCACTCTACACAGTGCAGGTGTCAGGGTTATCAGTTGTATCATACAAAGAGATGAAGGGCGAGCCCCTATGAGGCATTCCTTTCACTGGTCGTCAGAGAAGCTCTACTATGTGGAGGAACCTTTGCTGCGTCATCTGGAACCTCCTCTATCCATTTACCTTGAACTGGTTAGTAATTTCTTGGCTTTCGCCCTACCATTTAAGTTAAGAATGAGAGAAAAAATTCTGCAATGCACTCTTGTTATAAAGTTACTCAAAACTTTGTCCTAATCCAGGACAAGCTTAAAGGCTACGAGAATATACAGTATACCCCATCTCGGGACCGTCAGTGGCACTTGTACACCGTTGTAGACAAGCCGCTACCAATCCAAAGGATGTTCCTCAGAACGCTTGTAAGGCAACCTACAGCAAATGATGGGTTCTCTGGATTTCAAAGGCCAGACATGGAAACAGCTAGTAGCCAATGGACTTTGTCATTTACTTCAAGGAGCATTTTGAGGTCCTTATTAACAGCAATGGAAGAGTTGGAACTTAATGCGCACAATGCCTCTGTCAGATCTGACTATACTCATATGTATCTTTATATCTTACGTGAGCAACAGATTGATGATCTCCTGCCTTACTCCAAGTAATTACTTTCCTTGTCTAATTCTAATTCTTTTCTTCTGAGTTGGTGAACTTTCTAGAATCTTACTTTCGGGATACTGTGCCAGGAGAATTGATTTAGATGTTACACAAGAGGACACTCTGGTCGAGGCAATTTTGGAAGAAATTGCATGTGAAATTCATGCGTCTGTTGGTGTGAGGATGCATAGGTTGGGTGTATGTGAGTGGGAAGTAAAGCTATGGGTTGCTTCCTCTGGACAGGCAAATGCTGCTTGGAGGGTTGTTGTTACGAATGTGACTGGTCACACCTGCAGTGTACATGTAAGTTTATATCAAGCATACACTTTGTAAAAGAATTTGTGTTCTTTCGCCAAGCTACATTTTCAAGCTAAATAATTGTTGAAGGTCTGGATTAACAATTTATATGGATCATGAGTCATCCTCATATTACTTGTGAAAATGACAATCAGATATATCGGGAACTAGAAGATACCAGCAAACATACAGTGGTGTACCATTCAGCCTCGGTACAAGATCCCTTGCATGGTGTGCCAGTAAATGCACAGTATCAGCCTTTGGGACCTATTGACCGAAAACGTCTGGTGGCCAGGAGAACCAACACCACTTACTGCTATGATTTTCCACTGGTGAGATATGTGATTGGAATATTGGCTATTAAATTTTTTTTTTTTAATAATGTAAATGACTTTTATGCTTTTCCACAATTCACAGATTGTGAAACTTATTGGAGACAAAAATTATTTTGCAGGCATTTCAGACAGCGTTGGAACAGTGTTGGGCATCCCAACTACCTGGTGCTAAAAAACCTAAGGATAAAGTTCTTAAAGTCACTGAGCTCAAATTTGCTGACCCAAAAGGCACTTGGGGTACTCCTCTTGTTAACGTAGAGCGCCCAGCTGGGGTCAATGATGTTGGTATGGTAGCTTGGTTTATGGAGATGTCTACCCCTGAGTTCCCTTCTGGAAGGAAGATATTGATTGTTTCAAATGATGTGACCTTCAAAGCTGGATCTTTTGGCCCAAGAGAGGATGCATTCTTCTTTGCAGTAACTGAACTTGCTTGTGCTAAGAAGCTGCCTTTAATATATCTGGCAGCAAATTCAGGTGCCCGTATTGGGGTAGCTGAAGAAGTCAAATCTTGCTTTAAAGTTGGTTGGTCTGATGAGTCAAGCCCTGAACGTGGTTTTCAGTATGTGTATCTCACAGCTGAGGATTATGCTCGAATTGGATCATCTGTGATAGCGCATGAATTAAAGGTTGCAAGTGGAGAAACCAGATGGGTTATAGATACCATTGTTGGAAAGGAGGATGGCTTGGGGGTCGAGAGCTTGACAGGCAGTGGAGCAATTGCTGGTGCATATTCAAGGGCATACAGGGAAACCTTCACCTTGACATACGTGACTGGCAGAACTGTAGGGATAGGTGCTTATCTTGCTCGGCTTGGAATGCGATGCATTCAGAGGCTTGATCAGCCTATAATATTAACGGGTTTCTCTGCATTGAACAAACTTCTTGGGCGGGAGGTGTACAGCTCTCATATGCAACTTGGAGGACCAAAGATTATGGCGACGAATGGGGTTGTCCATCTAACGGTTGCTGATGATCTTGAAGGAATCTCTGCTATATTGAAGTGGTTAAGCTATGTTCCTGCCCATGTTGGTGGCCCACTTCCCATTTCAAGTCCCGTGGATCCTCCAGAAAGGCCTGTTGAGTACTACCCTGAGAATTCATGTGATCCTCGTGCTGCTATATCTGGTGCTTTGAATGGTAATGGGAAGTGGATGGGGGGTATTTTTGACAAAGACAGCTTTGTTGAGACGCTTGAAGGCTGGGCAAGGACAGTTGTTACTGGAAGGGCAAAGCTTGGAGGAATCCCTGTAGGAATAGTTGCTGTTGAGACACAGACGGTGATGCAGATTATACCTGCTGATCCAGGCCAGCTGGATTCCCATGAGAGGGTCGTCCCTCAGGCTGGTCAAGTATGGTTCCCTGATTCTGCGAGTAAGACAGCCCAAGCATTATTAGATTTCAATAGAGAAGAGCTTCCCCTTTTCATTCTTGCCAACTGGAGAGGCTTTTCTGGTGGGCAGAGGGACCTTTTCGAAGGGATTCTTCAGGCCGGTTCCACCATTGTGGAGAACCTGAGAACTTACAAACAGCCCATTTTTATTTTCATCCCCATGAATGGTGAGCTCCGTGGTGGAGCATGGGTGGTCGTGGATAGTCGGATAAATCCTGACCATATTGAAATGTATGCCGATCGAACTGCTAGAGGTAATGTGCTTGAGCCAGAGGGGATGATTGAAATCAAGTTCAGGAACAAAGAGCTGCTAGAGAGCATGGGCAGGCTTGACCAACAGCTGATCCAACTGAAGGCAAATCTTCAGGAAGCTAAGAGCTCTGGAGCACATCATATGGTTGAACCCCTACAGCAGCAGATAAGAGCACGTGAAAAACAGCTTTTGCCTGTCTACACCCAGATAGCCACCAGATTTGCCGAATTGCATGATACGTCTCTTAGAATGGCTGCAAAAGGGGTAATCAAAGAAGTTTTGAACTGGAATACCTCTCGATCTTTCTTCTACAAGAGATTGCGTCGCAGAATTGCCGAGGAGACACTAATTAAGACAGTTAGAGATGCTGCTGGCGAACAGCTTTCCCATAAATCTGCATCCGATTTGATCAAGAACTGGTTTTTCAGTTCTGATAATTTAAGATGCCGAGAAGATGATTGGTTGGATGATGAAATTTTCTTTAGATGGAAGGATGATGCAAAACATTATGAGGATAAGCTGCAGGAGTTGCGGGTCCAGAAGGTGTTGCTTCAATTGGCAACTATTGGTGACTCTGCTTCCGATTTGCAAGCCCTACCTCACGGTCTTGCTGCCCTTCTAAGCAAGGTAGGCAATCATGTTATATTGTTTTTTAAGATTATTTTCTGCACGTCATCTCTTTTTTACCTGGAGCTAATGATTGGAATCAAATGCAGATCGAGCCATCAAGCAGAGTGCTGTTGATTGATGAACTCCGCAAGGTGCTGGGTTGATGGGAAGTTGGTACTTCACGTACAAGTTTGGTCCCACGAATTCCTCTTTTTGTGTTTGTATCAGCTGGAATCGTAGTTATATGTCTTGGTAAGTAGGTGAACGTTTGCCTATGCACTTAGTTGGCTGATAGAAGCTTCAGTGTATACTAGAAAGATGATATTTAGAGAGCATTGAAAGTGTAAATTTTGTAAGTCATGAGTAAAATGTAAGGAAATAGGTAGTGGAGGAAAACAACCAGCATTTGCAGGCTCTGCTACATGGCTGATCGATGCCTGAAAAAGCTATAACATAGTTGTAATGTTCTGTAAAACTGTCATTTATTTCACTTACAATTCCAGGTTCATGCTCATCATTTTGTATCTTAATTTTGTGTACGCTTATTGGATTACCAAGGTCAATTTGAAACCATGCCGCTATTTTCCATGATAAGTTGGATCCTTTCGTTTTCCTTTGTCCTTACTTTTTGAACCCCAACGGATGTAGCTCTGGACCTCCTCGTGACCTCGTCTGTTCGCAACAAGTAAGCAACTGGCACCTCGCGTGCTACATAATCTAGTAACCAAAAGGTCAAGATAATAGTTTGTAACTGTAGTACTAAAAACCATGGAATACAGGAAGTTGCATCTTGGCAGAAGCCTTGGGTAAAGTTGAAAAGTAACACAGGAAAGTAGTCCATCTGATGATCTAACAGAAGTGAAATCCAAGGATGACAGTATATGCTTTCCTTCCTTAACGGTATTACCTCGTGAACTTTTTTTGAGATGAATGATGACTATTTGAAGTGCCAATTCTCGAAACTATGAGCAGAAAATAAAGGGGGCGAAGAAGTAGAAATAAAACCGCAAAATTAATTAACAAAAAGTGTAATAAGCTGAAACAACTTCCAAATAATGCTGGTGAGTTGATCATCTCTTGACCTTGTGCTTCATCTTTGCCTTCTCTTTTTCTTTTCTTTTCAACTCTTCTTTTTTCTTCTTCTCCTTTTCTTTCTTCCTCTTCATCTCCTCTTGCTCCATCCTCTTCTTCGCCTCCTTTTCCTCTCTTTTCTTCTTCTCCTTCTCTTTTGCTTTCTTTATCTTTTCCTTCTCTTTAATCTCCTCCTTTGTCACTTCTCTGCATATACTGAAATACCCCATTTTGATTGTAGTTTCCCCATTCGGACAAATGATCAAATGAATAAATATATAAGGTGATTAGTTCTGTATTTTCTGGGTTGGTTTTGTTTGACAGCCGTCTAATTTGTTGTTCACGGAAGCTTTTGCCGTCTCTGAAAAATGGCAATTAACTTGGTTAATTAAGAGAATTCACCTTGTTGTCCCTGAATTCAATTTCCCACATAGATATTTGCCGTCCAAAAGGACATTGGTGGTGGCATATGTTGTATTGTACCAGGAGTCGGGCCATCCAATGATCCAAAGCAGTCTTTATGGCCTTTCATGTCCTAGTACATAGATAATTTATAATTATGAATCACGCCAACTTTATGGAAGTTTCTGGATCGTGTGATTCATAATTATTCAATACAATCGTAGCTATTGTCCTTGATAATATAGTTCATCAACTCAAGATGGCCTTTTTGTTTCAATGGTAAAGCCAAAAAGCTGCATATCCCACTTCTCTGTTTCCAGCCATTTTGAGAATCTTATATGGACATTATGGACAACACAAAATTCGGCACCACATGCAAATCAAGCCACAAGAAAACTCAAAAACTTTAATGGCTTATATGAACAGTCTCTATATGTTGTGGAAATACCCGGAATTAAACATATAAACATGTTTAATGAACCATATTGCATTTAAAGGATATACTCAAAAAGGAAACAAACTTCTAAATCTAACAAGCTACAAAACTTTCAGTAGATCAATACTTTCTTTTAGCCATCTATTTACCAATGCAAAATTTGCTAAAAATGTTGGACAGAACCTCCTCCGAAATGTCTTCTCCACATATCTGCCCAAGGGCGATTGCCGCATCCCTCAAATCTATTGTCCAGAAGTCTAAAGGAAGTTCCTCTTCTATTGAGGATTTCAACCTAGCTAGGGCTTCCTTGGTCCGAACAAGCTGCTCGCATTGTCTCTGATGATTCACCAAAATTTTAACACAACAATCAGAATCAAAAGACAATTCACATCTAAGTAAGAGAAAATAAGAATGCCAATATGGTAGTAAAAGACAAATAACCCAAGCAGATAGGTAGCTAACCTGGTTTACAGTCCATCTGCGCCCCCCTGCAGACATTTTGTTTAGACCAACAATCTCAGATATTGCCGTCTCTAAACCTTCAATTCCTTGACCAGTGATAGCAGACGTCAAAACATGCTTACTGAATGAACTTATATCTTTTTCAACCCAGTCCAAGCAATCAGATGGAACACAATCTATTTTGTTTATTACAAGGATCATTGGGGTGGAAGATCCAGTTGGTTTCTGTAACTGCAGACATAAAAACAATTTAGCAAATATGCAAAATCAAGTAGAATGACTGATAATCAGAGAGATGTGCAAAATTTTGTGGTACAGACAGTGAAAGGAACCTTATTAGATTGGATTCTATAAAGAAGTTCAGAGTCTTGGGAGTCCAGCCATCAAGAGCACTAACTGCCATGATAATGACATCAGCACCCATAGCCACTGCTTCAGACCTCTCCACGCCTGTGATAAAGATAATCCATAAATTTGGATACTCAGTATCCAATACCAAGATGAGATCATCATATATAAAGCAATAAGTACATCATTCAACATACGAAAATAAAAAAACAAAAGCATGCACTAGGTAGGTTGTCAGCCGAAAATATTAACATTCCACTTGCAAATTGGTTTGTGGGTTAAATCACCAAGATTCTACGGGATGAAGTTCAATGGAATATCATGTCATTAAACTGCTTCATTAGAGAAACAGGTGTTAAGTATCATTTAGCCTTCACAACAAAATCACCATTCTAAATACTGTACAAAATAAGTTTATAAGAAAGTACAAATATTTTAGGGATCTCCTAACAATAAACACAACAGAGACTCAACACAAAGGAAATAAATCATTTCATTAATACTTCACTTGCCCCACCCTTACTACTGCAAAGATGGGTAGACTTACCAATTTTCTCCACAACATCATTGGTTTCCCGGATCCCTGCTGTATCAAGAAGGGTTACAGGAATTCCATGAACTGTAATACTGGCTTCAACCACATCCCGAGTGGTCCCAGCAACTTCTGTAACTATTGCTCTCTCAGTCTGCACGCTAAAATCAAAATGCACTACTCAATAACATCTCATGTGTCCAATAATTGCCAAGCTGAACAAAAAGAACAAACAAGGTAACCGGCTTATGGAAACTCTTCGTCTTTTCTGATATAGTTTTTTCTCTTACAAAACAATTGTTTATACTATAATAACCTATTACCGTACCCTAAACCCACAATAAAACTAATATCACTGAAACCTAAATAGATTTACTCAAATCAAAAGGGAAAACCCCGAAAACTAAATTTGTCACCACATACTTTGCTCCATGCATTTAGGAGACTTGACTTCCCAACATTTGGACGGCCCATAATTGCAATCTGCAAAATTCAATACAATAGCTTCAGAAATCAGAAGTAGACAATTATGCACGGGAAATAATTCCTGAATAAAACACGGAAGAAATGTACCTGTAATCCAGATTGCAGTAGTTGATCATAATTGGCTGTCTCAAGAGCACTCTCAACATCATGTGACATAGAATTTATTCTACTCACAACATGGTTTGTATCAAGTGGTGGCATCTCATCATCGAAATCCAAACGGGCTTCAATTTCTGTAAGCAACTCAATGCACTGAGCTCGTATAGTTTTCACCATGGAAGCAAAACCACCCTGCCAATTTCAAGACATATCCACAGATCAATGATCATTCTGCATTATCCGTTTCGCTAACTAAGTCTCTAATAAACATTGATATAAGTAACCAGATTCCGAAAAATGTAAAGACATAACACATGCCTGAATCGCGGCCAATGCTGCATCAGCTGCAGCCACAGACTTGGCTGAGATTAGCCTATCCACATTTTCGGCTTGGGTTAGGTCCAACCGGCCATTGAGAAATGCACGCAGAGTAAACTCACCTAGGAGTCAAAAAATTCCATATCAAAATTTCAATCTTTGCCTAACTTCAATTTCAAAAAGTTTGAAACTTTAAAGCTGAATTTAGAAACCTGGTTCAGCAAGCTTAGCTCCAGCTTCAACACAAGCTCTGAGCACACGATTCAAGCAAACTTGGGTTCCATGGCATTGAAGCTCCACCACATCTTCCCGCGTGTACGACCTCGGCGCCAACATGGGCACGGCCAAAACCTAAATTCAAGCAAAAACCCATGTCGAATAACTCAAACTTTCAATCAAATTCGCTGAAATTGAAAATTGAAAATTGAATAAAAATTTACAGTTACCTCGTCGACGACATTGCCTTCGGGGCCCAAGACGACGCCGTACTCCACCACGTGACTAGTGGGCCGCCATGTGCTCTTCTCCGCCGTCGTCGTCTTCTTCTTCTGATTCCTCCTCGGACGGAACACGCGGCCGGCGATGGCCACAGCGGACGGACCCGACAGCCGCACAATCCCAACAGCGCCGGGCGGGCCGCCGAGTGACGTCACGATTGCGGCGATTGTGGTGGTGGTCTCCGTCAGCTGGGAGCCACTCGCTGACCGCTCGTCTCTGCTGAGGAGCAGCGTGTGGGTCGGCGCGGCGGTGTCCGGGCAAGAGCTGGCGGAAGAAGAGCAGTGGCATAGGGATAAATAGAGCGGGAAGCGGGGGTGGAGTTTGAGAGGTTTGGCGGTGAAGTGGTGGAGAAGAGAGAGTGAAGTGGAAGCTATGGTGGCGGAGAGCGGTGGTTTGAGTTTGGGGGTTCTGTAGAGAAAATGGCGGAAGCGGAAAGTTGAGAGCAGCGCCATTGTAGTCTTTGTTTTCGGTTTCTGCAACTCAATCTCTAGTGAATACTTCAATTTGAATGAAATTGGCCCAGTTAAAAAGTCCAAGGTGAGCCCATGAGTCATTCGCTTTTTCACTTTATGCCCACCACCAAACGATATCGGGAGGGTGTGAATTGAATTTGAAATCTCGAATGCAAATTATGTCTCTAGTTACTGAGTAAGGAGTTAAAGTTTATTTTAGAATTGCTATGGAATGACTAATTTGAATTTAAAATCTCCTGTTCGGAAAGAACATTGTGGAAAACGGGGAAGTCGTATCATCATTTCAGTTCTTATTATCAAAGAACTTAATGATAGAAATGTTTGTTTTATTGTCGCATAATGTGAGACGACATTACAATCTTTGTATGTCGCCGTTCATATGTATCACACTTTGGATTAGTACAAGCGATGTAAATGCCAATACTCTTGCATCTATAGAAGGGCACAAGGAAAAGATACATATACAGATTCAAGTTGACACCAACACAATTGGGTATTACAATGAATAATATCGGCTCAATCCACATTACAAAGTCAAAGCTAGGATTTCTCATTTTTCACACAATCTAGTACACATTCATTCTACATTCATGAGGTATACTTAACAGAAACGTTCCTTTCAACTTGAGATATACCGCCTGTGAGAATCAGATATTGTAAAGAAAGACATACAATAGAATAAGTATCTGGTGCTCCCCAAAAACCTCACTTTATATCCTCAAGACTTTTGTCATGATTTGAATCAACCCTGAAAATGAATATAGCTTGCTTTCCATCCACATTCACCCAAACACAACAAAAACTAACCAAGCCCTCTTGTTCTCTTGCGCCTAAATCTCTCAAAACAGCAATCTCTTGCCAAACTGCATGCGTCATCTCATTCTGTATAAAACTATCAACAGGGTTTATAAAACTGAAAATGTAGCATTCATCGGTTTTGAAAATCACATTGTTTTTCACAACGTAATAGCTAGCTAATCTCCTTCTTAGGGACAATTCATTTGATGTTATAGGTTCCCTCTAATTATTCTGAGCGACGAGAAGGTAATTAAGCTACTTTGTAGATAGAGATTTGAAGGATTCTGATACTTGAGACCACAACATTATCCCTTCTGCAAAGTGCAAGATGATCAAACCACTTTTCAAGTTGTGAATACATTATTAGAAATATGAATACTTTTTGGTAGGGTTTTCGAATGAGGATCCCACTCTCCACTCAATATCAGCTGCTGCTTCTTTGGTCCTTCATAAAGACCACACTCTGTTCTTCATCTATATCTATATCTTACTAAATTCTCTGATCACAAGAACTATACTTTTTGAGTTCTATCACAGCTTTCTTCAAGTAACGAGTTTGCAAAATTGGACCAGAAAAGCTTTGCTACAATTCCCAGAAGAAATCACATGTACTATTTTCAGCAACAGTCAACTCTGCAGGTACATTAGTTTACTTGCAAAGCACATAGGCTCAGTTACCACTTGGTGAACTTGATGCAGAGGGTATGGATGGGTTGGATCAGTCCAGTTGAACTTGCTTACCTTACTCAAATTGTTCATAAAACTTAACATTAGAGAATGGAGACTAAATATATATTGCAAACAAGCACCAAAGAAATGAGTTATGGTCAATTAAGTATCTCTAACCTTCAAAAGTCCACCCATACCTATTTCCAGATCAAGGGTTCAGCTGAAAGTATGAAATATTTAAATTTTGTGTTCTTATTGCCTTGTTGGTTTGGATGAGATTAGATGCAGTTCAGGTTTTATGCGCATGTACTATGTAGTGTAAAATTCCCATGCCACTTGGAAACAAACTAATGTTCCTACATATGTCCTGCACTCTTTGTAGCTGTATTTCTTCTGCATTTTCACTCATTATTTGATATCTTGCAAGTATTTCCTGTAAATCTTGATTGTAGTGGTCTTCAGTCATACACATACACTACCCCGTAGCAGGTTAAATCCAGTTTAGTAGCCAATATTTACATATTTACTATTGCTTTCACCCTCTGGTCTCACTAGACCAAGTAAAAACTTAGTTTTTGGATTATATGATGTAGTGGGCTTGGAGAATTTCAACAAGCAACAGTTTTAGGAAAAAAGTGTGGAAAACAACACAAATACTAAACTTTGGAGTACATAGATGTGGAGCTTATTTTGTTGTTGGTTCCAGTAAGAATGGAGATAGAAGCATCAAGCCCTGGGATTAGGATAGATTCATTATTCGATTTTAGCCAATCTAACTATAGGAGTGTATGAGATCTTACGTGTTGATAGGTAAAACAGTAGAAGTGAAGTGCTAAACTTGCCCATGCAGAAGAAAAGCATACAAATTTATATCCACATAACAAAACCCAAGTAGTCAATTGCGTCCAAGAAAGAAACAACACAAAACCAAAGTGCGTGCTAGAGGCGCAAAATGCATTTATAACTGGAAGGAAAGGTACTACAAAGAAGTGAGCTACAGAAATGAAAACTACACAAAGCCCAATGGCTGTTTACAATTTTCTTGGAGAGAGACTCGACAGTTAGATTCTCCTTTTATGGACATTCTTCTGTATTCTAAGCACACCCTTTTATCTCTTGGAGTGCACCATTGTGCACCATTTTATGTTGTCATCGTTAACTTTTCACTTGTATCTAGACCCAGAGACTTCTCCTCTAACCACTTTGATAGTTGCCTCCCCACCATTCACTACTGACCTGGACCTCTTATGCATTTCTTTGCATTTCAAAACTGCATATATACTTGTGCATCCCATTTCTCTCTGATTCAACTATCACATTCCAGTTTCATTAAGCTTCTTCCACTAATTTTGGAGAACAGGATGAGACAGCCTCTGCGACCGTGAGAAAGATTCTGTCCTCGCCAATCAAAGTAGCAACATGGGATGCATGAATCTTATCAATCACCACTGGACCGGGATTTGCAAGAACAAGCTGCAGAATAACAATCACAAGGTAAGGCGACTTGAATAAACTCATATCATCGTCAAATGTAGAAGGATCACCGAAGAGTGTGTTTTCTTTACCTGAATGTCTCTCTTTTGGAGACTGCTGTGCAACTCTTCCAGGGCATGAATGCCACTGGTGTCAATATCAGTTACAGCTGCGACAAACACAAAGAACACCATAAGAAACGAGTACTAGACGAGACCAAGAGTAACTAATCAGTCTATAGGTCATTTGGTTTTCGATATCAGAAAACTACTCACGTGACATTTCAACTATCAGAAACTGAATGTTTGGCATGTAGGCTTCTTTTAACTGTTCTTCTTCATCAGCCAACCATCTCAATATCCTGCAAGGAAGTTGAACTTGAGTACCACGGAAGCTACTTGCAATATGATTAAGCAGATTGTAGAACATCATAACCGGTCTATCTCTAGGTTCTTTTCTGAAGAGGCCATGTCAGCTTCTAGGCATAACATATGACTAGTACACACCATGGTGCAAGTTCCGACTTACAGGTATAAAGGCTTTAATACAGTCAAACAAAGGAAAATGTAACTAAGCAAAAAAGTTGACTGTCCCTCATCTTCTTTTATTGTCATTACTCAACTTAAGAATTACCAGAAACATAATGAACCGAGCATTAGAGAGGTAGGATATGTACCTCTCTTTAATGTAGTTGGAGTTGGAAAAGTAAATTGCAGAGTCCACTCTCACAATCATAACACCTGGAACCTTAGTTGCTTCTGGATATTGTTGGATGTTTCTATACACAGTTGTCCTAGGAATTTTCCCAAGTATTGCAGTCCGTGGTCTGGTAACTTGTAAGAGGATTTTAGCAAAGGAAATTGTGACCTGGACAGAAATATATGTTAACTTCGACCAATGATCTATCTATAAATGTATTGATGTACAGGGTAGTTGACAAGGATGATTCATACCGCAATCAAGAGGCCTATCTCAACGGAAGCAAAGATTACACCAAAGAAGGCTCCCATGCAAGCGACAAAATCAAATTTATCAATCTTCCATATAAGGATTGCTGCTTGAAAGTCGATTAGGCTGATCACAGCATTTATAATGATGGCAGCGAGAATGGCATTTGGGGTGTACTTAAATAGAGGTGTGATGAATTGCAAGGTCAAGAAAACAACAACGGACATCACAATATTAGAGGCTGCAGTTTGGCAGCCGGCCATGTAGTTCACTGCTGAGCGAGAGAATGAACCTGCAAATACATGAGCAAGTAATCAGTTCCATTGCCTTAGTCACGTGTCGATCTGCATACAGTGTCCAGGGTTTCAGGTATGCTCATTCTTAACCCTAGAGTATCATCCGATAGGTTTGAATTTTTGCAAAGTACTATGCCTTCTATCCCATCTCCAGAGCTTTTAATAAGATCTTTGGGATATACACACACGTTCATTTGTATCATGCCAAATATGCATTCCTAATCTGTGCATCACTGCCCTAATAGTAACTAATTCATGAATTCAAACAGCGCTCTCTTCTCACCTGTTGCTACGTAGCAGGAAGTCATTGAGCCAACGATATTCATGGTTCCTAGAGCCACCATTTCTTTGTTTCCGTCTATTTGGTAATCCTTCATGGAAGCAAAAGTTCTTCCAATTGCTATAGCTTCCTGATAATTCATGCCAATAACAGGGTTGGATACAATAAATGATATCAAATTTTCTCTTGGTAAGAGGAAATGGGTTTTGAGACTGCTTACCGTCAATGCTATCATCCCAGCTACTACACCAATCTTAAAACCCTTTACGAGATAGTCACCAGTGAAAAAGATTTCATTTACAGATGGAGGATTGATTCCTTTTTCAATATGTTTCACCTTCATACATATATAAACAGTTAGTATTGCTTCTGGTTAACAACTTCCATCAACATTTTACCACAGTTAGAAAAACTACGATAGTACGAAGACATTATTACAGAAAATACTTACAATTTCAACCCCGCTCTTCTCTGCATGGGTTATGTACACAAAAAAAGTGGAGAGGATCACAGATATCAGGGGTGCAATTGCTGGAACCCAGAAGAGATGCTTCTTCTTCTTTCCCTGCTCCCACAAAACATATAAAGATCTGGCAAGAACTAAAAAGATTAAATTCTGTTATACAAATACTGGAATGTTTTCTAATTCTTACAATAAATTTGGCAACCAAAAGGAACGATAGAAAGGAAGCTCCGATGACTATTGTCTGCCAGTTCCACTGCAAAATTTTATAATATAGGATTCAATAACTCGATTTTGCATTCAGTAAATGAAATTAAGGTTTCAACCCTAGTGGAAAAATACGTAACGAAATGAGTTGGAGAGGTTGATAAAGCCTACCCCATGGTGTGCTGAGTGAAGTATTGATTGCATCACAGAGATTATATCAGTTTTCTTTGTGAATTTTTTAATGCCAAGAAAACCCTTAAGCTGTTGGAGGGCAATTGTGATGGCAGCTCCACCCATAAATCCAACAATGGCAGCATGAGATAAGAAATCAATCAAGAATCCCATCCTAATAATAAAAAGAAAACCAGTATACTGTTATCACGAGAGCTTAGCTAAAATGCCTGCAAAAATAATAACATTACGGTAATAAACAATTAAGATGCAAATTCCCTTTAGAGTTAATCAGCTAAAGTAGTCAACTACCTCAAAATACCAAGGGTGGCTTGGGTGATCCCTGCAAAAAAGGTAGCTGTGAATGCCAGCCGCCGGTACTCGTGTGCGTTTTTAGTAGGGTCAATCTCATTCTGGAGCAGGGTACCCAAAAGGAGAGATACCACTGCCACCGGTCCGATGGCTATATCTCTTGAGCTGCCCATGATAGCATAGATCAGCGGTGGAACGAAGCTCGAATCTGAAAAGGTTTGGAACAATATAAGTTTAGTCTCAGCAACAAGATCCAAGGAAAACTGTTTTAACAAGGAAGGTGTTGTTCAGTAGAAATAGCATAGATACTTACACAAACCATACTGGGGGGCCAAGTTTGCCAGTTTTGAATAACCAATGTCCTGTACCCCGGTTGAGAACAATCATTAGAACTATGTACATCGAAAACTACATAAACTAGCAATGCTATTACTGATCCCATTTTTATCTATACAAGTTTTAGCAGCTAAGTTACCTGAGGAATGCAGAGACTAGCAATAGTGAGTCCAGCTATTAGATCCCCCCCTAAGTTTCAATAGATTATAGCCTCTCCCCACTCAAATATGGGGAAAATGGCCTGCAAGCCAAGGATGAACTTTCGTGACTTCGAAGTATGCTTGAATGGCCGAAGAGGATCATCTGAAAAGAATGTTTCTTTCACAGTGTTGGTGAATTCCTTGAAGAGGTTTTGCTTTGGGGGAAGTCCAACTTTGTGAATGTAGGGTGCGCTCTGTGAATGATTCCGTGAAGATGACAAACTTCGCGTGTCAATCTCTTTAGTTTCATGCTCCTCATTGCTTGAATGAACTGAAGCCATGGATGATCAGTTCACCTGGAATGAAGAAACAGAAAAAGGAATCATGAGCAGACACATCAGAACATCAATTGGTATTTAAGAACCCCTAATGCATGTAGAATGGTGATCTTAACACCCTCTACCTTCAATGATTCAAAGTTATCGAACCAACTAGTACGTGGGGATATTGGTCTAGGTGAGGACTTGTTCAGTTCATGGACATATCTTAAAGAATGAGAAGCCCGCTAGTGATAGTTATAGTAATAGAAATCGTGATAGTTATAGTAATAGAAATCGAATCTAACCCAATGAAAGGAGTAGACTGCTGCAGAGAAGACTAGTTGCGCAGACTCTTCTTTAAAAGTACACGCGGCTTACGTGATTGCTGAAGGAAGCTAAGAAGCTCTTCCTTATATAAGCACTTAAAAAGGACTTCTGGTCAAACTTTTCAAGCTGAATGCCACAAGCCCCAAAAGGCATTAATATTTGAATCTAGATATCTTACATGTCAAATACGGGACTAATAAAAAAAATGAAGCAAAAACAAATTTCAATCATAACTCGCTGACGGGTAGATTACTGAATTTCTGGTGATTGATTTAAGCAAAGTGATCATCATCGCTTGCATAATTGTAGTGCTTAGTTAGGAGTATAATAAGTGATTGAAAGATGGTGTTGACTTACGAGACAGATGGAAGAAACTGGAAAAACCAGAAGCACAAAAATATATCAATTTTTTTAAATATTGCACATCTTCAATTATTATCATTAGGTCCTTTTTTTCAACATTTAAGTCCATCACAACCAGCTACTACAAGTCTATGAAATATCTGTTTCAAATTCAAACTGGTGTCAATAATGAAAAGAACAAAAAAATGGAATCAAATTCTTACTTATGGCCCCAGTTTGAAGTGAACCCTTGATATTCAACCTATAGCCTAACTTGCTTTTCTCATACTGTTTTGAGAACTTTGTGAGGACGACATTGAGGGCTTGGAGTTGACTGGCCAAGTTGAACAAGAATGTGAAACGGGGCAGACATGGATTAGGACAATTTGCCAAGGCAATGCGTGCGAAATCTTAGACCCGAGTTTGATTCCCTTCTATCTATGACTGGCTTAGACTTCTTTTTTTGAGTAGGGCAGAATTTGAGCAACCAACTATCAACCTGTTGGGTATGACTGGTTTAGACAGAAGGGAGTAAAACAGAGTATACTAATTTCCATTGGGAGAAGAGGCCAAGTTGTTGATGCAAGAAATGCACCTTGTCATGGACAGAAAGATGCATAACTTTTATACTGGTTTTAAACTTACAATATTGATTGATGCTGATAGAAACAAGCAACAACAGCATCCAAAGGCTTGATCTTTGAATACATTCCAGTCCAATGTTTCAGAGAAAATATGCTATATTCCCCCAGAAAAGGATTGAGACCCTACTTTTAACCCTAAATCTGCATGACAGTTCAAGAATCAATTATGCCCCTTTGGGATTCCCTAAAAGCCAACTCGACCAACTGCATTGAACTGCTTAATCTTTAAACCATTTGAGTTTAATCTCAACATCGCCCCAAAAAACCCAATGCCCCACTCTTTAATCAGAATCTTATTGACCATGATTTTCCACTTCGATTGCCCATCAAAAATCTAGTTTAACAAATTGGGCGACAAGCAAGTGGCTTGTGCCTCAGTTGTTTACGAGCATTTACCCATGCACCCAAGTTCCCGATTCATCCCATGGTTTTCCACCTCTATTGCTCATCAAAAGCCTAGTTTAGCAAATTGTGAAAACAACCAAGCAGTTTGTACCTAGCGTTTACCCCTGCATCTAAGGTCCCAAGTTCGATTCCCGACCCCTATGTCGCTTGTATAACCAAATTGGGCAAGAATACTAACAGATGTTGCAAACATGGACCAGTAGCCACCAAGAGATTGCTTATCTTCTCTTTTGTGGTGCTGGGTCTTTTTCCAAAATGCATACATGTAACTAGGGTTTGGAGAATAAATAAAGTTCAGAAAATGAAGTCTACGTCTTACATCCTAACATATGCCTCTCATCAAAACCACTGATAGTGGAGAGGAAAACAAACAAATAAATTAATCAAAGAAATGCATGAAAAGGGGAAGACGAAAACAAAATCTGATAAAAAATAATAAGCACAAAAAGGCAGAACTCACCACATTCTCTTTCCCACACTCGATGGTCCTCAAGTTTCTGAGAAAAATAAAAATGGGAAATTAATAAATAAAGGTGCAATCTTTGAAGAAGAAGAAAAAGAGGAGGATGGTTTTTATGGGAACCCCAAATTGTGTGTCTAGATTCAATGAACCCAAAAACTGATTATGAAACTCCATATATACCACCTGTTCAGTGTTCAGGCTTTGTTTTCAGCACAAGAAAAAGTCCCTAAAAAAGGAAAAGACAGAAAAATCCCCAAGTAAAAATAGGATACCTGTTTGGTTGCTCAGAAAATTTTGTAACAATTTCCTAACGAAACTCTGCCGCTAAGAAATCAGAGCTGAAGCCACCAGAGTCAGGAAACCGAATTCACATTGGTTTGCAAACTGTTTGTTATTGTTAGTTAATGTTTCTTCTGTTTGAATTTAATTTTGAAAAGTCAACTCGGGATGGGTCGATATTTACGGGAATGCCACGCTTCGCAACGCCTCACGTGCGACTTTGGTTAGCGAAAGTCAAAGTGGAAAAGGGTTGGAAAAGGGGAAAAAGGACATTGTGCTGGATCCCTGCGATGGTTTTTCTTCATTAAAGAAAGGGGTGGGGGCCCACTGGGCCTGGAATTGAACGGGGACGTCTGTGAGGCCAGGTTCGGGATGTGGCATACTGAACGTGGATGGAAAATTGGGAACTTTGGGTTAAAGATGGGGCGGCGTTGTCACGCGTGGAGCATATTTGATATTGCTGGCACTTTACCGACCTATTTTTCACTTAAAACACTTTGAAAACAGTTTAACTCTGGATGAGAAGGTACAAACCACAATAGTTTAGCTCTGGATGAGAAGAACTAACAAACCACAAGTATATACCGGACAATTTTGAACCAATTTTCGGCTTCCTTGATGATACATTTCATGATCTAAATAGTTTATTTTATTCACTATATATAAAGATCATTTTTGTAAAAAATCAATCACATTAGAGATTGTTCAGTTATCTAATTTTGTGAAATATAAGATCATGTTTGCAAAAAATCAATCACATTAGAGATTGTTCAGTTATCTAACTTTGTTAAATATATGAACTGTACAATTAGACGTCAAACAAGCCGTCTATATATTTGGTACAGTTAGATAACCGAACGATCTCCAATTTGTTTGTTTGTTTGCAGAAATGCTCTCTACTATATTAATAACAAAATTAACTATTCCGATCACGAAACACGTCAACTGAAAATGGAAAAAATCAAAGGAAATGCAGCTAAGGGCTACCCACACGTAGGCAATCCAAAGTTGTCCTTCTATACCCCTCCTTGAGGAATACTTGGTTCAGTTGGTTGTTATGATCACCTATCTACTGATGTTATTAATGGTTATTTAAATGTTCGCAATTCTCACTTATTAATTATTTGAGAGTTGATTAATTACCTAATAATAAAAAAATAATGACGTAGCTGTCATTTGAGCTAAGGTTCATGCAGGAACAACATTCGTTGACAGCCATTGATATAAAAATGTCGAACATATGGGCATAAACAACGATTGACCTTAGAGTGGGGCTAAATTAGTTTTGTAGGGGACTATAGTGGACTAATGTTTAGTGCAATGAAGACCATATCTCTCCCTTGTAATTTCATTTCGAGATTTTAATAAAAAGGCAAAATTAGACAAATACCCTTGTTTTTTTTTCTTTTTAAGATAAAACCCACCTCAATCTTTTTAGTTGAAGGAGGCCCATGACTAGGATTATACATCATCAAATTACTATATTTAGAGAGTTTATAAATTTTTGATTCCTAAAATACCCCTTTTGGTTACATATGGGAATGATAGAAATCCCTACGCATTCAAATTGAGATAACCTGGTGCAATCAAGTGGATGTTGAAGGTGATTTAATGGATATTTAATGGATATTGAAGGTGAATTAATGGATTTTTAATGTATGAAGTGATTTACTTTGCCGCTCATCAAGCGGTGCTTTGTGTCATTCTTTTCAGCAGGTGGCTAAATGCACATTCAAGGTGGCTAAATGTAACATTAATCACTTTCACTAGGTGGCTAAATGTACATTCAAGGTGGCTAAATGTACATTCTTTGTGTCATTCTTTCACCAGGTAGCTAAATGTACATTCTTTGTATATCCCAAGACACCTAAGTTTAATCAACTAAAATATATAACCACTTGCATACTCCAAGACACCTGAGTTTAATCAACTAAACATATAACCACCTAATTGTATATCCCAAGACACCTGCATACTCGAAGGCATGTGAGACTGTCTCAGAAGACACATTAACACTGCTAAAAAAAAGACACCTGAAATGAGAAAGGTAAATAAAGTGGCATATGGGTAAATATTATGAATTAATAGGTTAGTTGTACATCCAATGTGGCAAGATACTTATTGTATGGGTTTAATTCTACAAAAAAAATGTACATGGGTATGCATCAAATAAGTGAAAATTTTTTGGGTTTATATTCCATTATCCCTTTTAAAAATAGGATTTGAGTCATTTTCTTTTAAAAAAAATTATTATGAGAAATATTAAGGGCATATTTACTTACAAGAGGGAATCGAAAATAGGAATCAGGAATGAGAATCGGATACCCACCCATTCCTTGGGGGTTTTTATTCCTAATTGAAGTAAGATCTACTAAATTTTGATTCCTAAGTGCTTTAGTAAACGTAATAAAATGAAATAATCATAATCATAATCATTCTCATTCCGTTCATTCCCTTTCCTCTTAAGTAAATACGCCCTATGTCTTGAATCCTTAGCAAGAGTGGCTTCCAATTCCTGGTCTAGGCTTTATAGTCAAGCCCCATGGAAGTTTGAAATGTGGTTTCAGAAAATGAAAACTCAAGAAGAGGTCGAAAATTTCATGTCATGGACTAGAGACATGTACTTTATTGACCAAAAACGAAAGGACACCTAGCTTCTTTATTTGACCCAGAAAATAATAAGTTTATAGTGGTCAAATAAATTTTTTCTCTCAACCTAAAGTTGATCTCCATTGTGTCGTCAAATTGTGAATTTGAGTTGATAAATTTGAAGGAGTAGACAATGAATTGATCAAGTTCAAAAGGGGAATGAAAACAGCAGCAGCATAATTGCCCATGAAGACATACAATGATACAACCATAAGATAGCGTAAGGGTGCATAGATAAATGACATTAACATAAAAAAGAACCAAAACCCGAGCCATCTATGAGAGTTTTCTCTCATACTAGCCGTCTACCTTGCCTTGCCATTCATTTGGACGAATGAACTCAAAAATAGGTAAAAGAAGAGGTTTTTGAGTTCAATTGTCCGTATGGATAATCATGATTTGGAATCTTTTAGACGTAATACACTTCTCAAAATCAATCACCATCTTCAAATCACTTAATTTTACTATTGATTTGTATATAACGGTGAATCTTTTACGTTTAACTATTATCTTAGGCCTTTACCACTATGTTTCCCAAAGAATTCTTCATTGGATGGCCAAAGTCAGGGCAGCAACTTGCTACTCAAGTGGACAGTTTGACTTTGAGCATTAGAGATGTTTTCTTAAAGCCCACTAGGCTGGTATTTCATTGATTCGTTCATGTCTTGGGCTTCTAATTTCCTTTGTCAGCATGCGAGGAGCTGAGGAAATTTAGATCGTGTACCTCTTCTATTGGTGAGTTATTTAAAATAGGCCAATAGGGAAAATTGTATTTCAAAATGGGCAACGGGTAGTTTTACACTAGGCAAATTATTATTTACAATTTGCAATTAAATCCCTGGTGGTTGTAGTTCACCGTAGTGTAGTCGTAATATACCTCGTAGACTATTGTAGTGTGGTCGTAGTCCATTTCAAAAAAACAAGGCACACTCCGCGCTCCTCCCGCTTCTTCCTCTACTCCTCCTCTTCATCTTCCTCCTCCGTCTTCTTGTACTTGGATACATGATCAACCCTAATTGTCCTCCCCAAAATCTGAGCTCCATTCAAATTGTCCACATCAAAAAGATCAAATTGAAACATGAAAAAGATCAAAATTGAAACATAAAAAGTTGTCCCCAAAATCTGCCATATCTGAAACATCAAAAAGATTGAAACTTTGTATCAACTTGTACCAAATTGAATCAAATTTAACCAAATTGAATCAAAAGATGGATTTTGAAGATTTGATTCGAATTGAATGAGAATTTGGGGGCTTACTGTGTGAAGACGGCGAGGACATCTCCTTGGGTGAGTTCGAAAGGAACTGGCGAAGACGTAAGCAGAGTCTTTGTACATGGCGTGCCACGAAGCGCCCTTTGAAATCCCTAATTGGGCTTCTTTGGAATTGATGCTCTGGATGCGCATCACTAGGGTCAGTAGATTCATCGTGCTGATTTGATCGAAATCGGCCTCTTGCTGGGTGATCTTAGCGGAGCAAGAGAAAAATTGCAAACTTGGAAAGTGATATAGTATGTTACAGTATGCACATAGTACGTTTGTAGTTGCTCATAGTATGTTCATAGTCCGAGCACCATTTATGTATAAGGGATTTGTAGTGCAATTAGGCAATAGTTGTGCTTATTTTAAGAATGAAAATTGTTGTCCACCCATTTTGGAATACAATTTTCTCCATTGGCCTATTCACTACAAAAGAGAAATACATTAGCGAGGGGCAAACGCGGTCGGTAAAGTCCATTTCCCGCCGGTAATAACTTTGTGTGATGAAAATAAGAAGTCGCTTGTTGTCGGTAATGTTTCCCTAGTAAATAGCTTATCAGCAACAAAAATAAGCAGAATGACCATGTGCCTTGGTATGGAACCTTAGTAGACATTGTTGAGCTTCGTTATACAGATGGGAAATAGAGTTGTATTATTCAATTGTGATTGGTATGACACAAATCAAAAGAAGATGGGCTATAAGATAAATCTTTATGGAATAGTCAGTGTGAATGCAAGACAGAAGATGAAAACCAAGGTGTCATTTGTGCTAGCTTGTCAAGCGATCCAATGTTTGTATGTCAGACTGATAAAAAACAAGACTTAGACTTATGTGGTGGAAACCGATCCAAGAAACACATATGCCCAAAAAGAAGAAGAGACTAACGATGAGAGCGAGCCATACCAAAAAGAAGAGACTCATTTGCCCAAAAAGAAAAGAAGACTATGAAGGTGAATCATTCAGAAATGGATTGAATTAGGGATGATAGCCAATGAACAATTCTAGAATGCATTTTTGTTTATTTTTGGACGTAAGTTGTACTTGGTATTCGTTGCATCTAAAATCTTTTGGTTGAAAGGTTTATGTTGTTTGGTGTTTTCCAAAAAACATTATTACCAACAGTGAATAGATTATTTGAGACAGCCGGTTATATCCTTGGAAATAAAAACGTATTCCGAGAGGACCAATATCCCCTCGCTAATAGGTACTTATTTCTAACCGTGGAAGCAGACCCTCGCAAATAATAATACTATTTCCGATGGCAATCTAGTTGGTCGACAATACATTCGGCGCCAAGTGTTCCGCCAAATAAAAACCATTTCCGACGGCCTTATAGTCCTTTTGCGACGGCTGCCTTCTTTGTCGGAAATAGGAAATTACCCTTGGACATTGTTGCGATGAGAAACTTTTTTTGGTCGCAAAAGCAACTATTTCCAACCAAATTAAGGGTCCCTCGGAAAAACTTCGTTGTTAATGACATCTATTGTTGTAGTGATTTTAAATAATCCCCTCTTCTATTTACGAAGGGAAATGTTATTAAACCAAATGGTGTGTTGTCATAGTAAAGAAATGTAACAATGAAAGATTGCCTTGTCCAAATAATCCACTCTATCTGGTTCAGTTCTCATCTTTCTATGCTTATAAAGTTTGGGTTGAAATGATTACTCAACTAAAATCTGTGTGACGCTCATGTATGTAAATCTATATTTATTGGATATAAGATGTCTCAATTTCTATTTAAAAATGATAAAATAAATACACACATAACTTCAAATGTGTAGATAAATAGTCTGAACTAACTCAATTATAAACTTATGCGAGTGCTTTAAAGTGTTTTTCGAATGGTTAGTTTGATATGGCTGAATTTATTTTTAAAACTGCTTCAAAAATAAGTTGATTGTACTTTGAGAATAAGTTGCTTTAAAAAAAGCCGTGAAGTGTTTGGTAAAGTTTTATTTAAAGCTTATATGAATGTGTATAATGACTAAAAAGGTCATAATACAAAATATGTGTGCAATGTAAATATGTGGACATGCAATGCAAATAAAAGAAAAGTAAATATCATTTTGTATGGATGCAAAGTAAGTTTGTAGCTTAAATAAGAAGCTCCCTTTTGGGAGCTTTTAAGTTTGCCATTGTTAAGTGTCTTTTATTCAAAGCCACTTCAATAAAAAGCCTTCTCTTTTTTGATTACCAAACACAAAATCACCATTTGGCTTAAAAAAAAAAGGTACTTTTTTTCACCTAAAAGCCATACCAAACTAGCACTAAGAGTTGTTCACAAGTGCTTTTGCTTATTACAAAGGGTAATTATCATGAATGGTGCCTGAACTTTCCTTAACCAGACTTCATGGTGCCTGAACTTTAAAAGTGATCAATTTGGTACCCAGACTTTAAAAAACAGGACTTTATAGTGCCTAAACTTTAAAAGTGATCAATTTGGTACCCAGACTTTAAAAAAGAGGACTGTGTAGTACCTCAGTCAAATTTTTTTTTTTTTATCAAAATTCCATTAAAATAAGGGATAAAATTGTCTTTTGATATTACTTTTCATGCAATACTATTTTTTACCTCTCAACCTCTATATAAATGTGTACTATGGTGTTTCGAAGACCATTTTATCTCTCATTTTAACGGAATTTTGACAAAAAATTGAAGGAGGTACCACATAGTCCTCTTTTTGAAAGTCTGGGTACTAAATTGATCACTTTTAAAGTTCAGACACTATGAAGTCCGATTTTTGAAAGTCTAGGTACCAAATTGATCACTTTTAAAGTTCAGGCATTATGAAGTCCTGTTAGTAAAAGTTCAGACACTATTCATGATACAAACCCTATTACAAAAGCACCCAAAAAGTGACTAATAATATGTGCAAAACACGTGCGTGAATCTTCCCTCAATTGTGTCCAAGATCGTGCTGCAGTTAAAAGCATACGGGAGGGAAAACAGTTCATCTCCAAGTTTTCACCGAATTGAGCACACCAAACACTTTGTTAATTGACTTCCACTATCTATTTACAATCAATTGCAACATAAGGCATCTTTGAAATCTTTGCACTTCCACAGACCTCGACTCGAAATCGTATAAGCTGAAATTGCGTAATCATCCAGTTAACTTGACTAGAATATTCTTTTATATACATGTAATCACTCATAATGATATATACGATATTATTTCATCAAACTGTGAGTCACACTAAATATTATTGCCTAATAGAGTCCCACTTATACGTGTGCGAAATAGATAGTGCGACTACTTGACAATAATATAACCGGTGAAATACGTGGTAAGAGATTATTAATCTTGGAAGCTAACGGAACCAGGTTTTGTATGTCCAAAAGATTTCTAGCACCTTCTTGACATAGAGAGAAACCCTCAAGATTGTTCAAAAGATTCATAAAGAAGAAAGAAGATGCAGCTTTCAAATGAGAAGCTTAAAATGCACAAACATAAGAATCGAAGGTGGGTGTGGCCACTGGAAAGGTGGTGGAGCAGTGCTTTATTAGTGTTGAATAAAAAGCTGAACCACGTTGAGGGACTCTATTGACCTATGATTGACACAAAAGGGGACCATATGGAAGAAAAAAAAAAGTCATAGCTACCCCGGTTGATCTCCTCCATACACATCTCTCTATTCTCTCAGAAGTGGAGATAAGTTCATACTTATCCCAACTTCAAATGGTGGTGGTGATCTTGCTTTATTCACATGACCATATGCGACATGCCCATTTCCACTGGTTTTGATCCTCCCCTAACTTCTAAAAGTCCAAATGAGTCCCTGTCCAAGTGTTGTAACTTGTAAGTTAGGTCTTCCTCAAAACCATATTCCGTATGATCATTTCATGCATGTCAACACATACCTTAAAGAGGAAAAAAACTTCCCTGTAATCTATTCGAATAGATATTTGCGCTATGTTTGCCGACCACTTTGTTACCTATACGAGTAATGTCATCAGTCAATGTAGCACATTATAATATTATGCTCTAATCAGTACAATGAGATTATCAGGGAGGTTCGGGCCTCAACCGGATGATGCAATCTTGATCCAAGCTGCGTGCTTGTTGCAGGATAACGATACGCATTATCAGAAATAAGTCAACTAAAAACAGTTTCTGAAGCAATCTTTATTAAATAGGGGCTTTGAGATTTTAGCCCAATGGATGAAACAACTTTTAGATTCAACCCTTTTAATGTGCAACATATATAAATTGTAATAACTATTCAAGAAAAATGTGAAATTTGTCCATTTAACAAATTTCAGCCCATTGAGTTTTAGAAATATTACATCCACTGCCACTTGAGAATGCAGACACACCAATCCGAATTTTCAAGACCGTTTTCATACTGGCTATAATTACCCAACCGTTTCAGGTTAATTGAATTCAAATTGGATGCTTAATTGAACATTCTTGTATATATATGTGTGTGTGGAGGGGGAAGGGGGAGGGGGAGGGGGAAGGAGGGAGGTGGGGTGAGAGAAGGACGAATTCCATGGAGGTTTTGGGCTGGCCTGTTCTGCTCCCCAGGTAGCTTCGAAAAAAGAAGGGAGGTTAGGTTGGTGTTGTTCTGCATCCCAGGTAGCATCCAAAAAGAGGTTTTGGTTGGGGGTATTCTCCTCTCCAGAGCATCCGAAAAGACTATGAAAAACAGACTTGTACATTGAAAATGGTGATTTTTGGGTCATAATTGTTTTGGGACCTGGGGACGTACTTTGGAAAGGTAACTTGGAAATGTTCTATTGACAGAGAAGTAAAAGGCTAATAACATTACTACCAAATTTATCTTACCTAATACATAGGTTAAGAACAATTTGTTTCAATTTGAATCTCTAATCTTTTGAATTCAGTGGTTCTATAAAAACAATTTGTCACCTACCATATAGATTAAGAACATAATTTCCAAATTTATCCTACCTATGGTATAGATTAAGAACATATTTATCAAAAAATTATCTTACCTATTGGACAGGTTGAAAAAAATATTACCAAAATTTATCCAGTCTAATATATAGAACCATTTCTCTTCCTAAGGTAAGTGTGAAATAACAAGATGGGCAGTTTTTAAAGCACAATTTCCATTAACTTAATAGAGAATATAGTCAATTATTTGATTAATGATAAATAGAATTAAGTAAATATTTAGCTAGCAATCAATAACATTTATTATGGGCAAAATAGGCATAAAAAATGATAATCTAATTTATCGTATTATAAAGAAAAAAATTGCCTATGTGGATTTAAAAAAAAAGGGGTTTTACTAAAATATTAGGGCTTTTACTTAAAGTTGTTGTCATTCAAGGACTAAAATCACATTTTCTATATTAAATATGTCAGTTGCCCCAACTGCAATATCATCTGGGGACTCATACGGACCGCTATAGCACCACATCATTCATTGCAAGCTGCAACTGGGGTGATTGATTATAACGGACCTAAGAGCAAAACAATGTTGGAAAAAAAAGGGGGGAAAAAGGTTGAGTGAAAAAAAGTTGAAAGGAAAAAAGTATGATTTTCTATTGTAAAGGGGGAAAAATGAAAGGGAATAATTGGGTATAAAAATTCAACTCATTTTTACCATTCATCTCTCCAAGTGTCAAAGAAAGAGAAAAAATTGTGGTGCCTACTTATGCCGCATCAGGTAGAAAACCTTTTTTTTTGTTGTCAAAGATAGAATGTTTACAATTTACAATGATGTACAACGAGTGTAGCCTACCCATAACAGGCCCTAATGGCCCACAATGTAACATCGACCTCACTGAAAATATCCTCTAGCTCGCCACCACTGTGAGTCGAACTTGAGACTTCCACAACTGAAGGATCGACCTCACTGAAATATATTTTATTTTCGCCACTACTGTGAGTCGAACTTGAGCACTCTCCACCAAAGTGAAAAGAAAATGCCGCTAGACCAACTGGTCATGTGCCAAGTGGAAAACTTACATTTCAACCCCCACCCCCTATTCCAAATTTAGGTTTATACACCTTATTCCTCAAACATTATTTAAGATTTAGGTGAAAATTTAAATTTTTATGATAGGTTTTTGGGTTAATGGAGCAACATTGCTTTTGCTGTAAGGGGAAACCAACCTTCTTCAATTATATGAGAAACATTAGTCCGACATATTTAATTTTATCTGAGTTCTCATCCATTCAAACGTTATGGACCAGTGGTTTAAACTTCAAAGTTGTGTGTAATTTGTGTAAAAATGTCTATTGTTCAGGATCTGCATATATGTACACACATACACCAATAATAATATAGTATGCTTTTAAAAAAAAATAAGTAATATAGTATGGTATCTCAGATTCTGAGTAGCTAGATATCCACCAAATCCTGGGCCCTCTTGTGCTGTCTTTGAGCAATCCGATCTTTCATGATAAGAGAATATTTTACCTGCATTGTCCGATTTCTGTATCGTTGTTTTCGTACTTGGGCAAGACCTGATCTTTTTCTTTATTATATTGTCTCTCCGTCTAAGACTTTGTTGGCTAGGCACAATATTGCTACAGCGAGCAACGTTATATAGCGCTCACTTTTTGCTTTAGAGCGCAGACTGCTCTGCTTATGCCTAACGCAACTAAAATGATCATAGATCTTTAGATCAGAGCATATAGCTTCCACAACTCTCATGGTGTGTTTACTGATTAGGAGTGTAAATGAAAATATTGGGAGTCATTTCCACTCAGATGATTTATGTATTTACTAAAATTTGATAATTAAATTTTTAGTGGGATCCACAATAAATTCCTGATTTTCAAGAAATGAGATTCCTTGGTGGGGGATGTGTTATCATGATTTCTAAAAATTGATTCCATAAGAAATGAAATTTGTATGCCTAAATTACCCTAATAAATTTAATTTTTCTTCAACTGTACCCAGGTAAAAAAGGCATTTTAGTAATTCAATTTCATTTCCACTCTGATTCATGAAAACTAGTAAACAATTTAATGATAATCAATTTAATTTTCACTCCAATTCTGGACAAATAGTAAACGCTTCAATGGGAGACTCCGACTCATGTTCATTCCGACTCTTACTCATTCCAATTCCGAATTAGTAAACATGCCATCAGATTTAGGTGAAAAACAGTACAAGATTTTTCTATTAGATAATGCTATAAAGAACATCTGGTACTGGTACTAATTACTCTGCCATGGAATCATAAACAGACAAATTCCTGCTTGGGCTCATTGAGGAAAACATAAGACTAGTTTCTTTGGCTTTGAGTTTTGATTAGGGATGATTTTCGAATGGGTCAGATCTGAAACAAGGGTTCCAACTTTTATTGAAATTTTCTTTCCAAATTCAGAAATGTTTGAAATCGAAAATATTTTTGAATTTTTCATATTAGAATTATATCGGATATTTCATAAGTAATTCGCTACTTTTAGGTTTTTAAGGTGAAATAAGATAATATAACATAACAACTATCCACGCATTTGCCGCATTTGGTAGGTGTCGTGCTTGTAGTGGTTCATCTAAACTATCCTCCTAATCCAACCACCTCACCTATTCACCGTTCACCACTACAAGCATGACACCTCACTAAATGCGGGCAAATCCGTAGATAAGTAAATGCAGAGGCTCATAAGATTAATACATACGCTAAAGTAAGTAACAAGTGATGTCTACGGGGTAAGCATGAGGAAAATAGAAGTAAATATGATTGATTTAAAACTATATTATATGTTTACAAGGTGTGAATTACTAAAAAGTATGAAATCTTATGCCATTTTTTAATCATAATACATTTGGAAACGTTCGGAAATTAGTAACTTTCGGATTGGAATAATATGTTCCAATTTTAGGATCCTTTCAAAAAATTTTAGATATTAGAATTTCCAATCCAAATTTGCTCCCTTAATTTACTAAAGCCACACATCATTATTTTGTAAGTGCAAAGAGAGGCTGAATCTTGGAAAAATTAATTAAAACCCACAATACTAATGGTTCCAATTTAAAATAAAAACATTATAACCAGTAACTGAGCTAACTTACATAAATCAAGCCACATATGACTTTGTGGTGTCACCAACAACTCTCAGATGCTTTTAAGTCAGTAAATTAATCTTTTGAAGCATTTGGACCGATTTCATATAACAGAAAATTCTGCTCAACAGATGAATGAAACTGTCAATTTGCTTTCAATAGAAAATCTGGGATGACTTCCCATTCTTAACGGGATCATTGATATTATTCGAGACAAACTGTTGTTGTTCGAATTACCGTGGTATGCCGCTCGTAAAGTACAAAAGAAAGGGTACCGCCCTATCAGGGCTTGATCTCAAAGCCCCCACAAAAAGAACTCATCAAAGAAAATTGATATTCACTCTAACGTCTTCCATGCTTAACACCTATGAAGCACGAAAACGAAAACGAAACAGCACGAAACAGCGAATCGATACCATACGAAATGGTGATTTTTTAAATCTCAAAAAATTCTCATACGAAATGTTATCGAAACGTTAATTGAAAACCAAATATATTTATAAAAATTAGTATTCTAAACTTTCATAACATAGCAAAAGTTGAAATTCAAACGACACAGTACAAGTTCAAGTTCAAATGTCATGCGCATGCGAATGTTAATCTATGAGTCTAGTTAATAACTCAAAAAACTTGCCATAATTTGCCCCTGTATAGAGTTTTAAGTTGTTTCCTTAACGTTTTCTCTTCAATACGTGTTTCGAGGATATTTCGGCCGTGTTGTATTTTTGAAACACGAATTATTAGGTGGTCGGAGTTTGGATAATTCGTAGCTTAACACTAATCAGCCTGCACTATACTTGCCTAAATTTGTATGAGCTCATCAACTATGATGTGATGAATATGGGTGGATTTCCAATAACCACTCTTACATGCACCAATTAGCAGTATCTATATATACATTTAATGACCATACTGATCCACAGATCTCTATCATGGTTTGGCACAAAACTAGCATTACTCCAGGTACATAATAGCAAGTCACTCAAGAGGTTCTTCCAAACACTTCAAGTTAACCGCCACAATCATGGGTTCTCGGCAGCCAATTGAGGCCTTCAGTGTGGAGCTTCAGCAGCACCAGCACCATGTTGAGGACACTACCAGCCGGGCCGAGAGGGCTCAGTGGCTGCTCAGCTCTCCTGATCCACCAGGGCTATGGCAGCAGCTCGTCCATGTAATCAAAAGCAATGTCTTTCCTCATGGAAATAAGTACTCCTCTAGGCCGAAAAGTCCAGCTAGCCGTGCTCTTTCCTTCTTTCAAGGTCTGTTTCCGATTCTTAGTTGGGGAAGGAACTACAAGGCATCAAAGTTTAAGAGTGATGTCATGGCAGGTTTAACACTGGCTAGCCTTAGTGTTCCTCAGGTAAGTGTTTTAGTTCAATCAATTACATACCGGAAGCCTACAACTTGTCCTTCTAACATAAATTCTTATTTAGTTTTTTGCTCTTTTTAAATTTCTGGCAGAGTATTGGATATGCTAATCTTGCAAAACTTGATCCTCAATATGGCCTGTGTAAGTTTTAATCTTTTCTTTTACTGTATTTTGGAGGTTCTTGTTTATTATCTGGTGTAATTTAAACATTCAACTTTTTCTTGATTTCACTTTGGTTATTGGCTTTAGACACAAGCATTGTGCCACCTCTGATTTATTCTCTAATGGGGAGCTCAAGAGAGCTAGCTATCGGACCAGTTGCCGTGGTTTCCTTGCTGCTGTCCTCCTTGATTCAGAAAATAGAAGATCCTGTTGCCAATCCCATTGCTTACAGGAATCTCGTGTTCACCGTGACCTTCTTTGCCGGAATTTTCCAATCTGCATTCGGAATCTTTAGGCATGTTGCTCCGAAAACTGTGTCATAATCTTTTGTTAGAACCTTGTTCTTCCTAACAAATAGCCATTTTCTGATGTTACTTACAGGTTGGGATTTCTTGTGGACTTTCTTTCACATGCTGCCATTGTTGGGTTCATGGGTGGTGCAGCCATTGTCATTGGCCTCCAACAACTTAAGGGTCTACTTGGGATTAGTCATTTCACTACCAACACTGATGTTGTCTCTGTCTTGGAGTCTGTTTTCAAATCAATTATTCATGAGCCGGTAAGTTTTCTAATCAAGTCTACATAACTCAGTTTTCTTTTGCTTTTACACTTGACTTCAATCCAAAACCATTTCATGTACATCATATGAACAATGGCTAGAACACTTGTTCTCTTAACTTGTTATGGTACTTCTTGCATCTGCATTTTTAGATTCTCACAAAGTTGACAAATCTCTATTTTCTGGGGCAGTGGCACCCTCTGAACATTGTCCTGGGTTGTGGATTCTTAATTTTCCTCCTAATCGCCAGGTTTATTGTAAGTATTTATAAAATTCTAGTATTGATATCCATTTGCAATTCACTCAATCTTCGTCTGTTTTAAACTAGTGATTTAATTGGCCTTCATTTCCTATTATTTTCAGGGAAAAAGAAACAAAAAGCTCTTCTGGTTGCCAGCAATTGCCCCCCTCATTTCCGTTATGTTGTCCACTTTGATAGTGTTCTTGACAAAAGCTGACAAGCATGGAGTAAAAACAATAAAACACATCAAAGGTGGCCTAAATCCAAGTTCCGCTCATCAGTTACAACTCAGTGGTCCACATATTGGGCAGACAGCCAAAGCAGGACTAATTGCTGCTATTATTGCTCTTGCTGTGAGTTTTGAATTATTGCTTTTTCCATTCATTTCTTCTCGATCAAGTTGTACATTTATAATTATGATGAAATGTTTTGATTTAACCAGGAGGCAATTGCCGTTGGTCGATCTTTCGCTTCCATCAAAGGGTACCATCTTGATGGGAACAAGGAAATGTTAGCCATGGGGTGCATGAACATTGCTGGTTCTTTAACTTCATGCTATGTAGCAACTGGTGAGTTGATATTATGAGTTCACATATTTGCAGTAATTGGTAAAAAGTAATTTATGAGTATTGGCCTATGCAGGTTCCTTTTCAAGAACTGCAGTAAACTTTAGTGCAGGGTGTGAAACTGTGGTGTCAAATATAGTGATGGCCTTGACTGTGATTTTGACCCTGGAATTGCTAACTAGGCTTCTGTACTTTACCCCAACTGCAATCCTTGCTTCAATCATTTTGTCTGCTCTTCCTGGACTTATAGATATCAATGGAGCTTATCACATTTGGAAGGTCGACAAGTTAGACTTCCTTGCTTGCATTGGTGCATTCTTTGGGGTTCTGTTTGCTTCAGTAGAAATCGGTCTACTTGCCGCGGTAACTTTTCAAAACCTTTCACTTTAATCAATTTAATTAAAGTCAAACAGAAAAAACTATCAAAGTTTCAATGGTAAACGGTATAGAATTATTGGGTCATTTTCTGATATGAAAAGCTGAATTTAAGAGGGTAGGCTCCATCGTTCATTTGAGTTCGATAATTTAAAAGAAGTATCTTTCTAAGCTATAGTGGATGCTTGTCTTTAGAGTGAATTTGGACCTACCAGAGAGGACCAGGGTAGAGAACTCAAAGGTCAATCCTTCTACCTTTTTCATATCACATAGCCTATTGAGACTTACTGTACAGGAAAAACTACGCAATGTGGGGAATGAAATCACATTGCTTGCTATGTGGTCCATGGGTACTGTCTACGAAATCTCAGGAGCATCTCATAAAGGCCTCCATATATGAATCCCATTGAGATTTAAATGATGTTAACATCCTGTTGCGAAGAATATGATCCCATACATTATGTCTCTTGGGATCAATTCACCTACAATTGACAAACTATAGCCTTTTCAATCTATGGATCATTATTCCGATTCCTGAAAGCTTAAAAAAATGAGTGCTTAATCCTCACAATACGGCCTAGTATTACTAATACGCATGTTATATAATATGAATGGATATATGATGGTTTACCGCAATCTTATCCATCTGTTTCAATGTCACCAACCTGTATTAGGTCGGATTGGAAAGTTTCTCTAACAATACATTCATTCATCATCATGCTGTGTAGTACTGTCACTTGACCATATAGCAGTACTGTCACTTGGCCATATAGCAGTTGAACATGTTGCTTAATATATGCTTCATTTGGTTATATATTGATGGAGCTTTTTCTTTCATTGATTGATTCTGGTAGCTAGAACCTATCAAAATGTAAATTGGGAATATCTTTCATAGTGCCAAATGCCAAATTATTCACTTGGATTCATGGTCAGAGATCATGTCTTTGATTAATTGTAAGTTTTTTTTTTATGAACTGCAGGTAACCATCTCTTTTGCAAAGATATTGATAAATTCACTTAGACCTGGGATAGAAGTCTTAGGGAGACTTCCAAGGACAGATATCTTTTGTAACATCAATCAGTATCCCATGGCCATGAAAACTCCAAGCATCTTGATCATTGGCATAAACTCTTCCTTACTTTGCTTTGCTAATGCTAATTCTGTGAGAGAAAGGTACGATTTTAACTAATTAATTAATTAGAGTCACCAATAAATGATGCATTAAGGCTATATACATGTTGGTTTTAGGATAATGAGATGCGTGACAAAAGAAGAGGATGAGACTCAAGATCAGAAAGAGAAGGGGAGAATTCAACATGTAATTCTTGACATGTCAAGTAAGTTCTGCAGATTTGTAGGTCTTTTGTATGCTTCTCTTTTGACTATCTATCAAGTAGTAGTGTTCACATGATAAAGATGATTGCAGGAATATATGCCTCGATATTTCACTTGACTATGATGTAAAACTTTTTCCTGTATAGATGTGATGAATGTCGACACTTCGGGGATTCTTGCACTGGAGGAGATACACAAGAAGTTGTTCTCATATGGCATAGAAGTAAGGCATCACTTTGAAGAGTGCAACTGGATTGCGATCTGCTTCATAGATTTTGACGACTATATAATGTTTGATTGCAGTTAGCTATGGCCAATCCAAGATGGCAAGTAATTCACAGGCTAAAGGTGGCCAAATTGTTGGACAGAGTTGGAGGAGAGAGGGTTTTCCTCTCTGTTGGTGAAGCTGTAGATGCATGCCTTAGTACCAAAGTTGCTGGTGGGAGCAGTTGTTGATGGTTTCATTAGATATTAATTGTATGATAAGCCTTACACAGGGGTACTCTAATGTTACTTTCCACTACTCTATTGAAGTGGCTAAGGCATCATGCATATTTTTTTTCACTTGCATCTAGAATATTTGCTTTTGTGCAACTTTTGAAGACATTAAAAGGACATATTCTAAAACAAAAGAATGACACATAATTTACATAAACATTATCATGGAAAATACCGTCAAACTTTATTTTTTTTATCATGAATTCAATATTCATTAAGACAAAAAACCTTGACAACAAATCAACAAATGCTCAATCAAGAAAAAAGTACCCATACAATACAACATTATAAGCAATCGCCTTGCAAGGGAACATTCCGAACTACATCAAGAGACTCCTCATTCCAAGTCAAAACTGATATAGTGAACTTTTGCATCTATTCTATAACTAATTCTAAAGTGAACCTCTACAAATGTATCCATTTATCTAATATCTCTCAGGTCATGTCATGTGCTACTAGGGATGGCAACAGGACGGGATGGGGACGAGTTTGCCATTACCATCCCCATCCTCGTGCCATCTCTTCCCCCCATTCATGTACCCATACCCATCTTGTTCACACTAGTAAAATTAAAATTAATTTTCATCCTATCATATTCATATTTATCTATATATATATAAAGCACATTCACCTAAAACAGTTGAAATGATGAAATTTAATGTAAACTCGAATTAAATAAAAATTTATTATCCAAAAATACCAAAAATTTATTCCTCAAAACGACTTCAAACCATGCCGTATTGGCAAATTCAGCGCGTCAGAGAAGAACAACAAATCCTCTGTTTGGAAGAAAAGGAAAATCCAAGAAAACGAAATCGTTGAAAGGAGAGAAAAGCCATGGGAGAAGAAGTTGAAGAGCAAGAAAATAAGCAAAGCGAGAATCCGAGGTCCATGACAAAGGCCCAGTTCCTCTCCTGGAAACGCCAAAAGGTCCTCTAGGGTTTATCTGCACGCAGTTTTCCCCCTTTTAAATTTGTATTGTATTAGTTATTACATGAACTAAAGAGTAGTTTGGATTAGGCAATTTCGTGGGTGGTGAAAGATTAGTCCTTTTTGGATTTCAAGTATAGTGCAAACTGAATTATGAAATATGGAGATACTCAATTACTGCCATTCAATTGAGAAAGTTTCAATTTTTCATTCTTTTATGTGTAATGTATGTGTGTGTAATGATAGATTTCGATGTTTTCGTCAATTGGTAATTGCCAACTTAAGGACTTGTTGGTGTGTTGAAAGTTGAAACTACTGTGTTTTTGTTTGGGATGGTGGAAGTAATGAAGTTTGTTTGTATTGTATTCTCATGTATGTATACATGTTTTTCATAGGATGATGCTGCATCTGCTAGAAGAGCTGAAGCAGAAAGGAAACGTGCCGAGGACATAGCTGCTGGGACAGTGCAAATGAATGGCCGAGAGCTTTTCGCTCACCAACCTTGGGTGTTTGATAACACTCAGTATTGAGGTTAGTTTTTGTCAGGAGAGGGGAATGAACAAAGCTGGTGGCTTACTGGTGCAATGTACTAGTATGTGATCATGATTTCTGTTTTTTGATGTTTAGAATTTGGACTGGTGGCTATTTTGTCTCAATTTTTGCTAGACACACAAGAAATAAAGAATGAGTGTTGGATATGTGTATATGGCCTTGAGTTTTCTTGTTCGTGGTGCACTTATTTTTCAATCAATCAAGTGTTTAAGCTAAAGAGGCAATAGTGTATTGGTTTTCCAAATTCATCAAAAGAATGTTCTACCAATTTCCAGTACTTCTAAATGGCATTCTCTCAATTGGTATCTCCCTCCCTAAATAGTAAGGGGATAACGAGCTAAAAGAATCTATCAGCAAAATATGTTGGGTTCGCATTTGGTTGTTATGTTTTTTGAATGTCATGTTTGCTGTTTTTCTATTATAGTTCTCCTTACAGTTCACATATGATAATTTTGATGTGCAAATTTTAAAGCATCCAGTTTCTATGTATGCATGAGAACTGCAACTAAAAACATTGAATAAAGAAAGTAAGAACACCATAAGTTGATTAGTAAAACAATCCCATAATCCAATGCATTTTTGTTAGTTATTTGACCTTAAATAGAATGTATATAACGGCAGGACTTAAGCCAGACAGATTAAGGTGACCAAACTGATCTTAACACGAAACAGAATAGGTGACCAAACTGAGTATCGATTCATTGGTTGGATTTCTTCATTTGATTTAGTTGACGTTGAAACAGTCGAAGATGGGGGTCAATAGGCTGGCCCAATGTTTCATAACCTAGGTCATAAAGACAGTTTATTTCCCTGAAACCAGAAAAACTGTTATCAGTTGAAAAATTTACCATGAACATGAGTACCAATGAATAAAACTTTACAAACCTTGGTTCAGAAGGAACTGAGTCGTTAGAGACTTGTTCTTCTTGAGTTTCCAACATACTCCTGTCGAATTCTGTATGACTAGAAGCTGCTGAACTCCTCTGCATTTGATCGGGTCAGTAGAAGATGTTTTTTATCAGTTGTTATACAAAGTAACCTGAAACTCTTGGATTTATAAGCCTTTGAAAATCCATGAGAATGACTGAAATTTAGTATTGAAAAATTGATACCTTGGAGCGTTTGGCTGCCGCTGCCGATGACTCTCCTACTTCACGGCGTTTTCTACGTCGTTTGGCATTTCTCTGCTAAGAGAAGAATGTAAAATGTCATAAAATTGACTCGGAAGAAACTTAGAAAATCAATGAATGACTTAAGGCTCTTACTTGCTCATGTGGGGAGTTTTGGAATTGACCACTCCTCTGAGAACTGCCATCACTCTGTTGGTTCAGCATCTCATGAAGTTGGGCAGGCAGGAACCTGAAAATAGAAGACAATTAGGACATGAAGATGAAACATTAACTGTACAAGTAGGAGATAGTTATGGTGAAAAAAAGTAAGGATTCCTTCATTAAATGGCCCATTTGTTTTGTCTCTAAGAGTAGATAACACATTCAGGTACCTGAAAGGCACAGGCGAGTTGCTGAGTCCAGAGCTGTGCTGCTGAGGACCAGCCATGTGAGATGGAACAGAAGGCCTTGGTCGTATAGGGACAGGGTTAGAACGTTGTGAATGAACCAAAACATTAGGTATTGTTGGGACATGTCCAGGCAGTTGCTGTTGCTGTTGTCCACCCACTTCTTGAGGTCTAATGAAGAAGAATAGGAAGAAGAATAAAGAACCTTAATTCGCCTTAGCTTACTCTGAAATTATTACCATAATCTGCTAAACACTATACAACTACAGTTCTCTTTGTTCCAGCAGAGCACTTCCTTTATAGCAGAAGAGAAAAGAACAGTGGCACTATATATACTACCTTCCAGTCAGGGAGGACTCCAGGATCCACGGGCTCTGCATCATCATGACCTCCCCTACCTCTTGGTATCTGCTAGAAAATTGAGGCCTAAACTCAGAAGATATTTAATAAGTGTATCATTGCCTTAATATGCTAGTTAAAACTTAAAACTAATTAAACCCAATAGGAAAGATGAAAGGTAGATAAGATACCCAAGAGGTGTAGAAGGCCCTGCTAGTTGGATCAGGTGATGACCTTGTGAAGTAAAAACATTTGATTGATGCACTTGGTTCACTTGTTGTGGCTGATTCAACAATGGTTGTGGTCCTAGGGGCCTAAACAGATAGATGATATATAAATAGTAGTTAACAGTATTCCCATATGATGTATCCGTCTTCACCTTGCCAAACATATATGATTTAAGAATACCTTATCTGCACATCACCGTACGGTCTGTAGCTGGTCCAGTTCCGGTATGCGTCAAATACTACATTAGCCGGGATGACTTGAATATGTACGGGCCTGCATTCAAGTACCAGATTCTAGTTAAGCATGTCAATGTAGGAGCGTAATTATTTTCTAGCATACTAACCAAGATGATGATTATGTCAGATAATGTCTCTGGACCTTGATGGAGGCCAAAACCTAGATGGAGCATTGGATTGCTGAGGATACAAAGTTGCTTGTTGCTGGTTGGTAAGCGACGACATTCCATTTACAACTGCTGGCCCTGCCATCATCTGTTCAAGCAAACGAGTAGTGTAGTAGTGTGATCAAATTGCTTGGTAATGTATAATGAAATGGAAACTGTTCATTCTTTGAAAGGTGAGAACTCACTGTGTTTTTACCATAATCACTCTGACCCAAAGTTAGAAACCTGAGGCATCAAAATATTGTGATATAATTGGAAGTGGGAAAATTTGCAATAGACAAGCTGTCAGAATGAAAAGTTTTCTAAAGAATATAATTGACATACATAGGCAATTGATCTATGGGGGGACATGGCTGAATTGCTGTATTGTTTTGTGGATTCGGGGGCACTATTGTTGCATCACGAACTGATACTTCATTGTGCATCTGCTCATGATCAAATGTAGTCTGTGAATAACTGTTAGCCATAAACTGAAGGACGAGAATCTGTGAGGTATCTATTGACGTACTGGCATTGAAATATAAGCCGGTGTTTCCCTCTCGTTTTGAGCATATACAAGTGGAGGGTTAGAGAACTGGTAGCTCTGAAATGCAAGAGCTCCTGGCAAGAAGTTTTGGGTAGAAATATCTTGATTTAGATCCCCCTATGCAAGAAGGTAAAGAGAATCACAATCAACATCAAAGAAATTAAAACTTGTATATCACAAAATTTGGCTGCATAAGAGTGAACCTTATGTGCAGTCACAAACTCATTTTCTTTTTGGAGTGAGCTCAAGAAATGTTCTATTATCATTTAGTGTGCTGTGCAAGATTGTTAGTCCAAGTCGCACATTGAAATAAGAATCCGTATCATTAATATCTTACATTACGTATCAGATTATCTGGCAAATCATTATATAAAAAGGCTAAAGTGGTGCACTAAAGTTTGAGGACTGTAAGATTCGCAAATTGGATTGAGGTACCAAAGTTTGACTGGAGTAATATATATAGTTACTTTGTATCACATGATCTATGTTTTACCATTTGTGGAGGCTGGGGTTGTGATGGTGCTCCGAGAACATGCTCAAGGGCGATTTCCGGCAACGGCACAATTGGGGCATTAGAAAGTGAAGAGACAGCATTTTCCCCATTTGGTTGACTCTGATTACTTTGAAATGGTCCTTGGTTGAACTCCTCAATTGCCTGATCCACATCAATGAAATAAAAATAAGTCTATGCTACCTTGAATTGTATATATATATATATATATATATATATATATATAAAATAATAAAAGCTTCCCTAATGTCCTAGGAGGGAGAACCGAACACATGATTTTTATTTCATGTGCAAATGTTTTTCCAGAATAATCTGGCCACAAGTGAGCTTATACGTATTTGACTAACGGATTATTAAATCCAAAGTATTCTTACTAATTGAAGATTATTCATGCAAACCAACAAGTTGTAGATATATTTCGCTACCCATAACATGAAAAACGAATCCAATGCATATGCATACTGGTGTTTGGGGGATATTTTGCAACGTCCCTTCAAATATTAGAGGAGTAAAAGAGGAGTCTCCCATTAATGGTGCCAAGTTATTTACAGGTTGCTCATGGAGAGGGTCGTTGGAGATTCCCCGAAAAGGAGTGAACGCTGACTTCGTACGGTCCATAGGCTGAGGACTCCGGCTCGATGATTCGAGCTCAACAACTTCCTGCTTCAACAACAAATAATGAGCATTTACGTACATACAATAAATATAAAAAACTATTTGTATCACATTTACTCAGTTTTTTTTTAGAGCTTATATTGATTGATAAATAGAATATGTGTAGTGTTATTTGTGTACACAATATATGTCGACGGCAACCTTATCAGTATGCTCAGGAGACACTGGAATGTTGTAATGGTTAAGGAAGTAGTGTTCATCGTCTTCGTCGAAAGCAAAGTGGTGCTGATGGAAAGAACCTCCACCTCCGCCGCCGGCCGGTTGATCAGCTTCCATCTGTTTCTCACTGGTCACAGTTAATTAGACTGCAAATTGATACATTTATATGACCAACTAAACTAGATAATTAAAAATACGGAATACGTGAGTTTATTTCCCTTTTGGAAATTTTGAAAAGAATTGAACTTTGGTAAAGTGGAAAACAAATATTTAAGACTTAAGATAAGGTCAAATGGGGCAAATGAAACATAGGACAGTTATGCGAAAAGGAATATTTGAGCAAAAAGTCATTGACTTGGTTGCTTGCTATCGGGTACATGCAACTGTAGGGCTGAAGCCTGTACTCAATTAGTAATCGTTAACATATTACAAATCAGTGATTATAATATACAAAAATTAATTTAAACTCATGCAAAAATGCAATTGATAATCTTAGACATTAGAAATCGAGTTAATCAACCATGAATAAATGGGTTGATGCAAAGTAGCAACCAAATCTGGAAAAATTCATGGATTTCTCAATAATAGAGATTAGGACACTCTACTTTGTTTTGTAAATTCAAAAAACCAATAAAATACTAAGTTGATTAATTATCATTGTAGGTGCAAAAACTTGTGTTTGATGAATGAATAACATTCTGTTTGTATTTGATCAACGAAAAAAAAAACTTTCCATTTGAAAAAAAAAATGAATGAATCAGTTGGTGTAATAATCAATTTCATTTGTGCAGAAACAGTTGGTGCAGAAACAATTGATCAATAACAAAAACTTGTGCAGTAACAATCATACTTTTTTTCATATAATTACTTTTTGGCATCAACATCATACATGCAGCAGCTACATGCTATGAAATCCTTAAAAGAGACAAAGAAAACGTTACAAAAATAGAGATCAAGAACACAAAGACTGTGTAGAGATGAATTTAAGTTAAACTTGCACATGCTAAATCAAAAACACAATTGTTCATATAAAAATTCTCAATTGAATTATGTTCCTTCCATATCTTAAACTTTCTAGGAGAATCATGCAAATTACCTATTGAAATGCTTCAAACTCCGCGGAATAAGTGAGATAAACAAATTTCTGTCTCTTTACACAGAATCTTGTAAATTCAGTTTAAAACAAAAGAAGGGATGAAGATTGATTATGCCTTCTATATGGCTAGAAGAAATGATAGAAGGATGTGAGGACAGATGAAGATGGAGAGTGAGAAGTGAAAGCAAATGTAAAATATATATATGATATATCTTTTTTCTCGTTGAAGAAAATTGAAAGACATGAAAAATTTACATGTATTTTCAGCTGACTTGAAGGTAACAACTTATTTATGAAAAACTGAACAAGTATGTGTCACAAAGATAAAAGAATGCCTGATTTGGGCCTTGTTGAGATTTGTATGAGTATAGCACATTGTAAAACTAGTATATATACAACTAGTCTATCATTTGTTTAAAACTAAACACCTATAAACTCAAAATTTGTTTGAAGTTTTGAATTTAACTTGTCTTGTTTAGTAATTGGTGAGACGCACATTAAGATACTCATAAGGTCAAAGGAACCCTCTTTGTTGGAGGGTAGGGGTGTTTTAAGCTTGATTCAGATACAAATGTGTAAATAATAGTTTGTTAAAATTTAAACGATGAGTTGTTCGCGCCATTTCTATTGCGTGCACGTGCACACTCTGTGCTAGAATAGTCAGGAATTTGAGAGCAAATATTAAACACAAAGCGGGAAAATTGGTTTCCTATTTTGAAACGTGTACATAATGGTTATGGTATTCTGTAACTTCACCAAATGATTGACCAACTTCCCCTACTTACGCGTGTCCGATAATGTTTGGTTCATGAGATCGTCAATGAATACTCCTATAATTCCATTACGTACACATGCCCGTTGATACTTTGTTTTTTCACCCTATCAAATAATCAATTAGTATCCTTGACACAATCTAAAATGGTAAGGGAGTTAATTACATGCTTAGTTAAACACATTTCTTTTTCCCAAACGAATCATGGTTAATTGAAGCTTAATCAAGCACATTAGATGTGTTTGGGTAGCTTTTTAACATAGAGTTAAAGAACACTTGTGGTGTTTGCATGCTACTACATGTGTAGCAAATTGGGCGTAATTGACCTATGGCTAAGTGTCACTCATGGCCAAGAAAGACGAGTTTTTCCACACTTTTCATTTTCATTTTTCAAATTTTGAACTTTAAATTTGATGCAATTAAAACCTTCAGATTTTGTAACTGAAAGCACTGAGAGTCTCATGGCTGGCTTTGCCACGCTACAGATGCTGCCATTGGCCTTTGGGGATTTCTTAATAATGAGTTTGCATGCAGATTTTGTCTTCTAATTGCTTTTTGTTGGCCATTTTCCATCACAAGTTGTAATAGATAAACATAAACGTTAGTTGATGTCAGACTTATATAAGGGAGTTACTTAATTTCTCTTAAATGATGATATGGGAATCCGAACTTCAAACTCTGTTTAATTCAAAACTAGTAAGTAATAACATCCTAATACTCGTCTAGGTTGTGCGACAAATGGCGATCATGCAAAGACACTTCATAATTGTTAATTACAAATTTGTCTTTAAACTCTCGACTATTTTGCACTTTGGTTCTTTATCTACAAGAAGGGACTCAAACTTTGAAGTTTCATTTCAAATCGACAAGTTCACTACCAACAATTTCACCCAAAGTTAGAAGAAAACGAATTGTGTTCCAATTTGAAACACAAAAACATATAATCATAAGTAGAGCAAAATATATTAGTTATTTAGCAAGTTTTCACAAGAGATAAACGTGAACGTTAATTAATGTCAGACTTGTATATGAAGCTATATATAATTATTTATATCTCTAAAATGATAGCAATGAGAATTCAAATTGGAAGACACTGTTAAAAAGCTAGTTGACAATAACGTTCTACTAAGCTAGTCGATATGTCTGTAATTTACGTTCTACAGACTGTATTCATAAGACATTTCATAATTGTTAAACAATATTTGTCTTTAAAACGCTAGACTCTTTTTACTTTGGTTCTTTATCATACAAGAAGAGAAAACATGAAGTTTTCCGAATTGTAACACAGACCATACAAATATATTATAAAAAGTAAAAAGAAAACTTTGTTAGTTTGTTAGCAAAGTTTTTAATCCCAGCAGCTTCCGAACATTGAGCTGCTAAATTGATCTCCTATAAACATGTTGTGATAAAAATCACAAACAGCTAATTAAAATTACATTTGCCCGACTAGTCGATTGATCAATCATAAAGTAGTCTGCGGATTTAATATGTTTGTGGTGTGTAGATCATATTACAATAATCACTGTCCATTAAGCTGAGCAACTTTGTTTTCATGAGTATAATCTGCACCTTCGTTGTACGCTTGTACACTGGAACTGCTCCCCGGAATCTCCACCTGCTCGTGCGTCATCATTTCCGGCATGTTCGATCCCACCATCGTCGTATGCTGCACCATCATTGAATATATGTAGTATTAACTTACTGTTTAGTAACATAGTGTCTGATAACATAACATGCTCGATATATGTACCTGATATTGATGTAGCAACGTTGGGGGCATGAGGGCGGTATGATGCCCCGAGGAAGTGTAGGCTTGGGGCCAATTGCACGGCGGAAGCTCCCCGTCGCTGGCGTTCGTGACGCTCACGTGGCACTCACCCATGCTACTGGGGTCCGCATTCGAACTCGTTCCTTGCGGAAACGGATCGTACAATGTCGACGTCAAGTTCCTATACGTAACACAATCGATCGATTTGGCATATTCATTTACAAAACCTTAGTTCGATTAATTTGATGGGGTTAAAAATTTAAATAAGTGCATATGTACCTAAGTTGTTGATCCAACGGCGCAGATGCGTCGTAAATGTTTTGGGTTTGATTATGGGCCCCGCCGGACAACCAACCTGCGACCTCGTTTTCGAACGAGCCCGGCTGCAGCACTTGCTGTATTCCGGATGAATCATAGGTAGATAGATGGTTACTCAACAAATATTCCTGAAAAATTACCACATATCGTGTTCGGAATCAGATTATTTTCATTAGTAATAAATTCAGATTTTCATTTGATTGTGTTTCAACCTTTCTCTGCATAACATGTGTCAATGTGTCCATCAGGCTTTTCTCACAGGATTCTAGCTCCGCCATGGAAGTGATTTTTAGTGAGTCCGGCTCGTATATCCTACCAACAGTTAAAAATAAGTAGCATTAAACTTTAATATGCCAAAAATTATAAAGTAATACAGAGTATTATAGTATTATGACATAAGCACAAACTTAATGGTTTGTATACCTTATTTGCTCCTCGGCCATTTGAAGTTGTTGCTGTAAACCACCAACTTCTTGTTGAAGTTCCTACAATTAAAAAAGAAATTTAACCATATATGACAAGGTTAATTCATGAGCAACATATATAATATTTTTTAAAAACTCACAAAAGTACGTAGCAAAGTTTGTACCTCGATTTCAGAGCTAACAGCCGTGGGACTGCTTCGATTCGAAGGATTCAGAAATTGAGTCCATGCAGGGAACATCAAAACAAAATCAATCAAACTATTTATAGCAAAAACCAAAGAAGGTTGAAAGAAGAAGGTATTCAGAACGAAAAATTGTTATTAGCATTTCAGAATAATGCTTATGTTACGAAAAATATATAGATAGATGACGACTTTTTCTGTATGGGAAATGGGAAAAAATACAGATTAAAAATGAGAGAAGAGGAGGAGAACAAACTTGGCGAGTTGTAGAGCGATATCATTTTCACTTCTTAATTGCTGAAGGGTCCTGAGTAAATACTGCAAGAAAACAAAAAAGACATGGTAGATATGGATGCTCATTTAGTATTTTAAGAATATAATTTGAACACAGAAGACAAATTAAAACTGAGTGCATTCAAGTATCTGACCTCTTTGTTTTGAAGATCACTGCAAAAGTACAAGGAAGGAACAAATAAGTATTCAATAAATTAATTCAGACCTCCCCCAAAAAAAATAACTATTGAATAAATCCAATGTGATAAAATGAAGACCATACGGGTGTTTGTTGTGATCGGGGAAAATTATAGCACTGCAACAATCCAACAAAATGAATATAAATTGCTATTTTTTGGAGGGAAATAAAGATAAAGTAAAAAAAATATTAACTTCAAGAATACTTACTGCTCTCTTTCTTGGTCAGGGAGGTTAATATACCGGGTGAAAACATCTTCAATCCTGCTTTCATAAGAGCACTTTCATCAGATTAATAGTTATGCTTTGAGCTTATTATTCTTCATGTACACGTGGCTGGCCAAGTGACAGATTTTCATTTACGTGTAGACAACTGGACTTAGCAAACAATTTGGTCGTAGATCCTATTCTCAAGGTTTACGCTAATGGGGTTGCAAAAATTTAAAAAGTATGAATGATGCTAAAAACCCGAATTTTTGTTTTTGTTTTTAACAAAATAGATTACAAGATCATGATGAAGATCGTGTTAGATGTTACGCACCTTCGTTTGCCAGAGAAATGGCTGAGGCGGCCGGAGGGGGAGAACATGATGAGAGCAATGTCGATGTCGCAAAGGATGGAGAGCTCGTAGGCTTTTTTAATGAGTCCATTTCTACGCTTCGAAAATGTGACTTGACGATTCGTATTGTTTTCTATTCTCTTAATCTCCAGCTTAACGCGACCCATCACGATCTGTCATGCAGTCTTTAAATCTATTGAGGGAAAACAAGAAAAAAAACATAGAAAAAGTAATTTTTTTTTAGAATCGGGGAAATTGTGGAGAATTCCTATATATGAACAATGCATGGAGAAGAAGAAGAAAGCTTAGAAGAAGGGTTTGTTGGCTAAGCGGAAGAGAGAGAAAGAGAGGATTTATGGTTATAAATGGGTGGGAGGAGAGATAGGAGGACAATTGAGAGTGAGTTTGAAGGATTGGATGGTCAATAAATACTCTGATGGCTCTGATCATTGGTTAATTGTAATTCTTTGAATTGGGGCCCTATACTTGGTTGATTTGCTTGTTGAATATCTTGGTCCCACCTTAAATTCATAGTATGAGGATTACCATCCAATTTATTTTTCTAATATGTACAAGTAGAATTGGAGTGGAGGAAATCCGAATATATAATCTTGGGAGCAAGAAGAAATGTTGTTAATTAGCTACAATTTCTTTAAGATTGGCATCAAACTTATTCAATGAGACAAAACCACATGTTGGAGTTCAATTCTCTAGTCCTTTGATACGCGTTCTCAATCTCTCAATCAGCTTTAAGCGATGTTTTCATTTATCCTTTCATGTTTGCGTACTGATGGAATTTTACTAGTTTACCTTCATTATGTTAGATTTTGTTTCGAACCAGGCTAATATGCACAAAATGGACTTTCTTCTTTTGTAAGTTCTTGGTACTTATTTAGGATCCGAAAGGCCAACCAGGCTATTATCCACAAGACAAACGCAGATGAGCCCATTGCTAGCTATTTGCCAAAGATCGACTTTCTATATTTCGATATAGAGGCAGAATACCAACTTTCCTCTTTTAGCATGCCTCTCTCTCTCACCAAAGATGCAACTACAACATATGCCACAGAGCCGTAGCTGAAAATTTAGGAATCTGGTTCTACATATTTAGAGGGGCCTTCAACTAATCCTTAAAAAAATTAAAACAACTATTATGTACACTGAATGTACGAAAATAAATTGAAACTAAAATTACAGTAGACAATTGAATTCACGTAAAGCGTATATACGAACAAAATATTGACAAAAATATAAAGAGCTAAAAATCTACAAACTTAAATTCTTCAATATCTTAACAATAATTTCTGACAGTGACCAAATATCAAAACCTCAATGCCAAGCGACCAAAATAAAGAAAAAAGGGTGCGGGGCGAAGTATATATATATTATCAAAATAGTTTTAAATAGATATATTTTTTAATTAAAATGAACATTAATATCAATTATGAATTTTAAAAATAAAAAAAATTATTTTTAAGGCCCTTGTGAAGCGGGGCCCACTTCCGTCGCCGGTAGCACCGCCCCAGCCACGCCACATATGTATAGATGTACCTTAATATTTTCTAACTTCCATATTTGTTATTTGGGGAATTCCAAGTTCAGTGTGTTTTGTTTGTTAATATAATGTTTGGATTCCCAATAGGAAAACCCTTCGAATTTCCTGGGGACATGCATATATTGTCCATTGCAAATTGCAATAGTGCAGACCAAGTATATTCCAATACATATTCCCATTTTAATTTCCACAGGCCAACCAAATGTTTTGTCAGGAGAAGAGACAGGGAAGAACATACATGGTAACTTGCGCATCCAAAAACACACCAAATAGTCACATATATTTTCGGTAATGATTATTTAATTTGGACTGACCGAATAATCATGCTGCAGTCCATACACTCTATTTGCGGCTACACGTCCAAACACACAACCCTTGTCCAATATGACCAAAACCATATAAAATGTTGGAGAAACTCAGCCCACTTTTTTTTAAAAAATAATAATAATAAACTTAGCCCAATTTATAGGAGTTTACAAATGACAACTTCTTGCATAAGAAGAAAGCTAGGGATACCTAATTTTAGACAAATCCCATTGTTTGACACAATAGGGTTCTTTTTGAAGCATCGTGCTCACTCATTAGCTACTCATATGAAATAAAAACTTGAAAATAGTTGGCTCGGGTTACGCATTGAGCCATATGATTTTTTCTCTTCAAACTAACCGGTACGAGAACATATCATTTATAATAAATAGTGCGGCCCCAAAAAATGAAAGGAAACATGAAAAATGGGAAAATGCTCTAAAAATTGAAAGAAAACATTAAAAAAAAATGAAAAGGCAAAAGGCAAAATGGGCAATGTAACTGAGAATATAGTATGTAGAAGTCTAACAGTGGCTAATGAAAGAACCTTGAACTAAGCTCCCTATTAACAATTGATTTTGGAGTGGAATCTCAATTTTCTCCAGATGTTGAGATTCAAACCTAGGCTTGAGGCAGGAGAAAAACACTACATCATAGTTCAAAGTTGTTACATTTTTATACACATACAACATATACAATTGGTAGACACTTGAAAACTTATATGGGCTACAGCATAGGTAGCCCAGTATGCGGATCCTTCCTTGCCTACAAAGTGTCTCATTCGAGAGATCCAGGCGGCCTATGCGGTAAGAGTATTACAAAAACGAAGATGTCAACCTAAGGCGGTACCGTATTTTAGAATGTAGCTCAATTTCTCATTCTAGCTACCACCTTAGACTTCAAAGGGCAGGAATAGGATCGCTTTCATTAGCTATACGCTAATTTCTCCAAGTTAAGTACCCATCCCATTCGTAGTGTTCATAGTCATGGACCACTCTAGTTTTAATGCGCTCCCCATAATATTTTTCAAATCAAAATACGTGAGAATTACCAAACAATTTCTCCTAGATCCTCTCTGAATGAATCTTTGTAGGCCAGGCCCATCTGCCTAAATTTCTTTCTTGTGTCACCACGTAAAATTAATAATTAATAGAAAAATCAATCTCTTTCTTGTACAACCCCACGTACGTACGCACCAAGATATAATAATTTAGTATTAGATTTCAGATACATGTTGCTGTCTCAATAGTCCCCCAACCAACAACCCGTGTACAGTAAACGATCCAGCAATATTATTGATTGGATGTTAACTCCGCACTGTCATGTTTTTGAGTCATTCAATATATTGGTCACCGACTTATGTTTCAGATTATGACTTGATGTTATTTTTCTCCAAGAGGAATAAATAAGGTTGAAAGTTGTCAAAATATCATTTGAGTAACAAAAATTCAAACATTTGTGTCTTTGTCATTTGCCTTTATTGTCTACTTGGTATTTATGGATCTATATCTGCGACTCATCTTGATGAGTATATGTATAGTAATTGGTATACCACATGCTTGTAACGTTCGTGAAACTCTAACTCTAAAGTAGCTAGCTAGCTAGGGTCAGTACGACATATTCAGACAGGAATTTTGTACTAAAGATTCTGGCTTATAGTCTAACAAAACCATAATATATACCAAACATCCATTAATTAATTCCAACTATACATGCACAAAACTTCTTATAGCTCATATAAACTAATTAATTACTACATGATAGAGCAAGCGTTCGGGTTGTCATCGCTGAACATGACGGTGTAGTGTTCGTCGACGGTGGTCCCGGTGATCGCCGCGGAGTCGGGAACTTTCCTAACCATGTTCGGCGGCGCCTTCTTGTCGTACGCCTGAGCAACGTACGGATGCGCCACCAGATTGTACGGAACGTAAGGCCACAGCTCGCACTTCTTCTTAGTCGACTGCGCCGCCTTCAACACTTTCTTCGAGTCCACATTAGGCCCCGTCACCGTCGCCTTCTGCTGCTTCAAGTCGACCTCCACCTTTTTCGCCCCTACAAAATTAAATCAAAACACAGCGTTAAATTATTATGCGTCTTTGCATGTTTGAATGTGCGGTGCAGATTCAGTCTGTAAGCATAGCGTTTATCCAGTTGTTACCTTTGACGCCAGAGAGGACCTTCTTGACCTTGCGAGCGCAACCCTCGCAGTCCATTCGGATTTTGACGGATACGGTTTGGATTGGCTTCTTCTTCTTTCTGCTCCTTTTGGCATTGCTGAGTAGATCTGAGAAGTACTCCAAAGTGCCTTGAATTCCCATTTTCAGTTTTTTTGGCTACACAAGTCTTATTGTTGCAGTACTCCTCATGCTGGCTTTTGGGGGGATTTTATAGGAGTTGGGTCATGAAAACCAATACCCAATAGAGTTAAATTTTAAAGAATTAAATAATAATACAAAAATATTAATTTAAAAAAAGTGGACAAAAGCTAGGGCTAGCTATTCTATAAAGTGTGGGAAACTCACCCCGAAAATGCTTGTGGATTCCCTTTCAAAAAGAGCATGAGAACTCAAAAGGAAATTGGTTTTGGAGATGCTATAGCCTTGCATAATTAAATCTATATGCCATCTAGGTCATATCATTTTCCAGCTCAATCAGTCCGTACGTGCGTTTACTTATGACTGATCATAAACCGTAATGACTCTCTTAAAATTAAGGCACTATAAGTGTATATTGGCTAAATTTGATATGCATGATTTAAATAACTACTTAGTAAACCAAAATTTGCCTGCAAATCAAATTTTCCAAATGCATCGGGATGTTGAAAAGGAGGGAGAGTTCGATCCTTAGGGTACACGAAATTACAAGAAAAAGTAAACAATACAAGTAAAGTTTTGAAAGTAACGGGTTGTCAAAAGCTTTGAAATATATATATTTTTTCTTTCTACTAGTATATGCATTTATAAACAATTCCGCACAAATAATTAGTGGATATGTTTTCAGGTGGCAACATCAGACGCTGCCGCGTTGCAAAAGATGTTTTCAATCATGAGAGATCAACGGCTGGGAAGGAGCCACTTCTGGATGGAACGGACGTGGTGGTTGTTCCACAATTTGGTCACTAGCACTTGTCCATTTGTGAGTTTGTATTAAGTTTGGTGATTAATGGAGTTTGGATTGGGCGGTGGGACTGTTGAAAAGAGAAAAAGAGTAGATTTTTCTTGTGTTTTTCTTTTGGTCAAGGTAAAGAGTGGATGAAGAATATACAAAGCAAAGCCAATAGTAAAGCCCCCTTTAAAAGCACCAAGAATCTTGATTGGATTAAGTTTTAGTTTCTTTCGCTACTTCCATCATCTACAGTAAAGTCACGTTGAATTGTATAAATTTTATTATAGAAATGAGTATTACAATCAAATAGTTATAAAATATACGTAATAAATTATACCATATAATCATAGTAGAGTTGATATTATTTGGCGATATCAGTTCTCCATTGGAAGGGACTACTCCATTGTACATTATTTTTTCCTCAATGCAAGCCAACATTTGGGGAGATGAATATAGTATGCATGTTACTTAGTAGATTAAATAAATCGGTCGGCTGGTCCATCTTCTTTTGCGGTGATCAAGTAAAATATTGCATTTTTCAAAGTCTTTCATGGTAATTGATCAATTTATGTCATGAAGTAATGAAAGTCAATTTTCGGTTGTGGAATCGAGAGACAAGGTATATACCGCTTGAACATGGTCTTATTTAATGTAAGTAGAGTGATGCTACAAATGTACTTCAAGATGCTTTTTATCCAATAAGGGCAATACCAATGCCGCGTTTTAGGTGCAAAAGAAGAGAAACTTACCTGCTTTGATTACATAACCTTTACCTTACTCATATTGGTTCAATTTAATTCCTTTTAACCACTCATAAATGTCTCTTTCGTATGCACTATTGCAAACTTGGAAAAAATTTCTTATTCATGAAAAAAGAACATAATGTTGATAAGAAATTGACGGACCTTATGCATAAGCCATGCATTATCTATCAATTTGAGCCCCCCTACGGCGACAGATGAAGCTATATATAAGTCTATAACATAGCCACCGCATGATTGGCTAAAAATCCTAATGCACGCCTAAGGGAACTTGTGTGCTACCACATGATGATCCTTAAAATTGTCACCACACGTAAATTTGTGTCCTCCTTATAAGATGCTATACTAACTTGCACGCGAACTTAGTACATGATTTTTGAGTTTTCGACTGCTGTAAAAGTCTTAATCCAACGATGATTATCATCTACCTAATAGCCTAGCTAATAGGGTGATATAAAATGGCAATGGAAAATAGCTTTTGGAGCGCTTTAGAAGATGCACAAATCTGTAAGTGGCTAGGCCCCCCACGTAAATCCAAACGCACACCAATTATATATAAAGTACAAACAGTGTATAAGAAGGGGCATTTCAATAATATGCCCATAAAGTATCACATCACTAGGCTTCTTGCAAGTTGCCGATCGACCTAGCTACCTTCAATGGCCAACAACAGATGTTTAGGGAAAACGACATATGCTTGCCGGATACACCGTTAGTTTAAAGGCTTTAAGCCTCACAATTGTTTGTTAATCGAAATTGGAGCAAGCCCTCCCTAAGAAAAATTACTTGGCTTCCCCCATGGGGTTCCCTTATTTGTCTCGGACAATTCTAGGCTGCTGATGGGTGTGTAATCTCTGTCTATTGAATTGATTATGTTTCGGTTTCTCTGTTTACATAATTCATGATCCGAATTATTCATCTTCTTTATTATCTAGCAAAGATCATATCTACAAAAAATAAACATTTCTTATACCACTCAAACATATGAGCGATATACTCTGAATCTGAAGAGTTCAACATTATTTGTAACAAATGTCTTTTAAGGCCTTCATCAATTGAAAGATTATTTATTTTGTCTTTCATTTTCCATCCAGATTTATAGTGCCCCATTTTTCCACACTTATAATATACTAGGGATTTTCTGTATTTTTTAGAACTAGTTCCCCGCTTTCCTTTTCCTTTAACTTATATCTATAGGGTGGTGTTATTGGTACTCCAAAAAGGTCATTGTGCACTCCACCTATGCATAAAAAACAAAGAAGAAATGAAGTGCACAATGATATTTTTGGAGTGCGAATAACATTTCCCTATATATATATAACTAGCCGTCTATATATATGTTTGATGCATTTCGATAATCAGAGGATTTCAGATTTGATTGATTGCTATATTGTTTTTGCAGAAATGATCTTTGCTAGATAAAGAAGAAAATGAACATTCGGATCATGACTCATTAAGCACAGAAGCGCAATGAAGCAATTTTGCAGCCAAGATTTGTACTTTTGTCTCTATTAGACCATCTCCAATGGTTGGAGTCATAATCTCAAATTTGAGATCACAAAATACAATTATTCATCTATACGAATTTAACATTTCTCTCAGTGATGAAAGACTCAAATTTAACATTATACTTTAACTAATTGAATTTAACTTTAATTTTTTGTCAATTAATTTTTTTTTCTCAAGTTAATTTGTAGGTAGAGTTTCTTAAGTTAATTTTATGAATATTCCAACCTAAAAAAATTCAAAATCTGACTATTTTTTGTCATTCGGTTTTAAATCGAGTTCAAACAAAAGGTGCGGAATTTGACTAAGAATTTGACTCCAGACTCAAATTTGAGCCGGAGTATACGGACCAAATACTACCATTGGGAGATTTTTTTACTCAAATATGGGTTTGACACTCCACCATTGGAGATGGTCTTAGTAATTCGATATTCAAATTTCATAATCGAAACCGTTCAGTTTATACATTACCCTTTACATATTATATCTTCAACAATCATTCCAATGATTTAATAAGGCTTAATTGTTAAAATGCCCCTCCAAACTCACTTTCGGTAAAAATTCGCCCCCCCAAACTCTGAAATGCCATAATTCGCCCCCCATAACTCCATTCCGTTAAACCGTTGCCCCCTCTGTCGTTTTTCCGTCTAATTTGGCTGAGGTGGCAGCCATATCCTCAAAAACCCAAATCCAAAGATTCAATCTTTTTTTTTTTTGTTCTTTCATGAACTTGCTTCAAGATCTGTCCGGACCCAAGTTGAAAAAGATGCAATCTTTGGATAGATTTGAGGTTGGAAATGGATTCCTAGCTTGAATTCTGAGGTGGGTTTGGTGGGAAAATACAAAGTTGATTTTCCACTTTGCATAAAGATCAATGTAATCTGTCCTCGTCTGCAGACTACACCGAAGTCCCCCCCCCCCCCCCCCTCCCCCCCCCCCCGCCCCCCCCCGCCCCCCCCCCTCCGCGCCGGCCCCCCCCCCCCCCACCCACGAAGCACCGCCCGCTCCCCCCCCCCCCCCCCCCCCCCCCCCCCCCCCCCACCCCACCCCCCCCCCCCCCCCCCCCTTCTCGTGTGTGCGCCAGGGTTTTGGTTTCTTCTCCTCCCCGACCCCACCCGCTCTTCTCTCTTCCTTTCATCAATTCCCATCTCCCTCTCTCCCCCCCCCCCCCCCCCCCCCCCCCCCCTTCGTACTCTCTTTCCCCCCTTCCCCACCCCCGTCCCAGTCGTGCATCGTTATGATCCAATACTTTCGTCCTCTTTATCCCTCGGTTTTGCTATGTTGGGAAATTTTAGTGGGAAAAAACAAAAAATACACACAATTTTCATACAACTTTCCCCGATCCTTGTTGAGACGCAGTTCTTGCAGGCGAGTATATCAGAACCTAAGCAGAAATTCCCAAATTCTAATCAAATTCAATCAAGTAATGAAATTTCTCATAACTATGCAAAGTTTGAATCTTTCGTCTAAAAATACAAAAAAGGTTTATCTACTTCATACAAAATGCAACAAATTGCAACAACGGACCAGTGCCCTAATTGAGAAATTATCCAAAAATTAAAAAAAGCCCACATGAAATCTCAGAAGAAGATGATAATGGACGTACCCTCCGGCGGAGATGCTCATCGGGAATGCCGGAGACCTTTCCGATCTCGCCGGGCATGCACTCTGCTTTTGTATTTTTTTTAATTTTGGAAATTAATATGTTTTTGCTTATTTGGACAAGGATGGGCCCCAATTTTTGAGGATGTGTCTGACACCTCAGCCAAATTGGATGGAAAAATGCGGGGGGGGCAACGGGACAAAGGAAAAAAAGGGGGGGGGGAAAAAAAAGTATCAAAGAGAGGGGGGGGGGGAAAAACCAAAAAAGAGAAGGGGGGGGGGCATAAAAAAAAAACCAAAGGACATCCTTAATAATATGTAGTAATCTATACGGAACGTCTAAATGAATGGTTCAGTATGAAGAATTTTGTTGATTTCTAAACCGTCCATTCTTTTTCATCCATATTTGATTAAATGATCTTGAAGTGAGTTCATCTTGCATATATGATTTTTTTCGATTAAGAATTTTGTATATCGAACATCGAAACTCACGAGATGATGAGTAATGCCGACACAATTATTCAACCGGCTAGCCTAGGGGTACATAAATTTTTTACACCAAAAGTGTCAAAATCACAAGTTCACCATTTCAAGATCACAAACAAAGGCTCTTTGAATCATCCATTTTCTTATAGGCTCTAGCTCCTCAACTAATTACCTAATCAACTGAGCCTTCCCATCGTTTTCGAGTGAACCACGTGCGATTTATATATATATATATATATATATATAATATTGAAGGCTGCATGAATACTTCACCAGATGGTGCGATTGATGAGTTCCGACAAAGCTCAATCTAGTTGTGTAAATCATGTCATATTTTAAGCAATCAGATCCATGAAACAAGATTTTCATGGCTTTCAGAGTGTTAATCCATAATACAACATTTAAACAAACTATGATGTCTCTGTCAATGTTTCTAATCAGGATATTTTAATCCCATTAAGAAATGACCTGACGTTTTTTCATTGGAAATTAGGTGTTTGAATATTTGGTGGATCCATGTCCACCAACAGTCTTAATTTGAAGGCTTGCAATCAAATCAGAATATCTTAAAACCCGGAATTAATACTTGTAGTAATTTTCTAGGCTATTAGGGTTTAGGATTCATTTCCTGAAAATCTTTTTCCTCTAGGAATCAAAAGTGTCAGTTTTCTACACGCAGGAAAACGAGCAAAATCATACCAACAAACATTTAGAAAATCCAAAAATGCCCCAACTTTCCAGAATAAAACAAACAATTTTTTGAGAGGAAAATAAGGATAAAATAGTAAAACAGCAAGTCTGCTAAGAGCATCTCCACCGGTGTCGTTATCGGACGGGCAATTTCATCAATTGCCTGCAAAATCGGACAAACCAGCTCCACCGGTGCCAAATCAGACGAGGAATCGGACGGGTTCGAGTTCGCGGTCGCAGACGATGTCCGGGATTGACTTCAGACTCAACCGCGGGCAATTTGCTTTTCCTCGGTTTCTTCGCTGTTCTCGTCTTCCCGCTTTTCTCTCTCCAGCCGAAATTGCTCTCGTCTTTCGCCCTCACCTTCCAATTGCCGGTGGAAACTACTTGGGCTTTTCAATTGACTGAAGAATCGATCGGGTGAAAAACCCCCTTTCGCCCGAGGTCGCGGTCAATTTGCTGCGTTCCCGGTGGAGATGCTCTAAAGAACCCACCCACCCCTAGGGAGGAGGAGACTCTCTAATCACCTGCGATATCTCAAGTTCATTAATGGATTTCAGTTGGATCAAATGTTCTGCAGAGAAAGACTGAGCCGCACGCAACACGTGCCTTTCTACTAGTATATATTAAAAGGGAAAGATTTAGACGGATACCAAATGGTGAAACTTTCAAAAATATCGAAACGGTCTCTACTTTTAAAATATAAAGGTAAAGTAAGATAGTAAAATAATAAGTTGACTAATTAAAAAAGAAAAAAACTAGAAATTGAAGAAGAAAGCCCATGTAGAGCTTCAATCCGAGTTCCAGATCTCTTAAGCCCATATTTCAGGAACTTGGACTTAAGTTTTTCACTATAGTTATAAATCGATCTTCAATAGTTTCCTCTATCGCATTCTCAAAAAAAAAAAAAAAAAAAAAAAGTTTCCTCTATCGCCTCAAACTCAACCCACATACATTGGGACGCGAGTATCGCTTTTGGTTTTGAATATATAAGATTCATACAACAACTTAATTCTCCATATTCGAAACAAAACCATCGACTCTCCAGTGAACACATGAAAAAGTTAAAAACATTTCCAAGCTCATAGTTCATATCTTTCAAGTGACCATTCCCAGACTTCCGTAAAATAAAATTGATATTCCATATATTTTAAGAAAACCGTTTAAAATTTTTAATTCGACTACTTTACAATTGTAAGAAAAATACAAATTTAATGGTATTACTACAAAGAAACAAACTTTTTTTCACCAATAAACACGCAGCAATTGTAATCATTTGACAAGACAAAATGGCCCCTCGTGTCCTCTACCCAGACGATTCTCCGTACAGAGTCGGCACCGCCTAATCAATGGTCACACCCGCATCATTCACCGTTGAAATCTTCTCCGCCGCCTCCCGCTTTTTTCTCTAGTTTCTCAATTTTCGAATTTGTTTCCTTACTGTCTGTGTTTCGTGTTTGGTAGCCGAGAAAACGCGGGAAAGCAAATCCGAAGAGAAATTGAATTTCATTCTTTCGTTTACTGTCTTCGATTTTGTATTCAGGATTTTGGAATTACTTGAATTTAATTGGGTTTCTCGCCAACCAAACAGACTAGTAAACTCTACATTGATTGGTTATTGATCAAGTAATAGTATAAGTAATGATGACTGTAGAAATTGTGGTTATTGTCGATAATATGTTTTGATTGATTGGTCATTTGCAGCTCAGCTTTGAAGATAGATTACTTGTTGAGCAAGGTTTTAAGCCTTGGCCTTCTACAATAAAGTAGGAAAATCCTGTAGCGCTCGTGAAATTGTTGTCGTTCGCGGCACCCCTGCCTCTTACAAAACAATCTGGGCAGGAACATGGATCAAAAAGCATCCTGAGAAGCGCTATATCATGCTCCCGATAAATGCGGTTTTCGATCAAATGAAGGTGGACGTGATTCTGTAATCTTGTTTTATTTTCTCTCTTCTTGCATATTTTTATCGACTATTTCCTGACTGCAGAGTACAGCTTGTCCCTGGTGTGATGCCTCTTCGAAAATATGCTTTTAACTTTTGCGTAGCTATGTGGCACAACCAAGAATACTATGCATGTCTATTTCAAGAGGACCGTGCCTCCTGGCAGTTAGAACCATTGTCTTGTTCCCAAAGTTATAAAAGTTATGGCTCTAACAATATATCTATCCAATGCTAATGTTGTCGCAACAGATGCCATTATATCTGCAATCTATGCCGACAACAAGGTGATGATAGATTTCTTCACCTGACAGACAGTGGAGAAGCAAGGAATGTACTGTTTCCCACCAAGCAGGAGCAATTCAATTGGAAAGAAGAGGATCGATATGTAGAATTGGAAAGACTGAAAAAAAAATCCATGTGCGCACGTATGTATGCTGCTTTTCCTGATCTAGGAGATGCTGCAGCTGGAAGTATTTATCTGATGCTGGATCTGGAAGCATTTATTTAGTACTTGAGCTGGGGCAATGGACCTGAAAGTTTCGATCGGTTTCTGGCTATAGTTTGCATGCTAACTGCTTTGCTTCCTAGATTGGCTGCTTACATGATTGTTGCTACAATTGAAGAATCTTGGACAACGTCATTATTTTAGACCGTAAGACAAAATTAGGAAACGAAGCAGATCGGCCTACTGTGATAAGATGAGGTAACACATCATTGTGACAACGGCAGATTTTTGTAAATTATAACACTACTGATGCGAAGAGAAAGTTCCCCCATGCTAACCGGACTCTACTTTGCTTTATGCGCTGTTTGCTTTCTCTCCTCTCTCATGTACATCTGAAGGTGTTTAAAGGGGATTATCCTTCCAACTTTCATATCAGCAAAGCAGAGTTGGCTCCTCGAAATAGGTTTCATCATGAATCTTAGACACCGTCATACAATATGCAGTGGTGTAGTGCAGCACATGAACTGGTCATTGTGAATACTCCATATTTTCGTTCACTGACCCTCTGACCCCCCTCACTATAATTGATGGTGAGTGGAACATCATCAACGACCGAGTTCACTGAAAGGGCCTTGGCAGTCATGTGCCAAGTGGGGATGCCCACTTAGACGAGCACTTGCCGCCTTAAAACTTAGTAGAGCTCGAAACTGATTTAAAGAATTTATACACAGGCGCACAGGGTTCAACTATGTAAGATTAATAGAGCCATTAGCAATAACAATGAACTTACTAAACATAACAAGAACGGGAGTCGCGTGGGTGCTGCTACAGAGGGTTCAGAGGGTGTCTTCTTGGCGGTGGCAGGAGTGACTGCTTGAGTGTTAGGGATGCTTTGTTGCTCACTGGTAGGCAGTTGACCTGTAGGATTTGCTTTCTTACCATTACTGTAATCTTCACCTGCAGAATCAAAGTGTAAAATAGCATTACAGAAGAGCGGTTTGGGAACATTTTGTATCAAAACTTGGTGTAAACATTAGGTAACAGAAAGGTTGATAGCCTAGCCTCTGACCATAAACAGGTTTTGAACAGAGGGAAAAACCTCTCTAAACTTGCACTATGAAAACCAGATTACCGATACTTTTCAATTTACAATGATGTTTTGTGAACAGGATAGGGTGCACATAACTATGAAGCTGCTCAACAATTGTATGACCATCCCACACCTATCAACTTCCTACTAATAAGAGTTTTTGACTCTACATGTTATTCCTGAAGAGTCATTAAATAAATGGTTTGGCTTGTGGAATAAATAAAAGAAAACATTCTGCCTGTTGGTAAAAGTAGATGAAAAGCAAGTTTCCTTCTTTTAGAACTAAAACTTCCAATCAGCAGACACAATAAGCTTTTAAGTACTTACAACTGGTTTTTGACCAACCCAGCTTCAGGTTTTCCCTGTCAAATACCATGCGATAACCCACCATAAAGTTCTCTGCGACATAAATGTTATCCAGGTCAACAAAATATATCATGTCTAAGAGAGTGTGAAACAAGCATAGAGGTCTACTCACGTCCAATGATACCATAGTCATCATCTGTCTGTAGTAAAGTTAAGCAGAATATCGTATATTTCTGCACCAAAAAGTCAAACATAGTTATATTGTTAGTACATCCTGGATTATGAGCCGTCCTTGCATACAATCAACCCTAGAAATTAAAATTTAAAAATTATGCATGTAAGCTGACATATACTTTAGGAAGTCTAAGGTTGATCACCTACTTTAGGAAGTCTAAGGTTGATCACCCTACTAGCACACAAAAGTAGCAAGGTTGCAGAAAGTTGGGCCAATTGGTTCTCCAACCACCCTATACTAGAGAGCAAATAGAAGCACTAAACTTGGGAAAAGTTTGATCAATTGGATCTGCACTTTTGGAACAATTTTTCATCCTAGGTGTAGTAAAAAAGTGAAAATATCAGTAGTAGAACAAGTTTGGAGGCACGTCTTTGAGACGATTTTGAATAGCCGGACATAATAAATCGGTGATGGGTGTTTTAAAAAGATTGAGTGTGTTGAGATAAGGGTGTGGATATAATCACCCTTATAGTCCAATCCTTTTCCAGGCTATGACAATTACGAAAGGATATAATTCCTAAAATCTTTTTCCTCTATGAATCAACTAACAAAAGTATAGTTTTATATGTGCAGAAAAATGGCAAAATGCTACTAAGTAACACAGATAAAGATGCAGCATGTCAGTTGTATGGCCTCCAGGTCTCTGATGCTAACCCAGAACAAGTTGTAAGAAGTATTATGTCATACTTGCCATTAACTGAACGAAATGCCCTGAATAATATGTGCTCAAAAAGTAGAACTCCTAACCTGATTCGTAGAGTCCGAAAACACTGGCTTATGGACTAGAAAACTTTGGTTCTGAGGGAACATGAGTTTCATGATAGGAATGTTAAGCAGCTGCCCTGAACTTTGTATCAGAAGAAAACAACACCGTTCAGTTTAATATAAATGGGGATAAGGCTGTCAGAAGTTCTACTCGAAAAAAATCCAAACCTGACATTATAGCAGTATTTCCAAGAGGATTGTGGGAGGTCAATTCTAGTAGCATTCACTTGTTTGTCAAACTGGAATTATTAAATAGTCAATTTTTAGACCATTTTACAACAGAGCTTAATGTTTCATACAGTTGAAAGGACTAGAAGCAGCACCTCCGAGACAATTTTCTCATAAACTTCAGTTGGAACATATGTAAAAGATGAGCCACTGTCAACGAGTGCTTGGAATCCAGTTTGGTTAAGGCACAAATTCCCAACACAGCAGCGCTCTACTCCAACAGAATAGGTAATACTGAAGAAATTGAGAGTAAATTGTCAAAGGTTAACCTAGGAAGCTAGAGCATCTAAACATGACTCAAGAAAAAACCTTATAGTTATTTAGCTAATAATACACCATAGCAATTGAAGTGGCACATACTATTTTTCTGCTAAAGGCAAGAACGGAGTCGAGTATTGAGCAAGATGTCCTTGGTCACCAAAGAGAATTCTCCCAGAACCATTCTCCTCAAAACAGAGTGAAAACGAATTCTGAATCATTCCTGCTTTTGCAAGTACACTTGGAACTGAAATATCCCCAGGTCCCAAACCCAACACACCATCAGGAGCAGCTCCTTCCAAATATCCACCAGTTTGTTTTCTCCCACAGCTGCATTGTTACACAAACAATTAAGTAAGAGTATTAATACCATCAAAATCATCAGCTAATGATATGCATCATGCATAGCCATTCCCAATCCTGAAATGGACAAGCAGCACATCAGAATGAAAACGCACCCAAAAATGACTGAAGCCTGGACAGAAGATGGTGTTGTATTCTTCTTGGATGAGGTCAAATGCAAAACATCCTCTATCAGAAGTCCAGAACTAGCAGTATTTTCTGAATTGTACTGAACAATGTAAGGGCAAGGTGCATCTGGACCTTTGCAATTGGCGCTCGATTTACACAATTGGTGACTGCAACTCAGTCGTTTGCTCGTGCTTGATGAGGACGGGCTATACTCACTCAGGTCCTTATCCTGCACCATAGATGCTCCAAACATGGGGGAGCATCTGCAAATCAATCATGGGAATCAACTGCTAAACCCGTTACCATTACCATCTACAGTGTCTACATGACTTCAGCTACTACAATGTTTCTTACAATCTCTTTCATCATTTCATTTATTTTGGCTACATCATGGGATTCATGCAACAACTTAATTCTCCAGATTCAAAACAAAACCATCAACTTTCGGTTAACGTTTAGTCAAATCCTCAACTTCATTACAATTCAACTCTTTTAATTGGGTACTACAAGCCTAACACTCAAAGCTCCAAACTTTTTTCAAGCAACAGTAATAATACTTGACAAACAGATAAATCAATGAAATTTGAAAAGTAATTAGTTGATAAAAAGATAGAGACATTAATTAGAGATGGTTGGTAAAAAGGTTTACCAAAGTCTGATAATAAGAGGCAGACAAAGGAGCGCATTGTATGCAATCACATGGGACCCAAAGCAGATCGCTCCCGGCATCCAATGCCACCATAAACGAAACATTCGGAGTACCAATATCAATCCATGTATAATGCAACCTGAAAAACCCAAAAATAAAAAAATAAAAAAAAAATAAAAAACACAATTAATCTGTTAATCACCATCAAATTCAAACTGATCTTCAGAAAAGTAATCAAATTTCATTTTTCTTCGTTTTCGGAGGAACCAAATGAATTGAACTCACCAATCAAGCTCGTTTCCGAAGAACAATGTTTGGCTTCCTTGGGACGGAAACACAACGTCGCGCTTGGTGCCGAGCTTCAATCTCTGCCGCTTCAGATCGCTTCTCAGGAGGAGCCGGAAGTAGTCCAAGGTGTTTGCTTCAGGCCACGGCTTCCACGACGCGTTGCTCCCGCCGATTCTCGACTCCAACGCCGCCGTGGCCTCCGCCGAGAAGCGGTGGACGAGCTTCGACGACAATGTGAGCGAAAGCGCACCGGTCACGAAGAGGCAAGCGGATAATAGTAAGAGAATGGCGCGATTCGCCATTGGAAGCCGAAGGCAAAACCCTAGAATTTTGAATTGTGGAGTGGAGAAGGAGAGGAAGAAAGTTGAGACTTTTCGGAGTGCAGAGAGTAGTGAGCTCAGAGCCGAAAGCAACCAGATTTGCTAAAGTGCGCGGATGTGCATAGTGCGCACTCGCTTCAATAATATTCCCGTGACGTTAGAAATAGAATCTAGAAAGTAAACGTGAACTTATGTCTCATTCGAATTTTCGTCCTTCACAGTAGAGAGGTAAGCGATCCGGGAATGACTCATCTTATTGTTTTCGAGAAAGGGATGATAATTGATTACAAACAACGAGTCACCACAATGTAAAAGTTTATTTATAATTGTGTTGGGAGGATGACCTCGCTTTTAATATACTTCTGGTGAACGAGGCTTTATTTTGTTTAATTTGTAGTGTACTCTGTAATTTGCAGTAATCATACTTGAATCACTAAACTCAAATACAATATTTATGTTTTACATATAATAAAATCTTTTTATAGTTATAATGTTGGGATCACATGATTTTTATGACTATAAGGATATTATTTTTAAAAAATGGTATAACTAAAAAATTGAATTTTTACTTAATTTCTTTTCCCCATGAAGCATAAGCATGCTTGAGAAGTTAAAAATATTTTGACTTCAACAACAAGGTGTCCATACTGATGCGTTATTATGGATTGCAAACTCAAAGACCTAACAACAACTCTAATGATTAAAGGGGAATTGTGATAATAGTCCTTCACTCAACTCAACTTTTAAGTTTAGACCTTTCTGTAAATTATAAACATTAATATATTTTAGTATTATATTTAATACATATATATATATATATATATGAATATTACTATAATTAGGCCCATCATCTTTTGAGGTAATTACATACTTGCCATTGAAAAAAAAAAAAAAACCTCAAAACGGCCGAAGGTGTTTTCGGGGACCGTTTCAAGTCTTGGCTACAATTAATACCGATCGTTTTCAATTCATATCTACTACTAAATAAGTGCAGCCTTGTATAAATAGTATCTTGTGGAAGTTAGAACGTGAACGAAATTTTTTTTGGGGGGAGGGGGGGAGGTGGGGCGGAGATGGGCTCGTAGAGTGGTGCCGGGTTGGAGTGGTTCTCATCTTCAGGTAGATTATGTATAATGGAGGGGGGAGTGATTCGGGTTACAGTGGTTCTCATCTTCAAGTGGGCTCACAGGGTGGTGCCGGGTTGAAGTGGTTCTCATCTTTAGGTGGCTTATGTATCAAGATAATAATGGAGTGGGAAGTGATTCTCTTCGTCAGGTGAGTTCGGGACGAAGAAAATTGGGGGTTGGGGAAATCGATGACGGGGGTGGGGAGGAAAGGGACGGATCTAATTCTGTTAACCAAACGAGCCCCTAGTGGTTTGCAAGGCAGCTTCAAAATCCATATGAGCTAAAATGATGAGTAAGCCAAAAAAAAAAAGGCAAAAATTCAGGCCAAGCACCCGTACCATTTTCAAATGGAAAATGGGATGATGGAGAAAAGGGTTGGGATTTCCATGGTGCCCATGGGAATAAATGCGAGGCAGCTCATGGCTACCTGTTCCTTAGGTATTTAATTGGTATAGGTAATCATCAAAGTTAATTACCTAATGTATAGGTTAGAATATAATACCAAAATTTATCACGTTTAACAATATAATCACAAAAATTTACCTAATATATAGGTTGAGAAAACAATTATCAAATTAATCTACCAAATTGATCTTACCTAATATATAGATTAAGAGTATATTTGCCAAAAGTTTAACCTTACCTAATGCATAGATCGAAAAAAAAGTACCAAAATTTATTCCAACCTGATGTATAGAATCATTTCTCTTCCTCTAGTATGTAAAAAATAACAAGAATGATGATGTTAAAGCACAATTTATGTTAACTTAATTGAGATTATAGTCAACTATTTGATTAATGACAAATACAAAAAAGTAAACATTCAGCTAGCAATTAACAACATTTATTAAGGGCGAAATAGGCATAGAAAAGTATTAGAAATTGATGATCAGATTTATCATATTGAAAAGAAAAAAACTGCCTACGTGGATTTTTGTAAAAGGGGTTTCACTAAAATATTTGGGCTTTTACTTAAAGTTGCTACAATTCAAGGACTAAAGTCACATTTTCTAATGATTAAAATATTATTCTAGATAACTATGGATATATATATTTAACTTAATATTGTAATATTAATACTATATTATTGGTTTTATTGCAATTATAATTATGATTATATACAGATAAAATTTCAGCTAACAAAGTATTTTTCTTTTCTTTGATAATTCTCTCATTTATGTGTAGGAGGTTCTAGGGTTGACGCCTCTTATTGGATGCGCCCCTAACTTGGAAATCCCCATTCAACTCTAAACCAACATTTCAAGTTTCAACTAGTCATGTCAGACATCCCGTTGGAGCTACTCTTTGACATCCTTTTATTTCTTCCGCCTGAAGATTCGTTACATTGCATGTGTGTTTGCAAAGCTCGGAAGGCTTCCACCAACGATCAATGCTTCATCCAAGCACATCTTCAAAGCTCCATCAAAACCAACTTTTCTTGCAATGTTTTAAATAAACCAGCTAATGTTTTGAATTATCCGAAGGCATATTTCTCGTTGGCCCTTTATGACAACATTACGTTGGGGCAGCCATGAAAGTTGCTATACCATTGGAACCCTCTCAATAATAAATTACTGCACCTAGAAGCCCATTTACTCCTCAATTTAGACAAAAAAGGGAATTGTGAGGCTGGGATCTTGGGTAAAGACGGGCGATATTTTAGTAGGTAAATTAACGCCGCAGATGGCGAAAGAATCGTCGTATGCTCCAGAAGATAGATTATTACGAGCCATACTTGGTATTCAGGTATCCACTTCAAAGGAAACTTGTCTAAAATTACCTATAGGTGGTAGAGGTCGAGTTATTGATGTGAGATGGAAATAAGGGTATTGTTTAAAAAATTTTACCAAGACAAGATTCGCTTTATTTTGCAAAAAGGAAGAAAAGTAGAAAAGAACAACAACCCTCTAGGAGGCCCAACGAAGGAGAGAAGTTTGAATGCCGGCCGGGGGGGGGGGGGGGGGGGGGGGGGGGGGGTGGCAGGAAAGAAAAACTGAATAGCCCCTTTTGATGAGAGATATGAATAATAGGCTTCGAGAAAACTAGTGTTTTTCTGAATTATATGAAGCCAGTAAGCAAACAGATAATCCATGGGTATTTGAACCTGAGTATTTCCTGGAACGGGAGATCATTTTGAACAACATGTTCTAATAGGAAAGCCTTATATCTTGAAATTAATTCATCAAGCTGATGATAAAATACATGGACGTTCCAGTGGGCATTATGCACTTGTTACACAAAAACCCCTTAAGGGAAGGGCCAAGCAAGGGGGGCAAATGAGGAGGAGAAATGGAAGTTTGGGCTCTTGAGGGATTTGGCGTTGCTCATATTTTACAAGAGAAGCTTACTTATAAATTTGATCATATTAGAGCTCGCCAAGAAGTACTTGGTACTACAATCATTGGAGGAACAATACCTAAACCCGAGAATGCTCCGGAATCTTTTTGATTGCTCATTCGAGAACTACGATTTTTGGCTCTGGAACTGAACCATTTCATGGTATATGAGAAGAATTTCCAGATTAATTGGAAGGAAGCTTAATCGAAACGAAATGAATCAAAATTTTTCTTCTATGATCGATCCGTATAAACATCAACAACTTCGAATTAGATTAGTTTCTTCTCAACAAATAAGTGCTTGGGCCCAAAAAAATCCTACATAATGGAGAGATGGTTGGAGAGGTGACAAAACCCTATACTTTTCATTACAAAACCAATAAACCCGAAAAAGATGGATTATTTTGTGAACAAATTTTTGGGCCTATAAAACGTGGGATTTGTGCTTGTGGAAATTATCAGTGACCTGTCGCATGTCGTTTAATGCGTGCCCTCACGTCGGTGTAAGCCTTGGCAACCCCCTTGTTTCGGGCTACAAACACTCTAAAGGAAGTGGGTTGTGAATCTTCAATGCACGCGGTATGAGCGATCGAGGGCCCTCTAGAGGGACCAGCCCTTCTAGATTGGTTGGGCTGTTGTCCAGTCGTCCTGGACAGGATGCTCCGGAGTGCTCAAATGGGGTTGAGATGGAATGGCTGGAGGCTGTTGTTGCGTCCTTAGTCGAGTCTCCTCCTAGTTCCTCTCCAACATGTCGAGGGTGGATGCTCGGTAGTTCTCGACCAACACCTCATTATGTGTCAAAAGCTTTGTATTGGTAGCCATAATTTCACGGCCCTCGGCCCTCACATCTGCCATGTCTTGTTTTAGATCAACACGGGAGACCTTCTGGACTTTATCCGTCTGTAGCCGGTCAGCCATAGCCTTGGATTTATGGCGGTGTTGTTTCTGTCCCTCCATGGTGCGAGGGCGGGATGGTGATGGGTCCGTCGGGGTAGGTTCCATGGATGAAGACATAGTGTCTTGGCAAGTGATAAAACACGAGGAAATTAGTTTCAATTCCAACTGACGGCGCCAAACTGTTGACGTATGAAAATGGTTGTCAACGGTCAATGAGATAAGGTGGAGAGGTATGGGATGACAAAGGAAGTTCTAGGGTATTAGGCTATAGAAAATGGCTAAGTGTGCGTGTCAGGTCGTGTATAGCGTCAGGCCACAAGTCTGAAGGCTTTGGACCTATCCAGTCAAGTGTCATCCGGTCCTCTAACGCCAAGTATATCTGAAACAAGAAAGAGATATGAGTCTCGAAGGGACCGGTGTGGTTCCCACCGTTTGTCCTCTAACGCTCAAGTCAGCGATAGTGGAAGGATGGCAAGTGTTTGGCAAAGTGAAAGTATAAGTAAGGAGAGATAACTTGCTGCCCCTTTTACCTTGGGGGTGAACCCCTATTTATAGAGGATGGACTTAAGGGTGAAGTCCCTTGTTTCCGATGTGGGACTCTTTGTGTTCGTCAAGTGTTTTCTTGTACATTTGAGCCTTCATGTAGGGCCCACCGCTTATAGTATGAAGCAGATTAGTGGTTCTATGCGAAGGTGAATGCAAGGAGTACGAGTGCTATGTGTGCCCGATTAGTCGTATTATGGTTCGTTGGGGGGTCCACAAGCCTCTCAAGACGTGTCAATGAGATTGTGGTTATGTCCACGTGGCACCCTCAAGGTATGGCATGTGGCAATTGGATAGGGTATGAACAACATATATACCATATAGTCATTCAAACAAAAGAAGCATAATGATTCATGTTCATCATCATCAAAAGCCTACTGAATCAAAGGTATATATGCCACTTAATTAGAATCCTTCAAACAAAGCAAAGCAGTCTGATTAAGTTGATGATTCAGATGCATAACAAAAGAAACACAAGCATACATAACATAACAAGCATAACGATTCAATTTCATCATCATCAAAAGACAAGGTGCTCCCTAGACATCCTTCCACTCCAATACCAAGTTTCCTCCTCTGGAATGAGTCACAAACTGCTCAAGCTCCTCCTTTGCTAGCTCCAGTGCAATGGCATGATGCATGGCAATCCTTTTGAGGTTATCACAATGAGCCACTACATACTTGATCACTTGAAAGCCCTCCTCACCACCTTGATAGCCATTCACCTCTAGAACTTTGAGGGATGGATTGTATCCACTACCCTGGTTAAAGATAAAGTCTCCTCCACCATTTCCAATCAACTGCAGCAGCACCATCAAGGCAAGAAAAATAGTAACAGTTAGTTTGCGTGCAATTCAACCAATAACATGTTACAAGGTAAGTAATCCTAAGAGGTGTGAGTGTGTGATATGTACCTTCAAGACAAGAGTCTCCAAGCGAGGAGATGACTTGAGGAAGGAGCTTAACTGAATGAGGCATTCTGTATCTTCAAGGAGCGGATGTAACTCCAAACTAGTTAAAGATTTGAAGCATGGAAACGCTGAAGCATGCATATCAGACTGCATAACCAACTTGACTTTAAGCTGCTCAAGGCCAAGGTGACAACTTCCAATTTGCTCCAATACATCCCTTATTGAATGAGGCACTGTGTTGGTTGCATATATCGATACTTGTCTTAGAAACGGAGCATTGTGAATGGACAATTTGGGGAAGGCTTGCCCCACAAAAGAGTACGAGCTGAGTTTGCAATCCGCTATCTCAATGCTTGTGATCTCTGAGTTGTCTATACTAAAAGCATTGAGAGAAATTTTGTTTCCTTTAATTTGCAACTTCCCAAATGACCTCCCATCTCCAGTCACCCTATCTCAAGACACAGAAAAGAGAGAACATTCTTTGAGGTAGGGACAAGCATTCAAGAAGCAGTGCACAAGCTTTGCATTCATCCTCACGAAGGAAAACTCCACTTTCTTGATATTCTCTATAGGCCTGTATCGACAAGGATGGGAATTGCAGTAGCATCTTCACCACATGGTTGGCAATCAGGCAGTGGTTGAAGCATTTCACCATAGAAGTTGAGTGTGATGAATCTACCAATCCCGAGAAACAACCTCAACTGTCTTGGCCTTCTTTTCTGTTGCAAATTGAATCCATTCCTCAACTGGAAAGGAAGGTAACACACGAACTTCAAAAAACTCCAACTTTGCACCCCTGTGAGATCTGATGACACTCTCCACATAAGCAACATACTTTTGCAAGTTGCTTTCCATTAGGACAAAGAACTCATTAGGAATCAAGTCCAGTCTCAAAGTGTTGGTCCAAATGTGGCGCCATCTCTTGGCGAGTGTGGAGGTTGCTACCCTCTCCTTGAGCATTAAAAGGTCAAGAATCTTTCCCACAATCAAATCCTCTGGTAAAGAACTGAGTCTATGAAACTTGTTGCGTTTTACTCAAGTGCAAGTAATCGCAAGTAGTATCAACTCGGAAGTCCAAGTATCGTATCCACAAAGAGCAGATTCAAAAAGTTTGAACACAAAGAAAATGGTTAAACGTACTAAAATATAAGAGTTGTTTTTATGAATTTGATGAGACAGATCAAATGTAAAAAGAAAGTATCAATGAGAAAAATGCTAGGGCATCAAAGTTCAATTCTTTAAGAAAGTAGTGTCATGTTCTTCAACCTAATTATAACTCAATTAAAATTTACATAAAGAAACTTTAATCGGAAGATAGTGAAGTTAAAACCAATTCTAATTTCCAAATATCATCTTTTATCAATGAATGTTCATCACATGATAGTACACAATTCAATTCTCTAATCATGAAAGAATGCTAAGTCAATTCTTAACAATGAGAAAAACTTGATTGAACTCATGAAAAGCAAAAGAACTTAACATCAATTAGATTAAAAGAACAAATAACATTGAACATCAAAGATATAAGAAATTATCAATTCATAACAAGACTTGGATTGAAGAACACTTCACAAACTTACACAAAGAACATTCCCTTTAGCCCTAGCTAGAGTTTTAGCAACAAAACATAATGTAAAAAGCTTACAAATAATCAAAATTCAAGTAAAGCCAAGATGATCCATGAGATGAGTGGACTCCTCCTTTTATAATGTAGTCTTTAGTTGAGAGTAATGTTGTGGAGTAGTGGGCATTCAAGAAAATTGATCATCAAAGTAATGGCAATTAGTGGGCAATGAAAATTGATGGAGAATGAAGTGTAGTGATTGGAATTCATGGTGGCGATGGAGTGGGGTGAAGCTGGCAGTTTCACCTTCATTCCCGAATTGATGTGGAGTTAAAATGAAATGAAAATGGCTCTTGGGATGAACACGGCTGAACCTTCCACCTCTACATTTGATTTAATTATGCAATTAAAACACCAATGCACTATCTCCTTCATCATTTACACCTGGGCCGCACAGCTGCATCCTCATTTCTTTTTGTCTTCACTTGACTAATTAAGTCAACAACAACAACAACTTCTTCAACATCATTTCTCCTTTTGGGCTGAATCGTTTGGGCTATTTTCCTTCACTTCCTTGTGCTCTTTTATCAATCTTTTACTCACAAATTGCTACAACAAATAAATTCACCCAATAAGTGATAATTAAATGTAAGAATTCCTTAGTTTCAATTGATGAGCATGAAATGCAATTATTCTACGAAATGAATATAGTTGAGCTCATAGAACACCTAAAACTCTCCAAAAGAACAGTAAAAATATGCACTTTGAGACTCTCATCAGTCTATCAGAACCCTAAAACAAGAAGAACAAGAAATGATCACACTTGGCTTATAAAACATGGAGTTGCAGAGACATCGTGAGGTATGTGTAACTTCACTACAATTTATCAAGTTGCAATCAAAGACCAGAGGAGAGTGACTATGCTAGCATGAAATACATAGTCGTTCAAACAACAGAAGCAACATTCAAACCAAGTTCAAAATAGGAGCAGAGATTACGTAGTCATTCAAAGAAAAGAAAGGTATGTGTAACTTCAATTCTATCTATCAAGTCGCAATCTAAGAACCAAAACATCAAACCAAGGAGCCTAACTATGCTAAATAGCAGGAAATACATAGTAGTTCAAACAACAGAAGTAACATTCAAACCAAGTTCAAAATAGGAGCAGAGATTACATAGTCATTCAAAGAAGCATAGAGCATGAATGAAATGCACGGAGTCATTTAAAGACCTGAAGTAGCATTCCAATACCAAGATTGATTCAGTTGAGACATAAACAAAATACAAAATACATAGTCATTCGAAGAACAGATGTAACCAAGTTCAGAATAGGAGCATAGCAGAGATGAGAGGGAGGTAAAAATTTAACTAATTTTACCTGGCCTTGATCACCAAGCAACCCTCCTGTTGTCATCTCTCTCTCTCTATCTCTCTATGAAAATGCACAGGCAGAGGAGTAGATAGACAACACCAAGATACAAGTCGTTTGGTGACACACCCCGCCCCAAAAAGTAGGGCCTGGGGTGTGGCCATCACCGACACGTGGTGACGAAGCCTTAAATAACTAACAACCACAAATAAACAGAAGAAAAGGAATGCAACTACGTAGCCGAGAATAATCAGTGGTCTCTTGGCGTTCAGCGCAAGTAGCTTTATAATCTTCTTTCTACAGCCGTCTAGCGCATGTTTTGCGGCCTAAAAATGTTTTCCTACTCTTTTCATGGTAGAGTGCACCGTGTAGTATGGACTATCGGTGAGTTTATGCATGTAGTGAACTGTGCAGACACCACACGTCGTAGGCTGCTGATGTTGTGACGTCGAAAAGATAGCTAGTCCACCAAGAAAATCTCATGTGTAGTTGATACATGTGAGCACACCACTCGTCGTTCCAACTATCTAAGCAGCCGGTTATAGTTGAGGCCGCAACAATACGTAAGCGAACAAAACTCTGCTCCCGTATAGTTGCTCATCACGATATCATACATGAATATCCTAGCAAGTTGCTTCATTATAAAATATAAAACTCGGTCGATGAGTGAATTTTTTTTTTTGGCACCAAAAGACCTTGCCTTCTTTTGTCCTTTTTTGACCTCTTCCTCTCGTTTAACAAGAAAAAGAGGAACCACTTACGGCCTACCCATGAGAAGGTGGCCATGCATGTCTCACCTTAAATCATGACATTTTGGCTCGTGCTTCGCTGTGTGGTGAGTCATAAACAGCCATACAAGATTGGGACAAGGGGTGATCGTGGTAGTCGACCTTCTCGCCTCAGTAGAAGTCATAGCTAGGCCACACTTTAGCCTTTTGGTGACTTGGCTGCGCTGCGGCCTTATGGTGGTCAGGTTGCTCTTCGGCCTTCTGATAATTACATGTGCTAAAAGTCCATCTTCTTGATTGATCTTGCAGAGCCCCCTCCTTCTAGCGCCAATTTGTTTAAACGACACATGTAATTGGGGTGTTCAATCGTCTACTCAATCTCCTATCCTTTTATAAATCACACGTAGTGAAGTTGATGTTAGGTAGTTGTAAATGGATCCACTATAACATGGGGCCCACTTTCTCTAGGTCTCTTAAATTTTGAAACCAAGGCCATTTTCTTTCTTTCTCTTCTCTCAAAAAAAGGGGGACCATGTCCTTTCAATGAGAATCAACGTACAACTGAAATTTCGACAAAAAAAAAACCTACAATTGAAATTGACCAAGCTGAAATACAAAAGTTTTTTATCTTGTAGGGCCAGCGCTGCCTAAACAGTCTACTACTAGCCTGAAAAATGCCTTCTCTTTTTCTTTCTGTTTTTTTTTCTGGGACGAGTGCACAGAAAGATTATGAATGGATGACAAACCTCAAAGGTGTACGGTTTTTGTATGCATTTTATTGATCCTTTAGATCGCTAAGAGCAAGTGCACCCCAACCTTCCAAATTGCCTCAAGGCAAAGGAAATTTAGTTTAAATAATATTTTATTATATCTCGTCGTAGGCTGCCGATGCCGTGAAGCCGAAAAGATAGCTAGTCCACCAAGAAAATCTCATGTGTAGTCGATACATGTGAGCACACCACTCGTCGTTCCAACTATCTAGGCAGCCGATTATAGTTGAGGCCGCAACAATACGTAAGCGAACAAAATTCTGCTCCCGTCTAGTTGCTCATCACGATATCATACATGAATATCTTGGCAAGTTGCTTCATTATAAAATATAGAACTCTGTCGATGAGTGAATTTTTTTTTTTTTTGGGCATCAAAAGACCTTGCCTTCTTTTGTCCCTTTTTGATCTCTTCCTCTTGTTTAATAAGAAAAAGAGGAACCACTTACGGCCTACCCATGAGAAGGTGGCCATGCATGTCTCACCTTAAATCATGACATTTTAGCTTGTGCTTCGCTATGTGGTGAGTCATAAACAGCCATACAAGATTGGGACAAGGGGTGATCGTGGTAGTCAGCCTTCTCGCCTAATTAGAAGTCATAGCTAGGCCACGCTTTAGCCTTTTGGTGATTTGGCTGCAATGCGGCCTTGTGGTGGTCAGGTCGCTCTTCGGCCTTCTGATAATTACATGTGCTAAAAGTCCATCTTCTTGATTGATCTTGTAGAGCCCCCTCCTTCTAGCGCCAATTTGTTTAAACAACACGTGTAATTGGGGTGTTCAATCATCTACTCAATCTCCTATCCTTTTATAAATCACACATAGTGAAGTTGATGTTAGGTAGTTGTAAATGGACCCACTATAACATGGGGCCCACTTTCTCTAGGTCTCTTAAAGTTTTGAAACTAAGACCATTTTCTTTCTTTCTCTTCTCTCAAAAAAAGGGGGACCATGTCCTTTCAGTGAGATGGTCATACGACAGTCATAAGATGGTCATATGATGGTTATACGATGGTCATACAACGGTTATACAACGGTAAACCAATAAATAAGATATAATATAAACTAAGTGGGTAAATTATGGTCATACGATGGTCATATGCCGCCGTAGAGGATTACAATTTGTAGTGCCATATTTTTATTCTCAGCCGTTGAGATGAAGATGAATGGTCCACATTGTCCCTTTAACAAGCCCTTCCGGAGAATGGAAGAGAATGAACTGTTCGAATCATCAATATCACGTTTCGATGTTTGCGTAATGGTTGAATATGAGCATTGAGGGGTTAGTATTACGAAACATTATAAACAACGAGCGTTATTTGAGCTAATTGTGAATATCAAAATACGATATTGATGATCCGAACCGTTTATCTTTTGCGGTCATATGCAATGTTCGAAAAAAACGCCGCCTAGGGCCGCCTAGGCGGCGTCTAGGCGGTAGGCGGTAGGGCACCTAGGAGTTTTTGGTTTAGTCGGCACAAAAACAGGCAAGCCATTAGTCGGGCTCCTAGGTGCCGACTAGGCGGACTAGGCGGGGTTTAACTGGGCTAGGCGGGGTTGATTGAAACAAAATGTTGCGGTTTAATTCTTTTTCTCTTCAACTCGGCAGCGAAATCACCTCTCTCAAATCACGCATCACTTCATCGTCATCGTCATTCAGGTCGGCAACGGACTTGGGCTGCAGTACGGCGGTAAATATCATCGATGTGTTCACCAAAATAAGGCCCACCGAAGCCGAGAAGGAGACGGAGTGAGTGGAGAAGGAGACGGAGTGAATGGAGATGTAGAGAATCACAAGTTTGAAGTTGGTGCCACCGTTTCGTCTTCAGCCGTTGAGATGAAGATCAACGGTTCAAGTTATCCCTGTTAATAGGCGCTTTTATTAATCCCTGACCATAGCATTCGCGGCTATAAATTGGGGAAGGTTGGACGCTCATAATGTATGCCCTTAACATGTTGGGGAATTATCTAAAATGGCCCAAGTAGAAAATATTTGTTCCAAAATGTTGAGGCAGCCAAATCTATTCTAAAATGTCCCAAATATTGCCTAATTGCACAAAGCCCCTTCTCACCTTATATTTATGATGGGCTGCATCTTCTGCAGTTTTGGGGGCGTCATCGGCAAAGAGCTCCATCTTGATGCGGCCGGCGAGAATGTTGCCGATGGTGATGTCGAAGAAGACGACTGGGTTTTAGGGTTCAGAGGCCTCATGTGCCACTCCACTTCTCCCCCTGCTTTCCCACCGCCGACGCCATTGAAATTGATACGAAAAGCTTCAGAGAACGTACTCTGCTTTGCTCGGTCCGATTGCTTTCACTTCGCTTTGCATTACAAAAGTTTCTGCTAGGTTTTACGATGGGCTTTTACAGTTAAATTAATTGGGGAATTATTGGAAACCCGGAGGGGGAGATCGGTGGTGAAGCTCAAAGGGGCGAGCTTTGAACCTCCGGTTAGAAGCGGCGGCGGTGCGGTTGCGGCGATCAAAGAAGAGATTCAAAAAGGAGATGATGAAATTCAAAGGTACTTTGTTCCCTTGTCTTTGATTTCTTCACAGAGGAAATTGAGGATTGGTCATTTTGGATTTTCAAAATAATATGTTTTTTTGAGGTTTTTGAAGGCTATGATGATTTTGGTAACTAAGAATGATAATCAGTTCAGGTTGGAGATCAACCGCAAAACCAATTCAATCTTCTGGATGGTTTTGCAGAGAGGAGGGTAGTGGTGGTGATCGAGGGCAGGGGCGAGCTTTGAATCTCCGAGGGCGACAACTTCGTCGAGCAGTTCGTCACCGAATCCCACGGCGCTCGCATTGGCTCACTGCAAAGTTTCCATCTTTTTTTTGGGTTTCCATTGCAATTTCAATGTTGGGTGTTTGCTTCTTGAATGCAATGCAAAGATCAAAGTTGGGTTTCTTTGGTGGGTTTTCATCTTCTTCTTCTTTTCTAGGTTTTCAATGAGTCCGGCGAGAAGGAATTTGTGTTTTTAGATTGAAAGTTGAGTAAATTATGATGAAGTTTGGGGATTCAAGTTGATTGTAAATTTGGGTTGGTATTGTTTTGATGAGATTGGTAGAATGGCGTGAAGTTACCGGGAAAAATGGCGTGAAATTGCCGGGAACAATATGAATACTATGAGAGACTATGGACATACTATGATGGACTATGAGGGACTATGGCCGCACTATAGACGCACTATAAGGGACTATGAACGTGCTGATGAATTATAACTTATCTGTGCTCGAAAGACTATGAGAGACTATGGCAGCCCTATGGGTGACTATGGCCGCCCTATGACCGCTCTATGGCCTCCCTATGAGTGACTATGGCCGCCCTATGAGTAACTATGAGGGACTGTGAGGCACTATGGTCGCACTATGAGGGACTATGGCCGCCATATGGGCGCACTATGAAGGACTATGAACGCATTGATGAATTACAACTTATTTATACTCGAAAGACTATGAGTGACTATGAGGGACTATAAGGCACTATAGTCGCACTATGGCCGCTCTATATACCGAGGGATTCAATTGCAAAGTGTAATAGTATTTTATCCACTATTGAGTTGCCCACTGCCCGTTGGGCCATTTTAGAACACAATTAGGCCTCTTGGGCCATTTTAGACAATTTCCCTAACATGTTTGATATAGTTCAGGCCCGATTTGAACGTAGGCCACCATCAAATCAGACAGTACAGCAAAGAGTCCAGGCCCATATCAATAACTCACGTGATTTCCACGTGCAACGCCATTTTAAAAGTGCCATCAACTACTAAAACCCTAGCTGCAAAACGAGTCTCCAACCTCTTCATTTTGGTTTCGGCCGCAGAGATCGTTTTCGAGCTCCCGAAGCAGAAAAACCTCAGAAATCTCAAAAATGGTGGCCGTCAAGAAGACCAAGAAGACCCATGAGAACATCAACACCAGGCTCGCCCTCGTCATGAAGAGCGGCAAGTACACCCTCGGTTACAAGACCGTCATCGACACCCTTCGCAACTCCAAAGGTATTGTTCTTTCAGATCTTCTCATTGATTCCATTTTGTTTTGATTTGGTTTCGTTGCGTTTGGTTTGTTTTTCGAGTTTTGTGATTTGGGTCTGATTCGTTTTTGGAAATTTGTTTGCAGGGAAGTTGATTATCATCTCCAATAACTGCCCACCTCTGCGAAAGTCCGAGATCGAGTACTACGCTATGCTTGCCAAGGTTGGCGTTCACCACTACAATGGAAGTAAGTGCTCTGTTGCTGTAATAATTGGGTTTTGTTCAGATTTTCTATGTGATTAATACATAGAAATATGGACATGTTTATGTTGGGACATTGATGTTGTCAGTTGTTTATGTTGGGACATAGATGTTGTTTATGTATCTTTGTTGTATGTTGTTTATGAGATTTTGTGTAATTTTGATAAATCTGTCATCGGTGGTTTGATTTATTGTCGACAATGAGGGTATACTGTTTGAGAAGCTTGGGATGTACATCAATGGTTTATTTATTTTCAATGCCTATAAGCATTGTTATTGTGGTCAACTTCATCGAAATGGGGTAGCTAGTGGTTGAGAATTGTTCGTTATCGGAAGATTTATCATCTGTTGGATGTGGGATATTGTCTCAGTGTTTTGGTTTGGTCATTATGCTTTAATTTGCCGTAGTCTTGCTTTCTAATCATTTAATTGCTCCTGTTTTCTAGGTCATCTCTCTGGCTGGTGGATATTTGAGATTCCATCAGTACTTCATGTCACATAATCTATGTATGGGTTTTGGGTGTCATGTTTTGTAACATAATCACAGTTTAGTTCCTTTGGTTAACTCTGTTGGTCTGAAACTGGTTTCTTGTAGTGATACTTTGTTTATTGAGCTATTCTCTGTTACAATCCTCTTTCAATCTTAAATAGCTGTTAGCTAGGATTTCTCTATATGCCCCATTGTATAACAGAAGAATGATTGCTTATTTTTGATGAATAAGTGTAAATATTATCTTGTCAATTTATGGCAATGTCATTCTTGTGTTTGGTCTCAACCAGGAAGGATTTATATAAACCAATTATCCAAGCATTCCCTTTATTTTTTGGGTTTTTCTTACTGTACTTTTGCCTTTGCAGACAATGTTGACCTTGGAACCGCATGTGGAAAGTATTTCCGGGTTTCATGCCTTAGCATCATTGATGCAGGTAATCCAAAGTTTTGTTATGTTCAAGTGTTTTGCCTGTATGATGTGTATAACTGAATTGGCTGACATGACTTGCTATTATTTTGTTCAGGTGATTCGGATATCATCAAGACTCTCCCTGGTGGTCAGTAAGGAGGGACCGACCAACATTGCATCTATTTTGAATTAGTACCATGTTTTAGGGGTTGCTTTCAGTGAAATATTCCGTTATCTATGACGTCTTGGTTTTGTAACTCTTAGATTTTACATGTTTGAGGGCTTTCCTTGTAGTGACCTGATCCATTGCATTATGAGAATCATTTAAACTTATTTTTGTTATCTCAGCGAGCTCATCCTTCTATTTTCTTCTGTGAATTTTTAGTTAAATCGTTGGGAAACTGATTGTGCAACATGTAGCTCAATCATCTTCCGTTTAATCTAACTGATGAACCGTCGTCTGTTTGATTATTGTTGCTGTCAGCTGTGCTGTTGTAGTCTCTTAACAGACTATTTTCCGACCATATCAATAGGCCAATGGCTCAAAACACCATTGGGCTTGGTCTTATTCCAGGGCATGCTAATTTAGCCCGATTGGTTTAGTTCCCTTGATCCGTGGACCGTGGTGCCTTTGTTGGCATTGCCTGAGTTGACCCGTTTTGTTGCTAGGTACCCTCTTCATCTCCTTGATGATTGGAACCAATTGTTTCAAAAAGCGGTCTAGGCGGCTGCCTAGGCGTTGGGCGGAGGCCGGCCGACTCGACTTCCTTGGAATTGGAGGCAATAGGCGTGGAGGTGGCCAAGCGGCGTCCGGGCGGCGCTGGGCGGACTAGGCGCCTAAAGGTGGTCTGTGCGTCTTACGCGGATGGCTAAATTGAACCAAAAAAACTTGGGTTTTTCAATTACAAGCAACCTTTTAGTTTCCCACGCATAAAAACTTTTCGTTTACCTCCCATCATAAATCTTCTTTTGAAACTAGAAACAAATAGGAACAATTTTTGTCTCCCTTCCTAATTTCCTCAAAAGAACTCACGGCTGCCACAACGATCGATTACCTGAGCCGCGACCCCACCACCTATGTCGACTTGCGGTGAGTGTTGTGAACTAATTCTATGAACGAATTGTTGATTAAGATCACTTTTTCGTCATGTCTGCGGGTTGTTGAATATCACGTTCTTCACTTGCTTCATGTCTACATGAGACTTTGGGTGAAGAGAAACAGAGGAGTGGGAGAGAAAGATAATGTGAGAGAGAGATAATGTTAATATAAGTTAAAAGCTTCATTGTCTTGTCTATTAGTATTAGCTTTATTTTTTTATGGGTTTGTGTCATTTAAATCCAACTACCCGAATTACCATCATTTTTTACTTTTTTTTTTAATGGATTTGTATCATTCAACACCAATCACCCAAATCACCATCCCCTTTTGTTTGTAATTTTAGGGATATATTTGCTTAATATTAGTTTAAAAAATATACTTGAATTGAAATACTTGTTTAATAATATATTTGGATTGGAATGCTTATTTAATAATATAATTATTATTCCAAAGATAATTATATGAGGTAATATTTTGATTTTAAGTAGACTAATTTATATATATATTATATAATATTTAATATTTATACATAAAATTCTCAATTCGCCTAGGCCCCGCTTAGGCCCCGATTAATCCTCTAGGCGCTAGGCCCTTGCTGCTACCTAGACCCCGCCTAGCGCTTTTTGAAGCCTTAATTTTTAGAAGTCAAGCAGAGAAATCTTTCAGTATGATTGTAACAGAACGTGACAGTATTTAGTTCAACATTCTTAACCATCAACATTATTTTTCGTATCAAGAAACAACGAAGCCAATCTTCTCGAATTCATTTCAATTTCATAGAATACCTCAAATTACGCAAGCCAAGTAACCTATCCAAACAATTACATCTCAATTCCATGGATGCCAATCGGTAACTATTGTTTGGAAGATTATATTCACATTATTTATCTCAACACACTCAATCTTCTTAAAACGCCTATAACCTATTTTAGTTAGTTTGAATTTTCTATTTGCACCCATCACTACTCTAACTTATGTAAATTAACAAGAAAATTAAGAACTCCGTTGATTCATAAATGTGACACAAAAAACCATCAAGCTCATGAAATTTTACGAGATATGAAGCCAAAGCGAATCAAAATAAAAGGAATTCAATCATCCAATACATTCAATCCTAATGTAGTCTTTCCAGCAACTCGAAAATCATCTTCACCATCATTGCAAATGTACTTGAAGGGTTGTGTGAGAAGTTTTTCATTTCGAGAATGTGTTGTGTGAGAACTTAAAGGGTTGTGTTTTGAGATGTTGGATGTGGTGAAAAAATCTTTCTTTTATTTTATATCTTTTGGTTTTTAAGTGAAATTTTTCATAAGGATACAAAAGTTGTTTAATAATTCATATGAATGATGAGTGTAGCAAGAGAGAATTGTTGCGTAGGGATAAAAATTCACTTATTATTTATGTAAAAACTCAATCCTTGACCGTAACAAACAACGAGGATTAAATTATCCTAACACCCGATATTGACGTCATATATTATCTTTTCATCTTATTGTGTCTCCAAATTTGGCTTGCGCCAGATAAATTTCTGGAAACTTTCCTCAAAACAGAAAGATAATAACATCTAAAAGTTGACCAAAATCTAAATTTAAGTGGAATAAAAAGTACCAAAATGTCCGGATATCTCCAGTACTTCGCCGAGTCCTAACTCGGTTATTACGCTACACCCTAAAACAGCACCTATATTTGGGATTCTTCCACATCGACAGACAAGATAGACAACGCTAACAAACAAAGTTAGACCAAAACAAAACAAAGCAAAAACACTTCTAGTATCTTAAAAAACACCATAAACGGTGTCGTTTGTTTATTTGTTCCATTTTCTAACTTTTTAAATATAAAAAGGAAAACAAAATGCAATCTCTCTTGGTGACGGTGCCACTGCTCTCGTACCTCCTCCTTCTCCACCTTCTCTATCAATATTACACAATTTTATGGTGATCACTACACCAACACCACCACCACCACCAACAACCTCAACTCTGCACCTCTCGTTCCTCTGCCTCTTGTAAGCTTTACCTCGATGATTGGAAACAAACGATTTGAATTCGTGTACTTATTTGCTTTTAATATATATCTGATGGATAGAATGAAACTCTTGATCTATCGTAATTTTGAATATATCTTACCCAGCTTTATATTTGCTTGCACTTTGTGTTTTCACAACATTTGATTCTTTCATACATGCACTTGATCTATACATGTGATGTCGTCGAATTAGTGACTTACTGCTTTATTGCGATTAATCATTTCAATACTAATTTGCTTTGATAATCTATTTCCTTTCCCATTGATTTTGGTACTCTCACATTGCCTGAATTCAGTGTCTTTGGTTGAATTGTAATATCCCATTTCCGTTTTTGAAATGTTTACAAACATGAAGTTTACAAAGTGACATATAAACTAATTGTTAATCTATTGATACTTCTTTTTCGAATCTCAAAAAAGTCAGAGTTTCAAAACTTCCACCTTAACATCGTATGTGGGCCAAAAAAGGTTTCAAGGTCCCATTATTCTTTCATCACAAAATCGGGGTCTCAAATTAATAGTTTGATTATTTCTTGACTTTGTTTAATTTGTAATTTGTATGCAAATTATGATTGAAGCAATTTAGGTTTGAAATTGAAGGCTAGTTTCCAGGTTTCCATGCTGATCTGTTCACCAGGATATTTGTCTCTCGAGCTCTTCGGACGCGTATACGCTTCCTTTCTTTTTTTCTTTTTTTTCTTTTTTTTTTATGTTAATTGCTTATATAGTCGTGCATTTAATTAGGGCCGTTGATCCTGATGATATTTACCTAATCGATCATCTCAACGGTACATAAGATTCCAGTTTGTGGGGTCCCCAGACAAAACACCAGCGTGGATAGCATGCAAAACAAATGCATGACATGAAGCCAACGCGTGGTGCAATACACCAAACCACGTGTATTCCCAAGTTTGGATTCAATTACACCCCTTTAATATGACATGCTATCTTATTAGATAATTTTAATAATCTGGCATGTTATATTATCACATAATGAGAATTCTAAATAATTAGTGTGATATATTATACATCGTATTTATAAATTGTTCCCAAAGTTAGTGTTTGTTTTCGGTTGCCACAGAACTATCGAATAGCTTATTGAAGCTAGTGTTCAATTAGATTCAAAGAAACACTCTGATATGTTATGTTCTTGCCCCAAATGTCAATTTATTCTATGTGATGTATGTTATGTTTTTGCATTCTTGCACCAAATGTCAATTGCACCAAATGTCAATTTATTCTATGTGATGTATGTTATGTTTTTGCATTCTTGCACCAAATGTCAATTTATTCTATGTGATATATATGTTATGTTTTTGCTTAATGATGTTCTAGATTAACTATCTGACGTGTCATATATGCACTGAATGGTTATGTGAACTAAACAGTAACCAGCGAAATTTGAATATGTAGTCAAGTCATTCAAATTCCGAGTTGGCAAGAAATTAATTATTCTCAAAATGCAATCCAACTGTTCAACATGCACTCTTTAGTTTTTACTTATTTGAGCTTTATTAATTATAGGAATTACCAAATGTATTAATTCGTGTTTCCATGTTTTGAAATTTTCCAGGCAAAGTGACAGTGCACCACAGAAACATCTATCAGATTCTGCCTTCTCCTGAACAAACCCAAAACCCCATTATTATTGACATCATCACAAAACCTTAGCTGGCTTCTATATTTCTCTCCACCCAACACACTTACCTCTGGAAAAAAAAAAAAAAAATTAAAAAAATTCCCCTCCACAATGCAGTTGTATAAGAGCAGTATGGAGAGCCCCAAAGAGCCACCTCTCCACCACCACCCAGCCCCTCTAGACCAACTAGGCCTAGAGCCCTTAAATCTCCACCGTCCAAAACACCCACCTCACATGATCATGATCTCTGATCTCCTCTCCCCAACCTCCTCCTCCCTCTTGAGCACTGGGGACTACATTGGGATGGAGAGCTCGGTCGACGTGCTCCGTGACAGCGACGACATCAGCCAGGTGGTGGTGCCGGCGAGTGGTGGCGGCGGTGGAGCAGGACAGGATGGTAATTTCAGCAAGAGGGTGAGGTGTAGGAGGGAGCAAAAATGGGGTATGAAGAGTAATAAGGAGTTCCCTCCTCCTATACCAATGTTGGCAAGGACTGAGAACTTGCCTTCCCACATGCCTTGGGTGCTCAAGAGGAATTACACTAGTGATGGCAGGTTGGTCCTCACCGAGGAGAAGGTTAGGCACCATGAGTACTTCCGGGCTCACCGGTCCAATGGGAGGCTGACCCTGCAGTTGATCCCAATGGACCACCAGGTGGTATCTCCTTTTGCCTCTGAGGGCAGTGAGAATGAGAAGAAAGGAAATGAAACTACCAATGATGACGCGGACGAGAATGAATGTGAATTGGATTTGGAACAGAGTTTTGATGATCATGGTGGTAAGGATGATGGTGAATATGCTGACCATGATGATGAAGACGATGGCAATAATGGTGGTGATGATGATGTGGTGGAATCAGGGGCTGGGATTGGAGGATCAACATCATCATCATCCTCATCTCCAGCAGGGAAGTGCTATAATTTCAACAGTGTGGGGGCAGGGTCACCTTGCATATTTGGAGTACCAGTGCCAGCCATTAGGCAGGTTCTCAGCTGAATTTGATTTTGATACATTAAAGAAAGAAATACATATTTTTGAGTTCTATATCAAACTTTATTTTGTAAGGTCATGTGTTAATGTTGTTAGATTGGTAGTTGTTGTGATGCATATTCGGATTCCAATGTATTCATGAGGAGAGTCAAATCTCGTTGCAGTATGTTCATTTCTAGTAATTCTCTTTTGGATATTATCAATTATATGATGAGAATATTTCATATCATTGCTTCATTTGTGTGGGGTTGAGGATTGTCCAGAAATGGTATGACTTTTTGTTATTTCGAATTATACATGGATATTATTTCACAAATATGGTCTTTTGGAATTCCAATATGTATGACCATTTTTGGAAATAAAGAAAAATCGCATATGCAATGAGTTGATATAAGTCTTACGCAGTAACGTATATACATAGCTGTAAGATAACTCTGATACATGCTCCATAAAACTGCATCTATGACGGGTTGATATGATTATGATATGTCTTGCACAGTAACGCATACACATAACTGAAGTAACTCTGATACATGCTCCAAAAAACTGCATCTATGGTAGATTGATATGATAAATATCTCTTGCGCAGTAATGCATATACATAGCTATAAAGTAACTCCGTTAAATGTACGAGAAGCTCTCTAAAGGTAAAATGCGGAAATTGATAAGAGAGAATCAACTTTTGTTTCCATGCTATTGATGCTTGATTTTGTATGGTAGGAAAATTCAAATCAATTCAAATTTTCAACTTCCCTAATCAGTATAATACCATTTTATTCTCTTTTATTTTGTATAGGGTGACTGCATATATAAAAAGATGTGATAGTTAGCAGATTGTGCTAATGTAGGGTAGCCAATATTTATCTGCACACACGTTACTCTAAATCTATATCCAGGTTGGTAAGCTGCACTAGTACTGTTCACTTGAAAGGCAATTTTTGCAATATATGCAATAACTGACAACTGTCTTCTCATCAAGTAGAAATGGTTCAATTTCCGAGTAGTTTTGATATTTGATGTCTTGTTATCATGGGGATTTCAAATGATTGGTTGCAATATACATGACAAGGACAGTACTGGATGTACCTTGTTCAACCCTTCGTGGTTGATCGATGCATAATCAGAAATTACTCTTTCATATCTTTTTTAAGAAAAAGTCAGTTTAATTAGCAATCGTTTAGCGTGCTTCAAACAAACAGATAGTTATAACAATTAAATTGGTTCTAAGTAATAATCTACTTTAATCAATCGCTTAGACGTATTCATCAAACAAAATGATAATCTACTATAATTATCTATATTACGAATAGTGGTGATTCGAACCCCAAGTACGGAGAGAAAGCATAAAATTTAGTTTTGGTAGGGTTTGCAATTTAAGTTGCCATTTTTTTTGTTAAAATGACTAACAGGGTATTAAAGTGGAAGCCAACGATTTTGAATTCTGATTACGATGTCAGTCAGCTACAACTGAATAGATAAGAAGGGCCTAGCTACCTACCTAGGAATCACAGCTCACTCCAAAAATCACAAATGTACTATAAGTAGTGAGTAAGTATGAGTAAAGGGGTTCATGAGAAAGTAAATTAAGTAGTGTGTACAGCTCACTCCCAATATCACACTAGTAGTTCTAAGTAGTTAGAACTAAATAAAGTTTGTCAGAGCTCATCATTGGCGTCTGCTGCATTTGCATGCACACTATTCACACAACTCACAATAATTTCTGCCACTCCTACGTGCTGCTGCTTCTATCGATGCCTCCTCAACCTCAGTATATGCTAAGGCTTCGCTGGAGGTCACTCTCATATTCACGATTCAAATTCAATGAGAAAGATATCATATTTTCCTTCATTAAAATCACAAATATCCAATTGGATCAAATTTCAATTATATATTGCAAAAATTGCTTCTTGACTTGTCAACGTCGGATTGGATAGAATTTTGTCAACGAGTCAAAACCGCGCCCACAAGAATGACGAGTTGTTTAGTAAGAATTTCACCTGTTTCTGATCTCCAATATCCATTTTATCCTCATTTCATCACTTCCTTTTTCTCTACAAAATGGCATTAATTATGGTCTTCATAGTCAGAAGATGCCATTAGCAACTGGCAACAAAAGCATAAGTGAAGACTGATAGCAGATGATAAAATGGATATTTTAAAATTTAATAAGAATTTTCTAACCTTGAAAAAGCCTCATGAGTTGAAAGAAATATTAAGTAAAATCAATAACTCTTATAATTCTTTGATAAAACTATGATGGTTGTACTCAATCTCAATATATGCCCACAGCTTGGCTGGATGCCACTCTCTCGTTCGTTTGGGCGGACACGGTTCAAATTCATTCATTACAAATATCATATTTTGCCGATCTTCCTTCATTAAAATTCCAAATATCCAATTGGATCATATTTCAATTTCAATTATAGATTGCAAAAAACTGATTCTTGACTTGTCAACGTCGGATTGGATAGAATTATGACTCAAAACCTTGTTCTAGACCGCGATGCATCCAGACCGCCCCTACAAGAATGACGAGTTGTTTAGTAGAATTTTACTTGTTTCATGATCTCCATACACTTCCAACTTATCCACATTTCATCAATTCCTTTTTCTCTAGAAATTGGCATTCAACCATGGTGCTTGACGACATAGGTTAGCAACAAGAACATAAGTGAAGACTCACAGCAGACGAGAAAATAGATATTTTGAAATTTTATATGGATTTGTAGACAACATGTTAGTTTTGTGGTATTTTTCTTTCTAATATTGGAAGAAGCCTCATGTACAAATTTCTCTTACGTTTGCATATAAATGATATATTTGATAGGGATTCGTAATCCAATGCCTTGATGACATTAATATCCGATATTCATATTACACCTGACCTCTCGAGTTCAGTACTTGAACATGCGTGAAATGTGTGTCGTTCAAACACACCAACTGTGATTTGAATAATATCTCTGGCTTGTTTAGTCTTAACTTATTACAATTTAGGGGAAGAAGTCGGAAGAGCAAGAGAATGACTACCGACAAAAGCAAAGCCCTTACTTCTCCGACTTGAATAAGATCTCTGACTTATTTAGTCTGAACATATTCATGTTTCTGAATTCGGAAGAACATGAGAAAGAATGGAGCCATTGAAAAGAAACTTATTCAGTCTATCATTGAAAACAATTGGAAAGCCTACACAGAGTCCAGATTTTGTTATGTTCCTACAAGTACAACTCAGGTATGCCCTTGCAATTGCAATCTCCTGCTTTTGATACCTTCCTGTGCAAAAGGGCTCAGGATTTCTAAGGAGTTGGGGTTTCCTGTTTTCCTTCTTAAAAGAGTCAATTTCTTACTTTTTTTCCTTCAAATTTAGGATTAGTAAAGATTGGGTTCATAATCACTAATCGCTGTACCAGTAGTATGATCAACCAGTCACAATGTAGTCGCTATCTACACCTTTTGATTACAACATTGGTTCTCTAATGTCACGCTCCGAAAATGTGGTCCTCTAGTGGTTCATGTAGTTCTACAAACTTGGACATATTTTGGCTTGCAAAACCCTCTTCTCATTCAATTTGATTCCAACATAAATTTGAATCTTTATTTAATCAGTAGTTGTCAAGAGGATCAAAGCCATTACAAACTGCGTGTATACAACATTTGAGTTATTGACATCCAAACAAGCCCTTGACCCACGTGTCTCACCAACTGCTCTCTGAACAACTAAGCATACAGACCTGGCATCAAGAAATGGAAGCCAGCGTTTCTCTCTGGAGAACCCAAAACCAGACAAACTCAGTTCGTGCATGTCTCGCTCCCTGATCGCCTGCGCAACTCCTCCCTGCTGTTACCCACCACCCACCAATCACATTCTAAACGACGGTGGGGCCGCGTTTCGAATAACCAGTATCGTCCCCGGTTGCAACGAGGTGAGCCCGTGCTAAGTTTCAGACGAGCGCAGCCTACGCCGATCCCGTAAAACCAGCCGTTTCTTGGTGGAGAAATGACTCTTTTACCCTTACAAATATGTCCGCTAGGTTAAAACACCGGGGGGTAATTATGGTATTACCTGTCAGCTAATGGTCTTGAAGTTTTTCTCCTATAAAAATGGTTGCTATAGCACCAGTTGAAATGGTTTGCACTGCAATTTTAGTGCTCTTCTTCACTTTCGAATTTCGATCTCTCTAATTTTTCAGGTGGTGAAAAGAATGCATCGAAAACAATGCAGGTGAGAGCGCCTGCTGATTAAGTAAGTACGATCTTTTGAATTTCTATACCAGTACTTATTATTCTTTTCTCTAGTAACGTCTTCTATTTGATTCTGAATTTATGTTTCGTTATATGTGTTGGCATAATCTTGTTTGTTTTTGCTTTTGATTTTTATGCGTTTGTGCAAATCAAATGTGATTTCGCTTATGTCTAAGGTGGAAGTATGTATTGATCAGGAGCAATGTAGCTTGGTGAATTCTCTCTAAATCTCTAAACATTTCAATGTTTCAAAAAATTCACAAGAACTCATTTCGAGTTTTTCGAACCCCGAGGAAGAACAGTAGTTGTTGAACGGAATTTTCGAGCTATTGATCCACTTGACTGAACGATCTGATCTTGATAAGGATTGCACATTTCATCATATCTAATTTAATCTTTTCTTGCCTTATCTTTTACACTTTATTTTCGGAAATTTACTGGCTTATGTTTCCTAAATCATTGGCTTTGAATTATGAAGTGTATTTTTATAGAAAGGAATGAGATTTTGATATAATTGGTGGTCTATTGTTGGAAATCGAATAGTAAATGGCATAGTTTTGGAAAGTGAATCTTCAAATTTACTGAAATATTTATCCCCTTCAGTAATATGCACAAGATGATATGATCTTCTCATAATGAATTTTATATATATTTCTATATCTTTAACCTGAATTTCTTAATTTTATTCAGATAATTAGTAGGAAGACAAAAGTACAACTGGATATGGAGGGAAGGGTGATGGAAGGAGACAAAACACTATTAACTGGTATGAGCAGACTGATTTTTATACTTACGTGGAGAGAATTCGAACTTTAGTGTAGATGAACTGACTAAGTCCTAATTAATTAATTTGTTCTTATCTAATAACCACATCGGATAAAAATTAAAACTTCATATTTCGATCATTAAATTTGTATTTACCGTATTGGATTTGCTATTACAGGTGGCTAAATTATCCTGATATCTTCTTCTTTAATTACTTTTGCAGGTTATAAATTACCGGGTCGGTAACAATTCAGTTACTTTCTGGCTCCAAGTAACCATGGAATCCTTGAGTCAAAGAGCTAAATCCATAATCTCTTCCATTTTTGCCCTTGTTTTGTGGGCTTATAGATTACCCTTTCGCTTTCAAAAGCATCCCCAATTCCCAACCCTCCATCTAGGCCTCAAAGCCCTAATCTTTCCAGAGGCAACTACAACCCCTCAAATAATCCACAACAAGAAGTTTTCACCACCACCTTCGTTGTCTTCGGAATCAAGGTCGTCATCACTCACTTCTTCTATGTTTTCGGATAGCTTCTCTTCCTGGTCGTCCACTTGTGCAATGGATGACCTGATTGGGACAGACAGCGGCGTCCCAATCATCCTAAACGATGAATCACAATATATATTCGGATTTGACATAAGTAGTTGTACCACTCCAGCCAAGCCTGGGCAGAGTTGTACAACTACTCACAAGAGTAAAAAGATCAAAAAGGAATATCCGCCGCCAATACCATTGCATTGGGTTTTAAAGAAGCATTGTTCCTCGGATGGAAGAGTCGTTCTTCAATGGGAGCGATCAAAGCGCCACGAGTACTTCGAAGCACGCCGCGAAAATGGGCGTTTAGTCTTGAACCTCGTGCCCCTAGACGATGCCGTGACGTGTTGTGACGAAGAGGGTGATGACGGTAGTGAGGACGATGATGACGAATGTGATCGCGACAATGTGGGCGATAGTAATAATCCGGTGCCTCGATCGGTCTCATTTTGCGATGATCAAAATATGAACGGACACCCGCATATGTGCTTAGTGGCTCCGCTCCGTCCGATGACTAGTGTAGTGTGATGTAATTTTTGCAGTGTAGTCGTATATGAGTTGTTTGTAACCCAAGTGTTAGAAAACTTTTTTTTTGTTGTAGAAAAGCACTTTCCCAAAATAAAAAATTTTTGTGGTTGGGAAAAATAACACCAATAAAACAGCGTATGTACTAGGACTGGGCACAGTGCGATTTAGTGTGGTTTTGGGGTCCGTAAATCATATCATTCTACGTGGTTTAGTACAATTTCAACCCAAAATCAAACCACTCGCTAGCAACTTCAAGTGATGGCGCTAACCGCAATTAATGGTTTGGTTTGATTTGACTTTTGTATACACTTTTAAAATTCTATAATTCATATTTATTACAAGTAATTCAAAAAATATTTCAAGATCTTACCAAAACTTATTATTTTAAACTCATAGTAATAGTCTCACGGTTCTTAATTATCACAACCAAGATACAAAATAAAACCCGATATGGAAAATTTAAAAGATACTAACTATAAAGAAAATAAATGTCTTCGTCAAAAGCAAAATTACATTCCATTTGTTAATATTTTAATCTTCACACCATATTGTCCTTATGAGCAATGACCTTACATATCTGACATAAAAAAAAGTGCTAATTCGGTTCGGATAGACTTCATTCAAGAGCGCCGCCGCCCCTTAGCAATTTGACCATATTGCAGTGCTACCATTTCTATGAAAAAACATTCAATATTGTATGTAAATTTTGTTCAACATATGCTGGGGTTTTGATTACTTATGGAGGATGTATAGTCATATTATGGAGGATGTATAGTAATATTGTGGAGGATGTATACTAATATAATTATAGCTAATGAAATGTGTGTTAATTCTTAAGATAAATTATTAATATTACGGTGCGGTGCAGTGAACATCTTTTAACATTTGAGAACCACGAGTCGCACCATTATAAGCGCCGTATGTCTAAAAAAAATTAAACCAAACCACACCGCACCAAAACAATTTGGTTGATTGGATTTGCAATTTTTTCAATTCGATTGGCCCCCCCTAGTATGTACAATGATGCCCTACTTACTTGGAATTTATAAAGGCCTTTCACGCTATTTTTGAATAGCTGATGTTTAATGCGTGTGCTATTCGTCAATACAATTTTTGAAGGTAAAACAGGATAAACATCTATAAATATTATTTTTTTAGTTGCAGTTCAATTAATTTTTTTTCGTTGAATATGCCATGTAAATAAGTATCCAAATCAACTACTTTTTATATGTAAGATTCTTTAATCTTTAATTTCGTAAAACACCCTTACTAAATCAATTAATGGAATTTGTTTCAATTATTGGCCTATGAAAACATGTAGTCAACCAATTGTAATCAACTAAACTAAGAGACTAAAACAACTTAATGACTCCACCTGAGAAATTCCGAAAATCCCGTATCCCGAATTCCCGTCCCGAATTATCTCGTCCCGTTCGGGATTAATTTCAAAATTAGCTTATCCCGTCCCGTCCCGTCCCGATTTAATTTTTTCGGGACGGGACGGGATGAGAAATTTCTATCCCGAAATCCCGTCCCGTCCCGTATAATATGCATGGTATTAAATAAATAATAAAAACCCCTTAAGTGTCACCATTTTATTGGCTCAAAAACAAGTGTATACTAAAAAAATATGTACCTCATCACATGTAAGATTGCACATATCATTTGAACTCCGTTTTACTTGAGATTTTGGATGGAGTCAGTTTCACATGTTTACTTATGATCTACAAATTTTCGACTCCATCTCATGAGAGGTTGAATTTTGGTGAATTTTACAAAAACGGTCGATGCCCAGTTTTTTATCTGTGTAATAATCTGTTTTTGGTTTCTTTTGGTGAACATATCATTGAACTCCGTTTTACTTGAGATTTTGGAAGGAGTCAGTTTCACATGTTTACTTATGATCTACAAATTTTCGACTCCATCTCATGAGGGGTTGAATTTTGGTGAATTTTACAAAAACGGTCGACGCCCAGTTTTTTATTTGTGTAATAATCTGTTTTTGGTTTCTTTTGGTGAAGTGCTCTTAACGTATTTAGATAGATTTTGATTTATCATATTTGGGTTAGCTTGTTTAGTTTGAAGTTGATAAAATTTTTATAGGATAATCCCGTCCCGTCCCGAACCCGTCCCGATTAAATTTGGGACGGGACGGGACGAGACCAATTCTTAAAAACATTTATCCCGTCCCGTCCCGTTCCGTTTCAATTACATGGGATTGGGACGGGATGACTCCTAGAAATTCCACTGAATATCCCAAAACACCTTAACATATTCACCAGAAATGGAAAAATATTTGAACATATCCACCTGATATTGGATAACACTTGAATATATCAACCTAAAATAAAAAATATTTGGATATTTTTACTTGAAATTAGAAAACACACCAAATATCCTAAAACAACTAAACATATCCACCTGAAACTGTATTAAGACCTAATATTGTTTCCTACACATTAAAACCACATAATTTTTATGGTGTAAACCATTATAAAGGTATAGGTGTATAATCCTCGTTCAATTTCAAAAATATCATTATGCTTGGAGGTAATTTGAATTTGTAATTGATGCAGAAAAATCCACCTGCTTGAACGCTTGCTGTCATCATAGCAGGTTCTTGATTTCCTAAATGATGCAAATTGTTTTCTTTTGTAAGTTGTAACATTATTTTGTGTGTGTTTTTTTAATTACTATAAAATGATATTAAATAGTTGTAATATGGATGAGAAAATGACATATAGGTAACTAATTTGAAGTAATAGATTAATTGTATATCCTATGTGGCAAAACTACTAAAGTGTAGGCATATTTTGCAAGACTATTGGATGTGATTATGTGATTATAATAAATTCAAATATTTTGAGTTTATATTTCATTCAGTCAAATCTAAAAGTAATAGTTGAAAACAATGTTCGGACTGAATTTCATGCTTTGATTGTTCTCTCATGGAGGTAATATATATTGAGTGATTACAATCCTATTACAAGGAATTCTACTAAGGAAAGAAAACCTAATAGTAATTACATACTATATTTAACACTCCCCCTCAAGTTGGTGCATAGATGTTGAACATGCCCAACTTGTCTACGAATTTTGAAAACAAAGGATACGATACCGCCTTAGTTAGGATATCCGCCAGCTGATCTTCAGACTTCACCTTCAACATCTCAATGATCTTTTCATCCAATTTCTCCTTGATGAAGAATTTGTCAACTTCTACATGCTTTGTTCGGTCATGTTGAATTGGATTAGCAGCAATCTCACAAGTTGCTGTACTATCACAAAACAACTAATCGGTTCCGTTGGTTCAAAGCCTAAATCCCGTAGTAAGACCTTAAGCCAAAGCACCTCCATAATTCCCAAAGCAACTCCAAGATACTCGGCTTCAGCACTTGACCGAGCAACTACATTTTGTTTCTTACTTCGCCATGAAACAAGATTTCCTCCCACAAACATAAAATATCCAGAAGTAGAACGCCTATCATCAAGGGCTCTTGCCCAATCTGCATCTGTATGGGCTTCGACTTTAAGATGACCATTCTTCTTAAACAACACTCCTTTCCCAGGGACCGATTTCAAATACCTCAGGATCCTCATCACTGTATCCATATGCTGCTTCCTAGGAGCATGCATAAACTGACTAACAACACTTAAGGCATAAGCTAGATCCGGCCTTGTATGCGCTAGATACATTAATCACCCAACTAACCTCTGATATCGCACTTTATCACACGGGACTTGATCTGGATCAACTCTTAACTTCAACCCTTCCTCCAAAGGCATATCAATCGGCTCACAAGCTGACATCCCAGTTTCATGCAACAAATCAATAGAATATTTTCTTTGTGACAAGAAAATACCTTCTTTCGAACGAGAAACCTCAATTCCCAGAAAATACCTCAAAGGACCAAGGTCCTTCATCTCAAACTCACACGACAAGTACTCTTGTAAGGCCTTCCTTTCTTCGGGATCATCACCAGTCACAATTATATCATCCACATACACAATAAGTGCAGTAATTTTACCTTGTCGTTTCTTCAAAAACAATGTGTGATCATAGTTACTCTGACTATATCCAAATGCTCTCATAGACTTCGCAAATCTTCCAAACCAAGCCCTAGATGACTGCTTGAGTCCATATAGAGCCTTCTTCAATCTACACACCTTATTTAGATGTTCAGCAGGCCGGTTACTTCCAGGAGGGAGGTCCATGTACACTTCTTCAGTTAACTCGCCATGTAGGAATGCATTCTTCACATCGAACTGTTGTAGGGGCCAATCTAAATTGGCAGCCAAAGACAATAGCACTCGCACAGTTCCAAACTTCGCTACAAGTGCAAATGTCTCATCATAATCAATCTCATAAGTTTGTGTATAACCTTTCGCCACCAATCTTGCCTTGTACCTTTCAATAGATCCATCATACTTGTGCTTCACTATATAGACCCATTTGCATCCTACCGGCTTTTTCCCTGCAGGTAGCTCAACAATCTCCCATGTCTCATTCTTCTTTAGAGCCTTCATCTCTTCATCCATCGCTGCTTTCCACATTGGGTTAGCAAAGGCTTCATGTATATTGTTCGGAATGGATACAGAAGATAATTGATTCACAAACGACTTACTTGATTGAGACAACCTATGAGTAGACACATAATTACTCATAGGGTATTTTACGTTACTCTTCATATCAGGCTCATACATCTTCGCAGAAATGCCTCTAGTGGTTCGGTCTGGGAGCACTATTCTAGGAACACTCATTTCTAGCTATTCAGGTTGCTGCAGTATCGGATCATCTGAGTTCTCAGTTGCCAACTCTTCATTGGAATGACCAGTCACTACTTCGTTAGTCGAATGGTCAGTCATCAATTCCTCTTTTGGATTATCAGCCACCAATTCCTCATCTGCGCGACCAGTATCTTCCTCATCTGCGTTACCAGCCACCAACTCTTTGTTCAAGTGACTAGTTATAAGCTCTTCATAATCCATCGTTTGAACATCACTTATGTGCTCCCCCTGAAGGTCAAACGAGGGGGGATGAAACATCTCATTCTCTTGAAAAACTACATCCATAGTCACATACATCTTCCGAGTGGAGGGAGGATAGCATCTATATCCCTTCTGATTTGAACCGTAACCAAGGAACACGCACTTGAGGGCCCTTGGCTCCAATTTACTCCGCTGATGTTGGTGTAGGTGAACAAACGCTACACATCCAAACACACGTGGTGGCAAATTGGTGATAGCAGGGGCTTGTACAGCTTCGGTTAAAACTTGATGAGGCGTCCCGAAGTTTAAGGTGCTCGAGGGAACACGATTGATTAAATAAACCGCAGAAGACAAGGCTTCTCCCCAATAGTGTAATGGCATGTGACCACCCAAAAGTGACGCACTGACTACCTCCAACATATGGCAATTTTTCCATTCTGCAATCCCATTCTGTTGAGGTGTGTACGGACAAGTGGTTTCGTGAACAATCCCATGACTAGTCAAATACTGCTGAAGCTCGGTACTCAAATATTCTCCTCCATTGTCACTGCGGAGGACCTGAATCTGAGTGTTATATTGAGTCAAGACCATCTTGTGAAATTTCTGAAACAACCCATTCACTTCTCCTTTTGATTTCATTAGACAACCCCAGGTCATTCGAGTGCATTCATCAATAAAAGTAACGAACCAACGAGCTCCACCTAAAGTAGCTTCTTTAGACGGACCCCAAACATCTGAATGTATTAACATAAATGGAACAGGACTTTTAGTCAAACTTGGTGAATATGACACACTGTGGCTCTTCGCAAGCTCACAAACATCACAGCGAAAACTAGAAACATCAAGTTTCGACAACAAACTCGGAAACAACTTCTGCAAATAACCAAATGAAACATGCCCTAGACGACAATGCCATAACCAAATATCTGACCTCTTATTTACTCCACCAGATCCTTCCACTGATAGAGCCTTAGTCAATCTATTTGAACTTTCTGAGTCCAAGTCTAGGTTATAGAGATTCCCTTGTCGAACCCCACGACCTATCGTCTTGCGAGTCTGAATATCTTTAAAAACACAAAAGTTAGGCCAGAAAACCACAATACAATTTAGGACTTCAGTGATTTGAGCAACTGATAACAAATTATAAGCAAGCGATGGAACAACTAGCACAGAATCCAAGCTCAGGTTATTAGTGAGCGGAAGGGAACCTTCACTAGTAACTGGAGCGGGGGCACCATTCGCAGTTGACACCACAGGTTTGGTGGACGGTTTGAGAGATTGGAACTGTCTAGAATCGAATTTCATATGATCTGTAGCACCAAAATCAATTATCCAGGCACTTTTTGAAATTGATGTAGAGGTTTTAAAAGCCTTCCCTTCATTACATGCGGCTGCAATCAACACCGAGGCTTTCTCGGTGTCCTTATCGGATTCATCTTCAACTTCAACAACAACTGATTGACTTGAATTCTTTCTTCTCAGATCATGATTATGGTCCCAATTTGTAGGGTACCCGATAATCTCAAAACAACGGACTTCTGTGTGATCGGTCATGCCATAAACGGTGCATTTGCGATCAGGGGACTGTCGAAGATCTAAGACACGATCTGACCGAGTTTGACCCATGGTATTTTTGTGCGGACAAGATCAGAGTGGTGACGGCCAAGGTACAGCAAACGGGCCAGAGGTTATGACTGGTCAATTGAGCAATCTAAGAAACAGATCGATGACTGGTCAATTGAGCAATCAAACACAGATCAAGTTTGTTGGCAACAAACCAGGTTTTTCAGGGGCGCACAGCGTGCGAAAGAATCAGCCCAGCTTTGAGCGATGGGCTGGAGGAGATCGAACGGTGTGCGCTGCTGTACAGTTGGGGAAAGGCGCAACAAAAAATTTACGCAGCTGGGTTTGGTCGGACGGCATGCAACCAAGGTTCAAAATTTCGGCCGAAACACCGAAATTTCGGAAATTTTGGGGCTCCGAAATTTGAACCAGGGTATATCTCAATATCATCGGAAAAAGACCGAAATTTCGGTAATTTCGGTAATTTCGGTGAAATTTCGGTGAAATTTCGGTAAATTTCGGTACAATTTCAGTGAAAATTTGATGTAGGTTTTGGTGAAGATGTTTTATTTACATACCTTCTCTCTATCACCTCCACCGTCAACTATCAAGCTAACAAACAAACAATAGGCTTCTTACATTATGATTTACTTCCCTCTACCTTCATCATCTATCATACAAACACACACTAGGCTTCTTCTTACTTTATGATTCCCTCCCACCTCCACTCCTCCGTCAATTGACAAGCTTAAAGCAATAGGTATCTTTACATAGATAGTCTTTTTGACTTCCTGATAATACTTGGGGTCTTTTTGATTATACTCAACCTCGAATGTCATATAGCGGTCCAAGCACTGATACATATGATTCATATGATTGGGTGAACTCGGCATATCCAATTTTTGGATACTCGGTAGGGAGAGATCAAAACACGTACAATATGCATGTTGAATATTACATTCACTCCGCCTGCTACCAAATGTCCTGGGAGCAATATTGTCAGTTCCAAGATAATATATCAAGAAGTAAACATGAGCCTCATCGTAATAGTTTTATGTATTAGAATAGTATGTGTGTGTAATTCTGATGTATTATATTCCTTAAAACTCTTATGATATATTGTAATGTTAATGTAATGTTTATTGTATGTTTCATGAGACTCAGCTTAAGTATTCCAAAATAACATTTAAGATATTGTGCTAATTGACAGCTTAGTAGAATGCAAAACACATATTCTTCTCTCTTATGTATATAAAAGTTAATCCATATTGGCAATGTTGCATAGCTTAAGTGTTAAATTGCATTATTTGTTGATTTTAGAGCCTATAGAAAGTAGATATATTAATTTATAGGAGTTCTAGTATGTTTTTCGTCTTTTTTTTTTTACCGAAATTTCCATCGAAATCGAAACTTTTTTCGAAATTTCCATAAATTTTGGCGACCGAAATTTCAACCGAAACCGAAACTTTGAACCTTGCATGCAACACAAGAGGAGCACGACTGAAGAGCTTTGATCGGACGGCGTGCTCGGCGGCATGGCTGGGTGACAACGCGACAAACAATTCGGGTGAAGAGCGGCGCTCTTCCTCTTCTGTTCAGGTTTTTCTTTTATTCGCCTAGGAAATTAACCTAAGCTCTGATACCAAGTTGAAAACAATGTTCGGACTGAATTTCATGCTTTGATTCTTCTCTCATGGAGGTAATATATACTGAGTGCTTACAATCCTATTACAAGGAATTCTACTAAGGAAAGAAAACCTAATAGTAATTACATACTATATTTAACAGTAATATGTTGGTGCACATGTTGTATACTTCAGTTATAGTGTTTTCCCAGTTTTCCAGTGCCGCCTGTCGGCACCGAATTTTCATTAATCAAGTACGTTCCCGCTTATGTTCACGACCGCCTGTCTCCATCCCGCCCCCGAGTAATCTCCTCCTGCCGCCGTTGCTCATGCCTCCAACCGCTTCGGGGCCATCTCGATCTGCTGCAAAACCAGATGGAATTATTCCCCAGATCCAGCCTTCATGGGATCCAGGGGAGTTGTGTTGTCGCCGTGGCCCTCTGGTCCTAGGTCGCTCTACGTCATCCCGCTCAGCACGTTGTCACTCATCGTCATCGCCAGGTTAAGCCAGCGCCCGCTCCCATTGGCGATGGTTGGTAGAGCCTGCTTCTGTTCTGGACCGACCCGCTCCTGGCGTTGGTGTATTGGGGATCGGTGTCTTCTGCCGCCCGACCTCCTACCAAGTTTGTCGGCGTTGCTCTGATTGCCACCAACCATTCCGGCGGTCTCTGGGTCATTGCCGCTAGACACCGCCCCCTGGACGACCGCCTAACTCTGACCTAATTTGTCTGGGCCGGTTGTGTGCTACTGTTGGGCCTTGGGCGTATGGATTTATGGGCTTGGCAGTTCTAGTTGCCTTCCCAGTCCACATGAAGCCGAAAGGCCGCAGGAGGTGGGCTTTCAAAGTAATGTTATTGGCCCGAAAAGAAGAAGCAAGATTGGAGAAGCTGGCAAGCCCAGTAAACTGAATAAGTTGAGAATGACCCAAATCAGGCCAAGAGGAAGCACCTCAGGGAGTCAGACCGTGAATAGAGCGACCGTGAAATCGTCCTTTGAAGAGGACTTTGAGGATACACAGCGTACTGATCCGGCTGCGACCGGATCTGGCGCCACTTAGTATGTAGTGGTTACCTAGGGCTAGGTTGCTTATGCCAGGCATGGTTTTTAGTTGGCACCTAGCCTCGATAGATGAGTTTGCAGGGGTGGTTTTAGCTTTTCTACCGATACTGTGTATGCGGGTGGGTTTTCTATTCGTGTATATGGGGGCTAGTTCTTAACTCCTTTAGACGCTGCCGGCTACTCCGATTTTATTTTATAAAACCTCTCTGTCGTTTCCCTCAAAAAAAGTAATATGTCAACCCTTTTAAAATTTCATGAGTGATCACTCGTTCACATCACTTACCAATCGCACATCTAAATAAACTCAAACGTATATGTACTAATCCTTATTATATAGAAATTAATCCACAAAGTAGCTAACCCTTTAACGGAAAAATTGGAACTCCAAAAGGTAATTTATTTTCACCGCATCGACAAGGTTATGTGGACATTTTAGGCGCATGTATAAATTATAGAGGACGATCAACATGAAACATACTTACTTGGACATGGTTAATAATTAGGCTCACAGCCTAGGTTGGTGAACTCAAGAGCCGCCCGCTTTTTTTTTTAGAGAAGAGAAGAGAAAGTCAATGTCATAATTTGTGGCAACCAAGTAATAAGTGGCAAATATACAATGGGATCCGTCGTGAGATCAAGATTGTATATTCTGTCCATTTCCCAGCATCAAAAATTGATATGAGAACATTTTCTACAGCCCGTGTGGCACAAGCTCATTCGTTCATATTTGATCTCTTCAAATTCCAACAACATAGCACCACTATTTTGACTCAACGAGCTCCATGTCAATTCCAAAACATACGCCATGTATATTTACTATTTATTATGAGGAAATTAGGATGAGAATGGGGAATGGAAGGTATCAAATTTCTTAGAGCAACTCTAATGGGAAGATGTAAATTTGAGAATGTAAATATAAATTTTACAAATCCAGTGGCATTTTAATTGAATATTCTAGCATGTAAAATTAATTTGCTCCAGTGAGAAGTTATAAAATATTAAGATTAGAAGTTTACATTTTATCTTGAAATTTGCATTCACTCACTGGAGAATGAATTCTCAAAATATATGTTTGTTTTTCATACTTATAATTTACATTCTCTCACTGGAACCTTTTTTTGGTTAATAATCTTCATTGATTGAATACAAATGTATTAAATAAAGTATACTTTCATAATAACGAGCCCATTTTGAAGATGTAAAAAAAAATTCTATATTTGTGTTTTTTTTTTTACATTTTCCGACTCATTGGAGTAGAAATTTAGTTTTAAGGATGTAAATTTGACATTCCGGTGAGTTTGCATTTTCCCATTGGAGTTGCTCTTATGTTGATAGGGAATGATTCTCAAAATTGTGGTGGGCTCTACTAAAATTTCATTCCCAAATGGATTTGTAAACGCAGGAAAAGAAAGGAAACAGAATCATTCTCATTCCGTCAATTCATTTTTCTTATAAGTAAACATGCCCATGGTATATAAGACTTTCCTTTGCAAAGTAAAGAGAAATGAGGCGCGAGAGATTAGAACCCGAAACATTTCTTAATTTATCGGGAAGAGCACAACTTAGTTAATATTATGCTTCCTTACATGAATGAGCAAATGAATTCAATATTGTGCTTCCTTATGATTCGACTCCTTCAATTTTACGTGCAAATCATGTGTAATTGCTCCTTCTACTTCACTTTATGGTAAACTCACTATTTTAAGTTTAATAACTACCGAATCATAAGTTCAGAGAGGTATCAAATTAAATGCCCGTTTGACATGTGCTTTTCAGTGTCAAAAACACTTTTGATTTTATAGAAAGCACATCATAGGTGCTTTTGCCAAAAGCGCTTTTCAATTAACCAGAACCAGTTATGCACATAAAATCATTCTTATCTATTTTAAAGTATTTTTGCTCAAGTGAAATGCACTTAGCATGTGTTTCTAAAATTTTCAAAAGTGCTTTTGACACTGAAAAAACATCTGCCAAACGATCCAGACATTTTTGTAAACTTTGTATTTCAAATTAATGGGCGCTACTTCAATTGAGACCTTTCTTAATATTGATTCTTTAGATAAGAAAAATGAGTCATCTAGTAACATATCAAATACTTCATACAATTGTGGGATCCAAAATAATAGACCGCTACTTCATTTGCTTTTAATATATAATCAAAATAATTAACAATGACACGTTAACTAGTGTTCTACATTATTCAACGAGTAAAGGTTTGAATCATGCTGTGGTGGTTGGATTATTACAAAGCTCATCATGTCTTAAGTCGGTCTTAGATCAGCCTAATTAGGCTTAAGTGTAGTCTTTTCTCTCCACCAAAATCCAAAAGAATAGTCGTTTCTAAAATATAATCTACCAACGCAGCAAGGAAGACGAATATAAAATCGGCTAGCAGAACGTGATGAAATAGCTATACGACACGTGTCGTTATCCCGCAAATTACTCCAATGGTCTGCCCTTTACAGAGACAACCCGATTTCGTTCCGTAATAGCATGAAGCAGATCAAACTTGGTTGGAAAGGAAGCATCTTTGATTCTTAAATCTACATGGGTTGGGATTTCCACCCACCAACTCTCGGGGATTCCCAGTGAAGAGGTAAAAACTGATGCATACCCAGATTCTCTTTTGCTTTTATTTTTGCTGGAAACTCAGAAAATTACCTAATGTGTTTGTAATTTTTAGAATTGTTTATGTGGATTCAGAATTTTGATGCAATTTGGTTGTTTTGGTGGAAGATTGAGTTTTTATTGTTTTTTATGCAATTTGGTTTGTAGCTGAAATGATTTTGGTGGCTATGAAGTCTTATAGGCTATATTTCCTGTGGATTATGTCATTTCCTTTTCAATTTTCTTTGAAGATTGAGTGTTATTGTAATCAGTTGTCAAAGATGAAAGTAAAATTATGATACCATAGTTTTTGGGAGAAAGAAGGTAATCTTTGGGAAGATGGTTGTCAGTGATCTTTGGGTTTAATGTATTTGGATAACTACAATGTAGAATGGCCGTGAGAAGCAGCATAAGTTTGGCCCAAATTTGTTAGAAGCATGAGGAATGCCTTTCATTAGCTTCGAAGCAAAATGCCTGACTTTCTTCTTGCCTCTGATAATTGTCAGATTGGCCTCTATAGTTTACTTTGTTCGGGTTGTGTGCCTGTGTGTTCATCTATCTGCTGCATTGATGAACTTAAAGTTGAATGGAAAGTCCTGAGGTTGTTTCTTAGTCTGGGACGAATAAGTATCATGAGGCCTCTCTCATTTACTAATCTTTGCAGGTTCTCAATGGGGGCTATTTTGAGTTTGGCTTGCCCCAGGTCTGGGAAAAACGAATACCAGGAGGTCTCTCGAAATGACAGCTGCAAGAGGCGAAGAATGTCACCATACACTTTTGAGGATAGCCAAAGACTAATTCCAAATCTTCCTGATGAGATTTCATTCCAGATTATTGCTAGACTTCCTAGAATTTGTTATTCTGATATCAGGCTAGTTTCCCGGAAGTGGAAACAAACAGTTATGAGCTCTGAACTATTTCAATTGAGAAAAGAACTTGGCAAAACTGAGGAATGGCTTTACTTGTTGACTAAAATTGGAGAGGATAAACTCTCCTGGCATGCTTTTGACCCTCTATCCAAAAAGTGGCAGAGGCTGCCTCAGATGCCCAATGTAGCTTACAATGAAGAATCTAGTAAGGGTTTGTCTTGGTTTGGGATGAACATGGTGGGGCCTGGCATCAAAATTGCTGATACTATTAGAAGCTGGTTAGGGAGAAAGAACTCGTTTGAACAAATGCCATTTTGTGGTTGTGCCATTGGTGTTGTTGATGGATGCCTCTATGTTCTAGGTGGATTTTACAGAACCGCAACCATGAGATGCGTCTGGAAGTTCGATCCAATTCAAAATTCATGGAGTGAAGTGAGCGCCATGTCCACAAGTAGGGCATATTGCAAGACAGGCATTCTGAATAACAAGCTTTATGTTGTTGGAGGGGTTAGTCGGGGCCGAACAGGATTGACCCCTCTTCAGTCTGCCGAAGTTTTTGAGCCCTCTACTGGTACATGGTCCCAAGTGCCAAGCATGCCGTTTTCAAGAGCTCAAGCCTTGCCAACTGCCTTTTTGACTGACATGCTAAGGCCTATTGCCACTGGGTTGACTTCGTACATGGGAAGATTATTTGTATCCCAGAGTCTGTATTCATGGCCCTTTTTTGTTGATGTTGGGGGTGAAATTTATGATCCTGAGACAAATTCTTGGGATGAAATGCCAATTGGCATGGGAGAGGGTTGGCCTGCTCGGCAGGCTGGTACAAAGTTGAGTGTTGTGGTAGATGGTGAGTTGTACGCTTTTGATCCTTCAAGTTCTTTGGATAGTGGTAAGATCAAGGTGTATGATCAAGGAGACGATGCTTGGAAAGTTGTTATAGGAAAAGTCCCAATTCATGACTTAGCTGGTTCAGAATCTCCATATTTACTTGCTGGTTTTCATGGAAAGCTTCATGTCATTACAAAAGATGTAAATCATGAAATTGCAGTTCTGCAGGCTGACCTGTGCAGAAATACGGGCTTTTTGTCACCAAGATCAAATCCGCTTTTAGCTGGATCTTCAGATGAACATTCGGACATAGTGGCAGAATCAGATGCAGTTGTGTGGAAGGCGGTTGGCTCTAAGGATTTTGGGTCAGGTGAATTGGTCGGTTGTCAAGTGCTTGACATTTAGCTTGGGGTCAACATCCTGTAAGTTGGTAGTTCTTCAAATCTATATGAGTGAGCTGTATGACGCAAAGGTTGAGCTGATAATTTAGTAGAGGCTCGTCACCCACCCCCGGAAGTGGTCTACTTTGCATACAAATAGGCACATGCTTAAAATTTCAGTTCTGGTGGGCTATAGTATATATGCATAAGCGACTTTATGAATAATGTAGCCTCAACACATTGAGTTTCATATCTTGATCTTGTATGTCTGCTGATAGGGAAAGACAATAGCTCAGGAAACTTGGTTGAATGTTGTTGTATTGTATATTGTATACGTTGTGTGCAAAAGTAAAGAAATGATATTCAAATAGCAATTGCTGCACTTTCTTGGTCCGTTAATTTTGGTTTTATTCTATTTGTGATTTCTCGTCTACCGGCTCTGTACCAGCAGCCAGCATTCGTAGTTCATATTATAGCATCACTTTTGAATGATGAGCAATATCTGAAAGCCTTGGACTTACCTTTTGAGTTCAACCAGACTCTATACCTTGAAGTGGTTTAAAATTTGTCTGAAATTTGCACTTTATAAATTAGAAAGTTGATTCAATCAATGGAATCACATGAAACCTTCCGAAGATCCAGTTTAAGTAGATTTTGGTACAGAATAAGTACTGGATAGCATGTGAACAAATGGTTTTTGAAAATGTACCAATGCAATCATGCAAATATGCACAAGATTAGCTTCCTTGAGGCTATAATGCTGGATTTGAATACATTTTTTAGTAGGCATCTGCCTCCAATAAAACCAGTGGGAATTGCTTTGTGCATACACAGAAGCTGTCTGGTCGACTTTCATATGTGGTGAGGTTCATACTGGTTCTACACAATCTCATTAAAAACCGGTCAGTCTTACTATGTACAAGTGGCTATCAACCTTTGATGCATTAGTTTTTAATGCACGGAGATTTCACACTACATCAAGAGCTTATAACCACTCTCTTCTCATGTGGACGACTTTCACTCTTTCTGAGGATTGCACAACTTCGTGGTGCTCAGCTAACAACTATCCTAAGTTTGGTGTGGAAATTTTCTCTAGCAAAATTGTCCTAGGATGAGAACACTCTAAGGAAGTCATACAAAAAAAGCTACTAAATTGTTGATTTTCCATTAGTATCAAATGATCTGACCTTTTTGAACAAATTGTCTATTGTATGGACATGGTGTGAAATAGGTTGATGACTTCTTCATTTGATATGCATCATACTCAGGCAAACCCACCAACTGTCGAAAGCCTTAGGATTGACATATTCAGCGTCAATCTCAAGTCTGCATAATATGTTTCCTTTTGAGTCATCAAAATAGTTGCATAGAAAAGTTTGTTTTTCCTTTTGGGTGGGGATTTAATTGTTTGTTGCTAGTCCCAGTTGGTTGCCTTTTATGACTAATTCAAACAAAATGACAAAAGGTGTACCGAAATTAAAACTAGATGCTTCCACTAACCAAGTCATTTCTGTTCATTGATATTCCCTACTATAAGCACTGTGCGCTTATAATTTTAAAGTAAACCATTGATTGATTCTAATTCCCCATTATTAAAAGTTCCATCATATTTTTCATTGTTATGATTAGGGCTAGATCCATTTAATATCAAATCAACGTATTGAAGAATTTTGTTATTCTTTTTTGATCGAAATGATATTTAAGGAAATTTAGTTCAAAATCTCGGGTGAATACTATATTCACCCTTACAATGCTCCTAATCAATTGATCAGCATGCTTCTTTATTTTTTCTTCGGTCCAGTTTCGAGTATAAAATTTCAAAATTTTTCTTTATAAAAAAATACATACGTAGTCACTTTATTTATTTTGAGCCTAACTCTTCAATGGAAAAAAAATTCAAATTTTAAATCCGAACGGGATCGAAAAAACACCTTTCCCTCTTGCGAACAAGTTTCAAAAAAATAGTGCCAAGTTGCCAATCATGAAGTTAACTATGCTTAAAAAAAGAGAAGCGACTCATCAGAGGCCTCACTAAAATCCAACCAAAACAAACCAAGCCAGGCAGAAGCAAGTGGCATTTTGGGTTGTGCCACCACCATCTTCAACTTACAAATAAAAAGCTAATTCATGAAAAGACCTTTAATAAGCAGTATCTGATTAGTATGAAGTATTCAAAATAAGACATGCATTCCTGACCAGGTCTTCTCTGTTGCTCTCAAGTGTTAAACTAATAAAATCTTTCTATGAATTTTAAGTGTTTAGTTTCCAATATTTGGAACATAGCATATTTTGTGGCATGATTTTCTTAATTTCCCAATCATATTTGTTGAAAGGGTCTACAAAGACGGAATCAGATATGCAAAAATATACGCCACAAGTCAGCCACCTTGACATAAGCCATGAAAATACCACAACACTAATTTGAAATTTAATTTTTATTACTCTGTAGTTAACGCACATATCTCTTCAATTCAAGTTTCTCTAAGCATTACATCTTAATTTGTTAAATGATGAAAGTGAAGATTCTAAAGAACGTATCAAGCAAGAAACATACGATTTACTCTTGATGATTAATTATCACAAGATGACATGGGCAAATGTGTAATTACGTTATTTATGACTGGGAAATTTCTGTTAATTCAGGTGAAAAATGTCACTCATCAGATGGTTTTTTGGGTACACACTTTTTTCTACTTTCTTAATTTCTACATCAAGCAATAAAAAGGAGCTGTCTTCTGCTCTCTTTGGATTCATTTCACAGATTTCTGGCGAGTCACCACTTTTGGGCTTCGCATCAACAACGCCATTTTGGGTCTTTTTCACTGCAAAACTCCAACTTCAACAATCAAGGCCGAGCCTTTTCTGGATAGAGTTCAGTTTTGCTCTTTTGGGTTCTGACTTTTGAATGAATCTTTGTCAGATTTCATCTGGGTTTTGAGTGGTCTTTTTTGATCAGATTCAATCGGGGTTTTCTTTGGCTTTCTCTGTCGGGTGGAGACCAATCTGATTTTTCTGAGAGCGTTATGAGAATTTGAAGTGGGGTTTTGCTGCAAGGTTCATCAATGGCGACCCAAGATTTCGTTGAGCTCAAATTCAGGCTCTCTGATGGCACCGACATAGGCCCACACAAGTATAGTTCATCCACTACTGTACAATCCCTCAAGGAGAAAATTCTTGCACAATGGCCTAAAGGTTTGATTTCTTTTTACTTAGTCTAGTTTTCTGATCAAGTTTTCTCATTAGGTGGTAATCTTTACTTTGGATCTTAGACCATGTTTTAGCAGTTTTTCTTGGAGATCATGTTTGGAGCTAATTTAGGCTTGGGGTATTAGAACAATGATACTTAAGATCGATTGAGTATTGGAAATTTTGCCAAGGATTGTTTTTTGTGCTTATCATTATCTGTAGTGCATGGTGTCCCCAATTGTTGGGGGGAGGTTGGAACATTATGCAAACAAACCAAGACACGGTTCTGAGTTCTGAGTCGTTCTTGAGGACGATATGCTCAAGTTAGCCATGTATTTATGAACAATGCAGCGGATGTACTAGTTAAGTTTACTGCATTATAATCGTTGCCCTTTCTCGGGACCAACGAAACGCAACATCTAAGAATGCCAGACAGAGCATATATTTGTTGGAAAATGATGAATCTTTGGTTTTATGTTCGTACCATTGTGTTTTGGTTTGAAAATAACTTGTGTGTTCTCATTATGTACGATATCTATTTGACAGAGAAAGAAAATGGTCCAAGAACAGTAAATGATGTGAAGCTGATTAATGCGGGAAAGATACTGGAAAACAACAGGACGGTTGCTGATTCAGGACTTCCAGTCGGTGAACTTCCAGGAGGTCTCATCACTATGCACGTGGTTGTGCGTCCTCCAATTGCAGACAAAAAGAATGGTGACTATGTTTCTGTTTTATAATCCATACTTGCAATTGTGCTGATTTTATCTTATATCACATGCTTTTGATGAATGCTTTGTTTTTATTACAGTCTGTTCACTTGATGAAATGTTTCCACTTAATTGGCAATATATTTTGTTTTAGAAACCTAATCTTAGGCATCAATCCTGTATGAACAAAGCTCCTGAAGAAAAATTAGCAGCAAGACCTTGTTGCTTCTAATTGCGTCACTATTTCTTGACCCTCACTAGTTCTTAAGGACATTGCACTATGCCATGGAGGCATGAAGCTGCCTATAGCTCAAATGATATTAAATCTTCCATCTTTCGTAGTAGCTTCATCCTTTCATGTATGACAGGCTCAAAGGTTTAATGTGCTTGTTCCTTATCTGAACTTTCGGTCCTTTCCCTCCTCTGAAATCAGCTTACTAGGAATTCTGAGTTTGTAAGAAAAGTATTTTGTCCCTTCTTTTCAATCATTCTTTAGAGATGAAATTTTGGACCTCAAGTTTGGTGGGGCAAAAAACTTATGAACCTCACAGTATGAGACACCTGCACATTTACAGTATATAAATACATAGGATAAGGTTTGCTACGAAGACAAAGGTACAGCACAGGAGGAACTAACTGTTGCATTTTCCACAGATAAGCTGCTGAATGATTCTCCAGAGAAGCCTGGATGTTCATGTACAATATTGTAACAAGCTTGACGGAGCTTATTCAGCCTGTTAGTGTTGTTCTCATTTGTTGGTGGTGATGATGCGATGCAACTCAGTTTCGAGTCATGAGTGGCAGCAAGAAGTTCATGGATTCTATCAGCCAGATGTTTGTTATTCTAAATCTTACTGTCTCCGTATGTAAAGACACCTTATAGTTCCTTCTTGCATGTGATTTGTTGATAAGAAAAGCACCATACTGTTTTATTGAGAGCTTCTGATTTGTTGGCATCAATGAATACAAATGTTAAAGGAAAAGGCAAAAGAACATGATATTTGATTGATTTTTGCGAGTTTACTACTGTGAGACATTCTTTTTATAATGATACACAAGTAATCAGTTTAACCTGCATACATCACACTGCTGTATGTGTTAGCATGTTCGGTTCAAAGTTCTTTTTCTTTATATACAATTTGATTATGTGGACTCTTGTTCCCCCATGGAAGTGATCCGTTGAGAGTGTATTATATGGAATGTTTACACCTGGGTAGTTTAATCCTCATGATTTGTGTTAGTGTGTGCAGACTGAACATGAATGTAAGTTTCAGCCAAAGAAGCGTTCGAGACTTCAAAGATTTGTAATCTATCAGGCAATTTGCTAGTCGAAAATGCTTTTATCTATATATCAGAATCACTTCCAAACATACCTCAAATTAACCTACAATATCCCCTAACGCACCAAATTCATGTGAAAAAGGTGTCTCCATTAAGGTCGCTAGTTCAATTTTCAATTGCACTTTGTGATAGATTTATCAGCAATGAGAGGGCGGGCCTGACCATGTCTGAATAAGCCTATAGTGCTGCTGACGATAGCTAAGGGGGTGAGTGTGAGCAGGCTAGATTCCACAGTTGAAAACCCGCTAATGTTTATCTATCTATCCCCTACTTCACAAAATAAAAACCTTTCTTTTGTCCAAAGTAGAAATTAGAATTATCAATCAACTAATTCACCCACTACATAGCCTGGGTAGTAAGATATGGGATGTGTATTGTATATTAGGCGTATGTATGTGTATTATTTTCAATAAATTTCTTGAAATAATATAGTGAAAAATTGGGCCATTCATAATAGATTAATTATTTTAATTATATATTTTATTATAATTTATATATTTTAGTAATACGTGAAAAAAATAAATATGTAAATTATACATGTTTTTTTGTTAAACTTCTTAAACTTACATATATTATTCATCAAAAAAACATCCATACGTGTATAATACATCCAAGGTAAAAATACATATTTTATATCATCTATATATTTAAGCAAATACTTGGGTATACTTCAGGCTAAGTGTACCCAAGGAGGTGAAACAAGTGATTTTCATTTATACCCTTAATAAATCAAAAGTAAGTCATTTGTAAGTGAGGGTATTTTCATCTTTTTTCTGTTTTAATATTCGATTTCATATACCACTACAATAGAAATGCGTTCCGCGTGTGCTAAATATTTTTAAAATTAATACAAATACAGATCATATTTTTAACAAATTCATACATATGCGTATTATATCATACTAGTGTTGCTGCTTCACTTTTGACAGTGAATTTGATAGTTGTCTCATCTTCAATTGCAATAAACACAATTCTGAGATGGATAGTACTTTTGGCATGGCCTTGACTGAGATTTAAGACTCGAATCATTGGCATTGGGAGCAGAAATCTCGCACAAGAAGCGCGACCATAAAATCTACCCTCCAGCAGCGCCGCCGTCGTGTTATACGAAAAGAAACCCATTAATTTCAGCCGCAATCTGGCCGTCGACCCCCAATCGGAGTACTGTCCCATTGATCGGAGATTGGTTTTGCGAGTACAATCTGAATGAGAATTCTCTTTATCACTATAAGCCAGTGGTGTGGTAGGAGTTTCACTCTTCTTTCACTTCCTTTTTATAGTTATTCTTTGCACAAGGGATGTATGGGAAGAAGTTGCATGTTCTCTGGAGGATATCAAAGGGATGACTAGGAAAAAATTTTAATTTACTATACAGCACGTCAACTTTCAAGTTCACCACCGCAGGACCCGGAAAAAAGGGTCAATACGTTACAGGTAGCAGAGATCTGTGCTTGTGATACTATTCAACAAGTAATACCAAAACCGGAGTTTATTTACACCGTCGCTTTAGCTCGTGGTTCTGCATTGAAACATTGTAAATTTTCACCACTAGCAGCTAACTGGCCCAGGTATTTTGTGCATTTGCGATATATGATGACATGATGCAGGAAGGCATGTCGAACCATCAATTTCTGAACCCGGTAAAGGATATTTCCTTGTAATAAACATAGGATTAGTATGGTGGATACTACTATGAAGGGTCCAGAAAAGTGCCTGTTGAGGAGCCATTTAAGCATAGGGTTTTCTTTGACGCCCGGACATTCTTTAGAGTCATCATTAGCTTTTGTCTCTCTCCTTCAACTTCTGCAAATTGAAGGCTTAACTGAGAGTAGCGCTCATGCATCTCTCTAAGTTCTGTCTCGACGGTTGCATATCTTCCTTTAATCTCCAGCATGTCTTTAATTAGCTCATTGATGTCTCTGAAGCTGTGGAACACTGCTTCCTCATCACTGTGTTGTCTCAAGAAAGAACTGGAACAAAGGAGAATATCATGTATTAAAACTCATAAGATGTTGGATTCTTAGTTCTACTGGTAAGTGTTAAAATTTAAACACCATTTGCGCTTAAATGTGAAAAAAAATGCATTATAACCAAAACCAAGTATAGCACTGCATTCACCCAATGCAGGCCCAGAAAGTTAAGTCGACATGCATCTAAACAAGAAACAAAAAATTTTTAGCGATACAAATAGGAAGGCATTTCAAACACCATAGAATACCACAAAAACAGTTACTGGGAGTGCCAGTTTGGTGTAACCCATTTGATATTTTACTCATTTATGATACTGTCATGAGTCTATTTTCACTTTAAAGATTTTCTCTTTTCAAAAAGTAAGTGATTTGCATCTCAACTATAGCCATAACTGAGCAGTTTTCTGGGCATGGATAAACAATCAAGGAGACTACTTTAAAGTTATCACAACCAACTGTAAGAAAGAAGATATAAGAAAAGAGAGATGAAAAACGCTTTGCCTTCTCCCAAGAATGAGTACATAATGCCAATTGCAAGGTTGAATCAGAACCTAGAAGTTATAAGATTTACCTCTGAAACTGGACAACTGATTTCTTCTTTGCCTGCAGTGCTTCAGCGAGTTCAACTTCCAAAGCTAGCACCCTCTCTAAGGCATTGCCACTGCAAGAAAATTCGTTGAATAAGGGAAATATACTTCCCAATTCTTCATTTACCTAACATAAAAGCCAAAATCTGATATCAGTTCAAGGAACACACTTATTGTAAGGTGTAAGACTATCCTTCTAACAAAAGAAAAATAGGGAAATTTTATTTACACCCAATATATTGTTGCATTCAACCCTTTTTTCTTAAAATTAGAGGACAGTTTTACTATACATGCAATGACCACTAAAGACATTTATTTTATCAATTTATCCCACAATTCTTGTAATATCACTAGTTTCTTTTCCTGCTTCAGATGCTCTATTGCTGCAGTTTCAGAAAACTTAGCCCAATTTGTATTTCGCTTTCGGTTGATAATTAAGCTCAATTTTAGCTATGTTTCGATCTTTTTAATGGTTTGTAAATATGTGTCCGCGGCTCCGCCGATGGCCTCATCTTCTCTGCATCATTTGACTGGGGAATTTATTTTTTTGAAGTCTTTGTGATTCTTCCTAGAACATGTATATGCTTTCTTTAGACATTTTGTAAACTAGAAAATAATATAAAGGTTGAAAGACAAATTAAATACATATCAAGCATGGTAGAAGCGGCTGAGAAATTGAGAAATGAGATGAACTCTGAAGCGAAGTAGGAGAGAAGCGTATGGAGGTGGGATGTATCAGGACTTTTTTTAACATTGAGGTAATACAGTCAAAGGTAGTGGGTGAGTTATGATTATTTTGGTAATCAAAAAGTGAGGGGTGCTTTCATAATGTGGTGAATGAATTTAACAAAACATAAGGTGTATATAACATTTCCCAGAAAAATAATGTAAGGGCTAAAGATCACAATCTACCTTATCCAATTGCATCAGCTCTCTTTGTAAAGCAGGAAAATTTGGGTCAAAATGATGATCATCTAGGGGAAGAAGCAAATTTTCATGTTTCATCCTTTCCAACTGCAAGAAGATAACACGGATTAGAAAATATCTGTTGCAAAAGAAGTTATAAGTCAGGATCAAGATTCTGTAACTGATGATGAGATATTGTCATCTTAAGTACTGCTGCCCAGTAACTACAGATAATAATTATATAAAATCATCTTCTCAATTGCCTATACATATATACCTCCTTATTTAAGTTGTCCATGCTAGACTTTAAGCTTTGGGCCCTAAAATGCTCATTGGCAAGAGTTAAATGCTTCCTGTCACTACTGAGAGCATCCTTCTGTCCGACACTAGGGATGACATTTAGACCTCTTGATATGAGATCATCCTGTTCAGTGAAGATATATTGTCAGAGATGAAAATCTTAAGATACACCACAAAAGAATACATACATTTGGAACATGAGATAAGCACAGACAGAAGAAAGAACAAATTATTCCTCTGCTAATGGAGAAGGACTTCAAAGTTTAGAAGCCCAAGTGAACCAGTTATTCACAAAGTATTATTACTTCGAATGGAACTGCCTGAAAATTTCAAAAAGGCTACCAGAAGGGTACATATTCAGCTAAACTTCAAGAAATACGAATTATGAAAGAGAACACATTCACAGGCACCTTTTCTCCCAAACTTACACAGCCCATACTAGATAAATCATGCTTATCAAAAGAGTTAATCTATAATTAAATTTTAGAAGTTTTTCTAGGCAAAGTTGACTACATTTTCACAAGGAGATTAAACCTTCATGGACTCATAGTGATTGGTAGTTCCAAATATATTAGCCACTGCTAACTCTGAGAGGTTCTTTCTAGAGGTGGTATTTACCCAGGAAACATGGTTAACGTGATAGCAGGAGCCCTAAATTGCATAAAAAGGGCAAGCATTAAGTATACGGGGTATTCTATTAGTTTGGTAAAATTTGGAGCAGCAAATCACTAGGACGCTGCCAACTGGTATATGTAATAGCTTTACCCTTCAAGAGCTTCATCCGAACTCGCTATGATGGAAATATTTATAAAGTATAGGAAACATAACAACCTTTTTTTTTCTATGGGAAAAAAAAGCACCTAAACATGAAAGAACTTGTTAAGCTGAGGCAGTATAAAAAAGGCAATCTTGTTCACTTTTTCAGAATATTTATGGAAAAGAGTAACATATGCACAAGGGACTGCATTGGTAAGTGTAATTCCAAGTTTCAAATCAGCACATAAACTTAAGATAAGCATGCTCGTGAACAGAAACTACAGGTATTTAATGAGCAAATTAATCTATACAGTAATCCTCCCAAAAAAGTTAATTACCTGCTTGGAGTGTATGATCACATTTGATTGGTCTATTACATCTACGGAATTCAAGCATTTGCAGTCAGGTAGTTCACCATCTAACAGGTCCTCTGTCATGCAATTGCTTTGCATGCCAGATACTGAATCTTGGTCACAAACCCTTTCAGATATGCAATCTGCTTTCTGTAATCTGCCATTGCCTTGCTTCTGATTGTTTATAGAAGATGAACAGACATAAAGCAGTTCCCTCGCTGAGCTGAGTTCTAAAGCAATTTTAGCTTTTGCCTCATCACACTTCTGCAAAGATGCTTCAAGCTGTTGCTTTTCTTCTTTACAGCATTCAAGGCTTATTAACGAGCATTCCTTTTCAGCCTTCATCAGATCATATGCTTTCATTATTTCACGCTTTTCAGAAAGAACTGAATGTAGGTCAGACTCCATTTCCAATATTCGCATTCCTAGCTCTTCATTTCTCTTTGCATAAGTAGCTTCAGATTTTTTCCTGTTCTCAACTTCGTCGATTGCATCTTGTAATTTCCAGAGCATCTCCTCATTATGCTTCTTGGACATTGCAAGCTGTTGTTTCAGTTCTTGCAGCTTAGTTTCACATTGTTCTTTGATGAATGCCATTCTTAAGGATTCTTGTGCAGCAACTGGTGGCCCTTCTGGTTCTCTTTTATCATGTGCATGAAGACCCTCAGCATAAGCCTTGTCTTTAAGCTCCTTAAAATGGATGGACAAGTTCTTAAACTCTTCTGTCTTCAAAACCTGTTCAGCAAGCCTCTCTCTAAGCTCGCTACATTTATTGCGCAGCATTATCATTTCATCTTTATATCCTTCCACCAAGGTTATCTGACTGCACTGTTCATCCAACTTGGCTTTGATTACTAAAACTTTGACTTCTAGTTCTTCTTTGAAGAATATCAGGTTATCAATTTCTTCTTCATAAATCATCAAAATATGCTCCAGCCTTTCAATCTCAAGGGCAGACTGACTTTTATCCATATGGACAATAGCCTCCATATTTTCAGCTCTTTTCTTGTATTCCTCAAGTTCAGTCCTCATGGTGCTGTTTGTATCAAGAAGTATCCTATTTTGAGCACTGCAGGCTTCCAATTCAGAATTAAGGGAAGTCAGACTTGTCATCAATTTGGTGTTCTCTTCAAGGTAATACTTTTGTTTGGCAAGACAGTGAGTGAGCTTTTTCTCTACATCGACGTGATTGTTACGAAGCTCTGACACTTCAATATCAGAAATGTGAAGTTTCTGAACAAGCTCTTCAACCCTGGCTGCATATTGACTTTTTATAAAAGTGAGTCCAACATCTGCAGCCATTGAAAATTCTTGCATTTCAGACAACTGAGCATCTAAAGCAGACATGGAAGAACGTTCTTCACGAACACCTTTTAGACATTCCTCAGAATCCAACAGGAGATGGAGAACTCTTGATTTCTCTAGCTCTAGATCAGACACCAGGTCTTTAAGATGGCCCAGCTCAGCCTGCTGTTTATCAAAATCTACTAATTGGGAAGTGAGATCTGTAACTGTACCCTCTAAGTTTCCCTTGAGAAGTCTCTCAATCTGCAACTCATCACGCAAAGATTGCAAACTTCCTTGCAATCTACTAAGCTCCAGTGACAGCTTGGATGATTCTTCAGTTTTATCTTGTAAGGACACCATCAAAGTTTCTTTTTCCTCTGTCAGTGCTGCTATGTTCAGGATACACTTTCCTAGTTCTTCAATCCTGGACTGATATTGAGCTTTTGTGAAAGTGAGCCCAATATCAGCAGCTATGGAATATTCTTCCATTTCAAACAATTGATCTTCCAAACGAGATACAGAATAACCTGCTTCAGAGACATCTTTCAAAGATTCCTCTGAGTCCAACAAGAGGCGGGAAACTCTTGATTTCTCTAGCTCTAGATCCAATAATAATTGTTTGAGATGGATCAGCTCAGCATTCTGCTTATCAAAACCTAGCAACTGAGAATGCTTCTCTTCTAATTGGGAAGTGAGATCTGTAACAGTTTTTTCTAACTTATCTCTCAGATTTCTCTCGACTTGCATCTCATCATGCAAAGACAACAAACTCAATTGCAATGTATCAAGCTCCAGAGAAAGCTTATTAGATGTTTCAGTTTTATCCTGTATGGACGCCAGGAAAGCTTTTTTTTCCTCTAACAATGCTGCTATGGTCAGGTTACACCTTCCTAGTTCTTCTGTTACCTTCTCAATTGCCATAAATTCCTCAGAAAGCTCCTCACTTCTAGAAGTAAGTTGTTGAAGCTCTGTTTCCAAATGATCAAGATTAGACAAAAGTTCTTTGTGCTGTTGTGCATAATTTTCTTCATCTTTGGAGCTCATCTCAGATCTTTTTGCAATGGCCTCAACTTGTAACTGGAGCTTTTGGACCAGGGCATTTGAAACATCTAATTTATCCATCATACCTCGTAGATCGTGTTCAGATTTCTTTTTCATGATCAGATTATAAGACTCTGCTGCACTTAAAGATTGTTGAATGCTATCTTTTTCTTGTACTAGGTCTTTCTTCTCTTCCATAAGCTGGACAATCTTCTCATTTACCTTGTGCTGAAGCTCTTCTATTTGCGACACTACACGTGTTAAATCTTTGGATTCCAAGTCCAGACAGACATCTTCACTGCAGACAGACAGGCCTTTATAAATTCGGTCATTAGATGCTAATAAATTCAATAATTTACCCTGTAGAAAATTTACTAAATTTTGCAGATCCTCCTTCATGTCAGATAGCTCTTCAAAGTCAGCTCTGAGAGATTTCAACTCTTCCTCCAAAGAGGTAACTCTATTTTGAATAGTGCCGTTTTCTAGGATTTCTTTTTCCAACAAACTTGCCAACTCCACCTTTTCAGTAGTGCAGGCTCTATATTTGCTTTCATATTCTTTTATCATATCTTTCAATTCGGAGATCTTCTTGGCAAACAGACCATTTTCACTAGCAGCGCTTTGTAAATTTGCTTCCAAAATTTGATTCTTCAGAGCCAAGTCATTGTAGTTTATATTGCAAGTGTCCTTGTACTCATTCAGGCAACGAATCTCATCCAAAGCTGTCTGCAGCCTCATCATCAACAATTCATTGGACTCAGTTGAAAAAGTCAGCTGTTGTGAAAGTTCATGCATTTTCTCTTTGGTCAATCCAAAGTCAGCGCTTGCTTCAACCAAAGTGACCTGTAGAATCTTTGAGAAGACATCCAAATACACATTCCCCAGATACACTTCAAAAAGTTCTTCTTCAACCTTTTGGTAAAGCCCTCTCTGCGAGAGCAGAGATCTGCTCAAATCATCTGATAATGTATCCCCATCTAAATGTTGTTTCATTATTTTATAGCACTGATTCTGACACTGCAAGTCTGTGGCATTATGTGATTCTGCTGAAGTCAACTTCTGATTTTGCCTGGTTTCTTCACAACCCTGAAAGCTTGGAAGCAAAGGATCTGCAAAAGCCTGTTTAATGAGGTTCTCATTAGTCTCATACATGGATACAACCTGGCAAGAGAGCACTTCAAGGTCCTTCTGCAACTGATCTACAGCAATGGAGTAATTCATGCGTGCCCTTTTAAGTGCTGCTTCTGCTGTAGTGGCTCTTCTTTCAAGATCCTTGTTCAGAGCATCCAAATCACGCTGTTCTTTTGAAAACCTTATTCTCTCATTGGTCATATCCTGCTGGATTTTCTCCATCTCAGCTTTATCAGATGCAAGTGTGTACACGCAAGTAGAATGCTCATTTCTAAGATTCTGCAATTCTCCCATCATCTGTCTCTGGTTTTCCTCAAGCTCCTGTATGAGAGCTTCATAGTAGCACTCCATCTGGTCTGCTTTCTTTGAAAGGTTTTCTCGGTCATTTTTCACCTCTTCCAACTCTCTTAAAAGTTCAAAGAATTTTGCTTTCATCGCATTCACAGCATCTACAGATTCAAAGTCTTGCGACACCAGGCCAGGCATGTCTAGGCAATGAACCACACTTTCTGGTTCATAGAAGTCTGCACTGAACCTGGTTCCTAGTACTAATTTCTCACCCTTATGCAAACTCAATTCTTCATTCTGCATTACGCTTATCATGCTCGTCGCTGAATTTGCCTCTCCAGCTTCTTGTTTGAGAACTTGCAGAATGCCAAGCAATGGCTCAAAATCTGACCGAAAGGACAGGAAGTCCTTTTCGTGCACTCCAAAGCATGCCCTGTTCTGAAGCTCTCTTATTTTATCCTCCACATCGGAAATCCCCTTAAACCACCTGAGCTGTAACTCATGAAAAAGGCTGTCCTGTCCTGTCTCAATAGTTTTTCTGTTGCTGAATGGAATGCTAAATTTGAAACTGTTTTGTTTAGCAAGGTCATCTTTCAATTTTGAACATTCTGATCGCAGAAGGGAAACTTCTTTTGTTAATCGTTCTCCAGAAGCAATTTCAGCATCAAGTTGGAAGGAAAACTTTTGTGCTTCAACGCCTATTTCATCGGCATGGCTCTGTAGAGAGCTCACCTCCTGCTTAAGCTGAAGGATGGATGATTCGGCTGCTTCTAAGCTTCTTCTAAGTCTACTATTTTCCTCATAAGAATTTGGAAAGTCAGCATCTGCAGAATAGTCAGAACCCCAGCCATGAGGCCACTCATTAGTTCCCTGTGCCAAGAACCGCTGATCAGAGATATGTCCTTTCTCTTGTCCAGGACTTTGATTAAGGGAATGTCCACCTAAATCACCAGAGGTGATGCTCTTAAGACTGTCAATCTCATGGGCGCTGGAAGTATCATGTTTCTCAGCATTTAAACTTTCTGAAGTATTAGAAGAACCATCAAATCCAACAGTCGAATCCGCATACTCTTCATTCAGCCCAACCTCCTCTTCAAGGGGAGAGAGTTCTTTGAATTTAACTCTCGCACTCATCTGAAGAAAGTAGAATATATCATATAATCAGAAACAGATTAAAACATCAATCACAATGAAATCCAGTAAACGAACACAATCAACATTAAGTACAAGAAAAAGCACAGGGACATCACTCTCGAATTTGTGAGAGACTTCAAGTTTCTCAGTAACAGACTCGAGAAAAACATTGGAAGGAGAATACTAGAAACTCTACAAAATCTGGACCTATCGTTCTCGTCAGATAGAGAACTGATCGTTATACATAGGAAGCTTAATTTCACTTTTTATAGAACAAATGTTTTCTAAGAAAGGGCTTGTTTTGATCAAATATACATGTATCTTCCACACATGCCTGCACACCTCAAAGGATTAACGATTATAAAATAACTAATTCCACGGAGAAGACTATACAACGTGCATTCACCAGGCAACAGGCATAGATATCATAGATGCACTATCAAGAAGAGAAATGGTATATATCTTACATTGCATCTCCTATTTTATTAATTTTGGTTTCGAGCTTTTCCAGTTTATTGTGTTACCTTCATTGGACATGAGTTTTGTATTTTGCTTTAGTTATGCTTTCAAGCCAAACAAAATGAACAGTAAATTAGTAATATCAAAAAGGTTTATTCAAAGACGGACACGATTCATTAATATTGGTTTCGAGGAGCTTATGTTATCCAATAGAGTTCAACAAAAACATATGAAATTCAGAAGCTAGAAAAGTGAATCGTCACATACCCTATGGGACAAAGTCAAACAGAAACAAAAGACAATGGTTAACCTTATCAATCTGATCATTCCCTGAATCTTCGGAAGATGACATTCTTCTAGCAGTGGCTACATCATTTCTGTTCTGGTCAGACGTTGATCGCAGACCGCTCTCTCTGAGCTCCCTCTGCTGCTCAAACTCTCTGAGAGGAAAATTACTACAGATTAAAAACTGAAATTAGATAAAGCAAGAGATTCACATATTTCGATCCTTACCTGAAGCCGGTCTTAGAAGTTAGCAGCTGTACAGTGACCTGAGTACAAGAAGACAAAAACATGTTAAACAGGAATGAAAATTAGTTGACAGCGAACATTGAAAGAATAACTAACAGTATTTACTGGATGCTAAATGAGAAACCAAGAAATCATTACAAAATTTATGAACTGAAAGAAAAGAAGTACAAAACTAGCTTAGGATAACATTTTGTGTACAACAATATCAACTTCAGGGTTACATACATGTAAAACAGTTCCAGAATCACATCCATGGAGGGGTAGAGCAACTTCAGAAGGCTTTGATGCATCAGCATAATCAGCAAGGTTGATATTAGTCTCACCAAGGACACTAGACCGTGAAGAACCCTGATTTCAGTTAAATTTAGGGCAAATACAAAGTTAAAGTCAGTTTCAAGTATATTCAAGATAATGGCTACAGTCCACTGCTCTGATGGTGATTAGGGACTGCAGAAAAGAATTGGGCCACATTATTCAATAAACGAGCCTAAGGAATACTACCATGGTGACCACAAGCTTGTAAATCTTGTCATCATATTGTTTTGTTTTAGTGTCTTGTAGAAGTCTAGTAGTTTCATAGATAGGATCTCCCCATTTGCATGTCCCATTCCTCACATTAGCCTTGGTTGTTTTTGCAGTTGCCTTCCCGGAATCAACAGGTATGAAAGAGATAAACAACTTATCCCATCCGGTTTGTGGAACCTGGACCGCACAGAGAGAAACATTATATTCTGTTGTAACATGAAATGTAGCTTCCATATACATAGACACCAGGTAATCAAATAATGCTATAGAAGAAATGCATATTAAAAAAGAGTTCTGGAGCACTTTAAACAATTTGCCGTGAGGCCGTGAGAAACTAAGATTAAATAACGAGCAACTATGCAGAGCTACATTCCTGCATTATTTTATGAAGTTTCCAGTCGAGTTTAGATTATCTTACACATCATATGACACAACTGAAACCCAGATCAGACAATTACCAGGAAAATGTTAGTAGTGATATGGAACAGCAAAGACCAAAGTCACGAGAAATTTCCAAAACTTGAGTAAATTAAAACTTAGAAAATTATTCAAAACTGAATAATGCATAGTTCAATCGTCTTTCTATTCACCTTACAGGCTGTACACTCATGCAAGGGTTTTCACAAAAAATTAATACAGATGGGAAGGCATTAAAACTATCAACTGAAAGCAAGTAAATGATGATCCTCAGAAAGGCAAGTAGAAGAATGTAAAATGTCACTTACAGTGAAAAAGAATTGAAATTTGATAAGATAGTATTCAGCAGCAAATTATAATAACTTACATGGGTAGCATGGAATTGTAGCCTGAAAACCACTTTTACTTTTGTCTTCTCAAACTTCCACTTAGTGATTCGCGACATTACGGGAGAGTCTATCTGCAGTCAACTGTGCACTTTCATTCTCCTGCACAATTGTATGTCCATTGATGAATCATCATACTACTTCCACAACAAATGGATTGAATTTGAGTCTGACCATACAAAGTTACAAGGTGCATCTCTTGGATGACAAACAATATGCCAGAAAAGCAAAGAGATGGTATAATGCGCAGAAATCTTAATATTTAGAAACAACAATAAGTTAAGGCAGAGTGATCCGAAATGTAAATCTCAAAATGTAGAAAAGAACAGATCAGAGAATTCATGTGAAAAACGGGTCAGATCATGCTGCATTACGACATACTCTAAGACAACCTTAATCACTACTCCTGGAATTATTACAAGTCTCAGATTTTGTTTTCCATCAGCAGCCAGACAGAAGTCACAAATTCTAGCTGAAAGTAAGTTGAAAAGGAAACCAATGGGGGGAAGCTAAGTCAGAAGAACACATACCTTGCAGAAGTGCCCGAAAACCCGGAGACAATTGCAAATCCAAGTTGAAGAAGCCACGGATCCAACAGGAAGAGCAGAGAATGCAGATGATTTGAACCCAGAAGAAGCTCAACACAAAAAAAAAAAAAAAAAAAAAAAAAAAGACAAGCTGCTGCGGCACTGAACCCAAAAGACTGACAAGATGGCCAATCCGACCCGGTTCGAGAAAATTCCACTTCGCAGAGCAGAGATGCCTAACCAAATGTGGCAATTTCGAAAACCCAAATGTCCCCAAAAAATCACTGTTTGTTTGCCCCAGCACAAAATGGTCAAAACCCCATTATTCGAAATGCCAATAAACACCAACCAATGTGGAGATTTTCGAAACCCAATAATCACAAACGCCAAAAGAATGCAGTGAAAAACTAGTAAAGTTCACACCTTTGCACTCAATATTCAAAACCCACAAATAAAATATAAGTATTAAAAGAGTTGGGTAATAATACTAATACGGCAAATGGGGCTGCAGTGGGAGTAGGTTAACCCAGCTGTGGATCTGCAGGTACTTAAGGTTGAAGACAGATGGAGTAATCTTGGGTAAGAAGGTTCTGAGAGACTGTGAGGAGAGAGAAGCTAGAGGTGGAAAGAAAGGAAAGGTGTGGCGTAAGTAAGCAGTTAATGGATGGTTTAATTAATGAGGTCGGATGGAGCTGGAGTTTCAGCTCAACTATCAACTTCATGTTTCTGAAAACCCGCCAAAGCCTGCCTGTTTCTCTCGTGAATCTTTTTTAACTTCTACTTAATACTAACAACCAAGTTTAAAGTTTGTCCGATACTATCAAACTATCTATAAAATGAAGTTTAATTATTTTTTTTAAAAGTTAAATTAATATTAGGTCGGTTTGACATTGCTTTCATAAGCTGATTATCTAATAAAAGTGATTTTTTGAAAATTTTGGACATAATCGAGTGTTTAGTAAATCCAATACAATCAATTATAAGGTATAAAAGTACATTATTGAAAGCAGACTTGAGATTCATAATTTATTCTAAAAGAACCTATAAAAACCTTACGAGTAAGGACATATACTAGTAAACCTATATCACCAAATAGTTGTCCGAAATCTCAAAATATCACATCATCAACCAAGAACGTCCATTTAGAAAGGTGGGCGTTCTTGCTTAGACATTTGTTGTCGCCATGTCAACTTATAATTCATACAAGTGAAAATCTCTGGTTAAATTAACAGGTTATTCAGCCTCTTTGAAGCCTCTAATATACTTCCTCTGTGACCGAAAGCACCAACTCTGATATACTCTTCACCTCCGGGACCGAATCCCTTTCCTGGTATAGTCACTATGTGCGTCTTTTCAAGAATTTCATTGAATACATCCCAAGAACTCATTCCAGGAAAATGTACCCATACATAAGGTGCATTTCTGCCACCATACACCTTCAACCCAAGTGATCTGAATGTGTCAACAATGATTTTCGCATTCTCCTTGTAGTAGTCAACCACCGTGGTTATAGCCTGAGACATACAAAGCATTTCATCAACAGTTTATTAATTGTTAAGCAAACTTCACTCGAGGAGCTCATTGTATTCTACATATTTGCAAGTGAAACAGAGATCTTGACCTTGTAACCTTCTGCAGTAAGGCAGGCTAGGCCTCCAGCCTGAGCGATATTCGAAGCACCATTGAAACAAGTGCACACTATGCGATTGTAATCCTTGATGACAGGAAATCCATTTGCATACAACAGTTCTTCGGGGACAACCGTGAAACCAAGGCGGACCCCAGTGAACCCAGCAAACTTGGAGAATGATGAAATTTCAATTGCAACCTAAACACGAATTGGCCAAAAACAAACTTGCAGTGAAAATCAGATTTTCTGTAAAGTTAACTGACAACATTTGCTTTTCTCAAAGAAAAAGATGATCAATATATTGGTGACTAAGGACTAGTGAGAGACCTCTTTGGCACCGGGAATTTCATAAATTGATCGGGGGCTATCATCTGATATATAAGCAGCATATGAGGAGTCATAGATTATTATTGATCCATTTGCTTTAGCAAACTCCACCAGCTGCTTTAGTTGCTGCCGTGAAGCAGCATTGCCTGTTGGATTGTTTGGAGAGCAGAAGAATATGATATCCGCCCTTGGAGCAGTTAACAAATCGGGAAAAAAATCATTCTCAGGCCTGCAGTTCATGTACACGATGTTCTTATACTTCCCCGTTTCATGTTGGAACTGACCACCTCGGCCTGAAATGACACTAGAATCTATGTATGCCTGTCCCAAAACATAATTCATTATTAAGGTTTCCAGTGAAAATGTGCAAGGAAACTAACGACTATGTTCTTATATCAGCAAAATTACCAGCAAAAAAATGAAGCAGTATAGAGAGAGATGAATCTGAATAGTCTTCTCTCCCTTTGACTTCAAAGAAAATTTTTAGGTTGAGACTAGATTGGATTTGATATTTACCGGAAAAGAAGGGTCTTGCACAGCCACTGTTAGATTGGATCCTAGAAGCATCTGCTAAAAAGCAAAAGTCAGAGTAAGTAGCATGCTTTCAATCTTAAAGCAACCTCAACAGTAATAGGTCTGGGCTTGATCCTTTCTTATCCACTTATGAAAACAGTTTCTGCATAAAACCAAGTGCCAGAACCTGAAGGCGAGAAATGTCACATTGTGCACCATCTGATACAAAAACCTCATCACCTCCTATGCCCATATTGTTGTAGAACTTTTCTGCTATTGCCTTCCGTAGTGCCTACACCATGACATACTAGCCTTAAGTAATGGAAGAAAAGTACGTGGAAACATAGTATTCTCTGAGAAGTATGACCATTCCGGAAATGGCATCTTCAAGGAGGCATTGCAGAAATATCATGTTATGGCTTCCCGTATCAATCAAACAGAAGAAAGAATAAAAAAAGAAGCCGGCAGACTCTTTCATACCATGTGTCCTTGCTCATCTCCATACCCTCGGTAACCTTCAACTGTTGATAGAGCATGCGCATGCTGCATTTTGCGCACGTACAGACAAAAGAACTCAATATTCGTAGTTTACAAGAAACAGAGAAACAAAGATTTTAGACTCAGATTATACTTGGCTCAAAAAGTTGAAAGAAAAAATCTGAGTCACTAAAATTACCTCAGCCATAGCAGATGTGATTATGTCTGGTATAGGCTCTGACGTATTACCCACACCAAGTCGAATTAATCTAGCATGTGGGTACTTCTGAGTATGAACAAACTCGCGCATGAAAATCTGGTTACGAAACCATAAGAAAAGTACAAATATTAGCACTTGAATACTTATATCACACTTCGAAATGATAATCTTCCATCACAGTTAATATAAGATCTCATACAGGAAAATTTTCTGATAATATACATTAACTTTGATATAAAGTTTGATCCTACTCATGGGGTATACTTATATTCCAAAAAGAGAAAACTTGAAACAATTGAAATTTGTTGGAAAACCAATCCAACATTACACAGATAGGATAATATTGAACGACAAAAAGGGAAGTTTCAAATTGAAAATCTAAGAAGCTGCTACCTCTGGAAACAAATATTCATTTTGCAGGTTCTCCATATTGATGCTGCGTGAGACTTTCGTGCAATGGCCTATATATTGCGTTGCATTGCTTAGTGATGTGTAACTATGAACATAATGTTTCAAAACAATGTAGATAACATGAACATATATAGTACTACAATTTCACATAACTGAACAGAACAGTAAGGGTCTGAGACAACAATATGAGTTTTTTGAGTGATGTATGTAACAGGAGATAAATGTATGAGGACGTGATGATAACTTACCAAGTCTTGCCTCAATTCCGGACTTTGAACTGTAATTAGCCAAGAAAAATGAACATAAATGAGTTCATTACTTAAAACATGGTCCAAGCGAAACAAAAGGAAAACATCAGTACACCATGAAATAGATGTAAGGACTAATCAGTCTAATCTTAACAATGTACAACCTGGTCCAGATTGACTTAGGTTGTGACGAAACACAAGAAGGCACGCAAATGCGTGATGACAGTTGAAGGCAGAGCATAATATTCCTCAAACAGTTTGCTTCTATATGAAAATCAGCACAGAGCAATACTGGCATTCGAGTATGATAGGAACTGCACTTACAGTATTATATACAGTTCAGAGCGGTATTGGAGCTGTCAGACAAGAGCAACGTGCACCTTTGACCATATGAGATATGGTCGAAAGTGGAAAGAGTCTCCTCAGGTAGTTCCGGGAAGAAAACAAACGTGATATTAACCTATCCATGATAGCCATCAGCATAAAGCTCCTTAGACAATGATACTTTTATGCTTCAATACAATGAACTTGTACACAAATTAAAAGTACAACTAATGGCATTCATGGTCTTTTCTTTGAAAAATTTCCACGTGTATTCTTCCTTGAACTTACAAACTTTCCCAAGTCGGCCGCTATTGAACATGAGGCAGAAGTTACTACTACACTTTCAGTTAATAGGAATTTTGTACTATGTTGTGGGGATTGACTGCTAAATTAATGAGCCTTACATATTAGAATGTTCATTTTCAAGGAGTCGTGCAAAATTTTCATTTGGTTGGAACCTTGCATAAAACAGAAGTAAAAGGTGTCACAGACTAATAGAGTTGAGAAGCATCGTTATGTTAACCAAATTGAACTTTCTTGTTACATTTCTGGAAGATTTCAGAATGCTGACCTCTTTAAATTTCGTGCTTTTGGACTGCAAGGGGCTTCTAGCTTTGTGTTAAGGGGTATTAGCCCTGTCCCGATTTTGATTCACCCACCCCCAATATCGCTTGTATTAAAAACAAAAAGCAATACCTTGACTAGTGACTACATGAGTAATTAAAGATAGAATTTTTCCGTACCAAGTTGTCTTGCAATATGCAGGTAAAGTTGAGGGAAATTGAGATGAATTTGCATCTTGTAAAAATACTTTGCTTGTGGAATTCCACACCATCTGGACTTTGGAAAGTTCTCATCTGTACCAAACCCCCAGAGGACACGATCAGCATTACCTGATAGCCCTTACACATTCAATTTAAATTCTGAAAAAATGCAGAAAAGTAAACACAATGTTCCACTGTATTAATGGGCTCCTTTTACAAAGAATGTGGTCCATGAAGTTGGTCCTTGTGCACTTCTGTCAGACTTCTTAGAAATGACCAGTTATTGAAGCAAGAAATTGAAATATTACTTTTAGGTACCATGATCATGCATGTCAGTGCTAAAATTTCGTCCCCAAACTTCCAAAATAGGACTCTTCGTTAGGGATGACAAAAGTCTCTATAGATATGGATATCCATAGGTATTCGTTCTTAATAAAAAGGATTTGGATTAGTTAAATGGGGACGGAGGCAGGTATGAAGATTTTTAAAATCCCCGTGACGGGTATGGGGCGGGTATGGTATAACTATCCTCCAACCCGAACCTACCCGATATATATATATATATATATATATATATATATATATATATATATATATAATTAATTAATATGTATAATAATGAAGATGAATAAAAGTATTTAATAGATTATGATTATTTATGGAACTTAATTGTTAATATTATCTTCTTTTTTTTCCTATACGGGGTGGGTATGGAGGCGGGTATGAAGGTAGTAACTTCCATGGAGGCGGGTATGGGGATAACCGGTTTAAAACTAATGGGTATGAATATGGATATGGAGGTGAAAATCACAAATGAAGATGGGTATGAAGATAATACTCTCTTAACCTGACCCGACCCATTGCCATCCCTACTCGTCGTCCTAAAAGTTGGGCCAACACCGCAAGAATAGACCCCTGCTTAAATAAACGTGTGACCTTTTTCAGTAAAAAAACGTTTTACGAAATTTAACGGAATATACTAGTAGACAAGCGTGAAAGAATAAGGGCTATAGTCATACATTTTGGGTCCACTGATGACAAGACTAAATTATGCATGCCAAAATTTGAGATGGAAGATAAACGAATTTGAGATGACTAGATGTAGTGTTATTGAAAGGGATTTGAAATGACCACATGCACAATCATTTTTCCTCTTACGCAAATCCTTGCACATGCATCCATTGTAATGGTTCAAACAATAATTTTTGTGTTCTCAATTCCAAATCCAAATGCCTTAGTAGCCAAATGGATAAAGTTTTAAAGTTAAAAGGTCAATTATCGTTGAATATCCTTGGGGTGGGTGCTCACTATCAATTCCACCACTGTGATAAAAAACTATCAATTGTAACCTTGTGGTGGCTTTCCATTATCAATTCACACCCAACACCATCTATGTTAAATTTTCCGTCCAAATATGAGGGTTTTCATATATTTTTTTTGGCGAATTTTTAAAATTTTTTACCCACTATGTTAATTTTATGACAAAGTCTATAAGACTATTTTCATCTTAAAACACCAAATATATTATCACAAAAGATTACAATAGTGGGTGAAAGGATTAAAAAATTTTAGGATTTTTTTTAAATTGCAAAAAATAATAATAATTGAAAAGGACGATTTTACACTCAAATTAGGATGGAAAACTTAATAGAGATGATGGAAAGCCTCCATGGAAAACTTAATATAGACGATTTTAAACTCAAATTAGGGTGTGAATTGATAATGGAAAGCCTCCATGGAGGTATAATTGATATTTTTTTAATCACATGGTGAAATTAATAGTGACTACCCACCACATGGATACTGAATGATAATTGACCAAGTTAAAACAATGGATAGACTTTCGGGGTTTTATGCATAGTTTTCGACGGGTATGTGGTATATTTCTAAGAACCAATCATTTGTCTCGATATGGAAGTTGCGATAGCAAGCAATTAGAATATAATATCTAGACGTTTTGTTCATGGTTGTTTTTCCCTCAAGATTAAAGGAATGAGAAAGAGGATTATTATAAGAAGAAATTAAAGGAATGGTGGAAATATAAGGTGGGTGGGAAATTAAAAGATTATTTACAAAAAAAAAAAAGAGGAGTTCAACAAGAAGTGACCGAGTAATTGTGCCCTTTTTTCAGCAAAAGATAGTTGTCATAGATAGTGAAAAAAGTTGGTAAGAAGCCAATATAATATAGTCATGAGAAATTTATTTACACTCCAATTTTGAAAATACTATTTTTATCTAAAATTACTAATAAGGATGAAATAATTTTTTACCTTAAAAATTGTTTATGAGCTTACACCTCAATTATAATTCTCATGGTATTCAACCTACTCCTTCACACCCTTTGATGATATTGTGTCAATTCCAGTTTTGAACTACCATAGAAGAAAGAGAACTCAAAGCAAAAAGTATGTCTTATCTTTCCTTTTATCTTAGGCATCTCACTTGGGCGTCAATTCTACAAATGATTCCTCAAAAGAAATAAAGAGACGCCATTGCTATTTTAGAATCTCGCAAAGCCCTCTCTTTTGATCGATTAGGCGAAACTGCTACATGCAGCATGATTGGGCAGCGTGTTCTCAAAATAAATAAAGAAAATTCATAGCTATTGTAGGACCATGGCCCTCTCTTTCGATCGATTAGGCGAAACTGCTAAATCTGGTTATGCAAAGTTTGTTTGTTCGCACATGCAGCGTGATTGGGGGCGTCTTGCTTTGCAGTATAATTAGTTTGGTAAAGTCTTTGATATATATTGGCTGCCAACCCCCATTTGGATCTGTGTGGCTTCCCTAGGTTGCGTGATTGGGTGGCGTGTTCTCAAAAGAAATAAAGAAAAGCCATAGCTATAGCAGGATTTCTCAGGCCCTCTCTTTTGATCTATTAGGCGAAATTGCTAAAGCTGGTTGTGCAAAGTTTGTTTGTTCGCATATGCAGTGTGATTGGGTGATGTATTGCTTTGCAATGTAGTTAGTTGGGTGAAGTCTTTTATATACATATGGGTTGATAGCCCCCAATTTGATCTTTGTTACCCGAACCTATACCTAACCCCATGTTGAAATTGTAGACTTGCAGTAAAGCATCTTTCCCCTTTCTACTAACGACGAGCTTCGATGGCGGTGAAATTGAACTGGAGGCCAGGGAAGTAATAGACAAGAGGATTGCATGGAAAAAGAAAGGTGTTCCATTGGGAACGAAACATGTTTCCCACAAAGGATTGCTCAATGTCCAACTATTGCCCTAATTTACTATATTGAGTTTATTTTATTATTAAGGGTATTTTGGGTAATACTTGGGTACATTAATATATTTTGTACTAAAACAAAAATTAATATGTGATGAATTAATAATAGGGTTTATGCCCAAAAACTACTATTTCACCTTTATTATACCCAATAACACTACCTCACTTTTTTTCTTACAATTTACTACTACTTTTACAATTTAATATCAAACCAAACTAACAAACCACCCACAGCCAGTTGAGTGACATTCACGTGCCCACATCACACGCCCCTGCTTCTTGTCGTCAAAATGAAGGATGTTCCGTGCATGAAGGATGTGTTCCTTAACTCTAAGGATGTGTTCCTTCAATCTGAAGGATGTGTTCCTTCAACTTTGAAGGATGTGTTCCTTCAATCTGAAGGATGTGTTCCTTCAACTCTGAAGGATGTGTTCCTTCAATTTAAAGGATGTGTTCCTTCAAAATGAAGGAACAACTGGTTGAAGGATATGTTCCAAATTTGAAGGATGTGATCCTTCAAATTGAAGGAAGTGCTCCTTCAAAAATCTGAAGGACAGCTTCCTACATATCTGAATGAGCACTTCCTTCAAATTGAAGGATGTGCTCCTTCAAATTGAAGGATGTGATCCTTCAAATTGAAGGATGTCCTTCAAAATGAAGGAGAAAGAATAGCTGTGTTGATTCACCATCAGTTCATATGATTTTTTTATCAATCTTCATCTAAACAGCCCAACAAAGCTTTCTAGACTAGTTTCAAAGACTACCTTGCCGGAACTCCGGAAACTCACCGGAAAGTTTCAACCAATATGTGAGGCTCACCGGCGATGATCCGCTACAAAATAAAGCTCAATATTGGTTGGGCTGTGTCTAGAATGATGAGAGGATAAAGTTTTGGGTGGTGGTTCGTCCCACTTGTCGCCGGAATCGGAGAATTTCACCGGAAAACGTGAAGATGTTGCGGTTCTGATCTCTCTCTACAGTGGGTCTGGGGTTATAATCTTGGTGTCTATGGAAAGAGGGCGACGAGATGAGTCCAACCCAATTGATTTCGTGTCAAACGGAGTCCGAATGAGAAAGTTATGGGTAAAAGAGTGTTTGTAGAGAGATTCTCGCGTAAATTGCAGCGCGCGTGGAGTTAAAAGTTGTTATTAAAGTGTACAACCCAATTATAAATCAACATGTGTCAAAGTAGTAGTATATTGTAATGTTTAAAGTGTAGTAGTGTTTTTTGGTATTTTGATCTTCAAGTAGTAGCAAAATGTAATTTTTCCTTAATAATAGGATGCGTTAACTAAAAATTGAAGTGTAAATAAAACTTCCTTATAATCATACAGAACAAAATTATCTCAAATTCGATGAACAAATATATCTAGAAAAATAAACCACAGCTTTTGAGTCACACAACTACAAACACAAAGGAATGTATAGAAGGCTAGTTCACTACTGCAAGCCAAATAGTGTGTCACGTGATTGTGACTTCAGTCCACTCATAATAGACTGCCGAAGCACAAATCGTCAAAAGCCCATTAATAAATAGGGTAAATTACATTTTCGTACCCTGTGGTTTGGGTCCAATTTCAAAATGATACCTATGCTTTTTTTTTTTGCATTTTCGTACCCTAATCTTTCAAAGTGTTGCAAATGTGTTCTACCTTTACTAAAAACGTTAACTTGTCTGTTAAGTGCTGATGTTGGCTGTTGTGGGGTCCACCCAATTGCAACAATCGCCTCTCCCTGCCGCATCGCCACCACTCCGCGAGAAAACAAAACAAAAACCTCCCTCTGGTTCCCCTCTTCTCCAAATTCGAGTCGCCGTTTTCCCCAAAGCCATACGACGACGCCTCCGACGCCTCCGCCGTCTCTGGCTGCCTCCTCATCATCGCAGCCTTCTCGCTTCTAGCTCCGTCTCCGGTTACAAACAAAAAACTTCAATAACAAATGTAAAGCCATCGCTTTATGAACAATTGGATAGAAAATTTTGACCAAACTAAGCAATTGTACGTCCAGCTCCATCAAAACCATCCAGATCCAGAAAACTTCATCAACAAAAACCAAAACCCAGCAATTACAAACTAAGCAATTGTATCGACAACGCCTAAGCACCTAAATTCCAACAAAAACCCCAAAAGTCCATAACTTTGCAACATCAATCAGATCAGACTAAACAAGATCATAATCCACATTGATTTCCTATTCAATTTTCTTTTTCATTTCCTGCATTTTCTCACCAACCAACCAAACACATTACATACCTTGCAGAGAAACGGAAGATCAGCGCCCCACTTGTGAACAACCTTTTTGCCGAGCACGCTCGGATCCTGGAGATCCAGGCTTGAGGCTCACGGGATCCGACCCAGACTCCGCGAACGACAGGCCGAACTCGTGAGTCCCGATCCAGAACTCCGCGTACGGCTTGACCGGCTCAATGTCGGATCCAGAATTGAGCGCGAAAAGGCCGGCCCGCAAGGCATGCCCCACCACGCCCCACCCGTAGTCTACAGACCCAGCACAGCCCCACCCTGCAGGTTGGCAATGAGGGGGGTAATTTTCAATTAAGTCACGGCAAGTACAAACAATTCAAACAATAGATCACTTAGGTGACCAGTCACCTAATGTGATGAACCTGATACTTTGTTTCTATACCGAACAATGTGACCAGTCACTTTGTTTTCACACTGAAATAACGTGACCAGTCACTTTGTTTCCAAACTGAACTATGTGAACTGTCTTTTAATTTACAGTTCGTGTAGGCTTGTGAACTTGTTCAAACACACTCGGATGCAATGCCAACTTAGGTCCCCAAAACAGATTCAGTGAAGATGAAATCTGCGGGCTATCCACAACTACAACCTATTCAAATCCAGCGGTTCTAATGCAGCAGTTTATAGGATGACCAGTCACTCGATATTGTCCAGATTGCATGTTAAGTCAAGTTGGTGCATAATTAAATCTGATTTTATGATTAGCCAAGTGGTTAACAAATCAAAGAGATGGACACAATGTTTTGGTACCCGGAAAAACCCCAAACGGGTAAAAAACCGGGGGTCTATCAGAAGACCGGCCTTCCACTATGAAACGGCAAAAAGATGCCCAATACAAGGTTCAGACAATGCTCAATATCTAATGTACCTAGTCTTAGATGCAGCAGTCCCTCGTGCGGCTTCTTCTTCAATCGCTTCACCTCCAGTGGTACAGATGACTGGTCATTCACTTTCCAGAGAATACACACGTATGTCTGGTCAGCGGCACCAAGAATGTATGCTGTGAATAATATGTGACTAGTCACCAGCAGAATTACAGAGAGCTAAAGAGCTTCAGTAAACCCGTTGGACAACTAGGTGTTTTGCTGCAACAGTCACAAAAACTGGGCAGAAAAACATGAAGTCAAATGACTCCTAAAAATCAACCTTGTCTCAAATAATGTGTGAACATGGGAGACAAGATTGAAGACCGCTATTTCAACTTCTAAACTAAATGAATTTTGAAAACTTGGAAGTTGAAACGGTGAAGATAAGAACTTCTTCAAGGTTTCCTTCAAAGATGAATGTTTGAAAAACCGAAACTTTGAAAGAAGTTCATGTGCTTGCCAGCCTTAAGAATCCTTGTACAAACTTTATGTGACTCACAAGGATTTAAGGTTCAATACCAAACAAGAAGGCAGCAACAATATGAGAGTTTTTGAAATATGCAATGAAGATAATGTATGTGCAAAAACCCCAAGTGAAAATGGTGGAAGATGTTTAGCTTATATAGGCAAAGAGGATATGAAAAGAGTGGCTGGGATATCACCTAATGAGTGGCTGAGATTTTCTTCTAGAGAGTTTAACCTAGGCAAGATCGAGATAGTGGGATGCATTTGACTACACAGCGGTTAAAAGCATGCTTCAGCCGGATAAAGACATGACCTGTCTAAACCGGGTAAAAGAGTGTTCTGTCAGGTGACCAATCACCAGTCGACTACACAACGGTTAAACAGATGTCCAGTCAACCCGGATAATAACATGACCTGTTAAAACCGGATAAACCACTGATCTGTCAAGCAACTGATCACCAGTCGCTGTCAGGAACTGAGCTGTCAAAAGCAATGCTTAAGGTGACCAGTCACCAAACATGTGAAAACTGGAATTTGATGAAGAACACATTTTTCTTAATTTTAAACCTAAGTTTATGAAAACCTTATGCATATGCAAATGATGCTACATGTTGAATTAATCACAGTGCAACTGAACCTGTCTTCATTTCTTGATCTTCACTTCAATCACCTATCACTAAACTTCATCCTAAACTTCTAAAACCTAAATTGAGCATGTGAATGATTTTACAATGTTTTTGTTACAAGGATAGCCAATATTACATTAAGTCTAAGATACAAATATCCTACAATCTCCCCCTTTGGCTTTCCTTGACAAAAACAACCCGATATGCTCACATCTCTCACACTCACCAAGAATTGACTAGCAGTGACTAGTCACCAAATGTACCTGCAAGAGACACATATATATCCATGCATATGTGACTAGTCACCAAATGACTATGACCAGTCAATGAATGTTCCTGCAATTGAAACTCAAGAAATATGTATATATGTATGCATTTTCTCCCCCTAAGTACCATAACATGATATTCACAATTAAGAGAGTTAGCCAGATAAAAAATAGCAATCATGAACATGGCAATTTTTATACTCCCCCTAACTCCAAACTTACTCCCCCTTTTTGTCATGGGAAGACAAAGGATTAGCACAAACGGAAGCTTTAGACATGGTAAATACGGAGAGATGAATAAACAAACTATGCAGAAACAGAACAATGAAGAAAGCAGTGTAGTAAGAACATGACTAGTCAACAAAAACTAAGAAACTCATACATGACTAGTCAAATGAAATCAAGGTAAACATGCATGACTTAAGGAATAAGGGAAACTTAAACCATGTAGTAATTAAAGAAACTGAAAGCATAGCACCACAACCATAACACAAACACACAGAAAGCCTCAATGTCCGAGAGGGCATATTATGTTACAACCTGAGAAATACAACATGACAGACAGACATACCACAAAACCATTGTTCAGAATGACTAGTCAAAAATATCAGCAAGCAGAAACAGGCCATAAAACACCACGTTCAACAACAATGCACAGAGCAGAGAATCAATCTCGAGGCAAGTCAGATGACTAACCATATCAATCAACACATGACAGCAACCACTATCACAATTCTTCTTAACTAATCCAATCAAGACATGATACAATCATCACAATTTACCATAAGACGAATTTAGATCACATCTGAAGCATAAGAAGAACTAGTCATACACAAAGATCACTTATCATTCAAGATCAGCATGTGATGGTTCTAGTGTAAACATAAATTAATCACTACAAACACAGACATGACTGATCACAGAAATATCATAAGATTTAAGTAGCAGACCAATCAACACACCAATCATCAAGAACTTCCCCTAATTACATTACTCGCATCAAGCATGATTAGGCATACACATCAACAAAGATAGAAGGGGTCATGCAATCAAGTTTTCAAAGCACACTACATCAGCAAACACTCCTAGACAAGGACTAGGTGCAAGACATTATCAATGATCGAATGATGTATATGTTGAGGTCACATAACCAAGATTTGAAAAGCATACCATGACGACCAGTACTCCCCCTAAATCAGATACTCCAAGAAGGGTGACTAGGTACAAGAGGCAATGAATGATTAGAGAAGATAGACACATGACATAATCAACCACTTGACACTGTGTCACACACATGACTAGTCAAAAAGTACACAATGTCCATGAAACCGAAAATCATTCAAACTAAACAGATATCATGCACAACAACTACTCCTCCTAAGTAAGATATATCAGAGAATATAGAACAGGGAAAGCGACATGAAGATCAAAAGACAAGGGGTCTTAAATACCAAGATTGGTGACAAGTCAACAAAGAATCGTTTGTACATGAAGAATTGGAATACACATGGCACATGATCAGACAGCCACACTGTTTCCATTGCAAACATGACTGGACATCAAGTTATAACATGCCGAGAGTCACAATAGCTAAACATCACACAAAGATATGAAGACCCACTAACATATTTGATATTTCGAAACAAACACATTAATGATCAATATTTACTCACCGGTCAACAACTAAACATCACCAATTAGTATGACTTGTCCTAGTTAATGCTTGAACAAATATGATGCAAACATAAATAAATTAAGTAAAATGCATGAATTGTATTTTTGTATTCAAACTGATTTTCTCATTCATTTTGACACTTTCAATGACATATTCAAGAGATAAAAAAGATTCAATGACTAAGTCAAACAACATATTTGGGAAGGGGATGACTAGTCATATTGAGTGTACATTACAAAGAAAACAGATTACTATTTGAAGACTCACTATTTCATGCACCCACAACATCTTAAGACTTTCAAACAAGTGATAACTTGCACAATTATATTTTTTGAGTGTAGATCAATCATATCAATTTGAAGTAGTGGTGCAACATTGGCACATCTTTTCTTTGACTCAAGCCCAAAACCCGAATCTTTTGATTTTATTTTTCTTTTGAGTTAGGGCCTTATTGTCCTTCTCGTTTTCATTTTCGAGGAAAATCTCCATTTTTATTTTTAACTACACATCTTTTGAAAAATCAAGAGTCAACATGATTAATCATCATCAAGTAGTAAGGGAATTAGACAAGTGTTGAAAACAAATTTAAATCAACCAACTTTAGAATATGCACTCTTTACTTCTTGATCAAGAGACGGGATGATGACCATTTGACTCAATCTAGGGCTTCAATTATATCTAACAAATATCCAATTGATAGTATCAACACAAAGAAAAACCAGTTTGAGAGGCGTTTTTCAATTTAGAGATGATGCATGATATGCAAGAATTGAAAAATACACAAGCATTAACTGTGACTGGTCATACTAATCAATAGAACAGATTCCAAGACTTTTGCGAAGACCAGTCAGAACCTGATCCTCCAAAGGTTTGGTTAGAATATCAGCAAGTTGTTTTTCCGAGGGCACAAATTTGAGTATTAATGTCTTTGACTCAACGAGATCTCTAATGAAGTGGTGCCTAATATCAATGTGTTTAGTCCTAGAATGCTGCACTGGGTTCTCCGAGATGCATATAGCACTTGTGTTATCACAGTATATGAGGAACTGGTCCTGGACTATGCCATAGTCACTGAGCATTTGCTTCATCCAAAGCAACTGCGTGCAGCAACTACCTACCGCTATGTACTCAGCCTCTGCAGTGGACAATGAGACCGAATTTTGCTTCTTACTATACCAAGAAACCATGTTGTTTCCTAGATAGAAGACACCACCGGAGGTACTTTTCCGGTCATCACTACATCCTGCCCAGTCAGCATCACTAAACCCAACAAGATTCGTATTGGTATCAAATGTATACCAAATACCATAAGACAACGTCCCACTAACGTACTTGATGACCATTTTTACAGCATGAAGATGTGATTCTCTAGGATCGATTTGAAATCGAGCACAAACTCCAACAGAGAAGGAGATGTCTGGTCTACTTGCAGTAAGATATAGTAGGCTGCCTATCATACTTCTGTAGAGTGTCCGGTCAACACTCTTTCCTATTTTATCACTACACAACTTGGTGGATTTGCTCATGGGGGTTCTAGCAGATTTGGCAGAAGAAAATCCAAATTTGCTAACAAGGTTTGCAGCATACTTAGATTGAGAAATGAAGAGACCAGTCTCTTCTTGCCTAACTTGCAAACCAAGGAAATAATTCAATTCACCAATAAGACTCATCTTAAATTCACTAGTCATAATCTTTATGAACTGTTGAACTTGGGATTCGGACGTGGAACCAACAACAATATCATCAACATAGATCTGAGCAACCACAACATCATTCTTGGTTCGTTTGATGAACAAAGTTTTGTCCACCGAACCAAGAGTATAGCCATTTGACAGAAGATGACTAGACAACCTATCATACCAAGCTCTAGGAGCTTGCTTCAAACCATACAAAGCCTTTTTTAATTTATACACACCATTGGGCATATGAGGATCCTCAAAGCCTTTTGGTTGTTCAACAAACACATCCTCATTCAAGTATCCATTGAGAAATGCCGTTTTGACATCCATTTGATACAACTTGAATTTAAGATGACAAGCAATAGCACACAACAAACGGACTGACTCAAGTCTAGCTACAGGAGCAAAAGTTTCCTCAAAATCGATGCCTTCGACTTGAGAATATCCCTGAGCAACAAGCCTAGCCTTGTTCCTCACTATGTGACCAGTCTCATCACTCTTATTCTTAAAGATCCACTTTGTGCCTATGACATTTGAGGTGACTGGTCTCTTGACCAATGTCCAGACTTGATTTCTCTCAAACTGATTCAGCTCTTCTTGCATGGCAAGCACCCATTCCTCATGGATGAGAGCTTCTTTGATGTTCTTGGGCTCTATTGTGCAGACATAACACACATGTGCTACTTCACTTTGGATCTGACCTCTAGTCCTCACACCCTCTTTTACTGACCCAATTATGTTTTGTTCAGGATGTCTAGACACTACCCAGTTTGGCTTTTTCTTTGGTGGTTGACTAGACACTTCTGAACCTTCAGAATCAGAACCAGATGACTGGCCATCTTGGTTCTGCCGAGTCTCACTAGCAGACTCAGTGACCTTCTCAGGAAACAGACCATCTTCATCTAAGGCTAACTCAACTGACGCATCAAGATCGTCAATTGTGACATTTATGGATTCTATGATGGTATTGGTTCTAAGATTGAAAACTCTATAGGCTCGACTGGTCATGGAGTACCCAAGAAAAATGCCTTCATCACTCTTGGGATCAAACTTGGCAAGGTGTTCCCTATCTCTCAATATGTAACAAGTACTGCCAAAGACTCTTAGGTGACTGATCATTCGTTTCTTCCCTTTCCAGATCTCATAGGGAGTCTGGTCTGTGCCTGGTCTCAAGTAGACTCGATTGGAAATATAGCAAGCAGTATTAATGGCCTCGGCCCACAGATTTTTAGCCAGATTTTTGCTATTGAGCATCACTCTAGCCATTTCAATCAAGACTCTATTTTTCCTCTCAACAATTCCATTTTGTTGTGGGGTAATTGGAGCCGAAAACTCATGCTTTATGCCCATGCTGGCACAGAACTCAGCAAATAAGGAATTCTCAAACTCAATGCCATGATCAGTCCTAATTCTAACAATAGAGGGGTGACCAGTCACAACCTCATTTTGAATTTGCTTGAATACCGTCACAAAATTTTGAAAAGCATCAGACTTTTCTCTCAAGAAAGACACCCAAGAAAACCTACTGAAATCATCAACAATCACAAGAATGTATTTCTTACCACCAACAGACACGGTTTGAACTGGACCGACAAGATCCATATGAATGAGTTCAAGGGGGTGACTAGTCCCAACATCCTTGACTCTCTTGTGTGCGACACGTGACTGTTTGCCCAACTGACATGGACCACAGATGTGCTTAGACGGCTTATCTAGTTTAGGAATACCTCTAACAAGCTGCTTTTTGGCCAAGGTGTACAAATCATTGAAATTCATATGTCCTAACCGTTGAGGCCATAAAGCAGTGGTCTTATCAGTCACTGAGTGACAGGTCACCTTGCTAGCCAGGGTTTGGCTATCAAGTGTATAGCAGTTGTCGTTAGATCTGCCTGTCCCTGACTAGATCCTGACCCTTGCTATCAATAATCCTACAACCTTTTGTTGACATGCAGACTTCCTCAGCCCACTGATCACACAGGTGTGATACACTAATAAGGTTGGACTTAAGGCCTTCTACATACCTTACATTTTCAAGGACTGGTAGACCCGGAAGTTTAACACTACCTTGACCAGTCATCTTGGCAGTTTCACCTCCTCCAAATTCAACACAACCACCATCAAAATCATTAAAATTTACAAAGACAGATTTGTCACCAGACATGTGTTTGGAACAGCCACTGTCAATGTACCAACGAGTTGGATCACGCACATTCAAAACAGACAAAGCGACTAGACACTTTTCATTTTTCTTTACCCACTTGGTCTTAGACACATTAGGTGATGAAAAAGATGACCCAACAATCATAGCAATCCTGGTTACTTCAATAATCAATAAATCAACCTGTTCCTTAAGTGATCCATTATGCTTTGACTGACCTTTGATTTTAAGTTGAGGACATTTAGGCCTTATGTGACCAGTCACACCACAGTGGTGACACGTGGGTACAGATCTGGTCCTTGAAGGAGCAGTGGACCTAGACGACACTTGATTGCTCATTTTGTTTGTGCTGACTCTAGGTTCAGGTGAAACAGAGATGACAGGTGATTTAGACAAAGTTGCTTGAGTAGCTTTTACAAACCTAGTGTGTGATGTTGAGGGACCAGACCCATCAGCTACAAAACCTAGACCAGTCCTATCATTGTGATTTTTCCCAACATTAAGCATCTTGTCTAACTTTGCCGAACCAATTGACAGATCATTAACCTTTACTTGCAATGATTTATTGTATTCAACCAAGTAGACATTAGATTGCTTGAGTGACTCAAATTCATCTTTCAACTTAAGACTTTTACTATGCATGAGATTAATGTCATTTTCCGAAGTGCACAGTTGATGTCTAAGATCTAGATTCTCCTTTTTAACCTTTTCATACTCAACACACATCTGTGTATACAAGACTTCAAATCTAGATTTAGATGACTGGTCATCTGCACTCTCCCTTTCTCTATGTGAATGACCGGTCTCGTAATTCTCTAAAGCGAGACAGAGTGCAGCCTTTTCCAGTTCCAACTCATTACAACGCTTTTTCAGCTCAATGCTATCAGCCTTGATCACACAAGATTCATCAAATAAGGCATCATACCTTTCACACATCTTTTCATAAGTCTGATTCTCTGGAGAGAGTCATAATCATGAAAAACAGGACAATACATCTCAGGTGACTGGTCATCGTCAGTCATGTGCTGTGAACCCGACTCGGATTCCTCACCCACTGAGTTGTGATCAGAAAATTTAACAACAAAGGCAATCTCATCATCTTCATTATCTGAAGAAGAGTTAGAGTGAAGTGATTCCTCATCCTCACTATCACTCCAAGATGCTTGCAAGGCCTTATCCTTGCTTTTGTATGACTTCTTCCTATTGTTAGCACAATCAACAGAGATGTGACCAATCCCACCACATGTGAAACATTTGACCGGACCCTTCTTGAACCTGTTATCTCTAGACCCTGAGTTCTTTTCAAATTTATTTTCATTAGTCATTTCAGCTTGAGGTTTGAACTTTGACTCTCTAGGATAACTTGTACTACCCTTGTGATCCTTTCTATCCCTTAAGATTCTTCTAAACCTTTTAACAAACAGTGCCAAATCATCATCAACAGAGGATGACTGGTCAGACTTGGAACACTTGGGTTCAGGGTGATCAGTCACACTCTGTAGTGCAACACCTTTATCCTTTTTGTGCATACTCTCTTCCAATTTTAATTCCAGCTCATAAGTCTTTAATTTACCAACCAGTTTAGGAAGCTTTATGTCCGACATGTTTTGACACTCTTTGATTGCGGTCTTCTTCGCCGAAAACCTCCTAGGTAACACCCTTAAGATTTTTTGAACAACCGTGAGTTCTGAAATTGGTGACCCTAGACTCATCGCCGCATTGGTGACACTCTCAAGTCTGAGATAGAAATCCGAGAAGCTCTCGGAATCGGTCATCCTGAGTTCCTCAAACTCGGAAAGGACCATCTCAAGTTTTAAATCCCGAACCTGGTCATCACCCTCATGAATGACACGCAATCTATCCCAAGCTTCCCTAGCTGTTGTACAGTGCTGAATATGTGAATATTGTGCACTGGATACAGCAACAGCTATGGCGTTCCTAGCTTTCTTGTTTGCATTGGACGCATTAACTTGGACTTGTGTCCAGTCCTCTCTTGGAACATTCTCTCTCTCACCGTCAACAATTCTAAACGGAGGACGCCATTCAATAGACAAATACTGGAATGCAAACTCATCATACGCATCAAGAAAAATCTCAAATTTATCACGCCAAGCAGCATAGTTTGTGCCGTCGAAGTAGGGAGGTGAATTCACCGAACCGGCTACTCGATCTCTTTCCATGACTAGACCCTTAACCAACCAGTCCCTAGACCTGCTTTAAGTATGTCTAAAGCCCTGCTCTGATGCCAATTGCAGGTTGGCAATGAGGGGGGTAATTTTCAATTAAGTCACGGCAAGTACAAACAATTCAAACAATAGATCACTTAGGTGACCAGTCACCTAATGTGATGAACCTGATACTTTGTTTCTATACCGAACAATGTGACCAGTCACTTTGTTTTCACACTGAAATAACGTGACCAGTCACTTTGTTTCCAAACTGAACTATGTGAACTGTCTTTTAATTTACAGTTCGTGTAGGCTTGTGAACTTGTTCAAACACACTCGGATGCAATGCCAACTTAGGTCCCCAAAACAGATTCAGTGAAGATGAAATCTGCGGGCTATCCACAACTACAACCTATTCAAATCCAGCGGTTCTAATGCAGCAGTTTATAGGATGACCAGTCACTCGATATTGTCCAGATTGCATGTTAAGTCAAGTTGGTGCATAATTAAATCTGATTTTATGATTAGCCAAGTGGTTAACAAATCAAAGAGATGGACACAATGTTTTGGTACCCGGAAAAACCCCAAACGGGTAAAAAACCGGGGGTCTATCAGAAGACCGGCCTTCCACTATGAAACGGCAAAAAGATGCCCAATACAAGGTTCAGACAATGCTCAATATCTAATGTACCTAGTCTTAGATGCAGCAGTCCCTCGTGCGGCTTCTTCTTCAATCGCTTCACCTCCAGTGGTACAGATGACTGGTCATTCACTTTCCAGAGAATACACACGTATGTCTGGTCAGCGGCACCAAGAATGTATGCTGTGAATAATATGTGACCAGTCACCAGCAGAATTACAGAGAGCTAAAGAGCTTCAGTAAACCCACTGGACAACTAGGTGTTCTGCTGCAACAGTCACAAAAACTGGGCAGAAAAACATGAAGTCAAATGACTCCTAAAAATCAACCTTGTCTCAAATAATGTGTGAACATGGGAGACAAGATTGAAGACCGCTATTTCAACTTCTAAACTAAATGAGTTTTGAAAACTTGGAAGTTGAAACGGTGAAGATAAGAACTTCTTCAAGGTTTCCTTCAAAGATGAATGTTTGAAAAACCGAAACTTTGAAAGAAGTTCATGTGCTTGCCATCCTTAAGAATCCTTGTACAAACTTTATGTGAGTGAACACGCTCACAAGGATTTAAGGTTCAATACCGAACAAGAAGGCAGCAACAATATGAGAGTTTTTGAAATATGCAATGAAGATAATGTATGTGCAAAAACCCCAAGAGAAAATGGTGGAAGATGTTTAGCTTATATAGGCAAAGAGGATATGAAAAGAGTGGCTGGGATATCACCTAATGAGTGGCTGAGATTTCTTCTAGAGAGTTTAACCTAGGCAAGATCGAGATAGTGGGATGCATTTGACTACACAGCGGTTAAAAGCATGCTTCAGCCGGATAAAGACATGACCTGTCTAAACCGGGTAAAAGAGTGTTCTGCGAGGTGACCAATCACCAGTCGACTACACAACGGTTAAACAGATGTTCAGTCAACCCGGATAATAACATGACCTGTTAAAACCGGATAAACCACTGATCTGTCAAGCAACTGATCACCAGTCGCTGTCAGGAATTGAGCTGTCAAAAGCAATGCTTAAGGTGACCAGTCACCAAACATGTGAAAACTGGAATTTGATGAAGAACACATTTTTCTCAATTTTAAACCTAAGTTTATGAAAACCTTATGCATATGCAAATGATGCTACATGTTGAATTAATCACAGTGCAACTGAACCTGTCTTCATTTCTTGATCTTCACTTCAATCACCTATCACTAAACTTCATCCTAAACTTCTAAAACCTAAATTGAGCATGTGAATGATTTTACAATGTTTTTGTTACAAGGATAGCCAATATTACATTAAGTCTAAGATACAAATATCCTACACATAGTAACACTGAATCTGGTTTGCTTTCTTTGCAAGGCTTTCTCGGTCAATTTTTACCTCTTCCAACTCTCTTAAAAGTTCATAGACTCTGCCTTTCATTGCATTGACAGCATCTATAGATTCAAAGTCTTGTGACACCAAGCCAGGCATGTCCAGACAAAGAGCTGATCACATCTTTATGCAGCTTGGGTAATTCGGGCACTGCCGCACCACCAGGAACTGTGACACCACCGCCTTGGCTTGAGGAAGTCTCAGACATGTCTTCAAACTTGATGAACTATGAAACCTGCGCAGCAGCTAAATGGGCGTTGCAGATTGGGGCAACTGCAGTAAAGAGAAAGAGCCAAACTCTGAATTAGAATCTCATATAGAACCAACTCCGTAAAGCATACTATTCTTTAACTGCGTTTCAGTCTTCTAAAAGCCACTTGAAAGCTTACGACTAACAAAGCAACTCCAGAACGCCAATACTAATCTTTGATGTCTGTTCTGTTATGTTACCCTTTGTTCTAGACTACAGGGGCCACTACAGCAGGGATATCTTGTTTATTTAATATAGGGTGTGATTCACAGAAAACAAGGTTCGAAGTGCCTAAGCAATGCTAGTTCAACTATAAAGAACGTAATCAGCCAATTACAAATTATAATTTGCGGCTTCCCATATTGCTGAATATCAGACAATAATGAAGGATTGGTAGATTTTCTTACCTATCGACTCCCCTCACAAGTGACCACCACATATCGTAATTAGCATTTCAACACCCATAATTGGAGAGTTTGTTTATGTACTTTCACTACCCTTTTGTTGTACTTAAAAAAAAAAAAAAAACCTTTTGTTGTTTCTACCATCGATAGGAACTCATCTTAGGACCTCATGAATATCCATAACTACTAAAACCAATATCAAGTGAATCACTTCAATACAGATACTAGTATAGGACGAATCAATGTAAAGTCACACGACAACAAAACCGCCAATGCGAAAACACAGATTATGAACAAAAAACAACGATCATATGACAAAGGATCAAGTTTCAAAATATGAGCAAAACCCAATTCACACACAACTTTTAACAAAAGAATACAAAATCAAGTTTGAATTTGTACAAATATTGACGATCAACATATGATTACCTTCACAAGAGGGTGGATGCAACCAACCGCTTGGCACCGTGGGGAAGGAAGACCGAGAATTACAAAGGGGTTGAAAGTTTCTAGGGAGAAGGTGAGAATTGCAAAGGTTTTTGGTTTTGGTATTTATACCTCAAATCCTAGATTCCATCAAAATCCTCCAAATTCTCAATTCTATCAAAACCAATAACTATTTGAATACACCGAGAATTGAATATGGTCATTTAAAATCTCAATTGAATATACCCAGAACTGAATGGAATCACTTAAATTCTCAATTGAATACACACTTTTATAAAACTCATTTCAAATCCTAATCGAATGACAACGCGACCCCCAATTCCATGTTCATATTTTAACCCCACAATTGCGCAAGCGTGGCGGCTCATCACCACCTTATTTCTATTTGATTCAACAACAAAGGCAGACAAGTAAAACTGGAAAAAAAAAAGGGCTGTAAGTTCCACCCACCAATTCTCTTTTTTCACCCACCCATTAATAATTAAATAAAAAATATTTATATTTTTATGTTAAAATTACAAAAATGTCCATCATCATCTTCCTCTCCAATTCAAGTACCCAGCAATAGTTCACAAAAAAACTTCATGTGAATGATTTATGTAATTTTAGTCCTCATGGATGCAGATATTAATGAAAGCAAGAGCACTAAAATTTATTACGAGTTTGAGGCAGGCACTTAGGGATACAAAGGAATATGTAAAAGAAACAACAAAGTAGATTACAATTGGGCAAAGGGGCTATGCATATGGAGAAGTAATCTTCCTTGCCTTCTTCGGAATCAAACTGGGATGAATGTTGGGCAAAACACCACCATCGGTAATAGCCACCTTCCCCAAAAGCCTCGCAAACTCCTCATCATTCCTCACCGCCAGCTGGACATGCCTCGGCGCGTCCGATTCTTCTTGTTGTCCCTCGCCACAGTCCCAACCAATTCCAGAACTTGAATAAAAGAAAATCAAAACAATCGGAATTCAAATTGAGAGAAAATCGGAATGGAATGGGTTTACAAAACAATCGGAATTCAAATTGAGAGAAAATCGGAATGGAATGGGTTTAAAATACGGCATCGTTTCGTAGACGGAGAGCCGCTGCCAACTCGCTAAGCGAAGTGGCCCTTCTTGAGGAAGCGGCCCACGCGCTTGGTTTTTTGGTGAATTGAAGAGGAAGATGATAATTTTTTTTTGACATTTCTGTAATTTACACACAAAAATATAAATGTTTTTGATTTAATTATTAACGAAAACAAACAGAAGTGAGTATACACGTGGGTTTGAAGACCACCGGTAGTGGGGTAATGCCCTTAATCTAAAATTCAAATTGTACAGTGTATATCAATAATACGCTTAATACCTCAAATGACACCTGCAACTCAAAGTTTGTCACATTTAGCACCCCAAACTCCAAAATGCCATATTTTGACACTCTCAATTCTTGTTACATATTTAGCACTTTTCACATTTTTCCGTTACTATTCCTGGCGTGGACCAAATGGCCGCCAAAAGTGGGGCCCACATTTTGCCCAGATTGTCAGCATCCAACTCAAGGCATTTTTAAATATTTTTTAACAAAAATTCGAAAAAAATCAAACTAAACCGCCACCACCTCTCAACGCCGTTGACTTCACGCCACCACCGATCGGAAAAACGGAGCCCAGAAACACGTTCCCCTCATCCTCACGAGCACGGAACACCAAGGATCGCCCTGCCAACCTCCGAAACGCGGCAACGAGACGAACGGAATCCGCGAGCTTCCGCGTGATTCCGGCCAGCACATGCGAGTTGAGTTCCAAAAATTGTATTTTTGGATTCCGTGGATTCCGTAGATGCGTTTTGACATAAAATACGTCGAATTTGGTTGAGAAATGAAGAAGTTATGGATTTTGGATCTCATCGGAATAGTGCCGTCGAAAATTCCGGCAACACTATTCCGATGAGATCCAAAATCCATAACTTCTTCATTTCTCAACCAAATTCAACGTATTTTATGTCAAAACGCATCTACGGAATCCAAGGAATCCAAAATTACAATTTTTGGAACTCACCTGGCACCGTGCTGGCCCAAATCATGCGGAAAGCCCGGATTCCGTTCGTCTCGTTGCCGGCGTTTCTGGAGGTTGCCGGCGATCCTTGGTGTTCCGTGCTCGTGAGGATGAGGGGAACGTGTTTGGGCCTCGTTTTTCCGATTGGTGGCCGGCGTGAAGTCAACGTCGTTGAGAGGTGGTGGCGGTTTAGTTTGATTTTTTTCAATTTTTGTTAAAAAATATTTTTAAATAGTTGGATGGTGCCAACTTGGACAATGTGGGCCCCACTTTTGGCGGCCGTTTGGTCCACGTCAGCAACAGTAACGGAAAAACGTGAAAAGTGCTAAATATATAACGGAATGAGTTGAGAGTGTCAAAATATGGCATTTTGGAGTTTGGGGTGCTAAATGTGACAAACTTTGAGTTACATGTGTCGTTTGAGGTATTAAGCGTCAATAAAATGGTGAAGCTACTCAAAGCCTTCATGCATTGAAGAAAAATTTATTCTTTTTTATTAAAAAGAAAAACCTAGACAGTTTTTAACTCCACTCCTCTTTCTAAAAGGTGGTGTAACGATCCTATCATCAGACTCATAGACAAGGATCTGCTATTGTAATTAAGTTGTAACCCTTACTCATCACTAGAAATTACCCTTTACAATTCTACATGGTTATTACATCTTTTCGACTAGCCTAATTCATCATGAGTGTTCTAACATTAATCAATAAAATTGTGTTTCTAATTCAACCCAAAATAATCTGAAGTGTAAAATAAATAGATTCCGAGACTCCATTCATAGCCATGACAAGATGGTGAAAACAGTTCAGACAAATATTACAGTGAAAGGACAAATTACCAGAAAATGAAACTGCAATGAAATTCAGCATTGAAATTCCGCTCTGCGCTCGAGCTCGGTAATTGTTTTAGCTGTTTGTACAAACTGATCCTACAAGTCTAAGATATCTGTGTATTTCTGGCAAATTTTTCAAGCAATTCTACTCTGGTGGACTTTGTCTACTCATCGATAATGAAACTGTTGCATTGGTTCATTTATTTGTTTCTTGTTTCTAAACTTGTACTTAACCATCCCAGGCATCTTTCTTGCGTTCTTTCAAACCAACTAGGAAGACAGACATGTTTCGAAAATCCTCCCGATCTTTTGTTTTGACATTTTGTTATCAATATGAGAGTGAATGCAAATATACTTGGTTTATAACTATCACGATAACCCATTAAACGCTTCATCCATTCAGAGTAAGTGACGCTTTACTAGCTAATACTGGTAAAATTCCCTTTTCAAGAAGGAGTTTGTTGTTTTGAGGCACTAAAGGGTATTGGTTTCTGTGTGGGTCAATTAATTTTGGTTGTTTGCTATTTGGTTGTGATATTCCATGTTTCTGAAATGTGGTTTTCGTATGGAATTTCGCTTTCATTGCAAGGATGTAAGGCTTGGGCTTGAAAGTTTTGGCCTTTCTCTGTTGGTTTGTTTTGATCCACGTCTTTGTGGTTTTGGTTTTCTTGCTGTCAATTCACTAGTCTGTTTCTGTTTTCCTAGTTTCTTCCTTCTCCATCCACATTTCCCTTTTCTCTTCTCTTTTCCTTTTCTTTCTTTTCTTTTGGTCTGTTTTGTAAATTGAGATTTTTGTGTTCTTTTCTTTTGGCTTCCGTTGTTTAGTTTCTCGTCCTTTTCCGAGTCATTTTGTTTCGATGTGTTTTAATTCTCCTCTTTTCCTTTCAATTTCCTGTGCAGAGATTTAGAAGGCTAAGGATGCTATGCTGTTGCCTGGATTATATAAAGAGCTGCTGTTCCGATTGAATTTGGTTTCTTTTTACCTTGTTTTAAGGCTGTGTCTGTTTTCACTTTTTTCCCCGTAATTGTCAAGCAGAGGATCTTCATTGTTAAGATCCTACTTTAATTCCTGACTTCACGTTTAAATTTTAATTTGGTTATTTTGACCAACTATGTAATTTGATTTGTACATCTGATTTGTCTTTATTAATAAACAACTTTCCCAGAAAAAAAAATACAAATAGCATTCACCTTAACAAAATAAATTACACTTTAATACATCACCGGAAGAAAAAATAACATTTTATTATTTTATTGATCCTCGCTAATCTACCAGCTGCAAGTTCCTCCACCATAAGCATGCGGTCTAGGAACTGGTGTTGGCCACCATGGCAGCATAACTGGGTAATAGTGTAATGACAACATTCCGGCTGTCTTTGAAAACTTTCTTGTTCTAATGTTGCACTTGATTGTCTCTCCGTCCACCCATAGATACAAAATATCCTTGTCGTTTGGGTCAAAAACCTGGGCTTTATAATGCAATGGATTATCCGGACACATCTTTGGGTCCAAGGAATAAACCTGGCGGCTGCTCAAACACAATTTGCTAGCAGTTTCATCGCCCTTCTGATCATGCTCTTGCTCTTTCAACTCCCAAACATGCAGAGTTCTGCTAGCAGGGAAAAAGTGACACAGCCGAACGCATCCTCCGCATACACCTAGATAGCTAGGTACAAAACCCTGGACAGGCTCCTCAAATACCGTGAGACGGAGTTTATCATCAATAATGCCATCACCATTACTACTACTGCCACTGCTCGTACTGTTATTGTCAATGAACGGGCCCAAGCCAATAACACGAAGGTCCAGTGCCGCCCAATATACCGTTCCCTTGTATGCAAACGAGAAACGATCGAGTTCTTCAAAATCAAAGCGTCGCGGAGATGACACAATTGATTCTCTCCATTTACTTGTCTCAAAAGAGAAGATCTGCACATTTAATTTAAAGGAATCACATTTTTCATCGCCTTCAAATGCATCCGGATGGAGAATTCTGACCACCTTACACCTGCATACATCATTAAGCTCGAAATTATGTCCTTTCCCATCGTCTTTCTCATAGTTATACACGGATATATTACTGATGAATCCGACTCGTACGTCCTTACAATTTCGAGGGACGGGAGGAAGAGCAACCCATTCCCTGGTGTATGCATTGCAGATGTAGTAATGGCGTTGGTACTTCACAGTTTCACAACATAAAATCAAATCATTATATGTCGCCACCACAATCGGTTTATCTATCAAACCTTGGGAGCTCTTGATTCTTTCGAGTACCGGAGTTAGTAGCATAGGCGATGATGACAACATTATGGGAGGAAATTCCTGCGCTTTCTCATTTATGAGAGTGCATATCCTTGGAGCTCTCTTATGCCTTTGGATATTTACAAAGCGACCCACCAAATAACGATCAGCTATGAGACTGCACCAACGTTTGGACACCGATTTGCATTGAAAAACAAATTTACTGCATGGAAGTCGACAAAGGATTTCAACCAAGACTGCATCAGGAAGATCATCAATTGTCGATGGTCTTCGTACTTTTGATGATCTTTTTGATCTTTTTAACTGACTAGAGGCTCGAAATCCAAGAGAAGATAGTGATCTTTTCTTTCGTTTGATAGGAATATCGCACGGCATCAATCTGCACCATGAAATATACAACGGAACCCCTTTAAAGTTAAATAGTGTGGGAAGGTTATTCTATTATAAAGTTAATGACTATATGATTTCCCTTTCTTGTAGGAATTTGCTTGTTGACTTAGATTACTAGGATTTATCTTTTATTTCCTTTATGAATTAGGTTTTTTTTCTTTACCCACAAGCTCAAAGACGTGACATCAACTTTGAAGACTAAATGAAATATAGGCAGATATTTCTTTTTTTTTTAATTGTTACTGTAACATTACATATTTTTAGCCTTTTAACTGGCAATTTATTCCATTAGGAGCAAATTTCCAAGGATAGAACTAGAAGAAAAGTATATCTTATTAGAGTATGGAAGTTATTCTAATATTATAGCTCACCAAGTCTAGGACCGCCCTAAGTTTTTACAACTTTAAAGAGGTTATTCTGTATTTTTCAGAGAGGTCCTTACTAAATTTTTCAATGCAATATGAAATATTTTTTAGAGAAGTCCTTACTTCCACTACTGGATGATACATATATTTTTAAGTCCTTACTAAATTTACTTCATATAGTCATAATCATCAAAAAGACAGAAAATATGAAATATTACATTAACTTAAGATTAACTAAATTTTTTCCTAGTTATCTGAATCAAAGATTTAATCCCAAGAGTTGATGTCGTGTCTTTGAGCCTAGAAATACATAATAACTCCTCAGCAAGGGCACCTTGTTGTTGAAGCCAAAGTTTGTGAATAATGTTAAGCATGTTTACAACTTCTCGGGCTGAAACTTTTAGTATTTCCACTAACTTAAAAATTAACTGTTTTACCTACACGTCCCATAAATGCATAAGACTATTTCTGTCCCAATCATATGCATTTACAGAGGTTTTTCACTATATTCACATATGTATGCCTACTAAAGTTACATTCTTTGGATCAACATACGGTTGTTTTCCCAAAAGGAATTTGTACATATCATCTATGTGATGGCAAGCCAATATGGATAGCTTGATCAATCACAACTAAGACTCAAGAACCTAATGTGAAACATCCTGCATCAGTCAATCTAAGAAAAGTTATGGTTCTTACACAGGCTCAAGGGTTCAAATGCTACCTTCCACTAGCACCTTTTAATTATGCTTGAGCTTTTACAGATGCAGGATTGTAACACCTCACATGCATATCCAAAAACACGATGGGAAAACTTATGATTCTTAGGCTGGCCTATTGTTCTAAAAATCGCTAGGGGCTAAGCAGACTGAAGGCCTAACATCTCGGCAGTAGGTTCAAACTCTAATTCCTCAAAATCTTCTTGATGAAGCTCTCTTATGTCAACATTTCTATGATTTTTAAGTCAATTCTGACCAGCGACCCTCGCTGCCTAAATCCCATTCTATTTTTTATTTTATTTTTTCATGATTTTCTATTAAATGAGCCGGCTTGCCACTGCCTAGCACTTAGGAGGCCCATTTTAAGATCATATGGCCATGAATGTAAAGATAACCTTCAGCTGGCACATTTGAATTTGGCCTAGGTGCCCGGAAGAAGGCATTATCCAACGCGTTACTTGCTTGAGATGGTGTTGGTTTATCAAGAGCCATCCACCAAGGGGTATAGGAAGGTACAATGATCAACTTTTTTTTGTATTGATGCATCCTTTGTTGCTAAGACCGTTTAGATAACTATTTCAGTAAGCACCTATTTGTGGATGTTCTGCATTTGGTGAAATCATCCAATGGATCAAAATTTCAAACATAAAACTTCAACTTAACACCAGAATTATCACCTTCGAGTCTATTACAGTTAAAATATGAAAAGGAAATAAAGGAAAAACACAACATTTAATGCGGGAAAAACAAGTTTACCTAGCTGTAGAGGCTCGGGGATTCCTTGTTAGGTAACTCTTTAGCTTTTGAATGAAAAATAAAAGACAATTGTTTGGCTAGTGTATACATTTCTAAGTTTTTTACTGTTCTCAAAAATATGTAACACACTCCAAAATTTGGCCAGGACTCAGGTCGGGCCAAGAGGTCAGAAGGTGAGATCTGAAGGTCATCTGGTAGCATTTGGAGGTCATCGATTATCAACTACGCCCTTAACATGATAAACTGTTTTCTCATGCTCTTTTAAAAAACATTCAGCTGTTTTTACAAATGTGCCATTTTGGAGACTGCAAGATATGGGAACTAAGAACGACAGCAAAACTTCACCAAAAAATTTCAGACAAGTAAAGTCTAAATGTTGGAAACCAGGTTCGGAACTTAGACCATAAGAATGTTCCTAATTATGTTTATCCATCAAAGCCATAGAGAACTAATTGAGGATTATAGCATGTATTCAATTCTAGTCTTTAATTAGAAACAAACCTGCACACAGTGTCCGCTTTGAATTGCTTCTGTTTAACAGATCCCGACAGAAGCTTCATGGAACCCCCAGTAGATTCGATTTCCTGCTCAGAGATCTTATGAGTATTGGAGAGTAGGGTTCTGTTCCTGCTGCCCAACTCTGGAATCTTTTCAGATCTAGCAACACGTTTAGCATCGCGAGAAGTCCTAGTGCCTGCAACATTTCGTTTAGCATCATAAAACAAGAGTCCAAATTACCTTGTCCATCATAATATCAATGCTTAAGTGTCCGCCCAACATATAAGCCAAGACAAATAGAGCATCTTTTAATTTTCACAAACTCAGAGATTACATTGCATAGTTACAAGGCGGTGTTTATGTTAAGTTTTCAGAGATATTGACTGACTACTTACTCTTCAAAAGCTCAAAAGAACGAATATTGAGATGGTAAACAAGATTAAACTGGTCAAGGTTACTGTGAATTTCAATTGCAGCAATAAACACACAGTGTGATCATTCCTATCACCTTAACTATCTAAATTAATCACCAAGTAACAAAATTAAATGATGGGCATGAAACCAGATTAAAAAAAGCACCTAAGTTAAACAAATCGGAGAGATTAGATTAGCAGCATCATGATTTTTCTCACCATTGTCGGCAATTCTTTTCCGTTGGAAGCTTTTACGAGCATTAAGGGAGCATTGGTCGTCGCCGGTGGACGGGTCAGGACACGTGGCGGGTCCCTTAAAGCGGAAGCGGATTCGGAGTCGGCCGGACTGGGCGGCGGCGCCAGAATCGACAGCACAGAATTCACTGGGGAGGGGGTTTGACGATTCAGCCATAAGAGAACACAGATCTAAGCGACAAAAAACAGTCTTGGCAATTAATCACCGGTGGGAAGGTTTTACAATTGATTGGGGATGGGTCGGGCATAGGGATGGAAAAAATCTCCACATATATAGGTACCTGTGGGTATTTTTTCAGCCCCTAATGGTGCCGGTATGGAGGAGTTAACCGAGGATCGAGGCGGATATGAAGATTTTTAAAATTTTCATTATGAGTATAGGACGTGTATGGCATTAGTATCATCCGATCATATATATATATATATATATATATATATATATATATAACTTTTAGATAAACTCAAAATCACCCTAGCTTAAATAAAAAAAATTTAAGAGGCTCTATTTTGAAACTATAATCCTAACAATATAAAAAATTTGGAGACATATTTGTGAGTCCTTTTTACAGTTTTGTTACTCCATTTTTCTTTTTTAAATATGCAAATATGAAGATGAATAAAAATATTTAATAGATTATTTTATTAATATTGTTCGTATTTTTTTGTCATATATGGATGGGTATGTAGGAGGGTAAGGAGATAGTAACATCCATGGGGACGGGTATGGGGATACCCGAATAAACATTAATGGATATGGATGTGTGTATGGAGATAAAAAATAACAAATAGAGAGGAGTATGAAGATAGTACTTCCTTAACAGACCCGACCCATTGACATCCCTAGTCGGGCAATTTTGCTAACTATTCAACAAATCTAATTTCTCACGTACTTGCAAAGAAAGGAAATCCTTCTGGTTTCTTCCATTCTTTACTTTGCCTACTTTGCCCTTATTTTAAAAAGGGATTTTATCAAAGCATAAACAATTGGAAAATTTTATTTACACCATAATTTTTTAGTTAATGCATCCCATTATTAATTGGATTAATAACCCACAAGGACATTGAAAAAAGGGCAAATTACAATTTAGTACACTGTGGTTTGTGTCCGGTTTCAAAATGATACCCATATTTTTTTTTCTTGCAATTTAGTACCCTGTGGTTTCAATAACTTTCAATTTTGTTCTTTCGTTACCAATTATGTCAAATACCCCGTTTACTGCTGATGTGGGAAAGTGGGACCCATTTTCCTGCCACGTAAGTGCCAGGTGGCTTAAACAACACAGCATCCTTCTTCTTCCATCGTTTTCGTGCACCTCCTTCAAACACAATAGCCACCGTCTCCACCACTACCCAAATTCACAAAATTAAAAGCAACAAGAAACCTGGAATCTGAAAACAAATCCACAATCTCCCTAACATCCTCATCCCACACTCATCCACAACCACTGCACAATTCACAGTCCTCTCCATCTCCACCCAAAACCATAGCCGGGATGTATAGCCTAATAACACACAAACAAAGACATCCACTCCAATAAGCACACTTTCAAATTTAACAATCAACCCAATTACCAATTCTCCAAAAAGATACAAAATTTGGCAAAACAAACAAAAACCAAATGTTATTCAATTGAGCTATTTGAATTACTGAGCTACTTCAATATCATATCAAACATCGATATCGATTCCAATAAGCTTTAAACAACTAACCCAATTACGAATTGTACAAAAAGATACAAAATTTGGCAAAACAGGAGAGAACCAAGCAATGAAAATTGAGCTATATTCAATTCTGACCTGAGCACCAGTACGAACGGCGGCGTCGAGAATCGCGGAGGACCTGAGGTAGTTGAGCCGGGCCGGAGGTGGGCCGATATGCACGGCCTCGTCGGCCGATTTGACGGGGAGGGCATGCCGATCGCGTCTCTGGAGACAGCGACGGAATACCGAGCCGTTTGGCGGTCCTCATTATCCGGCAAGCTATCTCGCCTATGTTTGCTATCATAATCTTCTCTATTCTTGGCGACTCGGCGGCGGAAAATGGTCTTGCTGTTATTAACCGGAGATGAGACAGTTTGCCAGACGGAGGGGCACCGCAGCAGGATGAAGCGGTTAAACGGCATCAGACTCGTGAACAGCACCCACTCGCCGGAATCTGCGTCGCGTTTCCGCTTCGCCGGGTTGAAACTCCCCCAATTCGGTCTTCTGGAATTAGAGATGAAGAGTGTGGTGCGGAGACGAAGCCGATGAACGAAGCGACGAATTCTAAGGAATAAGGGGAGGGGAATTGGGAAATGAAGTTGTGGATAGGGTTTCCGTCTCCGATTCCGAACTGGCCCCGCACAGCGGTGCGTTTGAGTTGGCGGCGACGGTAGACGCGGAACTCGCGTATCTGGAAGACGTGGTGGGGGGAGATTTGTTTTGGGTGGAGATGGAGAGGACTGTGAATTGTGCGGTGGTTGTGGATGAGTGTGCGGATGAGGATGTTAGGGAGATTGTGGATTTGTTTTCAGATTCCAGGTTTCTTGTTGCTATTAATTTTGTGAATTTGGGTAGTGGTGGAGACGGTGGCTATTGTGTTTGAAGGAGGTGCAGGAAAAAGATGGAAGAAGAAGACTCCTGTGTTGTTTAAGCCACCTGGCGCATACGTGGCAAGAAAATGGTCCCACTTTCCCACATCCGCAGTAAACGGAGTATTTGACAGAATTGGTAACGGAATAACAAAATTGAAAGTTATTGAAACCACAGAGTACTAAATTGTTAGAAAAAAAGTATGGGTATCATTTTGAAACTGGACACAAACCACAGGTACTAAATTGTAATTTGCCCTTGAAAAAAACATATTTCTATAGTAGGAGATAAAATTTAAATCCTCTCCTCTAAGGACTAAAAATTAATGCATATAGACCCACGCACTCCCCTTCTTCCGAAGGCTCCAGCGTCTCGCCACTCAATGTCACTGCCGGCCAATTGACCGCCACGTGGGACATCACCGTGTTTGCCGCCAACCCCAACCACAAGCTCGCGATCCACTACAACCAACTTAGGCCGACCTTTTCTTCATATGTTTTTTTCACTTTAAAAAAGTAAATTAGAAACAAGAAGTCTAAGTTCATTGAAGTAAAGAAAGCATTGAAGAAAAAGCAGCGAAAACGGGCGGAGGAATGGAGGCGAACAAGAACAAGTCCATCGAAGAGTGGGGCTCGGCAAGAGAGAATCTTGAGTACAACTTCCGGTAGACTCGCCGCAACTTCGCCCTCATCGAAATCTTCAGCATCGCCATCCCTTACTTGGTCTACAAGGGCATTGTCCGAGACTTCGTAAATTCTCTCAACCCATGATTTTGTTTTCGGAAATTGATATTGAGATTTGTTTGGAATTGCGTATTCGATCCTTATTTGCTTCAGGATCCCACCTTTTTGTTCTGTTTTTAGGGTTATTGGATTTTGTTTGGTTGTTAGATGGGTTGATTTGGCTTGTTTGGTTACTGTGTTTTGACGTTTAGTGATTGTTTGACTTTTATGCAGGGAACTAAATTTCGACCGAAATACCTAAATTTCGACCGAAATACCGAAATTTCGGTATTTTTAGAGTCCTGAAAGTTGAATCAGTGTATGCATGGGCGGAGCCTTGTATGGGCTAGGCAGTGCTGAAGCACATCCCAGCTTTTTAATTTCCATGTACTAATATTCAACTTTATAGTGCAAAATTGTCAAAAGAAAAAAAATAGCCCAGCCCTATTAGTAACCAACAATTATTTTAATGGTGGTTTTGTCATGTTCTAATATAAAACTTTCTTGGCAGGGTTTTCAAGCTGTAGAGGGGTCGACCAACGTGTACCGTCACCCATCTGGCATGTTCAAGCAGGGAGAGCATGAGGAAGTTTATAAGGAGCTTAAATGATCTTTGTCTCATATGAAGGTTAGTCATCAAACAGTAGACATAATTTAATTGCCCTGTAAACATGTCATACTTAGATAATACAGAATTTAAATTTTTAAGATATTTTTAAATACAATTTTGAATGTTTTTTATTTTTATAGTATCAATGACCTAGTTAAATTGGTCTCTACATGGTTTCAGTTTGTTTGCTAGTGCGCATAGTTTGTAGGAAAGCTCTGAGATTTTGTATATTTGATGTCTGGTCTCATGGAACCCTAACAATAAGCCTGTTGGCGAATGCCTAACGATTAGGCTCTATAGGTCCAAAATGTCATATTACTGAAGTAGCTTGTTTGAAAAGCTTAAGATACACATGGGAAGACCTGGTTTGGACTTTCCAAGCTCTGGTTGGTTATGGTTGCGATGCAGTAGCAATACTATATCACAAAGTGACACAAATCCACTTAGACCCAGGACAAAACCCAATCATGAAGTATAGGCTACCAAGTTTAAGTGGGGTGGGGAGGGGTGTGCCAACTTATCCTATTCCGAGTATACATTGAAAAACTCTAGTGTACTCAAGTTTCTTGCAGCTTTTAATCCTTTTTTTATCAATTGAAAAAAATATGATTCTGCACGAAACTTAAGTAAATTAGAGTTAGTCCGTGTATCATGCTTACTAACCTGAAATGAGTTAGTATAATGTAATCTACATAACTAATATCATGCTTACTAACCTGAAATGGGTGAACATAAGTTGGAGCCCCCCCCCCCCCCCCCCCTTTTTTGGGAGGCTCAGTATCTCCCTAAGGAGTTTAACATTTGAAAGTTTCTGATCTCAGATTTTTAGCAGGTTCGACCTGTATTTTAATTCCTAGACCAGCGAGAGATGACTTTCAATTCAGCATAGTAAACATGTCATACTTAGAAAGTACTGAATTTAACTTTAAAGATATGTTTTAATACAATTTTGAATGTTTTTTTTTTTTATATAGAAATGGTAGCACCGCAACGTGGTCAAATTGCTTGCTCTACTAGTTACTACAACATGTATATATATTCATTAATGATTAAACGTTGGTGAATCAATCACAAGCTAATTCTATCAATTTGTTTTATGTCAGATATGTAAAGCCATTGCTCACAAGGATGATATGCTGTGAAGAGAATATCAACGAATGGAATATGGTTTTGCTCTTGAAGAAGACATCTATTTTAGTATTAGAATTTATATTATATTTTAAGAACCATAAGACTATTGCTATGAGTTTAAAGAATTTGATCTTGAGGTTTTGATCTTGAGATTTCTTATTGTTTTGGAATGTTAGTTGATGATATTTTCATATATCTATAACAATTTCTAGTTAGAAATTTGGTTTAAAGAATTTGTTCAAGGTACAAACAAAGTTTTGATGTTTCATTGTCTAAGCATATAAGGCCTCATGGCCTCATTTTACACTTTGTACATGAGCTTTTCGAATCTCAAGACCGGTCTTGGGTGTCACCTAGGCCATAGGTGGACGGCTTGTCTATATTGTATCTTTGTTGGTAGCCAACGGATTTCTTGAATACATGTAGCTGTTGAGTAACTTCACCATCTTCACCATTGATTGAAAATCAATTGCAGTAATTTGGTGACCTGATGACCTGTTATAGCAACACAAGAAGCAAGTTGCTCTCATTCTGCGGGTTGTGTATTCTGCAAAAAATTGAGGTTTTGTATTTCTGTGGGAACAAGAATTGGTGGGTTTTGTATTCGGCAAAAAATTGGAGTTTTGTATTTCTGCGGGGTGTGGGTGTTTCGCATTCTGCAAAAATCATCACTTGGGTACATTGGAGTTCCCGATCATTAACTTTGTTCTAAGGCCATTTTTAGCAATGGAATTTAGGGGTAGTTTAAATTCGATTAGCCCCCTTTTTTTTTTTTTTTATAAATAACAAACCGCCTTTAGCAATGGGATGGCTAAAGGGCTACAAAGCGGGCTAAAGGGAGGAGGGGTGGCTACCCTTAGCCCTTTAGCCACTTTCTGTCAAATCCTTTTGTCACAATCTTCCATATTTGAATTTCTCACAATCTTTCCATACTCTTTCATTTTCTGAAAAGTTGCTCATGTAGAAAAAATTAATAAAACATTTTAAAAGTTTGAAATTTAGACCTTCCTCACTAAAGATGGTAAAATTTAAGCATATCTCAAATTTTAAAAAATTATTTTTTGGAGGGCTAAATTTGAGCCATGTAGACATTTAGCCTCTTTATCACTAAAGATGACCTGATTAATTCGTTTAGCCTCTTTAATGAAGAGGGTTGCTATGTACACTCAAGTTTCTTCTCTGGACACTCTAATTTTTACAAAAGTAAAATTACTTTTCTACCATTATGTAAAATGACATCTAAGTACTTAATATTTTGTACACCCATATTAACCACCCATATCAACCTTACCATAACAAAAGATGAAACTTTTTTAGCTCACAAACACATTACAATCAGGTGCCGATTTCACCAGTATAAACTCAACATTTATAATCACACCGTTTAACAAATCCAACTCGGAAATCCGATCCAAAAACCCACAGAATTTCAAACCCAGAAACAAAAAACAAAGCTAGAGAGCACAAAATGAACCCAATTCATCCCATGATTAGACGGGGAGATTGGCGACGTCGTTTTGTGGGGCAGCTGCTGCTGCGGCGGCGGCGGCGGAGGAGGAAAATGATGACGTGGAAGGGGGGATGAAACAACCCACTCGGGGGCGATGGTCGCTGAGATTAACGGATCGAGATGCAAACAGCATAAGTGGTCAGTCGTGTGCCTCCTCGGGATCATCTGTTTCATGGTCGTCCGAGGTTGAAAGATTGATACATGAACACCGCTCAAGGGACCCAAAGAATGCGGAGGCGACGTGGGTCCCAAGCCAGCTGGCGACGCCGTTGATCTTCTCGTACGACACGCACGAGCTCTAGGCCTGGCTCTCCATCGCTCCGATTGGCGAATTTGGAGACGCTTAGTTGTGTATACATGGTGCCGGCTTGGGGTAGCAGTGGTGATGGTGGCGGAGAGTTTTCTTTTATTCAACTTATTAAGTCTAATTTTAAATACTAGGTGTAAGGAAAGGGTATAATTGGAAGTTAATTATAAATTTGAGTGTTCAAAGAACTTTTAAATATTAACATGAGTGTACAAAAAAATAAGTGTCTAGAGAAAAAACTTGAATGTACATAGCAACTCTCTTAATAAAACTTTGACAAAAAAATTGACGGAGGTACCACATAGTCCTCTTTTTGAAAGTCTGAGTACCAAATTGATCACTTTTAAAATTTAGGCACTATGAAGTCCGGTCAAAGAAAAATCAAGTACTATTCATGATAAAAACCCAAATACAAATAGCATGCAACTTAACAAAATAAAGTACACTTTAATACTTCAATGGAAGGAAAAATAATAGTTTATTATTTTATTATTCTCGCTAATCTACCAGCTGCAAGTTCCTCCACCATAAGCATGCTGCGGTAGTCTAGGAACAGGGGTTGGCCACCACGGCAGCATAACCGGGTAATAGTGAACTGACAACATTCCGGCTGTCTTTGAAAACTTTCTTGTTCTAATGTTGCACTTGATTGTCTCTCCGTCCACCCATAGATACAAAGTATCCTTATCGTTCGGGTCAAAAACCTGGGCTGTGTAATGCAATGGATTATCCGGATACATCTTTGGGTCCAATGAATAAACCGTGCGGTTGCTCAAACACAATTTGCTAGCAGTTTCATCGCCCCTCTGATCATGCTCTTGCTCTTTCAACTCCCAAACATACAGAGTTCTGCTAGCAGAGCGAAATTGACACATCCGAACGCATCCTCCGCATATACCTAGATAGCTAGGTACAAAACCCCTGTCCAGAGGCTCCTCAAATACCGTGAGACGGAGTTTATCATCAATAATGCTATCACCATGACTACTACTGCTGCTGCTGCTAGTACTGTTATTGTCAACAAACGGGCCCAAACCAATAACACGAAGGTATAGTGCCGCCCAATATAACGTTCCATTGTATGCAAACGAGAAACGATCGAGTTCTTCAAAATCAAAGTGTCGTGGAGATGACACAACTGATTCTCTCCATTTACGTGTCTCAAAAGAGAAGATCTGCACATTTAATTTAAAGGAATCACATTTTCCATCGCCTTGAAATGCGTCCGGATGGAGAATTCTGACCACCTTACACCCGCACACAACATTAAGCTCGACATTATGTCCTTTCCCTTCGTCTTTCTCACAGTTATAGTCGGATATATTGCTGATGAATCCGACACGTACTTCCTTACAACTTCGAGGGACGGGAGGAAGAGCAACCCATTCCCGGGTGTATGCATTGCAGATGTAGTAATGGCGTTGGTACTTCACAGTTTCACAACATAAAATTAAATCATTATATGTCGCCACCACAATCGGTTTTTCTACCAAACCTTGGAAGCTCTTGATTCTTTAGAGTACCGGAGTCAGTAGCACAGGTGATGACGACGACGTTTCGGGAGGGAATTCCTCCGCTTTCTCATTTATGAGAGTGCTTATCTTTGGAGCTCTCTTATAACTTTGGATATTTACAAAGCGACCCACCAAATAAGGATCCGCGATAAGAGTGCACCAGCGTTTGGACACAGATTTGCATTGAAAAACAAACTTACTGCACGGAAGTCGACAAAGGATTTCAACCAAGACTGCATCAGGAAGATCATCAATTGACGATGGTCTTCGTACTTTTGATGATGATCTTTTTGATCTTTTTGACTGACAAGAGGCCGGAAATCCAAGAGAAGATCGTGTTCTTTTCTTTCCTTTGATAGGAGTATCGCATGCCATCAACCTGCACCATGAAATATACCAGAGAACCTCTTTAAAGTTAAATATTGTGGGTTAGTGACTATATTTTTTTTCACTAGACAAAGATGATTTCCATTTCTTGTAGGAATTTGCATGTTGACTTAGATTATTAGGATTTATCTTTTATTTCCTTAATGAATTAGCTTTCTCTTTACCTACAAGCTCAAAGACGTGGCATCAACTTTGAAGACTAAATCAAATATAGACAAACATTTCATTCATCGTAAATTATCTTAAATTGTTACTGTAACATTAGATATTTTTAGCTTTATTAATTGGCAATTTATTCCATCAGGAGCAAATTTCTAAGGATAGAACTAGAAAAATTTATTAGAGTATGGAAGTTATTCTAATATTATAGCTCACCAAGTCCAAGACTGCCTGTAGTTTTTATAACTTTAAAGAGGTTATTCTATATTTTTTCAGAGAAGTTCTACTGTATTAGAGTAAGACCTCTATAAATGCATCCCAACTTAGGGCCAATTATATTATCAGCAGAACTTCCGCTACTGAATGACACATAATTTTTAAGTCCTTACTAAATTTACCTAATACAGTCATAATCGTCAAAAAGACAGAAAATATGAAATATTACAACAACTTAAGATGAACTAAATTTTTTTTTCCTGTAGTTATATGAATCAAAGATTTAATCCCAAGAGTTGATGTCGTGTCTTTGAGCCTAGAAGTACATAATAACTCCTCAGCATGGGCACCTTGTTGCTGAAGCCAAAGTTTTTGAATAGTCTTAAGCATGTTTGCAACTTTTCGGGCTGAAACTTATAGTATTTCCGTACTAACTTAAAAATTAACTGTTTTACATACGCGTCCCATAAATGCATAAGACTATTTCGGTCCCAATAGTATGCATTTAAAGAGGTTTTTTTACTATATTCACATAATGTATGCCTACTAAAGTTCCATTCTTTGGATCAACATACGGTTCTTTGCCCAAAGGAATTTGTACATATCATGTATGTGATGGCAAGCCAATATGGACAGCTTGATCAATCACAACTAAGATTCAAGAACCTGATGTGAAACACCTTGCATCAGTCATTGGAAATAATCTAAGAAACGTTATGGTTCTTACGCAGGCTCATGGGTCCAAATGCTACCTTCCACTAGCACCTTTGAACTATGCTTGAGCTTTTATAGATGCAGGATTGTAACACCTCACATCCATATCCAAAAACACGATGGGAAAACTTATGATTCCTAGGCTGGCCCATTGTTCTAAAAATCGCTAGGGGCTAAGTAAGCTGAAGGGCCTAACATCTCTGTATTAGGTTCAAACTCTTAATTCCTCAAAATCTTCTTGATGAAGTTCTCCTACGTCAACATTTCAAGTGATTATTAAGTCAATTCTGACCTGCCACCCTCGCTTCCTAAACCCATTCTGATTTTTTTCACGATTTTCTATTAAAAGAGCTGGCTTGCCACCACCTAGTACCTAGGAGGCCCATTTTTAGAGCATATGGCCATGAATCTAAAGATAACCTTCAGCTGGCACATTTGAATTTGGCCTAGGTCATTACAAAATGTGCCGGAAGAAAGGCATTTTCCAATGCAATACTTGCCTAAGAATGAAAAAATAAATCAAAAGGAAAAAAACCTTTTTATCTGTGTTATGATGGTGTTGGCTTATCAAGAGCCATCCACCAAGGGGTAAAGGAAGGTATAATGATCAACATTTTTTTGTATTGATGCATCCTTTGTTGCTAAGACCGTTTAGATAACTATTTCAGTAAGCACCTATTTGTGGATGTTCTGCATTTGGTGAAATCATCCAATGGATTAAAATTTCAAACATAAAACTTCAACTTAACACCAGAATTATCACCTTCAAGTCTATTACAGTTAAAATATGAAAAGGAAATAAAGGAAAAACACAACATTTAATGCGGGAAAAACAAGTTTACCTAGCTGTAGAGGCTCGGGGATCCCTTGTTAGGTAACTCTTTAGCTTTTGAATGAAAAATAAAAGACAATTGTTTGGCTAGTGTATACATTTCTAAGTTTTTAATTGTTTTCTAAAATATGTAACACACTACAAAATTTGGCCAGGACTCAGGTCGGGCCAAGAGGTCAGCAGGGGTGAGATCTGTCACCTGGTAGCATTTGGAGGTCATCGATTATCAACTACGCCCTTAACATGATAAACTGTTTTCTCATGCTCTTTTAAAAGCATTTAGCAGTTTTTACAAATGTGCCATTTTGGAGACTGCAAGATATGGGAACTAAGGACGACAGCAAAGCTTCACCAAAAATTTCATTCAAGTAAAGTCTAAAATGTTGGAAACCAGGGTCAGACCTTAGATCATAAGACGGTTCCTAAAGATGTTTATCCATCGAAGCCATAGAGAACTAATTGAGAATTATAGCATGTATTGAATTCTAGTCTTTAATTAGAAACAAACCTGCATACAGTGTCCGCTTTGAATTGCTTCTGTTTAACAGATCCCGACAGAAGCTTCCTGGAACCCCCCCTAGATTTGATCTCCTGCTCGGAGATCATAAGAGTATTGGAGAGTAGCATTCTGTTCCTGTTGCCCAACTCTGGAATCTTTTCAGATCTAGCAACACGTTTAGCATCGCGAGAAGTCCTAGTGCCTGCAACATTTCGTTTAGCATCATAAAACAAGAGTCCAAATTACCTTGTCCATCATAATATCAATGCTTAAGTGTCCACCCAACATATAAGCCAAGACAAATAGAGCATCTTTTAATTTTCACAAACTCAGAGATTACATTGCATAGTTACAAGGCGGTGTTTAAGTTAAGTTTTCAGAGATATTGACTGACTACTTACTCTTCAAAAGCTTAAAAGAACGAATATTGAGGTGGTAAACAAGTTTAAACTGGTCAAGGTTACTGTGAATTTCAATTGCAGCAATAAACACAGAGTGATCACCAAGTAACAAAATTGAATGATGGGCATGAAACCAGATTTAAAAAAGCACCTAAATTTAACAAATCGGAGATATTAGATTAGCAGCATCATGATTTTTCTCACCATTGTCGGCAATTCTTTTCCGTTGGAAGCTTTTACGAGCATTAAGGGAGCATTGGTCGTCGCCGGTGGACGGGTCAGGACACGTGGCGGGTCCCTTAAAGCGGAAGCGGATTCGGAGTCGGCCGGACTGGGCGGCGGCGCCAGAATCGACAGCACAGAATTCACTGGGGAGGGGGTTTGACGATTCAGCCATAAGAGAACACAGATCTAAGCGACAAAAAACAGTCTTGGCAATTAATAACCGGTGGGAAGGTTTTACAATTGATTGGGGATGGGATGGGCATAGGGATGGAAAAAATCTCCACATATATAGGTACCTGTGGGTATTTTCTCAGCCCCTAATGGTGCGGGTATGGAGGAGTTAACCGAGGATCGAGGCGGATATGAAGATTTTTAAAATTTTCATTATGAGTATAGGACGTGTATGGTATTAGTATTCTCAACCCCAACTATATATATATATATATATATATATGGTTAGGGTATAGCACACTATTTGCCATTTGACGATCTTTTTTTCCATTGATTTTGATTTTTTGTGAGCAGATTAATAATAATTTAAATCAAATGGACAAGAATGGATGTTTAAATAATATGTTAAATCATGTTTGTCTTTTAGAATTTGAACAATATATATATATACTAAACCGGTACAAACGTTATGCGTGTGCAAAATTGTACAAATAATTTTTATTATGTTAGGAATATATATAGTTTTTAATTTACATAATTAATTTTATTAATTAAATTAGTTATATATATTTATAAGGCAATGCGTCTTTTCTTCATTTCATATAATCTTGTGCATTTTTCTAATTTACATAATTGTCCCCATCATAAAATTAATTTTATTTTACATCATCTTTCTATTATTAAGCTCATGAGGGCACATACTTATTTTCCATTCCTTAAGCCCTCTTTCTTTAAATATAGTATAGATATATATATATATATATATATATATATATATATATATATATATGTTAAAAAATTCATCGCATTTCCACACTATTTACACACACCATCTTCATTTCTTTCTTGTTTCAAATTTGATTTACAATATAGGATTAATATCAATACAGAAGAAAATGTTTTGTCTTCATGTATCTAAAATGTGTTTCCATGATCCTAACCCTATATATATATATATAATTATATTAGACAAACTCAAAATCACCCTAGCTTAAATAAAAATTTAAAAGGTTCTATTTTGAAACTATAACCCTAATAATATAAAAAATTTAGAGACATATTTGTGAGTCCTTTTTACATTTTTGTTACTCCATTTTTCTTTTCTAAATATGCAAATATGAAGATGAATAAAAATATTTAATAAATTATGATATTAATATTGTCCGTATTTTTTTGTCATATATGGATGGGTATGTAGGAGGGTAAGGAGATAGTAACATCCATGGGGACGGGTATGGAGATACCCGAATAAACATTAATGGATATGAATGTGTGTATGGAGATAAAAAGGGTAATTAGCTAATTTGCCCCCCCTTAACTTGTACCTTACTTTTGATTTGCCCCTTTAACTTGCACTTTGAAAAATAAACCCCCCTTAACTTGTATTTTTAGCCAATTTCCCCCCTTTCCGTCTAAAATTAAAATAATTCCATCAAATTGAGTTATGTAACCTATACGTAATGGACACCTTATCATGTTTCTTGCTCTTTTTCTTCGTCAACTTCTTCTTGGGATCGGCAAAGCCATCCATGGCGTCGACGTACTTCAACCCAATTAATAGCATATAAATGTCTTGATGATGGTGAATGACAAAAAAAACTCTTCACATGCAAGTCGCATGAGTGTATTTAACGGAAAATTAGAAAAGAGTATGTTAATTTTGACTGCAAGGGGGGTAATTAACTAAAAATGCAAGTTAAAGGGGTTAATTTTCCAAAATACAAGTTAAGGGGGCAAATCAAAACTAAAGTACAAATTGAGGGGGCAAATTGGCTAATACCCCAGATAAAAAATAACAAATAGAGATGAGTATGAAGATAGTACTTCCCTGACCCGACCCGACCCATTGACATCCCTAGTCGGGCAATTTTGCTAACTATTCAACAAATCTAATTTCTCACGTACTTGCAAAGAAAGGAAATCCTTCTGATTTCTTCCATTCTTTACTTTGCCTACTTTGCCCTTATTTTAAAAAGGGATTTTATCAAAGCATAAACAATTGGAAAATTTTATTTACACCATAATTTTTTAGTTAATGCATCACATTATTAATTGAATTAATAACCCACAGGATTGCAACATCTTCATTTTTGAGCTCATTCGACATATTTCTCCATTTTGAAACGAAATCTCTGGTCCCAAAGTTTGTCCAAACTCAGTTTCAAGGTTTTAGCTTTCAAATTCAAACAAAAGCCCCAAATTTTGAGTTGGAAGAGGCGAATCGGAAGCGGCCCGCTTGCTCCTAGAACCAACAGTCCCGACCCATTTGAGCAATTTGAGAGTTTTTGCTTCTGCTTCTCGACCTGCTTGTGCTAGGCTCGGTGATTTCCACCGTTGCCTTTGATCCGGCCTTAGAGGCCAAGGCATTAAAATCTAAGGCCATCGTGAGCCTAGTTGGCCCAAGAGAAGATTATGGCATCGTTTCGTTCCATAATTGCCTTGGGTTTAACCCTTCGGAACGTGTTGATTATGCTGTAGAGGCGAGAGGACGGCGACTCGGTTATGGTAGAGGTGATGTGGCAGTTAGCAATGTGGAGGAGAACAGCGATCGAAGGAGCGATTTGCTGGAATTTGTGAACGACGTTGTCCAGAAAGAAGTGAGGGAGTGGGCTGTTTGTGAGAGGGGTATAATCGAAAGTCTGGTAAAAAATAAGTTATTAAAAAGGGGCTGTTATTTCCACCACCATTCCTCTTTTCCCACCCACCCCTTAGAATTATTTTATACAAAATTATATTATGTAGGTACAAATTACATAAATGTACAACCTCATCTTTCCCAATCCATCCACCTCGGTTCCTCAGCCACTACCACCACTGCCAGTGGCCGCTAATTAAAATTCGCCAACTTTCTGAGTTCAATGTTCCATTTATGTTGTTTTGAAGCAAATTCTTGATCTATTCTTTTAAAACACGCATCAAGCAGCCCCAAACAACATCGATGATGATGCCCCCGCAGAGCATCTGGGCTAGGGTGACTTTGACGGAGTATGGGAGGGGATTTGGTGGCGGCAAAACCCCCTTCTACTTAACCCTTCCTTCATTAATCCCATTACCCATAAGAACTCAGTAATTTACATAGAATCAAACACAGCCCATGCATAGTTTCCAGACAATTCTAGATTATGATTAGAGCATTTTCAGTAACTTCCTCATCCTAATTATCTTATAATCTTGTGCACTTGTTCTTATTTTGATTATTGGGTGTGGAGTGTAATAGTTTCAATGGACAGATGAGGAAGAATCGGACCAAGATTGGTGCATCCATGATCATCCCACAAGCAACATACATTATGAGCAACCTGGTTTCCACAAACGGGTTCGAAGCAAAACCCAACTCCACACAAGCCCATGAATCTCCAAACCATCAGTCGCCGCCTAGGCTCTGGCCACCTCCATCAGCGACGACGGTAAGCTGAACCGATCCACCTCTACATCCTCCGTCCTCATCCGCTCGTAGACCAAGAGGGCTTTTGGGGCTCGGCCCACAGTGAGAGCTCACGGTGGAGCTTGTTGCACAAATGGGTCTTGGGTTTGGGGACTCGGGCTAAGATGGAAAGTGCGTAGTGGAGGAAACGAGAGAGGGCGACAGAGGAGAGGAGGAGATTGAAGAGGAGGGTGTCGAAGGAGCGATCAAGGTTGGGCCTTTTGAGGATTTCGGCGTGGACTTGCTTGAGGTGGGTGAGGTTTCGGGCGGCGGAAAGGGCAAAGGAGAGAGTTTGAGATGAACTGGGCAGTGGGTTTGGGCAAATTGGCGTAGATGGAGCTGACAGTGGTGGTGGTGGTGGTGGTGGCCACGGGAACCAAGTAGGTTCCTAGGTTTACAAAGCAATGGGAAAAAGGAAGATGGTACATGATCTATGGTACATTTATGTAATTTACAAATACATAACATAATTTTAATTGAGTGAAAAAAAAAGAAGGGCTAATATCTTAGGGGTCCAAAATAAGACCCTAAATATACTAAAAAAAATATAAAAAATAGTAAATATCCTATATAGTCCAAAACTAATTCGAAGCTGAATGCTACCCTAGCAAAAGTAACTAACTCTCATTCAACGGATGTCATCTTTCTCTTTCATATTCTTTTTTTGTTTCACTAAATTAATTATAACTTTTGATATATAAGTCGTAATAAAAATTCGATTTCGCAATGAATTAGTAAAAGTGAGATTTACATTTTAAAATCTATATTGAATATGTTTTTCGTAGAAAAAAAATTGCGTAAGTTTTGAATGCAGAGAGTCAGAGTGTCTTTAGAGAGATAGTCGAGTGTCTGTAAAAACATCCAAATGTCTCTAGAGGCACTCATGTGTTACTCCGAGAGACACTCATGTGTTTCCAGAGACATTCATGTGTCTCTCCACAGACACAGCCATAGGGTAAATGTCTCAAGGAAAGACAGTCAAGTGTCTCTGCAGAGACAGTTAAGTGCATCTGCAGGAGACACCAAATTCGAAAGTACAAAATAAAAAGAACTAGAAAATATACATAGACATTTAAGTATCTTTCCACAGAGACAGTCAAGTTTTCTTTCCCGTGGTTCCGGGGTGTCTCTGCATTCTAAATTTACGAAATATTTTTCTCTAAAAAACATATTCAATATGGATCTTAAAATGTAATTCTCACTTCTACGAATCCATTGGTGAAAACGAATTTTCATTACGACTTCTATATCAAAAGTTATAATTAATTTAGAGAAACAAAAAAAAATTGAAAAATAAGAGAGAAAGATAAATGAGTTGTTATGCCGTTTGTTTTAACTAAATTATAACTGACCAATAAAATTTTGACACATAAACAATTTGAACAATTTGGATATTACAAAATAAGTATTTTACTTCTAAGATATTTAAGAGCTTTAATCTAATACTTTTTAGTAATATCGTTATAATTAATAAAAATCAGAAAAAATAAAAAGGAGTGCAGTTAGAAAAATTGTGAGTGGAAATAACAATTCGCTAAAAAAACCCACAAAGTAAATGGGCGAGATACTAGCAGCCCAAAGTTGTCCTTTGAGTTACAGCCCACCCGAAAATTGACAAGGCACTATTTGGATTAGGGTTTAGGGTTTGAAATCCAATTTCGCATCTGCCCATTAATCCTCTCCGTCTACGAGCCCGATCTCCACCATCCCGACGCCGTAGTCCGCCCCCAATCCTGTCACTTATGAGCATACCGTCTTCGTCTCCTCGGCAACATCGGCGACACTACCGCTTTGATCCGCTTCAAAACCAAAGCACAGAACATCAATAAGACTGAAGAATCTCGTGAAGCTGTAATTGGAGCCTCAAAGGTGCTCTCTTTCTGTCCGAGCCTTTCAAAATCCTTTGTTTTGAACTCCTCAGTACACAAACGATAGAATTTATAATTCAGAGATTTCAAATGCAAAGTTGTGACTCTACTGTTGGTCCCTTTTTCTTTTTGCAGCTGATTTCTGATTGGATAGGGTGTTTCAGCCGATGCTTTGTGCTGTCCTAGGAGCAAGTAGACGCTTTTATCTATCTTCGGAGGCCCTCCATCTTCCCACTGTAATAATCAGTTCGGGAATCGTCAGTATGAGAGAAATCAAGGTAAAAAGTGTGTCTAGTATGTGTAGTCTAGATTCGGATGGAGAATCTCGCATCCTACAATCTGAATCTGCTAGTGAGAGCCATATATGTTCGTCCTCGAATGTGCAATTCACTCCTGAAATAGAAAAGAAGTATGTCCATCATGTTTATGACGCTATCGCACCCCATTTTAGTGCCACCCGGTTCGCTAAGTGGCCAAAAGTAGCCAACTTTTTATCTTCCTTAGCTTCAGGATCTGTTGTCCTGGATGCAGGATGCGGCAATGGGAAGTACTTGGGATTCAAGCCGGATTGCTTTTTCATCGGGTGTGATATAAGTGCTCCCCTTATCAAAATTTGTGCGGATAGAGGGCATGAAGTATTGGTTGCGGATGCCTTAGATCTTCCATATAGAACTGGATTTGGTGATGCAGCTATCTCCATAGCTGTATTACATCATCTAAGTACCGAAGGTAGGAGGAAGAGAGCAATTGAAGAGTTGATCCGAGTTGTGAGAAAGGGTGGCCTTGTTCTAATAACAGTTTGGGCGGTAGAACAAGAAGATAAATCGTTAGTTGCCAAGTGGACTCCGCTTACCCAAAAGTATGGAGAAGAGTGGATAGGACCTAGTAGTCCTCGTATTCGTAGCCCTTCGTCAAGCACATTGAAAAGCATTCCAGAAACTGAGGAGAAGATTTTGGGAGAACATATTAAAGGTTCTAGCCAGAGTTTGCTGGAAACAACCACTGAAAGTTGTTCAGGGGCTTCTAGTGATGTTAAAAGTACAATTAATCAACAAGAATATTTCATCCCCTGGCACTTGCCATATCACCGTGCTGAAGTTAGTGGTGCTTCTGCTTGTGCTCTTGCTAATGGCCTGGCAAAGAAAGATGATAAAAAGTGTTCCGTAGTGTATAACAGATATTACCATGTTTTCAGTGAAGGCGAGCTTGAGAGGTAACATGCTGTTTTCTCTCTATTTGCATTTTTGACAATACTGCTTTCCAAGTTATGGTCCTTTATGTTTTCTCAAATAGTTCTGATGTGTCCTTGGTTTTATGAAATTGAATTAACCTTGGTCTTTCAGTTAAAAAAAAGGGTTGAATTAGCATTACTTGCAGCAAATATTTCACACTCACATAGGGGAAAACTAATCTTTTAGTTGTTGCGTGGTTATTAGGACAGAATTTTGATACATCTATATACACAGGAATTGACAGCTAGAACATTAGAGCAGTACTTAATTAGTTAGACTTGTAGTAGCTCAAAGGTGAGACCTGTGAATCAAATGATGGACTGAATCGTAAGCTCATAAAAAGTTGATTCACTGAAGGCGCTTATGATATAGAAGACAGTTAAGACATGGGGTGAGATATATAGGTACTTAAGTAGGCATACTCAAGTATCAAACTTCTCTTATAAACTTATGATCTATGGGGCTATCCTGTTACCGAGTTTTGTCAACTTGATGACTGAAAGATGAGCTCCTCCTTAGGATAAGGGATACAATGGCTCATAGGTATGTATTATAGTGTCACATTATTGTAGCAGGAATGCAATTGAGTGAGCTAACCATTCTAATTAAGAAGCCAACTGTACGAGCAAAATGAGTATGAACAAAGCCCTCTTGGGCTAGTCGACCAGCCTTACCAGTGTGGGAAAAAGCCCAATCATGATGGAAAGACAGCTTCTTTGAGTTAGAGAGAAATTTTTCATAGTTAGACACCACACACACACACACACCCCCCTCCCCCTCCCCCCCCACATCCCCCTCCCCCCCCCCTCCCCCCCCCCCCCGGCCTCTCTTCCTCCCTCTCTTCTTTTCTTTCATGCTAAATAATGATTTTTTAAGATTTAAGGTACCCTTCCTTAAATTTTATCATCTTTAGAGGTTTAAGAGAGGGAGGGGTTGGGCTTGCTTGAGGGTTAGGCAAAATCCATTACTTTGACACTCTTGGTGACCCTTTAGCCCTTTAGCCCACTCATTGCTAAAGACGATTTTTTCCAAACAATGGAGGCTAATTGTGTTTAGGGTATGGCTAAATACTAATGTTAAAGATGGTCTTAGCAATGGGCTGGCTAAAAGGTTGAAGGTCCACCAAGAGGGGTAAAGGGCTTAGGGGGTGCTCTAGCCCTTAGCAAGCCTTTTAGCCTCCATCAAGCTCCCTCTTTGTGGTGCTCACACCAAATTTGCCAAGCCTATAGATTATAAAATTTAGGGGTAGTTTAAATTTTTAAAAAAAATTGTTTTTTAGATGGCTAAAATTTAGCCATATAGCTCTTTAGCATCTTTTATTGCTAAAGATGCCCTAATGGTAAAAATTTGGAGGAGGTTGCAACTTCAGTTAGCTTCTTACTACACATTTTCGATCGCTGCAACTCTTATTCGTCTTATTGGAGTTGCAAAACCTTCTAGTGAAGATGGGAAGGTGTATAAAAGAGTAAAAGTAAAAGCGCTTTATGGGGCATCCCACCTCCGGAGAAGGCTGAAGGGAAGGCTATGGCTACATACTCCATCTTTATGCCTAGAAAACACATTTTTCGAATACAACTGGAAGAGTTTCTTGTGTAGCATTAATTTCTTCAAGGTTGTTTGGTAAACTTTTCCTCTGTATTATTATTATTATTATTATTTTTTTTGAGTTAAAGAGAGGTGGTAGGGATATGTAGAGAAGATAAATGAGAGAGAAAAAGAAAGAAAAGAGACCTGATGAAGTGGGGAGGGAGAACAGACAGAACTGACCTAAGAACTAAAATCCATCTAACTAGGTTTCTGGTTTATAAATTGTCTTGTGCATGCAAGGGGCTTGTTTTTCAGTTGGTCAAGAGCATTTTACCCTTGCACCCGAGATCTTTAGTTAGATTTGTGCCCACCCCCAAGAGACTTATTGTTATGGTCATTTCTTAATGTTAGGAGAAATTGCTTATCAAGAAATGCTCAACTTCTCCTGCTCATTTACTCATTTATTCTTTTATTTTTCTATACCAGTTTAGTAGCTGGTATGAAGGATGCTGTAATTGTGGATCGATTTTTGGACAAATCAAACTGGTGCATTGTCCTTGAGAAAACATTATAAGAAAAGCCAGACGATCAGTCATATTTTGCTGCTTAAAGTTTAACCACAAGTGTGCAGTCTGGAACAGCCAGGTCCAGCAGTAGATTGCAGTACAATGAGCTCCAGGGGGCAAGGTCTACTCAACTTGTTTCCAATGTGCCATGGAAAACTGCTTTTGTGATTTAGTGAGTACATCTTTTTCTGAATCAGGCAAGCCTTTATTAGAGGTGGTTGACTGCTACTGCAGTAGTGAGCTGCTTTAATTGATTTGGTTGTCATTAAATACTCTTCACCGCACAAAATAAGAATCCTGCCTACCATTATAATTAGTACCTCTACTGCCCCTACCAGATAGACAATGGCAATTACTACACAACACTTGCATCAGTGATCAATACTTGTAATGTCACTGTGTACTTTTAGTTGGTGGGATGTCCACTTGAAAAATATTCCAGAGCCTATTTTCAAGATTTTTTGAGATTGTGTGATTCATGAGTTTCTGGCTGTTTTGCTAATTATGTGTAGCTACCAAATGGTTGTGCAAACTCATTTGGACTGAGATTCGTAGAAAGCAATGGATTGTAAATTCCTACTAAATTATTTCTTGTTGATTGGATTGCTATTTCAATATCTTAGAATGCTGATATGAAATCTCTTCAGTAGTTACTAGTATCACATCTTTGGATGTACTACGGTCTTATTTGCATGGAACCCTCTTTTCATAAGATTTTGGCCCTCACTTGTCAGTCGAGACTAAGGCGTTATTATGTGATAGTCATATGGTGACTTAAAAATTGGTCCATTAGTTTAGTTTGTTGGCAAAAGCGTGTATACTTTGTCTTGAGAGGCAAGCGAAGTTAGATACTTCGATGCGAATTATTCTTGGTGGATTTCAAGAATATGTTGATTTTAAGAGGATTCTGGCAAGAGGAAGATGGTCCAAATTTTTGGTAAACTTGGCTAAGATGTCCTTGAGAGTCATATCGGACATTTTCCAACAAAATAAAGAGACAATGTCCTTATACTATCTAATTATGTGTCTTTTAAGTGTTTTTTTTCCCTGCCTAAACATGTTAACAAAACACCACAAGCCAAATTGCAGCATATTCAACCAAATTTACACATGTAACTATTTATTAAATTTTATTGTGAATTATGACTGCCTTCTTTGGTTTGGTGAGAGGGAGCCATTTCACCAGTCGTTTTAGCAATATAGCCATTGATGACCACCAACTGTATTTCACAAAAAGCTTTATCGAAATTCTTCTCATCATGCAGGACCTGGAACTATAAATGGTCATCAACGAAGAAGATGCAATAATTTCGAATTTTTCTGTTCACACAAAACTTGTACACGCACTTAACCAAAAAAAACTTGTACACGCATTATTTAATATACTGGTATGGAAACTTGTAGACGTCTGGTGTCCGTCACAACATACAACCACACATAAAATGTTCATCTGTACAATTATTTTCTATAGGATTCTGTGCAATTTCTTTTGTGCATGCAAATGAATCACAGAACTATTTTTATTTCTAAATTGATTTTCTTGTTGGGTGTTGGATGAGCACAAGTTGGATAATTATTTTGAAGATTGATGATTCTGGGGACCAACAGTGCACATGAGATGCCAGCGGTTTTTATATTTAATCCAAAAGGCAACAATCAAATATATAGATGTTATCAATCTGTGATTAGTTAGACTCAACACACGTTGATTGAATTATGGGCATATGCATTGGGAATTACCAGCTATTAAGCGCTCATTTGGGACTCATATGTATATGTAGGAAACACTTTTAAAAAATGGTGTTTCCAGTAAAAAGCCATAATGGTACGGAACAATAGTATCATTGGGATAGATACACGAATTACTTTAAATACAAGAAAGCTCATCGATGTGTTCCAATAAGCCAGTTCGGGATTTTGTCTTTACCGGATCAACCGGAATCATTCCTCACACCTACTATTCTCGTGCAGGGTAAGGAAGTAAACAACATATGAAACCATTTTGTAGTTCATTGTGTACGTGCCAAACCAAAACAGAATTTTCTTTCAAGAAACTTTGGATGGCCCACTGAATGCCACGCGGTAAATGCACCTTCTTTTTTTTTTTTTTTTGCTGAAGAAACAATTCATTAAAGGACAAAGCCCCTCGGTCAACTGGGGGTTATAGAGTCAAACGCAAGGGGAGAGCGGGCAGTCGGGGGCACCGCATTCTGCCAGACATACATATTGGCCTAGATCATGACCATAGTTAGCAATAGGATTCGGCAACAAATTAGCTTCCCTATAAATATAAGTCCATCGAGACGATACCACACTGAGTAGCTAGCTGACGAATATCACGGATAATAGATTTGAGAGACCATGGTGTAGCGCAGGCATTCCTTAGGCAGTCAACCAGAAGTTTGAGTCGCCTTCCACTTGGATTCGAGGTAGTCCATGTTGATGGGCATAAAAGAGTGCATCCCTAAGGGCCAAAGCTCCAGCTTTTGGGACGGGAGCTAACCCCACCGCACGCGAACCCGCAAGGATGGGAGCCCCGAACTCATTCCTGAATAATAAAACCCGAGGCCGCATCCGTATCTTTAACCGAACCATTCAAAATTAATCTTGAGACACTCAAGATCAGGGGATTCCATTTGATATTTGGAATGCACCTCCCTTTACTTGACAGAAATCAAAGAAGCTGAAATTAATTTTTAAGGTTATGACCGAAAGTTTCCAATGCTTTTACTTTTACTATTGTAAAAACTAGTCGCTCGTGCACACCCTCAATTAATTTTTGAGTTTTAGTTTTATGTTTGGAAAACTTACTGAATACTAGTCATTAGCAGTCCTTTTTATTCATTAGTTTAAGCCAAGTCATTAACTACACTAAGATTAAGCTATTAGGTAATGCAAAGTTTTAGATATAGTATGAACAAATGAATAGAGATCCACTCAGTTAAGTGGTTAAATTTACACACGGAAAAATGAATATACAATCTCACTAAACCATCATCTTATGACGTGTATATTAGTATGAAATGAACATAAATAATCTTATATTAGGTTAATTAAGTCACTGAACATGTATGAATATACATCAGTAAACGTTTGTATTACAGTCTCTATTCAATAACCACATATAATTGATTCGGAAGATGAACTTAAAGACAACAATTGGTTCGTTTGTTGGTCCGTTATACTCATCTTTGCCTTTACTGCTACTTACAACAGCAATACCCATAACACACGTTATTATTCAACTAAATATTGCTACATATATACGTATATAGAGCCAGACACATTGTTGCAGTAGAGAAACATCCTCCACCACACAGAAAGAAGTACCAAACCTACCAAGAAATTAAATGATTTTACTTCCCAATTCAATGCGCATAGTAATTGACATTTAAGGCTTCCCCAGTAACTTGTGCTCTCTGGGATGTAAGCTATGAGATAGAAGAAGATATAGGGGAGACTTACGTGTGTTCGAATCTAATAGGTTAGGTTTGATAAATAAGTTATAAGTTATAAGTAACAACCAAAATTAGAAGTCTTTAACAAGTTCATAAAGTCTTCCATAAAAGCTCTTCTCTAAGAAATTAGTCACCAAACGACTATATTTGTTATAGAAAAAAAATTAATGAAAGTGTTTTCGGGTACGACAATGGGAAAACCGAGTCGCATATATGGAATGGGCAGTGCATCCATTTAACTTTATTTGAACTGCAAGCTGCATGCAAATTTGGAATTTTACTCTTGCACTATCAAAAAGTAAGAAGGGTGAACAACAATTTCTACTTTTAAGAATTAAATCTATGCATCCACCTTTTGGGGCTCAAAGTGTACTTGTAGATGCTTAACTTGTAGGGAGCAAATGATGACGTCCCACTCATACATTCACAGTGTCCATACCTAAACCGTGACAGAATCATTTAATGAACCAAAACATAGTATAAATGGGTGCAACTATTGCCCAAAAAAAACTATAACAAGCCAAAGATGTCTCGAAAACTAGGTTCTCTGGAAGCGCTGTCTCCCTCCTTCCAAGTCCACCACAGCAACCAAAGAGACACATATACTCTTCACTACAAGCCCAGAAAATCCCAGAAAATCCACTTGAAATCCCAGCAATTCAACACCCTTGCCCAATCAAAAAGGGACCTTTCAAACAAGATGCTGTTTTTCCAATTAGAAGCAACACTGCTGAAGACGCCTTCGTTATTTCCTTACTTCATGCTGGTGGCATTTGAGGCTGGTGGGCTCTTCAGGGCTCTCATTCTGCTTCTCTTGAGCCCTTTGATCTGCTTGGTCGGAGGAGAATTGGGCCTTAATATTATGGTGTTTTTGTGTTTTTTTGGGATTAAAAAGGACACAATGAGAGTTGGGACAGCTGTGCTGCCCAAATTCTTTTTGGAGGATACTGGGTATGAAGGACTTGATGTGGTGATGAAATGTGGGAAAAAAGTGGGGGTAAGTGGCATGCCAAGAGTGATGGTTGAAGGGTTTTTGAAAGACTATGTTGGGGTTGATGTTGTTGTTGCAAGAGAACTGAGAGTAGTTGGTGGGTACTTTTCGGGTCTAATGGAGGAACAAAGGACAAACACTTTGGGTCTTGGAGGGCAGAAGATCAGTCAGATTCTCAACCAGTTGGTCTGGTTGGTTGCCAAAACAAGTCTCTCCATCAGCAACTGCTTCCTCATTGCAAGGTTCGTCCTTTGTTCCATCAATAGTTACTTACCAGAGTTATACTTTAACATGTTTAGAGCATCTCCAACAGATTCTCTAAAATCAAATTTGGGGCCATTTTGGGAAGCTATATAGGTCAAAAACTCCAAAATTTATCTCCAACGCTCTCTACAAAATTCATTTTTCAAATTCAAAATTTTATGAACTACTCTTCAAACTTGCAACTTTATGGAGTAATTCAGAAGTATTTTTTTATATTATTAAAAATGGGTCTATAATCAAATGAAGGGATGAGATGAATTTTAAGATTTAAATAAATATGAAAATAATATCACTTTATACAGTTTGTTGGAGAAAAAAATATTAAATTTTATAAATTTCAATTAACAGATTGTCACATAAATTTATAAATGTAAATGTATGGAGTAAAATTTATATACTCTCTTGGAAATGCTATAATTATTAGTGATAGTTCTTGGTTAATTAAGCCAAAACGTTACATAGTTAAACTCTGTATCTTATGTTGCATTTAAAAAAAATAAATTTTTTGGCTTTTCAGGAGGAGGTTTACTCGGTGACAGAAGCTGAGAAGCAAAGCTGGAGAAGCCTACTAAGTGAGCAATACCCAAAACCCCTGATTTTCCATGATGGAAGATTGGCTTTTAGACCAACCCAATTAGCCACCTTAGCCATGTTCATGTACTTGCCACTAGCAATTTGCATCTGCCTCATAAGATTCATTGTTGGGATACTTCTCCCCCACAGTTGGTCCTCCCCAATCTTGGCCTTCACGGGCACAATCACCACAATTTCTACGTCGAAATCCTCAAAATCCTCTGCTCAAAAACAGAGTGGGAAACTCTTCGTTTGCAACCACAGAACCTTGCTCGATCCCGTCTACGTTCAGCTCGCGATCGAAAAGCCTCTATCCACCGTCACATACAGTTTAAGCACATTCAATGAGAAAATTGCGCCAATGAAGACAATCAGATTGACAAGGGACAGAGAAAAAGATGCACAATCAATGGAGATACTTCTTAGGCAAGGGAACCTAGTGGTCTGTCCAGAAGGCACTACTTGTAGAGAGCCTTATCTGCTGAGGTTCAGCCCTTTGTTTGCCGAGCTGACCGATGAAATTGTTCCGGTGGCGATCGATGTTAAGGTGGGGATGTTCTATGGGACTACTGCTAGTGGATTTAAGACTTTGGATCCGGTTTTTCATTATATGAACCTGAATCCGGTTTACACCATCAAGGTGCTGGAGAAATTAGATGGAAAAGAGACCTGTAATGTGGGTGGGAAATCAAGATTTGAAGTCGCCAATCGTGTGCAAAATGAGATTGGAGGGGTTTTGGGGTTTGAGTGCACAAATCTTACTAGAAAAGACAAGTATCTAGTGTTGGCTGGGAATGATGGGAAGTTGAAAGAGTCAAGGTGACTTCGTGTGAGTGATGGTGAGAAATTTAATGTGTTGTAATATAATGTAAGGATCAGTGAATATAAGTCTGGCTGATTTGGAATTGTTACAACTGATTGTGAAGCCGAGCTTATCATCTGAATATGTGATTCAAGATGCGAGTTAGGTTAATTGATCATAGTATAACAGTGTGTTTTCCACTTAAAGTTTTGAATTGCCTTTCCTATATTGTTTTCCTCTGTGAAGGGTATGGATTTGTTGTGATTAGATACATATATATTACAAGTTAGACACACCAGTTTTTGGTTTTTGTTGGGACATTGAATGTCACGCGTTGGATATGTAGGCACGGTAAGATGTGAGACGGTCCCTGAAATATAGGGTTACCACAAAACATTTTGCAGTCTATTATTTGACAAAAAAGGAATTCCAGATCTTTCTGTTTTGGCGCTGCTACTTGCTACTATTAGAGCACCCATACGCATGATTCTACTACTACGACGACTACTACTATATATGTTATATATTATATATCCTAGATATAGGATGTCAAACATAATGTTTGGGTTTGGAGGCCTAGAAATTATCTTTTCGGTGAGACAGTACTACTTTTAATTAAAGCATTAAATCTAGTATGTTCGCACCGTTTTGGGCTGAACATGTGCATTGCTTAAAATGTAGGGAAGGCATGATTTCTTCTGACTTGTGTGTACAGAATCATCAAAAAACCATATACCCAAACTGTGAAAGATGTCTGAATAGCTGTGCTCCCAAGAAACATATCCCCAAATGGCCAGAAAATCCACGTAATGAAAGTTTCAGGAATTCAACTCCCTAGCTCACTCGAAAAATGATCTTTCGAACAAAACTTTGTTTTTTTTTTTTTTTTTTTTTTGCTCAAGAAGACTCCCTTCGTTGTTTTCCTTACTTCATTGAGGCTGGTGGGCACATCTTGAGAGGGTTATGGTTTTGCTTCTCTTGATCCCCTTTGTGTGTGTGGTTGGCTGGTGGATAGACTTGGGCAGAAAATGATGTTTTTTTTTTGTGGGGGTGGGGTGGGGTTTTAGAAAATCAGAATTGGGACAGCACTTCTTTACTGTTGGGTTTGAACAACTTTGAGGGGGCCTTAAATGGTGGTGAACTTATCTTCTTGTTCAATGATCTATCGTTAAAAACGTGGGTTAGATCGTCACCAAGCAGTTTACTTGTAGGTTGGCTCATTTTAATACTACAACAACAACAAAGCCTTTTCGTAGTATGTGAAGTTGGCAGGTTGGCTCATTTTAATGAAATTAATTTTTTTGGGCTTCCAAATATTAGTTAGACCATTGACCAAAACCATATATGTATGATTTTTTTTTTGGGTTTCTAATTTCTTTTAGTATTATTATCCCAAAACTTTCAAACAAGGATCAATCTAAGTTGAGATTTAGAAAAAGTTAGTTAGGAATTGCATTCTTTCTCTGGCCACTATTAAAAATAGATTACTTCTATCGCATTTCAAATTTAGAACCTGAAAAGCCGACTCGCACACAAGGTTCAAAATTTCGGCCGAAATACCGAAATTTCGGTAATTTTGGAGCACCGAAATTTGAAATCGGGGTACGTCTCAATATCATTAGAAAAGACCGAAATTTCGGTAATTTCGGTTTCAATTTCGGTGAAATTTCGGAAATATGTTGAAAATTTCGGTAAATTTCGGTACAATTTCAGTGAAACTTTGATGTAGGCTTTGGTGAAGATGTTTTATTTACATTGCTTCTCTCTACCACCTCCACCATCAATTATCAAGCTAACAAACAAACAATAGGCTTCTTACTTTATGCTTTACTTCTCTTTACCTTCATCATTTATCATATAAACAAACAATAGGCTTCGTACTTTATGATTTACTTCTCCCTATCACCTCCACTCCTCCGTCAACTTATCAAGCTCAAAAAAATAGGTATGCTTTACATAGATAGATCTTTTGGCTTTCTTACATGCATGTTGAATATTACATTCACTCCGCCTGCTACCAAATGTCATGGGAGCAATATTACCAGTTCCAAGATAATATATCAAGAAGTAAAGATGAGCCTCATCGTAATAGTTTTATAATATGTGTAATTCTGATGTATTATATTCCTTACAACTTTTATGATATATTGTAATGTTAATGTAATGATTATTATATATTTCATGAGACTCACCTTAAGTATTCCACAATAACATTTAAGATATTATGTTAATTGACAGCTTAGTCGAATGCAAAACACGCATTCTTCTCCCTTATGTATATAAAAGTTAATCCATATGAACAATGTTGCATAACTTAAGTGTTAAATTGCATTATTTGTTGATTTTAGAGCCTATAGAAAGTAGAGATATTAATTTATAGGCGTTCTAGCATGTTTTTCGTCTTTTTATTTTTTTTTACCGAAATTTCCATCGAAATCGAAACTTTTTCCGAAATTTCCATAAATTTTGGCGACCGAAATTTCAACCGAAACCGAAACTTTCAACCGAAACCGAAATTTTGGCGAGTTGCACATTTTTCATAAAACTGACTCGTGTTGGTTGGATTTCAAATATTAGCTGGACACAAATTTTAGCAGACATTACATTTAATGCCACGAGCTAGATGTAGGGACCGTAGGGCGTGAGGCTGAAATTAGGGTTCTAATCTAGCCCTGCCAATTGAACATCAGTGATTCAGGTCATTCACACAGGTGAAAAGCATGACAATCAACGTTACACATTAATATAGTCCATTACCTAAAGTTTCGTGCGTGCTACATAATACATATTAATGTCCAGTTCATATAATATAACCCATATATATGGTTAAATGGTTTCTACCTTAATTAACATATATGTATTGACTTCATTGGCAGAAACAGAATTATATATGTTTTGCTACCTAAATTGTTTTCGCGACTAAGTCAAGTCAACAACACTAAAACCAATTCTCAAATATATTATACAAGTCACTCATTAACCGTACGAATGAATGCTCTGTGGCTTTAGGTCAGAGTAAGTCACACTAAGTTTTCTTCTACACAGACAGTAAAAGTAAAATTAAAAGTATACCACCAACCACAGAGAAAATAATTATTACGGATCTGATGTGCGCCCCAGCTGGAGTGATGTTCATGTGACATAGACGTACATGTGTTAATGCATGTGCATATAGTTATGGAAAATTGTTCGATTAACAGTGCTTACTAAAACACTTCTATAATAAAGTATTCAAATATTTACTTCATAAATTAATTTTACATAATAAATTCTAAATCAAGAATAACCCTGTAGTTGGGTTATCAATCAGCACTTTAATATATGTGTCGGAATTGATCAACTTTTGAATCCCCAAATAATCGAGCTATAATGTTTTTCTTTCATTTTCAAACGTTGAACTAGTACGCTAGTTAAAGTTGACTCAACTATATAAGATCAAGTCGGCGGATTCATACATTTGATGGAAACAGTTTTGCTTAATCGTACTTAGCTTATATAGTTAGTCGACATTAACTACCATGTCCACAGTTACAAATGACAAATGAAAGTCGGCTCCTCGTGGCCTGGTGGGCTTGTAATTCGCCACCAAGTCTCAGACCTGGCACAAGGAGAAGCAGTCAGAAGCATATGATCAAAAAGACAACAAATGATAAATACCGATACTATAAGTATAGTATGATAATGATAATATTTGTTTTGTTTATATGAAAAAGCAACAGAGTCTCGTTTGTAAACCAAATGATGCGATGATCCGAAATGAAAGTTTTGTGCGTGTAGCGAGTCTACTAGCGACTTGGTCATAATGTTATGAATCTATATATAGTTAGTGAGCCAAATTTGTTGTCTAGAATTAGTTCAGGTATATTGCTTAAATTGTAGAGAGCGCTTAGTATTCCTTCTCACTCACCTAAACTGTGAAAGTATCATTAATGAAACAAAGAGTATAAATTGGTGCAACCCTATTCCAACAAAGTATAGTATCCAACCAAAATTGAAGATATGTCTGCAGAGCAATGCTACCTAGAAGCTCTTTCCTCCTCCTTACAACCAAAGGAAACATCCCTAGGTGAATACAATGCTAGAAAATCCCATACAACCCACTTCAATTTTCAGGAATTCAACTCCCTTTTCTCACTCGAAAAATGATCTTACAAACAAAATTTTGTTTTTCGAGTTTGAGGGAACATTGCTGAAGACGCCGTCATTGTTTCCGTACTTCATGCTAGTGGCTTTTGAGGCTGGTGGGTTGTTTAGGTCTTTGGTTTTGCTTCTTATGAGCCCTTTTTTGTGTTTGGTTGGAGGAGAGTTGGGGCTCAAAATGATGGTGTTTTTGTGCTTTTTTGGGGTTAGAAAGGAGAAAATGAGAGTTGGCGCAGCTGTGCTACCCAAGTTCTATTTGGAGGATGTTGGGTTTGAAGGGCTCGACGTGGTGATGAGATGTGGGAAAAAAGTGGGAATTAGTGACTTGCCTAGGGTTATGGTTGAAGGGTTTTTGAGAGATTATGTAGGTGTTGATACTATTGTCGCAAGAGAACTCAAAGTGGTTGGTGGATACTTTTTGGGTTTGATGGAGGAAACAAAAACAAATTCTTTAGATATTGTAAATCAGAATCTTGGAGAGGAGAAGAAGTCAGATCCTCAAGCAATTGGTCTAGTTGGCTGCCAAACTAAATCTCTCCATCAACAACTCCTTTCTCATTGCAAGGTTGGTCAATGGTGAATGCTCATTGACTCATTCATCTGTCTCTTCGTCATTATCATGATTCTTTTTTTTTAATCTTGTGCGATTATCTATTCTGTATTTATTCGGGTTTAAATACACATAATGAAAATTTGAACTTTGATGCAAAGAATAAATACATCAACTCTTCTATATAATCATGACTAAGGTCAGATCTGCGGTCTTTGTTTTCTTTTAACTAAAAAAATTCATGTTGTGTGTATTCGTCAGGAGGAGGTTTACATGGTGACTGAAGATGAAAAGCAAAGCTGGAGGAGCCTACCAAGAGATAAATACCCAAAACCTTTGATTTTCCATGATGGAAGATTGGCTTTTAAACCAACCCAACTTGCCGCATTGGCAATGTTCATGTACTTGCCACTAGGAATTTGCATCTCCATCATCAGAATCCTTAGTGGCATACTCCTACCCCTCAGTGTTTCATCTCCAGTCGTGGCCTTCACAGGCACAATCACTACAATTTCACCATCCCTGCCCTCTAAAACTTCCTCAACAAATTATCAACAAAACCCAAAGGGCAGGCTCTTTGTTTGCAACCACAGAACCTTGGTTGATCCGCTCTACATTCTAGTAGCGTGTGAAAGACCTCATCTCTCAGCTGTCACATACAGCTTGAGCTCATTCAATGAGAAAATCTCCCCCATCAGAACCATCGGCTTAACAAGGGACAGAGAAAAAGATGCAGAAACAATGAAGAAACTTTTGAGGCAAGGTGACCTTGTGGTTTGCCCTGAGGGCACTACTTGTAGGGAGCCCTATTTGTTAAGGTTCAGCCCTTTGTTTGCCGAGCTGACCGATGAGATTTTTCCGGTGGCGATCGACGTGCGGGCGGACATGTTTTATGGGACAACTGCTAGTGGGTTCAAGATGTTGGATCCGATTTTCCATTACATGAACCCGAATCCGGTTTACACCATTAAGATTTTGGATAAATTGACTGGACCGGAGACTTGCAAATTTGGTGGGAAATCAAGGTTTGAAGTTGCCAATAATGTGCAAAATGTGATTGGTAAGGTTTTGGGGTTTGAGTGCACCAGTCTTACTAGGAAAGACAAGTATATGGCATTGGCTGGGAATGATGGGATCTTGAAGGACTCAAGGTGACTTGTGTAAGGATGTATGGTAAAGATTCACTTTAAAGTTTGAAACCCTCTCTATATGTAGCTTAGATTATTTTAGAATATTGCCTTGCTAAGAATACTGCTCTATGCAATTGGGTTGTATCACATATGCTTAGTAAGTATGATTTTTTCATACGCTATAATCAGTAATTTTTATTTTTAAAATGTGTATTTTTTAGGGTAACGACATGGAGAATTTGATTAGGATATTAAAAAACAAGGAGAAACAGTAGACAATACAGAGGTTAAGAGAATAAACCCACATACCCAATCAAATAACTAACCCGTTTACACCGAACATGAGGCCTACTTGAGTATACAGTACCGACATAAAAGGCCTAAACCACCTCTGGACTACTTAAACATGTATTATTCAGGTGGTCTCACTTCTGAAACTTACTAATGGCCGAATTCATATTTAACTTCCTAACAAGAGTTAGAGAGGAAAGCCAGAAAGGAGAACAAGAAGTCAAAGTGGCAAACTGTAGAATGGATTAAAAATCATATTTTTTTCAATACCTCCACCTTATTCTTGCCAAAATCTATGGTAAACCAGGGGAGCATGATTAGATGAGATAAGTCAACTATTAGAAAGTTTCGGAATATCAAACAATCAGAGGAAAGTTAGGACTAGAACAATAAAGTAGTTCAACGTTGAAACAACAATTTAAAGTTCTCGAGAGGATTACCTAGGGGTCCAAGTTGGATTGGAAATTCCAATTCCGAATGAAAAAATTCCGATCCGATGCCAAAATATTCCGAATCCGAAAAATTCCGAAAAAAGTTGGACGGAAATTGGAACATATATTTTCAATCCGAAAGTTCCGACTTTCCGATCCGACTTATTTCCGAAGATTTCCAAACCTATTCCGATCAAAAAAATGGAATGCATTTCATATGTTTTATAGTAATTTACTTATTATATAGTTTATATAATATTTTAGAATCAATCATATTACTTTCATTTTGCTTATTCTCACTTGCGGATACATTTATTACTTGCTTTAGACTATGTATTCATCTCGTAAGCGTAGTTTATATATTATTTTATTTTAATTCACCTTGAAAACCTAAAAATTCCGATATATTTCCGAAATTTCCGATATAATTCCGATCCGAAAAATTTCGAATTTTTTCCGATTTCCAAAGATTCCAAATTTGGAAAGAAAATTTCATTCCGAACTTTTTTGGAACGGAAATTGGAACCTTTGTTTCCGATCCGTTCCGTCCGAAAATCAGCCCTAGGATTACCACCCCTTAAATGCCTTGGTTGTTTCCTTTCCTTACTTCATGCTAGTGGGCTCTTAAGGGCTATATGGTTTTGATTTACTTGAGCCATTTGGTGTGGTTGGCTCATGAATAGAGGAGTGCATCTTTGCTCACCACCAAATAATAATGATAACCACTATCACCGCATAATCTATTATTGATTGAATGAATTTTTTTTGAAATTCGTATAATTAGTCCAGTTGTTCAATGATTGATAATATAGTGATAATGTTCACCATTACTTTTGGGGTTGTCGTGGTTGAGAATTTGGGGGCCTGGTTCAAAAACTTTGTTAGGGCCTTTTAATCCATCTTTAAAAATACCGTAAAAGTTATTTTCTACTCATAATTACTAATAAAAAAGATAAATTCGAAACTTAAATTATAACAAATTTGAAAACAAATTATTGAATTCATGCAAAGCATATTATGAACATAGTATTGAAAGCAAAAAAAAATAAGGGCTGATATCCTAAAGGTCCAAAATAAGACTCTAAATATCTATATAGTCGAAAAAAGATATTAAATATCTATATAGTCCAAAACCAATTCAAAATTGATGCCAACTCAACAAAAGTAACTAACTCCCATTCACGGATGTCTATTTCTCTCTCCTATTTTTTATTTTTTCAATTATTTTTTTGTTTCTCTAAATTAATCATAACTTTTGATATAAAAGTCGTAATAAAAATTCGTTTTTACCAATGGATTCGCGGAAATGAGATCTACTTTTTAAGATCCATATTGAATATGTTTTTCGTATAAAAAATTTGAGTTACTTTTGAATGCAGAGACAGTCAAGTGTCTCTGAGTGATATTCATCCGCCTCTATAGAGATAGTCAAGTGTCTCTACAGACACAGTCAAGTGTCTTTATAGTGATAGTCATGTGTCTCTACAGAGACAGTCATGTGTCTCTACAGACACAGTCATAGTCAAGTGTCTCTATAGAGACAGTCAAATGTCTCTGCAGAGACAATTAAGTGTGTCTACAGAGACACCAAATTCGAAAGTACTAAACAAAAAGAACTAAAATAATATACAGAGACAGTCATCTATCCCTGCAGAGACAAACGTGTGTCTCTGTAGGGACACTTGAATTTGGTGTCTCTGGAGAGCCAGTCATGTGTCTCTGCATTCAAAACTTACGAAATATTTTCTGTGAAAAACATACTCAATATGGATCTTAAAATGTAGATCTCACTTATACGAATCTATCGGCGAAAACGAATTTTCATTACGACTTCTATATCAAAAGTTATGATTAATTTAGAGAAACAAAATAATGAAAAATAGGAGAGAGAGAGAGAGAGAGAGAGAGAGAGAGAGAGAGAGAGAGAGAGGAGATGAGGTGTTATGACGTTTGTTTTAACTACATCAAAGCTGACCAATAAAATTCTGACACATTGACATTTCGGACTATTTGGATGTTATAATAAAGTATTTTATTTTTTAGATATTAAGACTCTAATCTAATACTTTTAGACATTCTTTCAAAAAATAATATAACAAAACAATAAATTTAAAACCTTCAACATGTGACAAATTTCAACCTTAAAATTTGAAATCAATAGATACCAAAGCGACTTGGGTGGCGTTGCAAACTTGCAGCAAAGAAGAAACGCACAGCAAAGAAGTGTGATGTGAATTGAGTGATCAAGGAATTACATAGGGTGCGGATTGAGTGATCAAGGAATTACATAGGGTTAAAAAAAACTTAATTTTCTTAATTAATATTAATATTAATTATATAGAATTAAAAAACCAAAAAAATATTGGTTGGCCCCATCTGAAGTGGGGGCGTGGTTCTGCTGCTCCTACTGCGTTGTACCAGCGGCGGCTCCTGGCTAAAAATGATGGTGCTTTTGTGGTTTTATTTTGGGAGAATTTTGGGCTGCTTAAGGCAAAGTAGCTAAAGGCTGCTTCACTTCCATTTTCCCACTTTCTCGAAAATTTTATCTTAATCGGAACCGTTCACTTTATTCATTAATATGTCAAGATCGTTTTTACAAAAAATTCAATCAAAACTGAGATTTTTTTATTATGTAACTTTGTAAAACATATCTACGGTTCGTTTAATGCCTAATTATACCGTTCATATAGTTCATACAGTTAAATAACCAAATGATCTTGGTTTTGATTGAATTTTTGCAGGAACGATCTTGACATGTTAATGGATAAAGTGAACGGTTCCGATCATAAAAAAAATTTGCGAGAAAGTGGGAAAATAGAAGTGAAGCAGCCCTTGGCTGCTTTGCCTTAAGCAACCCAAAATTCTCCTTTATTTTGGGGGTTAAAAAATTAGGGAGAAAATCAGATTTGGGACGGCTGTGATGCCCAAGTTCTTATTCAGGGATCTTCAGTTTGAAAGGCGCTTTATGTGCTGATGACCTTATCTGCTTGATTGATCTATAATTAATTAGTGGGCTTTTCCTTTCGTTTGAGCTTGTACATAGTTTTTGGCTCATTTCAACTAATTTTTTGGCTCCACCACTGGCTTAGTTGAGGTTATTTTCAAAGATGCATATTTGTGATTGCTAGAACCATATATATATTTAGGGGAAAATTTCACTCAGACCCCTGAGGTTTGGCCTAATTCTAGTCAGTCCCCACAGGTTTGATTTATTCCAGTCACACCCCAAAATTTTAACGTCGGTTACTGTTGACAAATGCCAGAAGGGCAAACTCGTCTTTTCACAGCTATTTTACATGTCTGACCTAAACCTTCCCTTGAGCAAACCTTCCCTTCAGCCAAAGCCAACCGATTCCCTTGAGCATCAGCCGAAACCCCATCATCCATGACCTAAACCTTCCCTCAAATCCAGCAAATCTGCCACCAACTCCTTCCCCCTGACCTAAACTCCTCAGTTGTTTGTTGCATAATTCACTTCACCAATTTCACGACCCAAAAAATAATTTACATCCCAATTCGTCAATCCAAACAACCACTCCAAACTCATCAAATTTAACACAATTTAAACAGAAAATCAAAATCTAAAAACAAAGCCAATCAATCAATCAATCAATCATGTGGTCAATCAGGCACCTCCTCCACCTCCGATCGGCGGAGACCTGCGAACAAGGCACGACCTCCTGAGCGGCGTCGGGAGCGGCGAGTTCCGGAGACCCGGCATGAGCCGTTCAGCTTGAGCCACGCATCGAGGCACAATAGGTGGAAGTGGTGCCGGCAGTCGGGCATGATCCGCAGCATCTCGGCGTCCCTATAATCGCACAGGCAAATCGAACACGTGGACGAGTTGGACGCATCCTTGGAGAAGCGGAATTTTAGGTAGGAGTTGATTCGATTCGCAACTGCTCGACGTCTTCCTCAGCGACGAAGTTGATGCGGGGGAGGATGATGCCGCCTTCGGGATTGTTAGGGTTTGGATTGGGATTATTGTGGTGGTGGTGGCGGCGGGCGCGGCAGGAGAGAGGTGAAAGGGGCTGTAATTGAGGGAAGGGGAGGCTGGATTTGAGGGAAGGTTTAGGTCAGGGATGATGGGGTTTCGGCTAATGCTCAAGGGAATCGGTTGGCTTTGGCTGAAGGGAAGGTTTGCTCAAGGGAAGGTTTAGGTCAAACATGTAAAATAGCTGTGAAAAGACGAGTTTGCCCTTCTGCCGTTTGTCAACAGGAACCGACGTTAAAATTTTGGGGTGTGACTGGAATAAATCAAACCTGTGGGGGCTGACTAGAATTAAGCCAAACCTCAGGGGGTCTGAGTGAAATTTTCCCATATATTTAGCTAGACCCAAAAGTTGGGGGACACATTTACCGCCACGTGCATGTAGTGCTTGAACAAGCTGGTCAACCTAAATTTTCTTGCCGTATTTGTGTTTCAGTACTTCACAGTATATTCTTCTAACAATTTCTTGTACACGAAAAGTAAAGTAGTTATGTACCAACTAGGAGAAAATAATTGCTTCAATTTGATGTGCATACATTGTGTTGTGACCTATCGATTACCATTTAATGCCTTAGCTGGAGATCAGCTAATGTGACATAGATGTATGTAGAGGTACATGTAAATGAGGCTATTGTAACAATCAACAATTTAATCTAGGTTAATTCCTCCAATAGTACTCAATGTTTGGTAAATAAAACACTTTGGTACCAAATCTATACCTCCGTTAGACACTTTAGTGCCTCCGTACAATTTGCTGTTAAAATTGAGGGTATTATAGTCTTTTTAGATTAATTCATAAAATATGACTTATATAGTCCAAAATGTTTTAAAAAAATGGACTGAATAGTATCCAAATTATAACAAAGCTAGACTACTCCTACTTCCAAAAAAAAAAAAAGACTACTTTTGTTTTGATAACGCCATGTACCTACTCTTGTTTTAATATTGCATTTCATTATATGCATCATGAAAAAATGGTTAATTTTTATTCCAATTTAAATAAATTTGCAGAGACTTAAAAAAATTAATTAGAGGTATTAACGAAAAGACTGTAATACTCTCAATTTTTACGGAAAATTGGACGGGGGCATTAAAGTGTCTAACAGATGTATAGATTGGGTACCAAAGTGTCTGGTTTTAAACATTGGGTATCAAAGTGTCTTATTTGCCAAATATTAGGTACCATTGGAGGAATTAACCCATTTTTAAATTATCATCTTGGCCATGCCCATCCAAACAAAAAGACTATAATACCTTCAATTTTGACGGCAAATTGGACGGAGGCACTAAAGTGTCTAACCGAGGTATAAATTGGGTACCAAAGTGTCCGGTTTTAAATATTGGGTATCAAAATGTCTTATTTGCCAAATATTGGGTATCATTGGAGGAATGAACTCATTTAATATATGTATGTAATAATCAACTTTTCAGTAACCACACTATCAGCACTTTAATATAGTGTTACTTTCATACACAATGTTATACACATGGTGGGGTTGCATAATTAGGCCGGATCCAAAAACTTGACTAGAAAGACCATAACATTGCGCAGGACCAAATATTTATACTGGTGTAGTGTCGGAGGACATTAATTATAGCGAACTTGTCTAAGCTCATATACGCGGATACACTTGATGAACACAATTTTGCTCAATCCTACTTTGTTATATAGTTACAATTTCCATATATATAGTTACTAAAAACAATTGAAAGCCAATTTCTTGTGGGCTGCACTACAAAAAATTTGGAGTATTTGGGACCAACGTTGGTTTAAATAACAGAGGGTCTTATTACCCTATAGGGACTGTTTAGACTCTCCTATTTATTTATAACAGTTACTAATAAATAGTAGAGTCCAAAGTAGTCCTTATAACGCAATAAGATACTCTCTTATTTAAACCAACATTTGGTCCCTAATACTCCAAATTCTTGTAGTGCTGGTATCATGGTCCTAGGTTCGACTGGCATGAGAAGCATGTCGAAAGCATATAAATATAAAAAAGATACATGACAAATAAATACTGTAATATATGATATAAGCTACAATGTTATGAACCCATAGTTAGGTGAGCAAAATTGTTCTCTAATTAGTTCAGCTACGTTTGTTTGTACTTTTTGGAACTGAAAAGTACATGCATATAGTATATTGCTAAAAATGCCTAAATTGTGAAAGTATTAAAGACAGTGTAAATTGGTCCAGCCTTATTCCAAACGTTTTAGTAATCAACCAAACAAAAGGATGTCCGGAGAGCAATGCTACCTAGAATCTCATTCCTCCTCTTTCCAAGTCCAAGACAGCAAACCAAGGGAAACATTCCCAAGTGAATACAATGCCAGTAAATCTCATTCAACTCACTTATGACATGTTTATATACAAGAAATTCAAATGGAAAAAGTATGAATCATTCTCATTCTTTCATTTTTCCATATTTACATAGGCATTTGGGAAGTGAAAAATTATGAACCACACACTAACTTATGAATCACATTCCCCCTCACATCGGGAGACTTGGGTTACAAATACCTTTCCATTGTAGCATCCAACCAAAATTGAAGATATGTCTGCAGAGCACGTAGAAGCTTTTTCCTCCTCCTTCCAACCAAAGGAAACATCCCCAGGTGAGTACGATGCCAGAAAATCCCATACAATCCACTTCAAGTTTAAGGATTTCAACTCCCTTGCTCACTCGAAAAATGATCTTTCGGACAAAATTTTGTTTTTCGAGTTTGAGGGGACATTGCTGAAGACACCTTCATTGTTTCCGTACTTCATGCTAGTGGCTTTTGAGGCTGGTGGGTTGTTTAGGTCTTTGGTTTTGCTTCTTATGAGCCCTTTTGTGTGCTTGGTTGGAGGAGAGTTGGGGCTCAAAATAATGGTGTTTTTGTGCTTTTTTGGGGTTAGAAAGGAGAAAATGAGAGTTGGGACAGCTGTGCTGCCCAAGTTCTATTTCGGGGATGTTGGGTTTGAAGGGCTTGACGTGGTGATGAGATGTGACAAAAAAGTAGGAATTAGTGACTTGCCGAGGGTTATGATTGAAGGGTTTTTAAGAGATTATGTTGGGGTTGATGCTATTGTTGCAAGAGAACTCAAAGTGGTTGGTGGGTACTTTTTGGGTTTGATGGAGGAAACAAAGACAAATTCTTTAGATATCGTAAATCAGATTCTTGGAGAGGAGAAGAAGTCCTATCCTCAAGCAATTGGTCTAGTTGGTTGCCAAACAAAATCTCTCCATCAAGAACTCCTTTCTCATTGCAAGGTTGGTCAATGCTCATTGACTCATTCATCTTTCTCTTCCTCATTATCATGATTCTTTTTTTATCCTGGATAATTATCAATTATGTATTTATTCGGGTTTAGTTACAGAAAGCGAATTTGAACTATTATGCAGAGAATAAAGACATTAATTCTTCTATATAAACTTGACTAAAGCCAGATCCGGGAGCTTGGTTTTATTTTAACAAAAAAATTCATGTTGTGTGTATTTGTCAGGAGGAGGTTTACTTGGTGACTGAAGATGAAAAGCAAAGCTGGAGGAGTCTACCAAGAGACAAATACCCAAAACCATTAATTTTCCATGACGGGAGATTGGCTTTTAAACCAACCCAACTTGCCACATTGGCCATGTTCATGTACTTGCCACTAGCAATTTGCATCTCAATTATAAGAGTCCTTAGTGGCATGCTCCTACCTCTCCGTGTTTTATCTCCAGTCCTGGCCTTCACAGGCACAATCACTACAATTTCACCATCCATGCCTTCTAAAACTTGCTCAACATTTTATCAACAAAGCCCAAAGGGCAGGCTCTTTGTCTGCAACCACAGAACCTTGGCCGATCCGATCTACGTTCTAGTAGCGACTGAAAGACCTCATCTCTCAGCTGTGACATATAGCTTGAGCTCATTCAGTGAGAAAATTTCCCCCATCAAAACCATCAGCTTAACAAGGGACAGAGAAAAAGATGCGGAAACAATGAAGAAACTTTTGAGGCAAGGTGACCTTGTGGTTTGCCCTGAGGGCACTACATGTAGGGAGCCTTATTTGTTAAGGTTCAGCCCTTTGTTTGCCGAGCTGACCGATGAGATTTTTCCTGTGGCAATCGACGTGCAGGTGAAAATGTTTTATGGTACAACTGCTAGTGGGTTCAAGATGTTGGATCCGGTTTTCCATTTAATGAACTTGAATCCGGTTTACACCATCAAGATTCTGGATAAATTGACTGGACCGGAGACTTGCAAATTTGGTGGGAAATCAAGGTTTGAAGTTGCCAATAATGTGCAAAATGTGATTGGTAAGGTTTTGGGGTTTGAGTGCACCAGCCTTACTAGGAAAGACAAGTATATGGCTTTGGCTGGGAATGATGGGATCTTGAAGGACTCACGGTGACTTGTGTAAGGATCTATGGTAAGGATTCAGTCAAACTTTGAATCCCTCTCTATATGTAGCTTAGATTATTTTAGAATATTGCCTTGCTAAGGATATTGCTCTATGCAACTGGGCTGTATCACATATGCCTAGTAAGTGTAATTTTCTCATACAGTAATCAGTAATTTTTTTTTTTTTTTAAAACATGTATGTTTTTAGTGTAACGACAAAGAATTTTATTAGAATATTGAAAATTGAAAAAATCGCCAGACTATACAGAGGTTAAGAAAAAGACCCTACATACCCGAACAAGTAACCTACTTGACTACACTGAGCATGAGAAAAGGCCTAAATCACCCCTGGACTACTTAAACATTTATTATTCAGAAGTTCTCGCTTCTGAAGCCTGCTGATGTTCGAGTTCATATTTAACTTCCTAATAAAGAGAACAAGAACTCAAAGTGGCAAACATGGATTAAAAATCATATTTTTCAGTACCTCCACTCCACCTCATACTTGCCAAAATCTATTCTAAACCTGGGGAGCATTGTTATATGAGATAAGTCAACTAATTAGTACCACACACTCCTTTCCTTATATATTGTAAGGTTTTTAACGAGGTTTTTAGATTTTAATGTTTAGTCGTATTCTTTGTACCCATTTGTCTGGTGCATTGCCAAAATTTTAATTAAATAAAACACATTATTTTTATCAAACAATCCTATGAAGTACCAAAACTCCGACTACCTAGCATTTCAAGTTTTGAAAACGTTTCAGGAAGAAAACATGATTGAAAAATCCTTGAAACATGTATTGAAAATTAAACTTCAAGAAAACAGCCCGAAACTCCACGCATGGGCGAAATTTCGCAAGTTTTTGGGTTATGAACTAAACCCATACCTTAATATTCACATTTGCGTCACATTTGAACTTGAACTTGTAATATTTCAGTTGGATTTCAATTTTTCTTATTCTATGAAATTTTAGAATACTAATTTTTATATATATAGTTCGTTTTTAATTAACGATTCCAGAACGTTTCGTACGAGTTCTTTTGAAATTTGAGAAATCATTGTTTCGTATCGTATTGATTCGTCAATTTCGTTTTTGTGTCCTTGCTTCATAGAAGCAATAAGAGGAATGGTTGGACCAGAACAATAAAGTGGTTCAACGTTGAAACCACAATTTAAAGTTCTCGAGAAGATTTCCATCCCTAAAATAAGAATTAGAATGAGATCCCTTTCTCATTACTATTTACCATTAAAGGATCTTACTCGAAGAGGCAACCTCATTATCAAAATCAATAATGAGATCCCTTTCCATCCAGTCTTTATCACTGGGGTAGCACCTAAAAGCAGGGCCATATCGAGTACCACAAATCCCAATCGGTAAATATGTGTACGCTTAATTGTTAAAATGCCCCCCTAAACTCACTTTCGGTAAAAATTCGCCCCTCCAAAGTCCGAAATGCCATAATTCACCCCCCCTAACTCAATTTTGTTAAACCGTTGCCCCCTTTTCATCTTTTCCATCTAATTTTGCTGAGATGGCAATGATGTGTTCCAAAATTTAGGACCCATTAAAATCCAACTACAAAAAAAACTAAAAAAATTCAAAAATAAAAAAACCAAATCAAAATAAAATCCTTTTCTGCAACCAAAATCCTTAGACCTCGCCAACAACTCGTGAGCCCCATCCCTTGCAGCAACCGCTTCCGCCGCTCCGTAATTGACCCCGGGCCTCCATCCAGTCGTTGTAATCCGGCGACATCGGCGGTGGGTCCGGTTTTAAGGATTCGAATATGGGATTTTGTTGCACGCGCGGCCGAGCTAGCCCGATTTGATCCCAAACAAAGACACGTCGTTTTAGCCGGCAGCGGCGACGAGGGCAGCAGCGGCGTCCCTAACGCCATATATAATTACTTCACCGCGGTTCTCCACCAGCTGCTCGACGCCGACGCCCACCCACTGCTAATACTCAGGTACTTTAATTGGTCCCAGAAAACCTCTTTGCCGTCCCAAGGCGGTTGTTTTCGAATGAGAACCAAAAGGAACTGGTTGCCTCCGTAAGTTGAATCTCCCAAAATTGCTTCAAATTTCAATCCGATCTTCACCAATTTGATTAAGTTTTCGATGGGGGTTCGTAATTTGATTAAACCCAGTATTTGATTCCTTCAAATTAGCCGCCGAACAATCACATTACCCACAAACCAAACTGCCAAAAGAACACCACAATCAAACAAAGTGAGATTGAACAAAGAAAGAGACCCACTTCCTCTCTGCAATGACGGTGGACGATGCAACGGCGGAGAGCGGAGGTCGACGACTTGCGTTGAAGGGGAATTTGCCTTGACTCGCTAGATCTGCGTTACTTTGTCAATCTTTCCGAAATTTGGGGGTCGAGTTTCGTTTTACTGCTAAGCCTCAACAATTCAACAGTATACTACCACCATACCAACTGAGTAAAGAGCATCTTCGCCGGCGGGTACACAAAGCACAATCAACGCACCACCACACCAACGATTCGCTCTGCAGTTTTGCTTTTATATTTTTTTGAAATTAATACGTTTTTGCTTATTTGGACAAGGGTGGGCTCCAGTTTTTGAGGATGTGGCTGCCACCTCAGCCAAATTGGACGGAAAAACTCCAAAGGGGCAACGGTTTAACAGAATTGAGTTAGGGGGGGAGGGGTGAATTATGGCATTTCGGACTTTGGAGGGGCGAATTTTTACCGAAAGTGAGTTTGGGGGGGCATTTTAACAATTAAGAGATATGTGTATTATATGCGACTATACATACTTTTAAAAAATTTTCATGTTCACTGTCTTAAAATGTAAAGTTCAGTAAAAATATATGTATTTTCTTGGGATAATGACCTTGAAGAACAAAATAGATCCCCTAATTTTATGGCAAGCTACTCATTTTGAATGTTCACTTCAAAAGACAAAATAATGGGAACTACCTCTGACAGCCAAACAAAACCCACACACAGAACCCCCTTCTCAAAAATCACATGGACATGAATAGTTTGTGTCACACAGAAACAATTTGTGCCAGCACATAAATAGTTTGTGCCATACAGAAACGGTTCATGCCAACATAGAAACAGTTTATATCAACACAGAAACAATTTACGCCAACACGGAAAAAGTTAGTTTCAACACAGAAACAGTAGTGACGGCAAAATTGGGATTCAATAGTAGTTCAAATGGGTTTTAACAAAACTCAATCAAAACTGAAAACAAGTTGTGAGCATCCTAGATCTCGAAGAAACAAGAAGATTGACACCTCACTTGATCTTGGGGTGGTCGAATTTGACTAAAATTGGTCGATTTTGCTCTTAAATTACCAAAATTTAGTCAAATGAGAGAGATTTTCAATAAACAAAAGCAAGAAAACGGAGCATCGTCCCTTCTACTACAAAACGCATAGCTGCATCTTGAAAAGCTTCCCGTCAACCATCGTTTAGCTTAAAAATTTCCATAGAGGGATCTCTTTAGTTTCAATCTTGAGCTCTTAGGCCATCTTTAGCAAGAAGGGGGCTAAATGTCTCTTGGGCTAAAATTTAGCCCCCCAAATAATACTTTTTTGTAATTTAGGTAGGTATAAATTTTACACGCTTTAGTGATATGGGGTAGGGGAGGGATTGGGATCATCCTGATCCCGATTACGAAAATCCCGATCCCGTCCCGATCCCGATTAGAGGCTAAAAATGATCCGGAATCCCGTCCCGATTAAGTCGGGATCCCGACAATAAAATCCTGATTAAGTCGGGATCCCGATCAGGAAACCCGATAAATCCCGACAATGAAATCTCAATTATAATATGAAATTTTAAACTTTTTTTGTGTGCATAAATTGTTAATGTGAACCAATATGAAAATAAAATATACTAACATAAGAATACAATAATTTAAATTTAAGCATTATAAATCTAAAGATAAAAATACAACAACACTTGAATTTATTGAATTTGTTACATTTTAATCCTATTTTAAACCTTGAGTTTTTACTATCCTAAATCAACTCTTTTCCTCTCCATTTTCTCGAACTCATCGCCGTGGTCTCTTGTCTCCGCGCCCTCATCTTTGCCCGTCGCTAGCATTGTTCCCATCGCTCTCCCAACGCCGCCATCGCCCATCGCTCTCCCATCACCGCCATCGCTCGCCCATCGCCGCGTGGCCTCGGAGCCCAGCCCCCATAGCCCATCGTTGTCACCTATCACCCCTCGTCGAAGCTCATCACCATCGTCACCGTCTGTTGTCTCTCACCCATCATGCTCGTTGCTGCTGCTAGCCTCGTAGCCCGCAGTTCATGAATGGATCCGCCGATTGGCCAAGATCATCATCTATCAATTTGATTTCGATTCCGTAAGCCCGAGTTATGGTTTGATTTTTATTGTTTTGAAATTTGAGTGCTTGATTGTTTTGTAATTGAATGCTTGGCAAGAATCTATGCAACAAATTGAATTGTGTGGAACAAATTGAATTGAATTCAAGATAGGAGATGGAAAAGCTTGAATCGATATTTCAATATGCATAATATCGGGATGTCGGGATCCCGACTTTTTCCAAAAAAAATCCCGACTAATCGGGATCGGGATGCGAGATTCGGGATTTTTTCCCACCCCTAATATGGGGGCTAAATTCTACTTTTTTTTAGTTGACCAAGAGGAGTTGACCAATTTTCACGTGGGGACTGCAGCAGTTTTCAAATAGGTTTAATATTATATTGTTTTTTTTTTAATTCACATAGATGGCCTTCATGTTATCACGTGGGCTGCCTCAATTTCAAGATGGGCTCCACAAGAGGGGCTCCACCAAAAGGGCTAGCTAAAGGGCTATAGGTAGCCACCCCTTTGGCCCTTTAGTCCATTTTGTAGCTATTTAGCCATTTAGTCATCCCCTTGCTAAAACGGTTTTTTGCAAACAAAAAAAAAAAGGGCTAATAGTATTTGAGGTATCCTTAAAGTCTATTGCTAAAGATGGCCTTAGCGAAGATCTCATTCATGTGCTTTGAAGCCTCGCACCAAGTTTCTCAGAAGTGCAAGAACACTATAGCACTAGCGTGGACGATGGTGTCGAGCTTCTTACTAGACTAAATATCCTTCACTGACCAGCCCATCAGAAACAATAGAGGCTTATGAATTCTAAAACGGTAAATTCACTAAAAAACAAAAGTATAGAGAGATTGAAGCACGGGTCATGGGTGAATTGAAGCTAAAGCGGAAGCAATCCGACGAGGTGGTGAAGAACATCGTAAAGAAGAAGTTGAAGATTTGTTAGGCGCATGCAGCCAGGCGCGAATAAATGCGGTAGAATTTTTAGAGGGAACAAACAAATAGCGGTTTGACATGTGTTATTTTGTCCTTGAATGAGAAGATTTGAATTTTATTTCCAATGGTGGTATGATGGATTATTCTATGGACTATGAGATCATTAATCCTATTTTCTTATCTTGGAAGTATTATACACGAATTATACACATATTGATATATTTTTTTTGCAAATAATAGAAATAGTTTTTAGAAAGTTGATAATAATAAAAGTATTAGTCGCCTATTCTACTCATATTTATCTATATTTTTCACGTGTGAAAGTTTTACAACAAAATTATTAAATTATTATAAATAGCTTAATTTTCATCATATTATTTCAACAAACCTACCAAAGAATACACGTATATATTATTAACATATTGTATCCGTCCCATATTTTACAAACTAGATCACGAACTAGTGCAATAAGAGGCTCTACGTTAAGGAAAAGCGACCTGATAGGGAAAGGGGAAAGATGTCCTTAGGTTAAATACACTCTTATGTTAAATATCATTACGCCAGAAATGGCTTTTTACGGCGCATAAAGTGCGCGCCTTAAAAACGTTTTTATGGCATCAGGCTGCGCGCCGTAAGAAGCCATGCCGTAAAAGCCTATAATCATTTACGGCACAAATATGCATGCCATAAAAACATTTTAAGGCACAATTTGTGCACCGTAAAAAGTCTAAACGGCCATTTACAGCACACATAGCACGCCATCTCTCTTACTTTTTTTTTATAAAAAAAAAAAAAGATTATATAGCATCTTCATCAGTTACAAAAGTAAATAGTACGTAGCAATGCAATTAGACCTACACAAATTTCAAGTGCAAAAGTAAATAGTAGATGATCCAATTCGGCTTCAAGTTCAGCAATGCTTCTGTTGATTGAAGATGCAATTCCTGGAAGGCGAGCTTTAATTACTGATCTAGATGCTGAAATCATATATAAAAACTAAATGTTAACCTCCAGTTTCTATTCAATACTAGAAATGGGATAGATAAACTGAGCTATCAAATCACAAATAAAGGGAACAGAAAAACCTTTGAAAGATGTTTTGCAAGATACTCTGAGCCCATTTTGCTTCCAGTGGCTATTCTAATGATTGATTATCAACAAAAGATCAGTGAAATGAGCAAAATAAAGAACAGAGTAGTTTTCCAGTCCCTCCATGCATAAATTAGTTTTCCAGTCCCTCCATGCATAAATTATGTTCGAATGTAAACCGTTAAACCCACAACCCTTACCCCTCTCCCAACATATTAATAAACCACCACTGCTATGATCAACTAGAAAATTGCCCACTTCAAGCTAGTGGGCTCTTGTGGGTTATATGATTTTGCTTTACTCGAACCCTTTGGTGTGGTTGGCCGGTGGATAGAGTTTGGTATGCATTTTTGCTTGTTTTGCTCACCACCAGCATTTTTGTAATTTTACTCGATATTAAAATGTAATGGTGAATATTACCATCGCATTATTCACCATTGAGAGAATGAGTTTTTTGAGATAAGTTATTTCACTCATTAAATGATTGAAGATGTGGTGGTCACCACCGCTTTTGGAGTGGAAAATGATGGTGCTTTTTTGTGAGGGTAAAGAAATTAAGGAGAAAATGAGAGTTGGGACAGCTTGGTGTGTTGATGACCTTTTCTGGAATGATCTATAATTAATTAGTGGGCTTTTCCTTTCGTTTGAGCTTGTAGTTTTTGGCTCATTTCAACTAAATTTCTGGCTCCATTACTGAGTTAGTTGAGGTTATTTTCAAAGATGCATAGTTGTGATTGCTAGAACCATATATATATTTAGCAGGGCCGGCCCTGCCGTTGGGCGAATAATGTCATCGAGTTGGGCCCCCAAATGGAAGTGGGCCCCAAATTTTTTTTAAAGTGGCACATATATATATGTATATATGTAATATAATTATAATGTTTGATTTATATCTAATTGTGTGTAAAAGTTCAAATTCTTTATATTTTTTATCTATGAGAGTTTGGTGTGTTAATGAATGATCTTCTATCTGTAGGATGGTATGCTCACATCGCTCAGAGAAGGGCCCCTCTAAAGCATTATCTTGATCCTTTTTTCTTCGCAACCCTTGATCCTTCACTCGCTCAATTTATAGAAAAAAATTTAGAATTTTCCATTTTATTCTCAAAATAGATATCAACCATCTATCGTTTGTATTTTTCAGAGTACAATAGTCATATATGCATATATAAACTTGTATTTTATTAACTATCTTTACATTCAATTAATATATAATGAAGGAGAATTTTGTTACTATAGGGCCTCAATTTTTTCCCCACATTGAGCCACAAGTTTGGCAGGGCCGGCACTAATATTTAGCTAGACCCAAAAGTTGGGGGACATTTACCGCCACGTGCATGTAGTGCTTGAACAAGCTGGTCATCCTAAATTTTCCTACTGTAATTGTGTTTCAGTACTTCACAATATATTCTTCTAACAATTTCTTGTACATGGAAAGTAAAGTAGTTATGTACCAACTAAGAGAAAATAATTTTTTCAAAATTTGATGTGCATTGTGTTGTGAGGTATCGATTACGCGGATACACTCGATGAAACATAGTTTTGCTCAATCGTACCTTGTTATATAGTTGTCCATATATACAGTGGCAGAGCCAGCATAGCACGGTCGTCAGCGCGCGGCTGCTCCCGTCGTCACCGGATAATCTATAGATTGGGAGCGGATCTGTGGTGGCTCCGCTCCCCTTGTCCGCCGGAGGGTAGACCTAAAGGCCATTGAAGAGCGCGGCGGAAGTTCTCTGCAATTCTGGGCAATTGCGGACGCGAGGAAGGCGACCCAAATTTGGGTTAAAACGGCGTCGTTTTGACTTAAATGGAGCGGCGTCGTTTTGGCTTTGTTGGGAAGCGGCGGCATTTTGGAGTCATTCTTCTTTCCTTCATCGAGCTGCCGAGTCGCTCTTCTTTCCTTCATCAAGCACTACCGCGACAAACACAAACAGCAGCAGAGCTCCAATTTCCCAACAACCCGCGCACCGCCGACTCCTTGGAATCCACCGATGGTGCCGCTGCAGCGCCGCCACCATTGCTTCCACCGCCATCCTCCTTCAAGCTCCGAATTCAGGTACATTTGTTGCTTGGAAATGTTGGGTTTTGTGCAATTTTTAGGGTTCTTGGATTGGATAATTGAGTGCAGTTGTTCTTGGTTGTTGAGAAAGTTGAAGTTAGAATATTAAGTTCTAGATGTGATTTAATTGGGAGTTCCAATTGGAATTCTAATTTTGTGCAATTTTTACGGTTTTTTAGTCCTTTTAGATGTGATTTAATTAGGGGTTCTCAAAAATTTCAGAATCAAAATGCTACTTTTGTTTACAAAGTGAAGTGAAAGACTGCAGATTAAGTTTATTGCTGTTCATATTAGTTTGGTTTGCCCAAAGAAAAATGGAAGCTTGGTAGAGCCGTTTTTGAGAGCCCAATTGGAATTCTAATTTTGTGTTTGTAGAGATTCGGATGGATTTTTATGTTTCTGGGATGGTAATGATTTAGATAGGTTATCGGAAAGCTTGTGACCGATACTTTACCAAGGTACTCCACATAGGTTATCGGAAAGCCGTTTTTTGGAACGCTTGAGCAACCAATTTCCGCTCCCCTCCTCCCAAAATCCTGGCTCCGCCACTGGGTGGTACCATGGTTCTAGGTTCTACTCGCATGATAAGCATGTCGAAAGCATATATATATATGATAAAAAAGATAACAAATGATAAATAAATACTATAGTATATGATATAAGCGTCAATGTTATGAACCTATAGTTGGTGAGCAAAATTGTTCACTAATTAGTTCAGGTACGTTTGTTAGTGCTTTTTGGACTAAGAGTACATGTATATTGCTTAAAATGCCTAAATTGTGAAAGTAGCAGTCATGCAATTGTAAACTGGGCTTGTTTTGGGTGATTCATGATCTTGCTTAAGAATTTAAATTTTTAAATCAGTTTTTTGGTTTCCCAAAAAAAAAAAACAAACAAACAAAAAAAAAACAAACCAAACCATACAAAAAGATGTTTGAAGACCAATGCTACCTAGAATCTCCTTCCTCCTCTTTCCAAGTCCAAGACAGCAAACCAAGGGAAACATTCCAAGTGAATACAATGCCACAAAATTTCATATAATCCACTTAGGGTATGTTTACATACAAAGAATGAGAATAGAAAGAGGAGCAATCATTCTCATTCCATCATTTTTCTATGTTTACTTAGGCGCTTGGGAATAAAAAATTTGCAGACCACACACACCAACTTATGAATCTCATTCTCCCTCACATTGGGAATTGGAGACCCGAGGGAAACTTGGGTTACAACTTACAAATACATTTCCCTTTCTTTTCCAGAAATACCCTTAAAAAATTTCATAACATCCAAGTGCAAAACATCATGCTCAATTGAGAAGGGTTGTTGAAGTCGTAGGAAGGCAAGGGCCTTGGATGATATGAGTAAGGCCCAGTTTGGCATTGCTGTGCTTTCGTGAAATCACTTTCGCGAAATTACTTTCACGAAAGCAACTTTCGCGATAATCAGTTTGGCGTTTGGTAAACATTCTGTCAAAATTGCTTTGGATGATCTAAAGCAGTTTTAGGCGTTTGGTAAACATTTTTAGAAAAGTGCTGTGAGATATAATTAATGACCAAAACAGACATGTTATTGAATAACAATTTTAATAAACTATTTACACAATAGCATATCATATATATCCATCAATTTGCACAAAAAATCAACACAAAATTAATACTTTTCCAATAAAATTTTATTAAATTTTTATGTAGATATTTTTATGTAGATATTGGAAATAATATAAATTTGTATATATACTTTATTGTTATGATATTAGTATAGAACCAAATAGATCTAGATATTTGTTATAATATAAACTTTTTATGTAATATTGTTCTAATATTAGACCAAATTGAACAAAAATAAAAAAAAATAAAACAAAAAAAAAATTAATCCAGAACCAAAAAAAATTTCAGTCGGCGGCGGTGCCGCGCTCCCATTGTCGTCGTCGGGGTTAGTCGCCGTCGCGCTCCCAGCCACCCGTCGTCACAGCCCATCGTCACCCGTCGTCGTCGTCGTCACTCGCCCATCGTCGCTCGTCGTCTCCCGTCGTCGTTCGGTCTGGGTTGGTCGTCGTCTTCGGCATCGTCGCGTCGCCCGGGTCATCGTCGCTCTCGTCGCCCATTGTCATCCGTTTCTGGGTTGGGCGCGTCCGTTTGGGTGTCGTCGCGCGCGTCGCAGATGGCATTTTGACGTCGTCGTCGCATCTCGCACGGGCGTCGTCGGCGTCGCATTGGGTGTCGGCATCGAGTCTGGGCCGTCGCCGTCCTGATGGAGCTCGAGTTCTGGCAGAGATCGGGTACTATTTTGATGGCATTTCAAGAAAATTGAAATGTTAAGGAAGGGCATAATAGGAAGAAAAAAAATTCATTAAAAATTTTGGTAATTCCCAGCGTGTCAAATGAAAGCGCTTTCGAAGCTACTCCTGCCTTTCGATAATCGCTTTCGCGAAAGCAGCTTGCCCGAAAGTACTTTCGTTTGCGTTTACCAAACGCTTTTTTGGCCAACTTTCGCAAAGTACTTTCGGGCCATAAGTACTTTCGCGAAAGCAATGCCAAACGCAGCCTAAGAAATTTGGGCTTAAGGCAGAAGCTATAACAGGGATGCAGCCTCAACTTCAAGGCTTGGTAAAAAAGTCTTGTTGATATGCAAGAAAAACTTAGAGGTGAGTTGAGGAAAATGGTATTTCTATCTTCAGTGGATGTATTCCACATCACCAACATCCTAGCTATAGAGGATTATGTGCAAAAATTCTACAGTGGGGCTTACCGTGATAGTGATTGATGAGTGTTGAGTAAATTATAAATCTTTTTGGCGGTAAAAAAACTTCCTTTATTGCATTATGTCACTATATTAGAGATTTCAAATTATTATGGTTGTGCTTTTGCTGAGTTTAAGACTTTTTCAGATTATTTTTTTGTGGAGCTTATGACTTTTGCTCAGATTATGCTTTGTTGGACAATGGTTTGTTATTGACGGTTTATGTTGGAGATTATGATTTCAACTACAAATGGCACTTTATCTTCCCCTTATTTATCTCCTCGTATTATATGGTTGCGAAAGTGATGAAAAACTACCATTCTCAAAATAAAAATAAAATAGAAGGAAGGTGGTGTTGTAAAGTGTATTAAAGTGTGACTGTGTAAACTAGAAGTAGGAATACTGTCTAGATTCAATGTATTCAATAATAGGAATCTTACATGGATTCTCTGTAAGGGTTGGTAAACCCTGGGATTACTCCACTATAAATACAGACTATATACAAGGGGATGATCACACTTTCAAAGATCAATCACCCGTTCTCTCTCTCTCTCTCTCTCTCTCTCTCTCTCTCTCTCTCTCTCTCTCTCTCTCTCTCTCTCTCTCTCTCTCTCTCTCTCTCTCTCTCCTTAGCCATACTATTCTACAACACGTTATCAGCACGCTCCTACATTGCGCTTCCAGAGTTTGAAGGAGTTTGTACCAAAATCTCTACTGAATTTCCCAAAATCAATGTTTAATCAAGTAATTCTAAAACTCTACCTTTCAATTTGATTTTTGTTTTATGATATATATTGTGTTTCATGATCAAATCTTGGTTGAGTTGTGTGAAAGAAAAGAAAAAAGGTTCCTGAGGGGAGCCACAAAAACAAAACAAAAACGGTTCATGCGGGGAGGCGAGCCAATCGCGTGCAATAGCCACGGCTCGAAACAAAAGATAAAGGGGTCATGCCAGGACTCCATCTGAGCCGCGTAAGCCGCTCAAGCCGTGCCAGCCGCGGCCCAAAAACAACAACAAAAAGGTTCCTGATGGGAGCCGACATCCGTGCCGCTCAAGCCGCGGCTCAGCCCAACAATCCCACAGCGCCAAAACGACGCCGTTTTCGAGTCACCTTCTCCCAGTGTCGTCGCAGACGAATCACAATACTACATCGAACTCGTCGCCGGCATCAGAGATCGAAAAAAACAAGAGAATACCTCGCCGAAATCCATGAGATTTCCAGCCGATCTCGGCCCTGTCCCGGAGCTAACGACTCTATCAAGGATGCCGTTGCGCTGCCGCAGATTGTTGCCCCGCCATCGTGCATCGCCGACCCGCTCCCGTGTCGATCCTTGGGGCTGATTTGGTTCGGGACATCGCACCGAACTACTTCTCTGGAAATTCGGAAAGCACAGCCAAACTCTTGTTCAAAGAAGGCCCCAAACTTTTGTTCTGGAGCCCCCACCAAAAGTTCTAGTGGCTAGGGCTGTGCATTTTCGGCCGGATTCATTCCTGAAACCCTAACGGGTTTTTGCCAAATTGGGCTGAGCATTGCCCCTCATTATTTTGGGTCGGGCTTTGCTACAAAAACTAGTAAGGCCCATGTTCTTCAATTGGGCTTGGTTTTGTTTCCCAACCCTTTTTTGATTGGGTCTTGAAGATTTACGGCTCCCCTTTATTTTAATTGGACTTTATTCCAATTTGAGCCCAAGAGGCTCCACACAACCATGTAGGTCCAAAAGACCGAATCGCATGACTTTTGCTTTATCCTCAAGCACTTTGGGAATGTGTTTGAGCATGCAAATATTACTGAACTGAAAGTTCATAAAAAGTCTCGACTTGAAGTTTCGAGCATAGAAACGTGAAGTTTCCTAAAACTCACCATGCATATTAAAACTTACCTTCCCGTCGCTGAGAAACCCCAAGTTTCTCGCCTGGAATTGGAGAAATCAAAGAGAATTCTCACCGGAATAGAGCTTCCGAAGAATCAAAATTCTCGCCGGATTGCTTCTCATCAAAATAGATATCACGGCCACCGTTGCAGAGATTTCAATCTCCCCGAAATTTTGTGACCAACAGTCACACGGCCTCCGCAAAATCTCACCGGATTCATGGCTGCAAGGACCTTGAGCAGCTCGGACCTTCCCGACCGCACCCATAGAATGGTTTCCACCAATGGCGCCCTCGATGCCATTATTATATGTTGTTTTGTCTGTGAACAAAACTGACGCCCGTCTCTTGATTCGACAATCGCGAGAAGCATGATTTTTCAATTGGCAACTTATGTTTCAAGACTTGAAGTTTGTGAATGAGTACAATTCTGAAGATTGTAGAATCTGATCCTTCCTTTGGCTAGAGCAAGCATAAGCGTTTTCTGGTGCTCAACCCGCGATTCTTTGGCACCAAAACTTAAGAATTAGGGAAAGGCTCAACCTTCCCAATCACAAACCAGCTAATCATATGCTATCGTGGTAGTGGTGCATCCACTGGTTTCACACTTATCGTGCCCCTACCAATGTTAATGATCAGTACAACTCCGATAGGCAGCCAAGAAAGACATGGAATGGCCTTGTTGGCCATTATTATGTAGCAATTTGAGATTTTGCGTTCTTATTCGGATTGAAGTTTAGTTTTTGGTGTTTGTTTGAGTATTTGCACATTGTTCTCGAATATCAGTTAATTGAATCAATTGGAATCAGAAGTTCCCTTGATCATGTGACCGATTCAATTAATTCATGTCGAGGTATGCCTAGTGGGAAGTTAGTTGTCTGGCTGACAGCGCGGTTGCGCACGATAGTCTCCCTGAATAGAGATATATTTCTAACTTCATACCTACAGGAAGACCTACAAAGGCCTTATACTCACCTTGTTTCGGAAGAACATTGTTGAGTTATAAGGATATTCGATTGAACAATCATCATAATGACACCGCTGAAGAAAATGGTAAGGAATATCTTTGCATTGCCTCCTACTTATACGGCCATAAGCGAATAATGGAGAAGTTGGAACGCGTCCCAAATGAGTTGTATCGCACAACCATTTGCTCGATTGAGGCGCACCATGTAACTAGCATGAAGCTAGCCAACTGGAGCACTTATTTGCTTTGGCATGACCGTTTGGGACATCCCGGTCAAGATATGATGCGCCATATCCTCAACGGGCATCCCTATGTTAATAAAGATCTCGTGTATTCAAATACACTTTGCCAAGCATGCTCGCTGGGAACATTGTGTACTCTACCTTCCCCTGCAAAGATACTTAATGTCATCCTTCTTTTCTACAACGGATTTAAGGAGAAGTTGTTTGTGGACAAATCCAACCATTACGCGGACCATTTAAAAATTTTATGATTTTGGTTGATGCACCGACTTGCTGGTCACATGTCTATAGTTCACATGACACGCTACTTTTGCTAAACTCCTGGACCATATTGAGAGTTCACCACCTCGGTTATCCATTGAAGTCTAGAAGACTGGATAACGCCGGAGAGTTTTTATCGAAAGTTTTCGATAATTATTGCATGTCCCTTGCGATTGTAGTTGAACATATGGTTCCCCATGTTCCCACTTTCTAGTAGAAGCGTTCATAAAGCGCCTTATAATTGATGGTACAGACCTTGGTGATGCGCACTAAGCTTCCTGTTTCTGCGTGGGGCTATGCAATTCTGCAAGTAGCTATGTTGGTCCGCTTGAGGCCCACCTCCACCCAACCCTTTATGGCGTTACAGTTGGTTACTGAGTACACATCAAAAATTTCGTACTTACGCATTTTTGGGTGTGTAGTTTATGTGCCAATTGTGCCGCATTTCTGGGAATCTCTGTCGGTTATGAATCCCCCTCCATTATGTGCTTTTACAAGCCATTTACAAGTGATCACTTTCTCGCAAATTTGCAGATTGTCACTTTGATGAGACAGTCTTCCCGCCGTTAGGGGGATATAAGAACGTCAACGTTCTTGATGAACAACGCGAATTGACGTGGATTGTACCCACTCTGTCATATCCTGATCCCCGTACCGCACAGTGTGATAAGCAAGTGCGATGTATTCAAGATCTTCAGAGTGTTGCACATGCAAGCCAGACACCCTCTTTGATTTAGCTAAAGTGACGAGATCATATATACCTGCTACAAACATGCATGTAAGAATAAACGGCCATGAGGGGCGTGTCGTCCTAGAAAGACAGCATACACCGGTGGTTGGCCAATCGTCTGTCCTCGGCCAGAGGCGAGGCAGATCACTCGGTTCGAAGGATTCACTCCCTAGAAGAGGAGAACTATGGCTCAACTGAATCTGATTGCTATCTCAATCGATCCAACTCATGAAATTGTTCAGGATTATGGAAGTGTTCTGGGAGATGTCCCAAGGGAGACTCCAGATCCTACTCCCGAGAATCAGGAGATCTTGGTCCATTATACTAGTTTTGGATGAGTTGTGGAATCGGAATGAGGTAATCATCGATGATATATTTGCATATGCAGTGGCCACTAAAATTACAAAATATGACAATATCGAACCGCGTTCAGTTGATGAATGTTGACATAGAACTGATTGGTCAAAATGGAAATACGCAATGCAGGTCGAAGTAGATTCCTTAATAAAGCGAAAGGTGTTTGGACTGAAAGTTTCCACACCTCCCAATGTGCACCATGTAGGTTACATGTGGGTATTCGTAAGGAAGCGTAATGAGAAGAATAAAATAGTGCAATGTAAGGCACGCCTCATAGTGCAAGGCTTCTCTCATTAGCCATGACATTGATTACGAGGAGAAGTATTCTCCCGTAATAGAAGCAATTGCGTTCCACTACCTTGTCAGTTTGGTAGTTTCCCAAGAACTGAATATGCTGCTTATATATGTGGTTATAGTTTATCTCTATAGGGATCTTGATACAGAGATATAGATGAGAGTCCTAGAAGGAAAGTTGATTGAGTCAAATAGTTCTAAACCACGGAACACCCTCTCGATTCGATTGAGGCGTTCACTTTAAGGATTGAAACAATCCGGCTGGATGTGGTATAACTGTCTAAGTGAATATTTGATCAGTAAGGGATATGTGAATAACGAATTATGTCCCTGCGTGTTTATCAAGAAGTCACATTCCGGATTTACGATAGTTGCAGTCTATGTCGATTACATGAATCTCATTGGTACTCTAGAAGAGCTTGAGATTATTGCTGATACTAGCACAAAAGTGGTAGTTTAATGTGCTTATTCCATGTCTATAAGGCTTACTTGTTTGATTATTTATTAAATTTATGATTATATTATTGTGACTAATCAAATGAGTTAATTATTTGGAATTGTGTCTTAGCAGCATCAAATTAACTTATTGCTACGCTATATATTTTCTGCAGGCGCTGCGTGAGCTTGAATGAGGAAACCCATTGGTCAAGTCCAAAAGATGTATTGGCTATAGGCGTTATTTTTGGCAAGTAGAAGAGGAGAAGAAGTATTAAAATTGGGCTGTTAGCTTAATTGAAGAGAAGGTCAGTTGGGCCCGCATGTTTAAGAAATAATAAAAGCAAAAGTCCACAAAGGCACCCACATGCTTTGCACGTGGATAAGAAGAAGGGAAGTCAGTAGGTGGTCTCGCGAAGCAGCGCCTCCGTTTTTTCCTTTCCTTCGAACTCGGCAGGACCAAATAGAAACGGAAGTAGTTCAATTTCTTCCCAGTTCAAGACACCACAGAAATTGAATCCAAGTCAAATTGTGAAGTTGTACTCGATGGGCTTTTTCGTTCCTAACTACTTAGGGTTCGCAAAGGCTCGGCAATATAAGGGAAAGAACTTGGAGCGGCAGCAGGGCTATCTTGGTTTTTCAACGGTGAACAGTCTTTTGTGTATTCTAGCTTTCAATTTCATGGAGAACTAACTCCCCTAGCTAAGGCTAGGGGTGAAGCTTACATTATGATTATGTAGTAGTGTTGATTTGATCCGAATTTTGGTTTTCAATGTCATGTTTCATTGTGGATTGTTCAAATTGATATCTAATTCTCTTGAATTAATTAATTGATGGATGTTTGTTATTATTCATGGGTTCAATCATGTTTTTCCTATAGTTTGATTTCAATATCCATGCTTTTATGATTTCGAATGAATTAGTAGATCGATTCGTATTCCGTTGGCATCTTTTCTTGATATTTTGTTGCCGTAGGTACAAGTTATACTTGGAATCATTGTTAAAGGAATTTGTAGGAGCTTATATGTTTCGAACAACCTCTTTGGAAGATTATCTGTCAGATATTTGTTTAAGTAGGATCAATTCAATACAATTGCATAATTATATGTAGGTGGAATCCCGAAGCTTTAGTGTTTTTAATCATTGAATTTAATCACAATCCAGTTTACATTATTTGTTAATCGAAACTAAACTTTGTTACGTTTTACAGATACTTTGCGAATTTTGCGATTTTCCCACCGCTCTCTGTGGATTCGACACTCGTACTTACGAGTTATACTGCTGCGCGACTCCTGCACTTGGGATTAGCAAGCACTTTTTCGCGCCGGCCCGGGGGGGGGCCAAGAAGAGGAGAAAAAAAAAACAAACGCTTTTTTTTTTTTTTTTTTTTTTTTTTTTTTTTTTTTTGTTTTTGCGATTATTTTTTTTGTTTGTTGGGTTGTTTTTTTTTTTTTTTTTCTTACCCCACCCAAAAAAAAAAAAAAAAAAAAAAAAGAAGAAAAAAAAAAAAAAAAAAAAAAATTATGGGTGACGTTATTCCTAGGAATAATGATGGGGATAATGATGGGGAAGCCCCTCCTGCAAAAACTCTTCAAGAGTATTTGCACCCGACTCGTACTGCATCTCCTTCTTGTTTTGTGTTTCCTGCAAATATGGGCCAGTTTAATCTTAAACCAGGAATGATACCTTGCATCCCCACTTTTCATGGTATGGAAAGTGAATATCCTTACTCACATATTAGGGAATTTGAAGAATTGGCCAACACGTTCTATACTAATCCTACTGATGCCATAATGTTTAAACTGTTTCCTTTTTCTTTGAAGGATAGGGCGAAAACTTGGTTGCATTCTTTGCGGTCTCAATCTGTTACTACTTGGAAGGATATGACTGAATTGTTCTTTCAAAAATATTTCCCTGACCATAAGACCATGTCCTTAAAGAAACAGATTTCTAATTTTGCACAAAAGGATCATGAATCTTTATATCAAACTTGGGAAAGATTTAAAGAGCTTTTGATTTTGTGTCCACATCATGGTTTTGAGGATTGGCGACTTGCTAGTTATATTTATGAGGGACTTCTCCCTCGGGAACGTCAATTTGTAGAGACTATGTGTAATGGGGAGTTTATGGCTAAGGAACCATCTGATGCTTTAGAGTTCTTAGATGAAATTGCTAAAAAGTCACATCAATGGAATGGACCTAGTGCATTAGAGAATACAGATCGTTCTAAGGTTGGCACATCTTCTGCCAAGGGAATTTATCAATTAAAGGAAGAGGATGATTTAAAATTGAAATATGATAAATTGGCTAGGGAGGTTGCTTCTTTAAAACTTGAAAAACCGGGTGTGTCCCAACCTGTTTATCATGCTGATACAAGTCAAGTTTGTGATGTTTGCTGTGATATTGGTCATTCCATTAAGACATGTCCTCTTTTGCAGGAAATGAAAGGCGTGTATGAAGAAAGGTGTGCTGCAGTGGGAAATTATTAGAGACCCTACTCTTCCTACCCAAATTCGTTCAATCCATCAGGGAGAAATCCAAATGATTATCGTTGGAGGAACGAGGCACAATCTCAGGTAAGTTTTCCAAACCAACACTATCCTGCACAAAAACCTTTCACTGCCAAACCATCTTTGGAGGACACCATCCAATCTTTTGTACAAGTCCAACAAAAGCAAAATGAGAGGTATGATCATCTTTTTGATAAATTTGGTGATGAAACTAAGGAAATTAGGAGTCAGCTTTCTAAATTGACGAATTATTTGACTGTGAACGAAAAAGACAGATTTCCTTCAAACACGGAACCAAATCCAAAAGGTGTTAATTTCTGTGATGTTACTTCTGATCATGTTGAATCTGTTATTACTCTTAGGAATGGAAGAGAAATTGCTAGAACACTTCCAACTAAGGAAGTTGAAAAACCTAAGAGTCATGTTGAAATTGAAAAATCTAAAGAAAGTGAAGTTGTTGAAGAATTTTCATTGCCTGCACCTTTTCCGACAGCTTTGCTTCCTGTTAAGAAAGTAGGACCAAATTCTGGAATTTTAGATCTTTTTAAGCAGGTACAGATTAACATTCCTTTGTTAGATGCTATTAAACAGGTTCCCGCTTATGCTAAGTTTTTGAAGGATTTGTGCACTTATAAAAGAAAGCATAATGTGAAGAAAACTGCATTTTTGGCTGCTCATGTGAGTGCAGTAATTCAGAATAAGATCCCTCCAAAGTACAAAGATCCAGGGAGTCCTACTATCTCTTGTGTGATTGGAAATAAATCTGTTAGTCGTGCTTTGCTTGATTTAGGTTCGAGTGTGAACTTATTGCCTTATTCTGAGTACTTGCAGCTAGGTCTTGCTGAACTTAAGCCGACAAGAGTCATATTGCAGCTTGCTGACCGTTCCATCAGGACACCAAGAGGGGTTATTGAGGATGTTTTAGTCCAAGTGGACAAGTTTTATTACCCCGTTGATTTCATTGTTTTAGATACTGCACATGTTTCAGATTCTAAAAATCAAACTCCTGTGATTCTAGGGCGTCCTTTTCTTGCTACTTGTGATGCTAATATTAGTTGTAGGAGTGGATTGATGAAACTAACTTTTGGAAACATGACCATGGAAGTTAATATCTTTAATGTTTTTAGGCAGCCTAGCGACAGTGATAATGAAAATGAAAGTGAGGAGTGCGAGTTAGTGAACTTTATTTCTGAATTAGCTCATGATCAATTTGTGAAGAGTAACTTTGTTGATTATTTGGAAACTTATCTACTTAATGCAAATTCTTCTGATGAAAGAATCGTTTCTGAAGTTGCTGAAATAAACTCGTTTGTTGATTCTTTGCAGGTGCATGAAATAAAAGGGTGGTCACCTAGATTTGAAAAGCTGCCACCTCCAGTCAAATCCCTGCCATCACATTTGGAGGCACCTAAGCTCGAACTCAAACCTCTGCCAGCAGGTCTTAAGCATGCATTCTTAGGACCAGAAAATACATTCCCAGTGGTAATCTCCTCTAACCTCGATCCTCACCAGGAAGGTAAGTTAATTAATGTGTTGAATGCTCATAAGTCTGCTATTGGTTGGAAACTTGCTGATATTCAAGGGATTAGCCCTCTTGTTTGTACACATAAAATATTTTTGGAAGAGGATGCTAAACCATGTATTCAACCACAACGTAGGCTTAATCCAAACATGACAGAGGTGGTTAAAACTGAGGTTTTGAAATTGTGGAATGAGGGTATCATTTACCCAATTTCTGATAGTAAGTGGGTTAGTCCAACCCAAGTTGTCCCTAAGAAATCTGGCATCACTGTAGTTAAAAATGATAAGAATGAATTAGTTCCAACTAGGGTTGTTTCTAGTTGGCGTATGTGCATTGACTACAGAAAACTTAATTCTGCAACGAGGAAAGACCATTTTCCTTTACCTTTCATTGATCAGATTTTGGAGAGGGTAGCTGGCCATGAATTCTATTGCTTTCTGGATGGTTATTCTGGTTATTATCAAATTGAAATTGCCTTGGATGATCAAGAAAAGACTACATTTACTTGTCCTTTTGGTACTTTTGCTTTCCGTAGAATGCCTTTTGGATTGTGTAATGCTCCTGCTACTTTTCAAAGATGTATGATTAGTATTTTTAGTGATATGTTGGAGCAGTTTCTTGAAGTATTTATGGATGATATATCTGTTTTTGGTGATTCGTTTGATGATTGTTTGAATAACCTGGAAAAAGTTCTGATACGCTGTTAGGAAAAGAACCTTGTTCTCAATTGGGAAAAATGTCATTTTATGGTATCTTCTGGTATTGTTCTTGGTCATATTGTTTCAGCTCGTGGCATTGAAGTGGATAAAGCAAAAATTGAATTGATTGCTAAGTTACCTGTACCGAAAACAGTTAAGGATGTTCGATCATTTTTAGGACATGCTGGTTTTTATAGGAGATTTATCACGAATTTTAGTTCCATATCTAGACCATTGTGTAGTCTCCTATTGAAAGACGTTGTTTTTGAATGGACTGATGAATGTCAATTTGCTTTTGATATGCTGATTCAAATGTTAACTTCTGCTCCTATTATGCAATCACCTGATTGGACTTTACCTTTTGAAATTATGTGTGATGCGAGTGATTATGCTATTGGGGCTGTTTTGGGGCAACGCAGAGATAAGAAACCTTTTGTGATTCACTATGCAAGTAGAACTTTAAATAGTGCTCAAATGAATTATTCGACAACTGAAAAAGAACTCCTTGCTGTAGTGTTCGCTTTGGATAAATTTCGTGCTTATCTCGTTGGTTCGCCTATTGTTGTTTATACTGACCATGCAGCATTGAAATACCTTTTGAGTAAGAAGGATGCCAAGGCTCGTTTAATTAGATGGATTCTTTTACTTCAGGAATTTGACATCACCATCAAAGATAAAAAGGGGGTAGAAAATGTCGTCGCCGACCATCTTTCGAGATTGGTTTTCGATGACACTCTACTCAACTCCTTTAATGATTCTTTTCCTACACATTTTCTCTGTTTCTAACTTCCTTGGTTTGCTAATATTGTTAATTTTCTTGCTTCAGGAAAAATTCCAACTCATTGGAGTGCACAGGACAAAAGGAAGTTCCGTGGAGGTACCATTTCTTTTGGGATGATCCTATTTATTTAGTATTGTCCTATCAATCATTCGAAGATGTGTGCCCGACCATGAAATTAATAATGTACTTTCCTTTTGTCATAATGAAGCATGTGGTGGTCATTTTTCTGTTAAGAAGACTGCTGCAAAAATTTTGCAGTGTGGTTTTTATTGGCCTACTATTTTTAAAGATACTAATGCATTCTGCCGTGCTTGTGATCGATGTCAGAAACTAGGTGCAATAAGCCGTAGGAATATGATGCCTTTGAATCCAATTTTGGAAATTGAAATATTTGATTGTTGGGGCATTGATTTTATGGGTCCTTTTCCTGCATCTTTTGGTTATCTGTATATCTTGGTGGGTGTTGATTATGTTTCTAAATGGGTAGAAGCAGTTCCTAGTAGGACCAATGATATAAAACTGTCTGAAATTCTTAAAAGAGAATATTTTCTCCCGTTTTGGAACACCTAGAGCCATTATTAGTGATGGGGGGAAGCATTTTTGTAATAAACCTTTTGAGGCTTTGATGAAGAAATATGGTGTTACACATAAAGTTTCCACCCCGTATCACCCACAAACCAGTGGTCAGGTTGAGCTAGCTAATAGGGAGATCAAACAGATTCTCGAGAAAACGGTAAATCCAAACCGTAAGGACTGGTCACTTCGGTTGACTGATGCACTTTGGGCTTATCGTACTGCCTTCAAAGCACCACTTGGTATGTCTCCTTATCGCTTAATCTTTGGGAAAGCTTGTCATTTGCCTGTTGAATTAGAACATAGAGCTTACTGGGCCATTAAGGCATTCAATTTTAATTCTGATGTTGCTGGTTCATTACGGAAATTGCAATTGAATGAGTTGGAAGAAATTCGAAATGATGCTTATGAAAACTCTAGGATTTACAAGGAAAGAATGAAAGTTTTTCATGACAAACATATTTTGCGAAAAACTTTTGAGCCTTCACAGAGTTTTTAAATTCCGTTGCATTTGTTTCCTGGTAAGCTTCGATCCCGATGGACAGGTCCTTTTGTTGTGAAAAGGGTATTCCCTTTTGGTGCTGTGGAGATTGAAGATCCTACGAATGGTAACGTTTTTAAAGTTAATGGTCAGCGCCTCAAACCATTCTTAGAGAATCTTGTTGTGCAAGAGGAGTCTACGGCCTTGGAAGATCCTGTTTATCAGGATTAGGTTTTATCAACTCCACCTCTTTCCTTTTTCTTTCGTTTTTTTTTTTGTTTTTGTTTTTGTTTTGTTTAGTTCTCTTTGTTTAATTTTTAGTTGTTCTTTTTCCTTTTTACGTTTTTGTTTCTTTTCTTTTCAAAACTTGCAGGTTGCTGCCATGTACTTCCGATAGTTGCGCATGCAGCTAGTTCTGTGTTCACCCAGGTGCATTCCTTCCTTAATCTTCAGTTCTTATTCTATTCTATTACATTGAGGACAATGTAAGATTTAGGTTGGGGGGAGTGAAACTATTATTTGTTATTTGTCTGCTGCTTGTTAGTTTCAGTTTTATTTCTATCTTTGTTTCAGTTTTAACTTGTTGTTAGTTCACTTTACAGACCCGAAAAAAAAAAAAAAAAAATTTTTGATTTTTCTGTTTTCTTTCGTTAAGGTTAGCTGTTATGATGATACTTGAAATTACTTTCTTGCGAGTCCTTGTAGCTGTTATTATTGGCTTGAATGCGTTTAGCTGAGATGATGATTTGATATTCATGGGTGAACTTAAAATTGAGAACATATTGGCGATGTGATGAGTACTCCTACTCCGGTCTTTGTTATTTATGGCTTTTTAGTAGGTGTTCCATATGAAGTACATTGAAATTTATCACAGACACTATTGTGGGGAGTAAAGTTAGAAAATGATGGAACTTTAAGTCTCTTTGTCGTCAGTAAAGTTAGACGACCTTGTGTTAGATTGACCTTAGGAAAATTGTGAAAGGTACGGAAAGGAAAGTTCAAATAATTATCTGTTTAAATTTAGTACTCCACTTACTAAGCTAGGCCCAGGCATACCACGTCCTGGTGTCAAGGGTAACGGTGGGGTGCTTGGTGTTCCACTTACTAAGCTAGGCTCAGGCATACCACGTCCTGGTGTCAAGGGTAACGGTGGGACACTTGTAGCTAGCGTAGTTCGAAGGCTTGTTGACCCGAGTAAGTAAGCTCTTAGAGGTGTCTTGACACCTAGTGCCTTAAAGCCGTCTGGTTTGAGAGTCATTGGCCCAAAGCTCGTTACATGGGTTGATTAGAAATCTAACCTTGATGAACTCGCATTGCACATGCTACTTATGTTTGTTTTAACACAAATCCGAAGGATGAAAGGGAAAGTTATGGAATGAAAAGGTTGATATAGTCAGTTTGGGGCAAGGTAGTTATACAATGCTGAAGACAGAGGGATGGGTGAAGTCAGGAGTAAAACTTATGCCACTCAATTGTGTTTGCTGACCTTACAGATGAGGAAACTTATGAAATACTTACTAATGAGTTCTAAATGGCCGAGACTATGAGATGGAGTACTTGAATATGTTGAATGTGTGTTCTTTTATTTAAAATTATTCATGAATCGATAATCTAGTCATTGCTTTTCGTCCACTCTTGTTGATAATTGTTGGTACATTGATTTGTTTGAAAGTGTTTCCCTGAACAACTTATGCTAACTTTAGTTTTGATGTTTGTGGGTATCGTCTCTGGAAGCCCTCACGAGACTATAACTCGTCCTCTATGGGCCACCTAGGGGTTTAAAGGCTTGTTGCATACGCTCAATGCAATCGTGTTCCCTACGGAAGTGGCTTTCTTTATTCGTCTTGTTTTCTGTCTTCTTTTGAGTCGAAACTAGATGTTGATTTTGAGTTCGCTTAAATTGCTAGAGACTAGCAATAAGCTGGTTGGGGAGTGTGATACTAGCACAAAAGTGGTAGTTTAATGTGCTTATTCCATGTCTATAAGGCTTACTTGTTTGATTATTTATTAAATTTATGATTATATTATTGTGACTAATCAAATGAGTTAATTATTTGGAATTGTGTCTTAGCAGCATCAAATTAACTTATTGCTAGTATATATTCTTCTGCAGGTGAGCTTGAATGAGGAAACCCATTGGTCAAGTCCAAAAGATGTATTGGCTATAGGCGTTATTTTTGGCAAGTAGAAGAGGAGAAGAAGTATTAAAATTGGGCTAGCTTAATTGAAGAGAAGGCAGTTGGGCCCATGTTTAAGAAATAATAAAAGCAAAAGTCCACAAAGGCACCCACATGCTTTGCACGTGGATAAGAAGAAGGGAAGTCAGAGCTGTCTAACAGCGCCCCGCTTTTTCCTTTCCTTCGAACTCGCAGGACCAAATAGAAACGGAAGTAGTTCAATTTCTTCCCAGTTCAAGACACCACAGAAATTGAATCCAAGTCAAATTGTGAAGTTGTACTCGATTGGCTCTTTTCGTTCCTAACTACTTAGGGTTCACAAAGGCTCGGCAATATAAGGGAAAGAACTTGGAGCGGCAGCAGGGCTATCTTGGTTTTTCAACGGTGAACAGTCTTTTGTGTATTCTAGCTTTCAATTTCATGGAGAACTAACTCCCCTAGCTAAGGCTAGGGGTGAAGCTTACATTATGATTATGTAGTAGTGTTGATTTGATCCGAATTTTGGTTTTCAATGTCATGTTTCATTGTGGATTGTTCAAATTGATATCTAATTCTCTTGAATTAATTAATTGATGGATGTTTGTTATTATTCATGGGTTCAATCATGTTTTTCCTATAGTTTGATTTCAATATCCATGCTTTTATGATTTCGAATGAATTAGTAGATCGATTCGTATTCCGTTGGCATCTTTTCTTGATATTTTGTTGCCGTAGGTACAAGTTATACTTGGAATCATTGTTAAAGGAATTTGTAGGAGCTTATATGTTTCGAACAACCTCTTTGGAAAATTATTTGTCAGATATTTGTTTAAGTAGGATCAATTCAATACAATTGCATAATTATATGTAGGTGGAATCCCGAAGCTTTAGTGTTTTTAATCATTGAATTTAATCTCAATCCAGTTTACACTATTTGTTAATCAAAACTAAACTTTGTTACGTTTTACAGATACTTTGCGATTTTGCGATTTCCCACCGCTCTTGATTCGACACTCGTACTTACGAGTTATACTGCTGCGCGACTCCTGCACTTGGGATTAGCAAGCACTCCCTCCAAAAAAAAAAACCCTCGGCCCCGGCCCCCAAAAGAGGATGATGAAGAGTTATTAGAACCAAAAGTTCCATATCTAAGTGCAATAGGCGCTTTATTGTACTTAGCTCAATGCTCTAGGCCGCCATTGGAATGGTGCTAAAGACATTTTCCACTACCTTAAGGGTACGTCGGATATGGGCTTATTCTATCTTTATGCATCTCAAGATGGATCTTCCCCCCTTGATCCTCGGAGTGATGCTTGCCTTGTTGGATATGCTGACGCAGGTTACTTATCAGACCAGCACAAGGCACGTTCCCAAACTGGTTATGTCTTTGCCATTGGGAATATCGCTATATCTTGGAGGTCTACGAAGCAGACTTTAGTTTCGACTTCTTCGAATCATGCTGAACTCATCGCCCTTCATGAAGCCACACTGAGTGTATTTGGCTGCGATCTGTTATTGAGCATATTCGGCAGACTAGCAGATTGTCGTTCGTTAGTAATGTCCCGACAACCATCTATGAAGACAATACTGCATGTATCGACCAAATTCAGAAATGATACATCAAAGGAGATAACACTAAGCACATCGCGGTGAAGTTTTTCTTCTCACATCAGCAACAAGAGCATCAGAAAATTGAAGTCAAGCAAATCCGATAGAAAGACAACCTCGCAGATTTGTTCACCAAGTCTCTGCCGAAGGCTACTTTCCAAAACCTCGTTCATGGAATCGAATTGCGTCGATTGTCAAATTTGAAACATATGTTGTCTTCATGGGGAGCTATGTCGACTTCAGGGGGAGTATACGAAAGTGTACTCGCTTGACCTTAATGTACTCTTTTTCCCTTAGCACAGGTTAACGTTTTCCTACTGGGTTTTGTTGCCTGGCAAGGTTTTTAATGAGGCACCCGCGTTGGGTTGGTCATACCTCTGAATGCTTAAGTATCGACATATGTATGCTCACTTTTCCCTTCGCTTTGGATTTTTCCCATTGGGTTTTCCTTAGCAAGGTTTTGGTGTTAGCATACCCCTGAATGGATCCATTTTGGACATATGTATTCCCCGAGTGCCTACTATAATGACTTCATCGACCGCCTACGAACATCTGATGCGACTACTTCTTAAGTTCTACACATTCAAGAGGGAGTGTTGTAAACTGTATTCCAGTATCACTGTATAAACTAGAAATAGGAATACTATCGAGATTCAATGTATTCAGTAATAGGAATCCTACATGGATTCTATGTAACAGTTAGGCCCAGTCCTATTAGAGTTGGTAAATCATGGGATTGCTCCACTATAAATACAGACAGTATACTAGGGGATGATCACACATTGAGAGATCAATCACCCGTTCTCAAATCTCTCTCTCTCTCTCTCTCTCTCTCTCTCTCTCTCTCTCTCTCTCTCTCTCTCTCTCTCTCCTTGGCTATATTATACTACAGCAGGCGGTGGATTTTGGTGTTAATTATAATTTTTTTTTTACATAATTATATGGTTGCAGACTAATTTATTTTATACAAAGGTAATTTGGTAATCAAAGTGTATTGATTATAATTTCGGAAAATAATTTTTGTAGTCTAGTAAACATTGGAATGAGAATGACTGATTTCGTTTCCTACTAATTTCGATTCCTACTGATTCAAATTATGAGTTAGTAAATGTGATCTTAAGAGCAAAAACAATGTTGCTCCATAAACTCAAAAACTTATTCTAAAAACCCAATTTTTCACCTAAATCTCAAATAATGTTAGAGAAATAGGGTACGGGGGAGGGGGATATAAGTTTAGGTGTAAATATACACCCAAGGAGGGGACCTAAACCTCAAATAATGTTAGAGAAATAAGGTAGGGGGAAGGGGAATATAAGTTTAGGTGTAAATATACACCCCTTTTTTAAGTTTTCCCCTTGATGTGTCATGAGTAGACACCACCATATTTTCTCTTTATTTGACACTTGGAGAGATGAATGGTAAAGATGAGTTGAATTTTTATACATAATTTTTCCCTCTTATTTTCCCCCCTTCACATTGGAAAATCATTCATTTTTTCTTTTCAACTTTTTTCACTTTACCTTTTTCTTCCTATTTTTTTCCCAACATTATTTTTGCTCTAAGAAAGATTCAGGAATTCAACGCGCTAGCTCACTTGAAAAATGATCTTTCAAACAAAACCTTGTTTTTCGAGTTTTAGGGAACATTGCTGAAGACGCCTTCATTGTTTCCTTACTTCATGCTAGTATGCTACTGAATTTTGAGGCTAGTGGGCTATTTAGGGCTTTGGTTTTGCTTCGTATAAGCCCTTTTGTGTGCTTGGTTGGAGGAGAGTCGGGGCTGAAGATGATGGTGTTTTGGGCTTTTTTGGGGTTAGAAAGAAGAAAATGAGAGTTGGGACAACTGTGCTGCCTTCTATTTGGAGGATGTTGGGTTTGAAGGGTTTGATGTGGTGCTGAGATTGGGAAAAAAGTGGGAATTAGTGACTTGCCTAGGGTTATGGTTGAAGTGTTTTTGAGAGATCATGTTGGGGTAGATGCTGTTGTTGCAAGAGAACTCAAAGTGGTTGGTGGGTACTTTTGGGTTTGATGGAGGAAACAGAGACACGTTCTTTAGACATTGTAAATCAGATTCTTGAAGTGGAGAAGTCAGATCCTCCAGCAACTAGTCTGGTAGGTTGCCAAACTAAATCTCTTCATGAACAGGTCCTTTCTCATTGCAAGATTGGTCAATAGTCAATGGTCATTGACTCATTCATCATTCTCTTCCTTTCTTTCTTTATCATACTATCTTTTTAGTATAAACGGGAGGAGATTACTGTAAATAGATTTGAACTCTAGTGCAAAATATGAACATACTTCCCTAAACTTGACTAAGATCAGATCTATCCATATTATATATTTTTCAAGAGGAGGTTTACTTGGTGATTGAAGCTGAGAAGCAAAGCTGGAGGAGCCTAACAAGAGACAAATACACAAAACCATTGATTTTCCATGAAGATTCGCTTTTAGACCAAACTAACTTGCCACATTGGCCATGTTAATGAATCATGTACTTGCCACTACCAATTTGCATCTCCATCATAAGAATCCTTAGTCTCATACTCCTACCCCTCACTGTTTCATCTCCAGTCGTAGGCACAATCACTACAGTTTCACCATCCCTGCCCTTTAAAACTTCCTCAACAAATTATCAACAAAACCCAAGGGCAAGCTCTTTGTTTGCAACCACAGAACTTCCCCGATCCGGTCTAAGTTCAAATAGCGAATGTACGACCTCAGCTCTCAACTGTCACATACAGCTTGAGCTCATTCAATGAGGAAAATCTCCCTTGTGAGAGAACCATCCGCTTAACAAAGGACAGAAAAAGATACAGAAACAATGGAGAAACTTTTGGGGGAAGGTGACCTTGTGGTCTGCCCTGAGGGCACTACATGTAGGGAGCCGTTTTTGTAAAGGCTCAGCCCTCTGTTTGACGAGCTGACCAATGAGATTGTTCCAGTGGTTGTCGACGTGCTGGTCAAGATGTTTTATGGCACAACTGCAAGTGGGTTCAAGATGTTGGATCCGATTTTGATGAATCCGAATCTAGTTTACAGCTTCAAGATTCTTGATCAGTTTGGCTGGACCGAGACGAGCAAGGTGGGTGGGAAATCAATGATTGAAGTTGCCAATGATGTGCAAAATGTGATTGGTTAAGGTTTTGGGGTTTAAGTGTACTAGTCTTACAACGAAAGACAAGTGTATAGCTTTGGCTGGGAATGATGAGATCTTTAAGGACTCACGGTGACTTGAGTCATGGGTTTGAAGGCATGTGAGTTAAGAAATCTTAAGTAGCTAGATAAATTAAGGATAACGGCTGGCTAAAAGCATTGGTCAGTTTACTATCACATATGCTAGTAGTGTGATTTTTGTCATACGCTATTCTGTAAAGACTACGGATCACAGTGGTAATCTAGTGGTATTCTCTTTATTTTCCCATTGTCAACACAGGTCTTAGGTTCAAATCACCCTCACTACAATATCTTTAAGTTCAAGAAAATAAGATAATGGGATGTAAATATGCCAAACCAAAGATGCATTAATGAAATTGAGACTCAGAAGCAAGCAAGACCCCAGCATGTTGCAGAGACTTCAGTTTCTAATCAGAATTCAATGCGACCTAATTGGTCTATCCACCCACCACAATTTGTACATCCGCAGCATCAAGATGATTACTCCTCAATATGATCACCTTATTCACCAATTCAAACTTTGAATAACCCGTTTTACTGTGAATTTACGCTGACTTGCAGTAACCAGTGATGTTCTTAGGAAAAAAAAAAAACAAAGGCTTGACATCTGGCCTCCGGAAGGTTAATGAAGTTGGTGACCTGATGATGAGAGGAAAGCCGGGACTATCAAGGGTCCTAATTCCTATGTGGCCAATTTTTAGTATTGAACATGAATACCTAAAAATTACCAAATGAAGCATAAGATTCCTTCAAAATCCAGGAATGCAAGATCTCAGAGCAATGTTTCATTTCCACCTTTCCACCACTACGAAGAACATGTTCAAATAAGAGTTGTTCACTAAGCAGTTTACCTAATCCCAAGTTTCTTTGCTTCATAAAGATCCCAAATATGCAGGATTTGAAAATGTTTTATTGGGCAACAGAAAAGGACCTACGAGTATGAAAACAAATCGAAATGTAAAAGACAAAACACACAAGACTACCTTGTAATAAGATCATGTATATCTGAAATGTGTCAGCTGACCTAGTTCTCAAAATCTGCATCTGCTGTATGTTCATGACTACTAAAAGAGATACCTACCAATGATTAAAGTATCTCATCCCTTCACGCATGCTAATTTGTGTGTAAAAAGAAGGGAAGCTAGATAAAGCTGTGTATGCTAAGACAGGAGATATATTATAATACTATTTTTTAACAATCAGCAATTCAAACCCCAGTCATAAGGCTGATATATCACCTTCAACTGAGAGTCGGCAAGCAACTCCAGCAAAGCTTCTGACACAGCTGGCTCGAGGTAGTTTGATGAGTGCTTCAGTACCTCTACTTCATTCTTGCCAAAATCAATGCTAAACCTGAGCATTGTTAGATGAGAGAAGTCAACTATTAGAAAGTTTCGGAATATCAAACAATCAGAGGAAAATTTGGACCAGAACAGTAAAGTGAATGAATTTTGAACAGAAATTTAAAGCTCACGAGAAGATTCCCACCCCTAAAATTAGAATTAGAATGAGATCCCTTTCTTAGAACTACTTACCATTTAAGGATCTTACTTGAAGAGGCAACCTTATTGTCAAAATCAATAATGAGACCACCATTTCTTAAATAGTTACGGGCTGATTCCATCAATTCTTTATCAATCTCCCCTGGGGAATAGCACCGAAGAGCAGGGCCAGATTTTGTACCACAAACCAGTGCAAAGTGAATAAGAGGCTCTACATAAGGAAGAGCAACCTGATAGGAAATGGGGAAAGATTAGGTAAAATGCATACACACTAAAGACACTTAAGAGGAGATGTCATAGTGTCAAATTCTAACTCTCAATTCGAAAATCAAAACAGTGCAATAACTCCAATTTATGGCCAAAAGCATTACAAAATACTCTAGTCTACGCGAGAAAACCTTAGGTGTTCAATCATTTGCAATTTGCATATAAAATGCAAAACCCTGTCTGTTAACTATAAACTAACATACACACGCTCATAAACAAATGCGACAAGTACAATTGAATCGTGTAAACACAGAAGAATATTCTTACCATGGAACGCTTATCTTTTGCACCAAATGGCTTCAACAGATTGTATGGTGGTCGCTGGTTTCCCCGTAAAATGCCATTTTGAATAGCTGAAAGAGAGTATGTGGACCCACCAATCACATACTTGAACTCTCCAAACAACCTTTTTCGTTCTAATGCTCCAGCAGGATGACCCCATACGAGTATTGCATGGATTGCCATCATGTTGTAGAGATTTATGAAGAAAGAAAGTTTCTCCTCCCTCTGCATACCATGCACTTCCACTCTCTGAAGCTCTTCTACTATTCTCAGATACCTACACAGATAGTACAATTAAGAATATCCTAGAAATAAAACAAAAACAGTTTATATAAAAATACAAAACTACATTTGCCATACCAGTTAAAAGTCTTTCCAAAAATACAGAAAGGGAAAAAAAAAAAAACAAACCTTGCAAATTCCTCACTTCCATGGATACTTCTGTAATCAACATGCTTTCCATCCTCTGATGCATAGGCCTCAAGGATCGCATAAGTTAAAAATCTCAACCTTGATGTGATTTCAAGGATGGGCTTTGGCTTCACATCAAGTATACCCCTTGGGATGTTTTGACATTGAGATACAAGTGGATCATCATCCAAGAACCGATAGAGGTGATTCCCATCCTCAAATAGGTTTTCCCTAGAGCAACACGAAAGCATAATTGAGAACAAACATAAGAGGAAAAAAATGTCAACATTGGGATAATTTATGTAATGCAAATTGGTTTTACATGGACAAAAGAGTTGGAATTGTCTGCCTATATTTCAGGCGTTTGATTGTTTTTCAAAACTAAGCCAGATATTTGAGGCGTTTGATTGTTTTGAAAAACTAAGCCCACAAGAAAATGAATCATTGATAGCACAGACCTCATATTTTGAAAATATCCTCTACCTATATAGTAATATTAATTAACATTTTCCTGTGAATTAACTTCATAGGAAAATGATAAAGCATGCCGAAAGAAAAGACTCACTCAAGAACATGCCAATAGAAGAGTTTGCTTGCAAGCTTTCTCCCAAATTCGATAGCCTGTTTCATAACAATAACCAAAAGGAAAAAGGAAGAATTAACAACAATAAGATTCAACTGGAAACTAATTCTGCCAACATAGTGAAATCATCCGCACTTAAAAATTGAAATCAGTTTGTATGTATGAGATAGAATAAATAATCATGATTTATGGCCAACAAATTGAAATGTAAAACATACTTTCAATTTTGGTCAGTATATGCAAAATAACTCGCCAGCTGAATGGTGGAAGTCATCATATGACTACCACAAAGGCTCAACTTGTTTATTTAAAACTTACAAAAGGTATATACAAGGAGGAGAACAAACCTCTTCCCTTTCGAGATACTGATCCTCTGATAAGAAATCCACAGCTTCTGAACCTGAAAAACAGTTGGTGAACCAGCGCATTTTATGAAAACGATCCTTTACTATAACGAATTCTTTCATTTTGCGAGCAATTAAGGCTAATTCATCAATAGCTCCACTATTAGCCAAATCATCTTCACCCGAAAGTGGCGGCAAAGGAGCTTGAGAAGACGGTGCTTCACTAATCAGATAATCAATCTTCTCATCAAGCTTTTCAGACTCATCTAAGCGCTTTAGGTCACTCAAGCCTCCAATGAGGAATTCATTGAAAAGCACCATTGGAACAGCAGAAGACCCAGCAAGTTTCTCTAACTCAAGCTTTCTACTCGGATATACATCAATATTGATCTCAACATATCTGAGCTTCTTCCTGTAGAGGAATAGCCTAGCCTCTCTGCAGTCCTGGCATCCTAATCTTGTGTAAAGTATAACTCTTCCTTTCATGGCTATAGCTTGCGGTGGTTCTTCAGTTACTTCCTCCCTCTGCCCAACGTTGTTATCTGCATCTTCATCTGCTTTCCCAGAAAGGCGACGCAAAAAAGTAGAAACTGCAACTACACCTTTAACCTTAACAAGGTTCTTAAGCGCCACTGCCTTTTCTACTACTCCCTGGGTCTCTGAATCTAGATCTAGAGAGTGAGAGGACATACTTCTGTTAGCTGGCATCCCGGGGACCTCGGTTCCATCAAAGACTGGCTCTGGCTCCTCCTCCTTACCAAGACTTCTGTCTGTGCTTTGATTTGTCTCCTCTTGGATTTTGGACTCCAATTCCTTACTCTCGACTGTCTCATTACCCAACTTACTCTGTACATAATCATCTTGCAATTTTTTTTCTTGAGCTTTTGACTTCTCCATATCAGCAGAGTTCTTTTGTTCAATAATAGAGTCTGACCCTTGTGCTTGGACTTTAGACTCCATATCTCGACTCTCGTCAATTTTACCACCTACGTTACTGTGACTTGGATTATTGTGCAAATCTTTTTCTTCATCTTTAGACTTGACATCTTCGCTCTTGTCCGTCTTGTGAACTACTCCATCTTTTCCATCAGTGTTGTATAACTTGGGACCACTCGGAGATTCTGTCTCATTATATGGCTCTCCCGGATCTTTCGAAAGAGCAAGTATATCTATACCCAGCTCTTGAGCAGCTTCCTTCTCCATAAGGGAGGGGGGGATGGGGGGAATAATGAAGTTCAGGCCCTAACTCATATACAGCCGTTTACTATGAACATTCAACGAATTTATTCAGGATGCTGCAATAGTTTAAACAAAAACTAACAATGTCATAACTTGCAAAATTGCCAACATGTAAGAAATTACAGTTGGAAATCTCATTCATCATTGAAAATTTGCAACCAACAAGTTTAGCAAGGCTGTTATTGGCTAATAAAGATCAAGTAGTAGACACTCATAAAGCAGTTTATCAAAAATTTACCAAACACAAACTTCGATTTCAGTTCTTGGTTGCAAACATGAGTCTCTAAGCAATACTAATTTATTCCTTGTCTAAACGGCATCAGTCAGCAACATCTACAAAGGAATGACCTTCGCAAAGAAATGACCTTTGATTTCAGTTCTTGATCGCATTAGTTACTGATAAACACCAAATGGAGCAATTCAACTCAATGGTCAAGAGAACACCCATTCAGGCCAGGTTTTCTTTCTACCTAACGCACTAGCCATAATCGAAAAATAGTTCCTTTCATTGATTACATTGCTCTAAGCTTTTCCATACAAGTAAATCCAAATTCTCATCTAGCAAAACAGTACCAGACAATACCAATGTATTCAATTATCGCCTAACAAGCATGACGAAACGATCGTTACCTTCTCAATTTCCTGTAGAATATCAACCCACTAATGGTGCATTTTCAACTATTTTTACCAAAGAGCAACAGACACAGTCCAGTAAAGCATAAATAAGTTTCCCATCATAAATTCCACCAATTCTCAGTAAAAAAAACAGGTAACTGTTAATAAATCATCAACCCAGTAAAAGATTAACAGAATTTACCGAAAACTACAACGCGATGCAGAATTTGAGCGAGAAAACTTACAGATCTGAATTGGGCTGAGACTGCGTGATTGGGTAGTTGGAACGAGAAGCAGAAGAAGAGTGAAAGAATGGAGTGAAAATGGAGAGATTCCTGCGAGGAGTTACAGAAATGGGGAAATCAATGGTGAGAAAGTTAGAATTTTGGGTAGGGTGGAGGGTTTTTGAAGAAGGGGATGAGAAGGGCGTACGAAGCGGGAAGTCCGTGGGCTCACGAGATCAAAATTCAAGACTGGGTTTGGACTTTTGGAATCGGTCACTTTTTACGCGTGGACTCATTGGGATGGATTTTTTATTTGTTTGGAATGCACATTCGATGAATCTTTCTAATAGGAAGATTTCAACCTTTTGCAAAGTAAAAACTTTATTTACTAGTTTTAGAAGTTTTTAATGTAGGGACATGAACTCAATTTTGCTCGTGATATATAATTTTACACTTTTCACCGAATTAATATATTATAAATTTGGTTCTGATCCATTATAACGTGATCTTTGTGGAAGGACAAAAACATGAGGCACAAAAAGCTCATTGATGATGCAGTTACATTACCATAAATCGTGAAAGCATATCGTGTTAGGTAACAAGCCTCTTCATTCACTTCATGCATATCGTGTTATGAACGCAATAGGACGATTTGTTGAGAATACAAATTTGGTCTATTTGACTGAAAAGGGCAGCCTTAACAAAGAGAAGTTTCCGAAAGTGCAGACTATCAGTTGAGAAAAACTAACATTTTACAACATACATGCCTTGTTAAACTAATGTATATTTACATAGCTACGCTACAGGCTACAGTGAACAATTACATTCTCCATGCTAATTGCTCACACTTACAGGGGTTCAGTATTTTCAAGCGCCCTGGTACTCGGTAACTTCCGTCTGAAGAAAAGGATATAAGAGAACAGACATCACTTGGAGAAGAAGAGGTCATGGAAATTCAATCTTCGACATTTGGGATATTCCATTGATCTAGCTTGATGTTTCCGTTCCCTTGTTCAGTTGACAGATACACTGGATAATATAGTGTATGTATCTCTCATCTGGGCAGCTATCCGCATCTTCAACACCATATTCCAGCTTACTCGGAAGTTCTGATCAGGAAAGAGGATCGACTGGACCGCAAGCTGCACTCAAATGAAGGGTCTATCTCCAATCCAAGATCTCCACATGCAGTGAGAACAGTGGCAAGGATGTAATCATCGACCTCAAAACCCTCTGTACGCATCCGATACATGAGCTTCATAGCCTCTTGGCAGAGACCATTCCTTGCATAACCCACAATCATAGCCTTCCAAGAAACCAAATTACGTTCTGGCATGCTGTCAAAGACTTGAATTGCCTCTGTTACATGGCCACATTTTGCATACATGTAAATCAAAGCGCTACCCACGAACACATTAGACATGGCAGGACTTTTATTTGCAAAAGAGTGAATCAATTTCCCCTGCTGAACCGTTTCCAGTTGAGCACATGCTTTGAAAGCAGATGAGTAAGTAAACGCATTGGGCTCCACCCCCTCCTCCATCATGTCTTTCAAGAATTCAAGAGCTTCAGCCTCAAGGCCGAGCTGTGTGCAACCGGAAATGATGGCAGTCCATGAGACAACATCTCTAAGAGGCATTTGTTGGAGGACCTTAGTGGCAGTAGAGTACTCTCCACACCTACAGTAGAACCACACAAGAGTACTTCCTAGGTTGATATTGGTTTCAATTGAGTTCTTGACTATCTGTGCATGAACTTCCCTTCCCAACAATGCATCCCTCATTGACCCACAAGCTCTGAGGATGCTTACAATGGTCATGTTGTTGACAAATATATTTCGCCTCTTCATTACTTTAAAGAGACATATGGCCTCCTCGCCGAGGCCCTTCCGTGCATACCCTGCTATAATAGATGTCCATGTAACCGTGTTCCGATTCCTCATTCCATCAAATACGTTTCTTGAGTCTTCCATCTCCCCGCACTTTGCATACATATCAAGTAGAGAAGTGTCGATAAAAATATCATTCTTGTAAATCTTCTTAACTATGGCGCCATGTAACTGTCTCCCAAATCCTAATTCCTTTTCTTCCGCACAAGCCTTGAGTACACCACACACTGTAAACTCATTAGGCGAAAACCCTTTACTCAACATCTGCGAGAACAGCGAAAAAGCCTCCTGTCCATGCCGTTGTTGGGAACAAGCGGTTATCATAGTTGTCCAACAAACTACATCCAACTTCGGCATCTGCTCAAATGCACTAAAAGCACTCGACAGCTCTCCACATTGCGCATACAATTTAACCACAGCGCTGTCGACAATTAAGTTGCTCCAACCGCCCTTGATAGTGCCAGCATGTAGCTGCCTCCCTAGCTCATAATCTAGCCTCTTACTACACAAATTCAAGACGCACACGAACATCTTACCATTCGGCTGCACTCCATCATTACCAGCATCACCAAACAATCTCAAGGCTTCATCATCCAAACCGAAACTCAAGTACCCATTAATAATTGCAGTCCAAGAAACCACATTTCTCACAGACATTTCATCGAACACTTTCCGGGCATCAACCAATCTTCCAAAACCCAAGTAAGCACATATCAAATTATTAAAAACATACACAACTGGACTACCTAAACACCTCAAACAAGTCGAATGCAATCTCCTCACTTCTCTTAGACTCCGACATGACCGAAGCCAAAGCGCGAGCAAGTAGGGTCTGTAGCTTTCGCTAGGGGACTCCGTATCGAATACGGCATCTGGGTTTTCATCTCCGGAGCTCAAACCCCGGAAATTGTATGCAGAAGATGGGTTTTCGGAAGAAAAACAATGAAATTTCTTTGGGGTTTTGCGATTTCTGGGCTTTGAATTTGAACGCTTTATGGGCTTTGGCGGTTGAATGGAGAAGAGAGAAGGTGTTTGATAAAGGTTGAATCCAATGCGTGGTGGCAATAGCGTTGGCGAAAGCATTGCCTATTTCGAGGTTTGAAAATTGCCGCGAAATGAAGAAGGAATGAACAGCGGAATTTCAGTTTCGGAAAGCCGGCCACACCTGTGCAGTTAATTAATCCCCAGTTAGTCAGTGTAGCCGCCAGATTTTAAATATCCTTCTAATTATTAATATATTTTTTAAATAAGATGAATAGCATAAGCAATAGGTACGATATTATTTTGGGAAATTACCGAAAATATACCCCAAAATTAAGCTTTACTTTTTTGGTACATTTTTGATACTTTTACAATTTTAATTTTTTGTGTAAAAAATTAACAAAATTACCCTTTTCAGAGAAGATATCGGCATCAACTGTAGGCGCACTATAATGGAATAGCCGAAACCACGTGAAGGTAGATCAGTGAAGCAGAGAAATACCAGGAATAAAAACTTCAGGGGAACTTCATCAGGGAACTAGCAGGGAACTAAGGTTGAGCTAAGAAACAAAAATGAAGGGCGGAGGAGATTCGAGAATTCAAAGTTAAAAAAATGGGAAATAGCAGGGAACTAGGAACAAATATGAAGGGGTAGTTTTGTCCATTTTTGACACAAAAAGTCAAAATTGTAAAACTTTCAAAAATGTGCCAAAAAAGTAAAAAGCTTAATTTTGGAGTATATTTTTATCATTGTCCCTATTATTTTCTACAAAGATTTTGTCAGGAAATAAAATGTGTTAAAAGTTCTTGGAAAGTGGTTAAAAGTTATCAGAGTTACTCTAGCCTCTAAATATTTTTTCCCTAATGATGAATAATTGTTATTCGATTTACTCTATTTAAAATAGAATAATGGTCAATTCTTGGTGGTGGTCTATCTTCCCCGCCTCGATAAAGTTTATGCTTGGAAGCATACTTGATACGAGAATGGTGCAAGCTATACATATATGTCTCCTACTTCTATTTTCAGTTTTGTATTCAGCTGGAGATAAGATATTACAGCGTGTTTCGGACTGAATAATATATCCATATTTTCTTTTTTTTCTTTGTTTGATTATGTTTGTTGTAGAATAATTTCTTTTTTCTCTTACATTGCGAAATTTTTTTACGAGACCTTCGATTTCTCGTGTAATTTTTCTCATTGCACTCTTTTGTTTGGCGAGATGCCAAATTTAGTTTTATTGAAAGTTACAGTACTTTTGATAAATAAAAAAAGATTTCTTTGATTTTTTTTGTTTTGATGAAAGAGATTTCTTTGATTTGGAGTGGCTTCATATCTAGTAATGGAATTTAGGGGTATTTAAATAGGAATAATTACATTTTACTACTACTTGACAATAAAAATACCTAAAAACACTATTACAATTTGAACATTACAATTTCATACCACTTTGACAGATGGTGATTTTTAATTGGCTCTTACAATTTAAATAACAATCTTATCCACAAACTTACTCACGCGCTTTGATACACAACCAACTAAATCTATGCATATCCTCCTCACTTTTCCTGCCGACGCCGACTTCACCCCCCCACCGTCATTCACATCGACGACCTCGCCGACTTCCACCGCAACCACTCCGCCTCCCCCTCAACTTCCCGATCGCCCCCCACGATCCGAGGAGCTCGTCTAACAACCGACTACGCCAATTCTCTCACGAGCTCAAGGCCGAAGCCATCGCGAAGGCCAGGCAGTTTTCTCAGGAGCTCAAAGCCGAGCTGCGGCGCTTCCCGTGGAGCCAACGACGAGCTCCACGAACTCAAATCTTATGGAGGACGAGAAGCGCGAACTAGATCTCGGAACTCGTCCTATCTGCGCCCAAAATGCCAGCGGTGTACGGTTCTCGATTGACCACGTTTGAAGATTCTGAGAAGAAGAGCGAGTATGGCTACGTCCGCAAGGTTCGTTCAAATTCCGTACTCGATTTGGATCAATTGGATTCATCTGTTTCCTTGAATTTGATATTCGATTCGATCTGTTTTTTTGTGTTGTTGGTGTTGTTGATTTTTGACGGGTTTAATTTCACATTTCCAGGAAATTATTTGAGTTCTTGGTTCGAAGATGGGTCATGGGTTTTCGGGTCAGCGGGTCAGTTAACGGGTTTTAATCTTTTTGTGATCTTGTTTTTGTATTTTGGATCATATTCAGCGGTCGGGGGTATAGATGATCAGAAGTTCTATAGGTTACAAAAAGTTAGTTGGGCTTGCTTGATTCGATGTGTCGTTTGGGGGTTAAGTTCTCATGGCTCTCTGTAAATCTTTTTGGGACTACTGTGTTCTGTCTGGACAGAAATGCTCTGGACGAATGAATAGACAAATTGACTCGCTTTTTGGGTATAATTGAGCATTATATCTTTGCATTTCTATAGGCATTGTTTCAATTTTGTATCTCTTAGTATTTTTACATGAACTTGGCTTGTCAAGAGATTATATGCATTCAAATAGAGATGTTGGAGCGCACTTGTTTTGTCCAAACTAGTCTTAATTTCAAATTAAGATTGAAATGTGAAATTATTACAAAGCTGCTCCAACAGGTTCAAATCCGAATCAGATTGCCAGAGAGGGGAGTCCTCCTTCAAATTGAAAGTTCATTTTAAAGGAATACATCTTTCATTTTGAAGGAACACATCCTTCATTTTGAAGGGACACATCCTTCATTTTGAAGGAACACATCCTTCAACTAACAGTTCCTTCATTTTGAAGGAACACATCCTTCATTTTGAAGGAATACATCTTCAAATTGAAGAAAGAGCTCCTTCGAATTTGAAGGAACAACTTCATATTTTTGAAGGAACACATCTTTCATTTTTGAAGGAACACATCCTTCATTTTGAAGGAGCACATCCTTCATTTTGACAATAGCAGACGAGAAGCGCGGGTGAACAGTGCAGGGCACGTGAATCTCACACATGTGGGCTGTGACTGGGTTTGTTAGTTTAGTTTGGTATTAAATTATAAAAGTAGTAGTAAATTGTAAGAAAAAAAGTAAGGTAGTATTTTTGGTAAAAGAAAGCTCCCTATAGTAGTTTTTGGTAAGAGCCCCATTTAAATACTATTAGTTCAATTCTTCTGTATAAAAATATTTTTCATTAGGTTTTCTATAGAATAGAAAACAATGTTGTCAAAATTTTACCTTGTTTTGGTGAAGATTCCCATTTCTTTTGAAGTTAATGAAAAGAAAATAACATACAAACATTTTGGGTAGAAGGGTGAGGTACTACACTGTTACTAAAAACCCTCCTCGTCGACCAGAAAATCCCTCCTCCGTTAAACTCGCCCCACCATACTTAGGCCATTTGTTTTTCATCTCTCCATACAAAACCATGGAGGTCTCTACTTCCACCCTCCAACCCTCTCCTTCTTTCCCGTTCAGAGCCCCTAAAACCGCCACCACCAGAGGCCGCGCATCTTCTCTCTCCCTTCAGAACATCGGCTCAAACTTTTTCCCTATCTGCTACGGTCGCCAAAGGTACGCGCTTTGCAGTCCGTACTCCCAAGTCAACTTGCTTAACTTCGAATTTAATACCAGTTCAAAATAACTTATTTAATTTCCTTTTCATTTCGTGAACTGGGTTTTGTTAATTCTCGCCAAGCATACACGCAATTGTCCAGAAAGCATCAAAAGGAATTGGGAAATATTTTGTTAACAGTCTGGGTTAAGTTTTCTTGTTGCTTTTTAAAAAGTCATTGTGTAACGTATGAACTGCTAGGTAGCTACTTACTAGTTAAACAACCAGCCAAGTTACGAGGAGCCTCAGTTGTTTGTGCTACTGTTGGCGATACAACTGCAGTGTCAAGTGATTGTGCTAGTGGAGAAGAGGTGTCTGTTTCTGATTCTTCGAATCCTGAATTGGGTCAAGGTGAACCCATTGGAAGTGGTGAAAATGGGGGTGAGAAAGGTGGTGTGGGGGGATTGGATGGCCAGAAAATGACCCGAGTATGCGACAAGCTTATTGAGGTTTTCTTGGTTGACAAGCCCACTCCAACGGACTGGAGAAGATTATTAGCGTTCAGTAAGGAATGGGATGATATCCGGCCTCATTTCTTTAAGCGCTGTCAGGACCGTGCAGATACTGAGGATGATCCTGGAATGAAGCATAATATACTAAAGCTTGGGCGGAAATTGAAAGAGGTACGTCGAACAAGTCAAATATGAACGCCCTAAATGTCTTCTATTATATATTTTTTTACATGTGATGTGAGGTTTTTCCTCCTATTGGTATACAGATGAGAAAACGCTGGCTATACGTTTATCTTTACCTAACTACTGCTTCCCCAATCTGATATAACTTCCCCTTCACTAAAGAAAAGATAGGCTCTTTCATTTGTAAGATAGTTCTTGTTTAGATGTCTGGACTGATAACTCGTGAGATAATAGTTTAACATCAACTTGCCTCGTTCATGACTAGTACGAGGAAGTTGATTTGTTTGTGTCTGTTAACAGGATGATTAAAATTGTTTGAGCTTGTTGTGCTGTCAAATTAACAGTATTGCGGTGGTTCTCTTTCACAGATTGATGAGGATGTGCAAAGACACAATGCACTTCTTAAAGTCGTTAGAGGGGCTCCATCAGAAATAAGTGAAATAGTTTCCAGACGTCGCAAAGATTTCACTCAAGAATTTTTTGTGCATGTTCACACTGTTGCTGAATCCTATTATGACAACCCCACAGAGCAAAAGGGTGAGACTATATACTATTTATGATATACTCATCTCTTATTCATTATTGTTTTTAGCAAGGGGTGCATCATATGATGGACACAGATTCTATATTCGTCTTTTGCATGAAAAGTATCATTTGCTACACACCATTCCTCGCCTTTTTCTCAATCTTACACTGTTTGCATGAGTCTCGATTTTTACATTGTTAATAGTGAAACATAGTTGGCCTGACTAACTTTAATTTTTTTCGTTTGTCTTTTCAACGTTTAAGATGACCATAGAGGTGCCACAGCATTAAGGCTAGTAGAGTTAGTTGTAAATATTATAGGACCACAGGAATCAAAGTATCCTATAGCTCAAGAATGTGTCGTATAATTATCAAAGGTGATGGCGTATCCTACACATAACCATCCCATTTAATTTGTTGTGTTAATGTTGAGAATGTAGACCACAGATTTTGCATATGTTGACCAAAAAAGATTAGATCCATTTCAGGAAAAGAAGAAATTAGATGTATTAAGTTATGAATCTGGGTCTGTGCAAGGCCTTAAATTGGAACCGGCCTAACCTAGTGGCGCAAGAAGTGAACCAGTATTACCAACTTGGCTAACATCCAACCATCTCCGTATATTTCTTACTGTTATATTGTGTTGAAAAACTGTTGAAATTTCTTGTATGGATAGATTTGGCAAGTATTGGAAATACATGCTTGGCTGCTGTACAAGCATATGATTCTGCAACAGAAAGCATTGAGGCATTGAATGCTGCAGAGTTAAAATTTCAAGACATTATCAACTCTCCTTCTGTTGATGCTGCTTGTAGGAAGATAGATCACTTAGCTGAGAAAAATCAACTTGATTCAGCATTGGTGATGATGATTACAAAAGCTTGGTCGGCTGCCAAGGAGTCAAGCATGACGAAAGATGAGGTAAGCTTGCCTTAGAAATATGGTCTTTCTCCAATCATAATTGAGCTGCTGCAGCATTAATGTGAGTCTATGGCAAACCAAGTTCATAGCAAAAGATAAAGATAGATATCATTTTGACTGTGCTGGTGCTTTATGAACAGATGTGAGTCTATAACAACTCGATTGAGTTAAATTGTGATCCCCACTCCCCAAATAAATGAAAAAGAAGAAGAAAAGCCCAAACTTTTAAATTTTTGGTGGTCTTAGACTGGTAAGTATCGGGTTTTGCTTTGTTTGAGCAGGTAAAAGACGTGCTATATCATTTATATGTGACGGCGAGAGGTAATCTCCAGAAGCTCATGCCAAAAGAAATTCGGATACTTAAGTATCTTCTCACAATTGAGGATCCTGAGCAGCGGCTGTCTGCGTTACATGATGCCTTTACCCCTGGAGAAGAACTTGAAGGGAAGGATGTAGACAACCTATTCACGTAAGCATGAGGAACACAATTACTCTTACTAACGTGTTTGTAGACACTTATACATTTGTGAGTCGTATGAAGTTCAACAGCTACCCTTTGTTTGTCTAGTTCACTTTGCTCTCTTTTCCTTTTGTTACAATACCTTTTCAGGACCCCAGTGGAGCTTCACACCTGGATGAAGGCTATTGTGGATGCTTACCATTTGAGCCAGGAAGGCACTCTAATACGGGAGGCAAGAGACCTCATGAATCCAAAGATCATTCAAAAAATGGAGGAACTGTTGAAGTTGATCGAAAACAAGTTCTTGTAACCTGGGATCTCTAACAATATCTTACACCATCCGTACTACTTGTATGGATCTCACTCATCCCCCGGGCCATGTCTACTTATCCATATAAACTTTGGAAAACACAAGAGAACACTAGCAGCCGTGACTCTGAGGGTTCTCTAAAGTACCAGGTGACACGAACTATGAAGCTTGAAGCTCCAAACTTCGAAATGATCTACAAGGCTTAAAGATTTGAACCGCTGTATTTATATATGGGGGTTTTTGTAGTGTGATGTTCAGCAGACCCATTTCTCATTGTAAACTAACAGCTCTGTTGAATTACAGTCCCTGTTAAACGTATCATCTTATGAAATTTTTTGTAGACAAAAGCTGAAATAAAGGAAATCTTCATGAGTTCTTCCTCTCCCTGATGATAGAACTCGACCGTGTTTAAACCGGTCTCATCAAGACAGTTCGGTTCAATCGCCCAAGTTCAAAATTTCACAGATGAAAACCAAACCGAACCAGACCAATAGCTGCGGTTCGGCTCCTTTTGGAGAGGAAATGGCCACCTTTAGACAATAGCTTAAAGCGATTTTTTTGGATATGATTCTTGTAAACGTCCCAAACGGTCCCTGAACGATGCTCCATGCGTCATGCACACCATTTTTGGACAAGATTGTAAAGGCTCACAGACAGGCCTTTGTCAAACTGGGGAAAACCCGGCCCGTCATAGGCCCAATAAGCCAATGAATCCGTATATTATTATTCCCAGTTCTTTGCCTGCTCATTTGCCAAACGCCCTGTCAAGGCGTCGGCTTTTGATAACGAAATCATCAAAAGAGAATGAAAAACATCCGAAAAATTCCGAGTCCACTTCAAATTGCAGATTTTTGCGCGCAAACTTAAAACCCTCGGTGCTCAGAAATCAGATTGCTCGTCGACGACTCAGCCGCTGGTGAGCTCCCGTGATTGTTTCTCTCTCCAATTTTCCATTGCTTGTTTGGTTGCTGAGAAAAAGCCTGGAAATTACAGAAGAAAGTTGAAATTCTAGCTTTGAATATGATCTCCTTGATGTGTTTCCACGATCCTATTGGTTCTATTTCCATCAATTCCGGCCTCAATTCTGTTGCTTTTGTGATTTTTTGGAATCGATTACTGTTGTGGAGCATGATCATGGATGGCAGTTTAGAATTTGAATCAGAAGTTTCAATTAGATGTTTACCCTAATTTAAATGAACTGATTAGAAGCGTATGAATCGATTGAATTGTATTGATACACAAATGATTTCGATTTTTGATATATTCTGAGGAAACAAACCGGGCATTGATTCATGTGCTATTTCAGAGGGGCTGACTTGTAGATTGTTTGTGTATTTGATGTTTTTTGGAAGTGAAAAGCCAGAAGATGAACAGGAAATCCAGTAATTGTGCTATCTGTGAGAATTCGAATCTCGCTTCTGTATGTGCTGGTTGTGTCAATTACAGGTATGATAGCTGATCTTAATGATTTTCATACTTAGTGTTAATATGATGGAATTATGAGAGTGAGTTAGTAAATCCATGTTCATTTTGTACGTTGTTTTTTTTTGTGCATTTTTTTTATGTCTTTAGTCTTATATTTGTATGTGTGTTTTCAGATTAAATGACTATAACAGTTTTTTAAAGGCGCTGAAGAGTCGTCGTGATTCTTTGTATTCAAGATTGACTGAAGTGCTTGTCGCAAAGGTTTGATTTCCCCTTGGAAGGACTTACGTTGATCTCTATTGTCTGTTAGTTTATTTTCCTTCCTTGCATTCCAATGCCTGTATTCCACAGTATGTGCAAAATAGAAGGTTTCGTTTGAATACTGTAAGTTGAGTACAACACAATACATGACACAATATGTCTTTCAGAACATATTGTGTACTCTATTGGCGATATGGAGTTTGACAAAAACAAAGTCTGAAAGTATTCCAATAAGGTGTCATTTTGATGCCAATGGGAGTATCACTGAAAAAACTATACTGATGGATGCAAAGACGGGTCATGGACTCTAAACAGGTTCTGTGTGGTATTCTTCATACAATTATCATTGTAGTAATTTAAAACTAAAATGGTATGTATTGTATAAGATTTGATTACTCATTCATCGCTCAATAACCTAATAAATCTATTGTGATAGAAATGGAGTTTGGATTATCAACTATGTTTCTTAGTTCTATGCGCGTGTATGTCTACTTCTGCTCTATAACCAAGCATTGCCACTTACCCAATTCATTTTAGCATTTGTGATCATTATAGTCGATTGTAATTGGTTTCAAACTTCTCTTCATTTCTGTAGGGTATTCTGATAATCTACTTATACTCTTGTTTAACACATTTATCAGGGTAAGGCTGATGATCAACAAAATTGGAGAGTACTTCAGAATGAGAAGCTTGTTAGGTTAAAGGAAAAGCTCCAGCGTAACAAAGAACAGCTTGTACAAGGTGAATGCCTATTGTCAAATATAATTTAGGTTGAAATTCAGATGTTCTGTTTTATAAGAACCTGTTATGCTGATTAAGATGTTTACAGGGAAGGCTAGATTTGAGAAGAGGTCCTATGACCTAAAAATCAAATATGGGGTGGTTGAATCGGCGCTTGCTGTGGTACACCACATTATTTTAAGATCAATTTCTACTTAGTTCTACCATAAAATCTAGAGGATATGTTTTGACTTCTGTCTTTTTGTTTTCAGTTGGGAAAAAATCGTGCAGAACAGCTGGAGAAGTTTTATCCTAACCTCATATGCACTCAGAGCTTAGGCCATGTAAGATATATTTGATATTTATATTTGCAGTTTAGATACTTCTTTTATCCATTATTGATTTGAGTATATTGTGTTAGAAAACAAGACTGTTCTTATGTTTGTTTGGTCAATTTCACTTTTGATGTTCCTTTAATTTAAGGGGTTGAATCTACCTCTGCCATAGATTTTTCTTTTATTTCTTTTTTTAAAATTTTACTCATTTGCTGAAAATTCTTGATGTATTTTCCAAGTTGCAGATGGCAATTACCTCTGAACGTCTTCACAAACAATCGGTGGTTATAAAACAAATATGCAGATTGTTTCCCCAACGTCGGGTAAGTGTTTTATTTTATTAATGAGCCTTGATGACTATGCTACTTGGAGCTTTTGACTGACTCATTATGGCTTCATCAAATTTTAATATTTCCTTCTGGAAATTCCTGCATCACTTTTTGGATGCATTGTTGATAGTTCTTGGAATTTGCAAACTTGAAATCCTCTATACAAGTATCGGGGCATCAGCACCATGAATCCAGTCTTTCTTTTCTGTTCATACTTTCTTTTAGGTAACTGTGGATGGAAAGAGGAAAGAAGGTTATGTTGGTCAATATGATCAGATTTGCACTGCTAGCTTACCACGAGGACTAGATCCCCACTCAGTTCCATCAGAAGAGCTTGCCGCTTCCTTGGGGTAATTTCTTTTTTTTTTTTTTGGGTATATCCAGATACCCTTATAAGTAGGATGATGTTGTGGTAATGACTAATATGCAATTGCTCTGATAGCGTACCATACTACCAATTCCCTCGTAAATATTGTTCTTTTCCTCTATGTTTTTTATGAATTTAAAAATCTAGTTCTGCTCGTAGTTAACTCTATGCAGTTGTATTATGTTAATCCTTGGTGATATTGCATTTTACGCTGATAGTTTGATCTTTCTTATTGGAGAACAGATACATGGTTCAACTCCTGAATCTCGTTGTTCAGAACTTAGGTGCTCCAGCACTTCATAACTCAGGTTTTGCGGTAAGCACTGTTCATCATCCATGTATTTCTATCCTTCCAAGATCGTCGTTCAAATGCCTTATGGTATAGCTGTATCTTTGCTCAACTTCGAGATTCAGTATGGACTGATCCTTATAGGGGTTTGAAACTACCAGTGATGGTTATAAGATCTGTTAAATATAGTTTACATACTAAGAAAGTTCCGCGCTGCTATAAGTATGTATATGTATCTAATTAAGTTGCTCGCATGGTATGCCGTACTTCAGGGTTCTTGCTCTCGGATATGGCAAAGAGATTCTTACTGGGATGCAAGTCCTTCATCTCGGAGGTACTTTGGTTCTTTAGATTTTATTTCACATGGTAAAATTGGATTTTTAGCCTGTTGACTGGCAAAATTTATCTAATTGCAGCAATGAATATCCCCTCTTTATACCACGTCAGAACTACTGCTCCACTAGTGGAGAAAATTCGTGGTCTGATAGAAGCTCAAGTAATTTTGGTGTTGCTTCAATAGAATCCGTGAGGAAACCTTTTCTGGATTCTTCTGGAAGTAGCAGCTTCAACTATTCTTCTGCTTCTCCACACTCTGTTGAAACGCACAAAGACTTGCAGAGAGGGATTTCACTTCTCAAGAAAAGCGTGGCATGCATTACAGCATACTGTTATAACTCACTGTGTTTAGATGTCCCCTCTGAGGCATCTACCTTTGAAGCATTTGCAAAATTGTTGGCTACATTATCTTCTTCCAAGGAAGTTCATTCTGTTTTCTCGTTAAAAATGGCTTGTTCAAGGTATATTATCCTACAACTCCCATCTGTCTGGACTATGCTCTGTGTGCTTTCATAATATCTTTTTATGAGTTTTATCAGCTTTTGAACACCCATGAAGTCCTGAACTTCTCAAGGAGTATTCTCTGGAAGTGTAGATGATTGCGATTTTTGTTTGTAAAATAAGCTATGTGTAACATCTGAGCAAGTATGCTAGATGTGTCATGGTTGGGGTTTTGTAACTCCTCCATTAGCTATGCGGTGATTACATTTTAAAAGATGTCATGTGTGTTCTTGAAGTACCGAAAAGTACAAAGTTTGAACTAAAACACAGGCTCTGCATAGGTCGTTCGTAACACCCTAAATTAGATAATAAGCTGGTGCTAATTAGGTATTCTTACATTACCCTATTGGCATCAAAGGAGATCACAGGTTGTAATTTGTGAAAGCATTATTGATGATGACAGGAATAATCTAAGTCATCTGAATTCCATCATCAAAATGGTTCTCTTAATACTAGATTGCTTGTTAAAAAACAGTACTTTACTGGGATGTCATGGATGGTAGATAATCCTGCTTTGGTCTTTTTAACTTTCAGGTCGAGTAAGCAAGTTCAGCAATTAAATAAATCTGTATGGAATGTGGACTCCGCCATATCGTCAACTACTCTACTGGATAGCGCACATGCAATGGCAATGCCGGTATACGTTTGGGCTTTAGTTATATTTTGTTAGGAGATTTGGGTTTTTATGTTGTTTTTTATTGGTTAACTCTCTTACGTGATCACATATATAGGACTGCTGCTCTGCCATGATTCCTGAAGGATATTCCCTGTTTTCATATTCATAAGTCTCTTCTTAGTCTTTTCTCCTTATGTCTCCCCTTGACCATTTTCTTTCGCAAAAATTTATTTTCAGCTGTAACTGTTTGCATCTGCTGCCAATGAGCTGTGCATTGACATGATGTGGTCCAATTTCAACAGGGGGCATATGAGATGAATGTTTGTAGTAATATTCGTTGATGCCTGATTTTAACAGCTGACTTTATACCTAGAGGGCCTATTATTTATATTTTAGGAGTGGTCTTGTTACAGAGCTCACTATGTTTTTGCTTGGGTTTTATTGATTCAGGAGCAGGTTGATATTAATCTTTACATCTTTTCCATATGTAGCATAAGAAACAATTTTTGGTAACTGTTAAATTAGTATGCTGCTTTTGTTTGAATGCCTGTATAAATGGTTTTCACGCATTTTCTCTTGCCTTGCAGAAAAACTTCAATGAAAATAGCATTCCTAATTATGCCACCAGCTTTCTTTCTTCCACTGAGTTGTCTGATACGGGGAAGAACGAATCACTTATTGAAGGATGGGACCTTGTGGAACATCCGAAGTTTCCTCCTCCCCCATCACAGTCTGAGGATATTGAGCATTGGACTCGAGCCATGATCATTGATGCTAGAAGAAAATGATTTGGAACAGCTATCTATCTGCATATTGTAAGTGACTACTTGAATATCTTCGTTCAGAAATTTATCTTTGAAACTCTATGAATGCATCTGCAGAATGCCCACTTGTTCACTTAAACTAAGTCAAACCTTTGCATTTGATTGGTCATCTATTGCTTCTGCTATAATGCTCATTTGATTGGTCATCTATTGCTTCTGCTATAATGCTAAATGATCACAGAAGTGAGTCCTTTAGTTTTTATTTATTTCGGGTGTCTTTTCTTTCTTGAATAATGGTAGTTTGTTAGATGTCTTCCTGGTTGCCACCCTATCTTGATCCTGAAATTTTTGCCCCTAAGTTTTGCCGGGATGCCCTTTGTGTCCATCATTACCTGTGTGTTAGGCCCACAGTGTACATTAATTTTGAAATCTTATAAACCCATTCTCTGACGATTTATATGAACGAGCCCATAATTTTTTTCATCTTGCTAATACACCTTGTTCTATGATGGTTTCTGGGATTTGTTCCTTTTTCTTTATTTGTATTATGCGCTTTCTTTTCTATGCTTTCTGGCTACGGATAACAGCTTCTTGAGCTTTTTCTGATCCTTTTCTCTACCGGACAGGTTAGTCAAAGTGTACTCTTGAACAAAGAGTATGAGCGCATTGGACCATGGAGGGATGTCTAACATTCTTGAAATGTTGGAAACTAGCTTTGTTAGTCTGTAAATAGCAATGCTCTAGTGGTTGTATATACATGTAAATGGAACAGATGGGACGGCTTTCCTATTATTGATTTTAACTTTAGGCACCTCTATCCTTAAGTTCATCATCCTAGACCCTTGAACTTGACCAAGATACTTCTGTTGCCAGCTTTGCTGGGCATTGGACTAGGAAATGTATAGAGTATTCCTAATAGTATATTTGTATAAGATCAGATGAGTGCTTAGTTAAACTTTTTTGGTTCTCTTCGAAATATTATTGAAGCATAAAATGGTACAAAATACAACAAAATTAGCCTAAACAGTCCTGCCACAGAAGCTTTCCGCTAAGAAAGGTTACTACATTGAGCAGCAGTTACGCAGTAGGAACAAAAGGCTCCTTTCACTTTTTCCTCTTCTTTGGGGGCTGAAGGGCCTCCTCTTCCTCATCCTCCTCTTCATCCTCTGGTTCATCTTCGTCGACAATCTCTTCCTCGTCCTTGTCATCTCCATCATTGTCGTCGTCTTCATCATCATCCTCATCCTCGTTGTCTTCATCTCCGTCACCGTCCCCGTCATCATCATCGTCATGGTTGCCATCTTCCTCTTCCTCTTCCACACCATCTTCGCCTACTCCACCCTCATCTCCAGGACCAGCTTTGGAACTGTTGGTTTTGCCATTAGGATTGTTCCCGGCGCCGCCGCCTCCATCTTCACCAGACAGCTCCTCTTCGGTCTCTCCATAGCCGCCATCATTGTTATCGGCATCCCCATCTTCGTCACCATCAACTGCCTTGTACTGGGAAGAATCACTGTCACTGTCTCCTTGACTTTTCTGTCAAGATATAAAACAAAAAACGTCAAATTAATATGCAAAGATATTTTGACCGACATCACAAAAATGGGGCAAATTAATAAAAGAAAAACATGCCAGAGAGACAATTGCACGAGTGTGATGTGTTGTCTAAATTATCAAAGTTTTAATAACTACACTCGAACGCGACCTAGTATTTTCCCCAAAAAAGAATATCCTCAAGAGAAAAGGCATTATTCTCTTTTCTATCTCTTATGAAAAAACAAAACTAATTTCTGAATTCGAACAGAAAAATACAAAAAATAGAAACCAAACACACCACCTGAATCAAAGCAAGCAGAGCTGTGGCGAGCAAAGTAGCAAGAGCCTCCCAAGCGCACGTTAGCAACATGCCCTGAACAGCAACTGCGCCGCCAGTGCTCCTTTTGGTCTCCATTTGTACGGACTCGACCACGTACTGAAAAAATAAAACCCCTGTCAAGTCGACAAAAACCCAGACCACCGTCAGATCTGTTCCCCTAATCTGTCCCCACCGTTAGATCCGGCAAGAAAATAAACACCAAGTACAAAAATCTTCAAACAAACAAGAATTCCATTAAAATAAAAAATGAAGTGTACTGCCGGAGATCATAACTCGGAAGGAAGGAAGGAAGGAAGGAAGGAAGTGAAACGACGGCGTAAGTACCTGAAAAATGAGGTGTGAGCTGAAGCTTTTGCTCGGAGAGATCTGAATTGTGAATTGTGAATTGTGAAGAAGGTTTGGTCGGGTGTTGTGTTGTGTTGTGGTGTGGTGACTGCTTGTGTGCGGATGCTCTAAAGCGTCTGCGTTGGAATCACATTCATTTTCGACCGTTGGATTGTGATCTTGCGGAAAAAGAACCTTTCCTGTTTTTGTTTTGTGTGGGTGTGTGTGTATGAAGCGGAGAAGTTGAGAGAGATTGTCCTTTAAGATATTGGAGTGAGTGAATGCAGTAGGGGCCAGTGGGGGCAGCACGGGCTGTCATCCAGCACCAGGCTTCAGCTGCCCGAAAATATGCCCGTCCATCAAATATATTCATCTCCCTCGTCACATAATCATTATATCAATTTTGACATTGTGCAAATATTTGTGAACCTCGTTATCTTAGGTAGGTGCAGAGCCGTGGCTGACCCAGTTCAAGTCGGCCTTAGAACCGGCACACTTAAGGGGGCCTCTTAAAATTTACCTCTTTTTGGTTTTTCTTTTATTATTAAATTCACATGTATTTAAATTAAGAAAATGTTAGCTATTTATAACTACTCTGGCTTTTGTTGATATCCATTAATTCAAATTTCAAGATTAGCTTTGTAGCTTTAATAAATTATCTTAGTCAAATGTTATAGTATTTGTTGGTTTTCTAGTACATTAGTAGGATGTTGAAAATTTTAACTTTGTTGCTTTGTGATCTTTTTGTTATGTTTTGCTATCAATACTTTATCTAATTCAATCATCTTTTATGAAGTTTGTTAAACGTTGTTGAATTGTCATTTACCTTTTTGTTAATTAGTAGTTTTTAGCTTTAAGATAGTTGAATGAAGTTTTTCCCCAATTCTAGCCGCCGGGTAGGTGGAGTGGAGGGGGCCAATCATCCATCTCACTTTTTGTGATACTTGAGCTGAGCATATAATACCTGTGATTGTGAGTGAAGAATTGCTAGCTTCTTCTATACTTCTCAAACCACTTTGTTGAAGCACTTGAGAAAAAGCAGAAAGGAAATGAAAAAGAATATCATAATCTCAGCATTTGTTCCGGACTACTTTTCCAAAATCTCATGGAAAACGATACTTCTGCGAAAATGCACTTGGAAAAGTGTTCAAATTCCACTGGTATTGTTCCTGAGACTTTTGCCTCTATATCATTTTATTCTTTCATCAATCTCCTTACCAACTCATTATAGAGGGCTGCGTGGTACCAAAAATTATGAGGTATAATCGATCGCTGTATTATAGTATGAGTGTGTAACCTGGCCGCATTTATCCCAAAAACTCAACTATCTAGGCTGGCTTTGGATGACCTGCACCTGGGCCCAAATTTCCTTGTACAGTGTGGATGGACATTGTTTTTTACAAGCTCAACAAATCTCCCCACGGTATCTTGGCGTGAATTTGTAGTATCTTTCTCTCTTGTCATGTTGACTACATATGCCCGCTTGGGGCAAAAGAAAGTTTGTATCTCACATGTGGTGTTCCGGATCACTTGCTGACCAAAGCTCTGTATATCTCAGACTAGGAAATGATGTGAATACTACTAATGAGTTTGAATCTGAACTAATTGATGTATCCGCTTTCTTTTATGTACTACTTGTTACTTCACAGATCTTTCTGTTTGCTACACAAAGATTGAGTAATCTGCTATTACTTTTAGGATGAAAATAAGTAAGAAAGGAAAGTAATTTCCTACTTATGAAAAGTACGAATTCTCACAAATGCAAAACCAAAACATTCGGAATCCAAAAAGAACAGAATAGATGAAGCACAATCACAAGGCTTGTAAAATCATGCTGGAGGAAGATCAGGAATAAACAGATGCTAGAAGGGAGTTGAACTCGTCCGCCGGAGTTGGTATTTAGGCATCGGAATAGGAGTTGACGACAAGATTATATCGAGCTCCTGCAACCAAAAAGATATCAAGAAACAGCAATGGAAAGCTCTATCCAATCCTTTGAGTTACAATTTGGTCTGGAGTGAATTTTCTACCAGGATGGAGATTCAAACTCAAGTGCAATAAGACAGGCACAAGGCCAGACTAACTGGTCTAACTCATGCTTGACAAAATTCAGAACTGCATTATGTAAATGATGATCTAAGTGCATTGCTTCAATTACTGCTAGACAGAGTGTCCAGAATCTGATCTAAGATGGCGGAAATTGCGATTGGTACCTTTTGCTTTTTGAGCCAGCTATTCCTTTGTCTCAATTGAAATACTTCATGCTCCAACTGGTTGGTATAAGCCTAAATAAACAAAACTCAAATGTATAAGTTGCGTGATCATATTAAACAGTCAATTAACTTGAACAGGTAATGTTCTGTTGCCAAACTATTCCTTCCAGACAAGTTTTTATGGAGACAGACTGAACTTGGGCCGCACATTCAACAAGGAAAACATGCAGCCTTTATTTAGAGTCTGAACTTAAGCATCTTACGTTGCGAGACAGTTTGGCAATAGAACACTTTCCTAACTCTAACTACATGACCATATATTTTGGATAAGATTCAAGAACTGCATTTGTGACCTGCTTTCTTGCCCTGGACCTGGCAGCTGACTCGCGGTTCTTGATCATCCTCTTCTGCCTCCTCTCTATACTCTTCTCTTTCATTTCATCTGAAAAATGGCGCTTCCTATCAGCGGTTGCCTGAGATTCTGAAGATGATGCTGATATTTCCTGCATTGGCATTGGAATTGACATCCCCACTTGGTTTTCTGAGTACTCAAGCTTTACGCCCGAGTTTGAGTTCTCATACACTGATTCACAAATCTTGTAATTTGAATCCAGCATTGTCATCTGCTGCTCAGCAGAAGCCACTTGAAACTGAAACCAATTTTCTTGTTGTCCCACCATAACAGTTGGATCAATAGCCATGATCGGCTGAGCATTCATCATGCCATTCTGGTTGCCTAAATTGATCACACCCGCATGAACTAAAAAATGTTCAGTTGTAGTTGTGTCCCCATTAATAGCACTCAATCGTTGCTGCAACGAATCGTTAGCCACGGCATTGACATGCTCCTTCCACACTTCATCAGCAGTTTTCCTAGTACACACAGCTTCATTCAGATTGAAATTGCCAAGAAAAAAAGATGTAGGCAATGCTGAAGAGGAAGGGTTTTGTAGCAGCTGCCCTTCTTCAACTGATATCACATTTTTTAGCAACTCATCAAAATGCATAGCATTTAAAGACTTGCTGTCTAAATTTTCCACCTCTTCCAAATTAGCCAGAGGAGGAAACTGTGGCCCCTCACCCCCATTTCCAGACTCCAATGTCATATCCTCCATAACCGAAAACGAAATTTTCTAACTCGAAAAATTCCCAATAGTTTGTTGACAGTGAAAACTATCAGTAGTGGAAGCAATCCCAATAAGCAGCATGATCTGAATAAAGTCAATTTGGTTGTCAATCAACCCAATAAAGAAAACTAAATTCACAAGTAAAAGATGCTGAGAAAAACAGATTCAAACCACCATTTTTGATGAGTTTAGTTCAAGTCATCCCATTGTGGAGTGTGATCTTGTAAAGAAAGAAAAAAGTGGGTAGTGAAAGTCCATAGAAGAAATGTTTAGCTGCGAAATCTGAGCCGCCAGAAATGATCTGGCCTTGGCTGCACAGCTGATTTGTTGTGGAGGACCCTATTTTTAGTTGCTCATCTCAACAGCCAAACCAGATTTTCATGCTGATTTTGTGGGATAGAGACCCAACCATCCCAGTCATCTCTATTTTACTCTTGATTCCTACTTTGCTTTCTGTTATTGTTGAGTGATGATTTTGGTATGGTAAAGTTCCTGATCAAGATACATTGGCAGTTATGACAGTTATTTTTGGAACAGTACATTGTCAGTTGCATACCCCTTATTGGACTTAGCTAGATTATACAAGGCCAATGGTGAAAAGATGGGCTTGGTTTGGGTTAAGAATCGCACTTCCGTTTCTACCCAACTTTCTACCATTTAAAGGTACAAATAGGCTTTGCCGGGTTGGCCCATTATGCTCGTGTCAGTCTGTTTCCCGGTGTATTACGGACCGCCCATGCGCTTAGTCATATCATACTCATCAAGCACTAGTAAAAATTTAGGCATTAATAACCTTTTTTTAGTAACCCTTTCTTGTGTGTTCGTGCATGATCAGCTTCTTTGTCACCTCTAACTCTAAGCATGATCAAAAAGAAACTTGGGTTTTCAGATTTATGTGAATTGGTTTCAGCCCAAATTTCATGGAATTCTGATAAGTTGCTACAAATTTTTGTGCCTTGTTGACGATAATGATTTGGATAATATTAGAAATATTCTATATAAAATCTGATATTCATTAAAAAGTGATAGTTATATGTGTTGTACAAAGCTGGATTTGCAGTTAATAATGGATAAAAAATGATAAGCAAGAGACAAGGACTAAAGTTACATGCATTTATACCTAAATTAACAAAGCAAAAGTAAATCAAGCTATCTACCTTTAGTCATGGGATGGATGAGTGTGTTTTCCTTTTGCCAAGGTGGTCTTCACAATTTCACCACTCAAAATTCTTTTCTCATTTTCTTCTTCCAAGCCAACAAGGGATAAAGGGCACTCCTCAGCTATGGGAAATACCATCGTTTTCTCATGGTGGTAATTCCACGAGTGATTGTCGTTAACTTTATAACACTATAGCTGGTTTGTTTTTTCCCTGGATTGTTCTTTTATTGAAGACTTCGTCCATCCTATACGGAAGCTCGTATTTTATATGCAAATAAGACATGATCTCTTACTGTAGAATAGTTAATTGGTGCTGTTATTGGCTTATATAAACAAATGAAATGTATTATGAGTATTTTGAAGTATTTATATTGTTTTAATTATATGAAAATTTCAACGAGGGTATCACTCACAAATTGAAAAGCCATATTTTTTTTTGCCAGTTGAGATCCTCCACCACAATCAACCGTAGTTAGATTCAAGCATGATACATTTTTTAATTAACGGGCCGGAGATCAACTTAAATTTATCAGGGAACTGATAACCGCACATTCATTTTCTCCTAACGCACACCACTCTTTAGTCTGATCCTTGGATTTAACAATCAAAGGAAGAGAAAAATGTAAGTGAAAATTACTTATTTTTTAATTAGAACAAGGCTAGGGGAATCCAAAATTTAGTGTAGTGGCCACTTGAGGTGGGCACTGGAGGAACCAAATCAAAACCAGAGGCTCATAAAGATGTAGCCACCAATATAAGCACAAGTACAAAGCATAGGGGTATAAAATAGAATCAACCAAACATGTATGGTTGTTGTAGAACACCTTCTTTGTTCTTACCATATATATTCCCATATTATTGTACCAAGTACAAAACTGCTCGGTGACAAGTGTTTGAATTGTTTTTTGAAAAGAAAAAAATAACAATTATTTTTATTAAGGACACAAAATATCTCTGCATAAAAGTAGAGGAAAAGAGACGAATGAGTGGAGGGGGATCAAAGTGCCAAAATTATTGCAACCATTGTGAAGAAGCCTCTAGCGCAGCTCCTCCTTGTTGATTAAGTGAATGACGTCAAAGGGTCTGTGCGTGATCAAGTAATCCATGACAAACAAAACATGACAAACAAAAGAGGAAAAGAAATGTTGATAAAAAAGTGGCTTCAGATTAAAGCCAACTTGGTATCCCACATCCACTTTGTAACAAGTCATCAATTGGTATACAAAGAGTTCGATCACATATGCCAAGTTATTAAGAGTGGGTTAAAATTTCATACAACCGCACCGCCTCAATTTACCTCAAACTTGTGGTTTAAGGGCTCAATTTAGTGCCTGGTCGAGCTGAGTTGGTCGCCCTAAAATACCAAAAACACTTGAAAAACTGTTTGAAAGGGAAACTTGGAACTGGTTCTCATGTGTTTCATGGAGAAGCACTTCCGAGTGCTTTTTCAAGAAACAGTTGGATCTTTTTTGGTAAATTTTAATGTATTCTCAGATAAAAGTATGATATAAGAAACGTTTACGAGCATAACTGCTTATTACAAACGCACTCCTAAATAGGGTATAAAATTTAGATAAAAGGCATACTAACCAAGTCTTCCAACTAATTACATGTTACAACTTGCACGGTTCGAATATCGACATATTTGGTGTATCCGCGATTTTCCTGACAGCAAGAAAAAAAGGCGACTTTTTCAGGTGGGAATCACAGCGGCTTATAATCAAATAATTCCTAAGATTTCCCATAACGATGGAATGTAGAATTAATTTGAGTATTTGACAATCACCTGCAGTGCTATAATGGAGAATCTCTGAATCCATACATTTGAGACCCAAATGGTTGGTTTGTGTTCTCTGAATGCTTTTCTGCTTTGGTGAATTTTCAAATGATCTAACATCGGACTTAGAATTATGATAGAATCTCATCTAAGGACTACTCCACTTGCCGAGTTAGGCCATATTCTTCTGCACTTTGCGTGTACTTTGTGCCATCTTTTGCAAATACATTATGCCATAATTCCTTGATTATATGCTTTGACGATCGACACATGAAATGCAAAATGAATTTTGCATTTGATGGTCATATTGCTCAAGCATCATAGATTGCGCACAACTCTCAAAATGAATTTTGCATTTGATGGTCATAAAGCATCATAGATTGCGCACAACTCTTTTTGTACTTCGAGTGATTGCATGTATCTAGGTTTATTCAAAGCATTGTACTACAAACGATACACGGTTTTCTTGTAGCTCAAGCTTCGTGATTTCCAAACCTCTAAAGCAAGTAAATAAGAAACTAGAAATTTGGCGCTTCAAAAGGCAAAACTCTGGGTGTAATTTGGTGACCTAAGGGGCATTTCGTCTAAGCAGGGGTCGTCATAGTTTCACCTTTTGAAGTGCCTTTCACATTTTGAGGTGCCATTCGCATAGCGCGACCGAGCCAGGCCGAGTCAAAGAGGATTAAGGTTCATATTAGGGAATAGAGAGAAGCTTGAACTATATCTGTGAAACTGTTTCATTAATGTACACTTTTTTCATACAAGCGTATTCTGAATCTTATTTATTCTTAGTAAGTAAGATATGGTCAAATCACTTGTTAATTACGTGCCATTGAACTTTGAAAGAAGATGATGAAGAAGAAGAAACAAAAAAGTGAAAAAGGAAGAAAAAGAATTAGGTGGGCAATATAGACCAAAAGTCCAAACAAAATGCCTTTTAGTAAATTGATTATTTGGTTAAAGTTATGCTGGAGATGCGTTTGATATAAGCACTAGAAATCCACTTTAGATTTTCAATAAGTGATTGGGAGTTGGGCAGCAGATGCCATTAGCTCATAATTCATGAAAAACTAATCACAAAAAGACTGAAAAGAAATCAAAGTCCCATCCTGCAAAAGCATTACAAATTAATAAAGCGAAAGTGAACCCAATTTTAAGTTTAATTACTCAGTTAATTATCTTACCTTAATACACTTGTATCATATATGGATGATGCCACTGTCTTTAACATTTCAGAAATGAATTGTATACACAAAGCACATGCCTGCAAGCACAAGGCTTACCAAATTGAATTATTTTAATCACTAAATCACTTTGTTATAATGTGATTGCGATTGCTAAGCGTTTTTGGTAGATATTATACTTTGTTGAGATTTAGGAATAAAATACAAGATTTCAGTTGTATCAGTAGCAATTCTTGATCATTCAAATTTGAGCTATTCTGTAATATTGACAAGAAAATTATTAAATTAAGAATTAGTTGGCAGTCGATCTCTGCTTTACTATAGTAGCACTAATATCAAGCTAGATATCGATTTCGATTTCGATTTCGATCATGTATTACTTTTGTACGACCTTTCCCTGGCCAATATAAACCTTAAACCTGTTAACTTTACAAACCTTAAAAGTTAAAGTGATTTCGTGTGTAAGAATATAAACTCCAATATTGGGTAAAGCAAGCTACCTAACATGTTATATGTATTGTTATGAACAAAATATACATATGCCTCAATAATTGGTGATCACCCTAGTGGCGATCATGTACACTACACCAGTAAATTACATTACTAAATGGGCAACATCAGCTTCTTATTATATATAGATATGGCCACTTGGCTACATATATTTATCTTTTTTGATGTGTTCTTTTTTAGATTTAATTTCTTTGGTTTAATGCTACTTTTGGTTGCACTATATGTGCTCGGTTGACGCAGCATTTTTTGTCTTACATATGGCATCCACACAACACCGTGGTGCTATCAGAACCGAAAGAAAATAGAACACATAAAGGGTTTGCATGCATAACGAGTTATTTTCTCTTTACGTATAAATTATTGTTTAACTGTTTTCATTCATTATTATCGCTAATTTTCATTTGGCAAAGTTGATTTGGTATATGTATATATATAATCTAATATAAGTAGATATAAGAATCCGATTGACAAAACTATACTGCTCAGATTTTCATCAGTTATCTAGGGTCGTGTGTTCTTTTTTCTACATATGCGTACTTCAGATAAGAATATAATATCCTCTCAATTCTTACATAGAGTTGTTGGATTTTCATTGTTAAACTACGTGAACTCTTATGATCACAATGCAAATTGCGATTTCTTGAAGGGTGCTATATGTGGGCAATGGATATTTACACTTATGAATGGTGGAGACCTTTAATAATAGCTTCCTGGTTGATGGGAAAGTGCTACTTTTTCATGGATGACGAATGAATAGTCTTATTCATTTTCCTTTCGATTGAGAAAGAGACATCCAATCGTCCGACAGTAAGTTTTAGCCAACATTATGTTCAATCAAAGTTCCGTCCGAGCACAAATTCAAATGGTAAAGGTAATTCTCAAACTTTTTACTGTCAAAAGTTACTAGAAGAATCTAAAAACCTATCCATTTTGATTGGTGGGAATCCCTCCCCTCTCTCTAGCAGGTACAATTTGTTTTGGTAGGAGACACTGAGGCAGTCAGACAGTTCACAATCATGTTGGACTTCTGTCCGACTCGACCTCATTATTCTCTAAACGACTAAACTACTTGTCTTTCTTGCTTGAGGTACGTACCTACATGTACATTCTTTAATCTCACCGCCCACCAATGTCACCAACCATCAGCATTCTCCACCTGGCCTTCCCAAAGATAAAACGACGTCATTCATGCGGAAAACATGTCTTAACTTATTTGTAATTGACATGGGTCTTATTACATTTGGTAATGGAATTCAAACCCATGAATTAGATTGGTAATTAACTAATGTATTAACTAGTGATTGGTTTAGTATTGCATATGTGTTTACTTTATTGGAGTTCTAATGATGACCCGCATGAATGTAATGATTATATATCTAATTCTGATTAGTTCGTTCTGTTAGTAAATTATTCGAACTCTTTCAAAAATGAGCTATGCAGATACCCTAATCGTTTAAAGAGGACATCATGGCCACATGTCTATTCATGTGTCCCATATTTCTAACTTCTCTTATGCACGATTCAAACATTGAAGTCGGTAAGCGTGCTATGAGTACAGTGTAGCACGCCCAATGTAGTCAATAATTTATGTAATGTACCCGAGACTATTATGTGAATTGATGTCTCTATATTGTGTCCGTGAATGAAATAGACACGGCACATAATATAGAAAAAATGGTCTACCAAGCATCACTCTTCTTTTTGCTCTTACAAAAAAGCAAAGGAAGAAAAGTTTGAGAAGGACCTTAGTGGGGACGTTGCGACGTTAACGGTTTACATTACTGTGTTGTGCTTTTAGAAAAGAGAGTATTTTATTTAAGCTGGAGGAGGAGAGAGGATCATTCTTGCCAGCGTTTGTTTTGCTTAAATCCTCTGAGAAAATAGGGTGACAAATGATTCCCAGCTCTACCTTGAAAACCTAATCAGGTTTCCTACACCCCTACAACTATTGTAGAATTAAGAGCATTTCAAGTTTGAAACTTTACTTGTTAGGTTGAGTTTGAATGACAGACTTCTGAAATTTCAAGATTTTCTCTGCTGGTATAAAACAGAGTCATTCTGTTGCCATTTTTGTTGGAAAGTAGGCTTCACTGAGCTGAGCTGATCAGGCATGCTACAAGAGGTAATCCAAATGTCAGCTTTTCAATTTGTACTTTAAATTGTATAGTACGACCCAAGATTATTACTTCCCCCACCTCAACTTTTTTACTGATCTTTATCCACTTCTTCTTTCTGGGTTATTTAAAGTGGAACAAGTTGTTGCAAATGCTTTCAGAGGCTTCAGTCAATTGAAAACTATGCTTCTTCTAGGATTTGATGCTTCTTCAGGGTTCTGTAACTTCTATTTTGCCATGCAAATTTTTTCCTTTTTCTGAGGTTCTCCAGAATCCAATTGCAAAGTTTTAATTCGTTTTTCACTTGTTACTGTTTCGCTAACAGTTACTTTGCTGTTCTCAGTTTCTTACTGTGAGTACCATTTTTATAGCATGGACTTTTGAATTTGCAGCAGAGTGGTTAGGAATGCTCTGTGTTTACTTTTTTTGTTTTGGTTGTTGTCTGTGTTGATGTAGAGTACTATGAGCTATCCATCAACTCAATTTGCAACCTCAAGAACAATGGGAATATACGATCCGTTTCGGCAGGTTGGTGTGTGGAAAGAAACCTACAGGGGCGATAATGGCTTAAGTACAGATGCCTCCTCAATTCTAGAAGTGGATGTTGGGCTAGACAACAAGGTGAAGAGGATAAATGAAGCTTGGTTCCTTTTTTTACATACTTGTTGGAGTCAATTTGTTTTTATTGACTACGTTCAATTGGTGTTGTGATTCTATTTCTCTAGATTGCTTTTTCTTCTCATGAATCCATGCTACCTTCTGGAAATGAGCAAGAACCAATAAGATCTGCAACTAAGGTGATCACTGTTGCCTTTCAGATTTTTTCAACTTTTTGTGAAGTACTAATCAAAGTTTTGTGAATATCAAGATTACTTTGTTGTTTTTATCTGGTACTGTTTTTAAACCAGAGGATATGGACATCAACATGGTATATGAAATGATAATAAGGATCTCATTGAATCAGGCATGCAAGCTGATTGTGAAAATGAAAATTTCTGTATACAGGTTCAGAGACGGTTAGAACAGAATCGTGAAGCTGCTCGTAAAAGTCGTATGCGCAAAAAGGTGAATATGAATCACCAGCAAGTCTTCATGTAATTCATTGCTTGAACCTGTGAAGTTATTTGAGTATCTTGATTTCGTACTTCTATAGGCTTATGTCCAACAACTAGAAACAAGCCGGTTAAAACTGGCACAACTGGAGCAGGAACTTGATAGTGCTAGAAAACAGGTGAGTGAAAACGCCCATTTATTGTGTTTGTTATATATTACCAGATCGTGTATTTCCTTATTGGTAAGCTTGATTTAGTATTCATCAGATGAACCGGTGACCGTTTGATTGTAGGGCGCCTATGTAGGCAGTTCATTAGGTACTAGTCATATGGGATACAATGGAGCTTTGAATTCAGGTTTGTGGTTCTAAACTCTCTGATGAGTCCTAATCACCTATTAGTTTTCGAGAATTGAGATTTTTTCCATTTTAGTCGTAAGGGTGTGGCAGCCATGTCTTCTATTTGGTTATATTAATTGAGTTATGAATCTTGCAGGGATCACGACATTTGAGATGGAATATGGACACTGGGTTGAAGAAGAACAAAGACAGAATGATGAACTGAGAAATGCATTGCAAGATCATGTAACTGACTTCGAGCTTCGAATACTAGTAGAAAGTGGCTTGAGCCACTATGCTAATCTTTTCCGTATGAAAGCAGATGCTGCAAGGGCTGATGTCTTTTATTTATTGTCTGGCATATGGAGAACATCAGTCGAACGCCAATTTCATTGGATTGGAGGGTTTCGCCCGTCAGAGCTTCTAAATGTAATGCTTAATGATTTTAACATTATTATTTCAGATGAGTCGTACAATTTCTTTCATATAATGTGTAACATGCTGCACTTTTTCCTTCACTCAGATTGTATTGCCGCAACTTCAGCCATTGAATGACCAGCAACTTCCGGATTTCTATAATTTACAGCAATCATCTCAGCAAGCCGAAGATGCTCTCTCACAGGGAATAGATAAACTGCAGCAGACACTGGCTCTATCCATAGCATCTGACCAAATCAGTGGAGAAAGTTATGGATCTCATATGGCTTCTGCACTGAAGAATTTGGAAGCACTGGAGTGCTTTGTAAGCCAGGTTATGTATTAGATCTCCATCTTGAATTATTCTAGTTCGTCTAATTGGCCCTCATTGATGAATGTAACCATCAAGATTTTACTATAGTTTTACACAACTGTTATTGGCACTTCAAAGCAGTCCACCAAACATAAACAAGAAATGCGTTTTCCCTTTAGAGTCATTTTCATAGCAACCTCCCTTCTGACAATTGACTCCTTGTTTCCAAGACAGGCAGACCATCTAAGGCAGCAAACTCTGCAGCAAATGTCGCGTATCCTGACGACTCACCAAGCAGCTCGGGGAATGCTTGCACTGGGGGATTACTTTCACCGACTGCGTACCCTCAGTACTCTCTGGACTGCTCGTCCTCATGAACCGGTATCCTAATCAGCTGCAACCAAAGCCTCCATAGATATATATTCTTTTCCAATCCGCTTCTCCTCTTTTTGGGTGTAAATATGAAGGAAGCTTAGTGCCTGAGTGTACCAATTCAAAACATTATATAGGTTTTCGAGCTATAATTTCTCCAATGCCTGTACTGTAGAATACTAGCTAGTTTCTTAGGTTGAATTGGAAATGCAAGATGGATTAGCATTTAGCTCGCTCTACTTGAGATATGTGTAGTTTGTATGAGACATTTATTGCCGTGAATGCCAGCAGTAATTATTGATTAAGGTCTGTTGAGAGGCAATGGCATATGTGTGTTTCTCACCAAGCAGTTGAATTCTGTTTAAGGTTTCGTGTCAGAACATTCTCCTTTCCGAGTACAGAAACGTTCTTTCGGCTAGATGATCTGCAATGACATACCACCATATTGAAAATAATTGATTGTACGTGTAGTATGCATCAAGATGTATGTGCTAATGATGGCCTTCCTAACACATCTCCAGTGCACTTCTTGTATTAGCTTAATTAGGCTTAATTTTCGATCGAACCAATTAAGAAATCTATCAAATTCTGAAATTCCAAAAACCGTTTTATTTCAGAAGATCAATCCAAGTTGCACTCCTAGTTTCGAGAATTGTATATGTGCATTTTCTTTTTTAAAAAGTCCAAGATAGTTATTTATGTATTTATTTTTATTTTTTCTTGTTTCCCTTTTGGCGGGTACTGTCCCAAGAATCCAAACCGTCCACAAAATTTCCCGGGAAAATTAAAAAAACAAAGAAAAAAAAAGGGAAAATACAAATACCAGAATTACAAATCAAAGAAAAAAAAACCCAGAAAACTCAGATTCAGTCAGATTCTCCCAAAAATGGTGATTATCAGAACCTTTCCACTTTCATCACGCCTTCAGAGCTCCAAATTCTGAAAACCCCCAAAACAAAAACCCTAATTTCATTTCCAATCGATCGATTTCGTATTCAATTTTGTCTAGTCCGTGGAAAGATGAGCAATTTGAGAACCATTTGTAGGCCCCACACGGTGTTCACCTCCTTCATGTGTTGCAGACACCAAGCGCGATTCAGCTCTAGGGTTTCATTTCGAAACCCTAATAGCCAGAACCCCGGGTTTTCTCCGGTGTCGGATGTCGCGAGAGTGAATTGGGCCGGGTCGTGGTTTCGGGCGAACCAGAGACGGACCGTTGTCAAGGCGTCTACTTGGGATCATCCCAAATCTCCGTACGAAACTCTTGGTAATTGGTTGAAAGCTCCAATCTTTGAATTTGAATTTGTGAATTATTTTGGTATTTTCATTGTTTAAGTAGTCAAACTTTTGTATTCATTTGGGGTTTTGTTTGAACGCAGAATTAGAGAGGGATGCTGATGATGACCAGATAAAGATCGCTTACAGACGATTGGCGAAATTTTATCACCCAGATGGTTTCTTTCTCTTATCTTCATTAGGAATGATTTTCGAAGTTTTTTCTTTTCCATTGCTGTAGATTGATGGTCTAATCAGTAATCACAAATAAGAAGAAATGTCTTGTAAGAGAATCATATTTGAAGCAATTGTTGGGTCAATGTAAGTTAGACCCTTTTCTTCAATCTGTAAAGTATAGCCTCCAACGGTTTCTGAAATCGATATGGGATGTTGCAAACTGCCAATTTCTGTATTGTTTTCTAAAGTTTAGGTCTTGAGTGAATGCTATTTGCAATGGTTTATCTTTTTGCAGTAGAAAGTTTGTCTTTGTGATCTGAATTGAAGTTGATCTGGTTGTGTTTCTGTTTGTGAAGTTTATGATGGTAGGGGGACCTTAGAGGAGGGGGAAACAGCTGAAACTAGGTTTATTAAGATTCAAGCTGCGTATGAGTTGCTCATGGATGAAGAGAAGAGGGGACAATATGATAGGGATAATCGAGTCAACCCAATGAAAGTAAGATTTGTAGTTCACACTATAATAACTGCGTACTTTTTTACCAGTTCTTTGGGATGTAGAATGCTCATGTTTAGAGTGTGTAGAGGAAAATTTCGAGCAGTTTCATGGGGTGTATGATAATTTATTCTTCAAAGTATAGCTTGGCTCCGATTTTAGTTGTTATGGTAATTTATTTTTTCTGTGCACTGTGATATCAGGCATCGCAAGCGTGGATGGAGTGGCTAATCAAAAAGCGAAAAGCCTTTGATCAGCGAGGTGATATGGCAATAGCAGCTTGGGCAGAGCAACAGCAGCGTGAGATGAACATTCGTGCACGTCGACTTTCTCGTTCCAAGGTATAAAATCATCCTTCTACTACATAAGTTAGCTGTTAAAAATGAAACTTTTAATTTCTAAAGTCAGAAATGTTGCAAAGCCTTGTCTTTTGGATGGTGTAAAGCATCGAGGATAACCTTATTGAATTTATTGCTATGTTTAAAAGCCCATGGTTCTTTATGTGATCTCATTTTCAAACTGTGGCAAAGCTATTATGCCGTTATGTGGCTGCATTTCTGTTTAACTAATTGTGTAAGACCAATGTCGCGGAATTCCAGGTTGACCCTGATGAAGAAAAGAGAATCCTAGCAAAAGAAAGAAAGGCCTCAGCAGAGTATTTCTCCAGCACCCTCAAGCGGCATACACTGGTGTTAAAGAAAAGGGACCTCATGAGAAGGAAAGCAGAGGACGAGAAGAAAAAGCTCATTGGTAAGCTTCTAGCAGCCGAGGGACTTGAACTTGACCCCGATGACGAAGAAACACAGTAGATATAGATTTACTCATTGTCCTCAGATAATCGTATCATAAAATACCTTTTTCGTTTGGCTGATGGAGCCAAATCCTTCCATATTTTGATCAACCCGATCACAAGAATCTGTATATAGCTGTTGTTGGAACCAATTTATACAAAGTTCTGAGAAATTTGATAACGTATCCAACTTGAACAAATTTGATTCCAGGCTCTTCACAAATAAGTTACTCGAATGCAAAACTTCCCCTCAATCATAAACGAAGAAATCATAGTAAGATACTTTCCAAGAAGACAAAGGAGAATTTGAGCTTGATTCATCAGAACATTACAGGTCCTCGACATAAGAGAGATAATTACGACTCACTTATCTCCCATCAAAGTAGGCTAGATATGTGACAACTTACAAGTAATGTGATTGCTTTCTTTTCTAGAGCAAATTATTCTTCCTTTGCTCGGTACAACTAAGTACTTAGAGCTAAACAACCGAATCTTATTGACGGAAACAAAGTAAAGGATTGGGTGAATTACATCTTAAATAGAATTGAAACGGTTTGTTTTACTCATCACAGGTCAGAATTCTGAATGTAAGCTGAATGTCTCTCCACAATAAGTTCTATCAGCGGACTCTCTACATCAACAACACCCAGGGAGTTGTTTCGGCGAACTGAAATTTTTTCATCAGTATTGACGACTATTACTTCTTCCTTGCGGGTTGAAAGTTCATTCGCTACCACCATATGCATCTTGTACTTCTTAAGAGCCATCTCAGCCTTCTCTAACAGAATCTTTGTATCCGTCTCTAGCTGTTCATTCAAGCATGTCAAAAGTTTTCAGTCCAAAAAATTAATACTTCATTACGCAATTTCATTATGGGTAGACCAAGTCTGCAAGTTTGCAGGTTACCCGTTACCCAGCCATGCCCACAACCCTTCAAGACACGAAATTATCATAGATATTGATATAAGATATGTCAAACAAACAAGGAATTTTCTCTACTAACTTGCAGCAGAAAAACTCGTGAACAAAAATTCATGGATATGCCAGTAGCTAAGAGTACGTGGACATATCTAACCTTGAATGATATGCAGAAGGCTGTTGGTACCCAGTCTTTCCTTAGAACTAGAAGCATCTTTGGCACCTGAACAAGTCGCATGTCCAATGGACCGGACCGCGACTGAATTTTGTGTTCTGCCTGCACAATCATAATTTTTTAAGAAAATAGTGCAGCTGATCTTATTCTTGGATGAAACTTAAACATCAAATAGAATGACGGAAGAAACTGATTCTTCTTCCTTTGTTCATTATTAAGTAGCAAAAGACTAATCTCCTTACATAAGAGTTTTTCACTTAAACAAGCATGCAGGACTTATATGTCTAGCCATTCCAAGCTACCTAGAGGAATTTTCAGGTCCTCTAGCACTTTGCAAAAGACTGCCTTCAGCTATTAGAATCCAGAGATTCTCATAAGTTTAAAGAAATGATACCATCTTCCAAGGGTCATAATCAAGCCATTGCTACCCATTTCAGGGAACAATCAAGGAAAGAAACATGCCCTCCAGCAATTTTGGAAAAAGAGCTGATTTTATATTTATGCATCTTGAGGTACGGAATGCAGCCAGAGACACAAAGTAGAAAAGCACGCTACCATGCTCGTCCAAGGAACATAAAAATCAGACACCGCAGCTGCAAGATAAAGCACCGCATGTGGTCCAACACTTCTCAATGATAAAGCAATCATCTGTAGCAGCTGCTCAGAATACGAAGACCAATTAGTCCCCACTACAACATTTTGCATAAAAATGTTAACAACTGAAGCGAACCTGAAGATGCTCGAATATGGTAGTAAAAGGAAGTTTCAGCAAGAGGCCTCCATCTACTGCCTGCAACATGATACAGGTCACACAGAATTCATCGTTATTCAGCTGTTATCGAACTAGAGAAACAGTCATAATTATGACCAAGTAAAAAAGTCAAAACAGGTAATGAGTGGATACATATACTACTGAATGTGCAGATAAATATAAGTGGTCCGTACAGAACGATTCTTAGTGATGGCATTCCTCACTGCTTCAGAATGTGATTGGCTTACTGAAATATGAAACAAAGTTCAGTGATCTAAGTCGAATCGTCAAAGATTTACATAGAATTGAGTCAGATATGGTTTTTTGAATTTTCTTTAGAAAATTTAAGGATTCCTGTTTGCCAATTCCCCAATATACCCAAGCATCAAGCACAAGGCGTACTCCAATACTTAAACTCCACAATCAACTGCTTTGCACTGAGCAGAAAATCTAAGCTTTGTAATTAATAGACTAACAATTTAGAAGGAAATAGCAACAAGGACATAGCAGACAAGAAGAAAGTTTGACATCCCAGTAATTAATAAGGATAGAAATAATCTGTTACTTGAGTTCTCAGTTATTTTCTGAAGCAACAGCAATGTGTGAAATAGGTCATGCTCCTCAGAAGCTAGAGTTATCATGTAGAAGAAGGCTTAGCTACTTTAACCCTTAGGATTGAAATACTCTACCATGATCTCAAAAGCTCTGAGTGGTCAAGGAGCGAATGGCTTAATACTTGACTCTAAGGATCATAAGGGCCTCATTGTTAGGTCATGGATATTATGGATTTGCGAAGCCTAAATATATAGACATTGAACATTATTGTGTTTCTACTACATCCTGTGGGACTTTCTCAAGGTAGAAGTTTTATATTCTAATGTAACTTGTATGTACGACTCTAAGTATCATCTTATCATGCCTAAACTTCAGTGGGAAGGAGGCATATACAATTGTAGCGTAGAATAGATACAAACCTCTAATGTTCGACTCATCTGTGTAATCAAAACATTCAAGCAAGGGATCTTCGGGAAGAGATCTGCAATATGGCTGGCAAGTTCCCCTAGACAAAATTTAATAATCCAAAAAACATAAGAACCAATAATCCAAGTGAAATAGTTCAAGTGAATAGACAATATACGACATGATAGAGACTGAATGTACCTCCGATATAAGAAGATAACAGCATAACCTGCCTTTAAAAAATACCTACAATATTTTTAGACAAGTGCAATCCGTAAGTGTCAGATGTCAAAAGCTGGCCTATTTAGTGATTTGGTAAGGTGCTATACTCTGTGGATGCAGCTCCTCTATGACCTGAGCTGAAGTTATCGATGTAACGAACACACCGTTGCTCCAGAGGAACTGTGGTACCGCCTGATGTCACACATACAATCCTCCTAACTCCTCCAGATCCTACATGACGTATAACATCAATCAAAATCCATTGAACTTAAGTTGGTGAATGAATACACGAATGTCACAATGCAAGTAGTGAACTTGCCAGATTGTGATGAATTGTTCTTGATAAATTCTTCAACTTTTTCATTGACCTCAATCCTGTTCTTCAACGGTGGAGCCGAGTCGTAAAACGACTTGATATCTGCCTCCAGTGTTTCTATTGGAAGATCCAACGCATTTGTTTGAGCCATTTGAATGCCTGCAGCTAATTACTACTTATCAAAAACCTCCACAATATGATTTCAAATAAACTTGCAAACTCCACAGAAAACTTCATAGAAATTGCTGACTAGAAGGTTCCAACTAAGTCCAAGTTTCACCATTCACAAGGCAAAGATTATAAAGCTAGATATAAGCTAAAATCATTAATCATACACTGAGTAGAAATTGTATATAAAAAACAGATCTTTACACAAGTAAAAATCGAACCAATTCGAAAGATGAAACTTGAAGAATATGACAGTATGGATCCAATTGACACAATGAAAGTACCTTATGCCGCACATACTGCCAATTGTAGAAACAATAGATAAAAGAAAGCGTCAAGATATAGAAAGCTTTGCTTTCTTGCCAAGCAGAAAAAGAAACAATAAACTTATCTGAAGGTATAACTAACAGAGAATGCAATCAGGTTTTCTAATCGCCCCAATTGAGTTTCCCAGAAATCACCAAATCGACCCGAATCAATACACGAAATTACCAAGTTTCTTTGCATTAGGCTAGAATTATGAATTATGAATTATAAAATTACCTCCCAAGCCGGTGGGGGTGGGGGTGGTGGTGGTGGGTGCAATGAGAGCTGAGAATTATGTGGTGGTGGGTACGTACACACATTTGAAAGATACTCAAGTCCATATGTACAAGTTTTAGTAATAAGTATATTTTAAAGGGACCCTACCAACAGCTACTATATTGAACTCAATTTTTCTTCAGTTCAGAACTGGTTTAAAACCAGACCAAATTGCAAGGTAAAAAAAATATCACTGTAGCATAAAGTACTGTAGCGATGCTTACTGTAGCAAGAAAAAAAAATTGGTGGATTCTAAAACTGTTCTGAACTGAAGAAAGACTGTATTGAACTTAGTATTACAAAAAACAATACTGAAACTTTGGCTCAGAGACCCGAAAGGCGGCGGCGGCTTGTTGGCGAGGATGAGATGGAGCAGAAGCATCGTCGACGTCCATGTCAGATTTGTGGGTTTCTTTTTTTCTTTGGGTTTTCAAAAATTTGAGTGATTTGGATCTAGGTTTTTATTGAGTCTTGTTCTTCTTTCTGAATCATGGGTTTCGTCCTTTTTTGATTGAATTTGATTTAGGGTGCTCCAAGTTGGTAGAGGGTTTAATCCATTTTCGCACCGCTAGCTTGAACCGCCCGTCGAAACCCTGACCATCCCTCTCTGCACCATGGACGTCGTTTCCTCCCCATCCTCGCCGTCTTCTAATTAGGTAAAAAAAATTCCAATTTTCTCATATATTTTGCAATACGTGGCGAGTTGATTGTGTAAGGTGGGGTTCAAATGCTTGCCACATGTCATGCCACATCATCAAAGTGGCCTGAAAACGGCAAAAAGGGGCAAAAAGGGTGCCAAAAGTGAGTTGTAGGGGGCACATAAAGCACATTTCAAGTTAAAGGGGGCAAAAGTTCTCTAGTAGTGAGTAGTAAAAAGGAACAAAATTTCCATCGAAACATCGAAATTTCCATAATTTTATAGGTCCGAAACTATCGAAATTTACCGAAATATACCGAAATTTCCATCGAAATTTCCATAATTTTGGCTATCGAAATTTTCATCGAAACCGAAATTTTATTCCTTGGTTGTAAGGGACAAAAAGACTATTAAGTGTTTTTTGTATTGGGCATCATAGATCATAGTTCACAAAACCAAATAAAAGAGCATATGAGTGAAAAGACTGCGACAACACCTACCCAAAAAGAAAAAGAAATAGAAAAAGAAAAAAAGGTTGAAAAAACCATAAAAAGGAAAACAAAAGAGCAGAAGAGTGAAAAGACCGCGCCAACACCTACACCAAAAAGGAAAAAAAAAATACCATAAAAAGGAAAACCGGATAGAGGACTTGAACCCGACGTGAATCGAACACGCAACCTTCTGATCTGGAGTCAGACGCGCTACCATTGCGCCACGGATCCGGTGCTTATCCATTATGTAACCTGTCTCTATTTTACTCACAGCCAAAAAGACAATAGATTGATCTGACGACGTCGTATGGAACCAGAAGCACACTATAAAACCGCTCTGACGGCAATTCCCGCCAAAAGCACAACCGTCTCAACAGCTGTAACCCAACCCCACTCCAGAGTCTTCTTCTCCAAGACTCTACATTTTCTCCCCAAAATTCTTCCTCCGCCGCAGAGCCACCAACAATGGCGGCCGACGACTCATCGAAGCTCCGAACCCAGGTCATCGACATCATCAAGCCTCCGCCGTCACCGTTCTTCACCGAATCGGCCGCCGCCGACGCCGCCCGCGAGCCTCGGCTCTCCTTCTTCGCCTCCCGCTACCGCCGCTCACGGCGTCGCCGGGGAGACACCTGGATCATCTCTCTGTTCGTGATTCTCCACGTGGTGGCTTTCGCGGCTACCATGGCGGTCAACGACTGTTGGCGCAAGTCTCACGGTGACTGTGCTCTCAAGGCCCTCGGTAGGGTTTCGTTTCAGCCCTTGGCGGAGAACCCACTCCTCGGCCCTTCGGCTTCTACGTGAGCTTTTCTTTCTCTTCAAATCTTAATTGGTGTTTGATTTCAAGTGGGTTTGAGTTTTCTTGGTGAAATCTTGTGGGTTCTCTGTGTTTGTTTGGTTGCTGAGAAAATTCGGGAGAGATTTGAATGGAAAATGTCCGCTCTTTGCTAGGGTTTCTGAGAATCTTAGTCCGAATTAGTTCGCTTCTGAGTTTTGAGTGCTGTTAATTTGTGTTCTGGGGGTTATTAGATGAATCTTTCTGTGCTTTATTTGATGTTCGGTGAATCTCTTTTGGGTCATTCTCTGTTTTGTTGCTCAGAAAACTAAAGGCAACTCCTAAATTGTTGAGAATGTGGTATTTTTCTTTTGTGTGTAATTTCATCAGGGAGGATATACTGATACTAATTATTAATTTATTAGAACTTGTAGTTCCTCTTTTCAGTCATGGGAGGTCTGAGAATTCTTGTTAAACCCATTTGTCAATTCTGTGATCAACTTGGATATGAATTGAAGGCTTGTTGCCGCATACCCAATATGGTGTATATTGTAATGTTGGCATGTGTGGTCTAACATTGTTTGATTATTCGAATTAAGAGACTGTTAGAATGATGATTCTAAAAGCTGTGTTTGGAATTGCCTGAACATGTTTGTAGCCTTTGGTAAAGACTACTGTGCTGGGCTTTATACACGATGTCTCCACTCATAATGTTTCTGGCATTGCAGGCTTGATGAAATGGGCGCTCTTCGACGAACTTTTTTGACAGAAAATCATCAAACTTGGCGTCTCTTCACATTTCCATGTCTGCATGCCGGAGCCATCCACCTTGTGATCAGCCTTAGTAGTGTTCTCTTTGTTGGACTTCACTTGGAGCAAGAGTTTGGAGCATGTAATTTCACTTCCACTTCCCACTTTTATACGTTATTTTGCAACATCAATTATGTAATCTGTAGCTCCTGAAACTTACACTCATATCCTGATTTTATGTTTTTTCAAACAGTAATGGCAGGATTGATCTATATACTCTCTGCTTTCGTTGGCTCATTGGTGGCTGCACTTTTTGTTGATAAGTGCCCGGTGGTGGGTTCTTCGGGAGCTCTTTTTGGGTTACTTGGAGCTACACTTTCCGCACTGATTCAGAACTGGCAAGTGTACACCAACAAGGTTTCCCACCTACTATTTTCTTAAGTTAGTTTATTACTTTTTCTACTGATCTTGTTTAAGGATTTAATTGATTGTTCCTTTGTTTACTTACAGTTCACGGCTCTGGCATCAGTAATAGTTGTTTCCATTGGCAATTTTCTCCTTGGTTTACTACCTTATGTTGACAACTTCTCAAGCATTGGAGGTTTTATATCTGGGTTCCTGCTCGGATCTGTGCTTTTATCCAGTCCAAAGGTTGAAGTGGCTCAAGAGAAAGGAGGCCTCGGATTTTTATCCAGTCCCAAGGTCAAAGAAGTTGCGCAGGAGAAAGGAGGCATCTTCGATTATGATCTTAGTAGTTCTATCAAGCTGAGGTTGAGGCTGAAGCTGGACAGGCCAATCTATAGGAGTGTCTCTTTTCTTCTCTTCGGTCTTATGTGAGTGTTTCTCGTGTGCATAGAAAATTTTGTACCTTGTATCTTGTCAGTATAATTTAACAGGATTATGTTCTGCAGGCTTGCTGGATGTCTTGTAGCAGTTTTGCAAGGCATTAACATGAACCAGTACTGCGGGTGGTGCCGTTATGTTGATTGTGTCCCTTCTAAAAGATGGAACTGCAGAAACATTGAACCTTCTTGTGAGGTATCTATCTGATCCTAACACTTCAATCTCTCTAATATTGCAAGTGACAATCTAATAGTTGTGGGACCCAACCCTAAGTAAACAGAAGTTTATCCTCCCTTCATTTTACTCTCCCCCCCAACACTTCATAACACAAGCACGTAATCTTAAATACTAAGTACATAATGAACATTAACAGGGATTTAGTTTGATGTTCTTGTGTGTTTCTCATTAAACTGATAGAAGCAGTGGAACCAGGGATTCTTGATTTGTTGGAAGGCATTTCTTAATGGGAACCTTCAACAAGGTTGTAAGATTCCAAATTTTAGTATCAATGCTATTCTAGGGAGTCAGTATCCAATATGAGGAGTAAACTTGTAGAGAGTGAGAAAAGATATGCAATGCACATAGAATGTTATCATCTTATATGCAGCTTGGGAAGTTCACTGGACATTATGAAATAGTTTGATGACTGATACACTGTGCGACACATTAGTTTCTATGCAATGGGAGATGGTAGATAACCAATGCTCAGAAATTTTTTCTCAGATTTTTGTGTTATTAGGAATGAGTATTACTTTCCTGTTATGAAAGGGACACTAACAACAAGAACACTTTTGTATTTGTAAGATTGTTTTCCTCCCAGTCACTTTAAATGTGCCCATATATATTCTTATGATTGATCCTGAATGCTGCAGACCATGGTGAACTATGAACAGAACCAACAGATGACCTTGACCTGTATGGGAAATGGGAATTCCAGGATTCTTCCATTCACGAATATCTCTCAAGCTCGGATGAATGACTTGTGCAGTGTGATATGCTCATAGTATTTGCCTGTACTTGGTGATTCTACTACAGCGTGGTCGGGATAGAATCATAGAGACAAACTTTAATTTCAATATTGTGTTGAATATGTTGATAAAATAGCTATGCAGTCATGTACGTGTTTGTAAATTGGATCTGTTCTTTTCTTCTTTGCATACCTATAAGATCGAACGTATAAAAATAGCAGGTTAACAGTGTACATTTGTAAGAGATATGTTTCATTATGGATATCTTCAAGCTATTAGTTAAAGATCAATAACATCGTGTATTTGTTCTTGAGCTGATTAATAACTTGTATCTTAATGCATCGGTATTTAAGGGCTGTATTAGCCTTGGGACTTTGATATTTGCAGCCTTTATTAAAATGTGTAGCACAGTGCATAAAAAAATGGGGCTACAAATTAGACAGCCGCAGGAAGGCTTAATCAAAGGGCTTCAAGAATGCAGCATGGTTTGCAGCCCTCAATTGCCTAAATGGCTATAGAATTAACGTGGCCATCTTTGAAAACAACCACTCTTGACCCACAATGAAATGTTACCATTTTTTATCCAACAGTAGGGGTGGAATCCAACATTATCAAACGAGTAGTAAAATACCCAATAGTCATATTAACGTCTCAAAATGAACCAGGCGGATCCTTTACAGTGGCGGAGCCAGGATTCCCAACCAGGGGATGCCAAAATTAACAGATTAGAGGAAACGAACTACATAAGGCAGAGGCCACAACATGCACCATATGGTGCTCCACCAAGTACCTAATTGTATCTCTAATCCCAGAAGAAACCAAATTCGAAGTAAAACCCAAAAACACTTTGCATTTCACCGACTTTCTGTAACTCAAGTCCCTTTCATCCGCACTGCAATCTTCTTCAACTACAGCTTAGTCGGCCAGGCTCCAATCTCGCTTCAATGCCATTAAAACGATGGTTTTTAGGCACAAAACCACAAAACCACAAAACTAAAGGACGATGAGGTTTGGTTTGGTGAGGGAAACGACATACCATTTGGTTGACGACTTGAATGGCATCTCCAAGATTGGAGGCCTGGAAGCCAGTGGAGAGCATGGAACCGAGGAGGCGAGGATAGTCCACTCCCTAATTAAAATCGTATCCTTCAATTTCACCATGGCCTTCCAAATTCTCGGATTCTCCGAACACAAAGGAGTGCACATTTGAAATTGGATTGTCTTCCATCTCCTCTTCACCAACAGATTCACACTCCGCTTATTGAGGGTTTTAAAGCTCATTCTTTGGTCAGTCACTGATCTTCGCCTCCTTCTTTGTCTTCTGGCTGGTGGAGTCGGTCTCGGTGGGTTAATTTTTTTTGGAATCATCAATGTTGGAGTCGGTGGAGTCAGGGCTTATTTGTTGTTTACAATAAACATGTATGACTTTTAATTTGACTCATTGCTGCTTGGCTCATATTATGACACTACTACATATACTTAAAAAAGAAATTAAAAAAAGTGAGGGGATGCCCAAGCGGCACTGGTGCATTAGTAGCTCCGCCCCTGATCCTTTGCATAATGAGAGTTTGGTTAAACATCACCTCCAGTCAGCTGCACAAGCCGCCCCACCAAATGAAAAAAATAATACTCATGAGTTTGTGAGCAATGCCACCATTACGAAGGCACGTAAATAATAATGATGAGATTGTGGGCAATGCAATAGACCAGTACCAAGGCAAGTAAATCAAAGTCACGAGGTGTGAGTGAGATGTATACACCTTCAATACCAGTGTCTTCAAGCGAGGAGATGACTCAAGAAAGGAGCCTAACTGATTGAGGCACTGTGTGTCATCAAGGAGAGAATGGAACTCCAATGTAGTCAAAGCTTCAACGCGTGGAAAATTGAAGCTTGCATATCACAACATCATAAACTTGAGTTTAAGGAGCTCAAGGCCACGACAGTAGCTTCGATTTGGTTGGATGCACGTCTAGTTGAATGTGCTGTGTTGGTTATGGTTGCAGCTATGGAGCTACGGATACTAATGTGACAAAGGGAGAACTCTGAATGCCCAATCCCAGAGGAGGCGTGCCCCACAAACGAGTATGAGGAGTTTGGTGTCGGCTATCTCTATGCTCCTGAAATCTGAGTTATGTATAGTAGTGCTCCTTCTATCACCAGATATAGCATACATAGACAATTCTTGAAGGTATGGACAAACATTCATTCATCCTCAGGCACGTATGGACAAGGATGGCGAATTGCAGCACCTTCATCACATTGTTGACTTTGTTGAAGAATTTTTCAGTTTCACCATTGAAACTGGATCTCAATAGTGAATTCACGAATCACGGGCTACAAGCTCACTATCTTGGCTTTCATTTCAACTACAAACTGAATCCATTCTCAACTGGAAAGCAGGCTGAGAAACGAACTTGAAATAGATCCAACTGCTAACGCGATCAGTACAACAGAGCATCAGCAAAATATGAGCCATTAGCAAAACCAGTAGCTTTTTTTTTAAGGGCAAATTAGAATTTCGTACCATGTGGTTTAGGTCAATTTTCAAAATGATATATGTAATTTTTTTCCTTGCATTTTAGTACCCTGTATTTTCAAATCCTTGCAATTGTATTCCATCGCTTGTAGAATCGTCAATTTTTGGCTGTTCAGTGATGATGTGGATGCTATGGAGCCCATATATTCACACTTTCCTGTCATATGTGGTCTACAACGGATGGTAAAAGTACATCGAGTAAGTCTGAATCATCTCTGGACAGCTGAAAATTGATGATTCTACAAACATTGGAACACAATTGCAATGATTTGAAAGTACATGGTACTAAAATGCGAGAAAAAAATATAGGTATCATTTTAAAATTTGACTCAAACCACAGGGTACGAATTTGTAATTTACCCGTTTTTAACTAATCCCTTTGTATTGTACAAGTATAATTTTGGTTACATTTGCACATACCTTTTTCTGCTTATGGTATGTTTAATAATAGCTAGCCAACAATTTCAGGGAGTGGTGAATTTTTTGTCAATATAACAATTATACAGCCTCAAAAACCAATATGCCCATTTAAAAGTCTGCCTAATTCCGGTTTGGCCTTGATTTCAACTTGAGGCCAACTATATTTTAGAAATAATCTTCACATTATCATATTTCATTATTTTTTGAAATCATGACTCATGTCGTGAGAGATTTGTCTCCATATAAACAAAATTTCCAAAAGAAACCAAATGGATGTAATGGTGGGGAAAAATTTATACGAAATAAAACACATCTCTAAAGTTATTTCAAAAAATTATTTTGTATGTTAAAGCTATTGCTATATTTTTGAACTTATCCACACATTATAACTCGTCATTATTAAAATTGAAATGTTTAGTTTTTTTTCGTAGTACTACTTGATGATGGCTTCGTAAGAGGATACAGGCGATTGTGGGTTCCTGTCCCATCGGGCGTGCATCTATTCCTTCTTTATTTATCAATTCAATTGGAGAAAACATATACAGGCCCAGCAATCTTTTTTGGCCCATTCAAAATTCAACCCAACCAAGGCCCACCTGTGTAATTTCGTCATAGTCCCACCAACTCTAGCACTTTCTTTCAAGGCCCATCTTTTTCTTAATGATTTTTTTGTTGAATTTCCCGAATATGACCTTGTTTCGGATTTGATTCACACTTGAAATTTTAATTGTAATTAGGTCATCACATTGAATATAAAGAGTAAAAGAATGGCAAAATCACACAAATAGCACCTATACTATTCCACTTTTGTGAACTCACTATCTAAACTAAAAGGGCAATTAACACTTAAATCATGCAGATTTTATACTTTTTAATGATATATTAAGTGAAATAGTGATCTTATCACTACCCCCTACCACTATCAAATCTCTCACATCACTTGAATACATCTGGTTGCCGTAACTCCATTAACCACACATTGATCTTAGGAAGTTGTATTTTATTTCATAGTACAAAACTGACCACATTTTCTGGCCCAAATAAGAATAAGTAATCCAACCTAGGGCTGGGACATGGGTCGGGTCAACCCATAGTTGACTCATACTAAATCCATCTTTTTTAGATGGGTTTTAACCCATTTACCGATCCATAGTTGATAGGTCGGGTGCGGGTCGGGTGAATTTATACATTGGTTGGGTGCGGGTCGGTTATAACTATACATGGGTCAGGTGCGGGTCGGTTATAACATGTTTAATGCTTCTTGATTTGTTATTCATTTGGATTTGTAGAGATGATAACAATGCATATTAACCCTCATGTTCCATCAACATCAATGTTTCCCTCGAATTCAACAAGTGGTGATCACTTTGAAGTGAGTCAAGGGACCACTTCTTCCTTTCAAGGTTCCACTAATGCATATTTGATATTTTTTTGTATGAGCAGCTCAAATGTATACGACTAAATACATAATTGCAAATAAAAAAAATTAAAAAAGATGGGTCAGGTCAAAACCGAACCCATAATAGTTGGGTCGGGTGCAAAACCCAACCCATATATAGTCAGGTCCATTAATTATGGATCGGGTTGGGTTATTATCAATATGGATTGAGTCGGTTATTTGGCAATACGGGTCGAATTTCAACCCATTCCCAGCCCTAATCCAACCAACCCAAAAATTGCAGGAATTCCAGAACTCTTTCTTTTCATTTGTTTTGACAGCGGCGACTGCTTTTGCGGCTCTAGGCTAGAGCCGCCCATTACAGTTAATTACAGCCTTATTTACACTGCCAGCACTGTAAAGTAACAAAGAACTTACTCATTCATTTACTTATTAACAACCCTACTTTTAAGCCTATAGCCTAGCCTATAAGCCTATAAGCCTATATGGTTATGAGAATTATATGCCCCATTTATGACAGTGATATGCCTCAAATCTGTTTTTTGGTGCCTTTTCCCTGAATTTGATTTTTTCGTTGTTTACCATTTGGGCTAAAAATTGAAGGTTTACTTGGACCATAGTACATTAATCCAGAGTAATATTAGATTTTGGACCATACCAATATGTAATTTTGTAAATCCATAAATAGCCCACAAAGTTATTAACAAGCATGCAATATAATGTCTTGTTTTGGCAGCCTTAACACAAAAGAGAGCTACAAAGTAGTAATAGTCCTCATCTTGTGTAATCAATTTGCCAGCTAGTCCCTTTCAGTCAATAATGATTTTAAAAGAGAAATTCTGTTGTAAAAGTGAAATGTCAAAGATACTTGGTGTGCCTGTATTGCACGAATGACACATGGGATTTGTTAATAGCATGGTTAATGCATGATCTACAAGATTAGATCGTCAATGCATGACGTTAAATATTCGAAAAACGTAGTTTTATACTCGGTCGAGGAACTTAAACGGACTTTAATGATAACATTGTTGATTATATCTCGCAGAAAAAGTGACATCAGTTATACAAGTTGTTGAACATATTAAGTAATCATGGTAAGAATTTAATTAGTCTTATGTTGTTGAGCTGTTAATTATATGAGATGATTACAGTGACCGATATTTAATTTTTATGTGTAACCATAAAATTATCAAATGGTATTACTGTTTGGTTATCGATTCACCCAAATGTTATAACATGCATCTATTGACTAATATTATATATTTTAAAATATAAACTTCTAAACTCCTCATTTATTCATACCATAACACGCGGGGGCACGCGGTACTCAGAAAATTTGCCACATATAGTATTAGGAGAGCTTTGGTGTGCACTCACTCCTCCACGAATAGTGCTTTCAAATGCAAAATTTTCTTTGCAAGAGAGTAAGAGTTGGGTAAGACACTCTCGGTCATGAATCAACAAGCAAGCAATGTCAGCTGTCAAAACTTATATGCAATTGGCATCTCACCAAGTCGTAATGTTATGTACCATTGAGGTTGCGACCACTAATTAGGCACCATGTGGCATGCTCCCCACTTATAGACCCTTTCACGAAATTGCATATTCTGAATCCAAATCATACTCATACTCACAGGGGAAAAAAGGGCACATAGGAGCTCTCTTTTCGATTCCCTATTTGTATATAAAAAGCCTATAAAGCACTATATAAAATGCCCTAATTTGATGGCTTCAAACCTTTCATCTTTGGTTGAAAAGTGTATAAAATTTATAGGAAGGCTCCTCTCCATCCCCCTTTTTAGTGGAAAGGAATCCTAAAGTGGGTTTTCCCCTAGCTAGTTGAACCAAAAAGCAAAAGAAAGATCGTGTAGCATTCTAATTACCCTCCAGCTCGTTATCAATGTTAGTCAAGAAAAAGGGTTGATGGGGTTTATGGGTTTATGGGTTTAGTCCATATTCTATAGATCTAATGTGAGAAGGTTGGATTTTGAGTATTTGGCTTGGTCCCCTTTCTTCGAAATGTATCATCATATTCTAGAGAATCCTACTACCTTGTTTCCCTAAAAGGGAAATCCTAACTAGTTGACTCTTATCATCTCTCTACCTCATAGTGTGCACTCAAGCACAAGATGCACAAATATGCAAGGTGTGTAAAGCGTACATACAAGCAAATTGTGTTGGTGGAATTACGTGTAAAGGTCTGTTTCCTTTTTCGAGTAGAATTTATGCTGATACATATTAATGCACTATGGTTTGAAGTGAAAAGTCACACTACACTTCAATTGATGACGAATAATGTACAATTTCCTGTTATATTGATTATTAAAAACTAACTTCATTAATTCATGCTTTGGCTTCAATTCTCAAACAAAAGAAAAGATTGTAGGATTCCATCCACATGATTGAGAATTCTCTCAAATCTTAGCGTCTAAGTCAATTTGAAAAGAAGAATGGGTGCGTCATATTAAAATACAAGGACAGATAATGTAGTTACTACAATATCTTTGAGAATAATAATACATTGTATTGGGTACAAATATGCTTTGCAACTATAGTAACAATGATGAGGAAATCCATTAACTTATTAGCTTAAAATAATGGATTAATAAAACAAGGGTTCCGTTAAATGATGTATATGGTTGATTTAGAATCTAGGTTATTGTCAACCACTAGCAAACTCGTTTGCATTAAGAGATAACCCTCTTTATCAAACCAACTAGACGATTTTGGCGCATAACTAGTTGGTTTAGCTGAATTTCATTTCCCTTTATTGAAGAGGGTCTCAAATTCGACTTACAACAATTTAATGTTGTATTCATTGATGTTATCATTGAATTTAAAATAAAGTTTTGGTGAGTTGAAGATTCATCGTAAAAGTATTATTGTGAGTGATATGATTTGTCTGGACAAAAATACATTGTATAACCTTGTATAATAAGATATTAATGATGAAAATAATAGAATATAAGATTGTCAATCTTTTTTTTAATCTGTAACAGAACAGAAGACTCCATTGAACTACATGATTGAGCAAGGTTTATTTTGTTCTTTCTGTAAATGTTTTTAAAAGAAAAAAAAAACCGAATCTAAGACTATTTGAATTTTGCGGGTAAAGTTCATCAGGTCGGTCGAGCGACGAGCGGAAAAGAGCAAAAACTAATTAAAGTTCAAAGTACGATTATCATCCAGCTGTTTAGTTGAAATAATGCCACGTATACCTAGGATTAACAGGCAGGAAGTGACTTTTACCTAGCTTTTCAGATTACCTTTTGCTCTTTTTACCAATTAGGGCAGTGATTTATGACCCCATGTCTGTGATAAGTGGAGCATCTTTGATGCTCAAAGACCATAATGCCTTTTCCAATTTAATTATTTTGCCTCCAACTACTAGAGTTTTACCTAAAAAATCTAAATCTCTTTTTTTTTTGGGTGTAAAATTTGTATCATATGATAAGTACAGGAGAAACTGTCATAGTTCCCGCTCTTTTATCTCTTTCTTTTGTCATCTACGATTGAGTGCTTTCCTAGGTTATCAAAATGTATTAACTAGATTTGATTTAGTGGATAAAACACATCTGTATGAAATGTATCAAAAGTACTAATTTTGCTTACTGGGGGAAAAAGACACCAAGTATAATAATTAGAGTATGACATTGAAAGAAAATTCCTAGCTAACTTACTAATTAATAATCAATAGGAGGATGGATGTCCAAATCACTAGTGCTAAATGTTAATGGTGGGTTCCCAAAAAAAAAATAAAGAGGATTAGAGGATACTTTAGAGATAATAAAGTAGATCGAGTACCATTTAAACTACCCACCTCAAATATTCCTTACCTTTTGTAGACAGGTCTTGTAAGATCAAAATTGTTTATATCTAGTATCTATGACTAATAAGTGGAACAAATGTTTCTGTCTCATGGTTGAAAAGAGTTTCATTTTCACCACTTTCATATATATATATATATATAAACTAAAATTCAAATAAAGCTTATATATGGCGTGCTTTTATAGCACCTTTACCGATATTTAAATTGTTAGTTTAGATATATATAAACATCTGATCTATTTATTTATGATATATGATCGATAATCAGAATCTTGATATAATTATTTCCAAGAAAAACTTGTGTTTGGTGTGGTTACATAGCAATTTTCGTGATGTTTGTGTTGTCCCACTAGACACATCAACCCATTTTCACTTATTGACTTATTGGATATGTATGTAAGGTATTAAGCTACAATATTGGTCGTCTGAATTATGCAGTCGTATTAAAAGCTCGACAACATAGCATGTCAAACAACTTCATCAACAATCCTTTGCATCATTTTCATGGTGGAGAGGTTCTTGGACCATCATCCAGTTGTGTCCATCTAAGCTCATTAAGAGGAAAATGAAACATTCTTCAAAACACGTAGAGACTTTTATTGCTAATTATCATGATGGGGATGAAAGGGATGTTGCCATGGGGACAAATCTAGCCATCAATTGTGTTTACTTTCACTTCACCTCAAGATTCAAATGATCATGGACCCATATGAGGTGTCTACCTTCTCTCGTAGTTCATTAACTGTAAAATAGTTTACTCCAGCTCCAGGTATATTTCCCTACCAGAAATTTCATTTCTAACTCTTCTCTATACTTTTTAAGAAAAAAGTTGAATTTTTATATCATTAATAATCAAGCAACCCCTCACCCACCCACCGGATCCTAAAATCCATAGCTGCCCAATTTCACTTGGCAAAGTTTGGATTCTTTTAGGTCCTTTTTGTTTGCTTGGCAAAAACGGGAAGTATTTAGCTGAATTGGGTTCAGCATTGAACAACATTCCAACCTAATAAAGAATTGGGTTTTTCGTCCCTTATGTTGGGTATTGATTTAAGCAGAGGTGCTGGTCACTTGGTCCTGTTGGATTCATAATCAAAAGCAGATTCAGCTTCCCTGTTACGAGTGCACTGTAGCCTTTATGTTCCGAGTTTAGTGTCACTCTTTCTCTATTGATCTCTTCACGTGATTCAAACTGCAACGGAAACAGAAAAAGTATTTATTTGGGCAAAATAAGAGGATCTTGTGAACTTGTTCAAAAGAAAGAAGGGTATCTTCTCCTTTATGCATTTCTGCTACAACAACTGGTTCAGTTGCCAATACAGGCTTAATGGTGAGTATGGGGTACGGCAACCTATGGGATGGGATTCAGTAGGTGAACAGATCAATTATTACAAATTGACCCAGGAAAGAAAGAAAAAAGAGAGAAAAGATTCACTTTCATCGTTTTTTCTTCAGTTCAGACTGTAGCAAAAGTTACTGTAGCAAGGAAAAAAATTTGGTGGATTCTAAACCTGTTATGAACCGAAGAAAGACTGCAGTTTCATGGTATTAACTATAAAACTGCAAAACTCTCAGAAAATTTAATGAGAAATCAAAATTTGTTACAAGCAGTCAGGTTTCTGACCGAACTATAGAAATGAGATCTACATGTACTAGCTAGGATGATTAAAGGTTAGAAATTTGGTGCCCCATCTTTATGCTATATGGATTTAAAGTCAGAACGAATTAAAAATTATGAATCGTCCTTCATAACACAGGAGATTAAATCCGGTAAAGTTTAAATTTGTTGATCTTTTCATGCCAAACTTATTGCCATTCATCAAGATATCAATTTAGAACAAGCTGGAGTGCACTAACCAAAATATCAAACTAGAGAAAGGACAATTCCTAATACTTCAAATGTATTCTTTAAAAAAAAATAAAGAATTGAACTGTAAAGAAAATGTAAATTTTGACATCAACCCATGGAACATACCACATAATAATAATTTACTTCTAAATAGGAAAGAGAGATATTATTGATACTTTAAAGTGATCATCATTCTTTCATAGTCATTGTACATTCTTTTAATTTCAATTTCTCCCCTTACAATCAAACTTGTTAGTAATGCGAAATAATTATTCTTTTATACAAACGATTTTGTGTTCGATGAGAATCGAATTGAATTTTATAATTAAATATTTTTTACCAACTAAGTTGCAAGTTTGTAAATTTTGCAGGAAGACATTTTTTAATATTGAGTTAGAGCATCTCCAAGGGATGCTGTGAACATAATAGGCAAATATGTGATTTGATGGCTGATGTGGCACAAAATCTATCAGTTTGCCTAGTCTGTAAAACAGTGTGCTCCAATGGAATAGGCAAACAGTTGCTGCAAATATTATTATATAATTTACCCTTTTTTTTACCATATGTTATTTACTCTAGTAATTCAAATTTTGGTAAATAATCTTTCCTACTTAAATTCATTCACCAATACATACCCCCTCTAATCAATTTTGTATCCATACTCCACCAATCACACCCAAGGTTCAAAGTTTCGGTTTCGGTTGAAATTTCGGTCGCCAAAATTTATGGAAATTTCGGAAAAGGTTTCGATTTCGATGGAAATTTCGGTAAAAAAAAAAAGATGAAAAACATGCTAGAACACCTATAAATTAATATATCTACTTTCCATAAGCTCTAAAATCAACAAATAATGCAATTTAACACTTAAGCTATGCAACATTATCCATATGGATTAATTTTTATATACAAAAGGGAGAAGAATGCGTGTTTTGCATTCCACTAAGCTTTCAATTAACATAATATCTTAAATGTTATTGTGGAATATTTAAAGTGAGTCTCATGAAACATACAATAATCATTACATTAACATTACAATATATCATAAGAGTTGTAAGAAATATAATACATCAGAATTACACATACTATAAAACTATTACGATGAGGCTCATCTTTACTTCTTGATATATTATCTTGGAACTGGTAATATTTCTCCCATGACATTTGGTAGCAGACGGAGTGAATGTAATATTCAACATGCATGTAAGAAAGCCAAAAGATCTATCTATGTAAAGCATACCTATTGTTTTGAGCTTGATAATTGACGGAGGAGTGGAGGTGGTAGGGAGAAGTAAATCATAAAGTACAAAGCCTATTGTTTGTTTGTATGATAGATGATGAAGGTAGAGAGAAGTAAAGCATAAAGTAAGAAGCCTATTGTTTGTTTGTTAGCTTGATAATTGATGGTGGAGGTGGTAGAGAGAAGCTATGTAAATAAAACATCTTCACCAAAGCCTACATCAAAGTTTCACTGAAATTGTACCGAAATTTACTGAAATTTCACCGAAATTTACCGAAATTTCACCGAAATTTACCGAAATTTCCATCATATTTCTGAAATTTCACTGAAATCGAAACCGAAATTACCGAAATTTCGGTCTTTTCTAATGATATTGAGACATACCCCGATTCAAATTTCGGCGCTCCAAAATTACCGAAATTTCGGTGTTTCGGTCGAAATTTTGAACCTTGATCACACCACCCAATCAGAGTATTACGATATACAATGTTGTTGTGGCTCTATATGATCTACTGACACCGACTTATAAGAATTATTTCAACTCTCAACTACTAACCATTTATTACTCACAATTACTCCCTTGATAATGAATGAGGTTGTTGGTAGTTAAGAGTTGAGTGTTAATTAAACGAGTGAAAGTGAAGAAATAGTGTACAATTTAGTTGAGAGTTGAGTGTTAATTAGATGAGTGAGAGTGAAGAAACAATGTATAATTTTAAGTTACCATGATAAAAAATGAGTAACAACATTTTTTATTCAATAAATTAGGTGGGTTCCATTTATACAGCATCTCATAGACTCTACAAATATACAGATTCTAGGAGACGCTGTATAATTTGCAGAGTCATTTACAGCATCCGTTGGAGAGCTATTTTGCTGACGTGGCGCTGCAAATTGGGTTTGTAGAGTCTTATACAGCATCTCTTGGAGATGCTCTTAGAGCATTTCCAAGGGATGCTATAAACATAATAGGTAAATATGTGATTTGATGGCTGATGTGACACAAAATCTATCAGTTTGCCTAATCTGTAAAATAGTGTGCTCCAATGGAATAGGCAAACAGTTGCTGCAAATATTATTATATAATTTACCCTCTTTTTTACCATATGTTATTTACTCTAGTAATTCAAATTTTGATAAATAATCTTTCCTACTTAAATTCATTCACCAATACATACCCCCTCTAATCAATTTTGTATCCATACTCCACCAATCACACCCAAGGTTCAAAGTTTCGGTTTCGGTTGAAATTTCGGTCGCCAAAATTTATGGAAATTTCGGAAAAGGTTTCGATTTCGATGGAAATTTCGGTAAAAAAAAAAAGATGAAAAACATGCTAGAACACCTATAAATTAATATATCTACTTTCCATAAGCTCTAAAATCAACAAATAATGCAATTTAACACTTAAGCTATGCAATATTATCCATATGGATTAATTTTTATATACAAAAGGGAGAAGAATGCGTGTTTTGCATTCCACTAAGCTTTCAATTAACATAATATCTTAAATGTTATTGTGGAATATTTAAAGTGAGTCTCATGAAACATACAATAATCATTACATTAACATTACAATATATCATAAGAGTTGTAAGAAATATAATACATCAGAATTACACATACTATAAAACTATTACGATGAGGCTCATCTTTACTTCTTGATATATTATCTTGGAACTGGTAATATTTCTCCCATGACATTTGGTAGCAGACGGAGTGAATGTAATATTCAACATGCATGTAAGAAAGCCAAAAGATCTATCTATGTAAAGCATACCTATTGTTTTGAGCTTGATAATTGACGGAGGAGTGGAGGTGGTAGGGAGAAGTAAATCATAAAGTACAAAGCCTATTGTTTGTTTGTATGATAGATGATGAAGGTAGAGAGAAGTAAAGCATAAAGTAAGAAGCCTATTGTTTGTTTGTTAGCTTGATAATTGATGGTGGAGGTGGTAGAGAGAAGCTATGTAAATAAAACATCTTCACCAAAGCCTACATCAAAGTTTCACTGAAATTGTACCGAAATTTACTGAAATTTCACCGAAATTTACCGAAATTTCACCGAAATTTACCGAAATTTCCATCATATTTCTGAAATTTCACTGAAATCGAAACCGAAATTACCGAAATTTCGGTCTTTTCTAATGATATTGAGACATACCCCGATTCAAATTTCGGCGCTCCAAAATTACCGAAATTTCGGTGTTTCGGTCGAAATTTTGAACCTTGATCACACCACCCAATCAGAGTATTACGATATACAATGTTGTTGTGGCTCTATATGATCTACTGACACCGACTTATAAGAATTATTTCAACTCTCAACTACTAACCATTTATTACTCACAATTACTCCCTTGATAATGAATGAGGTTGTTGGTAGTTAAGAGTTGAGTGTTAATTAAACGAGTGAAAGTGAAGAAATAGTGTACAATTTAGTTGAGAGTTGAGTGTTAATTAGATGAGTGAGAGTGAAGAAACAATGTATAATTTTAAGTTACCATGATAAAAAATGAGTAACAACATTTTTTATTCAATAAATTAGGTGGGTTCCATTTATACAGCATCTCATAGACTCTACAAATATACAGATTCTAGGAGACGCTGTATAATTTGCAGAGTCATTTACAGCATCCGTTGGAGAGCTATTTTGCTGACGTGGCGCTGCAAATTGGGTTTGTAGAGTCTTATACAGCATCTCTTGGAGATGCTCTTAGAGCATTTCCAAGGGATGCTATAAACATAATAGGTAAATATGTGATTTGATGGCTGATGTGACACAAAATCTATCAGTTTGCCTAATCTGTAAAATAGTGTGCTCCAATGGAATAGGCAAACAGTTGCTGCAAATATTATTATATAATTTACCCTCTTTTTTACCATATGTTATTTACTCTAGTAATTCAAATTTTGATAAATAATCTTTCCTACTTAAATTCATTCACCAATACATACCCCCTCTAATCAATTTTGTATCCATACTCCACCAATCACACCACCCAATCAGAGTATTATGATATACAATGTTGTTGTGGCTCTATATGATCTACTGAAATCGACTTATAAGAATTATTTCAATTCTTAACCACTAACCATTTATTACTCACAATTACTCCCTTGATGATGAATGAGGTTGTTGGTGGTTAAAAGTTGAGTGTTAATTAGACGAGTGAAATTGAAGAAATAATGTACAATTTAGTTGAGAGTTGAGTGTTAATTAGATGAGTGAGAGTGAAGAAACAGTGTATAATTTTAAGTTACCATGATAAAAAGTGAGTAACAACATTTTTTATTCAATAAATTAGGTGGGTTTCATTTATACAGCATCTCATAGACTCTACAAATATACAGATTCTACGAGACGCTGTATAATTTGCAGAGTCATTTATAGCATCCGTGGGAGAGCTGTTTTGCTGACGTGGCTCTGCAAATTGGGTTTGTAGAGTATTATACAGCATCCCTTGGAGATGCTCTTAGATACGTTGTTACACGAACACTTTTGAGATACTCGTTGAGTCACCAAAGTAACTTTTTCTTACTAAAACAAGAAAGGAGGAGGAAAAGCTTTTGTTAGGATAAATAAAAGTGAGATGGGGTAAGGTAAATCTAGCTTGGAAGACGGCAAGTATGACCACTTTTTTACTGTAAACCACAAACTTAAGTGGACACCCAAATCAATGCCCTTAAACACTGGTCCTAGCTTCTTCTTCTTCACTTTCCAATGAAATCTTAAAAGACCAACATCCTCTTAACATGTCATATTTTCCAAAAACCCACGAGCACCCTTATTAAATAAAAATCAACTAAAATTGTCACATACCCCAACATAAATTAGATTTCCTGGTCCCCCTCTCCCCACATCAAAGAAATAAATAAACAATTGGATAAAATAAAGATTGGATTATATAAATCAAAGGGGACTAATTCATAATGTTTGTTAAGCAATAAACAAACACACTTATGGCCGTAGATTAATGTCTAAAAAACCCACTTAATCATTTCATAACCTCCATTGAGTGGACTGCATCAAAATCTTGGGACCCATGGATTTGATCATTCACACTAAGATTTACTTTCTCCGCCGTTAGATGGGTCCTAAGGAGTACCAGATAAACGGCTGGGATTAAATTATTGGGTGGTGTGGCATAATTCATGAAGAAGCATCATCCATTTTGTCCTCATAGGGTAAAAGTAATTAGGGGTTAATTAAACTATAGATTAAAAGAGCAAAATGTGGCCTAAAAAGACTGATTATGCATGGTAAGAAGGGTTACAAATTACAAGACACTTTGCATATACAAGGAACCTCATCATAACATTTCTTCTCCCTTTTGAAAAAATCAACAAAACAAGAAATATCTAGGAAATGCAAAACCACAAATTTCAATAGAATAGAGGGGGGAAACAAGGAGCCAAGTCAGTAGCTCGAGGAAGGAAACGAGGAAAGAAGAGGCCAAATGAGCACTCAAATCAAAAGAATATTGAAAGAATTTCAGGAGTGGTTCAAATAGCAGTAGGACTAAGTGACTCTGCACACCAAATGTATCCATTAAATGATGTGGATGTTTCTCGTTTATTAAAACTTGAATCGCTTTTAAGTTTTCTGGGATTAACGAGTAAGACTATGATAATAAGTCTGTAACGACATCACAGTAGAGTATGGTGCCTCTAGTACAGCTGAGTATGAGTAATGAAAACTAAAAGGGTACCATAAACCCAGTCAGTCAGTCAATCCAGTCAAACACTTTACAACCCCATAACCTCAAATCCACAAAATCATACAATTCCAACTAAATTAGTAAACTAAAATCCACCCACTTGCACATCTCTCTATCTCTCTCTTTTTGATCTCTCCATACCCCACAAGCCTCTATAGAGTCTATGTCCTCCCCTCTCTATGCGTTATAAAATTGATAATGGGCAATTGGGCATGCTTTAAATAAGTGGGAGAAAAGAAAGGCACAAAAGTAAGAAATTGGAATGGAGCTCCCCAAAGCCCTCATCAAAATTTCATGACATTGTTGCTCTGTGTGTATATATAACAACTATACACATCTCTCTTGTGCAAACCAAACTAAAACCACCATCACCATCTTTACAAACTCACCAGCACACAGAAAATTCGACAAACCCCAGATAGTCTGCAGTTTCCTTTTTGGGTATTTTTCTAGACTTCTTTATGCACTATTTTCTTTTGCATATCTCTTTTTTGATACCCATTTTTTTTCACATCTTTGAATTAAGCCCAATAAACAATGAAAATGGCATATTACCATTCATCCTTTCCCCTCTATAGGAAACACCCATCATTGCTCCCAACAATCGTTTTCAACCTTAGAAACCTGAGCTTCTTCTTCTTCTAAAAATCCTCATTCCTTTCCATTCCAGTCCTCCAAAATCCCTCTCTCTTTCCTCACCTTCTCCTTCCACCTCTCACCATTTAAATACCACCTCCTGCTTTTCATTCCAGCACAAGACTCAATTCCAACACCCCAAAAGAAGCAGAAATCACCAAAAGAATTGAACTTTGAGATCACCAACACAAAAGAAATGGATCCTTCATCCACCAACTCTGTGAATGGATTCTACTCATTTCTTACCCGAGGGATCGACGATCTCGAAAGGGTCTACCTCTCCAACAACTTCATGTCAATCCAATTCCTCCAAAGGGCCCTTTCCCTTCTGCGATCCTTCCACTCCCAGCTGACCCTTCTCGTCCAGAAGCTCCATTTACCCGTCGGCGACAAGTGGCTCGACGAGTACATGGACGAAAGCTCCAAGCTTTGGGAGGCCTGCCACGTCCTCAAGTCCGCCGTCTCCGCCATGGAGAACTACTACACCTCCGGCCTCAACATCACCTCCACCCTCGACTCCCACCGCCACCTCACCCCTCAGCTCTCTCGCCAGGTGGGTTTTCAGCCCTGATCACAACCCATATTCTGTAATCTCAAAATTCGCATTCATTTTCCATCATGCAAGAGTCAATTTCTCATTGAGTCATTTCGTCGAACAGGTGGCGCGCGCGATTTCGAGTTGCCGGCGCGAGGCGTTCGGACTGGAGGAGGAGAACCGCGCGATGATGGAGACCAGAATCCAACCGCTTTCCCTCAAATTCGACGAGCGGGTCTCCATCGAATCGAAGCTCAACGGCTTCAATGGCTTCCGAGGAGTCCTCTACGCAATGAGAAATGTCAGCTCTCTGCTCCTCATGATCTTGCTCTACGGCCTCGTCTTCTGCTGGCCGGACGGTGCCGGGCTCTGCCGCGGAGGGAGCTACGAGGGCCGCCTGATCTTCGGCTCGCCGTTCATGATCTCGACGGCGAGGCTGCAGCAGAGGGTGGCGGCGGAGATCAACCAGATCAACGAGAGGCCGGGGCTTTTGATGTGGGAGTTCCGGAGGTCCAAGACCGCCATGGATGGCCTCAGGGCGGAGCTGGAGAGGCGGGGCCCGCAGGGGGTGGCGGATTGGGGCAGCGACGGCGGCGGATTGCCGGAGGCGGTGGATAATTTGAGAGGGTGTTTTGGGGTTTTGAGATCTGGTGCGGAGAATATGGCGAGCCAAATTGATGATTTCTTTGATGAGATTGTTGAAGGGAGGAAGAAGCTTTTGGACTTTTGCAGTCATAGGTAGGTAGGGAAAAAATGGCAAAAATCCAATGTGTGATAAGAAACTTGTTGGGAAAATGGTTAAAAAAAATTATTTACAGTGTAGGGGAGAGAGAGAGAGGTAAATTAGTTGTTTGGGTTTTCTTATACCTTTTTAACCCTTCTTCTTTTTCACCTCTCTGTATTTTCAAATTTTCCTTACCTCTGGTGTCTTCTTCTCCTTTGTTCAAATAGTTACTACTAGTTAGTTTCATTCATTACATGTTTTGTACAAGATATTTTGGGGGCGAGGAATCGAACTCCATGATGATAAAGCCACACTAAAGCTTTCTTAATTGATTGATTAATTTAAATATGTAATTCTGAATTGTAAGAATAAAGTTCTTAATCAGTGATACATAATTCTAAATCTTATCGTGAGGTATAAAATTCGATTTTTCCGACTAGATTTCACGGTATTGTCAATTCAAACAACATCAAACCCAATGAATAAAAAAACCATTTAAAGGAGAAGAAGAGGGACGTAAAAGTTAAGAAAGGATTTGGTGAACAAAGATAGACCAAAAAGAATGTGGAATGGAAGCTTCTTTTTTACTATCTTTATACTCAGGGCCACAATCAAACTCCATTTGTCATTCATAATTTTGTGTGGTTCTTTTGGTTAGGGTATAATTTTTGTTTTGAAAAGATTTCCCTCTTGTTGGGGATTTTGATTGGACTACAGAGAAGAGAAGAGGTGGTGGATTTAGTTGTTAGAGTAAAAATAAGTAATGATTCTTGCTGTGAAAGAATGATGAGAAAGGGTGGCTTAGGACTGTAGTCAGTAGGGAAGGAAGGCCACCATGAGATTCCTGGGTTTTGCTTTAATGCGAAAAAGCCACCTTCCTTCTCCTGTTAGGAAGCTTTTGTCTGATTCGCTTCACCTTGAAAGCAATGGCCTTGATCATGAAACCTTCTCCTCTTCTTCTCCCACCCCTCCTGTTTGTCTCTTCTCTTGTTAGACTACACATCCATCCATATGCTATTTAGCTGAATGCTACGAAAAAAGTTTTTAGTTATCTCACTCAAATCGCATTGAAGAATATCTAGTCAACCCAACCATTATAATAAGGACAGCTGGTTTAGTTGTCTTTCTTCTTCCCCGTTCTTTGGGTTTTGGATTTCGGGTCGTTGGAGAGAAAATATTAAAGTATTATAAAATAAAGAAGGCAGAAAATTTAGGGTCACTTTCTTTGCTTCTCAACCGTATCTCATGCTTTTTGTCCCTTGCCGGAAATTCATGCCTTGCCTCCCTTGAAGGGATCCGTAGCAGCGCCCAACAGAAGCAAAAATCAATACAATATTGCTCAAAGCAAAGGACTAAAAGACAACAGCCCTGATATTATAAATATATTAAACAGAAAACTGACCCAAAAACAATAAAATAAACAAATTTTGTTATCAGAAAATAGGAAAGCTCTTTTGGCAACAACCATTGCAGAAAACAAGCTCTTTTGGCAGCAGCAGCTCAGAGTTTTTCTCTGACCCAACAAAAACAGTATCACCCTTAAAGCAGCAAACCGCGGCTCATATTCATAATCACCACCAACCAAAAATCAATTATGAAAAGCAGAAAAAAGATTCTGTATCGAATTAAAGGAAAAAATAATTGTCTTTTAAAGAAAGTGCAGCGTGAGATTACAGCTTCTTTCACAGAGTTGGAATCATGGAAAAATCTGCAGTAATGTTGAATGAGATCCGACAGATGCAGTATTAGATAAAAGCGGTAAAACTGTAAATGCAGCATATTTCCTTTTGCTGGTGTACAATTACTAAAGGTTTGGCAATTTGCCAACACTACAGAAAAAAAAAGGGGGTGTGCAAGTGGAATTGACAGCCACCCAAACGAAGCCTATCTGAATGACAGATGGGCAGCACAGCAGTTCCATAAATATGGCTTTATCTAGGATCCAGAATTCAGATCAAACATAAAGTCAGATACCAACCAAAACTCAATAAATTTAGTCCTACCTTCATGAAAACAAGTATATGTAGTTTTTATAATTTACACAAGATCACAAGAAAGTCAGGTGGAATGTGGAATGAGAACTACTTGTGAAAATCGGCAGTATATTTGGTATTCATCTGTAATTTACAAGACATTAAATCGATAAAAGAACACAGCGGCAAAAATTGAAGTTTGTATGGTTACCATACAAGAGAGCGCGGTAGCAAAGATGGTTTGCTGCCGATGCATGAAAGATTTCCCATACTTAGATATCATCATATCCAGGCATTGCAAATTGGGTTGCGAATGTTTCTACCCGATTTCTTAGCTCGATGATATCTTTATTGTTCTGGAGACCTTTGATAAAATCTTTTTGAGGTTTTCCGTATTCCCTCTGAATAGAAACAGCAATTTGGGCAGCCCTAAGAAGAAAGTCAGCCATTGTCTCAAAATCGGTCTCCACACAACCTCTTGTGGTCATAGCAGGGGTACCTGAAAAAACCAAGAAAAAGAAAAGCTAAATATCCATACAACTACTAAGGACTAACAGAAAAAAACCACATTGTATGAACTGTGCAAAGCTGAGGTAGGGAACTATTCCACCACAGAACTATAAAAAAGAAGCAGATTACTTTAATAAATGCTCCAAGGCAAGCATGCTAAGTGATTCACTAAATGACAACTAGACAGAAGCTAAAAAACAAACACAAACGTCAATTTGACAAGTGTATTTAGCAAATTGGCAGACTGCTTCACCATGATGTCCACATGTAGGTGGAATTCAAGCATGCATAGTTCACCTAGTCTCTAGCTTTCAGAATATTGACGATCAGGTTCAGATGACGAAGACTACTTACCAATTCTCACTCCCCCAGGACAAAGAGCACCATTATCACTATATATAGCAGTTTTATTCAAAGTGATGTGGCACATCTCACATGCCTTTTCATAGTTCTTTCCTGTATCATATACATTGTAAAAGAAAAGGGGTTAGACAATGAAGTGCAAAACTAGAGATATACTGAAGCTGTAAGTTCAAGGAAACAGAATTAAAGAAAAAGGGGGGAAGAGGGAGATAGGAGAAAACAGAAGCACAATTGAATATACGCAAATATATGCAGTGCATCTAAAACAAGAACAGAGAGATAGACACTAATATGAAAAATGCTTATGCAACTATTGAAAAAGATAAGATGTCCAACAATCATCCACAATTAGGAATGAACTATCAAAACCTTCGCTCCCGCTGAAGCTTTCCTGGCTAATAATTAGATGTGCACCATGGGGAAGACCATGTCCCCATAACAATTTGAGACCATTGGTAAGTATTTTAAAGGAACCAAGAGCATAATTGTGTAAAGTAGAACTTTATCAAAATCGTAACTTCCCCTTATTTTAAAGCAGCCCTTGACCACCCTGAGCTTCCATGTTGGTGTTTCAAACTTGGAAGTCTTGTAGACTCCTTTTTGCTCTTCTAACATTATTGATGAGTCAATGACCAGAAGTTCACTATTAATTCTCAGGGTGGTCAAGGACTGCTTTTAAACTGAAACTGTGCAAAGACACATTTCCATTGTTCTGAAAGATTATCACCTTTCTTTGCCAATAAAAGCAATCATGTGATGCAAAATCAAATTGATGGTCTGCAAACATGCTGTTTGGACGAGACAGCCTATTACACAAAATAAGGCAGTGGTTCGGCCAGGTAGCAAATATAGAGGGCGTGTGGACTTGCAACCTCTTGAACATGGGATCAGCCTATTTTGCTAGTAACAATTCAAACTTGATTACTTTAAGCAATCTGACCATACAAGACGTGCATTTTGGCATAATTATAATTAACTTGATAGGGGAACAACATGACCACGAAACCGAACAGGCAAACAGCACTATGTAAAGATGAAAATACAATTATATCTCCATTCAATGAACATTGGGCTGGTTAACATTACTGTACCTGTTAAACCAAGAGGGGTCAGATCCCAAAGTAACAAATGATTTTCAGTACCGCCAGTTACCAATCTGCATTTCCTTCTTAACAAAGCATTAGCTAAGGTCTGTGCATTTCTCTTCACCTGTTGCATGTATGCTTTGTACTCTGGAGTGGCTACTTGCTTTAAAGCAATCGCAAGAGCAGCAATATAATTGTTGTGAGGACCTCCTTGAAGGGAGGGGAAAACTGCAAAGTTTATTTTCTCCTCATAATCATAATGGTTAATACCCTCTCCATTAGTATGATGCATGCCTTGTTTCCTTGGTTTGGCACCTTTCCTGTAAAAAATAATACCTCCCCTAGGACCCCGGAGACTTTTGTGTGTTGTTGACGTAACAATATCGCAATAATCAAACGGACTTGCGCATTCCTGTGATGAACAATGGCCAAGTAAGAAGGTATGATGCAGAATTCCTCTTTTCAACTACTGTGAGCCCAGTGGCTTTTATCAGTTCACATAGAATAGTGGAAATTCAAAACCAAGCAATAAATATTTTAATTTCCTTTCTGTTCAGCCATAGACCCACTGAAATGCCTAATTCAGATTTTATGTGCAACTAACTTTCAGGAGCTAATGAAATGCCAATTAACAACATGATATCAATTTGGATATTGACTGGAATGAAGAAAAGGTTTCATACATAGAACATGAGGTAAAAGGACAAGCTTATACAAAATGAGACACCAGAAATAAGAAGCATGGAACACATGATGCAGTAAAACCTCCATCCAGTCATAAGAAACTGGATCTCAACAGTGTCTTTAATGTGTACAAGCTTACACTCAACAATTCACAGGATGAGCAGAGTGCAGCTTCCTAGATAAATACTTCATCTAAAACAGAAACTTGACACCCATAAAGAAGACTAGCAGTCATCCAAAATACTAGAGAGTCAACCTAAAGACTATTAGACTAACATATAGCCACCAAGAAACCTACAGCTAAACCCATATACTTATCGATTAAATTCAGTTCAACTATCATTTTGTGGCAGGCCAAGTGATCATGATATGATCTCGCAATACATTCATTCTCTAACATCATTGTTTCTGCTAATAAGAATGTAAAAATGGTCCAATCACCGTGACCCAACTTGAAAATGTTTGCAACCCAAGTTATGAGCAATAAAGAAATATGTACAGTAGGTGTCAATATATTGCCAAATAAAAGAGAGGACCCAATCTATGGTTGCATGAAGAATTTACTACCAGCATAACACATGTACAGAAATTAATAACAAACTCTGCAACATGCATATCGTGGTCCACACTCTACTCTGCAGGCAACACCAATAGTCCAATAGCATATACACAAGAATGAAACAAAGCAAGAAATAGGACTTGGGATATCAAAATGTCAAACCTTGGCTGCCACAAGACCACTGATATGAGCCATATCACACATCAATACAGCTCCACATTTATCCGCAATTCGCCGAAACCGGGCATAATCCCACTCCCTCGGGTACGAACTCCCTCCACAAATCAGTATCTTGGGACGATAATCCACCGCCCTCTCCTCCAGCTTATCATAATCAATGTACCCTGTTTGAGGGTTCACCTTATAAGGCAGACTCTCAAAGAATATAGCAGATGCAGACACCTTCTTCCCACTAGGAGTATAATACCCATGACTCATATGCCCGCCAGACGGCGAATCCAACCCCATAATCCGATCACTCGGCATTAAAAGTCCGGTATAGACAGCGAAATTCGCAGAGGTACACGAATAAGGCTGCACATTTACACCCCATTTCTCCGAATCAAGCCCAAAAGCAGCCAATGCGCGGTCCCAGCAGAGCAATTCAATCTGATCAATGTGCTGATTGCCCGTGTAGTACCTCGCTCCGGGCATCCCCTCCGAATACTTGTTCGTCAAGTGACTCCCCAGAGCTTCCATCACAGCTCTGCACACGAAATTCTCAGAAGCCACCAATTCGATGCCTTTAAACTGTCTCTTCTTCTCCTTCTCCATAATCTCGTGAATTTCAGGGTCTGAAACCGAAAGCGGCTTGTTCCCCCATGACTGAACCGCCGCCCGCCTCGCCTCCAGCCCGGCGGACTCCACCGCTAAGCACTTTGACGGGTTCGGAGCCGACCCGGACAAGGACCAGTCCCTCGGCCTTTTCAGGCAGATTGAGTGCCCTAACAGGTTGAATTTCTCGTCTTCGCCATGATCGTCCCCGTTCTCAACCCTAATTTCGTCCTCCTTCTGGTCCAGCAATTGTAAAGGGACGGATTGGATTGGATTCGACGACGACGTCGTATTCTGATGCGAGTTGAACCCTAGAAACAGCCTCGGCTGGGCCTCCGAGCAGTCCATAATCGCCGCGGATTTTCCAAATCGAGAAGATTGAATAATTGCGATTACGCGGCGGATTGAACGAGTGAAAAAATTGGGATTTACGCGGTGAAACAACAACAGTAGCAGCGGCAGCACCGCCTGAAGAAAGTACAGCGGAAGAATCGAAGCGACGGCGATGAAGATCGTGCGGTGGTCGACGACGGAGCGGAGGTTTCCATACAATAAAAACCCTAGAAAATCGTCGCAGATTTTTGTTAGCGCGTGTTTGGAGTAGTGGAGGAGATAGAATGAGGAGGAAGGAGACGACTATTTGTGTTTGTTCGTATAGGGAGGATGAACCTAGATGGCTTTAGGGTAATTTTCTCAGTTTTTCACTTTTGCACTCTATTATTTGGATTTTTTTCAATTTTGGTCTTATTGTTACTTTTCTTTCTGTGCAAGCAAAGTTGAAGTGGGAGAGTCCAATTTGGATGATGTCCTAATTAAAGAAAAAAAATGTTAGATACACAATTTCTGAGTCAATTTTTTGGAAATTATACCGTTTATTTTCGTAAACACTCTTCAGACAATATGAGTTGTTTATTTTTGTAATCACTCTTAAGACAATATGAGTAAGCCAGGTCAATGATTGGACAATACTTACGATCTCAAGATGATTGGACAATACTTACGATCTCAAGATGAACATCTGATAATACATGTGAACGGAGCTATTAACCTATAATTTGATAATTAAAGAATTCAGATGAACATCAGTTTACGCAACAGAGACCAACTAAACTGAATAAATTTTGTTACAACTTCACGATGAAGTGGACTATTTTCTTTCTATAATTTACATAAAATCACAAAGGCAGAGCCAGGCAGGATGGGGCAACTGACTACGAGTGAAAATTGGTAATGTATTCAGTATTTTCCTCTATAATTTACAAGAGATCACTGGAGAATAGAATCGTGGCAAAAAAATTTGAAGTGTTGGGGACCAATATAAGCCACAGAAGCAAAATATCATGGCAGGCTACATATGCATGAAGATGTGACAAGTTCAAATATCATATCCTGGCATTGCAAACTGGGATGCAAATGTTTCAACCCGGTTTCTGAGCTCAACAATATCTTTATTGTTCTGGATATCTTTGATGCAATCTTTCTGAAATTTACCATATTCTCTCTGAATATTAACAGTAATCTGTGCAGCCCTTAGGAGAAAGTCAGCCATTGTCTCGAAATCTGCCTCTACACACCCTCTTGTGGTCATAGCAGGTGTACCTGCAACAACGAACACGGTCAAGAAAACTTAGAAACCATATGTTGGAAATTGAAGCACAAATTGAAGCACAACAACGAACACGGCCAAGAAAACTTAGAAACCATATGTTGGAAATTGAAGCAATCAACCAAAGCTGAGATACGAAACTATCCCCCATCTAAACAAGAAACTTAAAATGATCACAACCATGTGCAGGAAGTACAAGAAAAGACGGCAGAAGGAAAAGAAGAGAATACAAGGCAATTTGAACAAAACCATATATATATGATATGATAATTGGGAGTTTGTGTTTGGCATCCGCATTTTTGATAGAATTCAAGTAGCCAAATGATCTAGTCTACAGATTTCAGAAAATTGACGATCAAGGCCATATTATCAGGACTGCTCACCAATTCTCACTCCCCCGGGACAAAAGGCACCATTATCACCAAAGATTGCGGTCTTATTGAGAGTGATGTGGCACATCTCACACACCTTTTCGTAGTTCCTCCCTATATCAAATCGTTTAAAGGAAAGGTGTTAGATAGGGAATCACAAATGACAATGAAATTACATGTAAGTTAAAGGAAATATACAAAAAAAAAAAAAAAAAAAAAAAAAAGAAAGAGATGGGAAGGCAAATAGAGAACAATTGCACATTTCCATATGTGCAATTGTATAAAACACCTACAAAGTTGGAAAAGCTATACATATACATGCACATGAAAGATAATTATAATTACTGAAAAGATGAGACCTCCAACTATTATGCAAAATTGGAATACAATAGCTAAGTTTCGCTCCTTCTAACACTACCACATTCTGCAAAATATGGTATGGTAACGTTATTATACCTGTTAAGCCAATAGCAGTCAAATCCCAAAGTAACAAGTGATTGTCAGTACCCCCCGTCACCAATCTGCATTTTCTTCTTAACAATGCATTAGCTAAGGCCTGAGCATTTCTCTTCACCTGTTGCATGTAGGCTTTATACTCTGGAGAAGCTACTTGTTTCAAGGCAATGGCAAGAGCAGCAATATGATTGTTGTGAGGACCTCCTTGCAAGGAGGGAAATACAGAAAAGTTTATCTTCTCCTCAAAATCATATTGGTTACTATCATCTCCATTGGAATGGTGCATGCCCGGCTTCCTCAATTTTGTGCCTTTCCTGTAAAAGATAATACCTCCCCTAGGACCCCGGAGGCTCTTATGAGTTGTTGATGTAACAATATCACAATAATCAAATGGACTTGCACATTCCTGCAATTGAAGATAGCATAAGTCAGAAAACATGCTGCTGATATTCATGTCATCCAATTAATGAGTACAGTGGCCTAAATATATAGCTAAAATATACCATTCTACATCATTTTAGATAGAAAAGGGGAACTTAAAGTACCACATGAAGCGGCCTTTAAACTTCTTTTCAGTTGAGATAGACACATTGAAAAACACAAGTGTAACTTTTCGCATAATCAAATGTGTGGCTAAAGAGATCCTAAACACATTACAAATGGTGGCAAGGCACAGATTGAATACTAATCAAGTGCACAAAATTACACCAAGTTCAAGATAGCCAAAAGTCCTTGTAGACAGGTTCTTAAGGGCACGAATATAATTCTATAACAGGAGAACAGTGAAAGGTCATTCATTCTAAACAAAATTAATGCGGCAAGGCTAACCAATGAGCTCTGCAAACAGCATTCAGAATGCTTGTCATTTCTCTCAAGAGATTCATATTTAAAAAGTTCAGTACATTTCCCAAACATATCATGAGATAACTGTATTTAAATGAAGTAAAGTTGTCATTCATAGAAGACATCAGGATGATGAAGAAAGCACAAGAACATACAAATGAGACACTAACCAAGTAGCCTGGGAATCATCGCATTATAAACAAACAGTAAACTTCTATGGTCTAATGAACCTAAAGAGCAACATATAGGAACAATCTGCGCCATTTCCGCTGTGCTATAACATTGTACAGGGGGTCAAAAAAAGCTATTCTACGTTTCTAATTAAAAGATGAGACCCTTTCACAGAGCAGCTTGCTAAATTAATTCTTCCACTGAAACTCGCATCTAGTAAACCACTGAAACAGCAGTTACCTAGCATACAATTGAACGACGGATTGACTGGCATACAGCCACCATAAACCTATTTGAATTAACTTCCAGCATACAGCGACTAAACCAGCAATTATATCATATGAAACAATAACAACAGCATTACTAAGTGAAATAAACGATGTGCAATGCAAGTTATGCAACTAACGTTTAGGATATCGAATTTCGAACCTTGGCAGCCACAAGGCCACTGATATGGGCCATGTCACACATCAACACAGCTCCGCATTTATCCGCAATGTGCCTAAACCGAGCATAATCCCACTCCCTCGGGTACGAACTCCCTCCACAAATTAGTATCTTGGGCCGGTAATCCACCGCCCGCTCCTCCAGCTTATCATAATCAATGTACCCAGTTTGTGGGTTCACCTTATAAGGCAGACTATCAAAGAAAATCGAAGCAGCCGAAACTTTCTTCCCACTAGGAGTACAATACCCATGGCTCATGTGTCCTCCAGACGGCGAATCCAGCCCCATAATCCGATCATTCGGCATCAAAATTCCATTGTAGACAGCGAAATTCGCGGAGGTACACGAATAAGGCTGCACATTCACCCCCCATTTCTCGGAATCGAGCCCGAAAGCAGCCAACGCGCGCTCCCAACAGAGCAATTCAATCTGATCAATGTGCTGGTTGCCCGTGTAGTACCTCGCTCCGGGCATCCCCTCCGAGTACTTGTTCGTCAGGTGGCTCCCCAGAGCTTCCATCACAGCTCTGCACACGAAGTTCTCGGAAGCCACGAGCTCGATGCCTTTGAATTGCCTCTTCTTCTCCTTCTCCATGATTTCGTGGATTTCCGGGTCCGCAACCGAAATGGGCTGGCTTCCCCACGACCGGACCACGGCCCGCCTCGTTTCGGGCCCGGCGGACTCCACCGCTAAGCACTTGGACGGGTGCGGGACAAAGCCCGACCCGTCTCGGGGGCGTTTCGGTTGGCAGATTGAGAGGTTGAATTTCTCGTCGTCGTCTTCCTCGTCGTGATCGGAGTCTGAACTTTCCTCAGCCCTAATTTCGTCTTCCTTCTGATTGAGCAGTTGCAGCGGAACGGCAGGGATTGAGCTTGTCGCCGCCGTGCTGTGGTGCGCGTTAAACCCTAGAAATAGCTCCGGCTGCACCTCCATAACCGCCGCGGATTTCCCTCCAAGAAAATTTAATTTTCCGACCGACGAATAAATTGGAGAATTTGATTGATGAAAAAATTTAATGAAACTGGGGAGAATGAAGGAGATGAATCGGCGAATGGGGGATGTAAAGACTAAAGAGGGGAATTTTTTGGGGGGATGAACCTGGATGTAAAAACGTTTAAACTCGAATGAGGTTGACTGGCGACCGGGAGTCGCCGGTAGCGTTGGGTTTTGGTTTCCCGGGAGAGGAGGACACGTGGTGGAGTTTCTGGGTTTTGGCCAATCTGGACGAGAGGACGTCCAGATTCAGTCGCGGATAGGCTTCAATTTGTCCCAATTTGTTGGTATTCTACACGCCAACCGGGATAGTGGGGGTCCACATGACAGTTGTGAAAGCGAGGAAGAAGACTGAAGGAGAGAGTGATCTCAGCCGTCCAAGTGTCCGAAGTGATTGATGGCGTGGACCCTCACCTAGCCGAAGTTTTCATGTTGATCTTCCCATCCAACAGCTACCCTACTACACCAACCTGTGAGCTAGGAACAAAATTTCAGTTTTTATGAAAATTTTGATTGTCCAAATTTATGAAAATTTCGGAAAAAGTTTCGATTTCGGTAAATTTCGATTAAAAAAAAAAAAGACGAAAAACATATTAGAAAATCTATAAATTAATATCTCTACTTTCTCTAGACTCTAAAATCAATAAATAATGCAATTTAACATCTAAGCAATATAGCATTGTCCATATGGATTAACTTTTATATACATAAGGGAGAATAATTTTTGTTTTGTATTCCATTAAGCTATCAATCAACATAATATCTTAAAGTGAGGCTCATGAAACATACATTAATCATTATATTAACATTACAGTATAACATCAGAGTTTTGAGGAATATAATACATCAGAATCACACACATCAGGAAAGATTTAAGAAGCATTATTGAAAGTAAGAGCTCAAAAGAAACATTATTGAAAGTAACAACTCATTCAATCTAAGAAAGTCAAAAGAGAGCTATGTAAAGTATAAAGGAAATTTTACCGAAATTTTACCGAAATTTCCATCGAAATTTTAGTAATATCGTTCATTTTCAAGAGTCTCAGCCCCAAATTTACCGAAATTTCAGTATTTTTCCACTGATATTGATACGTACCTTGATTCAACTTTCGGGACTCCAAAAATACCGAAATTTCGGTATTGCGGTCGAAATTTAGTTCCCTGCGTGTGAGGACTAATGGCCATAGTTTGTGCGTAGTTTTTTAGTTCACATGTGCAACAAGTTACAATGCATGCTAAATGAGTATCATATTCATATTGGATTAAACACTCCACGGTAGGTCACTCAATAATCGACTTTGCTTTGCAAGTTTGACATTTGATCCTCTCTAGTAGTAAGCAATTAAAACTCAGGAATTGAGGACGGAAAATCAGAAATTTAAGTGTTTGGGTGTAAAGAAGAGGAAATTCCCAATTGCTATGCCGAAAAAGTCGGGGAAATTGGCCCTCCAATTTCCGAGTTACAAATTCCGCCAAAAGGGTCGGAATTTGACAAATCTTGCGAGCGCGGAAATTTCATTTTCTTGAGCGGGAGATTTTGAGCGCGCAAAACCTCCTGCTAGCGCGGCAAACCTTCCTATTAATTTTCGAGCAAAACCCATATCCCCATATCTTCACACGCAGAGAAGGAGAATCATCGTTGCGGTTGTTGTCGAGCTTCAATTTCAAGGTTAAATTTCGAACTATCTTCAGTCTGTATTTTTCCTTGAAATTTGTGATGATTTCGTTTGATTGTCTGGGCTGTAGAGAAGAATTTTTTTTCCGCTGGTATTCTGGAAAAAATGGTTGAGTTTTCTGGGTTTTGAAGGAGGTGATAGCATGTACAGATCATATTAGAATGGGGTGTCGGTGGGGCCGATTCCTGTTTGGTTTCTGTTTGGGTGGGGGATGATATTTGTTGTTGTTAATAATTGATTTAATTGAATATAATATTAGAATAGTTTATGTACACAGAACAGATATCATCACTTGCTTGGTATTTTTTATTTGTTTTCTTTGTTTTTAATTAGTTTCTTTTCACCATTATCATTGCTGCTTGGTATTTTTTCAAAACTTAGTCTATAAGCAACGACTCATGTGATAATGTATTTATGTAATTGTGTTGACAACAGGATGGATACTATTAGTTTTGACAACATGTTAACGAGATTAAAACGGAAGCGTGCTATAGATGAAGAGAAAAATAGGAAAAGAAGGAAAATTATTGTAGCCACATTCATGTCCTTTATCGTGATGGTAGTGCAATGGTACTACAACAAAGTTCGTGTTAAAGAACCAGCATGTGATTGGGACGAAGAAAGACGGCGTTATCTTCAACGTTTGTACGATGGAAGAGAAAGCTCTTGCATTGAACAATTACGAGTAAGCAAGAGTGCATTTAAGAAGTTGTGTAGAATTTTGCAAGATATTGGTGGGTTGGTTCGAACAAGAAGTGTTTCTATTGAAGAATCCGTAGCAATATTTTTGAATATACTTGCCCATAATTTGAAATTGAGAAAAGTTGGTTTTGACTATTATCGTTCTACGGAGACAATTAGTCGGCAGTTTCAAAGAGTTTTGTATGCAGTGATGAGAGTAACTCAAGAATACGTGAAATTCCAGCCATACAATATTGAGACTTCAGAACAAAACAAGTGGCAGTGGTTTGAGGTAAGTTATGCTAATGCAAAACTAAATTCAGTATTTTAGTTTTGTTATCGATTACTATCGGCTTACACATTTTGTTGTTATGTGTAATATTTAGAATTGTCTTGGTGCACTTGATGGAACTCACATCCCAGTCACAGTATAAGCCGATGAAAGACCAAGATATCGAAATAGAAAGGGAGATATTTCAACTAATGTTTTAGGGGTGTGTGCTCCAAATTTGAGATTTATCTATGTCTTACCTGGATGGGAAGGCTCTGCATCTGATGCACGTGTCCTACGAGATGCTATACGTAGGAACAACCGGTTCAATGTTCCAAAAGGTAATATGTAATACTATTTTCAAATAAAAAAAACATGTAAGATTACACATTCTAACTCTTGTTTTCAAATTTCTTTTGTAGATAAGTATTTTCTCGTGGACGCGGGTTATACAAATGGACCAGGTTTCTTAGCACCATATCGAGGAACTAGATATCACTTAAGTGAATGGAGTGGGAACAATCGACCTGAAAATCACAAAGAGTTGTATAATCTTCGTCATTCAGTTGCCAGGAACGTGATTGAAAGGGCGTTTGGTCTATTGAAAAAGAGATGGAGTATATTACGCACACCTTCATTTTTTGACATCAAAACACAAGTGAGAATCATAAATGCATGTTTTATATTGCATAATTTCATACGAACAGAGCAAGTCGATGATCATGCTTTAGAAGATCAAGAGTTGCGATTTCTAGCTTCTGTGGACAATGAGATAGCAAACCAGTCATCTACGGAGGCAAGTGCAAGTAATTCGCAAGAAAGGATTACATGTATTCAAGCTACTGATCAATGGACAAATTTTCGGGATGAATTGGCATTGAAGATGTTTCATGATTATCAAGTGCAGCGAGGCATCATTGATCCTTGATTGGCATAACATTTTATTTATTAAGTTGAAATTTTATTGGATTTGAAATAAGGTTTGAATTTCTCAAAGAACTCAAATGTATCCAAACAAGTGAATTTATAATTTCTCTCATTTTGCAAATTCTTAGAGATTAGAAATTTCCTCATCCAAACAAGAGAATTCACAATTGACAGAATTTTAATTGACAGGGATTTAAATCCCATCAATTTACAATTCCTAGTAATTAAAAATTTCTTCATCCAAACACAGCATAGGTGAGTAGGGTGGAACCATAAGAACAAATTTGAATGAGTTTCGACGTATTTCAGATTATAATTCGGAAATTCCAAATTTCGGAATATTTTTTATGATTCAAATTCAATCATTTTGGTCAAGTTATACTATACATATATAAAAGCTGAGCTGGAAGTTACCTTTGTAGCCCTTAGAAACGCTCTCTGATTGGCTACTACAACAGTGTAAAGACGTGCTCTGCCCTCCCACTAAAACTCAGTTGTGTGCGGACGCTTCCATATGTTTTTCCACCGCGGTCAAATCTTCCTTCCTCTATTTTTATTTTCCTTTTCCGTTCTCGACTTTCACCGCCTTCAAACCTTCGGGTTCGTTCTTCCAATTTTCTCGCCATCGATTCATTTCCCAAATTCTTCTTTTTTCTGTTCTTGGCATCCTCCTAATCCGAATCTTGCGCCTGAAAGCTATAAATAGCAGATCGGCCCACGTCATCATTTATTCGCGCAGGCCGCCGTGAGCAACGACGAAGACGACGCCGCGCCGCCGCCGAGCCAGTCGGGAAGGAACGAGACGCAGAAGCGGAAGCTGACGAAGCTATATGTAATTATCTGGACCTGAAGTTTCGATTGAAGTGATGCTATTTAGTGGTTATTTTCGTGTAAAATAGTTTTCTGTTTTCTCCTTTGATTGTGTTCTGTTTTGATGATTTGTCGGTGTTCATTTCTTGCTTGGGCTAGCTGATTTGCTGTTTCGATTTGGTCGCTGAAAGAATTTGGACAAGCCCCTCAATTTCGAGCCATTCAATGCTTTCTGAAATCCAACACGCTTCAAGCTTCGAATGCGCGTATCGATTTGGTAACCCCCTTTTAACTTCACCTATTTCTTTTTCCTTTTTTTTTTTCGGGCGGATTTAAATTTCTTAAAAGGTTAATTCCTCTGGTAGTAGAGTAAAGCATGAGGTTGATAGTAATGATTTGGTGTGTTTTTGGATTGTAATTGGGCTTTCTGTTGTTTTCTGGGGTTATTGGCTAATTAGGTTGTTAATTGGGATCGATTGTGTGAGGTTTGTGGTTTTCTAAAGTAAGCTTTTATACTGAATTACTTCAAGTTGTATGAGGGAATTAGTTATTAAATATTGATTTCGTTGAAAGTGAGAATTGTCATCAACAGGTCGTTTGCTTGCATCGTAATCTTTGATTTGTGGATTTGGATGTTTTTTAGAAGATTGGAGGTTTTCTCATCTCTTCTTGAATGTATATAACCTCAATCTCTTTTCAGAATATATAGTCTACTTGAATGTTGTATGATGTATATAGCGTCTCATATGTCTATCTAATTAGCAGGTAGTTGTATACAACGTCTAATGTATCTTATCTAATTAGCAGTTAGTTGTATACATTGTTTAATATGTCCTCCACCTGTACTTGCTCAACTCAAACTACTTTGTTCAGCTTAAATACTTGAATTTATATTATTCATCCAGGAGAAGATGGCGAAGTTTGAACAGCAGCTTCACAATTTGTCTAAGCAGGTACATTTAGTAATTAGCTTAGCTCAGTATAAGGGTTGAGTTGAGTATTTAAATGGTGTCAACAGAATACTGAATGAGTGTATCATGATCATGTTGATCTTATAATGGAAGAAATTATGCTGCATCAACTAGGAGTAGCTAAATTTATCTGATATACAAGTTAAAAGCTTAGCATTTATTTTGATCGGTAGCTAAATTTACTACCTTTGAAATACCATGTGGTTTTCTTTTGGTGATTTGTAGGCATACTTGAGAATGGACGTAGTCAAAAAAATATGGTCGAGGTTGCTATTGTTTTGAAAATTCTACGCAAACTAAACAAAGGTATGTATAGCTTGAGAACCATGTTCTTATTTTGATAATTTTAATGGTTCTGCTTTCCAATTGAATTGTTTTTATGCTCCTAAATTTCTTGAGCCTTAAGGAATAATGAATTATACTTTCATTACCTCTTTCTTAAAACTAGAACATTGGTACAGATGAAAGGCATCTATCTGCATCAAGAATATTTCTCTGGGTTAACATTGAATCATTATAATTTGCCCAAGAAAAACAGGAAACCTTCTTTCATACCTTTGATTGTTTTTTATGCTGGGTTCTGCACGTGTGTTAGCTATTGTGTTATGTGCTTGCTTGCTTTACTTCGGTTTTGCAGTTAGTTTATTAGTTTTGTTTCCAATCAAATTTTTACTTGTGTATGTTGCTCGAACATAGTTTATTTGCTTTGTTATCTGCTATAATTAATTGCTGAATTATATTCGCTGTCCATGATCCATTATTTTAACAACTTTCAATAAATTTTATGTTGTTTTCATACCCGCAGCGTAGCGCGGGCATCCTTGCTAGTCTAGTCAACAACTTTTCGAGTCAGAATTGAAATATTGAATTTATACTCTTTACCTATTTTCGGAAGTAAATAATTAGGTCATACGAGCAAGGAATCGAAACCCTAAATCGGATCGGATTGTATACGGGAAGTAAATTAGCGTAATGGGCTGAGCTTGAAGAGAGAAACAAGGCCCTAAGCCCAAAAACCACAAGCTTCAACTTCAAGTCAAACCCAAAATAGAAAACCAAACCAAAAGCGATTGAAAACTTGCTGAGCTCGCTCGAGTCATCGGCTTCCGAGAATATGCCTCTTTCCTACTGGGACTACATCACCCTTCTCCTTCTCCGTCCTCTCTTCGCCGTTGCTGTCGTCCTCTCCTTCATTGTCGCCGGTAATCTTTATCTTCCTCTGAATTTCAACAACTTTCACTATCCATCTTTCGAATTTTGATTTTAGTGACGAATTGATGATCGGGGTCGTTGAAAAATTGACTTTTTTTTTTTTTGCATTAATATGATTGGATTTTCAGGTTGGTGGCTGGCGTGGAAGCTGGTGTTGGTCCACGTTCCTCTGGTGCAGGAGATTTTCGGGTTGCGAAAAAAGCCCGCCAAGCCCAAACCCCCAACTCGAAGAATTTCTAAAATTTACAGTGGCATTGAAGAAGCCCGCAATTCAGCTTCTAAATGGTAAATTTTCGTTTTTTGAGTTTTATGCATTTGTAATGGTTGTTCAATTGATGTTCGATAGCTTTTGTTCTTAGTTAAGAGTTAACTTTTTGGGTTAGTTTGTTTCATGTTGATGATGATAAACATAAGCAACCATAGCTGTTGCTTTATAATCGGCTGTCTCCAACTTTTCATGATCAAACTTGATCGCTTTAAATTTCCTTTTCTGAGAATTGTTGGGATCAAGCTTGATGGTCAAAAAGTTGGAGATGGGTGGCTGGAGCAGCAGCTATGCTTGCAGCAGGAGAGGAGGAGGACGCTTTTAGTTGATTTTCAGTGTTTTGTAGATATGGTATCTCCTTGCATTGTGCAATGTTGTAATCTAGTTTGAATTACCGGGAGGCGGATTTGAGGTTAGGTTAGGTTCAGAGGGGAAGCACCTAGCTAGCTTGACTACGTTCATTTATAGAATTGCAGATGTTCTCTGTTTGAGGATAACTCATGTGTTGGTTTCTAGAATGAAATTGAAGTTCTATGGAAATGTTGAAAAATAATCTTCTTTATCACAAGGTGTCGTCATGGATGAATTGTGTATTCTGTCAAACTCTAGTTTCTTGTACTTTTAATTGCATTTTTGTTTAAACATTCATGCAACAAACAGTGATTTTTGAGTCAAGAAAACTAATTATCAGATTCAATGGCATCGCAGAAAGAAAAGCATTAGCAGGAGGGAGAGTTGGTAGATTTATGAGTGTTTGAAGGGTAAGGGAATGCAGAAGACCAAGGTTTGTTGTTTGATTCAACAAACAAGTTGGCATCGTGAATTGCGCGTGTGAAGAGGATGTTATGTTCCTTGTATATTGATTTTATGTAATCACGAAGTCTCTTATTAGTGACAAAAAATGTAAATTTTCTGTAGGTTCCCCAGTTGTATTCTATTCAGATGTACAGTTTGATTGATTTTAATGTTAGTGCTGTTACATTTAACTGATTCAAGATCTTTTGCAGCCACCCATCTGTACTAACAAATTATGGCCACCAAATTTCTGAAGGCTATCCATGGGGAGGAAGAAGTGAATGTGCTCCTTCCTCTACACTCGAATCTGAATTCACCTCCTTGTAGATTAGAAGGCAATGCTAGCACTCCTTTTGTTTGGCTAGTTGTATGAATGAAAAGTTGAGCTTGTATGTGAAATGTTAAGTCGTTTCTACAAATTAATTACTTAATTAAAGTCAGATTATTATTCAGTACTGTGCAGATTTGTTGCAGTAAGTTCATAGCTGCAAACATAACGTGTTCAACAAATTGGACAACAAATTAAATTCATTCATATATCACGTCATAAACATAAACTCCATTCATATATCGCTTAACGAAGAGGGCTACATAGCAAACAAACTGGACTTGTACGTACTAACGAAGCACAACAAATCAAACTCCTAATGAAATCTTAACTGGTTATTCTAGCTCCAGGAACTCGGAGTTTTTTAGGGCATTGTCAAAAGACAAAAATGAATCACATATACTTCAACATTAGCAAAATAAATTGGATTAACCAAAAACAGGTGAAGTGGATGAAAAAAGTGAGTTTTAAAAGTGGGACAATTTGAGAGTTTTAGGGAGTATTCCTCCAAATAAGCAGTTGCATCTTAATGATGTTAACTTATAAGGAGTAATGTAGATGATAAACGATGCGCGTGGAGTAGAGGTCGAGAGACGACCAAGAGACTCGCGTAAACAAAAAGTTTTGAACGTGAGTACTTTTGAATGTAGCTTGCGGGATAAAGTTTAAGGGACAAAGCTGCAGACAGCCACAATTTCTCCTCCTGGCTATGCTTGTTGTTTAGTCTAAAAGGATTGGGCACATATTCTAAACTTGCAATTAAGTTAAAGTCACAAACTCAGAAATGTGTGAAGTTCTACAAATCAAATCATTCTTAGCTTCTCATGCAGATAAAGATCAAATATGTAGCTTTCCTTTTTGGCAAGGAATTTACTTTTATGTATTTGTTCCTTGGCAAAGTGCATATCAAGCTATCCCTCAATATTATTATTAATAATAATAAAGGTGACACACCTATTTTCTTTGCCAAAGCTCAACTGTCTAAAGTATATACCATATAATGAGCACTTCGGAACTTGCCTTACTTTGATGAGTACTTCGCAAAATAGCTTGAGATTCATAAAAGGAAAAAAAACACACACACACAATTTTCATGGAGGACGGAGCTAGTTCTAGGCAAGAGAGATTTAGAAAACTGAGGGAGGCACAACAACCTCTAACTCAAAATTCCAAACCGAAGATCCAAAAGGTTCCTTTCATGCTCCATGGCCAAAAACATTTCGACAAATACTATGAGCCAAGGGCAGTAGCAATCGGTCCTTTTCATCATGGTAAGCCAAGGTGCAAGTTGGCTGAGGAATTTAAGCTCATGTTGACGTCAAGTTTTATCAAATCCAATGACCAAGAAGATGAAGATTTGTACAAGAAGATCGAGAAGGAGATCCAACAACTCAGGGAATGCTACGTTGAGGAAGCAACAAAGGACATCGATGATGAAGCCCTTGCTTGGATGCTCTTCTTAGATGGGTGTTCAACCTTGCAATTCATACACTCCTTTATGCAAGGGGAGTTAGAAACATTGTTCAAGATCAAAAGGGACCAGATTGCCTTTGCTCAACAAGATTTGTTCTTGCTTGAGAACCAAATCCCTTATCAAGCCCTTGAGTTGCTGATGAACTCATGCAATAAACACAATGAGTTGCAGCAATCAATCGAGAAATTTGTCCAAGCGTACATTATTGTTGCACCGACAGAGAAGCAATCAATATGGAATAAACTGAAGCGAAAACTACGCATTGCAGCAAAGCCGAAACAAAATCAACAACCAGATGAAACAAATCCTATGGAGGAGGTAATCACCATAGAGAAGGAGCCGCCCATACATATGGAACGGAATCAACAACCAGACAAAACAAAGGAGGTAATCATCATGGACAAGGAGCAGCCCATTCATCTTCTTGATCTTCTTCGGACAAGAATGCTAGGTCGACCCAAAGAGAATGTTTCAAGTCAACCCAAAGAGGAAGATTCAAGCAAAGCTAAAGTTACAGAATTCTCTCGACAAACTTTTCGCACCGTACAAGAGCTTACTGCAGCCGGGGTCTATTTTCATCCGAGTGAGACTAACTTATTGGGAGACATAAATTTTGTTTCTAACTATGCAGGACATCTTAGTCTTCCACGAATATCTGTCGACGACTCAACGGGGCCTAAGTTCATGAATTTGATAGCTTATGAAATGTGTCCCGATTTCCAAAATGATTATGGGGTCACCTCATACATAGGTTTTCTTGATGCACTCATTGATCACGCGGAAGATGTTAAGAAGTTAAGGTCGGCGCATGTGCTTTACAACTTACTGGGGAGCGATAAGGAAGTGGCTCGACTCTTCAACGAGATAGGCACTGACTTGGTACCTAACACTGCCATATACCCCTGTGTTAAAGCTGATATAGAAAAGCACTGCAATACCATATGGAAAACCTGGATTTCACAATGCTATCACACTCATTTCAGTAGCCCCTGGACAATCATAGCTTTCCTTGGTGTTTTATCAGCACTTGGTTTCACCGCCATACAAACTTGGTACACCGTCTATGCTCAACCCTCTCCGTGTGATGTCCTATGCAAGTACATGAAATCACGACTGCACTTATCGTGAGAGATACCTAGAGGTATAAAAATTATGTTTGGGGGTTCTTAACATACATTTTTTGTTTTCTCGTTTTTTTGTTTGGTTGGACAAATAGGTTTGCCCTCCCTGCTTTTTCGATGCCTAAATAGTCTGTCACTAGTTATAGTTTGCAAGGTCCATCCCTGTTAATTTTGTAATTCCAACTTATCAATTTTTAATTTACTTTACAGTCTGTACAAGTGTGGCTAAAATAAGTGAAGGTGAACCTCTGGAATTCTATCTCAAATTGGTTGAGGTGTCTATCCAAATGGAGTTCAATTTTCTGTGTGGTAAAGGTCTTTGAATTTAATAAAATAATTTCCTATGTTCCCTATTTGATGAATTGTTGTAAACTAACTAGCAAAAACTAACTGGAACCCAAAATTCACAACCAAACATGATAGAGATTGTTCGAATTGGAGAAGCTCAAACTAAAATTTTAACCAACGATCTAATATATTAATAAGGCATAGCACGAGGTAGTCTAATAGCCACACTGATAAGTAACCATTGACCTTACGACCAGGAGTACGTAAACTGGTGATGAACTACTTAGGCATGGATTCCATCAAAGATTGGTTTTGATCTAGCAGAGGAGCTGACGAGCTGTAGGGTGAGAGTTTGATTCCATCAAAGATTGGTTTTAATCTTGGGGTGTTTTCAACGATGTCGGACGGGATCGAGACTCGATTGGCTACTATGCAATTATTGGAGGAAGAGGAGGAACCGATCTGACTAAATTCAATGGTGGAGGAGGATGCAGAATCGGCCCAATTCTACTTGTGGGGAAGGGTCGTGGGTGGGTCGGATCTGATTAGTGAGGCACTATTCACTATTTTGAAGAAGGAGTGGAAAAGCCAGAGATCGGTAGATTTTACGGAGGTTAGTGAGGGCTGTTTCTTGGAGGCATTTGATGTGGAACAATACAACAAAATACATCATTAACAACCAGCCTTTTCTGAGGGACCCCAATAATTGTCGAAAAAGGTTGTATTTTCGACCAAAAAATATTTCTAGTCGAAAATGGATCATGTGAACTCCATTGCTTTCCAATCAAGGAAAGTCCATTGCAAAATGTCAGAATTTTCATTGTAAATAAATTTGTTTTGGTGGGAAGAGATGGTGCCCGTAATATTAACTATGAAATTTGTGGTGGTTAGTAATGGTAACTATTATCTTAGAGGACAATTATGGTTGGTAGGTATAAATTAGTTTAATTTCGAGGGGAATTTTGTCGGAAATAGTTATTATTTTCTTTTTGTTTTGAGAAAAACGGAAATGAGGGAATGAATTGGAACTTTCTCAAAAAATGAAATTTCCACTAATAATACTAGAAAACTTTTATCCTCACCTAGTAATTCTTTCACAATAATTCTCTCACAACACTCATCACTTATATAAATTATTATTTTTTTTTATCTTTATGTAAAATTACACTTCAAGTCAAAAGATATAAAATAAAATAAATATTTCTTAACAAACCCAACATCTCAAACACAACCTTTCAAGTTCTCACGCCTCCTAAAAAGCCCAAGCCGCCGATTGCAACCATGAACACTCACCTTCATCCTTCTTGCCACCGACAGAAGATAGAACCAAATTTCAACACTTGGTGATGGGTAAGCACATCTGATCCTCTGATCTTCTAATCCTATCCTTCTTGATTTCATGTCATTGGGCTGGGTACTCTGATTTGATTTGAGGGTTAGGGTATTTGAATTTACTTTCATAGTAAGGCCTTCCACAATTTTTCAGGTGAGTTTGATGTCTATAAATGGAACTCAGGTGGCCTGAGTTTGATGTCTATAATAATTTTCCTGCAGTAGAACTCATGGGTTTGAACATCACACTCATGATGTCCAAAATTGGACATCATAAATAGAACTCATGGGTTAGAACATCATATTTTCCGCCCAAATGTGAATGAGTATGTTCAAAAATGGGTTTGAACATCACATTTTCCGGTCTACTGTGGAAGGCCTAAAAAGGGTTTTGCAATCAATTGGAATCCGATTTAGGGTTTGCTTATGGCGGGTTCCTATTGAATTATTGTATACCTGGTAATGAATTTTGTGTTTTGGCGGGTTTGCTTTATAATCGGTTGTCTCCAACTTTTCTTGATCAAACTTGATTGCTTTAATCTTCCTTTGCAGAGAGGTTATAGATTGTCCCACAAAGGAAAATTGTTGTGATCAAATTTGATGGTCAAAAAGTTAGAGACGGCCGGTTGGAGCAACATCAGCTATGGTTGCAGCATTAGACGAGGAGGACGCTTTTAGTTGATTTTCAGTGTTTTTTAGATATGGTATCCCCTTGCATTGTGCAATTGTTACGACCGTCTCGGGATTTTCGATTAAATGACTAAAGTACCCTTCCGGGGTCAAACGTTGACTCTTGAATAGTAAATTTTTTATATAACCGATATTGTACATGTTGTGTAGAGTTCGTTGGTACGGACGCGTCTACGAAGACGGAATTGAATTCCGGGCTATATCGAGGAAGTTATGGACGAATTAGGGTGAGAGAAGAGTGCCACGTGGCGAGTGCGGATTGGGTGTTAACTGTGGGATGTTCCTGGAAGGTGGTGGTCAGGTTTAAAGGAGAAAAACCGGCCCAAGTTCCCCAAAAGGGGAAACCTAAAGCCGTCACGCCGCCCACGCAAACCGACGCAGTTTTGCATTCGCCGGCCACCGATCGGAGACGCCATCACCGGAATAGCATTCAGCCAGACGAGAGGAATTCGGAGCACCTAAGATCCGCCTTGGAGACCCTCAGATTTGATGGCAACAAGCTCGACGGAATCCGAGAGCTTTCCGGCGAGATTCCGGCCAAAATACGCATCGGTGAGCTTCGAAAACTTGATATTTGGATTCCTTGCGTTCCGTAGGTGAATTTTCATATAAAAATTGTTGAAAATGGTTGAGAATTGAAGAAGTTGGAAGTGTTGAGTGTCGGCCGGAATAGTCGCCCGAATTTTCCCAGATTCCGGCGACGGTACGGCGGCGCTGGCAGCACCGGTATGCCGACGTCAGTGCCACGTCAACACCACATCATCGCCATGTGTACACCACATCGGCTCCACGTGTGTACCACGTCAGCACGGTGTCAATGCCACGTCAGCACCGTCGTGCTGACGTGGCAACTATTGACCGACGTTGACTAGCATTGACCGACCACTTTTCTGAGTGGAAACGACGTTCCGGATCCGATGGTGAACTCCGTTTCACCATTCGAGAAATGATTACACTTCCATTGAGCAAAACGAGGGAAATCAGGGTGTGTGGGTTGCTTATGTTATGTTTTGTCTGACAGTTAAACTTGGGAATTATTAGGTACTCAAGCTCCAGTTAGACGCCGCAGCCAGGCAGTTCAGGCGGACGAGTTCGACAGCCCCGATTCATTGTGAGTGGATGAGTTTTGTTTTCTTAAAGTTATTGTCTTTGAATGGTTGTTTCTGGTTATAGTAGTATATACGTATATGAGTATCAAACTATTCATAATACCTAGTACACCTAGTCGCACAAAGTACTTTACATATATGTTAGTACCCGAAATACGGCTGTAGGACACATCTTTCACGTGATTGTGCACCAGCACCAAAGACCCCACTTGCTAGCTATTATTTCCGGTGCACAGCGTGCCCTGATGCCTATCCAGGGTATTGTAGGTGCCACCATTCAGCTTTCACATGATCGTAGGTACTCGGGGTATTTTATGTATACGTACACAGCTTCACCCTGCGGATTACCGAGGGTGTCGTATGTGCTTGACCAAAGGTGTACAGGGTATACAGGTTTGCCTATGCTTATTCTATTACGGATTTATTTTTACAGCAGGGGATTATTTATATTATGTTTTCGAAATTGTTTGTTTTTTCTCCACTCACCCTTTGGTTTTGCGCCCCCTCAGGGAAGAGTAGCTGAGTTAACCAGAGACGCTAGAAGAGGCAGCTGCAGGCTCTGCATCCGTCCCGAGAGAGTAGGGACTTATCCTTGTGTAGCTTGAGCTGTTTTCAGTTATTTCTGTTGTGTACTCCTTCTAACTCCTGACGTATCGTAGATGCTCTGGTACTATTGTGTATGGAATGTTGTGTGTGTTTGGGCCCAACTGTGTCTTGTACGTTGTTATTCGATCGGTTTTGTTGTCTGTGTGTCTTGGGTTAGGCTTCATCACCCTTCGGGTGGTGGCCGTACATCCCCGGCCCACCTTTTTGGGACGGGGTGTATTAGCAATATTGAAATCTAGTCTGAATTACTGGGAGGCAGATTTGAGGTTAGGTTAGGTTTAGAGGGGGATCACCTAGCTAGCTTGACTACGTTCATTTATAGAATGAGATTGGAGTTCTGTGGAAATGTAGAAAGAAAAAAAAATCTTCTTTATCTCAAGGCATTGTCATGGATGAATTGTGCATTAAGTGATTGGTACATTGTCTTAACATAGTGAACCTCCATCACCCAAAATCAATTGGCAATGGGAGGAGAAGCCCAACTATATTTAAACACTATAGGCTAAGCTTCCATCTCCAATGTGAGATATTCTCAACACGCCCCCTCCCGCCTGGCGACATTGTGTCCTACGCATGATCAGTTTAACTGGGTAATGTGGAGCACGTGGGACCGTGAGGCTTCCTACGTGGATAACCATAGCTCTGATACCATCTTAACATAGTGAGCTTCCACCACCAAAACCAATTGATAGTGGGAGGAGAAGCCCACTAAAGGCTAGGCTTCCATCTCCAATGGATATTCTCAACAAGCCCCCCTCACGTGTGGGGTCACTGCGTCCTACACGTGATCAATTTAATTGGGTACCATGGAACATGTGGGACCGTGAGGCCTCCAACGTGGTTCATGTGGGACCGTGTGTTAAGACCCGTTCCGGAATTTTAAGGGAAATGATGAAAATACCCCTGGAAGTCAAACAATTGACTTTTGGACCGGCGAAAATTATATATTGAATATTGGACTCTACTCAGAGAGCTCAATGATACGAACGCGTCCGCGAAAACGGAATTGGATTCTGAGTTGTATCGGAGAAGTTACGGCCGAAAAATGATTCTGGGAAGTTATGGACTGCCACGTGGTGGGTTCTGTGTGGCTGGAATGGTGGAGACCATTCTGGAAAGCCCGAACTGGGCTTTTAATTAAAACTGGCCCAGGTTTCCCAAAAGGGAAACCCGAACCTTCCACACTGCCGAACGAAACTCGCCGCCGACCCTCGCGATGCCGGCACCGATCGGACCCCCGACCACCATCATCAGCACCAGCGCGACGCCATGAATCCAGAGCACCAAAGATCGCCACGGGAAACCCAGTGAAACGCCGGCAACGACACCGACGGAAACTTGGAGTTTTCGACGTGATTTCCGGCCAAATCTGACCTTGGTGAGTCCCAAAACCTTGTTAGATCGATTCGTTGGGTTGAGTAGATGAATTTTCATATAAGGATCGTTCGATTTGGTGAAGAAATGAGGAAGTTAGGAGTTTTGGAAAACCGGTCGGAATAGTCGCTGAAATCTGGAAAATTCCGGCGACGGCACGGCAGCGCACGGTGACGCTGAAGAACACGCCAAAATCCGGAAATTTTCCAGATTCTGATGAGTTTTCCGGCTCCGGCGACAACATGGCAGTAATGACGTCAGCAACGGTGTGTTGACGTCAGTGCACAGTCAGCACCACGTGTGCGCCACGTGGGTGCCGCGTCAGCGACACATGGCTGCCAACTCGGCACCACGTCAGCACCCGTGTGCTGACGTGGCAGTCGTTGACCACCAATGACCGGCCACTTTTCTGATTAGAAACGTCGTTCCGGATCCAATGGCGACCTCCTTTTCGCCATCCGAGATACGGTTGAACCCCGATTGAGCAAAACATGGGAATTAGGGTTTCGAAGATGGTATTTAATTATGGACTTTCTGACGGTTGATTTGTGGAAACTTTATAGGTATCCGAGCTCCAGTGAGACGCCACAGTCGTACAATACGGACATATGAGTTTGACAGCTTGAAATCACTGTGAGTGGATGGGTTTTGTTTTCTTAAATTGTCGGTTTTTATGCAAGTTCAGTATATGATTTATTTATACAGTTATATATATAGCCTTTCTTATCCTAGTGCACCTAGAATCATGGGTACACTTTTAGTACTTGGACTACGGTCGTAGGACACAGCTCTCACATCATTGCCTGCACCGAAGACCCCATTTGCTAGCCTTGTTTTCCGATGGTAGCGGTCCCTGCGCTATTCCAGGGACTGGGGGTGACAATGTGAGGGAGAGTACACGGGGTTTATATATTCAGTTGTACACAAGCGGTGCCCTGCGCGTTTCCAGGGCACTGGGTGTGATATACTACGTGCACTTGACCGGCGCCAACCAGAGTATGTTATCGTATTTTCAGTATTTTAGTACTATACATGTTTTTACAGTAGGGGTTATATTGTATATTTTCAGAACTGTTTTTGAAAGATTATTTATTTTTTCATCCACTCACCCTTTGGTTTTGCGCCCCCCTCAGGGATTAGTAACTGAGTTGACCAGCAACGCGAGGAGAGGCAGTTCGATGGCTCTGCATCTGTCCCGAGAGTGTAGGGACATCTCCGGTTTAGTTTCAGGTTGTCAGTAGTTCCGCTGTTTTATTCTTTTTCCGTAGATGCTCTGATGCTGTTGTGATGTGTTGTGTGATTGTATGGGCCCAGTTGGGTTTTTTTTGTGATTTTACTTTCGTGGTTTTATCGTCTATGTGTGCGGGTGGAGGCTTCGTCACCCTCCGGGTGATGGCCGTACATCCCTGGCCCACTTGTCTGGGAAGGGGTGTAACACCATGAGGCCTCCAACGTGGATAACCATAGCTCTGATATCATCCTAACATAGTGAGCCTCCATCACCCAAAACCAATTGGCAATGGGAGGAGAATCCCAACTATATTTAAACACTATAGGCTAGCCTTCCATCTCCAATGTGGGACATTCTCAACACATTGAAGGGTCAAACTCTAGTTTCTTGTTCTTTTAAATGCATTCTTGTTTGATCACCCATGCAACAAACAGTGATTTTTTGAGTGAAGAAAACTAATTATCAGATTCGATGGCATTGTAGAAAGAAAAGTATTAGCAGGAGGGAGAGTTGGTAGATTTATGTGTTTGAAGGGTAAGGGAATGCAGAAGACCAAGGTTTGTTGTTTGATTCGACAAACAAGTTGGCATCGTGAATTGGGGGTGTGTGAAGAGGAGGTTATGCTCCTTGTATACTGATTTCATGTAATGAAGAAGTCTCTTATTAATGACAAAAAATGTAAATTTTCTGTAGGTTCCCCAGTTGTATTCTATCCAGATGTACAGTTTGATTGATTTTAATGTTAGTGCTGTTACATTTAACTTATTCAAGATCTTTTCCAGCCACCCAACAAATTATGCTCTCCAAATTTCTGAAGGCTAATTGTGCTCCGTCCTCTACACTGGAATTTGAATTCGCCGTCTCATAGATTAGACGGCAAAGCTAGCACACTCCTTTTGTTTGGCGAGTTGTCTGAATGGAAAGTTGAGCTCGTATGTGAAATGCTAATTAAAATCAGATTATTGTAAAGCAATGTGCAGATTTATTACTGCACCATAGCTGCAAATATAACCATAACGTGTTCAACAAACTGGACACCAAATTAAATTCATTCGTATATCACGTCATAAACATAAACTCCACATTCATATATCACGTAACGAAGAGCGCTACATAGCAAACAAACTGGACTTGTACGTACTAACGAAGCACAACAAATTAAACTCCTAATGAAATCTGAACTGGTTAATCTCAGCTCTAAGAACTCGAACTTTTTATTGGTAGCCAAATTAATGTACTAATGATACTTGGACTGCGGTTGAAGCTTTCTCGGGGCCTGCGGGCACTGCGCCTTCTCCGGTGGTGGTAATCTCGAACCTTTTGGCGTTGTTTGTCCCGATCCATCTGCTCCCCGGTTCGTGTTAATTGGCTGCAATGACATATTCGACATCTGGTAATTTGCAACATAAAGATCAAAAGAATGTGTGTTGTCCGAGTACGACATCTTGATCAAAAGAATGGTAATTTGAAACGATCTCAACAATAAAAACAAACACAACGGCAATGTTTGAAGATGTCCAAAGCAAGGCACTCAGGAAGATTGAAGGCTTTTTTGTTGTGAGAATAACTGAAGCCGAGTAGCCTCTTTTATATAGTAGAACTTCCCCGAGCGAGAAAGGAAAACATGCATGTTTCCTATTTGATTTTGGTAAAATGTTCTAGACCACAAGGAAACTTTTTGTGTCAAGTCCCAGATTCACTAGGAAATCAGCGGACGGTATTCGCTCTATTACAGACCAAAATGCAGGATTGATTTCTAACAGAGTATTTGGATTGCTGTTTTGACAAGAGCAGCATATTCATAGGTTTTCAAAGGTACCAATAATGTTGACAACAAAAAAAGTACCAATAATTTCAAGAAGAATATTATCTACACTCCAAAAGAAAAACATCATGCACCTCCATTAATAAAGACATGTGTCAACTAATAGTAAGAGAATAATATATCTACAACAAAATTATATTTCTATAGTGAGCTTATCATAATTAAATATCGAACTCACTGAAACAGTAACAGACTTAGTTTGAGAGACCAACACTACTAACAACATATGATCTCATTCATGTAAGACAAAGAAACTCTTGTCTCATTGAAAAAAAAAAAAAAAAAAAGTAAAACTCTTGTCCTTAAGCCAAAAACGACATGTTTGCTGGGGGAGACAAAAACCCCAAATGCTAAAACCCCATCTTCATCTTCAAAAAACAGAAACCCCCATTTTCATCGTCTCTATGAGCGCGCCGCAGAGCTCAGCTAACCAAAGTTCCTCATCCATTTGCCCAGCTTCTTCCTACCCAGAATTGTCATTTCCTTACACCTTTCTTTCTTTCCGGAAATGGAAACTCTCCGGACCGTTTTGCTTCCCAACAATCCACTGCTCACTGAACCTTCTCTCTCACAAAAACCCCACAATTCCCACAAACCCAAGTTCAAATTTCAGGCCTCCGCCTCAACCGCCGTGTTCGCCGCCGCCACGCTCCCAGACCAAGCAAACCCACAAACCCATCTCCAATTTGCCGCCAAAAAGGCCGTCAAGCTTGGTCGGAGCTCAGGCGCAGAACCCAGTTCTTACATTGGCCATTGCCTTTCTTTGCTAAGACTAAAAGGTAACCCTTTTGCTGATTGTAGGCAAATTCATGCTCAAGCTTTAAAGTTGAACGCTTTTGAAGAGAATAAATGGATAGGAAACAAGCTTGCTATGCTTTACTCCAAAGATATGGAGTTTTTGGATTGTGCCCGTAAGTTGTTCGACGATATTCCCCAGAGAACAATACCGACGTACGCGGCATTGATAAGCGCGTATTGTCGGTCTGAGCAGTGGGAAGACCTGTTTTTGGTGTTCAGGTTAATGGTTGATGAGGGCGTGATGCCTGATAAGTATGTTGTGCCTACAGTTCTGAAAGCGTGTGCTCTGGTGCCGATGACGAAAACTGGTAAAATGGTTCATGGGTTTGTGGTAAGGAAGGAGTTGGATTCTGATGTTTTCGTTGGGAATGCGCTTATTGATTTTTATGCCAACTGTGGGGAGCTTGGGTTAGCATTGAGTGTGTTTGATGCAATGGAGGAAAGAGATGTGGTTTCGTGGACTGCCCTTGTTTCCGCTTTCATGAATGAAGGCCATTTTGAAGAGGCAGTAGAGGTTTTCAAGTCCATGCAGCTTAATGGGGTAAAGCCTGATTTGATCTCTTGGAATGCGCTTGTATCGGGGTTTGCACGGAATGGAGAGATTGATTTAGCTCTTCAGTATCTGGAATCACTGCAAGAAGAAGGGTTGAGGCCGAGGGTTAATACTTGGAATGGTATCATTTCGGGATTTATTCAGAATGGTTGTTTTGAAGATGCTTTCGATGCATTTTATAATATGCTATGTCTCCCTGAGGAGCCAAATTTTGTAACAATTGCAAGCATTTTACCAGTTTGTGGGGGATTGAAAGATTTGAACTTAGGCAGGGCTGTTCACGGATTTGCTCTGAAGCGTCAGCTTTGTAGTAACACCCACGTAGAAGGTTCGTTACTTGATATGTATTCAAAATGTGGGGTGAAGGATTATGCAGAGAAAATATTTTCCAAGGCAGAGAACAAAAGCGTTGCTATGTGGAATGAGATGATTGCAGCTTATGTAAATGCAGGAGAAGCAAAGAAAGGGTTAGAGCTTTTAAAAGTGATGGATCATCAGGGCTTACAACCTGATGTGGTTTCTTATAACACAATATTGGCTGGCCATGCAAGAAATGGGCAAAGAAATGAGGCATATCAGTTGCTCAGTGAGATGGTCCGGCTCAATTTGAAGCCAAATATTATTTCCTTCAATGTTTTAATTTCTGGTTTTCAACAATTTGGGCTTAGTCTTGAAGCATTGAAATTGTTCCGGTCCATGTTATCCCCATCAAATGGTTTCTTTGGTAATGATGTGCTCCTTGAGTCAAACCAACCAAACTCTGTTACTATAGCAGGTGCTCTTGCATCCTGTGCTGATCTCCAACTACTATGCCAAGGGAAGGAAATCCATGGGTACACACTGAAGACTGGCTTGGAGCCCAATGTTTATATCTCAAGTGCATTGGTCGACATGTACTCAAAATGTCTGGATATTGTTTCAGCAACTAAAGTATTTAGGAGAACTGAAGATAGGAACACAGTATGTTGGAATGCTTTGATTGCAGGCTATGTCAACAACATGCAGCTGGATCGAGCTGTTGGGCTTTTCTCTGAAATGCTGGAAGATGGTGTTGTTGAACCAAGCTCTATTACGCTTATGATACTTCTCCTCACTACTGGTGATATGGCAGCTCTGAGACTTGGAAGAGAATTGCATGGCCATATCATCAAGAGTCGGTTAGATCAGTCAAATTATACCCTTGCAAGTGCGTTGATAGGCATGTATGTCAAGTGTGGTAGTATCAAAGATGCCAAATCAGTGTTTGACATCGAAATCAAACGAGATGCTTCAGTATGGAATTCCATGCTATCTGCTAATTCAACTAATGGAATGGCCAAGAAGGCCGTTGCCTTGTTTAGAGAGACAGAGCTAGCAGGGCCTGCGCCTGTGACCATCACATCTTAGGGGAAGAGGGATGAAGACGTATCAAATCACTGAAGAATAGATTTTCTGCTTTTTGAGGTATGTGGATGGTTGCTTATTTTGGTAGTACTGCCAGCTTACTAGGCTATTAACTTCATCAAACAAATGCCTTTGTACCTGATGATGCCTTCGTACCTGATGATGCGTGCATACAAGCTAATCTACGAGCTTGTACTGAAATCCAAATATTGTATGAACTGTAAAGAGCTGCACAAATGAGCTGATGAAAAGATTGCCCCGCCGTTTTGCATGCACACTGAGAGTTTGTTGACACTAACCGAAATTGCAAGTTTTCGAACTTCTTTCCTGAAAGTGATGGATCAAAAGAGCCTGTTAAGAATTTTCTTGTGTAAATCTCTACATGTCAAAATAGCAAAGTCAGTTTGGTGGTGTTTGATCAAGAGAGAATTCTTGTGTATCACAACCCACAAGCAACCATAACATGAAAGTGCTTGAAGTTTTTGCTAACCTGGAATAAAATGAACCAGGCACCAAAAAAACAAAAAGAAGTTGACTTTTTTGTTGGTCGAAATTATCTTAAAATATTAACCTTCCCGGAACGACCATCCCGCCACCCATCTGCCGCCGCTCCTCCACATCAAGTCCTTCATCTTCCGGGACAAAAAATGGCTGCAAGAACCTCTCCAAAGCCCCGGTTCGGTTCGGGTCGGCTCCGGGTCGGAATCCAGGTCGGGGCTTTACATCGCCGTCGATACTGTAAGCTTTCCGGATAATCTCTCTGTTTATGGAATTTTAGGGTATTTTGGTAATATCGATTCGACCGGCTTAAAACTAAAAAAATATTAAATTTTGAATGTCTTTTGTTCCTGGATATTTTAGGGTATTTTGGTAATTTAACGTTTCCTTTTCGCATTAGGATTTGTTATCGCCTATATAAGGGCCGATTGTTCACCCAAGTCAGGTATTTTTCTCAGAGGTAGAACTCCGGATCGCGAATTAGGGTTTCGCATTCCTAATTCGATTAGGATTTCACGCCTATATAACGCCTCAATATTTTCCCATTGTTAGCCAAAATTGGAGAGTTTCCTCAAATCGGAAAAATTCATTGGTAGATCTAGGATTGGTAATTAGGGTTTCGAATTCTTAATCAATTTAGGAATTCGACGCCTGTAGAAAAAGGATCAAGCTTTCGTATTGTTCACAAAAAATTGGAGATCTTTTCTCAAAGGGGAAAGATTTCCAGTTTTGATCACTCGCTCGAATTTGAAGTTGAGATGCTTGTTCAGAAACCTGCGAATATGTTGCAGGTTGGATCTCAAAGTCAGTTCCACCAACCGTCTTGGATCGCCGGAGATCACGGGGAACAGAACCAATGGGGACGAAAGCGGTTTCTTGATGGTACTCAGAAACAGTGTAATGATGGACTTCAAAATCTAGGACCAAGAGCTTTGATTGATGCTTATGGGAAGGACAGCAGAGAGGATGCAAGTCCAATGTTGTGGAAGAATGCTGAAGAGGAGGAGTTTGATTGGGGAGGTGTGAGATCAACAAACTTCAATCAATTGAATGGTCAGAATTCCAGGCCAATGATGCCTGTTAATAATCCTGTTAATCAGCGAAATCCGGTTCCGGAGAAAGCTCTGCTGCCACCTTATCTAAGGCAACCGCCCTCAGATCATGTACATTGTGCCCCTAAGGTCCCAATCAGCGCGCCACAACGTCCTCCTTCGACAGGATTGTTGCTAGTTACACAGCCTGGGACTAGTGCGTACTCTGGCTTGTTAAGTTCTCTGATGTCTCAAGGTGTGATTTCATTGGCAAATCAAAACCCTGTCCAGGATTCTAAGAGATCTGAGGTTGACAGAAGCATTACGAATCAAAGGCCCGGATACTCTGGTCTGTTGAGTTCTCTCATGGCTCAAGGTGTGATTTCATTGCCAAATCAAAGCCCTGTCCAGGAGTCTAAAAGATCTGAGGTTGACGCAGGCATTACGAATCAAAGCCCTGGATACCCTGGTCTGTTGAGTTCTCTCATAGCTCAAGGTGTGATTTCACTGCCAAAGCAAACCCCTCCTGTCCAGGAATCTATAGGATCTGAGTTTGACGCAGTCCTACTCAAGAAGTGCCATGAATCTGTGATCAGTGCATTGTACGGTGATCTTCCAAGGCAATGCACATCATGTGGCCGCAGGTTCAAGTGCCAAGAAGAGCACAGAAGTCATATGGACTGGCATGTACAAAAGAACCGTATGTCTAAAGCCCGTAAGGAGAAGAAGCTTTCTCACGCATGGTTTGTGGATACAACCACGTGGCTCATCGGTGCAGAGGCAGTGGTTCGTACTGATGCAAAGCCTATTAAGACAGCCACTAAAGGAAAGAAGATAGAAACTGAAGTGGCTGTTCCAGCCGATGAAGATCAGAGTTCGTGCTCGGTATGTGGAGAAGCCTTTGAAGATTATTATTGCCATGAAGCAGAGGAGTGGATGTATAAAGATGCTACGTACTTGAATGCACCTGATGGATTCACAGGGGTGGATGAATTTGCTGGGGATAGGTGGCAGTTAGGTCCTATAGTGCATGCTCAATGCAAGTTATCTCATGCTAAATCCTCTGGAAGTTCAGAAGAAGGTGGTAGTCAAACAAAACGAATGCGGTGTTAAGATATATATAGGTCAACTTGTACTGTAATTGGAAAGAAGTAACATTTGCTTTCCATGTTGTAATTTTTTGGTCAAGTAAATATACACTATCGTATCGTTTCTTCAATTTTATGGTATTCTTTGAACTTCTTTCCTTTACAGTATTTGTTGGAGCATGAGCACATTTATTTTGCAGTGAAAATTACAATTTCTGTTGCCTTATTCCGATCCTTTGCATTCATTTTTGCTGTCAAAACAGTTGATCTCTAGATGACGATGTTAAAGTGAACACAGAAAAAATTGGCCTCAAAACGCACCTACAAATACAAATTATTCCCCATTATCTGATGTTCTTAATCTATTATAATACAAATTGATTATTCATCTTATGGATCTCAAATTTTTGATAAATATGAGGTTGGGATATTCCGTTTAAAGAGTTGTTTATACTTCAATGACAATTAAATTTAATCCCACTGCTAGATGCTTAGAATTATAGAAACGAATTAAAAGTTAAACTTTCTGTCAAAGTGCCATAAAAATCGAGCATGTTATTGGTTTATATTATGATATTATCAGGTTTTTAGTGTGAAAATGAAGACAGAAAAGAAGGAAAAACAGTTGTTTTCCATTTCGTGGAGCCCAAGTGTTTGTGTCAAAATCTGGGGACTTTGACACGTCACAGTAGAGAGGACGTGGAAGCGGGAGCTTCCACGTTGGGTGTGAGTTTGAAGTAGCTTCGGGGGAGCAAAGTGTATGAGGCGTCTTCTGGAAAGGTTATTGTCTCTTGAAGTCTGTAAAAAAGACAAGTATTAAGCCTCGGAACACCGGTGTGGTGCCGGCCGAAGGGGGCTCCGATGCTTAAGTCAGAAAGTGACTGTAGTAAATGGTAAATGTGAATAGTGTAGATTAGTTACCTTTGATCCTTGGGGGTAGACTCCCTTTTATAGAGGAGGTGAAGGGATCATACTTTCTTTTATCCGATGTGGGATAGAGTGCACCTTCATAGTGTTATCTTTGTGGCTTTGGGCCCTCGTGTAGGGCCCACCGCTTGTCATATGAACGAGGTTAGCGGTTTTATGCGGAGCCCGCTGTGAGGCGGTTCTACGAGGTGTGTTTGGGCCGTCGTACGACGTTTCGTGTGGGGGCCACGTATCTCATAAAACGTGCTTGTGGGACTCACGGAATTACCCATGAGGTATTAGGTTGTCTTGCCATGTGGCGTAAGGGACCTACGAGGTGCCATGTGGCGCTTTGGTTGTGGATCCTATGTGTCAAGGGTGGGGCATGGTAAAAACACCAAGGCTTCCTAATTTTCATTGAACGACCACCAATACCAACAAAGCATAAATTGAAAGCTCAAGAATATTACAATAAAAGACAAAGAAACCTGATAATCTAGCAACGTAGTAATTATTCACAACATGAATCAACTTCATCGGACCTTTCAAATTCAATCGACTCCATTTTCGCCTCATGAGCAGACATGAAAATGTACGAGTGAGAATTCTTACCGCCGAGCTTGACGATGACGGAGTTCCACCACGGAAGGCGGAGCTGCTCCATTACTCGGTCGGAAAACCGAATACACGGGGCCTCTGGACCCGCGGGAGATTTCGACATCTCCATCTTAGATTATTATCGTCAACAATTCAGTCTTCACATTATATATTGATACTATTATTGGAGATTATGTTTTGATTTCATTATCGGTAACAATTCGGTTTAGAGGAAGGTTGAAATACAAGTTGCAAACAAAGAAAGATTCGTTAAATGTCCCTCGAATCCTTTGAATTTTTGTATCTGTATGTTTAAGATGTTTAGCTAGGAGAATTTGAATACGGAGAAAGAGACAAAAATTAGTGCTAAAAATGCAAATTTTGTGTTCATCTACTCAATGAGCTGCACTTTCCATTTCTTATAAACAACCATGTGGTTATTACATTACAAGAACATTCGCAGAATTACACAAATGATGAGTCTGCCTTCTTGTGAAAACAAAAGATAGCGTTCCAAATGTCAATGTGACAATTGAAATTGGATTTCAGACCCCGAAAACAATCAAAGAACAGAAGCCAGCGATGAGAAATATCAGATTGGCGCTGATAGAAGCAGATATAACCTTACATGAAACTATTGAGCTGTGACAGGTGATTTGTCAGTGGCCAAGGGGGATTTCTTACTGCCAGGCCCTGAAGAGACTGTCACTGTTGCTGGTCTCAGAAGCCGACCTCCAAGTAAAAAGCCACGACGAACTTCCTGGATTACTATGCCTTCCTTGAACTCTGTAGAAGCTTCTCGTGCAACAGCTTCATGTAGCTGCAACAGAAAGTAGAAACACGTGAAAATCTATCCAAAGCAGATCCATTGCTGGTTGAAAGAAAAAGATTTGCACATTAGTTAATATGACCATTCCAGCTGCACGTTTCCTTTTAGTCATTGCTAGTTATTTATTATCTACTAAAGAAGATATCAAGCCACCAAAACCTAAATGAATAAGATGCAAAACACATAAGAGTGCAGAGCCAAGGCCCTTTTTGGACAGAAAAATGGATTAATGTAAAATTGATCATATATCCATTCACAGGCAGATATATCCAAGTTACCCTCTGCTACAGTTTGGAAGATATTTTCCACATCTTAAAGAAAACTACATTTAACATCAGCAACAAAGCGGCAGTACAATATGCTACCGAGCTTGACACAATTTTTTATCGAAGGCCCTGAAAATCAAGTTCTAGCTGAGACTGGACAAGTATTCTAGGTCTTTTGGTCTCCTGTATCTATGTGATACTTTGGTATGACAGCTTAACCATCCATCCAAAAGATGGAGGAGACTGGAACATGCCCGGAACTAAAAGCATTACTGGGGCCTTAAAATGCTACTAACCTTATCCAATATTTTCCAAATTACAACAGTTAGATATTATACAGAAGTGCACACGTAGTAACTTTCATCACAAGAATGATGCTGAAGCAAACTCAAAATAGACCTTTTAGGCATTTCATTTATTGAGTGGTAAACAATAAACTACTGACATTGTGTTTGGAAGGATGAGATGCGGAGAATATGGAAAGATTTCTTAGAAGGGAGAGGGTAGAGATCAAAAGGGCTTATTGCCCCACCAAAAGTAATCCATCATTTTCCCCTGGGCAATCTACATCCAACACTGTTCAACATGGAATAATTTTTTTCCATCATTTAGACCCAAGAAAAGGTAACATATTAGATCCTCCAAGGGTAAAAGTAACCAGAACTGAAATTTGAAGATCTATTCATTTTCTAGATTATGGCTAACTCAAAAAATTAGCACAAGAAGCCAGTAAGCAAAAATGCATAACTTAAATGTCAGTATACAGAATTCTAAAAGCACTTACCGATGGATCAAAAGGTTTTCCAACAGTCGGAACGACAGCCACATTCAGGCTCCTCAAAATCTCAACGAATTGCTTGTATATTCCTTGGTAGCTCGCATCAAGCTTTTTCTCCTTTTCTGTCTCAGGTTTAATATGCTGTTTCGCTCGTTCAAAATTGTCAACCATGGGCAGAAGACTCTCGATTACTTCCCCTTGGGCATCCGTCCTTACGGTAAGTCTCTCCTTCTCAAATCTTTTCCTACAATTATCAAAATCTGCTTGTAACCGAATCAATTTATCCTTCCCAGATGTTATCTCTGCTGATGCAGAAGATAGTCTCTCGACTAATTCATTCTTCTCATTTTCTATCACTTCTATCGTAGCCTCAACTTCGGATACAGTTTTCGCATCTCCATTGAAAATAGCTTCCTTGTAAATTTGAAGGATGGTCATCAAAGGAGGCAAATTCTGTTGACCTGCTCCAATTTCTGAAGCTTCTACGCTATTCTGACTACGGACCGGTCTGGCATTCATCTAGACACAACATAAATATACTAATTACAGTAGACAATCTAAACACACACTAAATACACTTCAAATTACCGAGAGTTCATATGAATATCAAAGATGAGCATTTCGAAAACCAGCATTACCAACTAAACGTAGTGAAACTAATCGAAAGTTATTATTACTACTTCAAATCGAAATTCATCGAAAACCCATTAATTCATGTACCACATATGAAATCAAAATCAATGAAAATGTAAATTGAAAGCATGAAATTGGAAATGAGAAAGAGGAAGCAAAGGGTAGTTACAGATATGAAGGACGAGGCTCGCCTCCTGCTTCTTCTGCTGCTAAAGCTACTGTTTTGACTGACAACCGAAAGCGGCGGTTGGGGTTTGGAGGAGACGGCGGCGATGCAGAGGCGGCGGTGCGGAGGAGCTATCAAGCTGTGGTTTGGGAGAAACAACGAATTCGCCATTAAATTGATACTCAAAAAGCTGAAATTAGACGACAAGTACGCTGATATTGGTGTTGCTGGAGACGATGGGCGCAGCGGCACTAGCCTGCGACCGAGTGTATGGGATAAATTCGATGCGAATGAGCAAACGGGATTTTTGAGTTGTCTTCTTGGTTTCTTTCTTCTCTTTGTTTTCAACCAGGTTTGAGTTTTGTACTATTCTGAGACAGCTCAGCTGGATGTTTGTGTTATGGGCTTCAGCACCAATCACTTTTCGCTTTTGGGCTACTCTCCTAGAATGATCTTTAGAAATCCAAATTCTAACACTCTTGTTGGTTCTCTCTATTTTTTCTTACTTTCAAATCTATTCCTGAATCAATTCGTTTCATTACACTGACTTGTGTATTGACTAGGACCGATGGAAACAAGAAGAACCGTTTAAACGGTTCAAGATTTTAACAGAGTTACGGTTGATTTGTGATTGGGTATTGTTATGAATAAGATGTGAATGTGTCTTGAGGTTATTCGGACGTGGAGAGATTTGTAATAGTTTTCTTTTTTGGCTATGATGTGATAGTGGATACTCTTGAGAGGATGACTAAAATTTTTGCTTTAGGCAGCCGTTGGGCAAAAGAAGAAACGAAAAGAAAGGTTTAAGCTCTTTCTTTTGATCCTTAAGATAGTCGTTTGAATTTGGATTTGAATCTTCATCTGGCAAAAAATCAGTTTAAAGTGTGTTTATGTCATATTATGTAAAAAAAAGCTTAATCAAATTGCACCTAGTAACATTTGACGAGTTTGATCTCTAAAATTGAACCAAACAGAAGCTCGGTTAAACTTCTAAAGTTTACTTCATTTCTCACTGATTAAGATTGGATAGGTAAGCATTCACAAAGTACGATCTCGTCTACTTAACTGGAGTCACTACTATAGTGAGTACTATTAGAGTGAAGTGTGAGAAAAGAGTATAAATTGACGGATTCTTCAAATATTAAACAATAAACACAGAAAAATAATTGCCAGTAGTCAAATCCTTCCTGGACAAGGAAACAGCCCAAATCCTTGTTAGTCTAGGAAATACTAACCGTCCGAACTATAGTCAAGGTAGTTATGTGACTCTCACATGTTTATTTTAACACAAAATTAACTGAGGTATTATTTAGTTTTTTTTTTTTAAGTCTGGGTTCCAAATTGATCACTTTTAAAGTTCAGGCACTATGAAGTCTGTTCATTGAAAGTTCAGGCATCGTTCATGATAAAAACCCTTGTTTTTTGACCCTTATTCATTGCATGTTACTATAAACTAATATAAAAATTATTTGCTACTTCATAATATATTTTTAGCTTACAAAAATAAATATGATAAAAACAAGAAAACTAGATATTTTTACGTTATACTTGCATACAAAAATTTACCTAATAATATTTGAGTAATTGAAAAAGGTTTTTGAGATTCCAAACCACTAGAAATCCGTGGCCAACCCCTGTAGACCATGGACAGGCTGTGGCTTTTGAAATGTTTTCTACCACAGAAAATTATGGTGTATACTCAATTTTATACCAGTGTTAAATTCACATAGTCTAATTGTTCTATCAAATTTTTCTCAATTGATAATATTACTAACACATTCAATCGTTCTTGTGACATCATTGAGCAAATGTAGGACTTGATCATCTTCAACTTTGAATGGTTTTTATAATGTGTTTCTAATTTTTTTTATGTAAGGAAATCTACTCAACTTAATAAAAGAAAATCTACTTTAGTTAGTGAAAAAGAATATTTTTTAAGGACTCCTGTTATTAAAAGTTTGAAAAAAAAAAAAAAACACAAGAGTGGGCCCAAGTAGACTCGAACCCATGTCTTGAAAATGTTAAGCATGACACCTTTTTACTGAACTATGAAGCATCTAGTGTTAAACTAAATATAATATATAATTTCTCTTTCAAAGCCCTCTCTCGAACGGGACCCAAGCCGGCAGGGCTTTGCTCAAGGCCGGCCCTGATTTCATGCACCACATATGAAATCGAAACCAATTTAAAATGTAGATTGAAAACATGAAATTGGAAATGAGAAAGAAGAAGAAAAGCGCGTACTTACAGATATGAAGGACGAGTCTCACCTCCTGCTTTTGCTGTTGCAAAAGCTATTGTTTTGATTGACAACTGAAAGCGGCGTAAGAACAACGAAAATAAGAAGAGCCGTTTAAAGGGTTCAAGATTTTAATAGAATTGGGGTTTATATGTCTTGAGGCTATTGGACTATGGAGAGAGTTGTACAAGTTTTGTGTTTTGGTTGTGAGAGTGTGATAATTGGGAAGATGACTTAAAACTTTGACTAAGACAGCTGTAGGGAAAAAGAAGAAAGGAAAAAGAAAGGATTAATCCATTTTATTTCAATTTACGAGTTAGTACTTTTGGACATAGTGATTCAATTGGACATATTTGACCTTTGGTCCCTTGCTCAATTGTGTAGCTAAAGCGTAATTAAATTGCGACTCGTGGTAGTTGACTGGTTTGCAAGCAATATCGACCAAAAAACTGAACCCCTCAGGGAAGTTACCGGTAGAATAACCCTCCAAGAAAGTCGTCCATTTCTTTTGAAACACCTTATCATGGAAGTCTAGCGAAATTACCCTTTACACCTCTGCTTTTCCAGATTCCCTCCATTAATTCTGTGCTTGAGCTCCCCCTATAAATAACCCAGAATTATACAAGGAACAGAAAATCCAATGGCTGTAAACGTACGACCCTTTCACTTTCTACCCGAAATTCACCATTCACACTACGCAAAAATTTACTCTTGTCTCCGCCGCAGCCAAGAGAGAACAACTGAACAACTCAGCTCGATCGCTTTCTCTACTCCGACTCTGTGAGCAATGGAACTCGATTACTGCACGGACTGCAAGCAATCGACCGTCGTCGCCGTGGACCGCCACACCGGCGACACAATCTGCGTCGACTGCGGCCTGGTTCTCGAGTCCCACTACATCGACACCACCGCTGAGTGGCGAACATTCACCGACTCCGATGACAAATGCGTCGATCCTTCCCGCGCCGGCGCCTCCTCCAACCCTATGATCGACGCCGTCTGCGGTCCCCCCGCCAAGGACAAAAATTCGAACTCCTCCGACGTCCTTCCACGGCGGTCCTTGGCAACCGCCAATGCCGCCGATGAGTCCCTTCACTGCGCCCTCCAACCGCTATATCAAATGTCCGATGGGCCGGGCCTCGCGAGGACAACATCTCCGACCACGCCAAGGTCTTGTTCAAGACGGGCCACGACCGCAAAAATCCCAAAGGCAAGAATCTATTAGGCCGAGGTGGCCACTTGCCCGTACCTTGCGTGCAAAGAAAAGAGGGTCCCGGCGCGGGAAGGAAGTCGAAAAGGTTGCCAACGGGTCATCGTCGCAAAAGGCAATTAACAAAGCCAGAAACGATCTTGTAAATGATAAATCCTAGAATTCAACCTAGCAAAATTCAGAGAGAATAGAAGGAACAACTTCTTTCAATTTCACATCAATTTTAAAACTGAGTTCATTTGACAAAGCCAACGGCTACTAGCCGTTATAGCCAGCGTGGCTAATGGAAACAAGATACTTGCGTTAATTAGTGAGACTAGGACAATAGCATTGTATTCCTACTGGAAATGGCTGACTACTACTACAGTACGAGACCGAGTGTATGGGATTAATTTGATGGAAATTAATGAGCAATTCGGATTGATTTTGAGTTTGTCTTCTTTTGGTTTCTTCTGCTCTTGTACTTTTCTAGAAGAAGAGCTCAGCTGGATGTTATTGTTGTGGGCTTCAGCTACTCCTCACTCATTGCTTTTGGGCTAATTCTCTTAAGATGATCTTTTTTAAACTAGCACTCTTCTTGTTCTTTTCTCTTTTTCTTTTAAACTTTCAAATCTATATTAATGAAACAATTCATTTTCATTACAATGACATATTTATTTACTAAGAACGGCAAAAATAAAGAGATACTGTTAAAGATTTTAACATAGTTGGGGTTGATTTGTGGTTGGGTATTGCTATGAATACGGTATTGCTACGAATAAAATGCATATTTGTCTTGAGGATATTGGAATATAGAGAGATTTAATTAGGAGAACCTAAAATGTATATTTGTCTTGAGGCCATTGGACCATGGAAAGATTTGTAAAAGTTAGGAGAATGCGATAGTTGAGAGAGGATGACTAAAAACTTTGACTGAGACAACCGCAGGGCAAATGAAGAAAGGTTTAAGCCATTATATTGCAGTTTACGAGTTAGTACTTTGGATTAGAATCATGATTTCATGTGAACACAACACCAACAGCTTAAATTGGTCATATTATGCCAATTCGACATGTTTAGGTTGATTTTTGGATTGTGTTCCCTCCTCAATAGTATAGCTAAAGCTTAATCAAATTGCAGCTTGTAATAGAAGACTGGTTTGCTCTGATTTGGTCTCAAGCAAGGCGGGATCCAAGGGTGGTCTTTGGTGAATTAGGGACCATCCAAAGTGGCCACAGATGTCTGTGGTTAATGGGCTACGAATGCCTTTCCTTCCTTGTCCATTGCTTTTTTTTTTAAAAAATTTTTTTTTTATAACATATTAACATTAGGATCACGAAAGAGCCATGGTTGCCTGTAGCTAATGTCCACGAATGCTTTTTCTGTGTCCATTGCTACTTTTTTAACACTATGAATCACACAAATGAATTAACCACCGCACTATTTTTTTTTTATACACCCCTCTTATTTTTAGCCTTTGATTTGCATTTATTATAGAGAAGGTCCAACAGCCGGAAATAAGAGGTGTATAGAAGAAGAAAAATGTGTTAAAATCACTTTCCTTGATCTAAAGGAGGATTGAAATTCGATAAAGTTTACTTAATTTTTCATCGATGGATGAGATTGAATACATAAAAGTTCATGCAAGTATGTACCTTAAGAAAACAAAGAAAAATTCGTGCTATAAGTAAGGAACAAAATTTCCATCGAAGCTATCGAAATTTACCGAAATCTACCGAAATTTCCATAATTTTAGCTATCGAAATTTCCATCGAAACCGAAATTTTAATCCTTGGCTACAAGTCTCATCTTATTCATTGGTGTTCACTATATAGTGAGCGTACTATGAAAATGATGTGTGAGAAAGGTATTACGGACACTTTAGTTTGTTCATATACACGTGGTTTAACACTTAATCCAAAAAAGGTAACAACTTTGGGCAACACTTTCCCAAAAGATAAATCAATCATAAAAAATTATTGCTTTAATATGTTAAGGTGAAAGATCAGGTAGTATAGTGGTAGGTTCACCAATACGTCAATCTCACAAAATAAGTGAGGCATAAACCTAGAAAGACATAATGAATATATAGTTTGAAAACACTATCATCAAATGGCATTCATCCTTCTTGTTTAAGTTAAAAGAATATGTCAATTCCTAAGTGCCAATATATTGCATCATCTTTTTTCAATTTGTTAGGGGTAATTTCTAGTAGTTTGCAGATTGCGGTTTGCGAGGAAGAGAAATGAGGAAGAAACGAAAGAAATTGAAAGAAAGTAAATTCTAGAACCTTTTTTCGCGTGCTTAATTGAAAGCAGAGAATTTGGTAAAGGTGTAGATGAGACATCAAATTCGTATCCAAAACATATATGGATATAGCATTTCAAAAAATCAGTTATTTTTTCTCATACCCTCGATTTTGCCTCAAGGCAAACTTTTGAAAACCATTGAACAAAAAAGAAAAAAGAAAAAGAAAAATGAGAACCCTCAAGGAGGAAGTGGTCTGGTAGAAAACCCCTCCAAAAGAAGTTCATAACAAAAGTCTTGGACTTTTTTGAAACACCTTCTCATGGAAGTCTTGCGAAATCACCCTTTGCACCTCTGCTTTTCCAGATTCCCTCCATTACTGTGGTTGAGCTCCCCCACAAATATGATAGGCTGAAGTGTGAGAAAAGAGTATAAATTGACGGATTCTTCAAATATTAAACAATAACACAGAAAAATAAATGCCAGTTGTCAAATCCTTCTTCGTCTAGGAATCCTTCGTGAACAAGGAAACAGCCCGAATCCTTGTTAGTCTAGGAAATACTAACCGACTCCGAACTCTATATAACTGAAACGACCCCCTTAACTTTTCACATCACGCAAAACCTAATCCCTCTCCTTCGCTTTTCTTTAAACCTAATCGTCTTTCTCTCTGAATCTCTGATCAATGGACCTCGATTATTGCACCGACTGCAAGCAACCGACCGTCGTCTCCCTGGACCACGGCACCGGCGACTCAATCTGCCTCGATTGCGGCCTCGTTCTTGAGTCCCGTTACATCGACACCATTGCCGAGTGGCGAATATTCACCGACTCCGACGACAAAGGCGTCGATCCATCCCGCGTTGGCGCCGCCTCCAACACTCTCTTCGACGCCGTCTGCGATCCCGCAGCCACCATCATCTCCGCCAAGAATAAAAACTCCAACTCCTCCGATGTCCTTCCGCGGCGGTCCTTGGCAACCGCCAACGCCGCCAATAAGTCCCTTCACTGTGCCCTCCAACTGCTGGATCAAATGTCCGATAGGCTGGGCCTCGTGAGGGCCGTCTCTGACCACGCAAAGGTCTTGTTCAAGACTTCCCACGACCATAAAAAGCCCAAGGGCAAGAACCTTTACGCCGTGGTGGGCGCTTGCCTGTACCTTGCGTGCAAAGAAAAGGGGGTCCCACGAGGGATCAAGGAAATCGAAAAGGTTGCCAACGGGTCGTCGCATAAGGCAATCAACAAAGCCAAAAACGACCTTGTGAAGCTTATGCAGTTGGGTGGGGATAGCAACAAGGTTATAAAACCCGCCGACATTGCGCGGCGGTGTTGCTCCCGGCTTTGGATGGACAATAATGACATGAAGATGTCGGTTTTGGAGACTCTGAGGAACTTGGAGGAGCAAGAGATTGATATTAGGAGACAGCCTAATTCGGTGGTGGCGGCGGTGATGTACTTGATTGTGCAGCTCTACAATGTCAAGGCAAATCTGAGTGATTTGTCACAAGCGGCTGGTTGTGAGGTTATGACCACTAAGAGGGCATACAAGGATCTTTATCCTTATGCTTCAAGGATTGTGCCCAACAAGTTCAAGTTTGGGGACCTCCTCAACAGGCTTTGCGCTCCTTGATGAGCCACAGAGCAGCCAAAAACAAACATGGCATCTTTTAGCCATTGAACTCTGTCTTTTGGTTTTGGCTTTTTGGGATTTTATGAATTCGACATAGGTTGTCAAATTGTAAAGCTCAAGGCTTTTTGAATTGGAACTGGTTGAATTGCAATTCTTGATGTGATTTCGGATTTTCTCCTTCCAATTCAAACTCTTGCCTATCCCAAAACAAAGAGAACCCACAACTTGCCTCCGGGCATTTCTATTGCTTATCTTCATTAGATAATCATTCCCAAATGGTTACAATTTGAGGTCTGTTCGTGCCCCAAATGGTTTGGAAGGAATATATAGGTCAGGACTCCTGCAATAGGAGAAAGTAGGATGAAAGAGTTCTATTGGAATTGGTAGAAGGGAGTGGGTAGAGAAAATGCAAAGGCATTACCTCAAATCCAAACGCTACATGGCATAAAATTGTTTAAGAGCCACTAGGCCAAAAATGGTTATAGACGACACTACTCAGACAGCGTTTTTATTTTATTTTTGTGTCATCTATACTTTCTAGACAATGCTTTTGGTTAAAGGTGTCGTCTATTTAGTTAAAATCTAGTTTATAGATGACACTTAGTAAAAAAGTGTCATCTATGTTTACAAAATTTTGACTATAAAGACGACACTTTTATGTAAAGTGCCATTTTTACTCTTAAAATTGGAGGTTATAGATGACACTTGTTTTGAAAGTGTCGCCTATCTTAGGGAAAAAAAACGCGCGTTCATTCCTTCCCAGCTGAAATCGAGTTCTGGTAAAAACCCTAACACTCGCGCAATAGAAACTCAGAGTCCCCAACTCCCCATTCCCAAACTTAGTTCCCATACCACCAACAATAACTTCGATTTCCCAAACCCAGATACCAAAACCCATCTGATTTTCGGTTTTCTAAACCGCGGCCTCCCCATATCCAATTTCCCTCACCATCGCCGCTTCTGCACTATCCGGTTTCATCCTCCACTGCGACTCCTGCTTCTCCTCTGCCACGGTCGACCGCGAGTCAGCCATAGAAAGTCCCCGTTGATTGGTCACTTCGGAAAGCTTCCAATTGAGTCTGCTTCATAATTCCATTTCCTTCTGCCATCTGGGTTCGTTCTCTCACTCACTCTCGTGAATTTTATGTATCTATAGTTTTTGAATTCGATCTCCTTTCGTTAGGTGAGTCTAGGGTTCATGGGTCTCTGTTTCAGATTTTCTTTTTGTTGAGTCTGGGGGTCTAGGGTTCCTGAGTTCGTGTTCTAGAAATGGAATATTATGGATGGGGTTTAAGGCTTATAGATATGGCAATTTTATGTTTATGGGTGATGCTGGTTTACATTTCTGGTTGGGATAACTTAGGGAATGGGTGGGATAGCTTCGGGTCTAGGGTTATTTGTTGGAGATAGACGAAGCCACGGTATGGCTTTCTTGCATTTTTTTTTTTTAATGATTGCTGGCTATGTTGTGACTTTCATGGTTGTTTCCATTTTAGAATTAGGCAAATAAGTTTTCTGAATAAAGCTTTGTTAAAATTCCAGTTGTTTTTTGTGAAGACCCATATTTCAAATTACGTATTTTCTTAGTTTTGTACACGTAGTGACAAAACATATATTACTTACTAATTATCTTTTATGCTTTACTATTTCACTATACATTATTATGTTAAATTTTTAAATATATTTTATTTTACAAAATTACTTTTGTGCCCTTATGCGGATGACTACGAATTGGATAGTTTGGCTTTGCTTCGGGGCGAAGGATTGGTTTTGCTTTGAGGCTAAGTTTCACCGCCCTTGACCACTCACCGCTTGACTACTTTAAATATGGGGGGTGTGTGTTGTGGCTTTGTTGGTGAGGGAGCAAAGAGAAGCAGACGTGAAGAAGAAAGAAGGAAAGAAAAAGAAAAGGAAATAGATAGGTGGGTTGAGTTCTTTGATGAAGGACGTTTTTGTTGGGAACTCAGGGGAAAGGGCTGCAACAACGAAAACAAAGAAAGAAAAGGGAAAAATAAGGTGATGTCAGGATAGTTGGAAGACTAAGTGACATCATACAAAGATGTCACATGAGTATTGTAGAACCATAATGCTTTAAAGATGCAGCTCAAGACAAGGCTTGGCAAAAGACAATGGAGGTTGAATTAGAGATGATTGAAAAAAATGCCACATGGGAATGAGTTGACAGACCATCAGATAAACCTGTGATAGGTGTAAAATGGGTCTACAAAACAAAATTGAATCTGGATGGGACTATACAGAAGCACAAGGCATGGCTTGTAGCTAAAGGGTATGCACAGAAACCTAGAATAGACTTTATTGAAACATTTGCTCCTGTGGCAAGGTTGGACACCATTAGAAACTCTAATTGCCTTAGCTGCACAGAAGGCCTGGAGATTATATCAGTTGGATGTCAAATTTGCGTTTTTAAATGGAGTTTTGACAGAAGAAGTGTACATTGATCAACTTGATGGTTTTGTGATTACTGGGAAAGAGGACAAAGTGTATAAACTGAAAAAGGCATTATATGGATTGAAATTGGCGCCTAGAGCTTGGTATAGTGAGATAGATTCTCATCTGGTGCATTGTGGTTTTCACAGAAGTCCAAGTGAACCCACATTGTATATTAAAAGCAATGAACAAGGAGGCACAATCATTGTATCAATCTATGTGAATGATATAGTGTATACTGGGAACTCAAATGAGCTGTTGGAAGAATTTAGAACAGTGATGATTGAGAAGTATGAAATGACAGATTTGGGGTTACTTCACCATTTTCTTGGAATAGGAGTGTTGCAATCAGAATCTGGTATATTTATCGATCAGCAGAAATATGCTCAAAGCCTACTTGAGAAGTTTGGCTTGAATGAGTGCAAACTTGTTGGTACACCACTTGCAATAAATGAAAAATTGTGTAAAGATGATGTGGTGGACCCGTGAATGAAGGGGAATATAGAAAGTTGGTTGGAAGCATCCTCTATCTCACTGCAACAAGACCTGACATCAAGTTTGCAGCAAGTTTGTTGGCTAGATTTATGCATTGTCCAACTAAGAAACATTTTGGAACAACAAGAAGGGTACTAAGATATATTAAAGGAACTCTAGGATATGGAATCAAGTATGAGAAAGGAAAGGAGGCATTGTTGATTGGCTACTGTGACAGTGATTGGGCAGGTTGAGAAGATGATACGAGAAGTACATCTGGCTATGCATTTTCTTTTGGAAGTGAAGTTTTTTCATGGGCATCAGTAAAGCAGCATACAGTGGCAATGTCCATTGCATAAGCAGAATATGTTGCTGCTGCAGAAGCAACCTCACAGGCCAAGTGGTTGAGGTTTGTGTTAGAAGACTTTGGTGAATTGCAAACTGATGCAACAGTTATTAACTGTGACAACACATCAGCCATTTCAATGACGTAGAATCCAGTATTCCATCAAAGGTCAAAACACATCAATTGGAGGTATCACTTTATCAGAGAGGCATTACAAGAAGGGATTGTAGACTTGAGCTACTACAAAACAAAAGAGCAACTGACAGATATATTTACTAAACCTTTGTCAAAGGAAAGGTTTAGTTACTTGAGAGAAATTCTTGGAGTTGTAATCTGTTTTACTGATTTTAGCACATGAAGCTCATATGCTTCTAAAAGTTAGTGTGTGTAGCCTTGCTATTGGCTTATCAATTAGGTGAGATCCAATGGCTGTAGTAGTGGTTAGGTACAATCGGATGGTATAGGTTTTTTTCTATATTTTCCAAGTTGTAAAATGTTGAGAATGTGTGGATGTGAGAGTGAAAGATTGTTATATGAATCTCTACTATACTACACGTTTTTTGTACTGAAGTTTTGCATCATATTTGCAGACCATGAATACAAAGATTTCTCTCCATTTTTGATATTTTCTTTTTCTGTGCAAGTTTACAAATCTCACAAAGAACACTCATACGTGTTCATCTTATAAATCCCAAAAACCACATTTTACAAAGTATCTAAAATCTAACAGTGTGCACACCTGCGAGGATGGCTACCCCGACAGTGATCGGGCTACACTTGGCTGGTGTACACCCCCGGGAGGATGGCTACCCCGACAGTGACCGGGCTACGCTTGGTTAACACCTCCGGCGTGAGCTTCAGCGCCCCTCGTGAAGGAACTGTCTATGGCAAGAGTCGAATCCCTAACCCCTCAGTTTTTTTATTGGGGGAAGAAACGACTTTACCAACTGGACCACATTCCGCGGTTTAACATTATAGTTGACTAGACAAAATTTACCAAAATATTCTTTGGTATTTCCCATCTATCTTTTTGTCCTGTCTCAGGTTTAATATGTGGTTTTGATCGTTCAAAATTGTCAACCATGGGCAGAGTACTCTTGATTACTTCTCCTTGGGCATCCGTCCTAACGGTAAGTCACTCCTTCTCCGCAAAACTAAGACACCTTCTCCGCAAAACTAAGACATCAAATCGAAATTCATCTAAGACTCATTGATTTCATGCACCACATAAAATCGATACCAATTTAAAATGTAAATTGAAAACATGAAATTGGAAATGAGATAGAGGAAAAAAAACGTACTTACAGATATGAAGGACCGGGCTCGCCTCCTGCTTTTGCTGCTGCTAAAGCTATTGTTTTGATTAACAACCGAAAGCGGCGTAAGAACAACGAAAATAAGAAGTCCCGATTTTAATAGAGTTGAGGTTTATTTGTCTTGAGGCTATTGGACTATGAAGAGAACAGAGCCGTGTCTGAGAATTTTAGGCCTAGTTTAAAAACTTTATCAGGGTCCTTCAACTATTAAAAAAGTCATAATGATTATTTTCATGTTTTAACATTGGAACAATAAATTTGAAACAATAATTATAACAAAGTGCATATAATAGATAATTGCATTGAATCCACTCAAAAAGTATTACGAACAAAGTATCAATTAAAAAAATAAAAAAATCAACAAACCTAAACCTCTCAACATCTTAATATGTTAATATGTGACAATGCCCCCTTACACTAACGAAAACAATGAGAGAAGAGTGCAGGACGAAGAATGGTGTTATAAATTAATATTAAATGTAAAAAAATATTAAAAATAAAAATTGCGGGACTCCCTTGAGGTTGGGCTTGGGGCCCGGTTCTGGATCTCCGACTGGAGCTGCCTCAATGGCGGCTCTGGTTGACTAAGACAGCTGTAGGAAACAGAAGAAAGGAAAAAGAAAGGATTAATCCATTTTATTTCAATTTACGAGTTAGTACCTTGGTTATATTAATTCAATTGGTCGATTTAGTGACTTTTGGTCTCTTTCTCATTTGTGTAGCTAAAGCGTAATTAAATTACGACTCTTAATAGTTGACAGGTTTGCAGGCAATATCGACCAAAAAACTGAACCCCTCAAGGAAGTTATCTGGTGGAATAACCCTCCAAGAAAGTCGTCCATTTCTTTTGAAACACCTTATCATGGAAGTCTCGCGAAACTACCCTTTACACCTCTGCTTTTCCAGATTCCCTCCATTAATTCTGTGCTTAAGCTTCCCCTATAAATAACCCAAAATTAGAAAAGGAACAGAAAATCCAATGGCTGTAAACATACGACCCTTTCACTTTCTACCCGAAATTCACCATTCACACTACGCAAAAATTTACTCTTGTCTCCGGCGCAGCCAAGAGAGAACAACCGAACAGCTGATCTAGATCGCTTTCTCTACTCCGACTCTGTGAGGAATGGAACTCGATTATTGCACGGACTGCAAGCAATCGACCGTCGTCGCCGTGGACCGCCACACCGGCGACACAATCTGCGTCGACTGCGGCCTGGTTCTCGAGTCCCACTACATCGACACCACCGCCGAGTGGCAAACATTCACGGACTCTGACGACAAATGCGGCAATCCATCCCTCGTCGGTGCCGCCTCCAACCCTATGTTCGACGCCGTCTGCGATCCTGCCGCCAAGGACAAAAACTCGAACTCCTCCGACGTCCTTCCACGGCTTTCCTTGGCAACCGCGAACGCCACCGATAAGTCCCTTCACTGCGGCCACCAACTGCTCGATCAAATGTCCGATGGGCCGGGCCTCGCGAGGACCACATCTCCGAACACGCCAAGGTCTTGTTCAAGACGGCCCACAACCATCGAAATGCCAAGGGTAAGAATCTCTACGCCGAGGTGGCCGCTTGCCCGTACCTTGCGTGCAAAGAAAAGGGGGTCCCACGAGGGATCAAGGAAGTCGAAAAGGTTGCCAACGGCTCGTCGTCGCAAAAGGCAAATAGCAAAGGCACAAACGATCTTGTAAATGATAAATCCTAGAATTCATCCTAGCAAATGCAGAGAGAATGGAAGGAACAACAACTGTCAACTTCACTATCATTTTTAAAATATATCTCTATATGAAATGTGAAGCTACTGTTCTGGCTACAGTAAAATGACGAAAATACCCCTAAAAAGGCTCTCTGATTGGTTGTTATCACAGGGAAAGGACGCCCTCTGCCCTTCCCACTAAAACACGGACGTTTTCAGATGTTATTCCACCGCCTTCAAACCTTTCTTTCGCTCTTTTTATTTCTCTCTTTTGTTCTCGATCTTTCGTCCGCCGCCTTCCTTTTCTTCTTTTCCAATGCTTCAGTTGCAACTCGAGTCGTCCTGTTGCCGGCGTTCACTTCGGTGCCGGACGAAGCATCCCTTCCCAAAGACAAGTCTTGGATCGACAACAAAACCGAACAGGACCCAGAGGAACTCGAAGACAATCCCGATCTCAACGACGATCGCTTCTTCGAAGATTACAGGTCCGTATTCAATTTTACCCTAATTTACTGCAACTTTTCACTTCAGATTAAAATTAAATGCGTTATAAATTGGAATGTGGATTTAGGAAAATGAGACTAAGTGAGAGAAGCAGCGAAAGTTGCGAGCTTCGGCTCGATTGTGCCGATATCGTGGTCGGATTTCGTCCGGGAAGTTTCATAGGCGCTGCTGGATGTTTAGGTGGTGGTGATTCTGTACAAGGAAGGGATCGGAGAGTGTGGGGTGTTGATGCAGAAATCCCCAGCTATGTTTTCCTTTCTTATTACTTTAATTTTCTATATTTCCTTCATGTTTTCATATTGATTGTGGGTTTGTTGTTTCCTCTTGTATATTTTGTTCTATTCTTTCAATGAAGTTTTGTGACTTTTGTTTGCCGTGAATTGGCTTTGTTGTTTTTTGTTCCCGCTTCCTCTAAAATTGGTTTTTGTTATAGGTTCCTTCTTTGCTCAATAATACAAGCAAGTTTGTCTATCTTCTGGTGGCCTCTTGCAATTTGGTAATTGAAGATATGTTCTTCGATTTTTTCTTATGAATTACAGTTTCAATTTGTTAAATTTAGTTTAGGTTTGATTGTTATTGACGCTGGGTTCTGAAAATGTATTAATTATTGGATTATTTGTTTTCCTGGTTTACTCAGGTTTGACATCAGTGTATTGGTTTTTGGTTTCGTTGTACTCTGTTGTGTATTAATTTGGAATTTGTTAATCAATTTTTATATGATTTTCAGTTTACGTTTGTTAAATTCAATTGACAAGTAGTTGTTATTCCTGGTAAGTTGTGAAAATATATTATTCTGCCTTTTTTTCTTGGTTTCGTTGTACTCTATTGTGCATTAATTTGAGATTGGTTTTTGTTATAGGTTTGTTTGTGGAGTGATTGTACAAGCAAGGGTTGTCATCTTGGGGTGCTGCTCCAGGGTGTTGTAATTGAAGGTATGTAAAACGTACACATTTTGACTTAAGTCTGCAAGCTTTCCTCAAGGTTTTCTTTGTAAGAGAATGTTCAACGTACACATTTTGGAAATCTTGCCACTAGAGAGATTATACGACACATTTTGTCTCGGAATAGAACATTATTTGGTATCCACATTCTGCATGCCTATAACAAATATAGTTTTCTCTTTTGTAGATCCCTGAAAAACCACAAAGTGCTATAGTGAAACAGAACACAACATGTGAGGTAAATAAGATCGTTGAAAGCCCTGAAGAAATTGTTACTGCTTCAAAAAAAGCTTAGAAAAGAAATCAAGATATAAAATGTAACAAGAGTTGAACGTGATCAGCCCTATAAATTCTGCAAGTACTTAACTCATGACTACTGCATTGGCTTTTGATGAATTTGGTCCAAGATATTCTTGGAAATGTTAGTGAATTAGTCAATGATAGGTCTTTGTTCCCAACAAGTTATGAAATATGCATGAGATGTCTTTATTCTATAGAATATGACTACATATATTAAACATAAATTTCAATCTTTGCTTGGTTTTTCCTATTATTACTTAGCTTTATAGACTACACATATTGATTAGATTTAGTTCATTTGTCAATGCATGTTGAATATGATCCGGATGGTTTCATAATTAGTTACATCATTTTGGTTAAAGTTTTGAAATTGATTATAAAAACAGCTTGAAAATTAAGGGTTAGATTGTAGATGTTTAAATACATCTGTTTTAAAACCCGCAGCATCGCGCGGGCACTTTTGCTAGTTGAATTTATTTTACAAAGCCGGCAGCTTTTATACCACCAACGGCTACTAGCCGTAATAGCCAGCGTGGCTAATGGAAACAAGATACTTGCGTTAATTAGTGAGACTAGGACAATAGCATTGTATTCCTACTGGATTCAAAATTCGGCTTAGTGAGTGTATCCAAATGGAAATGGCTGACTACTACTATAGTACGAGACCGAGTGCAGGGCCGGTCCTGAGATTTCAAGGACCCTGTACGAATCGTAAAGCAAGGCCTTATATCCTCAAAGCCTGCATCATGAGCATTCTCGTTCTCACTGTCCACAACAGCATCCACATGTTCCTCCCTATTATTTCCATTAGCATTATCTTGTTGTGTATTGTCAAACTCTTCATCAACTGAAACTTGTGGTTGTCTAACAATGAATTTTTCAAGAGCTCCCCTCTGAGATTGAATTTCTTGCTCAACTTTTTTCCTTTTGGTACCCTTTTGGTGTCCAGAATCATATTTTCTAGTAGGTGGCATGTTGGATAACAATAAAGAACAAACCCCAAATACTAGAACCTAGAAAAACCTATCAAGAAATAAATAAAAATTTAATAGATTCTATCATATATAATAAACAATAAGGGAATGAATTAATCTACATATAAAGATCAAATTGATATTAGAATGTGAATTCATACCTCGATTTCAATCACAATCTTCTTGGAAGAATTGATGAAAATTGGAAGAAGAGGGCCTCTAGATTTTGACGGGGGCTGCTTAAGTTGTTGAATGGGTATACATAGGTTTAGGTTTCATAAGTCAACAATTAAAAAAGCATAAAAAAAATTCTAGACGTTTTTGGGGCTGCTTAAGTGTTGAATGATTTTACATAGGTTTCTTAAAGTCAATAAGGGTTTCTATAGGTTTAGGTTTCATAAGTTAATAATTAAAAAAAGCACAAAAATATATTGCCTTCTGGGGTTCGAACCCCAGCCCACATGTACACCAATCAAGTTCCCGTACCACTGAACTAACGGCTGCATCATGCTACATGCCAGATACAAATATATATATAATATATATAAGATGAAAAAAAAATTTGGGGCCCTTAAAAATCGAAGGCCCTGTACGGTGGCACCATGTGCACCCCCTTAGGGCCGGCCCTGACCGAGTGTATGGGATTAATTTGATGGAAATTAATGAGCAATTCGGATTGATTTTGAGTTTGTCTTTTTTTGGTTTCTTCTGCTCTTGTACTTTTCTAGAAGAATAGCTCAGCTGGATGTTATTGTTATGGGCTTCAGCTACCCGTCACTCATTTCTGTTGGGCTACTTCTCTAAAAATGATATTTTTTAAACTAGCACTCTTCTTGTTCGTTTCTCTGTCTTTTAAACTTTCAAATCTACATTAATAAAACAATTCGCTTTCATTACAATGACCTATTTACTTACTAAGAACGGCAAAAATAAAGAGATATCTTTAAACTGTTTAAGATTTTAACATAGAGAGATTTGGAATATAGAGAGAAGTAGAGAGATTTGTAAAAGTTAGGAGAACCTAAAATGTATATTTGTTTTGAGGCTATTGGACCATGGATAGATTTGTAAAAGTTAGGAGAATGCATAGTTGAGAGAGGATGACTAAAAACTTTGACCGAGACAACCGCAGGGCAAAGAAGAAAGGTTTAAGCCATTTATTGCAGTCTACGAGTTAGTACTTTGGATTGGAATCATGATTTCATGTGAAAACAACACCAACAGCTTAAATTGGTCATATAATGTCAATTCGACAGGTTTAGGTTGATTTTTGAATTGTGTTCCCTCGTCAATAGTGTAGCTAAAGCTTAATCAAATTGCAGCTTGTAATAGTTGACTGGTTTGGTCTGATTTGGTCTCAAGCAAGGCGGGATCCAAGGTGGTCCTTGGTAAATTAGGGACCAGCCAAAGTGGCCACGGATCTCTGTGGTTAATGGCCACGAATGCCTTTCTTTCCTTGTCCAATCCTGCTTTTTATAACATTTAACATTTTGTCCATTATTTTTACGGGAAATTAATTTCCCATCCCTCACCATTAACCTTTCTGGATTAAAACTTTGTTAAATTTAACATTTGGTTGAAGGACAAAAACCTTTGTCCACATCATCTTTCTACCATAAATGTATTTACATGTCAACTGTTTTATTATTTAAATGAAATTTTTAATATAAAGTTTACCTATATTACCCTTATGTAGAATGTATTGCCACAATGAAGATTGTACCCAAATGAAAATTTGTTCCAAAATGAAGAAAATGTACCCAAATGAAGATTGTACCCATTCGAAAATCGTACCCAACTAAAATGTACCGAAATGAAGATTGTACCAAATTGATGAGTGTAGCCAAATGAAGATTGTACCAAACTGCTAAAAATGTACCCAAATGAAGATTGTACCAAATTGATGAGTGTAGCCAAATGAAGATTGTACCAAACTGCTAAAAATGTACCCAAATGAAGATTGTACCCATATGAAAATTGTACCAGTCCACTCAAAAAAATTTTGTACCCAAAATAATAAATTGGGAATGAAAAAATAATGCGACATATGAGATTTAAATGAAAATCATATATGATGATTTGGGTAAATTGGGAATGAAAAAAAGTTACAAAGTTTTAATCTAACAAATGTTACAATGAAGGACGGCAAACTAAGATTCCATTCTTTTTATCCATTCCTATTTTTTTATAACATATTAACATTAGGACCGCGAAAGAGCCATGGTTGCCTATGGCTAATGTCCACGGATGCTTTTTCTGTGTCCATTGCTACTTTTTTAACACTATAAAAAAGAACCACCCAAATAAATTGACAACCACACTATTTTTTTCTTATGCACCCCTCTTATTTTTAGCCTTTGGTTTGCATTTATTATATAGAAGATCCAATAGGCGGAAATAAGAGGTGTATAGAAGAAGAAAACTACGTGTTAAAATCACTTTCCTTAATCTAAAAGAGGACTGAAATTCAATAAAGTTTACTTAATTTTTCATCGATGGATGAGATTGAAGACATAAAAGTTCATGCAAGTATGTACCTTAACAAAAATGAAAAGGGGCCAATTATCACTGAATATCCCTGTGATGGACACTCACTATCAATTTCACTCATGTGGTCAAAAAACTATCAATTGTACTCCTGTGGTGGCTTTCTGGTATCAATTCACATCCAACACCATTTATGTTAAGCTTTCCATCCTAATATGAGGGCAATATCATCTTTTTCAAATTGTTTGCAATTTTTTTGGCAAATTTTTTTAATTTGTTACTATATTAATCTTTTATGATAAAGTCTATAAGACACCACAAAAGATTACAATAGTGGGTGAAATGATTTTAAAAATTTGTAAAAAAAAAATTGAAATAAAATAAAAAGGCAATTTTACCCTCACATTTGGATGAAAAACTTAACAGAGATGATGCTTGGATGTGAATTGATAATGGAAAGCCACCATGGGTGTACAATTGATACTTTTTTGACCAAATGGGTGTAATTGATAGTGAGTGTCCATCACAAGGGTACTGAACGATAATTGGCCAAATAATAATAACTAGCAGGGAAGCCCGCGCGATGCAGCGGGTTATCTTTTGTGTAAATGTTATACAACATATAAAACATTACTTATGATATAACAAAAACTTTGGTTTGTTATGATACATATTTCATATAACATTTAATGTTGTTTAATATATTACAAAGTTGCACTACCTATGCTAAGTTGATGAACAGAGATTTACATGGTCGGAGTGCTTGTTTCTAGGACCTCTTCTTTTGCTGTTTTGTGGATTGAAGTTGTCCTGTACAAAAACACAATTTGCACATGAAACTAACATCCTTAAATATCAGCAAGAGGGCTTTGCACATAAGTTAGACTTCTAACAATAAGTATTTGCACAAAAAGGGAGAAAATATAGCTGGCTACACAATCCAAGTTCTTTAACACATGGTTTTTGGGAACATCATTAAACTATGAGTTAAAAGTATGAGCATTGAATTAGAGGACTTGCTATAAAAATCAGACAGGACTTCGTATATCACACTTTTATTAAATAAGTATTTACACACACATACGGAGACAAACATCTGTAGCCACAGAATTCAAATTCTACAACAAAACTGTTTTTCTTGCAATGCATGATGAAGTAACACCCAGAAACTAAGCAAGGCATGTAACTTGGCAAAGTTTCTAAATGACATGATAAAGTAGTTTAACCACATAGTGAATAACTCATGAGAAGTTTATTGAATTTTGCATAATGAGTTTCCAAAACCATGAGCAAATAGATCAAGAACCAAAATGAACACTGGAGAAATTTAGCAGAAAAGCAAATAGAAAACGTGGAGGTTTTTATATCAAAAACGTGGAGATTTTTATACCAAATGGTGGCGTTTTGATGAGCCATACTGGCTCAACAGAGACTTGGCTTAGCATAGGAGCCGGACCCTCAAAATTTTTGTCCCCCGAATCCACATGCTCTCCTGCTGTTTGATCTACAATAACACAGAAAAAATAAAAGTGATAACTCATGGTAAATTGTAATTTTTAGTATAGTCTCTAATATTAAACATTACTACAATCTATGTTTCAGTCAAAGAAACATAAATAGCAAAGCAAAAGAAAAAAAGACTTACTCAGTCTTTTCTTGTGATTAGCCATTTGACCTCCAATACTAATAACCATAGAAGACTCTCCACTGAGAGAAAGATTGTCTTTTGTGTTGGCTAGCTACAACCATTCTTATTGTTGTGCTAAAAATGGTGAGATTCAGAACCACCACCTAATACTTAATATCTAATAAATTCTATTCACAACATACTAAAAGAGAACAAACTGTCAAATATATGAACTTGATATCTAATAAATTACATATTTCAAGAATAATGTAAGAACTAAAGAATATAAGCAAGTAATACAACTAACAATAATTAAATCACTTTATTGGTAAACATGAAACTCACCTTAGCTTTATTGCAAACAGCTGCTAACCAGTTAACGAATTGACCCAAAACCTATACAAAAAATCACCAGGAGGTTAGAAAATAACAAACAGATATTTTTACAAAGTAATTCTAACAGTAGCACCTAATCAATTCTTATTCAACACATTAGTATTATTTGATAGCAAATAAATCAGTTCTATCAGGAATCATTAAGCAAACTGCAGAACTCTCTAATCATCAATAAACCTAAAAACAAATATTTGTAAATTTTTGTAATGAATAAATCTTTGAATATAACTATAAAGTGATTTTAAGAGTAGCACAGAATCAATTTATTTCAAACACATTAGTATTATTTAATAGCAAATCAATCAGTTCTATTAAGAATCATAAGTAAGCTGATTCTCTCAATCAATGAACAATTGTCTCAGAATCCAAACACAGGCTAATTTAAAAGGCTAAAATTTTTAATGGGAGGAGATTAACCTCTACATTTCTGAATGAACAAAACCTCTAATTACTTTCCACTTTGTAGTAATGACCGAAAAATTATCAAACATTTATTTACTGCAGGTAACAGAATCCTTTTACCCTGCAACAGATTCTGTCTACACTTACCATCCTATATAAACTGCTTCCTGTCATGGAAATGAGTCACACACAAACAACAGATAAAGATTACTGTTCAAAATGCCATGGTTATCAAGAAGAAAACAACTTAGCTTGGAATCAGTAACATAATTTTCTAAAGGTGCTCGCTCAGTATTCCACTTTTAATACTTGCTCCCCAATTCACCTATCAAATATCAAATTTCACGTAGCCCAACTCACCACCGAATCAGTAAATAAATCAAACAAAATCTAATTGAATGATTGAGAGCAGAATAAACTTAAGAACCTAAATCCCGCTGAAAATAGCGGGGAAGAAAAATATTCTAGACCATAAGAGAAGTATCATGATTTCAGACTATGTAGGGGACAGGGAACACGGATGTCAGGGAACACAGATGTGTGAAAACTTACTTGAAGAATCAAAACACTTTTTAGCTTTTTGTAATCATCTACACTCTGAATAAAATTGTTCACTTTGTGCTACATAATTAATAAGCTGCTTATATGAACTTTTGTTCCACCTTACAATTCGACTTCAAAGAATATTCTTGTTAATGTAGTACTCTGAAATCTGCAGTCTCTTAGAATAAGAGCACTGATCTGAGTTGATGGTGTTATGCGCTGATGCACACAATTGAGGCCTATTTAGTTTTCTTGAATTGGTTTTTGGTTCTAGGATGAAATGGCAAATGTGTATATCGGAAACCAAACACAATTCTGAATCCATAGTTCCAAATTTCAATTTGATGGAACATTTATGTCTTTTGCATTTCTCACAATTTAACAGTCACCAAACAAAGAAAACTTCTAAATCGACAATCATCAACTCAAAGCAAACTTATAAACCTAGAAATCATAAACCATAACTGCAGTATTCATCAATATGACCAAACCTCAACTAAGTTTAACAAACCCAAACTCCAAATCAGAAGAAGAAATCAATCAACATACCTTCGATTACCGAACTTCAAAACACCAGCATGGGATCACAACAATTGCTTGTATAATTGCTCGAAGAAGAAACCTATAACAAAAACCAACCCTAATTGAACAAATGGTCCAGTATACCTAATCCAAATTCCAATTACCATATACACACCATCTAATTCATCATCAAAACTCACGTAAGAATCGAAATAAACTGCACAAACGGAGCAAAAGAATGAAAAAAAGGGTAAAAAAAGAAAAGAAAAACTCACATAAGTATTGAGCTGCCGGAAGAAGCTCTCGCCAGCACTTGGGCATTGAGAGCTAAGACGTTTAATTTCTTGCATCTGTTAATTAACACCATCCAAAAATCCGTTACAGAAGAAATTAAATCAACAAAAACAAATCGATAATTTTCACGAATTAAGACTTGCGTCATCAGAACGATGATGAGATCGGAAGCCCGGTCGACGGAGGAGGCGAATTCGGAGAGAATCAGACGGAGGAGGTCGTCGGGCAAACTGGAACAAATCGGCCGCAGGGAGTTCCGATCCTTTCACAGACTTCAATATAAGAAGACAAATTCGGAAAATTTAAGAATTCCAAATCAGAATACCCAGATTTCCATTAATTCCAATCAAGGACACTGAACCTGTACCTGTTAAGAACGAAAAATGCATCAGAGAAACAAAAAATGCATATAAGAATTGAGAGAGAGAGAGGGAGAGAGGAATCAACCTTCAACAGTGAAGCTGTTGAGCGAAGATGGAGAACAGAGAAAAGAAGAACTGAGAAAGAAAAGATGGAAGGCGGCGGGCGCAAAATCGAGAACGGAAGAGAAAAGAGTTTTTATCAAAACTATCCAAAAATTGACCCCCAATTTCACAAATGTCAGTTTTTATAAAAACTTTCAAATGTATACAAAATATCACTTGAATATACTTAAATGCCCTCAAATTAAAATCACAATTACACCCAAAAACCTAGACCCGTTGGCTGCGAGCCTACCACCAAACATCAAAATGAAATAATTTTCTTTTCCTTCATTCGACTTGACCAGCGCCTACTGCCGCCAACGATGACGACGACGCTTCAATCGTCCATCGCACAAGGTGAGTCGCCATGGCTTCAACGCAACACCGACGCCTAGTGTTCAACTGCAGAGGATCTCCACTGCTTTGGTTTTGGTAGCTGGGCTTGTTTTGGCGATGGCCACCATTAACAACCATTGACTACTCATCGTCAGTTCCAAACACCATCAAAACACACACAGCCAAGCTAGCTAGCCTTCGATAACCAAGACGAGAGAGAGCTAATTACCATCTGCTCTCCCAATTATTGATCATCATCCATCCGTCCATCCACCCATCTTTTTAATTCTCAAAACTTGACCAAAAAGATAATCAATGGAAATAAACTCAGCCCATCCTCTCTATTCACAGGATGTGTACGTATGTAAAACAAGAGAAAGAGGAAAAGACAGCTTTTGTACTATAGACTAGATTGGCCTTCAAAACCTCAACTATGCAACAACTAGATCCATCCTATTTACATTTATTTATTAATTCCCAGACCACACAGAACCACACAGAATGAGAGAGAGAAAGAGAGAAAAAGAGAGAAGCACAGAGCAATCTTGACATGATAGAACAACCATCGATAAAAAGCTGTCTAGGTTTTTGGGTGTAATTGTGGTTTTAATTTGAGGGCATTTAAGTATATTCAAGTGACATTTTGTATACATTTGAAATTTTTTATAAAAACTGACATTTGTGAAATTGGGGGTCAATTTTTTAATACTTTTGATAAATACAAATAGAGGAAGAAAGGCTTCAAGGCGGTGGGAAGATCTGGAAGCGTCCGCATAGAGAAAGAAAAGCTTAAGGCGGTGGGAAGATCTGCAAGGTTTTTTGGCTGACTTTAGAAGATCAGGCGCTCAGGAGAAGACCCGAGGCATCAAGGGGGCAGAGTCGTCCTTTCAGTTACCCGGGGACAAAGCTCTTCTAAAATTTGAAGGGTATTTTCGTAATTTTACTGTATCCAGAACAGTAACCCCTTCACACTCACGTTTCATATATAGATATATTTCGTGCTACAAGTCTCATCTTGTTCACTAGAATCACTATATAATGAGCGTACTATGCAAAATGATGTGTGAGATAGACATCGTCGGATGACGAACACTTTAGTCTGTTCATGTACACGTGGTTTAGCACTTAATCCAAAAAAGGTATCAACTTTAGGCAACACTTTCCTGTAAGATAAATCAATCACAAAAAATTATTGGTTTAAAATGGTAAGGCGTCAGGTAGTATAGTAAAAGGTTCACCAGTGCGTCAATCTCACGAAACAAGTGAGGCAGCTTCTCAGCACAGCCTATCTCGTCTCCAAATAGAAGGTGACTCGAAGCTCATTATAGATTGCGTGAATAATCACTGCTCTGTTCCCTGGACCCTCAAGACTATTATTTGTGATATTCGTCGATTAGCAGCGCAATGTGGTACTATCTCCTAGAATCACATCTTTAGAGAGGCTAACTTCGTGGCGGATGCTATCGCCGACCATGGCCATTCTGTTCCTAATATGTATATTTGGCAGCATGCGGTGCCTTCGTCTGCCCGCTCTGCCCTCATGTTTGACTCTGTTGCCTCTGGTTGCCCCAGGGGTTTCGTTATTTAATGCATTTTCTTAACAAAAAAAAAGAAAAAAAAGTGAGGCAGGCATAAACCTAGGAAAACATAATGAATATGTAGTTTGAAAACACTATCAAATGTCATTCATATCCTTCTTGTTTAAGTTAAAAAGTATGTCAATTCCTAAGTGCCGATATATTGCATCATCTCTTTTTCAATGTGTTACGAGTTTTTTCTGGTAGTTTGTAGATTGCGGTTTGAGAGGAAGAGAAATGAGGGAGAAACGAAAGAAATTGAAAGAAAGTAAATTCTAGAACCTTCTTTTGCTTGCTTAATTGAAAGCGGAGAATTTTAAAAGCATAGAGACATATCAAATTCGTATCCAAAGCGATTATGAGACATAGCATTTCAGAAAATTAGTTATTTTTTCTCATAGCCTCGATTTTGCCAAGGCTAACTTTTTAAAAACCATTGAACAAAAAAGAAAAGAAAAAAAAAGAGAACCCTCAAGGAAGTTGTCTGGTCGAAAACCCCTCCAAGAAGAAGAAGTTCATAACAAAAGTCTTCCACTTTTTTGAAACACCTTCTCATGGAAGTCTCGCGAAATTACCATTTGCACCTCTGCTTTTCCAGAATCCCTTCATTACTGTGGTTGGCCCCCCACCCTATAAATATGATAGCTGTTGAAGCTTTACCCACAATTAATGCAGCTAGATAGAGTTAGACAAATCTCGATGGCACTCATTTCGACTCCAACGAGTTCCTCTAATGAAGTAGAGTCGTTTGTGGCGGAGGTGCTGCGCTGGTTTAAACCCTATAGTTAATTATGCTTTAATTAATTTGATGTATATAATAATATATGGTAATTTGGTTTGATTTTGATTTGGACCGGATGATGCAGACTTTGGAGACGCCGAGCTTGCAGTCTCTGGGATCAGCAGGTCAGAAGAAAATGAAGGAGTTGATGTTGTCTCTTGAGAAACAAATTAGACGTGACACTCGTGGCAGCGTGACAAGTACTAGTGGAATTGGACAATGCGTGAAGAGAGTGGTGGAGTATATGGGTTTGCTCAGGGAGCAAGAGATCCGAATGAGGGAGCGGGCGTTGATAGAACTTAGTGAGGCCATGGTAGAACTTGATGTGGCCACAAAAGATTTGGCTCAAGCTCAAGTGGAAGTTGTTGAATTGAAATGCCAACTAATGGAACCTTCACTTGATGATCATTATGATGGATGGTGATGGGTAGTCTCCTCCGAAAGCCCAGAAAACGAAAATGTACTCGCTATAATATAATTACATCATGAGTGTGAGATATTGCCTCAGTTCTTACTATCTTGTTTTGGAGAAGGAATATGATATTTTGTTAGCACAAGTATCCGGACGCTCGATTCTCTGCATGCCTGCACCTCTCTGTTTACTTGTTTTGCATTTGATGGAACCCTTTATTATCTAGTGTTGGTATTGAATAATTTCTTGTATGAATGAATGTGGTTAGGAACAATTTATGTATGAAATGGTGGTATTAAATGAAATGTGTGTATTTGGTGTGAATGGATTTTTTTTTTTTTTTTTTCTGTTTTCAGCAATTGAAAAATGGAATATCATGGAAATTGAATAATGGATGACTTCAACTTCTATGTTGCTGTGCAACTAAATTTACAATAGTTTAAAGTTAATGCTGAAAAGTCTGTACATACAGCAACCGAAATTCTGTATATACTAAATGTGAATAGTTTTAAACTAATTTTTAAGCAAATTTATAGAATTTTCAAAAAATGGAGTGTGCTAAGGGCAGGCAGCCACCCCCTGGCTCCGCCCTGTTTTTGCCCCTGCTTTTCTCCTCTCCGACATCTTCACTGGTTTGGATTTGCGCTGTCCTCATCTTCACAGTAACCATGAATCATTCTCTTTCTGTACAAAATGCGTCGTCTCACAAAAGAACCTCAGCATTGGCATTCTATCTCCCTATGCTGCTCCAGTAGTTAAAATAAAGGAGCAACTTAGATCAAAGTATGATAACCTTCATGGATTAATAGCGAAGGTGAAGACGATTGACGGGTTCCAGGGTGGGGAAGAGGGCATGATTATTATGTCTATTGTATGATCCAACATAAAGATACTACATTTTTGTTTTCGGAGGCTGTGTTTTCTTATAATCTAAACAGGGTTTAATTGCTATAGTCTAAAAGGATGATGGGTGTATCTGTTGGTTGTATAATTTGAAGCTTTGTTGTACCTGGATAGTTGTTTTTTGATTTTCGGTTTTGGATGTGGATTTTGAGTATATTTTGGTTGTTAATTTGAGAAGGTGGTAAAAGAGAAGCAGAGAATGAGATAGAGAAGGAAGTTTTGCCAAGAAGGAGAAGATGGATGAGAATCTAGAGCAGGATACTCAGAAGAAGAAAGTTGAAGTCAATACCCAAAAGAAGAAAGTGGATTCTAGTAGTTTTGAGGATTCAGGTTTAGAAGAGTCAGAGTCGAGACTTTGATTTGAAGGTATAACTTTATTTGATTTTTATTGATACTTTATTGCGGTTTTATTTGTCCGTTTATTAATTTGTCTTTTTAAAAAAAAATCTTACTATTCTAAAGTTTCAGTTTGAATTATCCTTTGTAAAAAGGAATGCTTAATCCTAAGTGTTTTCCACTTCACTATGGGGTTGTTGTGTTTGTGGTTCTACCTAATGATTGTTTTAAGTTCCAAAATGTGTTTGTATACATTGGTAACAAGTTCCAAATTTCGAATAAATAAATAGTTGTATTTTATGATGTCAAATACGGGTTTTTGACTCCAAACATTGCAGATGATCTTTGACACCCAATTATATACACTCTTCTTCTTCTTCTTCTTCTTCTTCTTCTTCTTCTTCTTCTTCTTCTTCTTCTTCTTTTTCTCGTCTTTTAAACTATTCCTGAAACAATTCGTTTTATTGCCTTCTTCTTTGCTTCTTCTTCTTCTTTTTCTTTGTTTTCTCGTCTTTTAAACTATTTCTTCTTCTTTGTTTTCTCATCTTTTAAACTATTCCTGAAACAATTCGTTTTACTGCCTTCTTCTTTGTTTTCTCATCTTTTAAACTATTCCTGAAACAATTCGTTTTATTGCAGTGACATGTTTACTTACTTAGAACGACGGAAATGAAGAGACATGTTTAAACGGTTAAATATTTTAATAGAGTTGGGGTTGATTTGCTGGGTATTGTTATGAATAAAAATGTGTATTTGTCTTGAGTCTATTGGAACATGGAGAGATTTGTACAAGTTTGGTTTTTTGGTTGTGAGAATGTGACAGTTGAGAAGATGACTAAGACAACCATAGCGAAAAAGAAGAAAGAAAATAGAGAAGATTAAGTCATTTTATTTAGGGCTTCTGCCCAAAAACTACTACCACACTTCTATTATGCCCAAAAACACTACCACAATAAAATTATTACAAAATATTACTACTTTCCAAAAAATCCACTAAAAAACCCACTATAGCTCACGTGAGCGTGAGACTCACGCCTCACCACACCTCCGCCTCCGTCTCCGTGTTTCAATATGTGAGGCTCTCCGGCGATGATCCGCTGCAAACTAAGGCTCAATGTTGGTTGGGCTGTGTCTAGAATGATGAGAAGATGAAGTTTTGGGTGGTGGTTCGTCCTATTTGTTGCCGGAATCTGAGAATCTCGCCGGAAAATGTGAAGACGTTGCTGCCCTGTTCTCTCTGTACAGTGGGTCTGGGGTTACAATCTTGGTGTCTATGGAAAGAGGGCGACAAGATGAATCCAACCCAATTGATTTCGTATTAAACGGAGTCCGGATGAGAAAGTTATGGGTAAAAGAGTGTTTTGAAGTTTGTAGGGGTTAACAAAAAGATGGAGATTTCTAGTGTGGATCACGGAGCAGGAAAAGTCGAAGAAGAGATTGAGTGTATTGTGCAGCGCGTGTGGTGTGAACTTTGTATTAAAAGTGTAAAACCAATTAAAAATCAACATGTGTCCAACGTAGTAGTATATTGTAATGTTTAAAGTGTAGTAGTGTTTTTAGGTATTTTACTCTTCAAGTAGTATCACAATGTAATTGTTTATGCCCAAAAACTACTATTTCACCTTTATTATACCCAAAAACACTACCTCACTTTTTTTCTTACAATTTACTACTACTTTTACAATTTAATACCAAACTAAACTAACAAACCCACCCACAGCCCGTGTGCGTGAGACTCACGCGCCCCACATCGCACGCCCCGCGCTTCTCATCTGCATTGTCAAAATGAAGGATGTGTTCCTTCAAAATGAAGGATTTGTTCCTTCAAAAATGAAAGATGTGTTCCTTCAAAATGAAGAATGTATTCCTTTAAAAATATGAAGTTGTTCCTTCAAATTCGAAGGAGCACTTCCTTCAATTTGAAGTAGGTGTTCCTTCAAAATGAAGGAACAACTGTGTTGAAGGAAGTATTCCTTCAAAATGAAGGAGGACATTCCTTCAAATGAAGGAGGACTTCCTTCAATTTGAAGGAAGTCTTTCAAAATGAAGAAGGTATTCCTTCAGAATGAAGGAGGAGGACTTCCTTCAATTTGAAGGAAGTCCTTCAAAATGAAGAAGGTGTTCCTTCAATTTGAAGGAAGTCCTTCGAAAAAGCTCTGTTGACGAAGCTGTGTTGACTTACTATCAATTCACACGATTTTTATATCAATATTCATCTAAACAACCCAACAAAGCTTTCTAGACTAGTTTCAAAGATTACTTTGGCCGGAAACTCGCCGAAAATTCACCGGAAAGTTTCAACCAATATGTGAGGCTCATCGGCAATGATCCACTGCAAACTAAGGCTCAACGTTGGTTGGGCTCTGTCTAAAATGATGAGAGGATGAAGTTTTGGGTGGTGGTTTGTCCCATTGTCGCCGGAATCGGAGAATCTCGCCGGAAAACATGAAGTAGTTGCTGCCCCGTTCTATCTCTACAGTGGGTCTGGGGTTACAATCTTGGTGTCTATGGAAAGAGGGAGACGAGACGAATCCAATCCAATTGATTTCGTGTCAAACGGAGTTCAGATGAGAAAGTTATAGGTAAAAGAGTGTTTTACTCATAACTTGCGGCTTGCTCTATGACTCGTATAAAGGTTTGTTGGATATGATGAAGCGTTAGAAAAAGCGGATGCGCGTGATTCGGTGGCTGCTATCTGTAAATATTGTGTTATTATTAAAAATATAAAAGCCAATTAAAAAACAACATGTGTCAAAGTAGTATCATATTGTAATTGTTAAAGTGTGGTAGTGTTTTTAGATATTTTACTCTTCAAGTAGTATCAAAATATAATTGTATTATATACGACTTAATACCTTGTCATAACATATTCATTCAATTCGAACGTTTAAGTCGATTTTTTACATGTGTTCCCTCCTCAATTGTATAGCTAAAGCTTAATCAAATTGCACCGCGAAATCTTTGACTTGGTCTGCAAGGAATAGACCAAAAAATTGACCCTCCTCCCTCAAGGAAGTTGTCCGGCGGAAAATCCCCCCTCCAAGAAGTTAATAAAGGTACTTTTTTAAAACATCTTATCATGGAAGTCTTGCAAAAGTATCCTTTGCACCTCTGCTTTTTCGAGATTCCCTCCATTAATGTGGTGGAGCTGCTCCCCCTATAAATATGGTACTAGTTGTTGAAGCTTTACCCACAACACAACGCAGAGTTAGACAACGAACAGAAAATCCAACGGAATGTCTACCGCTGCTGCTTCCGCTTCCTCCTCCTCCTCTATTCCCATTGCTTTTCAACCTTGTGTGTCTCATAATTTTCTGCCAATTAAGCTCGACGGAAATAACTACCTGCTCTGGAGGGCTCAGATTGTTCCCTTGCTCCATAGATGCCAACTTCTGGGTTTCATCAATGGCAAAACTCAGTGTCCCGCTGCTTTTGTCATGGATGAAGCTGGTGAACTCACTGACACTGTGAATCCTGAATTTGATGCTTGGATCCAGCAGGACCAACTGATCCTTTCTTGGTTGCATGCTTCCTTGTCTTCTACCGTTTTGGTTACGGTGGCGGGGTCCACCTCGGCTCGCCAAACTTGGGAGTCGCTTGAGTTGCGCTATGCCAACAAAGTTACGGCTGATAAAGTTGATGCTGCTTTAGCTGATTCTGGGTCCTCGGTCACTGATGATTATATCCGTGGAGGAGTAGTAATGGCATGTATGGTATTTCTAGTATTCCTTCAGCAGATTAAACTACTGGCGTTTTCGCATGTGCTGGCGTTCGTGTGGCTGATCGGGTCTGGCATTCTGGATTAGGTCCTTCATCAAAATTAGTTTTTAGTCGTTTGCCAATTTCTAGCTGTGTAAATAGTGAAGTATGTCATCCACTTGTAGTTTTAAGTATCAAGTTCATCAAAGGATGTATGATATGGTAGTAATGATCTGTGGTGGTGTGCAACATATTGTCATATTTAAGAATAAAACTTTGGACCATATTTGAAGCAACTTCATCATTGTGTACTACATGCTCTATTGGATCTGTCAACATTCCCTCCTCCTAATGGGCAGAGGTTATGTTTTAAAGGTTTTAGGGTGTCTTTTAGGAAGAAAACGGCATTTCGCTTATATTACATGGCTATATATCCTTAGTTTAGAAACGTTAAAGAATTCCACTATTTCTCCCAACACAATAATTGTTCTTGTATGTGCTTTCGTTACTTGCCTTTACATGAAATGCTCGACTCTTTTTGAAGGATCCAGAAGGGCTCCTTTTAGCCACTGGGTATATCATATGGACCAACTTAGTCACCTTACTTTTCGCTATAGTGGTCAACATTTCCTTGACAATCAAGGCGATCCAACAAGCTAGTGTAAGTGTACTTCATGGGAGGTGATCCTTGTGCACACCCATTGAATTTTTTTTTATCATTTTTTGATTTTTGGCATTTGCTCTGTTTGTGGGATTCCCAGATGGCATGAACTAGAGATTCCAATTCAAACTTGCCACTCCCACTTCCATTAGGTTAAGTTACCTCCTGCTACAGTTTTGGAAATAACGTCCACATCATACAGAATACTAAACTTTAATCAACAGCAGACCGCTAGTGAATTCAAGAAAATGCTACTCGGCAGTAAAATCTGCTACCGAGTTGGACACAAAGAAAAAGATTACATTATAAGACTTGGAAATCAAGTTATGGCTGATACCAGACCAGTAATCCATTTGGGCTTCTTCTGAGTCAATGGCTCGATCAAGAATGCTATTGGAAGTTGCACTGTACAAATTATGCATATACCACCAGTCAGTTTCAGAATGAAAACAAAAAACACCACTTTGAGAACCTGTCCACTGTCGTTATGCGCCATACACCGTGTTCTAGCCTTTATTTATTGATCTAATCTATTTCTCACTATCAACCCTATCTCCCTATTCATATTTCATTCTCTGGGGAAAGCAATAGCGCATTCTAGTTAGAAGTGAATGGTCAGAGACAACATCATACAGCAGGTAGTACAACGTTGCAGTAGAAAATTAAAAGTTAAAAACTACCCCAACTCTATTGTTGATTAATAGTGAAGGAAGGGGCGCATGTGATGAAGAACTAATACACACAAAATGAGCTACGAGTAGATCATACTGTATGGGGTGGAGCCTTTTAAATTAGCAAAAGAACTGACTAAATTGCAAGTTTCAATGTCAAAGATTTTAACTAAAGTAAGGACATCAAGTTATGCAGAACTTGTTCCAAAAAAAATGCACAAATTATTGGCTGCAAAGGATTCTACCTCAGAATTACTGTACTAAGTGGGGTGTATTCACGCCGGTGCTGACGTTGCCACTGTTGACCGTCGTTGACCGGTCACTTTTCCGAGTGGAAAACGACGTTCCAGATCCAATGGCGAACACCATTTTGCTATCCGAGATACAGTTAAACCCCAATTGAGTAAAACGAGGAGATATAGGGTTTTTCGATAAAACATTTGGTTTCTAATGTTTGTTAATGGATTTGTTTGGGGAACGGACTCTCAAGGATTATGACATCAAGCCGACCAGTTCGATGATGACGATGACGATCACCAGTATCACTGTGAGTGGATGGGTTTTGCTTTCTTAAAGTGATGGTTTTTATTGAAGTTCAGTGTATGGCAGTATTATACAGTTATATGTTGATATAAGTATCAGTTTTTCAATAGCTCAGTAATCTAGTGCACTTAGTATCACACGTACATTCTTAGTACTCGGACTACGGCCGTAGGACACAGCTCTTACAGCGTTGCCTGCACCGAAGACCCCGTTTGCTAGCGTTATTTTCCGGTGCTAGCGGTCCCTGCGTTATTCCCGGGACTGGGGGTGACATTTGAGGGTAGGGGTGGATTTTCAAACCACAAACCGCAAAACCGACCAAGCCGAACTGATCGGTAAAGTGCGGTACGGTAGATTATTGGTAAAATATAATTTTCAGTTGGTTTTTGTACCGTACCGTTGTATTGCAGCTAGGCAGTGGCTTTTGAGGTATGGCACATGCGGTTTGCCGCACCGATTAATATATTTAGTATAGTATTAATAATAGTGACTATTTAACTAGATTAAAAAACATGTAAGCCCCAATGGCCCAAAACACATGCACGTCCAAAACCACCCAAACCCTAAATAGATTAATAGTATACTACTGCCACTGTTAGTGTTTAAAGTCTTTGAATTTGTTTGACTTCTCTGGCTTCTCGGCGTGATGAACACCCAAAGCCTAAATAGATTAATAGTATACTAGTACTGCCATTGTCAGTGTTTAGTCTTTGAATTTGTCTGACTTCTCTGACTTCTCGGCGTGAGGATTCTTGACACCATTCATATTCATTGATTGATCCATACCGAATTTCTATCTATAAGGACACTACAATCTACACTACAATCTGCAAGCCTCTATCGATCAATCAAGTAAGTGTTTTTGCAAGTTTGATTACCGTAGTCTTGTGGAAATAAGTATATAGACAAAGTTTGGTTTCTATTATTGTATTCATATTACTGACTGGATCCAATGGTTGTTTTGATATGTGTGTTGGGTACACAGTATAATTTTTTGTACTGCGTAGTAATATAACTTGGTGTATGTTTTGATTTTAATGGTTTTGAATATTGTACATAAATTTGATTGGCTGTGTTCTCTGTTTTGTATTTAGGACAATGGAATCTAATGGTCAATCATCCCTTAGTGCACCTCATATCTCTGTTACAAATGCACGACCTTCCCTAACCCAAGAGGAAACCCAAAGGGCCCAACTCCAAGAACAAGATGCACCCGAAACTGAACACCAAAGTGAATCTAATGATGAGAATCAGAATGAAGGGTCAATGGGTAATAAGAAAAGGAAGCATAGTACTGGCAAGTCATATGTATGGAAATACATGAGGAAAACTAGAAAAGTTATTGATGGGGTAACTCAGCATATTGCTATTTGCAATATTTGCAAAGCCGTTGTTCCTGCACATTCTAGAAAAAATGGGACTTCATCCTGCAGGAATCACCTAGAGGGTCAATGTAAGAACTCGCCTTATTACCGGAAAGGTGATCAAAAAGGTCAAACTAGATTGACAAATGAAACAATGGTTGGTGGGACCTTAGGGTACCACACTTTTAACCAAAAAAGATGTGAACTCGCGCTTGTTCAGTATGTTATCAAAGATGAGGTGCCATTCAGGGCAGTTGAGGGAGACGGTTTTTTGAAGTACAGTTTTGAGCTTCAACCAAGGTTTAAGGTGTCTAATAGGAAGAAAGTTGCAGCAGGAGTGTGGGACTTGTTCCAATTGGAGAAGGGTAAGATCATGAGCGTGATGCATGGTCAAAGGATAAGTATCACAACTGATACTTGGACCTCAATTCAAAATATAAACTATATGGTTGTGACTGCCCATTTCTTGAATAGTGATTGGAAATTGCATAAGAGAATCATTGCTTTCACAAAGATCACAAGTCACAAGGGTGATGACCTTGGGAGGCATTTAGATGTGTGTTTGAATGATTGGGGGATCGACAAGGTATTTACTGTTGTAGTGGACAATGCATCTTCAAATGATGTGACAGTTGAACATATGAAAAAGAGGTTACAGTCGTTGAACACCCTGATGCTTGATGGGGAATACTTGCACTTGATGTGTGCTTGTCACATCATTAATTTGATAGTCAAAGATGGGTTGAAAGATCTTGGTGATTCGATTGAGGGAATAAGGAATTGTGTAAAGTATATTCACTCAAGTGCGGCAAGGTTAGACAAGTTTCGAGACTTTGCTATCTTGGAGAGGTTAGACAAGATGGCAACGATTCCCTTTGATGTGCCAACAAGGTGGAACTCAACATATAAGATGCTTGAAAGTGCTTACAAGTATAGGAATGTGTTCAAGAGGATGAGTGAGGAATATGCTCCATTTGTATTATACTTTTAAGAGAAAGTGGGGGATGCAAAGAGGGCAGGGCCACTGAGTGAGGAAGATTGGGAGAATGCATGCTCCTTTACTCATTTTCTAAGAAAGTTTTATGAGATCACTGTGAAATTTAGTGCAACTAAGACTCCAACTTCTGATATGTTGTTCAGGGAAATTGTTGAAATTCAAGTAGAGATTGACACAAAAATGAAGGATCCTAGAGACCCTACATTGCAGAAAGTGGCGTCTTCAATGAAGAAGAAATTTCAGAAATATTGGGGGGATTATGACAAAGTAAACAAGCTTGTTTATGTAGCTACTGTACTAGACCCTCGATTCAAACTCCATGGGATTAAGATTGGTTTGAAAAATGTTGGAAATTATCCTTTCCAACAAAACCAAACTTGTGATGATATTAAATCTTGCTTGTATGGTTTGTATGCAGAGTACAAGAGGGGAGATAATGTTGTGAGTCAAGAGGGAAATGTTCACGCTATGGATGAAGCTGTGATTGTTGGTAATGATTCTCAATCACAATTTCTCAGGGATCTTATTCAAGAAAGGCAAGAGCAACAACTCCATGAAATAACCAATGAAGTGGATAAGTATCTCTCCGACCCTTTTGAAAGTCTCCAAAATTCTGAGTTTAACATTTTAGATTGGTGGAAATGTAGTCAATCAAAATACCATATTCTTTCCAAGATTTCTAAAGATATCTTTGCTATCCCATCTTCAACTGTGGCTAGTGAGAGTGCATTTAGCCTAGGCAAAAGGGTGGTTGATCCTTTTAGAGCTTCATTGAGTCCTAAAATGGTAGAGGCATTGGTGTGCACTAATGATTGGCTTAGGGCAGAACAATTTGACTTCTACAATGAGCCAACAGATGAAGAACTCGAATTGTACAAGGAATGCGAACTATTGGAAAGAAGTAAGTTTAGTGACTGTAGTTTGATGTATTTAATTTGTCATTTCATTTATTTCATGATCTAACTATTATATTTAATTATGTATATAGCTTCTCAAGTAGCTAGTCAACCGGAAACATCTACAACAAATGCTTCAACTTCACATACCTGAAGATCAAGGTTGCTGTGCATTCAGCCTTTTGCTGTTGTTGTGCATTTTAATTTATTTTTTGTTGCTATACTTTGAACTTTTAATTGTGTTTCAGTTCATTTATGGAGTTTCAATTGTTCATTCGAATTACTGGGTTGTAAGACTTAATTGGATGAATTATATATTAGATTGTTGGATTACAGTTCAGCACCTTTCTTTGGATTATATGATGATCATCAACATATATCTCATTGTTGATGATAACAAGACACATGTTTTGGAGTTTAGTTGATGTACAAGTGATGTTTTGGAGTTTGGTTAGTGTTCAAGTTTGCACTATTGGTCAACAAGTTTTGTTTAATTTGAAGGCTTGGTCTAAAACAGTGCCGACCTAACCGAACCGCAAATTTTGGCTGAGCCGAAAGTCGGTTGCCAAGAAGAAGCGGCTAGGTTGGGGTAGAAGATTCTTGGTAATTCACAGTTTTGGTTGGTAAGTGGTCCAAGCAAATTGGTACGGTTTGGCAACCGATTCCACCCCTATTTGAGGGAGAGTACACAGGGGTTCATATATTCAGCTGTACACAGCGGTGCCCTGCGCATTCCCGGGGCACTGGGTGTGGTATATCGTGTGCACGCCATCTGCACAGACCAGAGTACATTACAGTATTTTTCAGTATTTTCAGTACAGACTATATGTTTTTACAGCAGGGGGTTATATATATTGTTTTCAGAACTGTTTTCGAAAGATTATTTGTTTTTCCATCCACTCACCCTTTTGGTTTTGCGCCCCCTCAGGAATTAGTAGCTGAGTTGACTAGAGACGCGAGGAGAGGCAGTTCAAAGGCTCTGCATCTGTCCCGAGAATGTAGGGACGTCTCCTGTTCCGTTCAGGTTGTCAGTTGCTTTTGTTGTTCCTTCTGCTGTAGTTGCTCTGATACGGTTGTGTATGTATTGTGTGATTGTTATGGGCCCAGTTGTGTCTTTATGATTTTATTCTCTTGGTTTGTCGTCTGTGTGTGCGAGTTTAGGCTTCGTCACCCTCCGGGTGATGGTCGTACATCCCGGGCCCACTTTTTGGGGACAGGGTGTATTAGCCACAGCCTCCATAATTAAAGTCTTTGTCCCCATCCGGCTTTGATGGGGACCATGCCATGCCGCAGGGCAATTCTTCCACTCTGAATGCATGTAGTGGATGATCCCAATCATGCTTGGAAAGCCCCTTTGGTCACCTATGGAGAAGTCTCCTCAAGTCGACTAATGTTGGGCAACGCAAGTACTGATAGCCATCTAAGGTATAAATTTCATCACAGAAATACCGAAAGGCTTCAAAGGCAGTACTTTTGCCCAACCTAGCTATCTCATCCACTTGATTAGCAACCGCTCTATATGCAAACATATATAGAACATTTGTTATTTTCTACTCCGGAAGTAGACCCAACTGATCGAGCGCATCGGGTTTCTGCACGAAGTATCGTTGTGGTTGCAAAGATATGTCTTAATGCGGTAGAAGACATACTGACCCATTTTGTACCATTCTCGAAATAAATGCTCTGGGTAGACAAGACTTGGGATAAAGTTATCCTCATGAGATTCTCACCTCAAGCATGCCTTCGTTTGTCATGCATGACCTCGTCGTGAACCACCCTGCCTTTGGCTATATTCCTCCATCTGCACCGCCAGCGATGCTGCAATAAGTGCATCTTCTTCTTCATCTGATTCTTCATCTTCTATATCATCATTGATCTGTTTTTTCCAAAAAATTTCTAATGAAAGACATTGGAAAATCAGAAATATTACAATTGAAAGATGAGGAATTGGTTTGAAGTAGATCTAGACTGAAGTGTGGTAAGTGATGCAGATAATGGAGACATTTATGGAGGATTTGGTGAAATGTTCAGAGATAAGATATCGGACACGTGTTAATTTCAGATTCGTTGTTGAAATTTTCTGAGAGATATCGACACGTGTCAACTTCAAATTTGTTGTGAAATTTTCCGATAGATCTCGACACGTGTCAACTTCGGATTCATTGTTGTAATTTCTGATAGATATCGACATATATCCATTTTGGATTTGTTGATGAAATTTTCTGACAAAAAAATGATTTTGAAAACATTATATAGACACGTGGCATAATAAAATATTATCTCTTCTCCATTAATAAAGCAGATGGGTTGAAAACGGTTGAAATTGTGAAATTTAAAAGAAACTCGAATTTACCCCTCAATGCAAAGAACAATCAAAAGGGCAGTTAGTGGAAAAAAAGGGGCCAAAATTGTCAAATGACCCCGCACAACTCCTTTTTCTCCTCAATTTCATCCGCCTCCCCCACACAAACACCAAACGCCTCACGCCTCCTTTTTCTCCTCTGCAAATCTGCGATCCAATTGGCCGAACAATTCAGAAGTCGATCGCTGCCAGTTCCCACAATTTGAAAAGTAATTTCTGAACCAAATTCGTTTGGGTTTTGTCTAATTTTCTTCAATTGATTTTTATTTTCGCTTTGGTTTTAGGCTTGATGCGGTTGACCCCGGCATCGGTGTTCGTTCATCAGTGGGGTTGGTGTGGTTCTTACGATGGCGTTGTTGCCGTTCGTTTTTGGAGTCGTTTGACCACCCAGGTTCGTCTCCATCTCCCCCCACAGAAGTTCCAAAGGAATTTGAAATGTAAACTGCTAACCCACCTTCATTCTATTGGGTTCCAAAATTGGATGATTACATCTGCGAAAGATGTTCGCGTTCTGTTCTTGGTTTCTTATGAATAGTGGATGAAACACTACAATATGTGGGTATTGTTCTCATAGCCCTTCTAACTCTCACAACATTAATTGATTTTCTACCAATGTTGGAATGGATTAGCAGGATGAGAATTTCTGCGTTTCGTTATGTTTTGTTCGTCAATAACTTATTTTGTGGCATTTTGTGTTTCTTCTTAAATTTTTTGTTGTTTAATGCAGGACTTCAATCAATGTCTAAGGAAGAGCATGCTTCATTACTTGATGGTTTTTGATCGAACAAGATATTGGAAGATAGTGTTGGCTGTACAGAGAACCTTCACGGCAGTTCTGGGTTTGGTACCAAAGGTTTTTGGGTTCCGTTGATTCTGGGTACGCTCAATTTGGCTTAATGTTTCTAAAGTTTCTAATATTTTCATCATTTCTTTCTACTGCAGTAATATTTTATTCAATACGAGCTTCACAGATGTAGCAAATAAAACTCAGAAAATCCCAATTCAATTCCTCGAATTCAATCGACCCATTCGCGGATCATATCGGTGATCTATTCGGCTACCCAGAACCAATCGAATTGGGGGCATTTTGATACCGCGGTGATCTAGGAAAAATGAATGAATGGAGAAAATCTCAAGCCAAAAGCTTTTGGGGCGATTTTCAACGCGAGGACCGTTAGGTTTTTGGTCTGCTAATCTTTTCAATTGAATATCTGAGTAAGGCTGGTGAGGTTTGGTGTTTACCAATTGAATATCTGAGTGAGTCTGGTGAGGTTTGGTTTCAGAGGTTTCGTCGATCGCCACTTTTTTCTCTGTTTTTCATCGATGTGTGAACATGGTCGTTGTAAAGTTTGGATTTTGATTCCGTTTTGCATTTTTTTGGGATCTTTTGTATCTGGGTTTTGAATTTCCACAAGTTTTGTTAGCTCAAGATTGTTTGTTTGCATAAAGATTTGTGATTTCGTTCTTCTTGGGCTGTTCTTGCTATTGGGTTTCTGTTTCTTTGAATCCTCTGTTGCTATATTGAATCTTTTCTTTACGTGTTTGAATATTGCACCGATTGTTTGAGATTTACATTAGTCGTAAATTCACTTTTTCTTAGTACAATGTTCATGTCATATGGCTGATTCAGAATCTGGCTATTATTCGAAAATTGTTGCTTGCGCATCTAAGTTTTGTGGTGGATCTGTGAACTGTCTTGAAGCTGCAGAAATTACGAAGTCAATCTGGAAAAGATTAGTTGGGAAACAGATGCTCTGTATAGATGGAGATTTTTTGAATATCTGAGTGAGTCTCGGTTTTGCTTCAGAAACATGGAAGAACCGCTTCACATTGGTAGCATATAGGATTCTAAGGATTATGATTACTAGTTTGATGTTTTCGGTTGAATGAAATTAATTTTCCGGTTTTGCTTCAGAAACATGGAAGAACCGCTTCACATTTTTCTCTTTCTTTAATAAATCAAAGTTAATTAACTGATTAAGGTCAGATGAAGCCTTCTAACTTCTCTTTTACATTTCAGTTTCTGTATTTTGTTCCTTGCACAATATTAGAGAAAGAATTTTGTAGGTGTCAACTTAGGCTGTAAAAAAATAGTTTCCGTACTGATTAATGTCAAATTCAATTACATGTCTTCTCCTATTGTATGTGCTCATACGACACAGTAAAAATCAAACTTTCAGTTGTGGGGCGGTAATATGAAACATTCTTTGCTGGGTGTAACTGTTGCAAAACAATCCCCCACACCTCCTACAATGATGCTGAAATTCCACAACATACAGTCCATAATTATGACTACTAAGTTACTAATACTACAAAAGATACTAGCCTCACACGCATTAGTTTCAATTTTTCCCTAGAGTATGTTGATAAAAAAGTATAATAATGCTAAAATGATGCTTACGAAGACTTTCGCACATGTGTATATGTATGTAGTGAGACTAGCCTCACCCCACACGCTTACGCGTGTGCGAGAGGCTTTTTTTGTATCACGGACGCTTCGCGCCACATTCGAACATTGTTAGCTTTCGTCTGTTATCGCTACTGTATTTTTAAGCAACCGAATCTAGAGACAAATTGAAACCAAGTAGTTTTCCTTTTCAATTTGTCTCTAGCCAAAGTTGCTTAAAAATACAGTAACACGTAACATACGAAGGCTAACAATGTTGGAATGTGGCGCAAAGCGTCCGTGATGCAAAAAAACGTGTGTGCGGTTAGGCTAGTTTGAGATAAATTGCCTTCCAAAGGAAACAACGAAAGGCAATAAAATTGCCAATTTGTATGCCCTTACCCTGAGGCAATTGGGATTTTAGAGGTGGAAATGCTTTTATAGCCCAGATTAACTTGCCTGCATCATCACGGTCTATAGCCCCTAGCCCGATGCTGTTTGAGTAAGCGTCAGTTCCAAACACGGAAGCGCCAATTTGTTCCACACTTCTCTCCTACAATTTCCCCTAAATTTTCCCCACTCCCCCAATTTTTTTAAAAAAAAAAAATTCCCCCACCCCACAAAACCAAACAACCCCCACCCCCCCCCACAAAACCAAAAAAAAACTTTATTCCCCCCCCCCCCCCCCCCCCCCCCCCCCCCCCCCCCCCCCCCCCCCCCCCAACAAAAACAAAAGAGAAGGACCCCCCCCCCCCACCGGGGAGAAAAAAAAAAAAAAAAAAAACCCCTCTTAGGTATAACTACTCACGCTTTTTCTTTTTTTTTTTATTTTTATAAAAAAAAAAAAAAAAAAAATACATAACAATAATATATGTATAAAATATTTTTTTACTGTGAGTGAATTCTTATAAAAGAAGGCCGGCCTGGATAAGTTTTATTTGCGATTCTGGGTCGGACCAACGTGGGCAAGTCATCGCTTGTTAATGCTCTAGTTCGAAAGAAGGATGTTGCACTTACATCTAAGAAACCAGGTTCCTTATTTTACTTTTTTCTGTTGTGATTTGAAGTTTTAATGTGTTTTAGTTTCTGGGTTTGATTGTTTTTGTGTGGTTTGGTGCAGGGAAGGCGAAACTTATCAATCATTTCTTGGTGAACAAGAGTTGGTATTTTGTGGATTTGCCTGATTATGGGTAAGGCGCTCAGTCTTTCATTCTTTTACTAGTGTACAATGAAAATTTGAGCTTGTGAACTTTACTGCCCTTAGTTGCATAATTATACGAAATCCGGTAGTTCAGCTCCTCGTTATGTAAAATTTAATTTTGCAAAATGACAGTCTTTTGCATTCCCTTTTAACTATTTTGAGATCAGTTAACCCATGTAGGTGTTTATGTTGTAGTAAAGTTAGATCTTTATTTCTGGCAGCTGGGAACTAGTTGTACACATAGGGAAACCATAATTTCACTGCAGCAAGTCTCGGACTTTGTCAGAAGCGGGTGCTGTAATTCATTTAGGTTCCGAGTGTAGGACACCATATTTTTTCTGTTCATTTGTTTTGAGAGAGAGAGAGAGAGAGAGAGAATGGAAGATAATTTTCTTTGTCAGTGATTAATCAAGAGTAAGTATTAGTGTGGGAAGACACACTAAGGGCAGAAAACTAGTATATAATAATTGCACTGTAATATATGTCATGCATTTGAAGGCTTACTGCTTCATTAGACTAGAGCTCTCTGATGGTGCGTGCAACCAATTCCTTGTAGTATCCCAAATATTGGTGAGTTAAGTTTATAAAAATGTCAAACTTCTGTGTTTTATGAGTTATTACAGTCTATTTTAAGTGGGTTAAATAATTCTAAATCTAGACGACTAAAGTTGTATGCCTTGGTTTTCAGCTGAGTTTAGTAGAAGTGCAGACACCTGTTTCTGCTACTAAACTTAAAGAACCTTGGATACTTTTTGTAATGTTGTTTAAGTTGAAAGTTCTCAGTTTTAATTAGTTGGCACAAGCTAGTTGACATCAATGGATATGCACTCCGGTGTCTGATATCATAGATTTTCTATTCACACTGATGTATTACTATATATTATGGTCTGTCCTTATATATAATCAACTAACAATTCACTAAGTTCTTTCTGGATGCGTTATAGGTTTGTGTGAGTGTAGTAAAACTTGTATATACCGTATAGATCAAACATCTTCATCTCCTGCTGCTGGAAAGGATTCTTCTGTACTTGAAGCCATATGGGATGATGAAGATACAAGGGTTTTTCTATGAATGCCTGCCAGATCTTAGGTTTGGTTCAGTAGAAAGATATTTTTCTTTACAAGTCAAAGTCTTTCATATGATATGTTCTGTCGGTTATTATAATTCTATTGGTCAATTGAACTGTGAGTTACATGATATGATTTGTAAATAATACAGAGTGACCTAAAAATGTAATAAGATTATCTGTTTAAGGACAGGCCATAATATATCCTGAGGTACAACCAACTGTAAGGAATCAAATACTGTATCTCTCCTTTTATATCCTGAGTTAGATATGTATGACTAATTAGAATTTGCTCTGCATGCGAAATAGTGGGAATTAGACTTGTATCATGAGTGTATTTGTTTCACTGAACTAGATCCTTTAAGAGCTAGCTCTATCTTTTTATCTCCTGTTTTCACTTGGGTTTCATAATATTGTTCTACGACCGTTGCTTATCGAATTCTTAGCTTATTAGCAGACATTGGTTGTTAAATTTAGTGGAATACTTCTCAGCTGTATTTATCAGGATTTAAGCATCGTTATGTATACAAATAATTGTTATCGATAGCAATCTTGATTCTACGAATTTTTTTTCTGTATCAGCCTGATTTTCGTATCTATTTCTGTGTCACCACTTTATTAGGAATGCTTTCAATTATGAATGATCTTTTTCAAAACAACTGAAAAATTAATTAAATAGTAATCATATAAATTTTTTTGTCTAGCCATAATACATTAAGATATCAAACAATAAATGAATATGCTGAATATATTAAGCAGGTGTCAGGTGTCAATCTTCATCACAATAATCACTTTCGTCATCACTCTGCACGACGGGTTCATCCTCGGATGGAACCTCTTCAATATCATCATCCTTATCATGAATAAAGTCACTGTCCTGAGGCGGGGTTGAAAATCAATTGTTTCAATCACTATTTCAGGTTCCACTTCCCAACTACAAGGTGAAATTGGGGTATCATTTGCTGAATTGAGTTTCAACCTTCAACAATACTGAATTGAGCACAAAACTGAGCACAAAAGTGGTTTCAAGCTTGGATTAAGGATTTCTAGCTTAGCTAGGAACAAAGAATTCGATGGTGGTGGTGTGGTGTCGACTAGGGGTGTGTGGAAATTTGGAGTAGCTGTACAATATCAATTACAGTATCATAGCCGTTGGATTTTATCTGTGGTTGTGAGTAAAGCTCTAATTATTACAGTATCACAGCTGTTGGATTTTATACGGAGAAGACGTCTATTGGGTTGTTGTCGTTTGGGCACTTTGACTGCTCTGCTTTGAGCTCTCTTTTGCTCTCATCACCGCCGCTAAGCTCAGGTTTCAGACCAATCAAACAGCGGAGAATGGAGAATGCCGACGGAATCTTGGGTTTGCATGACTTTCTAGACCGCATGCGTCAACCGACGGCCGCAGAATTCGTCAAGTCCATCAAAAGGTATAAAATGAATGTTGAGAATTGGGCTATTTGCTTAATCATTTGTATTTGCAGTAATAATCTCTGATTGGAGCTGAGAATCTAATGCTGGCTTGGGTTGGACTATTTGCTTAATTGTTTCTTAAAGTTGAGAATCTAGTGTAGCAAAGATGTTTGATGTTTGTTATGCATTGAATTGAATTTGGTTGGGTTTGGATTATTTGTTACATTGTCTGTTTGTGTGAAAATAATCTCTTATTCAAGTTGAGAATTGAGGGTAGCAAATATGTTTGATGTTTGTATTGCATTAAAATTAAATTGGATTGCATTGGGGTGCAGTTTCATCGTGTCGTTTTCGAACAATGCTCCTGATCCGGTGAGGGACAGTGCAGCAGTGCAGGACTTTTTCGCCCAGATGGAAATGCATTTTAGGGCTCACCCACTTTGGGCTGGTTGTTCAGAAGAGGAGCTCGACAGTGCTGGTGAAGTGAGTTTTATTTTACCTTGACTAACCTTATTTCATTAGGGAAAATATACCACCATTAGCATTGTAGTTTCCATTACGCATGTCTGTGAATAAGAATCGGCTATCAAGAATATTTAAGTGAAACTGTAAAAGCATCATTCTTTGGTGTAACTCGATGCTTCTAAATGATAGGTCTTATGGTGCTGATCATATAATTATTGTTCTGGGCTTTCTTTTGAATTCAGGGACTGGAGAAGTATGTTATGACAAAGTTATTTACTCATGTATTTGCTTCAGTTCCGGATGATGTAAAGCTTGATGAGCAATTATATGAGAAGATGGCTTTAGTGCAACAATTTATTCGGCCGGAAAATTTGGATATTAAGCCCACGTTTCAGAATGAAACATCATGGCTGGTGAGTTGACATATACAATTGTCAAATATGTATCAATGAAGAGTTATATCTATCCGTATGATACAGCGCACGCATATGAATATGCATAAGTAAACTACGGTTAGGGATGGAAAGAGGAAATAGGAATCAGGATAGTGTGGGATTTCCCAAATGTGGCAGGAGTTTTTACAGCTCAGACAAATACCTAGTTAAAAGAATCATTAAAGAGATGCTTCCTTCTTGTCCCTTCCTCCATAATGTCTGAACGCTTTGGCCTTTCATGGTTTGGGTGATTAATATGTCTTAATTTATCTAATTTGATTTACATTTTTGTTTTTCTTTGGTCTGTTAGCACTTATGAGTATGCACATGGAAGATTGTTGAATCGCATAGTCTTTTTCTGTTTTGTGTGTATTTAGACATAATTGTTTGTTGGATGCCTCTCCTTACATCAATATGCTTGCATCTTTTGCAGCTTGCACAGAAAGAGCTACAAAAGATTAATATGCACAGGGCACCTAGGGATAAGCTAGTGTGTATCCTCAATTGCTGCAAGGTTATTAATAACTTGCTTATGAATGCTTCTGTCGCTTCAAATGAGAATCCCCCTGGAGCTGATGAATTTCTTCCTGTCCTAATCTTTGTTACTTTAAAGGTATGACCTACTCTATATCTTGGCATCATTTGTTTGATTAAGAAATTACTTTTGATGCAATACCATATGAAGGCAATATGGTATGTCTTGTTTACGAAGGTGCTTTCCTGAAATGATTGATGCAGGCAAATCCTACACAACTGCACTCAAATTTATTGTATATACAAAGGTATAGGCGACAATCTCGATTAGTTGGTGAAGCGGCCTATTTTTTTACAAACATGCTCTCTGTTGAATCCTTCATCTCAAATATTGATGCAAAAGCCATTTCAATGGATGAAACTGAGTTCGAGAAGAACATGGAAACTGCTCGAATGCTTCTGGCAGGACTTTCAACTGATTTAGATACTCAGTATAATCAGAGCAGTCCATTTTCAGGACATGAATATGGATCAGAATCTATGGAACCCAAACATCAACCTCTGAATGCCAACAAGGACGCATCACTACAAGCCAAATATTCTGAAAGAAAATCCCGAACCAAGAAGATACCTTATTCAAAAAATGATACATCCTTCTCAAAAGTTCCATCCTTATCAGACTTGGAGGAGAAGGGTGCAACAAGCCTTGTGAATGATGATCATGCAAGCCAGGTGTTCCGGGAGTATCCATACTTGTTTGCGAATGTTGGTGATTTAACAGTCAATGACGTAGAAGACCTTCTTAACAACTACAAAAAACTTGTTTTCAAATATGTTTGTCTGTCCAAAGGGTTAGATCTTGCTGCTCCATCTTCTCCTTTATACAGTTCACAAACAGAGATCTACCAGAATGCTAAAACGGCAGAGCAACAGGATCATCCTAGTCCTACAAAGCCTTATGATGAGACATCAAATGATACTGATAGGAAGGATGATGATTTAAACAAAAAGCCTCTTATTCATTTCAAAGGTCTGGAACCCAAAGAGGATCAAGCAGTTGCACCATAGGGTGGTAAAGATGAGGAGTCTTCTCAATAACAGCTATACATGGACATGTACTATCCAGGAGTGTCTTGAATTTCCAATGCAAATTATCACCACCAGGGATCTTTTTCGGTAGTCTTCCCAAGGTCGAAGGAATATCATGATGACAATTTTCAGTTGGCAATGAGCATTGTGTCGGTTCTCGCAGTATAATGGTGAAAGTTGTGCATAGAAATGAAGAGCATAACAATTCAATCGTGGCAATACAAAAATTCACAACTTTCAGAAGCCTTGATTAAAACAACAGCAGAAAAGTGAGTTCTAAATTCTTGTCCTATGTTCTTTCTGGTATGTTGTCTCACTCTTGTGTACAAGTCTCCTGATGCTTCTGCCAATGTGTGTTGTTTAAGTGTATGATGTATATGACTATTATAGATTTTTCACTGTGACAACAACGAATTTCATGCTTATCTATATTGGTTTTTAGTAATCTTACTTAATACAGCTAAAAAAACTGTCTAATCATGCTACAAATGTCATAAATTTTGTTAGTCCAAATAAGTTTGATTTTTCCGTTTTCCATGTCAGATGGCACTATATCGCATTTCATCTGTGGCTGGCACATGTTTGGTAATCTGTCGTGTGACTGTTTGACATGCTGTATTTCTAATCTTGGCATAGCATGTCAAGATTGAAACTAGTACCTTAACCCAAAAATCAGAATTTAAAACTAGTACCTTCAGAATTGGTACATGTTATGGTATGCTGTATAATTCTCTCCTATCCTCCTTTTAGACCAAAATCAGCAGCATTAGGAAGTTTAACACGCTGATTTGTGTGTTTTTATGGTGTCGAATGGTAATCACATTTGTCACGTTCTGGTATGTTGTGTGCTCTGTGGATAAAGGGTCGTACATATGCGATGTGGACTTAGCACAGTATGGTAATATGTTTAAAGGAAGATTATGAAATAACAATAGATGCTTACATTTTCTTTTTTGATGTTGTGCTTGTGACTTTAAAAGTAATAATTATAACGTATAAGTACGATATATAAGTACATCACATAAACACAAAGGCGGAGGATCAGAACTTAAAGAAGTAAAGGACAAACCCTAGTGTCGGAAGGCTCCCGCTAAGCAGGGTGCGGGAGCATTTGTACGCGGCCTTACCTTGGATTTTCCAAGAGGCTGTTTCTGTGACTAGAACTTAAAGACGTAAGATTCTTTTTTTCTTTGTTAATGAAATAGGATTCTATGGGTGTTGAAACTGTTGTTCCTCTAAGGTTGACGATTTACGATTTCTTTCAACAAGAAAAAGGGAAATAATATTAGACTAAGAGATTATTGGTATTGTGTGGTTCTTATAGGACGTACCCCATCCTAAATAGTATTTGAAAAACCAAAATTTTTGGGAAGGTAAATTATTTTCTATAGTACATTGCTATCAGGAGAGTTGTATTATATGATCATCTCGCTGTTCTTGGGAAATTATTGGGGATAACACCGGCTTTGTTACTTTCCTTTTGTATATGCATCCCTTTCAATAATGTAGGGAGGAACCATACAAATCTGAGAGTGAATACTTTGGAGATGGCGATATTTCTAAAGAAAAATTACAGACAAGCTAGTCTAAAGCAAACAGTTCCGCCACTTATATGTAAAAACTCATTCTTCCTGACGAATTAATCACGAAGAAATGACAGTGAGCAGTCAACTATTTTTCACCAGCAAAATCTTTCTAATTTACTTGCTGGAAATGGATGTTGGGATTTGGGTCAACTTTTTTTTTTTTTCCTACTTGTCTGATATCTCAATAACCAGAGGCAGGCACGCCAACGGGTAGCAGGTCACCCTCTCTTCTTGTGCTTCACACCCCACTATTCAAGCATCATAATTTTTTGGAGACAATCTTCAATTATACTGATTACAAATCTGATATCAAATTGGGGGTCCAAGAATCTTCATCTAAACAAAGATTAGTTGACACAAAAGGAACCCTTAGTTTTTGGAAATATGTGTGTACATATCTGGGGTTCACAGATAAGAATGTTGTTAGGGCCAAACACCATCTCAACAGTTACAAGTCATGTCAGGGCCAAAGAAATATATGTGTGCATTTCTTTGGCTTCTTTTAGTTTCTAAGGCTTTCACTTTCTATAACATGGTCGATCTTTGCTGTTTGGTTCTTATAATGAAAGTAGAGATTGGATAGTCAATCATCCACACAAGTGTGATAGACTGGTTTTATGGAAGTTTGCATCTCATTAGCAGTCAAGTGTGATAGATTGGTTTTATTGATAGATGATGCACTTGAAGTTTGCATCTCATTAGTAGTCAGACTTCGCCACGCACCCTAGATGACTATCCCACTCATGTCTGTTTATTTCGCCTTGTACTTCTTGTACAATTTTTGTGTATCACCCGATCCAATGGACCCTGTTGATTATGCATATTGATGAAACTGTAAGATATTTTGAGACAGATTGTTGAAGTTATCTTCTTATATCAAAACGGTTTGGTGAGGACAATCATCATCCTATTGCAATTCAGGTAAACATCATTCAAAATCCTATGGCGGAGAAAGTAAAAGATAGTATTGTCAGAAGCAAAAATCTCCTAAATACAGTTGAGCTAAACTACCAAGTACCAACTCTCTAATTATAAAGAAATGTTCATACCTACGGTATTAATATATCCATTTAAACCAACAATCAACATAATTTGTAATTAAGATGTCATCTAAGATTCACGAATTAACATTTAAATATGCAGTAAGATTCTGGATTAAAAGTTTGAATCATACATCTACCATGAATAACATTAAGTCTCAACCGACCAAAACTCTTAGTTGAATGGAAAATAAATGTAGAGATTGATAATTGATGGGATCAGATCCTTTTAACGATTTGATGGTCCTACATTCTACACTCCTAACACCAAAAACATAAATATCATCTCAAAAGGACTGGCCAAGTGCCAACCAATTGGTTTGTGTCCAATTCGAGTTTGATTATTTTCTTGAGATTCCCAATCTCTTGGGGAAAGGACCATTCCAATTGGTTATCATGTAGTTCTAAGTATTCAAAGTTACTCAAGTTACCAAATGAAAATGGAATTAAATTGTTGAACAGATTCTCAAACCATCCAATATTTACAAGAGATTGCAAGTTACCTATCTCCTTAGAAATAGAACCAAAAAGTTGATTGTCGTGCAGGTACAAGGTGTTCAACTTTCTCAAATTCCCCAAATCTGGAGGGAAGACTCCGATTAAATTGTTGAAGGACAGTTGAAGATCTACAAAAGATTCCAGGTAACCTATCTCCTTAGGAATAGAACCAGAAAGTTGATTGCTCTGAAGATACATAGTGTTCAACTTTCTCAAATTGCCCAAATCTGGAGGGATGACTCCGGTTAAATTGTTGAACAATTCAATATTTACAAGAGATTCCAGGTAACCTATCTCCTTAGGAATATAACCAGAAAGTTAATTGTTGTAAAGATACAAAGTGTTCAACTTTCTCAAATTGCCAAAATTTGGAGGGATGACCCCGGTTAAATTATTAAAGTACAATGCAAGATCTACAAGAGATTCTAAGTTACCTGTCTCCTTAGGAATAGAAACAGAAAGATCATTATTGTCGAGATAGATAGTGGTCAAGTTTGCCAGACCATATAGGGTTGTTGGGATTGAACCACTGAGTTGATTATAGCTAATCCGTAGATCGACAAGAGAGTTCGAATTCCCTATCTCTTTAGGAATTTTGCCATAAAGTTTATTTCTATGGAGAAAACGCAAGGTAACATTTGTTAAGAGACCAATTTATGGTGGGATGTTCCCAAACAACTGATTGTTAGAAAAATCAAAATGTCTTGAGTTTGGAAAGGGAACTGATATGAGGTGGAATGGTATCAAAGACACTATTTTGACTGAGATTAAGATATGGGCAAATTACAATTTCGTACCCTGTGGTTTATGTCGGATTTCAAAATGATACCTGTACTTTTTTTTGTTGCATTTTAGTACCCTATAGTTTAGAATGCTTGCAAATTTGCTCTTCCGTTATTAAAACCGTTAATTCTTGGTTAAATGCTGATGTGGACGAATTGGGGCCCACCATCTCCATAAAAATCACAAATTAAGCGGAACACCATTTGACCGGTTGGGGAATGGTTTCGACAACAATGGCGACCACCTCCAAAAATTCCCCAATTTGATTCTCAATCCAAATCCAAATCCCAATCGTCCCTCAAGTTACTCGATTTGATCCGATCGATGAATTAAGCTAGGTCTGTTGGAATGAACAAAACGGTACAAGATTAATTTTTCACTTATTTATCCATTTGCCTCCTGCCACTCTACTTCAGTCTCAGTTTGCCTCCTGCAACTCCAGATTGTCTCAATTTGCCTCCTGCCACTCTATTTCAGTCTCAATTTCCCTCTCCCACTCTAATTACTCTCATTTTCCTTGAAAATAATTTAATTCATAACAACTATTGTGTTGCGGATAACAACAAGAATAAAGAGAGGGAGGGGAAAAAAAATAAAAATGAGAGAAAGAGGGAAAAACAGAAATAAGACGACAGGGGGCAGGGGACAGAAGAGAAAGAGAGAGAAGGCGGGAGGGAAAGAAGAGAGTTGGGGGAGGAAAATAGAGAAAGACGAGGCAAAAGAAAGAAACAGGAGGAAACAGAAAAGAAGAAGAAGACAACAATTAATTTTTCCAGAATCTTGACCAAGAATTTTTTTTTTTTTTCCAGAATCATTATAGAACATAACTGAGCAATTCCATCAGAATACAAATCCAAAATAACACAAAACCCAAATGCCAATCCAAGAGGGAAACATCAAACTGAAATTAGGACATATTATAATCTCGTTCAAGTTTAATCTGATCATCTCCCTCTATTAGCATAATTCATCTTCTCGTAAAACCGAATCGACAGAAGCGACAGCGAAAGGTTGACCTCGTCTTTCCCCCACCTCGCGTTTGGCTTCGCGCAAATCGCCGGCGCCGACGGCTTCAACGCGGGCCCCCACGGTGAATCCACAGAAGCCGCCGACGAGGGGGAAGAACCAGCGCCTGTGGTGGACGACGAAGACTGGCGACGGATCTGAGCTTGAGGACGACGGATCTGAGCTGCTGGTTGCCGCAGCCAATGTTGGCCCTGTGGAGCGTGCAGACCAGCTCCCAGAGGCGCTCGTCCTCCGCCGTCTTGTGCCACTGCCTGCTCATGCACGACGTCATCCCCAGCGTCCGCGCGTCCACGTGCTTCAGCACCCACCTCGAACACCAGGTTGTCGTCTAGGTTCACAAGCCCCGCCACAGCCCTGGTCAACGCCTTTTCCGCCGCAACTTCTGATCCGTCCTCCTCCACCTTGACCTTCTTCATCTTCACGTCAATCGAGCTCTCCGCCGCCATACGCTTCATCGATCGGATCAAATCGAGTAACTTGAGGGAGGATTGGGATTTGGATTCGGATTGAGAATCAAATTGGGGAATTTTTGGAGGTGGTTGCCATTGTTGTCGAAACCATTTCCCAACCGGTCAAATGGTGTTCAGCTTAATTTGTGATTTTTATGGAGATGGTGGGCCCCAATTCGTCCACATCAGCATTTAACCAAGCATTAACGGTTTTAATAACGGAAGAGCAAATTTGCAAGCATTCTAAACTATAGGGTACTAAAATGCAACAAAAAAAAGTATAGGTATCATTTTGAAATCCGACATAAACCACAGGGTACGAAATTGTAATTTGCCCTTAAGATATTCAAGATTAGGGAATAATGAGAACAAGAAATGGTGGAGCGTACCTCGTATACCAAATTGGGCAAGGCTTATATTATTGACACTCCTTTCACCGTTACATGAAATGCCAGTCCAGGTACATGGTGGGATTGCATTTGGTTTCCGATTGGTGGCGTTATTATGACGAGGAAGGTAAGTCAATGACGAGGTTAGATTTTGGAGCAAATGAGTTTGGTTCTGGAAGTTGGATTTCCATTTGAGAAGGGCCTCTGCTTAAGATGTAGTAGAATTAGCAAAGCAGCATATTTAGTTTGAGATGAAAGTACCTTAACAGACAACAACAAGAAGATGATAAGGCAATAAGAAGGTGAAGATCTCATGGTTGGATTGTCCAGTGTTAGACAAGGTAGAAGCACTTCAAGGCCACACTTGTAGAGTTACAATTTGCCATGCCATGAATTGCCTTTAAGACTTTGCAGTTTCTGTAAATAAATAGAGACTGACATGAGTCAAAGTCTGCCTCATAGACTCAGAAAAGTATTATGATCATAAATTAGTGGCAGTGAGTGGTTTGATATGCACCAGGCGAAGAGTCTTGACTAAGAAGAAAAATGAGCTTGTGCTTTGGTCTGTGACGGTTATAAACGATTGAAAATTTTTGATGGGAGTCGAACGAGTGGTATATGATATGCACCAACATCTGCATTTGCTATAAAGAAAGTTGTTTAAACCCCTTGATATTGAAGGCGAGGGATCAAAGCCCGCTATATAAGTCCAGCCTCATGGCCCATAATTCTAGCCCAAAACTTTGGATGTTCTGCTGTTGTCTGTTAATCCAGTACGCACAGTCGTTCGTTCGTCGGCTCCCTCGTATCCTTGTAATAAATTGCAAATAATTGGCTGTTTGGATTAGAAGTTGAAACTGCTCCGCCAATATCATCATCCTTATCATGAATAAAGTCATTATCCTCAGGTGGGGGTTGAAAATCAATTGTTTCAATCACTATTTCAAGTTCCACTTCCCAACTGCGAAGTGAAATTGGGGTTATCATTTGCTGAGTTGAGTTTCAACCTTCAACAACAATACTGAATTGAGCACAAAATGCAAACATAACTGAGCACAAAAGTGGTTTCAAGCTTGGATTAAGGATTTCTGGCTTAACTAGGAACAAAGAATTCGATTGGGGTGGGGTAGAGCCTAGAGGGCAGACCATGATTTGACGGGCAGGTTGGGTTTTGGTGAGCTGAGATGAAGTCGAGAATGCTGTTTCTGATGACGGCTCGGTCGTGGATGAGGCTTTCGGGTTCTGAGTGCAGGAGTTGGGGGTCCGCGATTTCGGGTCGGGTCAAGTAAATAACGGGGAATTCAGTTTGCTTGGAGATGAAGACAACAACGCGCTTTTTGGTATCGTGATTTTCTGAAACGATGGCAGCATGGCAGGGGAGCGGCTTTGTTGACAGTGACGGAGGTCTTGGGTTTGGGAGTTGTGGGCAGTGGAGAGGCTGTTTGGGAGGAAAAGATTAATTTTTTGTTTATTGTTTTCAATGAACCCCACTTAAAAATTGGAGATTTATTCATAGCCACAAGATCAAATCTAACGGCTCTGAGATGAAGTCTGGTTTTTAACTTCTACCGAGTAAAGCGGAAGAGAGCAAAACTGGCATACTTAGAAAATAAATAATTAAAAAAGTGGGAGAAAACAAGTCACGGATAATAGACAAAGATGACTCTCTTTGTCGCAATATTTTTGAAGTGCCAAAATAACGAGGGCGCGATGACACCAACAACCAATGAATTGTTGTCTTAGTATTCTGTTAAATGCGCAGTCTAGCGCTAAACCTCATGGTGACTAATTTTTTTGTTTGGTCGGAGATTTAGAATTTCAGCGACGACCACAAGCGTTGTGGAATGTCTTTCATTTTCCTCGCTAAAATCTTTTTGTGACATTGTTGAACTTTTGTCGCTTTTTCCAATGCTTTGTGATGAAATTCTGTGTCGTCGGTGAAACTTTTGTGACAAATGAGTACATTAGTCATAGAATCTACTATTTGACAATGAAAGCAGTGTCCGTCGCCAAAAGTTTTGTCATGAAATCATAGTTTTCTTGTAGTGATGTCTCCTGTATCTTGGGTGGTAGTCTCGTATGATAGCCATCCAAAATCTTATCTGCCCTTGCGCGCTAGGGAGACGCCTCAAAAGAATGGAGGAGACTGGAGCATGCTCAGAATTTGAGAATGTACTGAGGCCTTAAAATGCATACACAAAGGAAGAGGTAAGGAGACTGGAGCATGCTCATCTTGATCGTTTCCCACAACAGTCACACACATCACAAGAATGATGCTGCCCAAGTAAAGCAAACTAAAAAAAGAGACCACTTCCATTTATTGAGGGGTAAACAATAAACTACTGACATTGTGTTTGGAAGGAAGAAGCAAGGACTCCTAGTACAATGGAGAAAGTAGGATGAAAGAGTTATTTTACTGCAATTGGTAGAAGGGAGGGTAGAGAAAATGCAAAAAGGGTTTTATCCCCCAAAAACTGCGGGAACATGAGGTAATTTTTTTCCTCATTTAGACCAGAGAACTGAAATTTAGAGAACTCTTCAATTTTTAGATTATGGTTGACCAGACAAAATTAGCACGAACAGCCAGTAAACAAAAAGGCATAAATATTAGTGTAGGGAATTCTTGAAAGCCTTCACTTACCGAAGGATCTTAAGGGTTAGCAACAGTAGGAACAAACAGCCACTTTCAAGCCCCTCAAAGTCTCAACGAATTGCTGGTTTATGCCTTGGTAGGTTTGCATCAATCTTCTTTCCTTTTCAGTCTCAAGTTTAATATGCTGTTTGGCTCTCTCAAAATTGTCAACCTTTGGCAGAAGCCTCTCAATTAAGAAGGAAATTGCTGATTTTCTATCACTTCTATATTGGCCTCTGCGGGTACAGCTTCTTCATCTCCATTATGGATCGCTTCCTTGTAAATCTGAAGGAGGTCCTCAAAGGAGGCAAATTCTGTTTACCTGCTCCACTCTATGAAGCTCCTGCACTATTCTGTCTGCTGTCCTCTTGGCATTCGTCCACAAACAAGATAAATATACTTATCTCAGCATACATTTAAAGTCTATAGGCCTAAGTTTGAAGAGTGTGTGTGAATTCCTGAGACATTAATTGCTGCTGTTTTCTTGTCTATATGCCATTTGCTCCCTCTCATTTTGATCTCTATTCTAATTTTCTCTTAATAATTTTCTTCTCATTTGCAAAAAAAAAAGGAAAAAACAGCATGGAGTTTCAGACTGTAAATGAAGAAGATTTACGAGGACAAATAGCATATCAAACTGGATGCAAATTTCAAGTCAATGAAATGGAAACAAAAACTACAAGATAACTTGTTGCCTGCTTTCACAGTAATTAAGAAATCAACTGCCACCAAACTAAGATTTCAGCTTCAAATTCAATTTACCCAAACGGTATCATGAAACTAGAAATATTCGATTGATTATTTTTGCAACGACATTTGTAAGTTGTGACGGAACTTATAGGCACCATTTCGTTATCAACCAGTTTAACAAGGATAAGTTCTACCTACAGACTTCACAGCCGGAGGAGTTCTACATAGGCATTGGCCGAGTACATTTGGAAAATTCACATTGAAATGTAAAGCTCATTCAACTAAGGATAAGCATATTTCGAATTAAGTTTCTTCCTTTTCTATGGTATTCGCAAGTATTTCAAAATGCAACGAACACTTCCCTGTTCTTGTTCGGACCACGAATTGCGTTGTCTTAGATCACATGCAACTACGGAAGACTGAAAAGAAATTTCGTGATTACTTTCTAATATGAAAACCATAATGGGATTTAATGAAGAACCGTCCCAATCACATATCCAATCCAATAAAGTTTATAAACTAGCAATGAACACCGAGTCTGAAGCATAATAATAATAATGTAACAGCATTAACATCTACATACTTGATTCAGAACCACGAAAATCAAGTCTACAGATTCTTCTGACGTCCCAATACCTTAAACTAAATAAACCAGAATACAAACTTAACTACTGCAACAGTCAGACTAGTAGTCAGCTTCCTGCCGGCCTTCAGTGCCTGCAAACCGGTAAACACGGATATTAGGCCAAGCTAAATTGTTGGTAAAGGAATTCACTAATCAACAGAAGTAAAGATAAATGGTTACATGTACGATCCTCTCCAGATCTTTACAAATTACTGGAGCTTGGTTTCTGAGAATGGAGATAAACCTCCAAATCCTCACTGAGAACCATAATTATCTTTAAGTATAGCAATACTTTAGACGATAAAATCTGGTTTAATTAGTTGAATAATCTTATATTTTTGCAAAGAAGCTTAAATGACAGTTCATAGTGGCTAGAGAACCAAATGTCAAAGAAGGCAGGTCGTGCACACAATACTAAATTTACAGGCCCTACATAATGTGATGATAACCAAAGACTGAAGCAATCTTTGTTGTTTCTTTTTCTTTCTCTTAACAAACTTATGTGTTCAACTCATTTGAAGTTGATATTGCTATGAACTATAGTATCCACAATAGATATTTAATAAAAACAAGTTAGCTGAGACAAATATCGGAACACAAGAAATGACGACTGGACTTCAAAAAAAAAAAAAGTGATCATCAAGACGTACAGAACTGTTGATGATGTAGATAGCATTATAAGATCTATAAAGAATACCAGATATGGTATAGCGAAGGGAGTGTTAAAACAGGTATGCATGTAAAATGTCAATCCAGTAAAAGGAAAGGACTGAGAACTGATGATTAAACAACTGAAGTATTTCAGATACAAATTGATGATCAGGGCTGAATAATTCGACAACTCATTTCAATTCAGTGAGAACAGAATACCTGTACAGAAACATATGGCGTAGCAGCCTCCAGGAGTTCACAAAGTACAAGCTTCAACAGCTGAGGCTCTTCGATACCGAACATCAATCCTTTCGAGCAGTTTGGTATAAGAAAGATCCAGTTGGTTGTTCTCGCCTTCAGTTTCATCGTACCCTTTATTTCCACTGTCCTCAGTGCAACCAGCATCATCAAAACCACCTTCAACAGGCGGGCTCATATGAATGATCTTACCAAACAGTTGAAATGAGTTTCTGGCAACCTTTCTTGAGTTGTAGAATCGGTTTCCATCAAGTTCTGTGGCAAAGGATTGTACACTACTATGACTATCTGGCGATAATTCGTCGGACTGTGAACTGCCAATGTTCAAATCAGTAGACACCCTCTTCAACTTTGGCACCGTGTTGTTGCCAAAGGAATTATAAGTGCACATCTGAGGAGTATTGTCATCTAACATGTGGGTTAGATTGGATACACAGTATAGACTCTGCCTGGCTCCCTGCATGCCCGCAGGAAAAGTGTTGTAATTCAACAAGGATGCACTGTACTGCGCCATTGGTGAATTAGGTGTTGCTGCCATAGGAAAGAAGAATTCATCCTCTGCATTGGTCAGCAGCCCAGAACTCAGAGGAGCTCTGAACCTCTTTGCGGGGGGGAATGCAGTGTGAATTGAAGGTGTTGATGCAATATAGTCAACTTGCCATGGGCTAACCCTCTTAGCATTCTGCAGAACTTCAGGTTCGTCCCACGTAACCTACAATATAGAGGACTTTAATTATTTGAAACTACAAAACTTGAAAATCAGTATATAGTGGAGACAGAACATAAAAATAAGATATGCCAAATGAAAATAAATTCATAATATGAACATACTATAGAAAACTTATCAGGATTCTGTAATATAGCTATTTGCCCAATTAAAAGCGCAGAAATTGCCCTTTCCTAAACCGCAGCACCCTAGCTAAATAGGTAGTCATATAAGTGCAACTTGTTGAAAGAGCATCGTCTCAGACCATTCTATAAAAACTTAACAATCCACAACCTGAACCAAATGATCCCAACTTGGTAATATCTTACCTTCACACTAAGTTTCGCATTTCAGAAAGCTTGTTCTAATGTTCCTCTAATTGATAAAAGCTGTTTCAGCGAAAATCGAGTCTACGTAACATAAAAGTTGGTGTTGAATCCTATCCTGAACAGAGCAATGGATCAACTACGCTTTCACTTCAATCTGCTCCAACAATTACCTATTTAAGTTCCAAGCAACATATAACCCAGAATTTAACTACCAATGCTGAACTGAAAATCAATCATTCCCATCAATCCAAAACAATACAGGAACAGCATTCAACAACCCAGAGTCCAGCTATTAATGGTGAAATAAAAAATAAAAATCAATCATTCCCATGAGCTGAAGAAACGATACCTGAAGCATACGCCAAGGGGAGCCTTGCCAAGGACCAATCTCCGGGACCGAGACCGAAGACAAGGTACCCTGAAACCAAGTCATCCTGGACGAGTCCTCGGTCTCCATCGCCATCTTCACTCTCATCCCAGCCGTCCAAAACACCTTCATGGCCTTCTCTATAATCTCCGCCTTCACCACAAACTCCGACCACCCCGCCTTGGGATAGTACACCACCTCGAACTGCCTCCCCGCCGCAGCCTTCTCCGCCGCCTCCGCCACGGCCTCAGCCGACAAAACCTTCCTCTTAGACCCCTCCTGATGATCCTCTGCCTTCATCCTCATATTCGCCGCCGCCGCCCCACCGCCAATGTGAGAGCTCCACCTGGCGGCGCAATCGGATCCCGGGTTCGACCTGACGGAGCGACGGACGCCGACGAACATCTCGCCCCTGGAGTTGCGCATGAAGACGACGGAGTCGCCGGCGACGAGCATCTTATTATTGACGAACTTGCTCCAGCCGGTGGTGAGCAAGTGCCGCCTGGGGGTACCACGGTAAATATGCCGGAAGTCCCAAACGACGCCGTGCAGGTCGGTTACCGACAGCGTCTGGACCGGCGGCTCCGCCTGGTAGTTGAGCGGTGGGAAGATCGAGTCGGCGCAGAACCTCGGGACCGAGAACCCGCCGCCATTGTTCGCGTCCGACGGCGTCAGGATCTTCGCAAACGACACGACCTTATCCCCATCACCGCCGCGCTCCGCCGCGCACTCGCCTCCGTCGTCGAACTGATCCTCCTTCGGAGACTGGAACGGGATGGGCTGGAGGAGGAGCTTGGCGAAGACCTCGTCGGTGGTGGGATCGGCGAGGAAGTTCACGGCGAAGATCCGGCACAGGATCATCGGCTTGGCGAGGACGGCCGGAGAGAGGAACAGCGGCGCGGACGAGGTCGCCGATTGCTCGAGGTGGCCCTGGGGGAAGTAGTAGACCTTGGAATCGAGAGTGGGAATCTGAACGGCGTTTCCGGCACATCCGCGCCAGATTTTGGGGTCGATTGGGCGGAGGGGACGGCGGTTGTGCGGCGGAGGAGACGGCCGAGGAGGCATTTTGGGGATTAGGGATTTGAAACAGAGAGAGAAAATTGGGAATTTTTTGGGTGTTCGTTTGTGTGTCTGATTATTGCCTCAGAGTGTGTGTAGAGTGTCGAGTGCCGTCTTCATCTTGGGGTCGGAGAACGGGCACGCTACCAAAACCCATGGCTGCAATTTGTATTTATATATTTTTTTTTGGATTTTTTAAATTATTTTTAATTTCATTTTATTCATATCAAACGGTGGAATTGGTTGGTCCTCAGGAGATTATGGTGGTGCCACTCCCACCAAAGCGTAACTACCCGGTGTAACTAACTGTGTGCGCTGCGTTCTCTCTCCCTCCCTCAGTACGTCATGTTTGTTTGTTGCATCATTTCAACGTCGCCCAATCAGAAAATTACTCTATTTTCAGTGATGATTCTCAAAGGGGAGTAATGTTTTAGGTAGTGCAATTGAATTTGTAGGCAATGTGTTGCGAATTACTTACATGCGTCAATGATCAGAATTGTAAAATTTTCGTTATTACAAATACAAAGTATGTACTAATAAAAAGCACGAATGCTCGAATCATCACGATGTTGCAATAGGACATGTACGTCCCTAATAAAAACCTAAGTTGCTAACATTAGACAAGATGTTAGAGTATCCGCATGTTATATTACTCATCTGCAACTAAATTACTTTTACAAATAAAATATATTTACCGTGAACAATTCGATAATCGAGTCATGGTGATCTGGGATTCACATTACTACCATATAACATATCATTCGACATATTAAAGTTGTTGCATTGAATTGGGGTTGAGCTTCATTTAATGGGAGAGCCACCAACAATTGTCCTCCTTGTAGCTCAAAAAAAACCCTAGCAGCAGACTCTAGTGACATCATTGCTGTACTTGAAAATCACAACAGTGAATGAATGCCTCTGCCCTCTACCCTCTGCTGCTGATTGATTCATTGTCACTGACAATATACTAAAGTCAACGAATCAGGTTGTTGAGATTTTTTAATTTATTTCTCATTTAATTTCTGGGGGATTTGGTGAAATACTAAGAAAAATTGTACGAAAGTTTCGAAAAAGATTAGGACTTGTGTTCTCCCCCAGTGTTAGGGTAAGCGATGGCACGGACCGGATTTTGATGCCTGGCTGTCGCAGTCGCTATTGGTTGTGAACAGACAGGACCCCATATTCAATTCCTCTTCTAATCACAATTATTATGTAAATTTAATATTATAATTAATTAATCGTGTGTATTCAGAAATTTATTTCGCAGTTGGTACATAACACTCATTGCATATCACAATTGGTTCCTCCCCATTGGCATATTCACTTTTGAACCTTATTCAAAATATTAAATTATAAAACTTTTGAATGGCAAGTGATAAAGTTAGTGTTTTGCTTAGATATATTTGAGCCTATTTTGGATTAACATTACGTATACCAGATAAGATATTATCCATATTATATCAATATTATATTAAATCAATGATATCAGGAAAATAATTGTCTGCACTGAGTTAGAACCAAGACTTGAAGTCCGAATCTCATGAATGCGCGAATAGTGATTTTAATTCCTAATTGAAGTTGAATTACAATGTGATGAAATATTCATAAAGCAAGATGAGATAATAACCCTTAAGGACATAGATCTCCTAATTTTATAGTATGTCACTAATTTTGAATGTTCACATCTAAATATGAAATAATATAAATCACCTCTAATAACAGCGAACCAAAACACATGCACACACAAAAAAAATGGGCGAGACTCCCTTCTCAAGAATCACACGCACAAAATAGTTTGTACCACACATTTTTATTTTTACTAATACATAAACAGTTCATGCCAACACAAAACAGTTATGACTACACCATTGGAGTTCAATATAATTCAAATGAGTTTTACAAAAACTGAAAATAAGTTGTTGACATTGTAGATCTTGAAGAAACAAGAAAATTGACATCTCACTTGACCTTGGGGTGGTTGGATTTGACCTAAAATGATCGATTTCATAGGAAAAAATCAAGAATGTTGTTGTCTTATTTTCCTTCTATACTAGTTTTCATTTTGTAATCTTAGTTACAATAGAAATGAAGATCGATACGAATCTAACGCCACCGACCTCGCATCAATTGGACTCCTGATGAAAAGAGTTATGATTAAAATAATGTTGTAGAAGTTTTTAGATGAAAATGGATGAGCGACGCAGGAAAGAAGTGAAGGTTGATGCGCGTGAAAGATGAAGTTTTTTGTCAGTGTGATTGTGCCACATGTCTTTTTGTCCTTGTACGAAGGAATTTGAATTTTATATTCTATAAAAAATGAAATTTTATAATATCTTTAAACATACTTATCTTAAGTAAACTTCTCATGAATTTCCTTTGATTGAAAGTGAATTCGAAAGGAGAAAAAGTTTGATTTTGAAAAGGAAAACAAGAGTAAAAGGATAGTAAAAGCCAAAATGCATATGGATTGAAGACCTTGTCTAGAATGTCGACACAATTTGGGATTACAACTTACAAGAAACATGAATTTGTTTTGCAAATTGTCACATCATCAAGTTCAATTAAAGAAAGGTTATTTACATAAATATGTAGTTTTCAGAAAAACCCTGAGAGTGCAAGTGAGTGTTTTTCCTTATTAAAAACTGCTCTAGTTCTCTTGACCTTGGACTTGTGTGGTCGCGTATAGGGACACAAGTGCCAATTTTGTGTCCTTGCTATGTCATGTACAGTGACATGAGTGTCCCTGTTGGTATCTTGTACTTGAAGACAAAAAGTTGACCCTCACATAGCAGAAACAACACATAAAACGATAAGAGAAATGGAGGTTAATGATGATTAAGAAGCAGCTTGAAATGGAGGTTAATGATGATTAAGAAGCAGCTTTTATCATAGTTTACTGACTTTTGATGTTAAACATGATTACTGACTTTTGGGAAGCCAGTGGATTTAAGAAGATAATCGCATTTAACCAAACATTGCGCATTATCTTCTCTTTAAGAACTCAGAACTCGATAAATTTTAATTAATCTCATCAGCTAATGAAAAAAAAATTGACACACCTTGCATTCCTCGTAGTGTTAGAGGAAAGCTTTACTAATTATGGGAGGGCTTCAACCAATGAAGTCAACCCCGCAAAATAGGACAAATTTAGTTAACAAGTGTACCGCTCTATTGGCGTGACAACGCAATATGCAAACAAAATATTGGTCCTCTGGGCTGCTAATTATCTTTGACATTACCAATACCCAGCCCATCATACGAACCAACTCCGGATGTGATGGGTTTGATTCTTAACAATAAGAAGATTCAGAAATTCGCCCAATTCAATAAAAAGAAAATTCAATTGTGGCGTTCTTCTCTACAGTCCCAAAATTGTATATATATGATCATTGCCAGGGATAGAGATGTCTTTGACCCAGTCCATGAATGAACATCAAGTTTCTGCGTCATGACTACAAAATTGTATAATAATTGCCATTGCATTCTCGCTGCCCAAATGAGCCATGAGCGAATAAGCCACTAAGCTCTAACATAGATGAGACCGAAAAGAACTATAATGGGCAACACAAATGCATGAGAAAAAGGTAACATCACTTAGCAAAATAATAGTTTGTGAAATAGATAACAGACCAACAGATAGTTTCACTCGAAGACAATAGCCATAGACCACAATAGTGTAGCAACAACAGGAGACCTCACAAGAGAAACAGCTCCTACGATTCTCCTTTATTTCAAGACACGAGACATAATTAAGAAAGAAAAAAAAGCATAAGCAACCATTGCAGACAAGCCAAGCCACCACTGTATATAAAATATGGGCATCACTCTTCTTCGGACTCGGACTCTGCACTCTGCAGCCATTCGATGAAAGGCTTGGCATTCTTCCAGATGGGGGACGCCTTGTTCTTGCCAGCCAAGCCCTGTTGGTACCACTGCAGAATGAATTCCTCCTCCAACACATCGACATCATACAGTGTTTTGAGAACCAAAGCCACTTCTTTTGCAGCATCCGGGTTCGACTTCCCACTGAAAGACTCGATAGCCTGCAAAAGAACCATTTGAGAATCCTCGCCTTGGGCGGCTGCAGCTGCCAGGTAGTTTTTCTTCTTAGTCACCTCTTTGTTGAACCCCTTTCCAACACCTTCGAAGAGAGCTTCGAATAGAGCATCCATAATGTCTTGAGGAGTACCAGAAAGTGTGCCCAAGAAGGACTTCAGCTGGCTAGCCGAAACCCCTTTCTGCAGAGATTGCTTTATGTCGTTGACAAGCTTGCCTTCAACGTTATTCACATCACCGTTCTGATGACTATTGGTCTCAGACTTCTTCTGTTCACGCTCTGGAGACTTCTTCTGTGACTTCTCTTCAGTAGCAGAAAGCATTACCATGTCAGCAGTAACAGCACTCAACTGTTCCTGGATTCGCTTTCGAGCTGCCTCCACAGAAGTATCTGTCTGCCACTCAACATCATCATCCTCATCCTCAGCAGGTTGGTCATTCTCATCTCCCTGGCTGGGTGCAGGAGAGTGCTCCTCATCAGAACCATTGCTTTTCTTCTTACTTGATGATTTGGAAACAGAGGTGCCCTTCTTCTTTGCTGCCTCTTTCTTAAGCCTCTTTTGCTCCTCATCAGCTGCTTCACCCTCCTTTAGCTGCTCTTTGTCAGCCCTCCTCAGGGCTTTCTTTTCTTTAGCTGTCCTCTTCTGCTCTGGAGGATTCTTGAGGATAAAAGTAGTAAGCTTGTCCCTCATATCAACATCAGACACAAACCCGCATGCAGCACACTTGAGATTAATCATCTGTGTCTTAGTGATAATTATTTGAGTTTCAGGGTTCCCACATTTATAGCACTGCACAAATTTCTTAATGAAGTTCTCAAGAAGTCCAGCTAGCTTTGCAGTGTCATGGGAACCATTCACATGGGAAGTTCCAGTCTTCTCATCAAATTTCGACTGCGCTCCAAGCTCACAGCCAAAATACTTGGTAGTGTATGAAGCAGGTCTGTCCAAGGCCTTTGCAATGTCAACCATGTTAACCACATTGGTCTTGATGCCATTTCCTCTGCCTTCAATCTTAGTTATCATCTTTGGCATCTTATACCTGTAGAAGGCATCATCACGATTTGAAGCACCAATGTTTTGCAACGCCATCTTTAAGGATGTGACTCGGGCTGACAACTATATCAGAAGGGTATTGCCTCTTGAAACCGGATATCTTCTTTTTTCAGACAACGGAAAGGGTTGCATAAATTCGCAACCAAAGATATGTGTGTTATTCCCCTCTAATAACACAAAATGACATCCAACGTCAACAGGAGTAGCTCTGCTCTTTTTCCTAAATGTAGGACAGTATTCTCCGAGTAATCCAATTGACGACAAAAAGAGAGTGGCCCGTTCAGACATAAAATAGGTTCTAGACTTCACACGCTCCACTTTGACAAAATGCAGATGTAGCAGACTGAACTGCCAATTTCCTTCACGAAAACAATACAACATTCAGAAAAAAGATTGAAAGCAGTATAACAAACATCAAATCAAAGACCACAGGTCAAAAAAATCTATCAAATGCTTCATCGCAGAAATGACGCAATAATCACTTTCATCTTTCTGTAAATCACATGATAAATTTTCAATATAACAAAAGCACCAGCATAAGTTATTCAAGAGTAGTTGAAGGTAAGCAAATTTTTGAACTTTAAACTACCCAGTGAGGCAGATGTATCAGACGACGAACACAATCCAAAAAAGCCCAGTAATTTTAACAATCCCAGAATCACAAACTTCAACGAAAATTCAAGCACCTCAATTTTGAACAAAACCAATTCGTAAAATGAAAAATAAAATCCAAATCCAAGCTAGGCGTCAGATACGATTAAGACAAAACAGCTCAATACAAAAACCAAACCCTAACATCCACAGATCTATAAACCAATCAAAACAAAACTTGAGCTCAGATCGAACAAACTCTCAGAAGCAATCAGGAACAATCACAGTAGAGAATTAAGTAGACGACGATAATCGAAGAGATGAAAAAGGAAAAGCTGTAATGAAAGAGGTGCGATTGTACCTGGAGGATTGGGTGAGGGATGGCGAGAGAGCGGTGGAGAAACCCTAGAGAGAGATTGTGGTTATGCTTTGCGTTGCGTCTCGGATGCGTACAGCGCAATGGAGCAAAGCACGCAATTTATATGCGGCGTGGGGGGGGTGCGATAATGCACGCGTAGGGCAAACTCACCGCCTTAATATTTTTTTTTTTTAATTTTTTTATATATAATTATTATCTCAACCAATTACCTTGTTTTCATGCCAACTAGGAGAAAACCTAACACCAACTTTTGGTTTTTATGAAACCAAACCAATTTGCAAGATCACCTGAGATGGGTGGTAACTTGGAAAAAGTACTGTAAAACTGACAACAGAGTTTAAATTTACATTAAGTTAGTTGATCATGATAACAAACGCTTGTATATATAAGTACCATTATTTTTCCGTAAGTTTAAAATATATTTGTGATAGATAGATACTCATGGTGGGGTACTTGGCTAATTGTATTGGGAGGTTATATCCACACCCATTTTTTATCTCAACACACCCAATTTTCTCAAAACACCCATTACTTATTTTAGCTAGCTTAAATTTTCTCCTTGCACCCATTTTAGTTCCAAAAAAGCCCCTAATAAAAAAACTTATCACATGAGATACCCCCTCATCACCAAGCGGTGGATTTGTCCATGAGACACCACCTCATCACCAAAAGGTTGCCTGCACAATTATCATATTCGAATTCATGCCAATAATTTTAAATCAAACTGATGAGATTCTTTCGATTTTACCTTCCATTCGTCAAGAGATTCTTGATTTCTCTCTAAGTAAGCTTGTCGATTGTGTAGAATGGAATAATCACGTTGTGCAGGCACTTTTTTTATTTTTAGAATACGTTGTTTGAGAATTGGAAGAGTTTTGTTTGATAGGCTGGGTGTGGTGAGAAATATTTTATTTTATTTTATATCTTTTAGGGTTTAAGTGTAATTTTACAAAAGGATAAAAAAGTAATTACATAATTCATATGAATGATGGGTGTGGGGAGAGAATTGTTGGGTGGGAATATAAATTCTCAATTGTATTTTATTTTCCAATTCCTATTTTTCAGTCAAATATAGATTATAGTAAATTAGACTAGCAAAACTGAAAGAGCAATGGTGCTTCCTCAGATCTCTGACCTAATACGCAAACTGAGATTTTTTGAATGACATATTCTCTGACATAATAGCCAAACCCACGAATCTTTTTTTTTTTTTTTGGCTTGATAAATGACAGACTATTCTAGCAATCTGTTTTTGCGCCTGTGAGGCAGTCTCAGTCAACTTCTATGGGTATTCAGAAGCAAAGAACTGCAAGAGAGACATGGGCACATAATTAAAATCTTCGAAGCAAATAAAACCGCACAACAACATTGTATGAGTCAATCTGATAATATAGAACTGATTGGACAATTGAAACATCCGACCAAATGGAATAGGTTTGATAAATAAGCTCGAACCATTCAAACTTTTATTACAAAAGCAAGGATTGCTAGCTAATGCATGAATGCATACTCCAAGTTTCCAACAATAGGAAAACTACAAAATAGTAAAAGAGGGGAGCTGGTAACTCATTCTTCCGATTGCCTTTGCCCCAAAACTGAAATGTCTTCGTATCGTTTCTGCATTGGAGACGATTAAACTCAATTCAAATGTGAAACTTACAATTGCTATATTCAATATGGGGTTTGGTAAGATACATTCAGCATTGAGAACGTAGTAATATACCAGCTACTCATTGCTACCATGAAACAATATATAAAGAGGATAAATGCAATAATACATACATGTCTAGGATGTTGGCGTGGAAAGAAAATCGAACTCATCTCAATTATGTCTCATAAAAACTTCCACTATAACAGGTTAGTCATTATCTGACCATATCAATCCAGAGCGAATTCACATCCAAACACACATATAACCTAAATAATATGCAAGGCCTCCAGCCACTAGGAAAAGTTTTGCCTATAGTGAATACCAACATGCATCAAAAGAACGAGTAGGCAAATGCAATACCAAATGTGTCATCTATAACGATTGATTACATGCACACCTATTTAGTTATAACTCTCAAAGCATGATATTTAGATACAACAAGCACATAATTTGAGAAATATGCAACTTCATAACATAATAATGTTAAAGTACAATGGTTGCCATACCCCAACATTGTTGGCCTCCCACAATTTGTGAACTCCATAATCCACCACCTGAAACCATGAAAACGAAGCACACAAGTTCTCATATTGTTCTTCGTCAGAACAGAGACAGAAAATTTGGAAAAACATATACAAGACAGCCATTCTGTATCATGAAACGGGCCAAAAACACTACGCTCTATTGTCCCTTGAAGATAGCCAAGATTTTAAATCTTTAACAATTTCACAATTCAGGACCCTCAACTTGATTGAGATTACAAAGTGGATGAAACTTCCAACTATTTCACATAACTTGAGAGCCAGTAGAATATTCAAAACAAACATTTTACTTAGTTTACATCTCCGGTAGTAGCAAGCAGTCTTTCAACAAAATTGGAATAGGCAACAAGCAAGTAAGCAACTGCAATTAATTTCGCTCAACCATATCAGTAAACCATAATCTAACAATGTAATTTCTGATTTCGTCGAATTTCTCAGCAACCAAACAGATCATAACTAAAACCTAAGACAATTGATTGAGTGTCAGAAGCCCTAAATCAAAAGTTGAAGGCTTCTCACCCGTTCGCCGAGGAAGGCGCCGGCGATGACGAAGGTGACGTAGACGGAGTTGCGGCGCATGAGGACCCTGTAGAGCCCTTCGAACAGGCCCGCGCTGCTTCTTCCGACTGCTGAAGCCATGGCGAAATGTGCGCTAGGGTTTGATCGCAGCTCGAAACGCTACGGCAAACAATCAGGCTCAATTATAGACGATAATTACCGATTGATTGACAATATTACAAAGAGATTAAAGCAAAGAGCGATTGTTCTTACGAGAGATTACACCTTTTTCAATTGGATGAGGAGAGAGCCCGGTAGAAATGTTGCGTTCAGGCGGAGAAGAAAGCACTCCAGTTCTTTCTGGAACTAATTTATTACGTTTTTCTCCCGGAATTTTCCCTTAATATTAGAAGAGCCCCAAATTTTTTGTTGAAATGTTAATTGTAGCCCCAAATCTAGGATCGAATTTAAAGTTTAAATTTTAAACTTTATTGTAAATAGTAAGCCCTCGACACTACCATGAAAAATTGTTCACTCAGTTTTTGGAGTGGATTCAAATAACAAGCTCTTATAATCATATGGAAAATGTCAATTACAGGAGAAATCTTTACTGCCAAGTTTGCTAATACCGCGATAATAAGTGAGAGATTAACTAATAATTTGATATTCAAAATCCAGGATCTCTTTTTAATCATCAACAATAGGAGAGAGCTGTGTCTGAGTCAAACTTAAAAGAGGGAAAATGGGGAACTTTTCAAGCTCCGAATGTGTTTCTTATGTGCCTTGATCGGTTAACATAATGTTATCAAACAAATGTACCAAATACTTTTAACAAGAGAAGTAAATGAGGAACAAATCCAAGAGAATATGGGAGACTGTTGCACTATTCTTCGTCTCTTATTGCTGCATTCCACCATCTCAACCAGAGGCTGTTTTCTTCTGTTGGAAGACGACAGCCCAGATGGGGACACCAACGCCGATGCTGAAGGCAGTGAACACTCCTAGGGACATCTTCAACTTCTGGTGTGACATCCTGTCCAAGTTATACATGTGTTTAGCATGAAGATAGTACGGTTCATCATGGCCATGTCCACCCATCTTGGCTCCAGTTGAATGGAAACCCCTAGTTCCTGCAACACAATAGCCACCAATTTGATTTAGTACATAAAACCAGAAACAGATCCAGCATTCAAGATCGAATAAATCAATATAAAACTGAGTTACTAATCATTTAATTTCTTTATTATGGATGGATTGGTGCAGATTTAATTACATGTGCTTCTTGCTGAGCAGTTAATACTAATTTCCCGCAGAAAATGAGCAAATCAACCAACTCATCTCAGAAAATAGCTCCATTTGATTGACTGTATTAACCTGATCATGCACTGGCAAAAGACCAACACACAATAGGGATGTCAATGGCGGTCTCCTGGGAAGCTAGCATTTTGCACTGAAAGCATTCAAAGATTCCTATGCTCTAGAAATTTACTCTTTCATGTGGTGGCAAAACAGTCTTTACCAACAGGACTGTCTTGGAAAAAAGAAACCACAAGATTATTACAGTGCATTGGTTTCCTTGGTAAACTATAACCGGAAAGTGTGTGTGTGTGAACCGTGACAATGAAACTCTCCTCCAACACAGTCTTTACCAACAGGACATGACTAAATTGGAGATGGCATGCAAGAGTAAAATGCTCAGACCAACATGAATCAAAACGCCAAAACATTGAGTCATTACCAACAAACTAATCCAATTAAAAGTAGCTGGTTGGTACTTGGTGATACAAAAAAATTTTAGGACAGTTCCCTGAATTAACACATGAGAAAGAACATGTAAAACCTTGAGGCTGTCCCATAATCACTATTGGCCGGGTGAAATTGAGCCCTTGCACAGACTTTTTTCAAGCAAGAACTCATTTGGAACGGCCAAAAGTAATTCACAACAACCGATAGCCAGAGTCAAAGAGAAATGTATAAGACCTTTCTTTCAAGTAAGAGGAGAATATAATAGCACCTTCTTACACGGAAAACAAGAAAGGTGATATCTTGAATTTTCTCTATGCCCGCATGGGAACACGAGAGCCATCAGAGGCTGTTCACTCGGTTCTTGAAAAGGCAATGAGGCAAGCATGAAGAAGGAGAAGCACAGAAGGGTAAGCTCTATACCTAGAAACAGCAGGACCTTATGAACTAGTTTCGTGAGATTCAAATAGGTTACCCTGTTGAACAAATTTCATCACATTTCACCAAACTTGAATTCTGAACATTTGCATCTTCTAATCTTCTAAGTTCTAGCTCAAAGAGAACTTATCTCCTCAAACAGGCAACACAACTCAAGTGTTTTCACTACACGATCGTAAATTCTATCGGTAATTCACATTATGCACACACTTAAACGACTACGCGGTATGCAATGGAATCAAACAAAACTAGCACCACCAGATGGCATCAAACTAACCTGATTTTGATAGAGATGCTTCCGAAGCCCTCAACAACTTTGCGCAGTTCCGCATCCCACCGTTCAAACTCATGATTGTAACAAAGAACAAGATCTTTCTTCTTAGTACCTTAATCACCAATCACAAAGAAAATTAACAAACTTTTCAGCCAACAAAATGCCAATTAAAAAACAGCCCAATCACAGAGACAGAAGCTGATCTCTTTCTTTGAATCAAAACCCTAACATTCGTACTAGTAGTAATCAGATTGAGTTCATAATACTTGACCTAATTAACCAATGATAAACCACGGATCTACTAGAATTTCCAGCAAACACAAATAATCCGATCCAGAAACACAATCAAAAACAGAATTTACCAATTCGATGAAAAATAAAGAAAATCGAAAAGAGGTGAGACTTACAGAATAAGGGGGTAGAGATCAGGTGAAAATGTTACCTGGGTGGAAAATGGGAAAGGGTGGAAACCCTAGAGTTATCAGCAGCTGTATGCGTCGAAAGTTCGAGATTAACGGGGTGGGAAGATGACCAACCAAATCAACAAAACCCGGTCGTAAGTTGGGCCGCCTTTATTTGACCCAATAACATTTTGGTTTGGGCCTTCAATCCATGATCCCAATCTTGTTTCTTTCTCTCAATGGATTTCTATCCCAAATGTTCTCTGACGTTTACGATGTCATCATTTTTCGTCCCTCAGGTTTATATTCAATCAATGTCGTCAGCATTTAGCAGATGCTTTTCTAATGTCAAAAACACTTTTAATTTTCTAAGGAAGCACATCATAAATGTTTTTGCCAAAAATACTTTTAAATTATACAAAACCAATTACGCTCACTAACAATTCATATTCATTTTAAAGTATTTTGGTCAAGTAAGAAATATCTAGTATGTGTTTCTTAAAGTTAACGTTAAACCTGCTAGGTAGACTATAGTAGCAACCCACCGAGATGAATTCCAATTTTTAAGCAGACTAGTTAGTTCCACGGAGGAATTGAAGTTTTACTTCCGAGCTCTTGTTATTCTCCCTTTGAAAGGACATGGGTTGGTAAATGAGTCAATCTGAGACTTTGCTTGTATTTATATTGAATTGTTGATTATACGAATAAGTCAAACATTAGCCCAACCGTGTTGGTTCATCCACTCAAAGACTCAACCTCGTCAAGTGGAAATGAAAGTGTTCGGGTTGCCGTGCTTATAGTTGTGAATTTTGAATGGAATGCATGGGCCAAATATCTTCTACGAAACTTCCATTTTTGTCAAAATGTTTTTGCTTGTCCAAGTTAGTTAGAATTCAGTCGCTATCGTAATTTGGAAAATGAAGGACTAGATGTTACTCCTCTAGTCAATGGATGAAGCACAAGTACAAATGTGTGTCATGTCATATAACCGAGTGGTAAATGAAGGACTACATGTTACTCCTCTAGTCAATGTATGACTTCTTTTTCTTCATTGCATTATCTGATTGAATGTTTTGCATGATTAAAAATATCGGCCTAATAAGGTCGTCATTTATGTGAAGCGAGGAGGTTACACAATAATTAGAATGCTGCTCGAATTCAAAGGTGTTACCATGTCCACCATATATTGGCCTAATAAGGTTATTTATGTGAAGCAAGGAGGTTACATAATAATTAGAAGTCTGCTCGAATTCAAACTTGTTACCATCATGTGCACCATATGCCTATATATGTGTGTCAAAAATGTTCAAGCGACCCACCAAAACAAATTCCAAGTTCATATCTTTTGAAAACATACACAAATTTTGAAAAAGAATTATTTAACCTGTTTTTGAGATTTTTTTTAAACGAATTATTTTTAAATATCCTGAAAGTAATTCGTCAAAATCACGAATGGAAGAAGTCATGCAAACGTGTTAGACTCAAGCGAAATATTTGTGAATTCTATGACTTGTTTCTCATATAGAAGTCATCAAAGTAAAGATCACTAAGCTGTAGAAATGTGCCAAATATGGAGCCGTCAATCCATCTATAGCTGTTGACATTACCGCAATGCACAAACATGTTGTATATCTGATAGCATGAAGTATATGACAAAATATTAGCACAACAGCATGTTGTTGAAAGTATTGTATTAACAGTGGGCAAATGCAATTTATTCGTCTGGATTTTGGCTTTAAAAAAAAGGGTTGCTATGTACACCCAGTTTTCTTCTTTGGACACCCTAAATTTTTTTATAACATGTAATTACATTTATACCCTTATGTGAAATTACAGTTAAGGGTTTAATTTCTTATACACTCATCTAGGTTTTGGAAAAAAAAATTGTCATTCCATCTTGCATCCTACTCTATGTTTCTTAACCCTAAATCTCATACAATCTCCTAGTTTTGATGAAATACACAATGAAAAAGGATGAATCCGAAGAACAAAAGGTGAGAATTTTCATTGATTGTATTAAAATTTTGTTGCGGAAATTGACCCCTTCAATTTGGCGGCACGTTGGCCACAGAAATAACTTGCTGTTGGTGTTATGTTGTTGTTGATATTAAAGAATTGGGTATCATGTTTGTTTGATTGTTTTCTATTCTTACATTGAAGCAACGACAATAGCCAGTTCTATTCCATAGCCTCTTCAATTTGTAATGTTTTTGTTTTCTATCTCATGAATGAAAGTAGCCGATTGATTTGAGTTTTTGGTGAATCCTAGAGGTCTGACAAGGTAGGGAGATATGAGTTTAGCAAATTCTAATTTTGGGTGTCCAAAAAAAAGTATAAGGGTGCTCAAGAAAATTTGTTCGATAAACAAAATGAAGGGTATAAATGGAAAATTTTAATCAAATTTGGGTGTTCAAAGTAGTTTTAAAAAAAAAGATGGGTGGCCAAAGAAACTAGGTGTCCAAATAAGAAAACCAGGTGTACATAGCAGCCCTCTAAAAAATTCATGCTTCAAAATTTGTGGTTGAAAAGTGCTTGAAATGATCTGTCGTGCAGGCCACACAACACACAAGTCCACATACGATTAGCCTAATAATTGTGTCATGCTCTTTGTAATTCCCTTCACCCTTTTTGGAATAATGTATCCCATGTGGAAGCATGATTGTTAACGGTTTGAGTATTTCATAAATTGATAATCCAATTCTATATTGTGTGCCAAATCCAAGATAGTGTGGGAAGTGCTCCCCAAGTGAATTGAACTAGACTCGATTATGTACGGTCATTTTAGTGTTGGGTGGTGTAACACATGACTAGAAAGCTGAGACATGCTTTTGCTGTGTAAAGTGATCAGATTGGACTAAACTCATACCATATGTTTTTGGACGTGAATCATGCTCTTTGTAAATTCCAAATGCAAAACACTCAATGTCATGTCTAGATTTTAATTTTCAATTTTGAGCTTAATAAATTAAATCGTAGACCTCAAATTAATAATATGCACATAACTTTCTCATTGAGACAAGTTAGATATTCATAATAAATTGAATGAATCTGAATTAATTCTTCCAGATGGCAGTTAATTCATTAATGAAACATAAAGAACCTTGTACCAAAAACAACATAAAGAACCTGTCCGAGAATGAGGCCATGGTAGCTTTTTCAACAAAAAGCTCCCTAATTTCAAACTCTACCAAGAATCCAAGAAACGGGTCGGGTTCGAAATCTGGCGGGGAAAGAAGGTAACGCACCCGGAGCCAAAAAAACGGATCTTGGAGCCATGACCAGTGGCGTAACTGGCGTTTGGAGACGACGACTTGAAAACGAACGCCATGGCCAACATGCTGACATAAAGTCGCACACAAGTTACAAATATTCAAGCCTAACAATTTCTAATTTTTACTTTTTTAGTTTTTGTCGACGGTCCAAATTTCAACTGTAAAAAATAGTGTGGACCCGATAAAAAAACCAAAAGAAAATTCAAACCCAATTCTCTCAGCTATAAAAGCACACCGTCTCTCTCATTTCACCATCAGCTTCGTTACAGTTTGTTCTTGTTCAACGTCTTCGTCTTCTCTAATCTCTCCTCTGCGCAGAAACGCGGAGAGGATGAAGACCCGAAGCTCGAGCAAGATCTCCGCAACATGGATTCCCATTTTCTGCGTCCCTTCGTTCCTCATCGGCATGCTCATCACAAGCAGGTCGCATTTCGAGAGCTTTCGGATTTTGGGTTTGATTGGTTTTGTGGGTTTCTTTCTTTGTTGGCGTTGCTCTCAGCAGTGAAGCAAATTTTGGGTTTTGGTTAAATTTGTGTTATTGGGTTTCCTTTTTTGTTTTTAGTACTGAAATGAATTTTGGGTTTTGGTTTTTTTTTTGTTGTTGTTGCAGAATGTGGGCAGCACCTGAATCCAACGGTCAGCTCATTTCGACTCGTCGACAGGAGCAAGAGCTTCAGATTGTTTCGGAAGATTGCGCAACTAAGAAGGTGAACACTGATTGCTTGTAAATTCACTACCTTTTTGTTTAGATTTTGATTTTTCTCTTGTTTTGAGAAAAAAGGTTGTTGCTTTTTACAGAAGCCTGGACAAGACAAGGATGTAATGAATGAAATTTACAGAACCCATGAATCGATTCAGTGAGTGCAAACACTTGATGTCCTGTTTGTGGTTTTTTTGGACTTGTGTTGTTGGTTCTGATTTGTTGCAATTGCATGAGTTTGTACTATTTACTAACAATTTGCTTACTTGTTGGCAATTTTGCGGAGGGGTGTCAGATCTCTGGACAAGCAGATGGCTTCAATTCAGATGGAGTTGGCGGCGGCTCGGAGTTCTCAGGAGATGGGGATCTCCGGTGGTGACTCCACCGCCAACTCGCAGTTGTCTAAGGATAATCCAACAAGGAAGAAAGCTTTCATTGTTATTGGAATTAACACTGCTTTCAGTAGTAGGAAGAGGCGAGATTCGGTTAGAGAGACTTGGATGCCTCAAGGTACTAAGCTCTGTTGTTCGGCTTTTATGTGAAAATTAGATCTATTGACTCTATGAACGTGCTTGCTGAAAATTTCTGAATTGTTTGGCCAGGAGAAAAGTTACTACAATTGGAGCGCGAGAAGGGGATTGTTATCCGGTTTATGATTGGCCACAGGTATGGATTTGTTACAATTATATGCACTGCAGCCTGTGTGATGAAATTTCATGAGGAATCTTAACATATGCATTTGCTCATCACCGATTTGCTTAGCAGTGGTAACTAAGTGGCTTAGTAAATACTTTAGTACAGTATTCTGAGGTAGAATGCTTTGCAGCCAATAATTTGTGCATCTTTTTGGAACAAGTTCTGCATAACATGATGTCCTTACTTTAGTTTTAAGTAAAGTCTTTGACATTGAAACTTGCAATTTAGTCGTTTCTTTTTCTAATGTTAAAAGCTCTACTCCATGCAGTATGATCTACTCGTAACTCATTTTGTGGGTATTAGTTCTGCATCACATGCTCCCCTTCCTTCACTATTAATCAACACCATAGTTGGGGTAATTTTTAACTTTTGGTTTCCTACTGCAACGTTGTACTACATGCTGTATGATGTTGACTCTGACCATTTAGTTCTAACTAGAATGCGCTATGGTTTTCCCCTGAGAATTAAATATGAATATGGAGATTAGGTTGATAGTGAAAATAGATTATATCAGAACATGGTGTATGGCACATAACGATAGTGGAAAGGTTCTCAAAGCGGTGTTTTTTGTTTTCATTCTGAAACTGATTGGTGGTATCTGCATAATTTGTACAGTGCAACTTCCAATAGCATTCTAGATCGAGCCATTGACTCAGAAGAAGCCCAACACAAGGATTTCCTCAGGCTGGTAAGAGAAGACAAAATTTTTTGTTGTGGAACTACTACTTCCGGTACAACCTGCCAGGAATTTGGTCTCACATTCTAATTTTACACTGCAGGAGCATGTTGAAGGATATCATGAATTGTCTGCAAAAACAAAAATTTTCTTCACGACGGCTGTTGCACAATGGGATGCCGACTTTTATGTCAAGGTGGATGATGATGTACATGTCAATTTGGGTAGGCTGCGTTGCTCTTATCTTACTAGTAAGAAGATATGAACATTGTACTGAGAGTGGGTTTCTTACATGTCTTGCTATCATAGGTATGCTAGCTACAACTCTTGCTCATCACCGTTCAAAGCCTAGAGTTTACATTGGCTGCATGAAATCTGGACCAGTTCTTGCCCAAAAGTAAGTGTCCTGATGTATGATACCGACAAGAGATAATGTTGTTCTTCACTTTGCATGTGCCTTGACAGAGGAGTTGTTGATGTTATAATATTTCTTAATTCTCTAGGAATGTTAAGTACCATGAACCAGAGTACTGGAAGTTTGGAGAGGAGGGAAACAAATACTTCCGACATGCAACTGGACAGATTTATGCAATCTCAAGGGATCTAGCTACGTACATCTCCATCAACCAGTAAGAATCCATTAGGTTATATTTTTTAATTTGTATTGATAGTATCATTTCTTCCTTTGTTAGGTAGGTAGCACCTTTGAGTGTCTTGCACTTACAAGTTATACAGTATATTCTAAAACTTGGTAAAATTTTTGCAAATATATGAGAACTGAGAACTCTGGTATGGATCTAAATTACAATTAATGGCCTGAGAGCACTGGTATTTTTGCCAACCTTGGCCTACAGATCTTAAAGCAATTAATTCACGGGTCCATATGTAATGAAACCTACAAGAGTGCTTTAACTTGGTAGCTCTATGGTTTTAAAATTTTTCACTTAGTACTTTATGCAAGGCCTGACTGGTTCTGGGAAATGCTGTTTTTCATTGCAGACCCATATTGCATAAGTATGCCAATGAAGATGTGTCACTTGGTTCCTGGTTTATTGGTCTTGAAGTTGAACACATTGATGACCGCAATATGTGCTGTGGGACTCCACCAGGTACTGTTTTCAGAACTGCATGATTCATGAATGTCTTGCATCCAAATACAATAAGTTTCCAAGTTTTAATAACAGAATTTTCCTCTTCTTTGCTACGCATTAGACGAGACATGTCAAAAGGCATCCTCTTTGAAGCTTATAGCTTTGATAGTCTGTATGTTGTTAGGTTCTATTTAATTTAGTTGAATTTTCTGCAGATTGTGAGTGGAAGGCTCAGGCAGGTAATGTGTGCATTGCATCATTCGACTGGAGCTGCAGTGGTATCTGCAAATCTGTGGAGAGGATTAAACATGTTCATGAAAAGTGTGGTGAAGGGGATGCAGCTGTCTGGAGTTCATTATTTTAAATCAATTCATGTTGTAGGTCTAACATGTATGGCAGAATTGTTCAATTAGATTTCACATCAAGTTCAGCGAACAGTCTTGAGATGGTAAGATGGAGGCAGCTCTGCTCACTTATATGAGACTTGACCAAGACGGTTCTTCTTCAACATTTGGGGAAGTCATGAGGCTGATGTTTGGTGCTACACAAAAGCTGTTCACTTGGAAGTGTTAGCGGTTGCATAGATGTGAATTTGAACAATAGTCCGTGTTCAGATTGTATTAGTGTGGATACGAAGGTATTTTATACAGAATGAGTTCTTGTGATATAGTTTTATGTAGGATCAAAATGTTTCTTTTGAGGCTGATGTTGTTCGCTCTAGGTTGAGTGTATATCCTCCCAGTAGCATGAGTTACATTTTCACTTAATCTTGTATCTTCCGACTGTTATACAGAAATTAAATTTGTTATACAGAATAAAATACGTTGTTTTCGCTTCAGCTTTCATGTTACGTGATGAGATCCCGGTAGCACTGTTCTTTTTCATTTCATTAGTTTCATTTCATGCCTCCTTCGTATGCCATTCTTCGTTTGTACAAGCACTTTCAACCTTGCCCTACCTTGCATCTAGTACAGTGAAATGAATTTGAATTCAAATTCTAGGCTTCCATCTTTAGACTTTTGGTAACCTTCGAAAGACCGCTTTATGTGAATGTTTATTTTTTGGGTTATTATCATGAATGGTACCTGAACTTTCATTAACAGGACTTCATGGTGCCTGAACTTTAAAAGTGATCAATTTGGTACCCAGACTTTTAAAAACCGAACTTTATAGTGCCTGAACTTTAAAAGTGATCAATTTGGTACCCAGACTTTAAAAAAGAGGACTATGTGGTACCCAAACTTTCAAAAAGAGGATTATGTGGTATTTTAGTCAATTTTTTTTAATCAAATTCCGTTAAAATGAAGGAAAAAATGGTCTTTTAACATTAATTTTTATGTAAAATATTTTTTTTACCTATCAACTTCTATAAATATGTTTTATGGTGTTTTGAAAAAAATGAAAATGTCATATAGCTATTTTAGGACAATAAATAAATTGATTAATGAAAATATAATTGAACGGTAGATTATTTCTATCACTTAATTTCTATTAGAAATAATTTTTAATGTTCATGTATATTTTTATTCATCAATTTATCTATTATTTTGGAATAGTTATATGCATAAATGTTTTTTTGAAACATCATAAATCATATTTGTATAGAGGTTGAGAGGTATAGTATTTTTGAAACATCATAAATCATATTTAAAAACCCTTTTTTATATTAATTTTCATGTAAAATACTATACCTCTCAACCTCTATATAAATATGATTTATGATGTTTTAAAAAAAAATTATGCATATAGCTATTGCAAAATAATAGATAAATTGATAAATAAAAATATATCCGAACATTAAAAATGATTTCTAATAGAAATTGAGTACTAGAAAAAGTCTACCGTTCAAGTATATTTTCGTTACTTAATTAATTTATTGTTCTAAAATAGCTATATGCACATTTTTCATTTTTTCAAAACACCATAAAATAGTTTTTTTTTACTTCTCAACCACTATATAAATATGTTTTACGATGTTTCAAAAAACATTTATGCATATGACTATTGAAAAGTAATAGATAAATTTATAAATAAAAATATACTCGAACATTAAAAATTATTTCTAATAGAAATTAAGAGATAGAAAAAATCTACCGTTCAACTATATTTTCATTAATCAATTTGTTTATTTATCTAAAATAGCTATATGACATTTTCATTTTTTTCAAAACACCATAAAACATATTTATAGAAGTTGAGAGGTAAAAAAAATATTTTACATAAAAATTAATGTTAAAAGACCATTTTATCCTTCATTTTAACGGAATTTGATTACAAAAAATTGACTAAAATACCACATAGTCCTCTTTTTGAAAGTCTGGGTACCACATAGTCCTCTTTTTTAAAGTTTGGGTACCAAATTGATCACTTTTAAAGTTCAGGCACTATGAAGTCCGGTTTTTAAAAGTTTGGGTACCAAATTGATCACTTTTAAAGTTCAGGCACCATGAAGTCCTGTTAATGAAAGTTCATGCATCATTCATGATAATAACCCTTATTTTTTTGACCAAAGCCAACATGGTCCGTGAAGTCCATAGCTTTTCTAAGTTTGGCATGAGAAATTGTCAAACTTTCTTCTAACCTCATCATTAGGCTAGGCTTGCATTCCATCAGTTCAAGTTGAAAGAGAACTTGACACCTTAATATTGATATAAGTTCTTATAATTAATAAAGTTTTAACTTCGTAAGATGCTCGGATTTATTCGACGCAAGAAGGGCTCGTTTAGTTCATGAAATCATTTTTTTTCAAGAATGAGATTCCTATGCATTTTATTGGAGGAATGGAATTCAAGATTCCTTACTCATGTTTGAGTAGGTCATGAAATCATACTGAGAAAAGAACATATTTTCACATTCCCATGTTTGTTCATGTAGTATAGGAATCATTATTTGTTAGCATTGCCTATAATACTATTGTAATTATTTTAGTACAACTTTTTGAATGGCAATATGTTGTATTTTTTACATTGTTATGAGGATATTTTTGTCGAAATTCATGTTATTCCCATCACTTTGTCATTCCATCACTTTCCAAATATAGAAAAGGAATTAGATTCTCATTCTCATGCCCTAGTTAAGTAAATCAAATGCTACCTAATAAGTTATACATTTTCAAGTCATCCTCATAAATTTACCTTCATATCGGAATCATTGTCAATTAATGAGACTCAAAATATATAATATAAGATGACTTAAAAAAATCTATACGTGAGTAATAATCTAAGTAAAAATAAGAAAATCCTTATAGAAAAGGTAAACATACGCAAATTCATGTAATGGAATAACCTCTCTAAAGTTATAAAATCTAGATATAGTCCCAATACTATAACTTATTTTATTGTATAACCATTAGATTTAGATTGACACGTTTAAGTTTCTTATGATATTGAAGAACACATACATAAACTTACTGAAATTAGAAAAAGTAGGACATGTATACATCTTGATCAGGTTGTCAAACCATAAAGAGCAAGTAGTAGTTCCCCACATGTTAACTTCTGCAACGACTTTGACTATTGCTGCCTCTGAGTAGAAAGTGTTGAGTAGTCCAGCCCATGATCTTGTTCTAGATTTCTCTAGTTGGATTAGTGTAGAAGTTGCTAGAGAAATTTGTACATGAATGAAGGATGCATGCGGCATTGGGAGGATGGCATGGAGGAATTCGCACGCTGATATTAAATGGTTATTTGGTAGGTGGCTGCTGGGATTTAATTAGGTAGGTGATGATGTTTCAATTGATGCTACTAGAGCATTCTCACCGTGGCCTATATAAAAGGAGTATTAGTGGTCATTTGGAACAACACAACAACTCAAAGGGTCTTAGTGTAGACAAAGGGAGTTGTGTGTGAGAGTAATTTTCACGGGTTTGGGAGATTGTGTACAAGGGGCTTGGGTTTGGGTGTAAAACTCTTGAGTGGCTTTATACTTGTACTGTTGTAATCTCTTTTGGTATATAGTGAGGGTGGTAGACTCTCGGTGGAGTAGGCAGTTAGGCCGAACTACGTAAATTCTCTGTGTGCTTTTTGGTATATAGTGAAGGTGGTAGTACTCTCCGTGGAGTAGGCGGTTAGGCCGAACCACGTAAATTCTCTGTGTGCTTTTCTTTGTTGTTGTCTTGGCTTGATCGTTCCCTCTTTCTTTTCATCGTTGGTTCGCCGCAACGTGGGATTAATTTCCTAACAGAAAGTTGTTGAGAACTTGTTTCATTGTTGGGCGAGATTGTGGGCTATTCAAGCACGCAAATGCTATCTTTAGAACTGAGACTACTTCTCTTGCAACTTCATGTCTAGCAGGGGATGTGCGTTGGTCCAAAATGTCTAGAATTTGTGTTATTGGGTTTCCTTTTTCGTTGATGTTGGTTTATAGTACTGAAATGAATTTTGGGTTTTGGTTTTGTTTGTTGTTGTTGTTGTAGAATGTGGGCAGCACCTGAATCCAACGGTCAGCTCATTTCGACTCGTCGACAGGAGCAAGAGCTTCAGATTGTCTCGGAAGATTGCGCAACAAAAAAGGTAAACACTGATTGCTTGTAAATTCACAACCTTTTTGTTTAATTTTTTATTTTTCTCTTGTTTTGAATAAAAAGGTTGTTGCTTTTTACAGAAGCCTGGACAAGACAAGGATGTAATGAATGAAATTTACAGAACACATGAATCGATACAGTGAGTGCTAACACTTGACGTCCTGTTTGTGGTTTTTCTGGACTTGTGTTGTTGGTTTTGATTTGTTGCAATTGCATGAGTTTGTACTTTTTACTAAATATTTGCTTGCTTGTTCTGGGACATGCTGTTTTTCATTGCAGACCCATATTGCATAAGTATGCCAATGAAGACGTGTCACTTCGTTCCTGGTTTATTGGTCTTGAAATTGAACACATTGATGACCGCAACATGTGCTGTAGGACTCCACCAGGTACTCTTTTCAGAACAACTGCATGATTCATGAATGTCTTGCATCCAAATGTAATAAGTTTCCAAGTTTTAATAACAGAATTTTCTGCATTCTTTGCTACCCATCAGACGAGACATGTCAAAAGGCATCCTCTTTGAAGCTTATAGCTTTAATAATCTGTGTTGTTGGGTTCTATTTAATTGAGTTGAATTTTCTGCAGATTGTGAGTGGAAGGCTCAGGCAGGTGATGTGTGCATTGCATCATTTGACTGGAGCTGCAGTGGTATCTGCAAGTCTGGAGAGAATTAAACATGTTCATGAAAAGTGTGGTGAAGGGGATGCAGCTGTCTGGAGTTCATTATTTTAAATCAATTTATGTTGTAGGTCTTTCTAGTGAAAACATGTATGGCAGAATTGTTCGATTAGATTTCACATCAAGTTCAGCTAACAGTCTAGAAATGGTAAGATGGAGGTAGCTCTGCTTACAGATATGATAGACTTGACCAAGACGTTGCTTCTTCAACATTTGGGGAAGACATGAGAGCTGATGTTTGAAAGATATCAAAAAGAATGCATATAAGCTGTGGAGGAGGATGGTTTGAATTTGATGATTTCATTAGGGTGCCAAGCACCTGTATTTATACATGTACAGAACTTGATCAACGGGAGCCATGAATGGCAATATTACAAAGGTCAGCTATACAATTTATACATAATCAATCTTGTTTATTGAGGCAGACGGATTTCGTGGAGATTGATTGGTTCATGGGTTTAGAGTTGACTTGTGGTGATTTGCCGTTATCAATGTTTGGTGCTAAGTTACACAAAAGCTGTTCACTTGAAGCGTCAGCGGTTTCATAGGTGTGAATTTGAACAATACTGTGTCTTCAGATTGTATTAGTCTGTGGGAGGATACGCTGATATTTTATACAGACAGAGCTCTTGTAATATAGTTTTACGTAGGTTCAAAATGTTTCTTCGGAGGCTGATCTTGTTCGCTCCAGGTTGAGTGTGTACCTTCACAGTAGCAGGAGTTACATTTTCACTTAATCTTGTATCTTCCCACTGCTCTACAGGAATTAAATTTGTTATACAGCACAGAAAGAACGTTGTTTTCGCTTCAGCTTTCCTGTTACGTGATGAGATCCTGGTGGCACGGTTCTTTTTCACTTCGTTAGTTTCATTTCATGCCTCCTTCGTATGCCATTCTTTGTTTCTACAAGCACTTTCAACCTTGCCCTACCTTGCATCATCTAGTACAGTGAAACGAATTTGAATTCAAACTCTAGTCTTCCATCTTTTAGTAACCTTTACTTTAAGTGAATGTTTACTTTGTGTCCAAAGCCAACATGGTCACTACAAGAAATCTTCACATTAGGAACCAAAAATTAGGCACCAAAGTGTTAGGTGCCTTTCAGTTTTCGGATAGCCACACTTCAGCTTTCAAACGTGGCTATGAGCATTTTCCCACACTTGCTGTGCCAAGTGTGCCTCAGGAAAATAATAAATATAAGTTCCTCACACCTTGTTGTGCCACGTGTGCTTGAAGGGGATATAATAACTCTTTTTCTGTCAGAGTAGCCACAGATTGAGCGAACGGTGGCTCAAACAGTTTTTTTTTGTTTTAATTAAATCTCTCACAACAAATTAAATTTAAAATTTTCATCATTTCTTTTTTCAATTTTTACCACTCTCTCCTTTTAACCCTGGTTTTCACATACCTCATCTCTCTCTCTCTCTCTCTCTCTCTCTCTCTCTCTCTCTTCATTTCCAGCCGCACTTATCATTTTTCTCCACCCTTTTCTTGTATCTTCAGCCGCACCACTATCATCGTCGTCATCTTCCCCAACGACAATCTTCTCCCTTTCTCTGCTGCTCCCCAATTCTATGCTCCGCCGCTTCAAACCACCGTCTTCTCCAATAACCCTACCGTTTTCGGCAACCCTTTTACGCGTCCAAGCTTCTCACCATGTTCGAACCCACACTTCGAGCCCAGCTTCTCACAAGCGCACCAATCGCCTCGCTGATGAGTACGGTCCCTACCTTCTTCAACATGCCCACAACCTGGTATGTTTTACTCCCCCAATTTCTCTCTTTGAATTGATAATCTTCTGATTAAGAGGTTAATTGTGTGGATGGTGGTCCCAATTTTAGATCTGAGTAAGAGGTTAATCTTCTGATTAAAGAGGTTAATTGTGTGTATGAATCCTCCCCCAAGCTGCTGTTCGAGAAGGAGTCGTCCACCTACTTTTATTTGCTCGCCTATGTCTCCCACACCGAAAAACCCGTTGTGGTTAGCCTCTAGAAATGTTAAATTTAGTGTCTTTTTATGATAATTTCGATTTTGATTTGATCAAATTTTGTGGTTTCTGCGAGTGAATTAGGATGATTCCAATTCTGATGAGCATTATGGCTATCCCAAGGCAAAGTCTGACAAATGGGTTTCTTGCATTAGAGTTCTTGATCCCAAGACAGCAACTACAACTTGTCTGCTGGTACTTTACTGAGCTTAGTGATGATTGAATGGTAAGAATCAGTAATTGAATGAATTCTGGGTTGATTGTATAGAACCTATGGATAGACTCTTGTACCCTGCAATTTGTCTCAATTTCGTTTCTTTGTAGTGGTTCTGACTTGTGGCTGCTGGTTTTATATTTTTGGTGGGTTTTTCCTTTCAATTATTGTGTCAATTTTATGACTTGGTGGTTGATTTATGAATGGTATAAATCAGTAATTGAATAAATTCTTTGTAGAAGAGTGATCAATTGTTGTGGTTATATAACTTGTCTGAAAATAGCTCAACGGGTGTGATCTGATTTCTGTTTCAGGCATGATTGTTACATATGCTCTTATAATATGGAAGGCATTGATGTGTGTTACCGGCAGCGAATCTCCCATTGTTGTTGTTTTGTCTGGAGTATGGAACCTGGCTTCCAGAGGGTGAGATAGCGTAGTGCATGAATGATTCAATACTTTAGTGTCTGATAATATTGTGATCACATTAGTTGGTGTTGTCTTCTAATGTATTAAGGGCCCAATTGTTAGTTATATCTCATATTTGGCTATTGATTTCATATGTAGGGCTGTTTTTTCCGTTAGAAGAAGGATTCTTTGATAGTATTCGTCATTGAGGATATAATTATGAGTATCTCAATCTATATATGTTCTTTGTGCTGCTTGACCAATGATAAGAACTAATCTGTTTTGCAGGGTGACAGTTTGTTCTTGCACATGAGTAAAGATCCCATTCGTGCAGGAGAAATTGTTGTTTTTAATGTTAATGTAAGTGCCGTTGATTCCTTTGTTTTTAATTTCATTATGATTATTTCCTTATTGTTTCTTTTTGTTATGATAATGATAACCTGAGATAATAATAGAGTTGCATTATTGAATCTAATCTATCTCCTTTTCAAGATGTTAATGCTAATGTGGCCTCCTTTTCTTTGTCTTCTGTATTCAGGGCCGTGAAATTCCAATCGTTCATCGTGTTTGCTAATTTAGGTTTTGAAATGCTATTGATGTGATGGTGCCGAACTTTACTTTTGAGCTACAGGAACAGAGTAATGAACTTTGAAGTTGAATACACAACTTTAATTAGGTTTTAGAGTACAAAGTTCAGCAATCTGCTTATTTGTGTTTGCTGAATTGGTTGCTGCTTGAGTTGTATTAAATCTTATGTTCTATGCTTGTGGAAATTGCTTTTAGTGAGTAAATTGCTGCTTGAGCTTATTAAGTTATGTAGTTTGAGATGTTATTAATCTAGGTTGATTATATTGGCTGAATATGTTCGTTTAATGTTTATACGGATCATGTGTTAGTCTTGCATATTTGAGGTAGTCTCCTCACTATTTTACTTCATTAGTATTATGTATTATAAATATGCTAATTTCCTTGATGGTGATAAAAGGTTTGAAATTGAGGGGAAATATTTTAATTTGGGTGCCAGGCATCCTTTTTTTTTAAAATCTAAATTCCGGTTAGCCACGGTTGCATCATCTGTGGCTAAATATTTAAATTACTTTGCAGCCAGCCACGGTTAGGTTATCCGTGGCCATAACATAGGCACGGTCGACTGAAGGGGTGCCTAATGAGCAATACGGACGGTGAGTTAAGACACGGACGGTTGTACCGTGCCTATTTGCGATTTGCCACGGATATCCGTGGCTAATATGCGTTTAGCCACGGATAAAGCCTTCATAGCCACAGATATTGTCCGTGCCCATTGTGCAGTTTTTTTGTAGTGGGTCGATAAGGTAAAGTCCATAGCTTTTCTAAGTTTGGCGTGAGAAATTGTCAAACTTTCTTCTAACCTCATCACTAGGTTAGGCTTGCATTCCATCAGTTCATGTTCAAAAGGAATGCTCTTGAATTAATAGTTTGGTTTGGCAAAATGCCAAACAAAGGAGTACATGGAATACAATGGAAAATTAAGATTCAAGGGTCTCGTTAAAAAACCTCACCGGATATGAAGAAAAAAGAGTGTCCGATACTCCTACAATAAACAAAAGCATTCAAAGACAAAAAGATATGGGTATATCATCTTATTCGAAACCCGTTCCTTCTCTCTACGGCAAAGCCATCAGGAGATGAGAACATGAATCTAGTTGACTTCCTTACGGCCTAACCATCAGAGAGAATTTCGGCCCGAACCAAACAAAATACTCATTATCTACGTATGCGAAGCTGCATAGAGAGCTGCAGCAAGCCAAGGGGGTCCATCCCCCACCCAGAATCCTCCATCTACAGTGGATCTCGCAAGCACATGCGCCACTATATTCGTTGATCTAGGTTGTTGGATGACCATTTGAACTCCCATTATACTGCACAACCCCTGAATCTCCTCTATTATCCTTGCATAAGGATGTCCTGCATGTCATCTCAAATTTACACCATGACTCACATCCAAACAATCATTCACTACATCAGTAGGATAAGTATTCAAATTAAGACAAAATTGAAGGCACATTCTTAGACTTAAAAGTTCACTCAATACTGAAGCAATATGTGGTGGCCCACGCTCCATTGCTGTCCAAAGTAATTCCCCATTTTCATCATGCAACACAGCTCCTAGTCCACTAATTCCTTCCAATTTAGCTGCCCCATCAAGATTAAGTTTCCTCCCATTCACTCTCGGTGGTTGCCATTTTGCTGGATTTAGATTACGTTTGTACACCCCCACTTTCATCACCTTCTCAAACTCCATAATTAGTTGCATAGCCTTTTCAACTAATACTTCAGGTTTAGTAGCCTCAATCCCATAAAGTATTTTATTATGCTCATGCCATACCAGCCAAACGACAAACAAAAATTGGCTCATTCCATCAGTTCATGTTGAAATAGAACTTGACACCACAATATTGATATAAGTTCTCATAATTAATAAAGTCATAACTTCCTAAGATACCTGGATTTTATTCCCAACCATAATAAAGGCTCATTCGGCTTACGAATTCATTTTTTTTCCGAAATGAGATTCCTATGCATTTTATCGAAGAAATGGAGTTCAAGATTCCTTACTGATAATGTTTAGATAGGTCAGGAAATCATGCTTAGAGGACAACATATTTTCTCATTCCCTTGTTGTTCATGTAGTATAGGAATCATTATTTGTTAGTGTTGCCTATAATATTTTTGTAATTATGTTAGTACAACTTTTTCAAGGGCATTGTGTCGTAATTTTTAAATTGTTATGAGAATTTTTTTTGTCGAAACTCATGTTATTCATTCCCTCACTTTCCAGTGGAAAAAAGAATTAAATTTCACTTATATGGTCCAATTTCATAAACCAAACGCTATCTAATAAGTTATACATTTTCCAGTCTCATCTTTAGAAATTTACCTTCACATCAGAATAATTGCCAATGAATAAGACTCAAAATATGTAATGTTAGAACGAAAAGTAAAAATATAAGACGACTTGAAAAAATCTATGCATGACTAATAATCTAAGCAAACATAAGAAAATCCTTATAGGAAAAGATAAACATACACATACTCAAATAACCGAATAACCTCTCTGAAGTTATAAAATCTAGATTTAGAGAGGTTTTACTGGTTATTATAACCTTTAGATTGATACGCTTCGGTTTTTTATGAAGAAATTGAAGAACGCATACATATACTAAGTGAAATTAAAAAAGCAGGATATCTCGATCAGGTTGTCAAACCATAATGAGCAAGTAGTTCACCAGATGTTAACATATATATGCAGCGGCTTGGACTAGTGCAGCCTTTGAGTATAACGTTGTTGAGAAACTTGTTTCATTATTGGATGAGATTGTGGCCCGGAATTCAAGCACGCAAATGCTATCTTCATAATCGAGACTACTTCTCACGACTTCATGTGTAGGAGGGGATGTGCGTTGGTCCAAAACATCTAGAATTTGCATTTGATGGGCTGATAATGCAAATGATGATGATGATCCCGATGTTAATAAAGTAAAACCTCTTTAAAGTTATAGTGTTGGGACCTTCTGACGAGAATAGACCTTCTGGATGCCTTCCCATTACTTCTCCCAGATTCACTATTCCAAAGTTGTACATATATGCAGGTTGGCAATGAGGGGCGTATTTTCAAACAATTCCCTCTACTTAACAATCAGCACAAACAAAAATCACACAGATGACCAGTCACCTGATGTAATGAACCTACTCTGGTTTACTTTTATCTTGACAAATGTTACGTGATTAGATTCTTGACAAACTTTAACTTGTGTATGCTTGTGATTTGTTCAACAATTCAGATGCTATGCCAACTTATGTCCTCAACAGATTTATTGAAGTTTGATATCCGAGAGTTATCCACAACTACAACATATTAAATCCAACATTTCTAATGCAGCTGTTAAGATGACCAATTAGGCAATTTTGTTTAGATTGCATGTTATGGAAGTTGATGCAAAAGTAAGTCCAATTTTAAGTTCAGTCAAGTGATTAACAATACACAAAAATGGACAGGAGATTTTGGTACCCAGAAAAATTCACTATGTGATAAAAAAATCGGAGGTCTATCAGAAAACCGGTCTTCCACTATGAAATGACAAAAGATGTCCAATACAATATTTCAACCAAGCTCAATATCTAATTACCTAACTAGATGCAGCGATCTCTTGTGCAGTTTTTTTTTCAATCACTTCACATTCAGCGGATTCTCGTTTCGTCAACATGTCATAGGCACATACATAAGCATTCCTAATCCATGGCACCCATGTATGAATGTAGTGATGATATATGACCAGTCACTGACATATTTTCAGAGAGCTACAAAGCTTCAGGAAATCTGACAGTAACTGAATTTATTGCAGCAAGATATAAAGCTGTGCAGTAAATATCAAAGTCAATGACCTCTAAACTCAACCTTGTCTACGAACATGCATGAACATGGGAGACAAAGGTTGCACAAACCTATTCCGACTCAAACATATATGAACTTTAAAGAGAATCTGACACAATGAAGATGAACCTCCTTCAAAGTTTGGAAAAGATGAGTTTCTTTTTACAAATACCAAACTTAGAACAAGACAATTAAACGCATGCAATTCTCATAATCTTATGATGTCTCTATATAAGTGAACTACACTCAAGAGAACAAAGAAGAACCGAAGAGGATGTGCAGCACAATTCAAGAGAGTTTTTCAAAAAGATGAAGAGATATTTTGGTGAGGTTTAGTTCAAATAGGCTTGAGAGGATAAGAGATGAGTGGATGAGAATTAAACAAGTGAACTTAACTTTTTCACAAAACTAGGCAGATCCGAACTTAGTGGGAAACATTTGACTACCCGATGGACAATAGTATGTGCGGTCTAAAAAAGTGGTCAATCAGTTGCTGTCAGGAAAAAGCAGTTAAAGATTTCACATGCAGACAATAGATGACCAGTCATGTAAAACATGAGATCCTTATTCTAATAAAAACATTTACAAAAACCAAAGTGTTTGAAAAGTTTTGACATTGTAGGATGTTTGTATCTTAGACTTAATGTAATATTGGCTATCCTTGTAACAAAAACATTGTAAAATCATTCACATGCTCAATTTAGGTTTTAGAAGTTTAGGATGAAGTTTAGTGATAGGTGATTGAAGTGAAGATCAAGAAATGAAGACAGGTTCAGTTGCACTGTGATTAATTCAACATGTAGCATCATTTGCATATGCATAAGGATTTCATAAACTTAGGTTTAAAATTGAGAAAAATGTGTTCTTCATCAAATTCCAGTTTTCACATGTTTGGTGACTGGTCACCTTAAGCATTGCTTTTGACAGCTCAGTTCCTGACAGCGACTGGTGATCAGTTGCTTGACAGATCAGTGGTTTATCCGGTTTTAACAGGTCATGTTATTATCCGGGTTGACTGAACATCTGTTTAACCGTTGTGTAGTCAACTGGTGACTGGTCACCTGACAGAACACTCTTTTACCCGGTTTAGACAGGTCATGTCTTTATCCGGCTGAAGCATGCTTTTAACCGCTGTGTATTCAAATGCATCCCACTATCTCGATTCTGCCTAGGTTAAAATTGCTTAAGAAAATCTCAGCCGCTCCTCTTGTGAGATCTGAGCCGCCCCTTTCACCTCTTCCTTGGCTTTAAATACCAAACTCTATCCGCCACTTTTCTTTGGGGTTTTTGCATAAAGCATTTCAAACATTCATCTTTCAAAAACTCTCTTATCTTGCTGCCTCCTTGTTCGGAATCATATCTTACATCTTTGTGAACTTTCATTCTTGTTAAGTTTCTACAAGGATTCATAAGTTGGCATGTACATGAATTTCTTCTAAGTTTCAGTTCTTTTCAAAATCATATTCTTGAAGGAAACCTTGAAGAAGTTCTTATCTTCACCGTTTCAACTTCCTTGTTTTTCAAAACTCATTTAGGTTAGAAGTTGAAATAGTGGTCTTTGATCTTGTCTCCCATGCTCACACATTATTTGAGACAAGATTGATACTTAGGAGTCTTTTGACTTCATGTTTTTCTGCCCAGTTTTGTAACTATCGTAGAGGAACACTCAGTTGTCCAGCGGTTTTACTGAAGCTCTTTAGCTCTATGTAACTCGGCTGGTGACTAGTCACATATAATCACAGCTTATACATTTGGTGCCGCTGACCAGACATACGTGTGTATTCTCTGGAAAGTGAATGACCAGTCATCTGTACCACTGGAGGTGAAGCGATTGAAGAAGAAGCCGCACGAGGATTTGCTGCATCTAAGACTAGGTACATTAGATATTGAGCATTGTATGAACCTTGTATTGGGCATCTTTTTGCCGTTTCATAGTGGAAGGCCGGTCTTCCTGATAGACCCCCGGTTTTTTACCCTTTGGGGTTTTTCCGGGTACCAAAACATTGTGTCCATCTCTTTGATTTGTTAACCACTTGGCTAATCATAAAATCAGATTTAATTATGCACCAACTTGACTTAACATGCAATCTGGACAATATCGAGTGACTGGTCATCCTATAAACTGCTGCATTAGAACCGCTGGAATTGAGTAGGCTGTAGTTGTGGATAGCCCGCAGAGTTCATCTTCACTGAATCTGTTTTGGGAACCTAAGTTGGCATAGCATTCGAATGTGTTTTGAACAACTTCACAAGCATACACAAACTGTTAATTAAAGGACTGGTCACATATTTTAGTGTGGAAACCAAGTGACTGGTCACGTTGTTCAGTACAGAAACAAAGGTTAGAGTTCATTACTTTAGGTGACTGGTCACCTAAGTAATCTGTTGTGTGAATTGTTTGTACTTGCCGTGACTTAATTGAAAATTACCCCCCTCATTGCCAACCTGCAGACATGATTAAGTAAGAACCTATGCTAGACTCACGTAAATGAAAATATGATATGCAATACGACTGTCATACTCAACTGCATCTTCTTCAACCCGTCAATCTTCAATCTTCAAAACCTCAGTATCTATTCTGTAAAATTAGAAAAAAAAAAAAAAATCCTAATTAAGCTTGTGACATTATTACAATGTTTTTGTATAAGAATAGCCAATAAAATAACCTATAATATCACATTTCTCGTTCACTTGCATGGTGTAAGCAAGCTTCACTCAGAATAACTCATTGCAGCATACAATTAGTATATATCTATAAGTATCTGCAAAATTAGTCCTGTTAGTTGAGTCCTGGTTTAGAAACATAGCGGTTGCCAAATCTGAAACATGGACCTAGTATTCAGAATCGATCAAATGTACTCACTTGATATGCCTCAATGTATGATTTGGGGGCAAGCAATGGTAGTCCACGTAAGACAGGGCATGAGTTACACTTTAATAATTTTCACTCTTTTGCTCCAACCCAAATCTCTAGCTTCTTCATCTTTGCTCAATATTGTAGCCAAGATACCTAATTCAAGATACTCATACATCAAGAATGAGTCGTTGATGCGAACGGAAACCATAGAGCTTCGTAATGCTGCGAATTTATATTAAGTCCAAACAAGGTTGCAACTATTAGATTACTTTTGCAACAACAGACAAAGGCAGAAAAATAGTGTTTGAACACAAAAAATTGAACTTCAAGTAAACAAATAGGAAAAGTATAAAAACTGAACCAACTTGCTTCTTAAAGCATGACACATTATACAAAAAAAACTTGTCCATCATAAGGGAAAAACAAGCAAGAACGTAAACTACGGAATGTCTTTATTGTTGGTTGAAATATAGAAACTAAGAACACAATCCTAATTAGGCTGAACTAGTCAATCCATCAAGATCAAACAATTCAACACATTTCATCATATCTAACGGGTTTGACAATTGCAACCCTGAAGCCTCCAAGAGTTGGGAAACTTTCTTCATTGTTGGTCGGGATTGTGGATTGGGATTCAAGCACACAAACATTATCTTCACAATAGAAACCACATCCCTTGCAGCTTGATCTGTAGGAGGCGAAATGTGCTGGTCCAAAAGGTCCTTTATAGACATTTGATTTGCTGGCAATGCAAATGATGATGACGAGGACGAGGAAGGCACTGATGAGAGAAATGAGTAAAGATCTCCGGGATGTTTTCCCATAATCGTTTCCAATGCCAACATGCCAAAGCTATAAACATCACACTTTTCATTCACTTCCATTGTATAAGCAAGCTCTACACACCAAAAAAGCTCCAACCATCAGACTTACTTGCTAACATATAGAGATAACTTAACATATGCTATTTATCAGCTCAATAATCGACATTAATGAATAGACAACATAACAGTACAAAGAATAAAATAGAGGAATATTACCTGGTGCCACATATCCATAAGTCCCTGCAATGGTAGTCCAATTAGCTGAGTCAAGATTTAGGAACTTTGCTGTACCAAAATCTGAAACATAGGCCTCATATTCAGCATCCAACAAAATATTCTTGCTTGATATGTCCCGATGAACAATTGGTGGCAAGCAATCATGGTGCATGTAAGACAAGGCATGAGCTACACCTTTAACAATATTCACTCTTTTGCTCCACCCCAACTTCTGAACCTCTTCATTGTTGCTCAACAATGCAGCCAAGCTACCTCTTTCAAGAAATTCATAAACCAAGAATGAGTGTCGATTATGATAACAGAAACCATAAAATTTTACAATGTTCCGGTGTCTCATCTCAGTAAGTGCCCTTAATTCATTCAAGAATTGCTTTTGAGAATTCATCTCATCGTCACCTAGCAGATGGAGCTTCTTCACAACAACTGTGTGACCTGATAACAAATTTGCTTTGTAGACGCTTCCATGTGCCCCTTCCCCAATGCAATATGCAGAATCGAAATCTTCTGTTGCCCTTATGATTTCCTCATACATTGAATTTCCATCAAATTTCAATACTGAGAAGGAAACTTCTTCTTGCATGTGGGTTTTCTTTGGATGTTGTATCCTCTTTCTTCTTTGTAAACCAAAGAGAATTATAACAACAATAGATGCAAGAATGAGTGTTGCAAGAAGGGAAAAGGTGATCACAAATACCCATTTGTGATTCTTTATCGAGCCATATTTATTGCAGGGTTGCAAAGCTCGAACATTACCACACAATCTTGTATTCCCTTCCAAGGCTTCTGAAGGAGCTTCTTGGAATGCACGGTTGTTGGGAATGGGACCTTCCAAGTCATTGTAAGATATGTCAACATACGACAGGCCATGCATGCCTTCAAAGCTTGTTGAAATGGAGCCAGAGAGATTGTTGTGGGAAATATTAAGGGTCACCAAATTCACCATATTGCTCATTGCTAATGGTATGCTACCTCCAAGTGAGTTATGACTTAAATCCAGGTCGGTTAACTGAACTAACTTCCCTAACTCAGATGGAATTGGTTTATCCAACATATTGTTGCTCAAATTCAGATGATGCAATTTGGAGAAGTCACCTAAACTGTTTGGGATGGACTCGTTGAATTTGTTGGAGGACAAGTCAAGATATTCAAGATCAGTGAACGATTCAAACTCTGGAGGTATATGACCCACAAATTGATTTTCATTCAAGATCAGCTTCAACAAGGCAGTCAATCTCCCAAGTTCTTTCGGAATAAAACCAGTTAAATGATTTGCAGAAAGATCAAGGTGATGAATTTGGGTTGCATTGCCAATCTCATGTGGTATTTTACCAGAAAGTTTGTTTTCAGCCATCAATAATGTTTGCAATTGTGGGCATTGCCCCCACTTTTGTGAGATTTCACCATAAAAGTTATTGTGGCTTAGATCCAAAAAGTAAAGATTGGGATACACACCGAAGTCTTCAGATATATTGCTTGATAATTGGTTTCCTTCAAGATGGACTCTCAATAAGCTCGTGCAGGTTTTCAAGCTTTTGGGAATCGGACCAATCAAATGGTTATTGTTTGCAGTAAAGTTTCTGAGTACTCCACCTTGGCAAATGTTTTGAGGCAAATGACCAGACAATTGGTTTGTGTCCAATTCCAGTAAGGTCATTTTCTTGAGATTCCCAATCTCTCTAGGGATGGACCCTATAATTTGGTTATCACGTAGGTATAAGATTTCCAAGTTACTCAGGTTACCAAATGAAATTGGAATCAAACCGTTGAGAATATTTTGAGCCAAATGAAGCCTTACAAGAGATTTCAGGTTACCTATCTCCTTAGGAATAGAACCAGAAAGTTGATTGATGTGTAGGTACAAGATCTTCAACTTTCTTAAGTTGCCCAAATCTGGAGGGATGACTCCGGTTAAATTGTTTGAGGATAAATCAAGATTTGCAAGAGATTCCAGGGTACCTATCTCCTTAGGAATAGAACCAAAAAGTCGATTTTTGTTAAGAGACAAAGTGTTCAACTTTCTTAAATTCTCAACATTTGGAGGGATGACTCCAATTAAATTGTTGTACGACAAATCAAGCTCTACAAGTGCTTTCAGGTTTCCTATCTCCTTAGGAATAGAACCAGCAAGTTGATTGCTGTGAAGATACAAGATCTTCAACTTTCTTAAGTTGCCCAAATCTGGAGGGATGACTCCGGTTAAATTGTTTGAGGGCAATGCAAGCACTACAAGAGATTCAAGATTACCTATCTCCTTAGGAATAGAACCAGAAAGTTGATTGCTATAAAGATACAAGGTGTTCAACTTTCTCAAATTGCCCAAATTTGGAGGGATGACTCCGATTAAATTGTTGGAGGACAAATCAAGTTGTACAAGGGATTTCAGGTTACCTATCTTCTTAGGAATAGAACCAGAAAGTTGATTCATGTCAAGATACAAAGTGTTCAACTTTCTCAAATTGCAAAAATTTGGAGGGATGACTCCAATTAAATTGTTGGAGGATACTTCAAGTTCTACAAGGGATTCCAAGTTTCCTATCTCCTTTGGAATAGAACCAGAAAGTTGATTGCTATAAAGATTCAAAGTGTTCAACTTTCTCAAATTGCCCAAATTTGGAGGGATGACTCCGATTAAATTGTTGGAGGACAAATCAAGCACTACAAGAGATTCAAGATTACCTATCTCCTTAGGAATAGAACCAGCAAGTTGATTGTTGTGAAGATACAAAGTGTTCAACTTTCTCAAATTGCCAAAATTTGGAGGGATGACTCCGGTTAAATTGTTGGAGGACAATTCAAGATTTACAAGAGATTTCAGGTTACCTATCTCCATATGAATAGAACCAGAAAGTTGATTCATGCCAAGATACAAAGTGTTCAACTTTCTCAAATTGCCAAAATTTGGTGGGATGACTCCGATTAAATTGTTGGAGGATAATTCAAGATCGACAAGAGATTCCAGGTTACCTATCTCTATTGGAATAGAACCAGAGAGTTGATTTTCGTACAAATACAAAGTGTTCAACATTTTCAAATTCCCAAAATTTGGATGGATGACTCCTGTTAAATTGTTTGATGACAATGCAAGCTCTACAAGAGATTCCAGGTTACCTATCTCCTTAGGAATAGAACCAAAAAGTTGGTTGTTAGAAAGATCAAGATGTCTGAGTTTGGAAAGGGAGCTGATGCGAGGTGGAATGGTATGAAAGAAACTATTGTTGCCGAGATCAAGATATTCGAGATTAGGAAAGGATGAGAATGAGAAATGATGCAGCGTACCTTGTATACCAAATTGGACAAGACTTATATTGTTGACACTCCCTTCACTGTTACAAGAAATGCCAGTCCAGGTACATGGTGGGATTGCATTTGGTTTTTGATTGGTGGCGTTATTATGACGAGGATGATAAGTCCATGATGAGGCTAGATTTTGGAGCAGATGAGTTTGGTTCTGGAAGGTGGATTTCCATTTGACAAGGGCCTCTGCTTCAGATGTAGTAGAATTAGTAAAAGCAACATATTTGTTTTTAGATGAAACTAGCTGGATAGACAACAAAAAGAAGGTAATAAGGCAATATGAAGGTGAAGAGCTCATGGTAAGATTGTCCAGTGTTAGACATAAGGTTGAAGCACTTCAAGGCCAAACTTATAGAGTTACAATTTGTCATGCCATGAATTGCCATCAAGACTTTGTGGTTTCCCGTACATACACGTCTGACCTGAGTCAATGTCTGCTTCATAGACTGAGAAAAGTATTATGATCATAAACTGGTGATAGTGAGTGGTTTGATATGCACCATTCGAATGAGTGGTTTGATATGCGTTAGCCGAGGGGTCTTGACTAAGAATAATAAGGAGTGTGTGCTAGGGTCTTGACTAAGAAGAAAAATGAGCGTGTCCTTTGGTCTATGTACAATTATAAACAGTAGGTCTTTGCCTGCATATCTGGCCAACATTTACATCTATATCTCTCTCTTAGCTCTATTATACTAAACAAACAGGATTTTTTGACCGTTACCATCAGAAAAGACTAAAATACCACTGCAAAATATAAAAAATTCTTGAGACCCAACTTTAACTAACGCACAAAAAGTACACCGGGATAATTCTGTCTAATAAAAAAAGCTTCAATTACAGAAGGTAATAAGGCAATATGAAGGTGAAGAGCTCATGGTAAGATTGTCCAGTGTTAGACATAAGGTTGAAGCACTTCAAGGCCAAACTTATAGAGTTACAATTTGTCATGCCATGAATTGCCATCAAGACTTTGTGGTTTCCCGTACATACACGACTGACCTGAGTCAATGTCTGCTTCATAGACTGAGAAAAGTATTATGATCATAAACTGGTGATAGTGAGTGGTTTGATATGCACCATTCGAATGAGTGGTTTGATATGCGTTAGCCGAGGGGTCTTGACTAAGAATAATAAGGAGTGTGTGCTAGGGTCTTGACTAAGAAGAAAAATGAGCGTGTCCTTTGGTCTATGTACAATTATAAACAGTAGGTCTTTGCCTGCATATCTGGCCAACATTTACATCTATATCTCTCTCTTAGCTCTATTATACTAAACAAACTGGATTTTTTGACCGTTACCATCAGAAAAGACTAAAATACCACTGCAAAATAAAAAAAAATCTTGAGACCCAACTTTAACTAACGCACAAAAAGTACACCAGGATAATTCTGTCTAATAAAAAAAGCTTCAATTACAGAAGGTAATAAGGCAATATGAAGGTGAAGAGCTCATGGTAAGATTGTCCAGTGTTAGACATAAGGTTGAAGCACTTCAAGGCCAAACTTATAGAGTTACAATTTGTCATGCCATGAATTGCCATCAAGACTTTGTGGTTTCCCGTATATACACGACTGACCTGAGTCAATGTCTGCTTCATAGACTGAGAAAAGTATTATGATCATAAACTGGTGATAGTGAGTGGTTTGATATGCACCATTCGAATGAGTGGTTTGATATGCATTAGCCGAGGGGTCTTGACTAAGAATAATAAGGAGTGTGTGCTAGGGTCTTGACTAAGAAGAAAAATGAGCGTGTCCTTTGATCTATGTACAATTATAAACAGTAGGTCTTTGCCTGCATATCTGGCCAACATTTACATCTATATCTCTCTCTTAGCTCTATTATACTAAACAAACAGGATTTTTTGACCGTTACCATCAGAAAAGACTAAAATACCACTGCAAAATAAAAAAGATTTTTGAAACCCAACTTTAACTAACGCACAAAAAGTACACCGGGATAATTCTGTCTAATAAAAAAAGCTTCAATTACAGAAGGTAATAAGGCAATATGAAGGTGAAGAGCTCATGGTAAGATTGTCCAGTGTTAGACATAAGGTTGAAGCACTTCAAGGCCAAACTTATAGAGTTACAATTTGTCATGCCATGAATTGCCATCAAGACTTTGTGGTTTCCCGTACATACACGACTGACCTGAGTCAATGTCTGCTTCATAGACTGAGAAAAGTATTATGATCATAAACTGGTGATAGTGAGTGGTTTGATATGCACCATTCGAATGAGTGGTTTGATATGCATTAGCCGAGTGGTCTTGACTAAGAATAATAAGGAGTGTGTGCTAGGGTCTTGACTAAGAAGAAAAATGAGCGTGTCCTTTGATCTATGTACAATTATAAACAGTAGGTCTTTGCCTGCATATCTGGCCAATATTTACATCTATATCTCTCTCTTAGCTCTATTATACTAAACAAACAGGATTTTTTGACCGTTACCATCAAAAAAGACTAAAATACCACTGCAAAATAAAAAAAATTCTTGAGACCCAACTTTAACTAACGCACAAAAAGTACACCGGGATAATTCTGTCTAATAAAAAAAGCTTCAATTACACCGGACTAAAACGACCCTAAAACTAAAAATGAAGGAAAAAATATTCACACTTCTATTATGGGCATTACGGTAAACTAATCAAAAGAATACAAAAAGACGAAGAATTCTAAGTGCGAGTGAAAAACGGGGAGATACCCCACGTAACTTCTGCGGAGAGTTCCCTCTTTTTTTCGCTTCGCACCTTTCGCACCTCACCAACGCCTCCATCTCCACTTACTCTCTGCAAATTTTCTCTGAGAAATTCGCAAACCATAAAATCCCCAATTTTGAATTTCGCTACCAATTCGATCGAAATGCTTGAGATTCTTTACATCCAGGGCGGCCGGCAACCAAATCAGCGCCAAGTTCTGGGAAGTCTGTGCTGAAGCACGGCATTGACGGTGCCGGCCGGTACGATGGCGACTCGGACTCCAGCGAACGTTCGTCCCCAAAGACCTCGAGCCCAAAAGACCTCGAGGCCAGTTGCGGTAGGTTCGTCCCCAAAGACCTCGAGCCCCAAATGATGGACAGCGTCCGATCTGGGTCGTACAGTCTGGCGCGGGGCGGTTTTAGTTTTGCAAAACGCCAATTCAATTGGGGGGGTTCAGGGCATTTTTCATGCTCTTCCCGAGCTTCCGTTATGGCCGGTAGAGACGGAGGTCAGTTTCGGAAGCTCACATATTGAACCCATCTTCAATTCTTCAATTCTTCAGGTACTGACAAAAAGTCTCTCTTTTGCCTTTTTATCACTTTGAATTTTATGTGCAAATAAGTAAATTTACAAGAATTGAGGCCCCACTGAAGATTTTGATTTTGGGGTTTTTTTTGTTAATTGGTGTTTGGACATGTAAATTGAGAAAACGATTGTCTTTTGTGATCTTGCATTGCTGAAAGAAGTGTTTAGAACCGAGGCTATTTGTTGAGGAACTCAAAAGATATTTGAAGGGTAGGCTTAGTTTGTGTGGTTTTCATTTTCTCTGTAAATCTTTCATTACATTTGCTTTGTTGACAATTATGCGTGTCTATTTTCTTCTTATCTTGGTCTCATAGGCTACCAAATTTTAGTGATTTTGGTCCCTATTTTTCTTTCTTAATGAATTGTTTCCCTTCATTAAATCAGATGCGAAGATGGAAACTTGGTTGATATTCAAGTTCAAGTGGAGACTTTATTAGCATGTAGGAGATTTCCTGCTGTTTCTGTTCGATTGCAATTGTACATTGCAAATGCAAATAATATCTAAGAATCTTATTTGTGTTTTTGGGTATGCATCTTGCCGTTTTCACTACTAGGAGAGTGGAAGCTTTTGAAGAGCTGACGTGGGTGAGTGAACTGTTTTCTCTGATTTCCTACTACTTGAACTCTTCACTACAAATTGAGCTGTGGGAGAGTTAGCATCATTTTGATAGTTTCTCTGTTGTTATCAATGGGGACCGGTTCTATATTGTGTAATCGGAAAGTTTGAATTTCTTTTTCCACAAGAATGACGAACAAAATCATTTTACAGGATTACGGGCTTGACTTTGATGATGTAAATCATCAGGTTGAGGCGTTCAGGTGTAAACTGTGCCTGAACAGAAAATGGAAAGGTAAAATATCACATTGTACACCCTTTTATATGCAAATGATCCTTTATATATATATAGCTCCAGGAAAAGCAATTAGAGGGAAATAGGAATTAAATTGTTATAATGCATTGATGACTATGATGTAAGTCTTGATGTTGGGCTCATTTAGGTTTTTCCTCTTTTACTTTTGATTTCCTGTTTTAGTTTCTTCTCTGCTCAGTAATAGAAAAAGATTTGGATTCTGTAAGATTCTAGGCCGTTTGTGTAATGTTAGTTTTCATAACCATGAGTTTCAACATAGATCGATGTCTAATTCAATTATCTCTTCTGTTTAAAACTTGCAGATTTATGAACCCCACGTGAAGTAAGAGCACACTAATATTTGAAAAAGGACCAAATCTCTGCGAAATTTTTGTGTATATCATAATCTAATATTATGAGATTCAGCAATGCAAGACAATATGAAATGTCAACTTTTCAGCCGTTCCAACTCTTAATGTTGAGTATTTCAAAATGAGGAAATAAATTGGTTTTTTCCCCACAATTGATTTGGGTGAACAAAAGCGCCCAGAGCCTGTTTTACAGGAAGTTCATAATGCAAACTCAAAGGCAGAAGATGTTGTCTTGGCTGCTGCTGAGGGCAGGCTATTCTCTCCTTGGAATACTGAGTTTCTGGTTTCTCGGAAGCATGCTTGTGATGGGCAAGATGGTGTTGAGCCTAGCTACTCCAATCTCAACGATCTGGACTGATGAATTGGTTGTGTTGGAATGTGAGAGGCATTAGACGGCCTGGTCTAGTGTCTCAATTTAAGTTATGTAATATATTTGGTCTTAGTTTAGTTTGTCTCCTAGAGACTAGAACTGTTTTCGCAATAGCCTCTAAGGCTCTTTCCTGGCATGCTTTGGACAAGTTTTTGAAGTTCCTCCTGTAGGTAGATAGGGAGGTTTGTTGTTATTGTGGAATTCTAATGTAGTTTCTATCGATGTGCTTAAGGTTCATGATCATTTTTTGCACTGCAAGTTTCTTGATAGCACTAGAAATATTACTTGTTTTGCTACATTTGTCTATGCTTATCCTCAAAAAAGCTTACAACTGCAGCTATGGAATGATATTTTGCTGCTTAATCCTGGTAATCACAATTGGGTGGTGTTGGATGATTTTAATTGTATTCTTAACCCCCAAGAAAGGGTTGGTGGTATTGATTCCAATACTTGTTATATGCTTAATTTTGCTCAGTTTTTGCACTCTGGTGGCTTTATTTCCTTGCCTTATGAGTGTGTTCCTTTCACTTTGTCTAATAATCACAAAGACGACTCTACTGTTCGACCGACTTGATCGAGTCTTAGTTAACAATTTATGGTGGAATCAATTCCCAAATGCAAAACTATTAAGTCTTAGTCCTATGATTCTTACTCTTTATAAAGAAACAACCATCAAGGAAAAGCCATTTAGATTTGAAGCCATGTGGATCTCTCACCCGGAGTTCCGTCAAGTTGTTGAAAAAGCTTGGAAGCAGCCGGTTTCTGGAAATGATCAACAAAAGTTTATTACCAACTCAAATGCCTTCAAAGTGATTGCCAAGCAAAGGAATAAGAATGTTTTCGGCAACCTATTCCAAAATATAAAAGATCAGCAACCCCTTCTTGATCATTACCAAGATAGTCTCATGGCCAACCCTCAAAGCACTTATCTGATATCCAAAGAATCGGAAACGAGGCTACCGGTGGAAACCCTCCACAAAGCTGAAGAGCTTTTCTGGGCCCAAAAAGCTAGGGCTAATTGGCTTTCCTTAGGTGATAAGAATACAAAATTCTTTCAGACACAAGCAAAGATTAGAAAAAGCCGAAATACCTTTAATAAAATTACAGATGATCATGGTTTTTGGTGGGACAAGAATAATGGCATGGATGACATTTTGTTCGGGAATTTAAAAGTTGATTTACTAGTACTTCTAGATGCAGTGAGAGTTCTATGTTCGAGTTTCTTTCCATTCTTAATCCTTGTATTGAGCCTGCAGATAATCAAACTCTATTGGCTCCCATCTCTCATCAGGAAATTCACACAGCGTTATCTTCCATAGGCGGGCTAAAAGCCCCTGGCCCTGATGGGTTACATGCTCTCTTTTTTCAATCTTACTGGGAGGTTCTCCAACCTCAAGTTTGTGGGATTGTTAAGGATTTTTTCCAGAATGGTAGTAGCCTCCGAGCCATCAATCACACCAATATTGCTCTGATTCCAAAAGTTGAAAACCCAGAGTTGGTTAATCACTTTCGTCCCATAAGCCTGTGTAATGTGATCTACAAAATTATAAACAAAATCATTAGTGCAAGATTAAAGCCAATTCTTCAAAAGTGTATTTCTAGAAACCAAGGGGCTTTTGCCCCAAAAAGAGCAATCACAGATAATATCCTCATATCTCATGAGTTATTCGCGGGCTTTAATAGGAAGAAAGGGAGATTAGGTGAAATGGCCATTAAACTTGATCTTGGAAAGGCCTATGATTACTTATCATAGGATTATATAAAATGTGTTCTTCCCAGGTTCGGTTTTCATCACCAGTGGATCTCCTTGGTCATGGAATGTATCTCTTCTACTTCCTTTTCTATCCTGATCAATGGTGAGACCCATGGCTTTTTTAGACCAAGTCGAGGTATTAGACAATGTGACCCACTGTCTCCTTATATATTTATTCTCTATATGGAGTCGTTTATTCGAAGATTAAATCAGCTTACTTCCTCGCCAAGTAACTAGGTTGATATTCTCTCCTCCCCTGGTGGGATTAGAATTTCTACGTTAATGTTTGCTAATGATTGTCTTATTTTTGCGAAGTCCTCTCCTAAAGTTGCTCGCCTCATCTTACGTATTCTAAATGATTTTGCTGTTAATTCTGGGCAACGAATAAATTTTCATAAATCCTCTCTTTATTTTTCTGCCAACTCCTCTAACCAATTTCGTCAAGATATTGTTAGTGTTCTCAACATTCAGCATAAGACTACTATTAGGAAGTATTTAGGCATTCATAATATTATTTTTTGGAAAGATCCAGCAAGCACGAATGATTTGATTCTTCGTATTAAAAATAAATTAGCAGGTTGGAAGGCAAATTCCCTCTCTAAGGCGGGTAAGCTTACGCTGATTAAGTCCAACCTCTCTGGGATGCTGAATCATGTTATGGCATGTTTCAAATGCTCCACAAAGATTGCAAAACTTATTGATGATCAAAGACGAAATTTTTTTTGAGGAGCCAGTACAAAGACTCCTCCAATTGCTTGGAAGGAAGTTTGTAAACCAAAAAGCTCCAGTGGTTTAGGCATTAGCTCAGGACTATAATCAAGCTAATTTAGCTAAACTGGGATGGAAAATCTTGACTGAGGAGCCTAATTGGTGGGTTCAGTTGATTAAAGCTAAATATTAAGGAAACATTCCTTCTTTGATGTTAAACCTACGAGCACATCGTCTCTGGCATGGAATAGTGTCTCTGGCATGGAAAGGTATTCTTCAGTCCAAGCCTATTCTCTCAAAGGGTATGAGATGGATTGTAGGGAATGGCCGAAATATAAACTTTTGGTTATTTAACTAGGCGTTTGATTCCCCTCTTATCTTGCTCATTCCTGAAGCTCAGCGTAGTTCCTTGGACACCAAGGTTCTTGTTAGTGATTTCATTTGTGACAACTCTTGGGATCGGCACAAATTGCTCATCCTTCTTGATTTGTCTACTATTAATAAGATCTGTAATATCTATCTCCCCCTCAATCCCTCTGAGGATGAGTTTGTTTGGGGCTTTACGACAAATGGCAGGTTTTCAGTTAAGTCAGCTACTTGGTGCCAATCCACGGGTCAGAATCATCCTAATTGGAAGCCAATTAAGAAAATGCGGTCTTTGAATATTCCTCAGAAATTCAAGATTTTCAATTGGTTACTCCTGAGAGACAGATTACAAACAAAGCACAGATTAAGTAGATTCTACCCTCACACTGATTCCACTTGTCATCTTTGTTGTGCTGACGTTGAGAATTCTGACCATCTATTTTTTGAGTGCTAGTTTGCTGAAGGTGTTTGGACTTCCATGACAGATGTTCCTCTGCCTAGATCCAATGCTCTTATTATGTTCAAAGATTGGCTCCACCAAATCTTTACTGATCCTTCTACCTGCGAGTTACTTGCTAGTATTCTTCTTACTTGTTGGCAGATTTGGGAAGCTAAAAATAAACTAGTTTTCTAGAATAAAACCCCGCAGATTTCCCGCGTCATTCACCTTGCATCTGCTGCTGGTAAAGAGTTTCTTCATGCCAACTCGCATAATCGGCCACTCCTTAACATGCCGGTTGTTAATATCAAATGGAACCTGCCCGATTCTTCAACTCTCAGATAAACTTTGATGGTTCGGTCACAAACTTCGGTGCAGCTGCAGGTTTTGTTATCATAGATGAGGTTGGTTCCCCTATCCTTGCAGGTGCCAGACCTGTAGGTCATGTCACTGTCCCTATGACCGCAGCAAGGGCCCTTGCGCTTCGTGATGCTCTCCTTTTTGCCCGCCAACATAGTTATACTTGGGTTACTGTTGAGGGGGACTCCAAGCTTGTTATTGACTGCATCCAGAATGCTTGCGCTACCCCTTGGTCTCTTAGGTCTATTCTTCGTGATATTCGTCAGTTGGCTTCAGAGTTTGAGACCATCTCTTGGAAGCATATTTTCAGAGAGGCTAATCTTGTTGCAGATGCTATTGCTAATCATGGTCATGTTCCCTCTAATATGTATATTTGGCACAACTTTGTTCCACCGTATGCCCGTACTGCTCTCTTGTTTGACTCTGTAAACCCTGGTTGCGCCAGAGGCTTCTCTCTTTAATATATTTTTCTTCATAAAAAAACCTAAAGAATCATCGGACACGTGCCGGGTCGTAGATACTTTGCCCTCACACTCTCTTAAATTTATTAGTTTGCATTATCAAAGTTTTAGTTTTTTCACATTGACCTATATCCATATTGAAAGACCTTGGCATCTGTATTTGTATTAAAAGACCCTGAAGCAAATGTGGCGTGCAACGTACATGCTAAAAAAAGAGCCTCTCCCGCTCGCGTTAGCGGGCGCAGGAAGGCTAGTCTATATCTATATTAATCTCTATATATTAAGGGGATGGATTTGAGCATTTTCGTTGGTGAAACATTCATAATACCAAAATTACGCCTAATTTAAAAGAACAAAAAAATCATATTTTTTAAAGAATGGAGGCAAAACTGTAAAATTATTAATTTATTATTTAAAAAATAAATAAAAATTCTACCATACTAAACAAAAAACTCATCATCACCATCCGAAAATTAATCCATCATTGCTCGAAATGAAAAACCGACAATATTGAAATGTGGAGTGAAGTGCCTGTGAAAAAAAAAAAAAACCTATCGCACACGCGTATGCGTGTGTGCGGTGAGGCTAGTATTAATAAAGCAAATACATCAAAAATAGTTAAAACGGTGAAATTTAAGAGAAAACCGTAATTACCGCTAAATACAAAGAGCAACGTAAATAGCAGTTGTTGGGAAATTCGGGGCAAAATCGTCAATCAGCCGCACACCTCCTTTTTCTCCTCCATTCTTGTCGCCTCCCACGCACAAACGCCAAATCGCTCTCCTCCATTCCTGCCGCCTCCCACACACAAACGCCAAATCGCCCATGAGAAAATCAAACAGTTCTCTATCCAATCTGAACTTCATTCGGAATCGGAAATTCCTCCGAACGGCGGCTCCGCCCAACCAGAAATCGACCTACGATTCGAAAAAGCAAACCACGATTTGAAAAGCAAGTAAATAAGGGAGTGTGTCTTTCACCGGTGAGGCCGAACGTCGAGACTGTCGGCGCGGCAAGGACTCCTGCGATGACGCCTCCAACAGGGACCAGGCCCCGTGTTCTTCTTCGATAGGCAAAGACCGAACCCTTGATTACCAGATAAATAGTTCTATCTTTTTTTAAGACAAATAATTTGAAAATTAGGCTTAAGGAATAAGTAATTGTTTATGGAAATTGATGATAACCCAATGAAATCACAAGAATTTAGTTCAATTATTTGTGTTTTGCAGACAGATAATTTGTGTTTTGCCAACCGAGAAAGCACTCTGGAAGCAACCCAAGGTTTTCCTCTTTTGCTTGCAAGTATTCTTCTTTTCTCTTCCTCAATTGCTCTTTTTTTAAAAATCTTAATCGATTGTTTGTTCGTTTTTCTTTTGGTGTTTTGATATAAAATCCAACCCCAAAGGCAGGTAGTGGTGGTAGTTGTCAAGAATTTATCAGGATTCATTTCAGTCAATCCGGATGGCAGCTGGGTTTGTGAGAGCCACACTAGGAGCACCATCCTGATCTTGTAAGTCATATCATACTCAAGACTCATCTTTTGCTTCTTCACTTCTTAGTTTAGCAATTTTCATACTCCCAGCATGTTTTTTGCTTGCTGCTAAAATGCTACCATTTGTATTGTTGCATATAGGTGATTTGTAGACTTATTCATCAAAATGCCCTTTGCCACTCACTTTTAGTTTCACTTTGCCTCTTATAAATTAAAATAGGGCAAATTACAATTTCGTACCCTGTGGTTTGGGTCAAATTTCAAAATGATACCCGTGCTTTTTTTTTTTTGCATTTTCGTACCCTATAGTTTCAAAAAGTTTCAACTATGTTCCACCGTCAGAAAAAATGTTAATTTGGATGTTAATTGCTGACGTGGCTTCTGTGGAGTCCACCAAATTACCAAACAGTAAATAAGGGAACAAAGAAACCACCAAAACGGCGCCGTATCATAATTTCTTCCGCCGTCCGAATGTGAAACCCCAAAATGTCGACCAACGAACAAGCCCTCGCCTCCGTCCTCTCCCAACTCGTCTTCTCCGGCGACGGCGCCATCCTCGGCGTTGCTGATCTCGCCAGGCCCTTCCTTCAAGATCCACATCGTCAAGGACCACGACATGAAGGAGCGCCTCTGCCTGGAGGTTGAAGGCCTCGGCCTCAGCGCCGTCATCATCGGCAGCCGCGGCGTCAGCGCCACCAAGCGCGGCAACGACGGTCGCCTCGGCAGCGTCAGCGATTACTGCGTTCATCACTGTGTTTGCCCCGTCGTTGTTGGGAGGGCTAGTGGGTGCTTGTTGTTGCAGACTTTCGGGTTCCGAAAGCGGATCGATTTCGGGGAGAGGAGGAAGGCGGTGAGTGGAGTGGCCGGAAGCAAGTGGAAGAATGGAGAAGAGGGTGGCTTGATCAAGCTTCTTGCTTTCGCCATGGAATGAGATGAGAGTAAAGGAAAGAGCTTCAAGAATCGGCAAAAATGACTGTTTTTTGGGTTTTCGGGCTCTCTGTAATTGGGTTTTGGGAGAAGCTCTGTTTTCTGTGAAGGTTGAAAGATTAGGGCACTTAATTTTTCCCTAATTTGATTGCTGGTAAATTCGATTTTACATTTTGATTGCCGATTATATGATATTGAGTACGATGTGGTTGATTTCTAATGCGAAGGGATTGAGTCTGTTGATGTCTTCTTACTGGTGTTTTGCTTCCAAGGCCGCCTCCAGGCAGAGGTGTTGCCGAGGATGGCGCCGTCGCCGGAGAAGACGAGTTGGGAGAGGACGGAGGCGAGGGCTCGTTCGTTGGTCGACATTTTGGGGTTTCACATTCGGACGGCGGAAGAAATTATGATACGGCGCCGTTTTGGTGGTTCTTTTGTTCCCTTATTTACTGTTTGGTAATTTGGTGGACCCCACAGAAGCCACGTCAGCAATTAACATCCAAATTAACGTTTTTTCTAACGGTGGAACATATTTGAAACTTTTTGAAACTATAGGGTACGAAAATGCAAAAAAAAAAGCACGGGTATCATTTTGGAATTTGACCCAAACCACAGGGTACGAAATTGTAATTTGCCCATTAAAATAACTCACTTTGCCCTCTGCCACTCAAATTATTGTCTTACGTTACCCTCAGGTTAAAAATTCCGTTAGTTTTTGCTGATATGGACTGCCACGTGGCAAAAATGCCACTTTACAATTTTATATTGGCTTAGAAAAATTATGGGGCCCTCTTTCCACCAATCACAAACCCACAGAGCAAGATCACCAGAGACAACCCAGAAACGAACAACAGCCACAACCTTGCCTCCGCCAACTCCGCCGCCGCATCCACCTCCACCTCCACCTCCACCTCCGCTGCCATGACCCTCTCAATCCCAAGGAGGCACCGGCAGGAGTGGGAGATCGACCAGGCGAAGCTGGTTATCAAGTCCGTCATTGCACCTGGCACATTCGGCACCGTCCACCATGGCATCTACAATGGCCAAGATGTCGCCGGTAAAACCCATTTTAGCTGCTTCTTCTTCGGTTTGGGTCATTCAGAGTTGTCAAGTTACTAATTTTATTGGTTTTTCTTTCTGAGTTTTTGTTCTCTTCTGAAAATTCCGATCCTTTTCCTTTTGATTTGGATATCCAAAATTCGCTAGATATTTGATCTTTGATGGGTTTGTTTGTGTTTGTCAATACCCATTTGGCTTGTTTGGGTTTGTTTGTGTTTTTCAAGACCCTATTGATGTGCCTTTCCAGCTGCTCATCTAAGCTCTTGAGATCAATTTGATCTACCCTAAACCCATCGCTGCTTTCCTTCATCTCTGCAGATTTCCCACACCACTCACCAAATACAAACACAAACACCACAAACTGATTCAATTTCCACGGCGGAAACCGCCGCCGACCCCAGTAGCTCCCGCCGCGGACGAGGCGGGCCCAGAAAAGCTGAGAAGCAGCAGCCCAGCATCGCGACCTCACCAGAACGACGAAGCTCGAGGCACCACGCGGAGCACCAAAATGGCGACATCGGGCATGTCTTTTCGGAGCTGCCGGTGAGCTGGGAGAGCGTGGCGGTGAGGGTGGTCCCCGCCATGCACGCCGTCGTGAGGGTGTAAGCCGATAGGGTGAGGGCAAGCAGTAAACATCCGTACAATTTGAAGAGCTTAATCACTTCACTCCCATCAAATTAATCATACAAGTGGAGCGAGAAATCAAGAGCTTGACCAAGGTATGCCTCACCATTATAGCCTCTCTTTGCTACACTTATTTCATACCTTCCAAAATCCCCAAAGGTAAAATCAGATTCTTCTCTCTCCTTCCCACTTTTTACCTCTTCTCCCCGCCGGAGTCATCGACCTGTTCGCTACCTGGATTGGCAACTTCGAGCTCCTCCTCTTCACCTTCGGCCTCGGCCCACTTTCATCTGGGCCACCACAAAACTCCCTCCTGCTCTTCATTTTCAGAACTTGCCTTCCAATCAAAACAAACCAATATGATCAGCAAACTTCAAATTTTCACAAACTTCCAATAAAGTGCCTCTAAATTTGCCGACCAAAGTCTTGCTTTTTGTCATCTTGGTCGCCCTAACTGACTACAGCTACACCAAAAATATTCACCCCAAAATTTTACTAGCCCAATATTGCTGCGCTTTGTATCTATTTTTGGACGTCATCGTGGGCTTGACCAATGTTATCATGCGGACCGTACTAGGATTCGAGCTCGAGTCCCCATCCGATGAGCCGTACCTCTCTACTTCGCTGCAAGATTTCTAGGGCAGGAGGTGGAACCTCATGGTAAAGAATGCGCTGCGTCACACAGTATTCAAACCCGTGCTGTCAGCGACGGAGACGTTGTTTGGCCGAATTGTGCCCCGCTGCCGGCCGAATTGGTGGCCTTTTAGTGTCCGGATTGATGCACGAGCTTATATTCTTCTACATGGCATGTGCTACTCCCACGTGGGAAGTCACGTGGTATTTTGTTTTACACGGGGTGTGTTTGGTTGTGGAGTTTGGTGTGAAGAAGGCTTTGAGTGGAAGGTGGCGGCTGCCCTGGGTTGTGTCGACGCCGTTGACCATCGGGTTCGTGGCGGTTACCGCCACTTGGCTGTTCTTCCCGCCGATAACTAGGAACGGCATCGACGTGAGAGCTAATGAAGAGAGCAAGCAAATGGTTCATTTTGTAAAGGGTAAGTTGAAATGTGTTTGGTTTTACAAATTAAAGGTGTTATTGTTTTGTAACTAGTTTAACTTTTGTACCATAAATTGATATTTGATATTTAGTTAAACTTATCAGCCGTCTATGTATGTTATGTATGCCTTCTTTGTGGAAGTGCCTTGATCTTTTGGTACAACTTGACTTGACATACTTAAGAAATTGGTTTCAGCTGATCAGTGGTAAGAGTTTTCGTCAGAATTACGTGTTAGTAATTCAGGTAATTAGTACTACAAAGTTAAAGAAAGATCTAGGCCATGATTTGAATTTATTTTAAAGTAGCTACAATAATACTGTAACATAGTAGCTGTTTTTTATTCGTAGGACTGAAAAATGAATTTGTGAAGAAAGGCGCATAACTGAAAACTGAAAATGCCTCACATTTTTAACACAAAATTAGGTACAAGGCCAAACGTTGAAAGTACTTATAATTGCAGGTTTTGGTTGAGATTTCACCACTACTCAACCCATATACCTTTTTATTATTAATTAGAAGACAAAGCTTGTACTACTCTCTAATTATTTTTACTTTTGGTTTAAATATACTACATTAGTGATGCGTATACCACAAGCGACTTGCTTACATCTAATTCTTTATTTCAGTAGTCTCAGCGCTGCCTGGTCCGATCGGGGCATGCCTACGGCAGGAAGGATTGCGAAGGCAGTTACTAGTACCGCCTCCTTTCCCTCCAGGGCTAGGCTTGTATCGGGCGTACAGTGAGCCGCGCCCTCCTCCTTCATTAACCTCTTTTTTATGCACAGAAATGAAACATGTAAAAGGTAATACATACGTCAGTCAATCACATATTAATATAGTCTACATATCTTACTAGAATTTAAATCTGAGATCTCTTCCAAGGTACATGAGAGAAGAGATCATATATAATAGCACTAAATACTAATACATGCAACCGATTGTGTCTAATCATTGTCATGGTTTACGTGCTCACAAAAATGATCCCTTTGTATAGACATGTGTTTAGTTAAGAGAGAGAAAAAGTACTCACGGTTAGTTTGAGTGGTAGTAGTTTCAATTAGCTCACGAGCTGATGCCCCGGAGAAGATAAGAACGACAACAGCAAACACTAGGCCAAGTAGAAGGAAACCACTCTTGGAGGATGCCATTGTTTTGCTTGTATGTAGCCACACAAGATGAATGTTGATCGTTGATGAGTGAATATAATGTGGCTTGCCTTCTTCTCTAGTTATAGACATTTTCCAGAGAGACTAGCACTGTAAGGGGTGGTGGCCGGGAAGGGACGAAGACACTCATACTCATCGTGATGGGTTTGTCGCAATTGATCGCTTTGGAGTGAACTCTCCCTATCCGTCGTTGATCATATGTACTATGTGCATTAATTTTAGAGATAAAATCTTAGTGGTTATGCAATGACTTTGTGGATAACTAAGGCAAAATTGGCAAAGGGTGTGGTTGCAAAACAAGCTTTGAATAGACATTTCACACTTTCATGTTGACTCTCACACGTCCACAAACGATGTAGATCAAAGATATTTTTCGGTCTCCTCTCTACTGTTGAAAATCATAAGCTGTACTTATAATCGTAAGCAAAATATATATCATACAAACATGGGAAGATAAAATCATTTAGCTGAGGGTTTAAAGACAACTTCAAGAAAAGATCGGATACAAATATAAATAAGATCGAGATCTTTGTTTGTCTCTTAGCTCGAAATATGTGGTCTGGAATGTACGTATCTGCAATACGTACATACGTCATTTCTTGGTATCAAATATCCCACTACACCATATTGGGGCTTTCGTGGCTTGCAATTTTACGGGGTGCAGTGGGTGCACGTCGTAAATAAAGTTATTCACGACGTTCTAAATATGCGCGTCGTATTTGTTGTTGATTTGATTGTTGTTTGAACTATCGGATTGTAGCTTTGCTTAAACAGGTATAAGAAGTTTCCTTTCATTGGGTGAGTAGCCTATTATCCCTTTATATTGTACTATCATAGGTTCGGGGCTGTATAATATGCATAGATTTCTTGATTGGTGAAAATGATTGTTCTTCATTTGGGAACTTGATTAATTATGACATCTTCTCTTGCTTGATTTTAATGGATAGGTTTTTATTGTGCTATTTCCTTAATTTGAAGGTTTTTGCTGATTGAAGGTTACAAGAAAGGTATTTGACAGGTTTCAATATAGTGTTTTCTTTTCTACTATTGATATGTTATACTGGTAGAAAATCCTATTCTTTGACATTTGAGTTTTCTCATTTGAGCTTGATCCAAAATGTACATTGTATAATGGCTTAAAGAACCATAACGGTTCTATCCATCTGTCATTGGCAGGGAGGTGATGTCGGAACACAATACAGATCTGGAATATACTTCTGTACACTTGTTGAAGATGCAGCTTTCAGTACAACTGCATGGCCTATAAAGTTTAGTCTGAAACTAGATTTTTGAGTAGATTGCACATTCTCTCCAGTAGAACACTTGCTTAGCTTGAAACTCGATTGCAATTATATTTGACAATCTTAATCTAATTATATGGAATCAATATATCAAGTTCATTATTCTTCTCTTTTTTTACATTGTCTATTTTCTTCCTCTGGAATAGTTTGGATGATCTTGGTAAAGATTTGTGAAATGAGAATTGTAGGAAAATTAAGAAAATAGTTGTTTATTAAAAAATAAAATAACATCAATAACGACGTTCTAAGTGCGTCGTAAATGGCATTCGGGGTACTCATTCACGACGTGCAATTCATGCCGTATTTGTCTCTATATAATTACGGCGTTCATTGCACGCCCTATTTGATATTTATAGCGACGCAATATTAACGTCGTATTTGTAGTTTACGGCGTGCTTTCAAAGCTTCATTTACGACTTAGCAGGTGCGCCGTGTATGGGGGCTTTAACAGCTTGCGCATGTGCGCCGTGAATAATCAATTACGGCGTGCATTGTGCGCTGTAAAAGCCGTAATGTGTTGCAGTGCCTTGCAATACATACATACATAATTTCTTGAATGGTCCAAACAACTTTATATCTTTATATCGATGATTGAGAGTAATGTATATGCTCAATTGTTCGATACAGCTTTACTGATGAAAAACCTTGCATCAGGCTTCCAATATGTATAATGCTATAGTCATTTCCCACTGGCAATTAATGATGTAAACTTCAGTGGCAGCAGCAGGTAGGAAGGATGATGATTTAAACAAAAAGCCTCTTATTCATCTGGAAAGTTTGGACTCCAAACTATCAGAGGATCATGATGACAATTTTCGGTTGGCAATGAGCACTGTTTTTTGTCGTTTCTCTCCGTAAAATGGTGAAAGTTGTGCATAGAAATGAAGAGCATGGCAATTCAATCGTGGCAATACAAAAATTCACAGCTTTCAGAAAACCAGCATGCAACAATGTATGCATGTCTGCATTTGTAATCGCACCTATGTCGTAGTATAACGATCCGGAGACACAGAAGCCTTGACTAAAAGACTGCAAAAGTGTGAGTTCTAAATTCTTGTCCTATGTTCTTTCTGGTATGTTGTCTCACTCTTGTGTACAAGTCTCCTGATGCTTCTGCCAATGTGTGTTGTTTAAGTGTACGATGTATATGACTATTATAGCTTATATGTACTGGTTTTTAGTAATCTTACTTAATACAGCTAAAAAAATTTCTAATCATGCTACAAATGCCATAAATTTTCTGAGTCCAAATAAGTTTGAATTTTCCATTTTCCTTGTCAAATGACACTATATCGCATTTCATCTGTGGTTGGCACATGTTTGGTAATCTGCAGTATGACTGTTTGACATTCTGTATTTCCAATCTTGGCATAGCATGCCGACTTTATAGATATAAGAGGATGTATATGAAATTGTAGCTCATCTCTGGCCCATCAACTTAACCCAAAAGTCAGAATTTAAAACTAGTACCTTCAGAATTGGTACTTGTTATGGTATGCTGTATGTTTCTCCCCTATCCCCCTTTTAGACCAAAATCAGCAGCAGTAGGAAGTTCAGTACGCTGATTTGTGTTTTTTTGTTGTGTCAAATGGTAATCATATTTTTCACGTTCTGGCATGTTGTTGTATGCTCTGGTGGATAAAGGGTCGTACATATGCGATGTGAACGTACCACAGTATGCAGTGGCGGAGCCAGGATAGCAAAGCAGGGGTTGCCAAAATTAAGCCGAAGAGAATGCTCCAAGAAGATGATGCTGTCGATAACTACTGCTGCTTCTGCTTTTTCGTGTTGCGGCGGCAGCAGCAGGAGAAGAGGTACGCCGTCTTCTGTTGGTTTTTTTCTTCCACAATTACTTGTTGGCTTTCTTTCAATCTCCATTTCCGAAACCAATCAAATCGCCAAGAGCCCAACCACAGCAGCGTGTGAAAGACCTACCCAAAATCACAAACGTTGAGGATGCCTGCAAAGTGTTCGACGAAATGCTTCAGAGGCGACCTCTGCCTTTTGTTGTTCGTTTCACTCAAATCTTGGTCAAGTCACGAAGTTGAATTTTCTTCATTGTCATTTCACATAGCTACATATACTTAACAAAAGAAAAAAAATTCCAGGGGATGCCCAAGCGGCACCTGGTGCCAATGTAGCTCCGCCACTGACAGTATGTTAATATGTTTCAAGGAAGAATATGAAATAACAGTATATGCTTACAACTTCTGTATTGATGTTGTGCTTGTGACTTTAAAAGTAACAATTATAACTACAGCACGATATATAAGTACGTCACATAAACCCAAAGGCGGAGGATCATAACTCATAAAGAAGTAAGATTCTTTTTTCTTTGTTAATGATATAGGATACTATGGGTGTTGAAACTGATGCTCCTCTGAAGTTGACGATTTATGATTTCTTTCAACATGAAAAAGAGAAATAATATTAGACTAAGAGATAATTGGTATTGTGTGGTTCTTATAGAACGTACCCCATTCTATATAGTATTTGACAAACCAAAATTTTTGGGAAGGAAAATTAATTTCTATGGTACATTGCTATCAAGAGAGTTGTATTATATGATCATCTTGCTTTTCTTGGGAAATTATTGGGGACACCACCTACTTTGTTATTTTTCTTTTGTATATATGCATCCCTTCCAATAGTGTAGGAAGGAACCATACAAATCTGAGAGTGAATACTTTGGAGATGGCGATGTTTCTAAAGAAAAATTATAAAAAATTTACATACAAACTAGTCTAAAGGAAACAGTTCCACAACTTATATATGTGGAAACTCGTTCTTCCTTGCGAACTAATCACGAAGAAATGACAGTGAGCAGTCAACTATTTTTCACCAGCAAAAGCTTTCTAATTTACTTGTTGGAAATGGATGTTGGGATTTGAGTCAACTTATTATTTTTCTACTTGTCTGATTTCTCAATAACCAGAGGCAGGCATGCCAACTGGAAGCAGATCACCCTCCCTTCTTGTGCTTCACACCCCACTGTTTAAACGTCACAATTTTTTGGAGACAATCTTAAATTATACTGAATACAAATCTGATATCAAATTGGGAGTCCAAGAATCTTCATCTAAAACTTTAGGTGACACAAAACGAACCCTTAGTTTTTGGAAATATATGTGTACATATCTTGGGTTCACAGATAAGGATGTTGTTAGGGCCAAACACCATCTCAACAGATACAACTCATGTTTTGGCCGTTAGCCTTTATCTTTTTCTTCATACACCGTGTGCAACATGGTCTAAGCCTTTCACTTTCTACAACATGGTCGAACTTTGCTGCTTGGTTCTTATAATGAAAGTAAAGATGGGATACAGTCAGTCGTCCACACCAGCGTGATAGGTTAGTATTATTGATAGATGATGCATTTGGAATTTGCATCTCATTAGCGGTCAGACTTCATCACGCATCCTATATATATATGATTGTCCCACTCATATTCGTCTATTTCGCCTTATTCTTCTTATACAATTTAGTGTATCATCCGATCCAATAGACCTTGTTGATTATGCATATTGATGAAAAGAAAATTTTTGCACTGATCCCATGTGGAATTGTGTTTGAATCTTGAAACTGTAAGTTATTTTGGACATATTGTTGAAGTATTTTCTTATGTTCAAAGTGGTTGGGTCAGGGTAATCATCTTCTATTGCATTTCAAGTAAACATCATTCAAAATCCGATGGCGGAGAAAGTAAAAGATAGTCTTATCAGAAGCAAAAATCTCCTAAATACAGTTGAGCTAAACTACCAAGTACCAACTCCCTAATTACAAAGAAATGTTCAGACTCACGGTATTAATTTCTCCATTTAAACCAACAATCAACATAATCTGTAATGAAAATGTCATCTAAGATTCACGAATTAACATTTAAATATGCAGTAATATTCTAGATTAAAAGTTTGAATCATACATCTACCATGAATAACATTCAAGTCTCAAAACCGACCAAAAATCTTAGTTGAATGGAAACTAAATGTAGAGTTTCTTAAAGCAAGGTCAATGGCGAATGATACATAATTGATAATTGATGGGATCAGGCCCTTTTTACGATTTGATGGTCCTACATTCTACACTCCTAACACCAAACACATAAATTTCATCTTAGGAGGACTGGCCAAGTGCCAACCAATTGAGCACTTGTTTGTTAAGATATGATATAAATTAGTGGTACCAAATTCACCTTTCATGTGCCTTCCCATGTTCTGTGGTGCATGGTTTGTCGGCTAAGATGTGTGCAATCCCTGCTTGAATTTCAATTTTTCCATGCATCTCTGTGCATGTGCTTCCAATTTCAAATCAAATGTCGAGCTAACCCAACATCCCTAAACTTTTTGGTTATATCATACTAGTTAAATCAACATTTTGTTAATATCACATCAGTTTGATACTAGTTAGATCAACCTTTTGTCGGACTGATGTAAATGTTCGATTGATAATCATTTCATTTTCAGTTTTAATTTTCATCGTTGAGTTAAAGAGATATAGAATAATGAACTAGAGTGAAAGAAGAGTATAGAAGATCCATGCGTACAGCCTTCATTTCTTCTTCGGCTCCATTGCATTTTCTTCACCCTTCTTTGAAAACTAAAACGAAATGTACATGTTGAAAATATCCCATATTGCAGAGATGAAGCCTACTCAATATTGTTCAAATATAATCAGACTTCTACTCTTATTGTCAATTAATTTTAGGTGATAAAAGCTCACTATATTAAGAATACACCTTCCAAACGAGTACAAGTTATCAAGTGGTTAAGATTCCTTCTGATTAATTTTTCGTTAGATTCCTTAGTTTTAGGCAGCTGGACTTCTGACAAATTTAATTCGAAAGCTCAAAATCCAAATGTTTTCCTATATTTACTTGATTCAATGCTAATTATGGACTCTCGAGTTTACCAATGGCAGCAATAAAATAAGACAAAGGTTTTGGCTCCTCAAGATTTACATGATTTGCTCCCTAATATTTATTTACCCCAGAAGCAACAGACAGCAAGGATATAGAATTACTCTAGTAAGTGTTTCATGGCCTAGTACAACAATATCATAAAAAATAAGAGAAAAGAAATAAAATTCCTCCATGCCTGGACATTTGACTTCAAATAGAATACATCATTTTACTAGAAGCTTCGAAGATTTCTTTCAACTGAAAATCACATACTGTTTCTCTTTTTATAATATTGAAATTCAGAAAACTAAACTACTCTTTTATTTTTGTTTTCTGGTAAATATGGTAAAGCAATGCATTACAGGAAAGGAGCCTGCATGTTAATTACATGTGGCCATCTGGGTAAACGTGGTTCAGCCTAATAATACGTGCTATGAAAGTTATTTATTACAAGTTGTTTGACCTTTGACTGCAGAAAACCTAATAAGCTGAATGATCTCTAAAGAAGAAACAGAGACCATCATGAATAATATGTTTAATGCAGTGAAAAGAGAGGAACAAGAATCTCGCATTATTTGCGTAACCTATCCCTACATCAACTGTTTTTGTGATTTCACAATAATCGTTTTGCACAATGGTGAACGTATAACTATTTTAAGGTGTTAATACTAACTTCTTATAAAAATAAGCACTTTGAAGGAAGATAAAAGTGAAATATCGATTTCAGGTGAGTTTGAGCTATGAGGTCTTCCCCAGTGGCTTTTAAGTGAGCTCGATTCCCATATATAATAATTAGAACACAAGGATCATACCATTTTCTTAGAAATTAAACTTGAATTCATCTTTATTTGACTCACATTTTTCGAAATACTATGCAAATTTGATTCCTCTAAATGCAAATTTTCCGGATCATTGTAGACTTTCTTATGCACCTCATATGCTCTTTTTGGGGTAAAGAAAATCAAACTCAAGATTTTGAATCATAATAAATACTTTTAAATAGTTGAGCTGTAAGTGCCCTGTGTAACTTTCGTACAATCAAGTGCTTTGCAAGTAGTTGTTTTCAGTTTATTGGGTTAGTTGTCACTTTGGATATTCAATTTACTAATATCTTCTTTTTTTTTAATATCTAATACATATGTTGATTAAGGATTTAACCCATTCATCAAAAGGAGACAGGAAGGAGGTCAGCCAATAATTTTCGAACAATAACGTGTAGACTTGGCATGAACTGAATAATCAATTGATGGGGTCGTCTGTAGTAGAAGTTTTAACTTTTTCTGAATAATTTTCAAAGGAAAAAGAACGTTGCTTTCACACCTTCACTTAAGCAATTGCACTCCTCCATCAGTCTTAACCCAAAACAAAGGCAACATAATGGTCCTGACATATTTCTGTCTTGGTCTCCCCTCTCTTTACCACAACTCATTTTTAATGGGAATGGGAACCAGTAAACCCAAAAATTGAACAATGAAATAAATTAAAAAGATAAAAGGGTAGTCCTCTTGTTACACAAAAATACACATCACTTTGGGTCATGTTTGACAAACTCAACACCCTTTTCTTTCCATGCTTTCAAATACCAAGAAGAAAGACCATCACAATCTTACAATATAAATAACACCAAGTTCCTCCTCTCTTCTGCTGAAAACACCAAGAAACATATCTACTGTGTAAAAAACACAATCCACCATTTGCATCTCCGCCTCTGTTTCAGAAGCTGCATAGTGAATTCAAATCGAGAAGAGATCATCGGTTCTCTTGTAACTTGTTGGTTTTGCGGTACAAACAGAAGTTTACAGGCACACAAGTCATTGATTCGACTGACACTCAATATTAGTCCAGCGTATCATTACCAGAAGGGAGGCAGATATCAAATGGGTAATGAATACAATCGCTTCAACCACCACCACCACTACCATAATCAGCAGCAACACAATCTTCATAGAAGCACATTCCTTCCAATGTTGTGTTCAAAGCCATCAATCAAGGATGTGAGAATTCCAAAATCTGGTGTTTTCAAAGAAGACCCTGTATCCCCAAGAATCAGCTGTATGGGCCAAGTGAAAAGAGGCAACAAAGTGAATGGCTATCCAACTTCCCACCGGCTCACCATCACCACTACCAACTCCTCCACCATCAGCCCTACTACCAACCACCACCACAACAACCACAATTTCAAGTACTCCAAGCTCAAAAAACTCTTCTCAGCCAAAAACCTCACTGCCACCACAACCACCACCATCTCCACCACCAGAACCACATCCACCACCAGATGTAGAAGAAGTGGGCCCAGGATTAATGGACATGGTCACTGTGTTGGAACAGATATTAATTTAGTGGATTTGGATCCTCCTCTGCCTGTGATCAAGAGGGAAGCACAAGAAGAAGATCAGGTGGAGAGTCTTTGGAAGAGGAGATCTGGTGGAGCTGCATTGCAAGGTTTGCAGCTTAAGCTAACTCCACATCCTAGGCACCAAAATCAACCCACCACTGTTTGATTTGTATTTTGATGGGAAGTGAGAAAACTATTAGTTGTACATGATGTTTTTGGTTTTGGATGGATCCCATTTGGGTATTATTTGATTGATTAAATGTTCCAAATGACTATATTAATTGAGACTGGTAGATTTGTTATTATGATGTACTGGGGATTATACTGAGTTAATGGCAAATCCAACGATGTGATCTCTTCTTATTTAGGAAGATCTCCTGGGTTTATCTATTTTCTTCCTTCTTTATAACTCTTCTGATATTGTATAAGTTTAATGGGGTTGGAGGTAGATTTTAATTTCCAAGTTTTCGAAGGATAGCGACTTCGCACTCGCCTTTGCTTCTTATATCCATTCGCATTCCCCCTGTTAATTTTATACATTCATTCTATTCAACTATCAAGAAAGGAGTACGACGGATGAATTGAGAGTGAAAGTCGCTAACAAAACATGCATGTTATGGACTAGAGAAGTGAAAGACTAAGATTTTTCTATCTAGTAAAAAGACTCAGATTGTGATGGTAGCTCCACCATGGTGGGCTGCTGCCACGTTGCGATGGGTTGAAATGCCCCAAAGTCGTGGTTGGTTGGCAGCGCAAGTAGGAAAGGGTTGTGCTTGTGCAAGATCCATGCACCATTTTCTAGCCACATTTATCGACATTGAAACAAAGTCAGAATTCTTGCTCTACGACTTCCAAAGAAAGGCAATCTCAGATCTAGTCATAATCCGGCCATATGTAATTAAAATCTAGCCAGCAAAGTACCTGTTTTCGGCCACGCCATTGACAACTACTTGATAGTAGGTAACCCACCGACAAAGATCAAGAATATACAATGTGCTCTTGCATGTGCCCCAAAGTGAATCAAACAGAACATTGTTACAAATTAAACATAGGAATAAAACGAGTAAAAACCAGTTGATCACCGCATTGATACCAGTAAATGTTGTCAAATACAGAGTGTTACGATTGACGGTGGATAAAGTCAATCCCGACTAGCATATAACCCTAAATACGTTGCTCGTGCCTAAAACACAGCCTAGTGTTCAAGTTCGATTCCAGGTTTGATGCCTAAGGCTAAATTTATACAAGCAGCAGCAAGTTACAGGATTACTTTGAACTTAACTAGGCTATCAATGTTCTCATCACCCTTGTTCTTTATAAGGAGTCCAGATCAATTTGCTGACATCAACATCCAGACCACCACGACCGGCTGCTTTTAGATGACGATCAAGGACCTTGGGATCTGCACAGATAACATGCTGCCCTTTCCTGTACTGAATTAATTCTAGACTCTGAAGGGTCTGCAATATATCCTCAGCCCTGATGGCTGTCATGTCACTTAACTCCTGCAAGACCAAACACCGTCAAATATGGTTATATCACCTGCATTCCTTAACAAACTCAGCAAAAACCAGATGCCATTCAGATTTACTATGAAACATCAAAACCAAAACCTTGGGGGCGCAGACAGATGTGTTGCTATTTTTATGTAATAGTTAAAACAAGGCTTTTACAAGGAGACTTTTTAACACTCACTAGACACTGTTTGATTGTCCTAAGACAAGTACTATAAGAAATAACAGTATTTTTGTCAATTTCATTAAAATATAGAATGTGGATCATTGGCTGCTCTAACCATCAGTAACAACTGAAATAATGTGTTGAAACCACCTCTACCATCATGCTTAGAGAAAAGTTGAAGCAATTATACCAGAGGTAATAAGATTTAAAAATGCTTACCTTGATCGAAATATTTCCTTTGTGCTTTTTCAAGATGTCTAGAAGTACCCGAGTCCAGTACCCTCTGTAGCTCAGCAGTCCTAGGTCAGAAAGGGGCTTTTCAGGCGTACCAACTTTACCTTCTTTCTTTGAAAGTTCATATGCTGCTCCACATTTGGCAACATGTTAGTGATTGGTACTAGAAAACATATATAAAAGTAGACATCCACAACAATCTTCCTGAGGCCTATTGCAAACTAGAATGCAGCCCATTCAACATATTATTATATGCTTACAGCAGTGCACTTGCTGCATAAGAATTTCATCCTCTTGGCTCATTCGACATGAGATAACAAAATTATTAGGGGACTGACAAAAGGCCGACCACCTCATCTGGGAATAAGCCCGGTTCATGCTTTGGAAATGAGATTATGATCAAAGTATACCGTATCAGATAGAAAAGAGAGTCTGGAGATCTACGTACAGGAAAGGGATGGGATAGTATGCATGGTCCACCAGTATAACTAGAGCCCTATTAATTACTTTGCATAAACGAGTTTTATAAGGAAAAGAAACTTCAGATTTACTAGATAGGAAGGAAATTTGAGGTTAGTCGAGTTCTTACTACCAAGATAGTTGAGTTACCAAAGAGCTTTAGACAATCAAATACAGTATTCTGTGAATTTACATGACTTTTGTCTAATGGCCTTCCATAATCTTTAACTGCAACTTGTTGAGAGGAGATTCTAAGAATCTTAAGGACTCTGCACGTCAGTAGATATAATGTGGCCCTTTACAGTTTGCATAGATAATACCACTTGAAGTAAGCCCAAGAGAAAATATGTAAGTAAGATCCAGACTTACAGAAGGCAATCAAGAATTTTCCGTAGCCTTTTCTTTGATAAGGAGGAAGGGTCAGGATACATGCCAAGTTATAGGATTCCTCTGAATGCTTTTCCTGCATCATGCGAAAACACGTAATCAGCTATACTCAGTTTCAAATTAACACAGGGATCAGTCAGGGGAAAAGTAATCTAACAAAAGAGTTCAACACAGAATGTAGTACAAATTGTTTCGCTACGGACTGTGTTACCTTGGAAAAGTATCCAACCATATGGCATCCTCGATCATCACATTCACATAAAATGTAAAATAGAAAGAGGTCAACATCATAATACAGAGTCTTGTGATCAAGAAACAATTTCGCCAAATAACAAAGATTCTGTCCATACACCTTGTTCTTTTTGCCATCAACCTGATTGAAAACATTAAAGCAAAGATAAGTCATATTGCCATGTCTTTCGCAATTATAATATCTGAGAATACACGAGAGAAATATCGCAATTTTAATATCTGAGAACTTTAATTTCTAAAACATAATCAATTACAAATTGCAAATTTTGAAACCACATAGAACCTTCCGAGAAGATCTCAAGGACAGTAACACCTAGGCATGCCATTTCAAATCATATCGAAATAACTACTGAAATGTCTTCCAGAAGTAACTAACCTCAAACATTGAAAGTGTACCGCTTCTGTATATCTCATCACCTGGGGGATGCTTGAGATCACATTTCCTCTACATATTCAGACACGGAAATATTTATGTGAATATCCCACTAACAAAAGCAATCTATTCCAGTATGCGAACTTAATCATGAATGAAAAAGGGTTCGGACTCAGTACTGTAAGATAGAAAAAATAATAAATTTGAGGCACAGCTCACCATATGCCTTTGAAGCTGTTCTTTGCGCTTCATGAAATTGAGGCAAAACTCACAAAAGTACAGCTTCAAAGAGTCAGTGTATTCTGGTGGAAAGGGGGAGAAGTACCATGTCTCAATTTCGTATCTTCCAAGTTCTATAGTCGCTATATTTTTAACTTTTGTAAATTCTTCATGTTCACGCAAACTGGCAGCATCGAGTTCTTCATGGCCCTATAAAATTGCATGAGCACATTCAGATCACATAACCTAATATCTGAAATGGATTCCAAGGAAGGCATGATCATTTGGAGGAACATAAATAATGCCCTTCTACAAAATGAAATCTTGTAGTTACCAGGTGATAATTTAAATAACTATTACACCAGATAATGAATTAGAAGTTAAGAGTGTATGTTGTATGCATGTGAGTGTGAGAGAAACAGAAACAGCAAAAAAAGAAGAAGAGAGAAAGCATGAGAAACATGAATGGTCTACACTATTGAATTCAGTGATCAGGCAAAGGTGATGTATGTAGGCACATAATCATTCATCGACACGAGGAATATGCGACTTCAATAACAATAGACAACGATTTCAATCTCATACCTCTACGTGTGTCTCGTCAATCTTCCGTTTCTGATTCCGAGTCATTTTTAAGCTTGTAACCTAAGAACCCACATATGCAAATATTTCCTCATCAGTAGTTGGAAAACTAAAAGGTACAGGACAAGCAACTGTCAGCCAAAATAGGTCATCTTCATAAATAGCAGGATTTTATGCACAAATCCATATACTAAATCGAGAAAAGGCTTTGAGAAAACCTCTCTGTCCAATTTGACGCACTAGACAAAACACAATGATTCTCACGAACAAGACTCAAAAGAGCCATCTCAAAAACATTAAATAGGGATGAGGGGCAGCATTACCTTGTCCTCTACTTTCTCATCAACTATAGCCTCTACTGAGTCAAGATCAAGTTGGTCAAGTTTCACCCACTCATCAAGCCTCCTATTATCTGACAAAAAGAACCATATCAACATTAGAATAAGAAATAATGCAGTGAGATGTGACCGACAAATTTAATTGCACCACCAGTATGATGCATCACTAACTACGTAAATGACCACCTGATGGCGTATGCAAATGCAATAACTGCAATAACTGCAATAGTCATGTAATAAGTAAGATTTTAGCCTATCACATTTCTTTATGTAACAAAGCTATAAGCTTTTCACGATAACATAGGATAACAAATTATTGCTATTAACACAGAAATGACACTACTAAACAGTATTGTTGTATAGACGCGTATCAGGAAGATTGAAATTCGATTCATGATTCATCGTACTCCATAAATCTCTTGCACAAATTCAAAGAAACCATTCATTCAATCCTCCCGCATAATTAATCGGAACACCTCCCATTAATGGGCCTTACATAGCTCAAGTCCCTGACTTTTTGTCTCATAGAAAGTCCAGATTCATAGTCCTCTCCGATACTTCTACAGAACATACTTTTCTTCTCGTTCTACATGTCTCCCTACGTAATAATCTATCATCTTGTTCAATTCTCTACTACCCCACTGAGATTTTGACTGATTCCGCCTCCGGAACTCAAGTCAAGTAATCAAATTGATCTCTACAATGCCCAAATCCCCAATTCAAATGTTTCATCAGCTAACAAAATTTACCAAATTGACAAAATTTAAGGTATCTATCAACCTAACCAGCTGACTAAACCCACATACCAGAAACAGACACCAAACCCCCTAAAAGACAAAACCTTTATAGCAAAAAAACCAATTACACAAAAACCCTAACCCTAGTTCTGCAAAATTGAGCATTCAAACGATGAAATTGGATCTTACACTCGGTGTAATGGACGTAGTACTCGTAGTCGTTGGGCCCGCCGCACCTCCGCCGTTCGATGACCTTGACCGGGTGGTACTTGGAGTCGCGCCACCGGCACATGACGCGCGTGCCGACCTCCAAGGGGAGCATCGACGACGACTTGCGCTTCTTCCAAGCGTCCGACTCGGGGGTCGTGTCGGTCTCCATCGGACGGTACACGTCGACGGCCTGAGGATTTGTATCGCCGTCGAATGCGGCGGTGGCCTTCGCGGAGCCGCCGTTCTCCGCGGTCGGCGGTGTGTCGATTGAACCCATTTTGTTTGTCGGTTTAGCGGAAAGAGTCTCCGGAGATGTGGAGATGGTATACTAGGAAGATTATTGGGAACAACGGATTTAAGAGAGAATGTATATGGGCCGGGCCCATGGGCTTGATCCAACATCCGTGGGCTAAGATTATATTTTTACTTTCTGAAATTTGCAAAAAACAACTTTAAAGATAACAATTGTTCCTTCTCAAAAAAAGTAAAAATAGATATCAATTGTTAACCATTTTGCTCCTCCCCTAATGAAAATTTGAAATGCTTGGGAGGGCAAGGCAGGACTCACTTCAGTATAAGTACATTCACTGAAGAATCACTCTAAAACGTGCCCTTAAATATTCCTTTAACTCAGAGCCATTATAAGCGAAAATGTAGAGGAGTTCATATCAGTCAATTTGAAGGAAAAGAACTAAATTCAAACAAACCTGAAACCAATGGGCAAAGTGAGATTCATTGACCCAAAGTGTGATTCATTGACCCTTTTGTCTGAGGTCGAAATTGCGATAAACTAGGGATCAAAATACATTTTAGGGTTAATTCCAAGTTTATTCCAAAGGATTTTAAGAATTACAAGTTTACAACCACAAATAAGAGTTATCTGTGTCCATGCCATATGACGACCAATCTGCACCAGCAGCACCCACCCATCCGCAGGAATATTCATTCACTCCTCAAAACTTGAAGATTTAGATAACTAAAAGAGAAAGTAAAGGAAGGAAAGGCGACTCTGAGTATTAAACCAACTATTCTGATGCATTGAGGATTGGTATTGTAAAGATATATACACTAACTTTACAGAGCTGGCACAGTAGGGGATACACTTTACTTTTTCTCGCACACGCGGTTTTACAAGCAGGTATTCATTTTCTTTACTCCTAGAAGGAAAGACAAGCATATCATCAAATAGAATCCATGCCTTCTCTCTGATACATGTAAATTTTACCCTCACCCACTGTACAGTTCTCACAAGAATATACAAACAATTGACCGCCAAAACTTCACTTCCAAAATCAGAATGCCCCATCTTCACGAAGAATATACTGGCGACAACCTTACCCCGTCCTACTCATTCCGCCATGTTCCCCATTGAAACAGATAATCGTGGTGGTTTCAAGGGAGAGCAGCAATGGATAAGATGGTGCGCAGGGAATACTTGTGTTGCAGTACTTTGTACTCCACAAGGGCAGATCAAGTACAAACCATACGTTGCCCAACCCTACCCATCTCCTTCCAGGGGTTCACCAGAGCTAGCATCCTGATTCATCTGCTTCTCATTTGGAATGCGATCAGCAGGAACATATGCATATCCTTTCGGTAGCATCATATTTTTCACCGACGCTTGATCTGATGTCATTACTAGTTCTTTTTCAAATGTCTCAGAATGCTGTCATTTGATGGTTTGTAGATGTTACAAGCCCACAATGGTTTTCAAGAAGGAAAAAAAAATGGAATAAAGGAAATTCTTAGGAGTGCCTACGGTAGAATACCTTCCTAGGTTTTGACCTCCACCCTCCATCTTCCGAAAGATTAGAAGTTGCAGCAGCAGAGGGTTTAGAAGGAATCTGTTTCTCAGAACATTGCGGCCTTTCTGTGACATTCTGAGTAAATTGGTTTTGGGATGTGGAGCTGTCATCATCTGTCCTTTGGTCGTTGTCAATAGTTATAGGAACTCTGGTGCGGGTCTTCATAGAAAGTGTACTATCCACAGTCACGTCGTCTGATCTTTGAAATGCCTCGCTGCATGATTTGTAACCATCTGTGTGCTCTTTAATAGATGTTGTAGCTGATTCCGAACTAACATCAGGTAAAGAGAGAGGATTTTGAACATGAACAGATCGAGCAACGTGGTCTCTCCTCACAGCAAGAAGATCATGTGAACAAATGAGCAGTTCTCGCTGCAATTGGTAGAAAACTTATTCAGTATGGATTCCTTCAACAGCAGCTTAGAAGTATATGTACATGAAGCTAATCACTAAATCATACACATACGACAAATTATCTGTATATAAGACATATTCTATGCCTCATGCTTAACAGACAATCTGAATGACGTAAGAGACATCAGGAAACTACATTTGATAACAAGAAAAAATGATAGCACATACAGAACACCCATCTAATCCATGAAAACAACCCAGACAATACCTCACCTTTACTTTCTCTCGTTTGACGATTCTCTCGCAAAGAAGACGTACCCTTTCTAGTTCAACCTGCAAAAATTCATTAATGTAATAACACATCAGGCAACAAAAAATCTTAACACATGTTTAAAGAAATAAACCAAAAGGCAGTACATTCCATTCATAGAACAAATCCAGCAATGAGTGAACACTTAAATCTAACTTATGTGATCAACCAAAAATGTTACCAAAACAAACCCACACCACATTAACCGAAATTCCAAATGAATGACAGGTAATTTGTTTTGTCAAAAAGTCAGGAGGCCACAAACAAATTGCTTTAGTTCAATGATGGCCGGATCCCCAAAAAAAAAAAATTAGTTTCACAACATATATGAAGTGAAAAAAGAATTTCTAATACAAATCCCTCTATCTAAAAGTGAAAGCCATGGAATGCTATTTAAGCAGTACGCTGAAAGACAAGGAAATTATAAACCTTACCCTAATTTTCCTGAGGTTCTCCAACTCCTCAGCTCCATGTTTTTGTGTTTCAGCCTGCATCAGTTGACAACCAAAGGAAGCTCAACATAATAAATCATAAACCAGCAAAATGATATATAGCTGCAATGAATAAAGGTGTAGACCTTCGCCCTCTGCTCAACGCTATGCTTTTCACAGTAGGCCTTGTGTTGAGTTTTCCCGCTGACATTTTTCACATTCATGTAAAACCCAGAACTTCTAGCACAGGAGGGGTGAAATATTGACTGGCAATTACCAAAATTACACTGCAAAAAACATAAGACAGATACTGCAAATCAGTTAACCTACCTGTAAATACAAAGGTGAACTGAGAAACACCTTGCCAGTCAAAGCATAAAATTTAAAAAGTAAAATGTGTAAAGTTGCCACCTTTACGCAGACACCACACTTGCGACGGCAGATTAAACAAAACTCAAGCCCTTTAGAAACTGTTGCCTGGTATTGCATTAAATGTCGAGGTTAAGTGTCATAATATAAAATTATTGAACTCAACACCCAATAACAAAGCATTTGACATATACATACCATCCCCTCAACTGGAGATACTTGGCCCCTTCTGAAAGTTGATTCGAGGATCCACTACCATATGAATCAGCAAATAACATCAGTAACTAAGTACATTTCATTAAGAAAAAGTAACATCATTCATGTACAAAACAAAAAGAAGATTTTACTTCGGCACAGAAGGCATGGACCCATTGCCCATCAGAAGATTTCCTAAAAGCACCAGTTTTGCCACCACATAAACCACATTCTGCAGCAAAATAATCTTTCTCCCAAAAATTGACAGGAGCTCCAGAGGTTCTGGATGATGATAGCTCTTCGCACAACTCACAGTACCATGGACCTGTAGATTCTCTAACACTACGATAACAATCCAAGTGAACAGCCACCTGTGAAAAAACCTTCATTATAAACTGAAGCCTATGCAGACTACCGATTTGCTTGAAAGTAAACCCAATAGAAAGGAAAGAGAACCTTGCAATTAGAACAGACTAAGATTGGGTTCAATAAAGTCTCAGAACGTCTGCAGATGTCACATGATCTGGGATGGTCTTTGGAAATATCAGTGACCGACTGGACAATCCCAGAGTGTTTTTCAACAGAAAATCTCGGCATTGTAACTTTTGGAAATGTCTCCTTTGCCCGCGGCATCATCTGCGAGGAAAAGCTTGACCTTGCACTAGATGTATTCAACTTGATCACGTTCTGCAGAGAAAAAAGTAAAGACATAAACAATTGAAGACCATGAAAGGTCAAATTCTTCCTGAGACAAACACTAAAATTACCTCCTGGTGAGAAGATTCATCAAGGGCATCTTTCCTAAATGATGATGAAATTCTAGAAGAGGCTGCCGCAGCAGCAGTTGCAGCTGCTAGCACAGCTTGTGCTTCTTTATGTCGCCTTTCCTTCCTACCCTGCTTCTTTGCCTCTCTAAGCTCACAAAGATACCGATTAACAAGCACAGCATCCCATTTTTGCCTCCGTGCTCTATCAATCTCCCACAGGAGACTTTTAGAAACATTACTTATTAAAATATCTGCAAAGGTATACATGCGTAACATAAGTCAATAGTTATATCCACATAAGACATCAAAATACAAACTTTGCATTACCCTATAAGCTTGGGGACACTGAAAAAGAAATTGCAAATTAGAGATCAACACATGTACCAGTAAAGTTCTTCCGCGCAATTGCATTGTTAAGCAACCTATGCTGGTAATAAATGAGTTCTCCTTCCACTTCATCTTCTGGAGACAGTTCCAGGACTCCCATTTTCCTAGCCTTAACCAACTGTTCCAGATTTACCTCATCAGAGTTGCAACTCATATCACAATATTTCTGATGCTTATTTTGGTGATCACAGCAAACACTGGCATGGAAAGATGCTTCCAGACGAGAAGTTTCTGCCTCACTTAAACCTGCCAAATAACTGCCAGTCAAAACTCATCCACAACAATATGAAGGAAAAAAAAAAAGTCAGTGCCATAATCAGCAAATGCTGGGTTTTCTACCCTCTCACCATTCTGCATCTGCAACAATTCTGTTTCAATACAAGGATGAACATAACAGCCAGGAACTTTTTCTGCCTCAGATTTTCTGAACAATGCAGATTAAAAGTTATCATCAGCTCACAAAACATAAAAACAAGACCACTTGACATTTGAAAAATTCGACAAGAACATACAAAAAGAAAACTTACTTAAATTGAGGAACTGGTCTTGCAACTGAAAACGATGGATCAACATTTGAAATCCCTGACGCATTCTGCAAAGGAATAGTAGCTGACTGCTCTTGACCGCTTTGTAAAATAGTGCATTTTGCAGGTTCAACTGAGTATCCTGTCCATTGTACATTATTATGTCAAAGACACACCAAAAGCTCTATCAATTCAGCAAAGATCAGTTATGCATGAACATACCCAGGGATAAAAACAATTTATCCTACCAGAATATATAATGAACCAATTGAAAAATTCTAAAACACTAATAACTGTGTCACTGATAGTATCATGAACAGGAAAGACCAAATAAAGCACGGTAACTAGAGCTAAAAGACACACAAGTCACAAGAACATTTGACCGGACCTCAAATAGAATAGATGTAGTTACAATATGAGCCAGTTTGATTTCACACAGCCATTTTATGAAATACAATTACAGCAAAAATATGTCAGTGTTAATAAAAAAAACACTTCAGAAATTTGAGGCTTCGCACACTAGATAAGATAGTATGATGAGATCTAACCAGCAGATATGGAAAAACAGTACCTTCTGATATAGCTGAATGCGTGAGTAAAGAATGTTGCGAGCCACAGGGCTCCATCAAATTCTGCAAATTCAAGAAAAAAGAACAATCGAATTAGATGTTTGGGTAGATAACCCACGAAAGGGAGGGAGGGAGAGGGGGGGGGGGGGAGGGGGCGAGAGAGAGAGAGCATGCTGATTATATTAAGAGCAACAATCAAGGAAATCAAGGATCCATAATGACTGAGACATTGAAAGAAAATAAATTGCATTTGCAGTGCATAAAACGACAGAGATAGCTCGTCATGACTCACATCCATCAATAGAGAGACACGAGTACCACTGACCAAAGGATCGTATTATAATACTTGTAGTCACACAGAAGGCTAGCACAGCAATGGTTTCTAGACTAACTAAAATTACCTTGTCCATAGGTTCAGGGATGGACACTTTACTTGAATGGTCTTGTTCATCACTGATGAGTTGGTCTACCTTAATCTTGTCTGACATACCATTGTCATGAAAAATTCCTTCAGATGAGCTTATTACTATGTTGTCCTTCAATATCCTGTTGCTGCTTTTGGTTCGTCTCCTGGGTGGTACTGATTTAACTGCTACATCGCCCATATCGGACTCTGATAATGATGCAGAGTCAGGCTCAGCCATGGATGGCGTTGCTGATCTTAATTTTAATTTCACATTTTTCTGCCTTGAATCCAAGTTAGAGTGGTCTTTAAGCCATTTAACTATTCTGCATTGCACATCAGGGATCATGCAGTCATCCTGAAGGAAAACGTCGTCACATCAGAAGACAAACATTTGAGAAAACAACCAATATCTGCTAATTAGAAACCAATTACGAACATAGAAAGTTAATTATTTAGTTAGCATTACAGCAAGTGAGGCAGACAAGGAATCCGGTGAGAGGCCAATATCCAATGCCACATCCTTCACATTAACTTTTCCACATTGAATCAGCTGCAAGAGAAAAAGTTAATAATTATAGCAAGCAGGGGTAAAGTTCCAAACTTTATTGACCAATAAATGACTAGTATATATTACCTTCTTTAAAATCAGAGAAAAATTAAGGAAGGTGGATGCAATATCATCCTCACTTCTCCTCTCGCATCCCCCCGCGTCAACCACCGGTTGTGCATCATCACACTCTGACATTAGTCTAGCATTTGATGTTGAACTAGGAAGTGCTATCCCCTGTGATTCACTTTCACCCGGTTTGTCAGAAATAATATCTGGAGCCTCGACAGGAAGTGCAATTTTATCACCATTTCTAGGGCTGATCCTTAACTTGTTTAACTTGCTTTCTGACAATGCCACAGGAAGATGGTTGGAGACATTAAAGTTCGCATCAGGTGCTACAGAAGAATTTACTAATTGAATGTCGTCGTTATCTGGTACTTCTGAATGCTTTGAACAAAAGGCCCTCAATTCAACCTACATAGAGAAGTTCAAATTTTTAACGAGGAATATCATAATCGTAAGCCAACTCTTGAAGACAAAAATAAAAACAGACCAAGTACAAAACACCAGACATACACAGCCGCCCCTAATTATGATTCTAAAAATACCAATAACTCTTACATCATTGCCCCCATATTTTCCCCAAACTTCCATTCTTTGTTTGGCCTCCCTTGCACATAATGGATGGAACGAAGTTCTGCAAATTCCTGAGCCAAAAGCCAATGTGAAACATTAGCAGGCATAGTGTAAACTAAAAACAATACAATTGACATTTAGTATTTAAAAAGCTAAATGGTTGAACAGATGCTCTAAGAATAAATGAATGATGAAAGCACCACTTCCTGGAGAAAATATGATATTACAAACTCAAACATCATAACCAACAATCAGAAAAAGTTCAGCAGAATTCAGTATACAGGTTACAACTGTGATCCTGCGTCCCACAACAGATCACATAATGTTTGAGCTCCAAATAAACACTAAGCAAAACTGGAAACAAAAACATCTAGTTCAGAGAAATGTAGGAGGATAGATACCGGCAGTTAAGCAGCATGCCAAAAATTGCATTAATGAAAGAAACAAAATTTTCCTGAGACACTTCTAGCATATGAAACTGCAAGAAGCATGATTAGACCATTGGGTCTCACTTATCTACCAAAAAACTGTTTTCAGTCCAGAGAGAACTTCACTCACAAGCAAGTGGAGGAGGAGAGAAAAATTACATCATGTTAAACTGAGCACATACACTGTTGCCAAAATATTAAATTCGCGTGCCAGCCAAAAAAAAATGATACTGAAATAACACGGTAAAGAAACAAAGAATACCATGACTGCATCGAACACAAGCGCCGCACTTCACCTTGCATAGGTTACATATTAACTTCCTGCGGGTTCCCTTTATTTCTTCAACATTCACAATGGGCTCCATCTTCACTAAGTCATCTATATAAACCTCAGGCATCCACTGGCAACAAAACAAGTGAGCAAACTCCATAGATGCACCATTTTCAACTTTCTTCTTCAGAACTGGCTTCAAAGCACCACCCTGCTTTGAGCACAGCACACAAGGATTTACTGAATCACTAATATCAGTCTTCTGCTTACACCAAGAGCAGATCCATGATGCATCAACATCCTCTGGCACTCCATAGCACTTCTGATGAACTCCAACTTTACAAGAATTACAAACAATCAAACGGTTGGACTCTTTTCCTGCATCACCCATGCTGCAAAAATGGCATAAAGATGAATTCCCATCACAAGGAGAAGGAACTAAGACTTTCTCCAACCCTGCCTTAGCACCCAAAACCTTCCGCTTCTTTGAAGGGCGCTCCGATGTTAAATGAATCTTATTCCTATGTCCTAAAAGCCACTCAAGACCATTAGGCGAATCTGAAACAAAACATCTCTTTTGCCCCTCAGGAAACCCAGTAGCTCCCCCACTATCAATTTCCATTGAGTGCTCATCCTTTGCAGTCTTAACCTCATTGTCAACTACCCCATTTTCAGCTCCCACACAATCAATGTCCATTGAATGCTCATCCTTAGCAGTCTTGACCTCATTTTCAATAACCCCATTTTCATTCGCACCATTCTTATTCACGTCTTCAACTACATTGGCATTGGCATTCCCTCCATTCCCACTTTCGGCCTTGACAACAGCCTCATTAGCAACATTTGCATTTTCATCCTTGACAAGAGCAACATTTACGTTATCAGCCATGGCAAGATCACCTTTAGAATTCCCTTCATTCACATTATCATCCTTAACAGCAACACTATCCAAATTACGACCATTTTCACCCTCCTCACTAGCTACCACTCCATTTCCACTCACCCCCTCAACATTTCCCACTGCCGGAATCCAAAAACACTCACGAGCAGCTAACTTACCGAGCTCCGATACCTGCGACAATGCTTCCACATCACTCAATGCCACCGGTCTAAAGTAGTCCTCAGTCTCAGCCCAAATGTTATACCCTCGGGACTTCTCACTCTGCCTAGAGCTCTTCTTTTCAGCTCCAGCGGCATGCGACTTCTTACGTCGTTTCCGACTATCCGGCTGCCTCGACAACAAGCCCGCCAGGCCCCTGGGCAAGGTGGTGGGCACACTGGAAACCGACCCATCTTCAGCAAAATCAAACGGAGACCGCTCGCACAGAGCCTTCTTGGCCTGGGTGTACAAATCAACCTTTAAAGAAGTCGACTTTTCCCCAATTTCCCGTCGGTTCGCCGGAATTTGCGTCGGAACCCTAGAAATGGGGCAAGGCCTCTCCTCGGTGCCGCAACCACCGTCCGCACCCCTACCCATCATCTTCTCCTGCTCGTGACATCGGCCTCCGGTCATCACCAACACCCCCAATCCCCAGAAACCACCATCAATTGCATCCCCAAATAAATAAACGTAACCCTAACCCTAAATTTCAGAAATTTGAGAAATCAAATCCTAAATCGGGTAAATTACTAATCGATACCTGATCACCGAAGCCCAGATACGGCGGCGGGAGAAAGCCCTAACCCTAATTCGGCTTGTAGGCGGTGGGTAAAGGTGAGCAGCGCGGCGGGGCTAAGGTAGGGCTAGGGTTTACGGTTATATTCTGGTGCGGATTGTTTTTCGGATCCGTTTTTGCGAGTGGGTTTCGATCCTTTTTTTTTTTGTTTTTTTTGGAAAAAGTTTTTTTGGGTGGAGAGAGAAAGAGAGAGAGATTCGCGTTTTTTGCAGGCAGCGAGTGAGGACGGTATACGTTTTAGCGGAGATATTTTTTAATACGTGGGGGCGTTTTAGAATGGAATGACGCAAGCCTAAACTTTACACGTGGCATCTACTTATACGATCGGATTATGGGGAATCGTTCACCGAGTCATTTTTTCTGATTTTCTTACTCTAAGGTAGCGTTTGATTCGCGGAATCAGATTGATGGGAATGAGAATAAGATTGATGGGAATAGGATTACTGGGAATGTAAGGTGGGAATGGGAAAAAGAAATTTATTATATTGTTTGGTTATGTTGGGTGGGAATGGGAAAGATAGATGGGAATGTGTATTGGGATATGAAATAAAATATATTCATTTACAATTATACCCTTACTTTAAAATATAAAAACCATTTTTTTAGGGACAAAATGGTAAAACAGCCTTCAATTTTGCATTCCGTGGGACCAGGAATTGCAATACCAAGGGGGGAGAAGGGATTGCAATTCCGGGCAAATTTTCCGTGGGACCCACAATTTTTTCCGTGGGCCCAGGAAACCCATTCCCATTCCCCTCCAACCAAACATAGGAATACAATTTTTTAACCCCATTCCCCCCTCAAAATCGGGAACCAAACGTTCCCTAAGCTTCTGCGCTTTTGTTCTTGCGATTGAATTTCACAAGGATTGGGAAATCTATTTCGTATTGAAACCGAATCGAGATGGGGAACTTAAAATTTACCAACATCTAAATCTTAACTATAGTTTTGTTACACGAAGCCACTTTTTGAAGTATATATAGTTAGATGAATTATGTTTCAATCAAGAAAAAGATAAGATAAACGAAAAATTCAAAGGGGCTTCTTCATCGAAGTAATTAAAATTATGTTTGATTTGTGAAAAATGATTTATGAGAATATAATTATTAGAATAGGAGTGGAAAATAATTGATGGAGATACGATTATTTAGAATAAGAGGTGAAAAGATAATAATAAAATTAATTTTGTTATTTGGTTATATTGAGTGGGATGAGAAAATAGATGAGAAATTGTGTTAGAATGAAAAATAAAATATATTAATTTTATAATTATATCCTTATTTTTTTTCTTAACAGCGGATAATTTGAAGGTATTTTGGTAAAAAAAAATATCTCAATTCATCACAATTCCATAGGGGAGGTGGGATTATGATTCCTCCCATTTTCCAATCAACAATAAGGACCTCAAAGCGTAATTTTAACATGATTTTATTTAACTATATTTTAGATAAAAAGGAATGAATGGAGTACACTGCGAAACTCTTTACAATAAAAATGGTTATCAAATGCAGAAAGGTGAAAGTAGTGAAATTTAGTGCACACGCCTCTCTTTCGTATATGTCATAATATTCAATTATGTTACATCATTAATGAGATCATTCCAACAAGATTAACAAAATTTAACGTTCAATTATCATTGATAACTTTGATTTGTACGCGGTTACTTAATCACTTAATCTACTATAAGTTTGTTGTTTTTCCAACATACTCGTCAATGTTTACTGGTTCTTTTCTTTTCACAAGTCACAACGATTAGGTGAAATGTATAACTTATGATTACAAGTGACTGAAGTTTGATGCGTATAGCTCTACTGGTATGGTTCTCTATATTTCCCAGTTAATTACATACACGACCCAAAACTCAATTTTCCCCGTTATTGTGCATGGAGTTTGCTTGTTTAGTTCTGCACGTGCGTGACAGGTGACAATATTTTCCAGTGTTCGGTAGAACATGTGCTTTTATAATTAAAAATTTCTTGTCATTTATTACCTAAAAAAGCGAGAACCAACGCAAAACGGAGGTTTCAATTTGCAAGCATCTACTCGAAAACAGAGTGCAGCAATTTTACGAGTTGACAAAAAAGAAAGAGCAAAGATCGGGTTCAAATCCACTCCGCTACGCGGGCGCCCGATCCGATTCGTTTTCGCCCGAACCAATAACCGCCAAATTCAGCGAAGCAGGCCAATCCGACGTCGTTTGATATGGATGTGACGGAGCTTTGGGCGATCTTCGGGCCAGGCGTCGCCGGCGCCGTCTTCGGAGCCGGCTGGTGGTTCTGGGTCGACGCCGTCGTTTGCAGCTCCGTCAAGGTCTCCTTCGTCCACTACCTCCCCGGTATGACCCGACCCGACCCAACAATTTCCCGGGTGGCATTTCTTTGGGTTTCTAGGGTTTCTGATTTGAGAGTATTGGATTGGTGGGTTTTTGCAGGAATATTTGCGTCCTTGGCGGCGTTGATGTTCAATTGCGTCAAGAAGGAGGACATTGATTACTCTCCGTACGAAGAAGGCGAGTGGAGGTGAGCAATTTCAGTAGAAATGATGCCCAATTTATTGGTGTTTCTTGTTTAGTTTCAAATTGATGGCTTGTTTTGATTTTGGTGTGTGTTGAATTGGTGCTGCTAATTATCTGAATCAGTGATTTGAGCATTAGTTGATTTGATTTAATACTTGAGTTATTGAGTAGTGATGTAAGCATATCGATCCTTATCGGCGAGCTTGAATTAGATGCATTTGATGATTTCTTTGATGTTGTTTCCATTTGATTGTTTCTTAAATTTGGTTTTGCTTCGTTTCGGAATTGCAACAGGTTGAAGCTTTGGCTGTTCATTGCATATGTTGTATCCTTTGTATCTCTAGCAGCATCTGTGGGTTTGCTCATACAAGATTCACTAGAGAAAACTGGCCCTTCAACGTGGACGGGAACTGCGGGCGTCCTGCAATCGGTTTTCGTGTTGATCAGGTAAAGTTGTCTTGCTGTTTGTCGGTTTTACCTTTTGTGTACGTGTTCCGTGGATATACGTTTTAAGTCTTGCAGAATATCCTCACCTATTGGCTACTTGAACTTGTTGGTTTTCTTGTTAGAACAAAATATAATCGTAGGAATGTGTTTCAGTCTTGAACATAGTGAGTAATGATATTCCCTTTTACTCGTGGACTTTGGGGTGCTCCCTAGACCTGTGAGGAAGGAAGATCCTATATAACCATCCTAGACACAAACATTAATGTACACCAGTACATGTGTGCAGGATACTTTTCACTATGTAAATGTAGTTTCATTTCGCCAGTATTGTTATGTGCATGCTGTTTGGAGCTAGTTTGACTGATGTTTTGTCTCTTGTAGTGGGCTTATTTACTGGACTGCTCACCCGGAGTAAGTGGGAATGTACCAGCGATAGGTTTTCCTTCTGAACCTGCATTAACGAGTGAGGTAATCAGCTGTGCATGTGTCATTTAACTTCTTCAAGCAGTTGGACATTGGGAGACAGAGATATGAATCGTAAATAGGTTTCGAATTTCAACATCATAGATACATGGAAGTTATTGTTCTGCTTTGTAAATGTTTATATTGTGCCAGTGCTATTGCTTCATTCTCTAAAACTAAAGCAATGCCTTTCTGAAATCTGATTTTGTTTGGCTTTTGTTTACATACATTTTTCATGACCCGATGGAAGGGCTAATTGTCATACATTAGTTACATTCAATCACGTATTCATCATTGACTCAATTAGCTCTTTGAAATCTCCTTCATAGAAGGTAGCTGCAAAAAGATGAGTCGAATCGGAAAACATCTATCAGGTTGATTGAAGTATAGTAATTTGAGTGTTTTTTTTTTTCCCTGAAATCATTGTGTTTGCCCATTCTCTCATTACTATTAGATACACTGCTGAAGCCAACTTGTACATGCGCATGTCTACATCCTTTGTCGACGAAACTCTTAGAAATGACGACACAGAAGTAGAAATACCCGAATGCCAAATAGAGCAAAAAGGTGGTACTATATTTCCTCGATATCAAAAGTAAAAGGGTTTCGTCAACAAAGAAAAGTAAAAGACAACGGACCAACGGGAAAAGGAGGCTATCCTCTTCCTATTGAAAGCCAAATTTTAATGTTTTGAGTTGAGGATTTGAAGTCTTCCAAGCGAGGAAAAAAGCTAATTTTGTTCACCTGATTGAAAAAATCGTACACAACAAAAAATTACTTCCGTATAACTTGGACAGAACCATGAACTGTTATTGTAATTTCTACAAGAGCTCGTTACTTTAGTATTGTGGCCTTGTTAAATTGAACTTCCAGTGTATGAGGCTAGCTCAAGTGGCCTGAAACATGTGGAATGATTAAAAAAAAAAACAAAGACGAACTGTTTTTAAACGTTGGCAATTCATTCAAACGGGCCAAGAAATACACAAAGGTGCGCAGTTCCTCCCAAAATGGGGAGAATTGATAGTACATTTTATCGGAGTCGCTCGGATCCGCTGTAGGTTGGCTGGGTGTTGAAGGCTGATTCGGTCAAGCGGGGTGGGTTTGTTTTCTAGATTTCCTAGTTTTTAGTCTTTTTTGTCTAGTATCGAGTCTGTCGGCAGAGACGGTGAACTCGGATCGGAACATTGCTCGAGGATAATGAGTGTATACTACGGTTAGGCACGAATGTTTCGTTTGTGTATGTTCTTGTTCGGTTTGCCAATTTTGTTTTCTCTTTCTCCTTGTCTAGTGAATGTAATTGGGATCTATCTTCACGAAGTATCTAGTTGAGGATTGTAACATTGTTAACTTATCAATGAGATATTCCTAGTGAATGAAGGACTATCTTCACGAAGTATCTAGTTGAGGATTGTAACATTGTTAACTTATCAATGAGAATATGTATCACTTTTATGTGGAAAATACATTCTATCTATTCAGCACTATAAACACACCCCACCTAATTCTTCTACTTTGGTCATCCAACCCGTGCATGCTAAAACTAATTAGGAAACTTATTTTTCAAGTTGTTTTCTGGTGGTACGCTGGAAATTAGAGGGGGGGTAAGATTTCTAACTCCGATTGCGTTGGCAAAAGCTACAAGCTTGTTCCAAATTTTTTTCTCAATTTGGGATGACAAATACAGATCCGAGTGCAGATCTGGAATCAGTTTCTTCTTTTCCATCATTCATACTTAACTAAGTCATCAAATAGTAACATAAATCGATCGAGCTAAATATTAAGGAATGACTACAAAGGACATCTATACCAAAGAGAAATAAAGCTAAAAATAAACCCTTTCGATTTCTTTTTTCCGTAAAATGGACCAAAAACATCATAAGCTTTTCCTTGTAGAATGAAAACCCTAATGAAAGGAAGAGGAAGAAAAGGACCAAAATACACCAAAATATCAATTTCTGATTCTTCCACTGCTGACAAAATAGCCCCTACTATCCTCTCCCCATAAAATTTGAAACCTAAACCAAAAAAACCATTTTAGGCAGACAGGATTGGGGCACCTGTAACTTATTGCACTATGTGCAGAATGCAGAGTTCTAACCGAAACTCATTCTCTTCTTCCATACCAAACTCTTCGACCTTTTTTTCTTTCCAAAGCAAAAGAGAAAAGAGACTACCATCTGCCATAAAAAAAATTGATAATTCTTGGATCTATGTGTGAGGAAAAAGTAAATCAAACTTCAGACCCAGAGTCAGACGAAGCCCCGTCCACATTAGTTGCACAAGATTCAGACACCGTAGATAGCTTTGGGAGCCCAGCTCGGCACAGTTTCAGAGATGGTCTTGACTTCAGATACTGCATAAGAAATATATGCAAAGAGTAAATGAAGATGCATAAACAGGTTGCTAATTTGAAACATATCACATATTAGGAGTTACAACACAGGTTAAACAGTACAACATAAGTTTCTATTTTATCCACTAATGCGACAAATTGCACCTATTTAGCTTCATTCACGCGATTTTGACATATATACCCAACCTTGCAGTCATCAAGATCAAAATCCTTACAGGAGCAAAGAAAGAGTTCTTTACCTGGTCACAAAATGCATTTATCTCTTCTTCTGTAAGACCACCATCATCACCGGAGTTTTCATCCCATCCAAGGGATCGAAGGAAACGAGCCTCCTCCTCATCCGGATAAAATGCTGCACTGGGTCCAGTATCAGACAGCCTCTGCGCATCTTCAGAGATATCCCCATTGCCAGTCACCTCAGCACCATTTTCAATAGTATGAGGGCTTGCAGGATCACTGAATACTTCCCTAGTTATTTCACCAGATTTCTCCATAGTGGGAGATGAAGCAATAGAGCCCGAGTCTGAGAGAGCAACTGAACTATTCATTGAGGTTTTCTTCTTTAAGTGATTAAAGAAATCATTCCGGCTCTGGACTTGAGACAAAGAAGGTCTCTTTTCCAAACTGGATCCAGATTTCAGATCCAAGGCAGCTACCTTGCGCTCCACAGCCGAAAGCTTTGGGTTATTGGGGCTCCTTAAAGGGGCAGAAGCAACTGGAGCAACAGCAAGTGGACCATTTGCTGCTCTGCTGCTGGCACTATTTGTTGGGCTAGTGACATCCTTTGGAGAGGAAGAGACACCATTTTCCCATACTGGTTTGAGAACAAGGAACTTCCCATGAGATGTCTTTGAAGCATCTGACTTGACAGGCCCCCCACGAACAGGTTGACTGGTATGATGCAACAGAGAGGGCTGCTGCTGGCCACCCTTGACAGGTGCATTCATTTCACCAGCTCTGGCTGCTGTTTTGGGCTTCGATTTGTCGGAAGAATTGAGAACCTGGAAAACATTAAAGTTAATAAAAGAACTCAAAAAGTTAAGACTCCAATGTACCGATAAACTAGCAAATAAGAAACATCTCTATGTTACTACTTTATCTGGATATAAGTACATATACATTTCTTGCGTGTGCATTGTACCAAAGCATCCTAAGGGTACATTGTCTTCGACCTAGAATTACAGATTACCAATTCTTTTCCAACGCACTCATTTCTCTTTGCACTACTCATCCAATTTGACCATTAAATTTTTTTTTTAAAAAGCAGCATGAAAAGATAATAACCCAGTTGCAGTCTAAATCACAAAACTTCAACCTATAATTACCAAACACAACAATCAACATCATTACTGGGCCCACAGGCTGTACGTTCTTATTAGAAAACTGACAATCTCCAGACAATGAAGGTTATTTCCTTCCCTTTTGGACGAAATGTCCCAGGAAACAGCAGCGCTCATGCATTGCCTTCCTCTACTCCGTTTACAAGGATCAAGGCAATAAGGATAAAGATACATTAATAAACCAGTTGTACATATTTTTCTCCCGATATAGTGTAAATACCAAGGAAAGTTTGTCAGAAGGGCATCAGATCGAGGGCATGATTACCATTCTTAGTGCCAAAGAACCCGGCACCACCCACCTTCATGATATACAAGTATTTCAAGAAACAGAGTAAAAAGTTCTAGCCACACTAAGCTACAAGATCGACTAATTGCTCACATACCAATTGCTTGCCTACTTTTGAAATCAAACTAGATTGCAACTGCCATCAAATCTGAAATATCAGCCGCAATACTTTAGGTTTGAATAAGAAGGGAAACTCAAGCAGATTATTCGCATTTGCTATGACATTGGACACATACGCTCACTCACTCATTAGTACTTGTAGCTTGTAAAGTTGGTTCCACATTTACAAGTTAGTTGTATTCATAGAGCATCCATCATACAAAATTCAGTGCTGACCTCTTCAACACACCTCCCACAACAACCAACCAACATATTCAAACAGAGGAAATAAAGTTACAAGAATATAAATACCACCTACAGAAATAGACCATATGGCCCACTCAGAATGGAGAGCTTTAGCAAGCCAAACATCAAGAAAAGGTACAACGGGAAAAACAGAAAAGGTCACCATGGAGCTTGCATTTTGTAATCACAATTTGGTTATTTAACCGAATCCCTTGTTGCTCCATGCTATTCGAGGTAAATATGTAATACTAACACACGCATAAATACAACAGGAAGTATAAAACATTACTGCTACCACCTGTCATATAAGTTATAAGTCATTTGACAGCTATGGAAACAAGCTCATCTGAGCATGAGAGGAAGTCCACTTACTGAAGCTTTGGGCATCGAAGGTGTCACTGGTATTAATTGCCTCGATTGCTTGATTGCCAATTCCTCAAGCCTCTGTGTCTTGATAGATAACTACACAAGAAAATTCCTTGTCAAACATCACTGATACACATTGTTCAAATAGCATGAATCAAATAAAACCTCAGCTACCTGAGGAGCAGTGCGAGTTCGAGCTGGAGCTTGTGCTAATGCCTCAGCCATGTTAAGACCAGCCATGGTAGTTGATGTCCCAGAAGCTGAAGTAGCAGCAACAGTTGGTTGAACAGGAAATGATCCTGAGGTAGTGCTTGTAATGATAGGAGAAGGCACCTCTGCGAGAGCCGAGGTCCATCCCTCCCCGCCAATTAAAGCTGAACTACCAACAGGTAGGCTCTGAACAGCTGTGCTAAATCCAGGGGATGGGACTCTTCCAATGTCCGGCACAGCAGGCCTTTCTTCAGTCCCAAGTGAGGGAAAATCCTTATCAAACACACCCTTCTGAATGCCAACTCCAACCCCAGAAAGCACACCATTGCTGTTGCTATGATTACTGTTGCTAGAACTTTTTGAGTCAATAGCAGCTCTTCGGGGCAAAACGTCACTCTGTTTCCTAGACACCATAGACTGAGAACGCCGCAAAGTATCCTTCTCAACCCTACTGGTAAAAATGTTTCCAAGAGGTTCAGAACCATCACGGTCCCAATGGTCTCCAAAATTTAATCTTTCTTTTTCCTTATCACGGTCCTTATCACGGTGACTTCTGTTAAAACTACTGTACGCATGCTTCGCAGAACCATTACTAGAACTCCTCCGAGAATTGGAGGAGGAAGACCGGTCCAGGAAAGCAGAACGTGGTGTATCAACATCACTTATGCTCTTTGAGGTTCTATTTCTAAGGTGATGAGCCAAGGAAGAAACATCTACAAAAGAGTAGCACACATAGTCTCAGCCAAAAGTCGTATTCAGGAACTCCATTGGGATAGATTAACAACATATATTAACAACATATAATGTATGTATGTGTGTGCATGCACGTTGAGTAAAATTAAAGGAGAAAAATGAGTTCATAAAACAGGAAAGCAAAAAGTACCTGAGTGAGAAGATGATGATGCAAAATGGTGGGCTGAATTGCCACCAGTAACACTTCCTGCACTTCTCAACCATTCTGGGACTAAAGTTGGTTCACTTCTTTCCATAAGGAGCAGTGAACATGATCAGCTGTAACCACAGAAACACTTCTCACCTTCTTCACCACCTCTGCCCTTTCCCAAATTTATTATATTTCGACAAAGAACTACTATGTCACAACCAAAATATGTTCCTTTCTCCTAAACAACCAGTCTTTCGCATCATCCAAGAGACTGCCACTACTTCGGGGGCATTCCACTACCCAATACAGTAAGAGCAAGTAGGTTTATCCTATGTATCACAACTATGGTTTCCCTTTGTCAAAACTAACGAAAACCCAGCACAGTTCTGTACCCAGAAGGTACACTTAGAAGATCCAAAGCTTCTCAGTCACTGTCAATCAATCAAATAACCGACTTTTCCACTATCCTTATGAAATGGATGGGTTATATGCTATCTCCGTCAACACTAGGGATTAGCAAAAGAGACAGATTCTCAGCAAAGTGTGAACCCAGAGCACGAAAACAACAAGTGAAAGACCAAGGATAAGGTGCATAACTCGAATTACAACACAATGGTATCGGAAAAAAAAAACCCCGAAAATCCGCCTACGCCTCCATCTCCAATCAAAAGATGGATTCGCAGAAGTGAAATTCCAAACTCAGAGGACCCTCATCTTCAAGCCCAACACACAAACAAGCAATATATGTGTTCACCACCGCAAAAACGAACAACAACCCACGATTCCCACACGAAAATCCACACCCATCCACCAGTTCAATCACAGAATAACGAAACCCTAGGCGACGCCAACAATTTCGGCGAGTAAATGCGTCGAAATAGAAACCCTAGCACAACAGGTATACGCTATAACTCCCTGTCTTCTCTATGCAACTCCTCAAAAGACCTAGAATTTTTCAGAGTCCCCAAAATTATTCGGTTTACCGAAAAAACGAAACAGGAGAGATAGAGAGGACTAACCCTAGCGCAACGCAGTGGCTGTTGACGATTAAGCCAAAAACGTAACCGTTTTAATAACCGCCCGCAAGTGTTTATTCTGTGTGTTAATGAAAACAATGCGTTTCTCAAGGGGAAGGCGAGGAGTTTTCAGAGCCGAGAGAGCGGCGGCGAGCGGCGGAGGAGGGATTAGGGCGATGGAGAATGGGGCTGCGAGACGGAGGTTCCGAATTAGGGTTTTGGTTGTTGGTTTTTTGGTTTGGGGCGAAAGGGAGGAGATTGGGTGTGCAAATTTTGTGTTAGTTTTAGCGACACTGGAGAGAAGAATGAAACGTATCAAGAACAGCCTCTTCTTCTTTAGGTATAATCAATTTGATTTATATATTTTCCAAATTAATCACCAATTTTATTTATTTATCTTGTACTCGATATATTGTATTAGTACGAAATGTCAATACTGTCCATTTAGTCTTAACTCTTAGGGCAAATCCTAATTGAATACACTCCCTCAAGTAAATTAAAGGGTTTTTATCCCAAGTGGTCCATGCGGTTGGTGTAACTATGTATAATCCGATGTTATGCTTCTGCTCCGCTGGGTTTTCATTCAGCGATCAGGCAACCTGCATTTCTCTGGTTCGATTGTCTAGCGGCTCATTTAGCATTACATGCTCAATTGTTGTTAAGGGCTCGACTTCATATAATTTGTGTCTTTTATGTATGTTTGTGTCGGATTGCATCCTCAGAGCAGGAGCACCGCACGGGCGAAACCGTGGGCGATCCTGCGGGATTGCATGCGGAACCATTGTTTCACGCGGCACCGGGCAAAAAAATGGAGGGCGATTGACGGGCTAGCCTACGGAGAGCGAGGGCGAGGTCGGGGATTGCCCACACCTGTGCCCGCAGCCCAGAGAGGCAAAATGACATCATAGCCCACTGAACCCCTTTTTTAATCTTTTTTCTTCCAATTGTGGCCGGCGAAAAGCCCAGGAGGACGTTGGAGGTGGCGGCGAAGCAGCAGCGCTGCTTGCGGCCCAAAAACATGGTGAAGTGCAGTGTTCGATGGTGGCCTCCGAACGAGATTTGGAAAGATGAAGTGTTCGGCAGTGTCTGCCGAACACTGGTTGGCATACTGTTTTGTTCGGCAATGGCAGCCGAACGTTTAAAACATCAGGTTTTTTTTTTTTTTTGTAAAAAATCAAAATCATTTTCTTTTCTATAAAAATAAAATCTTTTTTAATATGTAATGTTCAATTTTAGGCACAAATAAAATTTATTGGACAATTTTTTTTATGTCAAATGTAGTGGATCGCCTTTGCCCTCGCCTTCCGTGGGTGCCAGCTGCGAAATCAACGAAGGGCGAGAGTGATATACTATTCATCACCCGCGGGCAAAAACACCCCTTATTGTCCTCGCCCTCGCCCTCACCCTCGCCCTTAGGGGTGCCAATGCTCTCAACAATTTAGACTGCTCATCAATGTGACTCATGTATTCCATTTTTGTTCATTTTTCCATTACGACACATTCATGTGGGATCCACATATCCACTGAGGTACTGCCACGTGCATAGTAATCAAGAATTCTATTTTCCACAATAATTTCGCAATTTTATCATCTAGTTTTGTGATAACGAAAAACCAAAACCCATGTTTTATATTTTGGTTATTGTAATGGTGTACGTACCATGTTTGTTTATGGACTGTAATCTTTAACCTATCACCTGTCTGGTGTGCTGGGTGGGCGGAGGGAGGCTACTACAGAAACTACAGAAAGACCCCATCCTTTGTTGCGGATTTACGGGGTGTTATGGTCTATGAGCGACTTAATTCGTTTGACATTTATCTTCAAATGTTGGCCTACTACTAATGACTTAGTTATTTAATTACCATCTTCTTCTTTTTTGTAATAAACCCATTTACATTTCAATAAGGAAAAACTTAAATACATTTCCAAATTCCAAGTGAAAATAAAATTCATTTACCCCTTTCTTTGGTAAAAAAATCCAAATAACATGTCATGAAGGAAAAATATTAAAGCGAACAAATTACCCAGTTACATTTCAATAAGGAAAAACTTAAATACATTTCCAAATTCCAAGTGAAAATAAAATTCATTTACCCCTTTCTTTGGTAAAAAATCCAAATAACATGTCTTGAAGGAAAAATATTAAAGCGAACAAATTACATTCCTTGGCAATTACAATTTTTTTTAAGGCAATAAATAATATGATAGACCTGAATCTACATGTGAATATCAACCTTGAGCACAAGCACAAATAGGTGTACATTAGGACAAATGGTGTACTTTTTAACAATAAAGTAAGATTACAAAGAAAAGATTACAAAGAACAAAATCTCTATCTCGAAATGTTAATGACAATAAAATACTAGTAAAATACTAGACACGAAATACATAACATTATAATCATTGAAAGCTAGGTTAAGAACTTAGGTGGATTCTTGTTGATGCTAGTGGGCAACTTAATTTCATCCCAAATTTGGGCAGCTTGACAATTTGTCAACGCAAGACACACATGTTTCATCTAGTCTGTTCATACACAATCAAGCTTTTAGGTTCGTTATCAGTGAACCCGCCCCAATTGCACTCCTCGCTCTTTAATCACAAATTCTTTTTTAATCTCATCGTCCCAATCCAAATTTCAAATTAGCAATATTGATATTGCTACATTGGCATTATCCATGCACATACCAATATTAACGTGGATGATCGATCTATAGTACAATAGCGAATGTTGTGTAGATCAATGTCTTAGGAGTACATGTACATACAGATTTGGGCGTAACCAAATCTCAACACTTTTAAGTTTTGGTACACTGGAATGTACACTATCGCTCAAGTTTAGACACAAGGCAGTGGTGAAAATTTGAAAGATGATGCTAGATGATGCATTTGTTTGACCTATGTTTTGGCTTTGACAACATAAATTCATCTAATATCTTCTTCTTATTGGAAAAATAGAGGATTCACATGCAAAGGTATGATTTCCACCAACTGCTGCAACTTAATCCAATTAACTGGTTCTGTATGCAGCTGCGGATGCATGCTGTACAGCCAACCTGAGGAAATGTCCAAGCAAGTTTGGTAATTTGGCCATACTTTGGGGGCTATTCACATTCAGTGTCACTTTGACAACTGGGTTTTTTCGTCATGCATTGCTCCATCACACAAAGGTAGGTCACGAATTCATTGTGGCTCTGGTTGAGAAATTCGAGTCCTTTTCTATGAAACGTAAGGCATACAATTTCTTTTGTTTTTACTCAAAGAACTTTCTATTAGAAGCAGTATCGAACCTCTCACTAAAAATCAAGTACTTCACTTTCTCCAGAAACAGATATTAGAAGCAAATATTTATTATCTGAGCCATTTCGAAGAAAATTTGTATTGTCTAACAAGATATAAGATTTACGAATTGACAATTGTCCAGTTGTTGATCCAATTTCATTTCAAGAAAGAGTGAAATTCAAATTCATTTCATTATGATCAACGTATTAAACGCAGTTCAAGGAAAAAATTAATTGCGGAAAAAAAAAGGGAAACAATCGTGGAAGTTTGCCTAATGCTTAGTAGTCCACATACTAATTTTCAAGTTGATGAAAGTTACACTAGTATTACTAGTGACTTGTTTGCTTATCACAAATTAGAGATAATGGGTTTTGAAAATATTCGATCTTCATAAAAATAAATAAAAATAAATACTCCAACCCCAACCTTTTCATGCGTCATCCATATCAAATTACATTATCATACACACAAATAACGAGTTAGATGAAATTCAATTAGGTCATACCGTGGTTCATGAAAAAAACATGCCAGGTTTTTCTTAGACCAATCCCCTTTATTTCCTTAGACAACTTGAAAAGTTAATCAATTCCTTAATCTTACTAAGAGCATATCTAAGAAACTCTATAAGCATAATAGGTAAATGTATGGTTTAATGGTTGTTTTGACATTATACCAATTTATTTATTTAGTCGTTAAAGTTGATCACTTCAATAGAATATGTAAATAAGTTGAGGTAATTAATATTACATTGTAAATGATGTACTTTTAATTTATGTAGAGCCCAATTTCCCAAGATAAGTGAGAAATTTTGATATTTTCAATTCAATATATTGTATGGGGTTTATTTCTACAATATATACTAGAGTCCATAAATACATAACTTCTATATAATTTACAGAACCATTTATAATATCCCCTACTCTTACTCTGCTTTGCTAATGTAATACTACAAAGTATATTGGAGCGCCTGAGTAGTATTGACTCCCCGTCTGAGTAGTCTTTACTTTTGCAGCAGCACTAAAATATCTGCAAAAGCAAATCTGTCGCGCGGGCCCGCGGGGCGTACGCTTAAGACTCTGCGCGCCTCCTCAGAGAAACCGAAAAGCCCCAGAGTCCACCTTGTCAAGTGGACCCCCTCCCAAAACCCACAGATATCGCCCACGTGGCACCGCGTTTATTTCTCTCTCTCCTCCCGCGACGGCGTTTACCAGTCTCCCCAATTCCCCACCCCCTTTCGCTTTTGGTGGTCGTCTTTTCCCGAAAACAACCCCCAAAAAAGCCTCCGCTTCATTTTGCCCCCCCCCCAAATTTTCTCGCACTAAAACCAAACAGAAAATTCACGGCTCCGGCTTTATTTTCTAGCTCCTTTTTCCCGGGTACCAAACAGAAAATTCAGCTCAAGTCAAAATTCAGTTCACGAATTGGGAAATTTGATTGAATCACAGCGGAGAGGTTTGGAAAATTTAGATGGATTTAGCTCCCTATGCATCACATACCTCGATTGTTCTCTCATAGCAAAGGGACCAAGGACATGGACCCGAAGAAGAACCGCCGGAAGCCGCGGCTGGAGCGCCGCAATGCGGTGAAGCACATTGACTACGACGCCGCCGCCTCGCCGTCGTCCTCGTCCTACGCCGACGACATGTCGTCGGCGTCGGCGTCGCTCCACACGCGGTCGTTCGACCTGGACCGGACGAGCTTCCGGGTCGAGGGAAACGAGGGCGAAATGGACCTCATATACAAGACCTTGGGCCTCGGCCCGGACGACTTCTCCATATCGGAGGAGGACTGGATGGCCCGGAAGATCCGGTCGTCGTCGGATCTCCTCCCCATGTCCAGGTTGTACCAGCTGGATAGTCCGAGACAAGATGAAGAAGATTCCAGAGAAGCTGTCGTGGCCGAGTTGTGCGATGGAGTCCGGGGTGTCGTTACTGTTTCGCCAGCACCGACTGAGTTGACTCGGGTGATTCGGGCAGAGTCGGCCGCCCCAACTACTTGTGCTACTTCGACCGGCGTTAGTACTATTGGGATTAAGGGCGTGCGGCCGCCGGTGCTGAAGCCGCCGCCGTCGATGAGGATTCCGGTGATCGACAACGGATGCTCGACTTGGGACCTTTTCAAGGACTTTGCGCCGGCAGGGGAGGAAGGGGATTCGGTGGGTAAAAGGCTCGAAACGTCGTCGTCTTCTGATGAGGAAGAAAAAGAAGAAGAAGAAGAAGAACGAGTGGTTGGAGAAGAGGAGGGTGCCGTGGATTTGGGAGCTGCAGAAACGGTGCCGTTATCCGAAGGGTGTTCGTTCACGACGTCGAATGACGACGACTCTTCGAGCAGCACGACGATTTCGCCGAATGAGAGGTTTTCGTCGCCCAGTGGGAAGCTCAAGCTTATAATTACTCACTGGGAGAAGGGTGACCTTCTCGGTAGCGGGTCTTTTGGGTCGGTGTACGAAGCAATTTCTGAGTAAGTTGCTCAAGATCATCCCTTACATTTCCTTTTTGGCTGCTTATTCTGATTGATTGATTGATGTAAACATTAGGAAACTTAATTTGTTTAAGAGCAAAGATTTCAAAAGGGCAATAGCTTGGAGGAATAGATAATGGTAGGGTAAGCTAGCTCAGGAAAGAAAAGATCGGTCGCTGAAGGAAAATTCGTTCTTGTTGGGAAATGGGAAGTATGTAGAGGTGGAGGTTAAATTTAGAGAAATAATTCCAGCTGGTTTGAAGCTTAAGTGAAGGTAGAGACGGTATATGGCCTCGCTGGACTTAGCGATATTAGTGATGGAAAGGCTAACATGGGCTGATGGATCGTTCTTCACCTGAAGATGATGAAAGTTGTTTCTATACGATACCTTGCTCTGATCATTTGCTAAAATTGCACTTCCAAGAGCTTTTTTTACTGATAGGTTGTAAGTTAGGGTTGTAGATGTGCTAGCCTTCGTTCTTTGTTTATGTTTCTATAAGAGTACTTTGTAGGATTTGTTTCGGAGAATTATAAGCCAATATCTTGCCTTCGTGGTTGTTGGTAGATGTATAGACTACTGTAAATTACTCCCAGCATTTGTTATTGCAAATGGTTAGTTTTAGGTGGTGAACAACTGATGAACTTGCATTTCTTAGAATAGGAGGAAGGTCTATTGGAGAGATTGTTAGTAGATTTAAGAGCAGAGGTTCACATGCAGCCATTTCTTCAATCTCACGTGCAAGCCTGGCTTGTTAGGAAAAGGCTGAGGTTTTGCAGTATCTTGATTCTTGTACTAGTCAACGTTGCAAATTCCTTTGCTCTTTTTTTTTTCTTGCTACCTCTAACTTTTTTCCTAACTCTATTCCTACCTGAAACATTTGTAACTATACCTGACAATGACTTAATTCTTTGTTTTTCTGTAAAGCTGTCTAATTAACTGAATACTACTGTTGAGTCGTTTCATGTTTCAATTTCCCCATTGTGACATGTATCATCGTTTATGATTTCTTTCCTCAGTGGAGGATCCTTCATTGCTGTGAAGGAAGTTTCCTTGCTTGATAAAGGAAGACAGGGGATGCAAAGAGTTTATCAACTTGAACAGGTGACTGAGACTTTTCTTGTGTCTGGGCGTATGCCCTTGTTCTCCATGTCTGTAGTATTTGTTCAGTATTAGAATGTGAGTAGAGCCTGGTTTGATTGTTGTTTCTTTCTGAGATCCTTTTCTAATCATTCCGTGTTTTCTTGTTTGTGTTTCTTCCAGGAGATTGCTCTTTTGAGTCAGTTTGAACATCCTAACGTAGTTCAGTACTATGGCACCCAAAAGGTGCTCCTTTTTCTTTTGTTCTTGTTCTCGAGCTTGAATATGTGCCTCCTGAAAATTGTTTAAGTCATGATATGCCTTATAATCCATGTAATGCAAGCAAGAATCATCTGTCAGCATGTAAGACGTGACAATATAGATAAAGGTAAACAAATTAGCTACAGTGTCATGAATGTACTTGAGAATTTACCCTTCCTGCTACTATGTCCATACCATCTGATGCTCTAGTTTGACTCTCAAAGCATTAAGGTCTAGTGGTATCAGCACTAGCAGAGATATTGGTTGTATAGAAGTTAGGCCGTTTGGGATCCTTTTGGTTTATGCTCTTCTCTGGTAATGATCTACTGTAATTCCCATCGAACATAAATTTTTCCATAGAATACATTTACTGATTGAGCAGTAGATCTGCATGGCCCTTGCACTTATCAATCTAGTGGTTACCATTATCTGATGTATATTTTGCTGAATGATCTCTGTAGGATGCATCAAACCTTTACATCTTTCTGGAGCTTGTGGCTAAAGGCTCCCTTCAAAAACTCTATCAAACATATCATCTTATAGATTCTCATGTCTCTGAGTATACACGACAAATCCTGCAGGGTCTGAAGTATCTACATGACCGAAAAGTGGTTCACAGGTAATTTATGTCAGATGATGTATATTTGAACAAAATTTGTATACGTGGAATCTGTTTTCTTTGCTACTAATGAGCAATGCTATGTATGAGTCATTAAGTGGCTGTCCAATCACGGCCCCCATGGTTGTATTTTGCTTCTGAAGTGTTGTCGACATCTATTCTCATCTCCTTGTTTCTTGTGTTAAGGGACATTAAATGCGCAAACATTTTGGTGCATGCAAATGGTTCTGTGAAGCTTGCAGATTTTGGATTGGCAAAGGTTTGCTTTTTATTCCTCAAACTATGTTCAAAGCTATTGGTTTCAGCTTCTAATAACTGTTTTTGTTTTCAGACTATCCAAAATATGAACGACATCAAATCTTGCCAGGGAACAGCATACTGGATGGCCCCAGAGGTGTGCTTTTACACTTTTGTTTATTATGTCTGTTACCCAAACTGAGAAATATTAGATTCCATTGTATGCTTCTAAGCTCTTTTTTCTGTTATTGGATAACATGTATAAGTACGCCAATTTTAAACCAATGCGGACATCTTGTACAGTCGTGCATTCCTTTGATTAATGATTGCAAGATGACTTTCGCAAATTATTCATCTTTCTTTATGATTTTAATGTGTTTTGATTAGGTTGCTCTATTAGGTAATATATTTTTTGGACAACATTTTATCAGGTAATATGCATCTGTGCGAATGAAAACATTGGTAGATATAAAAATAAATTTTAGACTAGTAACCTTGGGAATAGAGTGAAGCTGTTGAAAATTCTACCTATTAAAAGATTAAATTATAAAACAAGAACATACTGTACAATAGATTTTGTTCGTATTATTGCTAAAATGAAACCGGTCTATCAGAGATTTCCATAGATAATTTGGGTTACTGTTCTGTCCTAAACTATCGAACCATTGGTTACAGTGGTGCCAAATTTCCACATTTACTGGTTGTTGGCTTATGCAAGGCTGGTTTCTCTGTGTGTTCTTTATTTCATCTAGTGTATGGTCAATAAAGCCTTAGTGGCCTGGTTATTTCATCTAGTGTATGGTTAATCAGTACCACATTTGCACACATATCTTTTACTCCATGATATCAAATATCTTTTCTCACCTCCTTGGCCATCTCCCAATATCTTTTCTCGAGGCTACATAATTTAACAGTCCGATGGATGTTTGTGGTTATTGATGGTTTTGTAGCGGAATCTTGGTTCGAATGTTTTCCAGCTAGTGTGATCTCTGCATATCACACGGAGCATTAATTTCTATTTCTGTTCTTTCATACCATAGTTACCCTTTGAAGATTTTGAGAAATTGCAGGATATGCTCTAGTGGCCAATTTTCTTTTGAATATGTCTTACTCAACCTTTGCCTGTGCAGGTTGTTAAGAGCAAAGGTTATGGGCATCCAGCTGACATATGGAGTCTTGGATGTACAGTGTTAGAGATGTTAACTGGGGGGGTTCCATACGCCAATCTCGAATGGGTTCGTGGGAAACTTTACTGTTTTTTGACCCATATTAATGATGCTTTTGTGCTAGATGATGCACCTCTTTGGCCTCTATTTATTTCTGATAGCATGATCTCTTCCTATTTCTCAACAGATGCAGGCATTATATAAAATTGGAAAGGGGGAGCCCCCTCAGGTTCCTGATTCTCTTTCGAAGGATGCACAGGATTTCATCCATCAATGCCTACAAGTTGATCCAAGCAAGCGTCCCACTGCTGCTCAGCTCTTAAATCATCCATTCCTTAAGAGGCCTCTTCCCCCGTCTTCAGGATCAGCATCTCCTTATCATCACCGTGGACCGAGTTGAATACATTTGTTCAGCCATAAGTTGTGACAGTAATAAGGTATAATAGGCATCTTAGTCCATTCTTTCATATTTTCTGCTCTCTACCCTTGAATTCTGTGTAAGTGAACTAAAAGTTTATCGAAAATCAATGCCTTTACTGACTAATACAATATCTTTGCCTTTGGAAACAGCTCTGTACCAACACTCCAGATGCAGGACTATTTATCCATGTTCTGTAGCAATGCTCCAGTATCCAGCCATCAAATCTTTGGCTTTACGCTTGTAGAGTGCATGCCCATGTTAACTTCATCAATTTTTTTATACCGGTGCAGGATCTGCTAACGAGATCCATTAGTACAATCGACCAACCTTGGGTCCGCACCTCCCTGTTCCGGAAACATGCACCATGGAGCATTCTGGTATTGAATTTTATTAGTAAGATCGCCTGTTGTAGAGATACGATTTTGTTTGCTGTTAGATTAGGGTTTGATGTCTCATGCCTTTTTCCCCCGTCTGGTTCCAAATTAAGTTATCTGGAGGTGAAAGATTAAGATTGTACTGGTGAGTTGTAGTAGGTAGGCTTGGAAAGGAATCACGATTTGTATATAATATGTTATTGGCATGCAGACCTAATGCTCTATGTTTAGTCGTTTAGTCCATATATTGCATTTTGGAAAAGATCTGCCCAATCATATTCTGTCAAGTTTATTGCTAATCAAATCCGTTACGTAAAAACAAAGAAGTCAAAAACGTGTTAAACTCCATGCGTACGTATTCGTGTAATTTACTCTTTACAAATGAACCAACTTGGCTTAAGTAACTCTCACAAATTTGCAATCTTATCTGGTGTTTGGTTAGTCAAATTCTGGCCTAATAGTATAATATAACTATACTTGAACTTGACTCGAAGTAATGCCAGCGATCATTACAACATTTTATACGAACCAATGCATCAACTGTCAGAATCAACTCACTTGCATTTTGCAAGAGAACGGGCTTTTATGGAATTGCAGCCCAGTCCATTGGGCCTAAGTGTTTTTCATTTTGAAGAGCCCACGACCCTTGGGTCTTCCCAACCAACCACCGGCTTCACCATCATCGCCTGTGATGCGGATGACAACACTATGGTACACCACCAGCACATCGATCGGATAAAAGAATAAACCGCACTTCTATAAGTTTCCGCACGCTACGCGACCCACGTGAACCGCGAAGATCGGAGGCTCTCTCTCCTCCTCTCCACCACCCCCACCACTTTACTCTCTCCGCCTCCCCCCCACCAAACCACAACTCCCTCCTCCACCGCCCGGTCTCCGTCGCCGCCGTGCTCTCCTCCTCTCCGCCGCGTCAAGGTAACTAATTTACCCCCCCATCTCCGCCGCCGATCTCAATTTTCTGGCGCCTTCTCTCCGATTCCCTTTTCTAGGGTTTTCCATTTTCCCCTTTGAATTCGTCGGTCTGCTTCTAGGGATTCGTGATTTATTAGATTGCGCTTCTGGGTTTTCATTTTGGATTTTAGGATTTTCACTGTTGGATCGAATCGCCGTCCGTACAATCTTTTTGTGCAGTTGATCTCCCTTGGTTTTTGTGAAAGCATGTAACTTTATTGCTCATTTACTTGTGAGAATTGTGAATCTCTTTGATTTTCTTAAGATAAAGTTATATACGGATGAGAATTCTGAAACAAAGTTCGTTCCTTTGAAATGGGATACATGAGTTTAGTGCTGGTTTACGGCAATGTAGCAAAAAGGGTATGATCTGCTTATTACTTTTTGTCAAGTAAGTAATTTTACGTATTTATGCGATTTCTTGAGACAAAGTTTTACAAAGTTCGTACCTTTGAAATGGTCTAATCAGATTTTAGTGCTTGTTTATAACAATTTAGCAAATGGGTGTTTTCTGCTTAGGCTGTTTATCATTAAGATTTAAGTCTCCGTGATGTACTTCGTGTCACTATGTACTGTTATTATAGATCATCTATAGTTGCGAAAACACCCGTGTAAAAGTAGTGTGTGTGCTGGTTTAAAACCTCTTTTAACGTACTAAAGGCCATAGATTGTAAAGGTGAAAACACAGGAAATGTTTGTGATTTGTGCATTGACTAATCTTGGGATGGAATTTTGCTAAGCAGTTAAAGGCTTATGAGTTACAACTATGAACTGACCCATGAATGGTATTGGCCAATTCATCTGGTGCACCGCAAGATCATTCTAGAAGGATAGATTTAAAAACAAAAGTTCTTTTAGCCACACTACAGAGACAGTAGGAGATAAGTTCTGTGAATTCATGCATTTTTATATTTCATAGAAGTGTGAGGTTACTCTAGTAGGATTTTATGAAATGTATATGCATTTTGTTCTGTTTTCTTAAGTTTATTGGCTAACCCCGGCGAGGCCTAGAAGGATGCATCTACAAGTTTCAAAGTTTAATGTTCAATTCATTGCAAATAACATCTGGGCGAAGTAGCCCCTTCCCCTAAATGATGTGGTTTATTGTTCTGTAAGAATTATCTGGAAAATTTTTCTTGTGTTGTTTGCAGCAGGGCAGTGTAATTTGGAGATGGTTCTTATTTGATCTCGCAATCCCATGGTGTTGTCCATTTAGCATTCAGTCCTTCTGTTATAGTGGTTTTGTTGGATTACATACTACGTTTCATACACTTCTTTCCGTCTTCTCTTGTGAAAATTGCTAAACTAGAACAAACCATTTTCTGTTGCAAATAGTAAGATGACTGTATGTCAAATTTGCAAATTGGTGACTAGCTGTGTAACTAGTTGGGACTTTGGTGTATGTATCTTAAAGAAATTTCTTTCAATTCTAAAACAAACAATGTTTGATTAGCTGTGTAAAGTGGCTCCGATTTGCAGATTGGTGTTGTAAAGTCTCTATTTTAGAGAATAGAATAGTGGCAAAATGACAAAACTCAGCACATTAGGCGCTGTGGCTCGGAGAATTTGCCGTGGACATTTTGTTCTTTTCCCTTTTTTGGCGGACAGAGTTGTTGAATATGTTTTTGAGGATAGATCTGTCTAATAGATTCTTAGGATCATTTGGCATGTTCGTTATGTCTGATCTATGTGTTAAGCCACATTAAATTTATATATGCTGAAGAATTTGTGAGAACAATCTTCTCCTCAATTCTTTAAATGACTTTCAGGGTTTCTTTTGTAGATGGCCAAAGTTAACAAGTTGCGACGTAAATCTGGCTCCCAAGCTTTAAGGACAACTAAGAATCCGCTGAAGGTTCTGAAAGGCATCCATTCAAAAAAGAAATCTCACAAAACCGTGGAGAAGAAAGAATGGGAAGATGCAACCTGTTCAGTCTGCATGGAGTTCCCTCACAATGCTGTTCTCCTCCTTTGTTCCTCTTATAATAAGGGTTGTCGCCCTTATATGTGTGCCACTGGCCATCGGTACTCCAATTGTCTTGAACAATACAAGAATGCGTACACGAAAGTATGTTCAATTCAAAATTCAGGGAATGGAACAAGGAACAACTTAGGGTCACATTCAAGTGAAGGGGAGCCACATGAAAAGACGGAAGTACCTGAGCTTTTATGTCCACTTTGCCGTGGGCAGGTAAAGGGCTGGACAGTGGTGGAACGAGCTCGCGAATATCTGGATGCCAAGAAGAGAACTTGCATGCAGGAAAATTGCTCATTTTCTGGAACTTACAAACAGCTGAGGAAGCATGTTAAGTCAAAGCACCCATTGGCACAACCCCGAGCAGTGGATCCTTTACATAAAGAGAAATGGAAGAGACTTGAGTATGAGCGGGAGCGGAATGATGTTATTAGCACAGTGATATCATCTACGCCAGGGGCAGTGATCATGGGGGATTTTGTGCTGGAGCCAAACCATGGTGGTGATTTCAGCGATGCTGATTCTGAGCTAGATGATTACATGGATGATTTTTCATTTGGGTCATTTGATTTGGGATTTGAAGGTGGCCTTTTCTCACGGAGCAGGCATCAGAGGAACTATGGTTCATTGGCTGGCAATCTTTTTGCCCGTGCTGCACCTTCTAGTTCTGCTGCTGCATCTCGACGTGAGTTGGGCAGAGCCTTAGTAAGAGTTGGGAGGATGGGAAGGCTTAGGGCCCAGGCGCAGCATAGAGATAGAGATCATGAACGATTATGATTGAAGATACCTTAAAGTCGGGGAAGACTGCATTCTACTTTTATGATTGGCTTTTTACTGCATTCACCTCATTGCTGCACCTTGTTATGATATGCGTTAGAATTATGATCGTTTTATTGGAAACTGGATGCAGTTGGAACCGGCTGTTTGGTATAGTAGATTGCTTCTATGCACACTGGTGATTAGTGACAAGTTACTGATTAACAGATTGTAGAGAAAATCAAAGGGCAGGGGATCGCCCCTGGATATGTTAGGTCATGTTCGCGCTCATTCCCTCGTAGGCTGTATGAATTGGTTATTGTTTGGTTGTTCATTAGTTGTCAATTGATCAGGATTCAGGGTTCAAAATTGTGCTTTCATTACTGTTTTCTCTTACATTATAAATTGAATGCTTTACTTTGTTAATTATTTTGCCAATTTATAGCTGGGGTACAGCTTTGGTGGGCCTGGGCGTGGATTTCTTGGTCATATCTCCTCCGACCTTTGCACTGCGCATGTCATGCATGTCTGACCAAAGAAATACTATTACATCAGTTGGCATTTGAAGTTCGATTGCTTTTTCCTCTAGTTCTAATGGTTTGTTACATCAAGAAGTTGTTATTGATGTAACAAATTACATGCTGAATTCCTGCAGTAACTTTGCTTGATTCGAGTTTTGACTTGGCAAAGGTGTTTAATGTGTCGTCTACACGTGCATCTATTTGCTTATGACAATGGTTCCACATATTGAGAACAAAATGGATCTGAAAATTACCTCTGTAACAAACAGATTGGGTGAAATTGTAGACCAATTCAAGCAAATTAGCATGCCCTTTTTCATCTAAATTCAGTACATAAGCATTCAGATCAAACTGCAATATTCTTCTCAGCAACTTCGGACCCTTTGCTGCAACCAGATATACCTCGGATCACAGACCTTAGCTTCTTCTGCTTAAAGACACGAACAAAAATCTCTTGTAGCATAATTAATAAGAATGCACATAAACAGAAACAAAAAGGTTAACAGAAAAATCAATTTGGTCAACATATATGCAAGTGAATTTACCAAGAAGTTGGAGTTCGTTTTTGATCCTGTGGCCTTCTTCTTCCTGTCATTGCAAGATATATCGACTTCTGGCACTAAGCGCTCATATCTCCATCTGCTTTGTGTTCTTCTGAGTCTCAGTGGTGTTCTGACCCTTTTGCTCCCCATCTGCTCATGAAAGATACATTTCAGTGTGATAATTTGTATAAATGTGCAATTTTACTTCTGGAAATTATTAGCTGGTATTGGATACCAATCTATGCACTTTACATTCTATATGCCAAATATTGACAATGTGCAAAATACTGTAGATTGATACGCGATGGCAGATACGCAGGAAAACTTACCTTGATCTTAGGCTTTGAACCACTCTTAGGCCATTGCACCCGTTGGGGATCACCAGTGCTTCTCAGATTTTGAGAATAAGCAAGGAGGTGAGCTCGGCGATCATAGCCGCCTTTCTTCAGAGTCTGATGAGGCCTTCTGGAGCTTAGATTCGGCTTAATCTTCTTGAATCGATCAGCTTTCGGATGAGAAGTTCCAGATGATGGTGATGGTGATTCCACGTAGACTGTGATGATCACTTCCTTTTTGTTAGGCCTCTCTTTTGCGTCATTCTTCTTCAACTCTTGTTTGGCCATTTCTTTGGAATTTGGTTTTGCTTTTGATTCAATTGGATCAATTTCCTTTGTCATTTCTGAAATGAAACGTTTCTAGATAAAAAAGATCCTACACTTAAAAACAACAAAAGAAAAAGGAAAATGAAAGTACGTAATTAACAGTTAGCAAATAATTCTTCTCCCTCCCATGCTAAAAAAGAATAACGTTACTACACCAAAACCATATTCTAAATATATCGGGAATCTTAATTTTCTTCTGAAAAAGACTAGGATTAACAAATTTGTTACATTTAGTTGGTCTGTGAGAAGAATTAGAACTTTTAAGAAGTGATTTGTTAACATCAAATTACAATTACGTGACTGTTAGTTTTTCCATTTCAGTACAATTACTTTCAAAATCGAACTGATATGAACATTAGCTTTTCCAAATGTGGGACCCACCAATTCATTCTTCCTTCATGTGTTTTGAGGGTAAAATTGTCTTTTTATTTACATATTGCTGGTCAGTTTGCTTATCTTTTACAATCTAATTCCGCGAGGCATGTTCTGGCCATACGACGAGGATGCAGACAACGACAAAGAGGATGAAGACTACGAATGCGCTTGATGGATAAGTAGATATCAAGAAAATTGATATCGATAAAGTTGATATTGATAAGCATTCTAGTGGGGGTGATGGTTTCCATCGTGGTTGGGTAGGTTTCAGTCTGTGGTATTTTTTTCAAGGAGGATGAACAAAGAGTTACCACAATGGCCATGGCGGCTAACTTTTTAGCCACAGATATCTATGGCTAATGACTTTTTCTTCTATCAGAACCACCCAAATAGCCACGATTAGCTGTGGCTAATGCACCCAAAAAGCCATGATTATCTGCGGCTACTAACTTTTTACACCAAGAGCACCCAAATAGACACAGTTTTTCAAGGACTATTATGTTTTAGTTATACTTTTGTCTAGTAAATGCCCTTCCTTTCAATTCATTTTACCTTTTAGGTGCGCTTATTGATTATTAGACACAAACATATGTACCTTTTACAAATTAATTCTAATAAAATTTTATTGTAGGGTACTCATAAAAGGTCCGAAATATTGTAATTCTTTAATTGAATTATCATATATTAGTATAAATTAACTGTTTATAGTACTTTCATAAAAAAAAAAAAGGATGTACCAAGAAGAAAGAGAAACAATATGGTTTGAGCGGTTTGTTATCAAGGAGGATGAAAAGAGTGAGTATAAGAATTTATTTTAAATTTTAATTAAATAAAAATATAATTTTATCCTTGAAACACATGAGGGAAGAATAAATTGGTGGATCCCATAGTGTTCATGTCATCATTGAATGGAAAAACTAATGGTCAAGTAACGGCAGAACAAGTTTGCAAGATTTTGAAAGTACATGGTACTGAAATGTATAAAATAAAAGCACAGATATTATTTCAAAATTTGACCAAAACACAGAGTACGTAATTGTAATTTGCCCACTTGTTAATCTCTACCAATGCTCCAGTACAAATCGACTAGAGGAATCAAATGGGCCATCTATTTTGGCCTACTGGGTTGTTGTTTTTAGGCCTGTTGACCATCGTGTTGTGTTTGCGCCCGTCATATTACTCCATCACAAACGGGCCGAGTCTAGCCCATATCCAATTGTGTAGATTTAGAGAACCCAGTCCGTTTGACAATACGAATATCTATTCCACATTTTCTATTACTAAAAGCATTGATTTTGTTTGTTTAGTTTGGGGATTAAGTTAAGGAAAACCACTGTTGACTTTGTTGGCTAATGAGGATCAAGCTAGTAAGTTGATGTTGTTGAGGCTCTTTAATCCTGTCTTTGTCATCGACTTAGTTGATCTCATTAATTTTCGTAGGGTTCACCAAAATATCTTCAGTATCAATCTATTGGTTTCTCATGTTTTGCATAAAGTACTACTTTCCCCAACAAAAGAACAAATCCTATAGTTTAAAGAAAGTGCCTGTTGGTGAAATCAAAGAAACATATGGTTTTTGTTTACCTACTTGTTATACTATCATGGGTAGTAGACACATTTGATTGACTTATTAACCTTTAATTAGTAGGATTGAGACAAAAAAACACAAATATGCACCAAATGGGAAACACTGGTTCCTTATGTTAAAAATCTCATGCATGGCCCACAAGAGAAAACTGTGGCATCTGGGGCATTCTCTTTTGGAAACACAAAAAAGGGAAAATCAACCATCAATAGCCAATTGGAGATAAAAAAGCCGCACAAAGAATTGTGAGTACTAGATTATCTTTACTAAATGTATATTGGACAATGGACATGTTAGGATTAGTCGCCCAGTAGTACTTTTCAAATTCAAGACCTACTAGCAGTTTAGGATTAGTGTATTCATGAACGGCTGCGAAATTAACTATAATGTCAATCAAAGATCCATGAGCAAGAATCAATTGTTATGTACGTGCGAGTGAAGTGAGAGATTTTACCGAAACAATGTTAGATTGTGTTTAACTAAATAAAAGGTTCAGAATAATCTTCTTAAGCATCGACTTGCGGATCTTGTTTATTGGCAACCGTTTTTGTCTTGAAGTGTGCAGAATTAGGAAAATAATAATATTTCTGACAATCAATCATCCATGCACGCTATTTATGAATGACTCACATAACAAATAATGCGTTCAATTAATCGAAAGAGAATATGTTTTTTTTTATCAACGAAAAAGGAAATGTTTTCAAATGACCCTCCCCAGCATAAACCTATGGACTCTATTCAATTTTTGGCAATGATTTTGTCTCCAAGTGAATGGAGAGAGAGAGAGAGAGATCTATCTAACTTGAGCCATAGAAACACCAAGGTTGGCTCAAATGCTTCACCAAGGGGCAGAGGCCAACTTCTAAATACCCTCACCTCATCAAAGAGCCGCCCCCAGTTGTGATGCCATGGCCTGTGGCCCTTTTCCATTTTTGTTACAGCAACCAAACCACCACCACATTTTTTATGCCCCCCTGTTTTCATTGCCCATTGACCATTGAGAGCCCCATGCGTCACCTTTTCTTTTTGAAAAATTAAAAAGGTACTTTCAAATATATGTTTTTACATCAAGTTACTGATTGAACTTTTTGACAAATAACTCACCATTTAATATTATTTTCTTTATAAAAATATGAGTCGAGGTTAAGAACTCTGTGAATTAAAGCAATGTCGATAGGACCGGTAATGTAGCCAATGCGCCACTTCACGAATTTTAGGGTTTTTTCTGCTTAGCATGGAGTCATTTGACTTGTTCTGCTAGCTAGCAAGCACCATACAACATCCTCCAATTTCCTCTTAACTTTTACGCTTATTTTGATCTGTCCATTTGCACTATTTTAATGGTGCGAGATCCGATCAATCATTTCAAAACTAAGCTAATCAGCATCTTGTGTTTATTTTATGCAATCTAACTTTCTATTAAACAAGTTGATCAAATTGATCAAGGTTATTAAGTTACTAAACTTGTATGTTGCGCCACGAACACAGTTTGAATGACTTCCACGACCTCTTCCGTATATGTTTAAGTAGATTGCAACACGGCGTACCTTTTACTAATCACAAGCGACATCAATTTGTTCTTTTTTTTTTTAATAGACAGACAAAGTCCAATTACATTACGCTGCTATAGAAAGGGAACAAAACTTTGTATATATGAGCTTGATGCATATGATAGTTAAGAAAATAATAATAATAATAAAAATGATATGTGGGCGATTTCACTCCTAATAATATTGAGATCTTTTTAAATATAAAATCTCAAACCTGATAGGCTTTTCTAGTGGTTATGTTAGAGACGATATCGATGATGATGGATCACGTTGAATTATGTTTAACGTTACATGCATATGCTTGAAAATTAGTACATTATAAAGTGAATTATTCTAATGTATATGATTCATATTTGATCCTCACCAAAATAGTGGTGATGAGTATTATTATTACATCATCTACCTTGAATGAGTGGGCCTATTTAACGAATCTCAAAAGACTCACTTGATTAACGGTGGATGATGCGGAAGTAATACTCACCACTATTTTTTGATGGTGAGCAAAAATGCACAACATACATGTATATGTCCTATATATAGAGAGTATTTTTGCTCATCACCACCTATATATGGAGAGCATGCTCCCCATTAAAAATTGATGATGAACATTACCACCATATCATTTATTATTAAATGAGTAAATTTTTTAATATTTGTAAAGTCACCTCACTTATTTAATAATTGATGATATGGTGGTAATGCTCATTCAAAATATATAGGGATGTTGTTGATCTTTTGTGAATTTTCCTTTGTATTTTAATAAAATTTTCTGTAAATAGAGGATTGACTAGACAGTACGCAACGGTCCCATCCCATATACAGCTTCCTCTGCTAGTTACTCGGAGTCCAGGACCTTGAAGTACTTCCTCATCTGTATTTTATGTTGGAGAAAGTTGTTCTTGACAAATGCATGACGGAGAGTACATAATATGTACGAATTATTGTCTCCTTGTAGTTTCAAATCCATGACAGCATTGACTATTATCTGTCTTGAGATACAGGTTCTTGCGGGAATTTCGCCAAGTTTTTGAACAAGATTGAACTACAATCAGACAAACTACACATACACGACTCTCTAGCAACCACAAGGTAGTCCTTTTACATACCTACATCATAGGCGCATTACCCTTCACCTTCTCAAAAGCCCGAAAAATAAAAATGGACTGATAACTCCTTGAAATCGATCAAATATTATCATGTCATTTAACGAGAATTAATCAGCATTTTTTTATCTTATTGGTATATTTGGAAAACTTCGTTATTTAAGGCAGAGCCTTTCGGACTCCGGGGGACCAGAAATCTAGCACCCCTAGGCCAATTTTGGATAATTCCATATCTAGTCTAGACTATAATGAGATAGACAACACGTACATTAGACTCTAGCGACCATAAATATATTCATTTACATACCTACATCATATCAAGGTTCAAAATTTCGGTTGAAATATCGAAATTTCGGTAATTTTGGAGCACCGAAATTTGAAAAATGGGGACGTCTCAATATCATCAAAAAGACTGAAATTTCGGTAATATCTAGCATCCCTAGGCCAATTTTGGATAATTCCATATCTAGTCTAGACTATAATGAGATAGACAACACGTACATTAGACTCTAGCGACCATAAATATATTCATTTACATACCTACATCATATCAAGGTTCAAAATTTCGGTTGAAATATCGAAATTTCGGTAATTTTGGAGCACCGAAATTTGAATCGGGGTACGTCTCAATATCATCAGAAAAGACTGAAATTTCGGTAATATCTAGCATCCCTAGGCCAATTTTGGATAATTCCATATCTAGTCTAGACTATAATGAGATAGACAACACGTACATTAGACTCTAGCGACCATAAATATATTCATTTACATACCTACATCATATCAAGGTTCAAAATTTCGGTTGAAATATCGAAATTTCGGTAATTTTGGAGCACCGAAATTTGAATCGGGGTACGTCTCAATATCATCAGAAAAGACTGAAATTTCGGTAATTTCGGTTTCGATTTCGGTGAAATTTCAGAAATATGTTGGAAATTTCGGTAAATTTTGGTACAATTTCAGTGAAACTTTGATGTAGGCTTTGGTGAAGATATTTATTTTCATAGCTTCTCTCTACCACCTCCACCATCAATTATCAAGCTAACAAAACAAACAATAGGTTTCTTACTTTATGCTTTACTTCTCTCTACCTTCATCATCTATCATACAAACAAACAATAGGTTTCGTACTTTATGATTTACTTCTCCATACCACCTCCACTCCTCCGTCAATTATCAAGCTCAAAACAATAGGTATGTTTTACGTAGATATATCTTTTGGCTTTCCTACATGCATGTTGAATATTACATTCACTCCACCTGCTACCAAATGTCATGGGAGCAATATTACCAGTTCCAAGATAATATATCAAGAAGTAAAGATGAGCCTCATCGTAATAGTTTTATAGTATGTGTAATTCTGATGTATTATATTCCCTATAACTCTTATGATATATTGTAATGTTAATGTAATGATTATTGTTTGTTTTATGAGGCTCACCTTAAGTATTCCACAATAACATTTAAGATATTATGTTAATTGACAGCTTAGTGGAATGCAAAACACGCATTATTCTCCCTTATATATATAAAAGTTAATCCATATGGACAATGTTGCATAGCTTAAGTGTTAAATTGCATTATTTGTTGATTTTAGAGCCTATAGAAAGTAGAGATATTAATTTATAGGTGTTCTATCATGTTTTTCGTCTTTTTATTTTTTTTTACCAAAATTTCCATCGAAATCAAAACTTTTTCCGAAATTTCCATAAATTTTGGCGACCGAAATTTCAACCGAAACTGAAACTTTAAACCTTGCATCATATACGCATTCTTCCTGCCTTCTCAAAAGCCTCCAAATTCAGAATGGACTCATAACTCTTGAAATTTATCAAATACTATCATATCAATTAACGAGAACTATCTAGTATTTATAGTCTTACTAATTTATGTTTTGAAATAACAAGAAATCTAGCACACCAAGGCCAACTTTGGATAATTCCATACCCACAGATACCCTCCAAAGTTAATTTACACAACAGAACCTATTTGCTTCCCTAACCATCCAAATTTTCAAACGTTTTTCAATATCCAATACAATATAACTCAATGGGATATTTAGAAGAGAAAATATAAATTGTCTTTCTTTGGCGGCAGAATATCAAGCCACGGCTCCCAGCCATATGGCAGCCCATCGGCTCCCGCCGACACCTCCCAAACAACTGGCGCTCTTCCCTCACTCTGGGACCCACGCGTCCCACGTGCCACGTGTCGATAGTCCCATGCATCAAAGGCCTATATAAACTCCGTCCACTCTTTTCAATTCCTCGGAAAATAAAAGTCCCACTTTTTTCTCACTACCCAAACAGAAAGTACGCAACGCAAAGCAAAGCAAAACGTGCTGTCGTATTCACACACACTCCATGACGGCCTCCGTCGACAACCGCCAGTTCCCCCACCTCGACCCCGCCATGACCTCCCTCGTCCGTTCCTTCAACTTCCCGGATCTCAGTACTTCCCCTAAAAACACGGACACTAGTTATTTAGACGACGCGTCGTCCAGCGACGACGAAAATGATGAGGAGTACGCCGATTTAATCCGGAGGGGCAAGAACGAATTAGAGCCGTCGATCCTGGACCCGCGAGATGAGGCCACGTCAGACAATTGGGTGCACCGCAACCCCTCCATGGTCCGCCTCACTGGAAAGCACCCCTTCAATTCGGAGGCCCCGCTAGCCCGCCTGATGCAGCACGGCTTCATCACCCCGGTCCCACTCCACTACGTCCGCAACCACGGCGTCGTCCCCAGGGCCACGTGGCAGGACTGGACCGTCGAGATCACGGGCCTCGTCCGCCGGCCCACCAAGTTCACCATGGACCAGCTCGTCCGCGAGTTCAGGTCACGTGAGCTCCCCGTGACCCTCGTTTGCGCGGGAAACCGGAGGAAGGAGCAGAACATGGTCAAGAAGACCATCGGCTTCAACTGGGGCTCCGCCGGAATTTCCACCTCAGTCTGGCGCGGCGTGCTGCTCCGGGATGTTCTCCGGCGGTGCGGGATCTACTCCCGTAAGAGAGGCTCCCTCAACGTGTGCTTCGAGGGGGCGGAGGACTTGCCGGCCGGCGGTACCGGCGGCGGAGGAGGCGGCGGCGGCGGGGGGTCCAAGTACGGGACCAGCCTGAGGAAAGAGGTGGTGATGGACCCGTCGCGGGATATTATTCTGGCGTATATGCAGAACGGCGAGCAGTTGGCGCCGGATCACGGGTTTCCGATTCGGGTCATCATACCCGGGTTTATTGGCGGCCGGATGGTGAAGTGGCTGAAGCGGATCGTGGTGACGACCCGGGAGTCGGATAATTATTACCATTACAAGGACAACCGGGTGCTTCCGTCGCACGTGGATGCGGAGCTCGCCAACGCTGAAGGTAAGGCATTTCGTCCATCACGTTATCTGCATTTCAATTTCAGCGTTTTCATTGGTTGATGTCATGTTAAAAAAAAGTGTTTATGAATGTGACGGAGATGGGAGCAACTACAGAACTTTTAGGCTTTTAGATCGTCATAAATCATATCAATTCAATGACATAAAAGTGAATGTATTCCAAAAATTTGGGACGGTCACTATCAAGTAGCTAGTTATTGATTTATTAGTATGTGTGGAAGAGATTTGAAGATGTCTCAACTTTGAATTATGTCTTTTCAATACAAAGCAGGAGAAGTGATCCATGAATACTTGTTACACAAAACGATTTTCTGAGTTAATGCCCCTAGTATTAACGATGTATTACTCGACGTGACTAAATTGAATCATTGGTTTTTTTTGGGGTGTGCAGCGTGGTGGTACAAGCCGGAGTACATAATCAACGAGCTCAACATCAACTCGGTCATAACGACGCCGTCCCATGAGGAGGTTTTGTCGATTAACTCGTGGACGACTCCGTACACGTTAAAAGGCTACGCATACTCCGGTGAGCTTTTTTGTTTTCCTACCGATCAAATCATTTTCATGGAGATGATTGGAACACATATTTTAATATTACATATTGCGTCATATATATTTTTTGCTCTTTTATGTTTTTGTTTTGTCAGATGAAGATAATATTTATATGAAGATTTTTGGTATTCTAATCGGGCTTCTTGTTTTCACAGGAGGGGGAAAGAAGGTGACACGAGTAGAGGTAACAATGGACGGAGGGGACACGTGGCACGTGTGCACACTAGACCTCCAAGAGAAGCCAAACAAGTATGGGAAGTATTGGTGTTGGTGCTTTTGGTCCCTAGAGGTGGAGGTGCTCAATCTGCTTGTGGCCAAGGAGATTGCAGTCCGGGCTTGGGACGAGACCCACAATACCCAACCCGAGAAGCTCATTTGGAACGTCATGGTAAGCAGCCTTTTTCTGGAACCAACTTGTTATTGTTTGTCCATTTTCCAATTTTTTTGTGTGGTCATTTTAATAGTTTGATTGAGTCTTCTTTCCAATTTCTTAGTTTGGTAGGCCAATTTGACAAACTATGGCTGGCTGGTTGGTTTCGAGTCGTCAAAATCAAACCGTCTCTATCTTTTTAAAATAGAGGAATTATAGAATAATATGATGCAATAAAACGCAGTTTAATCATACCAGTTAGCTGTAAATAACAGGTGCAGTGTACAATTTAATATGTATGAAACTGTCACTATCTCTGTCCAGAGACCATGGCCAAAGTAGCAACATTAGGCCAATTAAAAATGACAAGAGTCGTACTGGTGCCGTCAACTTGGGAACCTTGATCCTTGGAAGGCAGCAAACCTATTAATAATTAGTATACGAATATTTTTGGTATTTGCACGGACATATGATCTCATTGGTTGGTACAGACTTTAGGAGTTGAATAATGTACCTTAGCTAGTGGTTCTCATGGCTGCAATCGATGACTGGCCAATATGGCATCTAGAACTGTTCCATTATTGCAGGATTAGTTTAAGAATGAATCTGGATCAGTTAGAGTTATATGTATCATATTTACTGATTGCAATACTATAATAATTATTGGATAGAAGAATTCTATTTTTGTTTCTCTTTTAACAAGTAAATGTTGTACAAATAGTTTAATGTCACATTTTGATTTGTGCAGGGAATGATGAACAACTGTTGGTTTCGAGTGAAAGCCAAGATGTTCAAGCCACACAAGGGAGAGATAGGGATTGTGTTTGAGCATCCGACTCAACCCGGAAATCAATCGGGCGGATGGATGGCCAAAGAGAAAAAATTGGACACCGAAACTGTTCCAACTCTCAAGAAGAGTGTTTCCACACCATTCATGAACACTACTTCATCTAAGTTCTACTCAATGACCGATGTCATGAAGCACGATTCGGCTAAATCCGCTTGGATTGTCGTCCACGGCCACGTCTACGACTGCACTCGCTTCCTCGACAGCCACCCTGGCGGCGTTGACAGCATTCTGATCAACGCCGGCACAGATTGCACCGAAGAGTTCGATGCCATCCACTCGGACAAGGCCAAGAAAATTCTCGAGGAATATAGAATAGGAGAGTTGGTAACCTCAAGCTTTGATGCTTCGGACTCCTCAGCATCTACTTCGCCTAATAACTCCATGCACGGTCCCCCGAAACCTTTACCTTCAATCAAAGAAGTCACGCAGTTGAACAGAAGTGTCGCGCTGAATCCACGCGAGAAAATCCCTTGCAAGCTCATGGCAAAGATCTCGATCTCTCATGACGTGAGGCTCTTCCGATTCGCGTTGCCTTCAGAAGATCAAGTGTTGGGACTGCCAGTGGGCAAGCACATTTTCGTGTGTGCCACAATTGATGGCAAGCTTTGCATGAGGGCTTACACTCCAAGTAGCTCAGTTGATGAAGTTGGGTACTTTGACTTGGTGGTCAAGATCTACTTCAAAAATGTGCACCCTAAGTTCCCCAATGGGGGCCTTATGTCGCAGCACTTGGACTCACTCCCAATAGGTGCAGCCATCGACATCAAGGGTCCATTGGGACACATAGAGTACACCGGACGCGGTAATTTCTTGGTCAACGGCAAGCCCAAGTTTGCAAAGAGGCTAGCCATGGTGGCCGGAGGGACCGGGATTACGCCAATTTACCAAGTGGCTCAAGCCATCTTGAAGGATCCAGAAGACGAGACCGAAATGTATGTGGTCTATGCCAACCGTACGGTAGATGACATTTTGCTAAGGGAAGAGCTTGATGGGTGGGCTAAGAAATTTGACAGGTTCAAAGTTTGGTATGTGGTGGAGAATGGCGGGGAGGGGTGGAAATACAGTGAGGGATACATCACGGAGGCTGTGTTAAAGGAGCACATCCCTGACGGATCGGACGATTCTCTTGCGTTGGCATGCGGGCCCCCACCGATGATCAAGTTCGCCGTGCAGCCTAATTTGGAGAAGCTCAACTACGATATCGCAAATTCTTTGCTCTTGTTTTGAAGGGTGTATTTGGGAAGGTAATGGTACCATTTTTTTTTGTTATGACCATTGATTTCTTTGGTTAATAGTAATTGTACCATGTTGTATGTACATAATAGTGTACCTAAGTTATGTCTATGTTCCACTTGAAAGAAGGGGACTTTTCCTTTTGGATGGGCAGTATAAAAATAAGTCATTTGTACTCTAGTTGGTATTTTCTCATGTAGAGAAATACGCCAAGGTCATTCTATATAGTGATTTCATTAGTAATCTACACAAAGTTAAGTGTCAATTTTTCGGTCTATGTATATTTAAACAACATACAGTTCCATGGCAATGGTTAATGCGTGAGTAACACTTTGATGAAAACTTAAAAGATAACCTCCTTACACCTCGATTGTTATTTTTAATTGCAACGATAATGGTATTTTGAGTTTACATCACATTTACCCTAACTTGGAAAAGTATTAACTATGAAAGACTTCTGTATGCCGCGTGCTACAACTGTATTGTCCTCACATTTTGCGGTGGGCCAAAACTACCCCTTGTGGCTTCTTTGGTAGGGTGAAAGGTCATCGAAATGAGTTGCCGCATCCAAGCAAGTTGTTATGTATATGCCCTTCCTCGAAATGTTGCGTGACTTTGACCATAAATTTATTTATCATATTGGAATTTAACTTAATTAGGAATCATCATAGGTACTTGTTTGCCACCTGATGAGCTTGATTTGTGAGCTTTCTTTCTTTTAATCCAACTGCTCAGGAATGCATGAACCAATCATGTTCTCCATTGTTTGTTACACAATTCCAGTTGTTAATGGCAATTAGATTCCCCCATTATAATTTTAAATTTGATTACGGACAAATTGCGCAAATGGCCTTAGACATCTCCGTAGTCTTGCATTTGCCATCCATACTTAAAGATCGTGACAATTGCCCATCTCGACTTTAAACATTTTAATAATACAATATCTCCTCTTATAATTTCATAAAAAATTGAACTAAAAATAAGTTGAATTGAACAAAAGATATGATCAAATTTAACAAAATAATAGACGGGGATTCCTTAAGGTCAAACATGGTTAATAAATCAGGATCATATGATCAAAGTGTGATTAACAATCGAATGGTTTCTTAAGATCATTTTGACATTAAATCGTTATCAGCCAGTCTTCTTTAGCTGGAATGATAGCTTGTTCTCCCTCTATTTTATGAGAAGAAAAGAACAAACTTTTTTGTCTTGATGGTCACAAATGACCTGAATGTGACCAGCTTCGAGGTAGGCTTGGGGAAAATTTGGCTTGAGCCATTTTAGCTCATGTCATGCATGTATACATAACTAAATAGTAAATTAATAATTGCATATAGAGTTTTGTGTGTTTGTTGGTGGGATTCTTCACCACCATGTAAACAATTTAATAATAAGGGAGTGTACGATTTTGAAACGGCTCCAAAGACATTGGATGGGACTTGGAAGGGGTCAAATGTAAATAGTGCAAGACCACTGACTTATGGCAATTGAAGCACTAAGTAATGAAAATGAGGTACAATCATTTTAAGTATGTAAGTAGCATTATCATATTGATTTTGAGAAACAAGATTGTGAAAGAATGAAAAATGTCAACAGCAATTGCCCTATACTTAAATTTTAGTATGTAAGTAGCATTATCATATTGAGTTTAAGAAACAAGATCATGAAAGAATGAAAAATGTCAACAACAATTGGCCTATACTTTAAATTTCTGCTTCAAAAATGAGGAAGTTCGAATCCCCCACTTTACATATATACTATGCTTTTTTCTTTGGACACTGCCATTTTTTGAAAGTAAAGATATCTTTCTAACCACATTAAAATTTACAACAAAAAACCTATAAAAATATGATTGATTTCTTAATGTTCCTTTTGTAATTAGCTTTAACTATATCCAAACATCAAAAAATTCTTTGCAACCCAACAAAACAAGGAATGACGGCCGCAACCAACTCTTCCACTGCCACTTCCTTCCATTTTCAACAGCTGCCGTGATGAGAATTTGTGGTTTTGCTGAAGAGACATATTATATGGCTTTATTAAATAAAATTAGATGAATGGTAAAGTTTAGTATCTAATTTGGTGTTCAAAGAACTTTGAAATTTTTTAAATGAGTGTGCAAATAAAAAAATATGATGTACATATCAGCTTGCTTTGTTTTTTATATTTGCCTCACAACAGGCTTGGGCCTTTGCTCATCTTTTCCTTATATGAGAAGGAAACGGTCTTTCTTCGTCTCCAAGTTTCAAGGCCTTCTCGGGCGAATTTGGCATGTACTTGCAGTAGTCCACACTTTAGCCATCACATTTCAGGAATGATCAGATTGCAATCCAAACAGCAAATCCCACAAACCAGCACATGTAGAAATGACCATTTGTTTTCCAGTAGCAACACAGAGAGCTGAGCACAAATTCCAAAGACGATCATATCCACATGATTCCGGGCAATACTTCCAACCTTCTTGGATTTTGTTGCAGTGAAGGCAACAGAGTAACTAGCCAAGAAGCACCTACAATTGTATTGCATGCAAACCCATTACAGTCACAAAACTTCGGCGTAGTTCGGCCCAATAGATATTTATGGGCTTGTTACTTCAAGAGCGTTTTTCACGGGCCAAATGTCCCTTGTTAGCTCGATGCATATGTTACTAGACAATCTGACAAGAGCTGGTTCTTTGGTATACAACATCTTTGATTGTTGTTTTAGAGAAAGAGATTCGTATGGTCCCTTTTCGTGAGTGGGACAACTTGTGGAACATTATTCCATGAGCACTCAAGTCACATTACACAGAATGAACATTGTGCAAATGGGAATAATAGATTCTCACGACGCTATTGTATATATCATTCCTATTGAAACTATGCAAATTCCCTGAAATTTGTTCTGTTTTCTAGAACCAAGAACTACTGAGGAATATAATTTTACCAAACACTCATTAGCCTTTTTACTTTCATATTAATTCATTTTGAGAGAAACTGTGTCATCTGCAATTCTATTTGTATCTTCATCCACTCATGTAATTTATTTTTAGGGAAGTTTTACCCCATTTTCAAATAAGTTAATATTTTTTATCAAATTTATTTACATCAGTAAAAAAAAATGAGAAATTATGAATTGAAGAAGGTAATGATAGCTTTTTGTACCATTGAATTCTAGTAAAATTTTGATAGGATTTGTTCAAAAATCTATAAATTGAACCTTTATAATCGGGGCAAGTTTGTATTATCAGCTACCAGTGCACACATATTTGTAATAATTAGTGGTAACACTTTTTTTTTTTAACTAATGCGGACAAGCGTGGGATTCAGCAAATTTGATGGAAAATGTTATCTTAAGAAAAAACAACAAAATTTTTCAAATAATAAGTTGTAAAGGGTAGATGAGATACAAATAAAGTTGCAAATGGTAGAATTTTCTTCAAAGTGAGTTATAGGACCAAAAGGCTACTAAATGTATGTTAAATTGATCTCAACAATATGGACGTCAAACACCATTCAATATTTACTGTCAAAATCAGGCAGAATAATCTTATCCCAATCAAACTGGGACAACACTAAAATAATTTCATAGGCATAAGAATCATCTTTATCTTTTGTTCCTTTCCAACTTTGCCTCAAAGCGCATCACTCCCCTTTTGCACTAGTTATAAGTAGGGGGTGTGCAAATAAAAAATGTACTGAACTACAAGTTCCAAACTAACACCAACTTGATCAACCATATCAATGGCTCAATCCATTTCCATCTCTGCAGAAACAGAGTCACTACGCCAGGTGCTAGGCCTAGTGGAAGCATTCAAGGCTTTCGATGCGGACAACGATGGCAAGATCAATGCTGCTGAGCTTGGTGGAATCTTGGGGTCACTTGGGTACAGCACAAGTGAACAAGATGTGAGGGCAATGATGCAGCAAGGGGATACGAACCGAGACGGATTGTTGAGCATAGACGAGTTCTTGGAGATGAACACAAAGAACATGGAATTCGGGGGGCTTGAGAACGTTCTGAAGAACGCTTTCGAAGCCTTGGATGTTGATGGAGATGAAGTTGTGACTGCAGAGGAGCTCTATGAGGTTATGGGGGATGATTTGGGGTTTGAGTTGAGCTTGGAGGATTGTCAGGGGATTATTGCTTCAATTGATACAGATGGAGATGGAGCTGTTAGCTTTGAGGACTTCAAACTTATTGTCAATTCCCTCTAGAGGTTTTATTTCTAGCGATGCATTAAGCAACTATAGATGTGGAATTTGTGAGTCAGATGATAAGTTATGTACTCCTCGAATAAATTCTACTACTTTTACTACCACTATAACAGTTTTATCTGTAGCAAACTTTTGTTCAACAAGTGGTTCATGCACAGAGATGGGACATCCTAATCATTCTCAAACGGACTCCACAACAGTTCACAATCGGTACTGACTTAATCAAAGTGGCTACATGAGTCGTTAGTTGTCTAATCAAGTATGCAAGAAGTTTGTTGCTCAAGTGATTAAGAATGTTTACTCTTGTACTCGACATCTGACAAGGAATTTGTAGTTCAAGTGATTAAGAATGTTTACTCTTGTACTTGTATCTGTGTTTGACTCTACCTCCCCCTTCACTCGTATTTACAACTTACTACCCTTGCATCTATGCAAGCAAAGTAAAATGACATCTACATAAAGATTTATTGATAATTCAACAGAAGCTCAAACATTACCCTGTCCATAAGCTAAACCAAAGTTTCACTCATCAATGAAAAATGGACCACTGACACTGAGTACTAAGAGGAGTAAACACTCATCAATGAACATGTTTCTTTCATTCTTAAATACTTGAAGGAGAAAGCAAACAACTTTTTCAACTCCATTAAAACAACAACAGCAGCAAATACAGGCACATTCTTATCTCTCTGCACTAAGAAAATGGAGAAACAAACACAAAGAGCCAATGAAATCCACATACTCATGGTTCCTCTTCCAGTCCAAGGCCACATAAACCCAATTCTCCAGTTCTCCAAACGCTTAGCATCCAAAGGATTAAGAGTTACACTTGTCACAATCTCCACCACCCCCGAGACCATACCAACAGAGTTATGTACGGTCAGGATTGAGCCGATTTATGCAAAATTTGAAGATGTCAATGTGGAGAACAAGCTGCTGATGCTCCAAACCATTTTGTCACAGAAATTACCAGAGCTTATAAAAGAACAAGATACCAATGGCTGCCCAATTAGCTGCGTTGTCTATGACTCTGCGATGACATGGGTTTTGGAGATGGCAAAAGGACTAGGCATTTTGGGGGCTTCATTTTTCACTCAATCTTGTGCTGTGGGAACTGTGTACTTCAATGTGCATCAAGGGCTGCTTAGAGTTCCTCTTGAGGAGGACACAGTTTCGTTACCTGGGTTACCTCTGCTTGAGGCACAAGATCTGCCCTCTTTCATTAGTGATCCAGGGTTTTACCCCGCCTTGTCGAAAATGGTGGTTGGGAGGTTTTCGAATATCACTAGCGCTGATTGGATCTTCTTCAACACTTTTGATTGCTTGGAAAAAGAGGTACATATATCTAATTAACTCCAAAAATGATATAGATCATGAATCTGCCTAGGATACAGAGAAAAAGTAATCCAGTGAAGGATGAACAACTTTAAGCTCAAAATTGAAAAATACTAATTTTAAGTATTAACAATTTTAAGTAAAAGATTGAGATACAAGATTGTGAAACTCATCAGACTATTTTGGGTGCAACGGTCTTTTAGCACAATAACCAATATTGACTCCAGAGAGACTCCAAAAACTTCTCAAAATTTCAATAAATTAGTATCTTATTAGGTGCTAACGCGAAAAATTCCTCATAGAGCTAGAAGATCTTCCCATGCAGTACATAAACTTGTCAAAGTTGTAAACTTTTCATGAATATATTGAAACTCTGAGATGCATTTAGTTTTATCCAGTATCTTAGTTAACACTTTCTTTTAGTGGTCTGCAACAGATTAGTTAAGGCTTGAGGGAACATGAGTATGCAATTGCTTCAAATTACAACGCTTCTTCTTGTCACTTGTGGTTTAATATCGTATTGAAAAATGAAAAACTTGATTCTCAAAGAAATGAACTTTGTGGCCATTATTTATCATCATAAATCTGTCTAGCACAGCATGACTCTTTGAAAACGACCTGATAAAACCGAACCTGACCGAATTGAGTCGGTCAAACCCAAATCCCCTTCCAGCCCAAGTTGTTGTTAAAACATGTAGGCTCAAAAGCCCAAATTTACTCCCCTCTCTCTTCATCTTTCCTTTCTTTGCGTTTCTTTTGGTCATTTTTTTCTCTTTCTTCTCCGTTTTCCAGATCGCCGTCGTCGGCAACTAGCCCAACCAATCGGAAGTTGTCTTCCGTCCGACCTCCGTTCATGGGCTAACCAAACACTCCGACCCAATTAACGGTAGCACAAAGAAAATGGAGAAAGAGAAACAAAGAGGCAATGAAACCCACATACTGGTGGTTCCTCTTCCAATCCAAGGCCACATAAACCCAATGCTCCAGTTCTCCAAACGCCTAGCATCCAAAGGGTTAAGAGTCACACTCGTCACAATCTCCACCGACCCCGACACGGCAACAACAAATGAATTATGCGGGGTCAGGATCGAGCCCATTTCTGCCGACTCTGAAGACACCAATGTGGAGAACAAGGTACAACATCTGCAAGACGTTTTGTCGCGGAAGTTACCTGAGCTGGTGAAAGAGAAAGAGCGAAATGGCTGCCCAATCAGCTGCATTGTCTACGATTCCGCCATGACGTGGGTTTTGGAAATGGCGAAAGGGATGGGAATTTCCGGGGGGTCGTTTTTCACTCACTCTTGCGCTGTTGCAGCGGTGTACTTCAATGTGCGCGAAGGGTTGCTGAGAGTTCCTCCCGAGGAGGGTGCGATTTCGCTACCTGGGTTGCCTTTGCTTGAGGCTGAAGACCTGCCCTCTTTCATTTGTGATCCGGGGTCTTACCCTTCCTTTTTGAAGATAGTGCTTGGGAGGTTTTCGAATGTCGCTGGGGCTGATTGGATCTTCTTCAGCAGTTATGATTGCTTGGAGAATGAGGTACATGTAACTTCCAATGGTATCGAAATGTCTCTAGCTAGCTAGATTATGCAGGGCAATGTTCTTTGGGGGATAGAAAGGCTAAATTTAAGTAGAGTTTCAAAAACACCGATTGAATTTGGTGTTTTGAAAATGTAAGAGTCGGTTGATTTTCACTTAGTTAGTAGGCATTGGTAGGTCTCGGCTCGGTAGTTAAATTTTTTTTCTTTAAACATGACTCATTCTCTGAATTGGTTTTAAAGATTGAATATCATTTTGCAGAAATATTGCAGCATTTGTTTGGTACAATCAAGAAATGGATTGAACATCATTTTGCAGAAATATTGCAGCATTTGTATCTTTCTCATTCTCTGAATTGGTTTTAAAGATTGAATATCATTTTGCAGCAATATTGCAGAATTTGTTTGGTACAATCAAGAAATGGATTGAACATCCTTTTTCAGCAATATTGCAGCATTTGTATCTTTCACAATCATGAAACGCGTTAATTTCTCAATTCTTCTCAATTATTGGTAACTATCGTCGCATACAGCATCTTTGACCATTCCTTTAGCTTCTATAATTATCCACAATAAGCCAGATGACAAGAAATGTGATCATTTATTGGTAGTTATCATCGCAATGGTTCTTCTATGCATTATTGAGCTTATGACTGAATTGACAGAAACCAACCAGTCTTCTTTTGTTGATTATACATGTTAGATATTTGTACTATAACTGCTTAACACATGTTACTTTGAGGGCACAGACCCATTTACACATGTCTATCTTCGTTTGTACTAAGATATATGCTACAAATAGTTCTATTCAAACGCTGAAAATCTTAGAACGTAAATTTTCTCAGGTGGTGAATTGGATGAGAACAAGATGGCCAATCAAGACGATAGGACCAACCCTTCCATCCATGTACCTAGACAAAAGGTTAGAAGATGACAAAGACTATGGCCTCAACCTCTTCGAAGCCAACATTGAAGCTTGCCTGAAGTGGCTTGAGTCACAAGAAACAAGTTCAGTGGTGTATGCATCGTTTGGAAGCATTGCAAACTTAGGAGAAAACCAGATGGAGGAGCTAGCATTGGGCCTGAAAAACAGCAAGTTCAACTTCTTGTGGGTGGTCAGAGAATCCGAAATTCAAAAACTTCCTAGAAACTTTGAAGAGGAAACACAAGAGAAAGGTATGATTGTAAACTGGTGCCATCAACTCCAAGTGTTGGCTCACAGGGCTGTTGGTTGCTTCATGACACATTGCGGGTGGAACTCCACACTTGAAGCTTTGAGCTCAGGCGTACCAATGGTGGCAATGCCACAGTGGACTGACCAATTGACAAATGCCAAGTTTGTGGAAGATGAATGGAGAGTTGGCGTGAGGGTCAAGGTCAACGAAATAGGCATTGTCACTAAAGAAGAGATTGAGAGATGTGTTGCACATGTCATGGAAGGGGAGAGAGGGAAAGAGATTAAAAGGAATTCAATGAGATGGAAAAAATTGGCTAAGGAGGCTGTTGATGAAGGTGGAAGTTCTGATAAGAACATTGACGAATTCGTAGCATCTCTCCTATGCAGGTAACAGTTGTGTTGCAAATAGAAGATGTGTGATTTGCTGTCTTTGTGGTGCAATCAAAGGTAAATATATCATAAATTCGATTTGTTCCCACATTAGCGCCTAGAAATATGCTTGTGTATATGGAATGTTTATTATCAAACCATTCATATGAAGTAATGAAATCTGTAGGTCATTTTATTTTAGTTCACAGTTAAGAACATCGTTCCTTCACCCCCAAAACTTAGCAAGTAGCTAACTAGCTCTATGTTATCACTAATTTAACTTACATTCAGCTACCGTGACAACCACTTGTTGGGCTTATCTTGTTTGAGTTGTCGTGATCTTTACTGCTATCCATGAAAAAGACTTGTATACATTTTTTTTTTCTTTTGATCATTAAGAAATTGACACGTGATAAACTTATAATAACATATGATTACGTGGTGAATTTCATTAGCTTGGGACAATTATGTGACAATACACTCAATCCATGCAAATGCTTCTCCTAATTCACAATCTAAACGAAACATCATCCCCATTCCGCTCACCCCGTATATGTGTGAACTTGACATAAGAACTATTACTGAAACTTGTGGGATGTGACAAGTTGATAATTATGCACGTCTTTATCTCATAACTACGCATCACACCATTTCCATGCTCAATCAATTAGTTGATTATAAATGGAAGACATTCTGAGTATACCAAGCAATCGTTATAACCAAAATTCTCAGCAACCTAGCCCCACATCAAATGTGTGCCAAGGGTTTGCAATCTAAATTAATAAGTCCATCCCCTCTAGAGTAGTCATTTTCCTTTCAACAAAGAAAATGATCACAGCAAAGATGAGCAAATGGGTGGTGGCAGTACTTTTAGTGTTCACTATAACATGTCCTCCCCTCATTTTCACCCACTCCACTCCTAGCTCAAAAAAATCACCCCATAAGCACCCAACCAAGGCAAATCACCACCCACAAGGACATACCGGGCATAACGGGTGGAACGTCAGGTGCGGATTTGGGTCATCCCCAAACGAACGTTGGAATTGGGGTGTGGGTTCGGGCCCTGGAGGCACTACTATTGGATTTGGTTCGGGTGAGGGTTGGAGCCCGGATGGTAGCGAGTTTGGATATGGGTGGGGGAGCGCAGCTTCGGGTGGGGGTGCTAGCGGTTGGGCTAGTGGAAGTGGAAGTGGCGGCGGTGAACGCTCTGGCGGTGGCAGCCGTGGTGGTGATGTGGACTCCCATGACAGCTTTGGATGTGGAAATTCTCATGGTTACCATGGAAATCATGGCAATGGGGGTACTACCAATCACAAGAACCACAAGGGTCATCATGCTGGCCATGGAAGTGAAGGAGGTCACTAGATAATTATGTGTATGCGTTACTCAGCTATTAAGAGAGAAAATGTGCAATATGATGACTCTGTTATAGTCAATCAAAATAAGTTTACTAATATATGAGAAACTGAAATGTGTACTCGCGTTACAATATTGCTGGTGAATAATAATCTTAATCACATCCTCGTTGAGTTTGATTTGGGCTTGAAGCCCGAAGATGAGCCCCATTGTGTAACTGGGCCAAACTCATAGGAAAAGCCTAAAATAGGCTAGTGTAGTAGGCAAAAATCCCCTAGTCTTCTACTGATCGGAAGCTTTTGTTTTTCCAAATCACTTGAGGATCCAACTGTCCGCTGATCATCGATGTTTGGGTTACGTTCTTCCATCGCAATCGCTTCTGATGTTGGCCGTCGAGTTCTTCAATCTGTATCGGTGAGTTCGAACTTCGAACCATAAACCCTCTTGAATTCGAACACATTTCCGGTAGGGTTTAAGGGGTCTGGGGTTTAATGACTAAATCTTTCCGACCCAATGCCGGAAAGACTGTTGCTTTAGTGGGTTTTCATGAATTTTTTGGTTTAAAATTTCCAACTTTCAATTACTTGTGCATTGCTTGGTTGTTGTCAAATTGTATGAGTAGAGAGGTCAAGCGGTTGGTCTGCCGTTGGGCTTTTAATGAAATATCAGGATTGTTCAACAAAAATTGGGCATAAGGTTCTTGGCAATGACATTTTGAACTTCTAGCTTCCTTGTTTATATGTATTGGTTAAGGGTCCTTTGAGATTGTTTATGTCGGAAGCACTTATGCTCGTAAGCCCTTCTTTTATTTGAATTGCAGAACAAAATTTTGGTTAACTTATCCATTGACTTTGTGGAAAAGCACTTGATAGTGTTTCTTCACAGAAACAGCTTCTCCACAGAGCGTCAAAAAGGGCGTTTAGAATGCCGAAACTTTTATTTCTTTTAGTGAGAATTGTGAAGTCAATTGCGGATATGAAGTTTTGAAGTTGTAATCTGTCACTCTAAATTCTATGATCCTAGAATTGTCAGAAAGAATTGAAAGTTCTCATTCTCCATATTTGCATTGATGACCATGGTTGAGACTCATGTGTACTTGCAGTCTCATGGGCTACGGGCACAATGCGTCCATATAAGAGCAGGAATGGAGATTCCAGACAACAAGCCACTCCAGTTTGCACTTCAGTACATACAAGGCGTTGGCAGAGCGAGGGCTCGCCAAGTCCTAGCTGAACTCAACATGACCAATAAACTTGCCAGGGACTTGACTAGAAGAGAAGTTCTTGCTCTTGGTAATGAACTCGACAAGTACATACTTGGAAGGGAATTGGTAAGAAAAGCCTCTTCTATCCTCCGCCTTCATCCCTCTCTGTAAGTATTAGAGGTTTGTTGTAGAGCAATAATGTATTTGATTTTTCGGGATTTTTCAGGAAGTTCTTGTTGACAGAGACATACAGAAGATGAAAGCCATGAGGTGCTACAAAGGGATTAGGCATATTGATAAGTTGCCATGCCGAGGGCAGCGTACCAGTACCAATGCCAGGACCAGGAAGGGCCGTTTGCGGATTGCCATGGCAGGGGCACCAAAGTTGAAGAAAAAGTAGTCACTATGCTGTGGTGTTTATCCAGAGGAAGTCAGTTTACATATAAATTGAGCTACTTGTACAACATTTTACTTTTGAACGCAGGATTGTTGATTAGTCTTTTTACTAATTATGCACAAGGAGAAAGCCTCTGTTTGGAACTTGCAATATATTTTATAATCTAATTATCTAATTATCCATACAGCTCCAGAATTATCTAATATATCTATACAGCTCCAGAATCCTTCAAAGTTCATTTCATATGCATGCATGTGGTTACATGAAATGTAAAGTTAGAATGAATTTGGGACAATCAACACGTAGGTTTAGTGAGTAGTATGTTCTTCCTTCTTTTTTACGTGTTGGTTCTTGATTCCTACTTCTGATTCTTATTAGTAGGAAACAATGTCATTTTGAATTACGTTGGTTCCTAGGGGTAAGAAAACAATTTCAGTTTTCGAGGCCTTTGAGGACCCTTCTTCAAATTTGCAAGCAATCTTTAATGGAGATAAAGAAACTGTATCCGCATTGGAGACCAAGATACAAAGTGATAGAAAATCAGAAGAATGAATTAGTCAAGAGAGTATCTTCTTCATGGCTTGGGATCTTCTGTCCCCATTTTGGGTGTCCCCTCAGTGTCCTTGCGACACGTGTCCTCTGACCCCAGTTTTTTTTGCCAAAAACCTCTGTTTTTTTGCCAAAAATCATCCGACAAAACTCCCTCCGTTCTACCTTTTTCGGTCACCGATTGACGACGACCCCAACTACAAAAAGTTCCCTCTCGACCTCAAGAATATATCCCCAAAGTTTCGGAGTAAAAAAGGGCCTGAAACGCCACCGGTGAAACAAAACGTAAAATTGAGCCGCCGGTGCTAATTTTCCGGGCACTTTTTCGGTGCACCACCACCTGGACTAGCTTCCCAACATCCCCGAGCACACTCCCAAGAAGTTTCAACCCCAAATCCCAAGCCGTTTGCCGCCGGCGAACGAAAACGTTTTGATCGGTTTCCGGCCAAAAACCGATCAAAACGTTTTCGTTCGCCGGCGGCAAACCGCTTGGGATTTGGGGTTGAAACTTCGTGGGAGTGTACTCGGGGATGTTGGGAAGCTACTCCAAATTTCCGAACGGAAAAAGTGGCCAGAAAATTAGCGCCGGCGGCGAGAACGCCGGCGGCTCAGTTTTACGTTTTGTTTCACCGGCGGCGTTTCACTCCGTTTTTTACTCCGAAACTTTGGGGATATATTCTTGAGGTCGAGAGGGAACTTTTTGTAGTTGGAGTCGTCATCAATTGGTGACCGGAAAAGGTAGAACGGAGAAGGTTTTTCCGGCAGATTTTTGGCAAAAAACAGAGGTTTTTGGGAAAAAAAAGTTTGTTGGGGACACGTGTCAAGAGAAAGGAGGGGGGACGCTGAGGGGACACGACAAAAGGGGACAGAAGATCCTTGGCCCTTCTTCATCAGCATTTGCCTTCTTAACTTTATTAGAAGGTCTCTTAATGTAAATCTTTTTCTGTGTCTTACTCGGTAGCACATTTTACAACTACAATTGCAATTTTCAAGGAGCACTAGGTTTCACTATATGGAAACCAACCAACAAACAACATATGTTGGATCATAACTTCATAGCGCATTAATGATGGATCAGGGATCATTGGCCCGCACGCATTCGTCAATCCACTCGCTGTATATGTCAACAGGTTCCGTCAAGGCATTGACGGTTGTGGCGAAACGCTCCTCGCAAGTATATCAGATTGCCTCACCGATCTTGCTCTTCATGTCAATGAGGCATTCCACGTTCCGATTGCCGCAAAACGGGCAGCCAAAAACAGTGTCGAGTTTCTGCACTTGCTGCTTATTCACTACTGGCTTCCTCGACTTTCTCCTCGCCATTGCTTTCGATCGATTTCTCAACAAAATTCTCCTCCTCACTCTTTTGATTCAGAGAGAAAGCGAAGGAGAGGGATTAGGTTTTGCGTAATGTGAAATTAGGGCGGAAAGTGAACGGGGGTCGTATCAGTTATATAGAGTTCGGAGTCGGTTAGTATTTCATAGACTAAAAAGGACTTGGGCAGTTACCTTGTCCAAGTAGGATTCCTAGTGTAAAAAGTTTTCCTAGCAGTTGAAGGATTTGACACTGCCATTTTTGTTTTTGTTTTTCTGTGTTATTGTTTAATAAGTAAAAACCATCAGTTATGCTCTTTGCAATTTTAATTAGAAAGAATATCTAAAAAGTACAAGATAAGACTCCTTATATCTAAAAAATACACAATTTTCTTATAATATCTAAAAAGTCCAAGTAGTTAACGTGGCAAAATTTCATTGGTCAGCATAATGTTAGTTTGATCAAAAGCAAATTAACAGCGTTAGCACGCCGTTAGCCCACATAATTCAAATTTCGATTCTCTCTCACTCTCTCTCGTCTACACCGTCCACGTGACCAAGTCGAAGACGTTCGCATCGGTGCGGAGGCGGAGGCGACAACCACGATATACTTCAGCCGCAAATGTCCACCAAAAATGTCCACCGTCTTCTTCTTCTTCTTCTTCTCCAATTTGCTATAAAAAACAAATCCAAAATGATTCCAAAAAACCCCCAAATCCAAAACGATTCCAAAAAACCCCCAAATCCAATCTGTTCCAACCCATTTCACTCCGATCTCTGCAACTTCTGAATCCGACCCACCTCCCCAATCGACCTCTCCATTGTCCTCTGCCATGCGCCGCCCTTAAAATCGCCGATTTCAAGACGACCCATAAGCTTATTTTCTTCCTCAGGTTTGACCCCCCACTGGTTCACGATCTGGGGCTCTCTACGGCGACGGCGGTGGTGTTCCAAAAGTGGCAGCACCTGGCGGCGCCTGGCGGCGCCGTTCTGGTACGAGACGCAGTCAATGGTGTAGCTGCGAGTAGATGATTCCGATCCATTTGGTTTTAGAATTTCTGAAGCAATTAATCTTCGAAGACGAGACGGGAGGTTTGGAGATATGGGTCATCGAAAATGCCCTCGTCGAAGACAAACGCAGTCGCCGATTACGTGGTCTTCTTCTTCTTCGGCATGGGAGGTTTGTTGTGTGCAGTAGGACGACGAGAAGGTGTGGAGTTTGGCATGTGCAGTCGGCGGCGGAGAGAGGTGGTGGTTCGGGGCGGCGGCGGTGTGGAATTTGGCGGGGAGGAGAGAAAAGAGGTTGGAGGATTAGGGGTTTACGGAGAGTAGTGGCATATGGTCACTCAGCTAAGCCCGAGCTTTCTGGAATTTGAAAATGATAAGAAGTTGTTTTCTTTTGTATTTTTGGAACAAAGTGGATTTTCTTTCTTCTTTATGGTTTTTATGAAATGAATGAATCATGTAATCAAATTTTGAATTATGAGGAAAATTTGAACTTGAAATATTTTTTAATAGGTTGTTTTTGCATTCTTTTTGAGTTTGGTGTCTCTACAGAGACATTTGACTGTCTTGTTGGAAAATTACACTATAGGATCACAAAATTACAAAGATCAATAGAATAAGAAATTGATACAAGGAAAGAAGAAATGAGAATTAATTATCAAGATGGCTGAAGCACGGTAATCCGTTGTCCTTAAAACCGATTTCGCCCCCTCGGGTTATTGAACCGGTGCAGCAGGGTGATAGCGTCCGGTCTCCAGGATTCGACAGCCCACTCGGCGATATAGGTGCACTCCCGATATCGTGTCGAGTCGAACTTTTCTAAGGCACTCAAATCACACCAAACTTGAAGGGGAATTGTTTTGTAAAACTTCTTCAAAAATCTGTCTGCAAACACTGGCTTTACATTACTTATATAGCAATGTCATATAGCCAAAACGTTGCTAGGATTCAATGCAATTAGATATCATTATTTTGTCACTAAATGCCACCAACGGCTAATGCTTTAAGTGACCAATAAAAATCACATAAAACCAGAAATTAATATTGGTTTAAAGACCATAAGATTTGCAACGGAAAAAGTTATTAAAATTTGAATCAATCCAACAATCCCCCACTTGATTCAAAATTTGATGTGAAGTGAGAAACTAAATTGAAGTGCATCACTGTTGATGCCTTTTGGACTTGAATCAACACCTAGTGTAAGTAGATAGGAAATACTGAAGTTGGGTGAAATAAATTTCTTGAACCCAAAATCATTTGTGTATCCCACTAATCATACCACACACACCACAATTTAAACCTTAGCGTAAGTTCTCGGTTTGACGCGTTTAGGCCATGCGTCCAGTCCCGGATTCTCACAAGTGCTCTAGAGAATTAGCCAAATTCTCATAGAAAGCGGCCCCACTTTCACACTTGCATAGGTGGATTCCATCAAGCGTGTATTGCAATTTACACACCACCCAAGATAGGGCTATGGTTCCATTAAGAGTGGAATACTCAACCTTACACATTGCATGTAGAGATAGTTGGTTGTCTCTGCAGAAATAGTTGACTATATCTGTGTAGAGACAGGTGACTGTCTCTGCAGAGACAACTGGCTGTCTCTGCAGAGACATGTGACTGTTCCTATAGAGACATGTGACTGTCTCTGTAGAGACAAGTGACTATCCAGTTCTTTTTGTTTATCACTTTCAAATTTAGTGTCTTTGTAGAGACACTTTACTGTCTCTGCGGAGACACTTCATTGTCTCTGTAGAGACATTTTACTGTCTTTGTGAAACACATAATTGTCTCTATAGAGACATTTGACTGTTTCTGGCAGAGACACTTGACTGTTTATGTGGAGACACTTACTGTCTCTACATGTGAAACTTGCGAAATTTTTTTTTGCGAAAAACATACTGAATATGGATCTTAAAATGTAGATCTCACTTTTACGAATAAATTGGTGAAAACCAATTTTCATTACGATTTCTATATCAAAAGTTATGATTAATTTAGAAAACAAAAAAATTGAAAAAATAAGAAATATGAGAGAGAAAGATGATTTCCGTTAAGAGGAGCTAGTTACTTTTGCTGAGTTGGCATCGGTTTTGGCCTATATGGATATTTAACATCTTTTATATCTTTTATAGATATTTAAGGTGTTATTTTGGACCTCTAGGATATCAGCCCTTTTAATTAATATATGCTTAAAAAAGCTATGCCAGCCAACTCGCACTTGGCTCTAATACTGTCTCACTATGGTAGATTCTCGTGAAGTAAGACGCGATTTTAGCACGATCGTTTTTTGTCTGGAGTACTCGGAATAAGACATGATGGTGGTTTGTGAATTTTTACGTATTCAATCCCATTTCAACCAATGAAAAATAAGGTAAATCTTTAAACTTTCATTTTGACTGGTTCAACTCTTGAGACGAAACGAATTAATCAACTATAAGGTGCGATTTGATTAAGCTTTAGCAGCAATGAGGAGGGAAACCAAATAAAAAATCTACTGAAACATGTGGAGTTGACATAATATGATTGATTTACACTATTTCTGCCATTTTCTCTCGAGATATAATTCAAATGCAAACTACTGATAGATACACTTGAACAAACGACTTAACTTTTTCTTTTTTCTTTTCTTCTTTTTCCCTCTACCTGTCTTAGTTAAATTTTTTAGTCCTTCTCGACTATTACATTCTCACAAATAAAAACTTTTACAAACCTCTCCATGTTCCAATAACCTTAAGACAAATACATATTTTATCATAACAATACCCAACAAATCAACCCCAATCCTGTTAAAATCTGTAACGTTTAAGTGAGTCTCCTTATTTTCATCGTTCTTAGTAAGTAAAAATGCCACTGAAGTGAAACAAATTGTTTCAAGAATAGATCTTCTGAAAGCTTAAAAACAAGAAAATGAAGTGTAATTGGGTATCTAAAGATCATTTTTTAAAAGTAGCCCAAAAGTAGAAAGTCTGCTGAAGCCCATAACTGAAACCTAGTTTAAATTCCAAGAGAAGAAACCAACGATTTGTTTACATAGAGGGAATAAGAATTGAATGAGGGAAAATCATTCACACTCATTCCATTCCCTTTGTTTACCTTAGCACTTGAGCATGGAAAAATTATGAGTCACATCACAAATTTGAGAATGATTCCCCTTCAAATGGAGAAATTTGATACCCAAGTGTGACTTGGGTATCCCATTCCTCCTTTCTTCCTTCCCATTCCTATTCCGATTTCAATTCCCTTTGGTAAGTAAACGTGCCCCAAGAAGACTACTGAAAATCCCAATATCCCCCTACAATGTGAAGTTATAACGAAAATTGGACACGACAACTTAAATGTCCACTGAAAGCACAAACGCAATGATTGCATATTGTAAACAAAAGCACAACAAACAAATAGATTATGCACAACCTAACCTAGAAATAATTCTCAGTGGTAGTGAAAAATAGGTTTAGAACCATTTATGATAAAAATAATTTTTCCACATATTTTAGCGGTAAGAAATTATGTCATTTTTTAAAAAGGGTAATTAGCCAAAATGCCCCCTGAACTTGTACCCAACTTTCGATTTACCCCCTATACTTGCACTTTAGAAAATTTACACCCTTAACTCGATTTTTTAGCCAAATCCCCCCATTCCGTCTAAATTAACCCATTTAATCCGTTAAAAATTCTATATAGAGGGTATTTTCGTCAATTCTGAGACCCAATTATGAAGTCAACTCCATCTTCTTCAGTTTTTCCCTTTCCGATTCAGACCAAATAAGTCACTATTTTCCTTTCCGATTCAACCCAGCGTCCGATAAACTGCACGAGCCAATCCCAGCGTCGTCGTCGGCGCCGCCTACCGAACTCAGCTGCGCCGCCTCAATACTGCTCCCCCGCCACCGCCGCTTCCTCCTCCTCACCTTGAAAAATCAAAAACCACGAAATCGTCAACGCCGACTTTTATTTCACGAATCGGATCAAATTCGATTTCAAAATTGAGGTCCAATTTAATTGAACGGTTGATTTGACTACCGTTGTGTGGGTTGGGAGCGAGACGCTCAACCGCTCGTCAATGTGGACGGAACGGACGTTGGGGAAGCGGCGGGCGAGGAGGCCGACGGCGACGTCGGGGGTGCCGCTGGCGTCGACGCGGAGGGAGGTGCGGCTGAGGCGCTCGAGAGTGAGCCACCGCTTGCAGACGAGCGAGCAGGCGTCGCGGGTCGGCTTGGACTCGAGCCGCCGGAGGTTCTATACAGGGGACTCGTATTCAGGGGAGTGGTGCAACGGGCTGAGCCATGGGGTTGGGGCGCAGACTTTTTCCGATGGGAGCTGCTCTGTTGGGGAGTTCAAGTACGGGGTGAAACATGGACTGGGTTGCTACCATTTAAGGTTGGTTGTGTGATTCTCGATTTTGGGTTTTTGGAAATTTGTCATCTTGGTGGTTGATTTTGGTGTGTTTTTTGATGGGTTTGGCGTTGCCAATTTTGGGTTTTTGTTTTTTTTACAGTGGAGTGAAGATTTTCAGTCTTTTGTCATGTTCGTTTTGGAAGTCAGATTCTTTGTGAGAATGGTGTGTCTGTTTTGGAATTGGAGTGGCTTCTTCCGGTCTGAACAGAGGCAGTAAAAACGGGTGGTGTTGCTGCTCGTGTGCTCAGCTTGAGGAATCAATCAGCAATCGCTCTTTGTTGTTCAAATTGATTGCAAATTGTGAGAAAGTAGATAACTTTATTGCTTTTTTTGCCTTCAGTTGGATTCGATTCCAAAAACCTATCATTTGTCTACCTATGGGTTGCTACAATCTCGCGGGAATGGAGCTTCAAAGATCAATTTTGGCAGAAATGCAATAAAGGATTCAAGAATAATGAAGGTGGCGGCGGTGGTGCTGAAGGGGTTGGAGGCGACGAGCTCGATGAGTTTGGCAGGACAAAGAGAAGAATTGACGAAAATACCCTCCATATGGAATTTTTAACGGATTAAATGGGTTAATTTAGACGGAATGGGGGAATTTGGCTAAAAAATCAAGTTAAGGGTGTAAATTTTCTAAAAAGCAAGTATAAGGGGTAAATCGAAAGTTGGGTACAAGTTCAGGGGGCATTTTGGCTAATTACCCTTTTAAAAAACTGTTATGTAGCAGTAAAAAACAATGCCAGTTCGATTGACACCTTTCCTTAACAGTGGATTAAAAATGCAGCCAACTCCATTTTGTATACCATTGTGGGAACGTTCTGCACCGAGAAAAACTGACTTAACAGAGACCTTCTTCGTTGTTTTTGCTTGGGTTACAGAAATATGGGTCTGTACGTATTTGGGCTTTTATTCTAAAGTTGGGCTTGTAGAACATAGAAATCTGCATTCAGAAAAGAGAGGATAAGCCAGAGACCTCCAAACACCATCGTCCTCTTCCACGGACCCACACACAAAAACTCATCACTCTCACTACTCACACAATTCGTGTTGACAAAAATGGCGCAAACACTGGCTATGCCTCTAGCGCCTTCGCTTGCCCTAGTCTGCAATGGAAGAAACCCTAGTCCTCTGTCCAGCAGCCTCGCCTTCCCAATCCGACCCATCAACCAGGTAAATTCCACTTCAAAACCCACCTTTCAAATTCTGGGTCAAGCTCAAAAACGAAAATTTTTACCTGGGTCGAGCTCAAAAACGAAAATTTATAGCTGGGTCGAGCTCAGAATTAATGGTTTTTGTCGGTTTTGTGTTAGGTCGGTGGCCTGAGCATCAAATGTGTGCGTGTTGGCGGAGTTGAAATCCCAAACAACAAAAGGGTCGAGTTCTCTCTGCAGTACGTTCATGGAATTGGGCGCACCAGGGCGCGAACGATCCTGCTCGACCTCAAAATGGAGAACAAAATCACCAAAGACTTGTCCGAAGAAGAGCTCACCATCATCAGAGATGAAGTTTCGAAATACATGATTGAAGGAGACTTGGTAAAGTTTCGAGCTTTATTTGTTTGGACTATCTGTTTTGATATTGTGGATTTTGGGTTGTGATTGGTTTTCGGGTTTTTGGTGTTATCAGAGGAGGTTCAATGCTTTGAATATAAGGAGGTTGAAGGAGATTCAGTGCTACAGAGGCGTACGCCATATCCAAGGTTTGCCTTGTAGAGGGCAGCGCACCAAGAATAACACCAGGACTTTGAAGGGTAAGAGGGTCACCGTTGCTGGAAAGAAAAAAGCCCGTTAAGTAAGCTTCTTGGCTTTCGATTCTTGTTGTAATTGATGAGGCATTCCAGTGAATGGATTTCTGTTTTGGTTTAGTGTTTAGTACAATTGGTCTAGTTGCTTTTGGTTGAAGAAGTTTGTGTTCTTAGTGTATATCAAGCATTTGGATCATGTGCTCTCCTAGGTATGTGCATTCAGTTGAACTCCATTTGGTTCAAAGGATTTTTAGAACTCGAGAAATGAAATGTTGTCTAATGATCTTTTCACATCGTGATATTGAGATTCTACTATTTGCACTGCTATGATATCGGATGATTACTCTTGAGAAGGTGTTGTGAACATTCAGAGGCCTAATTTCTTATGAGTGGGGAAGGTTTTCGAGTGATTGTTCTGAGTTTGTTTTGATAATCTTTGTGTTCTGTTTTGTTAATCTCTGTCTTCTGAAGTTGTTCAATGCTTCGTTTTTATCCTGATGCTAGTGATGTCGACCATTTAGTATCATCTAAGTGCAAAGCATCCTTCTGTTGTGAAATCAGTATTTCCTTATGATGTGCCTCTGTCAATGACAAGTATTACAAAGTTACAAACTTCTCTTTCTAAATCTTCGCACTCATTGAATTCTCTGTTCGTTTCACAGCTTAATAATGAGTATGCCGCACAGGCCTTACTCTAAACTGAAATATACTTAGAATGCTTTTCGCACGTTATATTACTAAAACAGTTGAACTTCAACCCTTTGAATAGGAGAACTGTATGTTATTCTTGGCCTGTAACAGTAAATTCAAGATTTCATAGTTGCGTCATTCTAATAATTACTCTAGATCATGGTGCTTGATCATGGTTGTGTTTTAAATCAAGAATTCATTGTTGTGTCATTCTAATCATTACTCTTGATCATGGTGCTTGCTCTTCTATAAGTGATAGAGGCAGAAATATATCTCACTTGTAGCTCCTGATCATTTCGATGTAAATGATGATTCACGACAGTGTTCATCTGTTGAACGGATATGGTGATGATCAACATCATCTCTAATTATTGAGGAATTTGAACCTTTAAGCCTGAAATTTTGTTTTCTTGCTTAAACTAGAATATAGATACATCCACCACTGGTCCGAATCACATTTATGCACGAAACAAGTTACGCTTACGTATGCCCGCTCGTCTTTCTGCTTGAAAGCTGTCAAAATCAAGACTACTGAAAGTCTTTTAACTTTTAAAAAAAAAAAAAAATTATTTATATCAAAGGAATGCAACTTTCATTAAAAATTGGTTTAGGTACTATTGCATGTAACATAGGCTTTGCGGCTCAGGAGGATACCCTTTTTTAGCTTCTAGAATCTATTTCTTAATTCAAAATCCCTCATCCTAACTGGAATCGAAGAATTAGTAGATCTGTCCCGCTAAATCAAGCAGTATGTGGGGAAAGCAATACAAAGATACACAGGGGTTTCATTAAAAAACCTCATAGCGTACGAGGGAAAAGAATAGCCGATACTTCTACAATAAATAAAGCAAACTAAGAAAACAAGTAGGCATGGATATATTGCTTGGTTGGAAATCCTTCCCTTCTCCCTACGGCATAGTCATCAGGAATTGGAAACGGAAACCTAATCAACCTTCTTACAGCCTAACCATCAGAGGAAATTTGCCCCGAACCAAACTCTATATCCAGTCCCCTAAGCCTCCACAACTCCAAGAAACTTTTAAGTAAAGTTGAAGGCTGAGATATCTTCCACAATAATGACTTTGCTTTGCATTTGGTTCTCTTCCCTGCTTGTAAGGAAGAACTGTGGCTAGTGGCTTTGGATTGCTAGGAGAAGGCTTTGGCCTTATTAAGGCGCAACAGCCGTAGCTAGATCCTCAACGAGCTAAGGGGTTGAACTTCCTTCCCCTTTGCATCTCTACTGCTTTCCTCTAGCTTGCCCAGCAAGAATTCACGAGTTAAGAAATCGGGCAAACTATTATTCTCGCCTTTAATATATTCAATATCAAAATCGAAAGCAGATAAAATGCTTTGCCATCTAGCAAATATTTATTTTGACGCTAAGATTTCAACGTCTTTTAGCAGAATGTTCTTTGGGGCCTTGCAATCTTCTCTAATTAAGAATTTCTTATTTAATAGATCACTTTCAAACTTGGTAATCGTATGAACATTCGCTAAGATCTCCTTCTTCAGCGTGGAGTAATTTCTCTGAGCTGGCTTCCACACTCCTGAGGTGAATCTTGCCAGGTCCCTCTTTTTCTGCGCCGTTTTGCTTCAAGATGCCTCTATACCCATCGTCGGATGCATCAGTTTCCATGATCTTAAAAACCTCAGGATCGGCCAATGCTAAGACATGACAATTCTTTGGTCCTTTGCTTGAGTTTTTTAACAGCTTGCGTTTGTGCTGCTGTCCATGAAATTAGGTTATTTTTTAACCTGTCGTCCAATGGCTTAATATCTAGAGCAAGATCCTTATAAAAAACATTTATATAATTTAGACTCCCTAAAAACCTTTGTAGTTGCTTTTTATCTATAATTTCATCTGGAAATTTATCAGCAAAGCTGATAGTATTGTCGATTGGCAAGATTGGGCCTCTATGAATATTATGGCCTAAAAAGCACACTTTCGTTTGGAAGAGTTTCATCTTCTTTGCTGAAACTACTAATCTTCCATGCATCAAAACTTTAAAAAAAAATCGTTAGATGCTTAAAGCTGTTCTAACGAATTCAAGTAAACCAAGACATCATCAATATAAACTATTGTGAAAGTGGAGTATGGATTAAAGATGTCATTCATGATGTGTTGAAACTTGGATGGAGCATTCTTTAACCGGAATGGCATTACATTCCATTCCTAGTGTCCAAAAGGACATTGAATGTTGTCTTATATAGGGGTGAGAAAACCCGACCTGAAACTCAAAATTTGGCCCGAGCCTGACCCAAAAATCGTTAAGGTCAAATACGAGCCCAATTTTTTAAAATTTGGCCCAGCCCGATAAAAGCCAGATATATATATATATATATATATATATATATATATATATATATATATATATATATATGGTCCTAGGACACACAAAGAAATCTTTCTCGGGCTCAATACGATTGGACCAATTATCAATGGGTCCCACAAAAATTTGCCGATCCAACGGCCAAGAAAGGGTGTTTTTGAAAATGTGTGTCCTATATATATATATATATATATATATATATATATATATATATATATATATATATATATATATATATTTATTAAATAATAATTGTTTTTATACATGTTATATATTTATTGGGTAAAAAGTTAGGGTACACCTATCTAGAAATAAAACACCCACACTATATCCCTCCGCCAACTAACCCTAAAACATTTTTTTTTTTTTACACATGTTAGAACTCGCCGCTCTAACATCTCTTCTTCTAAACCCGCTATTGCGAGCCCGCCGACGCGAAGATGATGAGACGACGAAGCCACCAACAACAAGAGCGCCTTCGCTGTGAAGTTGGCGGTCCATAACTACCTTCGCCCTGGGACGCCATCATCCTCCTCCACCCCCGCCACACCTCTGTCCTGTACGACGCTGACTAGAGCACCACCAATGTCTCCATCCTGGACCACACCACGACATGAAGGACCCGCTATGCCTGAAGGTCGAGTGGCTCGCACTCAGCGCCATCGTCATGAGCTTCAATTTGTTTTTTTAATGGAATATTAATTGGGTTTTACCCGGCCTGGCCCAAACCACTCTGTCCGATGGTAAGCCCAGCTGCCGCTTCTGTCGATCCCAGTCGTCGGACAAGACAGAACGAGCTCCTTGAAGATTTTTGGCCATGGTGTTTTCATGCTATTCCTCTAACCTTTGCATGGTTTGGGCTGCTCATCTGGTTGTTGGGTTGTTTATTGTCTATGGTTAAGTGAATACGTTAGTCGGGGAGGGCCTTGTGGGCCTCGCTTCTTGTTTTATCGGGTTGAGTTCCATTTAGGCCATTTGTCATAGAGCTTCTATGAATTATACAAACACCGAACGACTTGGAAAATAAATAGACAATGGAACAGGTTTTGACCAGCCCGGCTCGAACCTGGCCTGAACCCAAAGCAACTAAAGCCCAACCCAGCCCGATCAACTTGGGCCCTCTAACAGGCCTAAAAATTGAAGGCCCGATCCCTAGTGGGCTTTTTTCAGGCTCACCCAAAACCCGGCCCAGCCCAGCCCGATCCCAATCCTTGTCTTATATCTAATATCTATCCTTTTCAGCGATCTGGATCTGCCAATATCCGGACTTCATGTCAAAGTAGAAAGTTGTTGAGAAACTTGTTCCATTGTTGGACGATATTGTGGCCCATAATTCAAGCTCGCAAATGCTATCTTCAGAATCGAGACTACTTCTCTTGCGACTTCATGTGTATGAGGGGATGTGCCCTGGCCCAAAACGTTTAGAATTTGCATTTGATGGGCTGGTAATGCAAATGATGACGACGATTGTGGCATTAATACAGTAAAACCTCGCTAAAGTTATAGTGTTGGGACCCTCTAACGAGAATAGATCTCCCAGATGCCTTCCCATTACTACTTCCAGAGCCACTATTCCAAAGTTGTACACATCACATTTCTCATTCACTTGCATGGTGTAAGCAAGCTCTACTCAGAATAACTCATTGCAGCATATAATTAGTATATATACATTTATATATATAGGTACATGCAAAATTCGTCCAACTAGTTGAGTCCAGGTTTAAAAACATAACTGTACCAAAATTTGAAACATGGGTCTCGTATTCCGAATCAATCAAATGTTCTTATTTGATATTCCTCGAGGTATGATTGATGGCAAGGAATGGTAGTCCATGCAAGGATCAAAATTTCGATTTTGGTAAAAAAAAATTAAATACAAAAAAAATATTAAAAATCCTATAAATTAATATCTTAACTTTTTATAAGATTTAAAATCAACTGATAATATAACAAATTAACAAGTAAGATATGCCTCAACCTTCTTTATGCTCAAAAACATATAATAATTGGCATCTTGTATGCTACTAAACTTAATAATAAGAAATGAAATTATAAATACAACGTTATTTTTCTTATTTAAAGTATTTTGTTTTTGGATTTCTCTAGAGTAATTTCATTAATAAGCATTTTGATATTTGTGTGATATAATAAAAAAAGAAATTACACATTATAGTCTAATACTACCTATGTGTTGCAGAAAAAATATACAAAGAATATCAATGGAGGAGTGGGTAAAAAAGAAAACATGTAGTCAAGCAACCTGCAGTGATATCAATACAGTGCCCAACCATCCGTTCAAATTTCCTTGTTTTTTAAATTTTCTCGTTTTTTTTATAAAAAAAGCAGTTTAAGTACCAAATGACTAAAATGACCAAACTTTGGGGCAAATTACAAAACTGTATTCTTCTTCCCCATTCCCAGAATTCCTCTGCCGCCTCCTCCTCAATACCTAGAATCCTGCTGCCATCAAATCCCCATCTATTTTCATTGAAATCAATTCAAAAGTACCGAAATTTCACCGAAACTCAACCAAAATCACCTAAATCATCGAAACTTCACAGAAATTTCGATGTTTTTCCGACAATATTGAGACATACCATGATTCAAACTTCGGTACTAAAAAAAATCTGAAATTTCGACCAAAATTTCGGGATTTCGGTCGAAATTTTGTTCCTTGAGTCCATGTAAGACAGGGCATGAGCTACACCTTTAACAATATTCACTCTTTTACTCCACCCTAACTCTTTAGCTTCTTCATCTCTGTTGAAAATGAAGAAGTAGCAAAGATGAAGAAGCTAAAGAGTGCCACAAACAGAAACCATAGAGCTTCATAATGTTGCGAATTTATATTAAGTCCAAACAAAGTTGCAACAATTAGATTACTTTTGCAACAACAAAAAAAGGCAGACAGATACTGTTTGAACACAAAACATTGAACTTCAAGTAAACAAATAGGGAATATATAAGAACTTGACCGACTTGCTTCTGAAGACATGACACATTATACAAATAAAACTTTTCCCTCACAAAGGAAAAACAAGCAAGAACACAGACTACAAAATGTCTTCATTGTTGGTCAAAATATAGAAACCAAGAACTTGATCCTGATTAGGCTGAACCAGGCAATCCATTAAGACCAAGCAATTCAACACATTTTATCACATATAATGGCTTTGACAGCTGCAACCTCGAAGCCTCCAAGAGTTGAGAAACTTTCTTCATTGTTGGTCGGGATTGTGGACTGGGATTCAAGCAAACAAACACTATCTTCACAATAGAGACCACATCCCCTACATCTTGATGCATAGGAGGTGAAATGCGCTGGTCCAAAATATCCATGATAGACATTTGTTGGGCAGGCAATGCAGATGATGATGACGAGGACGAGGACGAGGAAGGCACTGATGAGAGAAATGAGAAATGATCTCCAGGATGCTTTCCCATAATCGTTTCCAATGCCAACACACCAAAGCTATAAACATCACACTTTTCATTTACTTCCATTGTATAAGCAAGCTCTGCACAACAAAAGAAACTCGAACCATCAGACTTACTTATTAACATATGGAAATAACTATTAACATATACAGATTATGAGCTCAATAATAGACATTAATGAATAGACAACGTAACAGTACAAAGAACAGAATAGAGGAATATTACCTGGTGCCACATATCCATAAGTCCCTGCAACGGTTGTCCAATTAGCTGAGTTCGGATTCAGGAACTTTGCTGTACCAAAATCTGAAACAGATGCCTCATATTCAGCATCCAACAAAATATTCTTGCTTGATATGTCCCGATGTACAATTGGTGGCAAGCAATCATGGTGCATGTAAGACAAGGTTTGAGCTACACCTTTAACAACATTCACTCTTTTGCTCCACCCAACCTTCTGAACCTCTTCATTGTTGCTCAACAATGCAGCCAAGCTACCTCTTTCAAGAAATTCATACACCAAGAACGAGTGTCGATGATGAGAACAGAAACCATAAAACTTCACAATGTTCCGGTGTCTCATCTCAGCAAGTGCCCTTAATTCATTGAAGAATTGCTTTTGAGAATACATCTCATTGTCAGCTAGCAGATGGAGCTTCTTCACGGCAACTATGTGGCCCGATGACAAATTTGCTTTGTATATGCTTCCGCGTGCCCCTTCCCCAACGCAATATGCAGAATCGAAATCTTCTGTTGCCCTTATGATTTCCTCATACATCGAATTTCCATTAAATTTCAGTACCGAAAAGGAAATTTCTTCTTGCATGCAGGTTTTCTCTGGATGCCGTATCCTCTTTCTTCTTTGTAATACAAAGAGAATTGTAACACCAATAGATGCAAGAATGAGTGCTGCAAGAATGGAAAAGGTGATCACAAATACACGTTTCTGATTCTTTATTGAGCCATGTTGGCTGCAGGGTTGCAAAGCTCGAACATTGCCACACAATCTTATGTTCCCTTCCAAGGCTTCTGAAGGAGCTTCTTGGAATGCACGATTAATAGGAAGGGGACCTTCCAAGTCATTGTAAGATATGTCAACATCCAATAAGTCATGCATGCCTTCAAAACTTGTCAGAATGAAGCCAGAGAGATTGTTGTGCGAAAGATTGAGGGTCACCAAACTCTCCATCTTGCTCATTGCTGATGGTATGCTACCTCCAAGTGAGTTATGACTTAAATCCAGGTCGTTTAACTGAACTAACTTGCCCAACTCAGATGGAATTGGTTTCTCCAACTTGTTGTTACTCAAATTTAGATTGTACAATTTGGAAAACTCACCTAAAACGCCTGGAATGGACTCATTGAATTTGTTGGAGGACAAGTCAAGATACTCAAGATCAGTGACCGATCCAAACTCTGGAGGTATATGACCCACAAATTGATTTTCAGTCAAGCTCAACTTCAACAAGGAAGTCAGTCTCCCAAGTTCTTTTGGAATAAAACCAGTTAAACGATTTGCAGAAAGATCGAGGTGATGAATTTGGGTTGCATTGCCTATTTCAGGTGGTATTGTACCAGAAAGTTTGTTTCCAGCCATCAGTAATGTTTGCAATTGTTTGCATTGCCCCCACTTTTGTGAGATTTCACCATAAAAGTTATTGTGGCTTAGATCCAAAAAGTCAAGATTGGGATAGACACCAAAGTCTTCAGATATATTGCCTGATAATTGGTTTCCATCAAGACGGACTCTAAATAAGCTCGTGCAGGTTTTCAAGCTACTGGGAATCGGACCAGTCAAACGGTTGGTCTCTACATTAAAGTTTGTGAGTACACCACCTTGGCAAATGTTTTGAGGCAAATGACCAGAAAGTTGATTGGTGTGAAGATACAAAATGCTCAGCTTTCTCAAATTGCCCAAATTTGGAGGGATGACTCCCGTTAAATTGTTGGTGGACAATTGAAGATCTACAAGAGATTCCAGGTTACCTATCTCCTTAGGAATAGAGCCAGAAAGTTGATTGGTGTGAAGATACAAAGTTTCCAACTTTCTCAAATTGCCCAAATTTGGAGGGATGACTCCGGTTAAATTGTTGGAGGACAATTCAAGATTTACAAGAGATTCCAGGTTACCTATCTCCTTAGGAATAGAACCAGAAAGTTGATTGCTGTAAAGATACAAAGTTTCCAACTTTCTCAAATTGCCCAAATTTGGAGGGATGACTCCCGTTAAATTGTTGGTGGACAATTCAAGATCTACAAGAGATTCCAGGTTACCTATCTCCTTAGGAATAGAGCCAGAAAGTTGATTGGTGTGAAGATACAAAGTTTCCAACTTTCTCAAATTGCCCAAATTTGGAGGGATGACTCCCGTTAAATTGTTGGTGGACAATTCAAGATCTACAAGAGATTCCAGGTTACCTATCTCCTTAGGAATAGAACCAGAAAGTTGATTGGTGTGAAGATACAAAGTGTTCAGCTTTCTCAAATTGCCCAAATTTGGAGGGATGACTCCTGTTAAATTGTTGGAGGACAATTCAAGATCTACAAGAGATTCCAGGTTACCTATCTCTTTTGGAATAGAGCCAGAAAGTTGATTATCGTTAAGATACAAAGTGTTCAACTTTCTCAAATTGCCAAAATTTGGAGGGATGACTCTGGTTAAATTGTTGAAGGACAATGCAAGATCAACAAGAGTGTTCAGGTTCCCTATCTCTTTAGCAATTTTTCCATAAAGTTTATTTCTATGGAGATAAAGCAAGGTAACATTTGTTAAGAGACCAATTTCTGGTGGGATATTCCCAGACAACTGATTGTTAGAAAGATCGAGATGTCTGAGTGTGGAAAGGGAACTGATATGAGGTGGAATGGTATGAAAGAGACTATTTTGGCTGAGATTAAGATATTCAAGATGACGAAAGGATGAGAAGGAGAAATAATGCAGCGTACCGTGTATACCAAATTGGGCAAGGCTTATATTGTGGACACTCCCATCACCGTTACATGAAATGCCAGTCCAGGTACATGGTGGGATTGCATTTGGCTTTCGATTGGTGGCGTTATTATGACGAGGAAGGTAAGTCCATGACGAGGTCAGATTTTGGAGCAGATGAGTTTGGTTCTGGAAGGTGGATTTCCATTTGAGAAGAGCCTCTGCTTCAGATATAGTAGAATTAGCAAAAGCAACATAATTGTTTTTTGATGAAAGGAGCTGAACAGACAACAACAAGAAGACGATAAGGCAATAAGAAGGTAAAGATCTCATGGTGAGATTGTCCAGTGCTAGACATAAGATTGAAGCCCATCAAGGCCATACTTATAGAGTTACAATTTGCCAAGCAATGAATGTCCTTCAAGACTCTGTAGTTTCCTGTGCATAGATGACTGACCTGAGTCAAAGTCTGCCTCATAGACTCAGAAAAGCATTATGATCATAAATTGGTGGGAGTGAGTGGTTTGATAGGCACCAGCCGAAGGATCTTGATAGAAAAATGGGCGTGTGCTTGGGTCTTGACTAAGAAGAAAAATGAGCGTGTGCTATGGTTTAGGAAATCTTTGATGGGACTTGCTACTTCACCACCAGACGTCAGACCAAAACAAAAGAGCAATTGGGATCTGTAATTGGGCTGCAGTTTCATCGTGTCGTTTTAAGGCAAGGGATCAAAGCCCGCAATATAAGCCCAGCCTCAAGGCCCACAAGATCGGGTCCCCAAAGTTTTGGATGTTCTGCTCGTCGCCTCCATAATTGCAAATAATTGGCTGCTTAGTTTAGAAGTTGAAAACTGCTCTGCTTTGAGCTCGCTCTTGCTCTCATCACCGCCGCTGAGCTCAGGTTTCAGACCAATCGGACGGTGGAGAATGGAGAACGCCGACGGAATCTTGTTGTCCTACGTCAGTTGTACCTTGACTAACCTTGTTCCATTTGGGAAAATACAACCATTAGCATTGTAGTTTCCGTTATGAATCGGCTATCAAGAATGTTGAAGTGAAACAGTGAAAGCATCATTCTTTGGAGTAACTCGAAGCTTCTAACTGATATGTCTTATGATATTGGTCATATAATTATTTTTCTGGGCTGTATTTTGAATGCAGGGACTGGAGAAGTATGTCATGACGAAGTTATTTCCTCGTGTATTTGCTTCAGTTCCGGATGATATAAAGCTTGATGAGCAACTAAATGAGAAGATGGCTTTAGTGCAACAAGTCATTTCACCATCAGCTTCGTTACAGTTTCTTCTTGTTCAACGTCTTCGTCTTCTCGAAGCGAATTTTGGGTTTTGCTTAAATTTGTCTTATTGGGCTTCCTTTTTTGGTTGATGTTGGTTATAGTAGTGAAACATTATTGGGTCTCTTTTTTGGTTGATGTTGGTCTATAGTGCTGATATGAATTGTGGGTTATGATTCTTTTGTTGTTGCTGCTGAATGTGGGCGGCACCTGAATCCAACGGTCAGCTCATTTCGACTAGTCGACAGGAGCAAGAGCTTCAGATTGTCTCGGAAAATTGCGCAACGAAGAAGGTAAACACTACATGCTTGTAAATTCACAACCTTTTTGTTTAATTTTTTATTTTTCTCTTGTTTTGAGAAAAAAAAAAGGTTGTTCCTTTTTATAGAAGCCTGGACAAGACAAGGATGGTAATGAATGAAATTTACAGAACCCATGAATCGATTCATCAGTGAGTGCAAACACTGGATGTCCTGGTTGTGGTTTTCTTGGACTTGTGTTGTTGGTTCTGTTTTGTTGCAATTGCATGAGTTTGTACTTTTTACTAACAATTTGCTCGCTTGTTGGCAATGTTGTGGAGGGGTGTCAGATCTCTAGACAAGCAGATGGCTTCAATTCAGATGGAGTTAGCGGCGGCTCGGAGTTCTCAGGAGATGGGGATCTCCGGTGGTGACTCCACTGCGAACTCGCAGTTGTCTAAGGACAATCCAACGAGGAAGAGGAAGAGGCGAGATTCGGTTGGAGAGACTTGGATGCCTCAAGGTTCTATAGCTTTGTTGTTATGCTTTTATGTGAAAATTAGATCTATTGGTCCTATGAACGTGCTTGCTGAAAATTTCTGAATTGTTTGGCCAGGAGAAAAACTTCTGCAAATGGAGCCCGAGAAGGGGATTGTTATCCTTTTACGATTGGCCCCAGGTATGGAACTGTTACAATCATATGCACTGCAGCCTGTGTGATGGAATTTCATGAGGAATCTTGACATACCCATTTGCTTATCACCCATGACATTTGCGTAGCAGTGCTAACTAAGTAAATTACCTTTAGTACTATAATTCTGAGGTAGAATGCTTTGCAGCCAAGAATTTGTGCATTTTTGGAACAAGTTCTGCATAACATGATGTCCTTACTTTAGTTTCAAGTATAGTCTTTGACATTGAAACTTGCAATTTAGTCATTTCTTTTGCTAATTGTAAAAGCTCTACCCCATGCAGTATGATCTACTCGTAGCTCATTTTGTGTGTATTAGTTCTTCATCACATGGGCCCCTTCCTTCACTATTAATCAACAATATAGTTGGGGTAGTTTTGAACTTTTAGTTTTCTACTGCAACGTTGTACTACATGCTGAATGCTGTTGTCTCTGACCATTCAGTTCTAATGAGAAGGCGCAGTTGTTTTCCCCCGAGAATGAAGTATGAATATGGAGATTAGGTTGATAGTGAGAAATAGAATAGATCAATAATTAAACTCCAGAACACTGTGTATGGTACATATCGATAGTGGACAGGTTCTCAAAGTGGCGATTTTTGTTTTCATTCTGAAACTGACGGGTGGTATCTGCGTAATTTGTACAGTGCAACTTCCAATAGCTTTCTAGATCGAGCCATGGACTCAGAAGAAACCCAACACATGGATACCCTCCGGCTGGTGAGAGAAGACAAAAAATTTTGTTGTGGAACTACTACTGCCGGCACAACCCTGCCAGGAATTCACATCCTAATTGTACACTGTAGGAGCATGTTGAAGGTTATCATGATTTGCCTGCAAAAACAAAAAATTTCTTCACGACTGCTGTTGCACAATGGGATGCTGACTTTTATGTCTAGGTGGATTATGATGTACATGTCTATTTGGGTATGCTGCGTTGCTCTTATCCTAGTTAGAAGATATGAATATTGTATGTCTTGCTATCATGGGTATGCTAGCTACAACTCTTGCGCATCACCGTTCAAAGCCTAGAGTTTGCATTGGCTGCATGAAATCTGGACCAGTTCTTGCACAAAAGTAAGTGTCCTGATGCATGATGCTGACAAGAGATAATGTTGTTCTTCACTTTACATGTGACTGGACGTAGGTGTTGTTGATCTTATAAGATTTCTTAATTCTCTAGGAATGTTAAGTACCATGAACCAGAGTACTGGAAGTTTGGAGAAGAGGGAAGGAAACAAATACTTTCGACATGCAACTGGACAGATTTATGCAATCTCAAGGGATCTAGCTACGTACATCTCCATCAACCAGTAAGAATCCATTACGTTATATTTTTTTAATTTTTGATTTATAGTATTATCCCTTCCTTTGTTCGATAGTTAGCACCTTGAGTGTCTTGCACTTACTTGCACTTACAAGTTATACAGTATATAGATTCTGGTATGAATCTGAATTAAAATTAGTGGCCTGTGAGCACTGCTATATTTGCCTACCTTGGCCTACAGATCTTAAAGCAATTAATTAACGGGTCCATCTGTAATGAAAACCTACAAGAGTGCTTTAAGGTGGTAGCTCTATGGTTTTAAAATTTTCACTTAGTACTTTATGCAAGGCCTGACTAGTTCTGGGACATGCTGTTTTCATTGCAGACCCATATTTCTGTTTTGGTTTAGTGTTTCGTACAATTGCTCTAGTTGCTTTTGGTTGATGATGTTTGTGTTCTTAGTGTATATCAAGCATTTGGATCATGTGCTCTCCTATCTATGTGCATTCAGTTGAACTCCATTTGGTTCAAATGATTTTTAGAACTCGAGAAATGAAATGTTGTCTAATGATCTTTTCACATCGTGATATTGAGATTCTACTGTTTGCACTGCTATGATATCGAATGATTGCTGAAGTTGTTGTGAACATTCAGAGGCCTAATTTCTTATGAGTGGGGGAAGGTTTACGAGTGATTTTTCGGAGTTTGTTTTGATAATCTTTGTGTTCTATTTTGTTAATCTCTGTCTTCTGAAGTTGTTCAATGCTTCGTTTTTTTTTCCTGATGCTAGTGATGTCCACCATTTAGAATTGTTCATCTAAGTGCAAAGCATCCTTCTGTTGTGAAATCAGCACTTCCTTATGATGTGCCTCTGACAAGTATTACAAAGTTACAAACTTCACTTTCTAAATCTTCGCACTCTTTGAATTCTCTGTTCGTTTCACAGCTTAATAATGAGTATGCCGCACAGGCCTTCCTCTCAACTGAAATATACTTGGAATGCTTTTGGCACGTTATATTACTAAAACAGTTGAACTTCAACCCTTTGAATAGGAGAACTGTATGTTATTCTTGGCCTGTAAGAGCATGTCCACCGCGGACGCAATCGGTAGGCGCGATTGACGATTTCGACTGAGGGCTAGTGAGCAGCCCCTAGCGTTGCACAATCGGTCGGCGCTATCAGGAGGTCAGGCGCGAGTGAAAATCGCCTTCGCCTGCGACCACGGTTTCACCCGAGGTGACGTCAGGGCACTAACTTTTTCCTTTTAAAAAAAAAAATTTAAGTGATTTGATTTGGACCGTTAGGTGGAAAGAGAAAATAGATCTGGGCCGTTGATTTTGGGGTTCTTTTGTAAATAACGTTTTGGGGTTGCTTTGTAATTAAATTTTTTTATAAAATTTTAGAAAAAGTACCCTAAATTTTATTTTTTTCTATAAATACCACAATATTTCTAATACATTACAATAAAAAAATAACATTACAATGAAAAAATAAACACACAATGGGAAATGTTACTGCAATTGCCTTCCAAATTACCTTTTGGGGTGGAAACAACAAAGGCAATTCCTTGCCCTCCAAATTGCCCTAAGGTAAAGGCAATTTAGAGGGTTTGGGGTGGACATGCTCTAACAGTAAATTCAAGATTTCATAGTTGCATCATTCTAATAATTTCTCTAGAATATAGTGTTGAAAGAGTTATCTTTGTTTTAAATCAAGACTTCATTGTTGTGTCATTCTAATCATTACTCTCGATCATGGTGCTTGCTCTTCTATAAGTGATAGAGGCAAAAAATATATCTCACTTGTACCCCCGGACCATTCCAAAGAAAAAAAAGATCCGCCAACCCCATACCCCACAACAATACCCACCTGACAAACAGAAAACCAACACCACCTCTAATTAAAGAGGAACTACAACCCTTAAAACACAAAATTTTTTCTAAAACACAAAAAAAAAAAAAAACACCCCCCCCCCCCGCCCCAACCCACACCAAAACAAAAAAAACTACCCCCCCCGCGCCCCCCCCCCCCTCTTCCGAAAAAAAAAAAAAAAACGACCCCCCGCCTCCCTCCTACCTGAAAACGAAAAAAACCAAAACAAAAAAAAAATAATAATTTTTTATTAAAAAAAAAAAAAAAAAACCATAAATAAAAAAATATAAAACGACCGCTTAGGATACCTTTTGGCTTCTAGAATCTATTTCTTAGTTCAAGATCCCTGGAATCAAAGAATTAGTAGATCTGTTCCCCTAAACCAAGTAGTACATGGGGAAAGCAATACAAAGATAAATGGGGGTTTCATTAAAAAAACCTCATAGTGTACGAGGGAAAAGAGTACCGATACTCCGACAATAAATAAAGCAAACTAAGAAAACAGACAGACATGGATATACTGCTTGGTTCGAAATCCGTCTCTTCTCCCTACGGCATAGTCATCAGGAATGGGAAATAGAAACTTAGTCAACCTCCTCATAGTCTAACCATCAGAAGAATTTAGGCCCAAACCAAGCTCTATATCCAGTCCCTTAAGCCTCCACAATTTCAAGAAACTTTTAAGTAGAGTTGAAGGCTGAGATATCTTCTACAATGAGATGCTGCAACCACGTTTGCCCGTTGCCTATCCAAAGCTCATGGCAACCATTTATCATTGCATGTTGTGCTAGTGAGCGTGCAGCCACGTTTGTTATCCTTAATTGGTGCCTTATTCTTTTGATATTCATGCTTTTACACAAGCCCTTCACTTCTTCAATGACGTGTCCATGTAAGTTCCAACATTGGCCTTTCATGTTAATGCATTGCTCCACGTCAGTGCTATCAGATTCAACTTCAGTGTCAGATTCGTTGTTGAAGGTAGCAAAGGAATCTCATGCATAGACCCAAAAGTTCAGTCATTAAAACTGAGCAGTTACTTGGACCTTTTTTGAGCAACTGCCATCACCAAGGTCCCATCATCATCTCTAATCACCACTCCTAAACCATTGTTTCTCCTTTCTCCACACAAAGCTCCATCAACGTTCAGCTTTAACATCCCCACCCTTGGCGGCTTCCATATTGGACGATTTGTAACACAAGATTTGCTGCTTCAAAGTCATGAAGAGTGTTCATTGCCTGTTCGAGAAGTTCTGCAAGGTTTTTTGCCATAAAGGACCCTGTTTCTCTCTCTCCAAATGCTCCACCCAATAAACATGAAACGAGCAAGTGCATTTGGTTGTAGTTGTTGGCTTGCATTATCCATCAAAGTTTCAAAATCTTCCTAAGTACCGTCTAGCCAGTCAGTAAAATCTGTTAATCTCCAAACCTCAATACTTCTTTTACACTTCCAAATTGCATGTAGTGTCTTCCTCCCGCCTATGACATCTATGACATGGGTCGGGATATCAAGCTTGCGTCCTCGTAGGTTTGTCTTCGTAGAGAGAGAATCAGTGTAGGCTTTCCAAGTGAAATGTTTGACCTTGTCTAGGACTTTACATCCCCATATCTTCCTCCAAAACGATGCAGGTGTTTCAGTATTTGATGTGCGGCCTCCAAAATGCATGTAAGTCTAAAGAGATAGCGAGTTGATAGCTAGACTTTATTGAATATTTACCTTGTTTATCATAGAACCAAATATCTTCATCTTGTTCATTGGGCATGGGGAGTTGGGTAGATATAGCTCGAACTTCTTCTTTGTCAAAAAGTTGGTTCAGTAGTTGCTTATTCCAAGTTTTGGACTGGTGTAGTAAATTGCGGACCTTCCAATTTACTAGAATTCTACTTGCGCGATGTCTTGCAATTAAGGGGATCCACCAATCTCCAAGAACATTTCTTGTTTTGCCATTCCCAATTCTTCGCAGCATTCCTGCTCTTAATAAGTCCCTTCCCAATAAGATTGATTTCCAATCATAAGAATCATCGTTTGAGCTTCCCACATGGAGCAAAAAGGAGTGTCTGAAGTATTTGGCTTTCAAGATCTTGGCAACTAGAAGGCTAGGCTCAGTATGTATCCACTAAGCCATCTTTCCCAACATTGCTTTATTAAAGCATTGGAATTCCCTAGGTGTACAAGTTGGATTGGAAATTCCAATTCCAAACGGAAAATTTCCGATCTGATGCCAAAAAATTCCGAATCCGAAAAATTCCGAAAAAAATTGGACGGAAATTGGAACATACCTTTTCGATCCGAAAGTTCCGACTTTCCAATCCGACTTACTTCTGAAGATTTCCAAACCCATTCCGATCAAAAAATGGAATCAATTTTATATATTTTATAGTAATTTGCTTAGTGTATATTTTTACAATAAATCATATTCACTTCCATTTTACTCATTCTTACTTGTGGACACATTTATTACTTGTTGTAGAGTATGTATTCATCTTATAAGCGTAGTTCATATATTAGTTTATCTTATTTCACATTGAAAATTTAAAAGTTCCAAATTATTTCCGAAATTTCCGAAAAAATTCCGATCCGAAAAATTCCGAATTTTTTTGGAATGGAAATTGGAACTCTTGTTTCCGATCCGTTCCGTCCGAAAATCACCCCTAGAATTCCCGGAATGCAAGGCCTCTATTTAATTTGTGTTGGCATAACACAGTCCATTTTTTCCTATGGATCCATTTCTTCCTCCTTTTCCCCACCAATAACGAGCAATTTTGTGCGTTAAGGCCTTGACAAATAGATTTGGGAAGTTGAAAAATACCCATGCAGTAAGAGGACTTGATTAGTGTTTCCTTTCCCAGCAATTGAGAGAGTTTTACCATTCCATGCTTGTAGACGAGAGGCCACTCTCTCTCACGCAGATGTCGAAACATATTCTTCTTGCTCTTCCAAGTCACTGTCGGTAAGCCTAGGTAGCGAGCATGGCATTGGACTGCCAAGTTTATGTTGAGTTAAACAGATTTAGATCTAGCTAGTTAGTTCCTTTCAAAAAAAAGTTACCAAAGTTTGCGTTTCCCTTGACTTACATTTGCAATTTCAAATGTCAATTCCTAACGTTCACGACAGAAAATGGTAGATTTGGGCCTCAAATTGTGCGACTCTAGCACTCAAATTGGGTCAATTCCAAACGTTCCGGAGTCGGACTATCATATTGGCAACCAATGATATCCGCACATTAGTATTATCATCTTGACAATAACAAAGTTAATTGTATGGTAGAATGTCAATGACGGACGAATAAATAACCTGTGAAGTTGTATCGTATCGGATTTTCGAGTCCCACAACTCAGTTGGGTTTCAGAGTTATAGTTGCGAAGGTCATATTTGGGTCAATGTAAGCTTGACCGGTTGACCCAATGGTGGGGAAAATGCGTTGCAGCCCATGGGAGTCACCTTGAGAATTGTCTCAAGAAATAAAAACACTAATCACATCTGGTCAATGGTAAGCATAAGATCTCACAATACTACTAGATTAATCCTTGATAACACAAACCAGTTGGGGTAAAACACATATGTAGAGATCTTTGAAGTTCCTCAATATGTAAAAAGATAGATAGCTAAAGAAACCAAGACGCATAAGGCAAGACAGCAAATTGAACCTCTATGGACTTGGATGGATATCCATCTCCTAAGAGCTGCGAGAGGGTCTACCGGCAAGGCGTCCGACAGTGGTAGCATTTGGAAGCATGTTTCCGTTGCATGCCGGCTCAACAACTACCGGCAGGTACTCATCCGAGTGACACCAAAAGATCTTGGTCTTGAAATTTCTCACCAGAGCTTTCTTCCCCTAATTTCAAAACCAACAAACGATATTACAAGTTAGATTAATCAAATGACTCAATTAATATATATATATAATTCCCGCAAACAGTAACCTAACGTAAATTAGTAATTTAACCTGAATTCTAGCGGTTGTAATCTCACAGACTTTTCTGTTGTAGGAGACCACCCACTCCTTTTTATGGAAACTCTCATAAAATCTTTGTGCTCCAAAAGGCGTGGTGAAGTTAACAAATGCATAGCCCAGATTCTTCACCTTCTTCTCACGCCAAAATTTGCTACAAGAAAAACAGAAACAGTACTTAATAAATTCACCTTCTGAATTCTTTTTACTTACTTGATTTTTATGTCCATCATAAAAATTATAATCCAACAAGCAAACTCACTTAAAATCCATAGGCAAATACACGAAATCAAACATGGACTTGTGGAGATCAATACTGTTCTGGTGCCAGCAATGGCATCCCAAGATGTGCAACAAGTCTGTCCTCCTATACACAAATCAATGTAGCGCAAATGAGCATAATTTAATTAACAAATATGAGTATTAATAAAGTTTTCATTAAATCTATCAGAATTGTCATTTGTGTCTATCCCCAATGAAAACTGTTTCCCTGACTAACACAGCATGGTAAATATAGCTAGGGACAAAAGAGTTCAAACAAAAAGACCAACGCAAAAACCTCCCCCTTTTTTTCGCTATGAAACAGAAGCAAGTCAAACTTGCAGGGTAAAAATGTACAGTTTTTCAATTGTGATCAACTAGGCAAAACGAACGAGCATAAATCAGGTAATACGGACCAAGTATCCTACAAAATATGCAACAAAAAGTTCAGATCTTTTACCCTTGGAACAGCAAAATAATGTAACAAAGTTAAATCTTTTACCCTTGAAACATCAAAAGATGCAACAAAGTTACCATCTTTATCCATTTTGAACACAAAAACATGAAAAAGAGAAAGTTACTATCATCACCTGAACTGGTTCGGAACGTTTTTTACCATAACAGTTGTTGTACCAGACTTAAACAGATCTTCAAGTGTACAAGGAAACGGAATAATATCACCACCGCCTCCACCACAACCACCACCACTGCCACCGCCACGTCTGCTTGATCTCTTTTTGCAGCCACCACCACCACCACCACCACCGCCAGTAGTACTAGCACCCTGAAGATCAACCTTTCTCCGCTGCCTCCAAACCCTCCTCGGACCCGCTGCCACCGGAACAGCACCCTGAACATCAACATTTGCATTATAGATCATAGGGTTTGGTGGAGCAGAAACAACGCACGGCACAACTGGGACCCACTGGTAGGTGGGGCGCGGAGGAGGAGGAGCAAATGGTTGCCTGGAAATGGGGTAGTAGTAGTAGCTGCGGCGGAGGAACGGCGGGGCTTGTGGGTTGAGAGGAAGGCGGCGGTGGGGTTTTTGGTGGGTTTTAGCAGCTGAAGAAGAAGCCATTTGATTATTTGCTTGAGCACAAAAGTAGACAACTTTTTTTCTCTCTTTTGTGCTAGATTTGGGGAGTTTTGGGGTTTTATGGAAATCAGGGGTGGAAATGGACGTTGAAGTTTTGATCAGGAGAGAGAAATGAAAATGATGGTGTCTGCTGATCATAATAAATGGTTCTCGTGGCGATGTAGCCACGCTGAGACAAAGACCAACCGGTTTTCTATATGGCGGCTTATTACAGAGTTGATCAGATTATGCACAGAAAATTCTGAAAAAGAAAACGAGAGTCAATTTCATTGTTTTAGGGGTTTGTGACAAGGGACTGGTTTTTGCTTTTCAGGGCGTTTTGCAGATCATGGAAATGGCAATGAAATTTGAAAATGGAAAACAAAATGAGAAAATAAAGAGACACGCATCAACAATTCTATGTGTTTTGTATACTTATAATCCGGTTTGTGCTAGCTTGTGTCATGTGTGTGACTCTATCGCACTACAATTGTCCTCTAAACTTGTATCGCAATAGAGTTGTGTAAACGATTAATGCAATTATAATTGTGCGATCATGTGATTCCCATAGCGTTATGAGAGAAGTTTCTATGCCAATTTCAATTAACTTTTGTGTTTTTAAGGAAATGAACTGAAGTTTAAGCTGTGTTCTTGTGATCACTTGTGTAGTGCATTATTTTCTCGTTGCAATCAATTTGTAGTCATTATAACGGTTTTTACATAGATACATCTTTTAAACATTTATACAGTAAAAAATCCCTTAAGATTTGAATTCAGACAATTGTAGAATAGTCATAATGATTTTTAGAGAGAATCACCATTATGTCATGTTGACGATAAGAATTTAGCTAGAACTACTTTTAGAGTGAATATGAGAGGATCATTACGAGTTCTAGAGATGATCACCTGCAATGTTAAAACTTAAATCACATAAGAGGTGAAGTATTATTTTTTGAAATACGTGGGCCCAGGTGAGAAGTAAATTGGAAAAATGTGCAGAACGCCAGTAACACCAAAATTTAACTTGAAACCACCACAAACAGCCGATTTCAAAGTGGGCCCAGGTGGGCATAAACCTCCGATCAGAGGAATCGACCCAATCCCAACCGCGAATAATCAGTTTATTCATTCTAAAACAATTCGAAAAAGTAAAAGGTAGAAAGTTTTTACCAACCCCTAGTGCGTATTAGTATTACCATGCATGAATTGATCAGTAGACAGTAACTTCCGATTTCATCCAAAATAAGGAACAGTAAAATTCGTTATATCCTACGGTAAGAATTATTATTTTACTATTTTGTGTCTAAAAGATCAATAACTGAGGGTGATCAATTGAAACATTATCCTTTCTCAAAATGTGAAGGACATAAATGCCAGCTTCTTCAATTTGCCGTGTGGTTTCTTAATTTAAACATGCATTAATGCCGAAGAGTGTCGTTAGATTTTACTTCATTGATTATTTACCTGAATTAATTTCTCCAATGATTGGTGCAATGGGGGCTTAATTTAGTACAGTAATTATGACCCTTGTATATCGGATTACTTGGGGTAATTTCGACTTTACATATATGGAAAAGGAATGTTTCTTTTCACAAATTCCATTCCTCTCTTTCCCTTGTTAGTAACCGATCTTACATGAATAACAACCGAATATGCTAGTTTTTCGTTTGTACATTTAGAGTACGTAGTACCTACGCTAAAGCAAAATTTGAAACAATACAACTAGCTAGAAGTGTATAGTATTTCTATTAGTTGATGCGTTTTTTAATCAACTGTATGTATAGTTGCAGTCAGTTTAGTATGAAACGCGTAACAAACTTTATATTTTTTGAATCACTTTAGTATCTGGTTTACTTAGTCATATATCAATGAAGGTCTTATCAAAGCCAGAATTTGCTAAGCACCCTCCAAAGTTCAAATTATAAGTTCAAATTATACTGCATAAAGTTGCATTACTAAAATGCATAAATTAACCAAATTTGATATCATTTTAAGTTACAAGTACATGCTAATAGACTCAACGATGCGAAATTGTTAAAATCTCTTAGTTCCGCTTCGTCTTAAGTTTGTAGCACCGCTTGGGTGAAAAATTCTGGAGCTATGGTCGTATGGAAAGTAGTGTGGGGCCCACCTTCATCAAAGGTTGGCAGCATAAACCTGCAAAACCCCCGAAGGCATTCTTTTCGAATCAGGCAAAGACCAGAGATATCCTGACCAAACGTCAGATGGATCATGGGGGGATTTGGTAAATTGAAGATAGTGGTAGGGGTAATTTAGGGAATGAGAGCGACTGAAAGGGGTGGCCGGGTTTAGGGCATTAAATGCCAAGCCTACGAGATTTGGTATAACGGAAGGCTTTTTGACCAATCATAAGTAACCACGCTATAGCTGGTTTCAGGTTTGCTATTTTTAAGCGCACAAGCAATGTCTGCTGGAGGATCTCTCCGAGCTCCATATCTCTAAAGCCTGCAAAGCGGCATATAAAACGCTGCGGTTTTATAATCTTTTTCTTCAACGATATCATCTTTTCCTGGTTTCCTCTTCTTATTGAATGTATTATTAACTGTTCCTTGTAATATTCGGTTTTATGTTGAATTGTTTTTTTTTTCATTGCGTTTCCTTCCCTATTCCCTACAAAATAATTTACAACATGAGTGACATTCATTTGAAATTCAAGTATTAAGCTAACTGGTATTATTTGGTGTGACAATTGCACCCTACTATTTACACCACTAGTAGTACTCGGATCAAGTAAGAGTAGTTTTTCCTGTTGAGAAACTTAATAGTGAAAATCAATTGTTCATGGTATAGCATGAACCTCGTTATTCTAATCAAATAACTCAACTCAAGGCTGTCCTAATATGATAATATTTTTGACTCTCCATTAGACTATAGCACCAAGTGTCAGTGTAATTATCACAAACAAGCTCAGACGTCCGAGTTATTTTTTGACTCCATATGCATATGTAAACAAACCAATCTTTTGTATTTTGAAGTTTATTTATATTGTCTTATAGAGCATTTCGACTTGTAAAGGCGAGGGCATGTGCGTAGGTAAGGAGGAAATGGGGTTTTTTATCCTAGGATAAAGTACTATTCAAGTTTGGTTTACTATCTGTCCAAGCATTTTTCACCATGGAGGGCGGAAGCGAGGGCAAAAAGTTACTTCGCATAATATTTAATTATTTTCTATGGGGAAATTGGTGGTAGAAATGTAAGATTAATAGAAGTAAGATAGGAGTTTTGAAGCAACTTTGGTGTATGGAGGAAGAGCAGTTTTGAGGATTTTTAAATTTTTTTAAATAAAATAAAAATAATACAATTATTTATGCGTGATAGATTATAGGCGGCGTAACTCTCTTCTTCCAAACGCGTATCATGCACAGGTATGTGCATGATGATGTCTGGGTGGCATCACCGCTGACGTCAACACCGTGGGTAAAGATAGAGGCAATCATCGTCTTCCCTTTGCCTTTGCTTTCAGCGGACATGCTTACCGATTGCCTCCCATTTTTTTATTTTTATCGATGGATAAAGCTGCAAAAAGGGCATGGAGGGCAAAAACCCCCCATTGCCTCTTGCGGTGGACATGCACTTATTTCTTTTTATGCCTCTTCTTCATATTGATCTAACAAACTCTTGCACTTTCTTTCTTCAAAATTCTTTTTTTATCACCATTTTAAAACTATAGGTAAAATGGATATTCTAAAGCAAACACAATGTGAAAGTTGTTTTTTCCAAAATCCGACTACTACAAAAAAACAGAAGAAAAGAACAAGTGCAATTATGCCCATCACACTTTCTGAGTCCCTAAGTACCTCATTCCCTCAGTCCTAATGCTCTGTAGCCTACTAACCCTACAAACGCGTCTATCCTAGGCCAGTAGGGTTAAGTAGTCAGATAAATTTTGTCAGCGAAAGTCCAGCATCATTTCATGTCTCTTTTGTCTTATCTGCACAGTATATAAGGAGTTTGTTACTGTTTACCCTAATTTGTAAAGTGTATGGAGTTTGCTTCTGTTTACCCCAACCATTTGCATCACTGCAGTTTTGTGCACCATGGCTTACACTCTTTTCGCTTTCTCCTGTATTTTATTATCTTTTGTAGTTTTTGACGGTACATTTTGCAAAACCCCAAACTTACCTTTTATTTAAAAGAAGTTGATAAGACCGAAAGTTCAGAAAACTAAATTTAAAAAAAAAAAAACTTTCAACAACAATGTGAATCAGATCGTAAACAACGATTTCAACTTCTTCGGACAGCAAATTGGAATTTCCGGCATTCGGAATTCCTGACACCTTGAATTGTACTAGTAAGTACACAAACAAAACACAAAAACACAAACCATTGTTCCATGCAAACATACTACATGCTAAATTATCTAGTTAACATGAAAAGTAAAAAGGGCCGAGTACTACTAGAAACCCAACTTACAGACTTATGTTTACAATTCACCCCAGATTAATTAGCCACCTGATTCAACGCGTTAATCAACATCCGGGGAGAGAGTGAAAACACAAGCTACGTGGATTTCACCCTGAAAACCGAACTAGTTAACCAACACTTTTTTTTTACCAACTAACGAATTAACTAACACTTCCGAATCAACATCACAAGCCCAGCCACAGCCCTAATTAGTCTCTCACTGGGCCCCTCAGAGGAACGTTCACCAGCCGCCCAACCGGAATGAGCTCCGGCTTCGAAACTCCGTCACAGGGCGGCGACAACACCGCCGGAAGGTACTCGTTGGTGGGACACCGAAATATCTTCTCACGAAAGTTTGTCATCAACTCTTCCAGCCCCTACATTTCCAAAAACCAAAAATCAGTGTCACAATTTCGAACCCGACGTAAGTAAACAAAACAAGAAAATTACAAATTGAACCGTAGAAACTCAGAAACTATACCTGGAGCTTAGCACAAGTGACTTCACAAGTCTTCTGATTGAACTCCACATTCCAAACCCAATTGTGAAATATCTTGTAGAACCGAAGTGCCGCTTCGGAATTAGTGAAATTCACGAACGCGTATCCGAGGTTATTGTTCCTCCTTAGGACCCAAAATTGCCTACAAGAAAACAGAGTTATTATATCAATTACTACATTTTCCTCCAAATGAACATTACAGTAGTAAAAATTGGCTTGGGAAAAATTTACTGACTCGAAATCCATCGGGAGATAGAGGAAATCGAACTCGGACTTGGTTGGATCCGACTGAAACTCCGCCTTTCTGTTCTCCTTGCAGCAGTGCTCACTGAGGATCTTCATCAGATCACCCCTACTGTAATATTAACAAATTAACAAAATCAATGAACGAGCTCAAATTTTGGAACAGAGAACACAAAACTAGTACAGCGAGAGTTCACCTCATCTGGTTAGGAATGTTTTTGATCATCAGAGTCGTGATTCCGGAGATTTTCAACTGCTCAGGGGATGGAAACGGAATCACATTAGTATCACCACCGCCGCCACCCACGGCGGCGCTCTTCTGCATGCGCGCCGCCGCACAAACTCTCTTCTTCGCCGGAATACGAAGATCTTTCTTCGGTGCCCTCGGTATCCTTTTCGCCGCCGGAACAAGACTAAACCTCTTCACGGAGCTTCTGGGTTTTGCGGTACCCACCGCCGCTCTCTTTTTCTTTCCCGTTCCAGTCTTTCTGGGCTTCACGTTCGGGTTCGGATCTTCCGCCATTTCCGCCGGGTTCGGAGAGTTGATGGCCGGTTGGTGTGGTGGTCGCCACAGGAGAGGATAGAATTTGGGTTCGCTGCGAATTTGGTAAAAAAAAGTTAGCGGGAAGACGGGACAGAAGGGTCTTTTTACCACAAAAGTCCGAACTCTCACTGGTAAATAAGGCTTGGCATTCGGATTTAAAGCCGGAGAACACATTTTGAAGTTTTTGAAGGAAAAACAAAGAATTGGAAATCAAAATCGTCTCTGTTTTTGTCTGTTAAAATTACAGAAGAAAAGTTTGGTTTGTTGTGGAGAAGAAAATGAACAATGTGGGGGTTTAAATAGTGAAACCGGGTGATGAATCGGACGGTGGAGATCGAAAGCAGAGGAGGGCTGTGTCTGGGTTTCGTGATTGAGGATGTGGAATCGCTGTCGAGTGTTGCAAATCATGGGTTAAGCATTTAATGCTGGTTTTTTGGGGTGGAGGGAATGGCGGAAGACGACAAATATGATTTTGCATTGGCGGCGTATGAACATGTTGAGGTGGCAGAGTCGCGGGATCAGACGGTAGCAGGGTGTTTCATCATTTTGCGCTTCGACAGGGTGGGCAGAGGAGACTCTGCTTTTCGTCTGAAATTTCCAGAGCACCCAAACGGCAAATTGGGTTCAGAGAGTGACAAAAAAAGGTTTTTAAAAACAAAGAATTATCTGTTTTTCCTAGGACGGTGGGCAGTAACCATTGAGTTTTGCGTTTTTTACCGTTAGTTAATTTGGTTGCTTAGATCATCTCCAATGGTTTGAGTCATAATCTCAAATTTGACATCACAAAATATAACTATTCATCTATACGAATTTGACATTTTTCCTAATGATGAAGGACTCAAATTTGAAATTATACTTTAACTAATTGAGTTTAACCTTAATTTTTTGTCAATTAATTTTTTTTTCTCAAGTTAATTTGTATATAGAGTTTTTTAAGTTAATTTTATGAATATTCCAACCTAAAAAAATTCAAAATCTGACAATTTTTTGTCATTCGGTTTAAAACCGAGTTCAAACAAAAGGTGCGAAATTAGACCAAGAATTTGACTCCAGACTCAAATTTGAGATTGGAGTCATAATTTGTGAGATTGAAGTCATAATTTGTGTCAAAATTGGTGGGCTCCATTTATGAGTCTGGAGTCATAATCTGTGTCAAATTTGACTCCAGACTCAAATTTGACTCGGAGTTGGGAGGTTTTTTTTGCTCAAATATGGATTTGATACTCCACCATTGGAGATGGTATTATGAATTGTAAATTGAGATTAATTTTAGGGAATTGTTATTCCATTCCACTTTTTTCAAAATGCTCTTTTTTATCAAACAAATAAGGATATATTTTAAAAAAATAGATGTTTCACTAATCTCTTCGATCTCACCTCACTTATATAGAACTCAAACGACAGTAAAAATAATACTACATGTATCAAACCCACTCAAAGTCAAAACACTATGAAAGGCCTTAAGGTAAACGGAATCTATCTATAAATTTTGTCTCTTTAATGTAGAGAAGATTGATGGGTGATATAATGCTATAATAGGGATTTTTATTTCAAAAAATATTTAAAGTGGAGATCATTCAGTTATATAACATTGTGAAACGGTACAACTAAATAAAATGAAATGAATAATTCATTTGATTTTTACAGAGATAATTTATATTACATAATTAATAAAATGAATAATTCAAATTATAATATGTATCAACGGGCAAATCGAAAACGAGGGAAATATGTAGAGTGTGCAGACTAAAATTGTCGTATGCCCATGACATCATCGCATTGGTAACATACAATGTCAAAAGATTTGATGTGAGTGAAATTTTCCATTTGAAAAAAGAATTGAGATTTTTGAATTAGTAAGTTCAGAATAAATTTGCCTAGGGTCATCATCATGGTGAGTAGGCTGATGCTAAACCCAAAATCTTCTTAAGTACATTGATCTGAAGTTTTATTTTGTTTGGAGTACAAAGGAAATCAACTAAAGAACAACAATCATGGGCCTCGTTAAAAATCTCGCAGTGTACAAGGAAAAGAGTGTCATGTACCCCTAAAATAAATGAAAGCATTCAGAAAAAGTAGACTTGAATATAGGGCATTGTCTGAAACCCGCCACCTTTCCCTACGACAAAGCCATCAAGAAAAGTAGACAGGAACTTAGTCGACCTCCTTACGGCCTAACCATCAGAGTGAATTAGGCCCAGACAAAACTTTACATCCAATCTACGACAAGGTCAAACAATAATAGACCACATTGGAAGCTACCGAAATCGATACTGTGGAAAGGCAATAGTATCTTGAGTGCATGTAGGACGAACAAAGGCAGGCAGATCAGACCACCAAAAATAAGCACTATGAGAAGCGCCAAACTTGGCAATGGCATCAACAGCTTGATTCCCCTCCCTGTAGATATGAGTACAACGCCAATTTAAAGAATTTAGACGTGTGAGGCAGACGTTCCAGTCAGTCCATAAATACCAAGAAGAAGAGTGGTCTGAAATGACATGTAGTACTTGGATAGCATTTGGTACTATAGTAGATTTCACGTTCGCCTTGCAATGGTATGATATTATCGTGTAGGTCTTAATGTTCGGCCCATAAGACCAACAACATATATGGAAATGTTTCTTGTTATTTCTTGGAAACATGGTAATTTACTCAAAAATGGGGAGGAGTTGAATGGAAGTTTATTCCTGGAGTAGTTAGATTTCTACTGCTGTCAATGTTGGTGTGTTGTTTGAACTCCTTAACTTTCTGAATGATGGGCAAAAGAAGGTATGGTAATTATAACCTTCAAGATTTGGGAAAATGTTATCCACAGTGATCATGTTGTTTGTTCCATTTACCATTTCTGGAATTTAATCTTTTTCCTCCTATAGGGCCAATCAAAGGTAAATGAGTATGCCCAAGGCAATTTATACTGTTTACTTTATGGTCAAACCTATAAACATTACGTACCATATTGACATTTCAATAAATAAATCAAACGCATTATGAAACATCTGTTGAAACTAGTTCTGAACTTTTTCTTAAACAAGCTCTAGTTAAGTTGATTAATCTTGTGCACATGACCAGTTGGTCTAGCAGTATTTCCTCTCCACTTTAGTGGAGGAGGGCTCAGGTTCAACTCACACTGGCGGCAAAAATAAGATATATTTTCAGTGAGGTCAATCATTCAGTTGTGGAAGTTTCAAGTTTGACTCACAGTGATGCGAGATCGAGGATATTTTCAGTAAGATCGTTATTACATTTTAGGTCATTAGGGACTGTTATGGGTAAACTATACAATCATTGTACATTGTTGTAAATTGTAAACATTCTATCTTTGACAAAAAAAAAAATTGATTAATCTTGTCAAGATACAAGATTTGAGTGATGCATCTTCTCCAATGCGATAAAAATTGAACGTCATTAAAATTGGGCATCATTGCACAATAATTAATAATACGAATAAACTGACTGTTTAACCTAGTCTGATTCTAACTCATTTCTCTAACTATCATCACCACACCACAATGCATTTATACTGGAATCTTTTCAATCCAAAAGACTAATTACTTGTTTTCAAATTGATTAATCAAATTGCATATGGACTAGTGATTAATGAGTGGTCGAGTCAAAGGATTCGAATCATTTCAATCCACCACAAAATTTCCTATAGCTTCCTATTATCCTCTAGGTATTGTAAGGCTTTTCGTGGTCAACTATGTAAGATCAGTACTTAGACCTAAACGCATCTCTAAGTTTTCCTAAATTGTGCAAAGTATTGACCTGAGTGAAACTTTTTCTCAGAAATATGATTAGTAAAATAGTAACTTTCCAGCTTTGCACAATTTTAGGTGAAAAGCAAAAACCTGCAAATCCCTAAACAAAAAGGGACTGTCCTATCTGCCTATGCTAGTTGTAGCATTGTACTGCTGCCACGTTGAATTCTCTCAGCTTGATTTTACCCGTCATTGTCTCGTTTCTGGTTGAAGTACTTCATGCATGGGATATGCAGCATAAACGGACGGAGGAAATTCAGAGAGTTACTTTTACAGCGTTGGGTTGTTTTTGCCACGGTAAAAGCTTTTTTGGGTAAAGAAATTAATGGAGTACCAAAAAGGGAAAACCCCTAACGAGATCAAGACCATAGCAGTACTTATCATTGGCAGACATAAATACCTTATGTTTCACAAAATGTAACTTTATTTCGGTTGGATTAGCTTGTTATGGCTTTTTCTAAGTGTGGTTTGTACCATAATAAAATTACGTTATCATAATTAAAATATATAATTAGATATGGATTTTTTATTATACTTATAATTGACAATTGAGCTGATGATTCTCTTCAGGCCTCTACACAAATCCACCATTGTTTAAAGTAAAAGGCATGAACTTATACCAGCATAGTAACCAGAATAGAGTCCAAACAGAAAATAAACTGTAGACCAAGACGGTAATTCATAAGAACTAAACGAAAACTAATCTAGTTCAATCAAATCTTCAAACTAATTTTTCGAAAAGAATAATGGAAAAGTTGATTGAAATTTGGGATATTAAGCAGTATGGGCTTGGCATGCATGCACTACAGAGAGTGGACTTCTCCTCATAACTTGTTTTGCATTTTTGACCACAAATTTTTTAATTTTTTGAAGAAAATAATAATAATACTTTCAAGTAAGCTTAATTTTGAACATAGCTGCAAATATCCAAGTGGTCGGAACAAAGTACAAAATCTTTAGCCATCAGGTTTTCTATTTTTCAACACACAAAGAGATTCTGCATGGAAGGCCAAATGCTGAAAGCTTTCTTTTGTCAAGGTTTACTTATTTCATGCAAAACCAACAACTGTGAATTTTCTGCTTCTCCTTTTTCATGCATGCGCTCTCTATCAATAAGCTTTTTGTCTGTTTATTTGGTTTGTTCGGATCAATTTAATAAATATCAAAGCGTCACGTGTATTCAGCTAGCTAGTGCCTACTCCTTTTGACATTTTCAATGAGATGTGTACTACTTGTAATTGTAGCATGCTTACTTATTTACTTGTAATGAGAATGAGAAGTAATTGAATTATATGTTTAGCACAGTCCCACTTGGGAAATAGAAAATACGTTTGTAAAAACAATAATTCATCCAGAAAAGAAGCAGATATCATAGAATTTAGATGGAGATGTAATTTAAGTTAGCTACAACCCTTAGAGCAAAAATAATGTTGCTCTAAAGACAAAAAACCTAGAGGTCATTGTTCCATTTTATAAATCTATATTTTTTTACCCAAATCTAAGAACGTGGCTTAATTTTTGATTATTCTTCTACACCGGAGCCTCATCACACGCATATATTGAACACTACCGAGCAGCCCAATTGATTATTTCATTTGGCCCTCCGAAAATGCATACAAAGGAAGTTTTCATTCAAAAGTGATGTATGCAATATGAACAAATTACACAGATGCAATAATTAAGAAGATCCTACTTTTTCAAAGATACATTGAAAAAATTACACCCACTACAAATATGATAGGCCATAAATAAGAAAATACTAAAAATTCGAGCGGTAGAATTTTTCAATTCTCACACAAGTACTTATTAGATCTGATATCTTAGATGTGGTATATAGATTGAAATTGCAAAGACTGCATTGTCAGTTTTCTTTTGCGTCACTGGGGAGCTTCTGGTCTGTGACTTCCCACTTTGCTTCTCTTTACAAACTAAATCATAGCACCCCATATGGATTGATCAAAAATATGGAAGGGCCAAGTGTTCCGCCCCCCTCCCCACACCCCCTTTTTTTTTTTTTTGACTCTTAAAACATTCCTCACTTTTTTTTTTTAAAAAAAAAAAATTTACAAACTGAAGGCTAATAAAAATTAAGTGACGATTACATGTTACGCACAACTTTTATCTTACAGTTGAACTGAATTATATAAGTAATGCATATGTGCATGTTTTCTCATTCTGTGAATTTGTATTTGTGTGAGAGCTTCTTGATGTTTGATGTGACAAACTTATCGTGTACGCTTGTGATTTACAACAATATATCATAGCTTGTGCGCTTGTGATCCCATCTAGCTAGATGATTCTACCACTAAATCAATATTTTCGATTTTTCTTTTTCCAATAGCATATGATCACATCTAGTCGTAATTCTCTTTTCAATATATTAAAAAGATTAAACTTTAGGATCGCATTACAAAGTAAGAAATAGAACAAAGAACAGCCCAATAGCGGATTGCTCTTCTGGGCTAAAATAGGCCACTTATGTTGACCCGTCTAGGTTAGCAAGCCCACGTCACTGGCTCAACCCGAATACCAAAATGGGTCAAATTGCACTTGCAGGCTTGCAGCACACCTTACTTTCAGAAGCCACGGCAGAGAAACAGCACTTCGAATTTCGCTCTCCTAAACCCTCTCGTTTTCTAGGGCTTCGCTTGTCCCAGGTATTCCTCTTTCTCGTGTTTTCACTTGCCGATTTTCAAAGAAGCTGAATATTTGGGTGATTGTTGTTTGAATTTTGTATGTGAAGGTCAATGGCAGGTAGAGGGCGTGGACGGGGGCGTGGGTTTGGAGGAGACGGGTTTGGAGGCGGTGACTATGCCAAGCAAGAGCCCTTTGTGCTTTTTCCTACGGTTTGTGTTTCCACATTTAGCTCCGAAATTATTTTTTCGAAGCTGCAGTGGTGATTTTTATTGGGTCCGAATTAGTGTGGTTGCTAAAGGAGTCTTTGCATTGTGTAATGGCTGGCTTGCAAGCTATGTTTTCGATACCGGTTGTATTTGATACAGTATTCTCATGATCCTTTAGTTGCAATGAGTTTGGCAGGTTGCTAGGTTTCCATATCAAATAGAAATTGAATGTGCAAATTTTGTTTGCAGGATGTTACTTTGCCTAACATCAAAGGTGTAATTGATCTAGAACAAAAGAAAACCAAGGGTCTGACTGAGGACGAAAAGTTAGTACATCAAAGTATCAAGTTTTTGAAAATTTGGAAAGGCTCTCCTTTTTATCTCGAACAGGCTGCCTCAAGGGGTGAGCATGATATACTTTTGAACTCATAGTTTTTGTTTGTTCTATGGGGTTTATGCAATAATCAAATAAAGCGACATATGAAGCTTGGTTGATTTGTTTCTCCCTATCTATTTTCTGCTAAGATATGAATCAGCATCACTATTTTCGATATTGTGGAGTGCCTTCCCATTGTTTTGGGTATGTTTGAAATTATGTTTATTATTTAAATAGACTTGCAACCTTGTAGAGTTGTTTCCATGCTGCCATGCTGGTGCATGTAAAGTTCTGTTTACAATCTGCAATTGATCTTACCAGGACTTTATATTTAGATGTATAGAAGAATGCACACATCTCTCCTGAAACCTACACGTAATTGTATGCTTTAGAAATTATGCAATGTGGCTGAGTAGATCAAAAGTTCAATATAAGTTTCAAAATTGATTTGTATTATACATACATCACAGCAGAGATACGCATGCTAACGATTCTTTTTTTCTTCTTCTAAGTTTTAGTACAATATGCCAGTTTGTGTAATGTTATTAGTCCAATAGTGGCTTTATGTGGCAGCCATGTTGCTTCTAATTTTATTGTCCATCTCTTATCTAGCTGCTTTTGTACTTGTACCGGATTACGTTAGGATAATCATACTCTTCTTGAACTTGTGGCTTCAGAGAAGAAAAACCCAGAAGTAGAACGATTATTATACAGGGAGACTATAAAGACTTTCTCATACCTCTCGTTTTTCAAGAACATAAAAAATTGCCGAGTCTGTCAGAGTGATCTTTTGGTCAGTTTCATTCAAAAAGTCGCAAAGAAGAACCCCAAAGCAGATGAAAGAAGACAGCTAAGAGAAAAAAATCCAATCAGACCTCTATCAGAATTCCCCCTGTTAGAATTCCATCGCACTCTCTTTCGGCTTGGCTGCCACCCCTTCGAACCTGAAAGACCATTGCATCAACAAGTATGTTAAAACCAAAAAGGAACTCACAGAACAAATGTAAAACATTAGCATTGAACTCTATTCCAATTTGTTATTGCCAACCTCCAGTCAGTTCTTGAGGAAATCCCTTTAGCTCCAAGATATCGAAAATAGAACCGCGTTTTATGTTGGTTTTTGGCTTGGTCCGGTTGGGTCAAAAATATTATCTACATATGAAACTAAAGGTTGAATATGCTTTGTCTTAAATATTTTTCCTCATACGCAGTTTAATTTTTGTACACATTATGCTCGTTGATAAATTGTTTCACTTGTAGGCCAATGCTGATGGAAAAGAAAAGAAAGACAGTGAAGGGGAAGATGAAGATCAAGAACAAGAGGAGGAGGTGTCAGACGAAGAATACTTTAGCGATAATGATTATCAACAGGTTTGTATAGGAAATACTGGGAGCTTTGTACTGCTTTTGATGGTTGACTTGAATGAAATCAGTTTGGATTCGTTGTTCTTCCTATATGTTCACTTGGGGTTTCTATTTCTTATATTTGCGACCTGCTTCCTCAATTCATCTTGTTTTCATATACTAACTTTGGAACTAGAAGGCGTGTGGTTGTCTGTCTGTCTACACGTATGCAAACAAATGTTTCTAATGCGACTATGATCTTGCAGAACCAAGATTTTGATGATGATGATGATGATTTTAATATGGCAGATGATGGTGCAGGTAAGAACCTTCCGAGTGCGCCCTGTCTGGGTTTCTTCTTGCGCTTATCTATGTTACACGTCTAGTGATTGAGCTTGTATATCTACTAATGAGCTAACGTTGCAGACGAACCTCTTTTGTAGTCACAAGGTGTTGCATACGAGGCTGCTCAAAATATACAGAAGCTCGTCTCCTCTCGATTCCATCAAATGATGTAACAAGTTATTGACTGTTACCTCGTAGGTTCTTTTACATCCACTTAGTAATCTTCCGGATATAGAAGATATCATAGTCCCTCAATATTTCCGGGTCATTGGATCTTGTCATGATGTAGCATGTAATGCAAACGGCGGTTTGAAATAGAAAGTACCAGGATGATTTACTGAAATCCGATGGACTGAGTTACAATGTGAATGTAGTTTTTCCAACTTTACCAACTCCATCACAAATTTGTGATGATTTACTCCACTAGAAAAGAGTGTAACATGCCATGTATACTTCAATGTAATTTAATAGGGGTATTAGCCAATTTGCCCCCTTAACTTGTGCCCTAGTTTTGATTTGCCCCCTTAACTTGTACTTTGGAAAATTAACCCCCTTAACTTGCATTTTTGGCCAATTTCCCCCCTTGCAATCAAAATTAACATACTCTCATCCAATTTTCCGTTCAATACACTCAAGTGACTTGCACGTGATGAGCTTTTTTCGTCATTTACCATCATCGAGACATTTATGTGCTATCGATTGGGTTGAAGTTCGTTGACAACATTGATGGCGTTGCCGGTCTTAAGAAGATGATGATGAAGAAGAAGAGTAAGAAACACGACAAGATGCCCATCATGTATAAGTTTTGTAACTCAATTTGATGGAATTAGGTTAATTTTGGACTGAAAGGGGGGAAATTAGCCAAAAATACAAGTTAAGGGGGTTAATTTTCCAAAGTGCAAGTTGAGGGGGCAAATCAAAAATAAGGTACAAATTAAGGGGGCAAATTGGCTAATAGTCCAATTTAATATAATCTAAACTACCTACGAAGAAATGATCGAACTCTAACAAAAATAGAGGAGCACGTTATCTTTACACACAACTGGAGCAAACTTGGAAAGCACTGGTGATTGACAAGCTAACTCACGCGGGACCAACGTGACCAAACATGAGCAGGCTGAACGTGAAGTGCACTCATTCAATCATGTTGTTCAATCCAACGGCTGACAGGAGACCACCGACGCAGCAAAAATACGTAACGGTTTTCTGGGCCCACCAAACTCGTCCACTCTCCAATGGGCCTACGACATGCGTTGTGCATATTATATAAACCTTTCCTCTTTTGAACAACCAAAATAGAGAGGTTGAGACTCGACAATCAGACGTACGAATTCATCGATCGGAAGGTTGAAGACCGGAGGAGATTCGACGGTCGGGATTGAATCAGGACAATGTCGTGGCAGGCGTACGTCGACGATCACTTGATGTGCGACATCGACGGCAACCACCTGACCGCCGCGGCCATCGTCGGTCACGACGGCAGCGTTTGGGCTCAGAGCTCCAGCTTCCCTCAGGTTCGGTCTAAAAGTTTCGTCTTGGCTCGATTTGTTTTCTGATTCATTTTTTGTTAGATCTGTTCAAATTGATTCTGTTTGTTTGCTCGGAAAATCGTTTCGCAGTGGAGAAATTGACTTGCAAATGAAAATGCACCGAATTGTATACTGATTGATGCTAATTAAACTCTTGAGATTGATTGATTGATAGGGTTTTTGGTTGGACTTTTGAATTTGATCTTCGTTTGGCTATTGATGATATATGATAAGAATTCAGATACATTTGAAAAATGAATTAGTGAAATTGTGTGATTATTCGTTTTAGTTGAAAATGTGGTAATGATTGATGTTGAGTGTGAGATTGATTTGGTGATTGGTGTGCAGTTTAAGCCTGAAGAAATTGCAGCAATAATGAAGGATTTCGACGAGCCGGGGTCTCTTGCTCCGACTGGATTGCACCTTGCTGGCACCAAGTACATGGTTATCCAAGGGGAGGGAGGAGCTGTAATTCGTGGAAAGAAGGTTTGTTTATTTTGCTTATTTTTGCTGCTTTAGGTGGTTGTTCTTCATTATATAACATCATTGGTTTGCTTGAGTCTGCTGCGTTGGCAACATAATCATAAAAGTAGGGGAGTTTATGTGAGGAATTCTATATTTTCAAGAAAGTTTCTATAGTAAACGGGGATTAGTGGGCGTAAAATGTACTCGTTCTCTGATCAAGTCTGTTGATATGGATATGAATGAATTAAGCTACTTATGAACCGGTTTGATCTGAGACTTGACAGCAAGAATGTCGAATGCTAAGAATGTTTGCCAAACGGTTTGCTTCTATGATTTACGTGTTACTTTATGTTCTATATTTATCTGTATCTTGTGTATGTATTATGGATGGAGTTTTATATCTATACAAGTCTTGTTGGCAATCATTCAAATGAGCTAAGTTCACAGGCATTCCACACTAATTTTAGTCTTATGAGGGGCCTTCCTGTATTCAATATGTGAACATATTGTCTTTCTGCAATTTTGTGAAAGAAAGGTCTATTGATGCCGTGTGAAAGCGTAGGTTTACTAACATGATTTGCTCATCATTGTACGCAATCAAGACTGTAAAGTTTGATGTGTTCTCCCATGTTATTGGTAGTGGGGCGCATGATTGTCTCACCTATTTACTTTCTAGAATCGACCATTATTTCAATGGGTTGGACTTCTTTCCTGCTCCAGTCAATTCTTACATTCAAAGTTTGATGCTTATTGGCTTTATGAAATGGTCCTTAAAGCAATAAAGCCACCTTCACATGTCCTCGTTCTGCTTTTTAGAATATCTTTTGAGCTGCTCATTTATTTGGTTAGCCTGTGGGGAAGACAGTCTGTTATACAAACCACAGTACGAAAAACACATGGATGCCAAATTGCGTATGCCTTGTATGCTATAATCCTTTAGTTGCACTGTTGCTTTCTCTGGATAAAATCTATGTGCACTTGCAACCACCAGATAATACAAAGAATCACCTTTTTTCATGTTCTTTATGTGGAAGTTCAGTCTAATTTGCCTTCTTCTGCAGGGTTCCGGTGGCATTACTGTGAAGAAGACCGGCCAGGCTATGATTTTCGGGATATACGAAGAGCCTTTGACACCAGGCCAGTGTAATATTATCGTGGAAAGGTTGGGTGATTACCTGGTTGATCAGGGCCTATAGGTCATTCAACTTCATGCGTTGCATACTTTTTGATTTCTTTGGGCCTTGCATCTACTTCCTACTATGGATTTGAAATGGCACTGGAGTTGTTGCTCAAAATAACCGTGTGCAGATAATGAAGCGGGAACTTTTGGTGTTCTTATTGTTCCGGTTTTCTTGTTTTCTGAAGTTGTGTATTTATTCATCCAGCTGTTTGGTCCTAATGCGTTTACATTTTTATTTACTTTCATACCATTGGATTCCGTCTTGGTTATGATGTGATAAAACTATTTTTCCTATTTTTAATGAATGATCTTAGGAGCAAATTTTCCATATTGTCAGCTTTAGCTCACATGCATTTGAACCTCAAATCTTTTCTGTTAAGATCCCAGACAATCCACATTAAACTAACAAAAGCAGACTATGAATCTTATTCTTTCTTCAGCTAATCCTTCTCCTTTCAATTTTCATTGATAGAATTCGCTTCTACACTCAAATTCACCGCAATTCTTCGACATAGAGGTTTCGATTTTATTGTCTGTATTTGCACGGTTTGCTCGTAATATCGTACTAGTTAACTTCTCTTTGTTGCACAAAAAAACATGGGTTTTTATCTAAAATAGGTCAACCGGCATAAATCTATTCCAAAATAGGCAAGGGGCAGCGGGCTGTTCTTCAGTATGCAAAATGCTACAGTAACTTTGCAATTAAATCCCTGGGGTTATAGTGCGGCCATAGTGCCTCATAGTCTCTCATAGTGCACCCATAGTGCCTTTTAGTCCCTCATAGTGCCTCATAGTCTTTCGAATACAGAATGGTTGTAATTCATCAACGCATTCATAGTCCCTCATAGTGCACCCATAGTGCCTCATAGTCCCTAATAGTGCACCCATAGTGTCTTATAGTCCCTCTGCTTCTTCTCCGAACTCCATCGAAGACATTTTCGTTTGCTGGTGGCAAACCGCGGGGAATTTAGGGTTGAAACTTTGGGGATATATTCTTGAGGTCGAGAGGGAACTTTTTGTAGTTGGGGTCGTCGTCAATCGGTGACCGGAAAACATAGAACTGAGGGAGGTTTGTCGGACAGTTTTTGGCAAAAAACAGATCAAAACGTTTTGATTCGCCGGCGGCAAACCGCTTGGAATTTGGGGTAGAAACTTCGTGGGAGTGTGCGCGTGGATGTTGGGAAGCTAGTCCAGGTTTTCCGAACGGAGAAAGTGGCCGGAAAATTAGCGACGGCGGCGAGAACTCCGGCAGCTCAGTTTTGCGTTGGTTTCACCGGCGGCGTTCTACGCTGTCTTTGGCTCTGAAATTTTGGGGATATATTCTTGAGGTTGAGAGGGAACTTTTTGTAGTTCGGGTCATCATCGATCTATGGCCGGAAAAGAGAGAACGGAGGGAAGTTTGTCGGACGGTTTTTTGGCAAAAAACAGAGAAAAAAGTTTTAGTTCGCCGGCGGCAAACCGCTTGGGATTTGAGGTTGAAACTTTGTGGGAGTGTACTCGGGGATGTTGGGAAGCTATTCCAGGTGGTTCCGAACGGAGAAAGTGGCTGGAAAATTTGCGACGGCGGCAAGAACGGAAAGAGGTTTGTCGGATGGTGGAGGGACTTCTCCTTTGCAATTAGGCAATCCTTATGCCTATTTTCGGAACAAATTTTGCTACCCGTAGATTTTAGAATAGATTTAGGCCGGTTGGCCTATTTTAGATAAAACCCAAAAAACATGGACTAAGAATTAGGACTTGGGCGAATGAGATGGAGTTGGGTCACCTATAGCTGAAGCCCACACAATGGATCCAGTACCCAAATACACTGCCCATGGGCTATTTTGGTAAATCCACGATTGACAAGCCACAAAACCCTAGTATGATTACTTGAGGTTTCATCTCCTATATATACACACTGCACGCCGACCTCTTCTCAAATCATAATTCATACTCCTGGCCGTCTCTGTAAATTTAATTTCTGTACTTCTGTGAAGATTGATTTCGATTTCCGATTGGGAAAACGTGTAATTTTGTTGGTGTTATTAGTGGGTAAAATGAGGAAAGCAGGGATTGTGTGTATCGGCGTAGTGCGAGAATCAATGCACTCTGAATCCGAAAGAGTTCCCTGCAAAATGAAATTCTAGGGGAAGGTGGGCAGTTGTTTTTCATCTTCTGTTGAAAGTTCAACAATCATCTTCCCCATATTTATTCATATTTTCCCTTTCTTTTTTTCTCTAATAGTTTCTGTTTTCTTTGTTCCCAATTCCCAAATTAATTTTCTTGGGTTTTTAGGATTATATAAATTCTTTCCTCAAAAATAAGTCCTGGGCCAGGACTGGGTTTGCCCTTTTTTTTTTTAAAATTTCCTACTTAAATTTCTGGGCAGTTTTGTTTCCCTGGATGATATGAGTTTACTCTGTGATTAAATCATCATAACAAGTTGTGAAAATTGATAATGACTGTTAATACTAAACCAGTGGACATAATTAAGGCAATTTACATAACAAAATAGCTGCGGAAGCATGACAGAAGTATACGTCACACAAATCGCAGTATCCAGGTGGGCCAGAAATTGCACTAAGCCCAAAATCCATGGGCTTTGAATCTGGCTAGGGGTATTTATGTCTTGGGCCTAGAGAAATATTATGGGCTATGGCCCCAACTTAATGAGCACCATAGCTTGCTGCAGCTTTTCCAGTTCTGATATGAAATTGTCGCTTCGTGAGAATACCAAATCTTCCAAATGATGGGATCATCAGCATTGTAAACAATAAACAGATCTGGTTTTTTGGGTAAAACTCATACGATTATGAGGCGAACGATTATACCTAAAATGTAGCTGTTATTCTTTGACAGGAAAAAAATGGAGCTGCTATCGACCCACCAAACGTGTTGTCCATAACAGTCCCTAAACCATGCCCATTTGCTCTGTTTTCGTCAGAAAACAAAATGAGGGTAACGTTTAGTATAGGAGAGCCCCACAAAGATAGACAACTGCAGGCCGAACCCTAAACCCCTATTTCTGAATTTTCTGAACTAGGAGTGCGAATGCTTGATTTCCCTTTGTGACATGGACGGGAAACTTCTTTAATGTTTAACGAATCAAAGTCAGATTTGCAATTTGTAATTGAAGCTGACCTTAATGGTCCCATGACTAAGAAGTTTGGGGTGGTCGAGGTGTGCAGTTACATACGCCCAGAATGTGGTCCAAAATCAGAGCCTGTTTTGCTAGCATACCGCTGCTACGTGAACCATAACTATTCACGTTTATCATGTTCATATGGTCCATATCGATTTTATGGCAGCCGATATTATTATGAGACCGCTTTCTGTTTTTATGGTTTGTGTTGCATTTGAAAAAGCACTTGCTTTGCATGGATACTTCTCTCTTCAACATAATAGGGGATATGTTGGTCATTGCATTGCCTACTAAAGTTTTCTTTTGTTGGTGTTCAAGAAAATAATAGTAGAACGAAAGAAACTAGTCAAATAATGTTCACTCACATGCATCTAGTTTTTCACCAAATAATAGCTTCATGTACTTCATTACTAGTTTTTTCACCAAATTAACTTTTTTTACCGAGTTTGAATTTTTGATTTATTTCGAATTCCACGTTCAAAATGAAATATCAAAATAAGACTGATTGATTCTTCGATATTACCATACCAATTTGTATTTAGGGTTTTAAGCTTTTGTTGGAATAGAGACCAACAATTAAACAGTGATGGCTTGTGTTTGAAACTTACAGAACATATTTCTTGCGCTATCCTTTTCCCAAAATCTCCAAGGGAACATCTATTGTGATGGCACTAAGTCATATCAATCTCAGAAAGTACACCAACCATATGGTGCTGCCTCCCTCAATTAATGTAATTCAATTAGGATCATAGAAAATGGGGCAGTTTGATTTATGGACCGACTCCTAGCTAAAATAATTTCAGCAACCACCGATAATCCCTTGACAAAATGAATGAATCCATACCATCAAAACAACTCACAACAATTATTGCAATTTGAAACATATCTCTTCAAAAATGGTAGGTGGGCTGATGTGTGGGGTTTTTGTGTACTCAACTTGAGAAACCTCATATCCCAAATGACATGCTTGTGTGATGTTACTATTTGATATGGAAAGGGATTATTTGATTGCACTATCAAGCTAGGCTGTCCAAGAGACCATTTCTCAAGGTTCAAGCAAGCTGGTGATCAAGATCGTTGGGCTTCTCCTACGGCAACTGAAACAAAGGGCTTATCTAACTTTTTGTGTTGGGTACATGATTTGGTGCGCAATTGCGTGGTATTGAAAATCTTGTACAGTTTGGCATCAATGCACTCAATTGTGATCACCATATTTAATAGAATGAGGTAACAAGTTATACGTAAAATAAAAATTAGAGAGACCATACTTTTAGATTAAATTGACACATCAAGTGTAATTAAAGACTTAATACAATCATACAAAATGATCTTAACACTGAGATACATAGCACACCACTGGTATGTACACAAAGATAGACTATCTATATCATTTTTGTATACGTAAATGATTGAAATATGATGTAGTGACCAAAAAGGCACAAATGTAGAACATCAATTTTCCAATAGGCATAGCTAGGCTCTTTTGGTACATGATATTTGGTAGCTTACGTTGTTATAACCTTTCGTCTTAATGATTGTCTTAAAATTAGTAAAAAGAACATAACACCATTTCTTTTTAGGCTTTTACTTTGCTACAAAGTACTTAACGTGACCCCATTGTAAGTAAAGAAATATCTCAGTCACTCTTTTAACTATTCTTAAAGCTGAAAAATCCAACACAAGAAGAAGCAAATGGATCACAGCGGAAAGAGCTCAAATTAATGAAAATTACTAATCAAGCCTTGGAGGTTAATCCAAGTAGGGTAGTGTGTAAAATTACATCTCACCAACAAAATTCATTCATGTCTCAACTCAACCACACAAAATTCACCCTTTCCGTACACCCTTCAGTGCCTGCAACTGCAACTATTTTGTCTTCAACATCATTAGATTCCACCATTCAACTGATTGAATGTGTAGCGAATTCAATAATTTACATGGAAGTAGAAAATAGAATAACAATAAATTCTTAGCTTAATTGACCAAATAATACAGTGTCAAAAATAATGTTAAGTCTAGTTATTAGGTAGGAAGAACTAATGAACATGTCGTTGAAAGATTGTTTAAAGTATTACAGCGTATTACGGTATGTTCAATTGACCTCATTTATATGTGCATGTTGAATTGTAACTAGTGTTTTTAAGCTATGGGAATATTCTTTATCCTGAAAATTACGTACATTTATTGTAGGAATTGACAAGAGGTCAAACAAAAGTGAACAATGTGAAAGAAAATTACAAGAAAAACAAAAACGAGAAAGGAAGGTGGAAGTAGAGTGTCCCCTTGTTGTGGAACCTTATGTTGGGAGTGAAATGGACCTCTCCTAGACCAAATTAAGCAGCACATCACTTCATTTCATATTGTTTCAAACTTGTGCCAACTGATTACTTTTATGTACTCAATTAATTAAAAGACCTATGAGGCCACACACATTTACACGCACCACGTTTGAATTTGTTTATCAAGAGTGTTGGTTATGTGTATTTTACTTTAGGATAAGCTTCTCAATTATCAAATTCCATCATTAGTATTATCGTGCCATAGGAATGGATTATAGTACTTAATGAGGAATCAAAGTTGTGGTACGTGGGGCTAATTAAACTATTAAGCATTATCAGATGGTGCTAATCACGTTTTTCATTATCTTCTGTGTCTTGATGCAAGTATTGACATTGCAACATGGCAAAGGTGCAGAGCACGTCCTGATTGGTTTGGTGTGTGACATTAAGGAATCTCATTAATTCCTCGAACCCACTTTGATATGAAATAGAATCATTCCAATCCAAATCAATCTTTTCTGGCCCCCATAATTTAGTATATATGGATTGCTACTTGCTCAGTTGAAATGTTCAACTTTCTTGATTAAATATGAGGGTTTAGGATGTTTCTAAAAAATGACACAGAATCGTTAAAATTCTACGGTGACGTTTGGTTCGCAAAGGGGAAAAGGAATTGGAATCTTACCCATAGTAGAATGGGTCATAAATTAGCAACTCTAAGTCTCTGGGAGGAGTAGGTAGGAGGAAACCAAGCCACCCTATAAAACTAATCTTGCAAGATACACACTATAATGAAAGAGGTCAACTTGCTTATTTAATTTGATTGCATATACACACATGCCCACAAACAAAAATCTTAGTTGGGTTGGGTGGATGAAACTATAATCACATTGCAAAAGGCAAATCAATTATGGAGATTGGGGAAGATGGAGTTTGTCTGCCCCCAAAGAGGCCTCATCCTCAAGTTTGGGTAATGACTGTGGACTTTCCCCGACATGTGGCCGCACCCATCACCATTTTTTGATATTAAGAATTGAGTTAGGGGCTCACTGTTATTATGCCTGTGTTTGGTTACTATCCCATGATGTTATTAGAGAGGAGAAAAATAATAAATCATGTACGAGATCCTTGGAATTGAAGCTATAATGGCATGTTCTCTCCCAACTGCTTTGGAGGCAAGAGTTGCTGAATTAGCTTTGCTTTTGTTTTATATTTTGGTTACTGGAATTAGTTATTGGAAATTGTAATTGGTTTCCCATACAATTTTCAGGATAAATATAAAATTAAAAATGTCTTACCGTGTTTAGATAGGTCAAGAGATATATAGTTTACGTAGTATTAGAATGTCACCATAAAATTTGAATATAATTCACAGTTCACTCGATCCTGGAGATTGGAGTTTGGGAAATTCTGCTCAAATGGGGTCGGGTTGAGTGGCACATTATTGAGGCGTGAGGCCTGAAGGCTCTGGTGGCAGATGTAGTTGTCGATGTTGGATGACCTTTGTCGCAAGTTAAACTACGTAGTTTGAGTACCATTATGTAATTTTAACTGTATAGAGATTGAATTGACGAAAATGAAAAGAGCGGAATAGAACTAATGTTTTCGGAGTGAAATGTTAAAAATTCAAGTCCAAAAGTGAGACTTGTTGCAAAGCGTAGTGAAAGCGGGATTTGAGCCCAACAAAAGTGAAACTGGTAATGGAGAAGTTTTCCTGCTACTCTATGAAAATGCAATTGGCACATTCCCCTAAACCCTTCCATAACTTCCATTCAGCAAAATGAGCAGACAAAACAAAAAGAAACACTTCAAATAGTCAAATTGTTACCACATCTGTAGAAATGTTTACTAGTCCAACATCACATTTTTAGTTAAAAGAGTTAAAACCCTGCTGTTTGAATCCAAGTCGAGCAGCATATAAATTAGGCCAATCTATATCTATCCACCCTACACATTGCAGAATCAATGACCCCTTCAATAAGTTAGTCTGCTGTGGGCGGTGACTTTGTCTGATTTCACCACAACACAAGCGTACAACCCCATTTAATTTCTTATTTTGGATCCCCTTTATTGGTCCCATCGTAATAAATATAAATCCCATAATTAAAATGGTAGATCTCCATTGCCAGATGAAATCCTCCGTACCCTTGTTTGAGGAAATGAAGGTTTTTTTGCGTTAATACTTTTTAGGCATGCAATGGCAATGTCCACCTTTACTTTACACATTTTTTTACTTATCCAAAAAAAAAAATGTCCACCTTTACCCCTCTCTCTCTCTCTCTCTCTAGCTGCAATGGTAGCATAACAGCTACTAAATATGAGCTGCCACTAACCTCTTGCCTACGCCACACGCCAGGCTTTTTGGTAACTGTGCAAATTGGAATTGGTTCTTTTGAATACTGTTTGGCTGTCCAGAAAACTGGTGGAAAGATACAATAGTTAGTGTTTCTTTTCAACTACACAGGGAGACTGTAAAAAGTTAAACCAAGTTGTACTTGGAATTGGGAGGTCATAAATTAACATTAGTGTTAAATTACTGCCAAAAGATGAGAAGGTGATTGGTTAATTACCATTTAAGAATGCCCATTTCTGAAAAGAAAAAGGGATTTAGATAGAGATGCTTCATTTGTTGAACTATAATACCAGGAAGGGTGGAGGCTTTACAGGCAGGGAGGGCTGACTTCACAATGTGTGTACATTTGGGTAGGCTGGGATTTTAAATAGGCAGTTTAGTCTTGATGGGTTTAATTATTCATTTCAAAAAGAAGGTGGAGACCCTATAATGCAATACCTGGTCGTCAAATTTGGGGCACAATGATGTTAAAAAACTTAGATCAAATTTATCAAAATACATAAACTAATGCAGTTCAAAAAGAAGTTAACTGTTATAATATTGTACTGTCCCAGAAAAGCTCGTTAACAAATAAAATTTAAAACAATTCTTGGCTGCTTAGGCTTAAGTAGTCAAGGGCTGCTTAATTAAAGCCTTGGAGGCATTTTCGTTAATATGTGTCATGATCGAAATCATTTATTTTATTTATTATTTAGTAATGATTAACCAGCAAAAACCAATCAAAACGAAAATCATTCCGTGAGGCCAATTTTGTTGCAAATAGAGTGGCGAGTCATGGTCACTGTTTATCTAATATGTATATTTGGCAAAACTCCGTTCCACCTAGTGCCCAGAGTGCTCTTGTATTTGACTCTTTTGCCTCTGGTTGCCCCAGAGGTTTCTCTCTTTAATTAAAGGCTTTTGTTAACAAAAAAAAATTTAATTTTTCAAAAGATATGAACATCAAACGAACCATCTACATATTTGGTGCATTTAAATAACTCGAATAATATTCAATTTGATTAATTTTTACGAAGACGTTCTTTACTAAGTACTTAATAATATGAACGATTACGATCACGATTCATGTAATCGGAGAAGCCTTCACGGCTTCAATTAAGCAGCCCTTGGCTGCCTTAAACTGCCAAAAAATATCCTAAATTTTATAACAAAAGTTCTCCTCAATACCAGAAATTTGTGTTAGTATTACATAGATAAGATCCAATGCGAATGTGACATGTTTAGTAAAAAAAAAATATATACAAGCGCAATTGAATGATATGGAATGATAACAAAAGATGTTGAAACTGAGATGAAACATCATATATTTTTCATATTGTACTGCTTGAGCATTATAACTTGAGCATTATAATTTTACCAAATCAATCTACTATCATTTATTATATAATTAGTTTTGAGATTTAACACAGATATATATGGTAATTTCATCTTCCAACTAAATGGAGACAAAATACTGCTAAACCCACATGGCTACAAAATTAATGATCACAAACTCCCTAGGTTGTTTAGGTCTTCTCTTTTGCTACCTTTTGTATTGAAATAATTAACTCACATACAAGTTTGTTAAGATCTCATAATTATGCAAACAAGCATTACTATACATTAAAACTGGATTCAAGAAACCTGCAAAAGGTGGACATGATTACAAGCGTTTAGTGTTCATCGAAATTTCTTTATTGAAGTTTGAAACATATCCCAAGCCCATCACTTTGACTTTCTCCCCACACAACCACATGATTAAAGTTAAACAAATAGCTATAACAAATGCCAATCGTCTAATCTCATGCGTTTTAACTTTTGCGTGATCAATTTGGTAAACTTGTACTCAGTAAAAAAAAAATGAAATGGAAAACTTGTACAGTTACAGTACTATTTCTATTTGGAACAATTCAAGACGCAGATCATTTCATCATGGGTAGCGATGGATGTGGCATTGGCCCCCATTACTAACAGTAGAGGCTGGAGCCAGACCTTGGTTTGGGTCTGAGCCATCAGACACTAGTTGGTCCCAAAAGGGCATCGGTCAAAAAAGAAACACATCAACCCTACTATATTCATATTTAACCGTGGCTTGGACCCCCCAAAACTTTGACCTATGTTCTCTGCAAAGTGCAAACGCTATTTACTGCACACTCCCCAATGAACCAATCCCCATTTTGTATTTTGCCCCTTCTTAAACAGTGTATTTACCAATCTGGTTAGTCATTTGGTTTGGTCAATGCGCCATATGCTCGAACATGTCATTGTCTTTGTCCCCAACTTCTCACATTTGCTTTTGGCGACTATTCCTTCCCCTCTTCTATGTAAGTAAAATGAATGTCCGGTTTTGAATAGAAGCGAATAGCTTAGTTACTTAAGAGCATTTATCTATGAGCATTTACCTATGAATTTGCAGTCCCAATTTACAACGAGTAGCTCAATTACGTACGAGCATTTATATATGAGCATTTACCCATGATTTTGCAGTCCCGAATTTGATTTGAAATCAACATTAACCATTTTTCAAGGAAACAGTGGTAAATGAAAGAGGGAAAGTGAGTAAACAAAGTAGGCAAAAACAAGAATAGCCAGTGCATCTTTTCTTCTTTGCTTTCTCTGCTTTTCATGCATTCTAATACCTCTCTCTCCTCCTGCCCCCAATGACTCTCTACTTTCACTGCAAAAGCAAAACCAGCGACCCCATCTCCACTCCACATTGGAAACCCTAATTTTATTCACATGATAAAGAGCAAAAAAGAGACCAAGAGAGAGAAAGATTCCAATGGGGCCACTGTAAATAGATGATTCAATTCAACCACTGCCATCAAAGTACCACATAAAAAAAAAATGAAAAATATTTACCCAAAAAATATCACATAGAAATTCATCTCCCAATTGCATAAGCTATTTAGCTATCCATCCTCTTTTCTTTTTCTCTATAAACCCTCTGTACACTTTTTGTTATTCCAAGTCTCCTCTCTTTTTTTTTGAATCTTCTCTCTGGGAAACCATTCTGCTCTGTTCCCTAGACCTATCTTTCAAATCTTCACATTCCTTGATTGCCACAAAAAAATTCACCTAAGGAGAAAAAAAATAATTTAAAAAAGAAAGACATGAGGATCCAAACCTCCCTCTCTTTGGAATGTACAAGCACCCAAACCCCTGCCAACAACACCTTTGGCCGTGTCTTCAAAATTCAGCCATAGTGGTGACACTCATAAACACAACAGAGCCTCTGCTGCTCTGTCGGTCATGCCGTCTCTGAAATACCCCAAGTCCTTTGCTCCACCGCCATTGGAGCTGCTAGAGGCTTTCTTTCGGATGAGGATCAAATGTTGAATCTTCTTAATCCAACAGTGCCGGTTTCCAATTTGCAATTTTCAGCTTTAAAAGACTACCTGTCTTCAATGAAAATTCTTCCAATGAAATCCCGGAACCTCTTTGAGTAAAGCTTCGGATCCACAGCTGAGATCGAAGTTGGGTCAACTTGCAAGGATTTATATGCATGCTCTAACTTCTTGCTGATGTCGTAGTCTTGTAGAATGTCAATTATCCCAAAGTAAAGGACTACGTCATAGACTTCACCGCTGCGTGAAGGGGTCAAATTACTGAACCCACCCGGGGTGTACTGATCAAAATCACTCCTTCTAGACATCCGCTCTGCCCTTGCAGGCATATTTGCACCTAAGCAGATCAATGGTTTCCTGCCAGAGGACATGTTTCAATATCAGTTTAGAAAATGCAATCCATGGAATAGCAGACGTCAAATTCATTTCCAACTAAATTTATCCAGTAAACCATTCACTATTAACATATTTTGTCTGTATCCATGTGCCTGTATCCTCAAAAAACAAAAGGATGAAATGCAATGGCCAACTAATGTAATCTAATTGTTCTGCATTTGGGAAAATGATGTGAGATACGTGGCAATAAGAAGCGACCTCAATTTGAGGCATTGCCAAGGAACATAGCATTGCTGGTCAGTCATGGCAACAAGATACAAAATTAATATGTGAATAAGCCAGTTATCCGGTTAGGACTCAGAACAGTATACGAAACCTTATTTTTGTTTAGGAAAGCATGCGAGATATCCTGCATGTCCCCCACAAACAATTGTTGCCTAAAGGATACCCCACAAGTCATTAAGACAAACCAAGACCCTCAATTATTTCAATGAAGGAATTATTCGCCCAACCCATGATATCAAAACTAGAATAACAAAGCTCAACCACATTATCATTTCCAGTAAACCAATCTCAAGGGGACATTTTTTTTTGTAGCTTACGCTACAAGAAAACAACAGATGAGTTGTCAAGACATACCGGCCAGATAAAACACGATCCATGTCTTGTAGCTCAGCTTCAATAAACCGGCACCCCCGCATAAACTTTTCATTCTGATATGAATCTTTCTGGCCTGCAAGGGGAAAAGACAGTTCAACATTTCCTCCATACACAAACTATCAACCAACAGATTACTTATGTCAGGAAGATTTGGATAATTACCAGAGCGCAAAAGAAATGGTGACAGCCCCATTTTATCATATGTATTGCCATCATAGAAATGAAGACCAACCAAAAGACTGTAATCCATGATTCTTTCCGCCTCCAAAAATTCACAATCTAGATCAATTTGCCTGCCAATAGTTAAAAATAATTAGAAGCAGCCCAAAGAAGCATTCCCTTTAGATGGAGAAAATGCTCATTTCTATAGGACTTACTTCTTTAGCTCTTGGAACCATTTTCCTTGGAGGCGAAACACATAATTAAGATCTAGGTCCTTGAGGGTTGTGATTTCATCAATCTCTTCTTCAGGCTTATCAGTTGTGCGACCATGGGAAGATCCTTTGAGATCAAATCGTCTATGAATTCTATACTCCGAACAGAACAAGTTGCCCATCACAATAAACCGTGTCTGGCATCAAAAGGACTATAGTTAGATTCAAAGGAACGATAATTATTAAATCAACTAAGGCCTTGATTGATTATAAACCAAGCAAATTAATACCCAATACACACCTTCTGGCCACCAACAGGTTTGACACAATGCACCCCGTAGAATTTGGTCACAAGAGAATTTTCGTACTGAGACATATGTTTAAAATAACTTGGAAGCATCCTAATAAGCACCTGCAAACAAAACAACAGTCATCAGATCATTTCAGCAAATGCCTCCTTCAAAATATTGACTGGTTTAGAAAGTAGAGAGGGTTACGAACAAACAAATTTACAAAGCGCAAATTATGCCACAGAAATGTCCTGTGTCTCCAGAAAAGTTAAAACCAATGAGATAGAAGTCAAACAGGTGGGCAGCTAACCTTGACTTCCGATTTCTTGACCGTCTTAATCATAAACCGATCATCCTGAGTTAAGTAAAAGAAGCTTCCACTCTTCCCTGGAGAAGAAAGCTCCCTGAGTGCATCATTTCCACAAATGGCCAGCATGTAATCTGCAGGATCTACTTGGAATAGCTCCCTCAAATGTCTGAAATAACAAGATTGAGTTTAATAAGCAGCGAAATCGGAGTAAAATGCGAATTCAATCACCTAAAGCTCATTTCAAACAACTTCCAGTAATAGTATTCAAGTACATTGATCTCAAACAGATGATCAAGCAACAATTTGACCAACAATAGAGGCCTGCAAAAGCATTACACACCTGAACACCATGGGGCAGTAGTCCTTCCACCGGAACTCAGACGACTGATGCGGCGGCGTTTTGTTGGATCCTTCCGGGGGAAATCTGGTCCAAAACTTCTCTTTCGGATCGAAATCGCTGGTCTTCAGGGCCCTAACAATCGAAGCATGCTTCCCAATTGAGTACCTACACACAACAAATCACCCAAAAACATCAAAAACCAAACTCCACAAAAAAAAAACACCACAAAAAAAGCTTGAGAAATCGGCAAAGCACCTGATACCCAGTTGAAGATTGAGCATCAAATCGTAATTCTTGTGCCCTTTCGAAATAGTCTGCCCGGGCTTCTTGGGCTCGCCGGAAAAGCAACAAGGGCTCCGCTGGAACTTGGCGAACCCGTCATCGAAACCGGTGCCGTTTCGATAGAACATGGACGCCTCCACATTGTCGATGATGTCACAGGTGATGTCACCGGCCTCGCCGTCGGATTCCCAGATGCAAATCCTCGGGAACGTCCGCTCCGCCAGGCTCCCCCGAGGCCCGTCGTTGTCCACCGACGAAACGCTGCGTTTCCGCATCGTGATGGTCAGATTCTCCGCCCCGAATGCCCCAATGTCGGTCAGCGTCTGCTCCTTTCCGCCGTTTGCGGGATAAAACGTGCCGTTTAGTTGGTGAACTTTCAAGTCCTTGTTCCAGCTGCCGACGTAGCAGCTTCCGTCCGGCCACGTGAATATTCCGTTACCCTTGGGGACGCCGTTCTCCCAGCTGCCGTCGTACTTGTTGCCGTTGGCCCAAATCAAGACCCCCCGGCCGGAAATGACGCCGTTCCGCCACTCGCCGACGTACTCGTTCCCGTTTCCCCAGACGTAACGGCCTTGCCCCTCCTGGACGTTCCGTTTCCAGGACCCTTCGTACAAGTCGCCGTTGGCGTAGCGTTTCTGGCCGAAGCCGTGTTTCCGATCCGACGACCAGGAGCCCCGGTAGGTGTCGCCGTCGGATCCGATGAAGGTCCCGGATCCCTCCATCCGGCCCGACTTGAACTCGCCCTCGTAGGTGGCGCCTGACGGCCACGAGAACTTTCCCTTGCCGGAGGCCTTGCCGCGCCGCCACTCGCCCTCGTACATGCAGCCGTCGGTCCAGAGGTACTTGCCGGATCCGTGAGGGGCCGACCCGGAGAAGCTCCCGATGTAGAGATCTCCGTTGGGGAGGTGCCGCTCGACGCTCGCCGACGACGTCGTGTTCGGGAACGTCACCGCCGTCGCCGTAATCGTCGTGGTGTTGGTCGGCGTCACCCTCCTCGTCGCCGCCTGGGACCGGCTCCGGCCGATTGCGGCAATTGCGGCCGGCGCCACCACCAGCTGCAGCGGCGGGTCGGCCCTCTTCTCCGCCTCCTCCGATTTCTTCTTCTTTGTCTGGGAAACGACGTCGCTTTGGGATTCACATAACAATGCTTCTCGCATTTTCGTCTCGCATATATAGACACCCACAAAAACCCACTGTCTCTCGGAACTGCTCCGCCTCCTTCTGGTTCACTCCGGCAGCGATAGACTCGCCGGGAAATCAAGTCCGGTGGGCATTTCCGACCGAATCTCAACCTGGGTCTGTGGCAATTCCAGCCCCCTTTTGCTTTTTGGTGGTGTTTGGATTTTGGTTTTGGTTTTTGTTTCTCTTTGTCTTTGCTGTGGGTTCTCCCTTTTTTTTTTCCTCTTCTCTTTTGAGTGCTTTTGTGCTTGGGGAAAATAGGTGGGAATCCTACAAACAGAACACACACAAGGCCTACAGCAGAGAAAAGGATAGGGAGAGAGAGAGAGAGGACCTAACAGATAGATAGTAAAGAAGAGAGATACAGTGAGCCCCAAAACCAAAAACAAAACCCCAAACAAAACCCCAAAATTTTTGAAATTAAAATTAACAAACACAACGAAAATAAAAAAAAAATACGAACTCTATACAGCCTGAACTTTATTCATAAGGGATTCTACCGTTAGATTCTAATATGGTACATAGTGATGTAAGATCACTTACTGATTGATTTTTGTTGTGAACAAAGTTGGTATCTAGTTTTGTAGAATTTGCAACTTGATCAGAAAGAGATTCCACCGTTAGATACTAATATGAAATGTGAGTGACGTAATATTTCTTATTATTTGATACAGTTAGATTCTAATATGGTACATAGTGATGTTGTTAGATCACTTACTGATTCATGTCTGTTCTGAACTAATCTGGTATTACAACTTGATCAAAAAGAGATTCGGCTTTTAGATACTAATGTGACATGCAAATAACGTAATATCTCTTATTATTTGATACCTAATTTATCACAAATAAGATATTTCCTAACAATTGTAATTTAAATGTTATGAGATCACACTGCTTAAAAAGTAATTCTGTAATTTCACTTTAAATTCGCATCATTATGAAGTCAGATTCAACTGAACGGTATCATTAGTCAAGAACAAAGTGAGACTTGTACGTGCATATTGGAAGTTAAGATTGAGATTATGACCAAATTACATTGCTACTGTTTGGAAAAATAATTAAGATTGAAATGTCAAAATAAAAAAAATACAAATACTAACATACCATTTACTAAAATTTAAGACACTAAACTTCAATTCAATAAAAAACAAGATGAAGACCGGAGAAGAAGAAGAGATGTTGATGAGCCGGCTTTCGCCTAGGGAATGTTGCTGCTGCCTCCCAAATACCATACTGCCAGCCCACCTCCGATTTCAAATGGACTAATTTGCCCCTAAACTATTCCTTTTCCTCTTCCTCCGTCTATTTTGTCGTGACGTGACGGAATCGCCTAGGAATTGGATGATTCATAAAGGCTGTAAACCCTCCGGATAGAGGCAGTGTACATTTTCGGCATTTCATCTCACCCCCGCGTTAGCCCTTGTCTTTTCCTGGGATTGGGAGGTTCTGTAATTACTAATCCACCACTGTGATTTTCGATTTATCACAATTCTGCCAGTGGTGGGCCCCAATTCTCCTGATTTCTGTGACACGTCCGATGGTCGGCGATCCTATTTATACCTGTGCACGGTTAAATTACGCTCCAAATTCTTCCTATTGTGCTGCTAGGTACAAAGCATAGTTTATACTTCCTTTCATGACAATTCAATAGTTCATTTTTTTCATTTTATTTTTTTGCTTTTGTTTTTTTTTTTGGTCTTTCCAGACATTAATCACATATAATGTACAATGATATAATTTAATTTTAAATAATTGGAAACTAAAATATTCAAAAACATAATATGAAGATTTAGAAGATGAATTTTTTTTTTGGTTGGTCTAGTGGGTTGTTAATGGGAATTCAGATATTCTGTTCATTTTCTGACCTCAAAATAATACATTGATTATTTTGATGTGAGTAGATGGAACTTATATTTATACATTTAAAATTTTATTTTGGATAATAAAATTTGAAAGCAATCTTTGATGATGAACGAGTGAGTAGATGCACATGCGGAAATTGGTATATTGATGGTGTTGTGTAATCTTAATTCCAAGTGGATTGGAGGGAATGAAATCTTTTTTAAGAAAGATTGGTTAATTTGGACACATAATACTAGTTCTTCATACATTTTAGATGATTATGATCTACGGTAGGAAATTAATTTTTACTATCATTTGCTAGAAAGAAATTGAAATCTTCTATTTTTTATTTATGTTGATGATTCCAAGCTAATACCAGGCGTATTCAACAGCCTCCAAATATCTTTTGTTGATGGGGTTGATAATGTTTTAGAATGTCCAAAGCTCTCAAGTAGTTACCATTAGAAAAGAAAAAAAAACTTAAGTTTAGTCGACTATGACTCGACTTGTTTGATTATTCTATCATCCAAAAAAAATATGTTAATTGCACGTTTATTACTCCCTAGCCTAAACACCAAGCGAAGCTCAATGATACAGAAAATTGTCCAAAAAAGGTTTCGTAAATTTTAAGTACAATAATTACTATTTCATAGGAATCTAACTCAGTTAAAACATCTGAGGGAGTAAAATCACCATTCTTTAGTCAAAAAGGAAAAAGAACGGATCCAGATATAATAAGCTTTGGAAATGGTGATGTGGTGCACAATGAATCATAAAAGGCATGGACCTGTACCAGCATCTGTGGCCCATTCAAGTAGTGGGTTGTCCAAATAGACATCTAAAGATCATGACCCAAATTTGGACCAAAGCATAATATGAAGAGATCACGCATCTAGTACATTGTCATTCTCATATGTAATCGAAAGTTGTATAATGACACTTCTTTTTTACAATTATATCCAAAAAAGAATGATGTGAGCAACTGTTTTATTGACGTAAACTTACTTCCAAGTTACTTGTTTTCCTTATCTATTAACTTTTAAATCTTAGTCATCATTTTTCTTGATCGGAATCATCGATCAATATTTGAGAGCATTGATCAAACATTTTATTATAAAATGCATGGAGAAAATTGAACATTGAGAAGTGGAAGATGACTTTTGTGGAGCGGTTTTAGTTTGATGTCCTCCATTAAACTTGAATAGACCACACTTAGGGGCTATCCTCTTGCATGAATCTTATTGTTCCACATCCTTCACTTGCTCTCATACACATTACCAATCCTCCTCTTTCATTATATAGACCCACATGTCTTCAACATTCATATGCTAATTATGGCAAAACAGTTGTAGTTTCTACTAGTCATTGTCTGACAAAAATAACTTAACATGTATGTGAATTCTAAAGATTTTTTGACAAAACATGTACATTCAGATGTTTCGGATTGGAACTTAGAATGAGTTTGATTTTACAAATGGATCAATAATCATCAACATTTTACTGTTTTGTATATCAAAGTCAATTTTTACCATGGGCAAGATTTCTGTGATGATAATCAATTTTTTTTACCATGGACACCAACCCATTAAAACTTTCGTACTCATTTCGTGCCCATCTAATTAATAAGGTCCCGCGCCTTCATTACCATGGGGGCAAACCATACTCAAGTTGGATATATGCCTACTTAATTTCAGCTACCAAGACGCTGCAAATTGATTTAGTGTTTGCATTATGGCGTTTGGTTAACAGAATTGAGGATGGGAAATTCATTTTATATGTTTGATAAGTGCATCCATAAAGTATATTACATTGTCACTCAGCAGCTAATTGTTAGTTAGTTACATGGATTTGATATATGTATTCTTTCAAATATAAAAAAGCATTTATCCTAAATCTGCCAGCCTCAATGATAGGTCTGAAGATAGTGCACTCTTAAGTCCAGTTTGGTAATGCTGTAAGAATAAATAGCAATAGGAAAAAATAGCAGTAAAAAAAAAAAAAGACTTATTATCCGCACCTATTATATTACCATACCTTAAAAAGTAAGGACTAGGAGCGGGTTTGGATGGATCCCGCTCCCCTGGTCCGCCACTAATCGGAGCTGCAAACTCCATTGATGAGCCGCGGATGGCAGAGAAGAGCGCTACAAATCTGGGCTGCGCACTCGCGGAAGAGGAAGAAGAAGTTGGACCAAAACGGCGTCGTTTGGTACTTATCCAAACGGCGTCGTTTTGTACTTACTGCGCCAAGGAGCTGCGCGTCGTTTTTTTGGTTGGAGAAGGCGTTGTTTATTTCTTCCTTTCATTTGGCAGAGGCGAAGCCAACCGCGCAAGCTCAAGGAGCGAACGACGCCGAGTAGCCGACGCCGCTCACCACCTCTCTGGCCACCGACGCTCGACGACGCCGCTGACGCCACCTACTACCCTTGACGCCACCGCCGACACCAAGTTCCAACTTCCAAGTTTTATTCCAACTTTTCCAAGTAAATATCCCTAATTAAAGCCCTAAATTTCTTAAATTTCAATTGAAGTCGTTAATGTTAAATTAAGGTCGTGATTTGCTTTAAATTGATTAATGTGAAATTGTATGAGAAAGATTCCGATCATGTGTTATTGTGGGCATTGGTTTTTATGTTTTGGTGCTTGTAGTGAATGGTATTGATTGTGGGCAGTGGGCATTGGTTTTTATGTGTGTTTCGTTTGAAGTAATCGGTTATGTTTGTAGATTAATAAGTTATAGTGCTAACTAAATCTGATTGTTGATCAGAATTGAATGGATGTATCACTTATGATCAGAATTTAGTTATAGTGCTAACTAAATTTGTTACATTTTATCCTCGAGAATTCAAAGAGAGAGAGCTCTTGATGCTTGAAGATCAACTTGACATTTATATTGCTGATATGAAAAAAAAGTTATGAATTTTCATCATTAACAACCATTGGTGAGCTTGCATAGAGTTTGGTGAGCACGGGGAGGAGTCGAGTATACAACCATATGTATTTGCTTATTACATTGGCTTTGGTTTTACCGGTTGCAACTGCTTCAGTGGAAAGAACATTCTCTGCTATGAATATTGTGAAAACACCATTGCGCAACAAAAATGGGAAACCAATGGTTGAATGATAGCTTGGTTGTTTACATTGAGAGAGATGTTTTTGCTTCTATCAGTATTGAACTCATTATGCGACGTTTTCATGATATGAGAAAACGTAAACTACTACTTTTGTAATTTGATTTCATGCATGTAATGTTATTAATGACATTTGTATTAATGAAATTTGTATTATGTAAATTCTACTGTATTTTAATTTTTTTGGAACGGTTGAGTCTTCAAGTTCCGCTCCCCCGGTCCCAAGATCCTGGCTCCGCCCCTGATCCGCACCTATTATATTACCATACCTTAAAAAGTAATAACAAACTGGCCATGAGTAGCCTTATCAATTTGAATTGCTTGCGTCTCAAGTGACAGAGACTTCTAAAAAATTTGATTGTGGAAGTAGTGTTTGTGATATATATACCTTGATAGAGTATAGGGCTTCCAACTGCCAAGCAATTGTAGACCATTTCATATGACATAGATGATTATTTCTCAATTAGTCCTCACCAATTACTGATTGCGTGATTGCCACTTGCCACCTTGATGCCAACTCCTCGCAAATGGACAAGGAGACTCCAACTTTGCAGATTACCACTAATTACAAGAGCGAAACAAGAAAATATAACCAATAAGGGGTTCCTCAAGCACTAATTAAGAGAATTAGGCCTTAATTTTGGTCTCTAAACATGCTTGACAATGATATGTTAGTTTATTCCAGCCAAATATGCCATGTCGTGACGGCTTTCTCCATAGTTTCTTCTGCCAAATCTGTATCTTTCATAACATTACAACCCAAACTGAAAAATAACGTTCAAATGATGTTTTGGTATGATATGCGTAATATATTTGGAATAATTCAACTTTGAAATAATACGCGTAGGAGACTTAAGGATTTTGATTCGCCGTTCAATTATTTAATTGCTAGAAACATTTTGTCTAATAATCAATCAATTCACAATTGACATGAATAGTAGGACACCTAAATTATTCAACACTCTTTCCTCTTCCATCACTAGTTCAAGGTTAAACATACATTGATCAATCAATAATGCACATTTGGATGGTATTACGCGAGTTTCTCTTTAAGGTAAGAAAGAGCGTACGGTTAAGATTTACTTTTACATCGTCTTCTTCACAATTTAGAATATTATCTATGTACATTAATCATACAAATTAAATTAGTAAAATAATGGATTTGAATTAAAATATTATATAACTCTCACATCCGTAAACAGCATTAGTTAGATGACTTTCTACATTTAACTTGTGCCTACCTATATTATGAATTAAAAACTAAGTCATAGTTACTGTTTGCTAATCATCTACATACTAAACTAACTTCTACTTTCAAATACACGTAAGACACATTGAGGATTTTGATTGCTAGTTCAATTATTTAATGGCAAGTTTTGTCTACCAATAAATTGAGTTGCTTCAACAATAATAAGACCAATAATTAGTACTAGAATTACAACTTAATCATTCTCTCCTTCCATTAGTCAAGAGCATATCTTACTTAGACCAATAATACACAACTCTAGCATCCTTTTTTTAACACAAAGAAACCTTGGAAGTTTTTTTTTTTTTTTTTTAGGGGTTTAGATAATTGCTTAAACAAATATTATAACTCCATCTACCCAAAAGGAAAAATGTAAACTTATATGATATCATATGTTACACAGCTAAACCTTAAAATGAAAGAAATTAAAATTTTTACATGGGTTTGATGTGAAATGTTTACAAATTAAAAGACGCTTAACTGAAGTCATTTCACAATGCCAACCAACTTAATAGTCTCTGAAAAGGAATAATCAAATTTAATAAATGAAGATGTGGTGTTGTTTTATACTTTTAATGTGACTCGTTTATGGTAACATATTTGGTTTTGGCCGTTGGTTTAGGTTAAACATTAAACCTTCACTAAATTATGATATGAAATTGAATATATATGGTGGTTGAATTATGAATGTTCTATGTGCACATGCTTTAAGTTTTTTTTTTTTTTAAAGGAAACGATAATTCATTGCAAGAGCCGTGAAAGGCTCGGCAACGAGACTCTTACAGACTAATACTATCTTGATAAAGGATATCCAACAACAACTCTGGAGGTTCCTCGTACCAAGACATATTAGAACTAGTCAAAGCAATTCGTGCAAGACGATGGGCAACTGCTTTAAGTTGTTGGTCATGCGTAATTAAGCTAAGCTAATAGAGGGGAATATCGATAGAACTAAGCTCGGCCAACTGTTCGAATTGGATTATTCTCTTATGCAGGGGAGATCGAACTTAGAGATGAGAGGATGTGGGATTTTGGCTCATTTGGAGACTAGTAATTAATGTTCACTTCTAGGGATAAACACTGTAATATGTGATATGTCTGTAATTATATGAATAAACACATGAGAGATGTTCTTATTCAAAATCACTTAAATCGCTTATGACACATTTACTAATTCGGAGTCGGAATGAGCATAAATCGGAATGAGCATGAATCAAAGTGAAGCACTCTCATTGAAGCGTTTACTATTTATCCAAAATTGGGGTAAAATTTAAGTTGATTGTCATTAAATTGCTTACTAATTTTTCAAAATCTGGTGGAAATCAATTACATTACTAAAATGCCTTCAATATAAAAATTCAGCTTTTTTCAACATTAAATTGGTTGGGTTAATTTAGGCGTAAAAGTTCTATTCCTGATAGAATCAGTATTCAGGAATCTCAATACCAGCTCAATTCAGGGAGTCTCATTTTTTTAAAATAAAGAATGTGATTGCTGATTTTGTTATGAGTTCCATTATAAATTTGATTCGCAAAGGGGCTCTTACCAAAAACTATTATGTGTGTCTTAGTATTACCAAAAACACTACTTCACTTTTTTTTTTTTTTTTTTACAATTTACTACTATTGTTACACTTTAATATCAAACTAAAACCAAGAAGCTCACCACACCCCACATACTTGAATTGAAAAAAAAAATGATTTGAAAGAAGAATTAATTTGAAGGAACTGTCCCTTCAAATATGGAAAAGTGTTGGGCATTTTTGAAACTGTTCCTTCAAATATGAAATTATTCCTTCAAATTGGAAGATGTTCCTTCGTTTTGAAGGAACAGTTCCTTCAAAATTCAAACAGAATTTAGAATTCAAATTGGAAGTTGTTCCTTCATTTTGAAGGATCAATTCCTTCAAAATTCAAACAGAATCCAGAATTCAAATATGAAGCTGTTCCTTCATTTTGAAGGATCAATTCCTTCAAAATTCAAACATAATTCAGATTTTTAGAGGCTGTGTTCATTTAAATTTATGAAACTGTTCCTTCAAATTATTGAACAATTTTGTTCCTTCAAAATCGGCAGTGTTCATCTGTTCCTTCAAATTCAAGTTATATTATTAAGTGTTCCTTCAAAATCGGCAGTGTTCCTTTAAAGTTATGGAACTGTTCCAATGTGTGTGTGTAAAATTGTTATTAAAAGTGTACAAGCCAATTAAAAATCAACATGTGTCAAAGTAGTATTATATTGTATGTTTAAAGTGTAATAGTATACCTTCTGAAAAAAAAAAATTGTAATAGTATTTTTGAGTATTTTATCAAAATGTAATTGTTTATAATAAATATGTTATTACAATAATTATTCTGAAAAGTATATGATAAATATTTCTTCCAAAAATCACTTCCAAAGTTCCATAAATGAGGCATGAGCGATGAAGTAGGAGGTGAGGTCACGCGCTGAACGTGACTCTCCCAAAAACATATAAGATTTGACTGCAGGCAGGGCGATCTCAAACGCGCGCCCACGTGTGAGTCATGAGTCACGATTTGTTCGTGTGAAGGACAAGAACATAATCATCGGGGTCGGACCACTTGAGAGATTCAATTCGAAGAATATTTTTGTTTGCAAATTTTATTTGTGTAGGTTTTTGGAAATTGTTGGAACCCAGCTGCTCAACACTCAAATCTTCTAACAGTAGCATGTTGATGGTGTCCCCATTATCCACTATAATAACCAACTCAATGAACTTTCATTTGAAATGAAAAGAACATGGTACAATATTCATATATTGCGAATTTGAACGGTTTAATAAGTCACATTGTGTACAAAGGTGTAGTTATGTTTCACAATATGACTACTTAATTTGAGAATCGAAGAACCGAATCAACCCGAATAAAAAAAATTCAAGAATTAAACTGCACTGATCCCAACTTCAATGAGTTGGTTCATGATTTTAGTTTCATAAATCCGATTCCATATGAACCGATTCAAAATAATATTAATAATATTTTATTTCATTAATTTTACACTTGTCATAAATATTATTGAGTATTTGGCAATTTGATGGGATGTCATGAGTGATATTCATTTTCATTTTAGAAAACTTAAGTTTATTCATTTATTCATATGTTTTCATAGTTGCATAATTATTTGAGTTGCGAAACTTGAATGACACGATACAAAAATCTAAACGAAACTATGAACTAAATTTAATTAGTTGGACTTAGATGACATTTAATCAAATTAAGTTTTTCCTGGTAAGATTCGAACCGATCATATCCATGCCCACACCTAACATTAGCCAAGAAATCCAATACATGTAAGAAAGGTATGCTATGGGAGAGGTCCTGATCAACTTATTTATGGGAATGCATCTGAGTGTCATTGTGAAAATTTACATGAAATTGTTGACAAAAAAAAAAAAAAAATTTACATGAATTACAATCATAAATGACTCACGCGTATAGAAAGAGTGCGAATTCTCCCCCGAATTATATGTTGGACAAAGATTTATCCTTAAAAGGAAAATTTCATCCAAATGGATCCCTTTTCCTCCTCTTTCTCAATCTTCATTGTTTCTTTCAATCAATAGCCTAGGGGAAACAGAATATTGTATTGTGCATGGGCTGGGACCTTGCTCTAAATGGCTAAAACTCAGACCTTAGGACAAAAGTAATCCAACCTCCTTCATAAAATCCCAGCCCAACTAGCTGTATACTGAGCAAGTTGTGCACTTGAGCTAAAATTTTCACCATCTAAAATGAAACCAGCAAGCAAGCACCCAAATTTGTGTTGTTACCATACGGAAATGGTTTGTTGGGGTAAAAAATATGGCTTGACAACTCAGTGCCTAGTAGAAAGTCACTCTTTACACCTATTGGTATTGCAATTTGATACTCGTGTGTTTATTTTCCTGAAGAGGGTCTTATCTGTTTATCCATCTCTGGTGGTGGTGGCGTACGCTTTGTGGGGTTTGAGAAGAGAAAACAATCCCTAATTTGCATGTAAAACAAAAAATTGCTTATTATTAGTGTATGCTTTGGGATTTCCCAAAACACTCTAACCACATTTTTTAATTATGATATTGTATTTGACATTGACAATACAAATGTTTGAACCTTGAGGATCATCTTGGGATGGAGACATGGTCATTAGCCATTAAGGAGTTCTTTCCGGCCTCGTTTGGTCGGCGGGTTAGGACAAAGCCGGGAATATGTCTAGTCTTGTTCGATGACACCCTGCATTCAAGAATGAGACTTGTTTTGTCTCACAAGTAGGCTAGTTATCCAATTCAATGAGCTTCGATTCATAAGATATTTGTACATTTCAATCGACTCTATCCTACCATAACTCACTTACAAATTGGCGTCGGCTAGAAATTTAAAATGTTACGTTGTCACACTATTAACTCTGGTTAAGACGTGATACATGTGTAAATGCATTGCAGCCAAGAATGCTGGCCAGTGATCCATAACTGGGCCAAAGCAGGAGGAGTAGTCCAAAAACCAACAGACCATACAGAGAACTCTCAACTCACAACTTACAAGAAAAGCAGCAGCTCGGATCTCATGTCAAACAAGTATAAAAGAAACGTTCTGGAAAAAATAAATTTGGTGAAAGAAAATATGACATGACATGACAAAAAACGGCCTCGTTTGCCTCATCTGCAGGGCAGATTTTTGCACAATGACAATTGCAATAAAAGGCCAGCCCTAAGAGAATCTGCCGGGGGCTTGAAAACGATGACCAATTTGAATTTCACTAATCAGTCCAAAATGATTTATCTTTTTAAAAATTTAATTAAAGGCTCCAAGAATGTACATTACAGATACATAATATACTCACTCTATGTTCTTTTGGATGAGATATATTTGTCCTTTCTGGAGGGGAGCTTAAGCGAAAATGAAGATTTCAACGGTCACGACTGATTGGACGGAGAATGCTGGTCTGTGGGCCGTGGGGTTTGGTACGAAGGGTCAGCCGTCCATCCATCCATCAGCAAATTTGAGAAAGGAGGGGGATCTTCTTCTATTGTCAGATTACAAATCTTATTGCTATAAATCTGAATAATGTTTGAAGATCCGTTCCTCTTTACAGTTTAGTTAATTAATTCAATTCATCAAATGAATATGATCCCAAAACATTTTGCCCTTAACTTCGTGTTAAACAAGTACAAAATGTTAATTCGAAACTCTTCACGTGAACGAACATATAATCAGACAATATGCATTATGCTAAAGTAGTTACACTATTTTCGGCAAAATAACAGGTTTTACTATGTTCCAAACAGATAAATGATCAATCTTGATTATCAAGAATCAAACTCAAGATGACAATCATTAATTTCAAATGTCTAACCTATATGGTTGAAGTCTATGTGTAATCGTACTAACTTGGACAGTCTGACATACATTAGTCTATAACTAATTGATTACGGATAGGAAAATACAGGTGAGTCAAGTACCAACACAAGATTTGATGATTTTGTGATATCATTGGTAGTTGGTGTTGTGAGTGACAACGCATAAAAGAAGATTGGAGAGGCCGACCATAGATGGAATGTACAGTTGATATTAGTTATTCAATTGAATGAGTTGATTAGTAGACAGAAGATACGTGATATTGTAGATATTTTGATGATATCAAATATACCAAAATCAGATCCGTAGCCAACCTGTCTAAAACGTGAGCACATTGTGAAGTGATTTGTGCGCTTCACGGCATTACAGTTTCTTTCTTGTGTGCCCACGTCGTCTACAATTTGATGCTCAATGGAGTTCTGGTAGAAGAAGCTGTCCATTCGTTACAAAAGCATTATAGTTGAACGAAACCTTCCATTATAGAGTCTTCCTTCTTTATGTGTCTTTCGGCTAGTTTGCTGTACCTTTTAGGTAGTGTTTACATTCACTATCACTTGTCAAATCAAAACAAGATGACCAGAGCACGAACATCACCTTGCAGCACTCATTACCACTTCAAGGTGATATTTTGACAATGTCTTAATGCAGCCCACGTAATATTACATTTTGAGCCTTCAATTTGTGTTTCGGGCTTTAATGAGTTGGATTCGAATTTGGGCAGTCCATATGGTCACTATCTTGTACAATCCTCTCTAGGGACTATATTCTACGAAAGTTTATGCTACATTTCCTAGGGGTGAGCACAGTCCGGTCCGATTTGGTTCAAAAATTATAGATCTACGACTCGTTTCACAATTTTTATATGGTCTGGTCCGATTTGGATTTTGTACATAAATTATTTGGATCGAATAGGACCGAATTCATTTTATTGTGGGATAGTCCGGTCCTAAATGTAGGACACTTCGTGATCATACTCAATTACATTCAAGAAAAACCGATATTAGATAAAATTATGACATTACGATCTAATATATCGAAAATAGATAATTATTTCATACACAAACATGCATAAATAAATGTAATTGCTACCAACATTACACACGAATAAAAATAACTTGGACAATTCATCTTGTATATTAAAATCCATAATGAAAAACGACCAACAAAAATAGTTACACAACTATAAAGAGAGCTCAATGTGTATTTCTCTTTGCATTTCTCTTTGCCTTAGAACCTAGAGTACTATTGCTAATACTACTTTGAGTTGAGGATCTTTCATTAACTTTGGAACTTGCCGTAGGCATATCTTGAACAACATAAGACGAGCAAGGCATTGGGCAAGCCGAGACTTCAATTTTTACTCATAAACAAGCATAATCATATTAAACACAAGAAGCTAAAACAATTGACAATCATATTAAAACTGTGCAGAAAGAAAGTAGCAAAATGCATTGCCTAAAACTGTGGGTCATGTGGGTCAATATGAGTTTGAATTAACAGAAATCGCAGCCCGGACCACAATTTCTTTTGCGGTACAGTCCGGGACGGGTGTATCTAAAATTTTATTGACCTGTCCCGATTTATTCAATTGCGAGACGGTCCAATCCGATCCAAAATTTGCAGATTTTGGGTTATGCTGGCAACCCGTGCCCACCCCTAACATTTCCTGCCCTTGTATATGGTACTTGTAGTAAAATGAAACTTGGTTGTTTTATAGAAAGAACGGAGGTTCACAAGATGATCCAATTATCAGCCTAGTTTCCACAAAACATGAGCGGACTTTTCATCATTTAAAGTCGAAAGCCAAAGCCCAACAACCAACCACCTTGGGCTTGCCAGGCCCACCTACAAGAGGGTCACTATGGCTTATGCATTGAAACCTCCACACGGCTATCAGAAAGGTAATCAATCGAAGCACAAGAGCGATCGGCCTCAAACCGGAGAATGAAACTAAAAATCGATCGAAACTGAACTAAGACAATATCCATACTGGCTCGACTGGCACGACATTGAAATAAGCTTAGAACTCCAATTGGGTTTGCTCGCTCATGGGATAAAGAAATGAGCAGTTAAGTATGAGATCCTGTCCAAGATTACCAACTGAAGCGTACAAAAAGAGGCATGTGAAAAAACATTTCATTTTATTGCCTGGCAAGACCTTTCATCAAATCTACTTATATGCAAATCATGGGGGACCTTAACTGCCTGGAATCAGCAGGTTTCGCCTCCCCATTCAGTTAAAAAATGGTAAAAGAATTAGTAAACCCGCAAAGGCAAATGAACTTTTACTCTACTATCAGTTCGGTAGTGATTTGGCCAAAAATGTCAGGACAGGAATCCCAATTTCTTTCTTCTCTTGCCTCCCAATAACCACCAATATAGCGGTATGTGTCGCTTGCTTTATCCTTCGCAAACCACTGTGGCTTCCAACCCTGTTCTTGCATCTTCCGAGCCTAAATCCAAATCAAAAGAAATGTTCATCAATACACCAGGAGTTAATAAAATGGAAAAGATGCAAATGCAATGCATATAGTTGAAATGCAGTATTACCTGACGTTGCCTTTGCTCTAGCCTCAACTTCTCCGAATTCGCCAGTTCGTACTCTCCATTTTCCAAATACCTTTGGTCAGGTCTGAGCCTTGAATCTGTTGGAGGCAACTTTTCCTGCAGATATTCAACTTGAAAATCAAAATCTGATAGCAGTGTGTCGCTTCAAAAAGTACTTCCCATACCACCAACATCTACACAAGATAGATTAAAGGAATAATTGCATTAATCACCTTCAGTCCAGGGGTAAGTTCATTCATTGTGATAGCAAAGCGTGTTAAGTTATATCTAGTCGGAAACTTCGGCGGCCTGTTCCTCTTCCAGAGCAGGCGGGCTTCAGATAAAGAATCGGATCCTTTTCCCTTTCCCGAACAGTCTCCATTCACGAAGTGCATGCTCTCATCCCACTTTCCAAACATTGTTGCAACTGTTTTTCCATTCTTATCTTGAACTATACCATGTACCTAATGGAAAAAGCACAAAACATTTTAGTTTACAGATTTTATTAAACATAAATTAGCCACATAAATGTCATGTCGTATTCCATTCTTTTGGATAACTGATAAGCATGTCTTATTCCTTCTTTGTCCAAAACAAAATCAGAATTTATGCTGTGAAGAAATTTGCTAAAAAGATGAAAACATCCAAACTAACTAACCAATATTCAGTCATTTCTCTTTTCCAAATAAGGTGGTTCTCAGGTAACAATTCTGCAATTACACTTAGATTCAGTTTCACAAACTGCTGGTGGTGTTTCCTTTCTCGTTTGGTCTTCAGTTTCCCCAACATAAAATCTTGATATCACACACCATTCTTTTCTATTGTCACTACTGTCTCCTAACCCCAATCCATGTTTAAGTAAAAAAGAGTACGTGGTAATGACAGACAAATGAGAATAGTACCTGGTGAGGATTTCGGTCAATGATAGACTGCTCCTTAAACTTCAGTTTACATGAATATTCATGCTTTCCCTGTAATCGCATTGTACCGTAGTGATCACAGTACAGCTTTCCTAATATAAGGTTGTAAATGGACGTTGTCACCTGGCAAAAAGAGTTCATCTTAGATATGAACGTTAGAATTAACAAACAACAACAGAGTTTTCAGGTTCATACTTTACTCCATTGCAGGACTTCGCCATCATCAAATTCTAAGGTCAGAACACCAACAGGATCAAGCTGAATTGAGCGACCCCAGAATTTGCTCTTCAAATTGCTGTCTCCCCAGAATTTCCATCCTTGACCCTCACAGTGGCAAGCAATAATCATAGGGTGATGACTAACCTGACACCAAAGCAATAATCACAGGATCAAGCTACTAACCATACTTCTCCTCCTACGTTTTGTTATAGTTACTTCATGTCTTAGAACTTATCCAAATGCAGAATGGAAGGTCTACACCAGAACAGCACATGCTATTAATTAAGACAAGAATTTTTAAAAATTCAGGTTCAATGACTTTTTCACACCTTTTCTGAAAAGAACCGTAGGCCTTTGTCTGGATAATCAGCCTCATATGTTTCCCCTAATAATGGGTTGAATGGCTTGCAAATCCTTCCTTCAGTGGATGCATATCCAGAAACAGCAAAAGCAGCCACATTAAGAATCCTCATGAGGCTATTTCCCTGCAGGGCTTCAAGGAAACTTAAACATAAGTTAATAGAGCAATGTGATAATTTAATGCAATTAAAGTAGCTAATGCTGGGAAGAGACCCTTAACAGCGTCGCAATGAGGATGGCTTTGAGGCCTTACCCTTTTACCCCATTCATATGCTCGATCAAGGAGGTATGAGTATTCCAAATCCTCAAAACCTTTCTGAAGAGTAGATAGAGGCTCATTGAAGTATACAGGAAGACATATTTTTGTAAGGTCCTTTCCAATGTTATCCTTAATCATCGACCAAAGACTAACACTCTTCTCTTTTTCTACAGGGTCAGGCAATTTCTTGCGCCGCTTCACCATAGGAAAGTTTGTTCCAACAGATTTCATGGATGGATCGATACCATCGTCTGATTCAATGGCATTTATCCCTTCATCATCTGAAGAGAAAGAAGATATCCGATATTCGGAGCCATTACTTTTGAAAGAACTTGATGACAGAAAATCGCGAGTATCAAAGAAAGCATTGTCCTCTTCGTCAGTTTCTTCATCTGGAGCATCTACTCTTTCATTATCCTCGTCAGATTCACTTGCACTTCCTTCTGAAAAGTACATATCAAGAAAGGATAAAATCAGCATAAGGAGGCAAGATGGATAACCTAGATAAGATATCAGAAGACATCAAATAACTTGCCAGTGTCCGGTATAATTTTTCCATCTGAATTGAGAAATAGTCATTCAAAACAGAAATATGAATAACAAGAGACTGAAATACAACCAAATTAAGTAACATATACAGGAAAATGTCATGTTAACATTCTACTAGATGCTTACCACTGAATTTATCTTGTCTTGATCTAAAGGAAGAAGCCCCACAATCTTTCATCTGTCGGCTTTCGTCAACCACTGTATTCTCCAAATCTACCTTTTCCGTCTACATAATGCAGCAGAGATCAACTTTAATGGCAAGAAACCAAGAAGTAAATGAGAAACAAAAAAAATCCTTGCACCAGAAGTTAAACTCTTAATGAAAGCATGATACCTCATAAAAGTTCTTATTAGCGAAATAAGAAGCACCGTACAATTAACTATTCTCCCTTATTTGGCATCTAGAATGCCTTTACTCCACCTCTCTTTCATTATGTAACCAAGACATTGCTCTTTACTTTCTTCATTTCATGATACCCTGGAGCATGCCTGTGAGATTGCTTCCACATCTTTTAGTAATATTTCTATCTTAAGGTTTTAACATGAGTAGTTAGTTAAGTAACTGAGGATATATGTGCATTTAAGGGGCTAGTGGAGTAGTCCTACAGGTGCTATTATTGTGAAAATGGGGCGTGAGGAAAGTGGGTAAGCATATTAAGGCATATTAAATTTCTAAACGGACTTTTTGATCCTCGATATGTTTATGCTAAATGGAGGAAGTCAACCCTCACAACTTAATCAGGAACAACACTAAACAGAAGAGATAAAATGATGAATGGCTGATTAACTCTTCAATGAAGAAGCCAAAGACAGAAGTAAAGATGAAGAAAGAAACTCAGCAAACATATTTATACCCACAAGTAAAGCACCAACTGCAAGTATTAACAAATTCAACCATCTTGGATAAACATGTTCTTACAGAGTCATAGCTTTACCTCCCTACTTATGAATAAAGAGAGGTGGAACTTGAAGCTGCAACTACAATTATGTGTCCTGCTAGAAACTCCATAATAGAGGCCTAATCTATGTAGTCCATCAACTCCCACTCTCTATTGATATCAATTATTCCGTACCACATACAATACCAATTTAAAATTAAAGGTATGGGAATACTACCTCACATTCGAGATTGCATAAGCAGAACATAATGTACAAATGATATCACTTGGAAGAACAAGAAAACAAAGGATACCAAATGATATTCTGACCCTGAATGAAATAACTACTCAACACACGTTGAAGTTAGTGCTTTCAGAAATCTGAGAAGAGTAAAAACGGACCACCTCTTGGATCATATACACTCCACAGACACCTAATTCTGCTGTAAGCGCAGAAGGGTACTACCATAACCAGTTTTGAAATAGTTCCGGACAATGAATCAAGAAAATATAGAAATATAGACTCAACTAATCTTCCCTCATTAGGATGGGTTTTACTTTTCCACAATAGTAGAGAAGATAAAAAAAATAGTCCGCTTTGCGCTCTAGTGACCTTGCCACAAATTCTTTAACTGAAAAAACTGATTCCAAAAATCCCTGACATTACTAAAACTCACATCAAAAAAACAAAAACCATGAAATTAAAATTATAAGATTAATTAATAATATTGAGATATAATTTACAACAGTTCAAGAAAGAAACTCTCCCACTCTGCACAAATGAATAACAAATGACTACTCCACAAGTTCTGAACAGTAAAAGTCAACAGCTTCCAAAGAATTTTACTTTAAATCTAGAATTTCTGCATGCTAGGTTTCCATACCTCTAGCTGGCGAAGCGTGTCGATTAGGAGCCACTGCTTCTGCTTGAGCAGCAGGAGCTGGTTCTGCAGCGCAGCGAACTCGGTCCTCATAATCTGCTCACTGTCCACAATGGCTGCCTCCTTCACACCTTCCTCCAGCAGTCTCTGCCTCAGTTTCGCTGTTGAAACAGGCACATTGTCCACTGGAGCCATCAGCTCGCTGTTAGAAATCCGAGGGAACATGTCCTTCACTGCCTGCAATGCCTCCACCCATTCGCACCGATCATCACGAGATTCGGCCCTCAAATGCAGCCTCTTGGTCCCTGTGAAGATTGAGAACCTCTTGTCATCCGATTTGCTTTCCCTAATACTCGAAACCTGTGAATCCAATTCATCAAAATCGATCAATCAGACTTAAAATTGAGCTAGAATTCAATCAAATTGAACCTCATCTTATCAAACTAATCAATCAAAATTATTGAAAAATTCAATGATCAACTAGGAAAATGATGATCTGATTACAATTCCAATTGAATCAGGAAACTGAATTTGACAAAATTGAATCAAAGTTGAACCTTGAGATGAACTTCGCCGAAGGGCTTGCGGCGGAGCTGGCGAGGGGTGCCGTTCTTGAGCCGCGAAATTCGCCGCGCCGATTCCTCGCCGATGACTTTGGAGCCCTTCTCGGTCTCGTGGTTAACGACGATCCTATCAGGGCCGTGAATCTTATAATACGACAAAACGCCGTCCTGCAAAACGAACCACCGCGGCCGCCACCCCTTGCCGTAATTCACCCACTTGTACAGTATCCCGGAAACGCCATTCCCGACGATGTCGTTTATCTTGACGTCGACCGGCTGCTCCCGGCCCGACGGCGGCCGCTGCCCCACGACCTCGGCGGCTGCGATGGCTGCCGCTGCCGCAGCCGCGGTGGTCCGCTGGCTGAGCCGGTGGCCGTAGTCGGCGCCGACGGATTGGCTGTGGCTGAAGGTGTAATTGTGGCTGTTGTTGCCGTTGTTGTTGTTGGCGTACGGGTCGGGTTTCGCCCGGGGGTGCGTGTCGGATCTGGAGCCGAAGGAGGAGGACATGTGGTGGTGGAAGTCCGGCGACTGATCGGAGATCGTGGAGACGCAGCAGAATGGATGCATGTATATGTGTAATTAAAACGAACAATCTGGTTGCGGATGGAATAGGGATCGGGCGGCGATGCTGACGTGGCGGCGGAAGACGGCGGCGATTACGGTTGCGGGTTTCATTCCGCGTTTGTCGGTGGATTAGTGTTGTCTTTGGGGGGGGGATGGGGATTGAGGCGGGAGCGAAACGGATAAAGCGTGGGGTTGCGTGAAAATGGGGGAAGAAACGGTTACGAAAAGAAACGGGTTTCGCGGCGGTGGCGGAGCGGTCAATAAAACGAACGACTCCTCCAACTTCTTTTTACTCTTTGGAAAAATGCCGAGTTTTTAAAAATTATGAGGCGGTTGGCAACCGGGGTCCTCTCGATTCGGGGTGGTTGGGTGCGGGAGGGGGCAGGGGTTATCGTGGAGACGGCGGCCGGCTAGATGGCGGGACAGCGACACGTGGGGGAGAAAATGGCGGGACGCGTGTTGGGGAAGGAGTGGTTAGTTAGTGGCGGGGGTGCTTGGGAAGTCTTGGTTGTTGACGAAGGAATGCTAATGGCATTCACGTCTCTGACGAATGACTAGGAAGCTTCTTCTTTTTCCTTACTTTTGGATTTTTGATTAAATTTTGACGCGGTAAATTATCTTCTTCTTCTTTGTTTCTTCCAAAAAAGGGTTAAAAGCAGATTCTGATGCTTAATACAAGGCAAATGCTGATTCCATTCCAAGCAAAATTTTGAACAAAAACACACAAAAATAGAAAGTTATTAATATCTACATGAATATAATACGATGATTTATCTAAAAGGAAATTCTGAGATGCTATTTATAATGCACATTCATTGAATTAGTGTCGATCAAGTCTTGTTTTAGGCAAATCAAAGTTGCTTGTACAGAAAGACAACCTAATTTTCCATCACATCTTAAGTGAAAATACAATAATTGTGAATTTTCAGAAAAAAAAAAATTCTGAAAAAAATCTGAATGTAAATCACTTTTTCATTAATAAGGTTTAATTATTTACTAATTGAACAGTAAACATGAGGATTCATTTGGCTCAAACTTGTCAAATATTGACTTCATGTAACAGAATTGACCTTCATTTCTTCATGTCAAAACAGTGCAGTTTGAATTACTTTTTAAATATTTGCATGCATACGATTAAATACTCTGTCAGTATTTAGAATTATTATATTATTATTACTAATTTTAGATCATGACACAATTCAGCTATATTTTCAAATCGTCAACACCCCTGAATTGGAGAGTGACGTGGCATGCACATAATGAAATTGACAACATACAAGCTAAAGACAAAGCAAGTGTTTAAATTGGAACCAAGGACAACTCTGGATATCCGATCACCTTTATTGACTTTCGCTATGAATTTTAGTATTATCTACTGTCTTATGCTTTTCTCAAAGATGAGCTAGAGCTTCTTTTAGCATACTAGCCTTATTGCATATGCGTATGCTAGCTAGGGCCGGTCATCTCTAATTTGGAGCTCAAAGTAAGAAAAAATTTAGGATCTTCTGGAACAAAATTCTGCATGATATTTGTATTATATAATATTATAAACATTTGGGCTTTTAGATATATAAGGCTTTAAAAAAAAAATGGGGGCTCAACGCTTTAGAGTTGCTTGCCCAAAGGGAGGGTTGACCATGTTGCTAGCCTCAGAGGTTATTATTTTATTTTATTTTTCTATCCCACCATATTTGAACGTTGTCAGTTTTTCGTCTCGAGAGTGCTAGGTTGGTTTTCAGATGATGATTGTTGGATTTTTATTTAGCATGATAGAATTTTCTATTTTATAATTTTACCTCCATTCTTGAAAAATTTATTTTTATTTTATTCTTTTTAATTAGGGGTAATTTTGGAATTATGAATGTTTTACTATTTCTCAACTTCTAAAAATTCATCCCCTTAAGTAATAAAGATTAGCCTCACCGCACACACGTATTGATTTTTTTTATCAAATGCTTTACGCCACATTTTAATGTTGTCGATTTTCATTTCGGGCATTGTGTCGGGTTCATTTTTGAATGGTGATGATGAATTTTTTGTTTGTTTAGCATGATAGAATTATAAATTTGTAACTTTACAACTTTACCTTCACTTCATAAAAATATATTTCTGTTTTGTGCTTTTAGCGCAATTTTGAGTTATGTAAAATTTCACCATTTAGTAACCGTTCAAATCCCATCTGCTTAATATATAGAGAAGAGATGTTTACGTTTTGGTAATTAAAAAAAGAAAATAGAATTGTTGCAGTTTTTTTTTCCTTAATATCACTAATCAGTTGATATCATGTGGATTTACACGTAAATCCCATAACAACTTATTCTCATGTGCTATGACGTGTTCAACCAGTTTGAGTAGTATGGTCTCCAAAATGACCGGGTCGGTGAACACGTCAAAGACAAGAAAGGGATAAACGGAGGGGTACGCGTGAATAACGTGGACCGGGTCGCAGGGGATCGCAGCCAATAAGAAAATGGATTGGGTTTGACTTAATAAAATGCCAGTCAAAGCGAGAGAGCGATGACGGTGTGATGACACGCAGTCGTCCTCTCCTCGCAGGCAATGTTTTTACTGCACACACTCTGCGATGTGTCGGAGGAATACAGTGTGGTTACAGAGGACAAAGGACAATGTTGGACTGGGTTGTCAATCAGCTGTGTCCTTGTTGAAGTCGTCTTCTTTTTGTTTTGGTAAATTACAAAATTTTCACGATTTCATTTGTACCTTCAAAGATCTACAATTCTATGGCTGAATCTCCCTAGTGTTTTACTATATTCTTCATATATTTGACTATTTGTGCATTGATATTGGAGTACAATTTTGACCTGCTCAAACTAGAGCAGCTTTCACTGCTTCAATCATCTTTTTCATGGTTACGGTTGATATTTATCATGACCGAAACTGTTTAAATTAAAAAGTAATAACTGTATATATGAGATCATTTAGTTATCTAATTTTGTAAAATATTTAGATAACTTGTATGAAATCTAATTGTACTGTTCATATGTTTATCAAAATTATATAATTAAATGATATCAGATTTGAATAATTTTTTATAGGGATAATCTTATCTGCGTAATCAATAAAACGAATAGTTCCGATAACAATATACTAGGGCTGGGCGTAGTGCGGTTTGGGGTAAAACAGCAAATCACACCATCCTATACAGTTTAACATAATTTAAAACCAAAGTCAAATCACATATTAGCAACTTCAAGTGGTGCGGTGAACCGCAATTAGCGATTTGGTTTGACTTTATTTGCATTTTCTAAATTTTATGAATGCATACTTAATATAAATAGATTAAAATTTATTTCAAAATCAAAATTTTAAAGATGACATATATTAATGGGCAAATTACAATTACGTATTCTGTAGTTTAGGTCAAATTTCAAAATGATATCTATAATTTTTTTCCTGCATTTTAGTACCCTGTACTTTCAATTCATTGCAATTGTGTTCCACCGTTTGTCGAATCTTCAATTTTTGGCTATTTAGTGATGATGTGAATGCTGTGGAGCACACATGTTCAGTCTTCCCTTTCATTTGTGGTTCACAGCGCATGGTACAAGTACATCGAGTAGTTTCGAGTCATTGGATAATGCGGCATTTAGTAGTTTTGGCACCATGATTTTTGCTGCAAATACACAATCCATTACCCAAACACTAGTTAATCAAACCCACATTGTCCACATCATCTCTAGACAACCGAAATTGACGATTCTACAAACTGTGGAACACAATTGCAAGGACTTTAAAGTACGGGGTACTAAAATACAAGAAAAAAAACTATAGATATCATTTTGAAATTTCACCAAAACCACAGGGTACGTAATTGTAATTTGCCATATATTAATTAAAGTTGAGGGTTTAATTACTTGTAAATGATGCATGGTAGCACAATAATAACTAATAAAAAGATGACATGTGTTAATTATTTAATATAAATTAAACTATTTATTAATTTGGCGGTGCGGTGCGGTGAACCACGATTTTGAATATTTTGGAACCACAAGTCGCACCATTATAAGTGGTGCGGTTCGGTTTTGCAAGCCACATGTCTTCAAATAGATAGTTAAACTAAACCATACTACACCAAACGGTTTGGTTTGGTTTGGTTTGCGGTTTTTCAGTTTGGTTGCCCACCCCTACAATATACATCAACCGAGAGAGTAAAAAAACGATTAAAGCACCCTTAACTTGAGCTGTAAAAAATTGTCCAATATTATATTAGTAGTGTTTGCCAATGTTTTACATTGATGTACATGTTATTTTATTATCTAACGATATTTCTCTTGTTATTATTGCAAAAGTTCATAATTCAAATCTTTCAACTTTTACTATCACTTAAGTTGTGATGATGAGTCACCGGTGAGAATGAGAGTGACGATAATGATGAGTCCATGATAAAAGGCGTGCATAGAGGGCATGCTTAGCATGAGGTTATCCCTTACTCTGCAATCATTTTCAAGTGACAAAGACGGGTGCAGTTTTTAGTTTGTTCTCAACTCGGAAGCAGACCCCTCAGACCTTTTTAATTAAAGACAAAAAGAAACACAAATGGAGAAACTTATCGCCCGGAAGCAACTTTTTTACTTTTTTTACGTACATGGCAATATTTTGATTTTTGCGTATTTATATTTATTTAAGTGTCAAAACTACAAAAACTAAGACACAAACTTGAGAGTCTGGAAAAAAGATATTGCCCTAACACTGCGTTTGGATGCAGAAATTCTAAATTAATAGTAATTTTAAAATGACGGAATTTATTTAGTGAATTCCCAAGTTGTTTTACTACATCCAAACACAACATAAAATTAAGTTATAATTGAGTAGTAAGAGAAATTGGCCATGTGGTTTATTTATTATTATTTTTTTAATACCTGTAGCGGCAAATGACAAAATCTACCTTGCCTTTACCCTTGCCCTTGGAAGATCATTGCTCAATTTGGCTTCATCAAAACTCATGGGTGGAGGGTGGTTTTTTTAATTTGGAGGGCAAAAAAATTCAATTGTCCTACACAAGTAAGAATAAAATGAGATTTCCATACCCAAAAATGAAAAGGGATAAGTAAGATTCTAAATTACAAAACCCATCTAATCAAGCATGAGGAAATGATGATTGGTCCCATGATTGGCTGTCCGGAAAGCACTTACTTACTGTAGAATCACCTGTACCTTCACATTTACTTGATCAAAACCCAAGAACTATTTGGACTATTATGCAATATCACATGTCCAGAAAGTTCCAAAACATAGGAAAGCAGCAGTAATTTTCGCAACCCCGTCTGTCGCTCTGTTGCCACTAAAACAACGGAGACTTCTCTTTTTGACAGATTAATTGTTTATTTTAACAAGACGCCAATCATTGCCAGCCATATTATAACTCAAAGAAATCTTTCCAGTTGGAAAAGATAAAGAATTTTGAGAGGTTCACAACCCACAAAAGAACAATGAGCAAACACGAAAAAGCAATATAATGTTGGAAACTACATAATTGGTATTTGGTATTTGGTAGGGAATTGTTATTAACGCTTCATTTCTTTTATTGTGTACTCCACTTTCATGTAAAATATAAAAGAGAAGTAAAATGCAAAATGAAAAATGTGGAGTGCTAATAACATATTTCATTTGGTAATGTATTTATTTTCTACATTATTTCAATTTGGGGAATGTTCTTTTAGTTATTTAGAGTTTAAGCCATTTGGTGGTAAGAGTTGATACAATGAGCCACTAGATTCCTGGTTTAACACTTGCAATGTAAGGAGATTGCAAAAATAAAATGAAAATGTGATGAAAAACTAGAAAACTTACCTCCTCTCTAATGTTCTCAACGAACGTGGTCCACCACTTTGCAAAAAGCCATGTGACAAGGCCAAAGAGATCTTTGACTGATCTCCCTCCCTCTTGCTCCTCAACTTTCCACTACTAGGTAACCTTAGAGCATCTTTTGCATAATGAATGGTAAGTTAAAGTTTGACTCAGATTTCATTCGGGTTACTATGGCCATTTTTATATTTCATTTTGAGATGAGGGAATAGGAAAGTGAAGTATAGGTTCATAGATTGACTACATTTGATGCCGATTGCTGTCTTTACGAATATGAACTGATAGTTGATATAAATTATAATTATAATCTTTCTAGTGCGTGACTGATCACACTATCACGTAATGTTATTAATTTAGATATTATAATACGCACGAACAAAATATCTATTATAACATGTGAAGACCAAATGCATGCCTTTTGTTCCTTTCTTCGTCTCTAGTCATCATATGTCTATATCTCCTTTCGTTCTTTTTGATTGCATTCTATACTTTTACTCTTGTTAATCATAAAACTTCGTCTCAAGGACTAACAAACGAAATACTTCACTCACTTGCTTATGGCATACAACACTTTTGTTCCAATCTAAGATTTTGGATAAAAAAACAATTGGCATAAAGTTTAATCTATCTCTAATTTGGAAGAATGAGAATCAAACTCTTATCTTAAGTATAAAAACAAATACTTTACGCTAGATGAACAAGTCATTCCGATAGAGGATTTTAACTTGCAATATCTCTCTAGATAGCAAACGTGTTTACCAACGTGTCAAAACGGCACTTGAGACCAAGTTGAACCTAACACGCACCATGTTGAAAGAACTTAAAACACAAAACTTCAACAGTTAAGTAAAGAATCAGCCAACCTAAACCAAATTGGACTTGGACTTTCAATCAACAATGGTAACATTCTTGAAATGCAAGGCATCAACATGTTCGATCTTAAAAACAAAAAAAATCCTTCTCGAGTTATTCCCAAATCAAGACACAAAAACTTGAAATTCAGGAAACTGCAAGCCTATCACATCCTTTGGCAACAGAAAACCTGACAGGTAAACAAATACTTTCCAAAACCTGCACTCAGGAGCCCCTACCACCACCAAAACGATACTTGTTGGCATCTTGCCACCAGCAAACAGAAAGCATCAGACGCTGGCTTTAAAAAGCGTGTTGTCCTAATGTGAAATGCCAACTTTCACGATTCATTCAAAGACAAACAAACAGACCCTAATATACAAGAGGGACAAAAGCTGCAAACTTGAGGTGGGTTTGGTACATTTTGGAGGACCCTAGCTTGGAGCTTTTGCCGGTTGAAGATGATGGGTTAACCAGATTCCGAACGAGGACAGAGGTTAAAAATGCAATAGTACAAGGACGGCCCCTACCATGGGGTCTTTGCCTCCCATGGCACTTTTGCTTTCTTTATGGGGTTAAGGGCATTCACCCCTGACGTTTGAGGTTCAACCCCCCCACACCACAACAACCACCCAACCCCAATATTGCTGTATCAAAAACTAGGACAAAATCATCAATTCAGCTCACTTCAACATCACTAAACAGTTCGCTTTTCATGAATAAGGCCCCAAATGAGAACGATTCATGCTTCAGTTGTTGAGTTCATTCTTTTACGCTCACAGAATGACCCCCAAAGGGGCCATAGATCATCAACAGTTTATGCGGCTCCATTGAGTGATTTGAAAGTGTGCCTACCAAATGAATTTTGCGTTGTACCAAGAACGAGCCACCCTTGTTGAATATAGAAGGCTCTGCATGTGGGACGGTGGGACTCCTTTTCTGGGTTGCTGTAAAACAAAGACCTAAAGTCCAGACTGATAGGGACTACTGTACGGTTGTACAACCCTACAACCACAGGACACACCAAAAATGCAATGTTGTCTACTCCTAAAGGGAATCTTTATTCTGCACGTTTCAACCAAGAATCGTATAGGGCAACTCAAATTTCTGTTTGCATCACAATACCAGCCTTGCAATCATGACATTTAGCCAGTGGGCTTATAGATCTTAGCCAAGCCGACAAATCTAAGCATAATCTTTGAGCATTATGCTTTGGACATGAAAATAGTTAAATCACCACCAAACGAAAAACAAATTGTTCAAACCACTTCATTGACTTCAAAGCTGGTAATGATGACCAGATTTCCTACACATGATTTGATTATTTGGGTTGATCATATTTACAGGACAACTTAACATAATCCATTTCCTGTTTGCAAGTAAACAGAGTACAGTGGTTGTAATCCATGAGTTCTGACATTATTAAGATTAATATAGATCTAAGTTTGACCAAGATCTATACCAAAACAATAAAAGTAGAAAAAGAAATGAATAAATAGAAGTTCCAAAGTTAATGAAAAAAGATAAAAGAGAGAACATTCTCATCAGTAGTGCACATGATTCAGCAAGGTTGTAGCCACTTTATGTGAGGTGCCAAGGAATCTTCTTCAGTCAAGTTTTCGTCTGACTAATCCTCTGAAGAAGTCAAAACTACAGACAAATAGAAACACTATCATGGTTACTTAAGCTTAAGAATAACCAGTCATTCCAAAAATTTCTGAAATTATAACATGTTTAATGACTGATCAAACAAGGAAAATGCACGGGATTATATCACCCTGAAGCTATGTTTTGCCTAGTTGTAGTTGATCATGTAATAGAGGTGAAATCTATATCGCATTGTTCTTAGTGATCCTCTACCACTTTACATCAAAATCAATATTTTTCCTTTAGTATTACTAACAAGTAGGCATTAGTTACCTTGTTTTGATGAAACATACAAATGCAGGCATGTAATATTTGACAAGAAAGATATGCCATGATCACCAAGCAGTTGCATGGATGCTGATTTATCACAGAACTAGAAAGCAATAATTAGCGTCACTTTTGTAATGGTGAACGCATGCTTTGGACAGAAATGGAAAGTACAATAAACATGAGCAGAACCCTTACATATTTGGATGGTAAAACAGTATTCGATAAAGACATGCACATGATTTGCCACGTATTAAAGCAGAGGTACAATTTTAAAGATATAGAAAAGGTGATGTTGCAATCTCCAAATCTACACCATATTATGTATGAATTGAGCTGCCTAGTTTGCAGTGGAGGAGACATGCTTCAGACAAACCTTCTATAACATGGGATGGGGAAAACACTTAACTAATAATGAAATAAACCCCATGTGGACTATCTCCTATGGAACAAGGTCAAACCCAAATTTGACACAAAAATCCCCCCCAGTGCATGTATTTTTCATGTATTTTGCAATCTCAAATATGACCAAATTTTTGACACCAATGTCAATTGGTGAGCCCCACATTTTTGTTTATTAATTTATCCCCTTTTTTTTTAAAAAACTTTATATTTGACGTATTACATTAAACCAATTAAATTCAACAGTAAAAAAAAATCCCACTGCTAAAAAATTAAAAAATTCCGCACCATTCATTTTAAATGAGATTTAGGCCGAATGGCAAAGAAAAAAAGTTGTCGGATTTTGAATTCTTTTAGGTCCGAATATTCATAAAATTAACATAAGAAACTCTAAATACAAATTAACTGATAAAAAATTAAGGTTAAACTCAATTAATTAAAGTATAGAGTTAAATTTGAGTCTTTCATCCTTGGGAGCAATGTCAAATTCGTATAGATAAATAGTTGTATTTTGTGATGTCAAATATGAGTTATTGGCTCCAACCATTTGAGATGGTCTGTGTCAAATAAACCACCTATAGATACATTACCACGAACTATGTACTAATTCCAATAACTATAAATCAATCATTACCAACATACACTTTCCTTGTTATAAGTTTCAAATGTTACAAAACAACAACAAATCCTAACAAGTTTTGCTACCAAGTAATGCCAACGAAAATAGTTGAACCTAATCACCAGGTATCAATCCGTTAAGGCAGAAATGGTGAAAAGCAATCCTGAGATAGTACTCTCTTTGGTTGAAGAAGGGGAATCTTGGTGGCTTTAAATTGTGCTAGCACCGAAATAAAATCAATGTTCATTTCCACATAAGGGCTTGCTAACCATAATTTGTTCCAGTAGTTAGAATTTTTCCTACTTTTAAGTGGAACTATTAGATGAAGCCTTAAACAAGCGAAAGAGAAAGAAAAAAAAGGCTTACAGGTGCTGCCTATGTCAGAGCCATAATCATGACCATAAACAACACAAAAAAACATCTGCATAAGCATAGCAATCTAACCTATTGCCATCAGGATGAAGTTCGCACATCTGATTGTCATCACCAATAGCTAACAAATATCCTGAAGATGTCAAACCCTGCAAAATAAAGTTTTAAATGCTGGATATTAATATCATTAAGGTCAATATTGAATCCTTATCAGAACCAGAAAGGATAAGACAGAAGTTTGTCTTTGGGTTTATATCATGTATCTACGTAAGTTCATGTCTGTAAGCATGCATATCCAAACTTTGATTCAGTAACTCATTTATCAATTTGGCAGTTTGTCACACCTGAACAGTGACCACGTTTTCCACCACTTGATCTCCATCCTTTTCTTGCACAATAACCCTCTGTCCGCTGCAGAAGTTAGAAAAAAAGAAAAGAAAAAAGATTAACTTATAGAGTAGACCTACATCCTTGTTATTGTGATTGTATTGATTTGTGCAAGCTGTTACATGTTTTAATTAAAGTATTTTATCTACATAGAAACATGAAACATGAAACTCATGAGTAGGACCCATTCTACAAAGCATACACCCTACATCCTGACTCTATCGGACTACAACACTCCTCAGTGCTCTCACATCCTCAGGGAAGGAGACACTAGGGTCTCCCCCTACACATAACCCACAAGGTGCAAGATAGAAACCCGACCCTGAAATACACTTGCTTGATACTATGTTGAACCCATGGTAAAACTTGTCCTTCCAAACTAGCTCACCAAGAAAGTTCACCTGGGGGTTTCAACACTAAAAGTTAAAAAGGTATGCAAACGATGCATACGGGCTAAGTATATGAGAAGAAAACTGAGTTGCCCTTGTGAAAGCTGGGGAAACGGATTCTCTAGGTTAAGTCAAATTGTTCTTGTGTACCAAGTGAGACAAACTTTACAGAATATTTTTGTGACCTTTAAGTTTTGACTAGGCTTCTTTGGTTTTCAAAGCTGGCCAAAAGTAGTCTGAGTTGAACTCAATCATAAAGATCAATAGCAGAGGTAGGTCTAAGTGTCATATGTCACCTGTGTAGCCATGTCTTATAGTATAGCTCCTCAAGAGATTGGAATCCTGCATGAAATGATGCAAAAAAAAGCTTGCATTACTTCTTATAACGTATGCCCTTAATAAATACACGAGTTTAATGATTAAAGTAGAATCTTAATGATGAATATAAATAATTCTGCAATATTTAAATGGGGGAAACAAATTGAGATGGTTTAGCAAGGGAACTTGTGAGATTAAAGGAATATATACAGATGGCTCATGAAAAAGGGACTCTAGCTGGCAAAGTCTTCAGTTTACTAGACTTGAAAGTTCAAAGAAACTAGAAAGAGATGCAACTTGCATAATTGCTGCGGAACTGTAAGATTAAGCATTAAATATTAAAATGATGGAATGGTATAACTGTTAAGTCCAATGAAAAATTTCATGGTTTAGCTATCATATGATGAAATTTTACCTTGATTAATAAAAAGCTCATAAAACTTTTCAAATTTGTTAAAGAAGGCAGATAGAATGTCTTCTCGTCTAAATTTGTATGTCGTATCAAACATATCTCTAAGAACTGCATTCAAGCATGTAGTTGGTTTCTCATTATCAATATTCAAGCCTATACCTGCAAGAACAAAATAAAGAGTATATCCGTAGTTATTGACATGTCACTAATTCTGGACCATTCAAATTACATATGTGTGAGTCTGTTGATAATGGCATTCATTTGATACTTGAAAGGAAAAGGGCAAACAGAAAATAAAGAAAGTAGCTAGCAAGTACAGAAAAGCATTTTCTTTCCAATCAGATATGCTAGTAAGTAGGCAAAAGCATTTTCCTTTTCCAATCAGATATGCTAATCAGCACGGAAGAGGATGAGATCAATTACCAGCAGAGACATTAAACTGCTTCGACCTATATGTTGAGGTGCATAAAATACCACCAACTTTGAGGCCATTTAAATAGAGATCATTTGGCCATTTTATTTTAACATCCACATATGGCAAGCCCTGAAAAGCAGAAAAGATACCGAACAAAAGGGTATCAAAGTCTGGATAGAGGTAAGCTTCTTAGGAAATTTATTGAACAAGAAATATATGATAGACCACTTAATACTAATCAACATACAACATTTTCACCAAGAAGATCACTACTATGATGACGACGTAAATTTGACAAAATGCGGTTTTCACAACAAAGCACTCACATTTTTATCACAAACATCTTTGATCCCCTCTGTGATGGCAAGAGACACAACATATTGTATAAGAGGCACGACTCGACCGTCCTCCATCTGCAAAGTAAACGAAAACAGAAGGCAACCTCTCGGAGACTCCCACACATTCTTGGACCGCCCTGCAAAAATCCAAACCAAATCAAATCCCCACAACACAATGCGACCATTCAATCAAATTCAATTGCTAATCAGCATTTCAAACCTCGCCCTTTGTACTGAACATCAGCTACACAAACCGCACCAACCGGCAGCTCACAGAAATTTCTGAAAAAACACTAAAAAAACGCAGCATTCATTCACTATCCAGCAACTAATCAATCACTTTCTTTACTCAAGGGAAACTAATTAGAGGACTCTTACTGGGAAACGACATCGTGCGTCGAAGGCAAGCGTGGAGACCAAAGAAGGAACCTACCGAACCGACTGGTCGACAGAGAATCCATGAACGAACCGACTCGAAAAGCTCCGTCCTTTAATGGATTTTCAGCTTCCGAATGCAGAAGAATTGAAAGCTCGGTGTTGTCGTTGAGCTTCAGAGCTTTACTGTTCTTCAACGCCTTTGCAATTTCGTCCTCCGCCGTTGATTTTCCGCAGAGCAACAACGAACAGCTCGAATTGGAATCCATAGCTGGATCAAACGATTCAAAGATTGAGAAATTTCAGAAAAGGAATTTCATTTTCTTATTTTCTCGGATTTTTTCACTGAACCAACCAAACAGGAGGTGGCAAAAAAAATTGAAACTAACCTGGTGGAGAGAGGCTGCGGTTCGCTGTGGCAGTTACGTGTGATGAGAAGACGGCCTTCTTCAGTGAGTTCCGTACAGTGAGAAACCCTAGCGAGCTGGTGAGGGAGGCGAAGGAGAAGGACATTCAAAAAATTGAAAAGATTGGAGAAATTTTGAGTGCGAAATTGAAACGTTTTGTGGGCGGAAGATACGAGACGACGATCAGTCAAGAACACAAAGGGCTCGTTCGACGCCACATCAGCTGGTTTGGGACGCGCCAAGCCGTCCAAAGAAAAACTGAACACCCGCAAAAACAAGCCGCCCCCGAAAAGGGCCCGGGTGTAATTTGGTTGCCACGGTGCTAAAGTTTACTGAGAGTTGCAATTTAGTCCTTTAATATCTTTCAATTCGTGAGATCGAGTTCCGATAATATTTTTACTTTGATATCATTTATGAGGTGCGGTTAATTGTCAATTTGTGAATTGTAAGTCGCACCATAATGAGTAGTGGGTTTTGATTGTAAATTATATGTCCAAAAAAATACAAATGTAAACAAGCTCATCTCACCATTTGGTTTGGTTCCGTTGATTATTCCGTTTATGAAGCTTTCTCCTCGGAACTCTTGTTCACCACTAGGTTTGGTTCTATTGATTATTCCGTTTATAGAGCCTTATCCTCAGAATTCTTGTTAGCTAGTGGTCAAATGATGACTCTTAATTCGCCGTACTTATGTATTTTTACCTTTAAACATTTTTCATTTCCAACAATTGGAAGGAAGAAGATATTATTTCGATCAGGTAGACAACTAAAACCAATGCACGATATCAAGTAAAGATTATTTATAAAGGATACAGAAAAGCCTCATGATCAAACTCTTCTATTAGGAGGTCTTTTGTAAAAGGACAAGAAATGAATCATGTAGCAGGTATTCTGTACAAGCATTACTCCGGAAATGGATGACTCACATTTCAAATCTCAATCATGAATATGAATACAAAACCTTTTATACTTGTTGTCACTTGTGCAAGATTTAAAAAAGATAAATATTCTAAACTAACCGATTTACAAAACCTTTTATATTTGTTGTCACTTGTGCAAGATTTAGAAAAGATAAAAGGATTGAAGAGTATGGAAAAGAAATTGGACGACCAAATTGAAAAACTTTTACACCATCTCAGTCTTCTTCACTACCATTTGACTTGACGGCGTCAACTGAACAGCAGTGAGCGAACGCACAAACATCAGCCATGGAAGAATTGCAGAGCGCCCTTCAGAGCCGCGGCCTCGCCGTCGCCAGTCTCCCGGAAAAGGGTCGCTGCCTCTTCACCGCCAGAGACTTCTCTCCAGGTCCTCCTCTTCTCTTCACTCTCTCCGCCTTCATCTCCGCCGCGAGAAATTTGAAGCTAATTTTGAAAATGCAGGCCAAGTCGTAATAACCCAAGACCCCTACGTCTCCGTTCCCAACAACTCCTCCTCCTCCTCCAAAACGGCGTCGCGTTGCGACGCTTGTTTCGAATCGAGCAATAATCTCAAGAAGTGCTCGGCTTGCCAGGTCGCGCTCTACTGTTCTAGCTACTGCCAGGTATGCCCCAGACATTTCATTCATGGAGTTTTTTTTGGTATTTCTCATTTCGTTTAAAGTTTTGATCTTTTTTTGTTGTGATGATTTTCAGAAGTCTGAATGGAAATTGCATCGTCTCGAATGCGAAGCTCTCTCGAAGCTTGACAAGGAGAGAAAAATGGCCGTCACGCCTTCTATTCGTCTCATGATCAAACTCTACATTCGCACTAAATTGCAAGCTCAAAATGTAATAAAAAAAAATTGGTTTTTCAGATAAAGATTCAATTTTTAATTTTGGGTTTTTCGGATTTTTACTTCTTGTTTTGTTTTTGTTATTGTTACAGATTATTGCTACTTCTGCTATGGACAACTACAAGTTGGTGGAGGCGTTAGTTGCTCGTATCCCTTTTTCGATCTTTTTTTGTTTCTGTTTTGAATTGAGCTCTCATTGTTGTTTCAGCTGTTTACTGTTTTGCATAACTGTTTTCTTTTTTGTGTTTCTTCCTTTCTTGTTATAAAGATATGTCGGAGATTGATGAGAAGCAGCTGGTGCTGTATGCTCAAATGGCTAACCTTGTCAGCATGATACTTCAGTGGCCCGATATCGACATAAAACAGATTGCAGAAAACTTTTCCAAGGTGATCTTCTCTGTCCTTGTGGCTTGATTAAAAGGAATGCGTGTAACTACATCATTAGTTGTAGTAATGCAGCACGTTAAGCATTCCCTTTGAAAGCTTCAGTATCTTGTAAGTGCAGTAGTAATAATGATGAACCCCGATAGCAAATGGTAGGCAGTAAAACTGTCTAGTTGGATAAAAGGCATTTATGCAAAACACAATTAGATGTTTATGATCACTTTGGTGAATACCCGACTCAACCAATGCAGACATAATTTGGGGAATTTGTAATGAGAATTTTGTCTTTATGATTTTGAATATGTTTTTCCCACCCAAGGATGAACAAGATTCTTCTTCAGTTGGGAGATTTATAATTTAGTCAAATCTCTCTGAAACTTGATTCTTCGCAACCTATGCAGCTTGCATGCAATGCGCACACAATTTGTGACAGTGAATTGAGACCCCTGGGCACGGGACTGTATCCTGTAATTTCCATAATTAACCACAGGTAACTATTTTAGTGGACTGATGTGATTTCAGTTTTATTCTTTGATGTGGTTTGCTGAATGGTTCTGGTTCTGTAGCTGCCTGCCCAATTGTGTATTGTTATTTGAAGGAAAGTCTGCTGTCGTACGTGCTGTGCAACATATCCCCAAAGGTGCTGAGGTAGTGTATGATTCTCTATATTGCTGGTCATTACGAGTACCCATGAAGCATATGACATTAAGTTAAGGATTTCCATCTTAGAGGTGCATTCCTCATCATAGGTATAATAGTTGATAGATTTGATTTGCTTGAGAAACAAGCATTAGGGAATATGAAAAACTCCAAGAAGGATTGTTGCATAAAGGACGAATCACCTCTGTGCAGGGTTGCACATGCCCCTCTGTCATTCTACAACAATTGAACTGTTTTCTCCTATGTGTTCACAAAAATCACCCCTATCTATCTTCCAGCCTTGAATATTGTAATACAGATTGAGAAACCAGCTCTTTTGAATAACTGTAATGTCTGATATGTTGCCAAGATGCTTCTTTCTTCATTAAGTTGTCCAGTATCATGTTATCACATTAGTTCTTGTCAGCAGATCAACCTAATAATTTTTCTTTTGGTGATATTTGTAAAGGTATTGATAAGCTACATAGAAACTGCTGGAAGTACTATGACCCGGCAAAAGGCATTAAAAGAACAGTACCTTTTCACTTGCACATGTCCCCGTTGCAGTAAAGTGGTACTCATGACTATCCTTTTCTTTTATTGTTAGAGAATGTTACCTTGTGAGTCATATAGAACCTTGCTTTTTGATTATCTAGATCTTATCATTTTCTGATGGTAAATGAAGTTGATTTTGTGTTGAAGGGTCAGTACGATGATATCCAAGAAAGTGCTGTTCTGGAAGGTTACCGATGCAAGAATAAGGAATGCAATGGCTTTTTGCTTCGCCAGTCTAGTAAGGAGCTACCTGTTTTCAAGTTTGTTGGGTACACAAATTCAAAATAAGAGTCGGGCATGTAGCTACAGTAACTATATTTCATCTTTAGCAATTCTGATGTGCAGATGGCAGTGAGTTTGTGTGCCAGCAATGTGGACTTGTTAGAAGCAAAGAAGAGATTAGACTGACAGCAAGTGAAATAAAATCATTGTCAGACAAGGCTTCTATAACTACACCCTCTCACAGTATCCTTCTTTAGTTGTGCTGAGAGTTGCGATCTTTTGTTGTCAATCTGATGCTAGGAATACAAATATTTTTAGCTTTGAAACAAAAGCTTTCATCACCATAATTTGAATATGCTTGTGTTATACGATAACTTCGATATAGTGGAAACCTAATTTATCTACATGTGTTGATATTGAACAGTTTGATCTTTGACTAAGTTTAGATTACCAGGAAGCTATATCTCTGTATAAGGCGATCGAGAAACTGCAGAAGAAACTATATCACCCTTTGTCAATCTATTTGATGCAAACTCGGGAGAAGCTTTTAAAGGTAGCTCATATAATTATGTTTGGTCCTATTCCTTTATACCACTGATGCAAGTAGTGATGCACGTATCAAATGGTTCTGCAGAAGAGTTTGTTCTAGTTTCTTTCTTCTTCGTTTCTCTGATGCTAAGCCAGATTGTGTTGGGCTCTTGTAGGTACAAATTGGAATGTTTGTGTCATATGTTATAAAATAACATAAGTGAATGACTAGAATTGGCAACAGTCATGCCTGTGATGTTTTGCACTGCATTGGAAATGGTTTCGTACTGTCTAAAAACAATTTTTTGGCAGTAGTCGTCCTGTTTGTTATACTGTCATTTGATTTTGAAGACTCAATACAGTAGTAATAAATGGTTGTTTTTTTTAAAAAATTTTATTGACACCAGAAAAAAGAATTTTATTGACACCAGAAAAAAGAGTTTTATTGACAACATCAAACCCCATAAGGTACCCTGCAGTGACTTATTGCTATGGTGATCTCCTGCAGTGACTTCAATTACTCTGGCTGACTTAAATTAGACATCTGATTAAATGAAATCACATTGTCTTCAGATTTTGATGGAGCTGGAAGAATGGAGTGAAGCTCTAGCATATTGTAGATTGACCATTCCAGTGTATCAGAGTAAGTCTTCTTGATATGTGAAACTCACATAATGTTGCTTTCAAACAATGCTGTTGCTAACATTCCGAACCAAATATCTCCATCTTACTGTTGCTTTCAAACAATGTTGCTAACAATCCAAACCTAATATCTCTCTCTTTGGCTGCAGGAGTGTATCCAGGTTTTCATCCTTTGCTGGGATTGCAATATTATACTTGCGGGAAGCTTGAATGGTTAGTATTTTAGCTTTAATTGTTATAGGTGGTTTGAATTGAAATGAATCTTTGAGCAAGCTGATTGGTTGTTACAGGTTACTAGGAGACACCCAGAATGCTGTCCAATCTCTGACCAAGGCAGTAGATATACTGCGGATCACACATGGAACGAGTACACCTTTCATGAAGGACCTACTGATGAGGTTGGAGGAAGCACGCGCTGAAGCTTCTTATAAACTTTCATCAGGAGAATAGAAAAACCTTATAGAAACATGTGCTTCTACTCAGTTTTTCTAGTGAACGAAAATATGCTTCCTCAGCGAAAAGACTTCTTGTACATTTCTGCTTTTTCTTCATCTGTGGAATCTATGTAGTTTCCGTGGAAAGTTTCTCAGGATGCTTGTGGGGCTCTCATTCTGCAATGACTTAAATGTATGATTCCATTAATCACCATTAACCAGCAGAATGTTGCTTGACTATCAAGAAAACACTCAGAAGATGTTGGCAACACCTTGTTCTGTGTTTATGCCAATCAATATGCTGGATTTTTAGTTCGTTGTGCAATAAAATCACTTAAAATGAGTTTAACCCGGACTTAACTTACAGCTAATTTAAGAGCCATGAATATTTGGATTGTACATCTACATTATGAAGGACAAAAGTACAAGGGATGTGCACACGCTAAATCACTCTCAGCACATTTCTTTTCTATATAAAAAATCAATATAACACAGCAGTTATCTTACATTATCATTACAGAGAGATGAAAGAGAACGGTGGTATCCAAGCATTTGATTTCCTAGGGGAGGAAATCAGCTGGAAAATGTGGATACCGCCTGACATGGGAGTTTTAAAAAAATGGTGGCTGACATAGTACTGGCATGCTTGGATCTTCACCTATTATCCCTCTGAATTTGCTAAATGTTCCTGGAGCTGGAAGCAAAGCTTTGCCATTTGGGAGAGCAATTTACAGTGTTGGTCTCGTGACGTTACTAAAGCAGACCCCAATGACGGGACAGGGTCTGTAAGGAGCTGCTGGATCTGCTGACATAACTGGAACCTTCCGACTCAATAGGACAAGTTTTGGCAATAAGTTGAAGCAGTTTACAGTTTTGGTCATGAGGGGAAGATGGCAAAATAGGAACCGGGGGAACAATGAAGGGATGTTGAAGTAGCTCAGGGATCCTCCACCTTTCGTTGCGGTCCCATGCAAGGCACTTCTTCATGAGATCCATAAGCCAAGGGTTAGAAACTGGTTCATAGATAATTTCATGATGGGGATCTGTTATAACTTTGAACTTGGCCCAGAAAGTCTTGTAGTCTGCAAATGGGGTCCTCCCGTATACCATCTGATAAAGAATGCAGCCAAGCGACCAGATGTCTGATGGCCGGCCACACTTGATGATGTTTCCATCTGCATCACTCTCATTGCACATGAATGCTTCTGGAGACATGTAGCTGAGTGTACCCACCTGCACGAGTAGAACACACAATAACTAAGCAACATCACATATATAAGAGCTATTGCATACCCTCCAACACACTAAACACACTCTGGCAGCCAGGTAATGATAATGTAACGAGCCATATCCGGTAGAGCTGAGCTTTTGTCATATATCATCCGAGTACAATTTGAACTAAATAACAGATGCAATTACAAATACCAAAGAAAGCAAGAAACCTTGGACATGTTGCAAAGCTGAACAAGTAAAAAATTAGATGAACATTCTACTTGTAAATCCAGAAAAGAAAAAGGAAAAAGAAAAAAAAAAAAGAAAAAGAGAGAGAACAAAGAAAGGTGAGGGTGGAAGAAGGCCTAAGTGGCAATCACCTGAGAATCCCTTTGGATGTTGGTTGTATCACTCAGTATTGCTTTGGCAATCCCGAAATCAATTAGCTTTAGGGAGCCTTTGACAAGAAGGAAATTAGCCGGCTTCAAGTCAGAGTGCACAATACGTTCCTCGTGTATAGTGTTGACTGCCAGAAGAATTTGCTGCCATGTTTTTCGAAAAGATTAGTTCAGATTTTTGGTACAAAGAACAAACACCAGAAGTAATATATTCCACGTGATAATTAACAAGTGCATAGTCGTAATTATGCCCTAGCAATAAAAGAACCTAAGGAAATTCCCCTAAGACAATATTAAGTAAACAAGTAGAACCAGTAACTGTCTGATCGGTAATCTCAAACCATTAGACAATGGACTACAAAAACAAACACAAAACACTGCAAAAGTTGCCAACAACAAATCAAGGTATGTAGCTTAAAAACCTGCCAGTAGAATCGTAGCCAGTTCTCATCTATGGTCTTTCTGGAGCTGTCCATTTCCTTCCATTGCTGGGCCAGCATGTGAGCCAAATCAATTTCTCCATATTCAAGGACCATGTATATGAACCCGTCATCCTTGACTCTGCCATCTTTATTACTCATCGAGCCACTCAAGACTTCACGGAGCAAAGCTTTATCTGTCACCTACAACAATAATAGTTATCAAAAAACATATTAGCTTACAACCTGCAGTTTTCCTACTTCTAAAGATAAGAGTATCAATATGCATTTAATATTGAATCATTGCAGAGCATATGTATTCCAAATCTATTGTATTGAAAGTAAGTACCTCGTAGTCTATAAGCTGTATGATGTGGTTTTTCCCTTTCAGCCTGTTCAAATACTCAATTTCCTGACAGAAGCCAAAAGCAGTGGCATAATCACGTCCTTTGAGCTTGATTTTCTTCAGTGCATAGATTGTACAGTCTGATGAGATGACTTTGTGGACTTCACTGCTCCCTCCACTACCTATTTTTCCAAGCCTTTGATACAGCTTCCCGTTGACTTTGAAAAATAAGTCAGGATCATAGCTCCTTTTACGAGGGGCTGAAGCACCTTTACCACTTGTAGCCTTTGGCTGTTTTTCAGATTTAGAAGACTCTAAGTTCAAATCAGGACGAGAATTTTGGGGCAGAGGAACCTGAGATTGTGGATTGGTTACATCACCAGTAAGCTCTTTCCCTTCAGTTGTCTTAGCATCAAGAAGAGAAGGATTTCCTGTAATCTGACTTTCCTTCAGCATGCAGCCTTTGTGCTCCTTAGAAAGGTCATATTCCTTCCCTTGCATTTGGGTATCAACTAGAGTGGTAGAAGTTTGGGCTGCAACAGCTATTTGGTCAGTTGACATTTTACTCGTGGCCTTTAAAGAATCATTTGACGTCTGAATCATATTCACTTGAGGCACTGGTCGAGGGTTTATATTAACATCCCCCAAAGGCTCCACTGCCACATGAGAACCACTATGCAAATGAGTACAATAAGTTGTTGAACTTAGCATGGGTGCTGAAGTAGCATGGACAGATGTTGTCGTAGCACATGCTGGCCCAACAACTGAGGATTGTGTCATAGGTTGGCTCAAAAAGTTTCTGAACTGATGCAACTGATCTTGAATAGCGGTTGTTCTCTTTGCCAATGAAGAAGAAATCCCACCATCAGACTTCAAACAGATATCAGATTCTGTGTTCTGGATATTCTGATGCTTTGAGTCATGATTGATGACAGCTGATGCCTCCGCCTGACTGCTGGAAACCCATTCCATTTCTGTTAATGCAAGTGAATGCATATGAGATGATAAGTACTCCGATCCAGTGGCCATATAATCATCGGCCCCTACATGTTAAAAGAAAAAGTATTCGAAGCATAGAACATTCAAAATGATAATTTTATCCACAGAACTAGCAATAATTCAGAAAATTGTTAGTGTCACAAAGATACCTAATAGGGCACAAGAACCAAAACCATCAAATTCAAAAGAAGGAAATTTTACCCCGGGGTGTGGCAATGCTTCCAGTTGAAAATTGGACTTTCTTTTTACTATCCAGCTGTTGAGACTCAAAATGCAAAGAAGAAATTGGATTATTGTCTTTGACACCAATGCCAGGCTTGGTCTGATCCATCTGAACATCGAATGGGTGTAGCTGGTCATCAAAGGTTTGGGTGCTAGCGCCTGTACTGGAGAACGGTGTAATAGATGCATCTTCTTGAGTTTGCTTGACAACCGTGGGCATGTTGTTTGTCCGCAGAATTGAATCATGATCAGTATTCCTGTGCTTCGTTGAAGCTATATCTCTCAACCTCTTTGCATCATCAATTACAGGGGCTACACTTGAACCCGAACTATTGGATACATTTCGCTGGGGGGCTACCATTCTCCGAGGTTTTAAGCTATTTGACTGCATTGCTCCTGTAAATTCCTCAAAATGAGCATTTACAGAACTCATGGTGCATTCACTCATGACATTGAAAGGACTATAAAGTAATTCCCAAAAGCTTGTACTGTACTAATCACAGAAGTAGATATCTTTTGAACATTCAAAACCTCTAACCCCAACTTCCCAACTTGACACAGAAGGGAAGAAGATATCTTTTGAACATTTAAAACCTCTAACCCCAACTTCCCAACTTGACACAGAAGGGCAACCGGAATTTTCCGCAGAACCAATGAGAATGTAAAACTCCACAATACTAAAGCTCGTCAGTTTACTTATAAAGATGCATGCTTTATAGTATAAGTTTGGCCCAAAATTTCAAACTTCAATTTATCGAAAAACCTAGATCACATTTCACTAAATCCCTAAATCAGCCCAGCAATCTCCAAGCTAAATTGCAATGAGGAAAACACATATTTAAACACTGAGACAAAGCAAAAGCTCAAACTTTGTACTAATCACGAGTAGCATAATCAAAATCAAGACAAAAATTTGAATTTGCATACAGCACAACCCTAAGGATAAAAGCGCAAAATTTGAATTCTAAGCTTAACCCAGAAAACATATTACCTACTCAAACAAAACCCTAATTCCTAAATTAACATTGACCGAGGCAGAGGAGTGTACCGAGAGGGCGGTGGCGCTTGAAGGCGGCCTGGACATTGCGGAGCAAGTGCGGCGGAGACGACGACGACGACGAGAACGACGAAGACGAAGACGACGTGGACTCCACGTTGACCGGACGGATCCAACTCCTCGCCGCGGCGGGTGGGACCGGAAGGTTAGCCTCCCCGTCCATGGCGGAATCTCACCGGCATTTCTGTGCGGCGGAGGACCAAGGGCGAAATCGGAAATTCGGACAGGAGAAGGAAATGGCGGGAAGATGTTTCAATTTAGGGAATTAGGGTTTAAGATTGTGATTCCGATCTCCATGGCGGATGGAGAAGAAGAAGCACACCGTGCAGAGAGCGAGAGGGAAAAATAAAGCACTAGGATTTTGAAACGGCAGCCATTGGCGCTTCTTGCTTCCATGTTTTTTTTTGCTTCCCAGTGGGCTGGTGATAGCCATTGGATCTGGAATAATGGGCCCAAATTTCTCAATTCTTTTGGAATGGGACTTATTGTGTATGGGCCAGGCCAGAGCCAGAGCCAGAGTCATGTTTAGGGAGTAAGACGTTGTATCCGTATATACCGGCCCTAGTACGAGAAATTATGGAGTAATACGGTAGGATATAAGCGTGATATAATTGTCACATGTGGACATAGATGCTGTCTTTTGACTTTAAGGTTGGTGTTACTGTGTTTCTACGGTTATTATAATACATAGACGAGTTATATCACGTGATTGTAGTACGATACCAATCTATAATTATGGTTAAACGCTTCTCAAAAGAAGGTGGTACTTGTATAGATAAGGGTTTTGCCTTCTATTCTGTTCACTGTCATTCCATGTTAGTATAAACGTGTCATGAATGCCAGGAATATGAGCCAGGAAGAATTAATATGCATTGGTGGAGGTAGGGTATGAAGTATGAACTGGTTTGATTGTACAAGCCAAAACCAACCAACTTGGTGAAAGTTTGATGCCGTTCTTGTTAGACAATGACTAGGCCTCACACGTGGTAATGTAAGAATGAATCAAAATTGGACATGAAGCTAAGCTATCATCCTTAATTAGGTCGGAGTTCCATCCCAACACATAAGTATTTTGAAGTGTTGAACCGTAAAAACTAAAACGGTAATTGATCAAAATTGTCACATTTAGAAACCGAGAGGTCCAAATCGAATTTGAATTGATATTCCATTCCACGTATAAAGTACTAATTTCGAATTGTTAAACTCTTTGATTCTCTTAGTCCATACTTCTTTGTACTTGAGAACGGTTACCAAGCAAGCAAGGTTTTCATCCCTTTCTGATCTACTCAGTAAAATACTTAAAAACTGTTTGGAGTAAAAGCCTAATGGAATATGAAAAGCAACAATCTACCATTTAAGTAATATTTCACAACTTTCTGGTGGGATGATTCATGAGCAATGAGGGTAATTTTTTGTTTGGTTAATAAAGTAGACAACTTTATTCCAAGAGCATATGGAAATGCATGATTTTGAGAGCAAAAGGAATCAAAATGAGGCAGCTTTTGCCCCATACATTATTGTGTAATTAGTGTTTAGTTGTTTACCTTATTGTGCGCTTTGCTTAGCTCAAAAAGTCTTACATTGGGCTCAGGATGTACCAACTGCAATTGCCTAGTTTCTGCCTTGCCATAAATTGGTGTTGGAGTTTCTGAAAACCAGCCCCAGTTGGGTGCTCTTCTTCCAATATATAAACTGTACTACCTCATTATATATAATGGCAAGATATTGTGAAAGGATTGGCATATTTATGCTTGAGACATGTATTGCGTGTGGTGAGGGGACCTAATTCATGGAACGTCAGCTCCGTCGGCAGGCGATCTTAGTTCGTTTAGTAACCATTTCGCTGTATTTCAATTTTTTTGCTTGGAAAAATAATTAAGAGAAATGAATGACAAAGAATTTTGGAAGAATCTTGAGACAGAATATGAAAATCGTATCGATATAACAACGATAATGTTAAAGATAATGATATTGACATATTATTAATGCATATATTAACACTCGTATTCCCATTTCCTCCATAAACTTTTCTCATACAAAACTTTTTTAAGAGTGTTTTAAATCATATAAGATTTGAAGTTTTGAATCTTCATAACGTTGGCTTTTTTTTTTTTAGCTTTTTTGGGTGACTAATTCACTAGTCATGCTGTATATAATAAACATGGAACCCATAATCTTGTCTTCTCTTGCCATCCAAGCATCACTCCCACATCATCAGCAAAAAACAATATATTGCACACACTGGATCACTCATCTATTTATAAAACTCAACAGTTGTACATAAAACAAGAAAAGCCCCACAGAACCCTAAATCCATTAAACCCTTTTCTACAAAAGCAAAGCCAAAGAGAGTTCCTCTGCAACCCCACCACCCTCTTAGCTTTCTCAGCTCAAATGTCTCTGAAATCACCCCTTCTGCAATTCTCTGGAAACTAAACCCAAAACCCACCATTTTCTTTCAGCTTAAACCTCACAAACTAGAGATGTCTTCTTCAGCCATGACTAGCTCAAAACTGAAGACCCAAAGAAAACCCACCAAGCAAATACACCAAAAGCTTCAAAAGCAGAGCCAAAACCTTCCTAAACAGAGCCAAAACCAGAACCAGAAGCCTCAAAAGCCAGAAAAGCCACCCTACTGGTCTGTGGTTAGAGGCTTATTGACCTGTAAACATCTCCAGCCAGAACAGCTGGTAAAGCAACAACATGAGCAAGCCATTGAGGAAGCTAATTCCGCGAAGAAATCCAAAAAGATGAGATCATGCTCTGGCTCTCTGTGCAACAACACCAAAATCATGCAGAGGCCTGAACTTGAGTCTCCTCAAGTCCACAAGAAAAGAGCTTCCTCAATGGGTTTAAGCAATCATTACAGCAATGAAACTTCATCAAGCAGATCTCTGAAAGCTCCTCTGCGGGAAATCAATGGGGTTGTTGTTTCGACATCTTCATCTTCATTTTCTGCAGTTTCTTCTCACAACTCCTCTTCTGCTGCTGGGTCTTTCAGAGCAATGCCTTTCAGGAGATTTTCTGGGTGCTATGAGTGCAGAATGGTGGTAGATCCTGTGCTTGGTTTTGCTAGAGACCCTTCAATGAGAGCCAGTATTTGTTCTTGCCCTGAATGTGGTGAGATCTTCATGAAAGCAGAGAATTTGGAGCTTCATCAGGCTGTTAGGCATGCAGGTAAGATCACATTTCTCAACAATTTTAATCATGCACACATGTGACATAATGTGAGAAAAACACTTTTTTGTTCAATTTAATAGTTAAATATCTTCACTCAGAACAGAAATGATACATAAAAAATAAAAAATAAAAACTCCTGTTTCGCTGAGTTCATAAAAAAACTTCAGCTTGGACTTGCGAAGTCATCAACTTTCAGTTTCACAACCACTTCAATGCAGCATTTTTCTTTGCTAGTCAATGCACCATTACTCTCTCTGGCATCAATTTAATCCTATTACTCATACCACTGCACCATTTCCTGAAAACCATGAGTTAGCGAGTAACACTTCAAGAATCATACTATACAATATATTATCTATCAGTTGTAGAATTGTGTGCAATAACACTCGACAGCAAATAAAGAGCTGGGGCTATGAGTTATTTCTTTGAAACTGTGTTTCTTGTGTTTTTGGACTACGAAAGAGAGTTTAAATCCATTAACAGAAAACCAAGTTCAAAGTTTCAATCTTTTTTTTTTTCTTTCTTTTTTCTAATTTTATGTCACAAAATCCACAGTTTCTGAACTGGGTCCTGAAGACACGAGCAAGAACATCGTGGAGATCATATTCCAGTCAAGCTGGCTGAAAAAACAGACCCCGATATGCAAAATCGACCGCATCCTCAAAGTCCAAAACACCCCAAAAACTATCTCCAAATTTGAAGAGTACAGAGACTCGATCAAAGCCAAAGCCACCAAGCTCCCTAAAAAGTACCCTCGATGCATTGCAGACGGTAATGAGCTCCTCCGGTTCCACTGCACCACCTTTACCTGCTCGCTCGGCCTCAACGGCTCTTCCAACCTCTGCAACTCAATCCCACAGTGCAATGTCTGCAGCATCATAAAAAACGGGTTCAACAAGTTTTCCGGGGAGTTGATGGAGCAGGGCATTTTGACAACGGCGACAAGCGGCAGGGCTCATGACAAGGCGGTGGTGGGGGCGGAGGACGGTGACAAAAGGGCAATGCTGGTTTGCCGGGTGATTGCAGGGAGAGTGAAGAAGAATGTGGAGGGTAGTGTTGGTATTGTTGGTGGTGGTTTGGAAGAGTATGACAGTGTGGCTGGAGCTGCGGGAGTTTACTCCAATTTGGATGAGTTGTATGTGTTCAATCCTAAGGCTATTTTGCCTTGTTTTGTTGTCATTTATGGAGGGTTTTAAACCTTCACAGTTAATGAGTTTTCGTCACACTTATGTTATCAGAAGAGTTACTTAGTTCGCATTGCTCTAGTACAAGTGTTGACACTCATGTATAGGTAAAACTTACGCGGATGAGACTGACTTTTATTAGAGAAGTGGTCGGCAATGTAATCAGTAAATGTCGGTCAAATAAAATTGTTTTTCATGTTGTATATGACTAAGGTGATTAATAATTCTTGTTATGAATTGTCTTTGTGGGGAGTGAACTTAGATGTGTCTACACATAATTTAGTGGATTTTTTTTGTTGGGTCAACGAGGAACCATAGAATTGTTGGTGACAGAAGCTAAATGACAAAGAAGTCATGGAACACTTGTTGGTGTACATAAACTATCTGCATCAAAATTTGTGTTAACTCTTAGTGCATTAATGACCAGGTGACATAAGTGAAACTTGGGTTTTGGAATTTGTATTTGTATTCCCCTAGCTCTTTGTTTTTGAAATCTAATTTCTAATTTGCATTCCCACTGCATGGAAGTTGTGAAGAAGAAAACTTAATTCCTTGAGAAACTAGAAGTCAGAAAATACAATAGAATAGTCATGAAGCTTTGCTGTCTAAAACAAAATGGTCCCCGAATTCCCAACTGGGGCATTATTAGGGGCGTCTAAGTTTAATATGAGTTTAGACTTCAGGGTAAGAAAGGCCTTAGCTATTACATCAAACAAAAGGAAATGGACAAGCTTGAGCTTTCAAGGGCAACCAAAGGGAAACAAACAAAAAGAAAGACACATGATACATGCACTCTAAAACAAGTTTACCAGATTTTTCATGTGCTCTATCATTTCATATGTATCATGCGCACAACACCATGAAATACACAGAATGAGAGCCTCAAACTCAGATGCGTACCTAAGAGTAGGGGAAAGTCTTAGAAAACTTCAACAAGCTCTTGGTGGGTTGCTGTATTTCTCTCCACCATTACAATTAAACCAGGAGCTCGTTGACGTTCTAATGGTAGAGAAAAGAACCAGTAAACTAAGAGCTGGTTGACGAATTTTTCTTAACTTTAATCATCCGATGACATGAGAATATCTAAGTTCTTCGAAAATCAAATAAGATTGAGAATAAGGCTAAATATGAATGAACAGAAACACACATCATACAGTATGCTCTATATCAAACAACTTTTCTCTCAATTGGATGGTGCATTCATATGTCATCTATATTACTGGGGCAATGATAATATAGATAGTCCAACATTAGTAAATATACAACGTTGCCTAAACCGAGAAAGGACTCAATAGTCATCTATCCGCTTCTACTCTACTCTATGCGTTCTTCTATTGCTAAGGTAGAAGCACAACCTTCCGAAGATAGACGCGCTTGTCGACACCATTGTATGTCGTCTGGTCTTGGTTTTACTGATGAGGAAGCAATAAGGATTGAAGGTTGCGCATGGGGTTCTAGATTTATGGTCCCCGCCCTAGTTTTACTAATCCTTTGACTCTTTTTTTGTACTCATTGTCTAATGATTTTTGGAGCTTTCTTGATGTCGGATTAGAAGGTTCTAACTTCCAACAGATTATGGTTTATGCAAAACAGTATGGCTCACTTTGTCCTCATCTCATTTCCTCCATTCTTTAGTCAACATGTTTCCATGATCTCTCCAATATCTATAACTATGGGTATTTATTTTCAATTTATGCACAGTACTAATTTTCTTGTTCCGAATATTTAATCTGCAAATTTTTTACTATATACACATACACTTCCTGGGGAAATCCGAGTCTTTTTGCTTTATAACGGGAGGCTCTGGGAGCTTCGCTGGACATCTTTCAATGTTGCGGAAGAGATATACTATTAAACCAATGTCGTTACTGAGAATGACCTTAAGTATATATGTTTGACGTTAAAAGCTGGTGTCACAAGTACTGACGATAACAAATACAAATGTTATCGTTAACTGGGGAATGTCCTAAAAAAAAACAACAGTATCAGTTAACAGATTAGCTTTTTCTAAGGCCATGAGGAAAACTCGTACTCCCAATGAGATTAAGTCATGATTTAGGGTCATGGATTGTTGGTAGGGTTCTGGTTGTTTTAGTGTGTACCGCTCGCTGCTTGTGAGGTTCTTGCATAATGTTGTCTGCGTGGATCTTATTGTCAACTAGAACCTTAGACTTCTTTACTACTTTGGGATATGAGTCAAGTTTCGCGCCAAAAAGAGAAGGGCAAAATGATGGAAGTTTTCTTTTTAGGTAATTTTCTGGGTAACTTTTGTGCAGAATTCAGTAGTACTGAGTCATTGAAAACGGTGAAAACTGGAAAAAGAAAAAATAAACCAAGGCATGCTTAACGAAAGGGGAGACAAAGTCACTTGTAATCATTGAAGAGGAAAACAACGTGTCTATGACAAGTTTACTCTGTCATTGATGCACACGGTGGAGGCCTTCAAAGCATCTCTAAGGGATGCTATGAACATAATAGATAAATATGTAATTTGATGACTGATGTGACACTAAATCTACCAATTTATCTAGTCAGTAAAATAGTATGCTCTAATGGAATAGACAAACAGTTGCTGTAAATATTATTATATAATTTATTCTCTTTTTTACCATATATTATTTACTCAACTAATTTGGCAAACATTGTTGTGAGTACAACTTATAGGAACTCCCAATCACTAACCATTTATTACTCACAATTACTCTGTTTCCAATTATGAAATACAACGTTGTTACTGTTTTCAACTAATGCTCACAATTACATTTAACAATGCTCACAATTACTCCCTCAATAATGAATGAGGTTACTTATAGTTGAGAGTTGAATGTTAATTAGAAGAGGAGTTGTTCTCTCTAAAAAAACTTCTCCCCCCCCCCCCCCTCTTGTCTGGTCGGTGGTCGCCCTTCCTCCTTTTCCCCCCCCCCCCCCTCCTCTTTCCCCCTCCCTTCCCCCCCCCCCCCCCCCCCTCCCCTTCCCTTCTTTCTCCCCCCCCCCTCCCCCTCCCCCCTTCTTCCTTTTTTTTTCCTTTCTTTTCTTCTTTTTTTTTTTTTTTTTTTTTTTTTTTTTTTTTTTTTTTTTTTTGCATTTCATCAGCTTCGTCCTCATCCCGCCTATGTTTCACCTCCAGCTCGACCTCTGGGTCTGGTTGGTTTGTGATGGATGCGTCCTCCGTCGGATCCTTTCAGTTGTTGTGTGGTCGCCGTCACGTCGCTACATCTCTTGTTCTTCTCTTTCGTCTAATTTGGTTTCGCACTTCATCATTTTGGGTTTGCCTGTTTGGTGTTGTTTTGTTGTTGGGCCTTTTTTGGTTGGATTGTTTCTTATGTTTGTCCGTAGTTTGATGATTGTATTTGTCTTCAGGAGTATAGGGCAAAAAAAATGTTAATTACTATTATTAGTGATAACAAAAAAAAAGAGTGAAGAAATAAAATACAATTTTAAGTTACTATAAAAAGTGAACAATAACATTTTTTATTCAATAAATTGTGTTGGTTTCATTTTTACAGCATCCAATATACTCTACAAATATACAGATTCTATTAGATTCTGTATAATTTGCAGAATCATTTACATCATCTATTGGAGAGTTGTTTTACTGAAATAGAGCTGCAAATTAAATTTGTTAAGTGTTATACAGCATCCTTTGGACATGCTCACAAAGCAAAGAGCTGTACGCTGCTGCAATTACGGTGAGGGTGGAGGACCTCACTGCCTGAACACTGGTGGGACCCACCCATGTTATTGTTGCTCCCCCAACTCTTGTTGGGACCGGCCTACCGCTGTTTAATTACCAGGGCAATCATATCTTTTCACCCTAATGGATCTTTCCGGATTGGGTCAAGTATGGGACGTTCGGCTTTTAACAAATTCTAGTCTACCGATATCAATGTCGATCAACAAAGATGTAATATGGGAGTGAAGAAAACCTGTAACTTGAAGTTACAGTAAGAGAACTATTGGCACATGCACCAGCAGAGGGAAAATTGACAACTGGTCAGCTAAAGTGGATTCTATTTTTTTTCCCCTTCTGCCATAAAAGGGAAAGATGATCTATGCACTATTACACAAGAGAGTCGGATCAGATAGACAGACAGATTATAGCATGCCCTTAGCTTACCTTACCTTTCTCTTGGTATAGAAGTGATCAGACAAACAAAATAAACGTTCAGTGTCAGGAAAAAGAAAATCCACTTACAATTTCGTGAACACCAACCTTACGGACATGACGCTTTGAGCTTTCGATTCATTTCCTAGTTAGTGAATATCATTTAATTCTTCAGCAGGACAACTAGTCTTTGACTGTCATAAGCTGCTCTTGCACCATCTTTTTATAGCTGCTTCTCCTTCCTGCTCTTAACTGTGGACACACTATCCAGTTTCAGATAAATGCAATTTAATAGTAGGCCAGTATGTGCTACAATAGTCTGATCATAAGATCATATCTGTGATCATATCACAGATATGACTTATCACACAGAAACCCGGCAGTAAGCCGATTCTGACTTGTGAGTAATACAGAAATGAAGATGAACTACAAATAACAAAAACACGGATACGTACTAAACTGATTCTGAATAACTCAGGATAACAAAACACGATTACTCCTATCATAGAATTGCAAGACTACTTCAGGGACAAAAGGCTAACCTTCAAAAAGTCAGGACATCAATGACTAAATAAATAGAAATTAGCTATATAATATATACACCAGACTTGAAGATCGTGTACCTGATTGATCTGAGGAACCATAAATTTAGATGACGCAGTAACCTCAATAAAAAAATCTGTGGATAAATAGGAAAACTAAAATGAATAAAGAAGAGAAACGAAGACAAGTGACAGCAGAAGTTCAAAATGAAACAAATTTGAGCTAATGAAAAATTTAGTCTGCTTTTAAGAAGAAAAGCTTAATTGGATGGTTTGGCTGGATCAAAATTTCGATCTCCAGAAACAAAAGAAAAACAAGAAATCAGATTGACTTGCGTGGATAAATTAAAGGGAAAGAAAAGAAGTGTTGTGACATACCATAAAATGATTGCATCCTTTTCGACTTCTCCACCGAGGGCCATTGCTTTACCAGATCCTTGAAAGGTCTTCAGTAAAATGATCCAGTCATTAAGCACATGCAGGGACTTAACTTCATAACTCAAATAGTATCTCCTTTGTCGTTCATCGAAGAGAAGTACTAATGATGTTGAAGAGACTAGTTTCTGAACTGTGCATCTTCATAATGCAGCATTTCTTAACTTGAAAGCTCAATCCAGCTCTTTCCTGCTTCTTTTGCACCGACTTTCTTCACATGTAGTCTAACTTTGCTTAAATCATCCCACATTCCCAGTTCTGCATAAACATTTGAAAGTGTCACATACGTGGAAGGGTCTTCTGGCAAAGTCGCACGAAGGTGATTGGCAATAGTATTAACAAGTTCAGTGTTCTTATGAGTTCCACAGGCCCCGAGCAATGATCTCCATATGAGTCCGTCAGGTTTAAATGGCATCTTAGCAATTAACTGCTCTGCCTCCTTGAAGAATCCAGCTTGACCAAGAATGTCAACGATGCAATGATAGTGCTCCAAATCAGGTTCCAGTCCATGTTCAATTTTCATGGAATTAAATATAGTTCGTGCCTCCTCGACAAGTCCAGCATGCTTACAGGCAGAAAGAATACCTAGATATGTAACTTTGTTAGGCTTCAATCCCGATTCTATCATCTGATTAAATAATCTAATTGCTTCTTCCGCTTTTCCATTTTGCCCACACCCTACAATTATTCCAGTCCAACACACGGTATCTCTTTCTGCGACAGAATCAAACAGAGCTAAACCATCTTCAATTTCACCACATTTTGAGTACATATCAAGCAGGGATGTCACTACAACTCCCTCAGATTCATATCCGCTCTTAACACAGAAAGCATGAACCTGTTTGCCACTTCCAAGAGATGTTTTAGTAGAGCAAACTTTCAGAATAAACGAAATGACAAATTGGTCTACTTCAAGATCCCAATGTACCATATCCTGAAACAGTGAAAAGGCTAACCAGTTTAGTCCCGTCGTAGCACACCCTATGATCAAACCCGACCAAGCTACAGTATCTTTATTTGGAAGCCTATGAAACAATCCTAGCGCATCCTCAATGTTACCCAGTCTTGCATAAAGGTCTACAAGAATGCTTCCAACAATGTAATCTAACTCATACCCGGATGTGACAACCAAGCCATGCATTTGACGTCCAAGTCTCAAGTTACATAAGTTGATGCAAGCCTTTAATACGCCACTGAAAGTGTAGGAATCCATGTGTGCACCAGAGCCCTGGATTTTCGAAACTAAATCCAATGCTTCAGCACTATGTTCATTAACAACATATCCTGAAATCATAGAATTCCAAAGTGCCAAGCTGTCACCAATGTAAGCATATAACCTTGAGTGCTGATCAAACAGCTTTATAGCTTCCGACAATTCATTGCAATTCGAATACATATCAACCAGTGCTGACACAGTAAAACAGTCATCCTCAAAGCCTGACTTAATGATATAACAGTGAATCTGCTTCCCAGAAGCTAACAAACCATGACGACTGCAGGTTTTAAGAGCACACGGGAAAGTAAATCCATCAAGCCTTAGGCCTTCCCGGTGCATTGCACAAACAAATTCAAATGCACGTACGCTTCCATTGTCTGCTAAACCAGCGACAATGCTGTTCCAAGACACAGCATTTGTCTCTTTAATTTGACGGAACAAATTCACTGCCTCATCCACCAAACCAGCCTTCATATACCCTGAAATCATAGTATTCCAAGTAGCCGTGCTCTTACTCAACATCCCATCAAAAACTCTCTTAGCATCACTCAAGCTCCCACATTTCAAGTACATGTCCAAAAGGGTATTCATCAAAACAGTATCAAACTCTAATTTGTCACTAGATATTGTCCCATGAATTGACCTCCCCAATGTGAGGTCACCCACCATGCCACAAGCTTTAAGCACCGCGGAGTACATGAACCCGTTGGGCCTCTCCGATCTGGACTCCGCCATCCGGGTGTACAACCTCAAAGCTGAATCGGGTTTCCCGTCATTAGTATAACCGGACACCATTGTGGTCCATGTGACAACGTTTTTGTCGGGCATTTCGTCGAACACTTTGCGTGCGTCTTTTAAACAAGAGAGTCCGATGTACACGGAGATGAGATTGTTGGCGAGGAAAACGTCATTAGAGACGCCGAGCTTGAGCAGATGGGAGTGGAATGCTCGGCCTTGTTTCGACGTCTGAGCTCGTCCGCAATGGCGCAAGGCTACGGCTATACGGTTCAAATTTGCGATTTCCATAGTGAAAATGAGTAGGCCGGCTACTGCATCGCCACTAGTACCAAACACGCGCGGCCCACTAAAAGACTAACATCATGGCTGAAGTGAGGACCATTTCGTTACACGGACTTCTTAGGCTCACTCTATAGTATTCTGTACGAAATTTATCGAGACATCAACGATAATGTGTCAATTTTATTGTTATCAACACCATATAAAAGGAGATCACGTTTGGACGAAACACGTGTGGCCCACTAAAAGACTATCATCATGCTTGAAGTGAAGACCATTTCATTACACGGACTTCTTAGGCTCACTCTATAGCTTTTTGTACGGAATTTATTGAGACATCAATGATAATGTGACAATCTTATTATTATCAACACCATATAAAAGGAGATCACGTTTGGGCGAAACATCCCGTGCACAGAATTTGTCAAGACATCAATGATAATTTGGCAATTTTATTGTTATCAACACCATGTAAAAGGAGATCACATTTGGACCAAACATCCAATGTCTGAAAATTTGTGTAACGTACGTGCATGTTTTCTTTGTTTTGGGAAGGGAAGATCCAAATTTGAAAACTCTTACGACAGACAACAGATACTATTGGACTAAGAAACAAGTGCTCAAGTTAGTATCACTTTCAGAACAACGAGGCCACTCTATTTCCTGTATCAAAACTGTTACAAAGATACAAAACATTAGGCAAACAGAGAACTTCAAAGAACAAAGTATAATTATGTACTCAGAAATGCCTTGTACAAGAACAATGAAACTGCAAAACCAACGTGTTAATCCCTACCCCATCTGACAGAGGAGTATCCTATCCAGCTAAGAACTTATATGCTATATATCGATTTCTGTACCACGAATCTTGAGCGATGCCCCAACATTGCCTGAGGCTGCACAAACATCTGTCTAAATAAGAGATCTATTATCTCCATACGAAAAGGGAAAAGAATCACATGAAATAAGGAGCTCTATCTGCAACCAAAATTGGAAAACCTGCTGCAATGAACTATCTACATTTTCCAACAGGCTTTAGAGCAATGGGCCTCTGCGAAATCCACAGAAGAAGCGAGCCAAAGCCCCAATTTAAAGCATATGTGACTAACAGGTGACGACACAAGAGGAAGAAACTTTTGAAGCTTGAGGTTTATTGTCATGAAGGTCAGGAATGCGGAGATGGGTCAATCTGTGTGTTATTAGGTCTCTGGAGACACCTACACTCCGGTAAAGGGTAGGTGTATACAGAAGATTTTCTTGTGAACTTTTTTACTCTTGGTACTATCTTTCCCTTGCGGTCACTTTCAATGAGCATTGCTTCCATCTCACGTTTGAAATCTTTCCAACTGCAAAACCAATGACATACACAAGAGTTCGAATACATTAGCCTTCATAACCATGAATTCTTGAATTCAGGGTATTGCAAGAAGAAGCTGTTTAATTTAAAAACTACTACACCTACAAAATACCTGATACCCATGTCCTGCAGTAAAACAACAAGCTTGCGCTTATCTGGCATAATAGTCTTTGCATGTCCATCAAATAGAAACCTCCGATGCCCCATCAGGAAATGTGGGAAGTTACCACCCTGTGTTGTTACAAAAACCTCACTGAACAAGCATACTGTATAATCTAAAGCTGCCAATCTCGAAGAGTATCCCTAGCAAAAGAGATGATCCAAATTAGAGCATGTGTATGTTCACCATGAGAGTAACCGTATATATAGAATTGATTTTTGCACAGCTTGGTTTTTACAGAGATCACATTCACTTATTCAATGAATTCAACCAGAATGAACTTGCCAACTCTACAGAAGGTAGAGGTAGCCAGATAGTAGATTCTACAGAAACTTGTTTCACTTATCATAAAATACTCTCTTCGGAACAAATTGGATAAAAAAGCAGGAAGATGTGTACCTGGAAAGGTGCAAGCTCATCCGGGGTTGCAATAGACTCCTTGGTATGCAGATAAGGAAACATCTCCAAGAGAGGGGCTAAATGTCTCTCAGGCCAGTAGATTTTTCCCGAGGCCAAATAAATGGAAGTGCTGTTATCAAACCCCATACCCCTTAGCATCATCCCAACCTACAGCGATGCACACGATAGAGATTATTTCTCCATGGCAGATAGCATGAGGATGCAGAATTACGACAACAAATTAAAAATTCCCTTTAAGAATTAGATGATTGGGGACACTGAACACCTTATATTAAAAGTTTTGATCTCTAAAAGACAACAGAAGTTATCAAAGTAGAGTACCTCCAAGGGGGTAAGTGGACATTTGCCATCAATCCTATTGAGACCAGGTAGTGTTACCCGGCCTTTTTGTTTGAACTTATCTCCCCATCCCTTTTCTCGAATTGAATTCATTTTTATATTTTCAGCCTCTCCTCCATCATACAAACAACATGAGAATGCCACCATGTCCTGCAGGAGGTTCATATATGAAAACATAATTTCTTGGCCATCGAACATAAGATGAAACAAAAGATTTAAGAAATTTCAGAAAATAAGCTGTATTACCTCCTCAAAACGGAGATGGACCGAGACATACTTTCCACCAGTCCTTGAACTCAGCTCAGTCATCCGGTCAACTAGCTTATTTGCCAAATTTGATATGGGAGAAGAGAACTTCAATGCCTCATAATTAGTGAGGCATCTTAAATGTTGAATAGAAGGTGGGACACTCATTGATAATCTATTAGCAAATGGAGCTATGCGGATAGCCCTGCATAAACCAAACAAGCAAGCAAAAACATTATAGAAGTCAGTCTCGGCAGATCTTATGATTCACGAGTGTGACAAGCTGAAATAAAGTCTTTAGTTGTTGATGGTCAACAAGTGTCTTATCTTTTTCAGCTTAAAGAGCCCATTAATAGTATCACGTATATGAATTTGCATATCCACATGCAAAAGGAAACTTGATATAGAAAGGAAAACAATTAGCAATCCAGTACCTACCCTTCCTTCTGCAGGACAGGATAAACTACTTCTGTGTAATAATGGGCAGTAGACCAAGCTTGGACACGAAGGGTTGGTACGTTAGCAATGCTGTTATCATATCTCTCCAACAGCGTCGCAGGTAGCTCTTTAACCACTTTAACATGACCTTCAAGGGTTGCTATGAAATGATCTTCGTCATATATATCAAGAAAAGCGCTGTAAAACATAACAGATTCATGATCTTCGTCATATATATCAAGAAAAGTGCTGTAAAACATAACAGATTGTTCTTTTAGGAAAAGGAAACATGTGAGTACACAACAAGAGGCTTAAAGCAAGGCTGTAAAGAGGGCATTCTCATAATACTTTTCCATAAGCTCTGAGTTCTCTCCTCTCAAATAGTACATTTCTGACAGTCTTTTAAATACATGCTATTGATCATTTAGATGAAGAATGCATATGAGTCTGTGAACCACATTTAGCCAAGGGACACGTTGAAGTCCATGATGCATGGTTATATGCATATATCAAGATTCATGAGGAAACTTTGTTTAACTATAGTATAGTCCTCAATCAACATTCTTCATGAAACAACTATCATCTTAACTTTAAAGAGTGAGGAACTGAATTATATAGTTACTTTACCTCGGATCCCTCCAAACATTATGGAATTCAAAGCGAGGAATAACTAGAATTGCATTCAAAAGTCCAGCAAGAGCCACGGCATTGCAGATCTGTGAAAAAAGACACGATTTAACAAGAAGAGCAAACTGCATATGCCCATCCAGAGAAGTTACCAAAACATCACACTATAGATTCCTGATGAAATTGGACAGCCAGTGCAAAATTAGCCTAAAAAAAATAAAGTAGTAAGAACTTACGGCAGAGCGTTGCTGATTAAGACCACCATTAGCCTCCACGATCAAATAACCACTAGGGCCAGGGGACGCTGAAATTCAAAGAAGTACATTAGTATCATGTGAAAAGAAAAAAATATCCAATACCTTTGCTTCGAAAACTCCCAGAACTTTAACTAGCCATTGTCTTTTACATACCTAACGACTGTAGTTCAGTAATTGAAGGTGGACAAGGCTTCTGCTCTTTTAGCTTCCTTCTGTATCTCCACACAGAGGACAACTACAACAAGCAAGCAACATTTCGCTTTCGTTAGTATCGTTATCCTAGCAAATCTACCCATTATGCACAATTACAAACTTGTGAGCCACAATTCACACTACTCTCAACTTCATAACTCAAAAGGCATCATTAAATTTCAACATCAAGATACACCAAGATAAATCCAAAATTTAAATTCTTCTGCTGCAATCTGACTTCTACATTCGGAAACCAGAAAGTTCACGCATTTCAGACTTGTACTACATGACAGGCGTTTCCTTTAAGCCAAAAAAAAGCAAATATCTGACCAAAAACAGAAAAGCAAGGAAAATTGAGGTACTATTTGCTGTTCATCTGATCTGAAAACAACTGGGAATATTTTCAAATCATACATTTTTAGCAGAATATAGTAAAGATTTTGTCTTTTAGCTCCAAAATGAAAAATCTGAACTCCAAACTATTTAATTTTCATATCCTGATTTTCCCTCTTGATGAGAAAAGCAAAAAACTTTTCCAAACAAACAAAAAACGAGAGAAACCCAAGAAGCCAAACCTCAATCGGAGTCGAATTATCGGCTTGAATGTGAGGCCAGAGCAGCTGGAACATTTCGTGACTCCGGTACACAGAACCCGGAAGTGGGCTGCGGCCCATTAAACCGGAGAATGGGCCCACGCATATCAGCAGCCCAGAGGCGTAGAGCAGCGGGAGAATCACCAGTAGCCGGAGGAATCGGCGGAGGAGGAGAAAACCGGCGACGACGGAGATGGGTTTGGACCGGAGCTTCCTGCGGCTGTTGAAGCTCGACTGACGGCGCGGCGACGGAGGCGGGCTCGGCGAGGTGCTGCTGCTGCTCTCGCTGCCGTTACCGCCGCCGCCGGCACCACCACCGCCGCCGACATTGCCATTGTAGTGGTGGCTGTGGTGGTGGGTCTTGGCCTTCATTCCCATTTTGAAGTGAAGAGTGAGTGAGTTTACAGAAAAAAGGTTGAAAGAATTGTGGGGAGTATTTTTTGTGTGTGTGGGGGAAAAAAGCGAAAAAAGGTGGGATTTTTTGGTTTTTGATTTTCAGAGAGTTTGCAACTTCCAGCAGATTTTCAGGAGAAATAGTGGAGGGGAGGAGAGAGACAGAGAACAGTGGGGAAGCTGAGGTGAGTGGCTTGGATTTTGAGCTGAAGCCAAAGCTAAAGATGGTGACAGTTTCTGTTTTCATAGGAATGGGGGATGTACAAACAAGAATAATTCTTTCAGACTGGGTGGGAAAATTTAAGTCACATTTAATTAGTATTTGACACATTTGGAAGTATAGGTGTAAAAGAATCTTCAATGTGGTGTGTGCCTAATTGCTCTGTGAAAGGTGTGCTTGAGGATGTGAGTGAATGGAAGTTGCTTTGCTCGGGTTATACTGATCCAAAGCCTAAGACTCGGATTCTTATTAGTTGGCTAACACCCCCCGCTAACTGAACGAAATTGAATGCTAATGGCTGCTTTGATGCGGGTAAGCAGTCTAATAGAGCTGGGGGTGTGTTTCATGATAGCCAAAGAAATTGGATTTATGGGTTCACTGCTATTGGGTTCCGGTTCAGTGCTACAAGCTGAATTAAATGCTCTCTGGAGAGGTCTGCAGATTGCAGTTCATCATGGTTGGTTTCCTTTGCTTGTTGAATCAGACTCTAAAACTGATGTGGATCTGCTCAATGCTCCCAACATTGATGTTAATCATCCTTTCTTCCCCCATTATTGCGGATTGCAGAGCTCTTATAGGAGTTGGGACTTATCATGTTATTCACTGCTTTAGGGAGAGACAACTTTGTTGTTGATAAGCTTGCAAATATGAGCATGAATGCTGATTTGGGTTGCTGGGAATTCTATGAGCCCCCTGAAGATGCTGGCCTCCATCTTTTTGAACAACTGCTTGGTTTAGCTAGATCGCGGTTGGTGGTTGGTTAGTTTTGTTATCTTTGGGTCTTGAGGCTTATCTTTGTACCCAAAAAAAAAAAAACATTGTATTAACAAGTTCATCAGTTCATGTGAAGATGGAGATTTGTACGAACGAAGTATTAATTTGTAATATAAACAAGTTCGTGTACGATATGATCTGTAATTTCACAACATTTCCCGCTCTAAAAAATGGTGAAGTGTCATGTTCCGTCTTGTTCCATTTCACATGTCATTTGCTAAGTTTAAGAAGTTAGGGGTGAAGTTCATTTTAGCAAGGTTGAATTTGTGGTCTAGGACAATGCACTTAGATTTGGTTAAGTAGCAAACCAGAAGTTCAGCTCAATGGACTTGGTACTTGTTTTTTTTTTTTAATTATTATTTTTTTAATCTTTATGCTAGCGATTGTTTTAAACTTTTCATCCATTAATTTATATTCTGTTTATTACTTCACAAGAGAATATCTAATAATTGATTGAATATTACTGATTATTAAACTAATGTATAACACATTAAACTTTAAGAGACGTCAAATGTGATATCTCTTTTGTTGCCTTCAAATCATATTCAATCCATATAATCTGATTTTCTTTTTTGATTTTTATCCCATAAGATCACATGACAATTAGTTGAAGATGCTTTAAACTACCTGGAGAAGTTTGCTTTCAAGATATAATTATGATCCTCACAAGGGAAATAGATGCAATTAATGGAAATTTTGGAATCCCCTTCCTCCTAAATTCATCCTGATCATGATTTCCTCTGAAACGAGATCTATGCTTCGGCCACTGTTCTAAAATGAGATCACAGAGAAAATAGTCAAAGTGTTCTGCAAATAATGTAGTGTAGTGACTTGTTGCTCGGCTGCATCTAAATCCATCAAAGCCAAGCCGATGTTGCGTAAATGTCAGAAGCTCAAACAAAATTAATAGATACTATATTAAATTCGTAACGGAGGCGCAAAATAGTAAGCTGCCAGCTAGACAACGGCTCCGCAAAAACTCCGTTTACAAATGCGTCGCCTCAGGTTCTGCCGTTCCCACATTCCCACTATACCAACACTTCCCATTTTTAAATCCCTCTTTATATTTCTTTTGCGACAAGAAAAATTTGGACCTTCGTACCCTTGTGTGCCCCTCCATAGACTCTATTTTAAAGTAAAGGCTAAAGGAAAGGTTAAAGAATATTAGGATCAAATTACATAATCACTCGAGATCAATGGGAGAGAAAAAAAAAAGTGCATTAATAAATGTTAACCAAGTGGAAATTGCAATTCGTATTACGGATGATAACTAAATGTATCTACAACACTCATCACGTGACTGTACTTAACAACGACGATAAAAATAATAATCGTATCATTATAAATATGTAAGCTCTTTTCTCACAAATGCCACGCAACTCATTATGTCATGTCGACTTGCGTTGCCAAAAGCTATGTCCAAATCGGAAGTGGAGTAGTGGAATTTAGAACTTGGCAATTAGGCGTGGGTTGTATTCTGTCTTTTGTAAAATATGCTTTGATACCATCCCTTTCCTACGCATGCCATTTATACAAGGCAAACACCAATTGCTCTACAATGATTCATTGAGTGCTTCAATCCCTATTTCATTGACAGCTTCTCATTCAATGAGTGCACCAATTTCCATTTCTACTAAGGTTTGACAGTGGAATAAACATACATCTCTTTACTCCTTACACCACACCCTTAGGCAATTCAAAGTTTGTGTAATAATTGGTGAACATTTCACTATACTGAATATTAAATGATCATTACTTGACCCAAAAAAATATTAAATGATCATTACTGTAATTTATCGAAATAAAACGCAGACTTACAAACTACTTGGGATTATCAGTTAATTTGTAGTCAATAGCAAACATACCTCATAACCTAGTGGTGATCATACTGGTAATTAGGCAGGCAAACTTGCTTGATCCAAAAAGTTGGAACAAACACAAACCTTAACCTAAGGACCACTTAACTGGTAGGCATTTAAGACATAAAGCATAAAGCAAACTTCTTGTGGTTGGCACCAATACTGCGATATTTTTCAACTGCAAAAACAAACAAGCAGATGGTGATGCCCACACTTTTCAGTCAACAGTCACAGAAAAAAAAAAACTTCAGTTTTCTTTTTGCATCATACATTAAATGGGCATAATGGTCATTTCCGGAAAGAAGGGCACCGCGGAGTGGTGGCATCCCATTCACGTGGGAAGAATGAATTTCATTAAAAGACTGAAAAGGCAAAACGAGTGCCGAAACATGCGGTTAGTCCACTTTTCCGGAGGTGGTGTAATAGCGAATTTCCCGGAATACCCCTGGTATCAGAATGTTGGTCTTAGCATTTGTGGTGGCATTTATGTAAACTGGCGCAAGCTTAATCTTCCAAATTAGTGTGATTAGGTGTGAAATCCCTGTGTAATCTGCAGATCCGTTGTGCATTGCCAGACGGATTTCGCAAAGACATTTTGCTGATTTTGTATTCTATCCACAAAGCTTGTGTTGTGAGATATTAATTGAATAGAAAACTACACGTTGCACATTTCAAGTTGCTTAATTAGGATAACTTAATTCTCATACTTTATCTTTGCATTGTAAACATTCTTTTATATAAAAGAAAACAAAGACCACAAGCACAAACATGGAAATTATTGTAATTGTAGCCCGATGTTCGTCCCCTTAAACAATGTTGTACACATAGCTGGCCGACAGTTTGCCAAGTATACATAAACGAGTGCTCGAGTGGAGCTAAGAAAAAATTAGTTCATGATCAGATGATGATCTTATTCTGAATGAAGTGTCGTTAGCCCCAACAATCATAATTGGAATATAGAAACTATGATATTCCAGTTTATGTCAAAGTCGAGGCCAATTAAGCTTGAGATATGGTCTAAGCCAACGTGGTTAAACTATGATTATAAGTACGTAAAGTCAAACTGTAACAATCAAACTGCAACTCTATTTTTGTTGTGTATTTTTTCTGCATCATAGAATTTTAACAGTTACAATTTAACTTGAAAGTATAACCGATCAAACTGTAACGGTTAGACTACAACTTTTTCCGAAAAAGGAAGTTTAAGGTGATAGACAAGATGAAAAGCCAACATGGTAAATCAAACATCGTAACATGGAGATTAAAGATTGTCGAAGTGCACCAACAAATGGTTCAGAAAATGTCCTCTCTTGACCCTCGCCTTGGCGGGAAAATTTTACAGTCCACCAGGCGGACTGGTCCGCCAAGCCTTTTTAAATAGTAATTTGGGTGATGTTTTTTAACAAAAAATCAAGTAAGTGAACCAAACCGCCTGGCGGACCGTAGAAAGTGCCCGCTTGGCGATGACAGCTCCTTGCATTGATAGCTCCTCCATAAATACAGCAAAAAAGCTTGAATATTCAAATAATGCAATGACAAAAGGGTGCTGTAGATGGAAGCTGGTGGGGCTAACTTTGGTGTTAACCATGGATGTAAAACTAGAATACAAAGCAGGTTCGAGAGACAAGTAGATGTTCATCTAATGGAGTAGTGCAGAGAATTGAATCGCTTTTATTTAAGAGCACTACTGTTAGATACAATTCTAAATGCGTTTGTCCTTTTCACTACAGATGTCCCCTACCATCCATTTCGATGGTGACGGCCTTTTTGAACTAGCACTAAGATATTTATGTTCTATTATATGAGAGTACGGGTGAGTTTGCTATGTGGAGCATCAGCAACTGACCAAAATCTCGGTGATGCTCGATTCCTTGTGTGCATGTCCGTGTTGGGTCTGTTTTCGTGAGAAACACTTTAGCGAAGTGTTTTTTATTTGAAGATTGTTATGAATTAGGCAATTTAAAATAAATGATTGAATATATTTTTTTAGGTTCTTACTCTTTTTGAAATTATACATGATGAGAATTACAGAGAACAGAGAGAGAAGAAGAGCGAATGAATTAACAGTATCTCTTTTATAGAGAGGAGATGAATGCAATTCTCACCCACTTCACTAATGTAGGTTGATCTCCATACACTTCCTTCATTTGCAGGGGACCATCAATCTCACAACTCTTGATACACTTCATTTCAAGGGTGGACCATCAATCTTACAACAAAGATCAAATTGTTTTTGGAAAACTCATTTCCAAGTGCTTTATGGAAAAATCTTATCAAGTGAACACTACAACCTTCTACACACGTTTAAATTTTCCTATTAAGAGCGGTTAAAAGTGCTTTTGGTTATCCGAAACACATTTCTAAAAGTACCGTTGTCAGAGGAGGCCAAAAGCGTTTTTGTCTAACTGAAAAAGCACTGCAAAAACGAGTTTGGGCTGACAACAATGTACCATAAGGGAATCCAAACTCTACCTATCACCGAACGAATCTGGGGGAGGAGTTGTGCTTCAGCTGGTTGGTTGGCTCAGATCATGAACTACAGTGAGGAGATATGCATCAAAGCTCCACGATGAATGATTCATAATTTTGTCAGAATTGGAAGGCCAAAGGTTGGCAAGCCTTTCTAATAAGCACCTAAAACAGAAAAGGCTGCAGTTTGTAGATGGAGTTCCATCAAAACTCCATGAATAATAGCCTTGCAAGGATCCTTTCAAATAATTAATGGACCATATTGGCTTCATACAGAAGATAAAAATGGCAAGACCGGCTGTCCTAAGATCTATAAGAGAAGGACTTCCCTGTACTCATGGCCATGTCAGATTGGCCAAAAACCTATACAATTAATGTAGTCTTTCTCGATCTATAGGGGGTAAAAGATGCTCCTTATGTTCTAGTTTCTAAAGCATATATACAGGAGAGATGAACCTCCAACAGAAAAGCAACTGGAAACGCATCCTAGGTTCTGCCCCTCACTCGCTCTTCGTTCCTCTTACTTCACATTGGAATTCCTTAACTTCATTTTTAGTAATTTCCCCTACGTCATACCATTTTCAGTAGGCAGCGCGTGCCCTTCTCTCCCACTTTCTATTAGCACCACTTCTCTCGCATCTCTCTCTCTCCCCCACCCCACAATCCTTCCTTTCCTCTCCCGCCCCGCCCTAAGTCGCGCCCCCTCTCCCCATCAGCCACGACTCTCCTCGTCCGAGAAACCACCTCAACCGAGCTCAAGAAATCATTAGTTCTTTTCCTAATTCCGCCCCAGCTCTTCCTAGTTTCTGATTCTGGGGTTGGGCTTCTATGTTTGGATTTTGTCTATTTTCAGATTGTGGTCGGTTTTCGTAATTTGCTGATTTCATTGGTAATCAGAGGTCATATTTTTGGATTTTGTATTTGGTGGAAACTGGCTTATGGGTTTGATTTTTAGCTAGTTTATTAATATACGGAATTGTAATTTCGTGAATCTGCTTGTTGTTTATCGGGTCTTGTGATGAAAGGGTGATGGCACAACTTGGTTTCGATCTTGTATTCTAACCTCTTGAGTGTAATCTACTATAGTAAACCAGGGGATCGTATGAATCGAAGTGTTGTTTTAGATTATCATAAGTTAACGCACCCATAAAGTAATAATAGCCTTGAATCCATCTTAGAAGAGCTATGTAATGATGTTATTCAAAGTTCAAACCTCTCTGATTCCATTGACTTGATATCTGGTCCTGGCTCTTGGCATCTTGTTGTTATGTACATAAGCAAGTAGGAACGGTGTCCTAGCGAGTTGATGTGGAGAGAAAGGGAGTTGATGTGGTGGTTGAGAGAGATGCTATGGCGGAGGTGCCCAAGTGAGTTGCGCTGATGAGAACAATGGTGAGAGAAGGTTGACCACGTGCCGCTCACATGCCTTTTTAACTGGAAAATGGGTTAATTTAGACGGGAGGAGGGAAATTGACTAAAAATGTAAGTTAAGGGGGCAATCAAGTACATACAATTAGGGCCAATTACTATGCCCCATCCTTAATATGCTATATTCTTTCAATATTATTTAAGCGAATCTATTACAGTTACCTGTTAAATGGTGTCAACTTAATTGATACTGACAAAAGAAGTCTTAAACAACTTAAAAAAGGTACAGATCATACACAGAAAAGGAACCACATTATGAAAACTGATTAATCTCTTCAGTTTGATGGTAATGCTGCGTCCAGTGTCCCAAAAGCCCCAACCCTATCTCGAGGAATTAGGCGTAGTTCTGAACCATGCTTGAGGAATACATTGCCTAGCCAAGTCAAAGTTTATGTGAGACCAATGATCTAATCCATGCGAACAACAATGCTGGATTCAAGACCATAATAACAGTTTGCCTCGGGAAAATAGTCATTAGCAAGATTTTTCTTATATCTACATGAAGATGTATACGAGAAATGTACTAATAACAGACCAAGGTCTTCTGTCATATGTCAAAGATGATAAAAAAACCAACATCCCCAGGAGCACAAAATGACATTTCAACCATTTCCCTCTCAAAAAGTGAAGTATGCACTATGCACTATGCACTTGCTTCTCTTGTAAGGTCCTTCAGTGGTTAATTATGAAATGCTATTCACGTTGAACTAATTTGATTATCGAAGACTAACTTTGAGGAGAAGATAATGAATGGCAAATTATGCTGTGCAGTTAAAAAATTTCTAATGCTAAATTAATCGAGAAAAGAAAATTGAGCAATAAAGGTAAAGCATTGGTGTACCTGCACTTTGCTGAGGATTGATTCCAACACCATCTGCATAAGTAACAAGCAATAAGTGAGAAATAATAATAATCAAAATGTAGCAGATGTTACAATGGTGAGAATCACATATCCATCAGCATAAAGTTTGTTCATTGTTACTCAGCAGATAGAAGGTAGAAGGGGGAGCATATTGTATTATGACAACTTAACTAAGCAACAAAATTTTACTTGATATCCTGGAAATCAAGAGTCATGCAAAATGGTGCCAGGAATCTATGTTTTCATCCAAAGATAATGGTTTCTCATTGTTTCCGTACACTCTTCTAAGAAAAGTTTCACTTATGATGTTGTCATACATTTAGTTCTATGATTCTGTCCAATAACGAGTTAAAGGTTTTCACTCTGATAAGTCACCCTTTGTCAAAATATATTCATTTACCCAACAAGTGGTTAGTAGGTATGTATGAATTAATACAACAAGGTATGCTGTCCTCAAAGGGAACAGGACTGACATATCGGTAATGTTTGGAAATAAAGGAGCAGACCACATTGATTCATTATAAAAATGCAGGACATTTCAAATCTCAGCTAAACCAAAATAAGTTATGGACTTTCTTTGTTCTACAGGAATACTAGAGGATGCCTGAGACTGCCTTCTTAACCTAAGTTATTTCACATCATCTTAATCACATAAAACAGACTACAGACCAGTTTCAAATTCTACCATATCATCTGCCATTAAAATTCCCCAGTTGGTTTACATTCTGTCAGCTCCCTCTTTTCAGATTTTTCACTGAATTCAAAAGTCACGATTGGTTCAAGGACACATGACTTGTGCTCTAAACGAATTAAAAGTCTGAGCTTGGGCTCACATTCTCTCAGTGCTGCCCTTTTCCTTTCTTCCATGACCTAAAACGTTCCGAATTTGAATCAAGGTTTACATCACTTGTCTCTACATGATTGGAAAAGTCTGAACTCAGGATTACATTATCTCACTCTATTGTTTTCCTTGCTTCCTTGAATCCAAATGTTCGGACTTTGATTCAAGGTGTACGTCACTTACGTCTACATGAATCAAAACCCGACTTCCAAACTAAAGACTATACCATAAGTGCTTATAAGGATTAATCTGATCATTACCATATTGCAATCTCATAATTACAAAACGTGATTCCCAATTCTCAGAAAAGAATAACCCTAATCCAATCAATGCCCACTAAACCCCACAAACAATCAATCAAAATTATCCAAACACACCAGATCATGAATAATCAAATCACAATATATTCGAGACAATAAATAAATCAATACCAATATCCAAAGCGATCACCAATTAGAAAAAGCACAAGCTTTACGGAACAAAATCGAAATCAAAAAGCAACATGCAAAAGCCCATAAATCAAAATACCGTTGGTGATGATAGCGCTGGTCTGGGGCGGCACTTTGAATTCTTCAGCCGCGAATTTCAGCACGGCGGTGAACGGAGCTGCCTCCGGAACGCTGAACCTGGAAAAAACAAAAAACCCAGAAATTTCATTGAATTTACTGAAATCGAATTTGACGGAGAAGAATTGAAATTGAAATTGTTAGGGTTTGTACGAACACTTTGAAGGGGAGCTTCGGATCGGAGGTGAGAGTGACTTTGAACGACACCTTTCCACCCGCCATTTTAGTCGCTTGTCTCTAATTTTATTTTTCTTGGTGCGTATTTGTTAAGAGAGAAGTCTGTTCTGTTATATACCCACAAATTCTCGTATTACTAACGTAATGAGGCCTAAAAATTAATTGAAATTGGCTTCACGTTACAGGAATATCGTATTGATTCTATTTACAAGTATAGTGATGAAGCAAATGGCAATATTAAAATCGAAAACATTACTTTAGACTACAAGATAGTTGGTAATAAAATAGCAATAATGAAAACTATAAATTTGGTAGATTTACAACGTTATAATATGCCATAGATTAGGCATTGCGACCCACCTCCCACACCCAACTTCGAGTTTTTTCTTTCCTGGTTTAGACTTCAGAGTAATTAAGATATATATACAGCCAACATGGACAATTTCATATATACAGCCAACATGGACAACATGGACAAGCTTGTGTAAAGCAATTGCATTGTTTGGTTTCCTCCTTTGAAAGGAAAGAATAGTGTGAATTAAAATCATATATACAGCCAACATGGACAATTTCTGGCAAGCAGATTGATACATTCTTCTGAGGTGCTGCTGTGTATGTTCAAAAGGAACATGTAACACACCTCTAAACTTCGGTGGCGAAAGCTCATTATTTCCTTCAACGAACAGTCCATAAGTTAATCATCAGTAACAATGCCAGCATCGCAGCCCACGATCTGAATGACTTTAAACTCGCCGATCCACTGCAGACAAGCCTGCGGTTATGATAGGTGCACACTGGTTGCTTCCTGCATATATGTAAACAAGAATGAATATCTGTCAAGAACCTGCGATTATCTCGTAAGAGAACATTACCGGGCTATGCATATATGCCAACAGAGATTCAAAACAGCTTTAGTGCCCACAATTAGTCGATGACAAACCTGGTTGAGCAGAATGCTACCACATAATCTGTGCCGGTGCAAGTAAAGATACTACTCGGATCATCATAGGCGTAACTATATGCAGTAGGGCATGCTTCTTTGAACTTCTTGGAATAATAAGTGGGTCGACATGTAGAAGGGTTTCCGAAATTCCCTCTGCAACAATACTCATCAGTGTTGTACACATCACAGGCGCTCCTGCAGCCAACGGTCTTCCCATTGGCCTTGACAGATAGCTCGGGCGGGCAATTAGGCCTCAAGTCCCCATCACAACCGGAAACACTGCAATTTCCTTTTCCATTAAGAGGTGTCACAACCACCGGCAAGTTGAAACCGTCCACAAGGCTAACATCATAAAAGTCTGGTTGTGCCAATGTGAATTCGGCTAGTGTAGCTGGCGTCTTTCCAGAGGCACTGCACTTGAGAGAGCTGCCACAGGATCCTGTCTGGCATGTGCCATTGCCATCCTTGTCAAAGTTGCAGCCGGTTCGACCCCATATCCTGCCAGACCAGCTAACCGGGGCAGTGAATACGACTGACTGGCCAGGTTTGAGTGGAAAACCACCATTGTTGAAGCTCTCCCCGGGAGTTACTGCAGGCCAGACTGTCTCTTTGCAATTGTTTATTATGGTGAAAATTCTTGCAGACTCAGATAACTTTGGTCCTGCAAACATCCAAGAAATTCATTTCTCCTATACTCAAGATGAACTGATGGTGCATAACTAACTAAAAGGTAAGAATGGCCAACATTTCTGACAGATTATTACTCCTAATCTCGATGTGGTATTGTAGAATTCAATCATGCTAACAAAAGAACCTACATCTAAATGCAAAGAGTCCACATTTTTCTCATCAACGTAATTTTACATTCAATTTCTAAGAGGAAAATAAACCACAAATATTGCCATGATCAAGAATTACCTGATGAAACCATGACCAGAACTACTGATAGAATGTGAAAGAACATATTCGGATGTGTTGCCATTGTTCTTACTTCCTCTCTTTCCCGCCCTTTGTCTAATTCACTTTAAGGGGAAGGGGATAGATGGACCATATCAACGAATTGCACTTAGAAAGTTACAACACCCCACATATAAAAGAAGATGGTGAAGAAGAATACGTGCCGCCAAGGGCCTACTAAACCTATGCTGTAGTAATTTAAAGACGCTTTTTGGCAATGCTAGCTATCTGATTCTTTTCTTAAACCTTTCCTGCAAGCTTATTAAGGTTCCCCCCATCTCCAATTGGTACTTTTTTCCAAATGTCACGCTGGACCAACCTCAACCCATCTGAAACATCCTCAATTTCAGAACTATTAACTCCTTTACTCTGAGTAGCAAGACTCCAATAAATGATTGTTTTGGTTTAAAACCCCAATTATTTTGATCACGCAATATTAAATACCCTGAACCAATTGATCTACAAACTTCTTACGAAAGACACCAAATTAAAAGTGCCTAAGCATCCATAGCATAAATAGGAGTAAAGTTTTGTAATTTATTCCTAGAATTGTTATATGTTTTGCTTCCATTTCTGTTCATGTTGTTCTTTCTTGGTGAGCAAGTATTTTCTTTCCTTCACTTTCCCGGAAACCAAACAAAATAACTGCAAGGAAAATCGAAATCAACAATCAAAGCACGAAATACGAGAAACCCAACAAGCAGTACCTCAATTGGATCCAACTGTCGCCTTGAATAGGCGGAGGAGAGTGACGCCCGCGATGATGGGCCAGGAGTTGTGGTTTGAGCAGCTCCGGCGGCAAGAGTTTGAATGAGAGAGACGTTCATTTGGGCCATGCTGAAATAAGCACGGGCAAGATTAATAGAGGGCTGCTATGTACAACCGTATTTCTTCTTTAGACACCATAAATTTTTTTATAATATGTAATTACATTTATATCCATATGTGAAATTACGTATAAGTACTTAATTTCTTTGTACACCCTATATAAAAGCTATGGACACCTATTTAGGTTTTAAAAAAATAAAATCGATCATCTTGCATCATAATTTCTAAACCCTAAATCTCATACAATCTCTGATTTTTTATGAAAGACACAATGAATTCACACATGTTTTTTTTATTTTGTTTGATTTCATTTTTCTAATCATGTATTTGATTTTGATCTTAGATAAGACAGCTAATGCCCGTCGTTTGCGTTCGCCGCTGGCCGTCCACCTTCCCCATTATCATAGATATCAGCTCTGTATCGAGTTGTTACCTGGTCAGTTTTTCATGTACTTTGCATAACAAATGGTTCTTTTCTACTTGGCTGAAAAATTGGTGTTGGGAATCTACGGGTTCAACTTCCAAAAACAAGGAAAACAGAGGAAATAGCAGAGAATAATTACAACAGGAAGTCGAGGACACTTGGGACTGTATCTTGGCCGTTTGACATGTAATGTGTTGTTGATTGGGGTTGGATATTTGCATGTGTTTAATTAGGCTCAGGAGTTTACAAGTGAGACCAGTTCCTTAGTTTTGATTTTTGTTTTGTCCTCGGTTGCAGCCATGTTTCTCCAATGTGCTAGAGTTCTTCAAACGGCAAAAGATGTCTGGCAAAACTGGTTTACGAAATAGATTTTCCGATTAAGAAAAACTGCACAATCTAAAGTCATTTCCGCAGCCACTGATCAATGGTATCAGATGTAACAAAACTGTTTTTCTACGCTTTCGAGTTTTTGCCTATATTTATTTAGTTATAATTGTATTGGGTATGTTCGTTTTTTTAAAAAAAATAGTTATGTTCTCTATGCTTTCATTTTGACCTTAGACACTGTAATTGATACAGAAAATGTGTTAGAACTTAGATTATCAAACCAACAATGTCTGTGCAAGGATAGAGAGAATTGAGAGAACAACTTCTACTTCATTATTTTTCTAAACTGCTACAATGATTCCCAGGATTACAATATAAAGGATGAAGATGCAAACTTGGTGCAACTCATCCACTAAGCTGATGACACCTATCAGCCATTACAACAGCTAACAAACTTTTAACAACTTGACTTATGAGTTTAGTAAATTCTAATTTTGAGTGTCCAAAGAAAATTTTAAAGGTGTTCAAGAAAATTTATATAATAAACAAAATAAATGGTATAAATGGAAAATTTTAATCAAATGTTGGTGTCAAAAGTAGTTTCAAATAAATAAAATGGGTGTACAAAGTAACTAGGTGTCCAAAGAAGAAAGATGGGTGTACATAGCAGCCCTCGATTAATATTGTACTCGGACCGGACCCAACCTATTCATTCATTGAGTTAGTTGGGCCGAGCTTTTCGATTTTATCCAAAATGACCCAAGTGGGAAACTTTTGTTCCAACGTGTTTTGGTCAGCATAATTCTTTCCAAATTGTCAAAATTATTACTAAATTGCACAAGAAGCCCCTTCACAAACTATTGCCTAATTGCCTATTGCCTCAGCTTGATTTCGTTCTCGGTCCAGGTTGTCGGCGAGCTTCTCTGCTCCGCTCCACTCGGAATCAATGGCACCGGTGACGTTGTCGGTTATGTCTAGCCTGTGGAGAGGCAGCGCCGATGACTTTGTCAGCGAACTCGCGGCTCAACGACAAGCAAAGTTGCTGCCTTTGTGGATCTGCCTACATCGATGACCTGCAAAACGTCGCTGGTTTGGGTGCTGAACAAATAAGCCTTCTCGATGATGAAGAGCTGCTCCTTCTCCGTCGTCCAGATCAGCCGCCAGGTGGCGGAGAGGGCATCGCCGGTGGTGATGGTGTCCTTGCCCAGCGTCGCCAGGTCGTTGATCGCATTGACAATCGTGGCGAGCTTTGATGGGTTGTTCTGGGTCTTGAGGCCGCTGTCCTGGTCGGCAAAGAGGGTGAGGAGGCGTTGCTTGGTGAGCTGTGATTGGGCGGTGATAGAGTAGGAGATGGTGATTTTAGCGAAGTGGGGTTTGGAGGGAATTGTGCGGAAGGGGAGGGACCGTTTTCGATGTCAATTCCATCGGCCGTCCATGTCGTGCGTTGCTCGTTGCTCGTCCCTCACCAATTTTTTCACCGGCTTCTCTCCTTCCAGCGCCTAAGCGACCGTTTTTTTTAACACAGGTCTCTAGTTTTGGTTTTCTTCGTCTGTGATATTTGAGTATAGCGGCAGTTTGAATCTGGGTTGTTGTTCGGGTTGTTGGCCGGATTGAAAATTGGGTAATTTGTGCTGAAGTTTGGGAATCGGGTAATTTGTCTTGAAGTTTAGATTGAAAGTTGAGTAAATTGTGATGAAGTTTGGGAATTCAAGTTGATTGTGAATTTGGGTTAGTGTTGCTTTGATGATGTGGGAAGAATGGCGTGAAGTTACCGGGAAGAATGGTTTGAAGTTCCCGTAAGAATAGCGCGAAGTTACAGAGTTAGAGAGTAACTATGGACATACTATAAGAGACTATGAGAGACTATGAGGAACTATGAGGGACTATGGCTGCACTATGGGCGCACTATGAGCGACTATGAACGCGTTGATGAATTATAACTAATATGTACTCGAAAGACTATGAGGGACTATGGTCGCACTATGAGGGACTCCAGGGATTCAATTTGTACTCGAAAGACTATGAGGGACTATGAGGCAATATGGTCGCATTATGGCCACACTATATACCCAGGGATTCAATTTGTACTCGAAAGACTATGAGGGACTATGAGGCAATATGGTCGCACTATGACCACACTATATACCCAGGAATTCAATTGCAAAGTGTAATACTATTTTACCTACTGTTGAGTTGCCCGCTGCCCGTTGGGCCATTTTAGAACAGAATTTGGCCTTTTGGGCCATTTTAGAACAGAATTTGGCCTCTTGGGCCATTTTAGACAATTTCCCAATTAAATTTGAACTTGAATACTTTCTTTTGACAAAGTAATGATGTAATGTGAATATCCTATCTACAATGTTAAAAACTTTTAGAGTACTCAATGTCACGATCTTTCTTTTGATGCTCACCCTATAGATCCTTAGAAACATGCATTTGCTTAAGGTCCAAACAAAATCGAAACTGTGAAGAAATACTCTTCTTAGGAAAATGAAATAACAATATATATCGAAACATGAACGAAGTCAAAAAGTGGAGTTATAATTTTAGTTGCTTTTTTATCCATTGGAAGCTCCTTGGTCCCAAACGCAGCTTTTAGTCACCCCCCAAAGTGTCTATTATTCCTAAAGTTGCACATGCAAGGGTGGGGCTAGACTTTTGGCCTAGGCCTCCTCGGCTCTATCCCCTTGAAGCAGGTTGCAAAATCTAGCTGCGTATGACAAGACCATGGAAGTGTGTTGATAAAAACATGATTTCGTTACCTAACAATTATATAGGAGTTCTTAACCGCAAAGGTCTGTAAGCTTGTGTTTACCTCAACCTTCGATCACACTTCAAAGAGTAAGAAAACAAAAATTTACTGGTTTTTTTTTTTTCTTTCTAAAACGAGAGAAAGGATCGACTTGAACTTATATTTTAACTACTTATTAATGCATATTGTAATTTGTAAACATTATGAATCTTCATCTTCTAGAGAATGTCAGATGCTACTCGGCAAATGAGTCCAAGGGAGTCGGTAGAAAGTGCCCACGAATTAAATTAGATGAAGCTTTGGGCCAAACTTTGGAATTGATTTGACTTTGGATTTATACATTGATATACATATGGCCAAATAATTCTTGTTCTCACACCCTCAGCGATAGTAGTTAGTGCATTAATTTGTGGTATGAAAATGACGAGTCGTTTCCATTAAATATAAATAATGAAGTATGGTGATCACATCTTCCTTCCATCGCTTTTTTCATCAATCAACACCAAAAATCCATCCCTACCACAACCATACATCACACTAATCCATCTGTTTTCCATTCTGATCACGCTTGTCGTCGGACTTTGCTCTCTCTTCATTTGTAAAGATCCTGATGTCAGATCTATCTGAAGTTCCACAATTAGGGGTGTAAGTTGGATTGGAAATTCCAATTCCGAACGGAAAAATTCTGATTCCGATGCCAAAAGATTCTGAATCCAAAAAATTTCGAAAAAAGTTGGATGGAAATTGGAACATACCTTTTCAATCCGAAAGTTCCGACTTTCCGATCCAACTTATTTCCGAATATTTTCGAACATATTTTGATAAAAAAAATAAAATGCATTTCATATGTTTCATAGTAATTTACTTATTGTATAGTTTATAGTATATTTTAGAATAAATCATATTACTTCCATTTTATTCATTTTTTCTCGCGGACACATTTATTACTTGCTTTATACTATGTATTTATATTGTAAGCGTAGTTTGTATATTATTTTATCTTATTTCACCTTGAGAACCTAAAAATTCTGAATATTTTTCGATTTCCAAAGATTCTGAATTTGGAAATAAAATTTCATTTCAAAATTTTTTGTAACGGAAGTTGGAACCCTTGTTTCCGATCCGATCCGTCCAAAAATCAGCCCCACATGGTGTCCATCCGAATGCACCTCGGCCCGCTATCCACCTTGATCTGGAGGTGGTGAAGGAGTCGACATCGCATCGATCTTTCTTGCTGGGCCATGTGGTTGACAACCCCAAGCCGGGTATGGAGGTTCTCTTTTAGGCCACGGGGGTTGCATGGAGGACTTAGGGTTGGCTCAAGTTCACAGAGTTTGAAGGCGGAAGATTCCTCTCCTCTTTTCAACACGACTCTGATTATCGCAGGGTAACGGGGTTTTGGACTTTCAATAACCTTTCACTAGCACTATCCCCATATAATGGAATTGAAGATCTCCTATTGATTCCTTTGAATATGGAGATTTGGATACATATCACAGGGTTGTCGCCTGAGTGGGCAGCGAAGGAGACTTCCAGGGATGTGACGAGGCGGGCTTTTAGGATAATGACCAGGGGAAGAAGGACAACTATGGTCTGGGATTTCGAGCACGGATTGAAGTGTTCACAAATACGGTTTTGCTGAAGTTGGAGGTGTTCGTTGTTTCGGGGAATGTGTCGAAGAAGATTAATTTTGATTACGAACATGGGGTCATGATGTGCTCCTGTCCTTTTTTTACCACCAATTGGCAAACTGCTCCCCGTGGTGCTGTTGTTGGAGGGGATAGGTCCCTTCAATCCAAGACACTGGAGGTGGCAAAGATTACTAGTGGTGCTGATACGGAAAGTGTAGGAGAGCTAGGGTTCTGAATGCTTGGGTTCCCGGTATCAAGGAAACCCTAGTTGGGTCGAAAATGGGGCTTGGAACTGAATCGTCGAACGAGAGGGAATTGAAGGTGTTCAGGCGGTTGGTTCGATCAAGGAGAAGGAAGTTGGTGAGGGCTAGGTTGGAGGCAAGAATGGGCCAAGTCTAGTGAAAAACCCACCTTCGGGTTTTGATTTTGGGTCCGGAGAGCTAATTCAGCCTGAAGGGTTCGCGAACAAGAATGGTCAAGCTATTGGGTCGGGTAGGAGGGCCATAAATAGCCAGATTTTGTTACACATGACTTTGTTTGCTTATTGGTGCCAGCATCCCCCGTCTGGTAGACTCTGATGCTGTTGGGGCATATGGTTTCCAATGAGGCGGAAGCGATTCTCAAAAGAAGGGTTTACAAATGTCCTCGTGGTTCGATTGAGGGAGTAGTTGGCACGATGACAAAGAAGAAGTCACCAGTGGAGAAATTCGGGGCTAAGAAAGGCACGAAGGATGCTGGTTTTTTGTCGGAAAAAAAGATCAAGAAGTCTTCACCTTTTGTGGCGGGTCCATTAAAGTCCAACATCGAGATAAGAGTGACTTTGAACGACCATGCCTAAAGTTATCGAAAACAAGAAAGGTAAGGCGGTGCCATTGGCACTAGAGGAGGCGCACGAGATAGTTCCAATGGAGGACTCAGTTTCGACCGAGCCTCCGACTGCTAGGGTTGTGTGCGTCTAAAGGGCACAAGGAAAGCCATGAGATCCTCTAACTTATGGACGCGGTAACTCCCTGGTTGGCCTAGGTAGTCTAATTCCAGTTAAGATAACCTTACAAGGTAGGATGGATAATCGCAAGAGCCATATGTAACAAATTGTGATTGTTGTTACAATGTACTCATAATTGCCTCAATATATTTTTCACTTTCATAAAAATAATATAAAATACTAATCACATCTATAATCATTAGATATGCTTAAAATGCTTTTTCTTAAGTCCGAACACAATGCACCAGACGTCTTTAAAAATGTTTCCGGCTCACCTAGTTTGAAATTTTGGCCACCCCGGAAAACAGGGATTGTTGCAGACAGTTTGCTAATCTCATGATTTAGAAGCTGAATCAATGGCCCAAAGAACCCCTTTAAAGACCTAACCTTTTTTAAAGAGGAGAGAAAAGGGCTTTTTTAGATCTCTTTTTGTAAATCCAGTTGGCACACGTGTGGTGCTAATCATGTTTAGCACCAAGCCCACCTCCAAAGCAATCATTCACTCCATCTTTGAGCTTCCCCACATACACATTCACACTCAAATCCGCACAAACACTTCTTCCAAATCTTTTTCTTTTTCGTTACAATTTAATCTAAATCATGAGAAACACTTTTTCCAAATCTTCTCATTTTTCGTTACAATTTAATCTAAATCACGAGAAGAGAGACTAATGCTAGATGGCATTGCTCTGGATGATTTGGCTATGTTTATGAATCTACAATTTTGCTCTTTCTAGATTCAAATATCTAACTTTTCACTACAGGGATTCATCATGATCTATCCATCAGTATAATACACGACATACCATATACATCATCTCTTCCTTATGGGCCACCCCGCTCGTGCATTGTAGGCCTGGCCCAGCAACAGCTTTTTCCATATCCAAATGAAAGTAGTATGAAGAAACGTAAAATATATTTGGCACTTGGTGGGTACATACACCCACCAATGAATCTTAATTAAGCTCAAAACAGTGAGGCATAAACCTTATGTAAATATTCAAATTACTTGTTTCATTGAAGTGAACTTTACCAATTATAGTCAAGACGGTCGAGAGATGGATGGTATGTGTCTGATAGATGATACGAGTTGAGATTTTACTCAATATGTAAGTTAAGGATGTAATTATATGCTCAGTTACATATACATTAGTTAATTGCAATTTTTAGTTTGTCACAGTTAATTGCACTTTAATAAGGTAGACATCCACTATTTCATAGTTGATCTGTGTATACTATTAACTATTCAATTGATCTTGAATCACTTAAAATCTTGAAAGTAGAGAAGTGGGTTATCATAATACTATTGGCTACCAACTTATATATCTTGATGATGTAATATGATGTTACTTATATGCAACCACATTCCTAAGGGCTAATTTGGGTGATGATCATCTTGCTAGGTCTCCACTTGGGTGACTCAATTATTGTTCATAAAATACATCTACAAAAGGCAAAGGGTGCTAGCAAGAAGCTTTTCAGCTAGCTCTCAAGGAGTGGTAAGAGTGAAGCACTCCCTCCATCTATTTATAGACTACTCATACACTCATCCATTGCTTCCTCCCACAACCTCCACTTAAGCATTAAACAATGGCTTCTGAGAAGGTTGAGACTGTTATAGCTGGAAACTACCTGGAAATGGAGAGGGATCAAGAAGGAGATGGAGATTCCAAGACAACAAAGAGCAAGCTCTCCACATTTCTTTGGCATGGTGGCTCAGCCTATGATGCATGGTTCAGCTGCGCCTCTAATCAGGCACACATCCTAAATTCTTAATCTATCACTTTGCTAATGTATATTTTCGGCAGGCGTGTGTGTTTAGATGGATTCAAGGCTCAAGTTCTGTCGGGAGCTAAATTCTTCTAATTGCTCTTGAAATAAAGGACGGAGCGCTACTTCAATAGTCCGATTACTTGACTGGGTCTCGTTGTAGTTGTTGTAGTTAAAAATGTGTCTTGAGTATGGGGCTATAATTGATAATTGATTAACTTTGGAAATTGAATGCAGGTTGCACAAGTGCTTCTGACACTGCCATACTCATTTTCCCAACTGGGTCTGTTATCTGGAATACTGTTCCAGCTTTTTTATGGCTTGATGGGAAGCTGGACTGCTTACCTCATCAGTCTACTATATGTTGAGTACAGAACTAGAAAGGAAAGAGAAAAAGTTGATTTTAGAAATCATGTAATTCAGGTACAAACTCGAACCTCTTTTCGGTATTTTAAAATAAATGAAAATATCCCTCATACAATAGAATTAATGCTTGCAGTTAACTGTTTAATTTGCAGTGGTTTGAAGTTCTTGATGGACTCTTGGGGAAACACTGGAGGAATGTAGGCTTGTTTTTCAACTGCACTTTTCTTCTGTTTGGATCTGTAATTCAGTTAATTGCCTGTGCAAGGTAAATATTTTTTTTTTCATAGTGAAATTCAATGCAGAATATTATAGTAAAGAACTAATTGCCTAAAATTTGGTTTTTTTTTTTTTTTTTTTTTTTGTGTTTGTTTTGATCCCAGTAACATATACTACATAAACGACAATCTGGACAAGAGAACTTGGACTTATATCTTTGGAGCTTGCTGTGCTACAACTGTCTTCATCCCATCATTCCACAATTACAGAATTTGGTCATTCCTGGGCCTCATCATGACTACTTACACTGCTTGGTATCTTACCATTGCTTCCCTTATCCATGGACAGGTACATACCCACTATTCGTACATGTCTAACCTTCTTCTTGTCATATTATATGTTACTTATGCAAATCGATTCCGTTAACATTTAGACAAACAGTCAATAAGATTAATAGTTCATATTTACAGTCTAAAAACGTAAACAATTGATCTGACAATCTAATATTCTTGAAATGATTCGCAAGGTTGAGGGAGTGAAGCATTCTGGTCCAACCACAATGGTTCTGTACTTCACTGGGGCTACCAACATTCTCTACACATTTGGTGGACATGCTGTCACAGTGTGAGCTGAGCACTTATATATGAACCAATTTTGATAATTATTATCTGACTAGGATGCAGAGCATTGATTTAACTGTTTATGCAGTGTGATTAAAAAGGTTTAATTTTGTTGTGTGTAGGGAGATAATGCATGCAATGTGGAAGCCACAGAAGTTTAAGTTGATATACTTGATGGCAACACTCTATGTGCTGACTCTGACTTTACCATCAGCTTCTGCTGTGTATTGGGCTTTTGGGGACAATCTCTTGACTCATTCCAATGCTCTAGCCATGCTTCCAAAGACTAAGTTTAGAGACACTGCTGTCATCCTAATGCTTATTCATCAGGTTTGGGTTATAATTGTACCTAAAAGTATTTATTATTGTATTCGAGACTAATAATTTATTATTGGGATTTTGCAGTTTATAACATTTGGGTTTGCTTGCACACCTCTGTACTTTGTTTGGGAGAAATTTATTCATATGCATGAGACCAAGAGCATGTTGAAGAGGGCCCTGGCTAGGCTCCCAGTGGTGATCCCAATATGGTTCCTAGCCATCATATTTCCGTTCTTTGGACCCATCAATTCCACTGTTGGATCTCTTCTTGTCAGCTTTACTGTCTACATAATTCCAGCTTTAGCTCACATGGTCACTTTTGCTTCCCCATCATCTAGAGAGGTCAGGCAGTTTTAAATTGGAATGGGATAGACTAATGTCTAAGGACCTTCGTTATCAGATTGTCAATTCAATTGCATATTAACTAAAGTCGGAATCAGAATCTATATAATTCATGTTTTGAATTGATAGTCTGATAAGATAGTATACCAAACTTTATGTATTGAGAGAACATTTCAATTGCTATCCATGTACAAGCTCTAACACATTGATTGCTGTTTTTTCATGGGAATCAGAATGCTGTGGAGAGGCCACCATCATTCTTGGGAGGCTGGGCAGGATCATACACCATTAACATCTTTGTAGTGGTGTGGGTTTTGATAGTGGGATTTGGGTTTGGAGGGTGGGCAAGCATGCTCAACTTCATAAGACAAATTGACACATTTGGTCTATTTACTAAGTGCTACCAGTGCCCCCCTCACAAAGCTTGAGTAGATTCCCCTACTTTTCAGAAAGTTTTATTTATTTTTTTCATAATTTAAAGATAGATATATGTAAGTGTGTAAAGAGATTGGCATTGGTAACCTTTTGAATATTTTCACTTGATTTGTAATTTTTTTTTAACTTTTCTTTTGTAAGATCGATCTCTTTTGTTGATGGTTTTTTCAGAAAAGGTGTGATGGCAATGATCATGGCCACCCTTATACCGACCTACTGTTGTACCTTGTGTGTTGATGATTAATTAGTCATTTTTAATTACGAAATCTGAAGTCCCCTTACAATCACATTTAACTATGAACTTATATAATTCGGCATCAGAAAGACTGAAAACGTTTTCAGAAATGTGGCAACAAAAGCTACAAATTCTTCCAGCTGGTAATTAGTGAATTGAAGAAGCAGCTAACATCAATAAACGACAGTAAATCTACTGGCTTTCTTTTGTGGAGTTTGCCTCTGGTGTACTGTAATTGTTTACTGATTAATTTTTCGTCTATAAAATATAGATAACTATAGTACAAACCTGTACTGTAACTATGTACTTATGTATGATCATTTCCGTTGGTAGAAATGCTAGTCAGCAGCAGCGAGTCCTACATAGGCACTCGACTGAGACAACCATACTTTCCCCAACAACTTCGATGTCCTACTGAGAAGTTGATAGTGAAAGAGTCTAGAAGGGCCAATCTGAGTGTGCCACAGTGAGTGAAAAAAGCTGACTTTGTGTTCACTTTTTGCACCATCAGTTAGGTTATCAGCACTCAGATAAGCCTAATTGTATAGCTGTGTGCTTTATTGGGTAAAAAAAACCCATGTGATAGAGATTAAGGTACAACTTTTGACAATATTGAATGCAACATGAGAATGCTGCTGCATTATAAGAATGCTGCTGCATTATAAGCAGATGTGATTGCCTAGCTACAAAGGCTGATTGAATTCTCCTGGTCCCAAATCATCACATTGTCAAGGCTAACTTTGGTATGCAAATCACAGTCATTTCTTTGCCAAATATGACGTGTTCTATATGTGCCCCCCCTCCCATGCAATAGTACATATGCCTTAAAAGGACAAAAGGTTTTAGCAAATGAGTTTGAGACCTTCCACCATCTAGTCCTTGGCATAACTAAACCAATGGAACATCTATTATTGGCCTACTAATGAGCATGAGAGAAAAAGAGAGACCAGGCCGAAAAACAAAACATGTCGTCGAGTGATAGACAACTGTTCTTGCATCATTCATCGAGTAGTATCATGATTAGTGTTGTTAAAACAATCGTCTCATCATGCAGGACAATGTAGTCGGCCCAAATGTGAATGCCGTGTTCAGATCAAGAAGAAGAAAAAGTCTTATTGGCCCATGATCAAGGTAGATTTTGAGTTGTGACCAGCCAAATCAAGGAAATCTGTAGGCCCTATAGCTCATTTATACGCTACTCATTATGGTTCAATTAGGCACCTAACGAATGATTCAAATGGAGAAGATTTGCTATTTCCATAATCATAAAGAAAGCCGCACACATTTCTGGCTTGTGACCCAAGAAATTGGCCACCATTGATACTGATGCCACAAGAAAAGAATAGAGGACCCTGGAACATGGAGAAGCCATGAAAGCAACAAAGTGGATGTCCATTTCTCTTAAAGCCTATGAAACTTAGAAAAAGAAAGTATCCTTCTTTCTTTTGAGACCTTTGCCCAAAGGTCTATGATTGATTGGAAGAGAAGAGAGGCATGGGAAAGAAAAGGTGTTTATTCATATCTCATAAGGTTATGGTGAAAAATTGGTAGTGTCTGTTTCAAGGTGGGACCTCAGATTTGATAATAACTTTCCAAGATGAAGACTTGTCATGGGCATCCCCAACCTCATTGAATCTGCCCATCTGCATATCAAGAAATGCTTTTGACCAACCAATGAGATTCTTCTGTGCTAAAATGCTACGGCATGCATAAGCAAATATTAATTGTTGATGTATTATATAGATTACATACTATGTTGTGAATTGATAATTTATTTAGCGTTCATAATGCATAAGTAGGACTCACCAACGCAATGGCTACATCATCATTCTTTGCATTTGAGTTCCATTGTGGAATCAATCGACCCATTAACAAACCTTTTGTAGGCATTCAAGTTGTAAGGGTGTGAAAGAGAATCAAAATCTTGGTGAGAGGTCCTGCAAATTAACACTGTAGATAAGGTAAAACGTGTGTGGGTCTTGTGAATACGATATGAAGCAAATGTGTCACCACATGGTTGTAACCATCTTTAGACTTTATATTTTGGTGCATGGACCCAATCCAAGTTTGTGTTTGACTACAAACCAGACCCTTTTGATGAAGTAACTGGACTAGCTGGCAAGATTGGGATGGTACCAATCTTGTTAGACTTCAAAGTCTTTCCTTTCAGAACCCTCGAATCCAAAGAATGATGTAGGAAATAGCCGTTTTTGTTCGTACATGATATTCGATTTTTAATAATTAGATTGTGTATACATGTACAGTGATATTATATGAATGTTGGTAACAATAATGATATTAACACACAACTTTTGAAGTGCTGATATTGATTTCGACACAATACTGATGACACATTTCAACAGTTCAGTGTTTATTGGAGGAGGACTATGAGAAAGAATAAGGACTTCCGGACAAAGGCTGCTAGAATGGAAGTTTCTTTAAAGGATAAGTTATGTAAAGGAGAAAGCTATTACTTCTGAAAACTGTACTGAGTTTGATATTTCTCCTCCAGGACAATGTGGTTGCAGCTTTAGCACTCTTTGGTCTACTGTGATATTTTACCAGATTGACTGATTCACAGTCAGTGACCCCCCATGGAACATGCAATTGCCTTTGTTCAAGCTTTTATATACGGGTAGGGCCCGCCAGAAGTCTGACTTTCTCTTTTTTTTTTTTTTTTTGATTAATGACTTTCCCTTCTCTCTATTGAAGGTTTTTAAATGCATTCAGAAATTAAATCAAGAAAAATCCACAATTTCAATTTTCATTTTTGAGATTTGAAGGTAGAACCTCTTCAAATAAAATAAAGGGAAATTAGTTAAAATAGGCTCATTGCCAAAATGTTGTGTCAGCCAATTTTGTGCTAAAAATAGGCAAAACTTTTGCTTAATTGCACAAGAAACTTCTCTGCTCAAAAGAAACCCCTCTGCCGCCCATTAAACTCAGCATCGCCATCTTCATAGCTCAACCCAGATTCACAAAGCTTCCCTCTACAAACCCAGATCCAACCACCACCAATCACCTCGCTCTCTCTGGCCTCCGATGACGCCGTCCTGGGAAAGCTCCTCTTGATTTGCCCATCGATCTGTACAGTTGCGTCTTGATGATGGGGTCCACCGAAGTCGAAGACGACGAGGATGATCTTGAGAGCCTTGTCGGCGTAGGCGGACGGCTCCGTTAACAAAGTTTCAACCCCAAATCCTAAGCGGTTTGCCGCCGGCAAACAAAAACATTCTGATATGTTTTTTGCCAAAAACCGTCCTACAAACCTCCCTCCGTTCTACCTTTTCCAGTCACCGATTGACGACGACTCCAACTACAAAAAGTTCCCTCTCAACCTCAAGAATATATCCCCAAAGTTTCGGAATAAAAAACGGCGTGAAACGCCGCCGGTGAAACCAAGCGCAAAACTGAGCCGTCGGAGTTCTCGCTGCCGTCGCTAATTTTCCGGCCACTTTCTCCGTTCGGAAAATCTGGACTAGCTTCCCAACATCCTCCGAGCACACTCCCACAAAGTTTCAACCCCAAATTCCAAGCAATTTGTCGCCGGCGAACGAAAATCGTTTTTGATCTGTTTTTTGCCAAAAACCATCCGACAAACCTCCCTCCGTTCTACCTTTTCCGGTCACCGATTGACGAGGACCCCAACTACAAAAAATTCCCTCTCGACCTCAAGAATATATCCCCAAAGTTTCAACCCCAAATTCCCAGCGGTTTGCCACCGGCAAACCAAAACATCTTTGGTGGAATTCGGAGAAGCAGAGGGGACAATGTGAATACTATATGTGTACTATAAGAGACTGTGGGGGACTATGAGGAACTATGGCCGCACCATGGGCACACTATGAGGGACTATGAACGCGTTGATGAATTACAACTAATCTGTACCCGAAAGACTATGAGGGACTATGAGAAACTATAGCCGCACTATGGACACACTATGAGGGACTATGAACGCGTTAAAAACCAACTAATCTCCCGAAAACTAGGAGAACCACCCGCACTATGAGCACTATAAGGGACTATGGCCGTACTATGAGGGACTATAAAGGACTATGGCTGCACCAGAGATTGAACTACAAAATACTGTTCACAATTTGACTAGTGAAGAAATGACCGCTACCCGTTGCCTATTTTAGCACATAAATTTCCCCATGGGCCTATTTTAGCTAATTTCCCTAAAATAAAGACCCATGAAATGGTCGTCGGCCTAAACCTGCAAAGCTAGCTATGACTAACTTCCTTAACCTTGAGGAGAGGCCTTTTGCTGTTGGTTCAACCAGAGTTCAATGGCCCAAACACATATCTGGATGACCGGCCAATAAACAGTGGATAAAGCCTCTCAGCTACATAAACTTTATAAACTCCCTCGCACTAGTCATCAACTATTGAAAGTATGACCTCATTTCATTTTTGCAAGAGTTGTCATGCATTATCTTTTGTAGGTTAACAGATGTCTTGTGTGCAAACCAGTCCCAGCTCTGCGTCAACGTCTCCTCTACATCGTCTAAACAACCAAGAAGATGATTTCACAGATCCTCACTACCAAACCAAAATTATGGCAGAGCAAAAGCATACATAATGTACAGGTCGCCCCCTCCTTCATTAATTAGAAGATTCCAAGCAGTATAGACATAAAATCAAAAGTAATTGTAGAGCAGAACACAGAAGCACGTATCTTTACAAGCTTAAAAACCAACAAACTCAGACTGGATACGAGCAGGAAGTACTCGTTTATCTCGACCTAACCTTAACACCAATTAAACTATCTAAATTCCCAGTTTCTTTGTTCAGCAAGGATTTTCAAGCAATGGTGAACAGCATAAACTGACCACCACATATCTCCGTAGCAGTCATAGAAGCACTTACAGATTACAAATTGACAGCACACTTTGCCTCTAGCTCCTGCCTTTCTTAAACTAGAATATGGTTGTGGCATGGCATGATAGACATGCGTCCTTGAAAGAAAAGCGATTTTATGCGCGAAGAAATAGACAGATCCTTGCCAAAATATAACCATTACAAGTGAGACTTCAAGAAGGAAGTTATTTGTTTGTTATTCTTTTCAATTATGATCCATTCAATCATTTTAGAAAAATATGGAATAACAGGTAAGAACAGTTAACTTCAAACGCCACTCGGTTTCCAGTAAGAAAGGACACCACACAAGGGATAAAAACAGGACAAGAGTGACTCCCACCAGCCTGCAAGTTTTCATTAAGGTTCTGGAATTAAAATGAACAACAACGAGAAATGTAACAAATGTTGGTTATTATGGTCAGGGATAAGCAACTATCTTTGATTCAACTAGCTACGACTAATAGTAATCAACTAAAAATAGAACGGGTGGCCTACTGCACAAGGCTCCCGCCAGTGTGGGATTGGGGGAGGATAAGAGGTATGCCGCCATACAAACGGTTGCTTGTAATGCCATAGTATTGCACCAATAAGATGCACCCTCAACTGATAGCAATTTACTATTGAACATTAGACGATACTTTAGAAGCTATAGTCAATACTCAGTAAAATGTTCTGTCTACAGATTTCACCACATTGATAACGACACTTCCAAGCATTTTCTCCTAGTTGGAAATCCTATGACAGACCTACCTCCTCGCATAGGAAAATAACCTCTTACTTATCCACCCTAAAGACCTACACTTACTATCAATTTTTCACATATGGAACAAATAATCTCTGCTCAAGAACTCTACATTGATGGATATAACATGGATGCATTTTAGTTTCCCTCTACAAAAGTCAATGGTAGAAGTTTAATGGAAAAAACGAAGGCCATCACATGGAAAAATAAGATTGCTAAGGCAAGTAGGGACGCGCGAGGTCAGACTAACAAGCGAATAAGACATCTCAAAACATGCTGACCATCCGTGCGAATGCCGCCTTGACCCTACAAATGTAAACCTCTCACGGATGATCGCCCAAGATAAGGTGTATAAAAACGAAGGCCACAACCACTAGTACCTGTATGGCTTGGTTTTTGTTCTTTCCTAGACGCCCTACGCATCTCTTCACTCACGGTATGCAGAAAGCATAAGACAGCATCCACAAAATTTCAGTGCACCATATAAAGCTTGCAAAGGACAAAGTAGTATATCCATAAACCAAAGCCAGGAAGAATGAGAAGTCTATAACAGATAAGAGTCGCTTTCGAAAGGAGGACCATCTTTTCGTAGCTCAGAATCAGATATATCCAAGAGGAACAAGGATCTAATCTAAACCGGCATCTAGTGTCAAATTGATATTCAGAAAGTTCAAACACATCAAATCCTATAGAATCAATCACACAAATCAGCAGAAACTTCAAGAAAAGAAGTGGCAAATGACACCAAAACATGATCATTCATCTCGCCTTTCGCGAATTCCATAACGAACAACAAGAATAGGTAAAGGAATTGAGGAATGCCAACGAATAAGAAGGAGAAGAACTACCATCTAATATATGCAAAAGCAATCACCCACGTTATCAAATCATGCAGAACTTTAACAAAATTACCCAAAATGAAGCAACCATTGTGGGCCTATACACCAAACACAATTCCAAAGCAGCCCAATTGAAGATGAACGTTGAATTTCACAAATCAAACATTGCTCACTGCTGATCATTAGGGCAGTCCCTTGCCAAATGCCCTTCCTCTCCACAATTATAACATCCACCACCGCGGCCACGGCCGCCACCGTAGCCTCGACCGCCGCTGCGGAATCTCTGAACCGGAACCTCGCCGCCGCCCTGGTTACAATCTCTAGCCAAGTGCCCAATTCCGCCGCAGTTGTAGCACTCACCACCACCCCCGCCGCGACCGCCGCCGCCGCCGCCGTAACCTCCATAACCACCACCCCTCCCGCCTCCTCTTGCGATCTCATACCCTCCTCCATCGTACCTTCCATAACCCCCACGCCGACCGCCGCCGCGCCTCCCGCCGTAGCCGCCTCCCCTCCCGCCGTATCCCTCGTCCCTCCCGCCGTAAGCTTCATCCCACCCGCCGTAACCGCCGCGTCCACGGCCGCGGTCATACCCGGGGCGGCGGGATCGGGGGACACTGGCGACGACGTCGATGGCTTTGGCGCGGCCGTCATCGCTGGATTCGATGAAGAACTCAACGGCTTGGCCCTCGGAGAGCGTGCGGAAGCCGTCGGATTGGATCGAGGTCTGGTGGACGAAGAGATCGTCGCCGCCGTCGTCGGGGGCGATGAAGCCGAACCCCTTCTGGGCGCTGAACCACTTGACCGTGCCCGTGGATCTGCCGGCGTCCGCCATGGATGAGAGAAGGATCTAGAAGCTTCGGCGGCGGAGAGACTGGACTAACTGTCCTCCTGGTAACCGAGTCTTCCCTGCTGCTATTGCTACCGCTACTGCAACTGGCTTTTTCAATGTTGAGTGGGAATCGGGGAATTTGTGGGACCCGCTTTGTTTGTGGGCCAAGCCTTGGTCGACACTTGTCAGAAGAAAGTAGAAGGTGTTGAGTATTATCTAATTATCCACTTGGAGTCTCCCACGTCAGCTTTGGCTAAAGAAAAGGGAAAGTTCCCCAAGTTCAAATGAGGAAGCTCCTCGAGTCCCAATTCTGTTCTGTAAAAAACAAAACAAAAAGTCTAAAATGAATTGAGATGAAATTAATTTTTTAAGAATTTTTATCCACACCTAATATTTATCTTGCCACTTTTGTTACTAATATTAATTATTAAATTATTAATTTCTCTTTGTGCAAAATTATTCTTCGAGACCAAAAAATATAAAATAAATAAAAAATTTCTCACCACACCCAACATCTCCAACACAGCTTTAGTCTGCTTTTTCTTCAAGTTCGAACGCTATATCTTGTGATTTTACCACTGTCACTCCAGACTCTTGCGAAGTGTGTTCGCTTCATGTCTTGTGAATTCATCATGAGCTAGTTTCATAACTTTTTTGGTGATGGGTTATTTTGTATTTTCGCTATTACTTTTTGCTAGTTTGATGGCTTTTTCATGTCATATTAATGAATCACTGAAATAAATCCATCTTGTCCTTAATTTTCTTGTTAATTTATATTGTTAAATTAATTTTCATATATAAGATTAGTAATAGGTGTGTACAACAAGCTCAATATTTGATTAAAGACTTTTTTGGAATATAAAATGGGTGCAAGGAGAAAATTCAAATTAACTAAATAAAAATAGGTGATGGATGTTTTGAGAAAATTCGGTATGTTGAGAAAAATAATGGGTGTGGATATAATCTCCCTATTAATTTTTTTTTATTTTTTATAAGTAAAGTGATTTGGGTTCAAGTATAGGAACATGGACATTCATAATTATCAGCATTTCTGCTATTGCAAGTAGAGTTACGTTCTTGTCATTCAATCTTTGAACTTGTACTTTTTCTGTAGTTTGATAGATAGCTGTTTTGTTTATGGATCTGTGAATTAGGTATTATGAGACCGTGTAGGATATGCTTGGTCCTCTGCAGTGAGATTAACTGTGACATGTTTACTGGATTGTAGAGTGAGGTTGAATTTCTGCCTTTTAGGTGCTTGGGCATTGGCTGGTACTGGAGTTGCGATTGATTGTTTTAAGATGCCTGATGCTCTAGCCTTATCTTACGTTCTTCTTCACGCTTAAATTTGCAGTCAAACTGGTCCATTAATTTGAAATCAACATTCATGTTTTAAAATGCTAAAGCAAGGTTGCCAACTGACGTTACAGATTGAAAGGCCAATTTTGTCAATAATTTTGCCGTAGTTGCTTTGCTTGTTTCATGCAAGAGGGGGATACATTTCTGAACTTCCCATGACATAAAGGGCAGTAGCCTTGTGCGTCTCCACGGTTGCCAATGTCTAAAGCAAGGCTCCATTCCTTCACTTGACAACGACTTGTTTGCTGGAGGGACATGCCTATTTTACTTGAACATTACTAGGAAATTGTGTGTGCAAAAAGATAGAAATAAAATAAGTTTAGATGTCACATCTCACAAATATATAGAAACATATACTTGACATATGGACTGAGTAAAACATGTTTTTTCGAATTCGCTTACATAGTTTCCAAATAGTTTTCTAATACTTGCAAAGTCGTGGGGTGAAATAACTTTATCAAATACGTATAAATTCATTTTAGATTATTACAATAACTTGTAGTAAACTATGTCTTCTGACCGATTAATACCTTAACCAATTTGTAGGAGACGTGTTGATTCACTAACCATTTTATAGTGATGATAAGATGGGGGAGTCACTTTCATCCTATATTCTTCTATGCACATTAGATCAACCAATTAATAAATTCTGATAGTTTACAAGGTCCGAAATTACATATGATTTCTGCAGAATTGTGGTCATCTCATGTTGTTCTTGGTTCATGACTGCAAATAAAATATATATTAAGCATCTTTGGAGTGGATGAGCTAATTATAAAGGAAAACACGATGAAGTTTACAAGTTGAATAAATCGGAATTTTAGAAGTTGGAAGGCAATTTCTTGGAAAGTTAGATGGATTTCATTAAACCGTATGGAACAATAATCTCACTTTCAAATTAGGACAATCTGATTGCCTTCGTTGTAACTTCTTAAACTTGGTTACCTACAAGTTTCTTTGCATATTCTAAGTTGTCCCTCAATTATAAAAACTGCAGCCTTTGAATTAACAAAATCAGTTGAGGAAGAGAAGGGTACTCGAAAGAGTAGAGAAGGAACTAATGGCAGAAAGTGCTGTCAAGTTTCTGCTTGACAGGGTTGCACCCCTTTTCGAAAATGAGTTGCAGCTTTTGAGAGGGGTTAGGGAAGAGATTGTGTATCTGAGAGAAGAACTGGAGCGTATGACTGCGTTCCTGAGGGTTGCTGATGCATACGAAGAGATTGATGAAGAAGTAAAAGTATGGGTCAAGCAAGTACGGGACATTGCTCACGATAGTGAAGATGTTCTTGATGAATTTACACTTCTCCAGGCACATGATCATGGGGAAGGACTATATGGTTCAATCTGTAGGTTCTCTTGCTGCATCAAGAACACAAAAGCTCAATACAGGATTGCTTCTGACTTACGAGGCATCAACTCAAGAATCAGAAAAATATCTGACGTGTACAACAGACTCCGTCACAAGTTTAATATGGCTGAACAAGGTTCAGGCTCCTCAACTGCACGAAACATGTGGGAGGGCAATCGAGGAGATGCTCTACTTTTGGAGAAAACTGACATAGTGGGCATTGATGAGCCTATAAAGCAGCTGATAGGGTGGCTTGTCTGCGGTGGTTCCGGTCGTGAAGTAATTTCTGTGGCTGGAATGGGAGGCTTGGGAAAGACTACCTTGGCGAAGCAAGTCTATGATGCTGCAGAAATGAAGAAGCATTTCAAAGTTCGTGCTTGGATCAGTGTTACTCAGTCTTTCAAGATAGGGGAACTCCTCAAAGACATGGTTCAACAACTCCATAAAGCCATACGAAGGCCAGTTCCAGAAGAAATCAACAACATGACTAACAATCAGTTGAAAATAATAATTAAAGATTTCCTGCAAAGAAGGAGATATCTCATTATTCTAGATGATGTGTGGCACTTGCACGAATGGGATTCTGTGAAATATGTGTAAACATAAATTGAATATGCTTATGAGAACACAAATACAACTATCATAAGCTAAACATGAATATAATCATATACCAACCTTTGTGTGATGAAGTCATGATGAATGAGGTATAGTACTGAGTCTTCTACACAGCTAAGAGGTTGATTCCGGTCTCTATGGGGCTAGAACTTAATGGAATCGGATCCTTAGTGCATAGGGACCTTGGTACTTATATAGGGGTGATTAGGGTTGCATTAGTCCTCCCATAAAAGACTAAAGTACCCCTAATCTCCTATTGGTACTAGAATTAACATCCCATAACCGGCCACAAGAGACCTAGTCTTATTAGGAAGTGTTCTCCTACTTAATGACTCATATCCTACATCATTAAGGTCTTTAGAGATTGAGTATAATACATATTAGTATATTACTTGATCCTTAAGTAATCTTTAAGTGTCACATAACTATATGTGACTAGTGTAGAGTCCACATTCTTACAATCTCCCACTTGGACTCACACCATTTCACATGACACTTAATGATATGATCAACCAAGTATCTGAACTGAAGTTGTACAAAACTAATAGTATATCCCGACACTTCTTGCTCCCACTGATTCAAACAACCATTACAGAACAAGGAAAAAGATCTGTGTAAGTATAATCAACACAGTCACCCCAAAGTTACCAAGCAATGATTCAATGAATTGCAGGAACATCAAGAGATGTTTCTGAACTGTGACTGAAACCTGAACGGATTGATTACATAAGTGTTTCAACTCACATGGTCCTAAATCATCTAACACAGAAACTGAACCTGTGTTTGATGTCTGAACTGAAATCTTTGGATACAATCCCATCATTAAGTAAATAGCTATTTTCATAAAACTGTAACAACCAATAAGCACTGCAGTGAAAGATATAAGCATAAAAGGTACCGAAACTGAAACTGAAATCTTGATTAAAACTGAACACCATGGATTTATTCATTAAAACTGCATAAACATAGTAGCATAAAGGGTCTGTTTTGCACGCGGAGCTGCAAAACTCATAACTGAAAACATTAAAACATTTTGTTCCACCTCCCACTCAACTTAAGCATCTAAAGAATGAAGAATTCCTATGCTTTCTACATGATTCTGAAAGATCTTTGGAACCAGTGGCTTAGTAAATGGATCTGCTAGCTGTGCACGCGTTCCAATCTTCAGAATATCTAATTGTCCATCTTTGACTCTCTCTCTAACACTGAAATACTTCAAATCGATGTGCCTTGAGCCCTCAGACCTCTTGTGATTCTTGGTGAAGAATATTGCAGCAGAATTGTCACAATACATCACTATAGGTCTAGAGATTGAGTCAACTACTTGAATCTGACTTAAAAAGTTTCTGAGCCAAGTAGCTTGACATGATCCTTCATAAATAGCTAAATACTCAGCCTGCATAGATGAAGTTGCTGTGATCTTCTGTTTAACACTCCTCCAAGCCACAGCACCTCCTGCCATCATGAAAACATATCCTGAAATGGATTTGTGCGTTGTTGGATAGTTGCTAGCATGATCTGAGTCTGTATATCCAACAATCTCCAAATTCTCAACTTGTCTATACACTAACTTGAACTCCTTGGTCCTCTGAAGGTATCTCAGAACCTTCTTTCCAGCATTCCAGTGCTCCTTGCCATAGTTTGATTGAAACCTTGATAAGATTCCAACTGAGTGAGCCAAGTCAGGCCTTGTGCATACTTGTGCATACATTATGCTCCCAACCAATCTAGCATAAGGTAATCGTTTGGCATCCTCCTTCTCTTGGTCAGTCTTTGGACTTTGATCTTTATTCAGCTTGTCTCCCTTAGACATCGGTGCATCTCCTGGATTGCATTTGCTCATAGAGAATCTTTGCAACACTTTGTTGATGTAGCCCTTCTGAGATAGTCCAAGCAACTTCTTCTGTCTATTTCTAGTGATTTCAATGCCTAACACATAAGCTGCTTCACCTAAATCTTTCATATCGAAGTTTCTAGACAGAAAAGACTTAGTCTTTTGTAGGAGACCTATAGTACTACTAGCTAACAGAATATCATCCACATAAAGAACTAAGAAGATGAACCCCTATTAGTGACTTTCTGATAAACACATGGATCTGACAGATTTGCAACAAAACCATCCTTAGTTATAACTGATTCAAACTTCAAATTCCATTGTCTTGAAGCTTGTTTCAGTCCATAAATTGATTTCCTTAACTTACAGACCATGTGCTCATTCCCTGGCTTCACGAAACCTTCAGGTTGCCTCATGTAGATCTCCTCATCCAGCTCACCATTTAGAAACGCAGTTTTCACATCCATCTGGTGTAATTCCAAATTGAAGTGAGCCACAAGTGCCATTATCAATCTGAAACTATCCTTAGTTGATACTGGTGAAAACGTTTCTGTGTAGTCAATTCCCTCTTTCTGTGTAAACCCTTTGGCCACTAATCTGGCCTTAAACCTCTCAATAGTCCCATTAGCATGCCTCTTTGTCTTGAATACCCATTTGCAGCCAATAGACTTCTGAGTTTTAGTAGGTTCAGCAAGCTCCCATACTCCATTGTCATCCATAGACTTCATTTCTGCATTCATTGCTTCTAACCAGGCTTTACTCTGTGGACCAGACACAGCTTGAGCAAAAGTAGTAGGATCATCATCTTCCCCCCAATCAAAGTCTCCTTCAATGTTGTAAAACTCAAAATCAGGATTTTGGTTAGGTTTTGGGGTCCTAGTTGATCTTCTAAGACCTTGAGGTTGTTCTAAAACAGGTGGTTCCTGATGAGGTTCTGGAATGTCATGAACTTCATGGTCTTGATCTGTAGCTTCAAGAATTGGATCAGACATGTGGAAATCATTCTAGGAAGAACATCCTCAAAATTGGCCTCTTCCTGAATTTGATTGTCATGATCCATCATGATTTGCTCATCTGGAGTTGTAGCAGGTGGAGTGTCTATGGTTTGTATAGGATCTAATGTGGTCGATGGAGGAATTAGAGTAGCTGCTACAGTTTCAGGATTTTCAGAAAACTGAGGAACTGATACTTCAGTTTGTGAAATTTCTTCAAGCTCATAATCAGAGGGGTTTGCAAGTGCATTAGGATGCATTTCATCATAAAACTTGGCCTTATTGGTCTCAATTATCCTAAGAGAATGGTTAGGACAATAGAACCTATAACCTTTGGAATTTTCTGCATAACCAATGAAGAAAGAACTCACTGTTTTGGCATCTAGTTTCTTTTCCTGTGGATTGTAAGGTCTAGCTTCAGCCTTACAACCCCAAACATGGAGGTGTGAGAGACCTGCTTTGTGTCCATGCCACAAATGGAAGGGTGTTTTCTTAACAGACTTGCTAGGGGTTCTATTTGACAAGTAGTTGGCTGTTTTAAGCGCATCCCCCCAAAGAAATAGTGGTAATCCTGTCGTGCACATCATACTCCTCACCATATTCAGCAAAGTCCTATTACGCCTCTCTGCAACTCCATTCTGCTCAGGTGTTCCAGGTGTGGTGTACTGAGCTGTAATCCCTTCTGATTCCAAGTATTGAGCAAATGGACCCTTGTGCTGACCTGCCTCATCGAACTTTCCATAAAATTCCCCTCCTCTATCTGATCTGACAACTTTTATTTGCTTCCCCAGGTATTTTTCTGATGCAGTTTTGAAAACTTTAAACTTCTCTAAGGATTGTGATTTCTCAGAGATGAGAAACACATGACAGTACCTAGAAAAGTCATCTATAAAGGTTATGAAGTAGTAATTCCCACAGATACTCCTGACCTGAAAAGGGCCACAAATATCTGTGTGAATGAGTTCTAATAACTCAGTACTGCGTACTGAACCCTTCTTCCTTGAATTAGTCATTTTTCCTTTTACACATTCAACACAAACATCCTTTAAATCAGAGAAGTCCAAACCATTTATCAACTCATCTTTAGACATAATCTGTAACCTCTCTTTCGATATATGCCCCATTCTTCTATGCCACAAATCTGCAGAATTCTCATTTAACCTATCCCTCTTATTCCCCACAACAGAACTTTCAATAGCAAACACTTCAGAATTTTGAGAACAATTCAAGTTCCAATAACCAGAAACAAGAGAAGCAGAACCAATAAGCTGGGAATTATTATTGAATAACTTCATAGAATTCTGATCTCCAAAGAAACTACTACCATCTTTAACATAACAAGACAATGAAACTAAATTCCTCCTAATCGAGGGAATACAGAAAACATTGTCTAACACCAAAACTTGTCCAAATTCTAAAACTAGTCTAGCTTGTCCAATTGCCTTCACTGCAACTCTAGCTCCAGTCCCAGCTCCAACGTTTTGCTCCTCTTTAGTTGGTGCTCTCCTTCCATGCAATGCCTGTAAGGTATTGCATATGTGAATTGGTGATGCAGTGTCAAGCCACCATGAATTTGGAGCAATACTAATTAAATTAACTTCAATCATAAAGGGAATAAGGGGAATTTGAATTGCAGTACCTCTCTTAGCTAGCCACTCCTTAAAAATTCTGCAATTCCTCTTAATGTGTCCAACTTTGTTGCAATGAAAACACTTATCTGACTTCTTATCCTTGTCTTTATCATTTCCTTGAGGTCTAGGTTTGGGGTTAGTTTTAGGAACAAAAGCAGTTTTCTTCTCAGTTGAGGTACCAGCCTCAGATCCTTTATTAAACTTGCCTTTGTATGGCTTCCCATGCTTCTTGAACTTGGATTTATCCACAGTTGTCACCAAATGAACGTCTGTTCCTTTCCCTTTCTCCTTTTCCTTCTTCAGCTCACCTTCCTCACTAGCACAGATAGAAATGAGGGTGTCTATATCCCATTTCTCCTTCACTGATTTGTAAGCAGTCTTCAGTGGCTTAAACTGAGGAGGCAGTGATCCCATAATGTGACAAACCATGAATTTGTCGTCCAATTTCATCCCCAGCCTATTCAACTTAACTGCATAATCCTTTTTCTTCATAATGTAGTCTCTAACTCCTTTCCCATCATATTTCAGCTCCATCATCTCTTCCAGCAGCTCATCCATCCTACCCTTATCAGACTCCACATACTTCTTAGCAATATTAGCCATATATCCTACTGCAGAATCTGAATCATCAATACCATCCACAATAGAATCATCTATCTTACTCTTCATGTACAGCAAACACATTTTGTTGGCCTTTGTCCACTCCTTGTGCGCAGTCTTCTCAGCTTTTGTGGATGTGGCAGTGGGTTTTGGGGGTTGTGGATCGTTAAAGGCGATGTCAAATTCATCTAAGGCTAGTGCAAACTCGACATCTCTCTTCCATCTCTTAAAATTGGCAGCACCAGTTAGGAGAGTGATGTTGGAGTGGTTTAAAGCTGAAAATACATAAAGAGGTTTGCTAAGTGTTTGTTTAATGGAAAAACTTAATGGGAACTGAATTTCTAAATTACTTAGCAAACAATCAAACAAGCAAACAAGGACTTTTGTTTTCTTGAGTTTTTAAATTAACCCCATAACTGCATAATCTTATCTCAGCTAGTCTAAGACAGTAGACATGAGATATCACTTAAGTCACATAGCTGAACATAATTCAGTACACAGTGTTCAGTATCTGATAACACCCTTCGGCAAGATAATCAGATATAGAACCTGAACGTGAACCAAATTATAACCACTATATGCCATTCTTGCATAATTGTAGCTGTTAGCTAAGATCTCTTGAAATAGAGACATGTTAGAACCAGCCAATTGAACAAGAATGCTTGTTCTGATCTTGATTCCTAATGAAAAGCAGGAGTAACCTGTTATAAGTTTGCTGAGGCAAAATGATATAACAGACCTCCTCACTAATCCAAGATCAAAACTCAGAATGGAATCCTCACATTCATGACTGAGCTTCGCTCTTAGTCATGAATCCATTCTGTTATACCTGCAGAATAAATCTACAAGTACAATTAACATAAATTTCGGGAGATGTTTTCTGTTTCATTATTCAATAGCAGGATACATAATAATTCAGCATGAAAGTAAACAGAAAACACAAACAAATCAATCACGCCAATTCAGAAACTCAACATCAAGCAATCATCTAACATGGCATACTATTCAGGGCCAACATCCATCGTTTTCCTATTCTATCAACCTATGCGCGCCCCCTGAAAGAACGCTCTAGCATGGTATATCGCTGGAAAACATAAAATCAGATGATTGAATATGAGTTTCTCGAAAACTTATCTGGCGTCCAAAACGTATGCTCCATAGCGCAGCGGAAACAAAATTAACCCAAAATCGAATATGGGAAATACCGTAAACTAGCATACATGTCTAAATCCAGAGTTAATTCGACCAAAAACCGAGCAATTTTGCTGATTGATGGTGAATCGTATATGAACCCTAAGCCCCAAATTGATTTTAACCCAGAAAAGGAAATAGCCGTTAAAAGCCGTTGAAACCGCACCCAAAAAACTATTCGGGTCTAAAGAGATCCGCGTGTTTCCACGTGGGTCGATATGTGTCTGTATCCGGGTTGAAAATTTGACCCGCAGAAATAAAACCAAATCCGTTTGAATTTTTTTTTTTTTTTAAAACAAAATCACATATCTTAGAACCCTAATTCATAATTCTTTGTGTTTAATTTAGCAACACAATCCGAATTTTAAAACAACAACTTAATTGATTTGTAACTCATAAACGTTGGCTCTGATACCAACTGTAAAACATAAATTGAATATGCTTATGAGAACACAAATACAACTATCATAAGCTAAACATGAATATAATCATATACCAACCTTTGTGTGATGAAGTCATGATGAATGAGGTATAGTACTGAGTCTTCTACACAGCTAAGAGGTTGATTCCGGTCTCTATGGGGCTAGAACTTAATGGAATCGGATCCTTAGTGCATAGGGACCTTGGTACTTATATAGGGGTGATTAGGGTTGCATTAGTCCTCCCATAAAAGACTAAAGTACCCCTAATCTCCTATTGGTACTAGAATTAACATCCCATAACCGGCCACAAGAGACCTAGTCTTATTAGGAAGTGTTCTCCTACTTAATGACTCATATCCTACATCATTAAGGTCTTTAGAGATTGAGTATAATACATATTAGTATATTACTTGATCCTTAAGTAATCTTTAAGTGTCACATAACTATATGTGACTAGTGTAGAGTCCACATTCTTACAATATGCCCTGCCTAACAATACTTGTGGCAACGGGGTCAAAAAAAACAACAGAAAATTGGGAGGAAGCTCCAAAAACAGCCCAGAAATTGGAGGAAAAAAAAAAAAAATAGGGCCCGCGAAGGAAGCGGGGGGGGGGGGGGGAACAAAAAAAGAAAAAGACGGGGGGGGCCCCCCCCCCCCCTATGAGGAGGAAGAAAAAATTTATAAAAAAAAAGAGGGGGGGGGGGGCCCCGGGGCGAGGGGGGGGGGGGGGGGGTGGGGGGAAAAAAAAAAGAAGAGAGGAGGGGGGGGGGGGGGGGGGTTGGTCATAGCCTTGGTTCTGAAATTGAGGGCAATGACAAACTCAAGGACTTGAAAAAAGTACTTTCACTTAGTTTCAATGATTTGCCGTACTATTTAAAGTCTTGCTTCTTGTACCTGAGCATCTTTCTTGAGGATCATCTGATTGAGCTTATGAGACTTGTTCGGCTATGGATGGCAGAAGGTTTCATAGAAGAAAAAGAAGGTAAAACTATGGAAGATGTTGCAGAGGACAACCTCAAGGAACTCTTGAATAGAAGCATGATTCAAGCAGCAGAGTCAACATCTGATGGAAGGGTCAAGAACTTTCGTGTCCATGACCTTTACCGAGAGATTTTCACCTCTAAGATAAGAGATCAGAACTTTGCAACAATAGCTAAAGAGCAAAGTGGATCATGGCCTAACAAAGTTCGACGCCTGTCAATGCATAACTCACTGCAATACATAGAGAAAAATAGGTCTGGTTCTCAACTACGCTCTCTGTTTATGTTCAGAGTTGCCGAAAAGCCATTATTACAAATACTTTATCCTGGAGGTTTTAGGCTTCTTAATGTGTTAGATTTACAAAATGCACATCTAAATGTCTTTCCGGTTGAAGTTGTCAACCTTTTCTTTTTAAAGTACCTAAGCTTGAGATCTACCAAGGTGAAAATCATTCCAAGCTTTGTAGGGAAGCTTCAAAACCTGGAGACATTGGATCTCAAGCACTCTCTAGTTACTAAACTCCCAATTGAAATCATGAAGCTCCAAAATCTACGCCATCTCCTGGTATATCTGTTGGAGTTTTGAATGTTTTGTCCCACAATTTTAAAAGCATTTATATTTTGTGTTTTTTGTTTAGGCTTGACAAATTAGACTTGGTTTAAGACTAAGTAATATGCAATTATGTTTAAATAATGTAGGAGTACAACTCTTCAAGGGTAAGGGTATGACTCTTCAGTTTAAACATAAAGATGCATCTTTTGGACGATACCTCTTTGAAAAGGTATTAGAGTTCATATAAATAGAGGAAAGCCCTAAGCCTAAACTAGAGAAGAAAAAAGAAGAATCACAAACAGATTTGCTTCACATGAAAACATATCTTTTTCAAACCATTCCATAGTCCATTGGAGAGAAGCACGTGGAAGTTCGCTGAGTCCAACGTTCCGGTGCTGGAACCGCGGATAATAGATAGTTGAATCCTGTGAGATGGACGCCCGTAGAACTACAAGCACTGAGTAGGGGCGAAATTCTGTCTTAAGGACAGTGTATTTTTTATACACGCCTCTATCTTCCGTTCAAGTCAGTATGTTTTCTATTATCATATACTTATCGATTTGATTTCGTTTGATTTCATATTAGTATATATAAATATATATTGTTAATGTGAATTTGCCTATCTACTTGATTGTTCCCCAACAATCTTAAGACAGAATTGCTATTTTGGAACATTCGGTATGAATGGCAAAGAGTTTGTTGTTTGATGTATATTGAGTATACTAAACAAACAAAAGAGTAAGGGGATCGTGCACTTATGAATTGAGTGTTGTATCAAAGAAATTTGCAAATGGCAAATTTTAGAGTTCTACATAGTGATCCCGAGGATCTTCAAATCATTGTCCATGATTTGATGATAGAAACATGTCTAGCATTCTTAATTTTGCACGGCAAGCCGCCGAACTTATCTCAAAGATAAGAATATGATGAAGGAAGATCTGTTGAGACTCTAAGGTCTAATTTGCGGTACTTGTGCATGATCTGTATGTGTTTTTAGACGCAAATAATACATATACTAGACTGTGATTATTCATGTCAAGTTGTTTAGATTGCTTGATACTACTGTATTTCATATCACGTTTTACAATTTGGATGCATGTAGTTATAAAATTAGAACTGCAATCAATCTTGGGGAAGTTAACTGTTGAAAGGTGAGTACCTTTTCACGAAGTGTTGCTTCCTTTCGAATGGAAAAACATTGAGTGTTTTTACCAATACATCCAACCAGAAATTGGGTGGTTCCTGGTTGGGGCAGAACACCAAACCTGTCTCTTCGTTTGAATGGATTAGTGATCTTGTTCAATATAACCAGGCGCCAAGCACCGCTGGGAAATTGGTGGCAAATCAAGACCTGTTGGGTTATGTATGATACTTGAATCTCTGTCAAGTAGATACAAAGTTTGAAATATTCGTTGGTGATCGACATGCATCAACTCAGGATTTTGTCGTGGGCTGAATTCAAATATGGGAATTCAGGTGAATGAAATTATCTGTTCATGTTATAAAATCCATATGTCAAGCAGTGGCTGCTTATTCGAATTCTGTAAATTGATACTTGGATGATGTCAAGTATAATGGTATATAGAATCTGGAGATATGCATGGTTACTTGATGAAATGATCGTATTGGATTGTATTTGGTTCAAATTGAAAAAATAAATAAATAAATAAATAAATGTACTTTCAATTTAACTGATGTGTCTCTTCGAGGAAGAGTGCTCTGCTACCAGATTTCGAACACTGGGCTACATGATTTGTTGTTCATTGTGTATTCAGCATGCAAAACAACAAAGAAGCATGGAGTTACTGGTAAGGTAACAAAGAATGTTCGTGTTCAAAGCCTGAGAAGTTTAATGAACTTAGCTTCTGAGTTATCCTACTGGGATATATGATACTGAAATTGTGGGGTTCTCTGCCTAATGGAATTGAACCTGATGTTGCTTATTAAGTAAGCAAATCAAGATATAGGCAGAAAGGGATGCTTCTATTAGAAAGGCTACAAGGTCTAAGAAGTGTATATATTCCCAATCCCTATAGGTTGAACAATGATCAATAACGAGCCAAAAATTGATATTATTTTGAGAGAAAATATCATTGAAAATGTGGGGTCTCTTGTAAATTGGCAATAGACATAAGATTGTTTATACGGTAAGCAAAGACATGAACGTGACTAATAGGTCATGTTAGTCAAGGTACTTGGGTAAGCTTTTACCGAATTATGATATCTACATGTACTTGAAGGATTCAATAATTCTAGATACATAGAATTTGAAACGAAATACAAGTAGATATGTATCTTAGCATAAGGAAGTCTCGGAATAGAGTATTCTAGTGATCTCATAGAAGGAGCCTTTGCTTTCACCTTTGTGAATATAAGAGCCAAAGGAAATTCATGGTCACATATAGCTTACGGCCTATAGTGAGAGCAGAATACATCCTTCCGCAAAGTCTTAAGACCATTGGTAATGGTTAGGAGAGACTTCAAGGTCAAAGACGTTGATCATTCAAACAATGAATGATATTTAGATTTGTGACAATTGTGGGGTGGTCCAGACACACCTTAAGGTTGGAAGCCACACCTCAATATTGGAAATGTTAACGACTTTCCTATAAGTACACAAATGTGGGGTGTCAAAATTAAGTATAACTTAGTTGACACATGTGGTAAGTCCAAACACATGAAAGGGGACTTAACCATGAAGAACAACTACTCTCGAATGAAGTATAATTTTAGAAGATGGAATACGGTTCCATATATTGTAGATAGTCAACCTAGTGGTACCAATATTAAAGGTGACTATATCGAGTAAGTTGAACATCGAGGGGATGAGGTTAAAGCCAACATAACTAATGAATCAGCCGGGTGGAAACCTAACCTAGTTGATTGGAGATCCCATGGTCTAGGTTCAATAGGCAAACTGGTTGGGCATGATTCAAAGATGTTAACACACTATATACCTCACTCCTATGATGGAAAGAAGTGTGTTGTCTGCTGTAAGTAAAAAGGTTACGTTCTTACGTTTAATGGTAAATGATATCCTTTCTTAAAGGAGGAATAGAGCAGACTATTCTTAATCAGAAAGACCACCTATGTGAGAGTAAATGTGGGTCGCATTTATAAGAATTGATATGGCTAAATTCTCTAAAGCTCTCATGAAAACGGGATTTGTCCAGGACCAAAATGGACACAACCGTAAGAATGAAAGTGTGTATAGATATGATGTATGTGAGGCTTGTTGTCTCGGTTTACACAAACGTGAACAGTTCAATGATCTTCTATATCCACTGCATCACAAGTAAACCCGATAAGTCTTCACTAGGGAAAGTTCAAGTCCAAAAGACACTTCTCCTGATGTGCATCATGTCTCGTTTCTCTCCAATTTTTCGAGTCTGCATAGTTTTTAAAATTACATTCAAAATGTGGGGTATTGTTGGAGTTTTGAATGTTTTGTCCCACAATTTTAAAAGCATTTATGTTTTGTGTTTTTTGTTTAGGCTTGACAAATTAGACTTGGTTTAAGACTAAGTAATATGCAATTATGTTTAAATAATGTAGGAGTACAACTCTTCAAGGGTAAGGGTATGACTCTTCAGTTTAAACATAAAGATGCATCTTTTGGACGATACCTCTTTGAAAAGGTATTAGAGTTCATATAAATAGAGGAAAGCCCTAAGCCTAAACTAGAGAAGAAAAAAGAAGAATCACAAACAGATTTGCTTCACGTGAAAACATATCTTTTTCAAACCATTCCATAGTCCATTGGAGAGAAGCACGTGGAAGTTCGCTGAGTCCAACGTTCCGGTGCTGGAACCGCGGATAATAGATAGTTGAATCCTGTGAGATGGACGCCCGTAGAACTACAAGCACTGAGTAGGGGCGAAATTCTGTCTTAAGGACAGTGTATTTTTTATACACGCCTCTATCTTCCGTTCAAGTCAGTATGTTTTCTATTATCATATACTTATCGATTTGATTTCGTTTGATTTCATATTAGTATATATAAATATTTTGTTAATGTGAATTTGCCTATCTACTTGATTGTTCCCCAACAATATCGTTACAAATTTGTATATGAATATTTTCATGCAAAATATGGTTTCAATGTGCTTGGAAAAATAGGGGCTTTAACTTCCCTCCAGAAGCTGTGTTTCATCAAGGCAAGCCAAGATGGTTGTGCCATAATAAGAGAGTTGGGGAAACTAATTCAATTGAGAAGGTTAGGCATTGTACAGCTGAGGAAACAAGATGGAAGCACTCTTTGCTCATCCATTGAAAAGCTCCCCAAACTGTGTGCGCTGTCCATAACTTCGGCAGAAGAGGATGAGATCATTGATCTATAGGACCTTTCTTATCCTCCTCTACTGCTTCAACGGCTATACTTGTGTGGACGATTGGACATATTGCCTCACTGGATACCGTCTCTTCATAGCCTTCTCAGGTTACATTTGAAATGTAGTCGGTTAAAGGATGATCCACTTGCGCTCCTTCAATATTTGCCCAATCTAGTACATCTTGAATTATCTCAGGCGTTTGAAGGAGACACATTGTGTTTCGGAGCTGGAGGATTCAAGAAGCTCAAACATTTAGGCATTCATGAATTTAAAGAACTTAGAAACATGGAGGTGCAGGTGGGAGCAATGGCTTGCGTCGAAAAGCTGAGTATCCAGCGCTGCAAATCTTTGGAGAAGGTTCCATCAGGCATTGAACACCTAACCAAACTGAAGGTTCTTTAGTTAATTGATATGCCAGAAAAATTAATCAAGGCACTACGTCCACGCGAGGGCAGCGATTATTTGACAGTTGCGCACATTCCAAAAGTTTACTTTACCTACTGGAGAGAGAGATTGGGTGGGGGGTATACCCTTTGGAGGGATGAGGGAGACAATTTTCCTCAACCTGCTCTATCATGAAGAACCATGAGGTTGAAACTCGTTGGAAAGTAAAAGTTTTTCACCTGATTTGAATTCGAGTTTAATAATTTTGTATATATAGCTGCAAATACTCACCCCTCAAGGTGGTATAACTTCCATTTGTACATTTTCCAATTGTGCGATTTAGATGCTTTGGATTGTTCACATGTTTATAGAAATATATTGTAAATATGTATGTGTTGCTAAGAAGTGTCGAATGATATTAGCTTTCTCGCAATCAATGCTTTCGATCTGCGGGGTAAGAGGCGGTCCTAGGATTTGGTGGCCCCAGACGAGGCTTAACAATGTGGCCCTTGATTTCAACTAACAAACCAATTCAGGAAATCTAACATACACGACTTTATCTGGACACGTATTCAATACTAGTTTAAGCTCACTCTTTCGACGAATTCATATTAGTCCCACTAAACTAAAACGCCCATTCGAACATTCTCAAGGTTACCATATGCTACACTTCACAAGATCACATAAGCTTTTATGCAAAACTAAGATACCAACTATGCACAATTTTGATCAGAATCAACCCGAAAACTTAATCAAGCTCAAAAAATCACTACATTGAAACTAGATTGACCCAAGAAGCAATCACCTTGGCTAAGAGTGAACTTAAACGGAGTCCGCGTGTCCCGGCTCGAATCAAATTGAGTCCAGTCGAGTACCTTGAACGCAAACCCAACATGAATCACACTATAACCCACAAAACCAAATTGAAGCAGCTCAGATTTTTCACTAAAGAACCAAAATTGAAGCAAACCCAACATCAATCAAACCATAACCCACAAAACCCAGTTTGAGTATCTTCAAATCAAGTGTGGAAACAGCAGAGTGAAATCAAATTGAATTACCTCCAAGGGCACAAAGGAACTTGGGCTTCCTTGGAGTGCCTCAACCGTCGCCTTCCTTTGGGAAATTGGGGTTTTGTTTGGCTTGCTCGCGGTTGCTGATGAAGATGGGCTGACTGACTCTCCAAAACGATGTCAAATTGAACAAAGCCAAACGACGCCGAATTGAATATAGCTAACGATGCGAATTGAACTCAGCCAAACTATGTCGTTTTCAGCAAAAATAGGTCGTCTTCTTCGCATTGTAACGCAATTCTTCTTCCGCGCGTTGCTTCAATGGTCTTTTGTGGGCTATATATATAAGAGATATATAAGGAATATACAATCGGTGGCCCCCAGATGATCGGTGGCTCAAGACGACCGCCTTTGCTGTCCTGGCTCAAGTCCGCCCCTAGCCAGCGTCTGCCATGGATGAGAAGGATCTTCAAGCTTCGGTTGGTGGGGGCGGTGGAGACTGGACTAATTGTCCTCCTCTCCTCATAACAGAGTGTTCTCTGCTACTGCATTTGACTTTTTCAATGTTGAGTGAGAATGGGAACGGCGAAAAGATACGACATGAAACGGTGATTACTCACATCTAAAAAAAAAATACGAAACGTTAATTAAAAACCATTTAAATTTATGTAAATCAGTATTCTAAACTTCCATAGCATATAAAAAATTGAAATCCAAATGAAATACCGCAAATTCAAGTTCAAATTTTAAAGGAATGTGAACCCTAAGGTTGTAATTAGTTAATAATCCAAAAAATTTTGCCAAATTTTATCTCCATGTGGAGTTTCGGACTGTTTCCATAATGTTTTCTCTCCTGTACGTGTTTCGAGAAGTTTCGGTAGGGTTTCTTTCTTGAAAATTTTTCGAAATGTGAAATGCTAGATGATCGGAATTTCGGTGCTTCATAGCACGTAACTCTAACAACAATAGATATTTCTCAAATTAGGATTAATGATCACAGAATTCGTAGAATAACCTATTTTCCCTCATAAGACATGAATTCAAATCTTCCCTTTTGAAGGACAAAATAACACATGATAGACTATTACTTGTTTGTTTCCTTTTGATAATTCATGAACTGTTTCAAACTTTTTTTGTGTGACACGAATTGTTTATGAGAAAGGATCCAATGCTAGTGTGTGTGTGATTTATTAGGAGGGAGTCTCGTGTGCTATGTGGGTTTGGTTGGTTGTCAGAAATGATCCTTAATAATTTTTCCTTAATAGTGAACATTCAAAATTGATAGCTTACTATGAATTAAATGATTTTTTTTTTTTTTAGGAAAACAAGGAATATTACCAAAGAAAGAAATCGTAACAGTAATTTACATACTATAAGATACAACAGTTATTTTACTTGTTGAATTTGAACTAAAATCTTTCCTTATCAGCAGGTTTTTCACTGCCGAAGTTTTACTATTGTTGCATTTTGTTTTATTGTTTGTTTTTGTTTAATGGACACTAAACACAATGCCGCGATACTCGCGGGCGAACATTAATCCAATTTGAGAGGATGAAGAAACTTGTCATGTATGTGAAGTTTTTTGGGATTGAATTGAAATGTAGTTTTAGTTATGAAAGGTTTACACAAACTAAATCTGACGGTTTCAATAGACATTGAAAGCGAAGATTCGAAACTGAGAGAATTGAATCTTATCTCAAGTGAAAACCCAAATTTCCAAAACCACAAATCTGAAGCAGAAAGATTTCACATAAAATTAATATAGAGAACCCATTGAACTTTTACCTCCAACGGCTGCAAATTCATAACCGGGCTTCCACCGATTGGATGCGTCTGACTGCCGCCTTGAGTGAGAGAGGGAAATAACAAGAGAAAATTGAAAGAATGCAGAAGGGGACGGAGATATTTAAAGAGTTTATGAGTTATTTTTCTGAAATTCCAATATTAACCATGTCAATAAAATATGTTCTAGTTATGATATTTTTTATTTTAAGGTTATTTCTGTCCATTGCAAAATGAAGTTTTTTATGTTGGATTAAAATACCCTCTTAATATTTTTGCATTGTAAATGAATGAAACTTAATTTTTATGTATTAGAAATAGAGCATGAGGGAATTTTAGTAAAATTTATGAACAGTGGAAAACCATATTCTTTTATAATATAATAGTAGAGATGGGAACCCACTTTTACTGTTTTGATACTGTTCATGAGAGTTCGTGTGTGGGAAGATGCCCACTTTGCCCTTTCTAACTTTAGAAAATTTAAAAATTTTGATTAATACATAAGGGTAAATTGGTAATTTTACTTGTTCAATACCGTTTATAAACAGTGGATAACCCTTATTTGCTTTATATATTAGTATAGATTGTCCCTTCAAATTATCCTCCAGTTAAGGCTACAACATATTTAGTGATGGCCACCTACGTGTGGATGGATGGTTGTCATTGGTCTTCATTGACAGATGCCACCACATCTTTCGGTGCTCTGGTGTTTGGTTCTTAACGTAGGACATTGACAGTTGACGTTGTCCAGAATCTCATTCAAAACCAATGAAAATGCTCAAATAGTATTACAGACAAAAGTAGAGCATCTTCAACTATTCATCCTTGAACCCTCTAGTTATCTTGTAGCATGTTCATATGTTGGTCAATTGGTATTTGCTAATGCTCTGTTTCCATTACATTAAAGACAAAAGCACGAAACTATAGTTTAAAAAACGATCCTACAAAAGACTTGTAAAGCTTATAACTAAGCACACAAATTTAAACATTTCTAGACTAAGCACACAAATTTAAACATATCTAAAATGGAAAATTATGTGCATCATAATTGCCTGTAATATGAATATTTATATAATTAAAATTCTGAATCTTGCCATAATACTCTTTTAAAACATTTTAACAAACACTTGAATCTCGAAATATTTACAGTCTAGGTGTTAAACACCATGGCACCTAGAAAAAACACGGTTCTCATACTTCCACATAAACTTAAGCAAACAGCCGAGTTCGATTGATCCATGAATGAACACGAATTGCCTTCGAAAAGAGACATTATCCGAAGTCACGTACTCGAGGGTAAATAATTAATTAATTATAAAAAAAAGTAGTTTCCATAGTCAATTGCACGTACAATACACAATAAAAGGGCCCAATTACCGATGAAGAAAGGAAAGAAATATCAAACATGTGAACATTAACTCGTGGCGTGCCGTACCTGAAGTCTTGTCCCTATATCAAAAATCATGTATAAATATTTTGGTGGAAAATTGCCAGAAAACTATTTAATCCAGGAAGCAACAAATCTCTATATTTATTGGCTAGCCACTTTTGATCTCCACATTTGTTATTTGCTGTTGTATTTCCGTTCCTTTGAAGTTTGAGGCATTTCTCCGCCCATTGCCGCCGTGGCCGCCTCACCGGCCGCCATTAAAGGCGGAGCTAGCGAACCCATTTCGCAGTTCTTCAATCCGGACTCTGCTGCCGCGTCAAAGAATCGATGGTAACCTCAAAGTTTTGATTTTGACTTTTTCTTCGAATTTCTATTTTGAGATTTTTCAGTTTATGCGTATTGCTGTTCACTTTAATTACGTTTCTCATGCACTTTAAAGTTGAGCTCGACGAATCTGGCATTGTTTGATTAATCTGGGTGCTGAAAAGTTTCACTTTTTGAGTTGGTTGGTGGATAATTTTATAGTTCAGAGCCAGTCAAAATGAAATTGCTTTGGTTTTCTTGTTTTTATATGCTTTGGTTCTTTAGTGGAGGACACCTTTTTGAGATTACAGTGCTTGCAAACAGCTTCAATCTTTTTTCCTGAATTGGTTTGATTTTTACTGATCAATCTGAATTGGTGTGATTGAATAACTGTTTCATTGGGTCCCAACTCAGACAAGTTGTAAGTTGTAACCCAATTGTAAAAAGCGATAAAGTTCCATACTTTTTGGACCTTAATCACTCTCTTTCATCTTGTTTGTTTTTGTGTTCTGGGTTGTTTAGTTATGATGATTTGCCTTCTGTGTTGAATTGAGACATGGACGTAGGACGTTACTCAACTTGAGTTGGGTGAACCACATGAACACGGTGTTGTTGGTGTCATGCGTGGGTTTAGTTCTGTATAGGAACTTAAGCAGTGTTTCATTTGGCTTCAAACCCAGGTGATCGTGTAAATTCACGTACTGAAATTAAGTGAATGAAATTTGGTTTCAAAATTGATAATTGGTCAACACAAATTCCTAGGTGCTGGATTTTGGTCGGTTTTGACATTTGGAGTGTGTGGTGGCCCGTTCAGGCGTGTGAATAACATTTTGGATTTGTTGGTAGATCTTGCATTGGCTCCTTGTTGGTGTTGTTAACTGGTGCAAGTATTGCTGGAAAAGGGTGGAAACCATTATTTTGCGGTTAGCAAGATTCTGTAGGGTAATTGTACTGGAAGAGTTGACCTTTTCTTGTAAGAGCTGGAAGAGCTGGCTTCATTTGTTCCTGTGCAGTTGTTTGATTGTGTTAAGAAGTAGAGGGGTTAGCATTAGAAAGTATAAATTACAGCATTTCAACATTAACAGCAGCAGAACTTGCATCATTTTCACTACTACGTCTGATCCTCTCTTTTGTTTTTAGCTCTCTGAATCAGCATACTGATTCTATTAATATTTTTGAAGTCACGTCGAAACAAATGCCGTGGTTATGGAAGAAGCCTACCATGGGACTAAGGACTCTGAACCCAGAAGAAGTGTATTAATTGATCAAACAAGCGGTGCAAGCTCTTTGCCGCAAAACCAATTCTCGGTTTCCAATCTGGACACCTTTGCTGCCATTGGAGAATTGATAGTACGTTAATAAACCTTCCTCTTTTTTTTTTTTTTTTTTCTTTCCCTGTGATGCAAATATAATGTAATCTGAGAAGTTCGTAATTTTGAGTTTTTCCTTCAATTGTTCCTTTTCAGATTATTTCACTTTAATACATTTCTCATACACTTCAAAGTTAGTTTTAAACTGGGTTAATCTATTAAAAATTATAGGACTGAAAGTTAGTAAATGCCATTTGGCTTGAAGATTGAATTGGTCAACACAATTATTGTGTGCTGATTAAGGTCGGTTTGGACATTTTCCGAGTGTGAACATTTTGTGATTTGTTTGGTTCCAAGATTTACTTTATTATTGCATTAGTTGGTAGATCTTGCGTTGGCTCTTTGTAGGTGTTGTTAACTCGTGAAGGTATTGCTGGAACAGTGAGCAGATCATTATATTGTGTTACACAAGATATTGTAGCTAACTATACTGTTTCAGTGCTTATAAATAGTGTTCATCTCTAGAAGGCTTCGCTTCAGTCCTCTTTAAGGGTTTTTCTTTCTTTTCAAAAGGCCCTCGTTAAGGATTTCAAAAAATTTGACCTATTATCTATAGCCCCTTCTAACTGCATTGCTTCAGTAGTTGAGAACTAGAGTCCACTTCAACTTGCATGCAAAACTCAATCCAATGACATTTTTCGTGTTTCTTAGTTCATGGAAGTACTTGGTAAAAATAATGGGGGCAGTTTCCCAAGTAATGACATCATTCATGAATCCTAAAATCTTGATTTTCATAGTAATGAATATTATCCTGATCGATTTGCTTAGAGCTGTAGGTTGTATTATTGTTGATTTTGTGGACTTCTAAAGAAATGGATTTGTCTTGTTCTTCCCACGTGTCCTGGCTGCTAGAGCTCAACTTGAGGTGCTGTCAAGGAATTTCATATGTATTCTGTTATTTCTAAGATTAGGCCTTTTTCTTGCAAGAGCTGGAAGAGTTGGCATCATTTATTCCTGTGAAATTGTTTGATTGTCTTTCATCAGAGTAGTTGGTGTTCACTTTCATTTACAAAGTAAAAATTTTGGTATTTCATCAGTAACAGCAGCAGCAACTGCATCATATTTAACCACCATGTCTGATTCTGTATTTTCGTTTTTAGCTGTCTGCATCAGCATTCTGATTTTATATATCTGTGTTTTTAAAGTCCCCCCAAGAGGAATCAAGCTTTGAGGTTATGGAAGAAGGGTATAGTGGCACTTATGTCTCTGAACCCAGAAGCCTTTCAATTGATAAAGCAAGCAGTGCCAGTTCTTCATTAAGGAGGCGCTCCTTGAGTTTATCACGTGCTCAACCTTCCCAAATAGATGATGACAATGAAAGCGACATTGTGTCAGAGGCGGGAGATATTGGGGATCGGGCCCTTCACAGCAACAGATACAGTGAAAGTAGCAGTGTCCGCTTGGTGTCTACTGAGGATATTCAATTGCAATCCTATGGGTTCTGGTGTCGTGATCCTATTACATCTAAGACAATCTCCCCTATCTCACCCTTGCCAGAGGAAATCATATGTTCTCATTCCATTAATAAGACCGAATGCCACGAGGACAAAAAGCAAGTGAGGTTTTGGCAGAGGTTTTGCTCATTTTATATTATATTGGTTTGAGATCCTTGAATATAAACAGGATCAGATCTGTATCTTGATTGACCTTAAAGAAACAGCATCAAATATGTTATCACTTTGCTTCTTTTTGTGGGATCATGCTAGTAATTTTAAATTATGTGTTTTCATATGCAGGAAAATACAAGTTTGCAGGAAAATACAACAAAGTTGTCAAAATTCTTGGAATATGGTTCGTGCATGACTTATTTAGCGCTTTTTGGAATTCTTGGGGTAACACACTTCACTATGTTTTTTTTTTTTGTTATATAGTATAAGCTGATTTTATTGATCCTAATGTTGCAGGTTCATACTTGTTGCATGTATATTATGAAATTCGGATCTTCTGATGCTTGTGCAAGAAGGCACTGACCATGTCCATTCTTGTCTTTATAAGTGTGATAAATAAATCTTAACATACACTGCAAACTTTTTTCTTGCAAAAAATAGTTTTTGGTTGGAAATCTCTGCCTAAATGAATATACTCCTGATGATTGATTGTATATGATCTATCCTTTTGTCTCGTGTACTATAGAATAATAAAATTTGCTCATGAGAATCTTTCTCATGCTCTGGCAGGTTGGGATTTCTGTTTCTTTTGACAAAAATGAATATGATTGTATCACCTATTGCTAGATATTTGGGTCATATCAGGAAATCAAGCATTTGGCATGCTATATTATGCAGGTCTTGACGAGATATCTGCTGCAAAAGTTGTTTGGCCCTGGAATTGCGGGTGTAACAAGCAACCAAACCATTCTTTACCTTGACCTTCCTGCCAATATGGTATCACTCTAAAACACAGACAAAAATGTACTAGCCCTATTTATTGCGTAATATTTTACTGATAAAAAATGTTTTCCATTGTTTTCTATATATTAGAATTAGGAGGGACTTGTATTGATATGATGATCGTAAGGAACTTTGTTTCCATGACTTCTGCTCTGCATCTTGTCATTTTTTGTCATATTTTTTAGGCATAATGTTGGAGAATGTTTCCATGCAAATATTTTCCTTGTGCATTTTTGTAGGTTGGTTCTTTCTTGATGGGGTGGTTGGGTGTTGTCTTCAAAGGCGATATATCGTATGTGTCAGATCATTTGGCCATTGGCTTGACAACAGGTTACTTGGGAAGCCTTACAACATTCAGTGGGTGGAACCAGAAAATGCTTGAACTCAGTGTTGAAGGCCATTGGTTTTTTGCTCTGCTCGGTTTTCTAATAGGTAAGATATAAGTTGTGAAGAATATGCTGCAGTAGACATCTAGATGGCTGGCAAGCAATTTATTTGAATTCGATTTGTATCTGCCTAGTTTCCTGCTTTAAGCCTATATGACACTTATTCATGGACAAACCCCCAATCTAGCTTAAATCAGTAGACTAATATGATCTTCTCATGTATGCAATCGATTTCAGGTTTATTTCTTGCGGCATACTCCATCATCTTTGGGATAGAGACAGCTAAGGGTTTTAGGAAGTTTCTTGAAAGTTCAGGATATGGTATCGCGACCTCTGGTAGAAGCTGGAGGGTTGACAGCTACAAGAATCATCTGCTGGTGTTAGCGGTGTTCTTGCTGATGCTAGGTACTCTATGGAGTGCGAGTGGAATATTGTTGAGAGTGAAGTTTAGTAGTGACAGCAGTGAGGCACAACTATGGTTGGCTTGCGTAGTTGGACCATTTGGTGTGTGGGTCAGGTGGTTCTTAGCCAGGCTCAATGGACGTGGATTAGGAAGTGCGGGATTATTGAAATGGATTCCATTTGGTACTCTAATTGCCAATGTTTCTGCAGCTTGTATCATGGCAGCACTTGCTATTGTGAAGAAAGCTGTAAGTTCTCGCTATATAATTTATGTGTCAATATCCTTTGTATGACTTCATCCTGATGTTTACCTTCTGTGTGTCATTTACATTCCTAGCCTCTTAGGCAATTCTTGAGAATCTCTGTCTTCTACCACAACAAACTTTGTAGTACCCTTGGCTTGTTGGCCAGTACAAAACGGAGAAAAGGTTCAATGAGATCATGGGATTTTCTGTGACTAAAGTTAATCATGGGGCCAAATTATGTGGCCCATTATGGGTGGAAATGGGAGCCCAATGGGCATATTGCTCATTGATCTGCCCTTTTACCAATCCCTCTGTTCCTAATTGCTGATGTGCTAAATCTGTAAAAACTGGACAGTGTTTTCATGGCTAAGCTAATGAGTAGGTATTATTCTCTTTTGCGCAGGTGAATACTACGACTTGTGATATTGTTGCCTTAGGCATACAGCTCGGATTTTTGGGTTGCCTTAGTACTGTTTCTACATTCATTGCCGAGTTCAATGCAATGAGAGAAAGCAAGTACCCCTGGAGAGCTTACACATATGCAGTAGTCACAATGCTCACTTCGTTTGGTATGGGGACTCTAATATATTCTGTACCTGTTTGGACAAAGGCATACAAGTAGTATCATGCTCAGGCGATTGCTTTTTGTTATGTCGTGGTATCATGTTGGAATCACATAGGCTCAAATTATTCGAGCACAGACAACCATTTTGCTTCTTGAGTGTGTTATCACTGTCAGTCTTGCAAAAGGCCTGCCATCAGATCACCAGCAACCGATGCTGGTTTATACTGCGGTCATGTTCTGACTGTACGACAGGTGCGTCTTCATAATCTTAGGAAACGAGAAATCTACTGTTATATATCTAGTGTTCATTTGATAGCTTCATAATGTACATCTTTCACCTGAATATAAGAAATAATTTTCATCCTGTTACTTGATAGCACCAGGAATTATAGTTGAAACTTAGGTTTATGGTCAGTGCATCTTTCTTTTTGGTCTTACTCATAACTTGATGGTATAAGGAAGAATGGTGGATTAATGAGGCTCTGCAAAATCGGTTGGGTGATAAGACTGGTAGGTAGATTACATCCATCCTTCAACATAGTTTATTTGTCGACACATGTTAAAAAAAATATATATATTCTTGTCGCGAACCACATCATTGCACACACTTTTCGGAAATGGTCCACCTATGAACATTATTGTACTAACTGCTCAAAAGAAACAAAATCTCCCTTGAAGGCCATTCTCGACATTTCTCAAGATGAGGCTTATCCTTTCTGTTTGATGAGTATTTAGACAAAATGGAGGTTAGGGGTTAAATTTCTTGACTGAAATGTGAATGGAAGTGGACGAATTGAGGTGCCACATCGTACATCTAGATGAAGTAGGGTTGGATAATTGTATAATTACAAAACTGTAAAAACTCAGGTTTTCATTTAGGCGATTTGTCCTATTCAGTTCGACAATAGATCATCAGTCTTGTAAGGGTGTTGTAGTCCATGTTGGCAAATTCCAGAATTCAACAAGATCATGTAGTAATACAATTTTGCCCCTCACCATTAATTATTTACTAGTATTATGGTACTCAACCACTCGCAGTTTCACCAACACCACACACTCAGAAAAAGAAGAAGAAGAAGGAAAAGAGAAAAACAAACACATGAACATAAGAATATAGCAGGAGACCATTCCAGGGAGAGATAGCGGATCGAATAGAAAGGTTGTTATACATGGAGCCTCCGATTTCAGTTCTTCTATTGTGGAATCTTGTTGAGCTTGGAGTAAACATACTCGCCATACGTCTTGGTCTTGTATTTTGCCGGATTCTCTTCATTCACAAGCTGTGGATGAGGACCGACTACGTGGTTTGCCGGAGGTTCCAAGAATACTGGCCATGAAATCCTTGTCTTGTCTTTGTTCACTGTGGTTCTGTGGAGAACACTCTTGTACTTTCCATTGCTCATTACCTACCACAGTTAAATCATTTTTAGTGAGTTGTTCAATCACTCCAGGAGCTATTCAAGCATGAAAGAAAAAGTAAGTTTAGGTGACTGCTTGAATACAACTACACCACTCCGAAATTTGGGGCCATTCCTGTAACTACTACAATTATGCATCCCTAGTAGGGATTCCCTACCCTTAGTGTACAGACTGAGTTATTTCATGTCACCATATATTTTGGGTATATAAACCAGAAAAAACTTTGGTGGATCGATGTATAAATCCAAGGGGTAAGTGAGCGTTTCATTTACCATTCCCGTTACAAACGAAGTAGACGGGCTGTGGAGATGTTTCCAGTAGATATTTACCGTATTCAGATTTTACCATGGGTGACTTCTTTTGAGAATGCATTGATTGTGTAAGCTATGTGGGTTGCAGAATCATGTGACAGCTTGGATGTCGGTGGGATTGCAACTTTCATTTGGGGGTTTATTTTTCTAAACCCAGAGGGAAAAAGTAACACAGAGGGAATGTATGAAAATAATATCCGAAAATCGATGATCATTATTGAAGCAACACAGAGGGACAAAGTTATGTACCTCCATCTGATCTCCAATGTGGATGACAAGTGCATTAGGGATGTACTTAACGTCGTACCACCGGCCATCTTTGCAAGCCTGAAGTCCCTGAACGTCGTTGGGTACGAGGATGGTGATGGCGGACATGTCGGTGTGAGCCACCACTCCGAGGGCAAGGTCAGGGCGGGGACATGGCGGGTAATAGTTAATTTTGAGAAGGTAAATCAAGTCATCTCCACCAGAAGCCTTCTTTAGCTCTTGTCCTTCAAGCCCCAACCCCAAAGATAGCAGCCTGAACAACTTCTCCACCACCTTGTGCAGATGTGTAGCATACTCCTCATTAGCTTCCCTTCACCCATCAAAAAGTAAAATCAGATGTTAATTACCCTGCAGTACAAAAATTTAGGAGACAATAGAAGTAAATGTGGACATAAATACAAGGAATTTTTTTTTTTTGAAGCGGTCCATGAGTCCATAAATTGCAAAGTGGTATTGTCTTTTTCTTCTTCTCTTTTGAAATTTGAGGTGGCGGACAGTTTACATTATGCTTAATTATTCTAATTTATAAAATAGATAAAAAAAAAACCTCCACATGTGTGCAATTAACCGATTGACTTAACCCACACCGACTCTTTTTTCATCAAAAGGAATGAGCTTTTATTTGATAAATATGATTGGCAATGTACCATCAAAGGAGTACAAGGAAAAAAATTCTAACAATCAACATCTAAATGCCTCCTTAGAAGTCTACGAAGAAAAGAATGTTTGATACTCAAAAACTAAATAAGTATGCATTCAAATAAACCAAGTAGAGTGAGCATAGATCTTAATCCGAAACCCGCCCTTTTTCCTTATGGCAAAGTCATCAGAAAGTGAGAACGGAAACTTAATCAAAAGCTTCCCAATCTAACTATCAAAAAGAATGCATTCCTTTTGATAAAAAAACTATCAAAAAAATTAAATCCATATCTATTGTAAGTCCTAATTTGTTTTTTCTCCTTTCGGAGAGGCCGGACGCCACGTCTACCTTTGGCTTTCTTTAAAAAATAGTAAATTAAATCTTTTTTTTCAAAATACCGTGGTTTTCAAGCAATCCACGTGTATCTTTAATGGTCACCGATCCAAGTAGATCTGTCAAGCTGAAACTTTCATAGCGATTCGCATTAATTGTGTTCATAAAAATTTAAAGCGAATGTGTTTGACGATACGGTTACTCTAGCAGAGAGAGTTACAACCTAAAACATAAAAGTTTATTGAAAACTCATTACGTTCCGGTCTTTTAATTTATACATTTGGGTTGTGTTTCTCGGTAAAATTACATAAGAAGAAGCACATGTAGGAAATGCTACTAACCGAAATGGCCAAACACATTCTGAATTATCATATTATGATCATTAACTTAGTATGAGAAATGCGAAGATGAAACTAACAGGAATTTTTTTAAAAAAAATATCATAAGAAGATAACTACATTCACTGACTATATTGCCAACCACATGTCTGATGATGCAATTCGTCTCTACTAGAAACGCAGCTAATGCTATTAGTAAACGAAAATGTTATTTGCACTCCATAAAAGTTATTGTGCACTCCACTTTTTCTTTATTTTTTATGCATATGTGGAGTGCACCTTTAGTAAATATGACCAAAAAACCTCAGGAAATAAAATAAACAAAATAATATCTTACGTACCGGTAATTAATCGGGTTCTTAGGCCAGAATTGGTAATTAATGGCGGAAGGAGGCCATATCTTGTTAAACAAATGGTCCACCCAACCTTTCTTAATAACATCTCCATCACTAAACTCCTTGAAAAGCTTAGTCCCATAACCTTCCATTGACTTTGACTCTGGAGGCTTAGCATAAACCTCCTTCTCCTCTTGTGACAACTCAAAAAACTCCCTCCCGGCACTCTGCAACTTTTGGATCACCTCGTTCGGAATGCCGTGGTTCACGATTTGGTACATCCCCCAATTAGAGCTCGCCTCAGCGACCTGGAGGAGGACTTTCTCCTCGTCTGGGTCGCTGAAGTCGATGGTGGGCACTTCCAACACCTTGCCTTGCACGGTTGTGATCCCCGGTTGCTCGTTCTCCGACCTAATGAACTCCACCGGGATGGTGGTGCTCTCATCAATGTCCGTACCCTGAGCTCTCTCTACGCCCATTTTAGGAAACCCTAGTGAAGGAATGGTTTTTTTTTTTTGGGTGCGTTGTTGTTGTTGTTTTAGTGATCACACTCTTTACATGAAGTGTATATTTATATTTGGGAAGAAGAAATTGGTTGTGTGCATTCTGGAGACGTGGCTCATTCCATTACGCTTAATGGTTCTAACTACTCCTCCCCTCCCTGGAGTTATGTTCCTGGAGCAATAACTTATTATTTAGTTAATTAAAAGTATTATGCCAATATATTTGAAGTTACACTTTGTAGAATTAATTTTCGTATGGGAGGTGAGCTCTCACAATAGTTACCTGACGCCATTTAAAATACCTTTGACAATGGTTTTCGTATTGTGCAATCAATCATACAATTGATCTCTCACATCTATTAATTAAAGTCCTCATGTACGTGGTAACATTTCTTACAATGGAAGGAGTTGATAGCTCCCTGATTAAATACTGGAGGGGACTTGGATTAGGGGACTGTTTGGCAGTTTATGTATGAAGGACCTATTCGTAACTGCGCTAAAATGGCTTTGATGAAAAAGCAAATAGATGATTTTATATTAAGACGAATTGCTCGTGCTATTTGCAATCTAAAACACTTTTTATGCTTTTTATAGCGACGCTATATCATAAACGCTTTCAATTATATAACTATGTACAAATCTATTCATAATTAGTCTTACACATACCTTGTAACTTGTTATTACACATGATTTTGTAGGACATGCCTATAAATTAACATTTCTAAGTAAAGAAAGATTGGAAGTACAACTAGGATAGAAGGAAGTGACTAAAGTTAATTAACACAAATATGAAAGACTTTAAATAACTACTGATGTACTACATCATTAATTGACACTACAATAATCAGCCTAAGTAGTATGTACTTTTTGGATTATATTCTGATTTAGCTATCACTACAATCCCTATACCCTATCCTTTTTTTCGAATTACATTCCTTTAAACACCGCTAATCTTTTCATTCCTCAAGAGGAAAGTAAATATCGGTCTTCCCTAAAAAAAAGTTGTGGCTAATTTTACTTGTAGATCCACGCAACATTTGAGTTGTCACGTGGCACTCCGATCATCTCATCCAAACTCCAAAAGTGATCATCTGGCTTGGCTTTAATACCACTTATTGGGCCGACAGCTTTAATTCGGCCCTCTATCACATGTCACTCTTTTGTTTTATTTTCCACACCCGAAGGATATGGAACAAATCCGAATCGGAATCCGGAGGAGATCAGTTGGGTATTTCACACTATTCATGGTCAACATCAAGCAAATTATTTCCAGTGTATTTACAACCTTAGATCTCCTCTTCAGGAAGCCGACTCTCGCGTTTTTCTATTATATCAACTTGTGTTGGTTCTGTGTCACATATTTATAACTTAACTACAAAAAAGTGTATGGATAGTAGTAGTTACTTTATATTTACTAGCCTCCTTGCACAAGCGTATATGTATGCTTGTGCGAAATTTTTTTAAACCACCGGCGCTTGATGCCACATTATAGGCATTCCTGCTCAATTTTATTGTTATTGGTCTTCGTCACAAACTTTCTAATAGAGTATGAATAGATTGAGTTAGGAACAAATTGATTCGGAGATGGAGAAGAAAAGAAAAGAGAGGGAACCTGGAAGAAAAAAGTGGTAGAAATTGCTTAGTGATGTTAAACTATTTTACTCCCGATTCATAAAAAATTGTGCTTCGGTGTCTTTTCACCTAGGTGTAATCTAGGAATATTTATTAATTCTCTCTAAAGACCTCATTTGCTTAATATATGGATTTGTGAAAATGTATTTGAGCCACTTAAGGACATATTGATCAGTTTTGCTTGACAAGGTGTGCAGTAAGTATTTAAATTTCAATGTTGGTGGATGTATCGGTAGTTCATATTTGGAGATATTTTGAAGAAAATTTCAAAAAAATACTCCAATATCAGAGCAGATATCAATTAAAAAATTAAAAATAAATAAAATTTGTTAGAACATCTGTATATCTCTTTCGAATATCCACTATTCCATTTCACAAATATTTCGACCAATATCCAGGTAATACCGGCTAAAGTGCGCGGTGAGGTTTTAAAGCGGAATGCTATCAAAATGGCGGACAAAAACACGAGTAAGGGAAGAAAGGACGTTATATATAAATAATTTCGGAGGCAAAGATTACCTACTTCAATAAAAATAACAATAAACAACAAAGAAACAAATATATGGAATGTTGTGAATATAAGAGACCCACGTCGGTCGCTAAGAGAATTGTCACTGCCGACCTTGGCTTTTAACTTTTACACACTTCTGATAATTATTTACTGAGGAATCTTGTTGAGCTTGCAGTAACAATAGTCGCCGTACTTTTTGGATTTGTATCTGGGAAGGCTGCCGTCGTTGACTAGCTGCGGGAGTGGGCCAACGACGTGGTCTTGCGGCGGTTCCAGGAACACCGGCCACGAGATTCTTGTCTTGTCTTTGCTCACTGTGGTTCTGTGCAGCACGCTCTTGTACTTCCCGTTGCTCATTATCTACCACATAATAATTAATTAATCCTTAATTAATCCCTAATAAAGTAGAGATTTTGTATTCATAATTTTATTTATAATAAAAATGAACTTCATTAAAGCGATAAGGTTTATACAGTCAAAGAGGAGAGTATTCATCTCGGAAGAAGGAATAGTATTACACTAAACAAGTTCATTTTTATTTAGATCTATTCATTACATAATGTGTCTACATAATGAAAATATCTTATTTATTAGAAGGATCTGATGTTGAAAGTGAAGGCAGACTCGAGTCAATCACATTCGGTCACTAAAATTATATGCTTAAAAGCTTGCCGGTACATATTTGGAATGCTGAGTATGTGAGAGAAACAATTATACGCGGTTCTTCATGTCAAGATTTATATATGTGGTGACATAATATGGTAGATATAGTGACCTTATCCTATCACCTTCTAGAATCCAGGATTTAACAAAGAGACAAACTATGTGCAGTGATATTTGGTTTTAACCTTCTCATTTTCGAGCTATTATCAATTTGTAATTCGCTATCCACCTATTTGGTTTTAACCTATAGTTTTGAGGCATTATTTAATAGAGAGGAGGCAAGAGAAGTTATAACTATATACCTCCATTTGATCACCAATGTGGATGACAAGTGCATTAGGGATGTACTTAACATCGTACCACTGCCCATCCCTGCAAGCCTGGAGCCCCTGAACGTCGTTCGGGACGAGAATTGTGAGGGCGGACATGTCCGTGTGCGCCACCACTCCGAGAGCAAGATCCGGGCGGGGACATGGCGGGTAGTAATTGATTTTCAGAAGGTAAACCAAGTCGTCCCCGCCGGCTGCCTTCTTTAGCCCTTGTCCTTCAAGTCCCAGCCCCAAAGATAGGATACCAAACAACTTGTCCACCACCTTGTGCAGATGCTTCACGTACTCCTCGTTGGCTCCCCTGTATCCATTAAAATATAAAAATAATATAACATCATGTAATAATGTAACAGATATATAATATAAATTCCAAATATCATTAAGTTATGTTAATTAAGGGTCTGGTTCCAGGGACATCCTTTTTCCCTAAATATCCTTTCTCATCCGTTGGATTAGACCCATTATCAATGGGTCCCACAAAAAGTTGCAAAACTAATGGAAGGATGTCCCTTGATCCTCTCCCGTTAATTAATATGTTAAATATTGAATATCCCAGCACAATGGGATATGTATGGCAATACTTTTGGTGAAGAATTTTGGGAGACAGCGGGTCCGGCTCCTCTGCTGAGCTCCCTCTGCTGAGCCGGTTCTGAGCAGCCCCAACGGCGGCCTTTCACGGTGATGAATAGTGATCAGAACCGTTGAATTTGTAACTAATATAGTAAAGATTATCTCCACAAAAAATGAATCAATTCCGACATCGTTTGATCACCTAATTGTGCGAAACATTTACCGAATATATGAACGGCTAATATAGTCACTCATTTGGACCGTTCATATATTCGGTGTATGTTTCACACAATTAGGTGACCAAACGGTGTCGGAATTTATTCATTTTTTGTGGAGATGATCTTTATTATATTAGCTACAAACTCAACGGTTCCGATCATTGATTAAGTGATCGGAACAGTACCATTGGGGCTGCTCAGCACCGGCTCAGCAGAGGAGCCGGACCCGGGAGACAGCTAGGCAAGGAAGGAGCCACGTCAACACGAAAATGGTAGGTATAGCCTATAGTATGGCCATGGTCCCCGCAACTTTTATTTGTACGACATAACATAAAAATGAAACAAAAAGTTACATATACATATGAGAAGTGATCAATGTCCACGTATGAGTAAACTGTCTTTTCGCCCTCCATCAACTTGTAATTCATTTTTCCAAGTTCTATTTAAATGATAAAACCAATTGGCCAACAAATTTAGATAAACCAAACGTTTTAAATTGATTTGATGGCAACCCTGTAAGTAAGGACATTCTCAGATGTAGTTTCATGTACAACGTACTAACCAAGTACAAGACACGCTTTTGCAACGATTGGATTATGATTCTGTTTGATTTTTAGAACAGCTTTCAATGTTTATGACATTATTCTAAAAGCTGAAAATGATGTCCTGTAATTAACTAGCTCCGCGGTCATTAATATAATCAGCAAATATATAACGTAACGTTACCTGTAAGAAGGAGGGTTCTTAGGCCAAAACTTGTAATTTATGGCAGAAGGAGGCCAAACCCTATGAAACAAATGATCCACCCACCCTTTCTTCCCTTCCAATTCCTTCTGCAGCAGCGTACCGTACCCTTCCACCGACTTCGAATTCGGATCCTTAGCGTAAACCTCCTTCTCCTCCTGAGGAAGCTCGAAAAAGGCCTTCCCAACGGCCTGCAATTCCCTAATGGCCTCATTGGGAATGTCATGGTTCACAATTTGGTACATTCCCCAATTGCAGCTCGCCTCGACGATTTGGCTACGAATTTTTTCATCGTCTTGGGAGCTGAAATCGATGGTGGGGCACTCCAGGACTTGGCCCTTGACGGTCGTGATCCCCGGTTGCTCGGTCTCCGACCTAATGAACTCCGCGGGGATCTCGTCCGCGGATACAGAGGCAATGTCTTGCACTCTTAGCTGAGCCTTCTCCGTAGTCATTTTGTTCTGTCTTTTCGGTTTGTGGTCACCTGAGCAAAATAAATGAGATTAGGGTTTTGTTTTTTGTTTGTTGTTTGAGCTCACAACCTTGGCATGAAACATATTTTATACTAATTTTGTGACATGGATAATTAGGCTCATTGCTTTCGTGTGCTATTTTCGGAGCTTCTAAAAAAATTGAAGTTATTTACAGTTTTACTCTATATATACTAATCGACATTCCTAAAATAACTATTCAATCCAAACCCTATATATAAATTCCTTTTTGAAAAGGAGTTTTCTATTTTGGTTGGTTTTCAAGAAGGTTGTGGGTATGGGCACTTTTTTCATGACGAAAAATTATATGGGAGAGAAATCAAAACTTTCTTTTCGATAATTTTTGGAGGAGAGGGCAAGGTGTAGGGATTTCAAAATTAATGCTGGTTCTTCTCTCTCCACATTCACTTCATTCTTTGCATGAACCGAACATAGGAATATGGGGACAGCGACAAGGGCGGAGTCAGGATTTGTTTGTGTGGGAGTACCGACCGGAGAAATAAAGCACTTGTTTTTAAAAAGAAAGTGTTAGTCTTTAGTCTTTGAATGAGCTCTATAGAAGTGAGGTCAGTAGTTACTGCTTCATATATGAATCAAACTTAGGTGGTCCGAGTTATATGTTCAGGAATAAAACTCGGACAAACTATTCACGAATCGAAATATTTTTGCACATGAAGTTCGAGTATACAATTCGTCTCATCATGTATATAGAATTCATGCATGATTGGAGTGCTTGAATTTTGAACTAGCTAGTTGGTCTAGCAGTATTTTCAGTTTTGAGCAATGTATCTTTTTGGGCAGAAGTTGACAAGCCTTACACTGGTTTTTGAGAAGTTTTCCTTTGAAATGAATAATCACAGTGGAGTTGATGGAAGAGAGAGAGAGGAAAGAAAATGCCCATCCACAATAAGGAGTACGTGCTACAGATTTTAATTAGTAGAGTTTTTTCATTCCCCTGGTTTTAAAAACTACTGAAGTGGCTTCTACAACAGTAAACTGTTACTACGAACACACTATGCTTTTATCTTTCAACATTTGTTCGCTGCGCACTGTTTGTTATTAAGCGAGTAACACTGCACATGAACTCCTTAATTCAGTATTCCAATCTACTTTTAAATTTTAATGGTATGTGAAATTAAATTATAAAATTATTATAATTATTAAAATACCATTATTTAAGTAGTGATTTACTTTTAATTCATTAGATACACTTAGATGCATGTGGATCCAAATATTTACTTAAATATTTATAGGGCTAATATCTTAGAGGTCCAAAATAAGACCCTAAATATCTAAAAAAGACATAAAAGATATTAAATATCTATATTGTCTGCAGAGACAATTGACTGTCTTTGTAGAGACACTTAAATGTCTATGTATATTTTCTGGTTATTTTTATTTAGTACTTTCAAATTTGGTGTCTCTGCAGAAGCACTTAATTGTTTTTGCAGAGACACTTGACTGTCTCTCTAGAGACACTTAACTATGACTGTGTCTGTAGATACACAAGACTGTCTCTGCATAGATATATGATTGTATTTGTAGAGACACATGATTGTCTCTGTAGAGACACTTGGATGTTTTTACAAAGACACTTGACTATCTCTGTAGATACACAAGACTGTCTCTGCATAGATATATGATTGTATCTGTAGAGACACATGATTGTCTCTGTAGAGACACTTGGATGTTTTTACAAAGACACTTGACTATCTCTGTAGAGACACTTGACTGTCTCTGCATTCAAAACTTACGCAATTTTTTCTACGAAAAACATATTCAATATGGATCTTAAAATGTAAATTTCACTTCTACGAATCCATTGATGAAAACGAATTTTCATTACGACTTCTATATCAAAAGTTATGATTAATTTAGAAAAACAAAAAAATTGAAAAATAGGAGAGAGAAAGAGAAATGAGTTGTTATGCCGTTTGTTTTAACTAAATTATAGCTGACCAATAAAATTCTGACACATTGACAATTTGGATATTACAATAAAGTATTTTACTTTTTTAGATATTAAGACTATAATATAATACTTTTTAGATTTTGTGTCGTATTTATAATACGCTTATACATGCCCATGGTTGACCAGGTGCAAGTAGAGCTCGAGAACCGGGCCCCCAATTTCCTATGGGCCCTAAAATTATTATTATTATTATTAAAAGATGATTTGTATGCCACATGATCCCCTTTAAGAGTTTAGTATTTATACTAGTATTTATATTTATTTATTTTAAGCAAAAATATGTTTTTACTTAAGACTCTCGTCTTTGTTAGTATCTATCAATTCAACTTTCAAGATTAATCTTGTAGCTTTACTAAATTATTTTTGACATATATTGAAATCTTTGTTCGAAGATGTTCGGTATTATCACTTATCAATACTCAGATATTGGAGATTTAACTTTGTTGCTTTGTTATATTTTTTTTCCTATCAATACTTTGTTTGTAATATGGTTTGCGTAGATTCAATCATCTTTTCAAAAGTATGTTATAATTCTAGTTTCGAATTTACCTATTCTATTAGTACATTAGCAGTTGAAAATAATTATTATGACTTTTTTAACCAGACTCCCAAATTCTGAGACATGGCACTGCTTATATCAACATCAAATTTACTAACATCATCGATGCATTTGGCAACTTGAGATGTGCTGATGATCTCCTCTCATATTCCATTCAATGTCCCGTAGCGTATACCCTTATTCCAAAGGACGCCAATGTGCCACGTAGGACAAACAACGTAGAATTAATGCCAAGGGGGTGTATCCACCATACATTCTGTACAGCAAAACAAGATTTGACGGTGTATGAATGATGTGCGTGGCCAGAAATGGAGGGACATCAAAAGTGACCAATGGAAATACTAACACATGTATACGATGATATGTCCTTACGCTAAACCCATAATCTTCCGAAATTACCAACAAATTGAGAAATTAATAATATCTTGCTCCAATTCAAGTTTCCTTCTAGAAGGTTAGTTATTGCTTGTGGGCGTACTGAGTGGCACGCCATTTACAATTTCGCAAACCGAATGCCTAACTACCCCAAACCTTCCCCATCCTCAAACATCACTATCTTTCTTTGGCATTAATTTTTCTTTTTGGTTGTTGTATATTTTATTCACCATTCCGGTTACAAAATTCACTGCAAGAAGACAGTATTTGTGGACGGCTCATAATCGGATCCCCTCACACCATGCATTGATTGCAGAGTGGGAGATGTACCCGATTTCTCGGGAAGGGAGTATGCTCTCGTTATGCCTAACTCGCATGATTTATTGAGCCTATAGTAAGATATGGCCACAATGAGAACATATTCACGTAAATTGTATCCTTTCTGTGGTGAGGTCGTCCTAAACCGCAGCATACTTGAAGGGAACGAGTCTCCTCGCAAAGTTTTAAGAGTATTTCCACCCGTAAGGGCGAGGTAGGGGCCAAAAGGAAAAGTTTTCGCTCTATGGCGATGAATAATGTTTCGCCCACGTTACTATTCGTCCATGCAATTTCCACTCAAGGAGCAAGAGGGGCCAAAAGGAAAAGTTTTCGCTCTATGGCGATGAATAATGTTTCGCCCACGTTACTATTCGTCCATGCAATTTCCACTCAAGGAGCAAGAGGGGCAAGGTGGAAACACTACTTACATATTTTATTATATACATTTTATTAGAAAGAAAATGTACAATAATTATCCTACGGTTAAGATCAATTCGTATTCAATTGCTCTGATAGAGTCACATGTCCATATCTATCAATCTATAATGTTCGTAAGGACATAAATTGCTTTAGCAACTAACACAAGTTCATCTAGAGAAAAAACGCGAGAACGGGCTCTCCAAATGGGAGGTCGTAGGTTCTAAATGCAATGAATACTAATCTACTAGATATTGGTTAGAAATAAGGTGTAATTCCTAACTAACATCCTCCGAGTCCCGGTTCAAATTAGTCAGATCAGACACTAATTATTTTCAATCATGGGCTTCATTTTCAAGTGAGTTTCAAGACGACCCAAAGCCAAAGGCCCATCCCCCAATGATGCGGGAAGCGGTAACACACGGCAAGAATAGCTACCAATGCGACAGCCTGGGGAACAGTTAGACCATACAACACACTCCAAATGAGAAAGTATTTCCAGAACTTTGTGAAGTGTTAGTAAGTCTTGAAAAAACATTGGAGGATTAGGCAGGTTTTTACGAACCTTATACGGTAACCCACTACCCCAAAGAATTTCTTAACTTTCAAGTTGCAACACATCAATAAAATTCGAAACTGAAGATTCACATGCTTGAAGATATTGTCATGGCATTCTTACAGAGTTTTATACAGGAAAACAGCCACATCAATACTTAAGAATAAGCATCAGACGTTGAACAAACTCATCATAGTTTTCATTTCCCAGTTCATGTGTCCTTATATGATCTATCTACATTATTTACTAAATTACCACTCCTAAATCCATTTCGAGGCAGAATGACAAGATACAAGAGATTATGCTGATATGCTCTTCCCTCATCTATCCGCAGCAAGAACCACAGGCAGGTACAGCACCTGAGAGTTGAACAGTTGAAATTTCAACCAGGATTCGGAAAAACAACGACAGAAAGCCACGCATTGAAAGGAATCATAAGTGAACTTACTATGGTCAATTCCACGAACATTATCCAGCCCACTGAGTCTACGAGGTGGCCCACCTGGACGACCGCCAGGTCCACTTCCAGGGCCTCCAGGACCACCACCACCCCATTTCTTTCCAGAAGCGGATCCTTTTCTGTAAGCATCTGACTTTTCCATCTAACCAATGAAAGTATTGCGAACATAAGTTTTTCATATACAGCTATATTGGTGCTTCAAAAGTCAGGGGATATGTTATAGAGCAGAGAACAAGACAACTATCATCCTTACCGAGAACATTGTAGCAAAGAACACGCCTATGATGTTGACAATGGCCCAGAAGAAGTCAGTTAAAGTCTTGAGCCGCCATAAGGATCGCTTGGATTTCACAGAACCTAAAGGAACAAGTACGCAAATAACCAATTCATCAGCTTCCCTCGTGATAACTTTCGAATGGAAGAAAATATCAATAGTCTAATATTTCATGGGGGTATTTTGTATGATCATGGACAGAATCAAGCATGAATCTAATTCTCTTGAAACAAAGTTTTGACTCGTAGATACATCATAATTCTATACAACCTAATAATGCCAGAAGAATCTTTAATTTCTTATTTTCTAACAAATCCTTACTAATCCCATCTCAATGTAAGATCATGCATAAAAGAAAAAACATGATACTTTCAGTTTCAGAAGTCATTTGAACTCTGGCTTCTCGCGTCATAGACCAACTTACAAGATATTAGATTTGAGCAAGGGTTTCAAAAAGAACAAGTGCTACTTAGCTCTAAATTAGTAAAACCAGGTGAGCTAGTGACTAACCAAGCTAGGTGGATCAGTGAACGAAAGTCACACGGGATTAGCGTAAGTTTCCACTCGAAAAACTAGTGAGAACAAAAAGAAATAGTCGATTCTAAAACAATTCTAATTATATTGGAATGGAAATTCCCATACAATAATGCACATAACCAAGTACACCATTTACATCATTTTTCGTACTTTTCAACAAAAACTCCCATCACAGTTCATTCTTCTTTTGGTTTCGTCATTACAGTCTTAATTTCATCCATTTCTATTCTAAAAGCCAAACACTACCAAGAAGAAAATGGCATTATGACCCAAAAGCAAAATAGCAGACAGAAAGCACAAAGTAATGCCCATTTCTCAATAGGTTCAATATAGGAATTTCCGAAAATCCAGTAGAACATTTCAGGTAACCCCAAAAGGTCATTTGCCTAACTTATGGTTCCCCTATGGATTTTCTATTTGTTCATTCAGATTATTATTTCGTGATTGTCCTGGTACGAAATTCAATATTCGACAACATCCACATTAGCAGTTACCTAATCTTACTTTACTTCAGGATTAACGGCAGAAGGAGATTAGCATTTCACGGATACACCATTTCACAAACCAAATTAAACAGGAAAAAAAAACAGATTGATATTAATTTGAAAAAAACAAAGAACAATCGCTACGAAAACATGCAAACCAGAAATCAATTATCGCATAAAAATCTATACAAGAGAAACGCATAATCTACAGATAATTTGATAATCGAACCCTAATTTGAGTATATGAACAATCGGATAGGCCCAAAATCAGAACGAACATCAAAATTTGTAACGCAGATTTGAGTAATTATGAAATTAGAAGCGAAGAAAGAGATCGAACCTCGCTCAATGTACGCCATGGAGATCAGATTCCAAAATTCACAAAGCCTTCTCGGTCTTCTTTTTTGGTCGAAAATTCAAGAAAGTCTTCGAAGCTCTTCTTTGATTGAATCACCGCGACTTATATACAAATACTTACTTTATTTTGATTGGCTGCAACAACGTCAATTTTATGGTGTTTGTCTACGTGGCGTTTGTTGATTGGTTCGAGCTCAGGCGTTGTTAGGTTGGGCCTCATCGGATGGTAAGTGATGCCGTGAAACTTAACGGCCATATGGCACTCCAATCCTTCATGAGTGAATTTGCATAAGAAAAGAGCTTAGCACTGAGAAAATTATAGAAGAGTAGAAGTGCATAATGACTCTTTTGGAATACATACCATACATTCGGATGCTGGATGGAAAACTGTTCGTTAGTAATGTGCTAAGGGTTAATTTTACACTGCATTATATACGGCTGACGCTAATATCATTCTAGTTATTTGCACATGTACATTGACCTTGGGATTTAAGCAATTGTCCGTAGTGACATTTTGGGTATCTGCCTCGATCATGCCCTCTTTAAAGTGCAAATCAAGTTGTAATGCGTAAGAACTAGAATGGCATTCATGGACTCTATGGAATTAGCCTTCTGCTTGATTTAGGCCTGCAGTTATCAGGCCCATCTTCTACCTAATTTTTTACTCGTATTAGGCCCTCTAGCTCTAGTGTCTTTATAAGATCAAAAATAAAAAATGTACAACTCTCACGTTCAACAACTCTTTTCCAAGCTCATTGATTAAAATAAAATAAAATAAAATAAAATTCGCAGCTTTATAGCTTTAGTTTGGTGAGCATAAGTATACGTTTCGAATACAATATAATTGAAGTTCTAATCATCACAATATACCTGAATGTACGAAACACCAATTTTTCTTAACGCATCCAATTACATTCAAAAGATTGATATGCACGTGATCAATTAATCTACCAGCATTTCTTTGATACTTCTCTGCATTTTCTTGATACTCAATGTTAGAAATGATCCAGAGTTTAAAAATCCCCATCCCTTGAAATGGTTGTATTAATTAAAAAAGTTAAATAGACTTCTCTCACAAGCAAAATGTTATAAATATGCAATTACATAACTGAAAAACTAATATTTTATTCTCTTAAAAAAAAAACTACTGATTGTGAGAGTAGAATGTCTCTATCCGTTGGACCCATTGAAGATTCTCAATAATAGATTTCTATCACGTTGCTTTCTTTTACGTGATTGAGGTTAGTTTCATTTTCAACATATCTTTCATATATATGAAAGATCCCAGAGTGAGGAAATCTTGGATGGATGCGAGACCATGATCTTCCCTGAATGATTTCTAGTCATTCCTAAAAAGAACACAAAGCCAATGATGGGATTAATCTTGTCCCCCCAAATCTTGAAAGTGGTGTGGTACATTCTACACTCACTGTGGTATGCTCTCACATGAGCCTCTACATTTGTTTTTTCATACATTTGGTGCATTTGTTGAGGTGTCAACCATCAACCACTACAAACATTTTTTTAATTAAACATATCCTCCTAATCCAACCGCTCTAAGTATGACACCTCAACAAATGTACCAAATGCATGGATAAGCAAATGTAGAGGCTCATGATTGAATATGTACACCCCTAATTGGAACAAGTCATTAAATTACCAAATAAAAAAATTGGCAAGTAAGGAACTTACCATATAAAAACTTTCGGTTGAAAATGGCAGAATGGTAGTGATGGATAAATTGTTTGTTTTGAATCATAATAATAATTGATATACATGATAAGTTGCTGACAAGGACAAAATATTTTATCCTTCAATCTATTTTTAAAATTTCACAAAGTCTTAATCACAAAAGAGTAGTGATGAGGGATTGGAAGCTAATTTAGTTGGTGATGATCTATCGTATGGTTTAATCATGAGGACCGAATTCTTAATTTGAGTTTGCTTGCCATAATACGTCACATAACTAGCAGAGATCAACTAGTGGGGGTCGGCCTGAAAAGGAATTACCTAACCTCTTTGTGCAATTAATAAGGGCATTTGAATCAAAGACTAACCAGCAGCCACTAGCATTGCCTAAAACAATTTCATTCTATTTTTTTAAGGAGAGATGCAAAGCTGGTTCCCTTTAATTTGTTTGGTTAATGTTAAAATTAGTAAAAGTTGGAAATAAATTATCAGAACACGAGGGGGATTCTTTTTGTGTTGTGGGGATAGGAAAGCAATTGAATTGTTTGACACTCTGTTACTTCAAGAGGTTATAACTACAAAAAAAAGGGTCTTAAGGCACATGCAAATGTTTGTGCCTATTGGGTTTAAGGACACAATTATTTGTGCCCACTAGCAAAGGCCATAGTGCACGCACGAAAGATTTATTCGAGCCCTTAAGAGGCGTGCCCAGTAGCAATGGGCACGATTACTACAATTGTGCTTTTGATTAGAGGGCACAAATAAGTTCACAATTGTGCCCTCTTTCTCTCTGACAAGTCATTCGCCATTGGGTCCCACGTCAGTACAGAGAGCACAAATCTTCTAATTGTGCCCTTTGCTAAATTGAATTTAGATTTGATTTTTTCCATTCAAATCAAATGAGATTATGAATCAATGAAAACAAGAATACTAATAAATTAATTGAATCAGTGAAATAACCATAAGATATATTGAAACCAAATCATAGTATCTTACATCATCTATTTACAAACATTCAAAATATAATATAAATCCTAGCTACCAAAATAAAGCTTTAACTAGCTTGTATGAAGAAATCTTCACAGGTGCGCTTCAATATCCAAGCCTTCCTGTGCAAAAATGACTTTAATTCCATGCTTAACACCTAAGAGAAAGTTTACAAACATAATTAGAGAAATCCCCAAATAGATAGCAAGTTAATATTTACCAATCAGCTACTTATAATTCAGTCATGATAAACAACCATACACAATCAAAATTTTTACTTACCATTCAACTACTTATAACAAACTTAAGCAGCATCCCAAACATGAAAACGTCTAAGAATTGTCTCCTAAAACCTGCAAAAATATAGAGAAATTAGCACTCAAATACAGAAGAATAGAAAAGAGGTTAGATTTACCATGCCATAATACTTGCTTTTTCATAATATCTGTCACATGAATTCCAATTTGCAAACAGGGAATGAACAATCACGAATTAAGCTAGTTATGACTAACCAACTTACCAAATGGCAGATACATGGGTGGAAAAAACACTTCAACTCAAGAACTTCACAGCCTTCCAATTAGCTAACAACACAAGTCTAACTGTCAAGGAGGTAGTAGAAAAGTCTGAACATGCATAATCACAAACCATATCAAAACTCAAATCCAATAATACAAACCGGACCCCAAACCCCATAAGCACCAAACAGAACAAAAGCCTAGTTCCATTAGCAACCAGTTATGAAGCAATAACCAAATATGAAGCTGATTTCTACTACACGAGAAACAAACACGGAAAAAATAGATGATTCTCACCTTGACAGTAGCATAGTGGTTTCATCCAACCTCAGATGAAAGCTTGGCCAACAGACAGTACTTGACAAGTGAAATCAAGCACATCAATGAATTAGTGCACAATCTCACACAGTTCACAAAATTAACAATTACGAAGAACAAGTTAAATTACCAAAACAGAATCTCAGAGACTTCTTTCTTTAAGTGCAGGATCATCTAGACTCATGCACTCTCATATACCCAATAAGAGACTGACATTTGGTTAATGACAAGGAAATGTTAACACAACAAAAAAGTAGCTTCAATTTTTGGACTACAAAGTGAGGGAATGAAATAATACAACTGCCATTCTTCGCCATTCAGTTCAGACTCCTAACTGTTGTGTCCAACGTAATGTATTTTCTAATGCACTCACATAAATGTAGTACACATTGGCTTACTATTAAAACAAATGAGCAGCCCTTACGCAGAAAAATGACAGATATTCTACGTTTAGGATGACAGTGTTATTAGTATAATCAACAAAAGTTTCATGCACTATGATTCCCTTTATATTAGATTACTCCTAACTTTCCAAACTTGCATCATGGGGACTTGACTAAGAGTATTAAGTTTTGATCTGAACTCCTTAGACGATTTTGATGGAACTAGTTTGAATATTACAATTGAATCACAAACGTAAGCCATGTGAAGATGGCATACGCAGCACTCAACGTTATCTGAGATTTTCACTAGAAACAGTCTTTCCTATGATTTGAACACTCATACAAACATCTATTAAACGTCTAAGAATCATATTCCTTGCATTAAATGGAGAGTAAAAGAAGATCCATACCCATATAACGGTTTAATGCTCCACGGAAAGAACACTATCGAAAACAAAAATTGCGAATACGATGGAGACAACTAAAGTCTATCTTTCGTCTGGTAAGAAACCGCCATCCATACAAATGATCTGAAACCCTGCCATCATCAATTACCTTCTAGATTCTTCTAAAACCAACAAAACAGAAACTTTTTTCATCAACAGCACCCTCATCTTCATTTCTGATCACCTACAATCCACAAAACTCACATGCTAATTTTCCAATCGCTTCTCTGTATACATTTGCATCGTCGAATTAGGAGCACGCATGCGGAGGAACAATCATATATGAAGAAACAAATTAACTATGAACAAAGAAAATCTGTCAAATTTACCGAAACTGACAAAGTGGTGAAGTACTTGTTCGCCCTCTTCGCTGCACCAATAACCCAAAACAGAAAAATCACATCAAAACGCATAAAAGTAAAACTAAGTAAAGTAAACCCAGATGAAATTGAAGTAAGGATGAATCTGCATTTCTCTCAAACTGCATCTTCTTCTCTCTCGGTCAACAATAGCTGCCATGGTCCCCTCTTCTTCCTTGTCTGGACCCCAAAACCATAAATGCCCTCTATTTTTGAAGAAGAAGAAGAAGAAGAAGAAGAAGAAGTCGGTGAACAATAGCTGCCATGGTCCCCTAATAGCTGCCATGGTCCCCTCTTCTTCCTTGTCTGGACCCCAAAACCATAAATGCCCTCTATTTTTGAAGAAACCCAGATGAAATTGAAGTAAGGATGAATCTGCATTTCTCTCAAACTGCATCTTCTTCTCTCGGTGAACAATAGCTGCCATGGTGATACGACCCGTTCCGAAAAATCCCCCAAATATTGTGAAATGACCAAAATGCCCTTGATTGGTCAAACAGTTGACTTTTGTATAGTAAGGAATTTCATATTCGATATTGGACTCTGCGAAAGAGCTCGAGTATACGAACACGTCCGCGAAGACGGAATCGAATTCCGAGTTGTATCGAAGGAGTTACGGACGAAAAATGGTTTTGTGGGGGTTGTGTGGAGTGCCACGTGGCGTATGTGGATTGGCTGGATGGTTTGAGATATTTCTGGAAGTCGGTTGGGTTTTAAAAACCTGAACCAGCCCAGGTTTCCCAAAAAAAAAAAAAAGAAACCCGAAACTCGCCCAAAACCGCTGACGCCTCCACCTTCGATTCACCTTCGCCGGCGACGGATCGGGCCGGCGACCACCTGCATCAGCTTCTCCTCGCTGCTCTACAGGCCGCAGTCCTCTTCCCAACGAGCCCATTTATCTTTTGATTTGGAAGACGAGCGTTGCGTTCGGTTCGAGACGAAGCCGGAGCACCAAGGATCGGAGCCAGAAGCCGTTGGAAACGTCGGCAACGACGTCCACGGAATCCGCGAGCTTTCCGGCGAGATTCCGGCCAGCACAGTTGGAGGTGATCAGTTCCTGAGGAATCAGCGCTACCGACCCGAGCCTACGGACGATGATGACTACGATCGCTCGGTATCACTGTGAGTGGACGGGTTTTGGTTTTAAAGTATTGTTGATTATGCTTTATATATATGTTTACGTATCTGTATGCTTTGGTGATATGTTGGTTGGTTGTTGGCATATGGTTTTGGGTATCGTTCGAGCATGTTTATGTTTATACATATATATGTTATGATGATGTGATCGTGGGATATTCGTTGGTGTTGACTGGTATGGAGCTTGGAAGATATGTATGTGCTGGTGATGTTGATTCTATGTTGGTTATGATGGATTGTGTGTGGATTGCTCGGTATTGTCATGTGCAGGTGCAGGTCGGTTTGGGGTGAAGTCCCCTTACCCTATTTATCGGTATTGGGGTGAAGTCCCCTTGCCACCCATCGGTTTGGGGTGAAGTCCCCTTACCCCTTTATATCGGTATTGGGGTGAAGTCCCCTTGCCCTTTCTGTGATGGTTTGGGGTGAAGTCCCCTTACCCTATTTATCGATATTGGGGTGAAGTCCCCTGATCGCCCATTGGTTTGGGGTGAAGTCCCCTTACCCTCTATGCCGGTATTGGGGTGAAGTCCCCTTGCCGCCCATTGATGTTGGGGTGAAGTCCCCTTGCTACCCACCGGTGTTGGGGTGAAGTCCCCTCACCTTTTGATCATGGTCGTAGATCTTGGTTATGTGTGACAGTTTATCGTTCCTTATCTTGTGGTGTATTGTTTGGTTGTTGCTGCGTGCTTATTATAGTATAGCTGTATACTATTAGTACTGGTTTTCAACTGTGGGGGTTATTATTATTACTATGTTTTATAATGGTTTTTCACTGACGGTTATTTTCCCTGTCCACTCACCCTTGTTTTTGCGCCCCCTCAGGTCTTGTTACTGTTGGGCATCATAGAGATGAGCGGCAGGAGTCAGGGTAGCTCTGTCATGGGGCACGAAGAGTGGGAGTCCTTCGGTCGTTTTTGGTTGTGTAAGGCTTCGTCACCCCTTTGGGGGTGATGGCCGCACTCCCAGGCCCCACTTTTCGGGGCGGGGTGTGTCACATGGTCCCCTCTTCTTCCTTGTTTGGACCCCAAAACCATAAATGCCCTCTATTTTTGAAGAAGAAGAAGAAGAAGAGGGAGGGAGGCGGCTGTGAGAAGTTGCAGATAAGGGAACGTTGGAGGGCGGTGAGGCTGCTTCGGCAGGGGGAGCTAAGCGCCATGGCTGGTGGTTCTGCCGGTGAAGAAGAGAAATGGAAAAAGAGCAAAAAGAGACGGAGAGATTTGGGAGCGGCTGAAGAAGAGATATAGAAAAAGTGAAAAAAGAAAGAGGATGGAGAAAGAAGAAGAAAATTATCGAAGAAGATAAGATAAAGAAAAAACAAAATAAAAAGTATGTAAAATTGTATGCGGTAAAAGCACATACATTTTAGTGTACTCTAGCAAATACAACCAATCATACAATGATAGATCTGTATTGATACAGTAACCGGGACAAACAAGTATTTGAATTCTTAAATAAAGAATTGACATGGAGGCAACAAACAAGTATTTATGCCCATAAATTAACAAAGGGCACAAAAGATTGTGCCTTTTGTAAATTTAATATTATCATAATATATGCGGGTGTCGGAATGGTGGACCAGTAAACATATTGGGTACAGTTATTGTGCCCATTGCTACATCCATGTCCATTGCATTTTATAAAGACACGAATATTTGTGCTCTTTAAATATTCGACACAATTATGATTTATTTGTGCCCAGTTGAACATACTGAGCACGAATATAGCAATTGTGCCCAAAAGTTTGTAGCCATAGACCCCTTTTCTTGTAGTGTTATACATATGCTAGTATTTTAGCACACAAATTTGCATTTAACAATTTATTTTTCAATTTCATTGGGGTATGAAACTAAATTCTAAAACAATCATGAGCCTCTACATTTGCTTATCCATGCATTTGGTACATTTGTTGAGGTGTCATGCTTGTAGCGGTTGGATTAGGAGGATATGTTTAATTAAAAAAAATGCTTGTAGTGGTTGATGGTTGACACCTCAGCAAATGCACAAAATGCATTAAAAAACAAATGTAGAGGCTCATGGTCCGTACATATTATTATAAAATTGATCCAATTAGGGGTGTACATATTCCACAAAGAAATAGCATTGAAGCAGCATCAATTTTCGTGTGCCGTAGTTGTTTGCCTTGAGTGGAAGTTGTGCATATGCTACCCTTCTTATATTTGTTCTATACCTCCCACTCGATCTTTTGTATTTGTTATACATCCACATATATGCGTATGTATTCTGAGTCCAATCTGAAGCCTATATACGTACATCCTTTGGTGGTTAGATACGTTATTTTCCTTTAGTTCTTTTCATTTTTCTTTTCTATCTGGGTATATTATTTTTTCTCCTGAAGTGTACCAATACATTTTTTGTACTCGGGTACGTTGTTTTGCCTTTGAAACTTCTATGGATACTCTTGTGTTTGGATACATTCTTTTGTGTCTTTGGGTACATTCTTTTTTACAAGTAGAAGTTGTTATGCATATTTTCTTTTATATACTGCTATATCCTTTGGTGATTGGGTACATTTTCTTATAGTTGGTTTCATTTTCTTGTGTATTTGGGTACATTCTTTTGCTTTTCAAAGTCCATACGAGTACTATTGTATTTGGTACACCCTTTGGTAGTTGGGTACATTCTCTTATTTTTCGTTTCATTTTCTTGTGTATTTGGGTACATTACTTGTCTTATGAAGTGCATATGTACATTTTTCTACTACATTATTTTTGCCTTTAAAATTTTGTTATGGGCAATTTTGTATTTGGGTACATTCTTGTTTGAATTGCATAAATTGCGGGTATGAATGGTGTGATCTATTTTCCATCAAAGGAATTGGCTTAAAACCATTAAAAGATTATTTGGGTAAATTTGGAATAGAAAATAACAAATTAATTATGGACTTCAATCTAAATATCAAATTACACAAAGTTTCAGTCCAAGAAAAACTATCCCTGGGGACTGCAATCTATAAACCCTTATTAAAGTCTTGATCCTACAAATATTTCTTGGATCTAGATCCAATTGAATTGATGAAAACGTGTGGATCGAGAGCTTTTGGTTCAATAGTTGTGAATCGTGTGACCCAAAAAGCAACACTTTCTAGAACTTATGTTATTGTCATTACACGCTTTGTTTGGACATTGGTGGCTTAAATTCTAAATACTTAACAATAGACTCTAAGGAGTTAATGGCATGTTTTGATCAAAAGAATCAAAAGAAATTGTTTCTGCCTCATTTGCTTACTTGTATCATCTTACAACTTCACACTTTGGAGGATTGGAAAACATGTACCCTACTGCAGTAATGTGATATTATTAATGCTCATGTTATGATATATGAGTGGTTATTTACCATTTACATCATCAACCTCGGGAGGACATGGATGCAGATATATGAAGGAAAAAGTCTCATTTTGAAATGTGGCAAGAGCATCTAAGCAATTTGCATTACTCCTCCACCGAACTTCATTTTCTTTATTGCTCGTATCAAAATGGGTGTGAAAAACTTAAACAATTACGCGTGTTAAGCATGTCACATAACATGTGTTGTTTACCCACATAGATGAATATAAACTATAAAATATGTCGTTGAAGGTTAGGTGAATATTAAAGATAGACTCACGTTTTTTACAGATGAACCTGCTCTTCCGTGCATGGCCACAACATTGATCCGGTGGCCCGGTGGGCACGCAAAACATCAAGCACTATATATAATCCTTCAAATACAATATTTTCCTTAGCCGATGCAGTCTATCACCATCCCCAAAGGGCAAAAAAATATATATATCGATGGAGGTGGAGAGAGTGCAAGCTCTAGCCTTCGGTGGGCTGGACCAACTCCCTGATAAGTTCGTTCGTCCAGCTCATGAGCAGCCCAAGAACAGCAAGGCCCTGGAGGGTGTCTCGGTGCCCGTGGTCTCCCTAGCCCAGCCCCACGAGGTTGTGGTCAAGGAGGTCGCCGAGGCAGCTTCCAAGTGGGGATTTTTCCTCATCACCGACCACGGAATACCGTCGGATTTGATCCAACGGTTGCAGGAGGTTGGGAAGAAGTTCTTTGAGCTGCCTCAGGAGGAAAAGGAGGCTTATGCCAATGACCCGGCTAGTGGCAAGTTTGATGGGTATGGGACCAAAATGACCAAAAACCACGACGAGAAAGTCGAGTGGATCGACTACTTTTTCCATCTGACCGCTCCTCCTTCGAAGGTCAATTATGAAATTTGGCCAAAGAATCCTCCATCTTACAGGTAAGCTACGCATGAAGTTTTTTATGCATATTAACTTGTTTTGGATTTTATTGAGTTTTCTGTCTGTGGTCTGTTTTTATATTGTTCCGATTTCGGAGGAAAAAATATGCAGAACCCTAAAAATGGAGATTAGGAGGAGGTTACAAAGTCAACAGCAGTTTGGGTTTGGGGACTTTTTTTAATGCTCTAACCCACATGTCAGAGGCTTACATTAACGGCATCTCTAACTCTAACCCACATGTCGGGAGTATTTTTTAATGTGATAATAAGTGGATCTCCGTATTCATGCCATCCATTACTTATTACTTATATGAATGATTCAATTTTTTTTTTATTCATATGTAAAATTACACTTAAAGATTAAAAGATGTAAAATAAAAGAAAAATTTTCTCACCACACTCAACATCTCAAACAGAATCCTTCATTTTCTCACAAAATGTATTTTTGAAAGGAAAAGTTCTTACACAACCCTTCAAGTACCTTTCCACTGATGGCGACGATGATTTTCAAGTTGCTGGAAGGACTATATGACGATTAAATGTATTGGATTATTGAATTCCTTTTATTTATTTATCATTCAATTAATTGGAAGCAGATTATATTGTCTGATACTTGAACTTTTTATTAAAATGATGTGTTGACTTCCTATTCTGTGATGTTACCACCACCACAACAGAACTTTTAAAGTGTGTTGGCTTCATATTTCGTGAAATTTCATGCACTTCATGGCTTTTTGTGTCACGTTCATGAATTAATTGAGTTTAATCCTTTTTCTTCTTAATTTTCATGTTAATTTGCACAAGTTAGAGTAGTGATAGGTGCAAGGAGAAAATTCAATATTTGATTAAGGGGTTTTTGGAACATAAAATGGGTGCAATGAGAAAACTCAAACTAAGTAAAATATGTAATGAGTGTTTTAAGAAGATTGTGTGTGTTGAGATAAACGATCGGTGTGGATATAATCTCCCTTAGTATTTTCCATATATGTATGAGAAATGTTTAGTTGAACGTGCTTGTAGTAGATTCTGTTGTGTTATTTAGTGATTAAATTATTATGTAAATTAAATTAAATATAAAATTAGGCTTTTTATTGCTGACATTAAGTTCATGTATAAATTCTCAAGAGGTAAATGAGCTATTCATTGACTCATATTATATATAACTCTTGAACTTATGCATTATACCTCTATTTTGTTAACAAAGTTTCTAAAATTTGTGTTTTACAGGGAAGTGAATGACGAGTACAACAAGGAAATGCTAAGAGTGACAGACAGGCTATTGGAGGTGCTATCAGAAGGTCTAGGCTTGGAACCAAAGGTTCTAAAATCCCATGTGGGAAATGAAGAAGTGGAAGTTGAGATGAAGATCAACATGTACCCACCGTGCCCACAACCCCACCTGGCCCTCGGCGTCGAGGCCCACACCGACATGTCGGCCCTAACCTTGCTCGTCTCGAACGACGTTCCTGAGCACCCGGGCCTTCAGGTGTGGAAAGATGACAACTGGATTGCCGTACAAGCCTTGAAAGATGCACTCTTTGTGCACATTGGTGACCAGATGGAAGTCTTGAGCAATGGTAAGTACAAGAGTGTACTTCACAGAAGCTTGGTCAACAAGGAACGCACAAGGATGTCGTGGGCCGTGTTCGTTGCTCCTCCGCATGAGGCGGTGATCGGGCCTCTCGCGGAGCTTTTGGATGAGCAAAACCCGGCCAAGTACTCGACCAAGACTTATGCAGAGTACCGGCACCGGAAATTTAATAAGATCCCACAATAGGAATGATTTGTATTCCATTGAGTGTTCATATGAGCATCAATCCCATTTTTAAATAAAGATTTCTTCAATTGAAATCACAAATTAAAAGTTGTCAGTTCATTTCGTTATCGGTTAGTACTTGTATCATTATTTGGTCAAATATTCCCATCAAATTTGTTGCACTATATATTGATGTTCCATGGATGTACGAACTGTTTTAAGACCTTTTTTCTTGTTTAGTAAAACTGTTATAAGATTGCACTTTCATGCATCAACTGTCATTTATGAGATATGAACTCATGACACTTTAACAAAGTAGCTCGAGATTTCTACCCAACTACATCAGATGTACGGTCTAATAAGGCTACTACGAAGTATTTACTCATGGGTGGGGCAAGCTCTTCTATTCTGGTCCAACTCAGCACCTTTCCTTTTGAGATTTTGAGAAGAGTTCAAAATTTGATTACCTGCTGTAGCTGTTGAATTCAACAATATTACAAAAACATCACCCTCAAGAGTGTAACAACTTCTACATAAGGACAAACAAAAATTTATAGAAGAATTTGTAGGTTAATATAGTGGCGAAAAAGATGACACAGAATTGGTATATCCCATCCACACTTTTGTTCAGCATAAAGTTCTAGAACTGTGGGTGGAATTGCCCGGGCAAAAGCCCCTAACACACTTTTGATACGAAAAAAACCTCCCGCCATAGAGAAGAAAGAGATTAAGCCGGTGGGTTATTGCACCCACCAGGAAGAAATCGCCCGGGCAATTCTGGAAATCAGTCAAACTTCACATGAAACTAGTCAAACTGATTCCTGGAACTTGCATTCACCTCAAACTCTACAAACAGAACATTTTTCTCAAGTAGTTCTGTCCCGGAACTTGATGGCCCATCTTTCTAATTCCTCACATGCTTCCCATATTTTGCTTTCTGCTTCCCAATCCCATATGTCATTGAATTTGGATTTTGTGCCTCCTGGATTAAAATTAGTCCATAATGTAACATCTTCAGCAACAAATCAAACAGATCAAAAAGATTGTGTGACCAAATAGATGTAGAAACACTTCTAATCTCATTCTTAAGATTATTTAGGGTAACTATTGGACCCTCTTAGTGTATAGTTGAGATCAGACTCCCTTGACAATTGATTTATAAAAATCCTTTGTGGAGAATCTCCCTAGAAAGAGAACCTAAAATTCGAGAAATAAAGTCCCCTGAAATACGTTGGGAAATATCTCTGTACCTCACACAGAAAGATAGATAATACCATAAAGTTTAGTCCCAGGTCAAGCTAACAAGTTTTTCAATTCACAATATTGAGATAATTATAGGAAACACATACCTTCGGGGACAAAGACAATGGGAGCTTCTGGCTCATTGACATGCAGAGGAAGATATTGCTTCATGACCAGAAGTGCTGTTTCAATATCAAGAAAGCCTACATCCACCATCCTCTTCAAGACTCTGGCTTGGAAGGTTTTTCCTCTATGACATGGTAAAAGTTTGCCTTGACAATTACTTTATGAATGTGGAAATAAACCTGAAACTAAATACTGAATTGAGTACAAATCACAAAGTGCACAGCGCAAAAAATAAAAAAGAAGCCAACTAAAAAATAGCTGACGAACCTTGAAGGATCCCTCAGTGGAGATCGAAGTTCTGGGGCAGGTATCAGCCCAGCAAGCATCGCAGACTCCCCTAAACTTAGACAAGATGGAGGCTTCTGAAAGTAGAACATTGATGCTGATTCAACTCCATAAATTCCATGTCCCCAGTATATCTGTCATATAAGCTAATTCTGTCATGTATAATAACTAGTAATTGCTTTGAGAAACAATATATTGTCATCTTTGTATCAGAGAAAAATGCAGTGATCTTACAAACAAGCATACAACACCTTACTCATATAGCAGTTCAATATTTCCTCTTTTATCATTGCCCTTTCCAATGCTAGAGACAACACCATCTCAACCAATTTTCTTGAGAATGTACGTTCATTTTTAAGGAAAGTATTTTTCACCAGCTGCAATGCAGGTTTAAAACAGTAAGAACGAACAGAATCAACTTACAATTATAAAACTGAATCCTTATTAGTTAGGAAGGGGTTTCAATAAAAACAAACAAAGAAAAGAAACCTTTTTAGGTAGCAGTGTGATACAAATCAAAAGCTACTTTGTTCTTTCTTACAATGTATCACACACAGGGAAAGAGTGAGCAGAGGAAACATAAGATTTGCTAATCAGAACAGTAGACACATGCGTAAACACACATAGTTAATATCTCAATCGCAAAATATCGCTTACCAAACAAAAAGGTTCAGAAAAGTGCAGACATGCAAACAGGTAACATCAACTCATAACACAAAATTTCACTGTGCCTAGTCAAGATGCAACACACTGAACCAAAGAGAAACAGTCACCCGGTGTGCATATATATATATATGACACGCAATTGATAAAATGAGAAAGGAGAATGAACACCTAAAGTCCGACATATGCATTCTGTGGCCACCAATTAAAAAACACCTTACCCATGGGAATGACAACCTCTTAGCCACTTACATGATATATCTTCTCTTAAAACTTATGTTCCACTGCAAGAAACTATCATTATAGCATCTACGACAAAGTAATACAAAGGGCTACACCTACTAATTTCCATACAACGAAGTCTTATTACTTACTCAAAAGGTTACATAAACCGCACAAATTACAGCCATTCAACATACCTTGCCCCTTGTTGAATGATGTAATTACAGTGGTTTCCAATACAGAGTAAAAAAAGAAAACTCTTCCAATTCACGATTAATTATGCACAAGCTGCTCCAACTACTAACCATTCCTATCTGGGGCCTGAAATTTGGTGTGAAGAGACATAAGAAAAGTAAGTAAGCGAGTCAACCGTTGTTGCAGGAGAAGTATTCACTTCTGGATACACCACGCGATCATTTGGCTCACTTCCCTCTTCTATCATAGAAGCCTCAGTAAACCTCCGGCCAATAAAGCGCAGAAAGTTTAATGATTCCAAATCTGGCTGACCCAAAGGGATTCCACCTTCCAGCATGCCAACAATAGTATTCATGCTTGGCCTAAGTGCTGGTTCCTCATGAACACAACACAGCGCGACACGCACAAATCTCTCCACTTCTTCACTTGTCACACGCCCCTCCAATCTAAAGTCAGTCAGCTCCAAGTATCTTCCCTGCTCATGCATTTCGAGGGCAAATAGAGGAAAGTAAGCAAGTCCTGATGCAGATGATGTTGATGAGTTACCGCCGCCACTGCTACTGTTATTCCGGCTTGGGTTTTGCAGCCGTGATGTATTTTTCCTTCCACTCACAAGTTCAAGAAGCACCATTCCGTAACTATAGACATCAGTTTTTTCTGAGATTGCCGAGTTAGTCAGCCATTCTGGGGCAAGATAGCCACGTGTGCCTCTCATAGTTGTAAATAGACTGGACTGTTCAGGATTGAGAAGCTTTGAAAGACCAAAATCTGAGATCTTTGCCTGAAAGTTTTCGTGTAAGAGAATGTTCTCTGGCTTGACATCACAATGGATAATCTTCTGGTCACATCCACAGTGCAGGTATGCAAGTCCACGTGCTGCCCCTAGTGCAATATCAAGCCTTTCTTGCCATTCTAAGACTGGTCCACTGCCAAAAAGAGTGCGGTCAAGTGAGCCACGATTCATATACTCATAAACCAAAAGGCGTTCTCTCCCTTGGGCGCAAAACCCTTTCAATTTGACCAAATTGGCATGGTGAATATTACCAATTACTGCAATCTCAGTGCAGAAATCTGTTTTGCCTTGAACACCTAAATTTGTGATCTTCTTTACAGCCACGACAGTTTTATCAGATAGAACACCCTTATACACAGTACCAAACCCACCTGATCCAATCAGGGTCTTGAAATCCTCGGTAGCAACTTTGAGTTCTTCGAAGTCAAACCTCCTAGGTAAACCCGGGATGTAGAAGGCATCCATATCTCCTGAAGAAAATGAGCGCCCTAATTTTATTTCTGTATTCTTTGAGTGCCTCCGTCTCCCCCACAACAGGAAACCTAGAGCTACCAAAAGAAACAACCCACTGCATGGCAAAAGCACCAGGGCAGCTACAGGAAAACTTTTTCCTTGATTACCTGGATTCTTATTATCGGTGAAGTTTGATTGGGTAGATCCAGCAACAGCTTTGATGTAGCCCAAATGGCCAGTTTGAGCTGTATTGCTCAATAAAATGGAACCCAACTCATCTTCAACCGCATAGCAAGAACCAGATGAATTTTCATAGAAAACTCCCAAGCAAGAGCAGTCATTTGAGCAGACACTTTGACAGATTGACAAATTAACACCATATCTTATAGGCTCAGAGAAAATATTCGAAAAATAATCCATACCATAGTCAAGCCTGATGTATGAGATGGCTGATGAGTTTAACTGACTACCATTACCAGTGGAGTTACAAGGAACCGGCAAAGAATAAGCACCACTTGGCACACAGCCACCAGTATCTTGTGAACCTGCATGGAAGCTTGAGGGGCATGAACAAGTATGGCTAGTGGATGCAGTACACAAGCCAATTCTACCACAAACGAATGGAACTTGACAATCATCAGCTGGCCCAGCAAATTCTTGAATCCCTTGGGTACCAGAAAAACTTTGAACAACAAATTGGCCAGAGGTATCCAACTTGGCAATTCGGAAGTCAGCAGGTGACAAAAGCACCTGAATTACGGCCACTGTTCCATTACGACCAAGCAGATACAGACCTGTTCGGTTGATGGACATAAATTCCACCATGTCATTCGAGTTTCTATATGCGTTTGTTTCCATTGATAATTTCCAGTATGTCTGTCCGAACCATTGCAGTGTTGCATCAGAATCACTTAATACGAACCTGGAATTCCCGGTTGAAAAGTTTGATAGAGAACTAGACAGAAATGACCCAACTGGTAACCGCTGTCCAATCACAATTGTGTCCGTTGGGTTATGAAAACTTTCCCAAAGGGAACCATTGAATTGATCAAGAAGGATGAGATTACCCACTTCATTCAGAAACAACGCAGAAACTGATGACTTCAATTGTGGGGTTGACCACAAGACACGGCCACCCTCATCCGAAATGCTAATACCCTTAGGCGTGAGATTCATCTCACCAGAAGCTGAGATGGGAGCATCACGATTAGCACACCAGATGGCGGTGTTGGATGATGCATGGATGATGCACAAGTAGAAGTTGGCTTGAGGACCAGGATTGAAAATTCCAGCTTTGAACGTCGCATATCGGGAGAACAGGAAGGCGCCGGCGTTTTCCACGAAGTGAAAGCGTGAAGCAGTGAAATTCGGGTCTATGAACTCCGAGAAGGAACCACCAGAGACGACAACAAAGAGAGAAGATAGTAAGAAAACCGTAGGGAAGAATGAGGACCCCATGCAGGGGTTCAATGGAAGGATGAGCAAAAACAAGCTAAGGGTTTGACAAAGGGGTGTACTGCTGAGGCTGGAAATGGTCTCTCCTAGTTATCTCCATGCCTTTTCTTCCCCAACTCTGCTTCTGAATAATACGTTACCGTTGACTATCTCCACCAACTAGTTCCTAATTGGTGGACAAAGTAAATGTAAAATCATTTAGTCGGTGCAGCCAACATCAGTTGGAGCTGCAATCTGTTAAGGCCAGCCTCATTGCCGGTCAAACCTCAGCAAGTCTCCATCTAAACGAAGAACATTGGCGTGTCGTGCATTAACACCATTTTCTATCCTCCCATTACATATTCACACAATCATTATTCGAAATTTCTGTACTTTATACTATATAGTTTATCCCCTACTTCAAAACAAAAAATAAAAATAAAAATTGCGCATGCCATTATAACCTCAGCTGCAAAAGTATTCCCTTAACATATAATCTATTATATACCATCAATCAAATTCAAAAGCAGGAAACTTTAACTGAAAAAGATGCAATTTTTTTAAAAACGAAACTTCTTTGAGTAAAATCGTCGAACACATGGCGTGCGTCAAAAAAATGTACCTGCTGGGTAATGGTGCTGCCACCGCCACGAGCCGAAAAAGACACCACTGCGCGCGCAATCCCAACTGGGTCGACCCCAGAATGGCTAAAGAACCGTCTGTCTTCGTACGCGACGATGGCTTGCCAGAGGTGCGGAGGGTATGCGGCGGTCCTGGCTTCGGCTTCCGCCGCGGAAGCCACCAGGTTGTTCCACCGGCGGGGAAAATCCGGCAGTAGGACGGCGGAGAAGAGGCGGAGGCAGAGGAGGACGAGAGAGAAGGCGAAAAGGATGAGGATTTCGAGGACGGGTCGGGTGTTGGGAGGGGTCGAAGAGGAGGAGTTTTGGGGACGCGGGAGGAGCGAGTTGACTCGGTTGTACAGTGAATTGGAGCGAGTTGGGGGTTGGAGAGTGGAGTAATGGAGCGTGGGATTGGGGAATTGAAGTGGGTTTATGTTGAATTGGTGATTTTGGCGATTGGTGTCGAGGAATTTAATGGTTGAGTGGAGAAGACGATGAGTTGCGGTGGAGGTCGTGGTCATGGTGTGGTGGCTCATTTGGTTTGGTAATACAGATACAGTTAAAAACAACAGTTAACTTTCCCTCTCTTTCTTTATTTTAAAAGTCTTGTTATTCAATTGTTTAAAAGTCTTGAGAAAAACAATGTTGAGGGAAAAATGTAAGGGGAAAAAGATAGGAGAAAAATGGGTGGGGAAAAAAATTCATAATTTTCTAATTATGAAGGGAAAAATAAGGGGTGTAACAAACAGCCCCCTTAGTTGATAGTATTGAAAGTGGTATTCTTCAAATATACAGCCAAGTTGTTATTCATCAATTGCTGCTTCATTCGATTATGCAACCAATTTTTTAAGAAAATTGATGCTCTTTCTACTAAAGTAGTAGGCTAGTAGCAATTGGAAGAATCAATCTCAATGTTATGAGCAAATAGACCAATAGATATATTTTATGTGGTCATGTCTCAGCTCGTTTCTTTACTAGAATACAAAATTACATGCAAGTCTTGAAACTTACTGTTAGAGTGCATATCAGTAATGTAATTAGGGCACGTTTACTAACTCGGAATCGGAATGGACAGAAATCGGAATGGGCAGAAATCGGAATGAGCAGGAATCAAAATCAGACATTCCATTCCAGTGTTTACTAACTGTTGGAATCATTATCCGAAATCAGAATCAGTATAGCTTGATTACCAAATTACCCTTGTACTAGAAACTTTGAAATTGAAACGTGGAAAGATTATTGCCTAATAATTCAAGTTTTGACTATGGTTTTTTTATTCACTATATTTTCATAAATTTGCTTCACAATTTTGGTCTTAATCTTAAAAGAGATTAAATATTAATTTTTTACATTATTAGAGCAAAAGTAATGTTTCTCCAAAAACCCATAAACCTATCCTACAATTTTTCTTTTTTCTAATTTCTATTTTTCTAATTTATGAAAGAGTATAATTGGTATTTAAATATAAAAAAATTCAAAATATGGCGAATTGATAACTTCATAGGGTGCAAATAAAATTTTCCTATTAAATTCCCACAACTTTTCCATTGCTTATTATCCCTATATTATTAGTTTATATTAATTTTTTAATTGTTTCCTGGACAATTGTGGGGGTAATTTGGACAAAGCATCATCCATTCCCATTCTTGCTAACCCAATACCCCAACCCCCATCCGGAATGAATTTCACCCAAAATCCGGAATCATAATCATTTTTTTCTCTGTGGGGCCAGCATCATTTTCATTCCTAGTTGAAGTAAACAACGAAATGAATCGGAATGGGATTTCATTCCCATTCCTTGATTCTCATTCATGGCAAGTAAACGTGCCATTAGTAAGTTAATCTTCAACTTGGTGTTATAGTTCATTAAAATCTACAAGTTTTCTGTGGCCTCGACTATCTTGAAAAGCCTAATACATGAGAAAATGAAAAACATTAATTGGGTCCTAAGCCACCACCGATCCTTAACAAGTCCCCCACTGATCACACAATCCGGAATAACATGAACCTACCCTTGTTCAAAGGGTTATTTTCTAGCCCAAGAAATAGTTCATGTCAATACAGAAACAGTTCATACCAACACAGAAACAGTTCGTACTAATACAGAAACAATTCTGGGTTTCTCAGAAACACTTTTAACTTTCTCATAAAATAGTTTGGATTTTACATAAATATTTTTTTTGCTTCAATTCGCCTAAAGCTAAAGTCTATCACCGAAAACAATCAACACCGAAATTCAAGTCAAAAGCAAAAGAAAAAAACATATCACTTCTAAAATCAATTACGAGCTGCACATCCAGCAATACCCGATTCGGATTCAGATCTGTATCATAGATCTCCCTCCAATACACCCTCTCCAACCTCCAATTGATTCTCGCTCCGCTTCTTGTCGATCAAACCCTTGTTGCTGTCGACCTTCTAGGCTTTCTGTTTCTGTCGCCTCTTCCACCATCGAAGTCAACATTATCATCTGATTTGGCGTCGCCTCAATGCTGGCACAAGTCGCATCACTGGAAGTTGAGGTGTTGTCATGAGCTGCAGTTCCAATCTCTGATTGGGCTACTAATCTTTCGAATTCTTCAAATTCGTAGTTGGAGTTTAGGAAAATAAGGAAAAAGAGAGAGACATGGGTGCGTGAAGAAGTAAATGGTTGGACCACATGCTTGGTCATTGTACATCTGACACCTGTCTTTTTATCCTTACATGGGAAAGTTTAAATTTCATGTTCTATGATAGAAAGAGGGGTTATCCTATGGACTATGGGATCATTAATCTTTTTTCATTATTTCTCAACTACTTTCCACTAACTTTAATGCCGTTAGTGGATCACATCTTCTTCTTTTTCCTTTTCATGTACTTTGGTGTCTGCGACGGCTTGTTTGGCATTCCTATTCCTCTACCCATGGAATACTTTTTCATGCACCAGCGAATATGAGGGATTAGGGCTTTGTTGTTGTTCACGATTAGTCTTGGTATAGGGTTGTTGCTTTTGATCCACAATTGCAAGCTAGATGGTGACGATCATGTGATTTTTGTATATAACATTCCAATTATTCAATCATACTTTAGTGAGAATTTGTTTGATCAAATGAAAATAATGCAAAAGTCGCTTTGGTTTGATTTGTGTGCGATAGATATGGTCTCATGAAAGAAACTGTTACCTACAAGGTGATCTTGTTGCACATTTGTGGAACAAACGAGGCCAAGATATGTGAGGGTTTGTGGAGCTCTGACCTTATGTTTTAGTTTTTATTGTTGTCCTAATAATTGTACTTGTTGTGTGGTTTGTTCAAATACTATGTAATAAAGTAATATTCAAACTTGTTTTCATTCCATTGAAATTGAAATTAATATTAAAACTGAAACACGACAACAAATTAAACATTAGGGAATAGATCAAACTAAACATTAATGACCATAACTAATATTCTGAATTCCCTGGAGGTTCTGGCACATAGTAGTCAGATGATGAACCCTCATTGGGAAATAACTGGCTTGCGCGATGTCGATCCAAAATTTCCCTCTCCTTATCTCCAAAATAAAGGGCACTCATTGGAGTCATTACATCGGTATTCATAAGCATGATCCTCTCCTCCCTCTCTAGTTGGCGTCTAGTCTCCATATCTTCGTGTCTCTTGCGCCTCTCTTCGGCATCCTTGATGTTTTGTGCCGCCATTACTCGCATTTGTGTAATAATTTCTTAAGAATTAGCCTTACCGTCGTCTTCCTAGGCCTTTTGTTTTAATTTCCTTGCCTTGTTTCGCCCTAGTATTCTAGGAATGGGAGCTTGAGCCGGAGATAAATCTTGATCGGTGATCGGAGACGGTACAACATCATCATCCAAATTAAAGGGCATATTTTCAAGCATCTCATCCGATGCCTCTTGAAATTGAACCCAATGTTGACAAATATCCCAACAATGAGCATGACAAAGGGTTTTTTGGTGTCCTCCATATAGATCTCCATCACTAAGTGATGCTATAAAATGAAGAAGCATAAATAATTAAAAATGTACAATTTAACAACACATGGACATAAATATTTGTTGGGAAAAACTCACAACGTTAATGAGATTAAATCTGGACTTGTTTCGATCCTTGGCTTTCTTGCAAGCGCTACACCAACTATTCATGGCCGGTAGGATATACCTCTTCCATCGAGATTTACAAGATTCGTGGTTTCTTGAACTCGGCCTTCTACCTTCGTAAAGCTCCATATATTTGTTGGCTATACGAAGCCACAACCCCTCACAGCTTTGGTTTGTACCAATCGAGCTATTTTCAGTGATAACATGATAAGCCTTGCAAAGGGCAACTTCTTCATCGGACCTCCATTTTGTTTTTGGGATTTCGGCCATGTTTTTGACAATGAGAATAAATAAATGATGAGAGAAATGAAGATGGTGAGAATTAATGAAAGAAGGAGGGGAGTATTTATATAAATTTTTTTAGGAATTTTTTTTTCTAATTTTTCCCAAAATTCTGATTTAAAAAAAAAAAAAAAAAAAAAAGGTAACGGCTAGCTGACATCAACTAGCTGTTAGGCTTCAAACGGACCCGAAAAGTAAAATTCCCCTGTGGGGATGGGGCTGGGATGGTATCGTCATCCCTATCCCCAGACCCGTCCCGATATTATATAATAATTATTAATAAATAAATAAAATAAATAAATAAATATATATATATATATATATATATATATATATATATATATATATATGTATACATATATTATTTTAAGCTAATAAATAATAATATAAAAGATAAGTTTTACTATAAACTAACTACAAAACAAAACCTAATTGAAGACTTCTTCTATTCTTACATGCGGCTGCCTCTTCTTCAATTTTTCAAAGATTGAGATGATAAAATTTTTCTTTTGTAGGTTTTGATTTCATGATTAAATAGTACGATTGAATCTCTTTTGATTAAGTTTACATATTTCTTTAATTTTGTTAATTATACTTAGATGAAAATAAAAAAATTTGGGGATAGGGACGGGGATGGGGAATCTCTGAATCATACAAATAGGGGATGGGGATGGGGACGGTGACAGAGATGGTATTGTCATCCCCATCGCCAACCCGCCCCATTGCCATCCCTACATCTGGTCATTTAAGGGAAACACTCACAGACCAATGTCACAGAAGCACACACTTCTGTCTAATCCCTTTATAATTTTATTTTCCTTCTTGCTAATTTTCAGGGGCAAGTTGAAGCTCCTGCGACAAAGACATCTACGGCGACTGAAGCTCCTTCAAACATGATAATTTCAAGGTTATTATTACTTGACACGTACACATCAATGGCATCTCACCAATATCAGGAGCAGTTCTAGTTTAGGAATGACAACTTAGCTTCTCTTTATTTTCGAATGCTTCTTTACTCAAGAACTTTGATTATATGGTCTTCAATCTAACCGCAAGAAGTTTATGAAGTCCTAAACTTCAAAGTAATTTTTTCTGCAAATAATGGCAGCAGCTCAAATTTGATCGTTTCGGGTATACCTTGACGTATGTGTTTGTAGATCCATTTGCATAGAAAATCATGTTCCTTGCCACTCAATTCCGTTTTTCGCCATGCTACTGCATATTCTTGGACCATCTTGCTTTCAAATTACTATTTCCAGATTTTAACACTGTGCTGCCTTTTTATGTAGATCAATGGGTACAAAAAAAAAAGGGGTGGATGAAACTGATAATTTGACCCTAGTTGGTGTAAGACGGTCTTTGATTCGCCAGGAGGGTAGCATAATCTTTAGCCTTCTAAAGAGAGCTCAATATTATCATAATGTGGCTACATATGAACCCAATGCTTTTCCTGTGGATGGGTTTCACGGCTCGTTTGTAGAATACATCGTTCAAGGAACGGAAAAACTTCATGCTCAGGTGAACTAAATCTTAGCATGAACAATACGGATAATCCACGAAAGGATTGTTGCTGGCTCAATTATTAACTATGCATTGCAATCTGGTGGGTAGATACAGCAGTCCTGATGAGCATCCTTTCTTTTCGAATGTCCTACCTAAACCTATGTTGCCACCTCTACACTAACTGTCTCAAAGTTGGCCTAGCATATATTATGAAAAATGCATCAGTCCCCAATCCTCATGTATTTCCTGCCTGCATCAGTCGTAAAGTTGGCCTAGCATATATTATGAATGTCTCAAAACATTAATCACATGTGATGGAGACTCAGATTTGATGATTTCCACAAGGAGGGAAGGTTTACTTTTCACAAACTTTCATCCTTGTGGAAGTACTCGTTTGCCCTAAACGCAGCATCGCAAATGAAACCCTACTTACAAAAACTATAAATCGTCATAGTTTACTGCAATAATTAAATTAATCATCAAAGTATAATGAGGGAATATCACATATTCGATCAGGCTTCACATGAAATTTCAACTAGCCAAGGAAATCAATTTTGAAATGTTGATCATTCAACAGATGACACTCTTGACAATCGGGTCGTCCTCAGACATCCTATAAAGATTTTGGATGGATTGTGGAATACAACTTATGTGAAGCCATTGGGCATGATGGAGAATCCACATGCGAGAAATATTGGTTTCAAATTCAAAATCAAAATCTCTGTATGTGAATCTGTCTTTAGGTTCTTAATTGCATTTCTACTTTTTGCATTGTTTCTTGCCCCTTGTTTTGGTGGGTGCTTTATTAGATTCCGCTTCATTGAATCTTTTTTGAATAATATTAAAAAAATAAATAAAAATCTTGTTTAGGAATTTTTTGTTGTCATTACTTAATAAGAATATAAAACATACAAGGTAAGAGAGTTGCATCTACATCATGACAGAGTCGATACATGCTTTATGAGATATATCTTAAGAAGATCCATCTACATTTCAGTTGCTACTTATTAATGATGAGTAATTTTGTGTAGACAACCCTTTGGACATTGAAAAAGCTCCAACCTACCATAATGTGTAGATTCTTTGAATTCGGCTGGATTGGCCACCAATTTCATTAATCGAAAGATTATGGCTTTAATTGTTAGTTGGGTTAAGATAAATATCTCATTAATTGTTAATTATAGCTTTAATTGTTAGTTGGGTTAATCGAAAGATAAACATCTCATTATAAAGTTTGCTATACCCCCTGATAAGACACGAAGATTGAATACAAATGAATACTTATTGAGGTTTTGATGATAATGAGTGAGCACACCAAGAACATATCAGACAGTAAATCATTCTTAAAAAAAAAAAAGGGAAAATTGCACAAATAGCACCCGAACTTTTTCACTTTTGTGCATTTACCACCCGGAGTAAATTTTTTTACAATTCACCACCTGAACTCTTGTGACATTTACAAAACACCACCTCCGTCCGTTTTTCATCCAATCTGCCGTTAAACTCGGCATGTGAGAGGCACATGGTCCACTATTTGAGGTTATATTTGTGCAATCGGTGACCGGAAAACGTAGAACGAAGGGAGGTTTGTCGGACGGTTTTTGGCAAAAAAACAGATCAAAATGTTTTCTTTCGCTGGCGGCAAACCGCTTGGGATTTGGGGTTGAAACTTCGTGGGAGTGTACTTGGGGATGTTGGGAAGCTAGTCCAGGTTGTTCCGAATGGAAAAAGTGGCCGGAAAATTAGCGACGGCGGCGAGAACTCCGGTGGCTCAGTTTTGTGTTTGGTTTCACTAACGGCTTTTCATGCCCTTTTTTTACTCCAAAACTTTGGGGATATATTCTTGAGGTTGAGAGAGAACTTTTTGTAGTTGGAGTCGTTGCCAATCGGTGACCGGAAAAGGCAGATTGGATGACAAATCAGACGGAGGTGGTGTTTTGTAAATGTCACAAGAGTTCAGGTGGTGAATTGTAAAAAAATTTAATCTGGGTGGTAAATACACAAAAGTGAAAAAATTCAGGTGGTATTTGTGCAATTTTCCCAAAAAAAAATTGCACCATTTACATTCATGGCGAGAGGTGAAGAGGATATCAAGCTAAGTGGCATGGTTAGAGGTGAGTATACCACATTTATGGTAGACGATGTCTTACTTAAGGACTAAAGTTAAAAAAAATGACATGGGAATATAGTATGCTCTCGTTAATTTTACCATCATTAAAGTAGAAAATGAGAGAACAATAAAATTGAAAGACTACATTACTAAAATCTCATGCACATCCACCGAAATCATCTACATTAAAGTCTCTATATAGTCATAAGGTTGAGACCATTACATTTTCATGACTCTAAGAGTAAGGGGGTACCACAACAGGTGGTAGTACTATATTTGATGTTTTGAGAGAGCATGACAGTGACAATATTAGAAATACACTAAATGGATGAGCCTCAACGGGGTGCTCAGACTGCAATATCAACTCTGGTGTTTAATGACCCTTCATCAACGAGTAAGGCTTGGAGTAAGAAGGATAAAAGCAAAGCCATGCCTAAGCACAATACCAGAGTTGTTCTTGGTAAAATACTAAAAAAAAAAAAAAAAAATGAAACAACAGGTTTGGTTCGCTCACCCCCGAAGAAAATAAAATTAGGCTGCTCGAACAAAGATTTTTGTATCCCCAAATTATCAAGTCCCACCTACTCATCCCACTTTGAAAACCCTCTTCTTCGTGGTGTTCACTGCAGAGAAAGAGCGAAGAACGAAGGGCCAATTGCGTGTCAAAACAAAGAGCAAAGATCTAATAAACAACCATAGTGGCCAATCCAAACCCCCTCGTCCCCACGATCAAAGTCACTATTAGGGCTCTGCATTTCTTACACTTGGATCCCCCAGTTGGTTACATCCTAGGTTAATCATCATCGCTAGTCGAGGACTATCCTACTCCATTTTATGGAGGACCCTCAGACATTTGGCATTTGAGATGCAACCATCTACGCTCTTTTTTCTAGACACATTTGGAGAGTAGTTGGATGCGGACAGTGTGGAATCAATATTTTTTGATAGTTTAGATGTCACTATGGTTCTTTGAAACAACTTCATTCAGTATGTTGTGACTCAACATCCTGTTTTCGCGGAGGTCAAGGAGTAGATGTTCGATCATAGGCTGCAATAATTGAATTTTTCCCTTCATCCACTTTCATATCAGTTATTTTTGCAGTTAGTTTCTTTTTCCAAAGAATTTGCTTATCTTTCCTAGATTATATACGCTTTCCTTTTTCTTTCTTTTTCCCTTCTTGTTATTGCATACTCACAAAATAAAAGATGTGAAAACAACTCTTAGGATTAAAATATTATCCCAAATAGCTTTTAATCCCTCTTTAATACTCTTTTGTGATTAAAACTTTGTGAAATTTTAAAAATAGATTAAAGGACATAACATTTTTTCCATGTCAGCAGCTTACCATGTATAGCAACTATTATAATGATTCAAAACAAAAAATTTATCCATCACTACCATTCTGCCCTTTTGAACCGAAATTTTTTTACATGGTAAGTTCCTTACTTGCCAATTTTTTTATTTGGTAATTTAATGAATTCTTCCAATTAGGGGTGTACATATTATTATAAAATTGATCCAATTAGAGGTGTACATATTTCAGAGAGAAATAGCATTGAAGCATCATCAATTTTCGAGTGCCATAGTTGTTTGCCTCCAATGGAAGTTGTGCATATGCTACCCTTCTTATATTTATTCTATGTCTCCCACTCGATCTTTCGTACTTATTGTACATCTACATATATGTGTATGTATTTGGAGTCCAATTGAAGCCTATATAGGTACATCCTTTGGTGGTTGGATACGTATTTTCTTTTAGTTCGTTTAATTTTTCCTTTCTATTTGGGCATATTATTTTTCTTCTGAAGTGTATCTTTACATTTTTTGTATTCGGGTACATTGTTTTGCCTTTGAAACTTTTAGGACACTCTTATGTTGGGTATATTCTTTTGTGTCTTTGGGTACATTCTTTTTTATAGGTAGAATTTGTTATGCATATCTTTGTATTTTTGTACATTCTTTTGCCTTTCTAAGTCTATATGGGTACTTTTATATGTTGGTACATTTTTTGGTGGTTGGGTACATTCTCTTGTATTTCATTTCATTTTCTTGTGTATTTGGGTACATTACTTGCCTTCTGAAATGTATATGTACATTTCTACTCAAGTACATTATTTTTACCTTTAAAATTTTGTTATGGGTACTTTTGTATTTGAGTACATTCTTTTGCATTGTCGATTCATTTGTGATAGCTTATTAAGTTTTTCTTGTTTGAATTGCATAAGTTGCAGCAATGAATGAATGGTGGGATATATTTTCATCAAATGAATGGATTTAAAACCATTAAAAGATGTTTTGGGCAAATATGGAACAAAAAATTAACAAATTACTAAATTACATTAATTATGGACTTCAATCTAAATATCAAATTACATAAAGTTTTAATCTAAGGAAAAATACTACAAGCGACTGCAATCTATAAACCCCAAATAACTATGGATAAATATTTAAGTATTACATGTGTAGTCTTATTGGCAATTATGACTCTGGGACTTCAAAAACATATGGAATATAACAATGTGGATGTTATTTCTAAAATATAATTGATCCGAGTTGGGATCGAGTATATGGAGGTTATACCTTCATAGAGTATGGTTATATGAAAGTTTTATTGTACATTGTTAAAGATGATGGACAATAGATTACTTGATAAGTTATTTGTTTCAAGTATCTTATATTTAATGTTTTAACTACTTATGGAGGACAAATCAGACAAAAAGTTCGGAGTCATTGGAAGATAAAGTAGATAAAACACAAATGAAGTTAAGTTTTTTTTCACGATAGTCTAGATCTGATTCTTCCGATCTTCATCATCCTTGCTGCTTTTTGAGATCTGATACTCGCGATCTTTTCTCGCTCTACACCGTCGCCACTTTTTTTATTTTTCTCCCATTTTGTAGAAATGACTCCTGTATTTCTACAAATCTACTGAACCAATACAAGAATGTTGTTGCATCAATGCAACCGAATGCTCAAGTTGATAGACAAGGGCTTATTCAAGCTCAGATAAATCTAAATGCTATGGCTATTGAGTTAAGCGATAAAGATAACATTGTTGACGACATAAATGTAACTTGCTCTGAAGATGCTAGGAGGCTGAGCAAGTTTGAACAACATACTAGATGGAAGGGAGAGTCGGTGATAGTTTTGGAAACATGGTGTGTTAAGTTGGCAGTACTTAAATATTACTTCCTTGCTTTCTCTTAATAAAAAGAGAATTGTTAGTAGCGCTCCAAAATTTTCTTCCCACACTTCATCAAGTCGTGGAGTATTAGAAGAAAGTACATAAAACTATTACTAAGAGCACCCTATATGGTTGGTGTGAGAAGAACGCTTTGAAGTGCTAATATCTATGTATATTGTTAGTGTTCAAAGAGGTATGAAGTTCAAATGCCTTTCACGTGCAATAGTGTCTGCATTGGATGTACTCTTCAAATGCAAAGATGAAGTTATGCATGAGAGCACTAGCTCATTCACCTTCGTCTATATGCGTTGTTATTGAGGCGACGAAGGCAAACATACACTGCATCTTATAACTGAACCTATCTTATTTGATTTAGCAAACATGGCACACCACGTTTGACTTTCCCTTTATCATATATACACACATATGAATCATGAATACTGGTGTAGGCCTAGCTACTTCCTAGCTAGCTCACAATAATTAGTCTTTGAGAGAGACGATGTCATGGTTGGCAATTATGTCATTGGTAGGCCAGTTACCTGCGGCGGTCCCCAAACTACATATTGACACCAACCTTGGCTGCAAGATGCATGCTTCTCAAAAGTGTTGAACTTTTATATGAAATGAACAGCTGTATATCAAAGGAGTGCATCTTGATCCCTTAAGATTCATTGTTTCCATCAAATTTCAATGATTCTGATCTCCTTCAAATCCGGGTGCCAACACACCCAATATTGCTGGCCACTATTGATGCAATCCTTAAAATGATAGTTTAATTAGATTTTGAAGGTAATCTTTAATTTATGACATTATGATATTACTTGTGGCAGTACTTATGTAGACAAAAGGATTATTTTAGTGTTGTATATTAGTGAGATCGAACTCGAAGTCATTCCGGGCGGCTTTTGTTCATTATACTGCTTTTGTTGCCTGACTGAGCGTCCAATGATGTCTATTAAACTTTGTTCTCCCAATTGCTAATGATCCATTTGCTCCTTTTTCTGATGGTTTATAATTCTGTGAATATTCACGGATTCTGGGACTAGGGGCTTCCTTAAAATTCAATTGGCACTTAGTTTTGCATCTCTCCTTTCGTCTGAGGCCTAGTTGTTGTCACTACTACAAACAGCAGAACTCATCGTTTGGAGGTAATTCCCAAGTAAAATTGCAGGCATGTAAGTTTGACCAAGATTTAGTGAGGCCACGCGTCTTGTGGAAAAAGCTAGCTAGCTATGTGCTTGGCACTAACTGCAGGAGCAGCCGCATAGGTCGATTATTGTGGTCTCTTATTTCACATTTGGTCACGTTTATAAAGTTCCCGATTTAACTGAGAGTTTAATCAACACAAACGACAATTAAAGACGTTGACGAGCTGCTCTGAAGTAGGTTACTATAGTACTAGAACGATAGTTTATTGTAGCTAGTTAGCATTGTAAACTTAGAAAACAAAAACTTAGTCAAACATGATGTACTTAGTTGCCGACTAGAGCTGCCCTGCTGCATAATTTAAAGCAGTTCTCTCAAACTTGTCATACTCAGCCTAATAATACAAGCTCGATCGTATCTAAATTATGAAGATTGGCACTTGCAGCTGTCAAACTCTGCAATAATATATATGAAACAGAGATAATGATGCATTATTAAATATTAAATCATTCGATCACGACTTGGTTTATAGCCACTGCCACTTTCTACAATTATATAGGCAATAAACCATTGCAATAGAATAGACATGACAGCACTGCGATATTACACGTTTAAATGACAATCTAAATCCAATTCCGTTCCTAACAAAACTGGCAGAGATGGGGGGTTTTGGTGATTGTGGATAGTACGCGAACTGCGGTCCACGGCCAATTTCAGCACCGGAAAGTGGAAGGCTGAGCTCTGTGATATCTTCTATTATATGGCCTCCTACAAGATGTGAGTCAACTCACGAGTGACGGAGTTAAGCCCAAACCTTAAATTTTCAATTTAAAATCCCTTGCTAAGTGTCAATTTTTGATTGGCAAGGTAACCAACTAGCACTACCACGTGGTACACTGGGCATACAAAATAATTTCTCCCCGCATTAGACTCTCCCTTCCCATATTTTCAGCACAACTGCTTGGCAATCTTCGCAATTACTTGGGCCCGGCCCGGACTTTATTTGTTTGGAGTTCTGTTGTTTGGGGCCTTGGGGCCATTGTGAGCCCAAATGAAATGTTTAATAGCAGCTAATCATCACTGTAGTACTGTTCTTTAGTTTGTTAAGTACAACGGTATTAAGCCCGGGGGCAGGCTACACGAGGATTACAAAAGTGGACTAAATTGTGAGGAAACAGGGCAGCTAATCATGTTGTGAATGGCTTGCAGCACAACCTTAAGAGGGACTTAGACGAGTTCCCAAAGGTCGTTGGTTACGCTCACGCCAAATACAATATATGGCCACAGGCAAAGGATTATTTCTTGACAACAGCCCTATAGGAATGTTCTCTAGAAAGCACACCGGGCCATACAGCTCTCATTACAGTACCAACCCTAAAAGCGCTTGGAACTCCTTAGCAAGGCCTTCTCGAACATGACGAGAGGTATTTCTAAGTGACTGCTCCAACCAACCACTAGAAGTCTAGAAGCAAATCCGCCTCCACCATATTTAGATATCCACGCTAGGGCTGTTTTAACTACTGCGATGGTCAAGCAGTTCAGTTTATTAAGGAAGCAAGGAGAAAAACTATTGTGAAAGTAATACGCACTTAGAACTGAAGGCTACATGCTGTAAAGGTAGCAAAAAAAAGGATCCAAGATCACTGTCACACATTTAAATTATAAGAAGAAAGTACTCGAGCATCTCCTAAAAGAGAGAATCAGTGGTAATTTGCTAGCAAAGAAATGGAAACAAAACCTTTTACTTGGATTACAATGTACGTGAACAAAATATGACATGGACTCGTTGGATTATGACTTTCTTTTCTAAACTTTCTGAGTATGACCACCTATTAGTGATTATATTATCTCGACTCTATTACCTCTGCTAATTGTACCAGACGGTTTTGCACCAACACATCATGCCAGCAGCAGAACTGTTATTCAAATGCAAGTGCTTATAAGAATTAGTCAAGCTAATATCACCATGTAGTGGAAAAAACGCAAGGAGGGGTCGCAGGGAATAATAGATTGTACTCAAAATCAAAATGACTGAAACAAAACTCAATTCATCCAGAAAATTCAACCACATAAGATTATAAGATCCAACTAAATGGATTACTCAACTAATTCAGTGCTTAAAAGACATTAAATCTAACATGTTTAACTATTAAACAAGCAATTTTGCAAACTGAGTAAACAAAATAGTGCAAGCAAAATCCTCCCCTAGTTGCATCACCATTTCCTGCAGCCTCTTAACGATTGGCCTTGGCAACTCTTTCAATCTCGTCTTTCTTCTTGATAGCATAACTGCACACACAACGAAACGAAATTAATCAAACAGTAAACACCAAAACCGAAATGAACTCAAACATAAAGACCAACCTACGATCAGTACCTGTTGGCATCGCCTTTGTTGCAGCGCCCAAACCAACCTCACTGCAACCATTCTTTGATGCTGCTCTGTGCCTCCCTGGCGCTAGCCGGATAGCCCTCTGTATTTCTTCTGGTTGGTCTAGAGGCTGCGACTGAGCGCATTGTTTGTCCATCGGTACTATTAACTGATCAACTAAATCGTGCTAGGAAGCTTGTGCTTGGATACTTGCTTTGTGCAATCGAATTCAAATATCACTGCAATGATACGCTTGCTTCTACCTCGATATGATCAAAGTAGTGTCATAGATACTAGAAGGTTTTTAGGCAACTGATGTGTGTACACAAGTTTTTGACAGATTAAATTTGTAGTTTGTGCCGGAGCAGCTGGTATAGTTGGGCTGAGTCCTATGTTAGTGTCTGCTTACAGTTAAGTAAGAACGTATAAATTGGCATTAGCACTTTGTTGAATTATGCAAACACAGATTCGTAATCCTTGTGCCTAAGAGCTGTATTGATTATCAATTGATTAATTAAAGGACAAGTTCTTATTTCTATGTAATTACTGTGCATTGACTTGAGTTTAGGATGGAGGAGCTTGACGACAAAAGGACACAACTTTCAATTTTCAAGCAAAATCAAACCAACCACCTATAAAGTAATTAGTGATGAAACAGACTACAGTACACTCTACACCCTAGTCTGTCCTCGCCCTTTTTGATGCACGCAATCTACGCTTTGACGCTGCTGTGCGCTTCCTTGGTGCTGGCTGGTGTGGAGATCTCCTCGACTCATGAGCATATCGCGGTAGTATCGGAACTGGTGTCGCCCACCATGGGACCGTAAGTGTGAAGTGGAGCCAGGACATACAATTAGAGGTAATCCTTTCAGCCATCTTTGAAAGTTGCCACATTCTTGTAGGAAGGTTGAGTACGACAATCTGTTCATCTATACTTACGTACAAGATTTCTTCGTTGTTTGGGTCCAAAGCTATGGATTCAACAATGGAGTCTTCATTTGGAATCATTTCATTCTCAAATAAATATCGTCTCCTGTGTGCCAAAGCAAATTCCTTGAAACTTCAGTAGATTTCTTGGTCATTGATCAAGTCGAGAAGAAATATACTATCGGTAGACAGGTCTTCTTGCACCATCTTGAGGCGCCCTCCATAGACACCTAGGCAGTGGGGATAAAAGGCATCGTGGAAAGAGCGCTCAAAAGTTATGAGACGGTATTGGTAAGTATGATCAACGCCATCACCAGTATCATCGTCGCCGGTAGAGATCATGAAGGGATCTAGGATGACAAGAAGGCCAGCATGCCAACTGTTCCAACATAACTTTCTGTTGTATGGGTTACCATAGCAATCGCCTGTTTGATGAAGACTAATGTCTTGTGGGGATGATACGGTCGACTCTCTCCATTCACCAGTCTCGGAGGAGAAGAAGTGCACTGTGAATCTGTTGCTTGGATGACCGGGAGAAATCAGTCTCACAACCCTGCACCTATACCCGGCATTGAGCTGCACAACATGTCCTTGTTTACCACAGTAGTAGTCTTCTTTCGAGGACTTGTAAGGAAGATCACACATGAAGCCCTCCTGCAGTGCTTTTGTACCTTTGGGACATGGAGGTGGGGGAGGAAGAGCAGTCCATTGTTCGATGAATGGATTGCAGATGTAGTACTTTCGCTCCCTATAATTGCCCACATGACACAGAAGTAAGTCGTTGTATGTACCTGCTACAAGGGGCTCTTGCTCCAAATGATTAGCAGCCATGAGTTTTTGGAAGATAAGTTTCGAGGGATTGGACATTCTGTTGAGGAATTCCTCTCCTCTGTTGTTTATTAGAGTGGCCATCTGCTTTTGCTGATGAAGTTCACTTTGCACACATACAAAACGGCCAAGAAATTAAGGATCCGACATGAGATTGCGCCATCGTTTCGACACCAACTTGCATCGATGAGCAAACTTATGGCAAGGAAGTCGAGCAAGAATTTCAACCAGTACAGTGTCGGGGAGGAGATCAACCATGCTCTTAGCAGATGATCCTTTTCGTTTTGCAGATTATCTGCGTGTTTTGGCACGAGTACGTTCACAGGGCGGAAGAATTGGTGCAAGAGATGACATACGTTTGGTAGCAGAACGAGTAAGAATACGGTCTCCCATCAGGGCTCACAGAATAAAACTTACAACTTGGATATAAGACAAGTGAAAAACACCACCGCTCTAATGTGGTTTTTATAAGATATTGGGCGCAATCTTCATTTTTCCTCATTTGAAAAGCACAAGACTTGCTAAGTCCTGGTTTGTATAGGAAAGAAATCAAGCAGTAAAGCAAATATTGCACCTTTTACTTCCCAATACAACTAGGAAGGAAATATTGCACCTTTCAATTCCTAATACAGTTAGGAGAATATATTGCACCTTTTAATTCCAAGACTTTGCCAGCCCACGTACATTGAACCCACATGAGCCACACAACCCCGAATTCAAGTTCAACAGCAAGGAAACAAGACATCTTCGATCCTTGATTAAAAAACAAAAAGCGCACAATCCCTGAGGAAAAGATTAGGGGTGGGGACGGAAGGCAGTCCCTGAGATGGAAGGTTTGGTTTGATTTGGTGGGGTTTCTGATTCGGAGGGGATGATGAAATCACTCAAAGTCAGTCAGGGAGGGATTTTGGTGGCGGCGATAAATACGGGAGGGAGGAGGTTGACATTGGATTTTCCAAAGCCTGGGCAACCAAAATAAACTACAGAGGCACACCGTCCGCACTGGGTTTTTTGGGGTCTAGGGGCCATAGCAGCTCATTATCACTGCAGTACTGTTCTTTTGCTTGTTTAAGCAAAAGTATATAAACCGGCAAAGCCGAAACCTTCCAGAGCACAAGGAAGATAAAGAACCCCCGAACAAGCCATCCTAGAAAGGAACCAGGAGGCAACCAGCTCTAACAAGAGCAAACCAAGCCCGGGGAGGCTACACGAAGATTAGAAACAGAGGACTAAATTGTAAGGAGAACATAGGGCAATTAATCAAGTTGTGAATGGATTGACAACCGTAGAGACCTTGAGACGAGTTCCCAAAGTTTGTAGGTTACACTCAAGCCAAGTACAATAGGCAAGGATAGTTTCTTCACTACAGCCCTATTGTAAGGTTCTCTGAAAAGCACCCCGCTCATAAAGCTCTAATTAAAGTACCAATCCTAAAAGCGCTTTGATTTCTTTAGGCGCTCCCCAGCAAGAGCATCATGACTTAAAATGTATTATTCTAAGTGACTACTCCAACCAAACACAAGAAGTCTAGACGCAAATACGCCTCATATTTGAGTCTCCAAACTGGAGCTGTTTTAACTACCAAGATGGCCAGGCAGCTCAAGTTTAGGAAAGGATCACGGAGAAAGACTGTTGTGAAAGTTCTCTGTGCTTAGAACTTAAGGCTACCTACTGTTACAACAGCAAAAATTACCAGGATCCAAGACCACTGCCATGCATCAAGGAATGCAATTCCTGCCAAATTAAATTCAACTTAAAAGAAAGTACTCGAGCATCACACAAAGAAGATCTAACACATACATTCCCTTTCAGCTTAGAAGAAGGTCTAGCGCACGAACATCTCCTAAAAAAGATCATTAGCCCTAATTTGCAAGCAAAGAAATGGTAACAAGACCTTACAAGGTTCTTAAACAAAATCTGACATGGACTCATTGGATTATGACTTTCTTTTCTTAGTGATTATATATTCTCAGCTCTATTTCCTCTACTGATTGTACTACACACATCATAGCAGCAGCAGAACAGTTCTTCACATGCAAGTTCTTATAAAGAATAATCAAGCTAATATCACCATTTAAAGAAAAAGGCAAAGAGGGGGGTCGTAGATGAGATAATAGATTGCACTCCTCAAATCAAACATGCCTTAAACAAAACTCAATTCATCCAGAAAATTCAACCACATAAGATTATAGGATCCAACTAAATGGATTACTGATCTAATTCAGCACTGAAGAGACATTAAAAATCTAACATGTTCAACTATAAAACAAGCAATTTCCAAACAACTGAGTAGACAAAATAGTGCAAGTAAAACCCTCCCCTAGTTGCATCACCACTTCCTGCAGCCTCTTAACGATTGGCCTTGGCAACTCTTTCAATCTCATCTTTCTTCTTGATAGCATAACTGCAGACACAACGAAACAAAATTAATCAAACAGTAAACACCAAAACCGAAATGAACTCAAACATAAAGACCAACCTACAATCAGTACCTGTTGGAGGAACCCTTTGCGGCATTAATGAGCTCATCAGCCAAGCACTCAGCAATTGTCTTGATGTTCCTGAAAGCGGACTCACGTGCACCGGTAGTGAGCAGATAGATAGCCTGATTCACACGCCTCAATGGCGAGATATCAACAGCCTGACGCCTCACAACACCAGCAGACCCGATACGGGTGGCATCTTCCCTAGGACCACTGGTTGCACACAACAGCCACATACATTCAATCAGAACCCAATGACAAATTGATTAACATATCGAAAAACCGCATTTGCACCTACTACCAACTGACTTCCAAAACAAACACATTCATCCAATCAACATCCCAACAATGCTATCATAACCAATTCACAACTAACAAACGGATTTAACAACTTTTGAAACCTGAATTCGCACCTGTTAACGACGGCATCGACGATAACCTGGATCGGGTTCAAATCAGTGAGCAGATGGATGATTTCCATGGCGTGCCTGACGATCCTGACCGCCATGAGCTTCTTTCCATTGTTCCTCCCGTGCATCATGAGGGAGTTGGTCAGCCTCTCGACAATAGGGCACTGGGCCTTCCTGAACCGCTTCACCGAGTACCGCCCGGCGGTGTGGGGCACATACGTGGCGTGCTTCGACGGAGCCACCCCGATGTAATCGGCCAGCGACAGGTCGTTCACCTGAAAACAAAAAAACGGTTTTTTATTCCGGCGGAGAAGGAAATAAGATAAAAACAGATCGGAAAAGCTCCAGCGGATATCAGAATAGAAATCGGACCTGGACTTCCTCGAAGCTCCAGCGGTTGAAGAGCTTGACGTCGAGGTGGGGTGGGACAGGAGCGGCGGCGGCCGGGGCGGGGAAGTCGGTGGGAGCAGCGGCGGCGACTTCAGCCATGGCTACTAGGGTTTGGAGTGAAGAGGAGAGAGTGCGGCGCTGAGGAGATGGAGAGTGGCGAAAGCGCTTGAAGCGGCACGAGGGTTTATAGATGCAAAATGAAAGTGTTTTCGGGCTAGGGTTCGAGAGGTTACAAATAGGAAGACGTTCGCGCTTAATGGGTCAGTTATTTGGTTGGGCCTGTCTTGGCGCCAATTGGATCAATATACTTTGCGTTGGTTAATGGCCCAATTGAGACTTGGATATATATACGGGGGCCCGAGAACTCCTCAGACACTCCTACGACTAAATCTAGAATTTTTGATACATGTAGAGCCTCGTTAAGTGGATTTTGATGTACGGAATTTAAAATAATTGATACTTGAAAGAGCCAAAATTAGATCGTACGTCTCAGACATGTAGTTTTTCGGTTATGCAACATAGAGGGAAAATCAATAAGGTGCTTATATGACATTTGAAGGTATGAACAATTCCGAGCTAAAGCTCAAATTTGGATTAAAACTTCATGTAATGGCAACTAGGCATGGCGTGTATATGTTAAGAATGTGTTTTCGGATCTTGACCTTCGTGTTTCCAATGAAATAGAGAGAGCATCATTCTTAAATTAGGTCGTGTATCCATCTCCACGGCAATGAGGTCTTGTATCCTTGTGAATATTCTTCAAGATAAAAAATGAGAGCTATGGTGTATCCTGATTATTTCTTTTGGACACCTTCCAAACTTTTTATAAAGTGTATTTACATTTATACTCTTATATTAAATTTCACTCAAAGCCTTAATTTCTTGTACACTCGTATAGGTGCCCATCAAAGTTTCGAAAAAAAGAAAATACTTTTCATCCACCATTCATATCTTATCTTGCATCATATTCTCTTTCTAAATTCTAACTCTCATACGATCTCCCACTTTTGATGAAAAAGAACATGACTTCAAAGAAGAAAAAAGTAAGAATTTTATAGATTAGTCTCAAAGTCTGCTTATTTGTAGGATTAGTCTCAAACGTTACTTATTTGTAGCTAACAAATCTCCGCGGTTCCGTAGATCATTTTCTTTATAGGTCCAAGCTTATCATCATCATATTCTCCGCCTTCAATTTCTTCTGATCATGATCCTGATCAATTGATCGGCGATCATCAACTATAAATCCACACAGATCAAACAAAAAATAAGCAAAATATTAACAAACATACACAAGGGTGATTAATTGTCTTCATCATGTAAACAAAACATTAATAAAGATCAATTGAAAACAAACAGTTTTGGTTGCCTTAGAATTTATGCTTAAGAATTTTCAACACTCTTCCATTTTTGAATTTGAGATGCACATCATCTATAATTTAGGGTTTGAAGAGTATATGTGGAAACTTCTAATCAAATTTGGGTGTTCAAAAAACTTTGAAGAATTGAGATCGATTGATGTACAAAAAAAATTAGGATGTCTAGAGAAAAAATTATGGTGTATATATCAGCATTCTAAAAAGCGAATGCTAGATTAACCAATCATTTTATTTTCTAATTTAGTATCATTCTTCTTGCTAGTATATCTCTTCAAACACCACAATAGAAAGGATCTATCATTTTGTGCTTAATTATTGAACGAATAAAAACAATGTTCAGTTTGAGGTGTTGTCTTGTCACAAACAATCAAATGGATCTTGACAAAGGAAAGAAGATAGATTGAGAAAGGCTTCAAATACACCAACAATGTTCAGTTTGAGGTGTTGTCTTGTCACAAACAATCAAATGGATCTTGACAAAGGAAGAAGATGGATTGAAAAAGGCTTCAAATACACCTTTAGCGAAGGATTAAAATTTTGGAATTCTTGGCGTACTGAAATTCCAAAGGAGAATATATTCTATTATACCCGAAAAATATCAAAATTTCGGAAAACTGAAATGCCGCCGAGATTTCGTAAAATTTTCGGCCTCCTTTAAAATTATTAAAATTTACATAATTACCTTGATACTTTATAAATTCAAAAAATTTACTACAAATATGTCCTTGGTACGAAAATTTACTGCAAATCAATCCCTTATACTAAAATAATCAATTGCTCTTTAAATTCAATTTTACCTAATGTTAAGTCGATTCAAATCTACCTAATACATGATATGCATACAGATGAACACATGAAAAAAAAAACCATCTTCAATATTACAACCCGCATAAACTTAGTTACATTACATGTTAAATAGGTAGAATTGTTGGCTAATTTTAGAGCCTTGAAAGGGTTGAAACATTTTCATCTTTTATATATTTCTATCAAAATTTTTATGAAAATCGGAATTTTTTCTGAAATTTCCTCCTAAATCGAGATATGATTTGTTGCCTACAACACATGATCTTTCTCCATCTTCATGATTTTGAAAGATGTCTTACATTTGAGTAACATGTGAAGTTTATGATTAGGCCAAAGTCAAGCACATCTCTAAAAGTGGTATCATGTCAAAGAAAGACCCAACGACATTACTGTGGTGTGAGTAGTGGTCTTTCAACAATTATATTGTGCACATAACATGATGAAAATTGGTGACCGAAGGTACCCACAATGGATGCACTGATGGATTATTAGCTCCAACATATCTCTGGATCTGTGGCATGAACTCATGAATATTCCTCACCAAATACGGCACACCAACAACTCTTTCAAGATAAGGAACAATAAGTCTAGGTAGCTAGGCATGCATGAATATAGGGCAATACATTCAAAGCATAATCAATATGCCACTTTCTAATATGAAAAGAACTTTCTCTCCTTAATATTGTAAAAGCTCATGTAAATCCTACATCATGTGAGAGTAACAAGAAAAGTTTTTTTTTTTTTTTTTTTTTTTTTTTTGCAAGGAACTTCCATAGTAACTAAATAGAAAATCTGAAATTGATATGACACCCTAATAATAGAGGGTTTATGAAAGGGTACCAAAACAAGACCCCGAGAAGCGGTCTTCATTTTTTTTTCTATGACTAAAAGGCTGAAGAAAGGGTTGAGAAGACTGGAGGAATTCGTGGTCAAGTGTAGAAGTCATATGGGGAGAAGTGTGAAGTGTCAACTGCATCATTAAGTGTTGCAAAGGGGAAGTGTATAGCCATGACTGAACCATCAATTCATCTCGAAAATAAGTGCACAAGACAAAGGAAAGGGCAAAATAGAGGATGATGAAGACCACAGGAAAGACAAAGGCAAGGGAAAGGCTGAAGGGGAACCCGAGAAGGCGGCTCGTCCACGAGAAGGCGGTGGTGGCTTCCGCCCTGGTCCACGAGGCGCACCCTTCGCAGAGCAGATCCTTGTGATGGTCCGCTCCATGGAGGTCCAACGGGCAAGGACATCAGTGGTGCTGGGCGGATTGTGCCCAAATGCACCAAGCACTGTACATGCTGCTGAATCCTGATCTGTTTCACTCGAAGCCCATCTCTTGGGTTTTCACGCTGTATCCAACGACAAGGGTGGAAACAATGACGCCTTTGATTTGGCAGCCAAACTGTCCTATTCTGCTACCGGGCTTCCTGCAAAGGGTTCCTTCAGGTGAAGAGGTTATTCCGCGCATTGCGATGGGTCTAGCTGGTCCTGCTTTTCATCCACAGGACCCAGATCTGGGTCTAGGTGGCCCGGCTCCATTGGCCCAGGATCTTCGTCGTTGGCCTAGGATCTGCGTCCTTTGGCCCAGGATCTACTTCCAGTGGAGCCGTTTCGGCTCTGATTTGTCTCTTGATCTTGTGCTCCGACCATCTGGCCCACCTCCTCTACCGGCTGTTCGACCACCTCTACGTCTGCATGGTCACTGTCCAGCTGGCCCACCTGTGCAGCCAGTTGTTGGTCTACCCGACATAGCGGTTGGTCCACCTGCTCAGCTTGGCCCTTGCCCTGTTCAACCATCTCTCCATGCTGGTGAAGCATCTGGTAGTTGCCGCCGCCACCCGAGACATGAGTACTTTGAGGACTCTGATGAAGGACTTCTCAACTTCAAACCATCTCTCCATGCTGGTGAAGCATCTGGTAGCCGCCGCCCTAGAGATGAGGACTCTGAGGACTCTAATGAAGGACTTCTCAAGTTCAGGGCCGTCAGATACAGGGGAATAGGAGGCCTGTCGAGGTTCACCAGGGATGGGGTCCTCGATTGATTCCAAGTAGGATTGAAGGAGTGTTTGAAGGAGGAGTGTTAATAGGATAAGACGTTTAGATTATAACACATTCAAATTCAGGGTTAGGTTTTAATGATGGATTTGGGGCAAATTTTATTGTCTTGCAATGTTCTTTGAATATTGCAACGCCACTCGTATTAGTATGAACATGATTGTCTTTTACATTTGGCAATCGAAAGAATATTGCCTCCCTTTTTATTAAAAAAAAAAAAACATACAGCTACGAGCTAGCTAGCTGTACAAGCCAGCTATTCGATTGGCCATTTGGAGAGTTTCTCCATTAGATACCTAGTGCAGCGTGCCTGGTGATATGGCCAGGGAATTGGGAAAGATAGCTAAGTTATTGTGGTACATATTGAGATTAGAGAGAAGAATTCATTTGCTTGATTGTGGGATTTGGCTGCAGCTTATGCCCGATTCATTCGTTCTCACACTGGTGGCTTCCATTTTTGATGACTCTGGCACATTCTGATTCTCTTCACTGCTATGGGTCATTGCTTTTGTTTGGATATCCAAGGATGCAATCAGAGTGTTTCCAATTTTGTTTGTCAGTTCATTACTTTGGAAAAAAATTGTCTCTCATGTTGTACTTATGGGAAACTAGAACGCAAGTTATGGCTTCAAAAAGAGGGTTTATGTAAACATAAGATATTGGAAATAAAAAAGCTGCACAAACCATGAGTCTTAAAAATACACCACAAAATATCACTCATTAGAAGCTTAAATAATCAAAACTGACTAAACTTGCATATCCAGTGGTAATAACATAACCCACAGAGGACAAGATGTATCTCCCCGAACATAGATGAGGAACAACCTCCTATAGGATAAACATAACAGATAGGAAACTTAAGAAATTGAAAATTTACATGATCTTATAAAGAGATAGACTATTCCACTATTATTACATTATTTTTGAGGTGAAACCTTTTACTTTGTACCCAACATTTATTATTAGAACTGGTTCACCAACATGTACTAGTTTTTTTTTTTTTTTCCGTATCCCAAATACAAACATGTTGGTAAATCTAGGGCTGAGCAAGAATCGACTGATGCATATTTTTTGTGAACTCTAATTTGAATCGTATTATTTTGAAACGAGTTCGATTCGGTCTGAGTTTTGTAGTTTAAAAAATGGACTCTGCTCATTTGGATCTATCATAAAACGAGTCGAGTTTGTGAGTTATACGAGTTCATATTTAAATAATCTAAGTAGCAAACTAAAAATTTAATATGACAAATGCATATTAGAACAAAATTTGTAGAGAAAGACAATAATGATCAGTATAACAAAAAAAAAATTCAATATACAAATTGCCAGCTATGGAGATGGTCAATGAAGAAGAAAAGTGGCTATGGAATCTCTTCAATGATTTTGTTGTGGTAGAAAATAGTGTATATACTATATACTATCACCCTAGGGTTTTTAGGACTTAGAGTTACTATGGTACTACAAATTATATGTATTACATATCTCTTAAGCCAATCGTAGAAAGTCATGTGTATTACACATCTTTAAACTAGCCGAGTCAAGTACTCGTGTTCAGAAATTTTGGACTCGTTTATAAACGAGTCGAGTCCAAACTTGACTCATTTGGGGAAAAAAATTTAGGACTCGGTTCGTTTTGTCCCGAGTCGAGTAATACGAGCCAAGTTAGCGAGTCTTTAAACTCGACTCATATGCCCACCCCTAGGTAAATCTATTCGCATTAGTACCCACAAACATTTATCATCAGAATATTAACATAAACAAGTCTTTTCCTTATTCAACTACCAAACCCTTCATTGACCTAAACACTAGGGTTAATTTTTTGAATGGTATTTAATATATGTCAAATAAGACACGTTGGTATATATAATATTTAAAATTAGATACTTTAATACCTCTGTTAGTTTTAATCGTTAAATACTGAAGTGGAAGATGTAGGCTCATAAAATTTTCAATTTTTCAAGTTTCAAAGTGAATTTAATTACTGAAAAACAAAATAAAAAAAGAGAGAAGAAAATGTCACCATTTCCAGGTGAATCATTCAGGCATGGCTAACTTGGATAATCAAATACACTATACTATTTAATAGGGTTGGGCTCGGTACGGGTACCCAGGGATTTCCCCTATACCCGACTCCCGTACCGAAAGCTCGGGAAGGAGAAAGGCAAGGTTGGATTCCCGGACCGGAAATCTTGGGTACCCGGATGTCGGGTACCCGATTTTTTCGGGACAGGATGGTTCGGGTTTCGGGTTTGGGACCAAAAGAGGATGATGGCGGCAGTGATGGAGGAAGGAGAAGAAGTATGGCGCGGCGTCGACAGCGGTGATGGAGGAAGAGGACGAAAAATAGGAAAAAAGATGGGGGTGACGGAGGAAGGGGAAGAAAGAAGAAAAAAGATGTTGATGATGGAGGAAGAGGATGACAAAAGATAGTGGTGATGGAAGATCTGAAAAAAAAAAAAGGGGAGAAGAAACGTAGAAGGCCGCAGGTTGAGGAAGAAGAAGTCTGCAAAAAAAGACTTTTTCCCCAAAAAAATTATTATTTTATATAAAAATATATATTATTTTATTAAAAAATTTATAAAAAAAAATAATTTGATCGGATCCGGGTACCCGTGGGTGTTGGATTCTAGGACCCGAGATTGACCGAATCTGACTGGTTCAATCCGATTTGGGTACTATTTGACCAAAAAAAATTATTACCCATTTGACTCGGTACCCATCGGGTCGGTCAATCCGGATTTTCAGGTAATCGGATCGGGATGCTCACCCCTACTATTTAATTAGTTGAAGAGTCGAAAATTTTGGGAGAATGATGAACAGAGGCAAAAAAAAAAAAGATTTTTAAATTTCCATTTTCGACTTTCAAAAAAATTTATTGATCTTTTTTCTTTATAAAACTGAAAATTTGTGGGGCTTTCATCTTCCACCTCAACATTTAATGGTTGAGACTAATGGACATACTAAAGTGTCTAACTTTAAAGTAGATATTAAATCTTTTTACATGACACATGTTTTATATCATTCCAGAAATGAACACAAATAATAAAAGTGCATTCTTTTTACCATACTACCACATTGAAAATGCATTCTTTTACCACACGACCACATCATGATTTTGCCGTTCTTCTAGCAAAGAAAACACAAAAAGCACAGAAAAGGAAGCTCAAAAGAGAAGAAAAGAAAAGCAGAGGAGAGGAGAGGAGAGGGAGATAGAAAAGAAAAGAAAAAGAAAAAACAAACAGAAAGGGGGGAAGACAAAGGAACCGAAAGTCGGCGCCTCCTGTCGTTGTTAGCTTAGCCGACCAATCATCACGTCCTTTTCTTCTCCCCCACCTCTTCTTCGATCTCCACCACCACCACGCACCACCCACCACCCAAAATCTCTCTGTTTTCCACTTCCTTATAAAACCCTAACCCTAGAACTCTCTCTGTTTTTTTTTTCATCTTCTCTTTTTTCGCTTCATTCTTTCGTTTTTAACTCGTTTCGGTTTCTTCCGAATATTTTTTACCAATCGGAAGACCGACCCATCACTTAAATTTCAGATCTTTCTCCAAAGATCGTTTCTTTCTTGGTTTTCGTCTTTTGGGTTCGTTTCGGAATTGAATTTTTGTTTGCTTGCGGTTGTTGGAATTATGAAAGGCGCGGTGGTGCAAGCGGTGGTTGAGCGGGCGGAGGACGGCGATAAAGAGAAGAAGAAGCGGCGCCGATCCAAAAACCGATCTAGGCAAAATGCTTCAACCCCAGGTGCTTTGATATTCACTCATTTTTTGTTCTTTCTGATTTCAATTGTGTTTTTTGACTTTCAGCACATTACGAAAGATTCATAGTTTAATTTGAGTTTTGACTTCTGGGATTGATGGTTTTCTTCGTTGTGTAATTTTCCTGTATATGCTACTGTCAGTGATTAATTTTTACTGTTTGGTTGCTGAGATATGTAATTATTGTTAATGGGTGGGATTGTTCTGCAAGTTCTGGGTTAATCACTGTTTGATTGGATTTTGGTGGAGATATCAAGTGGTCTTTGGGCGTTCCAGTAATTAGATATTAATGTGGAATAATCATATGATTCTTTTGCCCTTGATGATATGGTGTTGTGTATACTGGTGTGTAATGCTTTGTCGTGATTTAATTTTTTTGATGTACTCGTCGACGCTGACTCGTATAACTTTTTCCGGTGTTTAGTAACAGCATGTAGCTCAGTAAATGAATTAGGTGCTGAAGTATCTGAGTACTTGGGAAATGAAGGGACGCCTAATCGTGTAACCAGATCCTTGAAGCAACTTCAGTTAGATATGTCTCCTCCGAATGAGCATGGAATGATGAAAGCATCTAATTTTGTCTTCAATTCATTACCAACAATGCATCTCAATGGACAAGTGAACACCGGGGATGTGGGAATTCAACATTCTCTTCCATGTGATCCTAGTGGAGGAACGTTTGCAAATGCTTGTCCCGGATCAGTGCCTAGTGCGGGATCACCTGGAAAGTTTTTAATCAAGGATCTCCCTCCTAATGACACTGGGAGTTATGCTCGGAAAAAATGTTTTGCTCCACACTGGCCTACGGAGGCTGTTAATGATGCTATAGAGGTATAGTCATTGGTCTTAATGCAGGTCATGACTTATTTATTGTTTACTAATTTTACATCAAGCTGTATGAACCCCTATCTGATTACTGTCTTATTTGTTTTCTGTTTTTTAGAAAGGTGAAGCTTTCAAAGCTTTGTTCAGGGTCAATGCACATAACAGACTTGAGGTTTGTGATCTTGTTGTTTCTCTATAGACATATATGTATGGATATGTAGTGCAGGCTTAAGATTTCAAATGCTCCTTATTCTTAACTTTCGAGTAATATAACATGCATACTGTATTCTCTGCTGGTAGGCCTATTGTAAAATTGATGGAGTACCGACTGATATTCTCATTGGTGGAATTACTGAGCAGAACAGAGCTGTAAGTCTTGAATTGTCCCTTACCTTCTGCAGCTTCACTGGAATAATTTTGGCCAATTTTCTTTTCAGTATAGTATACTCACAAGTAGTTGGCTTGTAATAATATTGCATTGTTACATTCTTTTGTTAGGAAGGCAGCCCATAATAGCTTTTGTGTTAACTTCTTATATGCAGGTTGAAGGAGACATTGTGGTGGTTAAGGTTGATCCCTTACCATTATGGACTAGGATGAAAGGGGCAGCTGGGAATTGTACCAGTTCTGTACCGGTGAATGCTCTTAACTCACAACTAGAAAATAATGAAGTGGCTGGTTATAACGGCAAGGGTAAAGATAAGGTAGATGAGGATTTGCATGCTAATGATGGAAGTAGCTTATCACACCCTGAGGAATCTACTACTCTGGAGCCAAATGGACAATCAAGTTATAATCTTCTTGATGCAAGGTACCCCTTGGCTTCAGATTCTTTACAAGAAGGTTCTCCTGCTGATCAAAATAAAGTTAGAGTTGCAGCAGAAAAGATATGTGCCATGATCAGTTCATACCCTTCTAAACGGCCAACTGGCAGGGTCATTGCTATACTTGAAAGGTCTCCACGGCGAGATGCTGTTGTTGGTTTTCTTGACAACTTTAAGCAATGGATTTTTACTAGGGATCTTTGCAGAAAAGACATGAGAAAGAACAGACATTCGCCATCTTCTAATCTTGAATACATCCAGATGGCTCCAACTGACCCTAGATTTCCAAAAATGATGGTCCATGTGAGAAACCTTCCTGATTCAATTCAGAAAAGATTGGATGATGGTGATGAAACAGTTGAAATGGAGTTGTTCGCTGCCCGAATCAGTGAATGGGATGAAGAAAGTTATGCTCCCCAAGCTGTCATCTTGAATGCTTTTGGGCGGGGAGGTGAGTTACAGCCCCAAATTGAAGCAATTTTATTTGAGAATGCCATCATTTCATCCGAATTCTCTCCTGAATCGCTTTCCTGCCTTCCTAATCTCCCATGGGAGGTGCCTCAGGAGGAATTCAAAACAAGGAAGGATCTTCGCGAATGTTGTATATTTACCATTGACCCTTCTTCTGCCACTGATCTAGATGATGCTCTTTCAGTTGAGAAATTATCCAATGGGATTTTCAGAGTTGGCATCCACATCGCTGATGTGTCGTATTTTGTTTTACCGGACACACCCTTAGATGAAGAAGCTCAATCTAGATCAACAAGTGTGTATATGTCCCAGCGAAAAATAGCAATGTTACCTCCATTGCTTTCAGAGAATATTGGTTCGCTTAACTCAGGAGTAGACAGACTTGCATTTTCAATTTTCTTGGATGTCAATCCTGCTGGGGATGTTGTTGACCGATGGATTGGCCATACTGTGATCAGATCGTGTTGCAAACTTTCTTATGATCATGCTCAGGAGATGATCGATGGGAAATTCAATCTGGAAAGTCTTACCAACTTAGCGAATGGGCGTCCTCAGTTGCATGGTCATTTTGAATGGTCTGATGTAATTAGATCTGTTAAAATCCTTCATGAAATTTCTGAAGTTTTGAGAGAGAGGAGGTTTAGTGACGGGGCTCTTCAGCTTGAGAGCTCTAAAGTTGTTATTCTACTTGATGAATATGGAGTTCCATATGATAGTATGCAATCGGATCGAAAGGAATCAAATTTTCTTGTTGAGGAGTTAATGCTTTTAGCGAATAGAACAGCGGCTGAAATAATATCTAGAGCTTTTCCTGATAGTGCATTATTGCGGAGGCACCCAGAACCTAATATGCGGAAACTCAGGGAATTTGAAGCATTTTGTTCCAAGCATGGTTTAGAGTTGGATACATCTTCTTCTGCCCAGTTCCAACACTCATTGCAGACAATCAGGGAAAAGCTCAAAGATGATTCTGTTCTATTCAACATTCTCATGAATTATGCTGCAAAACCGATGCAACTGGCTACTTATTTTTGTACTGGGGAATTTAAAGACAAACAACTTGACTGGGGTCACTACAGTCTGGCTGTTCCTTTGTACACTCATTTCACTTCACCACTACGGCGATATCCTGATATTGTAGTGCATCGCATGCTAGCCGCTGCAATAGAGGCTGAGGAACAATTATCTAAACATCAGAGGATTTTGAATAATTTAAAGAGGGGAGAAGAATGCAAAATGAGATGTTTCACTGGTATTTATTTTAATAAGTCTGCTGCTGAATCCCGTGAAAGTAAGGAAGCATTATCAGAGGCAGCAATAAAAAAAGGAGTTCCCTGCTCTGAATTGATTGCTGATGTTGCTGCTTATTGCAATGAGAAAAAGTTGGCCAGTAGGCATGTCAAGGATGCATGTGATAAGCTCTACATGTGGGCTCTGCTGAAGAAAAAAGAGGTATATTTGTTGTATTTAGGGTTTCAATTTTGATATTCACAGTTGATGTCCCTTACTTTGTTAGTCATATTTTTACTGTATTGTCTGATCGATCCTGATGCTACAGTGTCACACTTTTTTTCCTTACGGAGCTTTTTTTTAATATTATTTTGTGACTCCTCATGATTTTCTTGCTTATGTTCATGCATTGTTGCTTTTTCAATTTGTTATAGTTCTGCTCATTGTTGCTATTCAGCTGAAGGCAGTGTGTCAAAAGTTTTCACCTCTATAACATTTTAGTTGCCAAAATTAACTTATGCAAACCGTGTTGTCTCATTGTGACAATAGCATCATCTAAATCCACAGCATTTAATGTCCCTCAATTCTTTGTGCCCAATTCAGCTAGATGGTTTGAAACTTTGGCAGAATCTTATATTGTGGTGCGTATTTTGCAGTTATGCATTGCATGTCTCATTGTTTTTTGTGTGATTAATTTTTTGCTGTCTTTTCTCGCTTGCAGATATTACTATCAGAAGCAAGAATATTGGGCCTGGGACCTAGGTTCATGTCCATTTATATTCACAAGCTAGCGGTAAGTAGTTTTTGGACTGTTGCATTTTTGCCTGTGTTCACCATGGATCTGTCTTTGCAACTAACTGTTGTATCTACATTACTTCAGGTTGAACGCCGAATATACTACGATGAAGTTGAGGGCTTGAGGGCAGAATGGCTGGAAGCTACATCCACACTGGTGCTGACGTTATGTTCTAACAGAAGTTCGTTCAGAAGAGGCAGTCCTGGTAAATGGAGGGCGCTTGAAGATGTTGCAATGGTCGTAAGACCTTATGACCTCAAACCAGAACTAGGTTCAGTGGGATATAGTTCTAATGAGGGTGCTGTGGCCCATGATGATAGTGCAAGCATCCCTAGTTCAGAGACAGTTTCCAATAATGGCTGTTTGAATAGAGAAATCGAACCTTTAGTTTTTCCCCTCACAGTGCGTGTTCTTTCAACAATTCCTGTAGTGCTTCATGCAGTTGGGGGTGATGATGGACCTGTTGATATTGGAGCAAGGCTGTACATGAGCTCATATCTCGCCTAGAATGGGGTTTGAATCTTTTGACGTACTTGTTGCAGATGAATGATAACAGGCCTTTTATTTGAGAGAATGGGGAGAGGCGCTGTTGTAGATACAAAATTAGTGTATAGTCCGAATAGACTAGAAGAATACAATTTACAGTGGGATCTCTGCTGATGCATTATGGATTACTCTTATGCTGAAATGTTCTGTGGGAGATGTTGATAAGGGTGGGGTTGCGTGTGTACTCATGGCACTGACTTTGGAGCAGCTGTTTTTACCAGAGCTGCTTGCTGGAATAGGCCCCTGTTTTTGCTGGCCAGTTCCATCCAGTCTGACTTGGTTCATATGCGCCTATCATCCGGCGCTTGAACACCGAGTTTCCTAGCCAAATTCGTGCTGTAGTTTTTGTTTCTGTTATTCCTGGAGTGCTGCCCGACGAAGTTTTTGGCTTTGGGTGACCAGGATTAGTAATAGTAATGATTTGGTTTGTTCTTGAGACATCAGCTATATGTGTCTTTTGATCAATAGCTATATATCTGGTCTTTCATAAAAGAGCAACTGGCAGTCTCCACTTTGATTATATGTGATCTTTCCTTTTGGGGTTAAATGAAATCTAAACACTTATGTGAAGAACGTATATTTATGCTATGCTATGAATATTTTCTGGAGGTTTCGGATTCTCGTCTGCCTAAACATGAAAGGGAGCCCGCCCGAATGTTGAATGTTACAAGTGCCATTGTAGGCACTACTATTAGCAAGTCGTGCATGTCATACATATGTTGAAACATTCGACTACAACCCATGCCCAAATTTAGATTGGGGGCCACTTTTTTGGTCCGATTCTAATTTCATTTGATGATTAGACCGTAAGGAGGTCGATTAAATTCTCATTCTTGTTTTCTCATGGGTTTGTTGTAGGGAGATGGGAAGGGTTTTGGATTAAGAAAATTATCCAGGTTTACTTATTTGATTACTTTTGATTTTAATTAGAAGTACTAGGCATTATTTTCCTCATTGCGAGGTTTTTTCGAGGCCTTTGGGGTTGTATTGTCTCTCTAGGCATATTTACTTACAAGAGGTGATTGGAAACGAAATTCGGGAACTTGAGTATCCAATTCTCATTCATTGGGGTGTTTTTCCCCTAAATTAGAGTATACCCCACTAAATTTTGATTCCAAAGTGGGTTAGTAAACGTAGGGTAATCAAGGAAATAAAATAATTCCCAATGATTCTATTCCTTATATGTAAACATGCCATCTATTCTCTTTGCACTCCTTTATTGGTGTGATACCAAATAAATTGTTATAAAAGTGTATTTCTTTGAACAAAAGAAAATACTTCATGGATGGTTAAGGCGTGAATCTTTCTTAAACCCATGTAGCGGACAACATTTTAGATAGCTAATAACATCTGTTTTCATTTCTTAAATTCAAATAATTAAATTAAACAAGTCAGCAAAAAAAAATTAACTTAAAATATGAAAAAGTACGAAACCCCCAATTTTCTGTTCTGGTAAACAACACTTGCGCAGCCCAACTGGTGCGCGGGAAGAAGTCTAAAAGGGAGACGATGGCGGCGGCGATCGGCTGGTACGGACCGCTCATCGACTTGTCGAAAGCTTCGCTACACGTCGGCGACTACGTGCAGCTCGTCGTCTTCGTCCACCGATCCACTCCTCTTCAGGTCTCTTTTCTCTGCCTGGTGTTTCTCTTTCAACTTTGAATTTTCTTTTTTGATTCTAAAATTAATTTAATTTTGTTCGGATTTGAAAGTATAAATTGTCGAAAGGCGGAGAGGTGATCCGAACCGACATTCAAGTGGGGGACGAGACGAGGCCGTTCTTCTCCGTATCGATATGGCAGAAGCAAATGGGATCCATGGCCAGAGCCGGCGACGTCGTTTTGTTACAGAGTAAGCAAGCTTGCATTGCAACCTAATTATCCTTAAATACAGTTCGATTTGTACATTTGAATTTGGTTTTTGAGTTTAGTTCACTTGATTTAATATTTGGTTGATTGATTCAGATGTGAAGATAACAAAATATGGTGATGTTGTGGAGGCCAGAACCCACCAATACTCATCTTTACATTGTCTACTCCACCCTTATGAGCTCATCCTCACTAAAGGTACATTTCCTATGTACAAATTGTCATATCAAGTGTGATTTACGGTGCGATTTGCCGGACTGTCAATCTGTATCTCTTGTGGAAATGAGAACGAAATTAATTGACTTAGATGTGGTTGTCAGATTGTCACATTGAAACGAGAATTTTACTGATTGACACTGTCTGCATAAAGAAAGTCTAAAGAGATTGTGTGTGTTCTTTTGTCAATGTTCTAGGAGTAACGGAGTTGATAGAGGAGTGTAGAGTTGGGATAGCAACGAAGGAGAAGCTTAAAAAGGTAGTGGAATGGGTGAAGGAGCGCAACACTCATGATCAGTTCCATGGCTCTCAACTGCAGCAGAGGCAACTGCCTAGAAACTGGAAACTACCAGAAGAAAGAAAACAACCTGAGGACTGTTTTTCTCTTGCGCAGCTATTACGTCTTCCCAATTCTTGCAAGGCAGTGTTTTATGCATCAGTTGCTGAAATCTTTCTGCCATTTAAATCGACATCTATCGTTGAATGCAAGTCATTCGACAACGAGGACATGTTTGTAAGTAGAAGGCTGTATAGAGCAGGAGATAGTGGTCTAGCAAGGGACCTCATCTGCACAGGCTGCCAGCTTTGTGGTTCCCCTTTGGAGCTGGACAGGTATGAATCTGAGCATCTGAGACTATTTATGCGGCTATGCTTTGCTAACATGGCAATGTGCAGTTGTGAGTTGTGATTGCTAAAAGCTCTGGTGCGTTGCATTGCAGTGAAAACATATATAAGCAGAATGCAGTTGCACTTTATTGTTCCAAAAGCTCGAACCGTCTTCATGTCATAAGCTCCATATACAGGCCATTCATGGCATGCTTTTGTTTGTCAACGCAGTTTCTTTTCTCGATTCTGCTGGTTATGTGCATCATAATCATGGCTTATCTTCTGATCCAACTGCAGTTGTATGTATGGGATGAAACGGATTACGCACCAATCCTAGTCAGAAACAAAGCTGCAGAGATCTTATTTGGGAACATCAAGGCTGAAAGAGTCTATTCATGCTATAAGGGGAAGAAGCAAACTGGAGAATTTGATCCGAAAGAAGTCCATGCTCATAATCATCCAAATGCAAAACCCAACTTGCAATCTGAAGCGGCAGCGGGAGGTGTTCTGGTTGCTTGTTCATCAGACATAGACAAGAAGCGCTTGGAACAGAAGGGGAAACACTGTTTTCTGGAAAATATGGACTTCTGTAGGATTTGGTTAATTCTTCTGAAAGCAATGCTGCAGCAAGGAAAGAATGGCGCTTTGAAATTTGAAGTCACAGTAAATGCTGGCTCAGATAAGGATAATGGCAGGTTTGAAATGGTTTCTGCTCAGATGCCATGCTTTAGAACGGAACGACCTTCGCAGGATGTATAATGTTCATTGATTGATAAAACACATGACCACCAGAGTGGCTAAACAAGTCACAAATTTTTCTAGTGAACAATTGCCATTCTCACCGTGGAGAGACAAAATTATCAACTCAAGGACCTTCCATTCAAGGAGATAAACCATGAACTCATATATAATTAACAACTTAAGAGATTATTAACCCACTAAAAAGTTAAGTGAAGCGGACTTCAAGCAAAGGGCGACCCGCAAAGGGTATATCAGATTTTACAGTAAAGCAAAATGAAGAGAAAACTGACATCAGCTAGTTATGCGACATATTGCTCTATACGCTTGATCCTAAGACTCAGCTGTAGTCTCAGCAAAGGAAGCATCAGTTGCTGAACTTTGGGCTTCCAGTATCTGCTTCTGGCGCTCGGCATGTTCTCTTTCGCACTGAGTGATTCCCATGATAATATCAAGCATGGTACCAGTTGTGCCAAAGAACACAAGTGGCGCCAAAGATTTCTTTTTAATCCCTACTGGGATTGCTAGCAAGGCCCCTGCTACTGAAAATACCCAAGTGCCCAATGCGCTGCAGAAAATAAATCAATCAGGAGGAAGCTAACAAGGGGAAAGATGGTATATAAGCAGGTAAAGACCAGTACAGGTATGAACCTACATTGCAATGAATCTAATACAATTTTTTGAAGTTGAGTGATGCATTGTCGGTTAAGCCAAGTGATACTTGGTACTTAGTTATAATCCCGAAATCTTACTAAGAAATACTGATGTAACAGCATAGATCAATGGGACAAGTTACAAAATCAAATTGAGAAGCATCAATCTCTACAGCATTGGGAACCATAAAATGGGGAAAAAGGGCCGCCAAGTAACTGTGGATGGAGTTTGGAGACTGATGTTGATGGGCAATTCATTGTGAAAAAGTAGATGGGTCTAAATCTTCCCAGCTAAATAGATTCACTGATGTCAAAACATATAATGCACAAGTATCCTGGTTTATAACAAAACTTTTGTAGTTCAATGGAGAATTGTTGATCTCTTAAGCCCCAAAAAACTAGTAGATGTTATTTTCAGCATCCATTTGACAAGTGATATACAATCCTAATCTGTTCCGAGATATGCACAGCTGAAGAACATTTGAATAGCAAAGAAAAAGCGTTTTTCTATAAATATGTTAACAAACATAAGCCTCACTGTTCTAACATTGACAATAACTAAGAGAACAATGACTTGTTGAAATTAACAAAGAGAATGTCTTATACTCTAAGCAATAGGTATTCTATAACTCCTCAACAAATGCAACAACATATGCCTAATATCTTACTAAAGGCTCTTTTGTAAGACTCTTTTGTCACACATCTCTCTCATTTCATTCTAGGATACAGAAAAGGCCATAAGCTTCCAATGTCACACATTCCTAATACCTTACTATGATTATCAAACCAATCTGCAGGCAGTGCTGTTCTAAGTTGGCCAATATTAAAACTTACTATTACTTACACATTCAAAAAACACCAATGAAACTTCACAAGCATAGTAAAGGTACAGATTTAAGCACAAAGCCAAACTAACTTGGAAACTGAGCAGTCTTCAAGGTGCTTAACAGGCTCTTTGCTTCCCATTCCTCTGTTTTAGCTACACTCTGTGCTTATCAGCAGCAACCCAATCCACTTCACTCCTGCTTTTCAGAATACTGAAAATGTTCAGATTGACTACAAAAGTTACCAAATTGAAATGTTGGGTAATCACCAAAACCCTAGAGTAACTGTAAAACCCCAACGAAAAGTTACAAAAGAACTAATTTTGAACATAAAAGAAACTAAATTTTCAAAATTGGATTGAAACCCATTAATTTGAACGAGAAAAGAAGCTCGCCTGATCAGACGCCCAGCTAAGAAGACGAAGATTTCAGAGTCCTCAGAGTAAAAGTTTCGATTTTGTGCTGATTTGGTCCTTCTCTTCATGGGCCGGGTCGGGTTGGGTCGTTCTCATTGATGCAAGAAGAAAGCCCAAATCTTGGCCCATCTTGATATAACGGAGTTGCTGATGGAAGGGAAGAGCAGAGAAATCAGACGATGAGAGGTGTAGGAGGTCCTCTGCTGTGCATAGGCGATCTTCTGAGCGATGTTGGCGAGGAATCAGATGCTTCGCCACCACCGCAACAGCATGAACCCTCTTTGGGTTCTTCTGTGTCCAACCCCACTGAAAACTTGGACCTCACCAAGTTGTTCCAGGTTTATTTTGCCTTATTTCACAGTTTTCATTGCTTGTCTGATTTTCATCTTTTGTTGAATTCATCTATATTGCAGAGAACCCTTTTAATAATCAGGTGGGTTATTTGCACTTTTGGTTTGAAAACTGAAAAACCATTAAGAAAAAATAATGTAATTTGGATTTCAGGACCCTTTTTTTTTTTCTGGATACATCAATATTTAAGCCCTTAATGCAAATGTCTATAGCAATCAGATTATAGTGTTCTTTTCAATAAACTTGTTTCATTCTAGAATTATGGTATTTCGATAATTCGATTTTGTTGTGATCAGAAATTTTAGCTTTCTCTTGTGTTATTGTGCATTTGAGAGTGGTCCTTACTTTTTGCACCATATTTGCTTCAGGAGAACTATGAGAAGTTGAACGAGGCGCTTAACGGCACAGACCACTCCTGGGCAGCTCTTACTTTGAAGGTGATAACTGATCTGTGTCAGAGGATAAGAATGCTATATCTATATAATCCACATGTATGGCATATATGTATGAATGAACATAGTTCGTGTCTAAATTTAACAGCATTGATAATCCTCTTGCAAATTAGTATTAATTTTCCTTTCCAGTCCATAGTGATGATAGATCATTGCTCTTAAGCAATTTTTGTTGCCTTTTGGTAAGGCCGTCTAACTAGTTCCCATTCCATTGCAATTTTGATTCACATAATTAAGCAGAGATAAAAAAAAAAACAAAAGACTCACAACACAAATTAATATGAAAACTCACAAGTGAGAAGATTACTATATGCCAACCAGATTGTAGATGCATGTAGTTTCTACCGGACTTCTATGTAATTGATGCAAAGCTCTATGAAAACATGTTATATGGACAGAATAAATATTCTTTGTGTTCCGGACAACACGGTACCTCATGTGGTGCATCATGAATTGATGCATAGTGCATTGTACTGAGTTTATTTCTATTCCAGTTATGCAACGCTCTGGAAACTGCAAACAAGTTGGTGCAGGAAACAAATACAAATGTCATGGTGATGTCCGAGAAGGTTGGACAGCTTGAGGAAGTTATCAAGAGGGGAGATTCTGCAGTAGCATCAGCAAGGATTGTCCATGCCTCACTAAACAAAAATGAAGGACCTGTTATTGGCAATCAAAATGTTAGATGATTTTTGTCTCATCCAAAAGAGGTTAGTCCATTTGATTCCTGGGAAAGAGTTCCAATACCAACTCTTGAAAGTTGTTGGCTCTCTTTCGAACATGGATTTTTTATTTTTTCTTGTATACTGTAAAAGATATTCAATCATTGATTTAGGGTGTTATTGTTGCATGAGTTTAAAGTGCTTGTTCGTTCAGTGTTGGTTCACTTCCTTGAGTATAGAATCTGATGTTAAATGCCATATCCAACAGTAAGCATGATTTAATTGCCGTTGAATAAATATTTGGGATCTGATTATCAGAGGGTTGTGACCAAGCAAAACATTGTATTGCTAGGAGAGGCAATAAGTAACTATACATATTAAAGGAACAGAACCCTCTCTTTCTTATTCTGTGGCAGTGACTAGTTAAACGGAGAACAATTTTTGGCTGCTTTAGCTTGAGCAGCCTTGGCTGCTCAAGGCCCCCATTTTCACACTTTCTCGTAAATTGTTTTCATGATCGAAACCGTTCACTTTATTCATTAACATGTCAAGATCATTCCTACAAAATTTCAATCAAAACGGAGATAATTTGGTTATCTAACTTTGTAAAACATATCGATGGTTTGTTTAATGCCTAATTATACCGTTCATATAGTTCATACAGTTCTAGTTTCTACAGTTCCAGATCCTTTCTAACCTAGAAGCCCATGGAATACATCATCCTTTTTGGAAATTTTATTCCAAAAAGTCACTAGCCCAGAAAAAATTGGTTTCAGTTTGTCTTGCTAGTAAGCATGGCAAACTCTTGTCTGTAGGAAAGCTCTAAGTTTTTATAAATCTTATGTCTGGTCATGGACTCATGGAACCCTAACAATAAGCCTGTTGGCCAACGCCTAACGATTAGGCCCTATAGGTCCAAGAACAAACAGAAGTTTCTTTAGTACCTATGTACTCGATTTCATTCGTGAATCAAAATTCATTCTTTTTTTTTATTGATATTATTTAATTTGTACATGTCTTGGAAGTAGGTTGGGTCTTTGTATTCATATTTTCCATCCGCTGCATCAAGAATCTTCCGAATATAATGTTCGCTATCATAATCTCTTTTACTTGGCTCTTGCTTTAGTTAAATGCTTCAGAGATGCATTGATAGATTTAGATCTCAAGCAGTATCATCATTGACTTTTGATGTCTTAATAGGTTGTTGATGCTATCGGAAATCTGTAAGAGACTCTTGTTTCTAGTCCCAGAAAGCTTAGGATTGCAATCATCTGCGCCAACAAGGCATTTTCAATTGTTGAGAAGCGTAGAGGTGTGTACATGGTAAACTTGCTCCTTATCTTATTTTCTGAGAAAGACGAGACTACTTGTTCATCTGTTTTCCTGAACTTTATACATGTATGTCAATGAAGTTGAATCGAGATAGTATATTCGTGTTTGCCTTTTGGAATTTAGAATGAATTTCAAAAATAAAAAACCGTTGTTAGCTGAAGGAATTTGAGGTGGAATCTGGTTTGAAGGACTTCAAAATGTCATACAAAGTATCTTGTTTCAAGAACTTAAGAAAGACACATTAAAATTGGAAGATCTGTTGAGAACTTTCCAAGCTCATGGGCTGTTATGGTTGCAATGCAATAGTAGAATATATCACAAAGTGAAATCCACAAATCCACTTACACCCAGGACAAAACCTAATCATAAAGTATAGGCTACCAAGTGTAAGAACTGGGGTGAGGTGTACCAACTTATTCTATTCAGACTATACACTGACAAACTCTAGTGTACTTAAGTTTACTGCAGCTTAAATATTTTTTTTTGATACACTGACAAACTCTAGTGTACTTGAGTTTGCTGCAGCTCGTAATCTTTTTTTGATGAATTAAAAAAATATATTAAAAGGTGCAACCAACTTAAGTAGAGTTTTGTCATAAAAAAAGAGAGAAGAAGATTAAAAGCTGCAACAAACTCAAGCAAACTAGAGTTTGTCTGTGTATCATGCTTACTAACCTGAAATAGGCTAGTATAATCTAATCTAATCGATCCGGAGTTTAAGAACTAAAATCATGCTTACTAACCTGAAATGGAAGAAGTTTAAGAACTAATATCATGCTTACTAACCTTAAATGGATGAGCATAAGTTGGAGCCCCTCCCCTTTTGGTCTGGAGTCTCAAGACTTCCTTAAGGAGTTTAACTTTTGAAAGTTTACGATCTCCGATTTTAAGCAGGTTCGACCTGTATTTTGATTCCTAGATGAGGTGACTCACAATTCAGCACAAGAAACATGTCATACGTAGATAATACATAATTTAGCTTTTAAGACATTTTTAGCGTAAACGTATGTTGCCACGAGGATTAGCTTAATCATCAACAATCGGCCACCATTCTCCCTTCACAAGCATTCCATTTAGTTTTAAACCAGGAACAAACCCACATTGTGAATGAATAAAAACAGCAATAAGTTCAACACTTTAAAACATTGGCGAGCTAACTTTGAGAAACTTGTTCTTTTAGATAAATTAACCAGGGGATCAGATTTGAATCAGTTCTTTTTTGTTTAATTAGAAAGCTGAGGGAATCATTATAGTTGAGGACCAATAACACCTCTTACTTTTAAAAGTAACCATGCATCACAAGATAAACAAGACAGCGCTGTCGCCAACCCTACTTTTGGTCTGTAATCCAATCTGCTGCTATTTGCATCTTCTTAACTGATAAAAGTCACTATCTGTTGCTCTTATGACTTCATTTTGAAACTAATTAAAAATCTATAAACATAAATTATTAGAGGACTCTCACCTAACAAGACATTTAAGTACCTATCAAACCCTCATAGATTTTTTATAATGCGATCTGAAGTAGTGACAATGTGACATCACTGCCTCCATCTTAAAACTTCGAAATTCTAGTTAACCTGAAATTAAACAAATATTAGTCTCTAATTGGACAAAATTAATCTCTAATTAAACAATTTCTTTCAAATCTAACAAACGAGCATGACGTGCTGCAACTTGCAGGAAAAAAAATGAGACTCCACGTGGAAGACACCCAGTGACTCCAAGTTTTGAAAAAAGTTTGCGGGTTTATTCCAACCTAGTTGCCTATACTATATGTAAACCTCATTTTGAAGTGTACAGTTGTTGTTGGTCCACTGGGTCTTAATTAGTTATTATTTGAGCTAATTAAGATTTGCACTAAGACAAGGTGTCAAATTAAGTACTTGATAGGATTGTTGTAAAATTGTCAAACACATCATGCTGGTGGAATGTCCTCTTCATCTTCACATGTTGTTGAAACTTCAAAGACACTAAGGCCAAAAGTGGTTTTTGGCTTTGGTTAACTACTAATCACATTAACAATTATTAAGATGAACATACCCACATTATGAGGAATGGCCAAAGGGAATGCACTTGCACTAGGCATTATTGCATTGGATAGGAGAAAGTGAGAAAAATACTTGTCTCCTTACATCGGTACAAGCAATCAACATTATCACCGTACATATAGGGTATGACAAGTACTTGTTTGCTTGTGATTTACAAGTAAGGAGAATTGCAAGCTTGCTATGAAGAGCCAAATAGTAATCAGTATTGCGAAAGAAAAATGATCCATAACCAATTTTCTTATATTCTAATTAGAAAATGATCAAAGATGATAGGGTATGAGTTCTCAGATCAATTGGAGCCATGAAATTTACGTAAGAGTTAAGTGGCACAGTAGAGCCATTCCTTTCAACGCCAAAATGTTGACTTCTTATATATCCATTAAAGAAAAGGTTGACTTGTTATCTATGCAAAAATATGAAATTGGTTACAGCTAATTTGCTCTACATTTCAAAATAGCTCCTTACACAAAGGTGAAAAAATTCAAGATTTGACAATTGTCTGTCACAATATGGGAAAGGTGTGCTAATTTGTCTGATTTTCATGCTGAGTCTAATTTTTTTTTTTAATCAAAAGGAATATGCTTTATTTGTAATTGGGTTTAGTATTGTGTCAAACAAAGGAATACATCTAAACATCAACTTTGGGGGTCTCGTTAAATACCTGGCAGTGTACGATGGATGCTCGTAAACTAAATAAAAGCATTTGGAAACACAATGAGATGAGTAGAGAATTTAACCCAAAACTCGTTCCTTCCCCCTTCAGCAAAGTCATTAGAACAAAAAAAAAAAGGGGGAACTTAGTCCACCTCTTTACGACTTAACGATCATAACGAATTAGATCCAGATTAAATTCAAAAACGCAACCACACTACCCACTTCATTGAGCTTGTAGGTCACCTGGAATCATAGCCTCCAACCAAGGAGGTCCATCTCCTTCCCAAAAAATTCCCAATCCGAGGCACTGCAGCTTCCTTAGCTAAGATTAATACATTGAGTCTGATCTAATAACTTTTTAGTTCAAATAAAATTGTCATAACGCAGTCCAAAATTACATACAAAATTTGGGGCAGACATCATCACTTGTTGTACCAACAACTTAATTTTATAAATCCAGGATTCTATAGAGATGGACATCTCTCCAAAAATAACTCTTGTCCTCTTATAATCATTTCCAAACATATCCTAAGGAATTCCGCTGTCTTGATCTTTCATTTCGTCATCACTAAGCAAAGACAATGAGAAAAACAATTGAGTGGGAGCTGCCGATCTCCTAATTATTGTCATCTTTCAGTAATTCCAACCATCAGAGAATGTTGAACTGAGTTTTCCGCAATTGTTTCATATTATAAAACGCTGCTCATTGAAGAGTTCACATAATTCCGTTTTTCTATGAACACAAATAGCCGGACGGGCGTTTAAGAGAATGTGCCTCTACTCTTGAGATCACGAGTTTAATTCAGCAGCACTGTAAGGCTGGTTGTCACACGCATCACCAAATTAATTAAACATATACATCTGCAGTTGCGGCAAAACAAAAGTAAATAGGGCTCCAGGATTGCTGGTTGTCAAATTTTGGCTCCAAAAATAAAACCAAATTTTGTAAGAGAATCTCCCCCATCCTTGTGTAATGTGGTATATGCTAATCATTGAGCATTTTCATTAAAGTTGACAATCATTAATCAAGAGTGCGGCGATTCCTGGATTTGTATATAACCCTATATGGACTATGAAATAAAAGAATTGATGCTGAATGTATCCTCCAAGAAGATGTGAGAAATTTTGATGTTGTGTATATAAAAATTCAAGCTATAGCCACTAGCAAGACAGAACATGTAATGTACATTAGATTATGGGTGCTAGCTAGATCTTTTTGGGATTGATTATGTGATTACATTGCAAAGACTACTAGAGAGAAACCGATAGCTTAACGTACTTCATGTTTATCTAGTTATAATCAAGATTGGTTTACTTAATCAATTCGCCATTAAACTAGGACCAAAGAGCTGACATATAGAGTACAGAAAGTGAAAAAATTAGTAAAGCAACTAAATAATAAGTTGAGAATATTGAGGAGTTGTGGTGAAAAAAAAAAAAAGTCTAGGTAAGTGTTAGAAATAGTAAAGAAAGTTCATCGCCACTTCCATCAATTATAGCGGACATTAAGAAAACAGATGCAACCTAAATTTAGTCGGTACAATAGGGTAGTCTAAATTTGGCCTCTTTGTTACCCGCTGAAAGGGCATTCAAAGTCGAATAAAAAGGGACAACTGGTACACTACCCAACTGACCTCAAACACATTTCCACCTCTTAGCTAGGGAAGGCAACATCTATGGCATACGACCATTTATATGGTGTACAAAACTCAAATTATTAAGAGGCCCAAAAGATGTTCAAGAGCATGTTAATAATTAGTAGATCAAGTTATAGTTTTTGTCGTTCAAATTTTTAACTAAACCCTACATAATAATTACAATTTATAATAGTTAAGATGAAGCACAAGAGACAAGATCATGTTTCAGTTGAACTCATTAGTTAATCATTAAATAAAGTAACTCATTAGTTTAATCTCTCACTTGAACAGCGAAGCTCAAACCAAGGCAAAGAGAAAAACAAGAAGTTCCAAGCTCCCCTAAATGTCTTTTTCTCATTAATTAGTCTCCACCAATCGCCATGGCCAATGAGATTGTTGCGCTGATGATCTGCTGGTTGTTCGACTGATTTATGACTAATTCAGTCCTTCGCATAGAAAAATAAAATCAAGCTCTTGTACTTGTGAATTCTTGACAGTTCTCTGGTTGACCTTGTAACTGGACCCAAACCTTCTGGAAAGGATGACATATAGGGGTGTGTTTCTTTAGTCCCGAACGAGTTTAGAACCCTCTATCACTACAAGAATTTGGAGTATTAGAAACCAAATATTGGTTTAAATAACATGGGATCTTATTACCTTATAGGGACTACTTTGGACTCTACTATTTATTAGTAATGGTTATTAATAAATAGTAGAGTCCAAAACAGTCTCTATAGGGCAATAAGACCCTGTGTTATTTAAATCAATGTTGGTCCCTAATACTCCAAATTCTTGTAGTGTATGTAAAATCAATTTGTAAAGTAGATATTGAATACTTTTTTTGTTGTAGAAATGTCTACGCAGACACTACGCAAACACTACTATTCATACATCTATATGGGACATAACAATTTTCCAATCTATAGGCTCGATTAAGACAATATATATAGGTGAGTGAAGATGTCTCCAAGAAAGCAAAAGGCTCTTCAGACCAATATAAAGTGGGCCAACGAAAATGCTAGGTACTCAATGATTAACATTTACTACGAAATTAGAATGCCAAAGACATATACGCATATTACTTCAATTTCAACACTTACTGAATCACATAAGATGATTGCGACAATCAGAAAATAAAAATACTACTTGGCTTAAACTAATTGCATCATAATCACACTTAAGGCTGGCTAAAACTAAAGAAGATGCTATGCGTGTACTATTATTATACTACACTTTCCCATTTTGATTGGAATTATATTTTATTGGAGGGAAATACTATTATTATACTACCCTTTCCCATTTGATTGAAATTATATTTTATTAAAGGGAATCTCATGCCAATGAAACCGACAAAGGAATCTACATTGATGATGTGTCTCTCAAATATTACATCGTATATACGTAAGGTATATACCAATGCATATTTGTTTTTGACAATAATTCCGTATACGTCCATACATTTAGGAAAGCGGCCAATAATAGAGTCTGATTTTCTTTTCTTTTTTTGGGATAGAGAGTCTTTGCTTTGACATGGGATTAAGCTGCTCCCGTCACCGTGGATATGCTTAATTAAAACTGATTCAAAGTCTTTAAACAAATGAAACGAAAATGGGCAAAACTACCATTAAAAGAAAAAAATTCAATTTTCTCGTCTTTAGAATGCGCAGACTGTCTAGCTTTGGAAAATTGAGAAATTTTTGCAAATTTAGATGATTGGTGAAACGACAGATAACGAAACTTGAATTTTACAACTTAAGGTGCCAGCAATGCATGGCTGGTATTGCCCCCTGAATAAACATGTTCTTCACATATGATTTCAGCTCTGCTCGGTGTCATTTGCAATTTCCTCTCTTCATCTATGTTTGATGCCTACCAAAAAAAATAACTTTGGCGAAACCGATTAGGCACATTCATTAGTACTACAACCCTACCAGTAATTGGGCTGAACTTGATCGCTAGCGATGGCTCACAAGTTGCTTCGTTGGCAGGGTTGGTCGAGCCGTGAGGCATAAGAAAGAAACATGAAGGCTTCATGGCTTACGTTGTACAAATACACAATGTAAAATATGAGTTTAGCATTCATCTTATCCACAATACATAATGTCAACATATACAATTCAAGAGTAAAATAGTAAAATCTGAAATGACAACGCCTCCAATATTATCCTTTATTTTACAGACATCGTACAAAGCCGCTTGTATAAGCAGGAGCGAGTGCGGCAAGTCTAGTATCTCTATAAAGCAAAACCCCAATAATTGGTTACAAAATAGTTAAATTTTCAATATGCATAAAATGGCCTCTGTTAATTCAAATATGAAAGAAAGCCATCAAAATAAGGCAGGAGAACAAAAGAAGAAAAAAATAAGGGCTTTATTACATAAAAAAAAAAAAAAAAAAAAAAAAAAAAAAAAAAAAAAAAAAAAAAAAAAAAACAAAAACACACCCCACACTGGCCCGCCACCCCCACCCAAGAATTAACAACAAAAAACAAAAAAAAGAAAAAGAAAAAAAAAAATAAAAATAAAAAAAAAAAAAAAAAAAAAAAAAAAAAAAAAAAAAAAAAAAACACAAACAAACCCCCAAAAAAAAAAAAAAAAAAAAAAAAAAAAAAAAAAAAAAAAAAAAAACCCCCCCCCCCCCCCCCCCCCCCCCCCCCCCCTCCCCCCACTCCAAACATTATTTATAAAAAAAAACAAAACAAAAAAAAAAAAAAAAAAAAAAAATGCTTATTCGTGTAAGAGCAAAAACAATGTTGCCATAAAAACCCAAAAATCTATCCTATAAACCCATATTTTTCACCAAAATCTAAATAATGTTGTAAAATTGGGTTGTATAAACCAAAATGGGGGGTGGAAAATGTAACTTTGGGGGCAAATATACACCCTCCACTATCGTTTTCACCCTGGGGTGGCGCCTACATGCTCCACCATTTTTTTTGCCTTTTTTCTCTCTTTTGCGGACATTTAGTACACTACCTTTACCGTTTAAAAATATTTGACCGTCATGCATCCAACGAGGTAAAAAAATTCAAAATAAATAAATATTTTAAATATTTTTTTTAAAAAAAAATTCTATAATTACCATGATCTATAACCAATAATCTTGTTTCTCTCTCTACTCATTGTAATTTATGTTTTTCTTGTCATCCAAAGCCAAAAAATGGAGGAGAATTCCAAAAGTAGTGGAAATGGCCAAATTTTCACCCTTTTTTTCCCCTTCATCATTAGAAAATTATGTCATTTTTCCCCTATCTTTTTCCCCTACATTGTTTTTGCTCTAAGACCTGTTGCATTTAAGATTAAAAATAGAGGAAGACCAAAAAATTGAAAAAAAAAAAAAGAACCAAAAATTTAAAAACCCTTCCAATCTTTATTAAAAAAACCCCCCCACGGGGGAACAAACAAAAAAACAAAAAAAAAAAATATAAAAAAAAAAAAAAAAACAAAAAAAAAAAAAAAAAAAGAAAAAAAAAAAAAAAAAAAAAAAAAAAAAAAGAAAAAAAAAAAAAAAAAAAAAAAAAAAAAAAAAAAAAAAAAAAAAAAAAAAAGAGAAGAGAAAGAAAAGGAGAAAAAAAAAGAGGAAGAAGGAAAAGAAAAATAAAAAAGAAAGAAGACGGGGAGCAACAAAAAACAATACAAAAAAATTAGGAAAACTAGGCAAAGTAAGTTAAATAATATTAAATATTATAAAAAAAAAAACAAAAAAATAAAATAAAAAAAAAAAGAGTTATCTACAATAACAACTACACAATGCTTGGATGGTTTTCTGTTCGTGTGTATGCAGGTTAGTTCTTCGCTCTTTTAAACGTTGACAGCTATTCATGTTTCATTTACCATTGATAAAACTCTCTATCGTTTACCCTAAAAAAAGTATTAGTTATGAGCATCAAACTCACCAAAACCAATGTGGAAGGCTAATCATATTCAACTTCTCAAGTGAACACCAAAACGAGGCAAATTTCACAACTAATTTATAGTTGTCTTTCTTTTTCTCCGCAGATTTTCTATGGACAAGGCTGTTCATAATTAGGCATGCTTCTTTTTCATTAGGCCTTTGACAATATTAATTTATTAATTCTGATTTTCATTTTTATATATGATTTCATATACTTTCTTAATTTCTATTTTAGATTGTATGACAGAATTTCGTGGAATTGGCGCACAATGCATAATCATCTATATCAACATGGTTATAATGTGGCGCGAAGAGCCTGTAATCGGAAAAGGGTCTCATACACATTCATAAGCAAGAAAATAAGAGTTGAGCACGCGAGCAACACGTTATCTCTACAGTCGGCAAATAGTAGAAATACAAGCAATGTTTTAACTGTCTGTTTGACCTCGCGCTGCCGTCCTTCGTTGGTGTAATAGCATATCGTCCCCGGAAAACGCGCGTGCTTCTCTTTCAGAAACATGCCGGCCGTTGGATTATAATACACTTGTCATCACATCAAGCTCCTAAACTTTAAGCCATTCCTCAAATGATTTCATTTCAGCTGTTGGTAATCGAATTATTTATGGTTTCCCCTAATACAAGTCTAAGGTTAGTCGACTATCTTCTTCGGAAATGTCACTATCCTATGGATCCCGCTGACTTTCCATATTATATGTTGTTGACTTTTGCTGCCGCTTGATCATCGACAATATAACCCGGCTGGCCGTTCATTTGTGGTTGACTACGTTGTGCTACTACCGTATCAACGGTTGGTTAATTATGTTTACGTGTTCAGCTGGAATCTATAGGTCACGAGTTTAATTCACTTGGATGAAAAGACGGTGTATATTTCAATGAGTTTGGTACTTATTATTTGTGGCCAGTCCTAGTGTGTTGGTATAGTCTTGTTGTGGCGTGTTGGCCAGTCAGAAAGGATTTCAACTAACGAGAAATTCTTGAGTGTGATGGTCATTTTACCCAATACCGGTACTATACTTCACATATTACAACATGGGATGAATGTTGGATTGAACAAATATTTATCGGGTAAGACGTTGCTTTTAGAAATATAGTTAAGGTAAAACCATAAAACTTTAAAAGCACTTAATTAGCACCTAAGTAATTTTGTCTGGTATTACTTATTTAGGGCTAAAAGTGCTTTTTTGAAAATTTTGTAGTAAATGCTGTTTGGGTAATATGTCCCTCCATACTATTTTGACTACTAGTTGCGATGGTGGAGGTTTTTAGAAGTAGCTAGATTGCTGCTTTTAGAAACTATGGAGGTGAAAACTAGAGTCCACTACATCTTTTAGTGAAATCAGTGGAAATAACAAAAATGTCTTTTATGCCAATCAGAGAGCGCATTTTATGTCTATAGCATTTTGAAAAATACAGTTTACCAGACACTCAACTGCTTTATTTCACTGCTATTTCTTTCATTGTTCTTTATTCTCGCAACAATACCAAACTAGCCTAAACCAATGTTGCACACACTAAATCCGTTCTCAATTTGTGATGACACGATGAAAAAAGTTCAGATAAAGATTAAGATAAGCAATGCATGCTGTATATTCTCAAAACCACAATCAAAGTTCATGGGTTTGTAAAATGTATAGGCCAACTCTTTGTCTTATTTTTTATTTTGGGTAATAATTGTAGCTATGGAAACAAATTTCGCTCTAATAAAGATGTGACGTCATGACACAATGCTACAATATAGTTTCACAAATTGGTGATCGCTCTGATGAAATGAGAACCTTATTTATTTATTTATGATACGTGATATATAGATTCCAGACTTTGACTAAAAAAAAAAAAAGATTTCAGACGTTATTATTTTTTACATTCTAGTCATATATTGTGCGTAAAAATATAATGGTGGTTTTGAATATTTTAAGAGTAAACTATGTGGGACTAGAGTATAATTTTTCCATCTATTTTTATTATTTGTTATATTACTTGATATGTTATGTGCTTGTACAGTGATTTTAACAGAGCCATAAACACATATCAAGATCCATTTAAGAGCGCGTGCTACTTCTATGCACTATCTATATGTAATTAACAATTTCGATTCACAAACTGTGATAACATTACCTGTCGAATTGTTTAATACGAATCAAAGGGGTTTTAACCACCCAACCATGTATTTCATTGACCGTGAACACATGGTGAAGCCTTTGGAGTTATCCAACCCACACCCAAAGACATTCTCACTTCAAAACTAACAACTGAAAATGAAAGAAAGCGAACGTAGTGAGTCAGTGGGTAGCAGACGAATCAATATTTAGTAAAATTCATAAATTAATTTTAAAAACATATATCGAAAGTGACGTTGAACGAGTAAGTTGAGCTGAGCCGGTCGAGCCGGCAAGGGTGACATGGCTGACGCTGATTTGCAGTCAAACTCAGATTGGGAAGAATTTTTCGAACGCTTTGTAGGAGATTAATCGTAAGTGCCACGAACAAAGGCCGTGTTTTGTTACCGAGGGTTTGCAAGCGGTTAAAGCTTTGTCCAAAAGCGCTTTTACAAAACGCAGCTTTCAGTTTGATGATTTCAATTTGAATGGTCGCTCTCCTGCGTTACACTTGAGTTGTCGGAAGCTTGATTTTGCTTTAATGCACTTGTTTTTCCTCGTATCTCCACTTTTTCCCCTTATACTTTCTAATTTGCGATACTTCCCCAAATTCTTGATCGATTGTTAATTAGTTGTGTCCCGGGTGTGATTTTACAATATAGTCCATGGTAAACTTCAACTTCGCAGTGTGAAATATATCTCTAAGACAGACTTCTATAATATTCAACTGTTATCCTATCAGTCTATTTTAATCGGAATAATCTAGTTCAAGCGAATTCACCAAACTAGACCATGAAGACTTCACTAGCACGCACGGGTGCAAAGGTCGAATTATATCTATACATAAGAATCAAACCACCTAATTTTGATCCTTAATTATACAGATAATATGGCAGCCACAGATAGAATAAAAAAAATATGTTATCTTGACTAAAGAGCATGGAGAGTTATTATATATTAGTTTTGCTTCACACAATTTATGTACGTGCCACGTCAATTATTGGAAATTGGAAGCACATGTAAAAGAGTACATAATCTAACAGAAAATATATATGTTATGTTTCTGTATGCTACTCTAATCGAAGTTTGATGGAAAATGCATTCATACAAATGTTATATAATACTAGTAAGTTGAACTTTATTGACCAAATAATATGCACGGTAGCTCAAAGAGTCGTGAAACACGATGTATATATTTTTTTTTCTTCCTGTTTTGATCTTCCTCTTGCGCACGTTCTTGGTATGCTAATTCAAAATAGTGATGAGATATGGTGTGTATTGTGTAAAGTTGCCAGCAAACTTATAACCAAATAAATAAACACTATAAAGATATGTTTTGAGGGTCCGGTTCAAGGGACACACTATTTTGACACACCATTTGAAACATCCCTTCTTGTCCATTGATTTTGCAATTTTTTGTGGGACCCATTGATAATGGATCCAATCCAATGGACAAGAAGGGATGTTTCAAATGGTGTGTCAAAATAGTGTGTTCCCATGATCCTCTCCCATGTTTTGATGCAAATGATATTAAGCAGGGGAAATCAAAAGCGGGATATCGGTGATTGTTCTTAATTAAATAAGTCTCACTGTATAGGGGTGAATGGTCTTTTGTTTTCTGGTCAATGATAATGAACGATCTTATGAGCTACAAAAGCCTTACAAATATTGCATTTACTTCTACTGGCACAACATGTTAAATTGAAAATGATTGCTCCCCAAACTCGAACCCTTCAACCAACACAAGTTGGTCTAGTAGAAAAATGCAAAAGCTGACTCTCCAAAGGGGATGTCTGAGGTTTTAAATGCGATGTAAGCTAATATGTTTGATATTAACCAGTGTTAGGGTGTAATTCTTAACTAGCCTCTTCGAGATCTCGATTTAGATTAGTCTCATCCTTCGGATGTGGTGTGGGGGATACCAAATGCTTCAGGGAAAAAAAAAAAAAAAAAAAAAAAAAAGAAGCTCGGGCCCTTCACTTTGTCCATGTCCAAGTACTGCAACTTGAAATTAAAACAACTACCTCTCATTACTCGCTTAACCCTAGTTATCAATTGTTACTTGATTTCTTATTATTGTCACTACATTTTTTTTAATCTAATTTGATGTTTCTTAGGATCTTATAAGCTGCAGGTGGCCTACGGTTTGAAGTAAAATTAAAATTTAAAAAAGATGGACTTTCATTAACTAAAGAAGATACCCCAAAACTCAATTGATTAAACAGAAGGGTTTGAGGCTTTGAGGCTTTGAGCCTTGAGGTTCGAAATCAATATATGTTAAAACAGAAGGGGCAGCAGTGCAAACTATGTAAACATATAATTTAATCAAGCACGATTAAGACCCGCACTGTATAAAACCAAACTCAACCTTGGGAAAATGATCAGACGAGCCACATCATTTACTCGCTAATCAAACTCTTAATAATTCAGCTTACCATACTTGAACTGTCTCTTGCTCCAGCTCCTTCTCTCCAATCCCTCCTTAAATCCACCATTTCCACTTCACCAAAAAAAAAAAACAATAAGACCTTTTATCGAACACTTGGTGGGCATCGCATTTGAGTTCGGCGCGCATGACCCCGTTGCTCTTGGACTCGGCGATGGCCATGGCCATTGATCAAACACTTGGCCCGCTTCACCTCAATCAATCACTTGGTGGGTACGAGCTCGATCTCGATTTCTCCGGCTGCAGCACCACCACCACGAGCACAGGAAACACCGACTCCGGAGACCACTGGTACGACTGGTCGCCTTTGGTCGACTGGGACTCGCTGGTGCCGGCCGACCAGCTCGCCGGCGATGACTTCCACGACTTCATTGACTCGATGATGGAGGAGGAGCAAGACGGCTCGTCTGAGCTGAACTCGTCGCCGGCGCTCGAATTAGAAGCGTCGAACGACACGACGTCATCCGAGGGGGACACAATGACTATGCTGGCGAAGGAGGACGGCGGCGCCACCGCCCACGAGGATTCGAAGGGGCTGAGGTTGGTCCACTTGTTGATGGCGGCGGCGGAGGCGCTCACCGGCGCCAACAAGAGCCGCGATCTGGCTCGGGTGATATTGATTCGGCTCAAGGAGTTGGTCTCTCCGACCGACGGCACTAATATGGAGAGATTGGCGGCGTATTTTACGGAGGCGCTTCAGGGTTTGCTAGAAGGCGCCGGGGGTGCGCAGGGGAAGCATTTGATCGGGAATGGGGCCCACCGCGACAACGGCCATCATCCATCAGACGTGATTGCTGCGTTTCAACTGCTCCAGGACATGTCGCCTTACGTCAAGTTTGGGCATTTCACGGCCAATCAGGCGATTCTTGAGGCTGTGGCCCACGATAGGCGGGTCCACGTTGTGGATTATGACATCATGGAGGGGATCCAATGGGCGTCCTTGATGCAGGCCTTGGTGTCGAGGAAGGACGGCCCGCCCACCCCGCATCTTCGGATCACGGCCCTGTCGAGGGGCGGGAATGGACGGAGGTCGATTGGGACTGTCCAGGAGACCGGTCGTCGTCTGACCGCATTCGCAGCATCGATTGGTCAGCCCTTCTCATTTCATCAATGTAGGTTGGATTCAGATGAGACGTTTCGCCCCTCTTCATTGAAATTGGTTAAGGGGGAGGCCTTGGTCATCAATTGCATGCTAAACCTGCCACATTTTAGTTACCGGTCTTCCGATTCGATTGCTTCATTTTTATCTGAAGCCAAGACCCTAAACCCGAGACTAGTCACTCTGGTCGAGGAAGAGGTTCGGCCAGCAGGAGATGGAGGCTTCGTGGCCCGATTTATGGACTCATTGTACCATTACTCGGCATTGTATGACTCCCTCGAGGCTGGTTTTCCAATGCAAAGTCTAGCGCGAGCCTTAGTCGAGAGAGTCTTCTTGGGCCCTAGAATTGCCGGGTCATTGACCCGGATCTATCGGGCCCACGGAGAGGTAGGGTGCTCGTGGTATGAGTGGTTGGGTGCGGTAGGGTTTAACCCAACTCCAATAAGCTTTGCCAATCATTGCCAAGCAAAGCTTTTACTAGGTCTATTCAATGATGGTTATAGGGTGGAGGAGGTGGGCAATCATAGGCTGGTCTTAGGTTGGAAGTCTCGTTGTTTACTTTCAGCTTCTATTTGGACGTCACCCTCAGAATCTGATTTTGGCAATTAGCTTGTACTAGTTTATTGTTTACCCTGTTTACCCTGATCTATTTCCACTTAGCTACCGGTCCCCACAACTCTCAACATACCACTTTGCAACTTGAGTAAAATTTTAAACCAAAATGTTGGCTGAAATTGTAACCAAACTAAATTGTGGGATTTTGTTTCAAGCCAATGTACGTTGTTTGAGTTCTTCTTACTGTCTACCTTGATGTGATATGGATATGGTTCTTTTGAGAAAAAATGTGAAGGTTACTTTGTAAATACATATAAATATGGCAGTCGCCCAAGTTTATTAAGCATGTATAAAAGGTTTGAGTACATATATATATTTATGCGTTCACGCTCAATTGGCTTCTTTTTATTGAATACAAACGATTACATATATACTAACGTGTTTTAAGCTCGGGATATTGTCTACTCTTATCCTGCCCATCTTCGCAGGCTAACACAAATATAACTTATTTATAATTAACTTCTAATCTTTTTTTTTTCTTCAATTTTTTACTTGATTTTCGATGATGGAAAGCAAGTTTGCAGTGGTGTTAACTCTCAATTTAAGCAAGTTTACTTGATTTTTTACTTGATTTTCACTCCAACACCACCGCTGAGCACCGCCGCCAGCGTAAACTTGCTCCACATCATAAAAAATCACGTAAAAAATTGAAGAGAAATAAAAAAGTGTAGTGTCATTAGTAAAAAAGGGAGTGGGAATAACAATTCTCATATATATTTATACATTTATACGTTCACGCTCAATTGCTTCTTTTTATTGAATACAAGCGATTACATATATACTATTTTAAGCTTGGGATATTGTCCACTCTTATCCTGCCCATCTTCGCAGGCTAACACAAATAACTTATTTATAATTAACTTATATATAAAAATGACAACATCCATCCATGTATTTCACGGATATTAACGACCAATGGGATAGCATAGCATGTGAAAAGGAAAGTATACACACAACTATTTTGTCCCTTTAACAACAATTCGACCCAAAATAAGTTAATAACAACATTCTCACATGGCACAGATTATCATACAGTATTCTCTGTCACTTCATGGTATTCTAGTTTTACCATTGACTTGAAAATCAAAGTCCCCCTCTGCACTTCTTTCGCGTTCACACTACTATCCCTTCGTTTTACGTAATTTCTTTTTTTACCACTCCGGTCTTGCTTGTTACACCTATAATAATCAGTTATGCATTAGTGGGAGATATTAACTATATGATATCCTTGTACAACTCCGGTCTTGATTGTTACACCTATGATAATCAGGTGTGCATTTTGTACATAGTACGAAAAGTGGAAGATATTAACTATATGATATCCTTGTACATTGTATTATGCCATAGCACGTCAATTTGAGTCTATAATTAGACATATAGACCAGGGCCTCTAGAGTTTAGATTGATTACTGCAATTCCTATATAGGAGTAGCGTGCTGGTAGTTGGCACATCAATCTCGTCAACGTGTAATATTTGTCATCCCTTAAGTCTGGGACAATCACGTAAGCAAACCAAGATTATTCTCACGAATATGCACTTAAACAAATTTGTTTTGAAATACATTCACTTAAACAAATTTCAATTTCTGGATTTTCATTAAATCGCAATGTTCGTACATGACAAAAAAAATAGCAGCTTTTAAGATGCTCTTTGAATTTTGAGTTAATTTCGATTTTATACAAAAACATTGTAAGACGTCACCAGAAAGAAAATTGTTCTCCCGACCAAACTCCTCAGAGCCTCAGACATTGCAGCGTCGCGCAATCTTAATTCCAATTAATGCTTGAATTAATTGTTAGATTAATGACAACTTGGCTTACTTAAACGTAGATTTTTGACGTTGAAATTCGTCAACCGCTCTGCCCCATAAGAAAGGAAACAGAAAGCTTCGTGATTAACTCAACTAAGTTTGTGCTGATTAAGAATATCATTGATCATGGTGCAAGAGCTAAGAACGATGAACCATGTACATGTGCAGCCCAGATTCCCGAACACGGCTCCTTGGTGGATTAGTGGCAGAGTTACCTATAAGCCTGAAATGACAATGGATTTTCCAACGCACATAAGGGCGTATTAATCTGAAGTATTCCGGGCAATGGTGAAATTAAAACTCAGGTTTTACTGATATTCACGTCTATTGAATTTTTATGTATCAATCGAAATCTTAACATTATGAGGATATTTTTATAAAAACATGAACTATAATTGATACATCAAGGAGATTTTGTGCTTAATAATGTGTACCATCTGCACAAACCCTATGAATACGTACGAGGCCTACGTCATATATAAAGTTTTTTGGCAAGCATAATATTATACATAGGCACACTTTGATATGAATATTATGTCAAATAGTAATAAATTATACACCTATTCTTTCTTCCCGATAATACATATAAGTACTTGGTTACACACGACTACCTCAACAGCACGACGCCATTATTGTTTACACAATATTTTTTGCCTACAAAATATATTATAATCCATTGAAAAAGACAAAATTAGTATTCAAAACCCCCAATAATCTTTCATATAATTATCAATGGCAAGTTGAAAGTTGCAAATTGCTTTCTATTTGTAATTTTTTGTTTCGGTCAATAATGAGTGATGGACTAGTGAATTTCTCTAGGAAAAATATCATCTAAAGTTTACAATGCAAATTCGTCCCCTATCATTCAAAAAGTTTTAGCAATGCAAAGGATTTGGCCCCTTTAAATAGTTTGGGAGAGAGTTCGCACATGACTAATTTGTCTGTTAAGAATTTATCTCCAGTCAGTTAGTGAATTTTACTATAAGACATAATTTATGTTCTTACAAGCGATACCAACCTATGCAGGAAAATTGAACTTGAAAATTCAAATGCATTACTATATGCTTCCAACCAACTGAGCTAAGCTAAACCTACTACAAGCACCTTTCAATTCCTCGCTCATGAATTATTCCAAATCCCTTGCTAAGATAGATGTCTCATGTTCTGTACTTCCTACCACCCATTCATGACCGGCCCACCATAGGATTACAAAGGCCCAATATCTCCACCCTAATATTCTTTTACTCATTTTTAATATTTTAAAAAAATTTTCCTTTTTTTTTCTAAAAGAAGAAAATGAAAAGTATATTTGCATAAATCTTGCTCACCCTATTTTTTAGAAGCATCCTGTATATCTATTATAAGCACCAAACAATGGTATAAATTAAAAAATTCATTTATCACTCTATAAACTTTATTTCTTGGCTTAAAAAAATTGATACAAAAAAGAAGAAGAAAATGAAAGGTATATTTGCATAAAAATTTGCATAAATATTCCTCACCCTATTTTTTAGAAGCATGTACTGCTTAAATTCACATATTCTAATTGTTCTACCAAATCTTTCTCAACTAATGGTATTGTTAATTCTTGCAAAGAAATGTAGGAAAAAGATAATTTAATGTAGAGAGTTAAGTTCAACTGAAGGGGGGCAGGCAGAAGCGAGAGTCGAACCCAGGTGACCTTACAGCCTCCAGCACACATTCCCACTACAGTGCAAGATATTTTTGTGATAATGCAGACTACTTACATTCTTTTAAAAGGACTATATAACTTACATATGTGTAAACATAACATAGAAATTTTTTTTTGGCCCGAGACGGTTGTCTCCCCCATCTTTTGCTCAAGATCGGCCCTGCACCTATCTATAAACATTTTCCAAACCAGACAAAGTTGCCCAACCAAAGTCGTAACAAAACAAATTGGGTACTTGTCGTCACCCCGTATAATATTACTCAAGTACATGCTTCAACATCCTTTTGGAAAAAAAAAGCGTTTTCCCATTTTATGAGGATATGTTCAAGTGTTTTCCAATATCAGGTGAATATGGTTTGAGGAATTCAAGTGGACTGATTAGGTTGTTCTAGTCTTTTGGTTAAATTGATTTTAATTGGCGCACTACTTCATGTTTTCATAGGTAAATTGTTGTAACAAATTCTACTAATTAATTTCATATGGGTATTTTAGGAATTTAAAAATTACATAATCTTTACATACAGAATGTAATTGACTTGAATGCTTATTCATATGGCTTATTCAATAAAAAAATATATAGCAATTGAAAGAAAATATTTTTTATGCATGTGTATTCCATTAAGCCAACACAAAAGGTCCATAAACATTCCATATTTGTACTGGGCCGCAATAGGCCTAATTAATTCAAGGCCCAAGATTCATTATTTCGCTCTTGTGAGGCCCGAAATAAAAATATGTATAATATTACTAGGTGTGAGGTCATGATCGAAGAGACCAAAAAAAAAAAAAAAAAAAAAAAAAAAATAAGAAATGTGTCAGTACCTGTTGTACGAGAAATTATAAATCAATGTTGCTTTAAGTTTAAACTAGTCTAAAAGCATTGACATTTGAAATCTTTGAAATTTTGCATTTGATTTAGACCAAATACTACAGTCCCATCTATGAGGAATTCAAGCCTTCATAATTCAAATTATAAATGTTCGAATTGAATTCCAACGACCGATCACATTGTCTCTTAAGTAGAATGTCTGGAGTCGATATTGGGGTATTTTAGAATCACCTTCAACCTAGAGTTCACGATATCTATTTCTAGAATTAGTTAATCATGTAAATACATTCTACGAAAACACAAATTACAAATTAAAACTTTCCATAACATTCAGAAAATAAAAATTCAATTTCTCCGCACCCAACGTTCCAAACCATGATAAGAAAATTGGATTTTATAACTTGGCCAATCTAGTCATTTGTATAGCATGACCCATGCTTCCCAAACAGAGTTTGAACAAAGAACCCAATAACTTTATGCGTGGGCTTAAATTAAAGAATTATTAAACCAAAACCCAGCTACCACAAAACATATCCACACAAGGACAGTCTTTCCAGTTTATGGCTGCTGAAATCCGAGCAGCCACAATACCAAAATTCGAACTTTGACCTCTCACCCTCAGACCCTATAAAAATCCTTCCTTTTTGAGGCATTTTGTCATGCAGATTCAGTGCACCTGGCCATCCCACTCCTCTTACGCATTGCTCAACGTGTCCAAGCATTTGTACGCTGAGTTTAGATTCTTTTGCGGCCCAAGAGCATCCGCATCCGCTCCTCGCCCGCCTTTCTCCGCCGCCATGTCCGCCGTCTCCATCCAGAACGATGTGGGTTCGGGTCCAAACGGGTCGATCCAGAAGACCCAGCAGCCTTTGCAGGTACCCCCACTTGCCATTGATCAAAACCTGTGCTCGATTCCATGCCAAATTATGTATGGATAATGTTTGATTGAAATTGGGTTTTGAGACTTTTGGTTAATTGGGTAGTTTACATATGGTCAAAAGCTTCATTGGATTAGCTTCAAATTGTCTTGAGTTTCTTGTGATCCTTTGTAGAAGAATTTATAGTTTGATGCATTTTTGTTCAGTTTTCTTAAATGTTATTGAAAGAATTAGAATAAAATAAGTGATGTGTGGCTGCTTAAGAAACCACCTGAATCTGGAAATTGTGAGAATTGACTGCAATCCAATCATGTTGTGCAAACTTAGTTATGCTGAAGCAATGACTATCCTAGTTATGTAACTGCATAATGCAGATATTATATTGTGAATTTTACCATTGAGTATTTGAATAACCAGTGATTAGATTCGATTTTATCATCTCAAGCGAATGCAGTGCCGCCTCTGCCAACTGAAAGGTCAAATTCGTTTGAGTAGAACCTCCTACTCATGGCAAATAGTGGGGGTGATTAGTAATAGTAAAACTATAAGTTAAGATGGCAGTTAGAAGATGACAACTTGTGATCACTAATTAGACTTACAGCGCAGTTTATTATGGGGTTTCCGATGATATGCTAAATTAGCTGCTTTGATATTATAGGATGGAGTTATATGTCTACAATATATATTATTGGAAAGTTATGTGCTTTATCTTCTTTTGTTCCTTCTTGTAGGCTATCCTTATTCTTTTCCGTTCTTTTTTCTCACCTTTCGGACTTCCATTTCTGGTGTGAAGGCTTTATTCTTGCTTCTTCCTCTCTGTATGTCATCAGTGAATGGATCCCCCTTAAACTTTTGACATTTTTGTGCCAAATTTATTGGCTGGTGGTTATCGGCAAAATGCATGGTTACATTGACTAATACCATGTGAAATTGATGCAGCTTGTGAGCTACATTTGTACATACGTCTTGCTTCAATTAGTCTGTAGATGCAGAACTTAACTCTTCCTAATGTATTGACATTTGTTTGTCAGGTGGCAAAGCGCTTGGAAAAGTTCAAGACGACAATCTTCACTCAAATGAGTAATCTCGCCATTAAGCATGGTGCAATAAACCTTGGGCAAGGCTTTCCCAACTTTGATGGGCCTGAGTTTGTAAAGGAAGCAGCAATTCAGGCCGTGATAGATGGGAAGAACCAATATGCTCGTGGATATGGGGTTCCAGACTTGAACTCTGCCATTGCCGAGCGATTCAAGAAAGACACCGGACTAGTTGTGGACCCTGAGAAAGAAATAACCGTCACCTCTGGGTGTACAGAGGCAATTGCTGCAACTATGCTGGGCTTGATAAATCCCGGTGATGAGGTTATCCTCTTTGCCCCCTTTTATGATTCATACGAAGCCACCCTATCCATGGCTGGTGCTAAAGTAAAAGGTATCACATTACGCCCTCCAGATTTTGCTGTCCCGATCAATGAGCTCAAGTCAGCAATCTCAAAGAATACTCGTGCAATTCTTCTGAATACTCCGCACAACCCTACTGGGAAAATGTTCACAAGGGAGGAACTCGAAGAGATTGCATCTCTCTGCATTGAAAATGATGTGTTGGTGTTCTCTGATGAAGTTTATGATAAGCTGGCTTTTGAGATGGATCACATTTCACCGGCCTCTCTTCCTGGAATGTACGAGCGAACAGTAACCATGAATTCCTTGGGGAAAACATTTTCCCTGACTGGGTGGAAGATCGGTTGGGCTATAGCTCCTCCTCACCTGACATGGGGAGTGCGGCAGGCACATTCGTATCTCACTTTTGCTACCTCCACTCCTATGCAGTGGGCTGCTGCGACAGCTCTCAGAGCCCCAGACTCGTACTATGTGGAGCTGAAAAGAGATTACCAGGCAAAGAAGGATATTTTGGTGGAGGGATTGAAAGCTGTCGGCTTCAAAGTTTACCCATCAAGCGGGACTTACTTTGTGGTTGTTGATCACACTCCTTTTGGGCAGGAAAATGATGTTGCGTTCTGCGAGTATCTGATCAAGGAAGTTGGAGTGGTGGCAATCCCGACCAGTGTGTTTTACTTAAACCCAGAAGAAGGCAAGAATCTAGTCAGATTTACGTTCTGCAAAGACGAAGGAACTCTTCGTGCTGCAGTTGACAGGATGAAGGAGAAGTTGAGAAAATAATTCAAATGCGCGGTTAGAATAAGCGAAACGCAAAGTTGTAACCATGTATTTGAATTGAAGTTATTGTTTCGACCTCTGATTAATAAGGTGTTATTAGTGTGTAGAGTTTTACTGGCTTGTAGTATGATTATTCTTTACTTGTTCAAGAGTCCTGATATATTATTAGTTATAAAGCCGTTAATTGTATGAAATTGACAGTTACAAGTAATATTGGCAAACATGCAGCGACCCAAATCAGGCAAGCTACACCCAACTCATATTGGGTTTGGAAGAAGTACATATATATATAGTTGGGAAATTATCAAAATCAACCACTTTCCAGCTTTTCCTTACCAAATTGTGCAGGTAGCATCGGATCATTTCAAGGTAAGCACAATTTTTTTTATTTGCATTATTGCCTCGCCTTATTTTTTACAAATGTGCTCCTGCCTCCTTCTCTCCTATACAACCAAACTGATGCCATCACACTACCGTTGCATATTCCCCCACCACTCAATCAGCCCAACAAATCCAACCACCTTCAATATTTATTAAATTTGCAAATACAAAGAAATCTCAGATTAATTTACCAAAGGAACTTCAAACCTCGATTTGGGGGAGCGGAGGTGCTCGAAGATTTGGAGGTAGTCTTCTGGTCGAAAGGGGAAGAGCACAATTGAACTACGACAGTACTATATTGGTATTATGACACTATTAGGATATAATGATATACTTATATATTGGAATATACATGGACTATATGAGTACTATACGAAAGATAACAATAGTATTGTATAGTACCAATATAGTCCTTAAGGGTTCGAGCAGTAAACAAAAAAATTGGTGCTTACTTTAGAAAAGAAAAACTTGCTGGCACACTTTTGGTGAAGAATTGTCCAAAAATGCTTATTTAAGATAATTTCCCAACATAGTTTTGTGAAGTCCTAACTTTGATAAAAATTTCAACCATTTTTAGCGATGGGATTTGTTGGTCCCTTAAAAGCATTTATCTTACATTTGAGATGTCAAATTCAATTATGTCCATCCCTAATATCTACGTATCATAACCTTCTTTATATATTGTGAAAAGGGGAACATTTCATGATGACTACCATATAATTCACTTGTGTGTCATTGGACAAAAAGTCTCATGGATAAAATTATCTATACTATGAATTCCCGTCTACTTAGCTATGTTACAAATTCAGTTCTCCTCCGCGTTTTTTCATCTTCTCCTGCGTTTTGGAGCGTTTTCCTATTTCTCCGCGTGTGTTCGTGCTTCGCCAGAAGCAATGTTCAGAGCTTTCTCATTCAATTCCACGCTCTCTCACCATTGACAATGGAAATTTCACAAATGGCCAATCCACCAAGGCTCTCTTCCCCAAAACCACAACAAAACCCTCCAAAAACAAACACAAAATCCATCTCCGCCAACCCACCCAAACCCCAAGGCCCCCCGGCCTAGGACAACACACCCAACGCCTACCCAGGCCGACATCCCCCAGACCGTCACAGCCAGCCAGAGACCACAAGCCTCCGCGCCCTCCTCCCGAGAAATCAAGCGACAGCGAAGCCCGCCATCGTTTTCAGAAAATATCAGAGGCTTTCCAGGTAATCAACCATGCATTCTCTTTTCACCGTTACTAAGTTGCTTCCCTTGGAGTTTGCTTATAATTTAAACTTCACTTTGCACACATGATTCCAATCGGATATGTAGGATTGGCCTAGCCATTCTCTCCAATCTGCTTTTTCATTGGCTATGTAGGAGCAATCTAAAAGCATGTTGATGGAGGGTCATGTTCTACTTTGTTCATTGCAAATCTAGGTCCTAATTGTACTAAGAGAACTAACATGTCTGTCCAGTAGTAGTTATTCTTATCTGGATACTCTAAGCTCTGTCTTTCATGACTTTACGTCATGGGTTTCTGTTGATTGGATTTTCTGTTTGTTAGCTGTTGTTGTTGGTAGAGCAGGTTTTGGGATGTGGTTTGGGATGCCATTTGGGTTTTGAATCCGATTGATAAGCTTGGTAAGCTTTCCAACTTTCTTTGGTTTTCCTCTATTTTCATGATTAAAGTTAGCATCTTTTGCTTCTTCTTTCGGTTGTTAAGGAGGTTGTGTTTATGGAGTTTTCTTATATTTGTTTGTGGGTGTGTTAATATCTCAGGTTTGTGAACTATTGGTGATGTAATTTGGTGTGTGATTGGGAATTTTATACGTTTTTGTCTTCTAATTTCAATTCATGTTCTTCGATTTCAGTTTCTCATATGAACAGCTTCTTTTAATGCCATGAGTTGGTTGCTCTGTTCTGAAAATTTAGCGAAAAGGCAAAGAAGAAAACACAGATGCCAACCAAGGATCATCTCATCAATTTCAGTATCTCTTCAATTCTTTCTATATGAACCCTTAACAAAGTTTAACTTTCAGTACCGAATATATTTCCTGTTCAAAAGATTAATCTTTATGAGCCAATTGTTTGCAGTTTTTACCACATTGATTTACTTAATATGAATGACTAAAGAAAGAATGCCATCTTTTTTATTGCTTAATCCTTTTTTGGTGGGTTCTACTAGATCCTTTATCAATATAATTAATTGGGTATGGTTGTTTTTTACCACACTTTTGGGTATATACATTTTTCGGTATATGGCAATGTGGGTTTGTTTGAGTAATGAATATTTCCCCTGCCCATTCTGTTTTTTGCTCACATGTTTTCTACTGGTTGGAACACTTTTGTTTAATTGAATGAATTCATAAGTTTCAGGTTTCGATGTTCTTTTGTGAGTTCAATGCTGTTAAGGGAAGCATTACTTGGAACCATTTATATAGGTGAGTTGTTCATTTTATTTCCTTCATATTCAACCTTAAGTTCTTGATGAGTTCACTGCTGTTAAGGGAAGCAATATGTGGAATCGTTGATTTAGATGAGTTGTCCATTTTATCTCCTTGGACATATCCAACCTTAAGCTCTTGATGATACAAGTTTTATGTAATGTTAATGGTGTTCTGTATCAACAGTTATAGGACCCTTTTTGATTGTCCATATTTTTTATTTTTTTTGGATTTACTCATTGTATTGTTTTATTGTTCTTTTGCTTAAACAACTGAAGGCACATTTCGCATTGGCTTAAAGCAAGCCTCTAAGGATGGAAGCTCTGATCACATTGCAGCACATACATTCACGTTTCGTGATTGGCAGCTACAAAGAATTTTAAGCCAAATGTATTTTGAGAGTACTAATTAGGTTCTTCCTGACCTTTGTCCATCAATTGCCTGTTTTGCCTTTTTTGACTTCTTTTATACCTTTTGTTTCCCATTCTGAATTGGTTGCTGAATCCCACATTTGTAGTAGGAAGTAAAGGTTTTACCAATGCGGGGTTTACTGTCTACATACTGATATAAATCTCTGTACGTTATCCACATTAAGTTGGTGTGATGATGATTTGAGAAAGTGAGAAATTAGGTGCCAAAAGATGTGACCAAATTTAAATTGATCAATTTTTGGAGAATACTTTGGCTTATCTATTACCTATAAATCACAAATCAATTTCTTTATGGGTTTCTTTTGATTGACCAATGCTCTTGATGTTGATTTAGAGAAAAATGAATTATAGGCTGCTTATTGATTTGTGATTGACGTGGCAATTAGGCTAATCATATAAATAGGTGGTTTTGGTAATTTTGCGAAATTGGAAATTTAGGGTTTTGAATTTCTGTGAATGAATTGATAACATGGATATCAATTGTGTTAGCTTGCAAGTTAATAAACCTTATTCTTTCCACGAATGAACCCTTCAATTTCCAACTTTGAGCCTATGTATACATTGTTTGCAATTCAAAGTGTTGGTTGCGGTTTTTTCTCTGAGGATATGTCGATTTCCATTTCTGTATTTTCTGAAGCTTTTAGTTAGGGCCTTTTTTCTTTTTTTACTTGGTGCTGGCCATCTGATTTGAATATGTGGGGTTTGTTTTGTAAGTATTTTTACATTTACAATTTGGTGGTAATTGTTTTTTTGTGGCTCTTTACCTTTGCTTGAACTTGGAGAAGGTTCTCTCTGGTATGTAAATCTTGCCCAGTGCTGAATGTTATTTGATTTTTATGGTTTGCAGAGCCGTGTTTCTTCGGGATCGCAAAACAGGAGCAGGAGAATATGTGACTAAGCATAGGGTCATACTCTACAACTTATGCCTGCTTTGCTTTTGTGCAGAACAAAGCATATATTTTTTTGCTATGTTTTATCCATGTAAATAATTGATAAAACCTCTTATTTTTTTGTACATGTCTTAGATGTCCTCTAGATCCTGACTAATCTAGATCACTAATTTGATCACAAGTTTTATACTCATGCCATCAACCCCGCGGCATCAGTGTCGCGGGCCCTTTTGCTAGTGAGTTTACAATTTCAAATCTCTATCTATGCACTGTTTTTTGGAGTGCAAGTAACTCAATCATGTTGTAAGATCTAGTGCAAGTTGCCTGACACCCCTTGAGAAGCTTCTTTTCCCTATGCTTCGTGAGTGTACCACTGGAGACATCCTCGGAGATATAACCACCTGAATTACCACTACTTTGCCCTCCTACCATGATTTGCACTTTCAGTTTTCCCCAATATCTCGTTGATGAAACTTATACCGATCATTTTGATTTCAACACTCCGATTTCCACATAACTCATATGTGTATACATTGTTCTCGCAATATGGCTTCGTTTCATTTCATGTAATAACTATCCTATGGACAATTTGAATGGCTACATTAGTCATGCATATGGGAGGTATAGTCATTGTATTCATAGGTAGGCCCAGCTGTAAAACCTTTTGGCTCTGAACTCGAATAAGCCATATCCTTTCACGAAAGGGAATATCCCACACAACTTATATAGATTCATGGTGATGGTAGGAGTCCGAGTACAAATCGGAGTTCAAATCTCCAAATAAGATTTTCACTGTGCCATGTAGCTTCATTTATTTACTTAATTACCGAGTGAGTTCAGGGTAACTATAAATGTCCACTCCAAATATGAATTAGTCTCTGATTCGGTATATTCCACAAAATTCCACCAACAAAGTTTCCTACTTGTGTTGCATAGTCCGAATTAGTGTTGGAGTCGGATTAGTGAGCCTCTCTAAGATCCTATAAATTAAAATCATCACCAACATTTGTTTCCCAAGAAATTCAGAGAGAGACCACAAGGAAAAAAAATTGACCTTGAGAGAAGTTCATCACAAACCGCAGCAGCCATGGCGAAGAAAGACCAGCAGCCGCTGCCGCCGCAGCTGGAGGTGCTGGGCATGCTGGACGTCGCCAAAACCCAATTCTACCACTTTACCGCCATTGTCATCTCGGGCATGGGCTTCTTCACCGACTCCTACGACCTCTTCTCCATCTCCCTCGTCACAAAGCTCCTGGGCCGCATCTATTACCACGTTGACGGCTCCCCCAAACCCGGCAGCCTCCCTCCCAACGTCGCCGCTGCCGTCAACGGTGTTGCCCTCTGCGGAACCCTAGCTGGACAGCTCTTCTTCGGGTGGCTTGGCGACAAGCTTGGCCGGAAACGTGTCTACGGCATAACCCTAGTCCTCATGGTCGGCTGTTCCATCTGTTCCGGCCTCTCCTTCGGCTCCTCCCCGGCTTCCGTCATGGCCACGCTTTGTTTCTTCAGGTTTTGGCTAGGGTTCGGCATTGGCGGTGACTACCCGCTTTCAGCGACGATCATGGCCGAGTACTCCAATAAAAAGAGCCGTGGAGCGTTTATAGCCGCGGTTTTCGCAATGCAAGGGTTCGGCATCTTGGCTGGCGGCATGGTGGCTATAGTCCTTTCGGCCGTTTTCCGCGCTGTGTACCATGCCGAACCCTACTCTATCGACCCTATTAGGTCAACAGTCCCCCAAGCGGACTACGTTTGGAGGATCATCCTCATGTTCGGAGCGGTCCCGGCTGCTCTAACATTCTACTGGAGAATGAAGATGCCCGAGACTGCCCGATACACCGCCTTGGTCGCCCAAAACAAGGCCAAGGCAGCCGAGGACATGGCCAAAGTGCTCAACGTGGAGATCAAAGGCGACGAGGACGACACCGCATCGTCACAAGTACAAAACAACAAATTGCCAAAATTTTCGCTATTTTCGAGAGAGTTTATGAGCCGTCACGGGAAGCATTTAATAGGTACGGCCTCATGTTGGTTCTTGCTAGACATTGCATACTACAGCCAAAACCTCTTCCAAAAGGACATCTTCAGCGCCATCGGATGGCTCCCATCCGCCGGCTCCATGAGTGCCCTGGACGAGCTTTTCAAGATCGCTAGGGCACAAACCCTAATAGCCCTGTGCGGGACCGTCCCGGGCTATTGGGTAACCGTCTTCCTCATCGATTACATCGGCCGGTTCGCCATCCAGCTCATCGGATTCACTTTCATGACCGTCTTCATGTTCGCCCTGGCCTTCCCGTACCAACACTGGATCCGACCCGAGAACACCATCGGGTTCATCGTTATTTACGGCCTCACATTTTTCTTCGCCAACTTTGGGCCCAATGCGACGACGTTCGTTGTGCCAGCGGAGATCTTCCCCGCTAGGTTCAGGTCCACGTGTCATGGAATCTCAGCGGCTTCAGGGAAGGCGGGCGCGATTATCGGGGCGTTTGGGTTTTTGTATGCTTCGCAAAATCAGGACCCGGCTAAGACGGATGCGGGTTATCCGCCCGGAATCGGGATGAAGAACTCTCTGATTGTGCTTGGCGTGATCAACATTCTAGGGCTGTTGTTTACGTTGTTGGTGCCGGAATCGAAGGGGAAATCCCTCGAGGAGATGTCGAGGGAGAACGAAGACGAAATTTATGATCACATCCAGACCAGCAAGGTTGAGATTATGGTTTAAGAATTAATTAATAAATGTAATTAGTTTATTAGTTCTGTTTCATAGTTTGAGTAATGGAAGAGTTTTTATTTTGTCATCGTGCTAGTATCAAAAGCAGTTATTCTCAATTCATCAATTTGTACCATCTGAACTGATTTTTCCGGTCAAAGATGTGATATTTTCTGGCAGTAGTACTATTAACAAACTCACCGGATCAAGCGATGGTACATAGCTGATCAGTTTGACTTGTACATGCGTACTGGATGCTGCTGGTGAGGGTTGTGAAGTCAATGTGTTGACCCGTATTTCAATCCAATAAAATTTTTAAAAAATTAATTTTTCCTCAGTCAAGAATGCGCTGACCCATGTGTTTGAATAGTTATTTATGTTTTCATTAAAATTGCATTGCTTCCTGGTCTACGATTTGGTGTTAATGTGGTTCAAATTGGACCACCATGTGCCGTATCATCAAAACCTCTGTTTTTCCCCATTCTCAGAATAATATGGCTACAACAGTAGATATGTAGTGTGGAACCCTCTCTGACCAAAACAGAACCAATTGTACACAATGGGTATTAAAGAGACATCAGTACCATATGAGATTTTGAGAATTTCAACTTATTCATAATTGAGATGAAACTCTTACGATGACCACAAAACCCACGACATACAATACATATGTAGGTAGAGATGTGGCATGATATTTGAGAGAACTTCTTTTCTGATCATGTATCATATATTGAGATAATCTAGAATTTAGAGTTGTAAATTATATACTTTATGGAAATGGTAAACCAATTCGGGGAATTTCTGGCACAAGTATTCAATTAGTTCGGACTTGTTTAATGTTGAACTGGGACCAAGACAAAAAAAATTCTTTTATCGAAGAGGCTCACGCTTCTTTTGTTGAAGTAAGTGCAAAGGGTCTGATTCAAGATTTCCTAAGAATCAACTTAGTGAAATCCGATACTTCGTATATCCGAAAAAGGAATGATCCATTAGGTTCGGGATTGATCTTTGATAATAGTTCGGATCGTACCAATATCAATCCATTTTATTCTATTTATTCCAAGGGAAGGATTCAACAATCATTTAGCCATGTTCATCATTTGACATTATTTGATGGGCTGTTAATCCGTTAACAAGATATTTATTATGCGATAATCTCATAAAAAAAAAAGTTCACTAAAAGTGTTGCTTGTCTTTTTCATTATCAGTTAATTGATGTTTACAGACCATATATATACTGAACACATTATCAGTTAAGTGATGGGGATACATATGGGCGACCAAATGTCCACTTGTTATTCTTATCTATCTACAAACCTTTCAAAAGGTAATTTGGCAATACGTCACACATGGATTTTTTTCAATTAATTACTTTTGTTGTGGTCAAGGTTCAACTAATTACTTATGCGAGATTAAATGGGGGCCGTACATGTAATAAAAATGACGGCATTCAATAGTCGATTAGACAGATCGATTGGGTAGTGTTTTGATGTTACCTGTGTGTTTTCTGGTGCAGGGTAGCTTAGCCTACAAATCTTGACAAATACAAAAAGGAAGGATCCGCTTACATAATTAAGGTTGAAAGCAAATGTAATTGTATCATCAATGGACGTTGATTTCGTGAACCACAAGTTTCTGCTCTCGGATCATCCTCAACCATCACGGAAATTTCCGATATTGATATTAATAATAGACAAACTTGGTATGAGGTAAGATGTATTTGTAACACTATATCTAATGTTACTGTCACACCCAATTCACAAAATATTTCATTGAAAATTTTTATTAATACCCATGAATTTAATCTTTACATACATCACTCATTTTATTTATTATATTATTATTTTACTCTATTTTATCACTACGCCCAAACCTAACCTATTATTCATCAATTTCTACATGTGTATTCCTCCATTTCTCAATCTGTGGTGAAGAACTTACATACACAGAAAGCAAAGTGCTTTAGAGGAATGAAAGGTGAAGGTGAAATTCCGAATTTTTTAATTGAAGTATGCGATGAGTTTTTAAATTTTAGAATTTAGGGTACGAGCAAATTCCAATTGTTGTGTAAACTGCACACTCATTGGAGAAAGGCCAAGCATAATATATTGAAACCTCCCTAACCCATATCAACCATGTGGTGTTGTATTCATGATCTTTTCACTGAAGGTCGAACTATAATTTCATTTTGAAAGAAAATAAGGATTTTTTTTTTCTGGGTAAGTAGGAGGTGATATGGTAAGTAGGTTTTTATATGGAGTATATAAATTAAATTCAATGTTAGAGTAAGGGGTATTTTTAAAATATAAAATGAGTGTGATGATAAAATTGAAACCAAGTAGCTCACCGGTTAGCACAAGAAGCAGCAGCAAGACAAATTGGGCAGATTTGGGAGGCGGAAGGGTGGAAACTTTGATCCATACAGAAATGGACATCTAATGGGGAGTGCTTACAACTTAATCCAAGCCTAATTCCCTCTGATGGTTTGGCCGTAAGGAGGTCGACTAGGTTCCCGTTAATCCTCCTGATGGCTATGCTAGAGTAGAGGAATAGGTTTCGGATTAAGGAACAAGTACTACCCATTTTTCTTGCTTCGGAATGTTTGCAATGTAGTAGGAGTATAGGGTATTCTTTTTCTTGTGTTTTGCAAGGTTTTTAACAAGGCCTAAGGGTTGTACCGATCCTAGTTTTGATTTGTACTCCATGGATTGACAAGTTGTCGTCCCTACTTATTTATTAATGAAGCATTCTTTCGTATAAAAAAAAATAAAAAATAAAAGATGTGATGGGTTTTTAGAGAAGGGCGAGGTAAATATGAAGCACTTATCGGCTCAGCCTTCGACCCTAATTTGATTTCTTATGGGATGGTTCATATCCTCAAATGTCACGCGTTGTCATTTATGGCAGATTTTGCCGGCCAATATGAAGCACTTATCGGCTCAGCCTTCACTTTGGGATAAGAACTGCCAGCTATGGAAGAGCACTCCTCGGATTGGCCATGGCTTTGGTAATGCAGATAACTTTGATTTACCGGTTCCGAACTTCTGATGCCTTTAGTAGTTCTAGGTCTTAATTATTTCTTAATTTTATGAGATAAGCCATGATGAAAACACACAAACTTTCATTCATTTTTTCAAGCAAAGAAAGAGGATTCACGAATCACTCCTGAATTGAGTATGCAAATAATCTCGGGTCATAAGCATCTGGTAATTACACGTAGCTACGTTTTGAGACATGCATTTTTCAGTAGCATTCTTTCATTGATCCATCGATATGTGATTACGAGGCCATTTGACGCTTTTCCAAATCCACAATGCCCTTCTACACCATTTCATGTACATTTATTATGGTTGGTGAAGTTTTTTTAAGTATAAGGTAGATGCAAATAGGTGTCAATCCTTCATGTGGTAGACACTTTTTAAGTAACGAATAAGAAGCATATGCATATGAGATGCCAAATTAGATAGGGTTTGGGTAAACTTTTCCAAAAGAGCCGATGCTTGCCAATTTATCTGAAACATTAGATGGGCCCTACTTGCTTTGTTTGGCAAAAAAAATAGAATAATGACTTCTAAGAATAAAATAGACTCCTTAATTTTATAGTAATTCATTAATTTTGAAGTTTTACTTCCAAAGATAAAATAATATGGATTACTCCTGACAGCTAAACACAACTCACGTGCACATAAAAAGCCATCGTGCGTGACACTTCATGCTCAAAAATTACATGTACAGATTATGTTTGTGCCACACATAAACAGTTGTGGTGGCACCAGTTCTCTTTTTCCTTAGAGTTCAATGATAGCTCAAATGAATTTTTCAAAAACTCAATTAAAACTGAAAATAAGTTGTGGACATTATAGATCTTGAAGAAACAAAAAGATTAACATTTCGCTTGACCTTAGGGTGGTAGAATTTGACCTGAATTCTTTGATTTTACTAGAAAATATCGAGAATATTGTTGTCTTATTTTCTTTTTGTACTAGTTTATAGGATGCGATTTTGGTATCAATAGAAATGGGAGATCGATACGAATCTAACGCTACTAATCTGGCATCAATTGGACTTCAGATGAAAGAGTTATGATTAAAGCAATTTTATCAAAAAATTTATGACAAAGTACTTAAAGGCACTTACATTTCCCTTATTTACCATTGGCAAATCTTTACGGTTGTGTTGTCAATTATCACCAGATTAATCAACTTTCCTCTTTGTGCAAAGCCTTTCCCCAGGATCTTTCACTTCAAAGAACCGGTAAAATCCTGCTAAAATAATCTTAACAGCATGCATCTTGCTTCTCCAAGATGTCTTCTTTATCATCATTTAATTTAAAAAAATTAAAATTTATAAAGATGATTAGAATCTTGGGAATGTCAGCACAGGCTAATATTAAAATAAAAAATTGTCAATCTCAAACTAGCGCTAAGATTTGTTTACGCTTCAAAAAAAAAACCCTAGTTTAACAATGTGGTGGAACCGCGAAACAGGAAGACATTACCCGCGCGAATGCTGACTTGGAGCAGGCACGTGCCGGCCTGCACAGTAAAGCGAAAAGGAGCCGAAGCCGCATCTAGATCCGACGACCACGTCCTCTCCGTCAAGACCGGCACTTTCCCAATCCCATCCAACGACCCAAATAAAACCTCATAATCCACCGTTAGATGAAAATCCGACGGCCTACATTAAACATCGCTCCCTCTCTCCTCCCGATGCAAGCATCAATAAAATCAAAAGGCCCCCGAAGCCGGTCCAGTTCTCCAGACACGAAAAACTCCACACCCCCCACCCCACACTCTCTCTCTACACTTTCTCTCTCCTCCCCCGTTTTGAATCTTCAGATAGTTGGTTAGTTTTTCGGTTGGTGCTAACTTGCGCCGGCGGCCTGAGTTTGTTAAAGTCCGCCGCGGGTGGTGGTTATGTGAGAGATGTCGCCGGCGACGGTGGCGGTCATAACAATCTCGCGATACAGGAGGTCGGTTTAGTAATTAGTACTAATTTCAAAGTGCAGAAGATTCGATCGGACGGTTGGGATTGAAATCAATCCATCGAACCAATCAATGGACGGTCAGAAAAGCCAGGCGAAGCTCACGAGGACCGGGTCGTCGCTGCTCCGGTCGTCTCCGACGATCCGATCCTCCATTCACAGCCTCAACTCCGTGACGGAGGAGGACGTCATCGCCGCCAACCAAGCCCACCACCACTACGACGAAGAAGACCCAAAGCCCAAGAATTCCAACCACTACCACAACCACCACCACCAAGCCGGGCCGGGTCACAAACCGGGTCCGACCCGGTTCAGCCAGCACCAGCACCAGCACCAGCACCACCATCACCACCTGTCCATGGCCTTTCTCGCCGTCTTCTCCGTCTTCACCTTCTCCGCCTTCCTCGTCTTCCTCCACCTCCGCCGCGACGAAATCCCAACCTCCGAGAACCTCCTCGTCGCCCTGGTCTTCATCGCCGTCGCGCTCTTCTTGGCGAACAAGAACAAAGGCCTAATCAACCACAGCGTCTCCGCCCTCAAGCACTCCTGGGACGAGAACCTGCACCGGTTCCGCTTCTACAAGAAAACCAACGGGTCCTCCAAGCCGGTCCATTGGATGATCGGACCCGACCCGAAGCCCAAACCGACCCGAAACGACACCGCCGCCACCACCAACAAGATTACCAGAGAAGGGGTTGAATTCTACAGCAATGGCGATTTCTACGAGGGCGAATTTCACAAGGGGAAATGCAACGGGAGCGGAGTGTATAATTATTTCGTGAACGGAAGATACGAGGGCGACTGGATCGATGGGCGGTACGACGGGTACGGAATCGAAGGGTGGGCCCGAGGGAGTAGATATAAGGGCCAGTACCGGCAAGGGTCGAGGCATGGGTATGGGGTCTATAGGTTCTATACAGGGGACTCGTATTCAGGGGAGTGGTGCAACGGGCAGAGCCATGGGGTCGGGGCGCAGACTTGCTCTGATGGCAGCTGCTATGTTGGGGAGTTCAAGTACGGGGCGAAACATGGACTGGGTTGTTACCATTTCAGGTTGGTTGTTTGATTCTCGATTTTGGGTTTTTGGAAATTTGTCATCTTGGTGGTTGATTTTGGTGTGTTCTTTATGGGTTTGGGGTTGCCAATTTTGGGTTTTTTTTTTTTTTTTTTTTTTTTTTACAGTGGAGTGAAGATTTCAGTCTTTTGTCATGTTCGTTTTGGAAGTCAGATTCTTTGTGGGAATGGTGTGTTTGTTTTGGAATTGGTTGTGGGTTCTTGTGGGGTTGCTGATTTGAACTGTTGGTGATGAATGAAACAGTAATTTTTTGGTTGTAACTGGTGAATGTGTTGTTTTATTTTGTTAGCAACGTCCTGAGATAGAATCTTTGAACATTTGTAGTTCAATGCTTGAAACATTTGAAGTGTTGGGGGTTTTGTAGTTGTAGTTAGATGTTAGTGCTTGGTTATTCAGTTCGATTTGATCTTGGAACTAAAGAGTTATTGATAGCATTCGTGTTTTCGTAGTTTAATTACTGGTAAACTTTGACAAAGGAAACTGACGGTGATGGTAAATTTGATTTTGATTGTAGAAATGGAGATAGATATGCTGGAGAGTATTTTGGGGACAAAATCCATGGATTCGGGGTCTATCACTTTGCCAATGGGCATTGCTATGAGGGGTCGTGGCATGAAGGCCGGAAGCAAGGTTATGGCATCTATTCTTTTCGAAATGGGGACTCAAGATGTGGTGTGTGGGACGGTGGCACTCTTAAGCACCCGCTTCCCCTTATGACCGATGCAGTTGTTCGAGCAGTTCAGGTATTTTGTCTTGTCATTCAGTCTGTTGCTTGAGCATGTTTTAATACTCCAATTCGAAATGGTTTTGCATAGTATGCATAACTAATTCATTTTTTACTTTGTTATAATTGCAGGCTGCCGGCAAAGCAGCAGAGAACGCTGTTAACCTCCGGCGGGTGGACGAACAAGTGAACAAGGCAGTCATGGCTGCAAACAGAGCGGCCACTGCTGCCAGAGTTGCTGCTGTAAAAGCGGTTCAAAACCGAATGGACGGCAAATTTTGCGATACAGATGTCTAAAGAAAGGCATCTTTTGTTTTGGTAGTGTAAATCTTACTAATTTTAAGCACTTTGGAAATGTCAGCCCGACGAGCAAAAGCTTCATCGGAGGTTGACTAAGAGAAGGGAGTACCAGAAAGCTTGTGTTTGAGGCTTCAATCATCACACTGTAACTTGTACATACACCATGTAAATCAATGGAAAATGAAAATTTTCACTGAAGTGTTGTTGGCCTTTTTTTGACTTTCTCTTATTATCTACCTAAATTTCAGTAGTGGCTTGTGGGGTTCTTGTGCATGAGGCTACATTATAGTGACCTTAATTATGAGCTCGAGTGTTTGATCCCAGCTTGTCGCTTATCTGCAAAAACATAGAAAAAGCCTTATCATGTAGGGGCCTTTGCAAAAAGAATACGAATTGGTACCACAAAATCCTATCGTCAAGTTGTTGTTCTTTACAAGAAAGGGAATGCTAACTGTACTGTCTCGCTGCTCTTTCTTTTGGGAATGTATTTCTCCAAATTTTGATCAAGGGTACATAATTTGGTTGGTGATCTCAAGTGCAAGGTTCATCATTTGGACCAAGTAGCTATCATTTCAAGAGTTTTTTTTTTTTTTTTTTCCGGATCATATGTTTGAGATTTATAAATAAAAGAAGATACATTCCCATGAATTAATTTATTGGTAACAACGATCGATGCATATATTAATAGCATATTAGCTATTGGATATTTGTTAGATAATGAAAGATTGAAAAAGTGATGTGGTAAGACTGTTTGGTAAGAGACTTCCCCATCTACATACATTTTCCATTGTAATTGAATAATAGATAGATATGTTTGTGAGATTGCTCGGCCTTTTCCGTACAAAAGGCCTCCCGACCAATTCATGGCCATGCTCCAATATGACAGAAAATGTCAAACATGAGTAGTGACGTGAGAAGATGGGAAAGATCAAAGCTCCACCCTCCCTACATAACATACTGATTCCACTGTGCCAACACCACCACCACCACCACCACCCCCACCCAAACATGTGCCCAAAAGTGACCATTAATCGAACACTCATCTTATCCCTATGTAACAATAAATCACTCTCATTTCGTGAATTATATTTTTTTTTTAATGTATTGTCGATGAGTTTATGCAGTCTGCTTGGACTTTTACTTTCATATCCTTCCTATTGGATGATCATAATTCTTGCATTTTCGTCATATTACTCCATTTTCGTTGCACTTTAGGTGAAATCTTCAATGAAGTTGATTTTTCCTCTCAATTTTTTTACACATCTTCTGATTTTAAAACTTGACTTGGAGGGAGTTTTTCCGTTGAAAAAAGTGTAATGTACGGATTCATATCCTTTTTTTAAAAAAATAAAGTCGTAGTCTAAAACAAACATACATCATTCCAAATTTCAATATCATAGTTATCATATATTGTAATACATCATATACATGTGCAGAAATTTTCAATTGTGTTTCTTGTTAGTCTTTTCATGTGCATTAGATTGTGATTTGCAAGTAATAGAAAATCATTCGTTACAGATATAACGAGCCGAGCCCGATTAAAAAAAGTTAGTTCAATTATATAGCTAGGAGGTAGGGACGTCTCAAACAATATGTGACAAAGAGGTCAGTCTCTATTTGAATTGGCCGGACCATCTTTTTGAGCAAAAACATAGTTTACTAAACAATTCCGATAGGTCCAATACTCACTTCATTAAACTAAGGCTAAGTAGCCATGTGCACTCCTCATCCTACTAGGATAATGTTTTTCAGATTTCAATATTAACTGGCAATGTTTTTATATTTGTATGCAAATGTTTTTAAGCACATCATGTGGGGGTGGTGGGTGGGGGGGTTCTTGTCTTGGTGCAAAAATCTTTGAACTTTCCAAGCTTTGCTGGATCCACAATCTCTGTTGCATGCATCCAATAAAATTAACCCAAAACAGCAAGAGGAACTTTCTATGTTTCTTTTAATTTCTTTACCTAAAAATGTAGTATCTGAGATCACCTCTTCTCTTTTTTTTTTCTTGTTGATTAATATGTTTATTTGGTCACAAGGGTAATAATGCCCCAAACCCAGATTCAGATATCTTACAAATTCGAGAATAGTTTGGGCAAATTGCTCTTGTAATTCTCGCACATCTCATATTCACTTTCGTGCCGATTTTTATTAATTTCTAGCATTTTCATTTTTGTACTTTCATTTTGTTGTCATTTTATTGTTCTCAAAGAATTTTGCCTCATTCAGTGGATTGAACCATAAGTGAAAACCCGAATAAACTACCTCTAGACTAGGGTTGCCTTTCTTTTTCTACCCCCTCCCACATGCATTTTTTCACAAAAGAGTGTCCAACAAGAAAAAAGGTATACTGTTGTTGAGCTAACAATTTTTAAGGGTTTTAATAATAACTTTTACAATCTTTGACCAATCCTCTAGATTATTTTGTCCAAAAAATCCCAAATGGATAGAGCCTACATCATCCCTGACCTAACATATATCCTGCTAGCCTGGTTTTCATTGATGGTGAAGATTGGGAAAGAGGAGAGAGGAGCTACAACAATACTTAATTTTGTTAAGGAGCTACAATAATTAAGATTATGCTTGTTAATTTGTTGTTTATACATGTCTTGGAGTATGTTATGCCTTTCCATTAGTATAATACAGTCCCATGGGGCTGTCATTATTTGGTCCACAAGTTGATTATAAAATTGCAATTTTTCTTCTTTTGGTTTCCTTGGGAGGGCTAAAATTCTGACCTCTATGGGAGGAAATTGAAATATTATATGCATCTCTAGGTCTTTCTTCTTCCCTCATTTGAACCACTAATCTGGACTTTCCAGTCAAATTTTCTTGGGGTGCATCCCCAATAAAAATGTGTTGCTTAGAGCATTTCCACCGCGCCAACAAGGGCGGGTGCAAAGGGGCGGAAAAGAGGTGGGGGCCCGCCGGAAATCGCCCCTCCAGCCAAAAAACTTGTTTCCACCGCAGAGGGGCGGGGCTGCTACTGTACACCGAGAGCGGGTCGCTGGGGCGGGGCAGAGGTGCGGTTTCTCGCACCGATACTGTTAGCAGGGCGGGGCGCGGTTGGCGGAGCGTGAGGCGGCTGGGGGAGCGTGAGGCGCGGCTGGAATTTGAGGAAGAAGGCGCGTGCGGCGCGTGCTGGGCTGGGGAAGCTGGCGCGTGCGACGCGTGCGGGGGGTTTGGTCTTCTTTTTTGATGCTTTTGCCAAGTGGCTTCATTGTAGCCGTCGATCTCCAGATCCGACGGCCACGATTATTTGGACCAAAAATAGCAAACAAAATGAGGGAAAAAACAGAAAATTATGCAAAAAATTATGAAAAAAATGAGAAAAAATGAAAGGCATTATGTAATATATTTTGCTTGAGTTTTGAAATAAAAGAAGTTGTATTAATTTTAGTACCTTAGTACAAAAAAAATGTGAAAACAATAAAAACAAACATAAGCAATAAGTTTTTAATTTTAGGATATTTATCTATTTTTTTTAAGTTTGGTGAATAGTAATCGCCCCATTGCCCCTGCCCTTGTGGGTGGAACGAAAAATAAAAAGCAGGGGCAATTCGGGTGGGTCCCACATGAATAGTACCCGCTCTTGGGGCAAAAAACTTGCCCCAAGCACCCTTGCACCCCACCCTAGCGGTGGAAATGCTCTTAAGATGTAAAGTGTTTTGGACAGTTGGTGAGTTCAACCCACTACCGAAATCACATAGATTAAGTAAAAATTCTTTGATTTCTAAACGTATCATGTCTCATTCCATAATTTTATAAATTGAGTAATGTTAGAGATTTCAAATTTTTTTTGGAGTTTCTAAACTGATCTTAACTGATGTAATTATACTGAGTCATCTTGAATCTCCTTCATTTTTAAACGAACCGTACGACTACATCATATTCTTCTACTGGCTCCCACACATGATGTTTAAGTATGAATAGTAAACACATGCATGTGGATTAACTATTCTTTTAGTCATTGTTCTGAAATTTACTATTCTATAGATCAAGTATTGTTTTTGTGTTCTAAACAACAAAAAAGGGTCATGTTCAAATCTACACCTCAAAATCACATCAAGCTGCTTTATAAAATAAGCTTTATTACAGAAAAGATGTGTTAAATTAGTTGAGTGGGTTAGTGTTCATGGCAATGCTTCCTTTTACAAAAAAAAAAAAAAAAAAAAAAAATTATTAAAAAGGTGAGGGACCCTATAGGCATGGAGTGATGTTCATGGCAATACACCCTCTACACAAGTAAACATTTGGATTTTTCCATCAGATTTTGTTGTACTTTAAAAATGGATAGAAGGTATGAAAGGCATGTCTGGTTCATGCATTGATTGTCCATTATCACCACACTGAGCATTCCTCAATGTCTATGTCCCCTCAAGGAATGATTTCTTTATAAGATCAAAAGATTTCTAAGATCCTAGAATTATCTTCATAGCTATAAAGTAAGCATCTCTGAGTATCATGAACTATTATTACATGGTCTAGTGTTACAAATTTTATCCATCAAAAGATATATACATGATCGAGTTTAAATTATGTCACTGATCATAAACCAGTCTAAAACCAACTCATCTTGTAGAAATTGTCCAACATGGACTTTTGAAAGTACCGAACCTCTTTCCATCGGATGATCATTCAACCATAGGTGGTGGATTATGGAGCTAATTAGTACCTACCCACCCGTCATGTGAACCCTCAACCTGGCCTAGTGATCGTCGGCGATGAAAATGATTGATATTTTTGTAAATCTTACAATAGATTGATGTAATTAATACAAAATACTGCATAATGCAGACAAGATTTGATCTAGAAATTTTGGGAACCAAGTGCCATGTTCAGTGAACCCCAAACAGCATTTTCTAAAACGATGCATAAGCCATGTAGTATGTGCCTTAGTTTGTACCAAGTGGGCAACTGCAGTGACAAGAGAGAGCAAATTTTAAAATATAAAACAACCTCACCGGATTCTCCTTTATAGTTTGAACTCCAATTCGATCACACCATGATGTAACCAGATCTTCTTTTTCTAAAAGCACATTTCTATAATGGAGTTGGCCAACTGGTCTCAATATCAATTTTAGTGGTGAAAGTTTTCCACAAATGGAATGCAAAATGCATTATTGAACTACCAAATTGTAAAGTTTTGAAGGGAAAATTTTTCAAATTTGGATTTGGACTGAAAATGGAAGTGGCCACTTTGTTGGATCTGTTGGTAATGAGCTTTTAGTTGCCCCATTTTAAGCATTTGGGCGGAAAAGCAGCACTGAGGAAAGTGCTTTTATGCTGTGAAATTTCTTTTTCCCCATTTCTAAATCTTGAAGGGCAGCTCGACGTCTTGAATCATTGGGAACTTGAGAAAATGGAATTGAAAAGGAAATGATCCTGAATAAGGCGAACCCAATTTCTTACATTGGAGACCCATGTTAGCTTTTGCTGGTTTTGCAAATTTGTTGCCATATAATCAAAAAAGTATAATTGTTGCTATTGTAAGTTTGATATGAGAAAAATGCAATTATTTCTCTGAAAAAACCAAAGGCTCAAGAATGCACATCTGATATATCTTACGATCCGAAAAATGTGTTGTTGTCATCTAGTGAATGAAATCGAAGAATATCAAAAAGATATAACTTTCAACCCGACAACCCCAATTTTACACTTATGAAACCTAGAAGTATAGTTGTTGCTATTATAACTTTCAAAATGAGAAATTCTATCAATGTTATGCATATGACTTGTGACAAAAGCATCTATACATGGGCATAATGTATTTATGCTGTAATGCTATCATACAATACAAGCCACCGAAGTCTTTATATTGTGAATTTGAATTATAAATCTATTTACAATCTGATAATATAAATATTTTTCCTGTCAGATATGACCTTGTAATCGTTAATCAAGTCCCTCTAGAGTTGCCTTCAAAATTCAAATGCCAGAAAAAGTCACCACCAGTCTGCTGACTTTGATAGCGGTCCCATGCAAACCGAAAACAAGAGTTTGACTTTTATCAAAAATCCCACTTCTTGTGATTCCTTTAAAATGCTATATGTTGTTGGGCAGGTGGTAAAAATTAAATGCTATACTACTTTTAATACGAAAGCCAAATTTGACGTTTCTAAAGTTTTCTTGCTTGGCAATTATGGAAGCTAGCTACTTGTGAGCAGTTTAGTCACCTAATCCCTTCTTCTTTATTGACTTAGTATTGCCTATGTTGTTTTCTTAGTTAGTCCCCCTTTGACATTGGTCATTATCAAATATCATATACATGGTGTCCAAATCACAAATTTGTAAATTTTTGACGTACACGTTACTAAGATACGACACACTGAACATATTGATAATACACTTGAATATTGACATAGAGTTCCTCAAAATAAGAGGGACCTACGAATTGCGAATGTCAAACTATATATACAATACAATAACAATGTAATTGAAATTTATATGGGTATGAAATTAGGAAAATGACAAGTTTGCAATACCTAACACATTAAAAAAAACATCTTATACTTCACATTTTCTTTAATTTTACATATAAATAAAGCGCATAATGACTTTTTTTAGTGCAAATAATAATTTCTTTCTCTAATTATAAACTAGCTGTTAATTTAGCTGTAATGACCAATATTCAGATTCCGACCCTCTTCATAGCGATCATATGATCGAAAAAATTGAAGTTATCTTGACTATATGATATAATGAAAGGGTACCGTTGGATGGTGGTGATGGTGATGTTCCTGCCGTCCAACTTTAGTAAAATGATTGGTTGAACATTCCGCTTGAATTCAAAATATACGGAATTTTATGGGAATTCAAATAAAGAACTTGTTATGATGATGAACGTCCAAATTGTCAAAGGGTCGTTTGCATAATTGGAATAGTACTTCCTTCATTCAATATGTTTCCAATTGATGTTTACTTGGGAAAGAAGCTACAGAGCAAGCAAGTAGCAGATATTTTAAATGATAATGCACTAACATGTATGATATTGAATGGAGAATGGTATTTTTTTTTAATGAATAAGAGGACATGTATCTTGATGTTGTCGACCATTCCTCTACATTTTAATTCTTAGATTGAGATAGTGACGTAGCCAGGATTTTCTCTTTGGGGGTTACGTTTTAGGGGTAGAATTTTAGGAGTGAATTTGAAAATGGAGTTATATTTTGTGAGTAGAATTTTGAGGGTGACATTGACAAGGGGGCTACATTTTGTGGGTAGAACTTTGATGGTGAAATTTGAAAGAGGTTACATTTTTTATGGATAGGATTTTAGAGGTCAATTTGTAATTTTAGGACAATATATAGTTAGATTTAAAGAATTTTGGGGGTGAAATGGAAATGGGGGTTATATTTTTTATAGAAAGAAATTTTGGGAGTCATTTTGTAATTTTAAGATAACATATAATAAAATTTTAAGAAATTTAGGGGCCAGTTTTTAGTTTTAGAAAATCCAGTGGGGGCACAATGTCCCCTTGCCTTGCATGTGGCTCCGTCCCTGGATTGAGAAAAAAAAAATATCAAGTTGGCCAAAAAATAGGCACACAATGAGTTTTGTTAATTATTCAGTAATGAGCGTTTTTATCTGTGCAGAACGTTCAATGAGAGTAGCCGCTCTCAACATTTTGGATAGTCACTGGCAACTGGCCCAAAAAAAATGTAGGCCTTCGATTGTTGTCCATGTACATGTATCGGGAGAAAGACTCAAGTCATGACTCATGAGTACTGTCCAACTTTCTGTGCAAGTGAATATGATTATATCTAATTATGATTGAAATCTTCCTTAGTTTTCATGATTATGGTCACTCTTATCTCGTGGATGTTGGGCTGTGAAAATGAGTTGTAACTTTTATCAATCGAAAAATAAGGTGCAAGTATCATTTCACATCTTCATTGGGCTGGAGATCGAAACTATGACTTAAGCCCGGGATGAATATAGCCCATTAGGCATGTTTAATTCACCTGCACGCCCAGCCCAACAGAATTATCGTACTTCTTTTGCCCGATCTAACTTACCGAAGAGAATTTGAATTCGGTGCCGGGGTGAAAATTACACTTCTAATTAACTTGATTAAAATTGATTTTATGTTTCTGGTTGCCTTTAACTATAGAATGCACAAGTAATGTAATTCGTATGAATTGAAAAATGAACAAATCAATAAACAATATCATATCTATAGGTCGTAAAATACATATTAGATTATACTTGTATATCAAGTGGTGCTATTATCACACATGAGAATTTCTTCTACGAAAATCTTTGTATTCTCTAAAAAATTTTGGAATTCTCAATTCCTTTAAAATCTTTTAAAATCTCAATCCAATACACCCCTGGTAGAGTTTGATTGACGAAATCGGCAATGAACTCTAAAACGCAAAGACTATCTTGCTTTCATGGACTCATAATATTTGGCATGCAACATCAATTAGATGATATTCTTGTCCACCATTTTGCACTACATGCACCATACCCAATAGCTCACTCATCCCTTTCTTTGTTACAAAGAAACAGTGTGTGAAAACCTAAAGCTAAATATGTACAAAGACATTACTTTGTGTACCCAAAAAGCCATTCTTTCTTTCCTTGACTTCATTCGTTCTCCCACATATATCTCTTCCCATTTAAAAGTTCAATACCCAAGAATAGAGACTCTTGGAACCCATCTGATCAAAACATGTCTTTGAGTCCACCTCGTGCAAGAGACATCAACATCGATGGCAGCCCCGGAAGGTACCAGCTCTACTGGTGCTACCATTGCAATCGAACGGTGAGGATTGTCTCCACCAACTCGTCGGAGGTCGTCTGTCCTCGTTGTTCCGGACAGTTTCTCTCTGAGATCGACATGACAATTAGCCCTAGGGTTCTATTAGACTACACAGATTTCGATCCTTCCCCAGAGGCTCGTTTGCTAGAAGCGCTTTCCCTCATGTTCAATCCACCTATTAGGAGCTTTAGCCCTGGTTTATATGACCCGGAAGTTGACTCTAGAGGACGTCCATGGGATTGGCGACGCCAACTTGGCCACGACGGGAGAGGCATAGGTATGTACGTAGTCTCGAATTTTCATTTCGATCTATATAGTTATTAGTACAATGCCCATTTTCTATTAAGCAAATTCAATTTTGTGATTTTAATGAGTTACTTTATGTGTCACGTATAAAAGAAGTATTTGGTATTTTTATAAAGGACAATTTTTGGCTACTCTAGTTAGAGTAGCCAATGACTACTTTGATCTTATTTTCCACTCTCTTGGTTGACGTGTATTGTGTTATGAACCATTCATTTATTGATTATATACACAAGATCATTCATTCAAAAAATCACTTAAATCTGATATCATTTAGTCATCTAACATTGAAAAACATATGAACGCTACAATCAGACGTCAAACGAACCGTCTAAATGTTTCACATAGTTAGATAACCAAATAATTTCGAATTTGAGTGATTTTTTTGCAGGGATGATCTTATGTGTATAATCAATAAATAAATAGTTACAATCATGATACGCATCAAAGAGAGTGTGAAAAATAAGATCAAAGTAGCCCTTGGCTAGAGTAGTCAAAAATTATCCTTTTATAAATTAATCAATTTATTTCACCAATTTGACAATGTTCTCTTGAATCGAATTTGTAGTATAGAATTTTCACCATATTTCATACCTTTGGTATATTATGTCGTATATTATGACAGAACCTGAAGTTCAAATTTCAAGGCCTAGCAGGCGCCGACGCAATCGAAGTTTCGATTGGAACCCACAACCGAATCCTCATCCCCAGAACAGACCTAGGACTTGGGTTATAGTCAGACCCGTCGAAGATCCATCTAACCCCGTGGGACCGGACTTTAGATCACGAGGAAATCCGGTACTACCGGTTCCACGTGGAGTAGATCCAGAAAACTACTTTTTCGGGCCGGGCCTCCAAGGACTAATAGAGGAGCTAACCCAAAATGATAGGCCCGGTCCACCTCCGGTACCCGAAACGGTAATCAGCACAATACCAACAGTGAAGATCACAGAGGGCCATTTGAGCAGCGATTCTTGTTGCCCGGTTTGTATGGAGGAGTTCAACGTGGGTGGAGAAGCGAGGGAGTTGCCATGCAATCACATATACCATAGTGATTGTATTGTTCCATGGCTGAGGCTTCACAACTCATGCCCGGTTTGCCGGGTCGAGATCCCAGGTTGTGGTGATGGGTTGGAGTCGGAGGGTTCAAGTAATGGTGGGGCGAGGAGAGGTCGGAGGTGGAGGTTGGGGTCTTTGTGGCCATTTCGAGCAAGGTACCGCCGGATAGAGCCACATCGACATAATGGTGATCATAGTGCTACTTCTGCTTCTAGAGTTGGTTAGTGTTGAATTATCTCTTATTCCCTAATTAAGAACAATGGATTTGATTTGTATGCCAGCTATTTTCAGTTTATAGTATTGTACATATGCCTACAATAAATATCAAAGTCTCCAGTTCCTCTTAAGAGTTTTTTGCACAATGATGAATGCTTTCAAGTTCGTAACAATATTCTCAGAAGATAGTTTCAACATCAATCAACCTATGATTTATCTGCAACGAGTCAGAATCCTATGTAAACATGAGAGTGACATTAGTCTTAGAATATTCCACCCTATTTCAATTTTCATGAGAATTTCTTCACTGAAAACATGATTTTATGCAGCTCACCCGTGGTGGCATTCTTGCACTATTCTTTAGCCTTATACTGGATGCTAAATTATGCTCGACTCCATTCCATCGGCACTCAACACCGCTGCGGGGACCTGAAACTATCACCAGATCCTGTTTCTAATTTTCTAACATCACTTCTCTGAGACTGAATGTCTTTATTGTGTACGTTGTTCCATTTACATAACCAAACCAATATATACCTAAGTTATGTTATAATCCTCTGAATACGCTGTTTCGTAATTGAAGGACAGCATGCTAATGAATAGGAGTAATTCATAATAATTCAGATTCTGATCCAGCACTGATAAATCATAAATATGAAAGAAAGCCAGAACAGCCAAGCCATCAGAATGTAGAAAAGCAATAACTTTAGAAAATGAAGCATGCCAGACAGTTTGATGGTGATATCTATGCTATCAAATGGCAGAGAATATGTAATATGGCACAGGGTAAAATTGATAAATTTGGAAGAAACACTGGGAAAGTTGGATTCTGCAATCTCTTGCGACTGAGAAGGTTAGGGAAAACTCAAGCAATCATCAATACGTACGCTTTGCATGATGGTGCACACCAGCATGAAATCCTTCAGAATATGCAGTGTTTTTGAATGTCATCTGCAATAAAGATCTCATCAAGGGTTGGAACAATTGTTTCAAAAACATTAAATTGAACATACATTAATCAGGGTAAAACCCCAATTCCCTAAAATACATCTGCTCTATAAAACTGCTACGGGATAAAGCATCAACAGGCAAAGGAAAATACTTACAATAGTGCTTTCCAACTCTGCCGTAAGATGGCTTCTGATCCTATTTGCTACGGTACCTCCCAGCTGCCCTTCATGTTTCTTAATAGTCTCCTCCGTGATCTGTATGACTTTATTCAGGTGAGCCTAACAAAGCACTGCTAAAAAGTTGAAAATGGAGAGAAGAAAAGTATAGCTCTAACCTCTGAAAGCAATAGTGCGGATGTTTTATCCAGTAATTCTTCAACCAATTTCCCAACATCTGTTACCGACTTTGACTGATGCACAGCATTGACCGGTTTGTCCTTAGTACTTTTTGCATTAGTGGATGGCTTAGCAGGGTTTGCTGCATCATGTAAGAATATTGTACTGGTTAGCATGCACTTTGATAAAGGAACCAACAATCCTAAAACAAGAATATGCTAATATTCTGGAACCAACTCTCATTGTATACACAAGAGTAGCACACTTGTATGATAGTACCTGTACTAGCTGTTGACTTGCTAACCGCAGAGACGTCACTTTTTGACGAAGTTGCTGCTGCTTCAGGAAGATCTGGCAACACCGTGGAACCCGTTGGAACAAAAGAAGCCAGATCGGGAGGTTGGTCCTTCCCCACCGAAGGGTTGGCCTGCATGAGACAAATGAATGATGAAATGATCTAGTTCAAACTCTGGACAAACTTTAACTCTTATTACCTCCAAATCAACATATGAGGGGTTTCTCCCAATTGATTTAAGGAACTTGTCAAGATCAAGGGTGCTAAGTGCTGGAAATAGAAGAAATTTCATGGATCAGAGATAAACTTGTAAAGAACCATAGCATAAAAACTCCTAGTGATTGCCGATAAAGACCAAAACAGATTTTTGCAACATTAAGAAAATAAATGAACTCACTAAAACTAAAACATTATCACTTACAGATTGACATGTCATTTGACAATGGGTGGAAGAAGCAACACTCCTGACTTTTGAATTTTTGATCCAACAACAGAGAGACATGGCTTCATTAAAAGAAGGTATACAAAGCATCAGAAAACTAAAAGAATATATATATTGTGTGTGTGCGTGAGGTTATGAACACAAGCCAGTTGTTGATAAAATGTAAGATTATATTGCTACAAAGGCAAAACAACACTGATCACACCGTAAGAACTAACTGATTCAAACCAACTTCCAAAGATAAGTAAACTTCTTTAGTTTGAAGGCCAATAGTAACAAATTACAATGCACGAATGGAAAATCAGAAACAGAACCATATATTATTGACTATCTCAAACATGAAAGATTAATGTACCGTGCAGATTCATTCACCAGAGAGAAAGGAGTAACACAACCAAGTGGGACCTTGCAACAAGAAACAGAATCAGAAAGGAAATTACAGCACATATGACACTTCTTTCACTGGAATGAATATTCTTTTTTTTAAAAATATATATGAGATATAATCAATGGAAAATACAACCTAAGAGCTGATATGAGAGACGAGTCTCGGAAATGAAGGAACCATTACGGTTTGAATTTTCTTCAATTGACAGTTACAGAAAATTGTATATTAGGATATGCCAACCTGAAGTAGTTCTCCGAGTGCTTCTTCGGGAGCCATTCTCAAGCCACCTTTTCCCAAACCAAGCCTTATAGATAGAACTGCTCAGCTTTCAAGTCACAAATAAAGCTCATAAAGATTCAGACATGCTCCAAATGGTACAAAAAGCAAGAATCATTAACACGATAACTCAAAAACCACTTGTTTGTGACATCTCAAAATGCAGATACAGACAGAATGATATATGCATACCTTTCAGATCTACTTTAGTATCTGCCAAGGCGGAAACAATATAGAACCTATTCTTCTTGTCCTGCATTTGTACAAAAAACTGTAGGTGCTGAGCACAGGGGAGAATGGAAGAAGAAAAAGCAATTTTGTTTATGCCAATTTAAATGGTGTTTCTGGAAGTGTTAGAATATGGTTACCTTCAAGAATAAATTTTTACTTAATCCACCTCCCAGATGTCCAACATACTTCGCCTAATAGGGAAAAAAAAGAAAAGAAAAAAACATATTTTTGCCTTAGAATACATGTTTGATGTAGAAAGACCGAAGATACAATATTGTTTTCCGCTTTCAGCAGTCTCCCTTTACCTGAGCCTCAACTGTGAGGACAACGGGATGCTCATACTGGGAGAACCCGATTTGAAGCTCCTAAAAAAAACCAAGAGAACAGCTTAGTTCCAGAAAACTAAAGAGATTCAGCAGTTGAAATCTCAAACCACAGCCATAATCATCAATGCAAGTACATTTTAGTCTCGGAAATTTTCAATCTTGTAGTCTTGGAAGTCCCACTATTCTGTAAAAAATAGCTTTTTCATCACAAGCTGAACTAAATGCAAACTCCAATTTACATGCCAAAATATTTGGTCCACCCACCTAGCATAACATTGTTACCATAGTCTTGTATCTCAACATTCTATCTACTCCTATTTATTCTTAACAAACTTCATCTGGGTTCTTTTTGTTTGCACTCAATATGCTGATTATCATGCAAAAACACAAAGAATCAAAGGCGCCCATAAACTACTGTAACGATTCTAATCCACCTCGAACATTGAATTTTGATACAAAACAAAGAATACCCAGATCAAATTCAAAGCCCTAACCAAATATACGCAAGAAAGGCCACACCTTTAAACGGGAAAGCAACTGTTCCTTGGAGAGACCCATATCTGCGAACTTCACTGGGTTTGCAGAGCCGAAGGCAATACTGAGAGAGTTGGCGAATACGAGGACGGCGGTGGAGTCAGAAGATTGCCAGAGAGATGGTGTGTGTGCTTCTTTTTACTCGGACTCAAAAGTGTTAAGCTGATGGGTTGACGGGTTGGACGAGAATTTAGGCCTGGTAAGTTGTAGGGCCCGTTTTCATGGGTTTGCTCCACAAAGGCCCTAAAGATGCGCAAGCTGAGCGGTCGGTATGGGAGATAGAGCCCGACCTTCCCCCCTATCTGTAATCTGTAATCGTTCTATAGCAACAAGGCGGCCCCCGCCTATTTTGTGGTGCCGATTCGAAAAAGACACTTGTATGCCTGCTTTGAACAGTTCTGAATGATTTTTTGCAAGAGGGATCTTCACTAGCTAATGAATAAAATGAATAGTTCCGATCATAAAACATATTAGCAAAGAAGCCGAAAAGAGAAACATGAGGTAACGGTGAGACATCCATTCCAGGACAGGAGATCTTCGTCCCTCGATATGTGCCAATGAGAACACAGCCATGAGTTTTTCTTTCTAGTTAGTTATTCACTAATTTTCCTTGATTTTGTCCTAATGAGTCCAACGCTATATCTTTGAAGTCATTCCTAATGTTGGATCTTCAGCAGCACCAATAATCATTTCAAGAGCCTAGTTAGTAATTACATGAATCATATTGTATCATTTAGTCATTAAAAATGAACCAATAGCATAGTTCCAAGAGTACAATCCTGCATAAAATAAAACAAAAGTATTCTTGCTGCTGCATTATTGCAAACATTGAACCTCGTTATATAAACAAAAATGAGAGCAATAATATAGTCTGAGCGCAATAATATAGTAGGAACATGGAAATTTGGGATCAAATTGAGACTATGCGATACCACATGTTGTGTCCTCTCAAATGCAGTTTGAGAAAAATTGTCATTTAGGGCTTTCATGTGCTTCAAAATGTATATAATGGGTACAATGCAGTAGTCCAATGTACTCACTTAATTTTGAGGGCCCAAGATGCCAATTTTCTAAATTTCAATACTGATGACTCACTGGTCCAAAGTTTTCTAAAAACACAAATTTCCAAAATTGGTATGGCCATAGAGAAAAATTGTGAAGCGACCAAATACATTGTAAAGGAAGGAAACCGATGAGAATGGGACCCCATGTCCTCAACCACTGCTCTTTCAGGACAGATCATGTGCAATCTTGGGTTGAACCCAAATTATTTGACTCGATTCAGTACTTGCCCACAAAGTGTCAAGCTCCTTGATTCATTAGGCACCTAGGTTTTGACAAGATTATGTTCCGAGACAAGATATTTGATAATGTTATTTACGAAATTATACTGCAAAAGATAATTTACTTCTACAATATTAATGGTAACATAACGTATTTAATAAGGAGTTAAGAACGATTCAAACTGGGATACACAGATAGTAATGACTACATTTCACAGACTACATTTCACATGCACTTTGACCTATTATATATATGAATCTATGTAGCTTCAACACAGCACTGTGTTGTACAATATAGCGTTTGGGATTATTGATTTCCCCAAGAAACTAACAATCAAAACAAAAGTAAAAATTTGTTCTTCATATGAAAAACAAATTCAGATGTGGTTTCAAGTTTCCACAACTTCTTGCTCTGATTCTTTAATTTGTTCCCAACTGAGATATAGACACCTCTGACACTGCACCATACACAATTCATGAGTCCCCCACATGAGACAAGATGAATAACATGTGCCATACATGAAATTGGCAAAACAAGAAATAACTCTTAAACTTCCCATGTTTATTCAACCACAATGTATATTAAAAACACATAAGACTAAATTGCAATATAATACAAATATATATTTAGAAACCCATGTGAGATAGAGTCCAAAAACTGTCTCTCATCTCCTCCATTGGATGAATTTCTTTTTCATCTATCTCACTCATAATATAGAATGTAAAAAATCTGTTACTGTCAGTGAAACCTTCAAGCAATGGCTTTGAAGATCATGAATGAATTGGATTAATAAAGAATATGATTTTGATCATCAGCAGAAGCTCCACAGAGGAATGTCACTTTCCTCATAAAAGTCATACACCATAGGGGAATCAAACAAGGCACCACTGACCATTTGGTCAAAGTACCTTGGGGAGTATTGTAGCCCATCATCAAAGTTGCCCCACGACTCCAATGTAGACATTTGTTGAACTTGAGCATCATTTGCTTGATGATGATCATAGGTAGGAGTGTAGTACCCAATTGACCCCACTAGCGGCGCCATGTCATCGTCGATGATATTGGACGGCGAGGATGACATTGATGGCGACGAGACCAGAGAAGAAGAGGGGGACGATTGAGGAGGAGGTGACGGCGGCGAGAATGATGATGTGACATTAGTGGTAGTGGTAGTGGTGGTGGTGGCATTGTCAATGAAACTATTGGCGGCAGCGGCGGCCGCTCTTTGGATCGATTTTGGGGACATAATGGCGGTTTCCTTTGGGGCAAAATGGGAAGAGGCACTCATGGGGAAGTTGAGATTGGCTGAGGAGCCCTTGAGGCACAAGAGGGCTGCATCATAAGCTCTGGCTGCAGCCTCTGCAGTGGAATATGAGCCCAACCAGATTCTGGTCTTCTGATTTGGAGCCCTAATCTCTGAAACCCATGAGCCCCAGCTCCTCATTCTCACTCCCTTGTACTTCTTCTTCCTGCAAGCCGAAGACGTGGATGTCGAATTCAATGTCGATTTTGATGGCATTCCTTCTGTTGATGTGCCTGGATGCAGCTGAAGATCAATACTCTCCTCTGACTTCACCATAGCTACACACTATGCTTTGGTTTGTTGATGACTTGAAGATGGATATGGATGCTGAATGGAACGCAAATTGCAGGAAGGTCCTGAGATTTCGGTAATGATTTTTTAGGAGTTAGCTAGTGTTTATTAGTTCTTGTGCAAGTGAAAGAATGAATGAAGGTGATGGGAAGGACAGAAGAGAGTATGATGCTATATTTATAGATGTTTGGGTTAAGTAGCTAGTCAAGAAACAGTATGGCGCTAAAGTACTTAAAAAATAAGAAAATGGCTGACAGATGTATTCTAGCTTATAAAAATGGAAAATAGGTTTCCTTGAAGTTACATTTCTCTGTCTTGTTATGGTCAAAATAAATACTTCACAACTGTCCAAATTAACCCAAATGCTCAGTTTCACATCAGTCAATGTGTGATGAAAGATTGCTTAATTGTTTTGTTCACTTAAAATAGGAGATGAAAACAGCTACTAATTAGATTTTATTTTTTAAAATGGTGCATCTGATGTGTAAAAGGAAGAGCCATGGACATAAAAGTGCAAAAATGTTCATTGTCAACCTGGGATGCATATGCTCATACCACAAAACCAGGATGGAAAGTTTGTTTATTGAAGTAAGATGACTGTTTCTAGCAAGTTTTTTTTGACTTACACAACAAGTCACCCCCTCCCCTCCTCCCCACAAAAAGAAACTCAAGGCAAAAAGGTCATTTTATATTCATTCTATGTTACTATCTAATAATACCTTTCAGAAATTAACTATTTCCAATTATTTATCCCTGCATCGAACTTCTTCACTCAAAATTACCTTCCCCTAATATCACTTATAACTTGACATCTTAAGATAGTGTGATATGTAAGTGACAATTATGGAATGAGTAGAGATCAAGGAGAGAGAAAGAAACATAGGATTCTCTTCCAGGATCTGCAGATGATGCTTCATTCTTAGACCCAAATTTTATTATCTAAAGTTATGATCAAGCAAAAAAAAAATTAAAGACTAGTTATTTAATTGTCTGTAAAAACACAAAATTGAAAAACGTACTACGCGCAGTCTGCAGTAAGCCATAACATATGTAAAATAGGCACACAGCTGTAAATTGTCTGTCCAAACAGAGCTCAGAAACCGCGTCGTATGGCCGTCCTTCTCATCTGATGCAAAATATAAACCAACTTTGATATATTTAAAAAAGTTAAAAAAGTACTCCGTTAAATTAATTTGATGACAATATTTCTTGGTTGCTTACGCCTGCATGTCTTGACTTTGTTCTCTCTGTTTTCAAAATTTGAGTTGTTCGATGGGTTCTCTTCTCTTAGGTACGGCCACAGCCCAAAAAATCAACTTCTTTCCTTTTGCTTTCAACACAAAACAACATGTCATTGCGATTTGCCAGCAAGGACACATGCATATATGTGTGTGCATGAGATTGGAGAGTGAAGCTGATGTAGGAAACGCGCTCTTTTCAACTTTGAAAAGGTGCTTTGAAAGGGTGTAGACCAACTCTTTGATCATCTGACCAGCAAGAGACACTTGCCCCTTTGCAAAGTAGCGATCTACTAGTGCTACACTCATGCTTAAATGCAGATGGGTTGTTATTTTATCAACTAATTTCCAGCAATGGTGTGGACTATATATAGTCTGAATTTGTGAAAAAGAATCGTTCCCCAGTTTAAGTAGGAATGTCAATATATATGAAGAGTAGATTCCCCTATAATTGTTGAAATGATATCTTGTCCCATATCGGGAGTTTCAACAAACATGATACAGTTAATAATAAACTAATTATCTCTTCATATCACCGAGACCTTTTAATAAAACCCCACACCTGACTTGACAGGTGGTTAAGTTGGGGACAATATCGGTGATGCTCGGCCCGCTGCTGCGCTACTCTGAAATTCAACATGGTATCAAAGCGAGTTGATGTTTTAGGCCCAATGTGGTCCATTTCAAATTCAGGCCCAATGTTGGTCCATTTCAAATTCGGGTCCTCAGCCCAACATTACCTTCCACGTGTACCCCAATAGCATCGGGTCACACGTGAGAGCGAGTGTTGAAATGATATCTTGTCCCACATCGGGAGTTTCAACAAACATCATACAGTTAATAATAAACTAATTATCTCTTCATATCACCGAGACTTTTTAATAAAGCCTCACACCTGAGCTTGATAGGTGGTTAAGTTGGGGACAATATCGGTGATGCTCGGCCCGCTGCTGCGCTATTCTGAAATTCAACAATAATGTTCTCAAGTCAGACATCGGGTACGCTACATCATCGAGAATTCATTCTCTTATTGGAGATTACAGTATGTTAACTCATCGTGAGTTCACATCTTGATGATGTTTTCTTTGCTGAATATACATCTTACATAGTTACATATTATGTTGTTAATCTCTCGATTATATCATATCATATTGCAAGTTCAAATATGAGTCCACATTCTTTATATAATTTGTACTATCAGGTACCTTACATGTTATGCTATCAAACCTGAAGTGCAACCCACTCATAAATAATTAACAACTCATGTCACATTTCTAGAACATGTACATAAAGTAAATGTTTAGTGTGAAGTGATTAATATGGCAATATATATGTAACCCATAATTTTATGTAACTACTTGTGAACAAGATTTTCTCAACATTTCCAAACCCAACCTGCCCATGTGACAAAAGGCTGCTTGAACAAATAATAGTGGCACATTTTATCGTTTGCTTACAAAATATTGCTTTTCAAGTTTACCTTTGACAAATTCAGGTCAAATTACGGAGGTCCAAATCAAAGGGTGTGCGCTATATGTTAACTGCTCTCACATGCATGTAACTCTAATACAGTTTTAGCCTATTTGACTCCTATTGTGAACGGGGGGTTTGAGTTTAGCGTTCCAACTTCTCCATAAACCACCTGTCCATGTGATCTACAAAGACTTGTCAAATTATCTCTACACCTTGATTTTCTCATTTGGAATGAAACAAGTTATCGACAATACATTAAAATAATCGTCATTTTACACTGTTTATGTAGAGAAAGATAAAAAAAAAATAAAAAAAAAAATCCAGAAACGATGTGCTGGTAAGAGCTTTATTGGGTGTTCAGCAGAGAATTGATTAGTCCAATGACAATACATGTGTGTGAAAAGAATAGTGTCGTCAATCCGTACATGTTTCTCTCCCTCCTCCCTCTTTCCTTTTCTTTTTTTGAGTCTTTTGCACACTTAACCTAATGATCATGTTAGCATTTAAAGGCATCTCCTTTCTTAAAATGGAGCCGCATTGCTTTGTTTTAATCACGAAAATTAATGTTTAGTAATACGTTTTTCGATTGTATAACTATACGACTCAGGTGGCTGACAGAATGATTCTCCTTTGAATTATTTATAGTTTTTTTATGACTACTCTCACATGCAAATCCCACACTCTCATTTGTTTATTTATTTCTAATTAATTTGTCAGAAATCCTGGGAAGAAACTGGACCTATTCGTTTTCTGGAAGTTAGAACGAAATTTCGTTTAGAAAGAATTTACCCTACTACGAATATCAAGTTTCAACACAAGGTTAAAAGTCCACATTGCTTCACCTTGTAGTTAACAAGTTTGAGAATGTCAAAGGTAATTTTATTTGACCTTATGACTACTGTGAGCATGTGTGTTCATTGCTCGAGAAACAAAGATGAAACTATTTTTCTTTATGTATAACGGTTGGTAAATGATTAATTGCACGACACTTTATCAGTCTTTAGATCAAGGGTTTAAAAGTCAAATGGTATATACGTACTCTAGTAGTTTACTTAATTAAATACATGACCGTCCATCGATAGAAAATATGATATCAGAAAAGTGAACGATAGACACTTATATCATGACCACATGACACGAAGAGATTTAGCCGTAGTAGGGAAGCCTTGACAGTGGGCTGATATGTATCAATTTGCTATTTTGCAAACAATTCGTCCTTCAAGTGATTTAAGAGTGTGTAAAGCTACGTTGAAGGTCTTGTATTCAAATCCTCCATTCCCACACTACCGCTTGTATTCAACAGTACATATATAATTCCAGAGTCACATTCAGAAAAAAGAGAAAATGGGTGTTTTACTTTGGAAATAGTAAGGTCTAGCTACTGGCCTCTTACTTGGAAGCTGCCAATAACTGGAAAAGGGCGGCTAACATCAATTTCGATGGTCTGGATGTGAGTTGTACCCAAATGTTCATCATCATGGAAGGTTGTGATGACTTCAAACCAAGCATGCAGATGACCAAACGCATGATTTCACACTTGAGCTCTTTGATTTTCTTTTAAATCTGGGAGACACTTGCTCTAATTTTTAAGATTAGTAATTAAGCATGCACTAAATTTCAATGTTTGGAAACTTGAACTTAATTTGACACTGGGGAAAAACAAATAGCCCATTTAGTCAAGCAAACAGAACAATACAGAGTGTTGCCGCGCTTTGTAAAATACTGTTTTAATATATATATATATAATTGTGCTTCATCTGTAAAAATAAATAGAAACAACTATATCGATCAACATCTCAAGGGTCAGCTAGCAAGCTAGCACATTCTAATACGCTGTGCAGATTGTGATGTTTGAAGTTTGAACCACCAACCAGTATATCGAATGAAGCTTCATGGCTCCTTCTCTTATCTATCTCAGTATTATTATAAGTAGCATCTGAAAGTACTACTCGTTTTAGAATCTCTAAAGATTTGTGAACTGGCATGCACCGTACCAAGTGGCTCTGGCTTTCCGTACCTCGCATATCAAACGAAAAGGACATATCCGATATTGAATTCCGCATTAAAAGGATGTAGGGACCAATTTGGTTGAGGTGAAAAATAATTAATCGAGCGTGCTAAACTGTTTGACAACATAATGTGTTTATCAGAGTGAAGATATCCTAGTATTGTTTAAGTGCGGCTCCAAGTGACTAATCCCGCATCTTAAGTGTTTCTCGTGCTAGACTATTCGACAATATCATGCTTAATTGTGTTTATTTTTGTTTTGTTACAGATGAGAATTTGAATTACTAATTCATCAGGTATACTGCTACTGTAATATTTGTCTAAACGTACGATTTATAGTCACAATCTCACATCATAAGCATCTCTGCGACATAAGTCTGGAAGATAACATTACTATACTATAATCATATATAATATGAGGAGAATTGGGGTTGTGAGGATGGGCAAAGGAAAGTGCAGTGAAGGTTTACAAAAGTGGGAGTATGTTGGAGAGTGAAGAGGCAAGATCCATGTGGGTACGTATAGGTCTAAAACATGGACAATCAAATCTTTCTTTTGTTTGGAAGAGAAAGTTCCTGGAAAAGGTTCATGGAATCAAATATTCAATCAAATTATCCACAGAGGCCTACGTAAATGTGAGAAATTAATAATGTTTGGTGGCTGGTTTTGTGGGGACTAAATTATCCACAAAGACACAAGGTTGTTGACTTCATCATATTACAGCTAGCTGTGAAGTGGTAGCAACTAACCTTGATGGCGTGGGTGTGTAGTGTAGGTGTTATCCAAAGATGATGGGCATGCTTCATGAGGTATGAATCTGCAAGTAGTGCCGTAAATTTCCTTGAGCATGACTGAGTCAATTGTCATGACGTGAGGAAAAAACTTTGTGGAACTTATAATTTAGCAGAATGAGTGACAGATACTATAAATTTAAAACATAATACATGTTAATAGTTTTTGTTTCTCAGTGAAATTTTATGTAACATGCATTATACATATGCTTTCACTTAGAATGCTTGGAACTCGTTAATTAATGTAGAAGGAAAGTCGCACCCAAGTTTTTCTTGCCATGACATGTATATCTCAAAGCCTAGATGTACAAGTGTTTTGAAGCTAAAACCATGTACATGAGTGTAGCATACAAGTTTGTAGCCCCGTCATTTACACAATTTGAGTCCTTGGTTGGAGGGAAGGAGCTAAAAGATTACCACCACAAGCACCAATCTGAGCTAACTCCTTCCCATATCAAAGTGCGTACATTTGATAGCTCTTCAGAGTAATACAACCTCTTACCCCGTAGAACACTATAGCATGACAACCGGAATATATAGATGCCAAACACGACTATAACTTCAGCCCTAAGATCAATTGCACGTAGTTCTCGTCATCTACAAAGTCATATTAATTCCACACAGTCGAACAAATTATACAAGTGTGATCATTCATATGCTGTATCTATAAGCATAAATATCCACCGATGATCAATTATCAAAGGCATTTGCCATGCATTATAAATTTGTTACCCCTTTATTCAATCATATACATCATGAAATGTACAAGTATACAACAATGTAGGACACAATTACAATAACAAGGCATATCTCAACTAGAATGGCTGATCCAGTACAGTGTGGACAGTTCATAGGAACAATTTATAGAGAGCTTTATGGGGATAATTTATGACAACCTCCAAAATCATCAAAGCACCAGCACTTAACCCTTTCAGACGTCCTTCACTGCAAATCCACCCTCAAGTCCCCTGAGTGCAAAATGCCAGTCAAAAGGGTGCAGCACTCCCACAGTGTGTCAAATTTAGTGTGGTCGCAGCTATTGAGATGTTTCCTTGAAGGAACTCAAAGCACTGATAACAGATTCATACACTTTGATGCCCTTCAAGAACACGGTATCCTGTAGGAACTGGAAAAAGGAGATGAAGAGTCAGGAAATGAAATGAATTTGATATAAACTGAGCATGCTGAAAAGACCGGTAATGATATTGAACCTCATTATGTTCATGAAGTAAGATCGGAGTATTGGTCATTGGCGAGAAACCAAGAGTAGGAATGCCCTGCTGTCTCATAAATCGTGCATCAGTAGTTGATGACAAGATTTCAGGCTTTGCAAGTTTCCCTCCAGCTGATTCGACAGCTTGTTTGAAAACAGACCACCATGGATTAGAATCATCGGTTGGAGTTGCTATAGGGCGACCCATATAGTCTCTAGTGGGTCCATTCTCAATGAGCTAAAATACAAAGAAACTTATGAGCCATTTGTCACATTTACTCCCATTAGTGCTCATCAACAAATTGCAGAGAAGACAGTTGAAACCAAGAAAATATACAGATGAAAGAACAAATTGCAGCATAGTGCTCATCAACATTATATAGGAAGTCCGGAACCTACTATTTTGGGTTTTGAATATTGGGATGAGATCTGATCTAATAAGATTCAAAAACCACATTCCAGAATGTTTAAGAGAGATTGAATCACATGTTAACAGAGGGCAATACACGATATATAGAATAAGCCCACTGCTAAGTTCATCCAACCACAGAAAGAATGATATTGGTATGGCCTTTAAGTATGAAATACAATAAAAAATTGTAATATTTATTGTGTCCCCAAACCAAAGTTAAGCAACTTTTCTAGATTGATGACTAATTTTAGTTGCAATTACCAACTGAAAATCTAAGACATGGATACTCACTACCACTACAGATGAACGAGCACCAGGATGATACTGCTTGAATATTATAGCTCAAGAAATGGTTTCTTAATTGCCATATGAAACATTGACAATGCATGCCATATATACTACGGACTTCTTTTCATCCCAAATGACGGATACATGAAGCAAAGCACGAGTTGAGGAGTTAAAAGTATATCCAGGATGTAGAGCAAAACCCGAAAACTAAACATATAACGCTAATACCATTACATACTAATAGCTTGCAACAGGGTTTATCTGCAACATGATCCATGCTAGGTAGCACAAAAGAAATCTACTTTTAATTAGCTAGTTTAATCACAAGCAGATTGTGATCAACAATGGACTTACAAATGAGCTCATCTGCAGAAACCCTAAATAAACCTAAGCCATTAACACATTCATTCAGCTATTGAATTTCCCATACACTACACAAATTCACATTATGCTGAATAAATCAACACTTGCAAGAACTATGGCACAATATCCATAAAATAAACAGAGTAAACAAAAACAACCAATAAGCTTCACCTGATACGTCAAATTCCTCGTCTCCGGCGCCCACTCCTCAGCAATCCTCTTCCTAACAAGCTCCGGATCCACAGTGGGCGGGATTCGTATGTTAAATCCTGCTTCGGCCTCCGAAGGCTGCACATTCATCGCAAACCCCTAACACAAGCAACCAAACAAACGCATTATGATCAAAACACCAAACAACCACCATATCAATCACAAATCACAACTCAAAATGTCAACACTTTCAAACTCACATCTCCAGAAGCCACCCCAGATTTCAAGTAAACCGGATTAACCGAAATAACCTCCGAAACCGCAGCTTTTCCGGCTTTGACCAAATCGAATTGGGCCTCCCGAAACCGGGTCATGACCTCCACACTCTTCATCAAATTCTCCATCGCCGTATTATCGTACATTCTAGAACCATGCCCCGGCGTCCCCTTTGCCGTGACGATCAAATTCCACGGCGTCCGATCGGCGTAAAAAACCCTAAATTCGTCTCCCGGATTGGCCTGCCCTTCGTCCAGCATAAACCCGACCTTCAATTCCCGAAATTCCTCCGACGCGGCGAACTTGGCGGCGCCGTCGAGGCCGCCGGTCTCCTCGTCGGGGACGAAGGACAGGTGGACGGTGCGGATTGGGGCAAAGCTGGAGGCTTTGAGGTTGCGGATGGCCTCGAGGTACTGGACGGCGATGCACTTGTCGTCCTGGGCGCCGCGGGCGAAGATGCGGCCGTCGGCGGTGCGGTGGGCGGAGAAGGGCGGGTGGACCCACTTGTCCGGCTCGGCGGGGACGGAGTCGAGGTGGGAGTTGAGGAGGAGGGACGGCAGGGAAGGGTCGGAGCCCGGCCAGGTGAGGAGGAGGAGGGGTTTGGATTTGCAAGGGGTGAAGTGGAGGGTTCGGATTTGGAGGTTTAGGGTTTGGGCAATGGCGGCGAGGTAGGCCACGGGGGCGGTGTAGTTTGGGTTGGGGTGGGCGGTGTTGAATCGGAGGTAGGTTTGGAAACGGGTGATGGGGGTGTCGCCTTGTGGCTCGGCGTGGGCCGCGGCGGTGAAGAGGAGGAGGAGGAGGAGGAGGAGAAGGAGGGGAAGGGGGGTGGACATGGCGGCGGACGCACGATGGTGCTATCAGTTCAGTAGCTCAGTCAGCTCAGCTCGGGGACCACTCTACTGCAGTTTCTTGTGTGTACTGTACAGGTGGCGCTCTTTTGTTTGAGGAGTGTTTCGCGCTGTTTAAAAAACAAAAGATGAAAGGGAAGATAAAAAAATGAAGCTATCAGTCGTCTCTGGTTTTGGTTCGATTTTGAAATGATATCTAAACTTTTTTTTTTTTTCGTACTTTATCCTTCAATAATTTTCATTCGTGTTCTTCCGTTAGCATTTTGTTAGTTGGTTTGTTAAATGCTGATGTGGAAAAGAAAAACAAAAAGATTGCTTCTTTTTTTTTAGAGAAAAAAGATTGCTTTTTTTTTAGAGGAAATGCTGGGCTCGTCAGAGACAGTGGGGACGAAGCGGCAACGGAGGCCGAGCGTCCAATTGGGCGAGATCGAAGCTGACCCACCGCCGTACGACGCTCGCCGGTAACAAGCAGTGGAAGCTCCCGCCGGAGAGCTTCCCCAATTTCAACTCCCCCGCCCCTCACTTCTTCATCGCCTCCGAGCAGACCCTTCGCACTTCTTCGTCCTCGCTCTACCGCCGTCCACCAAACTCCGGTCGGCCCAAGCCAGCGACAACAACGGCTCGGAAATTGAAGGCGTACGAGCTCGATCAGTCGCAGTCCTCACGAAATGTCCAAATCGAAAAGGGCGACCGAATCGAGATCGAAACGCCGCTGCCCAAGGGGAAGAGGGACAACGAGCCCGCCGGCATCGCTGTCCGAGTCAACTCGGCGTGGCGCGACCCCGAAGCGGCATCGAAACTCTGCGTGGAAGTCCGTGAGTGCGGTGGCGTTTTCGAGCTCGAAATATCCGAACTTGCGGTCTGCTGATTTTGGGTTTTTTTTTCTTTGTTTTTTGGTTGAATTGTAATGGGGCAGAGAAAACCCATCTTGATGGTTTGGTTTGGTTTGCTAGTTTCAAGTCAAAAATTGAACTTTGATGAGGTGTTGTCTGATAAAGAGAGAAATGAATGGAACAAACGTAGAATTAGACTTTTGAAGTGTTTGATGACATAGAGATGCTTTAATTTGATAGTTTGTAGAAAGAAATGGTTAGTGGAGAAAGTTGCAGAAAGTAGCCTCCAAGGCCGAGCCTTTCCGGACTTGCTGGACTCTTTGCGGTGGTTGCTCTCCGGCGGGAGCTTCCACTGCTTGTTGGTGGTGGTGGACCGGCGAGCGTCGTACGGCGGTGGGTCAACTTCAATCTCGCCCAATTGGACGCTCGGCCTCCGCTGCCGCTTCGTCCCCACTGTATCCGACGAGCCCAACATTTTCTCTCCAAAAAAAAAAAGAGCAATCTTTTTTCTCTAAAAAAAAAAGCAATCTTTTTGTTTTTCTTTTCCACATCAGCATTTAACAGACCAACTAACAGAATGCTAACGGAAGAACACGAATGAAAATTATTGAAACCATAGGGTACGAAATTGCAAAAAAAAAAGTTTAGGTATCATTTCGAAATCGAACCCAAACCACAAGGTACTAAATTGAAATTTGCCCATAAAAAAATGAAGCTCATGCTTCTTTATTTCGATCTAATTTCTCTGTTCCTACGTAATTATTTCAATTCGATTTAATTTTACAGTAATTTCATTGAGTTTGGATTTGGAGTTGGATTTGTTTAGTTTTTGTTGTTGAAATTGTTGATTGCAGTTTGAATGTAACTTTTTCTTGTATGAGTATTGTTAGACATCTTTTTTTTTTTTAATGAGGTCTTGTTGTAATTGATTCTTCTTTGTACTTTTTATTTGATTGGTTGTCAAACTTTATCGAATATATTTCTTTTGATCTAAAAAAAATGATCACACTATGGGTTCGATTTTGAGGTCAATGTCATACTCATAGGTTGATTGATGAATTTGATTTGCACCGAACATTTTTACAAGTAAAATTAGTTATTAACGCAAACGTGTCTTGAATATTATCAATGGAATTTTTGATATGTTAATTGTAAGAGAGATAGCAACGTTTGAATTTTGGAGTGGAAGTTATATGGTTTTGTTTCGATTTTCTACCTACGGAACAAAATTTCATGATTTTCATTCGGTTTTGTAAATATTTTCATGACTTTCGTCCAATTTGTATTACCATGGAGACATGGTTAAAAATGATCATCTGATCATTGCCTTGTGAACCATGCATTCCGTTGTTTGCTATCAATCCTCTTTTATGACAAAATCATGTACAAAAGTGATATGAAATTTGGCAATTGCCATTGGATTGGCATCGAGTATCCCACAGTTGCATCAGACGTACATACATGCTACCTAGCGCGTCGAGTGATTGAGTAAATGCTGTTAAGTTAACCATTCGAACACTAACTTAGTAGATGAGCTCATCAAAACTTGGGCCGGAGGTACAGCCCGCCAAAATTGTCACAGGCTAAACCATTCGATTGCAGAAGCTCAAAGAAATGGGCCTGTTTCGCAAAAGATTGATTCAGAACCATGGCCATTGCAGCAGCCGCAGCAGCAGCTGCAGCAGCAGTAGCTTCCGCAACAGTAACAATGGCGCTAGCAAGGCCAACCTCCAATCTCTTGCTAAGAACCCAAAACAGAGCAAGGTGGGTTTTCTCTCCCCTTGCTGTTTCTCCATCTTTTTCGTCGTCTTCAAAGCCGTCAAGAGCGCTCGTTCTCTACTCCAAGCCCGGCTGCTGCTTGTGCGACGGCCTCAAAGAAAAACTCCAGGCGGCGTTCTTGCTCGCCGGCCCCGATTCCCTTCACGACGTTGATTTACAGGTAAACCCACCACAGCTTTTTGTTTTTTCTGTTTCCAAAATTTTAAAGTTTGGACCTTTTTCTATTTTTTCTGGTTTTAATGGAGTTTGGTGTGTTGGGTTTTGATCAGGTGAGGGACATTACGAGCAATCCGGAGTGGGAAAGAGCTTACCAGTATGAGATACCAGTGCTGGCCAGAGTGCTGTCTGATGGCTCCGAGGTTAGTTTCTTGCATTTGGGTTTCTTATGTTGGCTTTGATTTAAACTTTAATTCGTGTAATGTGCTGGTTTTATCATCGGTAAAGCTTCCGATTTCTAGTAGTTTATAGCTCAAGATAGGAATTTTTGTTTCAAAGTTGCATTCTTTTACTGATGACATTGTTTTGTTCGAATGGAAATGGTGCTTGATGGGTTGCGCCTGATAGAGTACTAGGAATTTGAGAGGTTCACAAATGTCACTCAACGAAGCAGATCCTTAGTTTTAGCGTTGCACTTCGTAATCATGTGTAAAACAAGAATATGAAGCTGTCATATTGAGTTTAGGTTGTGATAGTAGGGGCCTAAAACATGTTGAACTTATGAGTAGCAACAAGCTTTTGGAAGAAATAATGGAATGGCGAAATGAAGTATGCCTTCCTGGAGAATGCAATTTAAGTTTCGGGAAAGAATTGTATGGCAGACGTCCATAGTCTGGTTTGGCAAGGTGTTGTATCACCATATTTCACAGGGAATGCAACTTGGACAAACTATCTTGGCCAAACCCAAACCGTGACTGGACTTTAGATGACTATGCGTGGAAACTTACATACCTGTGATGGGTTTGGGTTGGGTTTAGTCTTGGAAAGAATTTAGTTGGGCTGAATAAGGATGAAGGTACTTACAGCATAAGCTTGACATGTTGATCCCTAACAGAATATGAGTCCTAGTTTGAAAGTAAATTTTTTCCTTGTATAATTAACTGAGTAATGTTAATTATACTGGGGTTCAATTGCATTTTCTTATCAATTGCATTGCTTCTGTTTAATACTGGGGTTCAACGTATTTTAATTCTCGTATAATCTAATAGAAACTTTCTAATCTGCGATAATATTCTGGTCATGCTTCTTTGAATCTGTCCTTATCTTATCCTTCAAATTAATCACTTTGATGGTAGTTTTCCAAAAATTAGGGGCAAGTGCTAAAGGATTTGACAGTCATCATACTCCAAAGACCAATTATATCTTTTAGTGACAATGATTGATCGAGGCACTTCTTAGAAGATGAAACTACTTTTATTAATTTGCTCAATAATGCAGCCAATTGAGGGAAAAACAAAATAAAAAAGCATGGAAACAAAATGATTTTAATTGCCTGGATTTGGCTTTGTATGTCCATGCCTTGATGGATCTTTTATAAATTTTTATGTATTATAAAAAATAGTTAATGGATCTCGTGGACATCCCACTTCATAGCACTCAACAATTATCAAGTGAAGTTAGTGAACATGTTAAATGAGAGTCAATTATAATGTTGGCTTGTAAGCCATTATAATTGCGGCAAATGCTCCATTGAGTAGAGTTGCGTCAATGATGTGTTAATGGATGATTAGTTCGAAGAGATGTAAATGCTGTGTATGGTCATTTTTGGTTGTGGAACATAGAACTAATTAATTTGTTCATGTAAACATTGCATCTACTAGCGGTGGATTAGACGACTGAACCAGTTATCCTTCGTTAAGATTGATTGAAATTGGTAAAGCTGCATATATGCTGATTCAACAATCATACAATGTCTTCCATTTTCCATTGGTAATTGTCTTACCTTTTCAATTGATGTGTACATGTCTGTCTTTCCCATGCTATTGGATGCCAGTTCCCCCAGACTAGATATTACCTTTTCTAACAAATTGCAGTTCCACACTTCTTCATTTTCGCTTTCCTGCTTTTTCTCATGCTGTGAACTATCTTGTACCATTTGTGATTTTTACTTGAAAAGCCTGCTGCAGGACGGAAATCCCTTTTGCATATTCTGTGTCTCAATTTTTTTTGCGTTTCTGTAATCTTCATGATCACTTTTTCCTAGTCATTAATATCTTATTAGGCTTAGACCAAATAGAAATATCTGATCATCGCTTTTTCCCGTGCATTACTGAGAGGATATGGTTTCAGTCAAAATATAGTTTTGCTTTCCCAAGTATCTGGCATTACTTTGCTTTAGATAGTGGATCGATAATCAAAGAAGCAGCTAACTTAATAATTGATGGATCTTCTCTATGAGGTTACGTTTAGATAGTATAACAATTGCACGATGCATTCCCCCAACTCTGCAATGTGATTAGCATGTTTACAGGAAACAAACTAGAGTGTTTTGTTTTCATAGGTCACATTTGTAGTTTCATCTGACAAAAATACCAATGTCTGATCCAGGAAACTCTACCTAGACTATCTCCTCGTCTTGGAGTTGAGCTAGTTCAGAAGAAAATAGCTGCTGCCTTGAAAGATTAGTGTGTTTTGAGAGCTCCGGTTCAAAAGTAGTGTTCACTGGATGTAACACTTGAATTATAGAGGAAATGATAATGCACATCAACTTTGTACGTAGCCAACTTTAAGTGAACGGTCAGACAAAGTTTTCTGAATCTTTTGAATCTTCTTTTCTGATTCCTTTGGTTTCTTTGCATTTGACTGTGTTTTCTGTCAATGAAAAGTGTAGATGGCAAATCACTGCGCTTATGCAAAATAGCAACATTTTCCTTTCTTTTTATCAATAATTGGTCTCTAGGGCTTGTGGAAGTAGATATTATGCAGCCCCATAATTTTCTTGTCATGTATCACTGCGAAGGTGTGGTCCATCCATCATCTTTATAAAGAAATAAACAATACCAACTCTCCCACGTACCATTTTAGTCTATTAATACCCAGTCTTTACTTTGTTGAAGAACGACAATACTAGTCTTAAACAATATATACAGAAGCACTCACTTTTGTTGAAGCAGACGGCTCTGAAGTTGGTTCTGTTGCTCATGTTGGAAGATATCAATCAAAATGTACCTGCCTTACGTGCCCCATTTTGCATTGCAATTAAATTATTGAGGAAAGCAAGCTCTTTACCAAAGATTTCCAACACTTTAATCTATGCATTATTGAACAAATAAACTGCAATTCATGTAAAGTTCTCTTTTTCTTCACTTTAGTCACAGATTTAAATGTACTTTAGTTTTCTTCACTCGATCGTCCATTTGTATATAGATATCTTTTTCTACAACATTACGAGGATGAAATCTTCACCATCTTCAATGAATCTTCAATCAAAGAGGTGTCCATTTTCAAGTGGATATTGAAGATGGAATGCAGTATGTATATAAGTCCAATAATTTGACATAAAAAATCATCTTTAGTGTGTACATTATGGTGAGAAAAATGTATCAAAAACAGAAAAAGAGGGTTTGTTTTCCTTAAATTGCTTCCTATGGATATAAAGGAAAGATGAGAATGAATCTTTGGGAGCAATATTGTTCAATTAAGCTAATGCAAGCAATCATTTAGGACTTGTTGCCTATTGGTATCAACTCAACTATGCCGTAGCACTTAGAAATGAAAATGAAAAAGGTCCTCTTTCTTGTACGTTGTGCAGAACAAGGTCGATTGAAAGATTCAAATCACATCACATTCTTCAAAAGAACGAAAAGTAATGGATCGTGATATTTCTTTGACCAAACTTTCCATCAGAATCAGTTTATTATGCATGCTTTCTGTTAATCAACACTCGCTTTTTCTCTTGAATCTGATCATGGTTGTTCCCAACACTTCACAGCTTGCTTAGCTACCTGATTAGAACGATGTCTCCAATAGTTCGAGACTCCTTCCTCCATTGATCATAAAACGTAAATGAATCGAGTACTACCTTCTCCAATAGAGGTATAGGCATATAGTTGGTTATAGCTAGGAAATCCAGTAAGATTTGATCTGAATCTGACGTATCACATTGATCATAAATCTGAATCAGAAGGTTTTTGGACCACACATTGATCATAAATCTGAATCAGAAGGTTTTTGGACCACATGTCATATGCGTGCACTCGAATGAATGTGGTTTGCCCATTTAAGCAAAACCTAAAGTGGTGCAGCAACAACAAAGTCTAGTGGTGGACAATGTATTCATGCTGGTCCTCTTAGGTTCCGGCATTGTTTAGTTTTTACCAACTTAGGTGAAATTTGAGCACTTTCAATTGTCTACCAACATTACAATTTGCAATAATGTTCCTTAATCCCCATAGTTCTCTTTCAGTACAGCTAAGCCCTATTCTACCGTAAGACTCATACTATATATAAAGAGAGAGCACATTACTTTAGCTAACTTGACTATATACCAAGTATGCTAATAATCACTCTCATCTCTAATCTAAATTATTCGAGGAGGAATCAAAACCCAATGTGAGAAAACACACTGCTCTAATTAACTCGACTATATATGTACCCAAGTATGCTGGCGATCACACTCATTTTTAATTTAAATTTTGGAAAGAGGACTTTCGAATTGGCTATGAGAATTTTGAATTGATCTCCCTCTGAGATTCGGAGACGAGTTTAAATCACACTATATTATATGAGCCTAATTAAATACATAGTAAAGAAGGAGCATGAATGACCTGCCCTCATTTATGCATGCTGAATGGGAAGCAACTAATCTATTAATGCACAAGAGTTTTGAAGATCTACGCCTCTTTTCACAGCCATTAGCTCCAAACCTTAGGTGCACACATCACCTTCTTATAATTTTATCCACAACCTATACGTATGCTGCTCTTTTTCATGTTGGAGAATCGGGTCTTTGGCAAAATACAAAAAGAAGAAAGTAATTTTTAGCTTATTTCTAACTTCCTATTTGCCCAACTTCTTTAAAATTGTCAATGTTCCTTGAAGATGAGATCAACCTAAGAACAAACAACTCTATATACAATTAGAAGCCCACAAAAGGAAATGAAACCAAATATATAAGTCATATGCTTGTACTCCTAATTATTCATCCATAACAAATTAAGGTGGTATATGACTCGATCGGCTGCTCTACTTTTAGTTTTAGATAATTAAAAGGGAATGTTCACTATACTTTCAAATTATATAATTGAAAAAAAAAATTAATTAGTGGTTGACCAGGGAACAATCATGTGCCTGATGATGAACAGTATTCTAGCAGAAAATTGACTTTACACTGCTGATCATTTTTATTTTATTTTATTAAAAGAGACAGATATATTCATAAAATTCAAAAGTAAAATGTAGTAGTTTCAACGACTACTATGGACAAGTCTAATCAGCTAAAACCCCCATCAACCTACACCCGGTCCTAGAATACTATGCTATAGGGAATTGTTTGGAAAAAACCTCTTATGAGGGGCCAAGGATAGCTCTCTAGTCTGCAAAAGTGACCATACACCACGAATCATTTAAATGATACATACGGAGAAAGATGATTTTTAAATAGTAATTTAAACATAATCAACCATTCTGATTATGTGAAAAAATGGGGAATAACATGTGAGTAGTTACCTCCATGCCACACTACATCAGCAAACATAAATATATCATATATAACTGTGTCAACACAGAGGGCCATTCCTCCACAAAGCTCGCAAGATAAGGACCTTTTTTCTTGAACTAGTGCTCCATGTTATCCAATCATAATTAATTTTTCTTCTGCTCTATAAGAAGGCCATTACAGTTCACCTCTTAATCAAACAGTTCCCACTTCTCACAAGAAATTAAGTCAAGTAATTAAAGTGAGAGATTATGGCAGATTATGATCAGGATTCATCTTCAATTAGGTCATGTAGTGGCAAGTTTGGTGCAATGTTGAGGAAGCTGAAACCTTACTTGCTTGTGGTGAGCTTGCAATTTGGGAGTGCTGGTATGTACATCATCATGTACATCATCAGCATGGCTACTCTCAACCACGGCATGAATCGCTATGTCCTCATTGTCTATCGCAATGCCACCGCCACCCTCGTCCTCGCTCCTTTCGCCCTGGTTCTTGAAAGGTTCACTAATCTACCTATAAAATCACATAAAGTATAGTAACGTTTAGTTAATTAATGTTCATCTGTTAACTAATTTGATTTGGTTAACAAGATAACGAGGCCTAAAATGACAATTTCCACCTTTTTGCACATAATGGCGCTGGGATTTCTAGAGTAAGGATATTTCATTTTGTCATGGTTATGATCAGTAAATGTGGTATGATATTACATAATTTTGCACTTATATATGATGCAAGCCGGTCGTTGTCCAAGGGTTTACATATTTGGGAATGAAATATACGTCGGCATCATTTGCGTCTGCTATCATGAATGCTGTCCCGTCTGTCACTTTTGTGATTGCAGTTCTTCTACGGTAGGATTAGTCGACTAAAAGTATTAATTTATTTCTTATAATTCACATTCTGACAAAATAAAAAAGAGCATTACCTTTGCTTTTATACCGTGAAATTATATTTGCGTACGAAACATATGCAGGTTGGAACGTGTAAACATCAAAGAGGTACGCAGTCAAGCCAAGGTGATAGGAACCCTAGTAACCTTAAGTGGAGCTTTGCTAATGACAATGTACAAAGGCCCTGTCATAGACCTCCTGTGGTCACACAAAACCGGCCACCACGAAAGTAGTGCCACAGCCACCGCCTCCGGCCAGCACTGGGTTGCCGGGACACTTTATCCTCGTTGGTTGTGTTGCGTGGGCCTGTTTCTACAAGTAAGTAAACGTACATTCCATGAACAATGAACAATGAGTAGTTGGTACTGATGTCACGGTCACATGAGACAAAAAAAAAAGTTGGACATGACAATTAAAATTCAAGCTTTTTATTAATTACGTATCTATGCAGTCCATAACAGTGAAGAAATATCCGGCAAACATTTCGCTTTCCTGCTTGATATGCTTGGTCGGATCGTTGCAAGGTGCGGCGGTGGCATTTGCTGTAGAGCGCCGCCCTAGTGCGTGGGCGGTCGGCTGGGATTCGAGGCTCCTAGCACCTCTATACACGGTATCAGTTAGTAATTTATCACAAACACGACACGAATTGTCATTTCTAAGGACATGTCATTTAATCCGTCGTATTATGTGTTTTTGATAATTTAGGGAATAATTAGCTCGGGAATTACGTATTATGTGCAAGGCTTGGTGATGAAAACTAGAGGGCCGGTGTTCGTGACAGCGTTCAACCCTCTTTGCATGATCATTGTCTCCATTCTGGGTTCCATTATTCTTGCTGAGAAACTTCACCTTGGCAGGTAATCGAATTTTAGAGAAAAGAAATAAATAAATAAAAAGAATTTTGGCTAATCTCAATGGAGAATATATAATAGAATGAAATATACACTAGTGTGCTGATGTTGTGACGTAACTTTCTTAAGAACAAATACTTTGGAATCTCTATCATCTAACCAATCAGCTTTTTTTTTTTTCTTTCCTAAACTTTTTCGCAACTTTTAGAAGTGATATATATCCATCTGTGTCATCTCATCTTTTATAGTCTACCAAACCATAACAGTAAGAAAAATAGTGTAGTATTTCACTACTAGTATTTATTATAAGACATGAATTATTACAGTGTAATTGGAGGCATTGTCATTGCGTTCGGCCTTTACTCTGTGGTGTGGGGCAAAAGCAAGGACTATGCTATTAGTAGTACCACCACCAAAGACAATGAAGCTCTGGAATTACCTGTTACTAGTGCTGTAACTGCAACCGACGGGACCAAGTAGGCCAGTAGTATTGATCACAAAAATAGCACCGACCAGAAGCCATCCCAAGTGCAATACACGACGGTCCATAAATGACGCCGCCTACTTATCATGAATTACGCCGGAAAAGACGTACCGGATTTCCTACGAGTCTTTGTGTTCGAGCAGTTAATGCCGAAGTCTATAATTAATGTCTATGATTAGCATTTAGCAAGCCTTTTGTAAAATTGTACAATATATTTCCTACATGTATATTATGACCTTCTCCAGCTAGTATTAAGTACTTGTAACATATTATTTTCATTTTCCAATATATATGTTTGTTCTGTTTTTGAAATTTTAGTATACGTCTAGAATTTAATGTTACATCGATTGATTATTAAAAGAATGTTATATCAAACCATTCATATTTCACCCGTGAGATGACATATGCTACATGTTTTTAACATACCTTTTTGGGATTATTGGCCAAAAAGAAAGAAAGGAAGAGAAGCAATATATGGGATAATTGTCATATGTCACTTGCTTTGGAAATTTGTTAGCATGAAAGTGCTTAGCTAGCTAGCCTAGAGGCTCCTTTTTGTTATCCTTACTAAAATATCTGATTTGATACATTTCGAGAAAGTTTTTATATATATGTTGTCATTTGCGATATGAAACTACTTAAAGCAGAAAATATCTTAAAAGTATTTAAAATCGATATGTACCCATACATAATATTATAATAGGTAAACTGATTAACTATATCAGAAATCATACAGCCCCATCTTTAATGCGGTAATTAAATATGTACAGTGTTTTTCATGTTTGTTTTTTCTCAATCACATTCTCTTTTCATTTTTAGTGCGGTAACTAAATAGGAATGATATTTTGTGTTTTCCGATTATTCTCAGCCACATCCTGTTTTCAAAGACAAGATCGAAGATTGTAAGGTGGGATTCCACCAAACTGATTTAATTTCTTCCCGTGGAATCCAAACACGAAACCACAAACTTTACATGTTTGGAATTTGTCTCCCAAAGTGTTTTACACTGGGAAAGTAAATTAATTTGACTTAATAAAAAGTCGATTTTCATTTTCTTTTCCGCGTCTAGACAATACGGTACGTGAATCATGTGACGTGATAAATATATGCTGTAATTAGTTCAAGGCATCTTATCAGATGATAGCTAGCTAGTATTGCTGTGAAAAAGAAGAATTTTGGTCAAGATGATAGGACATTCATGGCACATGACGATGTGATTAACAGTACTTGTTTGTATTCTCTTTGCAAAAGTGTGATCAGATTATATCTCACGTCAGCAAGTTGAGAAATTTTACAAGTCTATTAGTTTTGTAGTAAAACCAAAAGACAAAGAATAATGGTACCAATTAATAACGAGGGGGAATTTAAAAAAAAAAGTTGGAATCTTTAATACAGGCAGCAATGGGAGTAAGTAACAAATAATATGTGGATTGTACTAAACTAATCATGATTCTTAGGAAATAAAAGAATCATTAGTGGATTGCTTATAAGCCAACATGGTTGAATGCGGAGAATAGGGTTTTCGTAGTCAGCCTTGATTTCCGCAATTTTTAACCTAAAGAATGATTAGTGGCTTGCTGATTCGCAAAGCTATATATACTAAAAGCAGCATGAAAAAGCTAGCCCTTGCTAGAAATTTCACCAAGCTTAATCGCACTTTGGGCATGCTTTAGGTGACAAAATCGAAGATTATCATGTAGTGCGTTATTTTGACAAAAAAAATTTACAGTCCATGTCAATCCCACTAATACTTTCTCAGCAAATAAGGTCATTATCATTTGCAGAGTATTTAGGTTGATGATAATCACATCATCACATAGCGTTGTTAATTTACACGTTATAATATGGGTTGAATACAATGATATTAATCAAACTGTACTATCTCACCAGAAATTAATCAAAATTTACCGTCCACGTGTGAGTTAAGTGATTTAGCCATGTCTTATAAGCCTAATCAAAGTGGTGTACACTCTTCAAAGCACCCACAATTCTTCAAAGCACCCACAATTCTTCTCAAAACATGACCACAAGCATAGCGTCTTGCATGTATCATGCTAAAGCACTCAACCCAAATTTCATTTGGTGGCCAATGAATCAAATCTCCACTCCCAATAAAATACATATATAGAGCCCCAAACGAGAAAAGAAAAAAAAAAGGGAATAAAAATTTAAAACATATTATTTTCGTACACTTCCCATTTAATAAATTAACCTCTTTCGTTAGTTGTTGCTTGGTATTTTGGGTGTCTTAGGGTCATGTTAATGGATAAGAGAATCCATGAGTGGCAATTGGGACATCATGTATGTACGTGGGTTTTTGAAACACTGTCGTTTTTTCTTTTTGCTTTTTAGCCTTATAAGAAGGCACACTTCTCATTCGAGTTTTTAGCATCTCTCATATCTAACGCAAGTTAAAAACTAACTAGCTAGTTAGTATAGAGTGAGTAGAGACCTAAGAGGTGTGTAGCTATCAATAGAGAAAAATAAGATGGGAGACGAAAGTCCGGTCGGGTCAAAATTGAGTTTGTTTCTCACCAAGATCAAGCCATACTTGGCTATGATCGGACTTCAATTCGGCTATGCCGGCATGTACATCATCAGCATGGTCTCGTTTAAGCACGGCATGAGCCACTTCGTTCTGTCGGTGTACCGTCACGTCGTTGCCTTCTGCGTGATCGCGCCCTTCGCCTTTGTTCTCGAAAGGTTACTTATACATATCTCTCTACTGATTTGAAGCAAAAGTATTATATTAACTTCCTTCTGTTTCACCCTACTAATTTTGACAACATTGCTTTTCACTATTTTTTACAGGAAGATAAGGCCAAAAATGACTCTCCCCATATTCCTGAGAATCGTTCTGCTTGGTTTTCTTGAGTAATATTCTCGTTTAATTTTTAGTTTCCTTCTTTTGATCATTTACAAGTAAAGCTTGGCAAATAGGCTTACAGCAGCAAGTTAGATTATTGCACGTACAATCAGCATGCATTAGTACGAATAATATGATTAATTACCATTTGATTATACTTGCAGGCCAGTTCTGGATCAAAACCTGTACTTTTTGGGAATGAAGTACACGTCAGCGACATTTGCATCTGCTGTTGTCAACGTCCTTCCTGCCATCACGTTCATATTGGCACTTTGTTTCAGGTAAAAGTTACTAATCATTTTCAGCATGCATGATTAATTGTTTATTATTTTTTGAGTGGGAATAAAAAGGCTAGGCCCTAGGCCTATTATCTTTTTCTGTTAGTCTAATTTTTGCTGATATCATAATACAAAAATGCATGAACATAACTTTTCAGACACTCTTTTTTTCTTGCACGATGCACATTCCGATTTATTTTGACATTTGGATGAAATCAAGAAATAGTAACTTATAAAAATGCTTAAAATCACATCTAAAATAATTTACGTTTTATTTTTGGGAAAATTACTATTTGAATTTGACCATATAAAAGTGGGTTGATTTCTCTTGGTCTAATATGTAGTTTATTATTTCATCAATTAGGTTAGAGACTGTGAACATTAAGAAGATGCATAGCATGGCGAAGGTTATCGGAACCCTGATCACAGTGGGCGGAGCAATGGTCATGACGTTGTACAAAGGCCCTATTGTCGATATCATACGCGGACACACACACAGCACTGCCACTAGTAGCAGCGAGGTCGCTGGTCAGCATTGGGTTGCCGGCCCCCTAATGCTCATAGCCAGTTGCGGTGGTTGGGCCAGTTTCTTCATTCTTCAAGTAAGTACCTTTTTGTTAACAAAAGCGTGCATGTGACAATACTGTCTGAAAAGAGAACAATCAGTTGATCCAAGTTTTTGGATGTGTTACGCTCGTGCAGTCATTTACGTTGAAGAAGTACCCGGCGGAGCTCTCTCTGACGGCGTGGATCTGCGTGATGGGTGTGTTGGAAGGCGGAGTTATAACGCTCGTGGTGGAGCGGAAAATGAGTGTTTGGGCTATAGGTTGGGACTCAAGGCTCCTTGCTTCCGTTTACTCCGTGAGTAACAACATCCACCAGCCCTAACTTTTACAACATTAATGAAACGACTTATACACGCATTTTGACACACAGTTATTGTTCATCTTGTGATCATTAGGGAGTGGTTTGTTCCGGGATCGCTTATTATGTGCAAGGCGTCGTCAATAGGGAAAGAGGCCCGGTTTTCGTTACCGCTTTCAGCCCTCTTTGCATGATCATCACCGCCGTGCTAGGGGCCATTGTTTTATCTGAGCTAGTTCACCTTGGAAGGTAAATTAAATGCTAACCGGTCTCATTGTAAAAACTGCGATTAACAGTCTCATATATACATGCGCACATAAACAACTGCAATTGATCAGATTGACCGATATATCTAATTTCTTTTTTACTTATTGTTTATCTGTCTCAGCATAATTGGAGCCATTTTCATCGTGTTGGGACTCTACACCGTGGTCTGGGGCAAAAGCAAGGACCCTCTAGTTTCAACCGCACCGTTGAAACTAGACGAAAAAGGTCGTAACCTTGAGTTGCCAGTCTCAGCTGATCACAACGGCATTAATGAACGTAAATGAGAAGATTTCAGTACTTCAAAGTTCGTATAAACCTTGAGTTTCCAGTCTCTGCTGAAGATCGATGTTTATGTCGATAATCTGATTGGAGAATTCCTGCACATTTTTCTTACTATTACAAAACGGCCATAAGATTATGTAAAAATCTTTCTTGGAACCACCTTAATTAATTATGTCGGATTGCTCTTAACTACATATACATATCTGCATGTATTAATTTTTGACGTGTACCTTCAGAGTGAATGTAATATGTATTTTGGCTAAGTTATATATGCTTTTATTCTTCATACATAATGTGCACCTTACAAATTTGGTATCGTATTACACAAAATACAAAACGAAATATTTAAGCTCAATTGTAAGTAATACTTACGAATACGAAGATACGTTAATTAAGTATTTTGCGATGATCCGGAGTACTGGGCAATTCACATCATTTGGGTGCGGAAATGCGACGTGCCTTTTCATATTGAATATGCACAGACTCAATCTCGTATCAGATGCTTTTGCGTTTTGGGCCTAAAGTCCAACATTTAAGAATCGTTAATGCTATGAATCCATGATGATACATGCAAAGCAAAACCATGCTTAGAAATTATGGCATGACTATATTAAGTACGAAATATTGGGCTGTTTGTGGCCTGCCTATGAGGCCTTAGAAGGCGGAAGAGAGACGGAAGAGATCTGTTGAGTCTAAATAAGGAGCCCTAAGTATGCTAGATTCGTACGGTATGGTAGACTGGTAAAACTGAGCCCAACACATATATTAAGTTGCACAATGAGCAACCGGCAACGTTTGGTTTTGAACGAGAAATTCATGTCCCTTGGAGCATCCATTCTACCATTGAAGATATTTGGCATATAAATGTTGAAGAATTTCCAATCAAATTCATTGCGTACTATTTTTGGTGAGGTAAATATGGTCGCTGATGGTCTTGCTGCTATTCGGCATATATATACTCATTATTGTGTTTGGTTATGTAATTTTCCTCCCATCATTAGGTACATATTGCGATTAGACATGTGTTTCAAGAGGATCCTCTTTGTAATTTCTCTGAAAAAAAAATTAAAAAAGAAAAGAATGGGTGATTAGTTCATGTCGTGGGGTTAGGCGCCAAGTCCGGTAAAAGAGTCCTTTAGTTGCAATTTATGATGTGCAGCATTACACTTTTTTTTTTTTTTTTATTTTTTATTTTATTTTATTTTTTTTTTTAATTTTTATAACTATGGTCGATTTAAATTAGGGTTTATTAGGGCGTACTGAGGCTGAAGTGTTCTAAAAATAGTGCTCATGACTTTTCGTAACTCCTATAGACACTAAAATCTAAATTTTACGCCTCCCAAATTTTAAGCCTCGAGTTAACAAGCATAGAATCAAGGGAGAATCAATATAACAAGAGCAGGAAACTTGTAGGGCAGTATCATATCAGGGTTCAACCGGGCAGGCACGTACTCCAAATCGTTCTGTTAGATTTTCGGCTTTTAATATTCAAGTTAGCTAGCTAGGACGCTTTTCCACACATAGGTATATCAACACTACTAAAGTTGATGGTTTGGTGCTGGTTTTTATAACCGACCAAAACAAATATAGCTAGCTTGAGTTCTCTACCTATTTTACTATGGACTATGTACAAACATGAATCATTGCGTAATGCCTACATAATTAATAGACCAAGAGAAATGTGTACATAAACATTAGTTGCTCTAACATCTAACGACACTATATGTCATTGCCTTCTAATTGGTGACAATGTAACATGACATAACATTAAACTTTTCAAGCTTCTTTATATCATGCTTATGACTCATCAACAATCGTCTCTTTCGGCAGTCTACTACGTACACAACTTATCCTCCAGATATAATAATTGGAGAATCGAATGAGATGTAACTTATATTAATGCAAATCACCTAGTTTTATATAAGATGTTAACGTTGCACACTTCTCGTTGTCGTGAATATATTTGTAACTGATAAAATTAGTAGATAAACAATTATAAAGATATGAAAGTTTTATTAACAATCAGATAACATATCAAATTGTGCTGGAAATGTAGCGAGTAATGAGTGAATACATTACTTTTACATGATATCATACCAGCCAGCCCCCATCATTTGCCAAAGCGAGTTCCAAAAGCTGATGGGAGACATCATATGTGAATGGGTGGATACTGATGTTAGAATTTTGTCTTATTTGGCTGCAAACAGCTGGCTCCTTTTTAAATGATTTATAAAGTATAATTGGTCATCTTTTTTATTTCCGCTTTGATCTTCTTTCTCTTTTCAGAAATCCATATCAAAATAAAGGGAGGGGTACGTATCTGTCTATCGCTTATTTAAATTTATTAAAATAAAGAAATATTGAATCTTTTTGCACGATGGCAGTAACCGGAACGGAGGATTCATCCACTTAATTGGATAAATTAGGCCATTCCTGTTTACTGGTTTTAGTACGGAAACGTGACATATCTGTTTATTTTAAAAGCAAAATTGAATAAATACTTACATATAATAATCATTTTCTTTCAATTGCAACTCATTTTATATATTTTGTTGAATATGCTCATGGTTAAGCATATAATTCATCTATTTTTTTTATAAGTAGAGATTATGTTATCTTTAATGTTTTTAAACATCTATACTAAATTAATCAGTAGAATTTATTACAATTATTGACATATGAAAATATAAAATAGTGCACCAAATAAAATCAACTAAATCAAAGACTAGAACAACATAATGACTCCACCTGAGGAATTCACTAAATATCTCAAAATACATGAACACATCCACCTGAAATTGAAAAACGCATAAACATATCCACTTGAAATTATTCTAAGTAACTTAATATTGTAACATACACATTAAAACCACTGTAACTTCTATAATGTAAATTAAAAAGGTCCAGGTAGATTCCTAATTCAAATCGTCATTAAGTTTAAAAGTAATTTGAATTTGTAACTGATGAAGAGGAATCTTTCCGTTTGAATCTCACCGTCATCATATCAGGTTATTAATTTCCTAAACGATGCAAATTATTTTTTTGTAAGTTGTAAGGTCATTTTTTGTGTTTTTATTGTTATAAAATAACATTAAGTTACAATAGGGATGAAAATTGACAGATATGTAAATAGTTAGAACTAATATGTTAAATTATATATCTTATGTAGCAAGATTACTAAAATGTGTGTTTTATTCTACCAAAAAAAAGGAAAAAGTTTGCCTACTCTAGTCTAAATAGAGTAGGAGTTCCTACTATATCACTTTCATTCTTCCAATTTTAGAATGTTATTCTATGATCTGAATCATTCATCTTGTAAATTATTTATTAAAGATCATTCTCTAAAAAAATTAATCAAATTGGAGATCGTTTGGTTATTTTACTATGTCAAAACATATAGACGGTTCATTGGTCATGTAATTATACCGTTCAATTGTTTTATATGGTTAGATAACTAAATGATGTCTGCTTTAATTGATTTTTTGAGAATATGATCCTTATTATATAACTTACAAAATGAACGGTTCCGATCTTAATATAACATCGTAAAATTTAAGAAACTAAAAACATAGAGTAGAAAGCTCCTACACTATTTAAAGTAGGTAAGCTTCATCCTAAAAAACAAATATCAAGATGTGAATTTAATAAGTACAAATATTTAGGTTTATATCTCATTAGGCGGAGGATTCTTTATCCAAGATTTCTATGTCTCGTGTGTCCCCACCTGAGATATCATGCCACATGTCATCATCTTTACTGCCTCATAAACTCTTTTAATTTTAAAGAAAACAAATAATATCTTCCTGCAAGAAACCCACCTCATCCAACATGGCTCAACCATTCTGGCCGCAATGGCCAAGCATCCCCATCTCACTCTTCAAGCCAGACTCAAATCTAAGGTCGCCTGCTAATTACATGTCAACTGCAAAATGTTGCGTTAAAGACTTTCACTACAAAATACTATTATCGCACAGTCAAGAACATGCACAATTTTTTGGATTCCATGCCCCAAATGAAGACCATACTTGGGTGATCTTAAGAATAAGTTAATTCTCATATGCCCAGGGCATGTATTTGGATCTAGTGGGAGAATTCGACGAGAAGGATAAAGAAATTCTAAGTGATGGAAGAGGAAAGGCCTATATTTGGATTCACCGCTCGTTAAAATTGGAACAGGTTGTCATTTCCACCGGTGGTCGTCAGATCCGACTTGGACATGGAGATGAGAAGGAGGCGTGGATGTTGCTAATGGGCAGTGGCTGTCGGAGTTGGAACTTGGATGTGGTGTGCTTCTCGGTTAATTTGTTGATTAAATGAATTATTTTGATTTTTAACATTTGTGGTTTCTTTAAAATAGAAAATGTTATGAAGCAATAAAGATGATGGACATGTGACATGATATCACTGATGGACACGGGGAGATAGAGAAACCCGGATAGAGGATCTCCCGCCATCTCATTCCCTCTTTAATCTAATCTAGTGGATCACTTATACAATGAAATGATTCTAAAGTACAAATTGGGAAGTAAATGCAAACAAAGAAGTTGTTAATGCCACCTCAACTACTCATGAGCCACATGTACAAGTCCAAGTTTAATTCTTCGAGCTTGTTTGGAAGTAATTCTGAAAAAGTTTTCTGATAACCAAAATCATGTCTTTTCTTACAAGATTTGGAAGAGAACTTAAACTTAAAAAAGCTTTCGTGGTGACTCAGAAAAACTTACCATTCTCCCAACAGAATATTCTGTCCTTTTGTAATTAAAGTGGAAATTATTAAAAGAAAATAAAAAGAGAAGATCAGATGAGAGGAACCAAACCCCTCAATGATAAGCAGCCCAAGGTAATACCCATAAAACAGGTAATAAGCACGCAGAATTGGCGTCCATTTCCGGGTGGACCACATCATGCACCCTCTTAGATGAGGTTGATCACTTTATGAATCCCAAAAATTAAACTTATTCAAGAATGAAATGATGTGGTGGTAATGCTCATCACCATTTTTTGGTGGTGAGCAAAAATACACTCATTTTATGCCTTTGGGTTCAAATTGCTAAACCGCTCATCACTGAAGACTCCACCCTGCTCCATGTCGTAAACCAAGCCAGTTAACTCACGAAAACTGACTCCAAAAAGTAAAGCTGGCTAATACATTAGTTAATTTAATTAGGCTAGCTAATACAATAGTTAATAAGTACTTGCATTTCTACCCACCCATCTCTTTCTTTATTGGTGATGCGTCTGCGCAGATGCGTATATAGAACATGTTTTCTTCACATAGAATTTGGCATTAATTAAACTAATAACTCGGTATGCTCGGTTACGATTCGAATACAGTTCGACCTAATTAAAGATCAAGCTTTACATATTATATTGGTTTTTTTTTTTATATGATTTGAGAAAAGACAAAGGAGGCGCTAGCTCACCTAAGCAAAACACTAATTGCATGCTTGTTTCCACCATAGCACTCAAACAAGCGGGGCACACATGTGTGTTGCGCCGCGTAGGCACAGAAAAGTGGATAATTAAAGAAAACTTAAGTAAATGTCGACTGTTACATTAATATTGTGGTATGGTGTCGATAATTTGAACCTATGAAGCATAGAGATACCGATTACCTAGTATTTTGCGTTTCAGAAGTGTTTTGCGAACAAAACACGACTGTAATAGTTATTGAAAATAAGATGTCATGGAAACAACCCGAAACTCCACGCAGGAGCAAGTATTGGTTTTTTTGTTCACTGACTAAACTCATAGCTTGACATTCACATTCTTATCAAATTTGAACTTGAACTTGTAGCATTTCATTTAGATTTTAATTTTTACAATGTTATGAAAATTGAGAATACTAATTTTTATAAATAAACGGATTTTAGTTAACATTTCGTATCGAGTTTTTTGTTTTTGATTTATTTGAGAAATTACCTTTCATCGTATCGATTCATTATTCATGTTTCCGTTTCCATGCCTCATATATAAATCTCAACTGAATTGGTAAAATAAAGGAAAACTAATTTTTACATATCCCAATTCTTTTATGCACATTTTTTTTTTCACTTTTAATCTGATAAAGGTAAACAAAGGTGTGAAAAAACAAGACAAGTGTGAAAAAATCAATTCTCAAAATAAGGTGACGGTGTGATGATTCCGCGCTTATGAAACTACGGACCTAATTAATAAGGTGTTATTCAAGTCTTGTTCCGCCACGTGGTAACATCTCGATCGATCTTTGTCTTTTTGGCTTGAGATCAGGCGTCAAGATTTGATAAGATAACCACTGCATCAGGTGTTCCCGTACAAGGTGTACTGGCCAGGTACTAGATTAAAAAGACTTTGTGTTTGGTTGTTGTATACAGTACAGCCCACAAATAAAGTGGATAACACCATCACCTAACTATAAGGGTGAGAAATTCCTCGAATGCTGGTAACATATCACGGGTCATGATCTCGACCCGTAGTGTATGTGTATGCGTGCATTGACCGCAAATCTAACTTACACGATTAACAATCGTGTGTTGCATTATTACGTTGATTGATCACACTAATACATCAACAAAATGAATTCTCAACACTAGTAATTATTGTTATGTCAAATACAATCACGTAATTTGTTAATTTCTATAAAATAGACCGATGGTAATATTGACTACTACGTACATCCATCCATCAATGGAATTTTAACATGTCAGATTCTAGACGAGTGAGAGTCGGCCAGCTGGCCCTCCTGAACTTTTTAATTACTATTCTCCGTACATTTATAAAACTTGATAGTGCTGGAACTGATCCGATTTGTGAGGTATAATTCCACCAAGCTGATCAGTTGCTGTTATTGGGGGAATTGGAATCCAAGTTCGAAAGCACCCACTCATTTCCTTGGACTAAATTTGGTTTCCCCATTCGTTTCATTTCATGACTCAATGGTAGTCTTGCATTATATTCACTAAAAATGCCATCCACAAGTTATCATTAATATAAGTTGAGTTTTTATTAAATAATAATACAGTTGCCTTCAATCTTACCGCACAAACCCACTTGTAATGAACTAATTTAACGAAGATCTTTTCTTTAATGACAGTAATAAGTGCGATGATTTTTTACATAATTTGATCTATCCGTCAGAATTCACTTATCATCAGCTTTGAACCAACCTAACCTCGTACGTATGGGTAAAGGAAATGGAGATTCGTAGCTCCTTTCCTTAAATATTTGTTAATTACTCTAATATCTTTGTGGAGAATGTGAATGTGGAGATTGAAATTCATTAGATATTTGTTAATTACTCAGATATTTTGGTGGACTCCCTCTAATGTGAAGGTAGAGATATGAACTTTATGTTGGTTGATAGGTTGATGTAATGATTTATTAGTTGATTAACGTTGGGAACTGTTTTGATGAAGTACAGTGAGTACATTACTAAAGTCTTCTAGAAACAAAACAAAAAAACAAAAAGTACATAACCACAAGTGGAGAGCACATGAAGAAAGAAACACAAAAAAGTTACCTCTAATGTGAATGAGATATGAAATTTATGTTGGTCGATAGGTTGATGTAATGATTTATCAGTTGACTAACGTTGGGAAATGTTTTGATGAAGTACAGTACGTACATTACTAAAGTCTTCTAAAAAAACAAAAAACAAAAAGTACATAACCACAAGTGAAGAGCACATGAAGAAAGAAACACAAAAGAGTAAAGGACTTAACTTCATCATGTACAAGAGTTTATTCAACAATTATGAGTATGTTATGTTGTCACTATTTGATGATCAAGTTAAACCATCTATCTTAATTATAAGCACCAAATTATAAGCCTTCCTTTAAAGATAATATCATGAGACAAATTCAGTGACTAAATCAGTTACTTAATCATAAGTCATATATATCTTGAATTTTGGTTAAAGTGAAATTGGTCTTTAAAGTTAAAACTTTAAAAATAGACGTTTCTGATTATTATCCATTGTTCTGAAAGCACATACAACACGAGAGAACGCTGGAGAGGATTGTGCACAAAATGAAAGTGCTAGCCAACATATCTTGTTCTCCATCTTCTTTTTACCTAATAGTGATGTTACGCGCGCATACAAACGTATACTAGTCACCACACATCTTATCATTTATTCCAAGCCATTCAAAGGGCTCGTATATGCTTCTTAAAGAATGAATAGACAGCTACATATGCCAATAAGGGAGTTAACTTTGCACTAAACTGAAAATGGAAGTTTGGTTATTGGATAGGGCATCTTTAACATTAGCATCTTGCTAATTTTTTTAATTTTTTTTAACAAAAGAAATTGAAGCGTGTTTCGATCGATTTATCGATTTCCGTTAATTTCGTTCAATTGCGCTTGCTTACACCGCAAGGAACATAAGTATCTAGACATGTTAATTTATAGGCATATCAATTTATAGGCATGTTAATTTAGTCTTCCACTAAAATGAAGTTACTTGGAAAAATACTAAGTACCTGTTGGCCATGTCTTTCAAGTGGTTGCCACTCTTACTAGCACCAACATTGTACACGTCTCTCTTGCATAGCTCATCATGCAGCACCACTAATTCTATATTTCATCTTGGAGGGTTTAATGATTCTCCACTTCCCCACAAACAAATAAAAAAGCAAACGAATATAGATCCTCCATATGTATGCAAACCTTTGTTGAGTCTCATTGTCAACACTTACAATGATACTATTCTAGTTTGTAAAATCCAATCCCTTAAATCGAAAGCTTAGTTTCGAAAAGTATAATTCGAATTATAAATGGTATCAATTTTAATCTAATTATTAATATTAATATTAATATATATCGTTTTCGTAGCAACGTGAATTACTGCATGCAATAAAGTGGAAAAAAAGAAAATTTCACTAACCCAACTGACCAAATCCTAAAACAAACATCAATGACCATATTTCATCAACAAGCCCCAAGTTAAAGTGCACACAAGTTCATTATCAAGGTGACGAAATAATTCAGTTCCTCCCATAGATAGGGATCCTCAGATTGCTAACGTCGGCCACCTTTTGCAGATGAAGGGTCCAAATTATTACATGTTAGGTAGGTGCCCCATGATACCAAAAGAGCTTCTCATTTTCGTATAGGAATCCACATAAGAATCTACAATGACTTGTTCATTGCTCAAAATAGGGTTTGTTTATTGCTAATGGATAAGATAATCCAAAAAAGATTAGTGCTTGAACATGTAGAAAGGAGAAATAGCTAGGCTTGTACGGCTTGCTTGTTTTCGGCTTTTCGGCTTCTATAAAAGGGACGTTTCTCAATTTAGTGTAAGCGCAAGCATACAAGGAGAACTACTTACTACTACTAGCTAGCTAGAGAGAGATCGATCGATCGATTATTTGAGTGCGATCATCGATCGAATAGAGAAAGTTAATAGTTAAGATGGGTGACCAAATTGCAAAGGGGAAGTTGAGTCTTTTTCTCCTCAAGATTAAGCCTTACTTGGCTATGGTGGCCTTGCAATTTGGATATGCCGGAATGTACATTATCAGCATGGTCGGGTTGAAGCGCGGCATGAACCACTATGTTCTGTCTGTTTACCGGCATTTGATTGCTTTCGTTGTCATAGCGCCATTTGCCCTTGTTCTCGAAAGGTCCATCTTCCTTCTCTTTCATGTATCGATTGATCATCTATTATGTCCTTTACTAGTATATATGTTACCTGACCACATATATTAATGTTGCTTTTCGACTCTTATTTTACAGGAAAATAAGGCCTAAACTCACTCTCCCGATCTTCCTAAGAATAATGGCGCTCGGTTTTCTCGAGTAAGTCCGTTAAACATACACATATATAGTTTATATAGGCGGCCCTAAACATGAGAGTATAGGGCCATCAAATTATGTGAATGTACACATGAAAGTTGAGGGCCCACATTTTTATAGTATGCCAGAGATTTTTGACTCTTTGAGACTGTCCGTGTATATGGAGTTCCAGGAACAATGGAGAACAAGAGCTAATGATTAAATTTCCTGCAGGCCCGTTTTTGCTCAGAACTTGTACTTTGTGGGAATGACGTACACATCAGCAACATTTGCATCTGCCACTGCTAACATCCTCCCTGCCATCACCTTCATTTTTGCACTCCTTTTCAGGTACATAAAAGTTGACACAAACTTGCATGCTACTGGTCACAACTTGCACGTCTATTCCTTCTGAATTCAAGTTAGTAAACGTCTACACTAATAACAATTTTATTATTGTCTGGAACATTAGGTTAGAGAAAATCAATTTCAAGAAGTTGCCTAGCGTTATGAAAGTGATCGGGACTGTGATCACGGTCTCGGGAGCGATGCTGATGACTTGGTACAAAGGCCCCATCATCGAAATCATACGCGGACAGGCACAAAACTTCCAAAATGCCAGCGCTGGCTCTGAAGAAAAACATTGGGTCACCGGCACTATGATGCTTCTCGCCCGTTGTTGCGGTTGGTCCGGCTTCTTCATCCTACAAGTAAGTAGCGAGCTAGGCATATGAGTTTAACATTGGACCACGCCTGAAAGTTTAAAAGTATTAATGTGGACATTATTGTATCTGTGGAGCAGTCGTTTACGCTTAAGTTATACCCGGCAGAGCTCTCCCTGACTGCTTTGATCTGCCTAATGGGTGCGTTGGAAGGCGCGGTGGCGACGTTCATCGTTGAACACGACATGAGTGTGTGGGTTATAGGCTGGGACTCCAGGCTGCTTGCTGCTGCTTACTCTGTGAGTACCTGTTTTATTTCATGATAATTTTATAAGCTACAAAAATTTTCCTACAGTGGGTTTGTAGGCAAGGTTTTTGACAAATGAATCTTATTGTGATTAGGGGGTGGTTTGCTCGGGAATTGCATTTTATGTGCAAGGGATTGTGATGAAGGAACAAGGTCCTGTTTTCGTCACCGCTTTCAGCCCGCTGGCTATGATCATCACTGCCGCTTTGGCGGCCATCATTCTAGCTGAGCAAATCCACCTTGGAAGGTATATATTCACGAATTATAAGATTTGAACTCAGTATCTTGTCCCAACAGAGAATAGATGTTGTGGCATGTGAGTCTTGAATCTAATATTTGTCTATGTGATATTGCAGCATACTTGGGACTGTTCTCATAGTGATTGGGCTCTATGCTGTTGTTTGGGGCAAAAGCAAAGACCCCACGGCCTCTGCCTTGTTGATCAAAGATGAGAAAGTTGCTGCTCTAGAATTGCCAATCACTGACAACAAGAAGTCATCCATCATTGTTGAGGAAAAGAATGGCAGTGGAGACTTCAAAGTTCCAATCAAGGCACAAGAATCATGATTAGTTCCTATAGAAGGTCTAAGTAAAATTTTCAAGATCTCATTTTGAGTGAGATTGTGTATTTTGTATTTTTCGTTTTGAGGAGATTTAGATTAAGGGAACTGAAGGGGGGAAATTTGGATTTTATCATCTTTGGAACAGAAAGGTGGATCATCAAATCTTCTTCGTAAAAGAAAAGTGTAGAGTGCATTTGAAATGTGCACTTTTTTTACTGTACCTTGAGAATGAAGTATGTATATGTATATCCTACTATGTTTGCCCGCATATAATTTGTCTGTCTTCAACATCTTCTGAGTTTTGTTCTTTTGTTTTCTTTTATACAAGCAAAAGATTGAGCTAATTGCATCAAAACAAGATTAATTGCATGGCCAAACCTAATATAAACTACATGGGTGGTATGTTCTTGAACTGCATCACTTGTATTAGAGCAGCAGTCGAGCAAAACTTCAATAACAAGAGTGGAAGCCAATCAAAACTAAGATGATTTTTGGAAGTGTCACCAATTGAATTCGGACCCCATAAAAACAGAGTGGAAGCTCCAAAATCGGCCCAAACTGGAGTAGCCAAACAAGAAAAATAAAATTGTCACCAATAATATGTATGTGAATGATTGTCAGTCGTTGATGCATTACAAGAGTTGCTCGCAACAACTTTTATTAGCACATTTTATAGTCAAAATGTTTGCAACGTTACGGTATCTATATGATTAATCCATTTTGGTATCATACAATTACGCAACATACTATACTAGACACAAAATTTGGCATCTATTGCATTGATATCTTTTTATGCATAAGGAAAAGAACATGGTAAATTGGGAAAGTAGGCAAACAACATGGAACAGGCCTGCCATTATTCCTCCCTCTCCTCCACTCTGCTGACCAATCGCATCATTTCATTTGCCGAACACAATAGCAAATGTCATCAGCTTCTTTCTAGACAGACCCGAAAACTCAGTGCTATCTACTGTGGAGGAAGCGACGAGTTGACACAGAATTCTGATCGCAGAAGCTCACCAATGGTGACATCGCCGATTTGGGTATTTGGGTACGGCTCTCTTATCTGGAAAGCCGGCTTTAACTACGATGAGCGCCTCGTCGGCTTCATCAAAGGCTACCGCCGCGTCTTCTACCAAGGTATCTCATTTTGACTTTTCAGTGCTTACTGAAGAAACGTTGTGAAAAGCACTTTTCGAATCAACCCCAAACAGGGTATTAACGAATTCTTCAATCTCATCATGTTTGCTTTGTTGGGTCTGTTTTATATAGGCAGTACGGACCACAGAGGGACGCCTGAGTATCCAGGGAGAACAGTGACATTGGAACGTGCAGAGGGAGAAGTTTGTGTAAGTTTTCTTAACACCTTCAATCCCCATTTTCTGATTTTTGTCAATTTTGTATGTCTCTGTTAGTTTCTTGGTCAATTGATATGAATTATGATTAAAAAATCAATGCTTGTATTTTCATTTTTTTTTTTAATCTATGTTGTATTGGATTGCTTATGTATAATTTAATCCATTGAATAAACTAATATTTCAGTTTCTTGCATTGTGAGTTTGAAAGGATCCAATTAGACCAGTATACAATTAAACTTATTGTTTTGATTTGTGAGATTATAGTGGGGAGCTGCCTACAAGATTTCAAAGAAGGAAGATCAAGAAGATGCTATAATGGTATATTCTAATATCCTAGTTTTCTGCACACATGTATTTGTATCTGACTGCATTTGCCTCACGTGTGGTTTTCCTAGTTCACTTTTTCCGGTTGTGGAATATGTTGTTGATACACAACTCGCGCTCTTTCGATTCCAATGGCTTTTGTCAGCTTGAAATCAAAACTTGATTTTGTGGATTTCTAATGCAGCATTTAGAAGTGAGGGAGAAGCAGTATGACCAGAAGGCTTACCTTGATTTCTTCACCGTAAGTCTGATCAATGTGATCCTTATGATCTCTTGGTGTGCACTCCAGTGTTGTCATTATGTTTTCCTGTTACAATATTGAATATTCTTTCAGGAGCCAATGGCTACAAGTCCAGCTGTTAAAGGGGTGATGGTGTAAGTAGCAAAAGTCACCAACAACTCTTTGCATCATCGTTCATGTAATTTTGTGTTTAATCTAATTATATCCCAACTGACACTGTAACTGTTTAGATACATTGCCTCTCCAGACAAAAAGCTCAATGTGAACTATTTGGGACCTGCATCCATTGAAGACATTGCCAAGTATGTAAATTTCATCATCTGGATTGATGTAGTCGAAAACATCTACTAAGCTGTTATCTGGTTAAAGTTGGAATCTCAGTAATCAAGACCTCAACAATTATAGATTCAGACATGATATGGTAGCTTAAGTGCAATCTGTTTGAGACCTAATTCTTTCCGATAAATCTGCAGACAGATTGTTCAGGCTGAAGGCCCCTCAGGGCCTAACAGAGACTACCTTTTCCAACTCGAAGTCGCACTTCTTCAATTTGGTAAGAACTTATCTGATCAGTCATTTTATTTGTTGTGCTACTCCGCTTATTCAAAAGAATTTCGTATTTCTCTGCTTTCTTTTCCCCCCTTTGATTTTTCTTGTCTCAGGATGCAAAGACAAACATGTACTGGATATTGCAAATGAAGTAAGGCGCATCCTTTCGGAGAGGAAGCTGGCTTCAACATGAGGGCATTAACAAACAAATGGTTTTGCGGATACTCTGGCAGCGTCATTATTCTTACATGAATCTGTTCTGAAAGTTGGAGTTGGAGCAGACATTAATTAGCCTTTCGTTTCAGAGAGCGAGCTGACTCGGACATGAGACCATGGAAAGAAATGTAGTTGGAGACAACATTGTTTGTGCACTCTTATGATTACTTTTGGATGATTTGATTCCAGTCATCCTCGATTTCTCATTTATAAACTCTTATTCATGTTGAACTGTTATAACTTTTACGTGCCAGTCATCCAATCAATAAAATGGCGTGTGAAGGGTTTAGATCGAAAGTTTCCGTTGGATCATTAGTAATAACTTGTTTTAGATCTCTGTTCCCATGGTTCCATGCCATCTCTCAAGTATAAATTTGGTTTTCTATTTACAGGATTAACTTACAAGATATGATTCGCTTTTACGGGATATGTTGAAATGGTTATCAGAAATAACTCGAAACGGGCATGGAGAATCAAACCTTGCATTTCACATTAACTCCAGTAAACATCAATGTTACATCAAACATTACCCAAAAAAAAAAAAAAGGTCCCTAGCATGAACAGGGGGGCCAAGAAAGCTAAATGTCCCAACTCCAACAAACAGCTTTAGCAACTGCAGCAACAGGGCCGGATTTTGAAGCCACCAATTTGTCGACAAAGTAATCCAGATTCCATACTTCTGATGTGCATGGAGCTGTCTCAGTGGGTAAGACTAATCAAGCCCGGGCCACCAAACAGAAATCAATGAACATGGAGATGACTATTACCAATTCCCTGACAGCAAAACTATCAATAGCTGATATATTTGAAAGTTAACAGTGCAACCTCATCACTGCTATTTGATCTCACAAGTGACAATAAATATTGAAATCAGGCTATATTAACTCTGCATTCTACACTAATAATAGCTTCAAGCTACACTTCCTGTGCTAGTATTCTGCAAATCTACTTATGCAGAACTTAATCACTGTCATCTGCATTATCTGCATAAAGACAGGGAAGACAATATCAGAATCGAAGATCTTAAAGACTGAAAATAATTGACAGCACAGTACAAAATATACTAATACCACAAAGATAGTAACAAGGATGATGCAGACTGGATAAACAACTTCTATAGAAGAATAATTTGCTCAATGCAATAAAAACAATTGAGCTTCGATATATTAAATTCCATTTTGCTAAATTTCGTCTGTAAACTGTTGCTGATCCAAAAGTAACTTAGGTTGAAGTGGCACTTACCCTCCTCACTTTTATTGTCGTCACTATTTCTGTTATCCTCATTGTCCTCGTCCACAACCTCTTCCTCCTCATTGTCGTCATCGTCATTATCATCATCAGTATCTTCTGCATCATCAGAATCACTCTCAACTGGTACTTTTGGCCTTGGAGGAGGTACAAAACTAGTTGTAGACCTTCTACGTGAACTGGTTACGATATTGCTCATGTCAATGCCTTCGAGCTCTTTTGCCCTTTCCTTTTTCTTTCTAACTTCCTTGATTTCTGAAATAAGATGACAGAAGGTATTAGTCTTACAAGTATGAACAAGTAAGGACAACAGATGAATGGTGATACCCCCACCTCCATGGAAGGTAATGTGACCATTCTCTGTAGGTGTGAATCTCTGATAAATTCAGGAAGAATAATTCACACCAAGGTATCACTCCTAAGGCAATTTCAATCAAACAAGCAGCAGTGATCACAATGAACCAAACAATTTCTGAAAGCATTTATTGTGTATCTATTGTCAACTCAGTGGTAAGTTGGTAACCATAAGCATCCCCAGTTATGCTATCAGTCCTTAACCCATTGAAAGCTTATCCTTATTCAAAGAAACCGAGGCCATCAGAAGGGAATTACATCATCATGCATGTCGAGTTGATAAGGACAAACTAGGATTGTGATTCAGCCTTCTCAAAGATCGCAACCGAGATTGTGCTTCACAACACCCATGTTAATCCCCTATCCCACATTCCTAAATGAAAAGACCCTAGTGTCCAACTTCAAAAATTAAGATCCAGATCAGCCCATATCCACAGTTGATATTTCAAGGATTATCATCAACGACACATTTCAATACTCACCTTTCTCGGTGGGATCTGCAGATAATCCTTCTTTAGAGAGTATGTCCTCTAACTCCTTTATGAGCTGAGCTTCACGTTTGTTCTCAGGCACCTGCTTGACTTTCTTATAAACTGAGGGAGAAATGCTGCAGAGCATACAATAAGCATCATAATGATAGCAATGACAGATACGCAAGTTTCACAAATAGAAAGTCAAAGATGGAAACCTCATTCCACATGCTTTGATAACTGATCGTAGATGCTCCACACGTTTCCCATATGCAGGTGCTGGCACTTCTTTCTTCTACAATTTGATTGTAACATGTAATTTAATAAAAGAAATGTACTTTGACATGTCGAAAACATAGAAAGTAATTACCTGGACAGGTTTTGCAGCAGTTGACTCTGAAGGATCATCATCAGAGACATGTTCACTGTGTTCTGCATCACTTTTATCCTCTGGTGCTGTTTCAGAAGGCTTGATTCGCTTCTTTCCAGAGATGTTGGTCTCTTTAGCCATTATTTTTCGTTTCTTAAGCCCATCAGAATTCTTCAACTTTTGTTTTGGAACACTTTTGTTCTTAGGTTTTACTTCATTTTCTTCCTCATTACTTTGACTATCTGAGGAACCAGAACTCTCGCCGCTTCTGACCTTAGCAGATGCTTTCCTCTTAGAACTGTTCTTAACATTTTTCTTCACAGTTGTTACAGGTTCTGAAATTTCAGAAGATTCTAGGACCTGAAAAGAAAATATATGTAGAAAATGACAACAGCAATAGACATATATGCATCACTTCCATAATCATGATGACTCAATAAAAAAATAATCTCACCTCATCTAATTGCTGACTGATAAACTTCTTATAGGGATCAAGAGTAAATTTCTCAAGCTTAAGATCTTCCTCCAAAAGTCGGCGAAGTCCAGCCAGAGTAATATTCCTGCAGAGGGAGGGAGAGAATACAGAGAGATAATGATGAGTTATTTGCTCAACTGACCACATGGAAAAGTAACATCAAACACAGAAATCAAACAGATGTCCACGCCAACCAGAAGCAGCAGGATAAAAAAAACATATGCATAATCAACATACTAATGCAATAGAAAGAAACTGAGAATAGATCTAAAGAAAGAAGTTGCATACTCGGAATTGGTTTTGATATAAGAACCTCTTTTTCTAAGGGCTGACTTTATTACAGTCTCACTTGGAGCTTTTTTTTTGGTATTTTTATTCTTCTCACTTTCAGGTTTGGATGTTTTATGCCCTGTTAGAAGGCCCATTACAGGGGAGTCTTCCATTTTGTCCTCATCTTCTGAGCAAGTTTCCTTCACATCTTTCTGCGATTTATGTCCTTCTGCTTCCCCTTTCACTGGACTTTTTTTATCAGTCTCCCCAGAACTCTTTGAGGTGTTTTCATCACCAGCACCTTCTAAGCACTACCATATAGAACAGAACAAATGCAATGAACAGGTGACAGATTTAATATAGAAAGTATTTGGACTCAGATTAAGAGAAATTAAGTAAAAATTCCATAACAACAAAAGATTGGAATAACAGAAGAAATATACCCTTCATTTATCTTTAGATTTTGGTTTAAGAGATTCAGAATTTTGTTTCTTTCTCTATAGTACAAGTTAGTTGAAAGAACTAATGCTCGTGGATCTCAGAAAGTTTCCTAGAAAATAAAAAGCTTCTATCCAAACAAAACAAACATAGCATAAAACTCCATTTATACAGAATGGTAAAGAGGCCCTAGAAAACTCTTCCCTACCTATTCGTCCATTGAACCAAATTAGCGTGTGAATGAAGAAGTATTCATAGGTATAGTACACGAACCAAAAAACAACAATAAAGTAACAAAATAAGCTGCTAAGGAAGACATTAAAACATTATGGACAGGGAGTATTGGATGTTTTGACCAAGTACAAGACAGTCATACTAAATGAAAATAACAAACTTCAACATGAAAGATATACCTCCACCAGATGTTCCTTGACAAATCTTTTGTGCACATCCAATGCAAATGTCTCCAAGCCCAAGTCTTTCTCTAACAATCTTCGGACACCCTCAAAAGTCAAAGAACTGCATTAAAAATAAAATCATTATAAGTAATCCAACCTTGGACGCCTCTAGCATACTCAAACCCACAAGGATGCCAACCATGAATTAACAAGAATTTTTAGATTCAATTATGAAATGCCGTGATGACATAACCAGTAAACATTTCAAGAAAACCAACAGTTTGGGTTGTGTAATCCCCTTCAACTTCATTATGCATTGATGACATAACTAGCACTTCAACTTCATTATGTGTCAGTGATCATGGACGTTGAGGGTTAATCAACAATTGAAGAACAACAAGGGCTTAATTACCCAAATTCAAGCATATTTCGAGTTTTTCCACTACCCAGATACATAATCGCTGGGAATTTTAATGCTTCAAAATCTGTAGGGTTTCCAGGGTTAGGGCAAAAAAGCAACAAAGAAAGGCAAGCATTCACCATGCGAATTAGGACAAAGGAATGTTGAAGAATTGAATAATCACTATACTGGGAATTCACTCGAATAATCCGAATCATTGGATTACGCTAAGGAAATCAATGTGCTTTTTGTTGCTTTCCCCGGTATGAACTGAATGTATAGTTTCGATTTGTCTTTTGAAAGGCACACAGATATGCCAGTCTAAGGTGTGCTTCACTTTGCCTAAATGCACCGAATTCACCTAAACTAATTTCAAGTTCAATTCTTTCACCTACTACTTAGCTATTCTATGACCGAAACGAATCGTAGAGAGTTCAAAACAGCCCGGAAGCTTCAAAACCCTAAATAAAACAGCTAAAACATACACAATTACTATGAACACAAAACGAATTGAAAACAGTAAACCATACAATTTAGCCACAATTTCATCTCAATACCGGCTCTCAAATCCCAAATCAATTCCAAAATATGAATAAACAACACACACACAAAAGAAAACAAATTAAAGCTACAAACTTTTTCAGCTGAAAATCAATCCCAAATTAGTCCTTAACACCACATTACTGCAATAAAAAAGCACCAATCTTTATTCACACTAATTTGAATAAAAAACCAATTGAGCTAGAGAAGAGAGAGAGCGTACTCTGATTGGTCCTTGAAGAAGGGGACTCGGGCGCGCATAGCAGACTTAATCTGGGCCTGGATATCCTGCGCCTCCTCCTGCTCCGCCTTCACCTGGTGCACAGTGCTCTCGCTATCGTACGCGTCCTCCGCCATTTTTCTACTATCTTCAAAAAGGCCTATAATTTTTGTGAAGAAGCTAATGTGTTTTCGAATTAAAGTCAGAGCCCTTTCGTCTCTGTGTGCTTGAAAAACGTGGGAGTGGAAAGAAGCAAAAAAGGAAGGAGGGGAAGAGTGAAGGGTCATTTTATGGATGGTTATATACGATGAATCTAACTAGCGCTAATTTCAGTTTAGTGTAATTGTGTTTTTAATATTACGCCAAAGCCTTATTTTTTTATAAAATCGTTGCAATGTGATCTTGTTGTGAGTTTGATTGATAATGAGCACATGATTGTGTCATCTGCTTGGATGCGAAATGAGCCCCTAATTAGCCTTCGATTGGCACTGAGTGGTACGAGAAAGAGTGGCGCCCACAATTAAGAAAAATGCACATTGTAAACACTATGTTCGATCTACAAAATACTAGTACTAGCAATTCATCATATAGATCAAAAATTTGAGTTACAAATACATCGCGTTGGTCCTAGATGAAAAGATTTAATCGTCGTTGTGTACCTTACAAACATGATCGACCTCTTTGGGCGATGTTTGATGCCTTCATTTACCATTATCATTAAGTTCTTAATCATCAACTTTTTGATGGTGTGTCTTAATCAAAGGAAGCCACAATTCAAGTAGGAGTCACATAGTCAACTTAATGAAGTCATGTTAGAATTTTGAGTTCAGGATAAAGTGTGACACAATGCGTTGCTCAGCAAACACAAACTGAATGAATCACATTGAGAATGCTAAAGACCAACATAGGGCCCTTGTATAATTAAGTTCAACAGAAGGATCAAAATTTAGCTCGAAATTTAGGTAATTTCGATAGTTTCGGTAAAATTTCAATAATTTTGGACTGAGGCTCTTGAAAATTACCAATATTGCCAAAATTTCGATGGAAATTTCGGTAAAATTTTAGTGAAATTTTGATGTAGTCTTTGGTAAAGATGTTACTTTTTGTCACTTCAATTCAATTCAATCTTTTGTTTTTTATTACTTTAATTCAATCTTCTTACGTTGAATGAGTTCTCGCCTTCAATAGTGTTTCTTTCTTGATGTATTATATTCCTCACAACTCTTATATTATATTCCTTACAACTCTTATATTATATTATAATATTAATGCAATGCTTAGTGTATATTTCATGAGCCTCACTTTAAGATATTATGTTAATTGATAGCTTAGTAGAATTCAAAATACGAATTCTTATGTATATAAAACTTAATCAATATAGACAGTATTGCATAACTCAAATATTAAATTACATTATTTGTTAATTTTAGAACCTATAAAAAATAGATATATTAATTTATAAATTGGGCTAATATCTCAGGATCAAAATATGATCCTAAATATCTAAAAAGACATAAAATATAGTAAATATCTATATAGTCCAAAACTAATTCAAAGTGGTATGCCAACAAGGAAAATAACTAACTCCCATTCACATGTCATCTTTCTCTTTCATATTTTTTTTTTGTTTCACTAAATTAATCATAACTTTTGATATAGAAGTCGTAATGAAAATTCGTTTTCACTAATCAATTCATAGAAGTGAGATTTACATTTTAAGATCCATATTGAATATGTTTTTTGTAGAAAAAATTGTGTAAGTTTTGAATGCAGAGACAGTCAAGTGTCTCTACTAAGATAGTCAAGTGTCTCTGTTAAAACATCCAAATGAGTGTCTCTACAGATACAGTCTTGTGTTTCTACAGATACAGTCATATGTCTCTGCAGAGACAATCATGTGTCTCTACAGATACAGTCATAGTTAATTGTCTCTAGAGAGACAGTCAAGTGTCTCTACAAAGACAATTAAGTGCCTCTGCAGAGACATCAAATTTGAAAGTACTAAATAAAAAGAACTAAAAAATATACATAGACATTTAAGTGTCTCTACAGAGACAGTCAAGTGTCTCTGCAGAGACAATCAAGTGTCTCTGCAGAGACAAATGACTGTCTCTGCCTTCAAAATTTTTGAAATATTTTCTGTGAAAAACATATTCAATATGGATCTTAAAATATAATTCTCACTTCTACGAATCCGTTGGTGAAAACGAATTTTCATTACAACTTCTATATCAAAAGTTATGATTAATTTAGAGAAACAAAAAAAATTGAAAAATAGGAGAGAGAAAGAGAAATGAGTTGTTATGCCCTTTTTTTTAACTAAATCATAGCTGACCAATAAAATTCTAACACATAGACAATTTGGACTATTTGGATATTACAATAAAGTATTTTACTTTTTAGATATTAAGACTCTAATCTAATACTTTTTAGATATTGTTTCTTATAAATTTTCTAGCATGTGTTTTTATTTTTTTTTAAATCTAAAATTTACATCAAAATTAAATTTTTTTAAAAGTCTCTATAAATTTTGAGTATGGAAATTTTGATCGAAACCAAAATTTTAATGATTGGTTTAACATAGGGTACATTGCGGGTTCACCCTTTGCCTCCAAAATCCAGCAAAGACCCGGTTGCGTTGAACTTCTTCCGAATTCTGATATAACCCGAAGCAAACCCCCCGGCGATCCCATTTTCAATTTCGCAAGATAACGACATGGGAGGCCATGGAGCTGTAGAGGTCGCCAAGACGGTCCTCGAAGTCGCCGACGTCGCATGGTCCGCCATGGAACGCGCCGAGCACCACCTTCACCACCACGACCACGACCACGACCCGAACCACCGCGACGGACCCAAGTGTCCGCCGTCCGACGATGAATTGGAGGCCCTACGAGCCGAGAATCGCCGTCTCAGAAACTCTCTGGAGCAGAACCTCAAGCTCCTCGAAAACCTGTCCGAATCGCCCGCTTTGTTGAACGATTGCCCTCCTGACGTAAGCAATTCGATACCCTTTTGATCAATTTGTGTAAAGATCTAAGATTTCGAATTTTGATGTAGAAAATTGAATTGGGTATTTGGGTTTTTTGTAAAATTTAGCTTTATGCAAGGTTGATTGCTACGGTGGATTCGGACAATTTCTTGACCCGAATTAGAGCTCTTCAGAAGGAATCAGTGAATGGCAATCAGTTTCCTTTCAAGGTTGCAACAGGTATAATTAATATGAGCTGATTTGAATTGGGTACAAATGTAAAGCTTTAAACTTTTCGGCTTTCGGTTTTAATCTGTGTTTGCGTTTTAGGAAGTGATTTGGAGGCAGCTGAAGTTCTGATCAATGTAGACCAGGAAGAACCCAGTTGGTGGGTTGGGTGTCGGATGATATGCTTCCGGGTAAAGTTGAGGAACGGAGTGGAATCGATAACGAAAGCTATGTTTTTGTTAATGAGGAGCATGTGGTTGAGGGGATTGCGTATTTTATGGCTAAGTGTGTTGTTTCAAACCCCAAAGCTCGGGTATATATCCATATATAGCTTTTCGCTTGATGTTTAAGTTGTTCTTCATTTTGGTCTCATGTGAGTAATTGTGCTTCTTTGGAATTTCAGAATTTGACACCAGAGCAGCTGCAGAAAAGTAAGTTTTACTGGAGAACTTTTCTGAATTTTCTGTCTTTGCGCTTTTGCTTTCTTAAGCCAAAACTGTTAATAGGTTATCTGACTTTCATATCCTCTGATGGGGTAGAATTGTTTCTTCATGATAGGCATCTTACCTTGTAAATTTGTAATCCTATATTTTCCATATATATGGAGAAGGATTGGGAAATATTTTGTGGTTTTCCATCCACTGTAATTAGATGATTATTGCACAGGTTGAATAGGATGGATGTGTCAGGTGTAGTAATTTGGATACAAAGCGAACTGCATATATCTAATTTAAATTATGATTTCTCTTTTCTTATTTAAGGTCATTTCAAAGTCTGATGTCTGCCATTGTTATTATTATTGGCATGCCTTTATAATTTCAGTGTCATTAAACCTTTATGATTTTGTCAGTGGAAGAGAATAAGTTGATTTGAACCTGTCCCTTATGTATCTCTGATTTGCAGTTCTAGCAAAATCGATGCATGGTGTCAGTAAATTTGAGACGGTGTTGGGTATTTGGCATGCTGGGAAGTTGTTCTATGCCCTGTCTACTTGGGGACTCGCTTTAACTGGGTAAGCATATAATGCCCAGCTACAAACTCCTACAAACTCAATTTTTGGTTAGCATGCTGTGGAGAAAATCATTCTCGATATCTGCTACTTCCTTGAGCATATGACATACTAATGCATTTGTTTACCTTGCTTCTCTCTAGCAAGAGATAGCATGCACACGTGCCTGCAATATTTCAAGATGTTTGCAAATTAGAAAACTTATTTCTGAATTAGGTTGTAGCCCAGTTTCTACTAATTGGCTTCATAAATGGCTTCCGTAAGACTTAAGATTTCAGCATTTGTTGGTGTTGCAGACTGTACAGGAGCCGTGCAATATTGAAGTTTGCTGCAATGGGAGTGCGTACAACAAGCAAAGTGCTTTTGAAAGCATTGTGAGGGTTCTTTCCCCACCGTTTCAAAAAATGCAGATTGTAGCGGTACAAAATGGCCGTCTCCTTCTTTCTCAAAATTCCAGTTTATGTAAATAATAAATTGTAAATAGTGCTTGTTCTTGTATTTGTGGCGTGATTTCAGTGACCATCTATTGATTTGGCGTGTTGATCAAATTCGGATTGTGTTGGTTAGAAAGTTTGTCTTTAGATGGTGAGGTTATGAACTAATGATTTCACGAATGACAATCATAAACTTCCTTATACCTCTTGATAGTGATCCAAAATTCAAAGCAAAAGAGTTAAGGATTAGCCTTATTTCCTTCCCTTGATAAATATAGAACAAATGAAGTGCAACTGCAAACGAAAGAAAAAGTGTCGAATCTACTAAAGAATACTATTCGTCCCGTGTGCTAATGTAATAGCAACAAACTTTGTATTAATGCAATTTGCAATTCCTTTTCATTAAGTGTTCTCCATCTAACGATTTTGGGGCAACCACCAACATTTGCGACACTCTTTGTGGCGCAAATGACTACTTTCAAAACAAAATAGACAAGTAATAAAAAATAGATCCTATCAGCTCTCCTCAAATTGACCAAAAATTTATCTCCTCATATCCTACAATCGGACCCGGATTTCATCTTCCCTCCACAAAAATCTCGTAATGAGGTACCACAGACCACATTCGGTGATTTGCCACTTCTGCCAAGCTATGGTGGCCATTTACTACAACAGAAGCAAATGAGTGTCTGGTTATCATACAGCTTTCAGAAAACACAAGATGGATAGAACTCGCTGCACAGTTGTTTGGAACAAGAACTATTTAGTTGTACAATGAACCACTGTATATGATATGAAAAGGCCAAAGAAGTTATTTACCACATTATGTCTCTGGAGTCTTTCTTTTCCTGTTGGATGTTGACGTAGTGTCTGACTGCGCTTGGCCAAATACTGACCTGAAAGATGCCCAAACCGCAATTCAATCAAGAGAGGCAAGAAATGATGACGGCATAGCATCTCCATATCCAGTAATTCTTGTTCCTTAACAACACAATAAATTTCTCACTATGCAATTGGTTGTCAGCCCTGGAATATAACTTAATCACTAAGTTTTTACTTGCATAGTAATTGTGAGTATCTGCAGCTAGTTTTCTAACTAAAACAAAAAACATGGTAGCTCATAATGAAAGGAGCTGCAATTTTGTGGTAAATCAAAGGTAATGACTGTCCTCAAAGAAGGGCAACTGTAAACTAAAGACAGTAGGGGAAAATAGTTTGAAGAACTCACTTTAATAATCTAGTCTATGTATAGAGGAGTCTTACCCACAAGTTGAGCATTTTGGGCAATGCTTACAAAATATGGACAAGCACACCGAACAGATGTAACCCATGTCTATTGTATTCTTATGGCAAAAGCACCTGCAAAATTTAAGCAGTCAAAACATAAAGCAATACAAAGAACGTAGATCAGAAATATTGTCAATTTGGCCCTTTTTATCCTTCTTAATCTTAGGAAACTGGGGAACAAACGTCTGATGTAAACCGTCGTCAAACAAGTTAATCTCTGCAAACTGTATGAGCTTTGAAAGGGTGAGCTTAGAAAACCTAGAATGTGCTCTAATCAAGATTTACTTTATTCTCACGGACAGTGATATATAATGGGGCAATGTACCATTAACTTAAAACATGCTTCGCATAGCTAAATAGAAAGGGGCCTCTCACCCATCATAACACTATTACACTTTAGGTATGCCCCTTGTTTCAAACATGTTTCTTTTCCCAATTAAAAAAAAAATAAATATATGGAGACAATTCAATTTTTAAGCATAAGTTTACTTACGATGCACGAAAATCCACACCAAGAGATTTAGGAAGTTGTAGAAATGCTCGAGAATGCAAATCCGTTGCAAAAACCGTCTGCATTTTGGTTAAAAAAATCACATTAGCCTAAACAAGATGAAATACAAAGGACAAAATAGACTTGTGAATAATACTCAACAGGGAAATAGTGAAAAAACAAAAAAATTCACCGAAATCAAAGAGCAAAAATCACAAGGATAAATATCTTCACATCACTATCTAAAGTATTCACCTACCGAGAGATACTGAAACAGCCCATTTGGTTGTTGGGGCTTCAGATACACACCGCCAGTAATGAATGAAGCCTGTTACTCATCCAAAAGAAGCACTCAGTGAACCAACATAGTAACAAAAGCTAATTGAGTGTCAAAATTCTACCAAAAACAGAGTAAGATACATCAGAAAAGTGCTTCAAAGACAAACTACCTGCTGTAGGAAAGCAGAGTTGCTAGAGCCCATATAACACGAATCTATAGGAACCTGGTGTGGACATCAATGATGAATTCAGCATTTGTGAATCAGACATTGCTTGTAATAGAGAAAGAGTGAAGAAAGTATATGGGCAATAGCAATCATAACTTGAAGAAAATATATTTGGATTCTGGAAGGTAGAACAATCTACCATGAGAGAGGGAGCGACCAATGGAGAAGGAAAATCAGATGGTAATCTAGCCGAACAGCTATATAAAACAGTTTGTTTTCCTCTAAATAGGATACGAACTTTGGATCGATTGATCTTTTAGAAGAAAATTCAACAATTGGTAGTAAGTCACAAATTCACATAATTTTTAGAATGACACCGAATTGTTTGTTTCAGCTTCACAAAATTCATCCAAGGTCCGTAAGAGCAAAGTTACTGATACTAAAAGGTATTAAAACAAGTTCAAAAAGTCCAAAGAGAGTACAGGTTTTAATAGTGGAAAAAGAGAGTTCCTGAAACTCAACCACACTCAGAGATGGAAAAAATTATCCAACTTGCAGAACATTAGAAATGAACTTTTAAATATCAGCCGAGACCCTTCCAACCTAATAGTTGTGCAAACAGAGAAAAAGAACAAGAATTGTAACAGATTTGACATCCAGGTACAGCACACCCGATAAAAGAGCAAACGATTATATGCTTTTGAGAAACAGGAATGAGGATCAAATGCATACCATAGAACGCTGTGCAGAAAATATTGCATTCATAATTGCAACATATCTGCAACCACATCATACAAACTTCTGATGTCAGGTCTTTCATGGGAGAATCTAGTAAGTAAATGCAAAATACAAGAAAGAACATACTGTTCAGGTCCATCCGAGGATCCCTGTAAGCATAGAATCTGCATCCACATATGAGAAAGACTACTTAAAAGCTAATCCATTTGTGAAAGAGTGTCAGTTTGAATAAAAGAAAAATATTTCATCTTAACATAATTATCAACACCTCACTAAGTGAACCTATAATGTAGTGATAACAATAACCCACAATATAAAGAACTGACTATCTTCAAGGGAAGAATACGGTTCTCCTAATATCTAAAGAACAGGCACATGATTTCAACTGCCACCATCTAACAAGAATTGCACTTGATCCATATTTTGGTCATTAACAATTCCACTTGTAAGAAACCTCGACCACTTGCACCTAATGAGGTTAGAGAGTTCGATTTCGATTTCATCCAGATTTCGGTTTCATCATTTCCACTAGCAAGTATGCTGATCACCGGACCAAGAGTGTGTAAAGACATTACATTGCAGAACTATTTCTTGTAAATTCTATACACAAACTCGATTATACTCACCCGGGGTTGAGGATGAAGCGGTCCAGATCGAAAAACTTTCTGTATATCTACTCATCAAATATAGGCCAACAAACTTTCAAGCAAACAAACATAGTACTAACTCTAACACAACCCCCACATCTATAATAAGCATTACCACCAAGTTCTCAACCACCATCTAACATATCAAAACCTACTGGCATACTTAATATTGCATTCCCAATCAGATACCGAAAACTCCGAAAACAAAACAAGCATTCCCACAATGAAAAAAAGGATACAACAAAGAGCCATTGACAACGATCCAGATAGCAATGAAGAAGCAACCCCTTCCCCCCTCGACCCTTCCGTCATCAATTGCTCGTCGTTGATTATAAACTCCTCCAACTTCTGCAGCAACTTAGCGCAACGAGCAGGCAATCTGCCATTATCGGAACCTTGGTGCTTCGAAGTAGAAGAATCGTAGATGTAGCTGCAGGAATTGTACCCAGTAGCAATCACCACCACTTGGTTGAGCTGATTGAGCAGCAGAACCGAGTTCAAAAACGTCAGCACCTGCAAAAACAACCCAATTGGGCGGATTCAAATATCGAAAAAGATCGAAACTTTGCGGTTTTTCTCGGAAAACAAATAGTGGGTTAGGGTTTTTGGAGACTTACGTGGGAGAGGAAGGTGGAGAACGGGAGAGAAGCCGAGCTCCAGAAGAATGGGTTGGTGTCCAGCAGGACCATGAGGAGGCTGACGTCATCTGCAACAACAACAACAGCAATGGAATCAACAGGCGCAGAGGTTAACAATGGAATGTGGGTTTTGGAAGAGAGATGGAGAAACTGACCGGCGTAGAGCTTTGAAGGAGCAGACGCCATGGCCGAGTTTTTCGGGAGCTTTCTGAGATGCTTGATGGGCAGTGATCAGTGATCAGTGATTATGTTAATTTGTCGCGCCGGGACTTTGGCTTTGGCGGCGACGATTGGGAGTTTTACCAAAACGGCACCGCCTGTTAAGTTAACTTACCAGACCAAATATGTGGCTGTTGTTCTCGTTCTCCAATATATAATGAGCTTCGATTTAACTAACTCTCAATAAACTTGAGACTCTTCCATAATGCTTGGCCGAAAATATTTCTTATGAAATGAAGTTTTTCCTGATTAAATATCTTAAAAAGCATCATGTGAAATTAACTTCGACATTCACTCTTTTTTTAGTAGTTATGAGGAATTATGATTCATTTTGCTTCCAAGTTAGAACTAACTAAAATATAACCGATATTACCTATTTAAAAGCGATTTTAGAAGGGCAAAAGCACTTGCCAAACGAGCCTTTCTTAATAATTCGAAAAACATTATGGGGATTCATTTCGCTCAGACAAATGCTGACACTGTTGGATGAACCTTGTGGAAATTATGTATGTGTTCTCAGGTATGCAACATCCTCGTTACAATGTTCTCTTCTCAAACAACATAATCATTGACTAGATCACATTAATGTATGGTTAGTCAAGAGTATAGTTGCATAACATACAAACTACGGAAAACTAACAAACCAAATGGGATGGGTGTAAATTACACTAGGGCAATGGAGAGCATATCACATCAACGCAGTGAACAAGAGATTACAAAGATGGCAACTGCCAATACCTCACAGTGCATAATCTGGCAGTTGATCAAAACAAAACCCATCAGTAATTCAACATCCACAAAATCAGTTCTTAACAGTGCAAACAAATAGAAGGTTAAATACAACAGATAAATCCGACCCGTCAAATGCTGGAGCAAGAAATTCATTACAAGATGGCCATCATCAACTTGACGTACATAAGTAACAAAACTGCAGTTGGGAAAGAATTGATCAAGGAGCAGGCATCCGAAGACCTCCCGGCAGGGCCACCTATGGGGGCCATTCCTGGAAGCATTCCAGTACTGGAAGGCACAAATGAAGATGATTTGGGTGAACCTGTTACAACACCTCCAGGACCATCTGACTGGGGAGCAGGTGCGGGTGCAAATGTTGCATCCCGGATTACTGAAGTAGGTGGGGCTATAAGTGGGGGAAACTTCTGTGCACCTGCATTGCATTTTGAAATACAGATCTTGAGTCCAAATTGATTACAATGAAAGTTCAAGTTCACTCAAATGCAATGTACATTGATATTTTCGACCTTTCCGCTTTCTGTTATGACCTAACTTCAAAAAGAAAGTGATATGCAATTGCTTACATGCTTTTAAACACTAGCAACTGTTTGACAAGCAACAAAAGATAAACTAGTCCATGATTTGAAATGGCGTTATACAGCACAATAACAAATACATAGAAAAGATACACCATATTTTAAGGGAAAAAGGTAAATACTTCATTCTACTTAAGAAAGTATGAGATCAATTCTAGACACATTCATATTTCATGCCGGAATGCAGAACCAAACTCTACAATCAAGTTTTCTATCATCTAGTTCAGCAAAAGGTTTACCTGGGCAGCGGGGCTGAAGAGAGGTGGACAGCCTGCAGTGCAGAGTAGGGTGGAATTAGTTTGTCGTTAAACCAAATTACATACATTTCAATGACAGTAATAAGAGTAAAAATTACAGTTGTAGGGATATCCATACGTTGTGAGTATGGTGCCATTCACATAACCACCATAGTTACAAGATGTGACATTGCAACCTCCTCCACTCTGCTGGATTGTAACATTTCCGACGATGAGGCCACTGTTTCTACATTGCATGCTCGAACATGAAACTGCTAATGAAGCAGGCTGGCAGTACAAGCTGCAGAAAACACACAATTAAGCTGACCGATACCAGTTCCAGAGAAGAACACAAAGATGCAGAAGTAAACTAATTACTTGAGATTCCCAGGTCCACAACTGCACTGCAGGCAGTGACTTGCGGTGATGGCATAGCTCCCATTGGGCACAATTAAGCCATAATCTGCAGCATATCTAGGAAAGTTTGACGCACAAGCTGCAGTTGGAACAAACAAAAGTCAGCATCACCAATACGACAGCTGAGTAAACACACTTACAAACAAATGCAGAGAACTAAGAACAAGTACAGAACTTTCTTTACCATTCCCCATAAGGACCGACCAACAAAACTCTAAACTTTTACCATTTGCCATTATAACTTAGTAACAGTAACGATTGACATTCTAAAATAAAAAACAGTAACGACTGCAACAAATTATAATCAAAACATGAAGCACCAGACCACCAAAATCAAATAGAACACCAATAAACCAGCAGCATTACCGAAACAACACACCAAATGTGCACCCTAATCAAACTAACAAACCGAAATTTAACGGAAACAAATACAGAAAACCACACTGTCACCAGCTTCCAATATCGAAAACACTTGATAGAATGAGCAAATTACAAAAGTACCTGGCAAAGGGACTGCAAGTATATCAGAAGCCTTAATAGCAGTACTCCCCATGGCATTCACATTCATCAAATCAGTAAGAGTAGTGGAGTACCGCGCCGCAATCCCCGCCAGCGTGTCCGCCGGGCTCACCACATAAGACAAGTAAATAGCAGGCAACAAGTTATCAGTCCCATTGAAGCAAGTGCAGGGCAAAGGCACCACAAGACTCTGCCCAACGTCAAGCACATTCGGGTCCGAAATCGAATTGGCCTCCCTAATCTGGTCAGCAGACACCAACCCCGCGTACACCGCGTCGGCAATGGAGGCCAGGGTGTCTGAAGGCCGGGTCTTGTAGTGAGTAGAGACGGATTTTCGGATTCCGTCGACGCAGGAGCAGGTGATTGGGATCTTGAGGAAGAGCTGGGAGGGTAAAATGTGGTTTTCGACGTCAGGGTAGGAAATGTCGATGGCGTTGGCGGTGAGGAGGGCAATTGGGTCGATTTGGAAGAGGGAGGCGACCTCGGCGACCTTGAGCTCGGTGTAGACGGTGTAGCCGAGGAGGGCGTTGCACGAGTCGGAGTTGGCGCAGGGCTCGATTGTGGACTTGGAGCTGACCAGGAGGGCCGCATTGGCTAGGACTAGTAGGGAAATGAAGATTTGGAGGGTAGGGTTTTGATTGGACATTTTTTGGGGGAAAAGGGTTTAGCTGGGGTTTAAGAAGGGAGCTTTCAGCAGCAAAAAGATTGGATTTTTATGGTTTGAAATTGGGAGAAATTGGTGGGTTTTGAAGGGTTTTGGAAATGGGGAAATGGGCTTTCAATGGCAGAAGCTGGGAAGCTTTGGAGTAGCAGAAAGATTCAATCTTTTTTTATTTTGGAATTGAGAAAATTGGAGGGTTTTGAAGGGTTTTTGTTTCTGGGTTTTACAAATGGAAAGATGGGTCTTCAATGGCAGAAGCTGGAGGCCAAAATGCTGGTTTGAATTTGCTTCAAAGATGAAATGTTCAAGCTTTAGGGAGAGCTACTTTGCCTCTGGGAGTTTAGGGTTTTCTTGAAATCTCTGCAAAAGATGGAAGGTAAAGTTTGGTTTGAAAGATGAAAAGATGGAATTGAAGAAGAAGACAATTGTTTTGTAGAGTGAAGTGTGCAGGCACTAGTCAGACTCTTGAGCTTGGAGACTGGAACATAACTTGCTGGTGGACCAATTTGTCCTTGTCAAACCTACATATTTTCCTTCAACGAAGGCCTCCAACGACGTCGTTGACAGATCGGAATTAACTCTAGCTTTCTCTGCTGTTCTCCACTAGGATTATTTTGAGGAGGTCTTTTGGTAATTTCGTATTTTACTTTCAAGATTTATGAGCATCCAAGTGGACCCCACAGCCAGAGTATTCAGGGCGTTTTATCGGGTGCTTTTTCAGACATGCGGGCCCGGACTTGAAATCGGTGTATATCCTACGCATTCATAGTAAGTGTAGCACACGCTTGTTTTTGATTGGACGGAGCACTTTGTCTCTCGTGTACGCGATTGCAAGTAGCGTGGTCAGTTAATAGTTGATTTTCGAAATGGGAGCTGAATATTTATCCGAAAATAGACCCCGAATGTAAATGGGTCGTGGGCCTACAACCCGCTTTCACTGGGACCTGATGTTCCCAAATTTATGGAAATCACCAGGAATCCATCAATTTGCTTTTTGAAACTTTGATTCTACACTTTCTGATTCCATCAAATTAGCATTTTGGTCAAGTATCTGATGACGATGAAGTTGTTACACAGTATTCTAAATGTGGTACGTGGCTATCAAAGGCGGAGCTAGAAGTGGCTGCCCTGTGCTCAAGCACATCTCAATATAGGGTTAATAAGACTTATAATATTAATTAACTAAATAGTAGCATATTGATGTTAATAATTAGCTCAATATTACCCAAAAATTTAAATTTAGCCCACAATAAGGGAGGAAGCGATGGAGCTTTCTTCTGCTTGATGGTGGATTTTGGGACGCAATGTCCGAGTTTTAGGTCCATATCATGGTCTTATGTTCGGTTTTCCTGAATTTTACATTTAACTAAAGATTATGGACGTGCATAAGAATAGAACTCAAGATTTTTTCAAATAAAATGGAGACTTGAAGTGTTCATCCATCAATCTGCAGGCCATAATCTACTGAATCAAATTGAAAAATTTAGCTCGCAAGAGGAAGATTTAAAGTCCCATTTTTCCTCACACGTTAATGTTTTTAGCTGAAACATATTCATCCCATCAGTGCTAATGACACTCATCCATCAAAATAGCCAATTAACTCACAAGAGACCCAAACATTAGCACTCTGTAAACTTGCCGGTAAGATCAAACAGACGTTAAAACAAGTTATATTTACGATCACTTATTTTGTAGCCATGGTCTGTTAAGAGCAAGACCGACTTCATGTACTGGAAATATGAAGAACTATTGAGAGTTTTGGTAGAATTTTCGCTGTTACTTTTTCAATCAAGCATAACTTTCCACTATCAACATAAAAGAATCTTTAAGAGCTTTACAATGAGAGATATGGGAACAAATCATACTGCATGTTAAAGGAATGTTACACCGGAGAGCACTTACCTCTCCCTGGCAGATGAAGCAACAGGCCAAAGTAAATAGCAGCCTTATTGATCCAATAACGGCATCTTGATTGAGCCGGGTAAATTACTATGTTAGCTTTCCTCAATCTAAAGTTCCTATCTAGCATGGGGAAGACGAGGTTTCCCAAATAAGTTGTACTGGTCCAGCAATGATATATGTTCAGGAGACAACATCAGTGCTCCACTAGTTAAGTAGTGTGGAGCCACTCTCCTCCTGCATCAGAAAGACAGTCAACTATATTACTCCCGCAAGGAAACTGACAACATTTTTTTCAAAGACTGCAAGGAAGCACATTGGACAAAGTTCATACCTCCTCCTTCTGGTGGTCTTCTCAATGCCTTCTGATAAACGAGAAGTTTCTGTTTCTGAAATGTGGCGCAGCGAGGAAAGGTATTCATGGCATGCACCACCTTCCAATGTCGAGTACGTTCTTGGAGGTACAACTAACTGAACTATATCAAGTACATGCGACTTGGTTTCACTGCACACCGGGAGTAAATTGATGTCGGTGTATCTGTATGCCAAATTTTCTTTAGACATAAGCTAAATGACATGTCTGGAATGAGTGCTACATTTTTAACGAAAAATTGTTTTGAACAATCAAATGCTTGGTTTTTCAGAGAGACTAGATACATCTATACACATGAGAAATACCACGTTGTGTATACATCAAACATGGTCAAGAATCTTATACTTAATTTCTTTCAATAGAGAGAAAAGCAAACCATCTTGACATTGATGTGAAAATGAACAAATAAATACTTTCAAATTATGAATTTCAAACCATGAAGATAATGTGTCAAATTTTTTTTAATCAACATTAGAAATTTATGCTAGTTTCATGCACTTTTCCACAGAAAAAAAAAAAAGCTGAGCCATACCTTGTCACATTTGGCAGAGCTATCTCTGATTGTCTTCCAGCAGATGAAGTCTTACTTATTCTCGTCCCCTGCCCAATCAACTTACCTAATGCCATCATACTAGCTGTCTTAGCCAGCATCTCTGAGGTTAAATCTATCCTCACACAACCTTCTTTTGATTCTACTGAAGAAACGCCATTTACATAGAAGCAGAATCCATGCTGTGCAATTGTGGATGCCAACAGTAATCGCTCATCATAGCAACTGTATGCATCTGACTCCCCGAAGGGGATCATTGCTGGTTCCAAAGAATCCTGCAAAAATAACTAACTGTTATCATGAACTAACAAATGAATAAAAAAGATCGTCTATTATCCAACCCGACAGTAGTGGCTCTTACACTAGTTAGTGAATGGCAATTGGAAAACAAAATGTCGGTTTCTGAGATCAAATTGCTCATTTGATAAGCAAGAGTGACAATCTGGCAAGCATCTCGCCTTTCTGATGCAGCATATTGCCTTAGATCACTACGAGTGCCACGAAGTTTGTCCCATAATTCTTGTACTAAATTAGTCACCGCTGAGGATTTTTGTCCCTGTATAAACTTAGAGCCCTTTGTAAAATCTACCCGGCTACATTCATCCATAGCCTGATAAACTCTTCCAACAGTCTCCACATGTTCCTTTTGAGAATCTTCCAACTCTTGATGAGAAAATTCTGCTATTGGAGCACAATTACTTCCCCACTTAGAAAAATTTAACTGTAGTTCTAACTTAAGCTTGTCAAAATTGTTGCCTTCAACATGTAGTTCCTCAGCTAATACATCTTTTCGACTGTTAGCAACACAGTCCGTAGACACTGTTTGAGATGATAACTCCATTCCATTACCAATTTCAGTTTCAGGAACGAAAGATGATTCTGGCACACGTGATATATCAAGTGAATTGCATGTCTCACTTATGTGCATCTCATCTGCAGTTTCTGAACGTGGACAATGTCCTTGATCTATCGTAGCCGTTCCAGCACCAAACAGCTCCTGAGATGATGGGGTGACTCTGAGGACATCGTCATTCATATCTTTATTTTCAACTGTAAGATATCCATGGTTGATAAACTCATCTTCGGAATCAGAAGACATAACAACATCATGCATTCTCCGAACATTTCGCCGACAGAAGGAAAATGGGACTTCTAAATCATTAGAAAACTCGGAAGCAGTATCAATTTGAGCTGTATATTCACCACAGCCATGAACAGAGCCATTCCTGCTCAGCATTGCTACCTTCTTGGCATCTAAATCTTCAGATTCATTATAAAGCATGTCCAAACTGTCTTGCACTCTGGTACGATCAAATTTTTCTTCAACTGCGTCCATTAAGCTCGAACTTTCTTCCATCAGGAATACCGCCTTGGTTATCTCTTTATCTACTAAAACAGATAACTGAGAAGGTAAATCCCAGGGTAATATTTTTGGCAGCATCAGATGCCCAGCCTCCACATCAAATAGCATGGAACCATACGACTTTCGGAGTTTTGCATCTGCATAGACAAATTTATGATTATTTGAATGTCCACAGGTAGAATTGCTATTGTTTGATGAATAAAAGTGCATGGCTGTGCATTAATTTCCAGAAAATATTAACAGAATAATTTGGAATATATAAAAACCACAACTAAAATGTACAGCTAACCTTTTCTTAAACTTCTACCCTGGCACCAGAACTGAAGATGCATGATGATTTTTCGAATATCTCCCTTGCAACACTCAATAAGTCGATCAAGCAAATTTGGTTGTAAATTTGCTCTCTCCGCAGCACAAACCTGCAGAGCAATAACAGACTGAGATGACGAACAAATAGATTTTCAATTGTTCCAGTGGGAAATTCGAACCAGGAAAGGACGCAATAGAAGCACATACCATGTGTGCGTGGGACTGCAGCTCTCTTGGTGATGGCAACTTGAAACACACATGTAGCCTGTCAAAATTGTCTGGAAGAGCAGGATTTTGACCTAGAATGTACCACAATTAGTTAGGCCCCCAAATATTTTTAAAACACAAGTTCAAGGACCAACAGTCCAACCAGTTAAACTCTTACTATTGCTGGTCAATATTATGGGTCCCTTGGCTGTTCTAGCTATCTGTTGAATCGCTGCGATGAAACCACGATCATCAAGAAAAGTGATATCCACATCCTCAAAAAGTATCAGATGCTTGACTTTGCTCTGATCCTCCTTAGAGTCACATTTTACAGAGCTATGGGTTGCATCGTGAGAATCTTCATCTGATATAGATATCACTTCCACCATCTCATCATCAATCTCATGGTTTGTCGTACCATTAGTCTGAACAAACAGAGATTCCACAGTATGCCTATTCTGAGAGCCCACAGGATTTGCCACTGATCTGAAGGAACAACAAACTCAATAAAGAGCCGAGGAAAAAAATAACTAATTTATATTTATTAGTCATATTCGCCAGATAATTAGGACTCCGACTCTTTAACATTATTACAAGAAAAAGTTCAAAACAGCAGGAAAACTCTTATCAGAAAACCTTCGGAGCTCAGCTAAATATATTGCAAACATCTTACATTGAAAAGAGAGAGATTCACGCGATATACAGCATAACTAACATAGAATTGCCGGAAAAGACAAGAAATAGGTTTAGGAAACATGAAAGGCCCATCCACTGATAAGACCTCATAACTGCCCTCAAAACCAACTTCGTTTGGCCTGCACTGGTAGCTTTGGAGTTGGAATTGGAAAGTCACGTTTAAATATAATGTCACAAGGACAACCAGACAAGAATATATTTCTTACATATCACACTCTCAATAAATTGAGAACACTAAAGGGTGGATACTATTACCATCAAGGCATGAACTTATTGGATCAATTGGATTCATAGCTGTTGAAAGTTGAGGGCAGCTAATGCTTTAGATATAAACTTTCTTGGACATAATAAACATTCAAATTGAGGGAGTGCATGCTTCAGTAAACGGAAATCATCCAGCTCAAAAACATGAAAACAAAAGAGAGTACTTCTGTAAGTTAAATAGGCAAACCTTCTAAGATTGCAAGATTCCAAAGCCTCTCCAAATCTCTGCTTTACAAGAGCTCCATTCCGACACTCTGATGCACTGAGCTGGTAAGACAGCATATAAGAAGATCAATTCTAGTGTTCAAACAATCAAAATCCAAAAGAAAATGGTATCTAAGAGGCAATAACCAATTAAACCGTGCTCTAGGATGACTAGGTAATATGCTGTTATTGTCCGTTTACTTGTACTATGGATACCGCGTGACAACTGTCTCTCACTTTTAATCAGCATTAATATGAATTTGTCGTCACCAATCACAAAGGAGATAAATAAATTGAATACATATCTTTGACAATCAAAATATAGAAATCACTAATAGTTTATTAAAGGAGTACTACACTATTATCAGAGAAAGGCATATTCAAATTTCTTTACCTCCAAAACCTTAAACCCTTGCTCTTGTGCACAAGCATATATAGCTGCAGACTTTCCACTCTGCAACATGGAAAACATACCCTTCAGCCAGAAAAACAACCCAAAAGAATCACCATAGAATTTGTCTTTTCATGTGCTTCACAAGTTTTGTGACAGAAGCAATCCACCTAGTGGAGAAAGTTATTAAGTTATGAAGGTAAAGATGAATCCAGGATCAGGACTACAGATCATAGCCCGTCAAGCAATGTACTACGAGGGTTGATAGCAAAGAAAACATTGTTTCAGAAAAGTTAAGATTAAATAATTCAAGGCCAAAAAATGATACACTTTGAAATACTGTGACCCGAATTCATTCACAGACACAAGATATAAATTTCAAGATCAATTGGATAAAAGAAACTGGATATACCCCAACTGGCCCTGTAACTAAGAGAACGTTCTTTCTCTTTGTGCTACCCTCTTCATCTTCGCTTTCTAGCTCGGAGTTACTTTGAGAACAGCTATATTCATCATCTTGACGGTCATAGTTACCAATACCAGTTGGATCTTCACTGGCCCGTAAACCTTTTTCATACCAAACCCGAAGCCACTCACTGATATAATTAACGGATTCATCATTCCCACATACCTGCAGGACAGGTCATCAGAAGATCAAAGGTTAAGAGTGATAATTTATAAATTAGGAAACAGAAGGCTGATAATTCATAAATTAGGAATCGGAAGGCGCAACAAACTGTTATCTACATTTACGAAAAATGACTGACAGAAAAAAGTTTTAAAACACATAAAACTTCTTTAAGAAAAGAGAAAGATCCCAGGTTTCTTACATCCCTAGCCTTCATCGGCCGGTACTTAAACGTCCATAAACTATTCATGGGCTGATTACCAGAACTAGAATAGTTTGACATCACCCTGCAATTAATGAACCAAATCAATTGAAGAGCTGGAATACCATGTTGATAGGTTAATATCAAACCAAGGGCAGCACACAGATTTTAAATTGGTCAACTACAAATATCATGAAGTATAAATTGTATAATGAGGAAGGAGCATAATAAAATTGTGTAAAACTTTGATATAAAAAATAAAATAAAATAAAATAAATGACTACATAGGTTTTAATTCAGAATATAAAAGCCAAGAAATTAGAATAATAAATCTTCAACCTTTCTTCGAGATCAATAATACTCTGCTGCTCGATATCTGACTTCTCCATGTAAGCAGTAGGCTCAGAAAACAAACCAACTTCAATATCCTGAAAAAATTGAGAGAGAATTGATTTGGGAAGAGTTACTCAGAAAATTGTAGTGAGATATGTGATGAAATATGTACCTCAGGTACCTTTGAGTGATCTGCTCCACTTTTGTGCTGATAGTGCATGACTTGCTCATCAGCTAACAAGTTCAAGTCAGGGATTCTAGATGATGTTACATGAGCGCATTCTTGATTAAGACACTGATCTGATGATGCAACAGCCTGAAAAGTTGATGAATTGCATGGTTCGAAAAGAATGGGAAGCTGGTCAAAATTTAAGCACTCAACGGAGCCTTCAAATATTGATGTGGAAACACATTCCGGAATATCAGGAGCACTTTTCATAAAGGTTTCCTCACAAAAAGTCCAATTTTTCCAATCAGGGAGCACAGCATCATTCTGCGTAGAAGAATCTTTGGTGAGAAGGATAACTTTCAGGAGCAGCTAATTCATGGCTACTGAATACTTTTATAGAATGTGCACTTGGAGAAGCCAAAAGAACCATACCTCAGTCCTTTCAAACACGTGAATTGGACCACAAGTAATCTCTTTACCCTTACTCCTGGTGAAGCTCAAGTCACCAACGACTTCACTTGCCTCCCGTTGTCTCTTGCCTAATTTACAAGACGAGAAAAATGGATGCATTTGTTTTCCAGAAAATACCCGTGAGGTCTCCTGGTAAAAAAAAATTAACGAGACTTAGGGCAGCAAACAGTGGCCAAACCTTGTGCAAATACGAATCAAATCAACTGAATTTCTATAAACCATTCACAGCTTTCAACCCTTATACATGATGTACAATCCCACCAATATAATACAATGATGTAAACACATAAAGAATAAGCTGGGGACTGATCCTGATGCTCATTTAAGTCGACTACTGTCAATCAAGCAAAATATAGAACAGCATGAAGCACATTATAACCCTTATAACATAAACAACACAAAAGAAAAGAAGGGTAAAAAACATTAATACTTACACATGTACTGAGAAAAATTGAAAAAAAAAACAAAATTACTGACCTCAGCTGCCAATTTAGCTTCTAGCCTCAAGTTAAGCATTACTGGAGGTGCATCTTCACTCTCTAATCTAACTCCATTCTTCTTCGGTGTACTATTCGCCGATCGCTTACCGTTCTAATTGACAAAATCAATAACACCCACAATTTGATTCAGTAAAAAGCCACTAACTTTATACTCAATCAAGCAAATTAACAAAACCAATAAACCTCATCAAAAAGCCCAACAAAAAAAAACACATAATTCACCTTCTTAGGAGCTTTAATCGGAGGCGTTTTCTTGGGCTTTGACTTTCTGCCCCTCTTGCTTTGACTCCCACAGACCTCCTCGTCATCTCCGTCGTCATCTTCACCGTTACCTCTCTCGACGTTGGGATCGCCGTTTTGCTCGAGCTGCGGCTGCGATTTGAGAGGGAACAATGTGGATTGGACGAGTCTCCGGCGAACGACCCGCCGCGTCGGCGTCGACGGCGGCTCGTTGGGGGGTGAATTGTCCATTGGGATCGGTGTGGATTGGGGGGTGGTTGGTGAAATTGGGGGTTTTGTGGGGATTTTTAGGGATTTCGGAGTACAAAGACTGGTAAGAGGTAAAAAAGATAACAAAGATAAATAGAAGTATGGAGGGAATGAGGTGTTGTTCCCGCCTTCATAGAAAGGGTTAAAAATTCAGATTTGGAATTATTCAAATTACATGTTGTTGATTCCCTCTTATAAATCTCAATAAGCGAATGTCAATATAAACTTTTTGTTAGTACTAGAATATCTCCAACCGATGTTTCAAAAAATAACAATGTTATCACTAACATGGGTGTATTGGATTGGAATTTTAGGAGAATTTAAAAGAATTTGGAAATCACAGTGTATTCAATTAGGATTTTAAATGAGTTTATAAAAGTCACAGTGTATTCAATTGAGATTTTAAGTGACTCAATTCAATTCTTGGTGTATTCAATTGAGATTTAAAATGACTCCTTACAATTCTCGATGTATTAAAAAAATTATTGGTTTTGATAGAATTGAGAATTTGGAGGATTTGGAAGGATTCTAGGGTTTGAGGTATAAATAGCAAAGGCCTTTGCAATTCTCACCCTTTTTGTTGAAACTTTGAAAGATTTTGCAATTCTCTCTGAACGCTCTTCCTTCCCCATGGTGCCAAACGGCTGGTTGCGTCCACCCATTCTTGTGAACGTAATCATATCCGCCGGCTTGCCTATACTATTTGGAAGTTTCAATTATCCCCTTTGGGCGCTATCCTTGAATCTCCAAGTACATCAATATTTTGAGCAGTGGGAGAGAATCGGAAGTGCATTGGCTATGCTGTTTGTATTACTATGTTTTCCTTCTTTCACTTGTGGTTTTGATGTTGTAACTGTGAATTCTACCCGGTTTTTGATTGAATATCTGGGCAATATTTTGTGTGTTTTGGTTGCTTATTTTTGCCGGTGTATAGGCTTTCAATCTTCCGAACACATGAATCCCGAGCCCTTGCATTTTGTATTGGAAGACTATTCTGTTATTTATAAGATCAATTCGTTCTTTATACCTTTTGTTCTTTGAGAATCATTGCAAGCACAGGAAATATTCTATTCCTGTGCAACACTGCAAGTGTTAATTGTGATTGACATATTGGAGTGTTGAACGGTACTGATTCATAATGGTGGATTGAAAATTTCATACAAGCTAACGCTCTCCGCTCTCCACTCTGCAGCACCAGCACCCCCTTTTCTTATTGATTAACAATTGTAGTCCATGAGATAATTTTGAACTTTCAAAGATTTAACAATTGTCCAAAAATAACTGAGATTTGAGGAAGAAGGCACCTAATGGTGCGAGTTATATCATCCATTGCCAAAAGATCATAAACCGAGAGAATGCGATAATAACTTACTTATTTTATATCATGTCCAAGTACAAGCCAACTTGACATGTCCATTTTTGCTTTTCGTGTGAATTGCCTGCTCCTACTTTTTGGACTTAGGACGGACCATTCGGGACTTCATATCCAGATGCTTCAAACTGATGATTGCTCTTCACACGAATACTACTCTTCTTCTTAGTCGGTTTTGGATGCAATGTTTCCATGGAAGATTGGAGGAGCCGTCTAGCTGTTGATGCTGAAGCCATGCTTAACTTTGAAGCCGTACTCAACTGATCTGAGTTTTGTGTAGGATGAGCAAAGGGATCAGGAACAGCGGCAAGCAAGAGAAGTAGGAAATGAACTAATTAAAAAGTCTATGAAAGTTCATAAAAATATCATATAAATTCCTTCCAATTCCATCAAATTCATAATGAGAATTCTAGCAAACTTTTTTAAATTACTTACAAATCTCAGTCAAAGTTTTAAGTGAATTCTCCATAAATCCCTCAAACTTCCATTAAATACTGAGATTCTCAATTCTTTTAAAATCTTCTAAAATCTCAATCCAATACAACCCCGTAAAGTAATTTATGAAATTTTGAATACTAAATGATGTGACGAGCAACATAGCAATCCATATCACAAGGCACATTATCCATCTTCATTATTATTTAGTTCAAAACATTTTAACTAATAGAAAAAATTATTTGTTGCATCCAAGGTTCAAAATTTCGACCGAAACACCGAAATTTCGGTAATTTTGGAGCACCGAAATTTGAATCGGGGTATGTCTCAATATCATCAGAAAAGACCGAAATTTCGGTAATTTCGGTAATTTCGGTTTCGATTTCGATGAAATTTCGGAAATATGATGGAAATTTCGGTAAATTTCTGTACAATTTCAGTGAAACTTTGGTGTAGGCTTTGGTGAAGATGTTTTTTTACATAGCTTTTCTCTACCACCTCCACCATCAATTATTAAGCTAACAAACAAACAATAGGCTTCTTACTTTATGCTTTACTTCTCTCTACCTTCATCATCTATCAACAAACAAACAATAGGCTTTGTACTTTATGATTTACTTCTCCCTGCCACCTCCACTCCTTCGTAAATTATCAAGCTCAAACCAATAGGTATGCTTTACATAGATAGATCTTTTGGCTTTCTTACATGCATGTTGAATATTACATTCACTAAGCCTGCTACCAAATGTCATGGGAGCAATATCACCAGTTCCAAGATAATATATCAAGAAGTAAAGATCAGCCTCATTGTAATAGTTTTATAGTATGTGTAATTCTGATGTATTATATTCCTTACAACTCTTATGATATATTGTAATGTTAATGTAATGATTATTGTATGTTTAATGAGACTTACCTTAAGTATTCCACAATAATATTTAAGATATTATGTTAATTGACAGCTTAGTGGAATGCAAAACACGCATTCTTCTCCCTTATGTATATAAAAGTTAATCCATATGGACAATGTTGCATATCTTAAGTGTTAAAATTGCATTATTTGTTGATTTTAGTGCCTATAGAAAGTAGAGATATTAATTTATAGGTGTTCTAGCATGTTTTTCGTCTTTTTATTTTTTTTTTACCGAAATTTCCATCGAAATCGAAACTTTTTCCGAAATTTCCATAAATTTTGGCGACCGAAATTTCAACCGAAACCGAAACTTTGAACCTTGGTTGCATCTAACCCATTGTGGCTCATCCTTGACACCACCACCGCCACCACCATAGCCATAGCCATTGCTTATTGCCACCCCATCAAAGTCACATGTATAGGCCCTTTCATTGATCTTGATTCTTGATACGTAATATTTCTTTCATGAACACAACAATTCATCTTGCTATATTGGATTTTCTTTTGAAAATAACAATTCAACACTGTTGTTACTTGTTGCATATATCCATGAAATCCAATACCATTTGAGACAAACAAAATCCTTAGCCGATCTATAATTTGCAATTGAAACTCCCACTCCATCTCTCCATACTATATTCTCCAAATTGATCGATGAAGACAATGGCGAAGGCATCTCTATGGGTTACCATGACCGCAACAAAAGAGAAAAGCCATCTATGTGAAGAGGATGACCGAGGGGCATATTTAATCAAGAGAACCCTAATTCTTTTGTTGGGAAGAAAATTGTATAATTAGATAATAAAGTAAATTAAATGACATGATGTGTCATGTGACATGGATTGCCATGTAACTCGCCACATTATTTGGTATTCAAAACTTGGTAAATGACGAGGTGAGTTTTGTCCCTCAGTTACGAGGCGGGTTTTTACGTTTCGGCCCCTCAAGTTGGAGGCTTTTCATTCAGTATTGATTTCGCTTGTAAAATTTACCAAGTTCGTTAGCAAGGTTGGTAACCCATCTGTAATGGTTTGTGATCGTTTTCCGGCAGTAAAGGAGTTTTGGAGCTGAGATGTCTATATTTATGTTCTAACCATGATAGTCAATTTCAATTTGGCTCTTTGGAAAACACTTTCTCTTATTTATCTATTCATATATTTTTTCTAATGGAAATACTTTCTTAAAATTGCTTCAGTTTTCAATTTGTTAAGTTACGCCATTGTTTGATTACAAAATTGAAGGTCTAGATGGTCTAAATGATACGTTCAGTAAGAAGAGAGGAACTTGTGTATACACGAAGGAAGAGTGCATTGGGTTGTTTGGTCGGATTGTTCTACTATTAGCGGGTGTATATTTGTCTCCTTCGTAGTAGTGTCTAGCCAGAAAAGCTTGAGGAGAATCTTGCTGGGCGGTTACTCACAGTTATGAAAGGGAGGTTGTAGGATATTATATGATTGGCTACCCTTGTAACAAAAACATTGTAAATTATGTAACAAGCTCAATTAGTCAATAAGGTTTTGTTTCTAGATTTTTAGGATAATTGAAGAAACTTGGAAGATTGATGATGATTGAAGATGCATTCATAGTTAATGATCACGTGCATAAATCTTTTGTGTCAAAACCTAAGTCCGTACGTTATTAAGTCAAAGCTTTTTAAACACTTTAAGGTTTTGTACTTGTTTTTACAAGAATAAGGTTTTTAGGTTTTTCGTGACTAGTCATCTTTTTCTTGCACGTGAACGTTGACTACTTTTCTGACAGTTTGATTAAACAGTGCATGCTATTATCCACCGGTTAGTCAACTTCACCCCACTCACACGGATCTGCCTAGGTTTTACTAAAAGTGAGTGCAGGTTGGCAATAAGGGGGTATTTTAAAATTAATTCTTTTTTATTTAACAAACAGCACAAACAATGATCACACAGATGATCAGTCACCGTTGTGATGGACTTGACAGATTAATTAGATTAAGCACTTGATAGATATTACTTGTGGATGCTTGTGATTTGATTAACAACACTCAGATGCAATGCCAACTTAGGTCCTCAACGAAATCAGTGAGTTAGATATTCGCGAGCTATCCACAACTACAACTTAATCAAACCAACGTTTCTAATGCAGCAGTTAAGATGACCAGTCAGGCAGAATTATCCAGTTTACATGTTAAGTGAATTGGTGCGAAATTAAATCCAATTTTAATTAAGCCGAATATTTAACGATACACAAAGATGGACACAGAGTTTTGGTACCCGGAAAAATCCACAAAGGGATAAAAAAACCGGGGGTCTATCAGAAGACCGGCCTTCCACTATGAAATGGCAAAAGATGCCCAATACAAGATTTCAACCAAGCTCAATATCTAAAGTACCTAACTTAGATGCAGCGGTCTCTTGTGCGGCTTCTTCTCAATCACTTCACTTCCAGCGGATCCTTACTTGGTCAACACGCTACAAGGACATACACATGTATTCCTCTAACATGGCACCGATGTATGAATGTTGTGGTGATTTATGATCAGTCACAGATACATTTCCAGAAAGCAGTAAACTCCCAGGAAATGAACCGATGACTGTGTTTACTGCTTGCAGCTACAAACTGGGCAGCAAACCTACTTAGGTCAATGACCTCTAATACTCAACAAAGTCTACAAACATGTATGAACATGGGAGACTAGTGTTGCACACTCCTAACTCGACTCAAAGTATGGAAACTTTAAAACAAGCCGAACTAGGAAAGATGAACCTTCTTTCAAAGTTAGCTTAATGTGTTTTCTATGAAAAACAACTTTGATGAACCGATCGACCAAGTCGTAGTGAGCTGGGTTGAGTCGGGTGAAATTTTTTTTATTTTTTTTTTTAAAAAAATTAATTTTGGGTTAAAATTCACCCACCCGAATAACAATTTGGTTTGATGCAGTTTGAACATTTTAACAACCCAATAGCACGGAACCCACTTGCCATGTGCACACTTGGATTGCTTTGAATGGATCAACCACATCACCTATAAACTTCTCTTTTTGAACATAAAACTCTTTCAAAGCTTTGCGACAACCACTTCCTCTTCTTCTGGATATCCAAATCTTGGCTTCTTCTTACTCTTCCTCTTTTCTCAGTTCCTTCTTTGGATCTTGGTTATTGATTTCAGTGTTCACCTACTCAATAAGTATACGCCAATCTGCAATTCAATCTTGAGGAATCATCTATTTGTACTTTAGTAAATCTAAATTGCCACAAAGCAAATCGATCAACCATATCCCACGGAACCCGCCCAATCAACCCACTTCTGAATGGGTTGGCTGGGTCGGTTTCTTTACTTGCTTAGTTGTAAATGGGTTTAACTGTCATCAACCCGAGTCCCTTTGGTTGTTGTTGTTGTTGTTGTTGTTGTTATTGTTGTTGTTGCTAGTTGTGTTGTTGTTGTTGTTGTTGTTGTTGTTGTTGTTGTTGTTAACCATCATGACTTTACAACGTGCAAGGTTTGTTTTGGTTTTTCTGAGTTGGTATAATTGGTTGAGCAATTCGGCCTTTTCGGGTCCAATGCGACATCGAAGCCCTGGAAGGCGGCATAGTAGGTGTAGAGAAGGATGGGTGGGGGTGGGGATCAGTCCGGCTTTTTAGTCCAATGCAACACCAAACATAGGAGGACTCAGTCCAACATAAGCCAGTCAAGCCACAGTCTGACATTAGCCCAGGAGTCAGCCCTGCCCTGAGATAGTCCTCAGTGCCAAACGAGCCCTAAGTCTTTTTTAAGGTATTCAAGCATGTTTATTTACAATATGGAATTGGAAACAAAAATTGAGAATGAGAATCGGGAATCGGGAATGAGAATCGGATACCCAAATCCTCTTTGGATATCCGATTCCCATTCATGGGGGTGTGGTCCCTAAATTGGAATATGATCCACTAATTTCCTAAGTGAGTTAGTAAATATATGAGAACCAAGAAAACAGAATGATTCACAATCCTTAGTAAACCAAAACAATCGAGAATACCATTACAACCTAAATTTGCATACCATATATACCAAAACATTTGAGAATACCATTACAACCTAAATTTGCAGCTCATCCCTAATGTGCATTGCGAATACCAAGACAACTCAATTTTGTATGGGCTGGGGATTCCACACATTCACCACTAGATTAGATCTAGGTGCACGTCGTGGACCCTTGTGACTTCTTAATATGGACGAAATAGTTCCCCACACATGTACAAAAGCGATTTGTTAATTAATTCTGGAACCACCCGGGGAAGTAGCCAATAAATTGCAAATTTGTTTCCTAATCGTTTTTTTTTTGTGCTAATTTATACTATTATTTAAGGAAAGAGGGCTTAAGACAAAGAATGACTATTATACCCTGAAAACTATATATTACATGAAAAATCTGGATTAATTGATGAGGAGTTTTCTGTCAAAACAAGAAAATAAAGGAGAGGTTTAGAAATAAAAAATGTCTAATATAACCCTATAGAGCATATATTACATAGAAAAGTTTGATTAATAAATAAGGACAATCAAGTCAAAACAAAACAAAAAAAAAGACATATTGTTGTTCTCTCATCGACATTTGCAAACACCTCTTCAATTCCTGCGCCTTCTTTTTTCATTGGCACCTGTGAAACTCCTCGACTCCACCACTCACGTCTCGATGCTCGCTTCCTGCAACCCACCCCAAGGCCTTTCTTCTCTCCTCGTAGAAACCAAAAAACCAATTTGGTTGGCCTTTCTTCTCCTTCACAGTTGACATTTTCCTCTTGGTTTTTGCAGAGCTGACCGTTCTACAGGTAGTAACAATGGGTCTGGCAAAGGTACTGGTAATGAAGGGTAAGTGCATTTTTCAGAAACTCAAGTCTTTTTGTTTGTCCCTTTTTACAGCATTGGTAGTGCAGTAAAAATTACAACATCAGCTTACTTTTTTTGTTATTTCTGTTCATAGTTCAACAACTGATGTCATGGAAGTCGATGACCCTCCGGCTGAATCTGTTGGTGATAATCAATTAGACAGGTCTGTATAGTCGTGTAAAGTTGCTTTTGTTGTTTTAACTAAATCCATATCTGAATGGATTGTTGCTAATGCCTCTTCAATATCTCTATTCCTTCTCTGCTTGCAGATTAAAAGCCTTAAGTGATGTTCTAAATCAAGTAAGGATTGCAAGGCGTAGAAAGCATATCCATTGAAGACTTAGAGAATTCTCCTAATGAGAGAGCACGTCTGCACTACTCAAGGGCGGAGATAACATTGCTGTTACAAGTAAGTTTCTCATTGAATCCACTGAAAGACAAAAATTGAATGATTGGCTTTTGAATCTTTATCCTACAAGTCTCAAACTCTCTTTACACACGCATAGCGTGTGTGCCTTTTGCTAGTTCCTAATTATTAAAGGACTATTGATTTCTTTCTGAAATTTTATCCTATTCTAAAAGGGACTGGAATAGGTATTTTTCTATAAGTAAGAGGCCGGTGAGTCATAATACCTTACTGTTCCTTCAGTTTTATTTTCAGGGGAGAAAGACTCTGTCTTCTATGCAAATAACCAAGTCATGAAATCATGTATGTTCACTCCAAATATATATACTGTTATTATGAATGTTTCTACTTTCTATAGAATAACATATCTTTATCTTATTTCGTCTCTATTTTACACGCTTTTTTTCTGCCAAATTTGCAATTGATTTGGTGTTTTATGAGCCCTATGGTTCTTTTGTTCAATCAAATTCTTACGTCTGTTTTGGTTTTGGATCTTATCGCTTTACGAGCGCTAAGGCTCACAACAACTTGATTAATCAACTAGCCCTAAGGTTAATTGATTAATCAAATTGTTACGTCGTGTTTTGCTTGTTACAATAATATATGTGACTTGTTTCCTAATCTTTAATTGTCACTCTAATTGTATTTTATCTCGAATGCAGATTGGGCTCGATTGCCAAAACACCTTTTGGATTCAGTTTTACATAGGGTACTGACACCATCGGACTATTTGCGATTCAGCATTGTTTGTAGGTCATGGAATTCTGTAGGGAAAGATAACTTCAATCAACGATTCAAGCCTCCCATGCTTTTGATCCCTTCTGACAACGAAGGTATTTGGAATTTCTACAACCTTATGGATGACAAGATTCTTGATTTGGAATTAAGATTGCCAAAAAAACGATTTTGTGGATCTTCGAGAGGGTGGCTAATATTCGTGGAAGAAGATTTTTCTGTAACTCTACTAAACCCATTTGCTAGGACTGAAGGCAGGGCTGATGAAGAACATTCTATTGTCCGGCTTCCCCATCTAAACCTGTTTGATTGGGAACAGGATAAGCAAAAGGATTGTATGCGTAAATCTTCTGACCATTATGTTTCCAAGGCTATGATATCAGCTGACCCGATACTAAATCCGGCCGAGTGCATTGTAGTGGTAATAGTCCACACTGACTGCAAAATGGCTTTCCTAAGACTCGAAAAAGACACGGAGTGGACTTATCTAGACGAAGATTGGGAGTCAATGCAAGAAGTTACAGAATTTGGAAATAAATTTTTTGCTGTTAATAGCCAAAGCTGTCTTGTTACTTTTGATCCTTGTTCATCCCAGAGAACTGTTACTTTGGCGGCGGGTAGGTTGATTAATGAAGCGATCAAGAAACGCTTCGATGGATATCTCGAGGGTAATCCACAATATGGAAAAAAGACAAGTTCATATCTTGTGAATGTGAGCGATAAAGAGCTACTGTTGGTCTACAGAGTCTACAGACTAAAGGGGGCGAAAAGGGTCACGGATCATTTTAGGATTTGGCAATGGAATTTTGATGCCGATAGATGGACTGAGAAGAAAACTCTAGGCAATATAGCTCTCTTTGTGGGCAACAACTCCTCAACTTATTATGTGTTGACATCATTGAATGGTTCGGGATATAAACCCAATTGCATTTACTTTAACCATCGGTGCCGCCCTTATGTGCAGTGTGGATTTCCGTCAAATGTGGCTGATTTTGGTGTTTATGACTGCAAAACCCGACACATTCGACGACCTTACAACAAAACAGCTAAGACGCGAATGCAAAAAGCGAATCGGCGTCCCCCAATTTGGGTTGATGTACCGCCGGACTTCTATAAAGTGGTCTCATTGTGATAAGCTGCTATGCTTCAAGTTGTACCAAATAAATTCGGATAAAATGAAGGAAAATATAAAGAGAAAGAAGAAATAGATGGTAGGAGTTTGGGTACTATTTTTCCTAGTACATGAGGTTTTTTAACGAGATACATTATGGTGTCATGCCAAGCATTTATCAATATATTTCCTTTGAGCAAAAAAGAAATTTTAAGATAATGGTTTCCACTATAACTTGTATTGTTTATCATTGTAAATATGCCCATTCGTAGGGTTACATGATATGAGGTATGAATGCCCGTTTTACACCATAAGAGTAGGTTATAACAACTAATTACAATCTTCTAGATATATTTAAGCAAATATTTGAGTGCACATAAGGCTAAGCGTACCCAAGGAGGTGAAACAAGTGTTTTCCAAAAATACCTATAATGAATTAAATGGAAGCCACCACTAAAGTGAGAGCATTTTAATAATTTTATTATTTTACACTTGAAACACGCATATGCTAAGATGCTAGTATTAATAACGTAAGTTACGTGGCTACTAATGAGCTAACTAAATGAAGAGAGGTAATGGTAGTCATCTGCTAACTAATGCATTTAGAGCATCTCCATCAGATGAGCCAATTTATCCACATCAGCCAAAAAGACTAAAAGGAAAAAGTAAGAAATTTCATACATCTGAACAACCAATCTGATATGACAGTTACATGGAATAACATCAACCTACATGATGCCATAATTGACATCAATATCCCTAAAAGTAGTTTTTGTAATGTAGGTGGTTTATTGGTGGATATTTTATTTTTGATGGTGTAATGCTCCATGTTTTGATAATAATTTGTTGCAATATTACTGTTAATAAGTTCTAACTAGTTCAAACTTTGAGCTGAGTTAAGTGGTACACAAAGCAATTGGATATTGTCTTTTCCCTTCTGGACTATTCTTAAATAGTTGTGAGTAATTGAAATAGTTGACTCTATGTTGCAGGGGAATGACCCAGAAGAGACGGAGAAGAAATATAAAACTTTTGTTCTTCTTTTTTTTTTTTTTTTTTTCCAGAAGTGAAGTTTTATTGAAACTCAAAGGCGGACGGAAACATTCGCGTCCGACGCCAAAACATTAAACAACCATGGCGGTCAATCAGTCCAACTGTGTAAACTCCCATGTCGAACAGCATACGCCGCAATTTCATGCGCAGCTACATTACAATTCCTAGGAATATGTTTAAAGCTAACAAACTCAAATTCATTACATAAACTCTGGATATCAAAAATGATACCTTCAATCTCCACGATCCCCATAGACCTCAGTGTCAGCACGTCCACAACTTCCTTCGAATCCGTTTCGACCTCCACCTGACGAAAGCCATTTTGGATACATGCAATGAGGGCCTCCCGAACCGCAACCGCCTCAGTCACCATCGCGGAGCCATAGACCTGGCCCCCCATACCCCCGGCCGCCTCTATCCAACATGAAAACTCTCGAACTATCCACCCATAGCCCCCCTTCGTCGTACGAGAATCCCAAGCCCCATCGCAATTCACCTTGCGATTCCCGTACTCCGGCCTCAGCCACCTTACCTGCCTCGGCATCCTTACAGCCAAGTCCCCCCAGTTCACCCTCATTACTTGTCCCCAGCATGTGATTAATAGGGTTCGGCCTCCGACGTTGTTGTTGCATGGCCTCAACGTACTCGTGAAGCTGCTTGTTCATTGCCATAACACAGCCCCCAACATCGCAACCCCCCTGTTAAACACTACCTCGTTTCGCTGCTTCCATATCCTCCAAAGTCCAAACACAAACCGCCTCATCCACTCATGCTGCCCATGCACCTTATCAACTATCCTTAACCAGCTGGTCATGAAGGTGTCATCGTCATCACTCCCATCCCCCACATCTATGTGACAAGCTATCCAAAACTCCTTTGCGAATTCACACATAAAGAAAAGGTGGTATTCTGTCTCTCCCAACTGATTGTACAGCGAACAACAATCAATAATTCTCATCCCACGCCTTATCAAATTTGATCTCACCGCCAAGGAACCCCCGCAGCACCTCCACACAAAATGCTTAAGCTTATTTGGTACATCCAGCTGCCAAATAGTCGACCACATATCACCATGGCCATGATCCGTGCAAATCATCCCCGTACTTTGTCTCCCAAGGTCACCCCTCGCCTCCAACTCCATGGTCAACTTGTAACTTGAACTCACCATGTACCGGCCATGTCGAGTGTAGTGCCACACATATCGATCAACACACCCCCGCTTACTTACCGGCATGCGCATCACAGCTTGGGCTTCATGGGGCAGCAAACAATGATTTACCTCCTCTTCCCTCCACGCTCCAACAACCGGATCAATCAATTCTGCCACATATGCCGAGTGGGATCCAGAAGGTGCCGATGACACAAACCCAAATGGGATGGGAATCCATGGGTCACCATGGACCCTCACCGAGGCCCCATTACCAATCCGCCACCGTAATCCTTCCTCCAGCACTTTCCGACCCTGCCAAATCCCCTTCCAGCCCCAAGATGTACCCGAACCCGCCAATGCCTGTAAGAAAGTAGTGTTCGGGTAATATTTGCCCTTAAGAATACGAGCTAATAGCATATCTTCATCACACACAATTCTCCATCCGATCTTCGCGAGCATAGCGAGATTAAAACATATCAAATCCTTAAAACCCAAACCACCACAGCTCTTCGAATTCGACATTCGCTTCCAGGCAACCCACGGAATACCCTTTTCTGCGTTACCCCTCCACCAAAATCTCAAGAGGGTGCTTTCAATTTTCCTGCAGATGTCTGCTGGGATCTTGAAACATTGCATAGTATAAATAGGTAAAGCGGATGCCACCGATTTAATTAATACCTCTTTCCCCGCCATTGACAGAAATTGCTCCGCATATCCATCCACCTTCATTGCCACTTTATGACGGATCTCTTCAAAAACTTCTTTTTTCGATGCACCAAAATATGCTTGAATGCTGAGGTACTTCTCGAACTTACCCTGCTCGCCAATACCAAGAGTCGATGCTACCACTCGTCCATAATGGTCAGGGCAATTATTGCTGAACATAACTGAGCACTTATCCAAGTTCACGCACTGGCCTGATCCTGCAGCATATACGTCAAGAATTTCCTTAACACATTGGGCCTCTTCCACACTAGCTCGGCAGAATAGGACTGAGTCATCAGCAAAGAACAGGTGAGACAAGGCCGGACTCTCCTCCGTCACTCGCACCCCATGCAATGTGCCCTCCAATTCTCTTTGTCGAATTAAAGCTGACAACCCCTCCGCACACAACAAGAATAGGAACGGAGACAAAGGATCCCCCTGGCGTAATCCCCTCGTCGGGTTGATATTTCCTTGCGGTTCCCCATTCAACATTACGCTATATGAAACCGTTGTCACACATTCCCTAATCAAACCACATAATTCCTCACCAAAGCCAAGTTTCAACATTATAGCAAACAAAAATTCCCACTCCACTCTGTCATACGCCTTTGCCATATCCAATTTAATTACCATCTCCATCAAGTCCATCCCACTCCTGTGTGTAATAGGATGGAGGACTTCATGAACAACAAGCACATTATCAGTGATTTGCCTCCCCGCCACAAAGGCAGCCTGGTTTTCACTAATTACTCTCGGCATGATCCCCTTCAACCTGTTAGTCAACACTTTGGAAATAACCTTATACACCACATTGCATAACGAGATAGGACGGAATTGTTTCATTTTCCTAGGGTTCAGCACTTTAGGAATAAGCACAATATGAGTATGGTTCAGCTTACCCTCCAACCGACTAGAAGCAAAAAACTCCTTCACTAGCGCTACCACATCATCTCTCACGACTGCCCAGAACTTGTGGTAGAAAGAGGCCGAAAAACCATCAGGTCCTGGTGATTTTGTGGAATGAATTTGAAACACCGCTGCCTTTACCTCATCCTCAGTCACCTCCCGCACCAACCGCACGTTATCTTCACGAGTGACCCTCTCCTCAACACACCCAACAATAGCATCAAACTCCGAGGGCGAGTCGGATTTGTACAAATCCCTGAAGTACTGAACGGCAATTCTATTGATGTCACTCATAATCTCATGCCATACATCATTATCGTCTTCCAATCCATTCAATCGATTAAACCTTCGACGCTTGACCGTCTTTGAGTGAAAGAACTTTGTATTCCGGTCCCCTTCTGTTAACCACTGGACACAGGGATTTCAGCTTCCAATAGATTTCCTCCTCCTGTATAGCTCGCCGTAGCTCCTCTTCCTTATCCCTAATCTCCCCACCATTAAAAATAGGAAGCTGGTAAGCCTCCCGAAGATCCCTTTTCAACTCCTCTATTCTTCGCTCAGAATTCAAACTTCGGTTACGTCGTCTCCATCCCACCAACCCGTGCCTAACCCGTGTGAGCTTAGTCACTACTTGGATTCCTCTTAGTCCCCTTGTTGCGCCACACCATCCTCCCTTCACAATTTCAAGACACACAGGATCTTCAGCCCATCTTGGATCGAATATGAATCTCTTTTTCCATCGACGAGGTGGAGTTTCCAAGTGGACAGCCAACATTGCATGGTCCGAACCCTCCAGTACTACGTGCTGAACCGTTACATGTGGGTATAGCTGCATCCATTCCCTCGACGCTAGAGCTCTGTCAATCCGCTCCCTAATCAGACCCGTCTCCCTCCTGTTCCACCACGTGAAAGGGAAACCCGAGAATCCAAGGTCAAGCACTCGACAGTCAGCCACAAAACCTCGAAACACGTTCAAGCTACCAGCAGTGCGCACCTGTCCGCCTTCCTTCTCATGAGCATGGAGCATATCGTTGAAGTCACCAACAATTAGGACTGGCTCCGCACACATCAAAACTCTTTCCCGAATCACCAGAAACTGTTGCTCACGAACTCTGTCATCGGTACTCGCATACACCCCAAACAACCGCCACCATATCTGTTTTGCTTTATCCTCCACCAATGCCTCAATAAAGAAATCAGAGTACTTCACCAACACCACCTGATCCATATCCCTCCAGAACAAACATATACCACCCGCTATACCTCTCGGTTCCACAGCAAAAAAACCAGACATTCCCAGACTACGTTTCAAATGCAGAAACCTCCGACTATGATTTTTCGTTTCCAAGAGTACAATCACGTCGGGGGAGTGGAGCCTCTGCTGCTCCTTCAGATCATGAACTGTCAAGTCACTCCCAATTCCTTGACAGTTCCAGCAGAGTAGACTCATGACTCCCTGGGGAACCCCTCAAGGCTGGTTCCCTCCGCCTGCTCAGCAGAATCAACAAGATTAAGTCTTCGGCGCCTTGCCAGATTCCCACCCTCCTCCTCAAGTTCCACCTCCACCTCCCTACCCGCTATCTCCTCACGCTCCCTCCTTTTCTTTCCACCCTTGGCCTGCAAGAGAGGTCGAAGACCAAACCGGTCGGGAGAGAGACTCCCGTTCTCCCCCACCGTGGCTTCCGAACTGTCACCCTCCTCTCCACCACCACCAGTGCCAACATTAAGATCAAGAGTCAGTCCATCACGTCGCATACTCCCCCCAGGTTCAACCTGTGCCCCCACCGCCGGCAGGGACTCAACGTTAAGTTGAAAATCATGCTCCACTAACTCTGTCAAGCCCCACTGTGGATCCCGGTTCCCCTCCCTATCTCCTGGGCCAATAATGCCGGCCTGAAAAGCCACCTCTCTCCGCTGCCTTGCCTCTTTCTCCTTCTCTCTCTCAACCATCACCTTCTCTGCCAGCGCGGTCCTGACAAACCCCCGACGCTTCTTAGCAGGTGAAGAAGCAGTATCCGCACTCTCCATAGATCCACTCACACGTGATCTCGAGCTCTCAACGGACTGACCTGTCGGACTATCCCCACCCCTTCTCCATGAAGGCTTATCACTCCTTAGTCCCTCCAAGTTGCTGCCCTTAGATCCGGCTGTTTTCCTTCCAAACCCTCCCAATCTATTCCCTCTCAGGTCTTCCACGGCATCCAAACCTCCAAACGGCATCTGCTTCCCCCGGCTCCCCCCTGGCGCACATACATGAGTCGTGTGTGCCAAGGAACCGCATGCAAGGCAATAATTTGGTAAATTTTCGTAGCGGAACTCCACCCAAGCTGATCCTACTCTTGGGAACTCCACCTCAAGCCGCCGCATTAGTGGAAGAGTGTCGTCCATTCGAATCCGAGCTCTCACAAACCGTCCCACACAATCCCCCATAGTGTCCACGTTCGAAACCTCCACTACCTCTCCAACCCCGCTACCAATGGCTAACACCACCTGCTGAGACATACAGAACGTCGGTACCCGATGGATCTGGACCCAAAACTTGCACCATTGGGGTTCCATCTTGTGAACCTCCATCTCCATTTCCACCTCCTCCAAAGCCACTAGTGCCCTGTTAAAGGTCCAAGGCTCCATGTCGAGTACACGCTGCCGATCCTTGACACTCGCAAACCCCACCAAGTAGCGTCGATCCGCCACCTCCGAGATCGACAGCTCTCCTTCCCCTTTCCATAAACCTTCAAACAACCCCGTGAAAGCCTCACGGTTGACAGCCTTATCCGTCAACACACTCGCAACTAGCCTGAACCTAGTCTCTGTAAACGACACCGCCATTGAGGAATCCGCAATCTTAACCTGCTTTCTTTCCTTCTCCGTGAGGGATAACTGATGGGTAAACCTGTCTTCAATCTCCTCCATGGTGGACCTACCCAGCTGGTAGCCCACACCCCTACTCGTACCACTGTATGCCGCCACTCACCACAAACCGCCAGAGATACCTCCCCCACAACGCCCAGGCCGCTGGTATCAAACCCAACCCGTCGCACGCCCTAGACCCAAACCAGATCAGCTCCCCGCACACACCCCGCCCTCACCCTCCTTCCTCGCACCCTCACAGTGTTTCTCCCTCAATCCCGATCCAAACTCAGGCCAGCGAATCAGAATTACGCTCGCAGGTGCCCGCCGCCCAAGGAAAAGCGGTCGCAAGCCGCAAAACCCTAATCGCCTCTAAAACCCCAACTCTCCTCACGCGCGTGAGAGAGACCCCTTTGCCTAGTGTTTGAAGTTCCCCCATAAACTTTTGTTGTTGAAAATGGCAGTCTCCTTTGCAGACCCTTCAAAAGCGGAAAAGTGCTTTCACAAATTGAATCAAATGAAAGATAACAACATCTTTAATTCGTTGTGGCTCTGTTGTTGGATGAACTGCAATTTATAAATGCCCGGACTGTCAGAGTGCGTCTATCTTTACTTTCACCCGTCTCCATCTTTTAACCACTTTGACATTATTATTCATTGAGCATTGACGTTATCATATGTTTCCTTATATGCCATTGTAGTCTGATATTGAATTAGCAATATTATTCATTTAATTTTAGCTCTTCCTCGTGTTGGAATTTTTGGGAGGACTTGATTAACGATAAATAAAGTCGTGGACAGTAGTCAAACAGCAAACAATATTTAATTTGCACCAAAATATCAGTTGTGGAAAGCTTTGAAGAGATGATACTGGGACTAGGGGTGTATGTGGCACTTTATTGAAGGGGAACATACACATATGTTTCAGTGTGTTGCTTTGTTTTTTGTAGAGAAGCATATCAGTGGTTTAAGCAGGTTTGTTGTGCCTTATTAGGTAAAACATAGAATCTGCTTAAACACATCAAAATGGTGGTGTATTCGTAGTTCACAACTATGCTATCATGAGTTCATTGCTCTCTTAGTTTAGCGCCAAGATAAGTCTACTTATATGTGGTCTTATTTGCAGGATAAATTTTTGAATATGATTGGGAAGAAACATGAGAATTTTGAATTTTTACGGATGCTGTCCTCAGAATGCTCTTATTATATATTCAATTCAGAGCATGTTTGTTGTGTTCTCGATGATCTTTCTAGTAGTAGTTCTGGAAACAAACACTTGGAGGCTTCTTCTGTCGGACTTCTTCTGGTCAGGTCTTTCTTCACTTGCATTTGAACAACACTTTCTTGTAGAAGAGCAACTATTCAAAGTGATTGTGTAAGTTATATTGAGTTAATCGTAGTTTCAGTTTACCTAAGGCCGTGATTTGGTAGAGTGGTTGGCCTTTGTTTAGATATGACTATCATCGACCTCAAGTGGTTTCTTGCATTGCTTATAGACACGTGCCCGTTTGGCAAGTGCTTCGCCAAGCACATCCTAAGTGCGTGTTACCTGGCCAAAGGCCCTTTGAATGAACCAGAAGCACCTAGGATGTGCTTCTTCTCCATCTAAAGCACTTTTGACTAGGTGAGAAGCACCTAATATATGCTTCTTAGAAATTCAAAGTGCTTTTGACACTGGGAAAGCACCTGCCAAATAATCTTTCATGTCTACCCTTTGTAACCAAAGTAGATTATGTTAGGAAAATCAATTTTTGAATCATGAAAAAGTACTATCTTTGTATGAAGGAGAAGAATTCTTGTCCCTTGTCTGTTTTAAATTGTTTAATTGGTTATCCAAACGATTTACTGGAAGTTGTTTTTATTGTTGCCTTGTTCAGGCAATTACCAACTTTTTCCCCATACTTCTGAGAGGCTCAGAAAAGCAATTTCAGAGCTTATTAAAAGAAAACGACTCAGTTAATGATAAGTTGATTGAAGTATTAGCCAAAGCTGGCAATCAAATATCTCTCAAACTCAGGTAATTTTTGCAGTCTCTCATTCTTACAAATTTTTAGCTGGATGGGGTTGTATGTTCTAATGGAGGCTGTACTTGGTCAGGGTCTCTTCATGAGTCCATTTTCTCATGTTAAATTGGTCATTTATTCCATTTTCGACATTTCGTCTTTCCTAGAATTGTTTGTGTATATATATACACATATATATGTTAGAAAGAGCTTCTGTATGTTGCACACAATCCATGACGTATATAAACACGGCGCCCGTAAATATTCCTTGCACGTAGTTTGGTAGTTTGCTAAATATACCAAGCTTTTATTCCCATGCTATGGTATGTGGGTTTATCCTTCTTTTCCACATGGCCAATATTCTATTGACAAAGTTAAATGGTAAGGTATGTTTTTCCTCTCCATCCTTTGTAGGCTTGTCTTGAAAATTTGAAATAACTTGTATGAATTGTTAAATTAAGATTCTGTGTTTTGATTTCTGAAAGAAAATAAGAAAACTAATGAGAGAGGAAGACAGCTATCGGATAAGGAGAAGGAAAGCCTGCAGTAAATTGTTGTATATTGCAAGTATGACAAGTACAACTATATATACACATGGGGTCTACTGTTACAACAAGCCAAAGGGCATAAGACAAACGGTCATCAATAAGTGTGAGTAATATCATATTGTAGTGGTTGATTAATGTTTGGCTGTAGAGTTTCTCTAACGTTCCCCCGCAAACTTGACGCTGGTAAGGAGAAAAGTTTGGAAACAAGAAGATCAAAACGATCAGCAGCTAAGCCTTTAGTGAACACGTCAGCAAGCTGATGAACAGAAGGTATGAAGCGAACTTGATAGCTGCCAGAAGCAACCCGTTCACGTACGAAGTGGTAGTCCAAGGCAATATGCTTTGTACGTGAATGAAATACCGAATTAGCAGCCATGTAAGTAGCAGAAAGGTTATCACAATTAAGGAGAACTGGACGAGACAATGGACGACCAAGTTCTGCAAGTAAACCTTGAATCCAAATTGTGTCAGCACACGCATTAGCTAGGGCACGGTATTCAACTTCAGCACTAGAGCGGGAGACAATGCGTTGTTTCTTGGCGCTCCAGGAAATAAGAGTGGGACCCAAGAAAACACAAAAACCAGAGGTTGAGCGATGAGTATCCGGACAACCCGCCCAATCCGCATCAGAGTAAGCAACTAGTAAGGAGCAGTCAGTCGAGCGATAAATGGGAAACCCAAATCCAAGCGTACCTTTGAGATAACGCAGGATGCGTTTGACGGCCTCCAGATGGACATCACTGGGTGCACTCATGAACTGAGCCACATGCTGAACTGCATATGCAATATCGGGCCTAGTGAGCGTGAGATACTGCAAGGCACCAACAAGTTGACGATAACTGGTAGGGTCAGGAAGTGGGGTGCCATCAGAGCGGGAATATGAACCTTTGATCATCATAGGAGTGGGAACTGGCTTACACTGCAACATGTTGTGAGTTTTCAGGAGATCAAGTGTATACTTGTTCTGTGTGAGATGAATAGAGTCGGTTAAATGAGCAACTTCAGTACCAAGAAAATAATGTAATGGTCCAAGATCCTTCACTTCAAACTCATCCCCAAGAGTATGAATGAAAGTGGTGAGATGAGAGGAATTACTGCCTGTGAGGATAATGTCATCAACATAAAGGAGTAAGACCATCATGTTAGGCCCATCACGGTAGACAAACATGGAGGTGTCTGCTTGACTCTGAACAAAACCGACACGAAGAAGGAAGGAACTGAAACGCTGGAACCAAGCACGAGGAGCTTGCTTGAGCCCATAGATGGCTTTGTGAAGTTTACATACATGATGTGGCCGACTGGGATCCACGAAACCAGGCGGTTGTTGCATATACATCTCCTCCTCAAGAGAACCGTGAAGAAAGACATTTTTGACATCAAGTTGTCGAAGGTCCCAACCAGAAGAAATGGCAATGCTGAGAACAGTGCGGATAGTGGTAGGCTTCACAACGGGACTAAAGGTGTCAAAGAAGTCAATACCCTCTTGTTGATGATAGCCTTTAGCAACTAAACGAGCTTTGTAACGCTCCACAGTACCATCAGAGTGTCGTTTAATTTTGAAAACCCATTTACAGCCAACGGTGTTGTGAGACGAAGAAGGTGGGACCAGTGACCATGTGCCTTGTTTGAGAAGAGCATTAAACTCATCGAGCATGGCCTGCTTCCAAGCAGGTGAGCGAGCAGCCTGAGTGTAACAAGTGGGTTCAGTGGCAGAATCAACAAAAACAGAGAATGCATAGGGAATCGGATGGCGAACTGCAAGATTGGTCCAATGTTTAGGTTTAAAAATCCCAGAAGTGGAGCGTGTGCGAACAGGACTTGTGCGGGTAACAGCAGGGTGAGTGGGCGCCCTATCCAAGTGAACAGGAATCATGTCCGATGAGACTGGTGGCACATCTGAAGTGTTGGGAATCATGTCTAATGATGCTGGTTCCACAGGACCAGAGTTGGAAGGAGGCTCAGGAGCTGCATGAGGTGCGGTATCAGAACTCGGCAAAGAAGGATCCTCAATGGGAAGAACTGGAGCAGGTGAAATAGGCACAAAAACCATGTCTGAAGAGAGGGCAGGAGCGGGTGCAGGAGTGTCCGCATAAGGAAAGTGGTCTTCGTGGAAGACCACATGACGAGATATATACAGGCGCCCTGTGGGAGGGTGAAGACACCGATAGCCTTGGTGACGATCACTGTAACCTACAAAAACACACAAAAGAGAGCGAGAATGTAATTTGTTAGAAAAATAATCTCCTAGGTATGGGTAGCAGGCACACCCAAAGGCTCTAAGGATGGTAGAGTCAGGAGGTTTGCTAAACAATGTTTGATAAGGTGAGGCCCATTTGAGGACGGGGGTAGGTAATCGATTGATGAGGTAAACAGCGGTGACCAGTGCTTCAGCCCATAGGTTCTGGGGAAGGTTAGCAGTAAGGAGTAAAGTACTGCCCATGTCAGCGATATGGCGATGTTTACGTTCAGCAAGCCCATTCTGTTGAGGTGTATGAGGACACGAGAAACGATGAAGAATACCATTAAGCCCACAAAAGTTTTGGAAGGCGAGATTGTCAAATTCCTTGCCTCCATCACTTTGAAACTGTTTAACAGAAAGTGAGAACTGATTCTTGACATAAGCAACAAATTGAGAGAAATACCCAAAGACCTCAGACTTCTGACGCATAGGGAATATCCAAGAATAACGAGTGTAATCATCAGTAAATAAAACATAATAACGAAAACCAGATACAAAGGAAACATGTGACATCCAAACATCAGAATGAATTAATTCAAAAGGGGTAGTAGAACAATGTTCAACAAGGGAAAAAGGAAGTCTAACAGATTTTGCTAATGCACACGGACTACATGGATCAATGGACATCCGATTATTAAGTCCTAACAATGACTGAGACACTAATGTACGTAGTACTTGATTGGAAGGATTCCCAAGACGACGATGCCAAAGAGACAACGATGCAATGTGGGACGACAAGGCAGACTTTGAACTAGAGATGGCTTTAGACGTGAGCGAAGGCAAAAGTGGATAAAGGCCATCCTTACATTGGCCCTGAAAGAGAACAACACCATAATTTAAATCAGAAATAGTATAGCCCCAAGGATAGAAAGTAATACTAACAAGAAGATCACGAGTAAGTTGAGCCACAGAAAATAATTTCTTGTGAAGAGAGGGAACAAAAAGGACATCAGACAAACGAAAAACAAGGGAACCAGACTGGAAAGAAAGGTTACCGGAGTGGGTTATAGGAAGAGAATCACCATTACCAACCACAACCTGATCATTGGAGGCATAAGGAGAGGTAGTTGCAGCAAAGCGAGCATCATTGGTCATATGGTTGGTAGCACCAGAATCTAGGTAATAATGTGGATCAGAATTATTTCCAACGTGCAAGCCAGCAAATGCATGAGAATGGTCATGATCACGGGCAGTTTGAGGACATTGGGCCGCCAGGTGTCCATAAAGACCACAAGCCCAACACTGCTGTGAGGTACGATGGGCCGGGGGAGGGCCAAGCAAGCCTGGAGAAAACTGTTGGGTTCTGGGCCAGCCTGAAGAAGGAGTGATCTGCTGTTGGAAAGAAGGAAGGGTACGGGTCTGCGGGTGTTGTGGGGAAAAATGGGCTGGTTGTGGGGTCCGGTTGACAGGTTTAAATGGTAGGTGAGGTCGTGATGGTTTGTTTGAAGGCAGGGAGGTACGGGAGTGGTTCGGGGAGTTGCGAGGGCGAACATTCGTGCCGTGACCAGGCAAGAAATGCTTGCGGTTGTGGGGATGCAAGCAGTTGTGCGGTCAGAGCCTGCTGGGCTTCAAAGGAGAGAAGTCGGGATCTCAGGTCATGGAACGCCGGCAAGGGAGGGACGTGGAGTAAGGTAGTCACCAACATGGAGAATTCCGGCCCTATTCCGCGCAAAACAAACGTGACCAGATCGGAGTTAGATACCGGTTCTCCGATGGCCGCTAGTTGATCAGACAAGTTTTTGGCAGCAACAAGATATTCAGAAACAGTTTTGCTTCCTTTAGTAAGAGACAAAAGTTGGAACTTCATTTGGGCGACATTAGCAAGTGATTGTTGAGCAAAGGTGGTGCGGAGACAATCCCAAACTTCCTTGGAGGTGGAGAATCCAATTGTTTGAGCGAGGATTCCGGGCTCGAGAGTGGCACGGAGTTGAGAGATGAGAGATTGGTCGGTTTGGAACCAAACCGAGTATTCCGGGTTTGGGACAGTGAGAGCAACGGAACCTTCAGAAGCTTTGGGGTCAGCAAGCAGAGGTGGAGGGCATGGGTAGTTGCCGTCGATGTACCACCATAGATTTTGTCCGAAAAGAAATGGCTTTACCTGACTTTCCCATAAGAGATAGTTTGATTCGGAAAGTCGAGATGTGCAAAGGGTGGCTAAGTTGGGAACGGTGGAGTGAGGGAGGGAAGAGGCACTGGTCGATGCCATAATGAGGGAAGGCAGGATCAAACAACCTAAACTACTGATACCATGAAAGAAAATAAGAAAACTAATGAGAGAGGAAGACAGCTATCGGATAAGGAGAAGGAAAGCCTGCAGTAAACTGTAGAGCTGGGCACGGGACGGGATGGGACGGGATGAAGGTCATCCCGTCCCAGCCCTGATTATTTGAAACCGGACCCGATAAATGTTTTTAAGAATTGGCCATCCCGTCCCGTCCGAATTTAATCCTTGACGCTTCGGGACGGGACGGGATATCCTATACAATTTTTATAAACTTCAACACAATGGCACTAAACTTCGAAAGCCCCACCTGAATACTGAAACCGAAACCTCATAATCAAAATTGTAATTGAACTGATTAAATTCGCCTAGTATCATATGATAGAGTGAAATTTCGAGCTTCTGATTCAATTTTATTTTCCTTGCAATAATTAAAGAAGACTTTGCAAATTGCCATTAGCAATCTAACACCTGCATAATAACCTTCACTTTCCAGCCAATTAACCTGTTGAAAATTTTCAATTTCAATAATTTTTCTAAATTCAAAATTCATCAAATCCAATCAAATTCAATCACAACAAATCGAAATTGAAGATTGGCATATCAGGTGATCGAGGGATCTGAAGACGACGAGGTCGGGTGGGGCTCGATCACGAGATCATCGGACCACTGTAATTTCACGGTGGCCTAGAAGTTGCCGAGGTTGAAGGAGCCCAGGTTTGGGATGAAATTGGGGATTTTGCTTGTTAAGATTCTAGGGTTTCGGACGAAATCGAGGTTTAGGACTGGAGATGAAATTGAGGTGAGCGTCTCGTTCAAAGATTGAAGTGAACTTGAGAGAAAGAACTGAGTTGAGAACTTGAGAGAGAGTGTCGAATGCAGAGAACGAAGAGAGTGGAAAACAATAATTGAGTGTGGTGAGATGCAATTGCATGTGATGAGGTACATTCTTTTTAGCATACATTTGTTTTTGAGTCAATTAAATGGTGACACATAAGGGATTTTAATTATTTATTTAATACCTTATATATTATACGGGACGGGACGAGATTTCGGGATAAAAATTTCTCATCCCGTCCTGTCCCGAAAAAATTAAATCGGGACGAGACCTGACGGACATGCTAATTTTAAATTAATCCCGAACCGTACCGGATAATTCTGTACCGAAATTCGGGATACGAGTTTTTCGGGATATTTTGCCCACCCCTAGTAAACTGTTGTATATTGCAAGTATGACAAGTACAACTATATATACACATGGGGTCTACTGTTACAACAAGCCAAAGGGCATAAGACAAACGGTCATCAATAAGTGTGAGTAATATCATATTGTAGTGGATGATTAATGTTTGGCTGTAGAGTTTCTCTAACAATTTCAATCCCTGTACTTAATGATTAAGGACAATGTTGGTAGAAGTCCCAGGTTCACATCCCCACTACCAATTGATGAGAATAAAATAAAAAGTGAGCCAACTGAGCTACGAGCTTACTTGTTTGCTTGCCATTTTTTGATCCCTCGCAGAAATTCATTTTTTCAAATCTATGCAAGGTATACTTAGCACGATCTTTTAGAGTTTTAGATTTGTTATCATTATGGTTGTGTTGTATCTTTCAGCCTCACCTAGACTTAAGCTTTTTTCAGTAAGGTGGTCACACACAAAAAGGAAGTATTAGTTTTGACCAGAGCTGGAACAGACAAGAATCCATTTTGGTGTTCCATGCTCTGTGGTCATCAGCAACTAACCCAAAACTAGAAAAATTATTTCTGTACGTGCTGCAGTCTTTCTTGTACAGTTTTCACCACAACGAAAGAGGTAATCTTACAAACATATCCATATATAATCAGTGGGTATATGCTAAGTAGCAGACTCAGCTTATTACCCTTGTGATGGTGAATTAAAGCAATGATAAAGACTAAAATACAATGAAAGACAGAAAGCAAAGAGCTAACAAAAAAGTTAAACCAATGATTATTTAATTACACATTTGAGTCTTGAATTTCAAAAATTAAGCAATTCCAAAACTCTTAGGGTTCCTCAGCTGTACAACAACAAAGAGGAGGTAATCTCATATCCACATATAGTCAGCGGGTATATACTAAGTAGCAGACAGCTTAGTACCCTTGTGATGGTGAATTAAAGCAATGATAAAGACTAAAATACAATGAAATACAGGAAGCAAAGAGCTAACAAAAAGTTAAACCAAGAAACAAGTTGAAAATTATCATAAATTTGGTTTAGTAACAAATGCAGTTTCGAAATATGGAAACCCGATTGGAGCTGTAAATGAGACAGATGTCATGTCTCCTTTGTGCTTCAAGTTGTGCCAAATAAATTTGGATAAAATGAATTATTTGTCGTAACGGAAGGAAAATATAAAGAGAAAGAAGAAATAGATGGTAGGAGTTTGGGTACTATTTTTCCTTGTACATGAGGTTTTTTAACGAGATCCATTATCCTCTTTGTACTCCTATTTGGTGTCATGCCAACCATTTATCAATATATTTCCTTTGCGCAAAACAGAAATGTTAAGAGAATGGTTTTCACTGTAACTTGTATAGTTTATCGTTGTAGATATGCCCATTTATAGGCTTATATGAGGTATGAATGCCCTTTTTACACCATAAGAGTAGGTTATAACAACTAATTACGATCTTCTATATATATTTAATGTTGAATAAAGTTCTTTTGCTGTCAAAGTGAAAGATGGCTCATCGGCCACCTTCCTTGGTTTTTGAAGAAAGACAATATGTACCAAGTCCGGAAATTCGGAAGAACATGTTTTCTTCCGACTCAAGTTACAAAAACTGTTCTTTACAAAACAGTTCAGTGTGTTTGTTTAAATCCTTGTCACATCAATGTTAACTTGTTTAAGACTACTCTAGATTGATATTTTGTAATAGCTATGTCAGTTTAGATAAGGTAGAAGGTGGAAAACATCTGTTTTCACCTTTATGTAAAAGATTTGGTTTGGGAAAGTATCCCAGAATCGACCTTCTCACTTTCCAGATATTTTGGCTCAAGCCTTTTGCTTCTGCTACTTATATCTTCTGAAAACTTAACTTGAACACTTTCATTTCAATTTCTTAAGCTAGAGAAACAAGTTTATATACCTCTGAGTTCTTAGCTTAAATCAAAAGCAATACTTGGCTTGAATTGTGTTTAAGTTCATTCACTCTTTCTCAATTCTTTTCTGTGAAAAGTACTATTCCATAATTGATGTGCAGTTCTCAAATCTTAACATTTAAGCAAATATTTGAGTGCACATAAAGCTAAGCGTATCCAAGGAGGTGAAACAAGTGTTTTCCAAAAATACCTATAATGAATTAAATGGAAGCCGCCACTTAGGTGAGGGCATTATAATAATTTTATTATTTTACATCCACTTTCGCATATGCTAAGATGCTAGTATTAATAACGTAAGTTACGTGGATACTAATGAGCTAACTAAATGAAGAGAGGTAATGGTAGTCATCCGCTAACTAATGCATTAAGAGCATCTCCATCCGATAATTTATCCACATCAGCCAAAAAGACTGAAAAAAAGTCAAAAATTTCATACATCTTAACAGCCAATCTGATGCGTCAGTTACATGGAATAACATCAACCTACATGGTGCCATAATTGACATCAATATCTCTTAATGCCAGTTCAATATTTTATTATGTTTTCAAAGCTCGGGCCCACTTTTTATGCATTGAAATTATAATATATATAAGAAAATAATAATAAAATATGACATATCGGATAAAGCTCAAAACTTCATAATATGCCAATTTGCCACGTCAACTGTCAAATTAAAATTTGACATTAAAAATTTGGCATTTCGGTTGGAGATGCTCTTACAACATGATTTACTTCTTCCCACAAAAGAATTCCAATTCAATTCGTATTTTAGTATCATCACCCAAACTAACGATTCGGAATGTTTGATTCTCCATGCTTTATTGTTCATTTCTGATAACCATTTTGACATATCCTGTAAAAGTGAATCATATCTGGCTAACTAATTCTGTGAATATACTTGCTCAAAAAAAAAAAAAAAAAAAAAAATTTTGTGAATATAACTCCAAGTTTATACTTGATAAGGCATATAACCATGGGAACAGAGATTCAAAGCAAGTTATTACTCATGTTCTAACGGAAACTCTCGACCTTAAGTGCTGAACCTTCATGATATTTTACTTATGTATTGGACGACTGGCACGAACAACTTATAACAATTTAGGCAACAAGTTCTTCTTTTCTGTATTCCTCTTGAAATTAAGAGGAACTTCTTTTTTTTTTAATATTTAGTAAATTTATGACTATTTTGAGAATGGTGAATATTATTAATTCGATATTCAAATTTTTGATTTTTTTTTTTTTACTTGATGATGATTCATATGGATTTATTTTTGCTCATAACTAAAAATTAATTGTGAGTAAGACTACCACAGTATCCACCATTGAATTAGACGCAGGGACGAAGCTGTTAGAGGGCTGACCCGAGCTCAAGCCCGGGTCAAGATTTGGGGCTTCAAAAATTGAGTACTAGTAGTTCAAGTTTGGTGTGGTGGCTGGCGGCGGTTCTGGATCGGATTCGGAAGAAGACGACGTCGCGAGGAAGAAGAAGACGTCGAAAGGAAGAAGAAGAAAACGCCGTCGTTTCATTTAATTGAAACAGTGCGTTTTCTTTTCTGCTGGGAAGAAACGACGCGTCGTTTCTTATGAACGGCATGTCGTTTCGTCTCTGGGCTGCGCGGAGGAGAAATCATTTACCCTGAAGAAGTGATCATACGTTATGCTTACCGTATATAACTGGCACATACAAGCCAAATTTCTTTTTTTTTCCGAAGCATACAAGCCAGATTTCATTGTTGCAGATTCTCATGAAGTGAAGCTGTTTCATGATGTAGGTGGAGAGAATTCTATTACAACATCCAGGGGTTGCCGCTGTTGTAGGAATTCCTAGTGCACGTCTGACGGAGATGGTTGTCGCTTGTGTTCAAGTAAGAGAATTGGCAATGGATGAATACAATCATCACAGACTCAGTTGGAAAGCAGAAGCTTCATTTGTCCAGCGAGATCCTTCGCCAATTTTGCAAAGAAACTACTTTGCCAGGGTACGTATTATTTGCTCTATTTACGTGAGTAATAAAGAACATGGCTAATGGTTTTCTTCAACTTTCCCTTTTAAAATTTTTGTTTACAATTCTGCAGGTTCAAGATACCAAAAATATTTATCTTATGGAAGAAGCCATTTCCTCTAACAACGACCGGGAAAATAAGACGAGACCGCATCCGAGGAGAAGTTATAATCTGCAATACTTATTTAGCAATCTATGATTCTTTGTGGGGATTAATCAAACTCTAGATTGTAGTTATTTGGAGACATAGAAAAGAGAAAGAATCCGCTGATTTCATTAGCCTTTTGTTTTGGGAAAGGATTGTATGTATTGTAGCTATCACAACATAGACGAAATGAACACGTATTAAGCTATGTAAAAGACATTCTCTTCTCTTCTGCTAGCACATTTACAAACAGACTACAAATTTATAGGAAACAGTTAATTTATGCAAGCATAATAAATTTAAGTATATATGTTCATTGTCGAAAGAAAATATTTGAAACTTGAATTTTAGCCCGGGTGATATTCCAATTCTGGCTTCGTCCCTGATTAGACGAGTGAAGTGATACGAAAATCTCCAAAAACAACCAACTCATCTAATCCAATGGATGCCAAGTTTTGTGTCTGGTATATTATGTTGTATAATGGTATGATACCAAAATGGATCAATGCAAACGTTTTGACAATGGGGTGTGCTAGTCAAAATCGTTAGTAACTTTATAAAGTATCAGTTACTTACACATGCATATTGCTTCTGACTATACTATTTTCGTGTTTCGCTATTTAGGTTTGGAGAAGGCACTAATTTGGGCCGATTACGGAGATTCCACTTAACTTTGTGTTTTTGTGGGGCTCGGGTTTCAGTTGGTGACACTTTCAATCATCTTAGTTTTGATTGGCTTCCACTCTTGTTTTTGAAAAGATAATTGCTCGGCTGCTGCTCTAATACAGGTGAGGCAATTCAAGAACATGCCCACCCGTGTAGTTTAATTTATGTTGGCACATCCAATAAACCTTGTTTAGATGCAATCTATCAGCTCAAGCTTTTGCTTGTACAAAAGAAAGGACAAAAGAATAAAGTCAGAAGACAATGAAGACAGAACAATTATATTCGGGCAAACGTGGTAGGATATACATATGCATACTTCATTCTCAAGGTACATTCAAAAAGTACACATCTCAAGTGCCCTCAAAATGAAAATAGTCCCCAAGTATGCCGCAATGTCCCATAGACAAATAATAAATTCAAGATACACACACATCTATTATCTGTTACGACCAGATATCGAGTGCAAATTTTATAATTCGTGAATGCATACCTTGCAAAGTTGATTTGCTCAGCTAGAATGATGGCAGGTAAGGCAGCAGTGATAATCATAGTCAACCACATATAAGTATTGGACTGATCATGGAGAATAACAACAGACAATAAATGAGAGCCGAGATCGTAGAAAAAATCTACAATTATATGCGGGCAAACGTAGTAGGATATACAAATACAGGTTCTTGTATCTGCCCTGCACTTGCTTCCATTGGGGAGTACTGCTATTGCCAGGTACTTTTGCTCATTCTATCAAGTGATTGATATGGGAAGTTTGTGACAAAGTGGGTATTATGAGTTGTTTCTTGTTGAATTTCAATTAGGATGTGCAGTTTATGAGTAGTTTTCGTAACGTAGCTAGTTTTTTGGTGGCTATTTTATTTTTGGTGGTGTAATGCTCCACGTTTTGATAATAATTTGTTGCAATATTACTGTTAATGAGTTCTAACTGGTTCAAACTTTGAGCTGATGACCATATCATGAACTCTCAACTTGTTCTTTTCGGTCCATTTAGTGGTGAATAAAAACCACAGTTCTGAAACTTGTTCTTAGTTACCTTCTTATCCTTTCTCCCACCAAATAATTCCAATTCAATTCGTATTATTGTCTCATCGCCCAAACTAACGATTTGGAAAGCGTTTGATTCTCCATGCTTTATTGTTCATTTCTGATAATCATTTCGATATATCCTATCTGGCAAGCTAATTATGTGAATATAACTCCAAATTTATACTCGAGAAGCACAGAACCATGGGAAAGAGATTTAGAGCAAGTTATTGATAAACTAAACGAAGAAAGTGCTCCATCACAGCAGGATATTCGATAGGCTTCAATTGTAATCCCATGATTTGTGTACATATTGCAAATTGATTTGCTTACCACACGTAGCTTGCGGCTAGGGTTACAACTTATACCCTACCTCTAACGTAATATTGTGATATATATAATACAAGCACAACAGCCCTTCAGATGATATAGTGGGTTTTATTCATCTATATCTTTTGTCTTTCATGATATAGTAAGTGCCCCCATTCATAACATGGTTACAAGAGGAAAAGCTGGCATTCGGAAGCCTAATCCCAAGTATGCATTTGTATCTAGTATTTATAACTTGTCTGTTGAGCCTACTTGTTTTGGTCAGGAGCAAAAATACTTGAATGGCGGCAGGCTATGGCTGAGGAGTTCAATGCTTTACAGCGCACGGGTACTTGGACCTTGATTCCCTACCGCTCCACTATGAATGTTCTTCCTAGAAAATGGGTTTATCGCATCAAGCGACGGACTAATGGATCTGTCGAACGCTTCAAAGCTCGACTTATTGCCAGTGGCTTTCATCAATTAGCTGGGCTTGACTATGGTGAGACTTTTAGTCTTGTGGTTAATCATTCTACTATTTGTCTTGTTTTAGCCTTGGCAGTTCAATTTCATTGGCCCATTCGGCAGTTGAATGTTCAAAATGCATTTTTGCATGGTACTGTAATTGAGGAGGTTTATATGCGCCAACCTATTGGGTTTGTTGATCCCGAGAAACGTGATTATGTTTGTCACTTGAATAAGTCCCTATATGGTCTTAAACGAGCTCCCCAAGCGTGGTTTCAATGTTTCTCCTCTCACTTGTTGGACTTGAGTTTTGAGGCTTCCCGAGCTGATTCCTCTCTATTCATCTTTTATGATGGCTCTACTGTGCTTTATTTGTTGATATATGTGGATGATATTCTCGTCCCCAGAAACAATGTTTCTAGTATTGGTGCTCTTATTATTAGTTTGGGCAAGTAGTTCTCTACGAAAGATTTGGGTCCTCTGCACTACTTGGCATGGAGGTTATTCCTACTTCCACAGGGCTACATTTGTCTCAATCTCAATATATTTTAGATTTGCTTCAAAAGACTAATATGCTTGAGTGCAAGCCTTTGCCTACACCAACTGTTCCTGGTCGCCGACTTAGTGTGCTTGATGGTGAACCATTTTCTGATGTCACTCAGTACCATGGCGTTGTTGGAGCTCTCCAATATCTTACTTTGACTTGCCCTGATATTGCTTGTGCTGTCAACCAAGTATGTCAGTTTATGCACAATCCTAGCACTACTCATTGGGTGGCTGTCAAAAGGATCATTCGCTACTCGAAGTCTACTCATGCTCATGGTCTTGTGTATTGTCCCAGCTCTCTACACTTGATTGCCTTCTTGGATGCGGATCGGATTATGTTGGGGATCTAGATGATCGTAAATCCATTGGTGGCTACTGTATTTATTTGGGTTCTAATCTGGTCTCTTGGAGCTCTAAGAAGCAACGTGGTGTCTCTCGTTCTAGAACTTTTTTTTTTTTTTAGGGAAACGACAGGCTTTTCATTCAACTAAGGCATGCGGTTACAATCCTCTTGTAAGAGGTCAAAAATACTGATCGAGGGATCCGACTCCCAAATACACGGGTTCAACTCCATAGTTGACAAATGAGCTAACCTAGCAGTCGTACGATTAGCTATTCTAGTAACCGTTCTGAGCTGAATATGTGTGCCTTGTTCAAGCAGCAGCCGAATGTCATGTAAGATGGGGTCCGTCGCTGCGCAAGTCATGCCAGGATCCAGCGCCTGTCGTATGAGGGTTGCTGATTCGCACTCAAGGATGATGGGTACGTTCCACCCCCCATTGACGATGAATTGAAGACCATCTCTTAGTGCCGCAGCTTGGAGAATTCTGAATTGTCGGACACCCATGATTTGGGCACCATAACCCCCCCTGAAGGCCACCCTGATCATCACGCAACAGTATGCTTCCGCCTCCCTTGCCATTTATCGCATCCAAGTAGCATGACACGTTGGCTTTAAGGAAGCCAGTCGGGGGAGGTTGCCATGTTGGTGGTGTACCCAGGGTAGTCCCATTGATGGCTCGTTGGTAATCCGAGATCCATGTAGAGACAGTTGACGCCAAAATAGGGGGTGGAGTACGTTTCTCGTTCCACACTACTTCATTTCTAGCTTTCCAAATGGCCCATATGGCGCCAAAGAGAGTAGCCCGAGTGGACAGGGTTAGTTCACCAATAATTGATTTGATCCAAGCACCAGGATAGGGAAGAGGGCTAGCAGCTACGGGTATCACCCTTCTATACCTAGCTCTTGGAACAATTGCTGCCCATAGGGGCATTCCATGAGAAGGTGCGACATGGTCTCGTTCGGGGTCATCACATAGGACACAATGCGGCGGGAGATGTACATTGCGACTGACAAGCCGATCCTTAGTAGGCCATATCGAATGCACAAACCGCCAAACACAAAACTTGACCTTTGGAGGGACTTTAACGGACCACAGTTGCTTCCAAAATGGCGGATCGTCATCAATATTCAGCCAGCTGGGGATGATGGAAGGACTAAGAAAGTTATATGCTGAGCTCACCGTGTACTGCCCAGTAGGTGCTGGCGCCCAGATTTGCTTGTCTTCCACGCCATATCTGCTAAGCGGAAGGGATAATATGGCAGAAGCGACCGCCGCAGGCAGCATAGCACGAATTTGGTCTTCCTTCCAGTGGCCCGGTGTACTGATTAGGTCTGATACATAGTTAACGTGAGGCGGCAACTGTATAGACGACAACTCAGCTGAGGCAATATCCGGAAGCCAACTATCGTCAAGGATACGGAGGGACTGACCGTTCCCAACCTGCCATCTCGTACCTTGTGGTATGAAATATCTAGCTTCAAATATACTTTGCCAAGAATATGATGAACCCTGCCCTTTTTCAGCTTCAAATAAACTACAATTCAGATAGTACCGTGCCTTGATAACTCTAGCCATCAGCGTATGCGGGTGTTGAAGGAGACGCCATACCTGTTTGCCTAGTAGCGAAAGATTATGAGCATAGAGGTTCCTGAAACCCAAACCACCTTGCTCCTTGGGGTAGCACATCCAATGTATCTTGCGTTTATCCTCCGTGTTAGCCCATAAGAATCTCGCACAGATATGATGCAAGTCCTTGCAGAAACCTTTCGGAAGCAAGTAACAGCTCATTGCATATGTGGGGAGAGCTTGCGCGACCATTCGGATTAACAATTCCTTACCGGAGGTGCTTAGCATCTTGCTCTTCCAAGTTTTGACTCTCTGTTCCAACCGAGTTTGGATGTATTCAAACGCAGTCTGTTTGTTTTTGCCGATAGTAACAAGGAGCCCCAGATATTTGTCATGTTTTTGGACTCTCTGAACTCCCAAGAGGGCTGCAAACTGACGTTGAACCCCCTCCTCAATATTAGGGCTAAAGGTAACAGAGCTTTTTTGGAGGTTAATCTGCTGGCATGTAGCCTTCTCATATACATGAAGAATGCGGCGAATAGTTGAGCAAGATGTAGTAGAGGCTTGAGCAAACAGGAAGCTGTCATCCGCAAAGAGTAAATGTGTAACGGACGGAGCCGTTGGAGCCACACGGATACCAAGCTGCGGTTGGATGGCTGCTGAATGGACCAATAGAGCCGAGAGGCCCTCAACTGCAAGTAAAACTAAGTAAGGGGATATCGAGTCTCCCTGACGGAGACCCCTCTGAGGAGATATTGGACCAACTGGGTTACCATTCACTAAGAAGGAGAACCTTACTGTAGTGACGCATTCCATGACCAAATGGACCCATCTCGGGGCAAACCCCAATTTCTGCATAACCTGTCTCAAATAGTTCCACTCCAAACAGTCATAAGCTTTACTCACGTCTAACTTCAGAGCCATGTATCCATTTGCACCAGTTCGCTTAGTATGAATGTAGTGGTTCACTTCAAAGGCTACCAAAGCATTGTCTGAAGCTAATCGACCTGGAACAAAAGCACTCTGAAAAGGGGATATAATAGTAGGGAGGATTACCTTCAATTGGTTCGCAAGGACCTTGGCGCAGACCTTATAGATGACATTGCACAAGGCTATCGGGCGGAGCTGCGAAACGCTTTCAGGCTTCTTCACTTTTGGGATGAGGCAGACGTGAGTAACATTGACTTCTTTGAGCAGAGAACCACTCTCAAAAAATGATTTGACCGCAGAATAGACCTCCTCTTGAAAAATGTTCCAATACTTTTGATAGAAGGCTGCCGGTATGCCATCATGGCCCAGTGCTTTGTCTGGTGGCATATCAAACACTGTCTTCCTTATTTCCTCCTCAGTCACCGATGCTAAAAGCCGCTCATTCATATCGTGGGTGACCCGAGGTTGGACTCCTTCAAGGGTGACCTCCAGGGCATCCTGTTCAACTATGCCGCGTCGATAAATATCTTTAAAGTATCCAAGCACAACCTTCTCTATAGCCGCTGGTTGTTCTTGCCAGAGACCCCTGCGATCAAACAGCCCCTGGAGAGTGTTCCTTCGCTTATGGTTAGTTGCCTTACGGTGGAAAAACCCTGTATTTCTGTCACCCTCTTTGAGCCAAAGTGTGCGAGAGCGTTGTCTCCAGTAAACCTCTTCCATATCTAAGAGTTGATGGAGGCGGGTGTTCAATTGGTACCGTTCCTGAGGGTCCATAATACTGGGTGCAGCCAGACCATGGTTGAGTTTGGCTTGAACATCCTCAAGTTCCTTTCTTCGGTTCCCAAACTTGTTCTTCTGCCATTGTTCAAGGGCTAGGCGGGCTTCACGTATCTTAGAACATAGTTGGAACATAGGTAGGTCGTGGGTCAATGTTTTCCATGAGTCAGCAATTGTTGTTTCACATGTAGGCTCTTTGCACCAGAACATTTCAAACCGAAAGCGGTGTTTGGGGTTGCGGTGCTCCCGGCATGTTCGAATTTCAAGGAGGAGGAGCGTGTGATCTGAGTTGCTAGGTGGCAAAATCTGAAGCTTGGAAGCCGGATATTGATCGCACCAAGGGGTTGTCGCTAGAGCTCTATCCAGCCGACATTTAGTGCGAGAGTTCCACCAAGTGTACTTCGACCCCTCAAACCCCAGGTCCCTCAATTCACACTCATCAATAGCTTGCCGGAAGTTAGACATCTGCAAAGCTGCCATGTTGTTACCCCCAATCTTCTCTTCATTGCTGCAAATTTCGTTGAAATCTCCGGCAATAACCCACGGTAATTGCGACGCGTCCGCTAACCATCGCATGAGATCCCAAGAATGATGTCGTTCTTGGCGATCGGGGTGACCATAGAAACCCGTGAAACGCCAAGGTAACGGCAGGCCTTCCAGCATAACCTCGGCATCGATATGGTATCGACTAGAGCTCAAAATTTTGACCGCAGCCTCCTCAGACCAAAACAGCGCCACTCCACCTGAATTACCGTTGCTTGCTACCCCAAAATGGTGGGGAAGACCAAGTGACATTCTCACCGAGTTGAGCTGCTCCAGGGAGCTCTTCGTTTCACACAAAAACACCATTGGGACCCTGTATTTGATAATTAAAGCTCGACAGGCCGATCGGAAATTCTTGCGACCTGCGCCATAGGCATTCCAGACCAATATATTCGCCATCAGATTGGGAGGATGGGACGGGTCACACGTCCGAGCACACAAGGCAAAGCCCTGGCGACGAAACGCACTCGAGTGATGGAAGACTCTGGTTGAATGGGATCGTTCCAGCGGCGGCGGCGCAAGATCGCCAATCACCTCCAGAGACGCTAGGGTTTTCTCTCTCGTTCTAGAACTGAGGCTGAGTACCACCAATTGGCCTATACTGCCGCTGCTTTAGCATGGTTTCGCTCCTTATTTCATGATCTGTGTGTCCCTCTCCTCGTTCCACATCTTTGGTGCGACAATATTAATGCTATCTCCTTGGCTTCTAACCCTGTTTTTCATGCCCGTACACTTCATGTGGAGGTGGACTATCATTATGTGCGTGAGCAGGTTGTTTTGAATGCTTTGCAGGTCGGTGTGTGATAAACTAAATGAAGAAATTCCTCCAGCACAGCAGGATATTCGATAGCCTTCAATTGCAGTCCCATGATTTGTGTACATACTGTAAATTGATTTGCTTACCACATGTAGCCTGCGGCTAGGGTTACAACTTGTACCCTACCTCTAATGTAATATTGGGATATACATAACACAAGCACAACAGCCCCTCGGATGATATAGAGTGGGTTTTATTCATCTCTATCTTCTGTCTTTCAGTTATTACTCATGTTCTCACGAAAATTTTCAACCTGAACTACTGAACCTTCATGCTATTTTACTTGTTGGATGACTGGCACGCAAAAGTTATAGCAATTCAATGCGAACAAGATTTTATAAATGAGGAACTGAGGATGGATGACAGGAATCACATTGCATTTAAAATTAACATGAGTCTGCACAAATGCTTTTCCCAAATACATTTCCTTTAATGGTTGTTGCACGTGCATGAATATTTGGCTTCTGGAAAACCTGCAAATTCATTGTGCCTACTCTGTTCATGGCCTCATGTTTGAGTCAGCTCCTTCGCCACAAAACGAAAAGCTAAACAATGCCCAGTGTATGCTCCAATTCCAACTTTTGGAACAGATTCTTGTACGAAAAATGACACTGCCAAGGTACCCGAAAGATCATTTGTTTGTTAATGCCCTCATATTGAAGCCAGCTCCCTCTCCGAAAGGATGCGCCTTACTTCATTTGCAAGATCCAGTACATGTTTGTCTTTGCATCCTGAGGCAAGAAAAAATAAAGGGTAGAAAAGAAGGCAGAGAGATTCGAACTTATTTTGAAGAACCAGAGTAGCAAATCAAAGCTGAAATGAATGAAGAGAAAAGTTGGGGGCACCAGAAAATTTTACCAAATTTAAGAAGTGGTGCGACTTGGAGTTCGAAAAGGTTGTCTCTGTTAGGTCCTGAGGGGCCTTCATCCTGAAGAATCTGTCTGCAGATATTTGGAAGGAATAGGTCTTAAACAGAATTCACAGAAATAGCAACCATAGTACCATGTCTTAATCTTCAATATGTTTGCCTATTTAACTTTTAGAAGTTCTGGCTTTTGTTTCCATGTTCTTGAGCTGGATGATTGCCATTTACTGAAGCATGTACTCCCTTGATTTGAATGTTCATTATGTCCAAGATAGTTTATACCTAAAGCATCAGTAGCCCTCAACTTTACACAATTATGAATCCAATTGGTCGAAGAAGAACAAGAAGTTCAGACCTTGATGGTAATAGTATACAACCTTGAGTGTTCTCAAATTATTTCAATGAAAATGTGAATTGTATTGAATATATGCTTATCTGGTTGTCCCTGAGAAATTATATAGAAATGCTACTTTTTCCAACTCCAAAGCTACCAGTGCAGGCCAAACAAAGTTGGTTTTGAGGGCATTTATGAGGCCTTATCAGTGGATGCCCTTGGTGTTTCCTAAACCTACATCTTATCTTTTCTGGCAATTCTATGTTAGTTATGGTGTATATTGTGTGAATCTTTTTCTTCACATCATAAGATGTTTAAGAGATTCCCTGCTGTTTTGAACTTTTGCTTGTCATAATGATACGAGTTTGGAGTCCATCATTCTTTGGTGACTATTATATAATGAACATGGATTAGATTTTTTTTTTTTTTTTTTCTATATTGAGTTTGTTTTTCCTATCAGTGGCAAAGCCCTGCAGGTTCTCAGAACAGGCATACTGTCAATTATCTGTTTGTCGAGGCTAATGAAATATATGATGGGGTGGTTGAAGTTTTATCTGTATCAGATGAAGACTCCCATGAGGCGACCGAAAGCTTTGTACAGTCTGACTCTCAGGAGGATCAGAACGAAGTCAAGAATCTGATACTTTTTGAGGAATGTGGATATCACTTTTCTCGAAGATCGTGGTATATTGCAACAGTTTGAAGCTAGAGCAGCCAAGAGGCCCGTTATATTGAATCAGTTCGTCCTTGAACTTTTGTCTTTCATAATGTTTGGGGGCTATATTTAATTTGTTACGTTGTTTTTCCAGCCAATTTTGACAGGCTACAAAGCGTGTTTCAAGTTGCCATCACCAAAGGAGCTGCAGACCCATGCACACATGGTATGTGCTTCTAATGCATCCTTTGCTGGTCTAAATTTCCACTGCAGAACACTTGGAAATCCTTTTTTTAAAATTTGCAGGTTTTTGCAGCGGAGGTAGCAAAATTTATAATCAAATCTGCTTGAGCGACTTATTACTATTAGGTGGGCATGTTGGTTGAGGTCAGATCTATATATTAGGTGGGCACAGCCATTCACTTCTATACTTGTATCTATTTATCAAACAAACCTTCTACCTTTGGGAAGGCTGCATAATCTATAGCCTTGTCTTTCCCTTCAGTGAAATGTTTATGTTATTCAGTAAACCAGCAACCGAACATAAGCCATGCTATATGCAACAAAACTCGGATTAGACATGCTCTTCTGGTTCATTGATTATTATGCGACATCACGAGATGCAAGGCAGGTGCTACTGAACAGAATGTTCTTTTTTTTATCTTGGGTTTTGGCTCTTTTAACTGTTTTATTTCTTGACGTTCTTCTTCTTTTACCAGCCCAAGTTCCCATGTGAATGCTCGGTGTTCTATTGCTTTCAGCAATGAAGACTGCACTTACATACAAAAACATGATATCCATGATCTATGTATTCTATCTATCATAGCACCAATGAGATCATCTACAAGTTTTTTGTTTAAGTTTTACACAAACCATATCGTAAAACGTGAAAAATCTAACAAATTTCCTCAATTGTATGATTTATTAAAAGATTTTGATTTTATACTGTTTACTCCTGAGCTTTAGGAAATTATAACTTGCAAAGCCGAGTTTTGCAGTATGAACATATTGCCTAAGCATGATATTAATGTGAACTAAAAACTAAGCATAATATCATTGTAACTAAACCCTTTGCGCCCAAGAAATGGTGAATCATCAAAACCTTTGTGCAAAATCTCCAAATCTTCATTTTCCTTCTGGTCCTCCTAGCCAATGCGGCCCTTCTGGTCATCTCAAAGTCCTGGCCATCCGATACTCTTGACGTGGGCAGGCGCTTGTGGTGCCTCTGCCCTGCACTTGCTTCCACTTGGGAGTACTGCTATTGCCAGGTACTTTTGCTCATTCTATCAAGTGTTTGATATGGGAAGTTTGGGACAATGTGGGTATTATGAGCTGGTTCTTGTTGCATTTCGATTAGGATGTGCAGTTTATGACCAGTTTCCGTAAGGTAGCTGGTTTATTAGTGGCTATTTAATTTTTGGTGTTGCAATGCTCCATGTTTTGATAATAATTTGTTGCAATATTACTGTTAATGAGTTCTAACTAGTTCAAACTTTGAGCTATTGACCATATCATGAACTTTGAAGTAGTTCATTTGGGTCCATTTAGCGGTCAATGTAAACTAAGTTCTGATAAACTAAGTTCTGAAACTTGTTCTTAATTACCTCTTATGCTTTTGTTATTTAAGACATTTCAAACTTTGTTTATTAAATAGCCACTATACCCCCCACCTACTTCAGTAATCCGGATTGCAACATTTGTGCCCGCATCTTCAAGGACCAATCAGAAAATTGTTAGAGAAAGACTTGGGCTTGGAGATATTTGCATTGGATGTGCACCAAAGATTTATCAAGGAACATCTGGGTGGAGGTATATCTTTCATGTTGAAGTATGTCATTTACATTGCTTGTGCTCCAAATATCGGTCAAGGAACATCTGAGTCCAGATACTTTCTATATTAAACCTCTCACCTGTTCATTGCATTTATTCTGCTCTAAATAGTAGTGCTTAGAAGCTGCTGTGATGAAAGTGCCTCCAAGAGTTCTGGGGAGACAGATGAACAAAGCCAGTGAAAGGGAAGCAGAAGGTATTTGTCTTACAAACATCCTTAGTTACCTTCTTATCCTTTTGTTATATAGGACATTTCGAAGTGTGTTTATTAAATAGCTATCAGTTGAATTGCTGCGATGAAATCACGATCATCAAGAAAGTGATATCCACATCCTCAAAAAGTATCAGATGCTTGACTTTGCTCTGGTCCTCCTTACAGTCACGTTTTACAGAGCTATGGGTTGCATCATGAGAATCTTCGTCTGATATAGATATCACTTCCACCATCTCATCGTCAATCTCATGGTTTGTCATACCATTAGTCTGAACAAACAGAGATTTCACAGTATGCATGTTCTGAGAGCCCACAGAATTTGCCACTGATCTGAAGGAAAAACAAACTCAATAAAGAGCCAAGGAAAAGAATAACTAATTTATATTTATTAGGCATATGCACCAGATAATTAAGGACTCCAACTCTTTAACGTTATTAGAAGAAGTTCAAAACAGCATTAAAACTCTTATCAGAAAACCTTCTGAGCTCAGCTAAATATATATTGCAAATATTCTACATTGTAAAGAGAGAGATTCATGCGATATACAACATAACATAGAATTGCCCGAAAAGACAAGAAACAGGTTTAGGAAACATGAAAGGCCCATCCACTGATAAGACCTCATAACTGCCCTCAAAACCAACTGTGTTTGGCCTGCACTGGTAGCCTTGGAGTTCGAATTGGAAAGTCACGTTTAAATATAATTTCTCAAGGACAACCAGTAAAGAATATATATCTTACATAGCACAAAACCTCAATAAGTTGAGAGCACTCAAGGGTGAATACTATTACCATCAAGGCATGAACTTATAGTACTGGATCAATTGGATTCATAGTTGTTAATAGTTGACGGGAGCTGATGCGTTAGTTATAAACCTTCTTGGACATAATAAATATTCAAATTGAGGGAGTGCACGCTTCAGTAAACGGCAATCATCCACCTCAAAAATATGACGACCGTTCATAGTCATCTGCTGAAAAACCTGTCAAAGGTAATTACTTTATGTTTTTGACAGTTCAAAGTACATTTCTTGTGTTACAAAATCCACATTTTCAATCATATGGTAGAAAGAGAGGAGTGCCAACAACTGCATGTTGGAAACGTGTGGAGCTCAGGTCAAGCAGCATTTCTCCCTCAGCTTATTGTCATTCTGCCACTGTGATGCTTATTGTCTGCTATGTAGCATTTCTCCCTCAGCTTACAAGAGATGTCAAGCAGGTGCCTGAGAACAAAGGTGAAGCTCAGGTCATGAAGGAGTTAGAGCACATACTCTCTAAAGAAGGATTGTCTGCACACCCCCCTGAGAAAAGTGAGTATTGTCTGCACACCCCCCTGAGAAAAGTGAGTATTGGGATGCAGTCTTTGATGGTGACCCTTGAAATATCAACTGTGAATGTGGTTCATCTGTCTCTTTGTTTTTTAAGTTAGGCTGCTTGCCTAGGGTCTTTTCATCTAGGAAATTGGGTTAGGAAGACTAGCATGGGTGCTGCGAAGCACAATGTCTGTTGCAATATTTCTTTGAGAAGACTGAATGTAAATTCATTATCATTTCACATGCATGAATGTAAATTCCTTTTTGATGCCCTTGGTATCTATGAATAGGGATAAGCTTTCAATGGGTTAATTAGGGACTGATAGCATAACTGGGGATGCTTATGGTTACCATTGAGTTGACAATAGATAGACAAAAATCTGCTCTCAGAAATTGTTTGGTTCATTGTGATCGCTATTTCTTATTTGACTGAAATCACATTAGGAATGATAGCATGGTGTGAATCATTCCTCCTGAGTTTCATCAGAGATTCAGACCTAGAGAGAATGGTCGCATTACCTTCCATGGAGGTGCGGGTATCACCCTGTTGGCCTGTCTTGGTCATACTTGTTTTGTCGTCTTATTTCAGAAATCAAGGGAGTCAAAACGGAAAAAGGGAAAGGCGAAAAAGCTCGAAGGCATTGACATTGGCATTTATTGTGAACAGCTCACGTACAATGCCCACAACTAGTTTTTGTACCTCCTCCAAAGCCAAAAGTACCAGTTGTGAGAGTGAGTCTGATGATGCAGAAGATATAATAACGAGGGAAATGAGGGACGAGAACAAAGGTGAGGAGGGTAAGTGTCACTTCAACCTAAGTTACTTTTGGATCAACGGCGGGTTTACAGAGAAAAATTTAATAAAAACATAATTCGACGATATATCGAATCTCAATTTACATCGCTGTGTTTTCCTTGCATTGAGTAAATCAGACTTCTGTAGTTGTATATCCAGTGATAAAGTTTTCCCTTTCTTCTTTGTGCAGATAATGTCGAAGACAGTGATATAGTTCTGCACAAACAGATTTGGAGAATACTAACTAGCACAGAAATGTAGTGTTTAAGCCATTGACTTGTGTGCAAATACAATGTAGAGTCAGTATAGCTTGTGAAATTTGATTTACTTTTTTTCGCATTCAAAGATCATTGCAAACCAACAACTGGAAGTCCTTGGAGATTTTTCCCAAGGTAAAATAATGGTGGCATCTTTCCTAAGAGATACGATGGTCAAGCTGCAATGTAGTCCAAAAACTGATTAGATGTCTTGGCATCACTTCAAGGCAACCAAACTTTCCAGTCTCAACACAAGGGAAAACAAACATTGCAACCCCCCGCACCACCTCCCCCCCCCCAAAAATAGACACGAAGGGAAAACAAACATAGCTTTCTCTGTTGTAGGCATCAGAAACATACAGCAATGCACAAAGAAGAAGTTAACAGGATAGTTTGAACATCATACTACATATTATTTTTGTCACTAGTAAAAACCAAGTGACAACTAGTAAAAACCAGGTGACAACGTAAAAGTCATCTCTGAAACAACACAAGGGAAAACAAACAGAGCTTTCTCTGTTCTAGGCATCAGCTCACTGATCCTGGACTCTTGGCTAGCAACATACAACAATGCAAAAAGAAGAAGTTAACAGGATAATTTGACCATCATACTACATATTATTATTGTCACTAATAAAAACCAAGTGACAACGTAAAATTCATCTCCGAAACTTTCCAGCATCAACACAAGGGAAAACAAACATTGTCCAAAAAAGAAAGACACAAGGGAAAACAAACAGAGCTTGCTCTGTTGTAGGCATCAGTTTACTGATCTTGGACTCTTGGCTAGCAACATAAAGCAATGCAAAAAGAAGAAGTTAACAGGATAATTTGAACATCATACAAGAGATTATTATTGTCACTAGTAAAAACCAAGTGACAACATAAAAGTCATCTCCTAATAACAGATAAAATACTTTGCCAAAAACCGAAAATAACACAAGAAATACCCACATGGTGAGTTGGCAAATTAAGCTACTCCACGCAATACCATTTCTGATGCATATCAAGAAAGTTTTAACATTCAAAGGTTGCAATAAACAAGACAATGGTGAGTAGCCAAATTAAGCTACTCCACGCAATACCATTTCTGATACATACCAAGAAACTTTCAACATTCAAAGGTTGCAATAAACAAGACAATGCTGAGTAGGCAAATTGAGCTACTCCACGCAATACCATTTCTGATACATACCAAGAAACTTTTAACATTCAAAGGTTGCAATAAACAACACAATGGTGAGTAGGCAAATTAAGCTACTCCCGCAATACCATTTCTGATACATACCAAGAAATTTTTAACATTCAAAGGTTGCAATAAACAACACAATCAATCATAGCTTGTGAGATCAAGTAGCAGTGATTAGTCTTACTACCAAAACAGCACCATCAGAAGTAGCATCTTAGCAGTAATGCTCATACACGAAATTGAAATAAAATCCACTACGGTAACATCAATTCAATTAAGCAGATAAACACTCAGAAAGTTCCCCCAGCAGCGCTTACTTGTGCACTTTGGAGTGCTCATCGAGCCCTCCAGGGTACAAGAATGTTTTTCCACAAGTAACGCAAAGGAACTTCAGAGGGGGCTCTTTCACAGTACCAATGAAATCATCCCTGGCCCTCAACAACTCCTTGTGTACAGTATTCATATGGTTTTGCTCGGCTATCAGGTCCCTGAATTCTACGAGATCCTCACAGTAGTGGCACACACTGTCCGCTGGATTCCACACCACGGTACCCAGTTCCACCTTCTCTGTGACCTCTGCAAAAAAACAACAAAAATGCACAATCAAATACAGCCCAATTCAGCCCAATAAACACAGCCCAACCAAACACAAACTGGCCCAGACAAACACAAATACCGACAAGTCGTCGGTTCCCGACGAGATATTAACTGGGTCAGACCGACCGAGTGGGGTTTATGAAGGGGTTTAATCAAGGCGGCGCGTGAGGAGTGTGAGGCGCGTGAGGAGAACTGCACCGACCGACTGGAACGACGAAATCGTTCATCTCCGCCCACTCGAGCAGCCGGCGAGCTCACCGGTGGTGAGGCCGGGAACTTGAGAGTGGTTAAGCACAGTTCCGACCCGACCCACCCGGAATCACGTGTAATCCTAGGATGGATCCCGTCTCCGCCGCGTCTCGAGAGCAGCCGGTGACGAAGTCACCAGTGGTCACGTACTTGAGGCCGGTGAGCTCGAGCGATTGTTTAAAAGTACGAATCCGATCAACCCGACCCGACCCGACCCGGTTTTACGTGTTGCTCACGAAAACATGGGTCTCCGTCGGCGGACTCGAGATCGGCCGGGATCCGAGTTCAAGTCAGTGACTTGAATGAGTTAACCCCGTTTTTGGAAAAAAAAAAAAAAAAAAAGAGAGAGTAAATGAAAAGAGTACTACAAGTTCTTTTTGAAAAAAAAATGCAACGAAATAGTATGGGAAAAATGGAAACGATCACAAAGGAAAAATACGGATCCGATCAACCCGACCCGACCCGGTTTTACGTGTTGCTCACGAAAACATGGGTCTCCGGCGGCGGACTCGAGATCGGCCGGGATCCGAGTTCAAGTCAGCGACTTGCACAGTGAACCGCGCTTTTGGGGGAAAAAAAAAAAGAGAGAAAAAAGAGAGTAGATGAAAAGAGTACTACAAGTATTTTTGAAAAAAAATGCAACGAAATAGTATGGGAAAAATGGAAACGATCACAAAGGGAAAATGGAAAATTATCACATCACTTTTATGCACACCTTTTGGCCGACCGGTCATGACGGGACGCTTTCCTTTCTTGTTCTTCGGCATTTCTTCTTTCCAAATGATTGATTTGACAAGGCTCAGGGAAGTGACACAAAGAGAAATCAGTGGAAGACGGCAAGAGAGTAGAGGAATGGTGGTGAAAGAAAGAGCCACCTACACAACATTTTTTTCTCCTAACTAAAAGTACATTTTTGTAATAAAAATTTTCCAAATCATCTACAAATGAAAAATAACATTTCATAATAATCTAATATTATTTTCTTTTCACTCCAAGCAACTTTTATTATTTGTTTCTTTTACTAAAACCAATAAAGTGACGAGAGCTCTCCGTCGGTAAATTGATTGTTTGCCTGTCAATTATATCATATCTATTTAGTTCACAAAAATAATATTGGGTTTGAAAAGAAACCTAGTAGGCACTTATGATATATTCTATATAATTTTTAGATAATTATGAAAGTTTTAAAGACAAAAATGTAGTCTTTAATGTGGGAAAAGAAATAATAAGTTTGGATAAAAACTCCCTTAGGTTTTTCACCTTATGATAAAATAAATAATCAAAAAATGGCAACCTTTAGATTGTGTTTGGTAGAGGAGAATTAGGGGTGGGAATCAATTGCTTTCCCATTTTCGTGTTTGAGAAAGCAATTCCCATTCCATAGAAAAGAAAGAAGGGGAATCACAATCCCGCCTGTTTCATGGGTTTGTGATTCCCTATTTTGATTCCCTAATTCACGTAATTGAGATAATTTTACCAAAATGTTCCCTCCCATACATTACAAACCCACGTAATTGAGATAATATTACCAAAATATCCTCTAATATATTTTACTTATTTTAATATAAATTTCTATGTATTTTCATATTTTCACCCAACATAACCATCAACTAATAGAAAAGGCAAAGGAGTACATGCCTGAATTAATATGGAAAAAGATGAGAGCTAATTACACTAGTAAAGAAACACGTGTGAGCAATGTGAAACTAACCCAAAATTAAAGAAGACGATCCCCTCTATTACACCAAGAAATGAAACGGGAAGTTAAGAAAACAATGTAAAACACTTCTACTTCACATGAAAATGCACTAGGACTTTTCAATGAACATTAAAATGTTACTAGAATAGACCTTGGTGTCCCCGTCTCCATCATGTCCCCAACCTAAATAGTTCACAATTCCGCGAGCACATAATTAACCGATCTCCCCAAGGTATGCCAACTTGCCAAATGTATAGGATTTGATTGCAAAGAATATCATCTGCATTTTTGTGGGGAAGGAGTATAGGATTTGACAGCAAAGAATATCATATGCATTAAAATGTTTCAAGAAGGTATTGGTTGTTGAATTGTGGTGTCACATCCTTCTATGGTGGAGCCTTGAGGATCACCAAATCATTGGTTTGGTCTCGAAGGGGATGGATCCTACAGGATCGACAAAAGAATTAGTTTGGATTATTTAGGCTGTCGTCCACAATATCCAACTATGAATTGTGATTATATCACAATTAAAGAACTTTTATCATGAATAGTAATGCGTAGGTATTTGTAGCACACGATCGATATGCCATGTCAAATGACAATTATATTTGGCTTCTGTAATATTGATCTATGTGATAGATCGATCAACATCATCTGAAAATTGAAAGAAATTCGGAATTTTCAAAATTAATATTTTTATAAAAACTTTAGTTAAATCTCTAAATCCAATTTCCACGTCATTAAATTTTTATTTAAATGGGATCTTCAATTTTCGATGCATTGTATCTCACTACTTTTTTTTTAGAGAAATTGTATCTCACTACTAAGAAAAAAAAAAAGAATGTTTGTTTTGCGGTAGTTTTTTTTGTCGTGCGCACAAACGAAGGAAAAGGACTTTCATCACAGAATAGGACAAGGGACACGACGTAGACGCGTGGCCAATGGCATGAGAGAGTTGAAATGTTGTCAGAACATATTCAAACCGTTGCCTTTCTTGTGACTGTGCATGGAAAGGATTTGTCCTTATTACTCTCCCCAACAAAACCTCAGAGAATGAATAGCCAATTATAATTAATTAATCAGGCAACGAGTTCTTCTTTCTGTGTTTCTCTTGAATTTTAAGAGGAACTGTTCTTTATGTTTACATTTACGACTATTTTGAGAATGGTGAATATTATTATTTTACTATTCAAATTTTTAATCTTTTTTACTTGACGATGATTCATATGGATTTATTTTTACTCATCAACAAAAATTGATTATGAGTACAACTGCCACAGTATCTACTATCGGATTAGACGAGTGAGATGATACAAACTCTCCAAAAACAATCCACTCATCTAATCTAATAGACACCAAGTTTTTGTGTTTGGTATATATTATGTCGTACAATGGTATGATACCAAAATAGATAAATGCAAACTTTTTGACACTGAGGTGCGCTAGTCAAAATCGTTAGTAACTTTTACAAAGTAACAATTACTTGCCGTCATTCACATGCATATTGTTTGTGACTATTCCATTTGCGTGTTCGGTTATTTGGGTTTGGAGAGGGCACTAATTTGGGCCGATTACGGAGCTTCCATTGAAATTTGTGTTTTTGTGAGGCCCGGGTTTGAGTTGGTTTTAATCATCTTAGTTTTAATACAGGTGAGGCAATTCAAGAACATACCCACCCATGTAGTTTAATTTAATTTACGCTGGCACATCCAATAAACCTTGTTTAGATGCAATCTATCAGCTCAAGCTTTTGCTTGTATAAAAGAAAGGACAAAAGAACAAACTCAGAAGACATTGGAGACGGAACAATTATATGCGGGCAAATGTAGTACATATACATCCTTCATTCTCAAGGTACATTAAAAAAGAACACATTCTCAAGGTACATTCAAAAAGTACACATTCTCAAGTGCCCTCAAAATGAAAATAGTCCCCAGGTATGCTTCAATGTCCCATAGACAAATAATAGATAAAAGGTACATACACACATCTATTATCTGTTAGAACGAGATATCGAGTGCAAATTTCATAATTCGTGAATGTATACCTTGCAAAGTGGATTTACTCAGCTAGAATGATGGTAGGTAAGGCAGTAGTGATAATCATCGTCGATTGCGTATAAATTATAGGACTGATCATGGAGAACAACAACAGAATATAAATGAGAACCGAGATGGTAGAAAAAGTCTTATGATTACTGAACCACCCACGAAAGTTTCCACGATTAATTCCCGGGCGTTACGACGTCGTTTAAGCCTTCATAAAGAAAAAATGTAGATTTCACAAGGACAAATTGGTCCACTTGAAAGCTAAGCCCAAGGTTCCAAGCTCGAGATGCCTGCAGCACACTTCACTGTACAAAACAAATTTAGTCTTCTTCTTCGTTCCCAGCTCGCTTTTCATCTATCAAACCAACTTTACCATCATCTTTGCAGAGAATTCCAAAAACACCCAGAAAACAAAGGCGCCAAAAACTCATGTCAAAAGCTTGAAATTTTCAGTCTCGAAGCATAGTCAAACCCAGCATTTTGGTCTCCAGCTTCCGCCATTGCACATTGGACCCATCTTTCTATTTCTAAAACCCACAAAGAAAGACCTTCACAACTCATCAATTTCCCTTAGTTCCAAATCAAAAAGATTGAAACTTTTTGCTAATCAAAAGCGTCCGCCATTGAAAACCCATCTTCCCATTTCCAAAACCCACCATTTTCCCCAAGTTTCAAACCTGCGTTCTTAAACCCCACCTAAACCCTTTTCGCCCGAAAAATGGCGAATAATCAAAACCCTTGTGCAAAAACCTCCAAATCTTCATTTTCCTTCTGGCCCTCCTACCCAGTGCGGCTCTTCTGGTCACATCAAAGTCCCTGCCGTCCGATTATCTGGCCTCCATTTCCGGTGTACTCGGGGTTGGTGTCTGCTGACCAGATCAGGGAGGCCTACTCGATTTCGGACCGGAATGTGCTTGACGTGGGCAGGCTCTTGTGGTGCCTCTGCCCTGCACTTGCTTCCATTGGGGAGTACTGCTATTGCCAGGTACTTTTGCTTATTCTATCAAGTGTTTGATATGGGATGTTTGTGACAATGTGGGTATTATGAGTTGGTTCTTGTTGAATTCCGATTAGGATGTGCAGTTTATGAGTAGTTTCGTAATGTAGCTGGTTTATTGGTGGCTATTTTATTTGTGGTGGTGTAATGCTCCATGTTTTGATAATAATTTGTTGCAATATTACTGCTATTGAGTTCTAACTAGTTCAAACTTTGAGCTGATGACCATATCATGAACTCTAAAGTTGTTATTTTCGGTCCATTTAGTGGTGAATGTAAACTAAAGTTCTGAAACTTGTTCTTAGTTACATTCTTTTCCTTTTCCCACCAAATAATTCCAATTCAATTCGTATTCTTGTCTCATCACCCAAACTAACGATTCGGAATGTGTTTGATTCTCCATGCTTTATTGTTCATTTCTGATAATCATTTCGATATATCCTGTAAAAGCGAATGATATCTGCAAGCTAATTATGTGAATACAACTCCAAATTTATACTTGAGAAGCATAAAACCATGGGAACGGAGAATTAGAGCAAGTTATTACTCACGTTCTCAAGGAAACTTTCGACCTGAACTGCTGTACCTTCATGCTATTTTACTTGTTGGATGACTGGCACGTAAAAGTTATAACAATTCAACGCGAACAAGATTTTATAAATGAGGAACTGAGGATGGATGACAGGAATCACATTGCATGTAAAAGTAACATAAGTCTGCACAAACAATGTTTTTCCCAAGTACATTTCCTTTAATGGTTGTTGCACTTGCATGAATATTTGGCTTCTGGAAAACCTGCAAATTCGTTGTGCCTACTCTGTTCATGGCCTCATGTTTGAGTCAGCTCCCTCTCCACAAAACGAAAAGCTAAACAATGTCTAGTGTCTGCTCCAATTCCAACTTTCGGAACAGATTCTTGTAAGAAAGATCATTTGTTTGTTAATGCCCTCATGTTGAAGCCAGCTCCCTCTCAGAAAGGATGCGCCTGACTTCTTTTGCAAGATCCAGTACATGTTTGTCTTTGCATCCTGAGGCAAGAAAAATAAAGGGTAGAAAAGAAGGCAGAGAGATTCGAACTTATTTTGAAGAACCGGAGTAGCAAAACAAAGCTGAAATGAATGAAGAGAAAAGATTGGGGGCACCAGAAAATCTACCAAAGTGAAGAAGTGCGACTTCGAGTTCAAAAAGGTTGTCTCTGTAATTAATGAACCAAATCAATTGAAGAGTTGGAATACCATGTTGATAGGTTAATATCAAACCGAGGGCAGCACATAGATTTTAAATTGGTCAACTACAAATATCGTGAAGTATAATGAGGAAGGAGCATAATAAAATTGTGTAAAACTTTGATATAAAAAATAAAATAAAATAAAATAAAAAAATGACTACATAGGTTTTAATTCAGAATATAAAAGCCAAGAAATTAGAATAATAAATCTTCAACCTTTCTTCGAGATCAATAATACTCTGCTGCTCAATATCTGACTTCTCCATGTAAGCAGTATGCTCAGAAAACAAACCAACTTCAATATCCTGACAAAATTGAGAGAGAATTGATTTGGGAAGAGTTACTCAGAAAATTGTAGTGAGATATGTGATGAAATATGTACCTCAGGTACCTTTGAGTGATCTGCTCCACTTTTGTGCTGATAGTGCATGACTTGCTCATCAGCTAACAAGTTCAAGTCAGGGATTCTAGATGATGTTACATGAGCGCATTCTTGATTAAGACACTGATCTGATGATGCAACAGCCTGAAAATTTGATGAATTGCATGGTTCGAAAAGAATGGGAAGCTGGTCAAAATTTAAGCACTCAACAGAGCCTTCAAATATTGATGTGGAAACACATTCCGGAATATCAGGAGCACTTTTCATAAAGGTTTCCTCACAAAACGTCCAATTTTTCCAATCAGGGAGCACACCATCATTCTGCGTAGAAGAATCTTCGGCGAGAAGGATAACTTTCAGGAGCAGCTAATTCATGGCTACTGAATACTTTTATAGAATGTGCACGCGGGGAAGCCAAAAGAACCATACCTCAGTCCTTTCAAACACGTGAATTGGACCACAAGTAATCTCTTTACCCTTACTCCCGGTGAAGCTCAAGTCGCCAACGACTTCACTTGCCTCCCGTTGTCTCTTGCCTAATTTACAAGAGGAGAAAAATGGATGCATTTGTTTTCCAGAAAATACCCGTGAGGTCTCCTGGTAAAAAAATAAAAATTAAAGAGACTTCGAGCAGCAAAGAGTGGCCAAACCTTGTGCAAATACGAATCAAATAAACTGAATTTCTCAGATTTTTCAACCCTTACACTTGATGTACAATCCCACCAATATCATACAATGATGTAAACACATAAAGAATAAGCTGGGGTCTGATCCTGATGCTCATTTAAGTTGACTAATGTCAATCAAGCAAAATATAGAACACCATGAAGCACATTATAACCCTTATAACATAAACAACACAAAAGAAAAGAACGGTAAAAAACATTAATACTTACACATGTACTGAGAAAAATTGAAAAAAATAAAATTACTGACCTCAGCTGCCAATTTAGCTTCTAGCCTCAAGTTAAGCATTACTGGAGGTGCATCTTCACTCTCTAATCTAATTCCATTCTTCTTCGGTGTACTATTCGCCGATCGCTTACCGTTCTAATTGACAAAAACAATAACACCCACAATTTGATTCAGTAAAAAGCCACTAACTTTATACTCAATCAAGCAAATTAACAAAACCAATAAACCTCATAAAAAATCCCAACAAAAAAAAACACATAATTCACCTTCTTAGGAGCTTTAATCGGAGGCGTTTTCTTGGGCTTTGACTTTCTCCCCCTCTTGCTTTGACTCCCACAGACCTCCTCGTCATCTCCGTCGTCATCTTCACCGTTACCTCTCTCGACGTTGGGATCGCCGTTTTGCTCGAGCTGCGGCTGCGATTTGAGAGGGAACAATGTGGATTGGACGAGTCTCCGGCGAACGACCCGCCGCGTCGGCGTCGACGGCGGCTCGTTGGGGGGTGAATTGTCCATTGGGATCGGTGTGGATTTGGGGGTGGTTGGTGAAATTGGGGGTTTTGTGGGGATTTTTAGGGATTTCGGAGTACAAAGACTGGTAAGAGGTAAAAAAGATAACAAAGATAAATATAAGTATGGAGGGAAGGAGGTGTTGCTCCCGCCTTCATAAAAAGGAAAAAAAAAAAATAAGAAAAAATACAAAAAACATATGATTTCCCCCTAATAAAAACAACAAAAAAATAAAAACAAAAAAATTTTTTTGTAGCTAAAATACAACCCACAGCTGATACAAAAAAAAACAATAATATCACAAAAAAAAAAAAAAATATAAAACAAAAAAATATAACAACAGAAAAAAAAACACACAACACAACACACATTACCCCCTTTCTTTATTATAAATAAAAAAAAAAAAAAAAAAAAAAAAAAAAAAATAATTCCCCCCACCCACCCCCTCCCCCCCCCCCCCACCCCCACCCCCCCCACCCCCCCCACCACTACCCCCCCCCCCCCCCCACCCACCCAACAAAAACACGCACTTCCTCTCACTCTTATTTATTATATATACTTAATTAGGATATTTGTATCTTAGACTTAATGTAATATTGGCTATCCTTGTAACAAAAACATTGTAAAATCATTCACATGCTCAATTTAGGTTTTAGAAGTTTAGGATGAAGTTTAGTGATAGGTGATTGACGTGAAGATCAAGAAATGAAGACAGGTTCAGTTGCACTGTGATTAATTCAACATGTAGCATCATTTGCATATGCATAAGGATTTCATAAACTTAGGTTAAAATTGAGAAAAATGTGTTCTTCATCAAATTCCAGTTTTCACATGTTTGGTGACGTCACCTTACGCATTGCTTTTGACAGCTCAGTTCCTGACAGCGACTGGTGATCAGTTGCTTGACAGATAGTGGTTTATCCGGTTTTAACAGGTCATGTTATTATCCGGGTTGACTGAACATCTGTTTAACCGTTGTGTAGTCAACTAGGTGACTGGTCACCTGACAGAACACTCTTTTACCCGGTTTAGACAGGTCATGTCTTTATCCGGCTGAAGCATGCTTTTAACCGCTGTGTATTCAAATGCATCCCACTATCTCGATTCTGCCTAGGTTAAAATTGCTTAAGAAAATCTCAGCCGCTCCTCTTGTGAGATCTGAGCCGCCCCTTTCACCTCTTCCTTGGCTTTAAATACCAAACTCTATCCGCCACTTTTCTTTGGGGTTTTTGCATAAAGCATTTCAAACATTCATCTTTCAAAAACTCTCTTATCTTGCTGCCTCCTTGCTCGGAATCATATCTTACATCTTTGTGAACTTTCATTCTTGTTAAGTTTCTACAAGGATTCATAAGTTGGCATGCACATGAATTTCTTCTAAGTTTCAGTTCTTTTCAAAATCATATTCTTGAAGGAAACCTTGAAGAAGTTCTTATCTTCACCGTTTCAACTTCCTTGTTTTTCAAAACTCATTTAGGTTAGAAGTTGAAATAGTGGTATTTGATCTTGTCTCCCATGTTCACACATTATTTGAGACAAGATTGATACTTAGGAGTCTTTTGACTTCATGTTTTTCTGCCCAGTTTTGTAACTGTCGTAGAGGAACACTCAGTTGTCCAGCGGTCTTACTGAAGCTCTTTAGCTCTCAGTAACTCGGCTGGTGACTAGTCACATATAATCACAGCTTATACATTTGGTGCCGCTGACCAGACATACGTGTGTATTCTCTGGAAAGTGAATGACCAGTCATCTGTACCATCTGGAGGTGAAGCGATTGAAGAAGAAGCCGCACGAGGATTTGCTGCATCTAAGACTAGGTACATTAGATATTGAGCATTGTATGAACCTTGTATTGGGCATCTTTTTGCCGTTTCATAGTGGAAGGCCGGTCTTCTAGACCCCCGGTTTTTTACCCTTTGGGGTTTTTCCGGGTACCAAAACATTGTGTCCATCTCTTTGATTTGTTAACCACTTGGCTAATCATAAAATCAGATTTAATTATGCACCAACTTGACTTAACATGCAATCTGGACAATATCGAGTGACTGGTCATCCTATAAACTGCTGCATTAGAACCGCTGGAATTGAGTAGGCTGTAGTTGTGGATAGCCCGCAGAGTTCATCTTCACTGAATCTGTTTTGGGAACCTAAGTTGGCATAGCATTCGAATGTGTTTTGAACAACTTCACAAGCATACACAAACTGTTAATTAAAGGACTGGTCACATATTTTAGTGTGGAAACCAAGTGACTGGTCACGTTGTTCGAGTACAGAAACAAAGGTTAGAGTTCATTACTTTAGGTGACTGGTCACCTAAGTAATCTGTTGTGTGAATTGTTTCTACTTGCCGTGACTTAATTGAAAATTACCCCCCTCATTGCCAACCTGCAATTGGCATCAGAGCAGGGCTTTAGATATACATAAAGCCGGTCTAGGGACTGGTTGGTTAGGGGTCTAGTCATGGAAAGAGATCGAGTAGCCGGTTCGGTGAATTCACCTCCCTACTTCGATGGCACAAACTATGCTGCTTGGCGTGATAAATTTGAAATCTTTCTTGATGCTTATGATGAGTTTGCATTTCAGTATTTGTCTATTGAATGGCGTCCTCCGTTTAGAATCGTTGACGGTGAGAGAGAGAACATTCCAAGAGATGACTGGACACAGGTCCAAGTCAGTGCGTCTAATGCAAATAAGAAAGCTAGGAATGCTATAGCTGTTGCTGTATCCAGTGCGCAATATTCACATATTCAACACTGTACAACAGCTAGGGAAGCTTGGGATAGATTGCGTGTCATTCATGAGGGTGATGACCAGGTTCGGGATTTAAAACTTGAGATGGTCCTCTCCGAGTTTGAGGAGCTTAGAATGACCGATTCAGAGAGCTTCTCTGATTTTTATCTTAGAGTTGAGAATGTCACTAATTCTGCAATGAGTCTAGGGTCACCAATTTCAGAACTTACGGTTGTACAAAAAATCTTAAGGGTGTTGCCTAGAAGGTTTTCTGCGAAGAAGACCGCGATCAAAGAATGTCAAAACATGTCTGACATAAAGCTTCCTAAACTTGTTGGAAAATTGAAAACCTATGAGCTTGAGTTAAAATTGGAAGAGAGTATGCACAAAAAGGACAAAGGTGTTGCACTGCAGAGTGTGACCGATCACCCAGAACCCAAGAGTTTCAAGTCTGACCAGTCATCTTCTGTGGATGATGATATGGCATTATTTGTGAAAAGGTTTAGAAGAATCTTAAGGGATAGAAAGGATCACAAGGGTAGTACAAGTTATCCTAGAGAGTCAAAGTTCAAACCTCAAGGTGAAATGACTAATGAAAAGAAAGTTGAAAGGAACTCAGGGTCTAGAGATAACAAGTTCAAGAAGGGTCCGATTAAATGTTTTACTTGTGGTGGGACTGGTCACATTTCTGTTGATTGTGCTAACAATAGGAAAAAGTCATACAAAGGCAAGGATAAGGCCTTGAAAGCATCTTGGAGTGATAGTGAGGATGAGGAATCACTTCACTCTAACTCTTCTTCTGATAATGAAGATGATGAGATTGCCTTTGTTGTTAGAATCTCTGATCACAACTCAGTGGGTGAGGAATCCGAGTCGGGTTCACAACACATGACTGATGATGACCAGTCACCTGAGATGTATTGTCCTGTTTTTCATGATTATGATGCTCTTCCAGAGAATCAGACTTATGAGAAGATGTGTGAAAGGTATGATGCCTTATTTGATGAAACTTGTGTGATCAAGGCTGATAGCATTGAGCTGAAAAAGCGCTGTAATGAGTTGGAACTGGAAAAGGCTGCACTCTGCCTCGCTTTAGAGGATTACGAGACCGGTCATTCACAAAGAGAAAGGGAGAGTGCAGATGACCAGTCATCTAAGTCTAGATTTGAAGTCTTGTATGCACAGATGTGTGTTGAAAATGAAAAGGTTAAAAAGGAAAACAAAGATCTTAGGCATCAATTGTGCATTTCGGAAAATGACATCAATCTCATGCATAGTAAAAGTCTTAAGTTGAAGGAAGAAGTTGAGTCACTCAAGCAATCTAATGTCTACTTGGTTGAATACAATAAATCACTGCAAGTAAAGGTCAATGATCTGTCAATTGGTTCGGCTAAGTTGGATAAGATGCTTAATGTTGGGAAAAGTCACAATGATAGGACTGGTCTAGGTTTTGTTGCTGCTGGGTCTGGTCCCTCAACTTCACAAACGAGGTTTGTAAAAGCAACAGTAGCAACATCATCTAAATCACCTGTCAAGTCTGTTGCACCGGAATCTAGAGTCAGCACTAGCAAAAAGAGTCTTCAAGTGTCTTCAAGTTCCACTGGTCTGTTAAATTCTAGATTTGTGCCCACATGCCATCATTGTGGAATGACTGGTCACATTAGGCCAAACTGTAATAAGCTAAAGAACAAGAGTGTGACTGGTCACAATAATTCACTCAGAGAACAGGGTTAATCGACTGCTAGTTGAAGTAACTAGAATAGCAAAACTTGTTGAGTCATCTTCCCCATCACCCAGTGTTTCTCAAAAGAAGTGGGTAAAGAAAAATGAAACCTGTCTTGTTGCATTGTCTGTTTTGAATGTGCGTGATCCAACTCGTTGGTACATTGACAGTGGCTGTTCCAAACACATGTCTGGTGACAAATCTGTCTTTGTAAATTTTAAGAATTTTGATGGTGGTTGTGTTGAATTTGGAGGTGGTGAAACTGCTAAGATGACTGGTCAAGGTAGTGTTAAACTTCCGGGTCTACCAGTCCTTGAAAATGTAAGGTATGTAGAAGGCCTTAAGTCCAACCTTATCAGTGTATCACACCTGTGTGATCAGTGGGCTGAGGAAGTCTGCATGTCAACAAAAGGTTGTAGGATTATTGATAGCAAGGGTCGGGATCTAGTCAGGACAGGCAGATCTAATGACAACTGCTATACTCTTGATAGCCAAACCCTGGCTACCAAGGTGACCTGTCACTCTGTGACTAATAAGACCACTGCTTTATGGCATCAACGGTTAGGACATATGAACTTCAATGATTTGTACACCTTGGCCAAAAAGCAGCTTGTTAGAGGTATTCCTGAACTAGATAAGCCGTCTAAACACATTTGTGGACCATGCCAGTTGGGCAAACAGTCACGTGTCGCACACAAGAGAGTCAAGGATGTTGGGACTAGTCACCCCCTTGAACTCATTCACATGGATCTTGTTGGTCCAGTTCAAACCGTGTCTGTTGGTGGTAAGAAATACATTCTTGTGATTGTTGATGATTTCAGTAGGTTTTCTTGGGTGTCCTTCTTGAGAGAAAAGTCTGATGCTTTTCAAAATTTTGTGATGGTATTCAAGCAAATTCAGAATGAGGTTGTGACTGGTCACCCCTCTGTTGTTAGAATTAGGACTGATCATGGCACTGAGTTTGAGAATTCCTTGTTTGCTGAGTTCTGTGCCAGCATGGGCATAAAGCATGAGTTTTCGGCTCCAATTACCCCTCAACAAAATGGAGTTGTTGAGAGGAAAAATAGAGTCTTGATTGAAATGGCTAGAGTGATGCTCAATAGCAAAAATCTAGCTAAAAATCTGTGGGCCGAGGCCATTAATACTGCTTGCTATATTTTCAATCGAGTCTACTTGAGACCAGGCACATACCAGACTCCCTATGAGATCTGGAAAGGGAAGAAACCAATGATCAGTCACCTAAGAGTCTTTGGCAGTACTTGTTACATATTGAGAGATAGGGAACACCTTGCCAAGTTTGATCCCAAGAGTGATGAAGGCATTTTTCTTGGGTACTCCACGACCAGTCGAGCCTATAGAGTTTTCAATCTTAGAACCAATACCATCATGGAGTCCATAAATGTCACAATTGATGACCTTGATGCGTCAATTGATCAAGCCTTAGATGAGGATGGTTTGTTTCCGGAAAAGGTCACTGAGTCTTCTAGTGAGACTCAGACAGAACAAGATGACCAGTCATCCGGTTCTGATTCTGAAGGGTCGGATGTGTCTAGTCAACCACCAAAGAAAATGCCAAATTGGGTAGTGTCTAGACACCCTGAACAGAACATAATTGGGTCAGCAAAAGAAGGTGTGAGGACTAGAAGTCAGATCCAAAGTGAAGTAGCACATGTGTGTTATGTCTGCACAGTAGAACCTAAGAACATCAAAGAGGCTCTCATCCATGAGGAATGGGTGCTTGCCATGCAAGAAGAGCTGAATCAGTTTGAGAGAAATCAAGTCTGGACATTGGTCAAGAGACCAGTCACTTCAAATGTCATAGGAACAAAGTGGATCTTTAAGAATAAGAGTGATGAGACTGGTCACATAGTGAGGAACAAGGCTAGGCTTGTTGCTCAGGGATATTCTCAAGTCGAAGGCATCGATTTTGAGGAAACTTTTGCCCCTGTAGCTAGACTTGAGTCAGTCCGTTTGTTGTGTGCTATTGCTTGTCATCTTAAATTCAAGTTGTATCAAATGGATGTCAAAACGGCATTTCTCAATGGATACTTGAATGAGGATGTGTTTGTTGAACAACCAAAAGGCTTTGAGGATCCTCATATGCCCAATGGTGTGTATAAGTTGAAAAAGGCATTGTATGGTTTGAAACAAGCTCCTAGAGCTTGGTATGATAGGTTGTCTAGTCACCTTCTGTCGAATGGCTATACACGCGGATCAGTTGATAAGACCTTGTTCATTAAGCAAACTAAAAGTGATGTTGTGGTTGCTCAGATTTATGTTGATGATATTGTTGTTGGTTCCACATCCGAATCTCAAGTCCAACAGTTCATAAAGATTATGACTAGTGAATTTGAGATGAGTCTCATTGGTGAATTGAATTATTTTCTTGGTTTGCAAGTTAGGCAAGAAGAGACTGGTCTCTTCATTTCTCAATCCAAGTATGCTGCAAACCTTGTTAGCAAATTTGGATTTTCCTCTGCCAAACCCGCTAGAACCCCCATGAGCAAATCCACCAAGTTGTCTAGTGATAAAACCGGAAAGAGTGTTGACCAGACACTCTACAGAAGTATGATTGGCAGCTTGCTATATCTTACAGCAAGTAGACCAGACATCTCCTTCTCTGTTGGAGTATGTGCCCGCTTTCAAAGCGACCCCAGAGAGTCTCATCTTCATGCTGTAAAGAGGGTCATCAAGTATGTTAGTGGGACATTGTCTTATGGCATTTGGTATACATTTGACACAAATACCAATCTTGTTGGGTTTAGTGATGCTGACTGGGCAGGATGTAGTGATGATCGGAAAAGCACCTCCGGTGGTGTCTTTTATCTAGGAAACAACATGGTTTCTTGGTATAGTAAGAAGCAAAATTCGGTTTCGTTGTCCACTGCTGAGGCAGAGTACATAGCAGTAGGTAGTTGCTGCACACAGTTGCTTTGGATGAAGCAAATGCTCAGTGACTATGGCATAGTCCAGGACCAGTTCCTCATTTACTGTGACAACACGAGTGCTATATGCATCTCGGAGAACCCAGTGCAGCATTCTAGGACTAAACACATTGATATTAGGCACCACTTCATTAGAGATCTCGTTGAGTCAAAGACATTAATGCTCAAATTTGTTCCTTCGGAAAAACAACTGGCTGACATCTTAACAAAACCTTTGGAGGATCAGGTTCTGACTGGTCTCCGCAAAAGTCTTGGAATCTGCTCTATTGATTAGTATGACTAGTCACAGTTAGTGCTTGTACATTTTTCAATTCCTACATATCATGCATCATGTTTTAAATAGAAAAACACCACTCAAACTGGTCTCCCTTGGGTTGATATTGCGAATTGGATATTTGATTGGATATATTTGAAGCCCTAGGTTGAGTCAAATAGTCATAATCCCGTTTTCTTGATCAAGAAGTAAAGAGTGCATATTCTAAAGATTGTTGATTTAAATTTGTCTTCTTCACTTTCTTAACTCCCTTACTACTTGATGATAACTAATCATTTTGAGTCTTGAGTTTTCAAAAAGTGTGTAGTAAAAAGAAAAATTGGAGATTTTCCTCGAAAATGAAAACGAGAAGGACAATAAGGCCCTAACTCAAAAGAAAAATAAAATCAAAAGATTAGGGTTTTGGGCTTGAGTCAAAGAAAAGATGTGCCAATGTTGCACCACTCCTTGAAATTGAGATGTTTATCATTGATCTACACTAAAAATTAAATTTCGCAAGTTTTCACTTGATTAATAAGTCTAAAGATGTTGTGGGTGCACGGCATAGTGGGTCATCAAATGGTAATCTATTTTCTTTGTATTATACACTCAATATGACTAGTCATCCCTCTCCCAAATATGTTGTCTGACTTAGCCATTGAATCATTTCTATCCATTGAATATGCTCTTGGGAATGTCAAACTAATGTGTGAGAATCAGTTTGGGTCCAAAAATAAATTCATGCACTTAGTTAAATTTGTTTATTTTTGCATCACATTAATTCAAGCACTAACCATGGAAGGTTGTACTAATCAATAATGTTTAGTTGTCGGCTATAAGTAAATGTTTGATCATTAATGTGTTTGTTTCGGAATCCGAAATGTGAGTGGGTCTTCATATTTTTGTGTGTTGGTTGACTGGTATAGACCACCATAATAACCGTTACATTTTTTTTAAAAGGGGTATAGTTGTGAACCGGTTCCTCTTTAATAAAAACGTCTCCCCAGGTTGTCTAGTGTTCTGCCACGTGTGATCTGGTCATAGACCAGTGTGTTCTTTCGAGTTCCATGGCAGCGGTTCCGAATTAGGGTTGAGTGGGTATTTAAAGCAAGGGTTCGGCCTCTCTTCATTTCATCTCATTTTCGCCGCTCTCAAACCTTTGCCAAAATTCTCTAACTTCTCAGAAATTCCTTCAAGCCCCTCTCAATTCTCACCGCCACCATGTTTCTGGCACTACTAATTGCACACTTGGTGCATCTCCGGTACGGATCTGACTCCGACGAGGAGCCTCAGGTCGTCGTGTCTGAACACGCCGCAGAATCGCAGTCAGACTTTGTTTCAACACCCTTGGCTGGTCCTGACAACCATGAAAAGAACTCTGATAAACCTCCTGAAGAGTCCTCTGCTCGCCCATCTTCTGTCCAGACCAACCCATCTCCTCCTCCAAATAGCCGCGGCAAACGTGTGAAGCACCTGGCTCCACCGCGAAAAGCACGAGGATCCACCTCTCAGTCGACGACCAGTCAGTCTCGCTTCGTAGATGAAGATGCGTAGAGGTATTACAGCCAAGTCTCTACACGGATGATTGTGACCGAACGAGGGTATCCCATTCTAAACTTTCCTTCCAAATTGGTCAAGTCCTTAGGTATGGGTTGGGTTCAAGAAGTCATTAGGAGCTTAAAGCTTGAGAATTTGGTGGCTGGGTTTCCCAGTTCCTTCCGTTTTAATGTGTCAGTTGTGCGTGAATTTTATGCAAACTTCCCTGTTGTAGAAGAATTTGAGTATGGTATACAGGTTTCGGTTAGAGACACAGTGGTTAGGTTGAGTCCCTCTGTAATTTATGATCATTTCTCTTTGCCTAGTCCTTCAAGTCATGATGCATATGATACCTATCTTGACGAGTCGAGTAGATATTTTATGCATGATTTTTCTGTCTTAGCTTTTCATGACCCAGAATTAGTCTTGGCCCATGGTACAAAGCCGTCTAGACACCACTTGTCCCCTAGCTTTAGGTATTTGGTGCATTTCATTAAAACCAATCTTGTTCCTACCGGCAATGCAGCCAATGTCACCTTAGAAGCAACCCGTCTAGCAATTCTCTTGTATCATCGTTTTCCTGTTCCGTTTGGTCACCTCATTTATGATGCAATAGTGTCTAAGACTAGGAATTGTGGGAAAATGGAAGGGTCACGTGGTTCTATTGTCTTCCCTTGTCTGATCCATCATCTGTGTGAGACCTCTGGAGTCGACATGTCTGGTCCTGAGGATGTGTTTCAGGCTCCCACCAGTCCTATGACTGCGGATTTTGTGCAAAAGAGTGAGACTGCGGTTAACAACGCTCGAAAGGGTAAGGTCAATCTAGGATCAGTCACTGAGGAGTCACTGTCTGCCACCATTGACGCTGCTGTTAAGAAGGCCACATCACAGCTTCTCGAAGCTTTTGGTGTGAAGAAAAAGAAGAAGTCCAAGACCTCATCTTCGAAGGCGACTGATCAGGAGTGATCAAGTGTTGTTGTTGTGCGGTTGTTTGTGTTTGTTGTTTACTTTCTGTTGTGTCTAGTCTCTATGAACAATATTTATGTTAGTTGTCTTTTTGCTGGTTGTAACTTAATTAGCCCTCTTGGACATTGAGGCTTTTGTGTGTTTGTGTTTGTGTTTTGTGTAGTTATGCTGTTTTGCTTTCAGTTTCTTGAGTACTACATAGCTATGTTGTCATTCTTATTCAGTTCTGCATATTTCCTTAATGTTATCTGACTAGTCCTGTGTGAAGTTCTAAATTTTTATTGACTAGTCATATCTATGCTACTGCCTTCTTCATTGTCTCTGTTTCCGCATAGTTTGTTAAGTTAACTCTCCTTGTGTATCATGTCTGAAGCTTCCGTTTGTGCTCATCCTTTGTCTTCCCATGACAAAAAGGGGGAGTAAGTTTGGAGTTAGGGGGAGTATAAAAAATTGCCATGCTCATAATTGCTTTGTTTTTTTCTGGCTAACTCCCTTAACTGTGAATATCATGTTATGGTACTTAGGGGGAGAAATTGCATACATATACATTTCTTGAGTTTCAGTGCAGGAACATTCATTGACTAGTCACAGTCACTTGTTGACTAGTCACGCATGCATAGATATATATATGTGTTTATTGCAGGAACATCTGGTGACTAGTCATTCTCTAGTCAATTCTTGGTGAGTGTGAGAGATGTGAGCATATCGGGTTGTTTTTGTCAAGGAAAGCCAAAGGGGGAGATTGTAGGATATTTGTATCTTAGACTTAATGTAATATTGGCTATCCTTGTAACAAAAACATTGTAAAATCATTCACATGCTCAATTTAGGTTTTAGAAGTTTAGGATGAAGTTTAGTGATAGGTGATTGAAGTGAAGATCAAGAAATGAAGACAGGTTCAGTTGCACTGTGATTAATTCAACATGTAGCATCATTTGCATATGCATAAGGATTTCATAAACTTAGGTTAAAATTGAGAAAAATGTGTTCTTCATCAAATTCCAGTTTTCACATGTTTGGTGACTGGTCACCTTAAGCATTGCTTTTGACAGCTCAGTTCCTGACAGCGACTGGTGATCAGTTGCTTGACAGATCAGTGGTTTATCCGGTTTTAACAGGTCATGTTATTATCCGGGTTGACTGAACATCTGTTTAACCGTTGTGTAGTCAACTAGGTGACTGGTCACCTGACAGAACACTCTTTTACCCGGTTTAGACAGGTCATGTCTTTATCCGGCTGAAGCATGCTTTTAACCGCTGTGTATTCAAATGCATCCCACTATCTCGATTCTGCCTAGGTTAAAATTGCTTAAGAAAATCTCAGCCGCTCCTCTTGTGAGATCTGAGCCGCCCCTTTCACCTCTTCCTTGGCTTTAAATACCAAACTCTATCCGCCACTTTTCTTTGGGGTTTTTGCATAAAGCATTTCAAACATTCATCTTTCAAAAACTCTCTTATCTTGCTGCCTCCTTGCTCGGAATCATATCTTACATCTTTGTGAACTTTCATTCTTGTTAAGTTTCTACAAGGATTCATAAGTTGGCATGCACATGAATTTCTTCTAAGTTTCAGTTCTTTTCAAAATCATATTCTTGAAGGAAACCTTGAAGAAGTTCTTATCTTCACCGTTTCAACTTCTTGTTTTTCAAAACTCATTTAGGTTAGAAGTTGAAATAGTGGTATTTGATCTTGTCTCCCATGTTCACACATTATTTGAGACAAGATTGATACTTAGGAGTCTTTTGACTTCATGTTTTTCTGCCCAGTTTTGTAACTGTCGTAGAGGAACACTCAGTTGTCCAGCGGTCTTACTGAAGCTCTTTAGCTCTCAGTAACTCGGCTGGTGACTAGTCACATATAATCACAGCTTATACATTTGGTGCCGCTGACCAGACATACGTGTGTATTCTCTGGAAAGTGAATGACCAGTCATCTGTACCACTGGAGGTGAAGCGATTGAAGAAGAAGCCGCACGAGGATTTGCTGCATCTAAGACTAGGTACATTAGATATTGAGCATTGTATGAACCTTGTATTGGGCATCTTTTTGCCGTTTCATAGTGGAAGGCCGGTCTTCTGATAGACCCCCGGTTTTTTACCCTTTGGGGTTTTTCCGGGTACCAAAACATTGTGTCCATCTCTTTGATTTGTTAACCACTTGGCTAATCATAAAATCAGATTTAATTATGCACCAACTTGACTTAACATGCAATCTGGACAATATCGAGTGACTGGTCATCATATAAACTGCTGCATTAGAACCGCTGGAATTGAGTAGGCTGTAGTTGTGGATAGCCCGCAGAGTTCATCTTCACTGAATCTGTTTTGGGAACCTAAGTTGGCATAGCATTCGAATGTGTTTTGAACAACTTCACAAGCATACACAAACTGTTAATTAAAGGACTGGTCACATATTTTAGTGTGGAAACCAAGTGACTGGTCACGTTGTTCAGTACAGAAACAAAGGTTAGAGTTCATTACTTTAGGTGACTGGTCACCTAAGTAATCTGTTGTGTGAATTGTTTCTACTTGCCGTGACTTAATTGAAAATTACCCCCCTCATTGCCAACCTGCATATTAACAACAAAAACCCCCCCCCCCCCACACACACAAAAAAAAAAAACTCTTTCATGAACACGACAATTCATCTTGCTATATTGGATTTTCTTTTGAAAATAAAAATCCAACCCCTTTTTTCCTTTTTACATAAAATCCCCAGAAACCCAAAACCACATAAGAAAAAACAAACCCTAACCCCACCCCACAACTCCACCCCCACCCCCCCCCCCCCTCCCCCCCCTCCAATCCCCACAAAGAAAAAAGAAGACAAAAGGGGAGGCGCCGCGCCGCGGGACAACAACCCCGAAAAAAAAAAAAAAACCCCCAGAGGAAGAGGGAGGGGGGGGGGGACAAAAAAAAAAAAGAACCCCATTTTTTTTTTTGGAAAAAAAAAAAAAAAAATAAAAAAAAAAAAAAAAAAAAAGAAAAAATGTGACAAGAGACACGGAACGCCACGAAACTCGCCACATCATTTGGTATTCAAAACTTGGTAAATGACGAGGTGAGTTTTGTTCCTCAGTTACGAGGCGGGTTTTTACATTTCGGCCCCTCAAGTTGGAGGCTTTTCATTCAGTATTGATTTCACTTGTAAAATTTACCAAGTTCGTTAGCAAGGTTGGAAACCCATCTGTAATGGTTTGTGATCGTTTTCCGGCAGTAAAGGAGTTTTGGAGCTGAGATGTCTATATTTATGTTTTAACCATGATAGTCAATTTCAATTTGGCTCTTTGGAAAACACTTTCTCTTATTTATGTATTCATATATTTTTTCTAATGGAAATACTTTCTTAAAATTGCGTCAGTTTTCAATTTGTTAAGTTACCCCATTGTTTGATTACAAAATTGAAGGTCTAGATGGTCTCTAAATGATACGTTCAGTAAGAAGAGAGGAAGTTGAGTATACACGAAGGAAGAGTGCATTGGGTTGTTTGGTCGGATTGTTCTACTATTAGCGGGCGTATATTTGTCTCCTTCGTAGTAGTGTCTAGCCAGAAAAGCTTGAGGAGAATCTTGCAGGGCGGTTACTCACAGTTATGAAAGGGAGGTTGTCGGATATTTTATGATTGGCTATCCTTGTAACAAAAACATTGTAAATTATATAACAAGCTCAATTAGTCAATAAGGTTTTGTTTCTAGATTTTTAGGATAATTGAAGAAGTTTGGAAGATTGATGATGATTGAAGATGCATTCATAGTTAATGATCATGTGCATAAATCTTTTATGTCAAAACCTAAGTCCGTACGTTATTAAGTCAAAGTTTTTTAAACACTTTAAGGTTTTGTACTTGTTTTTACAAGAATAAGGTTTTTAGGTTTTTCGTGACTAGTCATCTTTTTCTTGCACGTGAACGTTGACTACTTTTCTGACAGTTTGATTAAACAGTGCATGCTATTATCCACCGGTTAGTCAACTTCACCCCACTCACTCGGATCTGCCTAGGTTTTACTAAAAGTGGGTGCAGGTTGGCAATAAGGGGGGTATTTTAAAATTAATTCTTTTTTGTTTAACAAACAGCACAAACAATGATCACACAGATGATCAGTCACCGTTGTGATGGACTTGACAGATTAATTAGATTAAGCACTTGATAGATATTACTTGTGGATTCTTGTGATTTGATCAACAACACTCAGATGCAATGCCAACTTAGGTCCTCAAAGAAATCAGTGAGTTAGATATTCGCGAGCTATCCACAACTACAACTTAATCAAACCAGCGTTTCTAATGCAGTAGTTAAGATGACCAGTCAGGCAGAATTATCCAGTTTGCATGTTAAGTGAATTGGTGCGAAATTAAATCCAATTTTAATTAAGCCAAATGTTTAACGATACACAAAGATGGACACAGAGTTTTTGTACCCGGAAAAATCCACAAAGAGATAAAAAACCGGGGGTCTATCAGAAGACCGGCCTTCCACTATGAAATAGCGAAAGATGCCCAATATAAGATTTCAACCAAGCTCAATATCTAAAGTACCTAACTTAGATGCAGCGGTCTCTTGTGCGGCTTCTTCTCAATCACTTCACTTCCAGCGGATCCTTACTTGGTCAACACGCTACAAGGACATACACATGTATTCCTCTAACATGGCACCGATGTATGAATGTTGTGGTGATTTATGACCAGTCACAGATACATTTCCAGAAAGCAGTAAACTCCCAGGAAATAAACCGATGACTGTGTTTACTGCTTGCAGCTACAAACTGGGCAGCAAACCTACTTAGGTCAATGACCTCTAATACTCAACAAAGTCTACAAACATGTATGAACATGGGAGACTAGTGTTGCACACTCCTAACTCGACTCAAAGTATGGAAACTTTAAAACAAGCTGAACTAGGAAAGATGAACCTTCTTTCAAAGTTAGCTTAATGTGTTTTCTATGAAAAACAACTTTGATAAACCAATCGACCAAGTCATAATGAGCTGGGTTGAGTCGGGTGAAATTTTTAATTTTGGGTTAAAATTCACCCACCCGAATAAAAATTTGGTTTGATGCAGTTTGAACATTTTAACAACCCAATAGCACGAAACCCACTTGCCATGTGCACACTTGGATTGCTTTGAATGGATCAACCACATCACCTATAAACTTCTCTTTTTGAACATAAAACTCTTTCAAAGTTTTGCAACAACCACTTCCTCTTCTTCTGGATATCCAAATCTTGGCTTCTTCTTACTCTTCCTCTTTTCTCAGTTCCTTCTTTGGATCTTGGTTATTGATTTCAGTGTTCACCTACTCAATAAGTATACGCCAATCTGCAATTCAATCTTGAGGAATCATCTATTTGTACTTTAGTAAATCTAAATTGCCACAAAGCAAATTGATCAACCATATCCCACGGAACCCGCCCGCCCAATCAACCCATTTCTGAATGGGTTGGCTGGGTCGGTTTCTTTACTTGCTTAGTTGTAAATGGGTTTAACTGTCATCAACCCGAGTCTCTTTGGTTGTTGTTGTTGTTGTTGTTGTTGTTGTTGTTATTGTTGTTGTTGCTAGTTGTGTTGTTGTTGTTGTTGTTGTTGTTGTTGTTGCTGTTAGCCATCATGACTTTACAACGTGCAAGGTTTGTTGTTGTTGTTATTGTTGTTGTTGCTAGTTGTGTTGTTGTTGTTGTTGTTGTTAACCATCATGACTTTACAACGTGCAAGGTTTGTTTTGGTTTTTCTGAGTTGGTATAATTGGTTGAGCAATTCGGCCTTTTCGGGTCCAATGCGGCATCGAAGCCCTGGAAGCCGGCATAGTAGGTGTAGAGAAGGATGGGTGGGGGGTGGGGATCAGTCCGGCTTTTTAGTCCAATGCAACACCAAACATAGGAGGACTCAGTCCAACATAAGCCAGTCAAGTACAGTCTGACATTAGCCCAGGAGTCAGTCCTGTCTGAGATAGTCCTCAGTGCCAAACGAGCCCTAAGTCTTTTTTTAGGTATTCAAGCATGTTTATTTACAATATGGAATTGGAAACAAAAATTGAGAATGAGAATCGGGAATGAGAATCGGATACCCAAATCCTCTTTGGATATCCGATTCCCATTCATGGGGGTGTGGTCCCTAAATTGGAATATGATCCACTAAATTTCCTAAGTGAGTTAGTAAATATATGAGAAACAAGAAAACAGAATGATTCACAATCCTTAGTAAACCAAAACAATCGAGAATACCATTACAACCTAAATTTGCATACCATATATACCAAAACATTTGAGAATACCATTACAACCTTTTTTTTTTTTATCAGAAGAATGCAATTTTATTTCGAATGGGGGTTTAGCCAAAACCGGCCAACCAAGGAGTACAAAATGTATACAATCGATCCGGGGGCCTCGTTAAAAACCCGGCACTAGACAGGGAAAAGAGTGCCCAGTACTCCTAAACAAAACAAATACTAGCATTCAATAGCTGATACTAAAAAAGTAGAAAGAATAAGTGACCTAATCCGAAACCCGTCCACCTTCCCTACGGCAAAGCCATCAGGAAGGTGAATGGGAAACCCAGTCGACCTCCTTACGGCCTAACCATCAAAGGGAATTAGGCCCGGATTAGTTCAAACTTACCCTGTCTACTAACCGCTCATATCTTCAAAGAGCAAATTCTCAAGCCAAGACGGACCTCTTACTTCCCACCACTGTCTTGTTTGGCTAGAAGCCGCTTCATGTGCTAGTCGATGGGCCACCTGATTAGTTGATCGATGTTGCTTCACAATTCGGTCTATCCCAAGGGCACGACAAAGATCTTTGATTTCCAACACCATGGCTGCAAAAGGGTGCCACTCTTCACATCCTAAATTTATGCATTGTTCCACTTCAATGTTGTTCGTCACCACCACACTTGGTTGTAATCCCCGATATAGGCAACTTTGGGGCACCATTTTGACGCTAAGTAGTTCACTTACAAACGCTGTACTTTTCGACGGACCCAGCTCCATTTGGGCCCACAATAGCCTGCCCATGTCGTCACGAAGAACAACCCCTAGGCCGCATCTGCCTCTACCTATATCCGCCGCTCCATCGACGTTAAGCTTGGTCGTTCCTCGTTGCGGTGGCTGCCACTTCTCCTGAAGCACTCTTGGCTCTGTAATGGGGCCTGCCTTACTACTTTCAAACTCACAATATCTCTTCGAAGCTAGCTCAAACAATGCTTCAGGTGCTGTTTCTTTATAACCATATAATATTTTATTCCTTACCTGCCAAAGAAAACAAGTGAAAGTTGCAAACTTACCAAGGTTAGTTTGAGTGTTACCTTGCTGCATGTGCTCCACTAATGCTTCAAAACTTGGCCATTCCTCCTCCATGAGTTCGGCAAACTCCGAGAGTCTCCAAAAAGTACGACTTCTTTTGCATTCCCATAAGGCATGTAAGGTGCTTTCGGGTCGTTTCGAGCACCTATGACATAGCGGATCTATGTCTAATTTCCTCTGCACAAGGTTATATTTAGTAGGCAATAAGCCTTGACAAGCTCTCCATAGAAAGGATCTAACTTTCGGTGATGCTTTGATTTGCCACATTTTCCTCCAGAAGTTGTTTGTCGCAGTCATGGATGATGAACTCCCCAACCCCTGCATGTTTTCATCTAAGCTAAGGGCCACTCGATATCCCGATCGAACATTATAGCGCCCTTTTTTATCAAAGAACCAGCTGAGTTTGTCTCCTTGGCCACGACTCGGGGCAATTGAGCTGATTGCACTAATCTCGTCATCGCTAAAAAACTCCTTGAGAATCTCCTCATTCCAGCTACCCGACTCATTTAGAAGAGTACGCACCTTCCAGTTTTGTGGGAGAGTGGCCGAGGCTTGTGGACGATAGTTGAGGCTAATGGGGATCCACCAATCCCCAACGACACATGTTTCCTTACCATCTCCGATTCGCTTGATTAGTCCCTTTTTGAGAAGCCCTCTTCCCCAAAGGATTGAGTTCCAAACATAAGAAACACCCTTGCCTTTTGAAGCATACAAAAACTCCTTGGTACCATAATACTTGGCCTTCAGAATTCTCGCCACCAAAAGGTCTTGCTCCGTATGTAGTCGCCAAGCCATCTTTGCAAGCATAGCCCTGTTGAAACATTGAAAGTCTCTAAAGCCAAGCCCTCCATCCTCTTTATGTCTACACATGTAATTCCATTGCTTTCATGGGATCCCTCGTTTACCTCCTCTACCCCACCAATACCACATAACTTGTTTGTTAAGCATGTTGCAAATCGAAGTCGGAATCCGGAAAACTCCCATGCAATAGGAGGGTATCGCTTGGGCCACCGACTTAATTAGAACTTCCTTTCCAGCAGTCGATAGTGTCTTGCTGCTCCATGATTGTAGAATACCCGCCATCTTAACCCCTAGGTACTGAAAAAGTTCTTTTTTACTTCTTCCAAGAACGGTGGGCAGTCCAAGATACCGCACATGGCATTGGACCACTTAAACTCCCAGTTTTGCAGCCACTGCATTTTGCATATCATCTGCCGTGTTTGGGCTAAAGGCCACAACTGATTTTGTAAAGTTGACTTCCTGACCCGATGCTCTCTCATACTCCAGAAGGATGTCATGCAGATGGTTGCAGTTAGGGATGGCAATGGGGCGGGTTGGGGATGGGGATGACAGTACCATCCCCATCCCCGATATCCATCCCCTCACCCGTCCCCATCCCCATCCCCTATTTGTATGGTTCGGGGATTCCCCATCCCCATTGGGGAGCACTCTCCCATCCCCATCCCCATGTTTTTTTTATTTTCATATAAGTAAAATTTACAAAATTAAAGAAACTCGTAAACTTAATCAAAAGAGTTTTGATCGTATTATTTAATCATGAAATCAAAACCTACAAAAGAAAAACTTCATCATCCCAATCTTTGAAGATTGAAAGAAATTTGAAGAACTCTATAGTAAGAATAGAATTAGTCTTCAATTAGGTTTTGTTTTGTAGTTAGGTTATAGTAAAATTCATCTTTTGTATTATTATTTATTAGCTTAAAATAATATATATTTATTTATTAATAACTATTATATAATATCGGGGCGGGTTCGGGGATGGGAATGACAATATCGTCCCCACCCCATCCCCACCGGGGAATTTTACTTTTTGGAGACGGGGATCCCCGTTCCCCGTTACACAGGGGATTTTCCCCTTGTTTGGGGCGGATCCCCGCAGGGTACCGAACCCATTGGGTATTTCTGCCATCCCTAGTTGCAGTCTTCAACAGAAGCATCACAGAAAATCATGGCATCGTCGGCAAAAAATAAGTGAGAGATGGATGGCGCGTTTCTTGTCACTCTAGCTCCATGGATACGCCCTGTTTCTTCAGCTTTGGTAAGTAGGGCACTCAAGCCCTCTGCACAAAATAAGAAAACATAGGGGGATAAGGGGTCACCCTGTCTTAATCCTCGGGTTGGTTGAATTCTTCCTACCGCTTGACCTTTGCATAGTACCGAATACGTAACTGTAGATAAACAATTCCTTAAAAGAGAGATAACTCTCCTATCAAACCCAAGCCGGTCCAGTATATTGTCTAGAAAACCCCACTCCACGCGATCATATGCTTTGGACATATTTAGCTTCAAAATCATTTTTTTCTTCTTGCCTTTCCTCTTCTTGTTGATGGTGTGGACGGTCTCAAAAGCTGCTATATAATTATCATATATGCTTCTCCTCGGAACAAATGCGCTCTGGAATTCCGAAATTATGGAAGGTAGGACTTGCTTCAGACGATTCGCAATGGCCTTAGCAATTAACTTGTACAACACATTACACAAACTAATTGGACTGAAATCTGTCACCTCGCGAGCTTCTTTCTTCTTCGGGATGAGGGAAATAAAAGTGGAATTGATATCTTGAGCACTGTTTCCATCATTGAACACACCAAGGCAAGTAGTTGTTACCTTGTCACTGACAATATTCCAATATTTCTGATAAAATAGTGCCGGTAGACCGTCCGGACCCGGTGCCTTTGAGGGGTGCATTTGCTTCAACGCCACTTCAAGTTCTTCACGAACAAAAGGCCTTACTAACATTTCATTTTGTTCCTCTGTAACCCTCGGTTGTATGGCTTCAAGAATCTCTTGTGAGTAACCTTCACTCTTGGATGTAAATAACCCTGCAAAATATTGGCAGAAGATATCTCCCACCTTGGGCATACTTTCACACCACCTCCCGTCTTCATCAATAATCCCAGCCAGCGGTTTCCTTACTGTTTTTTCCTTAACATAATTATGGAAAAATTTTGTGTTGCGATCCCCTTCTTCCAGCCAATTGACTCTCGACCTTTGCCTCCATAGAGCCTCCTCTTCTAGCAAGAGTTTTTCATGCTCTTCGGCTAGTGCTTCCCGAACAGTGGCATTTTCACTAGTCTCCCGCTCCACTAAAACAGCCTCTAGTTTAGATTAGACTTCCTTCACCTTTTTGGGAATATCACCCACCACATCCTTGTTCCAGCAGATAAGCCGGTCTGTACACACAGCCATAGAAGCTAGCGCGTCCCCTTGGTGTTGTTGCCACGACTCACGAATGATTTCCTCACAGTTGTCCCTTTTAGTCCATGCATCTTTGAAATGAAATCTTCGCTGAGTCCTAGGTTGTCTTCCACGATCAAAGGTCGGCCTATCCGTGTACACTAAGATAGGAAGGTGGTCGGACTCCCACCTGAGCATGTGGTGGGCACGGGTGTACGGGAAAATAGCTTTGAAATCGGGATTGATCACAGCCCTATCCAACCGCGCTTTAACATTATGTCGTCCCTTCCTTCTGTTGTTCCAAGTAAGTGCATATCCAGTAGTCCTAACTCCCATGAGGTCGCAAGAGTTCAAAGCCTCGGAGAAGCCTTGCATCTGTTGGATTGGTCTTCTATTACCACCCTCCTGCTCCACATCTTCAAGGATCTCGTTGAAGTCGCCAACTACCATCCAGGGTTCATTAATACTCACACTTGAGAGTCTTTCCAATAGCTCCCATGACATTGGCCGAAGGTGCACCTTGGGATTCCCATAAAAACCAGTTATACGACAATGAGAGGAAATATCTCCTCCAGCCACTCTTATATCAATATGCCCGGTTGATGATGATAAAACTTGAACCGTCCAACCTTCTTTCCACAACAGTCCTAAACCACCCTCCTTCCCTTGTCGATCCACCGTCCAACAATCTTTGAAACCCAACTGTGTACACATCTTGCCTACCTGGTCCCCACTTAGCCTTGTCTCACACAAGTAAACAAAATCGGGCTTCTTGACCTTGACAATGGATTGCAAGGCCCGGAACGTGCGTTTATTGCCCAATCCCCGCACGTTCCAACTTAACAATATCATTTTCCGTGATGCACCTTTTGTGTTAGGTCCATCACGGTTGTGCTTGTAGTAAAAGTCGACGTAGTTGCAAACCCAGACGGTAAGTGGCCCCCTTGTGCCCCCGCTACACTGCCTGACGTAACCGGGGCTCTGCCATTTGGGTGATCAGCAGCCAGACCATTGGGTTCGGTCCCCTGAGTCAAGGAGAGCCCACTATGGCCTCTAGGTGTCTTTTCTTGACCTCCAAGTAACCTTGTTGCTTCTGTATCCGAAATCTGTTTTAGTTGGGCTTCGACGAACTCTAAGGTCGGGTAAAGGCCTCCTTTGGGTGTTGTCGGGTCTGCTGCCTCTTCCACATTGGGTTCAGGCCCATCAACGTTCGCAACATTCACTGATGCATCATTCGTAACCTCCATCACGCCTCTCCTGCATTGATTACCACTATCAGGGGTGTGACCATAATGAGTATGGACTTGAGACTTCCCCGTTTTTGCGTTATTCCCCATCAATGCCATATTTTTGTCCAGTTGACTTGGTGGAATTACTCCCGAATTTACCGTTGTAGGGAGGGAATTATTGCCAATCGCCGCAAAGCTCGCTTCCATTAAGGCCCCATTCAATGCTGAATTACTTTCCAACCTTAGCCGCTTTCGCCAAGCGTCGCCGCTGTCGGTGTCCCCGTCTCCTTCTCCGCCGTTGGTGCGGCTGCTCTGCCCCTGCTGATTCTCATCTTCCTCTTCAAACTCCTCTCTTGTACGGACTGAGCCCACCACACCCAGTTCTGGGGCCTTCATTGACCACCCCACTCTAGGAGTCCTAGGCGGTGGTTTCATCTCCGACACTCCAATCGTTTGTAAGCTTCTCAAAGATGACTCAACCTTTGGCACCTTTAATGTACTGCTGTAATTCTCTATATAGGCAGCGTTCTCCCCAGGTTGAATGCAGCAGCCCTCCGTTTTAATGTGATCGAAACATCCACATACGAAACAAAACTGAGGACATCGTTCGAATTGAAATTTTGCAAACACCGGCTCTTCTCCAGCTGCCAAACGCACCTTCACTCCTCTCCGGATGGGTTTCGAGATATCCATGCAGATTCTAATATGAAAGAAATCTCCATCATCATGCTTATACCTCTTGTGGTCGCAATCTACGAATTGACCCACCTGCTGTCCAATCTGTTGCCCTAGGGATGGCGATTGGAAGAAAGACGGCACTCCCCGCACCCTAATCCAAAAGTCCTGCAGTTCTAACGCCGCCGTCTCAGCTTCTTTCCAGTGGTCGATCTCTTGCAGCACTAGTAGAGCTTGATTAAAGGTCCAGGGGCCTCTATTCAGCACACCTTTCCTGTCACTATCACTCTTGAAAGCGAAAAGAATTCTCTCTGCTCCAATGCCTCCAGCATGAAACTCCTCCTTGGTTCTCCATAAATTTCGCATTGTTCCGATCAAGCTACCCTGATTTATCTCCTTTCGGGATAGCAATTTACCTACGAGGAGGAACTTTTTTGTCTGCAGAGCAAGTTCCTCCCCAACTTCAACCACTGTATCTTCCTCCTCTTCCGTGAGATTAATTTGATCGCCGAACTTAGTCGCTAGATCCTCCATTGCCTGAGAAAAGGATTTCCACCACGTAACCAAAATTCCAAAACACTTGAGGATGAAGCCCCGCATAAACACTCACTCAGATGTATAGATTGACACGGTTGGAAAAAAACACGGTAAAAACACACCGCCTATGAGAGCAGATTCGTTCCCAAGGCACCTTGAATACCATTACAACCTAAATTTGCAGCTCGGCCCTAATGTGCATTGCGAATACCAAGACAACTCAATTTTGTATGGGCTGGGGATTCCCCACATTCACCACTAGATTAGATCTAGGTGCACGTCGTGGACCCTTGTGACTTCTTAAATATGGACGAAATAGTTCCCCACACATGTACAAAAGCGATTTGTTAATTAATTCTGGAACCACCCGGGGAAGTAGCCAATAAATTGCAAATTTGTTTCCTAATCGTTTTTTTTTGTGCTAATTTATACTATTATTTAAGGGAAGAGGGCTTAAGAACAAAGAATGACTATTATACCCTGAAAACTATATATTACATGAAAAATCTGGATAAATTGATGAGGAGTTTTCTGTCAAAACAAGAAAATAAAGGAGAGGTTTAGAAATAAAAAATGTCTAATATAACCCTATAGAGCATATATTACATAGAAAATTTTGATTAATAAATAAGGACAATCAAGTCAAAACAAAACAAAAAAAAGACATATTGTTGTTCTCTCATCGACATCTGCAAACACGTCTTCAATTCCTGCGCCTTCTTTTTTCATTGGCACCTGTGAAACTCCTCGACTCCACCACTCACGTCTCGATGCTCGCTTCCTGCAACCCACCCCAAGGCCTTTCTTCTCTCCTCGTAGAAACCAAAAAAACCAATTTGGTTGGCCTTTCTTCTCCTTCACAGTTGATTTTCCTCTTAGTTTTTGCAGAGCTGACCGTTCTACAGGTAATAACAATGGGTCTGGCAAAGGTACTGGTACTGAAGGGTAAGTGCATTTTTCAGAAACTCAAGTCTTTTTGTTTGTCCCTTTTTACAGCATTGGTAGTGCAGTAAAAATTACAGCATCAGCTTATTTTTTTTGTTATTTCTGTTCATAGTTCAACAACTAATGCCATGGAAGTCGATGACCCTCCAGCTGAATCTGTTGGTGATAATCAATTAGACAGGTCTGTATAGTCGTGTAAAGTTGCTTTTGTTGTTTTAACTAAATCCATATTTGAATGGATTGTTGCTAATGCCTCTTCAATATCTCTATTCCTTCTCTGCTTGCAGATTAAAAGCCTTAAGTGATGTTCTAAATCAAGTAAGGATTGCAAGGCGTAGAAAGCATATCCATTGAAGACTTAGAGAATTCTCTTAATGAGAGAGCACGTCTGCACTACTCAAGGGCGGAGATAACATTGCTGTTACAGGCAAGTTTCTCATTGAATCCACTGAAAGACAAAAATTGAATGATTGGCTTTTGAATCTTTATCCTACAAGTCTCAAACTCTCTTTACACATATGCGTGCCTTTTGTAGAAAAGTATGTTATGCCAGAATAATGATTTCATTGATACAATTGGATTACATATACACAAGCCTTCCTTGCTCTACAAGGAAACTAATCAACTAGGGTAACCGACTAGGTAACAAACCCGAATAGGGTTAGGATATAAATTGCTTTCCTAACTATACAAGAAGACTTTTAACACTCCCCCTCAAGTTGGAGAGTGGATGTCAAGAACTCCCAACTTGCGAAGTAAAGTCGAGAACTTGTCCGTCCCAAGCGGCTTAGTAAAGAGATCAGCGAGTTGCTCGGATGAGCCAACGCACCGAGTAGCTATTGTACCATCCATCACTTTATCCCGAATAAAATGACAATCAATCTCAATATGCCGGGTACGCTCATGAAAAACTGGATTCACTGCAATGTGTAGTGCGGCCTGGTTATCACAAAACATCAACGTCGGAGCCTTGTGCGATAAGTGCAGGTCATCCATTAGAAACTGTAACCATGTAACCTCACATGACGTTCCCGCCATTGACCTATATTCAGCTTCAGCTGAGGACCGGGAAACCGTTTTCTGCCGCTTGGTTCTCCATGAAATCAGGGATGTTCCCAGAAAGACACAATAACCCGTGGTTGATTGTCGAGTGACGGGACAACCACCCCAATCCGAATCACAATAAGCAACCATACTCAGATCACTCTTTGCCGAATAAAATAGTCCCTGGCCGGGAGCATTCTTCAGATACTTTACCACTCGCAGGGCGGCGTCCATATGCGGCTGCCTTGGTTGGTGCATGAAGCGGCTCAACACATGCACCGAGTATGTAATATCGGGTCGAGTGATAGTCAAATAGATCAACCTGCCCACCAACCTCCTATACTTAGCTGGATCCTTCAAGATATCGCCCTTATCAGAGAGCTTTTCTTCCTCCATAGGGAACTCAACAGGGCGAGCACCAAGATAACCACAATCCTTAATAATATCAAGTGCATATTTGCGCTGAGAGATGTTTATACCGCTTCTTGACAGGGAAACCTCAATGCCCAAGAAATACTTCAAATCCCCAAGATCCTTGAGGCGAAAACGAGTATGCAGAAACTTCTTAAGCACATTAATAGCAACCATATCGTTGCCCATGATCAGGAAATCATCAACATAAATCAACAATGCAGTAAAGGATGTACCCTCTTTACGAGTGAACAAGGAATAATCGGCCTTTGACTGAGTGAAACCTGCGGCCAGGATGGCTTCAGTGAACTTCGCAAACCATTGACGAGACGCTTGTTTGAGTCCATACAATGACTTGTGAAGGCGACACACAATGTTCTCCCCCTGTCGCCGCAAACCGGGAGGAAGTGTCATGTAAATTTCTTCATCTAAATCCCCATGTAAGAACGCGTTATGCACATCCATTTGGTGGATAAACCAATCCTGACTAGCAGCAATAGCCAATAGACATCTGACAGTGATCATTTTAGCAGTGGGGGAAAAAGTTTCATGATAATCGATACCTTCAGCCTGGGTGAATCCCTTAGCCACTAACCGGGCTTTATAACGCTCAACCGAGCCATCAGCATGTCGCTTGATCTTGTAAACCCATTTGCAATCAATGGGACGTTTTCCAGGAGGGAGAGGCATCAATGTCCAAGTATGATTAAGGGAGAGAGCCGCAAGCTCAGCATCCATGGCGGCTCTCCATTCGGGATCACGGTCAGCTTCTGCAAAAGAAGTAGGTTCGATGTCTCGACTCATTTGAGCGACAAAAGTGAGATGTGAGGGTGAGTATCTATGATAAGAAATAAAATTACATAAGGGGTACCGAGTACCTTTTTGCAAACCGGTGCCTTTTGACAAACCTGACGATGAGGATGACGAATGTGGGTGTGGAGGCAGTATCACCTACGAGCAAACATAATCATGGAGACGTACATTTGGAATGGGAGCCTTGGCGGAACGCCGAAGGTCGGGTGGAGGTGGTGAAGGAACGGTAGCCTCTAAAGAAGGTGTGACGGAAGGGCTAGACTCGAGGGTGTGATCGGATGGAGGGGCCGACTCAGGTGGGGTCAAATCAGGCATGGAAGAGGACAGTGGGGTGGAAGAAGAGTTGGTGGACTCGATGGTCGGATAAGGTGAAGGGATGTCGGCAATGATGGGGAGAGGCGGCGAAGGGAAAAGTGGTTCGGTGAGGGTATCTTTGGTGGAATCGGTGGAGAAAGGGAAGGTGCTTTCATGGAAGACAACATCCCTATTGGTGAAGACTTTGTGTTCATCAAGATCATATAGTTTGTAGGCTTTTTGACCAGATGGATATCCAAGAAAAACACATTTATGAGCTCGAGGGGAAAACTTGGAAGGAGGGTTAACGGAAGTTGCGTATGCGAGGCAACCAAAAACCCGCATGTGGGAATAGGAGGGTGGTTTGTTGTGAAGAATTTCATACAGTGTTTGTTTGGAGAGGATGGGCATGGGAAGACGGTTGATGAGGAAAACAGAAGTAAGAACACACTCCCCCCAAAATTTTATAGGTAGATGCGATTGAAAACGGAGAGCACGAGCTACTTCGAGGATATGGCGGTGTTTGCGTTCTACAACGCCATTTTGTTGTGGCGTGTAGACACATGAGTGCTGAAAAAGAATGCCATTATCCCGAAAAAACTCACGAAGCGAAAGAAATTCCCCACCATTATCACTACGAAACTGTTGCACTTTTGTATGAAATTGTGTTTCGACATAAGCAAAGAAAGATTTGAGAATAGATTGTGTTTCATGCTTATGGCGCATAAGAAATACCCATGTAAAACGAGAATAATCATCAACAATTGTTAAAAAATAATGTGCTCCAGTCAATGACGCGGTCCGATGAGGACCCCAAGTATCACAATGCAAAAGGGAAAAACAACTTGAAGTCGAAATGGAACTAACACCAAAGGGTTGGCGAGTTTGCTTCGCCAACGGACAAACATGACATTCTTGACTCGATGAAAAGGAAATATCTAGGGACTTGCTTCCAAGGTACTGGAGACGGGCTGAAGAAGGGTGTCCTAAGCGACGATGCCAGAGATCGGCGGAAACGGTGGCGGAATTGCAAGAGAAACGGTGGTGAGAGGCCAGTGCCGTGAGGTAGTACAAATCTCCCTGTCGCTTACCCACACCAATCGTCATCTTCGAAGCCAAGTCCTGCAAAACACACCAAGTAGGAAAAAAAGTCACTGAACAATTTAAACCCTGAGTAACTTTACTTACAGACAATAGATCAACTTTGAAAGTGGGCACACATAACACATCTCGCAATTGAACATTAGAACTCAAATTAAGGGTTCTGATCGAGTCAATTTGTGCCTTGTCTCCGCTAGGTAATGAAAGGTGGGGCAAAGTAGGGTTCTTCACAATATTAGTCAACAAATGAGCAGAAGAAGTGATGTGGTCCGTTGCACCGCTGTCAATGATCCATTGATGCGGGGAAACGGATGTCAAACCTTTAGAGTAGCCGGCTGTGGATGCGGAGTGAGCCTGCGGATCCTTGGAGGAGGTGCCGAGGTTCTGTGTTTGGAGGGCCGCTACCATGCTTTGGTACTGCTGCTCGGACAGGTTCGGCATGGCCTGCTGAATGTCTTGAAGTGTGGGAGCTGGTTTGGACTCCACATGATTGGCGGACGAAGGCTTGCTGCGAGAAGAGCCACCACCGTTGCTGCCAGGCCGATTCTTGGGGCGGAAGCTAGGGTTATGTCTCGGATGCCCTTCCGGATAACCGTTCTTCTTCCAACAAGTTCCCTCAATATGATTCTCTCCATTACAATAGTGGCAACGCAGTGGAGGTCTGTCACCGCCCTTGGAGTCGGCAGTGGCTGAATTGCGATCATGGGGTTTCTCTTGGAAGCGGACAGCCATGGCAGCCGGTTCAGCAGCTGCACGGCTAGAGCTGACCTCCCTGTGTGTCTCCTCCGCAGCAATGGACGCATAAGCTTGACGAACCGAAGGGAGTGGGTCCATCAACAAGAGTTGTGCTCGGACGGCACTGTAGCTATCATTCAATCCCATAAGAAACTGCATGAGTCTATTCTTTTCTTCATCAACGCCACAAGTGCACGTGGTGTTGCGATACGATCCTAATTCGTCCCAAAGACTCTTCAACTTCGTGTAGTAGCCATTGATGGAGAGTTGTCCCTGGATCAAAGAGGCAATCTCACGGCGAATTTGGTAGATGCGCGGGGCGTTGCTCGGAGAGAAACGCTCCTTCAAATCTGTCCATACTTCTTGGGCAGTCTCCGCGTAAAAAACACTTTGATGTATGTCTGGTTCAAGAGAGTTCCATATCCAAGATAGAACCATGTCGTTGCATCGCTCCCATGATGCAAACTGCTTCGGTTTCTTCTCAACGGATGGCGCCTTGAGAGTACCGTTGATAAACCCTAGTTTACTCTTGGCGTTAAGAGAGACCTTAAACGCCCTACTCCACGAACTGTAGTTGTGACTGTTAAGCCGAATGGACACAAGCTGGAGTCCTGGATGATCTGAATGATGAATGAAATATGGATCGGCAGCAGTGGTTTCACTAGCGCTTGAGGATGTTTTATCATTGCCGGCCATGGTTGATGATGGTCGGTGATGCCGAAAGAAAAAACCTACCGGCTGGCGGCAGTAGAGGAAAAAATGGAAAAAATAGGGTTGAACCTAAACCTGCTCTGATACCATGTAGAAAAGCATGTTATGCCAGAATAATGATTTCATTGATACAATTGGATTACATATACACAAGCCTTCCTTGCTCTTCAAGGAAACTAATCAACTAGGGTAACCGACTAGGTAACAAACCCGAATAGGGTTAGGATATAAATTGCTTTCCTAACTATACAAAAAGACTTTTAACACCTTTTGCTAGTTCCTAATTATTAAAGGACTATTGATTTCTTTCTGAAATTTTATCCTATTCTAAAAGGGACTGGAATAGGTATTTTTCTATAAGTAAGAGGCCGGTGAGTCATAATACCTTACCGTTCCTTCAGTTTTTTTTTCAGGGGAGAAAGACTCTGTCTTCTATGCAAATAACCAAGTCATGAAATCATGTATGTTCACTCCAAATATATATACTGTTATTATGAATGTTTCTACTTTCTATAGAATAACATATCTTTATCTTATTTCGTCTCTGTTTTACACGCTTTTTTTCTGCCAAATTTGCAATTGATTTGGTGTTTTATGAGCCCTATGGTTCTTTTGATCAATCAAATTCTTACGTCTGTTCTGGTTTTGGATCTTATCGCTTTATGAGCGCTAAGGCTCATAACAACTTGATTAATCAACTAGCCCTAAGGTTAATTGATTAATCAAATTGTTACGTCGTGTTTTGCTTGTTACAATAATATATGTGACTTGTTTCCTAATCTTTAATTGTCACTCTAATTGTATTTTATCTCGAATGCAGATTGGGCTCGATTGCCAAAACACCTTTTGGATTCAGTTTTACATAGGGTACTGACACCATCGGACTATTTGCGATTCAGCATTGTTTGTAGGTCATGGAATTCTGTAGGGAAAGATAACTTCAATCAACGATTCAAGCCTCCCATGCTTTTGATCCCTTCTGACAACGAAGGTATTTGGAATTTCTACAACCTTATGGATGACAAGATTCTTGATTTGGAATTAAGATTGCCAAATAAGCGATTTTGTGGATCTTCAAGAGGGTGGCTAATATTCGTGGAAGAAGATTTTTCTGTAACTCTACTAAACCCATTTGCTAGGACTGAAGGCAGGGTTGATGAAGAACATTCTATTGTCCGGCTTCCCCATCTAAACCTGTTTGATTGGGAACAGTATAAGCATCGTATGCGTTCTGACCATTATGTTTCCAAGGCTATGATATCAGCTGACCCGATACTAAATCCAGCCGAGTGCATTGTAGTGGTAATAGTCCACACTGAGTGCAAAATGGCTTTCCTAAGACTCGAAAAAGACACGGAGTGGACTTATGTAGACGAAAATTGGAAGTCAATGCAAGAAGTTACAGAATTTGGAAATAAATTTTTTGCTGTTAATAGCGAAAGCTATCTTGTTACTTTTGATCCTTGTTCATCCCAGAGAAGTGTTACTTTGGCGGCGGGTAGGTTGATTAACGAAGCGATCAAGAAACGCTTCGATGGAGATCTCGAGGGTAATCCAGAATATGGAAAAAAGACAAGTTCATATCTTGTGAATGTGAGCGATAAAGAGCTACTGTTGGTCTACAGAGTCTACAGACTAAAAGGGGCGAAAAGGGTCACGGATCATTTTAGGATTTGGCGGTGGAATTTTGACGCTGATAGATGGACTGAGAAGAAAACTCTAGGCAATATAGCTCTCTTTGTGGGCAACAACTCCTCAACTCATTATGTGTTGACATCATTAAATGGTTCGGGATATAAACCCAATTGCATTTACTTCAATCATCGGTGCCGCCCCTATGTGCAGTGTGGATTTCCATCAAATGTGGCTGATTTTGGTGTGTATGACTGCAAAACCCGACACATTCGACGACCTTACAACAAAACGGCTAAGACGCGAATGCAAAAAGCGAATCGGCGTCCCCCAATTTGGGTTGATGTACCGCCGGACTTCTATAAAGCGGTCTCATTGTGATAAGCTGCTATGCTTCAAGTTGTACCAAATAAATTCGGATAAAATGAATGATTTGTCGTAACGGAAGGAAAATATAAAGAGAGAGAAGAAATAGATGGTAGGAGTTTAGGTACTATTTTCCCTTGTACATGAGGTTTTAGGTACTATTTTCCCTTGTACATGAGGTTTTTTAACGAGATCCATTATGTTCTTTGTACTCCTATTTGGTGTCATGCCAAGCATTTATCGCATATATCCTTTGAGCAAAAAAGAAATGTTAAGAGAATGGTTTCCACTGTAACTTGTATAGTTTATCATTGTAGATATGCCCATTTATTGGCTTACATGATATGAGGTATGAATGCCCTTTTTACACACCATAAGTAGGTTATAACAACTAATTACAATCTTCTATATATATTTAAGCAAATACTTGAATGCACATAAAGCTAAGCGTACCCAAGAAGGTGAAACAAGTGTTTTCCAAAAATACCTATAATGAATTAAATGGAAGCCACCACTTAAGTGAGGGCATTTTAATAATTTTATTATTTTACACTTGGAACACCACTTTCACGTATGCTAAGATGCTAGTATTAATAACGTAAGTTACGTGGATACTAAGAGCATCTCCATCCGGATAGCCAAATCCTACGTGGACAGTACAGCTGTTAAAAAAGACACTCAAAAATCATTCATCCGATCGGCTAAAAGCTGACATGGATTGGCATGATGTTATAATTGACATTGTTGTCATTTCTTTGTATCTCCACTTTCAAGGTCTGTGGGCCCATAAAAAAGGAACTTTGACCTTTGTGTTGGATACATGTGGCATGTGGTCTACTATTTTTTACAAATTAAATATTATTTTAACTTTTTGAAGTTTGTTTTATGCTATGAAATTGACATATTGGATGAAGGAAAAATTGAGAGTGTTTGTCAATTGTCCACATAGGACATCAAAATAAATTTGATGTTAAAAGTTTGACATTTCCATTGGAGATGCTCTAATGAGCTAACTAAATGAAGATAGGTAATGGTAGTCATCCGCTAACTAATGGATTTAGAGCATCATAATCTGATGTGTCAATTTATTCACATAAGCCAAAAAGACTAAAAAAAAAAAAATTAAAAAATTTCATACATCCGAACAGCCAATCTGATGTGGCAGTTAACATCAACCTACATGATGCCATAATTGACATCAATATCTCTTAATGCCAATTCAATATTTTATTATGTTTTTCAAAGCTCGGACCCACTTTTTATGCATTGAAATCATAATATATAATAAAATAATAATAAAATTTGACATATCGGATGAAGCTCAAAACTTCACAATATGCCAGTTGCCACATCAACTGTCACATTAAAATTTGACATTAAAAATTTGGCATTTTGGTTGGAGATGCTCTTACAACACGATTTACTTCTTCCCACAAAAGAATTCCAATTCAATTCGTATTTTAGTATCATCACCCAAATTAACGATTCGGAATGTTTGATTCTCCATGCTTTATTGTTCATTTTTTATAACCATTTCGACATATCCTGTAAAAGCGAATCATATCTGGCAAACTAATTCTGTGAATATAACTCCAAATTTATACTTGAGAAGGCATAAAACCATGGGAACAGAGATTCAAAACAAGTTATTACTCATGTTCTAACGGAAACTCTCGACCTGAAGTGCTGAACCTTCATGATATTTTACTTATGTATTGGACGACTGGCACGTACAACTTATAACAATTTAGGCAACAAGTTCTTCTTTTCTGTATTCCTCTTGAATATTAAGAGGAACTGTGTTTTTTTATATTTAGTACATTTATGACTATTTTGAGAATAGTGAATATTATTAATTCAATATTCAAATTTTTGATTTTTTTTTTTTTACTTGATGATGATTCATATGGATTTATTTTTGCTCATCACTAAAAAGTGATTGTGAGTAAAACTACTGCAGTATCCACCATTGAATTAGACAAGTGAATTATTCCACCATTGAATTAGACGAGTGAAGTGATACGCAAATCTCCAAAAACAACCAACTCATCTAATCCAATGGATGCCAAGTTTTGTGTGTGGTATATTATGTTGTATAATGGTATGATACCAAAATGGATCAGTGCAAACGTTTTGACAATGGGGTGTGCTAGTCAAAATCGTTAGTAACTTTTACAATGTATCAGTTACTTACACATGCATATTGCTTCTGACTATTCTATTTTCGTGTTTCGCATTTTGGGTTTGGAGAGGGCACTAATTTGGGCCGATTACGGAGCTTCCACTTAACTTTGTGTTTTTGTGGGGGCTCGGGTTTCAGTTGGTGACACTTTCAATCATCTTAGTTTTGATTGGCTTCCACTCTTGTTTTTGAAAAAAATTTCCTCGGCTGCTGCTCTAATACAGGTGAGGCAATTCAAGAACATGCCCACCCATGTAGTTTAATTTATGTTGGCACATCCAATAAACCTTGTTTAGATGCAATCTATCAGCTCAAGCTTTTGCTTGTACAAAAGAAAGGACAAAAGAATAAAGTCAGAAGATATTGAAGACAGAACAATTATATTCGGGCAAACGTGGTAGGATATACATATACATCCTTCATTCTCAAGGTACATTCAAAAAGTACACATTTCAAGTGCCCTCAAAATGAAAATAGTCCCCAAGTATGCTGCAATGTCCCATAGACAAATAATAGATTCAAGATACACACACATCTATTATCAGTTAGGACGAGATATCGAGTGCAAATTTTATAATTCGTGAATGTATACCTTGCAAAGTTGATTTGCTCAGGCAGAATGATGGCAGGTAAAGTAGAAACTCAGTAATACTATGAAACTTTGCATGCACTCTATTATATGAACTCTCAATTTCTCAAACTATGATATGATAACTCTCCTCCCAACCATCCTATTTATAGGGATAGGTTGGGTTACAATCCTTATGGTATAAGAAATACTAAACTTAATAGAAAAGGTAAAGCAATCTACTTTCCTAATCGTTAACCAAATCATAAGCTAAAATCTAGTAAATAATATATTTGATACTTCGCAACAGGTAAGGCATCAGTGATAATCATAGTCGACTACATATAAGTATTGGACTGATCATGGAGAATAACAACAGACAATAAATGAGAACCGAGATCGTAGAAAAAATCTACAATTATATGCGGGCAAACGTAGCAGGATATACAAATACAGGTTCTTGTGATGCATCTGCCCTGCACTTGCTTCCATTGGGGAGTACTGCTATTGCCAGGTACTTTTGCTCATTCTATCAAGTGTTTGATATGGGAAGTTTGTGACAATATGGGTATTATGAGTTGTTTCTTGTTGAATTTCAATTAGGATGTGCAGTTTATGAGTAGTTTTCGTAACGTAGGACCAGTTTCCGTAATGTAGCTGGTTTATTAGTGGCTATTTAATTTTTGGTGGTGCAATGCTCCATGTTTTGATAATAATTTGTTGCAATATTACTGTTAATGAGTTCTAACTAGTTCTGACTTTGAAGTAGTTCATTTGGGTCCATTTAGTGGTGAATGTAAACTAAAGTTCTGAAACTTGTTCTTAGTTACCTCTTATGCTTTTGTTATGTAAGACATTTCAAACTGTGTTTATTAAATAAATGGGTTATTACCTATTTTGGTACTTGAAAGTTCGGTCAAATCCCAGTTTGGTACCCAAGAGTTAAAACGTCCCAGTTCAGTACCTTGACCATCTAAACTTGTCCCAGTTTAGTACCTACAGTTAATTTCGAATTTAACAATGTTAATACTGATGACGTGGAAGGGGTATTTTTGTCTTTTCATGAAAAATTGGCCCACAACCCCCACTTATCTACTGGGTAGAAAAAAAAAAAAGCGAGTTCATCGTCTTCATCGGCCGCACCGTCGCCAAGAGGATGAAGAGGCAGCGGCGGCGACGGCGTATGACTACGAGAACGACCCGAGGTGGGCCGACTACTGGTCCAACATCCTCATCCCACCCAACATGGCCTCCCGCAACGACGTCGTCGACCATTTCAAGCGCAAGTTTTACAAGCGCTTCATCGTGCGTACACTTTTCTGCACTTGATTTGTAGCTAACCCACTACGAATTGATTGTCGATTACCATTTGTTTTTGACTCTGGAGACTTGAATCTCAAATGGGTTTTCTTTTCTTCTTGTAAATTCCTGTGCTTTAATATTTATTCCCTTGTGTGAATTGATGTTGATTTGGAGTTGTTTCTTTAGTGCTGGGATCAATTTGAACTCGGGGCACTTGAATCTCAATTGGGCTTTGTTTTATTGTTGTAAATTTCTGTGCTTTAGTACTTATTCTCTAGTGTGAATTGATGTTGATTTGGATTTGTTTCTTTGAAGTTGGGATGAATTTTGAACTCGGGGCACTTAAATCTCAAATGGATTTTCTTTTATTGTTGTAAATTTCTGTGCTTTAGTACTTATGAATTGATGTTGATTTGGATTTCCTTCTTTGAAATTGGGGGTGTTTTTGAACTCTGGGCACTTGAATCTCAAATGGGTTTTGAACTCTGGCGACGGTGAGGCCGAGGAAGACGATGAACTTGCTTTTTCTTTTTCCTTTTTTTTTTTCCACCCAGTAGATAAATGGGGGTTGTGGGCCAATTTTTCATGAAAAGACAAAAATACCCCTTCCACGTCATCAGTATTAACGCTGTTAAATTCGAAATTGACGGTAGGTACAAAATTGGGACAAGTTTAGATGGTCAAGGTACTAAACTGGGACGTTTAACATTTGGGTACCAAACTGGGATTTGACCGAAGTTTCAGGTACCAAAATAGGTAATAAGCCTTAAATAAATAGCCACTTATACCCCCCACCTACTTCAGTAATCCGGGGTGCAACATTTGCGCCCGCATCTTCAAGGACCAATCAGAAAATTGTTAGAGAAAGAATTGGGCTTGGAGATATTTGCATTGGATGTGCACCAAAGATTTATCAAGGAACATCTGGGTGGAGGTATATCTTTCATGTTGAAGTATGTCATTTACATTGCTTGTGCTCCAAAGATCTGTCAAGGAACATCTGACCTGTCACCGGTTCATTGCATTTACTCTGCTCTAAATGGTAGTGCTTAGAAGCTGCTGTGATGAAAGTGCCACCAAGAGTTCTGGGAAGACAGATGAACAAAGCCCAGTGAAAGGGGAAGCAGAAGGTATTAGTCTTACAAACATCCTTAGTTACCTTCTTATCCTTTTGTTATATAGGACATTTCAAAGGGTGTTTATTAAATAGCTATCTGTTGAATTGCTGCGATGAAATCACGATCATCAAGAAAGTGATATCCACATCCTCAAAAAGTATCAGATGTTTGACTTTGCTCTGGTCCTCCTTAGAGTCACGTTTTACAGAGCTATGGGTTGCATCATGAGAATCTTCGTCCGATATAGATATTACTTCCACATCTCATCGTCAATCTCATGGTTTGTCAGACCATTAGTCTGAACAAACAGAGATTTCACAGTATGCCCGTTCTGAGAGCCCACAGAATTTGCCACAGCTCTGAAGGAAAAACAAACTCAATAAAGAGCCGAGGAAAAGAATAACTAATTTATATTTATTGGTCATATTCAGCAGATAATTAAGCACTCCAACTCTTTAACGTTATTAGAAGAAGAAGTTCAAAACAGCAGGAAAACTCTTATATGAAAACCTTCAGAGCTCATATATTGCAAATATTCTACATTGTAAAGAGAGAGATTCATGAGATATACAACATAACTAACAGAAAAGACAAGAAATAGGTTTAGGGAACATGAAAGGCCCATCCACTGATAAGACCTCATAACTGCCCTCAAAACAAACTTTGTTTGGCCTGCACTGGTAGCTTTGGAGTTCGAATTGGAAAGTCACGTTTAAATATAATTTCTCAAGGACGACCAGACAAGAATATATTTCTTACATATCAGAAAACCTCAATAAGTTGAGAGCACTCTAGGGTGAATGCTATTACCATCAAGGCATGAACTTATAGTATTGGATCAATTGGATTCATAGTTGTTAAAAGTTGAGGTTAGCTGATGCTTTAGGTATAACCTTTCTTGGACATAATAAACATTCAAATTGAGGGAGTGCATGCTTCAGTAAAAGGCAATCTTCCAGCTCAAAAATATGACGATCGTTCACAGTCATCTGCTGAAAAACCTGTCGAAGGTAATTACTTTCTATGTTTTTGACACTTCAGAGTACATTTCCCCTGTTACAAAATCCACATTTTCAATCATATGGTAGAAAGAAAGGAGTGCCAACAACTGCATGTGGGAAACCTGTGGAGCATCTATGATCAGTTATCAAAGCATGTAGAATGAGGATCTTTCCTCTTTAACTTTCCATTTGAGAAACTTGCGTATTTGTCATTGCTGCCATTGTGATGCTAATTGTCTGCAATGCAGCATTTCTCCCTCAGCTTACAAGAGATGTCAAACAGGCGCCTGAGAACAAAGGTGAAGCTCAGGTCATAAAGGAGTTGGAGCACATACTCTCTAAAGAAGGATTGTCTGCACATCCCCCTGAGAAAGGTGAGTATTGGGATGTAGCCTTTGATGGTGACCCTTGAAATATCAACTGTGAATGTGGATCATCTGGCTCTTAGTTTTTGAAGTTAGGCTGCTTGCTAGGGTCTTTTCATCTAGGAAATTGGGTTACGGAGACTAGCATGGGTGCTGCGAAGCACGATTTCCGTTGCAACATTTCTTTGAGAAGGCTGAATGTAAATTCATTATCATCTTCACATGCATGAATGTAAATTCCTTTTTGATGCCCTTGGTATCTGTGAATAAGGATAAGCTTTCAATGGATTAATTAGGGACTACTAGCATAACTGGAGATGCTTATGGTTACCATTGAGTTGACAATAGATAGAAACAAAAAGATGCTCCCAGAAATTATTTAGTTCATTGTGATCGCTACTGCTTGTTTGACTGAAATCACCTTAGGAATGATAGCATGGTGTGAATCATTCTTCCTGAGTTTCATCAGAAATTCAGACCTAGAGAGAATGGTCGCATTACCTTCCATGGAGGTGCGGGCATCACCATTCATCTGTTGTCCTGTCCTGTTCATACTTGTTCAGTCGTCTTATTTCAGAAATCAAGGGAGTCAGACGGAAAAAGGGAAAGGCGAAAAAGCTCGAAGGCATTGACATGGGCAAATATTGTAAACAGCGCACGTAGAATGCCCACAACTAGTTTTGTACCTCCTCCAAAGCCAAAAGTACCAGTTGTGAGAGTGAGTCTGATGATGCAGAAGATATAATGATGAGGGAAATGAGGGACGAGAACAAAAGTGAGGAGGGTAAGTGTCACTTCAACCTAGATCAACAACGGGTTTACAGAGGAAAATTTGATAAAATATAATTCGATATATCGAATCTCAATTTACATCGCTCTGTTTTCCTTGCATTGAGTAAATCAAAGTTCTGTAGAAGTTGTATATCCAGTGATAAAGTATTCCCTTTCTTCTTTGTGCTGATAATGTCGAAGACAGTGATAAAGTTCTGCTAAAGCAGATTTGCAGAATACTAGCTAGCACAGAAATGTAGCTTTTAAGCTATTGACTTGTGTGCAAATACAATGTAGAGTTATTATAGCTTGTGAAATTACTTTTTTTCGCATTCAAAGATCATTGCACACCATCAACTGGAAATCCTTGGAGATGTTTCCTAAGAGCATTGGCACCGCAAATGGCAATGGCAAGGGCAAAAAGGGGGCCTTTTGCCAGCCGGCAATGAACAGTGGATTGCATTCGCCCTTCGTTGATTTTGCAGTTGGCACCCACGGAATGCGAGAGCAAGGGCGAAAATAGGATTCGGGGTCCCAAACCACGTTCGGATGACACTGCCGAACATGGCAGCTTCCCAAACCATGTTCGGATGACATCCGAACGGCTCAGCATCCATGTAACCACGTTCGGATGCCACAGCCGAACAGCTGCACGCCTCTCCCGTCGTCGGCCACGATCTGCGTCGTGTCCAGTGGCGGAAACGAGCCGCACGCCGTCCCGAAAGGATCGGATTTCAAGTCCCTTCGCCGAAAACCGAAAAACCCAGAAGGTTTTTCGATCGGATTTCACATCTCGTCGCCCGTCATCGTCATCGCCCAGCCCGTCGTCGCCCATCGCCCGTCGTTGCTGTGACGTCGTCGTTGTCCACATCCCGTCGCCGGCCACGATTGGAAGAGGAAAGATTTAAAAAAGGGATCGAGTGCGCGATGACGTCGGATCGCACCCGCCGACCGTTGGCAGGGGCTGGCAAGCGCGACCTCGCCTCCGCCTCTTGCTCGGATCGCCGTCGGATTGCCGTTGCAATTTCTTCCCGCTGCCGCGCGTTTTCTCGTTCGAAGGGCAATCCCGAAGGATCTCCCCTCGTTTTGCCTCCGCGGTGGAAATGCTCTAAGGGTAAAATAATGGTGGCATCTTTCCTAAGAGATACAATGGTCAAGCTGCATGTAGTCCAAAACTGATTAGAAAGTCTAGGCATCACTTGAAGACGACCAATCTTTCCAGTCTCAACACAAGGGAAAACAAACATTGTCCCCAAAAACAAAGACACAAGGGACAACATAAAAGTCATCTCCTAATAACAGATGAAATACTTAGCCAAAAAACGAAAATAACACAAGAAATACTCACATGGTGAGTAGGCAAATCAAGCTACTCCACGCCATACCATTTCTAAGACATACCAAGAAACTTTTAACATTCAAAGGTTGCAATAAACAAGACAATCAATCATAGCTTGTGAGATCAAATAGCAGTGATTAGTCTTACTATCAAAACAGCACCATCAGAAGTAGCATCTTAGCAGTACTGCTCATACAGAAACTGAAATAAAATCCACTACGGTAACATCAAACTACAGATGTTACTAATATTCAATTAAGCAGATAAATCCTCAGAAAGTCCCCCTTACTTGTGCACTTTGGAGTGCTCATCGAGCCCTCCAGCATACACGAATGTTTTTCCACAAGTAGTGCAAAGGTACTTCGGACGGGGCTCCTCCACAGTTCCAACGAAATCATCCCTGGCCTCCAACAACTGCCTGTGGACAGTGTGCATGTGGTTGCGCTCGGCTATGAGGTCTCTGAACTCCACTAGATCCTCACAGTAGTTGCAGACACTGTCCGCTGGATTCCACACCACGGTACCCAATTCCTTCTTCTCTGTGACCTCTGCAAAAAAACAACACAAAATGCACGATCAAATACAGCCCAATTCAGCCCAATAAACGCAAGCCCAATCAAACACAAACTGGCCCAGACAAACACAAATACCGACAAGTCGTCGGTTCCCGACGAGACATTAACTGGGTCAGACCGACCGACTGGGGTTTATGAAGGGGTTTAGTCACAGCGGCGCGTGAGAAGTGTGAGGCGCGTGAGGAGAACTGCATCGACCGACTGGAACGACGAAATCGTTCATCTCCGCCCACTCGAGCAGCCGGCAAGCTCACCGGTGGTGAGGCCGGGAACTTGAGAGTGTTTAAGCACAGTTCCGACCCGACCCACCCGACCCAGCCGGAATGATCCCGTCTCCGCCGCGTACTCGCGAGCAGCCGGTGATGTACTTGAAGCCGGGGAGCTCGAGCGATGGTTTAAAAATACGGATCCGATCAACCCGACTCGACCGACCCGACCGACCCGACCCGATCAACCCGACCCGACCCGGTTTTACTTGTTGCTCACGAAAACATGCGTCTCCGTCGGCGGACTCGAGATCGGCCGGGATCTGACTTCAAGTCAGTGACTTGCACGAGTGAACCGCGTTTTTGGGAAAAAAAAAAAGAGAGAGTAAATGAAAAGAGTACTACAAGTTTTTTTGAAAAAAAATGCCGAGATCGGCCGGGATCTGACTTCAAGTCAGTGACTTGCATGAGTGAACCGCGTTTTTGGGACAAAAAAAAAAAAAGAAAAAAAAAAGAGAGAGTAAATGAAAAGAGTACTGCAAGTTTTTTTGAAAAAAAATGCAACGAAATAGATTGGGAAAAATGGAAACGATCACAAAGGGAAAATGGAAAATGATCACATCACTTTTATACACACCTTTTGGGCGACCGGTTATGACGGGACGCTTTCCTTTCTTGTTCTTCGGCATTTCTTCTTTCCAAATGATTGATTTGACAAGACACAAAGAGAAACTAGTGGGAGACGGCAAGAGAGCAGAGGAATGGTGGTGAAAGAAAGAGCCACCTACACAACATTTTTTTCTCCTAACTAAAAGTACATTTTTGTAATAAAATTTTTCCAAATCATCTTCAAATGAAAAATAACATTTCATAATAATCTAATATTATTTTTTTTTTCACTCCAAGCAACTTTTGTCATTTGTTTCTTTTACTACAACCAATAAAGATACAGGAAGGGTGGCAGCGATTAATGAGGAGAGCTCTCCGTCGATAAATTGATTGTTTGCCTGTCAACTATATCATAACTTTTTAGTTCACAAAAATAATATTGGGTTTGAAAAGAAACCTAGTAGGCACTTATGACATATTCTATATAATTTTTAGATAATTATGGAAGTTTAAAAGATAAAAATGCAGTCTTTAATGTGGGAAAAGAAATAATAAGTTTGGATAAAAACTCCCTTAGGTTTTTCACTTTATGATAAAATAAAGGGCAAACTACATTTTTCCCCACAAGTTTTGGGGGTCAATATCAAAATGAACCATAAGGTTCTAAATTTATCAATTTGAACCACCAGTTTATCACATTGAATCAATTTAAACCTCTTCTTCAAAATAAATTAGTAAAATATATAAATAAATACTATAATATACCTACAATAACCAAAAATATAAATAAAATAAAATAAAATCATACCAAACCTCCCAACACAGCACCACCGCCTAGGGGTGGATTCGGTTCGGTTACCATACCTAAAATCCGATTACCCATACCGGATATTTACCAAATTTTAAAAAATTTCAATACCATTACCGTACATAAATTTTCGGTTACCGATATTCCGGTTTGGTAAAATTCGGTTCGAATTCGGTCGATATTAGCCATTTACCGGATTTATTCATGCGCATTTTTTTTTGTTCTAATAACAATTGCATAACCCTTTCTTCATACAATTTTAACCAAAAAAAGATGCTCAACAATGTCCAACTTGCAATTTATGCATTGTTGTTCAAGGGTTTAGCAACATACTCAAGTTTTAAAATCAAACTTCAAATTCAACAATGTGAACAAGCAACACCAAGTAAAAAGTCTTACACAACCAAAGTTAAGTTACAAAAACATCAAATTTGATTAGAGTTTTTTTTCTTAATTCAAGAGGTAGAAAGCGAAGATCATCAACGTCTAAGTGAAGTAGATGAAGCACCATAAGCTCTAGATGATGAAGTTGAAGATGAACCATATATAGAAGGAAGGGCCTCGGGAGTAGAAACTCTTGGAGTTGGAGAGGCAAGTGAAGACGTTGTAGAACTACTAGGTTAAGGAGAAGGAGGAGGCATTTGAGTTTTTAGTGGGTGTGGTAGATGTGCTTGGAGTTTTTGGTGTCTGCCGTTTGCGATTTCTTTTTGCTCTCTATGCTTTCTTTCTTTTTTCCTGTGCGTGATGGCGTGGTGGTATAAGTTGGTTGTAGTTGTAGATTCGATTTCTTTTCTTTTTCTTTTTTATTTGGTTGAGAATTAGTTCCCATAAATAATACATATAGTATATTAGTGTTTTATTCTTATTTATATTAACATTTTTATACACAATTATTCATATATAATGTGTATATATTTATAAAATAAATAAAATTAGTCTCGGTAATTCGGTTTCGGTATACCAGATTTTTTTGAGTATGATACCATTTACCATACCGGATTATTCGGTTCGGTACAAAAACCAGAATTTCGGTTTGGTAAAAATCCGATTCGGTATGGTTTTGGTTCGATTCGGTATAGTTTTCGGTATAAAAATGCCAGCCCTACCGCCGCCCGTGTGATTCTTCATTGCCGTCATCACGTCAACTGAGACCTTGGCAATTGGCCTCAAACTACTGGGATAGAAAAACTCCGCCGAATTGACAAAATTGACGCTGGAATTTTTAACCACGGCGTCCTTCACAAACGCCCCATTGAAACCGGAATCGAAATCCTCCTCCCTGCTCATAAACCCCTCGTTCTCTGACCCGCCACCGTCACTACCATCCCCGCCGCCGCGCACGCCGGCAACGCTATATGTCTCGTCATTATCAATTGTATTGTCTACTTGTGTTTCTGTTAAATTATCAAAATTAGAATTGCGCGAAAGAGAAGACGAAGAGGAAGAAGCAAAGGTAGTAGAGAAGAGAGAGAACAAGAAAAACCTGATGAGCTGGAGAGTTGGTGGACCTCGTCTGAAGCGGAGAGCTTGGCGGCAGCGTTCATGGCGGCGATGACTTTGAGACGAAAAAGGAAAGATAGGATTATGGGGCGTTTTGGGGTTCTAGTTGAAGAATTGGATGAAGAATCACACGGGCGGCGGTGCTATGTTGGGAGGTTTGGAATGATTTTTTAAAAATTATTGTAGGTATATTATGGTATTTATTTATATATTTTATTAATTTATTTTGAAAAAGAGGTTTAAATTGATTCAATGTGACAAACTAGTGGTTTAAATTGATAAATTTAGAATCTGTGGTTCATTTTGATGTTGACCCCCAAAACTTGTAGGGTAAAATGTAGTTTGCCCTAAAATAAATAATCAGAAAATGGCAACCTTTAAATTGTGTTTGGTAGAGGAGAATTAGGGGTGGGAATCAATTGCTTTCCCATTTTCGTGTTTGAGAAAGCAATTCGTATTCCTTAGAGAAAAAAAGGGGAATCACAATCCCACCTCTTTCATGGCTTTGTGATTCCCTATTGTGATTACCTTATTCATGTAATTGAGATAATTTTACCAAAATGTTCCCTCCCATGCATTACAAACCCACGTAATTGAGATAATGCTACCAAAATGTCCTCTAATATATTTTACTTATTCTAATATAAATTTCTATGTATTTTTCATATTTCCACCCAACATAACCATCAATTAATAGAAAAGGCAAAGGAGTACATGCCTGAATTAATATGGAAAAAGATGAGAGCTAATTACACTAGTAAAGAAACACGTGTGAGCAATGTGAAACTAACCCAAAATTAAAGAAGACGATCCCCTCTATTACACCAAGAAATGAAACGGGAAGTTAAGAAAACAATGCAAAACACTTCTACTTCACATGAAAAAGCACTAGGACTTTTCAATGAACATTAAAATGTTACTAGAATATAAAAATTGATAATTCACCTAAAAAAAACTTCCATGGTGTCACCAGGACCATCACGACCTGACCCGGGTTGTAGCCCAGGTAGGTTTTCAATTTTTGACAATTAGATATGTATAATGTGTAAACTATTATCGGTTTGGAGTGTGGTGTAGTGGTATTTTGTCGTTTTTGCCTACTCCCAGCCCAGATTCAAATCCCAGCATGACCATAATGGCTTTTTCACCCTTTTTTAGCCCCTCCAATTTTTCAATCCTAGATCCGTCCCTGCCCCGTCTCCGTCATGTCCCCCACCTAAATAGTCCACAATTCCGCGAGCACATAACTAACCGATCTCCCCAAGGTATGCCAACTTACCAAATGTATAGGATTTGATTGCAAAGAATATCATCCGCATTTTTTGTGGGGAAGGAGTATATGATTTGACTGCAAGAATATCATATGCATTAAAATGTTTCAACAAGGTATTGCTTGTTGAATTGTGGTGTCACATCCTTCTATGGTGGAGCCTTGAGGATCACCAAATCATTGGTTTGGTCTCGAAGGGGATGGATCCTACGGGATCGACAAAAGGATTAGTTTGGATTATTTAGGCTGTGGTCCACAATATCCAACTATAAATTGTGATTCTATCACAATTAAAGAACTTTTATCAATACGTACATATTTTTAGCACACGATCGATATGCCATGTCAAATGACAATTATATTTGGCTTCTGTAATATTGATCTATATGATAGATCGATCAACATCATCTCAAAATTGAAAGAAATTCGGAATTTTCAAAATTAATATTTTTATAAAAACTTTAGTTAAATTTCTAAATCCAATTTCCATGTCATTAAATTTTTATTTAAATGGGATCTTCAATTTTCGATGCATTGTATCTCACTACTAAGAAAAAAAAAAGAATGTTCGTTTTGCGGTAGTTTTTTTTGTCGTGCGCACAAAGGAAGGAAAAGGATATGGTTTCATCACAGAATAGGACAAGGGACACGACGTGGACGCGTGGCCAATGGCATGAAAGGGTTGAAATGTTGTCAGAACTCTCCCCAACAAAACCTCAGAGAATGAATAGCCAATTATAATTAATTAATCAGGCAACGAGTTCTTCTTTCTGTGTTTCTCTTGAATTTTAAGAGGAACTGTTCTTTATATTTACATTTACGACTATTTTGAGAATGGTGAATATTATTATTTTACTATTCAAATTTTTAATCTTTTTTACTTAATGATTCATATGGATTTATTTTTACTCATCAACAAAAACTAATTATGAGTACAACTACCACAGTATCCACTATTGAATTAGATGAGTGAGATGATACACAACTCTCCAAAAACAATCCACTCATCTAATCTAATAGACACCAAGTTTTTGTGTTTGGTATATATTATGTCGTACAATGGTATGATACCAAAATAGATAAATGCAAACTTTTTGACATTGAGGTGTGCTAGTCAAAATCGTTAGTAACTTTTACAAAGTAACAATTACTTGCCCTCATTCACATGCAGATTGTTTGTGACTATTCCATTTGCGTGTTCGGTTATTTGGGTTTGGAGAGGGCACTAATTTGGGCCGATTAAGGAGCTTCCACTGAAATTTGTGGGGAAATTATCCAAAATGGCCCAAGAGGCCAAACTTTGTTCCAATTTGTTTTGGTCAACATAATCCTTTTCAAATTTTCAAAATTATTGTTTAATTGCACAAGAAACCCTTGACAATTCACCACCCAATCTTTCACAATTCACCACCCAGTCCTTCACAATTCTCCAGAAGCCGATCAACAAGAACGCCTCACCAACCCGCCGCCCAAGCCCGACCAACAACCCGTCACCATACACCTCCGGTGAATTTCCGGTAGCATAGGGTTGATTTTCAGCACGGTTGGGGTCGGTTGTGGGCAGCGGCCGGAGTACTGTCCTACTCGCTCGGTGTGATTGGGATGGGTTCGAATAGGATCGCGTCCTCGTCGGCATGATTGGTGTCGGTGTCGGCGGTCATTTTGTGAGCGGACGCTGTGCTCGGAGGTCTTGGCTGCGTTCATCTACAATGACGCGCGCTGGGAATTCCTAGCAGTACATCTTTTGTGGATTTTTTTGGTTTTTTGATTGGGGAATTGGTTGGTTAATTAATTTGTATTTTTAAATTGAAAATTGAGTAATTTGTGCTAAAGTTTGGGAATTCAAGTTAATTGTGAATCTGGGTTGGTGTTGTTTTGATGAGATGAGAAGAATGACGTGAAGTTACCAGGAAGAATGGTTTGAAGTTGCCGGAAGAATAGCGCGAAGTTATAGAGTTAGAGAGTAACTATGGACATACTATAAGAGACTATGGCGGACTATGGGGAACTATGACTGCACTATGGGCACACTATGAGGGACTATGAACGCGTTGATGAATTATAACTAATTTGTACTCGAAAGACTATGATGGACTATAAGGGACTATGGCCGCACTATGAGGGACTATAAGGCACTATGATGAATTGCAACTAATTTGTAGTCGAAAAACTATGAGTGACTATGAGGCACTATGGTCGCACTATGGCCGCACTATATACCGAGGAATTCAATTGCAAAGTGTAATAGTATTTTATCTACTGTTGAGTTGCCCGCTGCCCGTTGGGCCATTTTAGAACAGAATTTGGTCCCTTGGGCCATTTTAGACAATTTCCCAAATTTGTGTTTTTGTGAGGCCCGGGTTTGAGTTGGTGACACTTATAATCATCTTAGTTTTAATACAGGTGAGGCGATTCAAGAACATACCCACCCATGTAGTTTAATTTAATTTCCGCTGGCACATCCAATAAACCTTGTTTAGATGCAATCTATCAGCTCAAGCTTTTGCTTGTATAAAAGAAAGGACAAAAGAACAAACTCAGAAGACATTGGAGACGGAACAATTATATGCGGGCAAATATAGTAGGATATACATATACATCCTTCATTCTCAAGGTACATTCAAAAAGAACACATTCTCAAGTGCCCTCAAAATGAAAATAGTCCCCAGGTATGCTTCAATGTCCCATAGACAAATAATAGATAAAAGGTACATACACACATCATCTGTTAGAACGAGATATCGAGTGCAAATTTCATAATTCGTGAATATATACCTTGCAAAGTGGATTTACTCAGCAGAATGATGGATATAGGCACAGTGATAATCATCGTCGAGATAAATTATAGGACTGATCATGGAGAACAACAACAGACTATATAAATGAGAACCGAGATGGTAGAAAAAGTCTTATGATTACTGAACAACCCTCCAAAGTTTCCACGATTAATTCCCAGGCGTTACGACGTCGTTTAAGCCTTCATATAGAAAAAATGTAGATTTCACAAGGAGAAATTGGTCCACTTGAAAGCTAAGCCCAAGGCTCCAAGCTCGAGATGCCTGCAGCACACTTCACTGTACAAAACAAATTTTGTCTTCTTCTTCGTTCCCAGCTCGCTTTTCATCTATCAAACCAACTTTACCATCATCTTTGCAGAGAATTCCAAAAACACCCAGAAAACAAAGGCGCCAAAAACTCATGTCAAAGCTTGGAATTTTCAGTTTCGACGCATAGTCAAACCCAGCATTTGGTCTCCAGCTTCCGCCATTGCACATTGGACCCATCTTTCTATTTCTAAAACCCACAAAGAAAGACCTTCACAACTCATCAATTTCCCTTAGTTCCAAATCAAGAAGATTGAAAACCCATCTTCCCATTTCCAAAACCCACCGTTTTCCCCAAGTTTCAAACCTCCCTTCTTAAACCCCACCTAAACCCTTTTCGCCCGAAAAATGGCGAATAATCAAAGCCCTTGTGCAAAAACCTCCAAATCTTCATTTTCCTTCTGGTCCTCCTACCCAGTGCGGCTCTTCTGGTCACATCAAAGTCCCTGCCGTCCGATAATCTGGCCTCCATTGCCGGTGTACTCGGGGTTGGTGTCTGCTGACCAGATCAGGGAGGCCCTACTCGATTTCGGACCGGAATGTGCTTGACGTGGGCAGGCTCTTGTGGTGCCTCTGCCCTGCACTTGTTTCTATTGGGGAGTAGTGCTATTGCCAGGTACTTTTGCTCATTCTATCAAGTGTTTGATATGGAATGTTTGTGACAATGTGGGTATTATGAATTGGTTCTTGTTAAATTCCGATTAGGATGTGCAGTTTATGAGTAGTTTTCGTAATGTAGCTGGTTTATTGGTGGCTCTTTTATTTGTGGTGGTGTAATGCTCCATGTTTTGATAATAATTTGTTGCAATATTACTGTTATTGAGTTCTAACTAGTTCAAACTTTGAGCTGATGACCATATCATGAACTCTAAAGTTGTTCTTTTCGGTCCATTTAGTGCTGAATGTAAACTAAAGTTATAAAACTTGTTCTCGGTTACCCCCTTATCCTTTTCCCACCAAATAATTCCAATTCAATTCGTATTCTTGTCTCATCACCCAAACTAACGATTCAGAATGTGTTTGATTCTCCATGCTTTATTGTTCATTTCTGATAATCATTTCGATATATCCTGTAAAAGCGAATCATATCTGCAAGCTAATTATGTGAATATAACTCCAAATTTATACTTGAGAAGCATAAAACCATGGGAACGGAATTTAGAGCAAGTTATTACTCATGTTCTCTTTCGACCTGAACTGCTGTACCTTCATACTATTTCACTTGTTAGATGACTGGCACGTAAAAGTTATAACAATTCAACGCGAACAAAATTTTATAAATGAGGAACTGAGGATGGATGACAGGAATCACACATTGCATGTAAAAGAAAACTTAAGTCTGCACAAACAATGTTTTTCCCAAGTACATTTCCTTTAATGGTTGTTGCACTTGCATGAATATTTGGCTTCTGGAAAACCTGCAAATTCATTGTGCCTACTCTGTTCATGGTCTCATGTTTGAGTCAGCTCCCTCTCCACAAAACGAAAAGCTAAACAATGTCTAGTGTCCGCTCCAATTCCAACTTTCGGAACAGATTCTTGTAAGAAAAATTATGCTGCCAGAGTACCTTAAAGATCATATGTTTGTTAATGCCCTCATGTTGAAGCCAGCTCCCTCTCCGAAAGGATGCGCCTTACTTCATTTGCAAGATCCAGTACATGTTTGTCTTTGCATCCTGAGGCAAGAAAAAATGAAGGGTAGAAAAGAAGGCAGAGAGATTCGCACTTTTTTTGAAGAACCGGAGTAGCAAAACAAAGCTGAAATGAATGAAGAGAAAAGTTTGGGGGCACCAGAAAATCTACCAAAGTGAAGAAGGGCGACTTCGAGTTCGAAAAGGTTGTCTCTGTTAGGCCCCGAGGGGCCTTCAGCCTGAACAATCTGTCAGCAGATATATGGAAGGAATAGGCCTCAAACAGATTTCACATAAACAGCAACCATAGGACCATGTCCTGATCTTTAATTGATCTAATGTTCACGTTCGCCTATTTACCTTATAGAAGTTCTGGCTTTTGTTTCCATGTTCTTGAGCTGGATGATTGCCGTTTACTGAAGCATGTTCTCCCTTGATTTGAATGTTCATTACATCCAAGATAGGTTATACCTGAAGCATCAGTTGCCCTCAACTTTACACAATTATGAATTCAATTGGTCGAAGAAGAACAAGAAGTTCAGACCTTGATGGTAATAGTATACAACCTTGAGTGTTCTCAATTCATTTCAATGAAAACGTCAATTGTATCAAATATATGCTTAGTTATGGTGTATATCATATGAATCTTTTTCTTCACATCATAAGATGTTTTGCAATGTATTATAGTTGCCGGTCAATGATCCCGAAGCTGAGTGAAAGGCTTGTGAAACAGTCCCTCCTCTTGCCTTGGGTTCGACAAGCCAAGGCCAGGTTCTCCCACTAGAAACCTATTATTTTGGGCTCCATTTTGCCCTAGCCCAGGCCCAATGGCTTGCATTAGACATGCTCCTATGGTTCATTGTTTATTATACGACATCACGAGATGCAAGGAAGGTGCTGCTGAATGCTAATTCGTCTGTATTGTAGTTTTTGATGCACTCCAAGAGAGTGGACGACTCAATGTTCTTTTTTATCTTGGGTTTTGGCTCTTTTAACTGTTTTACTTCTTAACGTTCTTCTTTTACCAGCCCAAGTTCCCATGTGAATGCTGGGTGTTCTATTGCTTTCAGCAATGAAGACTCACTTACATACAAAAACATGATATCCATGATCTATGTACTCTATCTATCAGAGCACAAATGAAATCATCTACAAGTTTTTTGTTTAATTTTTACACTAGCCACATTGTACAAGGTGAAAAATCTAACAAATGTCCTCGAGTGTATGATTTAGTAAAAGATTTCGATTTTATACTGTTTACTATAGAGCTTTATGAAATTATAACTTGTAAAGCCGAAAAACTTCATGTACTTGTAATTAAGCATAATATTAAAGTAACTAATAATATAAAGATAGTTGGTCTAGACTCTAGACTCATAAGGCAGCCCTACCATCATGAGTAGGTAGCAAATGACACCCAAAAAAAAAAAAATTACAACTTTTAGGTTTAACAAGTACTTGTAATGCTATATATTCACTATTGCAGGTTGTGCACACTTGATTCGATTTGATCATAGCAAAAGCATTGTGACGAAATAATTATATCTAATCTCCGATATGTTATATGGTGAATATTGTAAACATTTGTTCATAGTGAAAGCTGTGTACAATCGGATTTTCAGGAGGATCAGAACAAAGTCAAGCATCTGATACTTTATGAGGAATGTGGATATCACTTTTCTTGAAGATCGTGGTTTATTGCGGCAATTTGAAGCTAGAACAGCCCAGAGACCCATAATATTGCATCATTTCGTCCTTGAACTTTTGTGTTTCAGAATGTGTGGGGCTTTATCTAATTTGTTACGTTGTCTTTCCGGCCAATAATGAAGACTACAAGCGTCTTTCAAGTTGCCATCACCAAAGAAGCTGCAGTCCCATGCACACATGGTATGTGCTTCCACCGCTGAACACTAGGAAATCGTTTTTTTTTTTCCTTAAGCTCATTCTGTCATTGCAAATTTGCTTGAGCGACTTATTAGGTGCATGTTACTTGTGGTCAGATCTATATATTCCAAATTTTCTGTCTATATTTTCTAGTTGCCGGTGAATGTTCCCAGCTGAGTGAAAGGCTAGTGAAACCCATTAGATACCCATTATTTTGGGCTCCATTTAACCCTAGCCCAGCCCCAGTGGCTTGCATTAGACATGCTCTTACGGTTCATTGTTTATTATACGACATCACGAGATGCAAGGTGCTGCTGAATGCTAATTCGTCTGTATTGTAGTTTTGATGCTCTCCAAGAGAGTGGACGACTCAATGTTCTTTTTTATCTTGGGTTTTGGCTCTTTTAACTGTTTTACTTCTTAACGTTCTTCTTTTACCGGCCCAAGTTCCCATGTGAATGCTGGGTGTTCTATTGCTTTCAGCAATGAAGACTGCACTTACATACAAAAGGTAAAAAATCTAACAAATGAGTGTATGATTTAGTAGACTTTGATTTTTAGACTGTTTACTGTTGAGCCTTATGAAATTATAACTTATCAAGCCGAAACTTATAACATGTACAGTACTTGTAATTAAGCATAATATTAAAGTAATTAATAATATAATGATGTTTGGTCCAGACTCTAAACTCATAAGGCAGCCCTACCATCATGAGTAGGTAGCAAATGACACCAAAGAAAAATTACAACTTTTAGGTACTTGAAATGCTATATTCACTATTACACGTCGCGCATCCTTAATTTGATTTGTTTATAACAAAAGCAGCGTAATGAAATTATTGTATCTAATCTCCGATAAGTTATATGGTGAATATTGTAAATATGTCTACATATCTACGAAGTGGAGCAAGTTTTTTTCACTACTGCGTACTCTTCGGTTTTTTTTTTGGGGTGTGAACAAGTGCATGCTATTTGGCTAGGATATAATAGAAGCATCCAAATCTAGATTGTGTTAAGATAAAATGTGAGGTCATTGGTAGTAACTTCGAGGCAGTGGAAAGTCCCAGCGAGCTGCCCGGGAGCAATTATTTGAAAGTACGACCTTTCTGACTCGATGAACCAAAACGCAATTCACGAGGGACCCAAGTTCTGACATTTCCTTAAATCCCCCTAATTTATCATTATATTTATATATTACACTAAATGAAGACAATTTTTCTATATAAAATTGGAGCTATTATTGTGTGTGTCTCAGTCTGCTGTCCGAAGTTTGTGAGACGCGCCAGTGATTCTTTTGCTGTACATGAGTCTGGTTTCTGACGAAGTGACGATTGAACCAGAAGCCAACAAGTTACACCATTGCTTGTTCAATTCACCTTTGATATTCCAATGGCACATTTTGATCTGGTTGCCTCTACTCTACCCCTCAATATTACTGTGTTGCTCACTAGGTCCATGATTGCTCAAGTACTCCTACGTTTGGGATTTTTAGATTAGGGTGGTACTGGTCGTATTTAGCATTCACTTAAAGAGATAATACTATCATCGGTTGTTTATGTGAGTATGATTGTGAGTTGGTGATAACAAGTGAATTCCACACCATCAATGAAATCTGCCATGGACAATTGATGTCAATTGACACACAACATTGTGGTTTGTTGGTGTTTAGCGTTGGTAGCTCGCATGTGCAACCGAAGAGCCTTATGTTAATGTCAGTTATTCATTTATGCAACTTGATATATTGAGAACACTTATTACACCATTCAGCCAACTAAGTTAAGGGAACTTTTGCCCCCCTCAACTTAAAATGAGCCTCTTATGCCCCCTCTAACTCAATTTTAGAGAATTGTTGCCCCTTTTTAACAGTTTCCGTCAATTTTCTGATGTGGCAAACGTTTCCTCTGACTCTTCTCCTTCCTCCTTCGCCCTCTTCTCCTCCGTCGCCAACTCCACACCAATTAGCTTCTTCATTCAGCCCAGGTTCTAAACCAATCCACAATTTTGCCTTCAAGAGTCACCGAGAACGACAACGACGAGCCCACGCCCCCTATGACAAAGACCTACAGCCCAAATGTCAGAACCGAAAATGCGAGAATCTTTCATCTCGTTTACCTAATATACCAATTCAAGTTGCAGATTTCAAGTATACGAGAATGCGAAAAAGAACCGAACTTTAGCGAGAAATTACCCCTTGGTGCAAGCCCTTTGACGCCATGAGCATGATCTTGGAGCCATTAGTGACCTCAGACTCCTTGAGCGTCATTCCATCCACCAAAAGCTTCCCTATCACAAACACCCAAAACCCAATTAAAATCAAAATCAAAATCCATCCCAATTTACAGAAATTGGAATGAAATTGTGCAGAGGACAAAAGAAGAGACCTTTGAAGATGAGCTTTTGGCCGCGGGGGAGGACGTTGGTGAGAGGCGCAGAAGGCTCTTGAGATCTTTGATGGTGGTGTCTCGGAGAAACATTTGCGATGGGTATGCTTCTCTGCTGAACTTCACGGTGAAGCTTAGGCGGCTTCGCTGCATCGACGCCGTTCGCCACGCCGGACTGTGGGCTCGTCGTTGTCGGTGACAACGTGGGCTCGTTGTCGTTGTCGGTGACTCTTGAAGGCAAAATTGTGGATTGGTTTAGAATTTGGGCTGAACGAAGAAGCTAATTGGTGTGGAGTTGGCGACGGAGGAGAAGAGGGCGAAGGAGGAAGGAGAAGAGTCAGAGGAAACGTTTGCCACATCAAAAAATGGACGGAAACTGTTAAAAAGGGGCAACAATTCCCTAAAATTGAGTTAGAGGGGGCATAAGAGGCTCATTTTAAGTTGAGGGGGGCAAAAGTTCCCTTAACTTAAATTGCAAGGGGCAAATGGTGTAATAAGTGTATTGAGAATGCATTATTTGCTCACTAGTGGTTGGTGGATAATTATGCTTCAGTGTTGCAACTTAAGTGACCCAGTGTGAGAGGAAGATGCTACTACTACCATATAACTCCCTTTAAATTCAAGGTCTGAATCGCCCAATTAAGTAACTGAACTCTGTAAAGATTCAAGACTGATCAACTACTGTGTTTACTTGGAAGGGACTTAGATCTACCATATTTTATTATGGTTGGGTAGAGATGAACAATGCACACAGATTGGAAAGACTATTTCCAGATGCATTCTCTTGCTTATGGCATTGGGTGTACAGTGTACTCTCCAAAATGCAATAATTAATGTGACAGATTTGTTTTCAGCTAAGCACATTGAATTGGGATCTTTATGAATGGCTGGCATGGTTATTTACTCCTCTCATTTCAATGAACCAGAACCAGAAAGTGAAAGTGAAAGATGTGGGGGAATGGACATAAATTCAACGTCAATGCTGTAGACGTGTAATTTTCATATTGTCAATAGGTAAGTCTCTACAATGGGGTTGAATATCGACCCTACCCTACTCTTCTAAGCTTCTATTTGAGAGCTTTAAACCGGTTTTATCTCAGTTGGGCAAAACATTAATCCTCTTGAGATGACATGTTCGATTCTCACGCTCAAATTGTTGTAGAGATATTGGGCATATAAATGATCTCAAGAAAACATGTTTCCCTATCTCTACACAGTCTTATTATGTTTTTCAAAACCTGGTCAGCACTAATATTCAAAAATCAACAAATAATAATATTTTGGGGGGTTTTGAAACTGATAAATCAGTTTATGAAAATTCTTCAACAAACACAATTTTCAGCTGAAAATAGTCAAACCAAATCATAACTGGAACCTGAAAACGAGAAAACTGTTCAAATTGTTTGCACATCTGAGACACTCTCTTCAACTTATCCAACAAAATTCACCACAAAAAATTACTTGAAGTGTTGAATTGTGATTAAATAATTAACCTAACTGGCCGCAGCTCAAGAACAAAGATTTATTTCCTCTAATTACGGTAATCTCATCCTTTAAGAACAGTGACTGTTGTCACACTACGCTTCCAATTTTTCTCTTTTAGGAAGAGACTCCAAAACTTGAAAAAAATTGAGCAGACTGTTCCAGGCACCATCCAAGAAAGGGTGAAACCCGCGAATAATCACCAGTAAGATAAACCAAAATGGTGCACATCATTGGTGGTGCAAAAACAAAGAAGGTTCTGCACAAGTCAATTCTACAGATGGACCATTGTATTTGTAGCATTACAACTTGTGGCGTGAAATGAATATAGAAGTGATAATATTTCTCGACTTGTCATAGATAATGAGTCATTCTTTCGTTATTTGTAAATTATTAGGTAAATTGTTTCCTGAATATAGAAGTGTTTGTTTACTAAATGCAAATAAAGAACTTACTCGACTCTCTGCATGACTCAATCTTTGATTAGCAGAACTGAATTGAGTGATGAACTTTTCAATGAGATAATGATGGATTCTTAACTTCTAATATCATTATCATTATAAAAGAAGCTTGAAAAGATCTAAACCCCATCATTCCTATTCAGAGCACAGAGATCATGATTTAAAAGATTAGAAAAAAGGCCAGGAGAATCTGAATATTTTGTAATAAGCTGTACAAAAGATTCTCCCTTTCATCATCAAAAATCACACAAAACAAAACCCATTCCCATCCAATGCTGAGTAAAGTCACAACCAGCCAGTGATCCCCGTGACACTTTCCCTGCCACAAAGATAAAAATCATGTCCTTATCATCATCAGTCTCTTTTAACCCCACTCCCCTCAGAATTTTTTTTTAAAAAAAAAGATAAATAATTAAAAAACCTCTGTTTTTTTTCCCAATATAACCCAAGAACCCCTTCATCGAACCCCACATTGTCTCATTCTCCCTCTAGCTCTCCCTCTGTGGAAGTTGTAGATTTTGTGTACAAATTTAGGCAAGAGAAAATGCCAAGACCAAGTTCATTTTTGAGGCAATTGAGTGGAAGGGAGGCTTGGAAATCAACATCAAGGAGGTGGGTTGGTGGAAATAACAAGTCTTATGGTGGTTTGAGTGGTGGTGGTGGAATGGAAGGGCTGAAAATGTATGGTGGTGGAGCTGGTGGAGACACCAACAACGGCGGTTATGGTGGTGGTGGGATGGCAATGAGGAAGAGGGTGATGGTGGTAGTGGATGACTCATCCCACTCCAAGCATGCCATGATGTGGGCACTCACCCATGTAGCCAACAGGGGTGATTTGCTCACTCTCCTTCACATTCTGCCTTCTTCCTATGACTCCTCTTCTTTACCTTGCCTTGCCAACTCTCTTGGCTCCCTTTGCAAAGCTTGCAAACCTGAGGTATATTAATTTGTTTATTTCTTCTTTGCTTAAAGTTAGTTAAGTGCATTCAGTCATTTGTGAGTTCGACTCTCTCCGCCCCCAATGTCTCTTGTATAGACAAATAATTTATGTTCCTAGAAAGTCTTACAGATCAAGAAATTAAGAGGTGAAATGTAGTCACTTGAGCTCAAAGGGATCCATGGGTTGTTTTGATTTGTTTTGTTGGATAGATCCTATAAGTTGTAAAAGGTGGGGATTGTTCTCATTTTGTTTGATAGATCCCACTAGATCTTCTTTTCTGGTCCCAACCACAGTGCTTCTGTGATGAAAGTGACAATTTTCAGTTTTACCTCACTTTGATTTTCCCTCTTATTTTTTCTTTGATTTTCAATTTTTGACCATTTTTTAGCACTTGCTTCTGTCTTTTCTCTTCTTTAGAGAAGGGTAATGATGTTTACCTTCAGGAGTTTTTCACTTTTTCTTTCTCTTTTCAGTGTCACTTTTCAGTTTCTTGGCTTTGCCTTTCTTAAGACAATTACTATTATGTTCTATTAGCTTACATTTTTCCAGCATTTGCTTATGTAAATCATTATTAATGAACTTTATTTTTGTGGTTAATATTCAGGTGGAAATTGAAGCACTTGTCATCCAAGGGCCAAGACTTGCCACAGTGATAAGCCAGGTGAAGAAATTGGAGGTATCAGTGCTAGTTCTTGGTCAGAAGAAGCCCTCTGCCCTAATCAGCTGGTGGGTCCAATTTGACAAATCTAATCTTCCAGTTTCTATATCCTTTTCATGCATCTTAAATTATTGATCCCAAAATCTGAAATTTTACCACTTTTGGTGTTAATTTTGTCATTTGTTTGCAGCTTATTTGGAACCAGCAGCACAGACGATTTTGTGGAGCATTGCATCAACAATGCAGAGTGCTTGACGATTGGGGTGAGGAAGCAGAGCAAAGGTGTGGGCGGATACCTTATCAACACCAGATGGCAGAAGGATTTCTGGCTCTTGGCTTAGTTTGGTTTCTCTAATAAGTATCTTATCTGATATGTGACAACAAGATTAGTGCCTAAATAAGTAATTAAATTATAGATGATTAGCTTGTAATCTTACCATCTAACTGCTGACTAGGTGATCTTTCTTTGTTTGTAGTAGTGAAATGAAAGTCTCTTATCCTTATCCTCATCTCCTGTCTCAATTTACCTGGCTCTTTCCTTATGATTCTTAAGAAATTTGTAGCACGTTAACTTGCTTTAAAATGAACTCCGGAATCAGGGAAGTAGTAAGCAATCCTATTAAAGAAACCATATATGGCATGGACTCATGGGTATCGTCAAATTGAAGTAGAAAGTGATTCTCACTCAGTGGTGCTTTTGGTGACTTCTACTCCTGAAGCTACCCATCCATTACTGCACTTGATCCAGAAATGTAGAGAGATGCTCAATGCCAATTGGAACATCTCGCTAAAGCATTGCTACCGTGAGTCTAACTTTGCCGCAGATTGGATTGCAAACTTTGCGCACTCTCTTCCTATGGGGCTTCATGATATTGCTGAAAGTCCTCCTCCCTTAGTAAGTATTATTGCAGATGACAGGATTGGTAAGGCCAGTGAAAGGGCTGTAGTTGCCTAGCTTGAGGTTTCTTTCTTTGTTCTTGGGCTATGGCCTCCAGTTAACCAAAAAAAAAAAAAGAACCATAGTACTGTAATTCCTTTTTCTTCCTATTCTCATAAGAGGGAAATAAAGAAGGGGGCCTCCAACCTTTAAAAGCTTTTGTTTTACATATGAACCAGATCCAGACCTTTTAATTCTTTGACTGACAGCATAATCAAAGATCGATTTGGAGAAGTCAACTTCACATCAGAGACTTAAAGAGGCTGTCTGGTTTTATTAATGAACAACTTGGAACTTGTATCTTTTACATCTCATAAACTTGGAGGCAGCAATCACAAAATTGGGCTATAACATTTCATAACCATTGCACGAAGAGAGGCATCATGGGCGAAGAACGCCAAGCTGCAACTGACTAGTGGAAGGCTATAATAGACTGATGTTCACCCAAAAATACGGCAACCCACAAGAACCTGAAGATTTTCTTGAATTGGCAGGGGAGAACAAAACATATATTAAAAATTTGAAGAGATTACATAGCAAAGAAGTGAATAACAAGTTTTTGTGTACTCATGTTTCCTATAAATCGTTTTCCAACTGTCAACAACCTCAGTCAAGACTTTAACCACTAGACCTTGTCATCTAATTTATCATTTACAAGGGGAAGCAGCTCCATGCGACCTCGCGGAGTCCGGGGTGTTCGAGGAGTTCCAGGCTGCTGTTGGGAGAGCATGTGTCTCACATATCCATAGAATGTACATCCCACAAGCGTTATTCCACATCCAACAGCATTCAAAGCTGGAATTGGGTTTTTGAATATCATCCATGAAACAAGGACGGCAACAGCAACCTGAACACAATCCAACGTGAGAATGTGACCATCAACTTACATTGACTAAAATAGACCCTTCAGGAAAAATCAAACCCAGAAGTAAATGAGTAATTGTAAACATGAATCAAAAAGTTAACTGATATGGTGCATAGGGGAGTGTAAGCAATGGATGCTTTTCAACTAAAGCTACTTGAAAAGCAAAATATGATTTACCCAACCAGTTTAAATAACATGATCATCATGAACAAGGATGAAACTTATGCCTGATAGTAAAGGGATGCATCAACTATGAACTAAAAAAACAATTTACTGGTGATTAATGATAATTTGATAAAATCAATTTGGAAGGTTTGATTCTGCTTTGTATTTACCTTGAGGTTTCCAGCAACATTGAATGTTACGGCAGTTGTGGAATGGATCACGTAAAAGATGGAAAAGTTGAGGCAAAATGCCAATACGCCAGAGCTGAAAATTATGATGAGGGATGGAACGAGAGTCTGATGGGTTTGAAGCCATTCAATAACACCATTACCTTCAAGAAGTACTGCAGGTATAGCCAATATCATGGTTGCAAAAGGTGCCATGTAGTACACCGTGTTTATGCTAAATATACACCAGAATATCAGAAAAGGATATCAGCATGAATTATGTAGATATAGAGCAGACACAGAAAAAAGTAGAGCAGTTTCAACCAAATACGGCTCTGTCAACAGTGATAGAAAGAAGCAAGAACTAGGAAAACTCGACCCTAGCTAACAAGGATGCCAAGGAGAACCAAAGGCTTGTAAGAGTATAAGAACACCCACAAAAAATTCCAACGTCCAAGCAATTTAACATCAATTTAGGGCCGCAACACCCTCAAAACTTTTGTCCATCCGAAACATTTTCAAATGATCAACCATGATAAATGTTGCAAATAAAGGCAAGAAAGAAAAATTACCTGTCAAACTTGTATCCGTGCAACAGAGATTCTGCAAGGATAGTCTTTGTGGAAGTAGCCAGACAGCCAAATAAGGCAGCACAAAAACCAAGCATATTGAAGCTAAGCTCTGTCATAGATGTCAAAAGGATTCCTCCAACAATAGGTATCAAAGAACACCAAATTCGCCAGTCAAAGTACTTCCTCCAGACCAGCCACTGCAAAACAACTGTTCAACCCATTTAAGGTCAGATGATGCCACGATATACTATAACATTTTTCCAGAGGGAAACAATGTAAGCAGTTGCTGGAACTGACCTGTGGTCGCAGGAGTGAATGACTTGATTGTTTGCATAAAAGAAACTGGAATATACCGTAAGCTCACATTTCCCAACACTATATTAATACAGAAAACAAATGACATGGGAAATATCCTTCTCCAGCGATCTTCAGGGTCAACTGTTATTAGTGGTTTAAGCTTCAGCACCTTGATTACAATGTATGCTCCAATGGCCGAGCATATGAAATGAATAGATGATACTGTAAGAGGAAACTTGAAGTCCAGTTTCTGTGTAGGAAAAAAAAACACTTATTTAGGAACACCATGATCATCGCCAGGGAAACTCATAAGAACGATGTCAAATAATGCAGTAGTCTGGGAGGAATCTGCCTCAGACATATTAATGAATAGACCCCACCATGGGGCAGTTATTGTGTAAGAAGAAGGTATATTCCTTCAGGAAAATCGCACTTCAAATTTATCACAAGTGATGCAGAAAAACAGCCTCTTAGAGCAAACAAAACTTCCCCATATGAAGAAATTCACTTATTATTTGACTAACAAGACTATGTGTATAATCATTCATAAAAAATCTCTAAGAAAAGCATAATGCACCACAATCTTTAGATATTTAGTTCCACCTAGGTGCCAAACCCAAATCATCTAGCAATACAAATGAGAAAACAAGGTAGTCTAAATAATCAAAACAATAAGAGGAACAACCAAGTCATGAATGCACTCCTCGCAAAGTTAATTTCATGTCAATCACACATAAATGAGAAATATGAAGAGCTGCACATGTATATCATTAGTACGCAAACTTTCAAGCAATCCTTCATTTCTCCTAAACCAATACAATCAATTCATCCATGCTGAAACCTACTTGCTACCAAAACAAAGGTAGATGACACAGCATGGTAGCTGATGTATATTAACCATGTTCAAAGTGGGACTAAATATACACAAATGAAAGACGAAATCAGTTGAAATCCCATGTTTGTGATTTGTGTAGGATGTAGCTTACTCTATTACTATGTAATACCAATTATGACATCAGAAATCAACCAAAAAGTTAAAATTCATTTTGCTCAGAATCAGGGATGACACTTTTAACATCGCACAGTAACGGAAATTTAAAGCAAACAACAACAACAACAACAACAACAACAGAGGAAAAAGATTCAGACAAGACAACTACATACGATCATAAGTACATCGAAATGAACAGAACTATGAGCAAAAAGCAAAACCAAGCAAACCCAGTTCACAAAATCTATGAAAATTCTAATAAACCCGAAATTCAGCAATCCGATAAAAGGCACAGAGACAAAACCTGAAAGATCCACTTGTTCATGACAATCACGGTGACATTGAATCCCCACCATTGAAGAATTGCCAGGAGAGATCTAATGACGCTCCACTGGCACAGCCGAGCCTCCTCCATCTCAGACCCAGATCACTCCAAAAGAGACCCAGATCACAAAAACCCACAAAAACTAGACCACACCCACCTCAAATTCCGAAACCAAAACCGACCCAGGTGAGTTTTCTCCACAGAAAACAGAGAAAACCCAGAGTTGAGAGCAGCTGAACAAGAGATAAGAGAGATCAGGGATTGGAGAGAACCCTAATCAAGAAAGAAAGAGAGAATGGGAGCGTAATTAGTGAGGAATTGAGGTTAGCTCTCGTGTTTTTGGTGCCTAGTCTCCCATGTGATTTGTCCCTCTCTTTCCATTTCGTTACGTTGGAGTTCTTAAAACGTTTTAACTCTCAACGCCATGGGAATGTTATGCTCTCCTCTATTCTCTGAAGAGGCTCAAGCTCTTGTCTCTCTTGTGCGTTTTTGGTAGGTGGGTCCTATATGCAAGGCGGCTTGTAATATAATTAGTTCACGTGTATTATACGAAAAAAATAAAATTTGTAGTTAACATTTTAAAATATTAAGTGCCTATTTCGTAACTCAATTTTTTGTTAATTTTTAACTTGTAGTTTTTTATTGTTAGTTTGCAATTTTTATTTTTTTAAAAAAAAAAATTCAAAACTTGTTTGGTAACTCATTTTAGTTTATAATTTTTTTTAGCTTTAGAGAAAAAAAACCGGAGGAAAAAATAGGTGTATGCTTTTTTTTTGTTTATAAAAAAAAGCTCACATGTCAGTTTTTTTTAAGAAAAACTAACAACAAAAAACAGCTACCAAATAGCTTTGTTTTCAAAAATTAAAAATTAAAAACAAAAAATTAGTTACCAAATAGGCCCTAAGTATCAATTATTATAGCACGTGAATTAGTTATGTTCTATGAATATTGCGTACTCTATAATTTTTCGCTTGGTGAGAATGGTCAAAGGATCTGAAATCGCAGCCAAAGAATGGCTCCTATTTATTTGGTGGGTTTGGCAGTGAGAGGAATTTTCTTCCCTTTTGAATGTTTGCTACATTTCTTCATTATTTCGGGCTTGGACAAGATTGTTTGATTTTTTGATTGAAAAACAGTAGGGTTGATATGCTCTCTCCACTGGCCAGGGGGGGAGTTACCTTCCGATTATTGTGGCCTGAAAGGTGCTACTGGGGCGGGTTTATTCATCATTGTCCTTAATCAATGACTTAATTAGTGTATTTATGTTAATAAAACCGTTTGTTTCACTTAAATATATTGTTCTGGAGAAAAGCTGAGGTTGGAGATTGACGCTATAAGCAATCTGTTATATGGTTAAATATAAGCTTTTAGTGAACTTTCAAGGTCCTTATTAACTTCAACATTACGAGGTTAACGTATGAGGGGAAGAAACACTTTCGTAGAACAAGGTAACGTATTTTTTCTCAATCTCTGATCATCTAATTAACATGTTATGTGAAGAAAATAAAGAAGATAAATGTATATGAATTCATAACAGACAAGTTCCCCTTATGTTGTACGAGGACTTCTTTTATTTGTGTCTCATTTGGGACGAAGCATTTTGGAGCCTCGAGCCATGTGTCAACAGGCTACAAGAATTTCAGGCTACAAGAATTTTCTGTTTCTGTTATGAGAACTGAACAGTGTGACTTGACCGTTTTGGTCAGTTCATGTGAAAAAGGTTGGCAATAGAAATCATAGTTTCTTTGTTTTTTCTATGTCAGAATGTTCCTTCAAACTTTTTACAGTATAAGGGGAGACATTCAACCGAATTTGCTTAATTAAAGTACTCCTTTGTGCTTAAATCAACTAATTCATATGACAGTCCATTGATATGTTATGTCTTCATATTAGCAATCTAATTTACTAGTAGAAGAGATATTTGTTGTTCAAATGTCTAGTTCGGATTAAGATCATAACATGTCATATGCCTAATGAAATGTCCAAACATGTAACTTTTATTCAATACCCTTGGATATACATCGGTTTTGACGTACCAAACATTTGGTATCTAAACACTCATTGTACCAAAAACTACAAGTTGATACCAAACCATTTTGGTGTCGAATTATAATTTAAAAAGCAAATGGATTATGCAAATTTCACACTAAGCATTAGTAAAATGAGCACATCATGGGTGTAGTGTAGCCTAGTGGCTGTGGTGGAAAGTCCAAGCTAAGTGCCCGTTTGGTATGACTTTAAGTTAAAAAACCACTTTTACTTTAAGCCAAAAGAGATTATTGTGTTTGGTAAGCAAGCTTTTTAATAAAGCTGCTTTTAAATTAAGCTACTTTATAACACAAAACTGAGAAGCTATAAAATTGAAGCTTTTTTTGGAAGCTTCAAAACACGCGCTTTTTATGTTTAAAACACTTTCACAAATTTGTTTACCGAATGCTTCACGGCTTATTTTCAAAGCAGCTTATTTTCAAAGTATAAGCAACTTATTTTCGAAGTAGTTTTAAAACTAAGTTCAGCGATACCAAACTATCCCTAAGAGTGATGCTTTTTGAACCAGTAAATCGGTGTTGCTTCCTAGAAAGAGACTAAAGCATAGTATAGCTTAATTGAAAACGACTACAATGTTGGCCTAAAATCAACATCGCAAAGTATATTATGGTTAGTGTTTTTGATAGTCCATGAATTATGTAAATCTAAAATGCATAAATGATCAAAACCAGCTCAAGGAAACTCTCTCTATTTTTACTTGATTCTCATTCATGGATCATAATTGTGGGTTGTAACGTGTTCATATGGTCAAAACAAAGGTTAATGTAGCACAAAATAATATTCGGAAAAGATACTCTTTGCCTTTGATTGAGTATGACCCACCTATATTGTGGCATCAAAACGACAAGATCCACTTCTCTCTCTTACAGACAATATGAAGCATATTTTTCTTGTGTACCAAACAAAGAAGTGAATATGACGATTTCCTTTGTTAGTGATACAAAACTTTGTCACTTGTGTGAGAGTTTAATGCGGATTAACCATTTATTTAGGAATGTAATGCATCTTAACAGTCAAATCTTGGGGTGCAAAGCTAATATGTCAACTATCAAGCACATGTGGTTCGTTTAAGTACGCAGCAAGTCATTTAAGGTGACGAATATGTACCATATTGAAAAAGAAAAGTGCTTAGCTTAAGAGAAGAACAAAAAGGCCGGTTTCAGGAGGATGCAAATGCATATTCGAATTTGAAATATATTTCAAAATTCGATAAACACCAGAAGGTGAACATGAAATGGGCCAACTGAAAATGTTACTTCGGATGAAAAGAGCCAACTAGTTCATAAACTTGTAATGTATTTCATCAGAATTAGGATATATTTCGTTGGCACGTTTCATGTTCTCCCCTTTAATTACTCATGAACTTATGATTTGAAATGTCACACACAAGAATGAAATTTTCTTGGATGCAAGAATCCTTAGTGGTTGCTTCCCAGACACATAAGAGGGTACTTTGACTATATATCCAATTGTGCAATGAGACCAAACCCTACTATTCATAGGATTCCAAATTTGATTGCCAACTCTAGAAGGTTAGCAAATGAAAGCAACATGTTCATTGTGGTGCCAATTTTTCTGCCATAACACACAACCAACTACGCATTAAAACCTGAAAAGTCCTACTAGGCCTTTGCTGGATTTCAAGTTTAAACTTGAGCACTTTATTATTGTCATTGAAGCAATGAAGTACTTGATAGAAGCCGCGAAATATTTTTTTTGATCAGATGATGAAGGAGACTTTCGCATTTGAAGCAATTTATATTAATCTAATGTCACATGGAAATGTTATTCGCACGTCAAAATGAACTATGTACCCTCCTCATTTGGAATTACTATGTGAGAGCTACCACAAACCTACTTCCTAGTGCACAGAGTAAACTTTACATTCCTACTTTGGTTGGAGTGAAGTTAACCCTGTAAATGTACACAGTACATTCATATTCTCTTCCATAGTTTGGAACATATGTTCAATAAATAAGAAGACCTTTTGTTCATTTGTTTGTGATCTTTCCATTTAATCTCATTCCACAATTGGAATACTAATCTGCTATGGGGTTTTACGATGGCAGAAAAATAAGGGCGCGTTTGGTATCATTTTCAACGGCCCATTTTCATTTTCCCACCTCCAAAACACCCAAATACGCGTTTGGTGCGTCTGGGCTGAAAACAGAAAGGAAAACGGGTAAAACGCCATTTCATTTCCACACCGCGAATTAACACACGGAAGCTGAAAACGCCATTTAGACGTTTTCGCTGAATTCTTCAGAGCGTTGAAAACAAACACTGTTCTCCCGATTTCGCTGCTCTTCTTCTTCGTCGTCAGCTTGGGAGACGTCTTCGCTGCTCTTCTTCTTCGTCTTCAGCTTTATAAAGGTAAAATTCATGCTTGAAATCATCTTCTTATCTTGGAAACTTGGTTGGGTATTCGAATCATATAGGTTTAGTCTCAGATCTACTTTGTATTTGGTCAATTAGATATGGGTATTTTGATTTCTTGACGGAGAGGGGTTGCTGGACGGGTTTTGGTCAATTTTTTGCAGATTTTGATTGAACCCAGAATGTGTTCATAAATTTTTACTCATTAAACTGAATTTTGGTGTCCATAATTTGTATTATCCATATATCCTTCTAAGACAGAAGCAATGGGGTCTGTTTTTTCGTCTGGGTCATTTTGATCTAGGGTTCTAAGGGATTCTATTGGGTTTTAAGGGCTTCTCTGTTGAATTTGATTTCATCTGCTCCTGTGATTAGTGATACCACCAAGAACACAGTTGCTAAAGCGTAGCTATTTACCACCTGCAGCTTTGTTCGGTATAAACATTTTGCATAAACAAGCTAGGTTGCTTTTGAGCTCAAAACTGATTATTCTAACAGGTAAGTAGAAGTAGTCAAGAACCAGTTGCTTAATTAACTTATCTTTCTGTTTTGATTATGTTAGGTAGGGGTGTTATAGTGTGGAATAAATGTGTGGGGATAAGGGTGTTCATCTACTGAGGAATAACTGTATGGTTGGTCTTTGTAGGCAAGAAATTCGGGTGGAGAAAGTAGATCTTTGGATTATACACCATTTGAGGTGTATTGTTATATAGACGCGGGGTTTTTGTTGGATTTCTACACATAAAAAACTATACCAACACCAAAGCTTGTTTGAGATTGTTTTTCAGTCTTAGAGTAGCTAAAACCATTTATCACAGAACTGATTTGTGTGATTCTCTAGTAGCTAATACATTGTTAGCTATGTATTCAAAATGCGCGCAAGTTGTTTGATATGATGCCACGAACTGATTTAGTGACATGGAATGGAATGATATCTGGGTATGTTTTGTGTATATCGATGCTAACGTTCTATCTTTTTGACTTTGCAGCTTGTTGGGTGCGTAGCAGAACATAATAACTTGTTTGGTTTTGCTGATAAAGCATCTGGTGAGTTTTTGGATAGCAATTCGTTGTTCTTATCTTTTTAGATGGTAGTTTATATTAGATTTAATTTGTGGTCATGGATGAGATTGTATGGCAAGTCTGGTGTATATGTTTTGTGTATATTGGAATTGCTTGGATTTCTAGGATCAGTTGCTTGCTTGCTGTCTGAATCTGGCTTCCCTTTGATTGTTGGCTGCATGAGAAGGTCCAATTACAAATTTGATGTTTCTGTTCTTGCTCTAACCTGGAATCAATTACAAGTTTTGTTTCAGTTGCTTGCTCGATGTTTATGTTGTCTTCTGATTGTAACTTATAGTTTTACACAAGGTGGTAAACTCTTTTTTGTTTGTTGTTTGTTGTCTGCTGTGCTGTGCTTGTTTTCTGTCACCATAGTTTTAAAGCGCTATTATTTTGTGGTAATCACCTTGGTTAGGGTAGGCTGATGTCTTAGAGTGAATTTTTCATAGGTGGTGAGTTTGAGAATGCTTTCTTGTTTAAGTGTATATTACGAATTGATTGTGCCTATATTTTGTCTCAGGAGTTCAGGTTTTAATTGCTACACCCGGGAGCATGATTCGAATGTTAAGGTTCAGATTACCTTTGATGGAAAGCACTCGTTGAGTCCTTCCCAAGCGGGACAGATTACCTTCGCACTCTCAAGATTGAGACCTAATTCGTTTATTAGTTTCGATCATGTAGTGTTTGTTGTTCATCCTGTATACTAGTTCAATTGCTTGCAATTGTTCAAATTTTTGTATTTACTCTCTAAAGATCTTGTGTAGAAAACACTGAGCCATATTAGAAAGAAATGGTAATTGGTTAATGATTATTGATTGGTAGTATATTGATTCCTCTTTCACACTGATGCTGTAATTCTGACTTGTGTTTCATGCTGGAATTCTTGAAGGTAATAGAATTGTCAACTAGTATGGCATGTATGAGAGATTTATAATCAACATAGGATGATTATTCACTACTTTGATTTCATTACTAAATTTAATTTGAGTAATTATAATTTATTTTTTTACTCATTAAAAAAGCTAACTTATGTACAAAAAAACTAATTTACAAATATTTATTTTATGTTATTGAATCACTCAATAAAATATTTGAATTATTCCTTAAAAAAAATTCAATTCCATATATTTCTACCAAACACGTTTTCACTGCATTTGTTCTCCGAAAATGTTTTACTGTTATTCTACCAGACGCATATTCAAATTCCAGAAATGCCAGATTCACTATTCTCGTTTTCATTTTATGGGTGCAAACTGCGAAAATGCCTGCGAAAACGTTACCAGACGGCCCCTAAATGTCCACCAACCAAAGTAATGGAATATATGCTTTACAAGCTAGCTCATTTTGAATTGAAATATTTTGATTCTATTCGCATTATTGCTTTGAACTAAAACAACACTTGTTTGAGAGTGACTCTGAAACAATAGAAATTACTTAGAAGTGATTCTGACCTTGGCTTTAGGACAAAAAACAGATTCTTCCACATTCGCATCTAATTGATACTGGAAGTGACCAAATAGGCTCTTCTGGACTGTGATTTGAATTCCATCCCCTGAATCCACACATGAAAACAACTCTTTTTATTCAAAGTCAACACTTTGTGTTAGCAATATTGGTCAGAAAGTTATCTTTTCTATTTTAAAGTGCCACATACATAAGAACCAAGAACTGAATCAGTCCCATGGCACGCTTGAATGAATGAGTACAAAGTGAAATCTCGCCTGACCAGTACCCAATTATGATTTATACAAATAATAAATGAAGGGGGTTGAGAAGTTTGAATGAAATTGAGTAATGGGTCCAGTTTCGTTTGCTCAACCCAGCTAAGCAGTTTGCAGAGAATCAAAAAGTAGAGCGTGCGAGTAAACACCACAGAGGACTAGGATAATCTGCACTGGATAAATTTTTGTGAGAAAAATTTCACCTCTTTGTTATTTTGCTCTGCATTTCCCTTCTTTTTTTCACTCATCAGCTGTGGGGTATAAAAACATCATGTATGATTCCTTCTCTCCCTGTGTAAATCATTTTGATGGGTTCTTGGTTGTGAATTGAAAGATCTCACCACTCATCTAGGCTGGGGATTTACCCCTTTGAATCTCCCTTTTTTTACGATTTTTTCTGCTTAAAGATTCTACCTTTAGGGGGGTGTATTCATTTGGGATTTGGAAGAATTTTAAATGGGATTAGAAATTTGGGTGTATTCCATTAGGAGTTTAGAAGAGTTTATAAAAATCCAGGTGTATTCAATTGGGATTTCAGAGGACTTTTTTTAAATCCATCTAAATCCTAGTGTATTCAACCGTGTGTTTTTAAAAATCCATCAAAGTTTAGGTGTATTCAAAATTTGGTGATTTTAAAGGATTTCATAAATTGATGGATTTGGAGGGGTTTGGGTGGATTCATATAGTGTAATTTTTTCTTGAACAAATCCCACCTCAACCCTTGAGATTTTGGTAGGATTTTTATTTTGCTCTCATTCCCTCTTCCTCTCCACCATCACCACTCTGCTGCCTCCCTGCCTTCAGGCACAATGACATCATCTCTAGTGTTTTTCACTCGGCAACATAGGACATCATCAACAACGAGTCAGTGTTAATTCTAATCCACCGGTGATTATGGCGACGATGAGTGTTAATACGATACAGCCCCCGCTGTGGGCATCTCAAGGTCTCCAAAGCTCACCGCCGCCGGCGAGGCTTCGGCCGAATCGCCTTGGAATTTGTTGCTTGTCATGTGCGGAAACCTTGACGGAGATTGAGAGCTCTGCCCACGAAGACCATACCATATTGTTGTACTGTAAAATGTTAGCAGAAGAGGCTGCAATGCCCAATCAATATACTTTCCTTTTTGTTCTTCGAGCTTGCGCGTACTTGTTTGCTTTGTCCGAAGGGAAACAAGCTCATGAGAATGCTTTGAAACTTGGGTTTGGTTCGGATGTTTATGTTAACAACAGTTTGATACATTTGTATGCGTCTCGTTGGTTTTTGGACTTAGCACGGAAAGTGTTCGATGAAATGCCTAAGAGAAGCGTTGTGTCGTGGAATGTGATGATCGATTCGTATGTTTGGGTGGGGGAGTTTGAGACTGCATTGAATTGCGGGTGATTGTTAAGCCTGATGGGTATACAATGCAGAACGTTGTGAATGCTTGGGCTGAGTTGGGTGCTCTGTATTTTAAAGGATTTCAAAGGATTTTAAAGAAATTGAAACTCCTCAAAATCTGTTAAAATGCATGTTAAAATCCATTAAAATCCATAGTCAAATTTCTTTAAAATCAGTCAAACTCCTTTAAAATCCATAGAATTTGAAGGAGTTTTAACTCATTTAAAATCCTTCTAAATCCTAATCGAATACACCCCCCTTACTTTCGAATTTTACTTACTCAAATCATAAATTTTTGTTCTTTACTTTAAACAGAGGCGGAAAATGAAGGGTAGAGTAAAGGGTGTTGGAAAGATACAGCCTTCCTTCGTCATTTTCCTTTCTTCCTGTGAAAGCACTGATCATCTGGTAAGTTTTTCAATTACTGCCATGCAATTTTACCTGAATTTTTTTCCTGGTAAATTATAGTCTCACTGCAATGATTTACTTTATATAATCTTTACCTGGGCAGTTTGTGAAATTCTACTCAGATAGTGGGTTTTCGTTGCTTGTTTCTTGAAGGAAATTCCACAACCTTTCTTAAAATATATGAAGAATGAAGTGTCTGCAAGAGCAACTTTCAAACTGAAGGTTGATTCAGAACGTTCATGGCATATTAGGGTAAGAGAAACACCAGGGGGTTTGTCTTTTGAGGATGGGTGGCAAGAATTTTCAAAAGACAACTCCTTGGAGGGCAATGAAGTTTTAATAGTCACATATGAGGGGATGATGCATTTCACCATTAGGATATTTAACAAGGGCGGGGTTCAGAGGTCAGATTCTCTTAACACCAGATCATTTCGCAGTCCCAACCCTGCCAACACTGTGAAAAGGCCTCCTTGTAGACCAAGAATTACCCCTGGTTGTTCTTCGAAGAGGCTCCGCCAGGCTCAAGTGAACTATTGTGAGGATGATAGTGGTAGGTGGTTGATGGATTTTATGTACATATGTTATCGCTACTGGAACCAATGCAACTCAACTAATATCTTGGATGTGCAGATGCTGTTATGATTCTAACAAATTCTGAGTCCAACGAACTCAATGGGCTTCGTAGAGAGGAAGACAGCAAAGACAAGGCGTGGACACCTGCTAAGCATGAATCTTCGCGTTCCGTGGTAAGCAAGGCTCATCTTCACTTGGTATAACTTTAGTTACTATGTGATTCACTTTTTCGCATACTTGGTAGATAGATTGGGAGATTCCTAGACAGTTTTGTCACATAATTCATTTCCTTGATCACTAAATCACTACGGGGATCAGTTCATGGGAAACTATTTGAGTTACAGAAAATTTATCTTTGCATTCTTCATTGATACTGTTTTACATTCAAACCCTGCATTGCATATAATATGAAACTCCGGATGGGTATTGTTTCTGTACATTCGTAATTTGTTTTCGCTTCTAGTTAAATGCAAGTAAAAACAATTCCACCGAGATTGAAGCACACTATAGTAACTCTGCAATCATGAAATTGAACCTACTTAACCATTCTTGTATGTAAGTTCAAGATTTTTTGTTATTGTGCAGCTTAACAACAAGAACAAGAGACACGAAGAACAGGAAGCTGAAACTGAAAACGAGAACAAAGAGCAGGGTAGTGAAGATGGCAATTGCGACAGTGGCGAACATGAGAGTGATGATTGTGAAAACATGGACGGAAATGAAGAAGGAAGGTTGGGAAACAACGCTGGCAATATATATGAACAACTCTTCAGAAAAAGTTTGATGGTAGAGGTGAACGAGCTTGTGGATGAACTGGAGGTAAAAGACAAGCAGATAATGGACTTGAAGAGGGATTTGAGATACTATCAGAAAATGGAACTAGTGCTTGCAGAAACAAGAGATGAAAACAGTCTGCTAGTTAAAGAAAATGCTGAGCTTGCAAAAGAGAATGAGCTTATGCAACATGAAATTGAACAACTTCTTAGACAGTAACTCCAAAATGGAGGCTCAAGTTTTTCTTGAACATGCAGACTGTTTTCATGTCTTGTTTTGCAAGCTCTTCTTCTATCTTCTGACAATATCTCAAACCCCGCCTCAAGTCAATTTTCTCCTTGTTTTCCTCCAATTCAGCTACGAGCTTGTTCACCTCGTCAATCAAGCTTTTTTATTTTTTGAAGAGTTGCTGATATATATTGCCTGCGCTTTTTCCCCAATCTTCCTTCTTCAGTTCTGTCCATGTTTTCACCATCATCACTATCATGTGCGCCAACATCTCAACTGACATCTATCTTCTAACAATTATAATAGTTACAGCATTGCCGCCTTCTAAACATGTAGTGATTATGGTGAACGTTGCCATGAAGCCATCTCAATTCTCTGAAACCAGTGCCTTGTGTGGCAAATGGCCAAAGGAACTTAATTTGGTGGTGCAAGACATGTATTTCACGTTTTGAACTGACATGATGCTATATATGTTTTTGGTTCCCAGGTATTTTCACATAAAACGCTATTGATTTCATACCTGTTATGAAAAGTGGATTAATTGGCTGTGAGTTATGCTGCTAATTGCATTTCTTGCTATACAACTTGGGATACAAGTTTAGTCCCCCCAATGCAGCTGTCTTTCACATTTGCCACATTGCTGGTTAGTAGCATCTGGAATCATAGACCATTGAAGCTCAATTCCTCTATGTAATGACGAGATGGTGGACTGAGAGAGTATAAAATGACCACACATTTTCATTTAATCCCAGAACCACCCGGAAAAACCATCATCGCCTTGTTGAAAATTGAAAATGCCATACAAACACTGAAGAATGAATAAAAATGTACCACATCAGAGCAATTGAATGAGTAAGTTCAGAACAACCATTCATCTCCTCCACCAAATGAAAGTTATGAAATTTGAAGTCGGACCATCACCATCTTTAAAAGTTTAAAGGGCCCATTTTCCTTGTGTTCAGCCCAGCTAGCAGCTACTAGAAGCAATTATTCATCTGTTCTTGGAAAAAGAACCACAAAGAGTTGAAAATGACACATTTGAGTTTAAAGCACAGAGGGTTATCAGAAGCTTCTGAGAAGAATTCACTCTGCAGAAAATTTCATCTCTTTTTCCTTTGGGTTTCAATTTTGGTTCAGCATTCATGGCTAAAAGTAGGCTTCCAGACAATCTTGTATGGTTCTCTCACTCTCTCTCTTTGAGTTTTTTTCTTGAGTTTTTTTGTTTGGGTTTTGGCTTTACAAGCCTTGTAACATCTTTACCATCTTCCGGGTTGGCGTTTCTTACTTTGAATCTCCAATTTATCCTAACTTTTATTTTTCTGTTCTGCTTAAAGATTCCACCTTTACTTGCCAATATTACTCACTATACAAAGCTGTGATTTTTATTTTTTAAAAACTTTAAACCTGTAGCAGAAGAGAAGAGCGGAGAAGATTCCTTCTTTTGTGAGATTTCTACCTGCTCATGAGTACACTCATCATCTGGTAATTATTTTCAACTACTGCCATCTCTTTAATTTCCTGCATTCTCTTTTTTTTTTTCCTTGGAAAATTCTTTTTACCTTGCAATAGTTTAGCTTAGAATCTTTACTTGGGGTGCTTAATGTTATGTGCATGCTTAAATTCTGAACTTTTTGGTTGGTCAACTGTTTTTGTGTGTGTCTTGAAGGAGATCCCACCAGAGTTTTTGAGATATTTAGGGAATGAGCTATGTGGAAGAGTAACTTTGAACCTTAGTGTTTCATCAAATCGTTCATGGAATGTGGGAGTAAGAAAATTACCAACCGGTTTGGCATTCGTGGATGGCTGGGAGGATTTTGTGAGAAATAACTTCCTGCAGGGAAGTGAGCTTTTGAAGTTCATGTATAAAGGAACAAAGCATTTCAGCATTGAGATCTTTAACGAGAATGGGTTTGCTAGACGTGATTGTCCCAACATCGTATCAGGTCAATCTCCCAACTTCGCTAAAAGCATGAAAAGGCCTCGTCGTAGGACAAGAATGCAACCTGTTCGCTGTTGTAAGAGGCTCCGTCAAATGAACTCTTGCAAAGATGATACAGGTATGATGACAGATATGTACATATCTTTGCTGCTGCTGCTGCTGCTGGTATAATGAATTATGTCTCTGATGCATTTAATTTTGGATGTGAAACTGTAGTTATAATAATTTCAAGTTCTTCCGAGTCTGAAGAATCCGAGGAACTTAATGTAGATAAAGACAGCACAGATGAAGATCAGGAAGCCTCTGGACCTGAATCTTCTCGTTCCATGGTAAGCATGGCATGTCAACTTTTTGGCTTCTGTTTTTCCATCTTCGCTTACTATGACTTTAGTTTCATCCTTTTGCAATCATTATCATTTGAATAATTTTTTTACCTATATACTTGACAAAATCAACATTTTCCAGTGATAGCTGAATCTAGACTGAAATCTTGTTTAGGGTCTTGCAGAAGCTCATCTGTTTTCGATATTGTCCAATTTCTGTTTTGTGCAGTTAGCAAATGGTTAGATGTTACAAATAATGTTTGTACTGTTTTTAGCAACTTGAATAGGCAACAGAGGAGGACTCTGATAACACCGTGAAATAATTATATAATCAATTCATTTTATTTCAACAGTGCTAATGTACTGTGAGATTCCAAGAAATTAAAACTTTTGTCACAGAATGTGTTTCCTAGATCAATAAACTTTTGTTCTGTACTTTTACCAGAGGAGGAAAATGAAGGGAAAAGTGTCCAACAAGAGTCATGGAGAGCAGGTAGACGAAACTGAAAATGACAAAGAGCAGGGCGATGAACATGAGAGTGAAGATGGTGAAAAAATGGACAACAATGAAGAAGGAAGATCGGGAAATGATGGAGGCAATATATATGAACATTTCAATGAAAACTTGATCGATGAGGAACTTAATGTAGATAAAGACAGCACTGATGAAGATCAGGAAGCCTCTGGACCTGAATCTTCTCGTTCCATGGTAAGCATGGCATGTCAACTTTTTAGCTTCTGTTTTTCCATCTTCGCTGACTATGACTTTAGTTTCATCCTTTCGCAATCATTATCATTTGAATAATTTTTTTTACCTATATACTTGACAAAATCAACATTTTCCAGTGATAGCTGAATCTAGGCTGAAATCTTGTGTAGCGTCTTGCAGAAGCTCATCTGTTTTCGATATTGTCCAATTTCTGTTCTGTGCAGTTAGCAAATGGTCAGATGTTACAAATAATGTTTGTACTGTTTTTAGCAACTTGAATAGGCAACAGAGGAGGACTCTGATAACACCGTGAAATAATTATATAATCAATTCATTTTATTTCAACAGTTGCTAATGTACTGTGAGATTCCAAGAAATTAAAAACTTTTGTCACAGAATGTGTTTCCTAGATCAGTAAACTTTTGTTCTGTACTTTTACCAGAGGAGGAAAATGAAGGGAAAAGTGTCCAACAAGAGTCATGGAGAGCAGGTAGATGAAACTGAAAATGACAAAGAGCAGGGCGGTGAACATGAGAGTGGAGATGGTGAAAACATGGACAACAATGAAGAAGGAAGATCGGGAAATGATGGAGGCAATATATACGAACAACATTTCAATAAAAACTTGATCGATGAGGAACTTAATGTAGATAAAGACAGCACAGATGAAGATCAGGAAGCCTCTGGACCTGTGGTAAGCATGGCATGTCAACTTTTTAGCTTCTGTTTTTCCATCTTCACTGACTATGACTTTAGTTTCATCCTTTTGCAATCATTATCATTTGAATAATTTTTTTACCTATATACTTGACAAAATCAACATTTTCCAGTGATAGCTGAATCTAGGCTGAAATCTTGTGTAGCGTCTTGCAGAAGCTCATCTGTTTTCGATATTGTCCAATTTCTGTTCTGTGCAGTTAGCAAATGGTCAGATGTTACAAATAATGTTTGTACTGTTTTTAGCAACTTGAATAGGCAACAGAGGAGGACTCTGATAACACCGTGAAATAATTATATAATCAATTCATTTTATTTCAACAGTTGCTAATGTACTGTGAGATTCCAAGAAATTAAAAACTTTTGTCACAGAATGTGTTTCCTAGATCAGTAAACTTTTGTTCTGTACTTTTACCAGAGGAGGAAAATGAAGGGAAAAGTGTCCAACAAGAGTCATGGAGAGCAGGTAGATGAAACTGAAAATGACAAAGAGCAGGGCGGTGAACATGAGAGTGGAGATGGTGAAAACATGGACAACAATGAAGAAGGAAGATCGGGAAATGATGGAGGCAATATATACGAACAACATTTCAATAAAAACTTGATCGATGAGGAACTTAATGTAGATAAAGACAGCACAGATGAAGATCAGGAAGCCTCTGGACCTGTGGTAAGCATGGCATGTCAACTTTTTAGCTTCTGTTTTTCCATCTTCACTGACTATGACTTTAGTTTCATCCTTTTGCAATCATTATCATTTGAATAATTTTTTTACCTATATACTTGACAAAATCAACATTTTCCAGTGATAGCTGAATCTAGGCTGAAATCTTGTTTAGGGTCTTGCAGAAGCTCATCTGTTTTCGATATTGTCCAATTTCTGTTTTGTGCAGTTAGCAAATGGTTAGATGTTACAAATAATGTTATTTTATTTCAACAGTTGCTAATGTACTGTGAGATTCCAAGAAATTAAAACTTTTGTCACAGAATGTGTTTCCTAGATCAGTAAACTTTTGTTCTGTACTTTTACCAGAGGAGGAAAATGAAGGGAAAAGTGTCCAACAAGAGTCATGGAGAGCAGGTAGATGAAACTGAAAATGGCAATGAGCAGGGCGATGAACATGAGAGTGAAGATGGTGAAAACATGGACAACTATGAAGAAGGAAGATCGGGAAATGATGGAGGCAATTTATATGAACAACATTTCAATGAAAACTTGATCGATGAGGAACTTAATGTAGATAAAGACAGCACAGATGAAGATCAGGAAGCCTCTGGACCTGAATCTTCTTGTTCCATGGTAAGCATGGCATGTCAACTTTTTAGCTTCTGTTTTTCCATCTTCGCTTACTATGACTTTAGTTTCATCCTTTTGCAATCATTATCATTTGAATAATTTTTTTACCTATATACTTGACAAAATCAACATTTTCCAGTGATAGCTGAATCTAGGCTGAAATCTTGTTTAGGGTCTTGCAGAAGCTCATCTGTTTTCGATATTGTCCAATTTCTGTTTTGTGCAGTTAGCAAATGGTTAGATGTTACAAATAATGTTTGTACTGTTTTTAGCAACTTGAATAGGGAACAGAGGAGGACTCTGATAACACCGTGAAATAATTATATAATCAATTCATTTTATTTCAACAGTTGCTAATGTATTGTGAGATTCTAAGAAAGTAAAACTTTGTCACAGAATGTGTTTCCTAGATCATTAAACTTTTGTTCTTTACTTTTGCCAGAGGAGGAAAATGAAGGGAAAAGTGTTCAACAAGAGTCATGGAGAGCAGGTAGACGAAACTGAAAATGACAAAGAGCAGGGCGATGAACATGAGAGTGAAGATGGTGAAAACATGGACAACAACAATAGAGAAGGAAGATCGGGAAATGATGGAGGCAATATATACGAACAACATTTCAATGAAAACTTGATCGACGAGGTGAATGAGCTTGTGGATGAAGTAGAAGAAAAGGACAAGCTGATTAGCGAATTGACGAGAGCCCTGGAATCTTGTCAAAAGATAGAAGAAGATCTTGGAAAGGCAAGAAATGAGAACAGTCGGCTTCTTGAACGAAATGCTGAGCTTGCAAAAGAGAAAGAGCTTATGCAACATGCAATCGAACAACTTAGACAGAAATGAATGGGCAACCTGTCTTTTCTTTTCCAAATACTTTTGACATATTCTGTTGTGGAACTGCCAAGAACACATACTATAGCTGTAGCTAGAATCATGCCTTGTCTATCACGAAATCTAGATGAAAGTTCATGAGTTATGCTGTTAGTAGATTTCTTGCCATATTATACATTGTTGTAAACTTCAATCCAATGGCAACACTTGAATCAGTGAGCTCAGATTCAAAGATGAAACATTCATCTCTTTCACCAAACGATTACAAGTACGATTCGAAATCGAAATTCTAACCATTGAAATTCAGCTGCATTACAAAAACTTTCAAGGCAAAGAAACCAAGTTTCTCAACTTCTGATCTAGGGTTCAGGTTAACTCTGAAACGAAGTTGGGTTACACATTTTTATCAAGCAACCCAACTTCCAAAACTGATCAGACCACAAATTTGGAGGCAGCAGATTTCGATTCTTCTCCCTTCACAGCTTCTCCTAACAAAAACCCAAAAACTACCAATCAGACCCTAATTTTGTGAATCCAAATTCAAATTAGATTGAAGTGAAGTAAACAAACAAAAAAGAGTACCAATTTGCGAAATGGGGGCTTCGCCGTAGATGGCTTTGATTCTGGCGAGAGGAACCACGGCGGAGGCGTCGGCGGCGGAGGCATCGGCGTAGAGCTGCTGCTTCCAATCCCACATCGTCTGCTTCGCCGCCTTGTTGGATTTGATCAGCGACGCCTTCTCCGCCTCCAGCGACTCGATCTCGTTCTGCTGCTTCACCGACCGCACGCTCAGCGCGATGAACGAGCCCACCAAGCACACGTTTATCACCATGTTGTTGTTCGTTGCTCGGACTGCGGCGGCCACCGCCTTGCTCGCCATCTCCATTTCCCGAAGCTCCAAGCCCTACGACGGCGACGGCGACGCTGGGTTTTCCACAACTAATTTTCACTTATCACTCTTTTTACTTGACGCACCCACTAAAATACTAGTTTCCCTCTTTTTTAAATCTCAAACGCACCGTTTCACTTGTTGACTTTACCGAAGTATAAACGGTAGACGAGGACTTCTTGTCTGTTGGGTTCATTAGCATGGGAATTGGATCAACGTATGATTATTAGAACACGTACATGATTACTTCAAAAAAAGGCGAAAGAGGTTTTTCATCAAGCAACCGAATGATTTCGGATTTGATTGAATTTTTTGTAGATTTGATCTTTAGTGTATAATCAATAAACTGAATGGTTTCATAATACGCATTAACTGAGATGTTAAAAAAGGAAACAAAGCAAATAAGAAACATTTACATTGTCACTTTATAATTGTAGAGATAATCTGCTATAGCATTTACAGGATCAAAAAAATCAAATCAATAGTTATTGAAAGAGTGCGATCTCTCCCGTAGCTGCATCTGATTCCGAACGAACAATCTGCATAAAACGTTGAATACGCTCCCTGTAGATGGTTTCCCAACCCTCGGTACCTGGATGGCGAACTCGGTACCAATGTTCTGAAACAGGCGGCACAGGATGCCCAGTAAACAGAAACACCTATGGAATGCGAACAGTTAAGCAGTGACAATCACTTCTGCGAAGCATAACTGGAAATTAAACTACTCAGTAAATTGACAATACCTGAACAAAATGATTGCCATTGACTGAACCGATGGCAATGTGACGGCGGTCTAACAACGGCACTGGCACCGTCCTGGTTGGTAAAAATGTAAGACTCTCCGACATGGATAAATAGATAACGACCACATTATAGCGTGATGCGATAATGTGTCCCATGTCGGGCAAGGTCAACCCCCTATCATGTGGTGGGGACTCCTTAAAGAATGAGAGTCTATGCATAAGCTCTTCAACCCGATCACACGTGCCGAAAAGCTTTTCATAGTGTGCTTCATGAGCGCATAACTCATTCAACAATTCTCTGCGTACCTTGTTCCAAGCACCATCACCAAAACCCATCAAACCAGCTATGATTCGATAACCACAATTACCATCACCTACAAAGTCCCTTGCAGATGAAATATACGGCCTCAAACCAGTAGGAAACTGCTCTTTTAGTTCAGATGAAGTGAGTGGATACGTCCTCTGCACCTGCACAGCCATCTTCATAGAAATGGTAGTTCAGTATTGACAAATACCCTATTTTTACAAATTACAAGTTCAATAATGTTAGTGCTTACCGTCATGCTGAGTGGAAGCCTATTTGGTTTCTCTGTGTGGGATATGGTAGCTACTGTTTCAGCTGTGTCACCTGGAGAATGTTTGTCTTGACAGGACAAGGCGAACTCAAACGCAGATGGATTGAAATGAGTAGTAGTGTCAGTTCCATTTGGTTGGTCTTTAGTCTTCGTAATAGGCTTCCACTCCATATTCATTATCTCCTCCAACTTCATATTAATATCTTGCCTGGTGTTCTCATCACTACCCATCCACCGGTTTAAGATCCTATGCATTTGAGTAATTATGTCAGCTGCCTGCGCACTACTTTTTGGGGAGTGCAACACATCCAATTTCCTCCAATGAGGATCAACACAGTAAAGAGGAATGGGGCGATTCATCTGTCTGTACTCTGCAATCTCATGCACACATGGCAAGCCGTGTGTGTGTCGAATGGTGCAACCACATGACAAAGAATCCACCCCCACTGAATTCACTTTCTTCGACTCAGAAACAATTGCATTCAAAGCAATGGTTGATACAAATCCTCGCAGCTCCTTCAACTGATCTTGCATGAAATTGGGTTGGATGATGGTTAAACACTTCTTCAGTGATAACTTGATCTCTGCATGTTGCATCTCTAACAAGGAGTGAATCTTTTCCCAAGATAATTCAATGCTACTTCGGCTATTGCTAAGTATTTGTGTCAATTTTGAACGTGCACCTTCCATTCTGTTCATAAAGAATAGTTAGTACTTAGTAGTTTATAATGACTTAGATTGAGAAAAAAAAGTTGGATGATAAATTTACCTGTTCAATGTCGTGTGACCAAGATGCATACACGTATCTGTCCATACAGACACAAATCTCTTTTTATACTCGTTCAACCAAGTGTTCTTCACATATTCAAGTGCCTGTGGATACCTACTAAAATAATAATCCAGCTCACCCAAACGTCTTGCATACTCAAGTTCTGTCTCTGATAACACCAACATATTCCAACTCATCATGAATTTCTCCAACTGATCTTTACCATCAAGCATGTTCTTACATTTTGCCTGCACATCCCTGCTAATATGAGATCTACACAACAAATGCCGCGCACTAGGAAAAATAGTATGGATGGCATTCATGAGAGCTTCGTCTTTGTCTGTAACAATTACCGTAGGAAGACACTGTTCATCCAGCATAGTCCTCAGTCTACTTAAAGCCCAGATGTAACTGTCTTCATTTTTGGCATCAAGGCAAGCAAATGCAGCTGAGAAGGTTATGTCAGTACATGTCACCCCTACAATCTCTAAAAGCGGGAAATAATATATCTTGCGCGTGCAATCCATGACTAGAACACGTGGGAATGCACGTAAGACATCTGCACTAACAGGGTGAGTCCAGAACAGATCTTTCATAATATTATTGATGTCTGAGCTTCTATGCCACTCAATATAATTGTGGTCAGATAATTTACTTAGTAATCCATGCATCTGCGATCTCACAACAGTCTCTTGCACCTTCAACCGCTGTCTGACATTATAAACTGTTTTCATTGTTGTTTCTTCAAGTCCTTCTTTCTGTTGAATTGTGCGTAGTATAGCCTTGGGTTTGGCCGAACTCTTGGTTATATGTACCAGCAAGGCTTTCTCTTCTTCGGACAGCCTCTTTACAATCGACTTTGCAGGATGATGGTTATGAACTCCACATATCACCTCCAATTTCCACTCATTACCATCACCCAAGGTGACACCCTTCAACAGAAAAGGGCATCCACACTTTTTCGTGCCAGTCCTAGTGCGCTTTCTCTTACTTTCATCAATCTTCCTTCTGTAAGCGCCACCCCTTTCACAACCAAACTTTATTCGGGGTTTCTTACTCCTACCCCATCCTATATCTGAGTTCTTGATGATGATCACCAAACCATTACTATGCCCTCTTGCACGAATCCACTCAATCAATTCATCTCTACTCTTAAATACCTGCACAAAATTTATACATCATCTCTTATACAAGTTGGACAGCCCATGAATCACAAGCCAGAACATAAATTTGGACAAACCTCGTCAGTTGTGAATTCACTAGTGTAGTCAAATGCACATTCTGTCCCAGCAACACTGCCCCCGGTACAAGTGTCATCCTAACATAAGTATGAAATGTTAGAATCTCTAATGAAGGCTAAACTAATCAGGTATAACTATAACATATTCGGTAAATGGATACGGAAAGTCTGAACCAATCAAGAGTGCACTGGTCTGATCACCAAGAAATATCATTTCTGTTTTCTTTCTTCACAATCATAATCTAGACACTCATATACCTGATTTGAAGACCCCTGATTGATTCTTTGAATCTCCATTCGATCGAAAGTTAGAAATTCTCACACCAAGTACCTGCTGAATGTAATGACATTGTCAGTGAAAGATTACAAAACTTACACCAAGCAACATGATCAGCACATGCACACAGCAATTTACTTGATCAAAAACCAAATACCACCGCCTGCCAATCATACTGAAACCCCAAAACAACAGCGTAAACCGGAATCAAACTCGAAAAAAGTAATGTCAGAGCAACTCCAAATTTCCAATCACAATCACAAATACTCAATGCTGCCTATATAGTATAATGTGAAGCTGATAACAAGAACTTAAATGCATCAATTCCCAACGTGTTAAATGTGTAGCAACACCCTTACTCTCAAATTCTTACATTATGAAAAACACACACATAAAACAAAAACTCAGAAAATAAAGGGGAAAAATAGATACCTGTGTAGCTGGGTTCTGGTGGTGTGAAGAATAAAGAAACCCAGAAGATTATACAATGGAAGGAGAAGAATGTGAGGTGAGGAATAGAAGCAGTGGGAGTATGGAAACGGAGTCGGGCGGAAGGGGACAAGGGAAGGGTGGTAGAAGCGGAGGTGGTGGACGGCGGGGTCGAACAACAGACGGCGGGTGTATGGATGGGGATGATGGGGGGATGGAGGAATTTGGGGGGTAGGTTGAGAGGAATTGGGTGCGGATATAGGGTAATTATGAGAGAAATTAGGGTGAAAATATGTCTTCGGCTCCCATAGCCCAAACAAAAGGTAAATAACCATATTTTTGGGATAAAGAAGCTATTCTTACCATTTTGGTAATCACACACACAGCTAAAAAAATCTGCAACGAAGATTATCTTCATTTTGAGTCTTGACAAGCACATCTACATGATATGAGGAATATAACTAATTCTCGAATAATTTACGAATTAAATGTAAATCAATTTGTAAGAATATGTACCTTTTTTTTGTATCTTTAATAATATTACTAAATTACTGTTATTTTATATAATAATATCTGGGCAGAGCTAGAAATGGCTGCCCTGTGCTCAAGCTAGAGGGCTAATAAGATTAGTACAATTAGTAGTCTAATAAAAACTTTGTCCATGTACTTTCAATTTGTTGGTGGCAAAATTCAAGTAAATTGGTGATACGAATTTTACTAATGTCACATCAAAGACAAAATGGAAAGCAAAAAACAAGGCGGGTATATATATAAAAACCCACGACCCTCGATTTGAAGACGACAAGGTGGGTACGCATAGAAAACCCATGTCCTATTTGCGCGGTAAATATCTCCACCCAAACGACATCGCCCCCCCCCCCCACTTCGCGGAGCAGGCGCGTCACGCCCACGCGCACCGAAGGCGGGAGCCTCCTCCCCAATTAAAGCCCCCCACCCCACTCAACACTTTCTCGTCACCACCACTGTTAGCTTCACCACTCTCTCTCGATCTTTCTCGGGATTCGAGATCGCCGCCTTCGCCGCCGCGCAAATGTCCGCAACCGCCAAAACCGCCGTCCTCCGCCGCTGAAGCTAGGGTATCGCCCCGATTCACCATTTTCACCGCGTCAAATGGACTCGTCCGAGTTGCAACTCATCTCCGAAATCGGCACCAACCTCCGCCGTCAAACCCGCCCCAACAAGGACTTCATCGTCAAATCGCTCCGAGTAAGCAAAACCGTTCCCTTCATTTCGTCACCATCGCTAGGGTTTTTCGGATCGTTACTTCGTTCGTTGAAATTTAGCAATTTTCGACCGATCATTTTGGGGTTTGTTCGTTTTTGATTAATTTTGTGATTCGATTTACAGCAAGCTGCTGGTGCTCTGGCTGAGCTAGAACAATCTTCTTCACCCGAAGCTTTGAAGAATTTGAAGCCCTTGGCCGAAGCCATTGTTCATGGCCTGCTTCAGCACAGAGATAAAGATGTTAGGCTTTTAGTGGCCATCTGTAGTAGTGAATTGTTCCGGGTCATGGCGCCGGAGCCGCCTTTCCACGACAAGTATCTAAGGGTAGCATTCTCTGCTCAAATTTCGCATGTATATATATGCTCATTTTTGGATTCCAAGTGTGTGCTTATATAGTCTTGTTTCCGTGTTCAGGACATTTTTAAGCTTCTTATTAGTATGTTTAAGGAGCTGGCTGATATTGAGAGCCCGCTGTTTTCGAGAAGGGCGAAAATAGTTCAGACTGTTGCCCGTTGCAAATGTTGCGTGATCATGTTGGATATTGAATGCAATGATCTGGTTGTCGAAATGTTCAACACGTTCTTCTCTGTCGTGAGGTTGGGATCCTATCACTTTTCGATTGCTATTGCAGCTCTTCTTGATTCATACTGTTTGGAAGACCAATCATTTATGTTTCGGTAAAAGTAAGTTTGGGCTAAACTTTGATGGCTTGAATGGCTTGCACCTCTGTAGGGATCGTCATCAACAGAGCTTGATCAATGATGTTTTGTCTATAATGGTTCATATACTAAACGAGGAAGCTTCTCATCCGCTTTTGGATGTTGTTCTCCAAAATCTCGTGAAGGAGGGAAAGGTAAGTGTGAGTGAGTGTGTACTTCAGATTGTCCTAGAAACGTTCTTGTTTTGAAAAACTAGATTTGTGCCGATTTGATTTCAAATTATATTATTCAGCCACTTATCTACTTTCACTGATATGAGGTAGCATCTTGGATCTTGGTTCATGGTTTCAGAATGTTGCATTCTACTTATACACTATTGAACCTTACAAAATTTTCCTGAATGGTCATTAATGTATGTTCATGGATTTATGTTATTGGCAGTTGAATTCTGGTGCTTGCATATACATGCATATAAAATATTTCCTTATTGTTATCTGGTTGTTCGTTCTAGGAACTGTCCCTTGTGTTGTTTTGTGGGGAAGACATGATGATTTTACATTTTCTATTTGGTAAAATCTGAAAAATGAATCATTTCAAAAACATGGAGTCATCAGTAAAATTGTAAACACTGGAAACAATGCATGTAATGAAGGATAAGAATTTTCAGTGTATGTAATTTATCCATGGAGTGGGTTGGGACCTTGTTATAAGAGGACCATGAGATGCCAAGGAGTGGGTTGGGACCTTGTTATAAGAGGACCATGAGATGAACTAATATGAAATCACGGGTTTAAGAAGTTCTGGTTTTTATTCCGCAAAATCTATTTTATGTTATTGCATATCTATTTCTATTTTCAATGTAGGCCTTTGTGAAATGTTGGCAATAGAAAGAAAAGACGAATGTTGATTATTGGTGAATGTGAGATTTTGTCTACTGTTTGGAATGCTTCTGGTTATATTTTGCACAGAAGACTTGTAACTTTAAACTAGAAAAAATGGGGATCAAATGGGGATTTCAACCAATAACCAACCAATAACCAAAAAAAAAAAAAAAATTATGATGACAGTGCACATTCTGCATGTATTTGTAAGTTGGTTTTACGACAAAACATTTTTTGACAAAACAGAGGCTTGAAACTGAAATCATTTTTTATATGTACTAGAGCTGGATAAAAATATTTATCTTCAGGATCCTTTGATTCTATGTTTCTTATTTTATGTTTTACAGGATGCAAACCCTGCTTCTTCTCAGCTTGCAGTTTCTGTGATCCAAACTTGCGCAGACAAACTTGAGTCCTTTGTTTGTGGGTTTCTAACATCTTGTATCTTAGATAGAGATGCTGTAGGAAGTGAGCTCAAAGAACTTTACCATGAAATCATTTTTAAAATATTCAAATGTGCTCCTCAGATGCTTCTTGCTGTCGTCCCAAATTTGACTCAGGAATTACTGGTATGTCTTCGTTATGTTTTGAGTTTATCATTTAGGTGTTTCTTCTCTGGGAAGTTGTCTTATGCTCCTGGCTTGCTGTGCTTTGAAAGGATCTTTTAATATCATCTGACTCAGATTAACTTTGTAGACTGATCAGGTTGATGTGAGACTGAAAGCTGTTAACTTAATGGGAAAACTCTTGGCACTGCCTGATCACCATATTGCACAAAGGTATCATAACCTGTTCATAGAGTTTTTGAAAAGGTTCTCTGATAAATCTGCCGAAGTTAGAATGAGTGCTCTACAATGTGCTAAAGTCTGCTACATGACTAATCCCACTGGGGAAGAATCACAAGAAGTTCTCTGTAAGTTGGGCAAGATTGTGTTTCCTGTAGGAGTTAAGATTCTACAATTCTCGGAATCTTTTAATAACTAGTTGTTGATTCAAACAGCTTCCCTTGAAGGTCGACTACTAGATTTTGATGATAGAGTGAGAGCACAGGCAGTGATTGTTGCTTGTGATCTTGCCATGTCTAATATGAGATATTTTCCTCCTAAACTAATTTCCCAAACCACTGAAAGACTTCGGGACAAGAAGGTATTCCTACAACAATTTTTTTTGGTTTGCTAAGTTAACAGTTACTGTAGTGCAATTGTAATTGTTTGATTTACTTGCAGATACCTGTTAGAAAGAAGGCTCTGCAGAAGTTGATGGAAGTATACCGAAATTACTGTAACAAATGTTCCGAAGGCTACATGGAAATAAGTGACCACTTTGAACAGATTCCGTGTAAAATACTGATGCTCTGCTTTGATAAGGATTGTATAGAGTTCAGGTCTCTTTGCTCATGTGTTATAGTTTTTTAAGTTAAAATGAATGCTTTCTAATGTTGCATTCAATTATAATAATAATCATTGCTGTTTTATTGCAGGTCCCAAAATATGGAGCTTCTTCTTGCAGAAGAATTGTTTCCGGCTGTTCTTTCAGTTGAGGAAAGGACAAGGCACTGGATTCAGTTGTTTTCTCTTTTCACTCCTCTTCATATGAAGGCTTTGAACTCTATTTTATCTCAGAAACAAAGGTATTATTACTAATTATTCTTGATACTATTAAGGTAAAACTCGTGTTTTGTGACAAGGTGCAACTGTTTACAGGTTGCAAAAGGAGATGAGAACTTATTTAGACACACGAAAGAAAGAGAAGGTACAGTATTTGAAAGTTACACTTTCCAACTATATCTTATATGCAGTTACTGAATACATTGTGTACTACTATTACCATATCTTCCGCGATGTCAGTTTTTGGAAAAAGAGTACTTTACTATTGTGTTTCTATTGCTTTCCTGTACTTTTTCCTGAAGAATCATAAACTAGCAGCTAATAGATGTTATTAAACTTCTTGTATTCCAAATTACTGCACCAAAGCTTTTGGCATACTATTTGGCATGTGACTATTACTGTAGAAAATGTGTGGTTTTTGCTACAAGCAACTAATCTATAGATTTTCAGCTGATGAGAAAAGTTTTTGGGGTGTATAAGTAAAGTGGTACACAATGCACTTGGATATTATCTTTTCCCTTCTTGACTATACTTAAATGGTTGTGAGTAATTGAAATAGTTGACTCTATGTTGCAGGGGAATGACCCAGAAGAGACGCAGAAGAACTATAAACTTTTGTTCTTGAAAATGGCAGTCTCCTTTGCAGACCCTTCAAAAGCGGAAGAGTGCTTTCACAAATTGAATCAGATGAAAGATAACAACATCTTTAATTCGCTGGCTCTGTTATTGGATGAACTGCATTTTATAAATGCCCGGACTAGCAGAGTGCGTCTATCTTTACTTTCACCCGTGTCCATCTTTTAACCACTTCGACATTATTATTCAGTGAGCATTGAGGTTATCATATGTTTCCTTATATGGCATTGTAGTTTGATATTGAATTAGCAATATTACTTATTTAACGTTTAGCTCTTCCTTGTGTTGGAATTTTTGGGAGGACATGGTTAACAATAAACAAAGTAGTGGACAGTAGTCAAACAAACAACTTTTCAATTTGCATCAAAATATCAATTGTGGAAAGCTTTGAAGTGATGATACTGGGAATACGGGTGTATGTGGCACTTCATTGAAGGGGAACATGCACATATGTTTCAGTGTGTTGCTTTGTTTTTTGTAGAGAAGCAAATCAATGGTTTAAGCAGGTTTGTTGTGCCTAATTAGGTAAAACATAGAATTTGCTCGAACACATCAAAATGGTGGTGTATTCGTAGTTCACAACTTATGCTATCATGCGTTCATTGCTCTCTTAGTTTAGCGCCAAGGTAAGTCTACTTATATGTGGTCTTATGTACAGGATAAATTTTTGAATATGATTGGGAAGAAACATGAGAATTTTGAATTTTTACGGATGCTGTCCTCAAAATGCTCTTATAATATATTCAGCTCAGAGCATGTTCGTTGTGTTCTCGATGATCTTTCCAGTAGTAGTCCTGGAAACAAACACTTGGAGGCTTCTTCTGTCGGACTTCTTCTGGTAAGGTCTTTCTCCACTTGCATATGAACAACACTTTTCTTGTGGAAGAGCAACTATTCAAGGTGAATGTGTAAGTTAGATTGAGTTAATCATAGTTTCAGTTTACCTAAGGCGGTGATTTGGTAGAGTGGTTGGCCTTTGGTCAGATATGACTATCATCGACCCCAAGTGGTATCTTGCATTGCTAAAGGGACACCTGCCCGTTTGGCAAGTGCTTCGCCAAGCACATCCTAGGTGCTTCTTACCTGGCCAAAAGCCCTTTGAATGAACAAGAAGCACCTAGGAAGTGCTTCTTCTCCATTTAAAAGCACTTTTGACTAGGTGAGAAGCACCTACTATGTGCTTCTTAGAAATTCAAAAGTGCTTTTGACACTGGGAAAGCACCTGCCAAACAATCTTTCATGTCTACCCTTTGTAACCAAAGTAGATTATGTTAGGAAAATCAATTTTTGAATCATGAAAAAGTACTATCTCAGTATGAAGGGGGAGAATTCTTGTCCCTTGTCTGTTTTAAATTGTTTAATTGGTTATCCAAACGATTTACTGGAAGCTGTTTTTATTGTTGCCTTGTTCAGGCAATTACCAACTTTTTCCCCATACTTCTGAGAGGTTCAGAAAAGCAATTTCAGAGCTTATTAAAAGAGAGCGACTCAGTTAATGATAAGTTGATTGAAGTATTAGCCAAAGCAGGCAATCAAATATCTCTCAAACTCAGGTAATTTCTGCAGTCTCTCATTCTTACTGGATGGGGTTGTATGTTCTAATGCAGGCTGTACTTGGTCAGGGTCTCTTCATGTGTCTATTTTCTCATGTTAAATTGGTCGTTTATTCCATTTTCGACATTTAGTCTTTGCTAGAATTGTTTGTGTATATATATATATATGTTAGAAAGAGCTTCTGCATGTTGCACACAATCCATGACGTATATAAACATGGCGCCCGTAAATATTCCTTACACATAGTTTGGTAGTTTGCTAAATATACCAAGCTTTCATTCCCATACTATGGTATGTGGGTTATCCTTCTTTTCCACATGGCCAATATTCTATTGGCAAAGTTAAATGGTAAGATATGTTTTTCCTCTCCATCCTTTGTAGGCATGTCTTGAAAATTTGAAGTAACTTGTATGAATTGTTAAATGAAGATTCTGTGCTTTGATTTCAATCCCTGTACTTAATGATTAAGGATGTTGCCAATCTTGGTAGAAGTCCCAGGTTCACATCCCCACTACCAATTGATGAGAATAAAAGAAAAAAGTGAGCAAACTACTGAGCTACGAGTGTACTTCTTCGCTTGCCATTTTTTTTTTCTCTTACAGTATGTTTTCAATATAGCGTGGGACACCATCATTACACTTCCTCCCTGTTTTTCAATATAAAGAATTTTGTCATCTAAACAAGGTTTGGGCGAATTTTTTTAGGGTGACTTCAAGTCCTCTTGTTTCTTTGTAGTGAAATATACCCTTTCCTGAAGAGGGTTTGCGTGGAGGGGACTCGCGTCCAGTCCAAATATGCTGTTTCAGCAGTTGCTGCATTAATGGATCCCTCGAAGAAATTTATTTTTTCAAATCTATGCAAGGTATACTTAGCTCGATCTTTTAGAGTTTTAGATTTGTTATCATTATGGTTGTGTTGTATCTTTCAGCCTCACCTAGACTTAAGCTTTTTTTAGTTGGGTGGTCACACACAAAAAGGAAGTATTAGTTTGACCAGAGCTGGAACAGATGAGAATCCACTTTGGTGTTCCATGCTCTTTGGTCATTAGTAACTAACCCAAAACAAGAAAAATTATTTCTGACGTGCTGCAGTTTTTCTTGTACAGTTTTCACCACAAAGGAGACATGACATCTGTCTCATTTACAGCTCCAATTGGGTTTCCATATTTCAAAACTGCATTTGTTACTAAACCAAAGTTATGATAATTTTCAACTTGTTTCTTGGTTTAACTTTTTTTTTCTTAGCTCTTTGCTTCCTGTCTTTCATTGTATTTTACTCTTTATCATTGCTTTAATTCACCATCACAAGGGTGATATGCTGAGTCTGCTACTTAGTATATACCCGCTGATTATATATGGATATGTTTGCAAGATTACCTCCTTCTTTGTTGTTGTACAGCTGAGGAACCCTAAGAGTTTTGGAATTGCTTAATTTTTGAATTCAAGACTCAAATGTATAATTAAATAATCATTGGTTTACCTTTTTTGTTAGCTCTTTGCTTCCTGTCTTTCATTGTATTTTAGTCTTTATCATTGCTTTAATTCACCATCACAAGGGTAATAAGCTGAGTCTGCTACTTAGTGTATACCTGCTGATTATATATGGATATGTTTGTAAGATTACCTCCTTCTTTGTTGTTGTACAGCTGAGGAACCCTAAGAATTTTGGAATTGCTTAATCTTGAAATTCAAGACTCAAATGTATAATAATTAAATAATCATTAAGGTGTCGAGTGGACTACTGTCATCTGTACTGAATCAACTCACCTTTGTCATATCTAGGAACTTGTGAATTCTCTACTTGGTGGGCAGAACTTACCGACAGTGTTACAGTCCTTGGGGTGTCTTGCACAATATTCTGTTTCAACGTTCAAAAGCCAACATGGAGAGATCACTTCTTATATATATCAGAAGATATTTCAAGTAATCAACATCATCTTGAGATTGATTTGAGTTCTTCTATGTGGACTTCTCTGCATGCCAGAATATTGTTCATTTTGGATATTGTTCCCTTCTTTTTTCTGAAAGGTGGATGTTAAACATTGCTGATTTATATTTGTTTGAACTTCTTATGAGTAAAATATGTAAACTTCTTTTGTATAGGTGGCCTCTTCAGATTATGCAGACTCATTCGTTGATGCGCATGGCTGTAGCGAAGCTTGCAAATTAAAGGTGTGTAATGGATATGAATTTTTCATTGCAAGCATTAGGTTTTGGTTTAACTGTTAGTTTTCTTTGTTCTTGTTCTTTACAGTTTGTCTGAAATAATCTCAGTATAACATTTTGTTTTCAAAGCGGCTCGGTTAACAGAATGAGATCTTGTTTTGTTTTTGGTTCTAATTGCATTGGCACTCGTATAATTTGCAGTTTGGAATAGGTAGTCAATTGTGTAGTTTAGGTGTCTGAACAAATTAGTGTTCTTGTTAGTGGTCTGTGTGAAAGAAAGTCCTTGACTTTGGAGTTTTAACTGTACAGAATTTGTTACTTTCTATTTGATGTCTCCATGATTGCTCCTTTTTAATTACATGTTTTACAGATATATGGCCTGAAAGCTCTAGTCAAGAGCTTCTTGCCACATGAGACAACACCCAAACAAAATACTAATCAACAGTTGGAAGTTTTGTCAACCATGCTGCAAAAGACTAATCAACTGCTGGAAGTTTTGTCAACAATGCTGCAAAAGGGTGAAACTGCTGAACGTATCACCTCACGGTATGATTTCGAATTCTCATGGAAAATTTAAACTAGCAGAATTCGTACTTTGACCTTCATCTCTGACTAATTCTTCATTCTGGTTAGCCGCTTAATCTGATAAAGAAATAAATAACTTGTTCATTTGCTTCAGTTTTGTTAATTAAATTTGTATTTCGGCCCTTGAGTTTAGGCTTTTGTCACTTCTAGCTTGTACTAGGATGGGTCTAGACATTGTCTCAGACTTTGACTGGCATCTGTTTGTATCTTGGGTAAAACAATTTAAAAGGCTGATATGTTGTTCTAAGCATCATCAAGTGAACTCTATTGTTAAAAGTTCTTTCCAGACTTTCTTGAATTTTATATTTCTTAATCTGGAAAGAGAAATGCTTCAGGAACGTTCATGAAATTCTTCATATTCATATCCAGAGAGGAGATTCTCAACTGTCTGGATGGGCTTTTACTGTATATCTTTAACTGATGCTCATTATACTGAAGTCAATTAAGCCAATGGATAGAGACATGCACAAAGAGGCTAAAGTTTGACGGCTTTATGTTTTGCTTTTAATAATAATGTTCATTGAGTTATGTTTTTCTTCTAGCTAGCTTATCAAAAGTATCTTTGGAGAGGAGACCACTGATCTGGTTTTACTTATTGTTTTATGCAGTGAAAGTGATAAGGCATGTATTAGATTAGCTGCTGCAAAGGCCGTTCTCAGGCTCTCTCGAAGATGGGATTTTCATATATCTCCAAGGATCTTTCAGTTGACAATTTCAATTGCGAAGGTATTTACATGTGGTGCTACTTTGTTTTCCTAGCCTTGCCCTTACAAATCGATATTTCATAGCAATCTGTTCTCTGCCTTAACAAAGTTTGTATTTGGGAATGAGAGGAAAATCATGTGTCGTAAGCCCATTATGTCATATTTTTTCTCTGAGGGAGTTCTCCCACTCCCAACTTCTGTTGTTTAATTTATAGATTAAAAAAGCATATGGTCAAAGAAATGCTCTTAAGAAAAAGTAATTTTCCGTGACTACATAGGTACATCTAATATCAATCACCAATAATGGCTTAGTTCAGTTTAGTTCACATATATCCTTTACTGTCTCTGTATTGTCCAGTTTCTTCAAGTTTTTATTTCCTGATCACTCTTGAATTGACATTTAGTTATATTTATATTCATTCAATTTCTCATGACCCATTCCAGGATGATTCCCCGTTGGTTAGGAGATTATTTCTTGAGAAAACTCACAAATTACTGAAGGAGCATGCTATACCTAGCAGATACGCATGTGCTTTGGCAATGGCCACCTCAGATTGCCTCAAGGATCTGCAACGTAATGTATGATAATATGATGTATCGCTGCAGTTATATCTGTAGACTTATATCGAGTGATGTTTGCTGATACCTTTCAGTTTAGTCCTTGATATGTTTTGTCAAGGATCACTGTAGAGAAGCCCAAACGCATCAAATCTCTGGAGTGGAAGAAGGATTAATCACTGATGTTCCAGCATACATAGTGGTCTTCTTGATCCATCTTCTTGCTCACGATAAAGACTTCCCACCTCAAGACTGTCAAGATGTTGAAAGATATGCTCGATTTTGCCAGTAAGTAGATAAATGCATTTAACTTAATCATACTGCAAAAATTACACAGTACTGAAGATGTGCAGATGTGATGACCCAATTTGGATTATGTTTTTCTTTGCAGTCCGCTGTTTGTTTTATTGCAGGCTTTAGTCAATGCTAGTAATGCTGATGGTGCCCTGGATATTGTTAAAGATTATGTCTTGTATTTGATCTGCATTTTCCGTGCAATAGAGAGAGCTGAGGATGCTATAGATGTTGAAAGAACTCCAGTAAGACTTTTCTCTGAAGATTTCTCTCACTTTATGGTTACGTTTTATATCTAAGGGAATGGAGTTTCTCGTATGTGCAGAACCTGCACATTCTGGCAGGAATGGGGCGTTCTTTTGTTATGCTAACCAATCGTAACGGTCTCTCCACATCACAAGCTCCTGGGAAAGTTTTGCTACCATCATCCCTATATAAAGTAAGTATTGCTAATAATAGTGGTGAGCACTTGTTCAAGAAGATTTCGGTATTCGTATCTTACCTTTTGGCTTAAAAATGTAGTCATAACTTGAATGTTCACCATTTAATGTGGTGTCTGCAGTCAAGTTCAAGATGCCAAACTCAATCAGGCCTTGACGAGGTTTTTGTCAAAAGAATAATTGGCATGCACATATCGAATACCTCTCTGGTATGTATCTCTAGTGTTCCTTTACTGCTTGAATTATGTGCCTGCATGGATTGTCTTAATGATGAGTGTTAATATTTTTATCATTTGTGGGACTATCTTTGCCTTTCAGCCTGCTAGTACTTCGAAACATGGGCGCAAGTGCCAAAAGGATATCACACTAGAAGATATGGTCAAGGATAACAAACTTATCTTAGGATCTTGCGAGCTAGTTGATTCATCCAACGCTGAAAGAACTGAAGGTTGGAACACTGAGAAGCAAGGCATCAGTACTCGGGGGGGTAGGAGAAAAAGAGCTCTTTCTCCAAGTGCCCCTGGAGCAGATGCACTCGATGATTCTTCTAATATCAATTACCAAGATGGTGAATCTAAGAAATCTGGTATTGATTTGGAAAAAGCAATACATTCATCTTGTGATTCTGTAGCTACAAAATCTTCTTTAGGCGCATCAAATGTCTCAACCCAGAATGTCAAAAGAAACACCATTCCGTTGTTGGAAAATGTTAACATGAACCGACGCATTAATGTAGAACATTCCAGTCACCCCAGAGCGAAACTCAAGGGCCCTTGCAGCTCGAAAGTAAGATTGAATTGCTCTCGAAAATGTAAATCATATTTAATGTTTCAGTACCCTTAGAAATATTGTATAATGCAATTATGTAGGAAATTAGTAAGCAGGCTCAGGCATTGGTTGGTCAACGAATCAAGTTTTTGTCTCCAATAGATAAATGGTGAGCATTTTTCCAATGAAGAAAATAATTTTTTAATGATGTTGTATGCTTCTTTATAACTGTATTTGGTTTTGTTTTCCAGCTATTATTCAGGTACAGTGGATGCTTATGATAACCATAACAATACATACAAGGTGAATAAACACGACTAGTTTTATCTACCATTCAACAACAGTTTTCTGTATTTCAAGAACTAAACGTAAATTTTTGTTAGCAATCAAACTACATCCTTTTTATTTAGTTAGTATTATTGTACGTATATGCCACTGTGTTTTCACCTTTTATGTGTTGTGAGCAGACTTCGTTGTGTATTTTCTATTGTTAACCATCTTGCTGCTGCTTGACCTGAATTGTTATGTTTAATTTCCCATCTAATTGGCAGATCACATGTGATAGTAGTGGGGATGTGCAATCAGTGTGCTTGGACAGTGAGAGCTGGGAAACTGTTACTGATGGTTCGCTCAAGGAAAGGGTAAGAGTAAAATACTGCTCATGCTTTCATTAATATATACATTATCAAGTGCTTACATTGTTTGACCGTAAACAATGGTCTTATGTAGACTTAGATAAGAACAAATACAATTTGACAATGTTAAATTATAGCTTGAAAGATAATGTGCCTTTTTGTGTGCGGGATGTGCTTGGAAGTGTGGGATCATCTCTCTAAATTTCTCATTGTTCTAATTTCCTTGTTGCTTACTCTGTTGTTTTGGATGCAGCAGGAACGAAAGGTTGGGAAGAAATCTTCTGCCGACACATCAGCATCTGAAGTTATCGATATTAATGAACATGCTGTAAGGCGCACAACTTTTTTCCTTGTAAATATATTATTGGGCTATTTTAGAGCAGTGTTGAAGCTTCGGTTTTCATTTTTAGACTTCTAGTAACATCTGGTTAGAGTTCAAATCTACAGGCTCTGGATACTTAGATTGATGAATAAGTACTAACTATTTTTGTTTGCTCATTTCAGGTTGCCAGAAGAACTCGAAGACAAAAGAAATTAAATTAGCTATGACTTTATTTCTTTTGAGTTAGATTAGTACATTTCATTGCTTAGAAACAGTAACATCCCTAACTTAAAGCTAGGACTAGTTGAGGGGTCGGGCAGGAGGTCACCGTATCATTGGGGCCTTCGGTCTGGCAGAAAGTTACCACAGGTTACTCTAGTTTGCACCCTTTGCCTTCTGTAAGTAATCACTCTTGTTAGTGTTGTATATATTCTTCTTGAGGGAGCAACTCGAAAAACAGGTTGCCGGCATATATAATGTATCTACGAGTTTCCTTGCTAACGAGATCTGGCGTTATGTACAACTGAGTACGAGTCCTGTAGCTACTGATGGCCAAGAATACATATAAGTAGACCACTTGAGTATCTTTCATGAAGTAAAAATAAAATTTCTGTAGAAAGTTTGAAAATGAACCTTGTGTTGCTGGTTTGGTAAATCATTCCGTATTGTTTGACCGGTGGTAATGGTGATTATTTATTACGCGGTTATCTACGATTTTGCATGACGGTGAAGTAGGAATCGATTTGTTAAATTTGCAGTGTTGTTAGGCAAGGTTATCTATGATAAAAGTTATTATTCGCCAATACTATCTTTCGGAATCCAAATTACAGGGTTTTACACGAACTTTTCATTGAACTTGAAGCATCACACGAATTTAAAACCTTTTATTTTCAGCATGTAGAAGTCACTGATTAGTGGCTTATTTGCATGATTGAAAGATAAAGTGAAAAGCTATCGCATTGGAAATCCATGGCCTAAGCAGCAATCTTCTTGTCGGCCAACTGCGCATAGAAGCCATGTTTCTTGTAGTTGTTATAAAATCTCAGGTTCAGCCACTTCCCTGCCTTGTATTCCGGGTACTTCGCCGGGTTCTGTTCATTAACCAGCTCCTCTAATGGCTTCATGGTTACATCATGAGAAGGGTGGAAAAAGGTGGGGATCGAGTACCTTGCCCTTTCTGCATTCACCATTGCCCGGTGCTCAACGCTTTCATAAAGATCATTGCTCCATACCTGAAGAACATCACCAACGTTGATGACAAAGGAATCGGGGACAGGCTTGATCCGAATCCATGCTCTGTCTGATTTTCGCAGCACATCGAGGCCTTCGACATCTTCTTGAGCAAGAATGGTTAGAGCACTTGGGTCCTTGTGCGAACCAGTACCAAGTACAAGGTCAGGTTTGGGGCATGGAGGGTAGTAATTGAGCCGGGCAAAGCTTGCCTGATTCTCAAAATAAGAATGCAACCTCTTAGGGGGTAAGTTCAAGCTCATGCTGATCAGTTCCAACAGACTGAAGAATAACTTTTCACATTCTCTACTATATTCTTCACATGTCTCCCTGTTCATGCAACACAACAAACCATGAATTATCAGCACGACAGTGAGATGTTATGTTATTAAACTGTAAATATGAATTACATATTATTATATCCGGGTACTTTACCTAAACTCAGATAGATTCTCGGGCCATGGAGTGAACCATGGAACAATTTCAGGGTCATCAAGTTCATGTGAAGCCGGCATTAGCATTCCATCATTCACATAAAAATCATAAACTTCCTTCCAATCTTTGAAGTCTTTGGTATGCTCATGATTATGATACCCTGCAGTGTTATGGGCCTCCCTGCTCACCTTCTTCTTCTCCTCCAACGGCAATGCGAAGAACCTCCTCGTCATCTCCATAATCCTTCTCCGGATATCAGAAGGCACGCTGTGGTTGATCACAGCGAAGAATCCCCAGTCCCTGCATGCATCACCTATCTTGGCAACAAGTTCTTCAACGGCCTCATTAGGACCATCTGATGATGACCATTCCGAGTTCGTAATCGGAGAGAGATCAATCAACGGGATTCCTTCACAGTCAGTGATTAGCTGATTTGGCCTGTGCTCTTCTGATACAATGTATGCTGGGTTAACTTCTGCCATGGTGAAGTTTGGATACTTGAGTGGAGTGAGCTTAGCATTTGGTGCCATGGCTTTATAGTTGCATGGGGGCACCAATTGATTGCAAATGTGACCCTATGGTCTAATGTATTTCTTCCTATGCCCATCATGATTATATCATATGAATTGATTCCTAAATAATATATATACCATTGTAGATGCTTCAAATTTTGGCACATATGTTGACTTCATCACCAACTAGGTATTATTGCAGCAGGTCAGTAACACTTCGTTGTTGTTTTTCCGCAGCGTAAGAAATATATTATACCAACGTGATCAATCATGGAAAAGTAAACGAAAAATTAGTCCATGATTAAGGATTGATTAACGAGAAGAACATGTATACGAATAATGCGCAATGTTTTTTTTTTGTTGTTGGACAACTTACGCAATGCTTTTAAGGTCATTAGATATAGGACCTTAGATTTAGTACTAAATGCCGTAGCCGTTCAGTTGCTTGCATATATTTATTCCTAAGAATAGTCCTATAAACTAATGATTACAATCCCTAATTTCGAAAATAAAGCATTTGGTTCATGTACTATCAATTTTTAATGATCACCGACATTTCCAAATAAGTGCAGAATTTATCATTGAAAAAGACTTGATCTTCTACTTTTCTAGTTGAAAGACTTAAACATGAAAACCTTGTATCCAAGTGTTTTTTACATTTGCAATATCATATTAGTCGTACGTAAAACATCACCACGTACACAGAGAAACTTTATGTAGTAATGAACCAACCACTAGCCTTTGTCCTCTACCTTCATTTCTTGATTCTGATTGGCTGAGTCTTGTGATTTTCTTCAGATATGTTGGGGATTGTTTTGATTTCCTCATATATGTTGGAGATTGGTTTGATTTCTTCACATATGTTGGAGTCAAGGATTAAAATTTCAGTTTTGATGGAAATTTCAGTAGCAAAAATTTATGGAAATTTCGGAAAAAGTTTCGATTTCGGTGGAAATTTCGGTTTTTTTTTTTTTAAAAGACGAAAAACATACTAGAAAACCTATAAATTAATATCTCTACTTTCTATAGACTCTAAAATCAACAAATAATGTAATTTAGCATTTAAGCTATGTAACATTGTCCATATGGATTAACTTTTATATACATAAGGGAGAAGAGTTCTTGTTTTGTATTTCACTAAACAATCAATTAGCATAATATCTTAAGGTGATGATCATGAAACATACACTAACCATTACATTAACATTACAATATTTATAACATAAGAGTTTTGAGGAATATAATACATCACCACACACATGACATTTGGCGGCAGGCGAAATGAATGTAACATTCAATATGCCTACTGTACGTGCTTTGATCTCTCCCTACAGTCTCTTCAAAAAGGTAAAGTGCAGGTCAACGCTGTGGAGATAGAAAGGCTGACGGATGGATCCTTCTACTGTCTTTGAGCCGAGCTTATTCTTAGGAACTCAGTAACGTGGTCAGTAAGTCAAGAAGCTACGAGTCCTTACTTAACTAGAAAAAATACAGTAAGGAAGGGAAAGGAGAGTCTGAATTGGGTATGCCGAGTTTGCCCAATCATATGAATCGTATGTATCAGTGCTTGGACCGCTATATGACATTCGGGGTTGACTATAATCAAAAAGACCCCAAGTATTATCAGAGCTAGATCCCAAAGGAATTTATACCGAAATTCACCTAAATTTTACTAATTTCCCTAAATTTTACTAATTTCACCGAAATTTTTGTAATTTCGAGCATTTTATACCGAAATTTCGGTATATTTCCGCTGATAGTGATACGTACCCCGATTCAAGTTTTGGATCTCCAAATTTATCGAAATTTTGATGTTTCAGCCGAAATTTTGTTCCTGAGTTGGTTGGAGTAAGCTTTGATTTATGCGGGTTTGATGTATTTTCTTGGCTGCGATGTTGGGATCTCTAATTTGAGGGATGGGTTGATGATGTTTTCCCTCACATCCAAGTGAAGGAGGAGCTGATTATCCAGTAGATTTACTTTCCTGCTTGCTGATCCTGACTCGCTTGCAGCTCTGGGCTTGCCATGGCTTTAGCTTGTCTATAATGTATTTCAGCTTCTATTGGTTTTCAATTTGGGGTTGTATGCTCATTTGTATTGTTTGATGCCCCTTCATTTTGGTCTTGTGCTGTACACGTAGTCGTTTGTTTACCTAGCTTGTGCTGCCTTTATGCACATCATGTTGATTGCGGTCATATCGGTAACTTCTTTTGATGGACAAATCTACTCTACCTTTGACAAAAAAAAAACTCAATCACTAGCCACTTTGTGTAAATAAAACATCTTTCGCTACTTTAGTGCATAACATAACATTAATAAATAAACACGTCTTACAACCCGAGTTGATTAGAACATCTTCATATGAGACAGTCAAATGATACTTTTTGACTATTTTAGCTTGAAAAAACAATTCTTTTCATTCAAGAGATTAGTACTATTAATAGCCAAATTAGTTTTATAAATAGTGCCAACCTAAATATAAATAATATTAAAATTTCTCTCGCTTATTTAATTGCTCTCCTCTAAAACTAAAATAGAACTAATTTATCATTCTTTACTTTTGAAAAACTAACAAAATAAATGAAATTAGCTAAAATAGTTAGTATTGTTGCAAGTGCATGTGTTAAATGAACTAGTTAAAATAATTTCTAATTCATTTTGAGTAAGTAAAACAAATTAAAATTTGAATGGCATTGTTGAAGATGATCGTAGACGTCGGATACCAATCTTGCTTAAAAAATACTTCATTGGACGGTCCTCAGCCTTGGGTTTAGCGCAGCCGCCAGTTCATTATGCCCAGTTAGGGCCCTCTGGTTTGGAAGTTATCTTTAAACACAGGGAAAATAGAAGAGGAATATGTGGCTATGAACATGCATTACTTTTGTAACCTTCATTTTCAAGAGAAGCAGTCTTCTGGAGCACAATATTGAAGCTTGAAGCATCACACGAAATCGAAATCTTTATTCTAAGCATGTAAGTAAAAGTCACTGATTGGTGGCTTTATTTGCACACGACTGAAAGAGAAAGTGAAAGGCTTGAGCATTCAAAATCCATGGCCTAAGCAGCAATTTTGTAGTCGGTCATCCGCATGTAGAAGCCATGTTTCTTGTAGTTGTTATACATCCTCAGATTCAGCCACTTCCCTGCCTTGTATTCCGGGTACTTTGCCGGGTTCTGTTCATCAACCAGCTCCTCCAATGGCTTCATGGTTACATCATGAGAAGGGTGGAAAAAGATGGGGATGGAGTACCTTGCTGTTTCTGCCTTCACCATCGCCCGGTGCTCAACGCTTTCGTAGAGATCATTGCTCCACACCTGAAGAACATCACCAACGTTGATGACAAATGAATCCGGGACAGGCTTTAAGCGAACCCATGCCCCGTCTGATTTTCGCAGCACATCAAGGCCTTCGACATCTTCTTGAGCAAGGACAGTGAGAGCACTGGGGTCCTTGTGTCCACCGGTGCCGAGAACGAGGTCCGGTTTGGGGCATGGAGCATAGTAATTGAGCCGGGCAAAGCTTGCTTGGTTCTCAAAGTACCCATGCAACCTCTTAGGGGGTAAATTTAAGCTCAGGCTAACCAGTTCCAATAGATTGAAGAACAACTTTTCACACGCTCTTCCATATTCTTCACATGTTTCCCTGATGATACAAATGAACAATCAGATGTATTATGTTGTCAGACTGTCAATTTGAATATCACGATAATTTTACCCGAAATCGGATAGTTTCTTGGGCCATGGAGTGAACCAAGGAACAATTTCAGGGTCATCAAGTTCATGTGAAGCAGGCATTAACATCCCATCATTTACATAAAAATCATAAACCTCCTTCCAATCTTTGACGTCTTTGCTATGCTCATCATTATGGTACCCTGCCGTGTTATGGGCCTCCCTGCTCACCTTCTTCTTCTCCTCCAACGGCAAGGCGAAAAACTTTCTTGACACCTCCATAATCCTCCTTCGGATATCCGAAGGCACGCCGTGGTTGATCACGGTGAAGAACCCCCAAGTCCTGCAAGCATCACCTATCTTGGCAGCAAGTTCTTCAACTGCCTCATTGGGACTAGTTGATGAGGACCATTCCCGGTTTGTAATCGGAGAGAGATCGATCACCGGGATACCTTCGCCGTCAGTGACCACATGTTTTGGCCTGTGTTGTTCTGATAAGATGTATGCTGGGTCAATTTCTGCCATGGCTGTTGTTGAGTGAGTGAGCTAGCTCTAGTGCCCTGGCTTTTATAGTTACATGAGGGCATCATTTGTTTTGCTAATGTGACCGCATGTTCTAGTGTAACTACTTCCACTGCCCATATATCATTATGATTATTAATTCATGTATAATGCGAGATGATATAACAAATTGATACCACTAGTGGCATTTGATCAAGTTCATGGACGATGGTTCAAATTTTGTCACATATATCGACACGATCATGGAGAAATACAAGGAAACTTACTCTAGGAGAAATTGCTGATTAACATGGAGAAGAACTTGCTCGGAACTAACTTGAGAATAATCAATTCAAATGCTAGTACGCAGTGCGGTCATTTAGATTAAGTAAGCAATGAGGTAATGCAGTCTTTTTTCCAAGCATTTTCCTGGAAAGTAAAGAAGAGAAGGACTGCTTCATGAACAACGAAAATGCCAAACGTAAAGTAAGTGGGAAGTAGAAAAACAGACAAAAGTTTGGTTTAGCAGCTCTGTCGTCTGCTTCTCGACAATTCAACTTCCAGAGAAAAGTACAAACTAAGACTACAACCACTAATTTGCAAAGTAAGCACTAGTTTTCTGTATTATATCACTATAGGCGTAGAAAATCTAAGTGGTGTTGTAGAAGGTTAATGTGAATGACCTTTGTACTGTCACCGGTGTTATCTTGTAAATACCTATGTAACCTTAAGGGCGTGATGGTCATTTCACAACCATCCGTTTCCTATAAATAGAAGCTCAAATAGAAGAGAACTCACTCTTCTTCTTCTCAATTCCTCCACAATTCTCTCTTCGTTCTTCTTTATTTACAACACGTTATCAGCACGAATTTGTTCTAAATTCCTGTTTTCGATTTTGAGCTAGAATCTTGGCCTAGTTAAGAGTTTCTTTAGAACTCAACCATGAGACTTCATCATGCTCTTTTTCTAGAATCTATTTCCTATTCGTCAGCATGATTGTGTGTTCTTCATTCCATGCCATGTACTTGCATCTTGTATCTGGTATATTTTTTTTTCCCCAATTCAACCAAACAAAATTTGGATCGCTTAATGGAAAGTAATAATTGCATTCATCTATGCTACAATTGATTCATGTACATACATACATACAACTCAGTTAAATAAGTCCTTCAAAACAGAAAATGAAACTTGAAAACTGCGTTCATTTGTTTTGTTCGAGTAATATTGGCAGAGCTACAACAACTTTCCATGCAAACCCAAGTCCATTTTCTCCTGTGTTTTCATTTGAATTTTTGTGTTGGATTTAGTTGCCCAGTTCCAGCAGACCAAAGCATTGAAAAGGTGTGTTTTGTTGGATAAGTCTTTCTGGTAGCAGAAGGACTTAAGCTGAACTATTTGACTCAGCCGGCGAGGAACCACCACCGCTTCCTGATGTTTGAGCACAACGACGTCGACCTGAAGTTGCCGTCCACACTACAGGATATCCTCAAATCAAGGAAAAAGAAAGTTGATCATCAAGTGGCGGTGAACTTGGGGCTGTAGTGGAAAAGATAAGGTAAAAGTTTGTTGGTGATGAGGATCATTCCCCTGGCAACTCCACCATCCTCGCTCGGTTTCACCGTCGACGACGAGACCAAACCAAGGCGGTCCGATTGGCTCCAGTCCACTCGTCCGAGTTGAACCCGCCCGAAGTCCACAGAAGACGTGGCCGACAGTGGGAGAAAGAGAAATATAAAAATCCATTGCACTATAGTGTTCGGATCAAATTGAGATATACAATATGTATTCAATACTAGATGTGCTTATGAAAAAAGTGAAAAGAAAAGAAAGTGACAAAGATTAGTGGTTGCTGATGATGCTGAAATGAAGAGCGGGTGTTGCATAAGCACTAGTTTTTTGAAAGAAAAGGCCCAGCGTGCAAACATTATTTGCTCACTGAATTATCCATCTCTTTAATTATTGGACATGTGAGTCCTTAAGATGTTTCAATTAAATCTTGGTATTCGAGCCGTAGGCCTCCAAGTCAGTTGCTCTAGTACAACAGGTTGTCCAATTTATTAGGATGAGTCCAGAAGACTCGAGACCTTTTTATTTGGTCCATTTTTCGGATGTATACTTATACTTGTTGGAATATGAAATTTCGAATGAACTTGAAGTTCATTATATACATTGAACCCGAAGTTTCAAGGAACTTAGAAACCTGAAGTTTCTAACTTTAAAGTTTATTTAATTTTTGCTATTTAATTTAAACAATTTAAATTCTGCTATTTACTTTCAGCAATTTAAATTCCGCTATTTATTTTCTGCAATTTAAATTCTGCAACTGTGGGATGTTGGACGGTTGTACCGCCTCCTCATATTTACTTTCAACAATTTAAATTCCGCTATTTATTTTCTGCAATTTAAATTCTGCAACTGTGGGATGTTGGATGGTTGTACCGCCTCCCCATATTTACTTTCAGCAATTTAAATACCGCTATTTATTTACAGTAATTTAAATTTCGCTATTTAATTTCAACACTTTACTTTATGCTATTTACTTTCAGCACTTTACTTTCTGCCATTTATTTTCAGTATTTATTTTCCGCTATTTATTTTCAGCATTTTACTTTCTGTTACTTATTTTTATTGTGGGGGATGATGGTGCAGAATTTGCCCTCCCCATATTATATTACATGCCATTTAATTTTACTGCGGGTTGATGATGCGGAGCTTTCACCCTCTCCATATTATATTATACTTATTATTGACAATTCCTCCTGAGAAATGAGCATTACAAGAGATCAAGCAAGATATTGGGACCTAAAAGTTTCTTGATCCTCAGGTTATGATTAGATATAAAGTTTTATGATCAATTCCAGACTGAAATTCATTGGAATTTATTGAAGGCTAGATTTTCTCACTTGAAAAATATACTCGAAGTCAGTGAGGAATCCCCACTGGGATATTTGTGGATCCATTCATCCACCTGATGAACCATTTAGATATTTTATGGCTTTGATTGACGAATCTATACGATGGTCACAAGGTTTTGAAGGATAGAAAATTTTGATGAGTTGTTGTCAATTTACTACGCACTTTGATGGTACATACTTCATTTTATTAGGGAGAGATCACAGTTACTACAGAACGTCGTGAACGAGCATTGTATGTATATGCTCTTATCCCATCAAAGGTATGATTGCACTAAATTGATACTCAAGCATCACTATCTAAATATAGCACCAGTTACGAATTTGCATCTAAAGGAGACAAAATTCCCGCCGTTAGGGGGAGAAATAATGTTCGTGAAAGAACGCCGTGAATTTGTGGATTGTATCCACATTTGTCTCACCATGATTTTCATATCGGTAGCTTAATGAAAATGAAGCAAATTCAGTTGATCAATTGATATGCCGCATGAGTTAAGATCTAATAAGACTAACTATAAACATGGCGCGCAGTAAATGATTCACGCTGAATGCGTGACTGATGTATAGGTTCCAAACTCCCTGGAAGTGGAGACCACTTGAAAGTGTCCATACACGCCCAAGTAAACAAAGTGATATTCAGATGATTCACATTCTTGTAAAATATTATCTTAGAAGAGATAATGAAGCCTTAGAAGAGGCATGGGTACCCAAATAAGAATAAACATTGCATGCATGCAAATGAGAATAGTGGAATCAGAAATCAAGGACGCTTGATTATATCATTTGTTTAAGATGTAGCTACCACTGTAATCGGGCAAGGATATTATGGACCACGTTTTATCATCTATGTCGACATATAAATAAATTATTGGCCAAGATGGAAATAGGCAATTCCATTACTAGTGAATAAAACGTACTTGGTAATTTTGGACCTATAAGTTTCAAATCCCGAAAGATATTGCCTAGAAGATTTGTAATCGGGATTTGTAGATATGATATGAGATCATGCTTATGATATAAGGTTTATTGTTAAAGGCATGATTATAGTCTTCTAAACGTAGCTGCATCCACATTCCATAAGTATATTGTTATTTTAGCTTCAGGCTTATAGCATGTGTTGGATGCCTACTTATTAAGACTGCATGCTAAAGGAACAAAGAATGTGAGATACTGAAGTATATCGTAAGAAGTGATTTCTAAGACATTGAATGTGTCATGAAATATATTATGATTTGGGCTCGAGGAGAGTTCACAAAGTTTTTGAATATTTGAAAAGATGAAGCAATATGCCAAGATGTTCTTATTCATTAATCGTCTGGTCCATTTGCCTAACACTCTAATAGTTTTCCAGGACCTATTGATCATTGGTTTAGATGTGTATTGTATTAGTGCAATTGGCCAAATATCGATTTTTTCACTGATAAATGTTGTTCAAACCCTCTATGACAAAGTTGGAATGGTATTGAACATGCGGTTATTATCATGATCATCCCGAAACCATGGATATGATTTTGTTCAAAGGATTTCTCAAGAGGTCATCATCCTAGTACTATTCTCACCTAAATTGGTTATGCCTTTACCATTGGGAATATCGCGATATCTTGGAGCTGTACGAAGCAGACTTTAGTTGCAACTTCTTCGAATCATGCTGAAATCATTGCTCTTCATGATGCCACACGTGAATGTATTTATCTATGAGCTGTTATTGAGCATATTCGGCAGACCAACCGATTGTCTCTAGTTATTAATGTTCTGACAACTATCTATGAAGATAATGCCGCATGTATCGACCAAATGAAGAAAGGATATATCAAAGGAGACGACACCAAGCATATCACGCCAAAGTTTATCTTCTCCCATCAGTAAGAAGAGCATCAGAAGGTTGAAGTCAAACAGATCCGATCGCAAGACAACTTCGCATATTTGCTCACCAAATCTTTGCCGAAGGCTAAATTCCAGAAGATTGTTCGTGGAAGTGGGTTGCGTCGATTGTCAGATTTGAAATGTATGTCGTCATCAGGGGGAGCATTGTCGAAACCAGGGGGAGTATCCTATTGTTTACTCACTTGACCTTAATGTACTCTTTTTCCCTTGGCACAGGTTAACTTTTTCCCACTGGGTTTTGTTGCCTGACAAGGTTTTTAATGAGACACCTGCTCTGGGTTGGTCATACCTCTGAATGCTTATTGCATCCTGCAGATACTAAGTATCGACATATGCGTGTTCACCTTTTCCCCTTCGCCTTGGTTTTCTCCCATTGGGTTTTTCCATGGCAAAGGTTTTGGTGTCAGCACTTACCTGAATGGGTTCCCTTAGACTTACATACCTCCATGGGCCTACTGCAACGACTTCATCAACCACCTATGCTATTCATCCGAAGAACTGATGCATCTTGTGATTAGGGGGAGATATCAATCAGGGGGAGCATCCAATAAACTCCTACATCGGACATTTGCGTTTCGTACTCTTTTTCCCTTTGTCCAAGTTTGGTCCAATTGGGTTTTCTTGGCAAGGTTTTTAATGAGACATTACGCGTCCAACCTATTTTCAACGACCTATCATTGATACACGGTCATTCAAGGGGGAGTGTTGTAGAAGGTTAATGTGAATGACCTTTGTACTGTCACCGGTGTTATCTTGTAAATACCTATGTAACCTTAAGGGCGTGATGGTCATTTTACAACCATCCGTTTCCTATAAATAGAAGCTCAAATAGAAGAGAACTCACTCTTCTTCTTCTCAATTCCTCCACAATTCTCTCTTCGTTCTTCTTTATTTACAACAAGTGGAATATTTTCTTTTTTCTTGCTTGACGGTGGGAAGATTTGAATGAGGAAAACTTGTATCTAATTGTTTTATGCAAAACTTAAAACATGTCAGTAGATTTGTATATGAGACGGTGGTGAGTCTGAACGAGGTTTCTCTGTTCCACAAATTTTGTTCCAAAGGCTAAAAAGTGGTGGTTTTTTTTTTTTTTTTTATAATCAGGGATGAATAGTTGTTTTTTGGCCTGTGGAACAAAACTGGAACAAAATTTGTGGAACAGAGAAACCTCGTTCGGTGAGTCTTTCCTTGAAAATTAATACGATTGGGATGGTTCTCACCCTTGGGCCATTTCGTTCCCGCCAAAACCTTGGAGTTCATAGGCCCAGATTGTTTCTCGCTTAATTCATCATTGCTGGGCCTCACAGCCCATGTAAAGTTCTACAAGAAAGAATGTGGTAAATGCCTATTATAAAAGTTTAAAGTAAGTATTTCACTGTTAAATATAAATGATAGTAAGATTGAGCAATATGAGGGGAATGATTGAATTTAGAGGGTGTATTATATGTAAATAACCCCAGACCACATGTTCATATCTTGACTACTGAACTCAACAACAAATAAAGAGGGAAGTACTGCGTTCAATAATCCGACGGAGAATGAAGAAGTCGTGATTTGGGGTTGTTTACACGTAACACACTCTCCAAAGTCAATCGCAGTCCTCAAATTACTCAATTTCACTACTAATTTATATTTACCAGTGAATTCTCTTCCACATAAGCACTTACAATAGACTCTTCCTACAAATTTTGTGAAGATCTAGAACCCGAACCCAACCAACCCCTAGTTTTTCTCTTTACCAGGCCCATGTAAAATTCTAGAACCCGTTGTACGTGAAACGGCGGCGGAGGCCCTGGTGTTTGAGTTGGCAGCTGCGGAGGGCTTTTCTCACAGCCCTAGGATCAAATCCAAGGGCTGAGAAAATGTTAGTCCCGGTTTTAACTCTATACGGACCTGACCAAACCCCCCGGCAAGGAACAGGCAAACAAAACAACCCGCCAAACAAGGGTCAGTGACATCAGTCGTCAGAGTTGGGACTTTCTTGAGAGAGCCTCCGACAAGTAGGGCTGCCTCCGGACTGTAGGGCCGTCCGCCGTCGATGGCTCCGCTGAAGACCGATTCCTTCATCTCCCGCCGTATCGTCCGCTCCTTCTTGGATTTCCTCAACTCAGGTCTCCTCTTTCTCGTAATTTGATTCTAGATAGTGGAAATGAAATTAGGGTTTCGAGCTTCCTTTTGTGGTTGCATGAAAAGCCTGTTTCACAAGTATGTGCTAAATTGGAAATGCCTGTTTTACAAGTTTTGGTTTTTTGATAAGAGTATCAGAAATGTGCTTGTTTGGTGATTAGGGTTTGGTTTGCTCGTTTGTTTGTTTTTTCTCTGGGGCAGTTGAACCAGCTTGTGGTGTTGATTTTGAGAGCATTGAGGTTGCAAAACAATGCTTGCAAGAGGCTTTTAAGCTCAAAGCCTCTGGTGATGATGATCAGATTAAACCCGATTCGTTGGTCGGTATTTTCACTGCACTGGAATTGAGCAGGCTTCAGGAGAATAAATCGGACAACGGGCATGCTTCGACCTCAAGTACTGCTGCTCCTGTTTCATCAGCAGACCAGGTTGCTCCTGATGCCAATCTTTCAAAGGTATCGGAATTTCTTCTGTTTTCTTGCCCATTTGTGTAGATAATACTTAGTTAAGTTGATATAGACCTGAAAAAACTGTCAACTTCCCTACATTCCGATGTCGGGAAATTTTGGGATATGTGGCTGAGAAGAAAAGGTTGAGATTGCTTTTCTACTGTTTTTCATTGCCAAGAAAAGCAGTCTTGTGGGTGGATTGAGAAAACACATTACTGTAATTAGGATGGTCATTCAATAACAGGTTACATACCAGATTAGTTTAGAAGACATGAGCTTTATGTACTTCTATATTATCATTTCCTTTAAGATCATTGATTGAATGATGCTTTTATAGTTTCCGGGATATGGATATTGTTGCTTAGTAATGATTTCTTTCATATGAGATTTGATTTTCAGCATTGATTTTGATGCCGCTTCATGTTTCTGATTGAATCAGGATGAGGATTTGACAAGTAATCCAGATGCATTAGGTATGGTGTTTTTGGTTTCATTGCTTTTTTTCTGTAATTATACTTCCATATTTTCCATCATGTGTCTCCTTGTAATCTCCATATTAATTTTTTATAATGGCCATATTATTATTGCAGGGGATGCCAAAGATGAACTCTTTGGGCAATTCTTTTCTGCTCTTGAAAGAATTCACTATCTGAAGACCATGCCTGATGGTAGTGATGATCCAGTGCGATTAGAGATAGCAACTACATTATTCCATGATGCTTTAACTGTACGCTCTCTCTATGTCTCCACATTCCCCCTTTTACTTGGGTTACACTACGTGTGACATAATATGACAGTTTGCATCTTTGAAAGTTGCATGAAAACCAATTTGTCTTTAATAGGAAAAAAACTTGTCGTGAAAGAAAGTAAGATCTACCAGAAGGATGAATATGCTGTCCATCAAACCGAATTCTACAATATATTAAAATTTAATTCTTGCATAAATTTTGGTTGGGTGGTACATTATCGTATTGGGGTTCTAGCATCATCTTGCATCTTTAAAACATATGACGCTATGCATCTAAGCTAACACACTCAATGTCTGAAGTCACATGTTGGAAACACAGGATTACAATTTAGGAGTTAATGCTCTCATTTTACCAGAGGTGAAGTATTAGATTAATAAGGGAAACTAACTGTACACTTAATTGTAATGATAAATGCATAGATTTGACCTTCTGTGTAATGTGTTAGGGTGTTGCACTTCGTAGGGATTATGTAGTGTGAAAGTAAATACTGTAACCATGAGTGGCAGTCCGGAGGCAATGTGGGTGCACTCTTCATGAGTGGCAGTCTCGGATTTGTAGTGCTGGGAAAAAGCTAAGAGAAAATTGGAAGTGATGAAGGGAGTTGAACATCTGTCTCACAACGTTTCTTATCACTACAGATGGCTTTGTATTATAGCTACCAGTTGATCTTACACAAAGTAGTGTGGTAGACTATATACTTGTTCCTTTCTGATCACAGTTATAACATTTTTGATATGCTAGTTTATTCTTTTTGATCTTCTGTTTCTTGATTGCGATCAATATCACATTCCCAAGTTTTCATCTTCAATAGTGTCCTACATGGAGTTTTATTGCTGTTATTTCACATTTAATAGCCTTATTTATATGAAAAGTTCATCTGCTGCTTCAGGAGATGGAAAGATCTGGCTGTGAGGAATTCAGTTCTAAAAACCTGGCTGAGACCTTTAAATCACAAGGTATTTAAAGCTCATATGTTTTGGTTGGCTTGCAGCTTATTGCTTTTGAACTGATTTTACAACGTCAAACTTTACTGAACTTGAAGAAGTGTGGCTCAAAGCTCATTCATTTTATACACGTGAATACTAGATTATCAACGTTCTATTCAGAGATGAGTTATCTTATATAATTTTCATTTTGTTAGGTAATATCGCTATGCAGTCCAAGCTGTACCTTAAAGCAGTTGAGTTCTATGACTGTGCTATTGCACTCTGTGCCAGCAATGCTATTTACTACTGTAACAGGTAGACCAAAACAACAACTTGTTCTTGTGTCGTCTGTAATAATGGTTATTCATTATTTTTTTCTTCAAACGGGAAATATTGATTCATATATCTGAATCTGAGTGCACAATTCAGGGCAGCTGCTAACACTCAGATGCACAAATACACGGAAGCAATCGGAGATTGCTTAAAATCCATAGACATCGACCCAAACTATAGCAAAGCATACAGTCGTCTGGGATCTGCTTACTTAGCACAAGGGAAGTATAAAGCTGCAATTGAAAAAGGATTTATGAAAGGTCAGTAAGTGAATCTTTTCTCAAGGGCTTATGCCAGTTTCAAGTTAGTATAGCATTCAAGAAAGTGTGTAAGCAGATTTGTATGTATATAGAAATAGTATCTAACATTTGATACCTAATTCGGGGATCCTATCCATGTAGCTCTGCAATTAGATCCGAGTAATCAAGCTGTCAGAGAGAATTTTAAGGTTGGTGCAGTTGTGCCTTCTTCTTTTCGTTGTTCATAAGACTGTGATCTTAACCACTTTGGTATATCAATAGATGGCTGAACGGAAATTAAGAGAGGAAATGCTACGAGCAGAATCTGGTCAGGTAATACATTGATGTTAAGTGAAAGTGTCCATCTATTGCCATTTGCTCAAGAGTTCTTTGTTACTGTTAAGGTATTCTTTGTCAATTTTAAGTAATTATTTTTTCTGCTAATTTAATACAGAACTCAAGTTGGTTTAGCAGTAGCAGCCGTTCAGACGGAGGGGCAAGCAGCCATGCTGCACAACCTCCATTTGGTTCTGTGCCGTCTAATGCAGGTGCCAATCCTGATGAGTTTGCGCATATGCTTATGACCATGGCTAATTCATACCATGGAAGACATTTTCAAGACAGCCAAGAAGATGATAGCAGTACCGAACCAGGTGTAAGGAATGGGGATGACTACAGTAACTTCAATTTCAATTTCGGAGGCCAAATGCCAGAGGGTGTATCTGGAGCTTTGAGATCTGCTATGGGAATGTTTTCAGGGGCAGCATCTGATGGCAATTCACGCCCGACTCCAGATGAAAGGCCAGGACCAAACTAAACAATTACAAACATGCCGGTAGTGTATATAGATTCCCCCAACCTTTTTGTATAATCTGCCTTATTGAGAGGCTCGTCTCAATGTTCTCCATATTTAGAATGTTCAGACACCATCGGGACGGGACCTTAAGAAATGGGACCAAATGAGAGTAAAATGCAGCCACCCTTTGTCATGATCTATCCGTGGGAAACTCATCAATAGTAACGGTAACTATTAAATCAGTCGGCTCATGCGCATGTGATTATCACTTCTTAAATTTTTTACTTTCGTGACTATTAACTGTGGACGCAATGCGACCACCGCTGTGATGCTAAAATAATTCGGTTCAAGATACTTGTAACTTAAGTGAGTGCGTCTCTTTCTGCACTTAGAAGTTTGTTTCGGAACGTGGAATGTTGCTTGTATAACTTAGTAAAGGCCAAGACAGCCCTACCTATTTACACCTAACTTCCAAATTTGGTGGCCTAGTATCACCATCCTGGTCCCCTCTCGCCCTTCATTTTGTGCCACGCGGTCCGACCAAGGTCCCCATGAAAACGCAATTCACGAAATCAATCAATCCAACAGTCCTTCTGTCCCTTCCCAAACTTAACTGAAGACAAGAAGACTATCTTCTCCCTCATTCGAGATCTTTCCAACATACAACAACAATGTGTCGTATATTTTTTTTATATATTTAAACAAATACTTGGGTATATATAAAATTAATATACTGAAAGTAGTGAAATTAATTTTTTAAAAAAAAAACACTTTTAATGAATCAAAAGTAATTCACCACTTAAGTGATGTCATTTTAATAATTTAATTATTTTACAATTCAATTTCATATATCGGTAAAATTCCTGGAACGCACTTGGGCCGCAAGCACCATATCCAGTGCTCCCCCGATACCCACCATCGTACGGCCCAAATTCATCGAAGCCGCGCCTTTATTTTTACGATTAAAAAAAAGGAAACAAAAACAAACAAACACCCACCATTTTTCCAGTCTTCTGAGACTCCAACTCCCCTCCTCCTCGATCCCTCCGCCTCAGCTTTCTTCTGCTATTAAACGACTCGTTTTGATCACCTCAACGCTATTCCACCACTCATCATTTCACCACCAATGCCGCTGAGCTGAAGCTTCAATTCGTTTTCATCTTCCGTTTCGGTGCTTTTTGGCTTCCACAACAAGGTACTCCCAAAAACGAAAAACATTACATAAATCCATTTTCGTTTTTCTGATTTTTCTGATATTTCTGTGTTTCCAGATGAAAATTAACTTGGGTTTAATGTTAAAAGTCAGAATTGGATAATTACTAAGAACTTTGTATGAGCCTGAAGAAGATTGAATCTTTTGACTGTGGTTAATTTTGATGTTGTTTTGTCTGAATGAGTAAAATTGGTTGGAGGATTTACTGATGTAGTTTTACTATGTTGTTTTGTGAAATAGAGATAATTTGGAGGAATGGGTCTCTACATTGTTGGGGCCTTGGTGCCTATTGTGTTAACACTCATAATTCAGAAATCGAAGAAAGACAAGAAACGGGGTTTGCCAGTTGAGGTTGGTGGGGAAGATGGGTACGCAATCCGAAACCGGCGGTTTACTGCCCCGGTGGAGACATTATGGGAAGGCATTACCACTCTTGCAGAACTGTTTGAGATGTCAAGCAAGAAGTTCCAGGACCGGCGCTTTCTTGGGACCCGGGCATTGATTGCGAGGGAGGTTGAAGTGTCCAAGGACGGAAGGTCCTTCGAGAAGCTTCATTTGGGAGACTATGAGTGGCTGACCTACGGGAAAGCGTTTGAAGTTGTGTGCAACTTTTCGTCTGGTTTGGCTCAACTTGGGCATAGGAAGGAAGAACGAGCCGCAATCTTTGCTGACACTAGAGAAGAGTGGTTTATCGCATTGCAGGTGCGTATCTTACCTGGTTTTCTTATACAAACATTTCATGTGATTATCTTTAGGTGCCTGAAGCTTCCTGAGAGCTTTATTTTGTTGTACGGAGGGCGTGATTAAATTTTTTTGTGATCCGTTGTTGAACTGGACTTTCAAATGGCAGTGTCTCTAAACAATGACGAATCGATTGACTATAATGTTTCCATGAAAGCGATATGTCTAGGGCTGTCTAGTAGCAGTATAACTTAGACAAAACTTGCTGATTCTGAACATGTTTTCTTGTATCAGGGCTGTTTCAGGCGCAATATCACTGTTGTTACCATATATGCATCTCTTGGGGAGGAGGCTCTATGTCACTCATTAAATGAGGTTTGCACTAGTTCGTTTGAATCTATTGCTCTGATTTGCTGTTTTAGTTTTTGGACAAGGTAGAAACTTGTAAGCCTAAGCAACACGTTTCAACTTTTATCTGGTGTGAATTTGGTGTAACTCATTTAAAACATTGCATCTAGTGGGTGCAATCTTTCACGGATTTCAGATTCGTTGCAGGTGTTAGGTTTGCGTTGATTGTGTTGATATGTTAGTTCCAGAGTAGGAGAATATTATAATTGTCCTAAGAGTTTTTGTTCTTATTACATAACCAGGTTTTTGTTCTTATTACGTAACCAGCATTATTTTCATTTCATCTTTTCCAGACAGAAGTTACAACTGTGATATGTGGGCAAAAAGAACTGAAGAAACTTCTAGACATAAGTGGACAACTAGACACTGTGACACGCATTATATGCATGGATGATGAGACCCCATCTAGTGCCTCATCTGTTGAAACCAGATGGAAAATCACTTCATTTGATGATGTAGAGAGACTTGGCCGAGAAAGCCCTGTGGATCCTGATTTTCCACTTCCTGCAGATGTTGCTGTCATTATGTATACGAGTGGAAGTACCGGATTACCCAAGGTTTAAAGCTTCTGCTATATTTGTTGACATATTAGTTTCCAAATGTATAAAGGGTAATCACTAATCCACCTTCAGCTTGCACTTTGTACAGGGTGTAATGATGACACATGCTAATGTGCTAGCTGTAGTTTCTGCCGTCATGACTATTGTTCCTGGCCTTGGAAGCAAGGATGTTTATCTGGCATACCTTCCTCTGGCTCATATCCTTGAATTAGCAGCGGAGGTAGGAAGAATACATAAGCCAGCTAAACCGCATGGCTACAGTAATTCAATTTGCATTTTTGCTACTTGTGATCTCTATCTTGACATTTGTATTTCTGCTACTTGATTTGACACATTTTACCATTTATCTTGAAGAATGTCATGGTTGCTGTGGGAAGTGCCATAGGATATGGATCTCCGTTGACTCTAATTGATACATCAAGTAAAATAAAAAAGGGAACAAAGGGGGATGCTACTATGCTTACGCCAACAGTATTGACAGCTGTCCCTGCAATTCTTGACCGTGTTCGAGATGGAGTACTCAATAAGGTTTTTGAATTAAGGTTTTTGAATTTTGGCATTTGTATGATATATATATAGATAGATCCATATGCATATCTGCATATAGATTATTTGGGTGAATGTGCTGGTGGTATACCAGTTTTGTCAACACTATATCTTCATACTGCTTCGGTTTTCTTCACTGAAAAGAATCTTCATAATGCATCAGGTGAATACAAAGGGTGGCCTATCCAAGAAATTGTTTGACTTGGCATATTCTCGTAGGTTGTCTGCCCTGAATGGTAGTTGGTTCGGGGCTTGGGGTGTGGAAAAGTTTTTCTGGGACCTTCTTGTGTTTAGAAAGGTCCGTGCAGTCCTGGGAGGTCACATTCGTTACATCCTCTCTGGTGGTGCTCCTCTTTCGGGTGATACTCAAAGATTCATCAATATTTGCATTGGGTTAGTTTGGTTTTATTACTTATAATTGCTACAGCATAATAGATTGTGAACATGACTTTATCTTGCCTATAAGTTTGATTATTTTTCAGTGATTAATTAGAAAACCACAAAAAAGTTAAATAGCAGACCAACTTTTGGTTAAAAGTAGTTTGGGGGCCAATCTATGACTCTGAATCGGGACACTATCTGTTAGCTATTTAAACAGTCATATACTAGTAAAAAAGTGAATTAGGCTGAGATTAGTTTGTTTTGGTTGTTTTTCCTTTTGGTCACAAAAAGGAAAAGGACTTATATCCTAGTTGAGATCATCTTGAGTCAACATCATATTCAAGAACATTATTGGAATGAACTTTCTAGTCGGTTAACTCACATTTTACCCTCCTGGTAATAAAAGTTTAAGCTTTGATAGTCGTGGAAAAAGTTCCCTCTAGACAGTAATTGGAAATTCTTGTAAATGGTGATGTGCCCGGATGCCGCTTAGTTCCCTTGTGAAGGAGCAATTTCCATTGCTCTTTTGCTCTCTTCTGAACTTGTGATTTGATGGCTATTGACAGTACTCCAATTGGTCAAGGCTATGGCCTCACTGAAACTTGCGCTGGAGGAACTTTCTCAGAGTTTGATGATACATCTGTCGCTCGAGTTGGAGCTCCTCTTCCATGCTCATTTATAAAGGTAGAACCTTTAGCGACCATGGTATTTCAGGGAACAGTTCTTGCTCTAAAAAGAAAGAAAGAAAAGGAGAAACTTGTTTTAATTATCTGTTACAAAGTCGAAGAAATGAAGGTGAACATTAACTTTAATCATGTAAAAATCTGATCTTTTGTATCCAGTTAATTGATTGGCCTGAAGGAGGATATCTAAAAACCGATTCCCCTATGCCTCGTGGTGAGATAGTAATTGGCGGTCCAAATGTGACACTTGGTTATTTTAAAAATGAAGAAAAAACAAGAGAGTCATACAAGGTACACTTTCAGACACTTCATTTCGGTATTCTCTCTGGTTACAACTACCTGTGACTGCAAATTAAAATAATTATTGGAGTCCTAAATTTTGGGGTTTTCTTTTTACTTTTTCAAAGGTTGATGAGAAAGGAATGAGGTGGTTCTACACAGGTGACATCGGGAGATTTCATGGTGATGGTTGTCTTGAAATAATTGACCGTAAGAAGGATATAGTCAAACTTCAGCATGGGGAGTATGTCTCCTTAGGAAAGGTGTAAATCTTGCAAGATGGATGCAACTATTAAATCAGATTTTTCTAGGGTACTAATACTTATGTTTCTTTTACAGGTTGAGGCTGCTCTTTCAGTGTGCCCCTACGTTGACAATATCATGTTGCATGCTGATCCTTTCCATAGTTACGCCGTGGCTCTTGTGGTAGCTTCTCGAATCACAGTGGAAGATTGGGCTACAAAGCAAGGAATCGCTTTTAGTGATTTTGCAGACTTGTGTTCGAAAGCAGAAACCATAAAAGAAGTGCAAGCATCACTCATAAAGGTACGCATATCTTCTTGCCTTCTTTGAACTTAAGCTTGATTCAAGGGAGTTGAACTTTGATCTCAAACATTTTCCCTTAGCAATGTCTAGTTGGATTCTCTAACCTAAGCTTAATACACAACCTTGTCCTTCTTACCAAGTGATCTGTGGAAAAATTTGAATATGCTTGGTAATTCAGTTTGACTTCTTTTTATTGTTCAATTTCGAATATTCTTATTTTCCCATTAACAGGAAGCAAAGAAGGCACGCTTGGAGAAGTTTGAGATCCCTGCCAAAATCAAATTGCTGTCCGAACCATGGACTCCAGAAACTGGCCTGGTAACTGCAGCTCTCAAGCTCAAGAGAGATGTCATTAGGAAGGCTTTCTCTGAAGATTTGTCCAAGTTATATGCTTAATGTTTCCTCAGAAAACCAAGGCTTGTTTCTTGGTGTCCAAAATCTTGGCAAGCTGAGCCTCCCTGCTAGAAGTTTTCCTGTTCTTTATCTGTGGCCTTGCTAGATTCGGTGCAAGCAAAGGAATAGTGTTGGGTAAAAGTTGCAATGATAGAGAAATTACGCGTGTCTAGAGTTTACTTGTATGAGCTACTCAATCAAAATGGTTTACGTTTTTTGTAATCATGGAAACTAAGAATTTCAATGGTACCAATTTTTGATAATGTCCTCAGTTTTTTTTTTTTTAATACTAATTTATATTTCATTTTCAATATTGGATTCGACATCCAATTTCCATGAACCTTGATACGTTTCCTTTCATTTTCTACATTAGAAAAGAAAAGGCAGAAGAGAGTTTTTAGCTTGGAGAGGGACATTGGGACTTGAATAGACTAGACATTGAGGTGCAAGAGGTGTGTAATGGTCTAGAAGGGGAGACCTGTTTCGTGTTAATCTAACTCTGGACCATGGTCCACACTCCATGACATGAACCTGACTTGAGATTGAGGGTGGAGGCAACCAACCTAGACACAGCCCCCCTCCCGCTCCCCATGTGCACGTTGTTTGTTTCCATCACCTTTTTACACCTTTTAAGATTTTCCATGGCCATTCGCTTTTCCTTTCCTCATAGAAAATCTTTTCATATCGATGTCATTTCGGTAAGAAATAGTAAATATGAACAGATGAAATTACGAAATGACATTGATGAAAAAAAAAAGGTTTACAAATGGTTAGCAATGAGAGATAATGTAAGAAATTCAACGACAATATTTCTTACCAGTAACAATGTAGTATTATAAATGCAAATATGAAATCAAATGACACTAGCTCTTAATAATATGAAACACTGAAAAGTTCAAAAACAAAATTATGAAACAAAATGCCGTTTTTTCTTGTTAGTAAGAAACATTATATTGACAAGGAAATATGAAACCAAATGAGAGTAAATTTTCTAAATCCTATTTCTTAAACATGCAAGAATGGCCATTCATTTTCCTCATCTTGCAAGCAATAAACAAACTCAATAACATCGACGTTGTTGATTAGGGTGACATGTTACTCAAAGTTAATGAGAGACTTATAGACCTTGATCCACGAAAATGAAAACAAAATTGGCGTGGGTGAGCATACATGTGTTAGTATAAATGCAGTAAGCTTTGAATCTTTTAATAAAACCAAATAACCAATATGTCCATTTTTTCACAAATTTTACAAATATATGTTCGTAGTTTTCCAAGAAATTTGCAATGTCTAGGCCTACACTTGCATATTTGTACTTGAGTAATCTTCTTGGAGAAAGGCGATGCACTACCACAACCTTTTCCAAGATGTGATGAAAAACCACTATAGAATTCCCATCTTGTGATCTTTTTTTCTTTGAGCACCTACCAAATACGGTACCTACCCGTGACTCCAAAGCTTGACCTAAACAGGTACTTTGCAAAATCTATCTGGGATCTTTGCTTTAGTTACATCCAATGCCAGTTTGCTGTGTGCTTTATAAAGATGGAAATCAAGTGGAAGTTGCACTTTTTGACTTGAAATTGAAACCCACCCACATCCAAACTGTTTTCGATAGGGTTGGGTTTGGTTTGTTAAATTTTAGGCTAATTGTCTTCACTTTAGGAAAGTGTGCATTTTTAAGATTAGCTTAAGTTGACTCCATATTAGGTGGTTAGTTTTCCTTTAACCAGGGAGCATATGTCCATGCTTTTTCTAGATAAATAATTCACATTGCTTTCAGAATTGTTGACAAACTCTAGTAATTGAGATAGAGCGGACTAATAGCCACAAAACATGCGAAAAAAGGAGCATCCAAAACTTCAAGTCACAAGTTTCGCAGTTTACTTATTCAATAATGCTAGAATGACCATATTTTTTTAAACCATCTTATATGGTAGGTAATGGTTGCATAAGATTTTAATTGATTATTATCTCATTAAATGTTGAATGGTTTGGAAGATGGTTTAAAATAAGATGGTCACTTTAACATTACTCTTACTTATTAGAGTATGAGGTGTGGCATATTTTTCTGCAGGTGGGAGAAAAGATAAAACTGATTATTAAGAAAAATTTTCGTTTGAAACTCATGTAATTAACCTCTTTCTTTTGGTTAACTCGAGAAAAAAATGGGATATGATATATCTAACAGTTTGGGGTTTGAGGGGATTTGTTGGTTTTGGAGTTTACAAGATGAATTTTAGAGGTTTGGAGTTTTTTTTTTGTAAATTTTAGCAATTGGGAGTTTGAAATGTGCATTTTGAAAATTATTGGATGGATTATTAGATAGTGAATTTTGCCATTCTGGGACTTATGGTTGCCGACACTTAACCCTTTTGCCAAAGCCAACATACACAACCTAAGCTCGTTAGCAAAAGCCCCATCACTCTAAAATGTAGTCATGTTAGAGTCGCAAAAACTCTACTCTTCACAATACAAAATGAAAATACGAGTCGTACATTTCATTTTGTACCCTCAAATCATGAAATTGTACTACTCTATGTAATCCCTTCTAACACTCGTATTTATTAGCTACGTACACACATAGGGACCAAGCATTTATTCTTCCAACAGTCTTGTCTAGCTACGTATATACACTTAAGAATCAAGCAAGAATAATTTCATGCTTAGTACACAAAATCAAACCAAAGGTCCCCACAAGTTATGTAATTCTTCCATTTTATATTGGCCGAATGTGTGGGCCAACCCCATGAACAACACCTCCCCTTTGATCTAAAATGGGGTGAAGAAAAACTTCTCCAAACTACAAAACCACTCCCACCATATTCTCCACTCCCAGAGCAACAGAAAGAAACACAACAGAAATCTTTCTTTTCAAAGTCTCAAAATTTTCCACTTTCACTTTCCTTTTTCACATTTCTCATCAAATTCTCAAGCCTCAAAACTTGAAGCCATGAATGGGCTCAGAGACGACGGCTCCTTCTGCTACTTCCACCCCAAGGAGCCGGTCGTCGGCGTCTGCGCGCCCTGCTTGACGGAGCGCCTCCTCATCTTGGCGGCGAAAAAGGGTCACCACCAGAACCACCATCATGTCTCCGCCGGCAGAGGCGGCGGAGCTCACATAGCCCAAAATGGCTTGCACAAGAAGCGGCCCATTAGCCTCCCCAAGATCTTCGCTTTCAGCTCATTCCTCAATCGGCAGTGGAAATCCGGCTACTTGGATCAAGAGGCGGCCTCCACCAGCCAAGAAGGTAAGTTTTTGTTGTGGGTGAGTGGTAAAGTTTCAATCTTTTTTATCTTTTTGTATGTAGAATTTTTACCAGTGCCCCATCAAATGTGAATTTTGTGGTGGTGATATAAGCAATGTTCAACTGTGCAAAGAAAAGCAGTGTGCTATGGTTTCTATGTGGGTCTGTTTTTGTGGGTCTCTAATTGGTTGCTTTTTGGGCAATAATGACAAAATTATGGTCAAATATAGACTCACTAGATTAATAATTGCAGATCGTTGGAGCTGCTGGATTTCATATTCCACAGTTGCATTTTGCTTTCAAGATTAATGCCAGTAAAACATTTCCTTTTTAAGGTTTTTACTAATCAGTTATGATATAGTTAAAAAAATTCTTTGCAGTGTTTGTGAAGAGGAAAGTGTCATTAGGTTGTGAATGCATCACAAAACTCTAAACCATGAGCAGATTAGTTTGACATTACCTGAAAAAGGCTAGCAAAAAAAAAAGCTTCATCCTTTTCTTTTAAGATTCATCCTTTTTTGGAATTTAGAAGTAAATGGCCGTCACCTTTGTGAGATTTTGTGCAGTTGCAATTGAGGGGCACTACTCCTTCAAATCTACATTGATCATTAGAAAACACCCTCTTTAGAAATTCTTTAATACTCAGTCACCATAGCTCATTATTTTAAGAAATCTAATGCGATGTTTAATATAATAAAGGTTCTAACTGCCAATTGTTTTCCTTTCTTAATCAACTGTTTCTCTTTGCTTACACTCAACCCTCTGTACTTCCATCCCAACCGATTATCAATTAATAATTAAAGTAGAGTTTGGAGGCAACTAAACCGCATTTTGTTACATGTGACTAACATGTTCTGTTTACAGATAATCAGATACTTTTAGCAGAGAGGATTAGAATCTTTATCTCATTTTGAAAGAAATAATGATGATCATATATAACGTAGAAGTCGGTCAAGTTAGGTTTGCTTTAATTTGGTCATGCAGGTTTGGGCAAATTAGAGTCTAGGAGGGACCCTTGGGGTTTGCTTACCCATTTTAAAGTAGTACATCATTGATTAATCATGTTATTAGAATGATATTTACAAGCATTTTATATTAACAGAACGGTATGTGAATATTTGTGGTTTGCAAGGACTGCACGCATTTGGGTTTCTCATTATCAAAAGATAGTCACAGTGAAGAATGTGAATGTCTTTGAATTCTTTTGGCACCTGCAATCACACATTTACAATGTGAATGGCTTTTGCAGACTCATTCATATCGATTAAGTTTGAAGATAATGGAGTTGCCTCATGGGAAAAGAACAAAGTGTCTAAGGTCTCTCTAGAGCACTGCAACATACCCTGGAATCACAACTATACCAAAGAGGCTAAGGAGGCCAAGAGTGTGATAGAGCATGGGAAATCCCACGCCTCGCTCAGGTGGCGGAAGAGGATTGGTCACCTACTCCAGCTCGTCCGATGGAAGAGGTCCAACAAGGGCAATGTGTGCCATGTGAGCAACAAGGTGGAGGGAGTCAAGGTAAGGAAGGGTTGGATAAGAAGCCTAACAAAGAGGAGGGGGACCATGGAATAAAGGGGTTTGTACAGAAAGTGACACAAGTCTTTCCTCCACCATACTCATTTGTGGGCAGGAGCTGCATAAAGCCATACATAATAGAGGATGGTAGAGTCAAATTCTTTGCTTTATCATTCCCTTGAAATGTGCTTTTATCTGGCTTTCAACTCTTTTGAGCTTCTTTCCATTTCTTTTGGTTTCTTGATTTCTTTAGGCTACACAGGCTGTAAAAGGGATCTTGGAAATATGCTGTGGTTTCACATTGTTATATATAAAGATCAGAAATTGATTTTGTAAGTTGCTCTCCCATACCAAACATTGTAAAGCCAGACCCATGTTAGGTTCACAAAGTGGGAAACAATGACGCAAAGGGCCCATTGTTTTGGATCTGAACTTGTCTAATAATTGTCTTTGATGGTTGGATGGTTGATTAAGACCTTTTTCCTCCAACAAAGAGACTCAAGATGGAATTGTATGTCACCAATGTTTTCATGAAATGTATAGCTCGGTTTGGGTTAAGAGCATAAACTTTTGCATCCGAAGTTCTGAGTTGGAGTTCTACAATCCCCATATCATTGTATGAAGAAGCAGGAATTTGTTATGTACTAAAAATTTCTTACCATGTTTCTAATCATAGATTAAAATGTTGTTAGTGACTCTAAGTTACTCTTCCCATGTGCAAGTCAGCTGTGGTGACCTGTCAATTGAGATTAGGCCAAATTTAACTACTTGTCTCCTTCCTTGGTTCAATCTGTCCCAAGTTCTGGCTTGCTCAAGCCAAATGGGCCATTTGATCGCTGTTTTGTAGAGTAAGGACCACTGTGAAGGTTTGGAAAATTTTCCAATATGGTGGAAGAAGATGACCAGACATAAATCTTCGCCAACTATTAAAGATGCAAACATGACAAAGATATATTTTATTCAAAACGGGTTCAATACAGGGCACGATAGACACTAAGGCCTACTAGACATATGACATGTCTATAGTAAATGGATGTTTATGCCCGACGGTGTTAAAAGAAAACTCGTTAAGTTTGAATCCCTGTGGCTTTACCGTCAAAAGATAATTAATTGAATCTGAATGTTGTAGCTGGAAAACTTCGCTAATTTTCGATCTGGTTCTGTTTTACAGGAAACTTTTTGTTCATAGCACTCTCGGCTTAGTGCAGTCAAGATGTTGTTTGTGCGACTACTTGTTCATCTTTTTGCTTCTTTATTTTTTTATTTTTTTTTTTTTTTCCTGAATGGTATGTTGTTCTTCTCTCAAAATGTATGTTGATTCTGATTGGAAAATAGAAGCTGTATTTTCAACTACTGAAAAATTATTCACAACCGCATCGAATTTTTACTATATGGAGCTGTTACAATCTGTCATGATGTCACTTAACATTACAGTTCACTTGGCAAACTTCACATCTGGGTTTCTTATGTATTTCAACCACATATCAGCCATTACTCTTGATGAAATGCTCCACAACAAATCCTGACCTTTGGATGCAACATGCTTGCCTTTCTTCCCTGCAGCTTTTGCCAATCCATAAGCAACCAGCCACTGCGTTGCAGTTAGTCTCTGCCTCTCACTATCCCAAGCATTCCTCTTCTCTCTTGCCCTCACTTTTAATCCCCCAACATGTAAACTTGTCACTTTGAATCTCTTCTCCTCCTCATACTTACTGATATCAATGTTGTCATCGGCTCTTGTTGCGTAAATCAGTGCAATCATAGGGCCTCCAACTGCCTCGTATCGCCTCACAGGATCCCTCAGCTGAACGAGCACTGCTAGCGTGATTGTTTCTTGATAATCTTGACCCCTGTATCGCAGATCATCTGAGTTGGCCACACTGTGGTTTTTTACCCAATCCTCTAGTGACATAGATGAAGCTAGTGGTTGATTTTGAACTTTTGCACCACTTGCACTTGCGAATCCATTGTTCATTGGAGAAACATCAAATGGGGCTTCCTCCTCGGCCATTTCAGCTTGAATTTTCAAAGCTTCAAGGGCCATGGCCTCAATTTTCTGCACGGAAAATGCTAGAATCTCCTCTGCTGTTAATGGATTTTCATTTACGTTCCAAATCCCAGTTGATATCCTCTCCTTTCTTCCTGTGCTCATCGCATTCGCCATGTTTTTAACAGCAGCAATTGTCCTTGCAGCACTTGAACTAGCACCTTCTTTGTTCCTCCCTTGGATGATTGCCGAAGCAATGCCTTCGAAAGCTATCTGTTCCGCGGTTTTATCCATCAGTTCATCCAATGCCATCAGATTCAGAATTTGGGAATTCAGCTCATCAAGTCCAATAGCTGCAATCCTTTGAAAAAATTCAAATCCACTCATGGACTGATCCCATGGCAGAACAAATGGCTTCGATATCTGCATTGCCAGTTTCGGAGTGTCTTTCTTTGCCACCAAGGTATCTAGAGGATTCATGGCTGCCAAGTACCCTCCATCCCGGGTTTGAACCACGCAACCTAAGCTCTTCCCAAGATCAGGAAGGTAGACTTCCGTTTCGCCCTCAGCAGATCCTTCTGCCCCTTCGAGCTCCAAATGCGGAACATCACTTTGGTTCAGTTTGTATGCATTTACAATCTCCTCCTCCTCCTCAAGCATCTGAAGAAACTCCTTTGTTACATCTTCTTCGTCCGTCTCTAATCTCTGGGATTCCCCATCATCTTCATCTTTGTTGTCAGATTTTTGGCTTCCCATCAAGGATTCAAGAGCCTTAATCTGCTGAGCAATTGAATCAAGCTCTGTCAGTCTTGTAACATGCAATTGGTCCTGCACAACTTCCTTCACCACCACCTCACTTGATGCTACTGATTTTTCCCCGACGGACTTTTCTGATTGCTCCTCCCCATACTCCTCTACATTGTCTTGGAACTCAACTCCTTTGTCTACTACCTCAAAGTCTGGAAGATCAAGCTCCTCTGCCTTTGGTGCTTCTGGTTCTTTCGGCTTCTGAGCTGAAGACGAAGAAGATAGTGAAACTGGAGCGGGGTTCGGTTCATCAAGGTTCAACTCATCAATCCCTTGAAGATCAGCTGCTTTCCTTGCTTGTGAAGGAGTCCAAGCTTCTCCTCTGCTTGACAATTTCGGACTAGGCACACTAAACGATGTTTTGGATTGCTTTCTAGCAAAGGAAGATGAGAAATTCTTGGACTTAGCGGACTTCAAATCCTCAACTTGACTATAAATTCCAATACCTCCATCCTTCTCCATAATCTGAAATCCCAATTTCAAAACGAGTTCTCCTCCTTTTGCCTTTCCTAACAGCTTAAAACTAGTATCCCATTGTCGAATTCGTGTACCTTCATTGTTCTTCTCAATGGACTCCTGAATCAGCTGACTCAAATCAACAGAACTACGCCCGAAATCAAGCTCCTCCGCATCAACTGCAAACACATATATCCAAAATGGTCTTGGCTCAAATTTCATCTGCTTCCCATGGCCATTGCTGCAATACACATGGCACCGCACGAAGAGGGTCTCTTCGAAATCAGCAGCTCCTTGAGTCACCCTCGACGGCATTGTCTGAACCGCTCCATCTTTGGTCTCCTTCTTCCTAACGCAGATAGATAAACGAAGGCCGTTCATTGAAGCCGGAAGGCCTTGTGCAGTGACAACCTCAACAGAAAACAAGCAGCTAATTTTGTGCATCCCAATGTGAGAAATTGCCCGAATTGGCTTCCAATTCCAGAGACCCTTTTTCTCTGTTGTCGCAGTTGCCTTGTCATCCAAGTTTCTCATCTCCGTGGCCTTCTTTCCTCGATCTCTTCTCTCATTCTCCTCATCATCATCAACAAGCTTTGGGCGGGAGCGCCACGGAGACAAGGACATGCGCCTCCGTGACTTGGCATTCGGTTTAATATCTTTAGTGCTAGCCGGAACAATCTCATCTTTCAATGGAATGGCAGGAACCGAGCTTCGAGGAAGAACGAGGGAGGCAGTTCTTCGAGTAGTGCTAGTACTCGAAGTGTGGGATGTGTAAAGCGACGCGCTGAGCGCTTCAAGTTCTTCAAGAAGCTGAGTGTTCGAATTTCTCCGGGATGAATTTTCAGCTGCCATTGCAGAAGCAAAATGGTAAGATGAAATTGGTGCAATAGTTGGAAATTGAACTAAAAAAGTCACATGAATTGAGATGAAATGCCCGGTATTAGATAAGGGGTAAGTTCAAGTGGTTGATTGGTTTCTGAGGTGGAGAAAATGCCATGGTTTGGTGATGAGTTTTGATGATCTTTCTGGAGCCAATGAATTTGTGTGAAGGATAAGAGGAAAACGTTTGTATCTGATCTTCCTCTAAGTTTCTTCTCTGTTGACAATGACATGGCTTGAAACATATAGGCATGGAAACTGGCCCCATAGAATTAATGGTTGTTTGTATGCTCTGTTGTGTAGATTTGTATGGTTGGAACCTAAATTACTATATATGGGTGTCCAACTTCCCATGAAAATTCTGACATTGCGTTCACTTGCAGCACCTTCCAAATGGGTACTTGCTCTGTTATCATTCATCATGGGGAATGATGGGGCACATAGAAAGTGAATGCAGGGACTGTACACTAGCGACACCAATGCCTCCCTTGATACGGAGAGAACGACGCGCAGGCAACAAGTACATGAACTATATATCTCCCACAATGCTGCAAATTAACGAGAGAGTGAGAATTTTTATTCACATCCATTATTTATTTCTTTCCATCTAATATTATGTTTTTGTCTCTGAAGCTTTTAAAATTACTCATGAATTACAAATAAAATTTCATAAGAACCTAATAAATTTCTTCTCAAACCCAGACATTATTTTTGTGAACTTGAAAGTTAAAATTAAATTAAAAAGCAAACAAACACTTCGTCGATGGAAAGCCCTGACCACTAATTTCACCACCCTTTCTGTATCTTTATTGATTTCGGTGAAAACTCATGAAGAAAGTATGTGTCTAGCCACATTAGGTTCTTGCAAAATATTACCTTTCATTTGAGAGTAATCTAGGAAGTTTTTTATGACAAAAATGTAGTGTTAGATTAAAGCAGAAAAATGATATATGCAGATATAATCTCTCAAATATATTTCATGCACCGGTTGAAGGAGTGTTTTTGAAAGAATTAATTTTTTTTTTAATTTCTTCTTTCTTCATTTACGTTCGGGTTCGGGACATAATGGGAGGTTGAAAACACCTTGAAATGCTGTGCATGAAGTTGACAATAGGCCCACTACAATTGTTACGAAAATGTCATCGATTCAAATGTGAGGCTGCATTTGCTTTGTACCAAATAATATGTGCATTTGCATTAAGTTTTCAACGAAGTATTTTACTTATCAAATACGTTGTCACCTAAATACTGGCTCAGTATATTTTGGAAGAAAAAAATTATTAGTACTTTCAAAAAATTATTGTGCACTTTATTTTAGTGTTAAAAATAGAGTACATAATAACCTTTTTTTTATAGTATTAGTAACACCATCCTTTCGGAAAGCAAAAGAGAAAGATTTTTCTAACATTACTTTTTCTTGGTCAATAATATCATGCTAAGAATGATGCATTGCTTGTGACTAGGGATGACCATTTAGTATATGTCCATATCCATAACTATGAAATAATAACCATTTAATGGTTATATCCATAACCATATCCATTGGATATTGGATATCCAATATCCATTGTCAATTTTTTTAATATAATTTTTTTAATCATTTTTTTGTCATCCTCTTTTCCAATTATTTTCCAGCTATAATTTCCTAATTATTAGAAGACAAACGAAACTCTGAAATATACTGAAGGATTGCAACGGTCAACACTGGTCAACCTTGGTCAACGGTCAACTTTGGTCAACCTTGGTAAACGGTCAACGTTGGTCAACTTTGGTCAACGATGGTCAACGGCCAACCTTGGTCAACATGGGCAACCTTTGTCAACGCTAGTCAACCTTAGTCAATGCAATCAACTTTGGTCAACGTCGATTAATGGCGTTGACTGACGGTCAACAGTAAGACTGACATCAGCACTTCGGCACTGACATGGCGCTGGTAGAGAGAGAACGAGGAGAAAAAGAGATAAAATAGGATTTGGTGGATAAATGGATATTTTACACTTAACCAGTTATATCCATGTTCATCCATTTAATTAATGGACATAACCAAATATATGTCCATCCATTTAGCTAATGGATATAACCATATCCATATCCATAGTATAAATTGATATCCAAAAACCAAAACCACATGGGCTAAATGGTTAAAATCCATTGGATATCCATACCCATGGTCAAAATGACCATCCCTACTTGTGACATCACTACTTGATTCAATTCATCAAAAAGGTTGATATTCGCAACGGGTCACGCCTCTTAAAATTCCTGAATTAATGTTTTCCTTGGTGTAGATACGCACAATTACACACGATATGTTGGTGAATAAAAGAGAGACAAAGGAAACCCTACCCAGATCAATTGAACGTGGTTACAACATTTATGAAGCTATATATTAACTCGAAGAACATCTTTCTCAAGAATCTTTACCCAATTTTGTCGATGTTTCTTCGGTTCCGGTTGGATTCAAAACCCCTCTATTGTTGAACCTTAAAAAGCCCAAAAAATAAATAGAAGGGAAATTGCTGGGTAGGTCATCCGGTCAATATTTATGGGTTCGCGTGCTAAACACGTGATGCAATTTGTGTATCTTCTCGTTCTCGTGAGACCAGCCCACGTGTTTTTTTCTGCTCCATCCATGTTTCTGTGTCTTTTTGCCGTCGTCGTCGGATTTCGAGGACGACGACCCACTCGATATGTTTGTCAGTGAGGTTTTACTTGTAGAAAGCAAGCTCGCCGACGCTGATTTCTTCAACTCCTTCATGGACAACTTTCAATTCACCGCCGAAGCTTAGTATCAAATCTCAATATTGGTTAAGTTTACGAAATTGGTACTGGGGAATTCATTCTCTCAAACCAATTTCTCTCCGCCGCTGACATGATGGAACTCAAAGGGAAGTGTGCTTGTTTGGAATTTGTTTACAAAAGGTGAGGTTTGGTTCAACTTTAATTAAAATCTTTCTATCCGTTTCACTTGCCAAGCAAAGAACTCAGAGTAAACTCAATTTGATAAGTCTCTGTGCTGCTGAATGCAGAAAACAAAGAATTACATCACCCATGATAACTAAAAGTACTAATCAATCACCACTGCAATAATATGTATTTTGGAACTTCAACTGGGACAAGCACTTGATCCCCCTGTAATTAAAACACCATTTTGATTGTCGGCGGGGGCGGGGGCGTAAGCTCGTCGTGGTTGGCGTGGGTCGGCGGTCCTTAGGGGTCTCCATTGGCGCGGCGGCATGGGCTCGTCGTTGTCAGCGCGGGTCACTCTTTCTCCTCGTGGTGCTCGACGGTTCGCCACCACCACTCAAAATTTCTACAGATCTGCTATCACTCAAATCATAAACCTCTTTATACACTGCTCCCAAATTGCTCACGAAGTCGGCACTTTTCACTGGAAGTCGGCACTTTCTTCAATCTCTGTGAGAGAAATCTCCACAAAAATGCCTACGTAGGCACTTCCTTAAGGATTTTGGCGGCTGGAGAAGCAAGTGCCTACCTCCTCTCTTAAAAGTCGGCACTTTTGATTTATTCCTTCTTCACAAGTGACCTATTTTAGCAGGTGAAACAAGTTGACCCTCCAAGGCAAAATTTCAGCTGGGTTTTAAAGCCGATCTGAATCGAAGAAAGATTGCAATTTTCTCTTCTCTTTCTCATCAGAGAAAAAATAAATAAATCTTTCTCAAGAAGTCGAGGTATCATTTAATCATGTCAAAACAACTTTTCAATCATCTTTTGTGACCTTTATATCTTTATTTCACTTCAAGCTAGAACAGCCCATGACATGAATTAACTAATATTATCTGGGTTTCATTCACTGCAATTGTTGTTCCACAATTTGCGACATAAAGTCAAAACCACAACAAGCAACAAGTGGGATCTCAAACCCTGCAAAAAAACATATCATATATTGGTGACTGTCACAAGTGAATGCATGCTAAGAGGTGGAGTGGCTTACCGTATTTTTCGGGTTCCTGCTAAAGCGAGTACTTGGCAGAATAGATGACTACATTGAAGGAAATTGAGGTTCCATCCCAAAACCAATTGGCAATGGGGGGGGTAGCCTAATCCTTTATGAACAACACATCACCCCCCCCCCCTTTGGCTAAAAAGGAAACCACAACCCCCCCCCCAGAACACCCCCCCCCCACCCACCCCCAGCCCGACGTCCTCGCCGGCCACACTCGCACCAACACAGCAGAGTGGCTCTGACTAAAACCATGAAGAAAATAGAGGTTCCACCCCAAAACCAATGGGAAAGGGGGGGAAGTAGCCCAATCCTTTATGAATACCACCAAGGTCCCTTAACTAGCCAATGTGGGACTCTTCACACCACATTCTCAACATACATAAGTGAATGCAGCCATGGCCATATCCCTGTTAAATTGAGCTGTGGCCTCCTTCAGTTTCTCGTTAGAATTGAGCTACTTCATTATACCTCTTTGCACAGCTAAGTTAACCTCATCCATTTTTAGCAAATGGGAAAATAGCTAGAATGAAAGGTAGACATCCGATTGGCCCATGTTGTGTATCAAAAACGGTCTCGCTCCCAAATCGTATATATTCTACATAATCACAAATTCATTGTGAATTTAGGAGCTTGACATATGTTAAGTTGTTGGACTGTCAATCAAAAATTATTGATTCGGTATTTACCTTAATATTAGTTCAGAAGGCAATGATCATATCAGGAATAGATGCCATGATGACCTGCTCAATGGTCAAGTTACTGTAGATTAACGCTTCTGTAAGGTCATTCTGGCCAACGTCAAATGTGTATAAAGCTTTGGAGGACTCCTCCTTGGGTACTAAGGTTGCAAATATTCCCCTAATTAATTTTTTTTTTTTTTAAAGTTCCCATTACATTGATCAATTTGGATGAAAGCTGAACTATGTTTAGGTGAAGTTTAGTATGCATTTCAGTTACCTTGATCCCTACTGATTTTGATCTGGACTTTAGTTCCATGAGCTGTGCATATTGGATATTGAGGTAGAAGGGACTAAATCCGGGAATAGCCGGCAAAATACGATTTGGAAATCTAATGGTGGAAGACCCGGTGGCGAAATTTGCACCGTGAGAGAAGTTGCTTGGGAGGTAGTCCAGACATGCGCTTAGAAAGGCGTGACCAAGATCATTTGCTGCACCACAATTATCATTAAACAAGTTAACTAGAGCAATGTGCTTGGAATCTGAGCCGGCGTCTTCATAATTTTAAGATGTAGCTTGGGTAACAAGAAAGCACACAAAAGTGAGTATGTACCTAGGAAATCGATTACGAGCCTCCCATGGGAGAATCTTCCAGCGGGCATACGTAAAAAGGTCTCCCCATAAGGTGAGGGTACTTGATAAATGGAAGCAGACAATCCACCGGTGTCCGAGTTTGAGTCTCCAAAGTTAAAGATGGCCGGAAAGTCACACTCATATTGGACTTCCAAAGCCATAGCAGCTGGGTTCAAAGTGGTGATATGTGACAAAAGCATAAAACAGCAAAATAGAGAGATCATACCTCTTATAGTAATCTTAGGAAATTCCAAATGTCTCAAGAAATATTGCAGATAAGATGGGAATACAAGAAGGTATTTTATATAATTTGACATGACAAAAACCTTTTATGTGTTTTGTGTAGATAGACAAGGGGTAGGTTAAGAGGTTGAACTTGATTTGGTTTTTCAGGTAGAGAAATCCAGTGAAATTTGTGTGAAGGAGGATAAGAGGAAAGTGTTTGTAACACAAGTATGTTAATTATGAAAGCATCCAATGGCAAATCCAGGACTAGAATCTTGAGGTGTCGCCTTGTAAATTAGTCTTTATTTTTCAAACCAAAGTACTCATAAATAACCAAAAAATTTACTATTTTTCCTACGCTTTATGATAAGGTTTTATATTTTGACATCGCCACATTTTAAGTTTATGTTTTGATACCAACAAAAGGCAAAGTATCCAACATTGACAAGTGGGGCAAAGTGGCGGTCGAGTTCTCGTGAATGAGAATTTTTGAATTTGGGAATTGAGGGTTGGGATTAGGGATTGGGTTTTTATAAGAATTTGGAATTGAGATGTCCAATTGAGGGGTAGATATGGTGGGTAAAGGGTAACTTCTCATTAAAAAACCAATTCTCAGGCCAAACGACATAGTTTTCCCGTAGGGCTCATGATCCTTTCCGGTAGGGACTAAAAGACTGAAATGATTGTGGCGGTAGTGTTGCTGCGTGCTGTCCAAATCTGTAGATGTTTGAGGTTTCTACTAAATATGATGGGGTCGAATCTAACTAAAAAAGGAATTTCTAACAACTCTATAGGTCGTCCGATGCCTCCAATCCACCACTAAAAGCATCTATTTCTCTCTCGAATCGGTTTTTGTTCGAAAAATCTTCTTTTTTTCCATGTGAAATGCTAAATCAAAGTTAATGTTCGAATTGTATTTTCTCTAAATGACGATTGTTGCTATTTTACATTTCCACCTGCACAGCACCAGGTGGAGCCACCTTAGGCATCGTGGACTCAAAGTGGTCTCAACAATTGGTGAATTAAGCCTGTAAATAGTACAGGATGTGTTTTCCTTACATATATTGGTCAATGTACTAATCCACACTCATGTGACATGCTTGTTTGAAGGGAAGGGGCGGATCGGAATATGCTCCGGTGGAAATTTTGTTGAAAACGGACTTGGCAGCTGCCTCAGTGTAATGAATGCCGTCCCAATTCACTCGAGCCGACGGGTTCTTGCACTAACCAAGTATTTGGCTTCCGTTGACTGTGACTGTTGCTCCACATTCAGCTAGGCTGTTGAAGTTGTACTTGCCACCATACCCACAACAAGCAACTAGAGGGAGCTCAAACCCTGAAAAAGTACCATTTGCAAGCAATTAGCCATACAAGTGGTCTTCGTTTATTTGCAAATAGATTAATTTATGGAATATAACTCTCAAAACTTTCAATCAAAATTCAAGTGCTTGGTTCCCAAAGAATCATTTAATAGGTGCTTCTCCAACCTAACGCTTCTATGACTCATAATTAGTTCTAAATTTTTCTTTCAAATGATGTAGAGAAGCTTTTAGTTATTAAAAAGCGCTTTTAACAATTTCGGAAGCATTCTCAAATAAATCATTTGGTATAGTTGTTTCCATTTGTCCTATTAGGGAAAAGCCCATCGAAACTGAGGGTGTAGTCTTGAAATTGCAAACTATGCAAATGATAGTTGTCTACGTGAAAGATTTTTAGCCATTAATGTATGTATTATGATGATGATTATACACACCCAATGATTATCTCCTCCCACCCATTTAAATTTTGGTAACTTTTAAAATCCAAATTTATCCTTTTATCAAAAATCAATTTTCTCATTACACCTACCAATAAAAAAACTTAAAAACCAAAATCATCATACCAACCCCCAACCCAGCGGAATTGAATCATTTGATTGTGAATGCCACCTTGATAGAAGATCTCATGAATCACATCTATCTTTGTTCTTATTGTTCCGTCTTTTTAATACTCGAATTTTTGTTTGTTTATTTGATTTGAAAAGTCTTCTTTTGTTTCCTGTCCTGATTATGCTAAATTCCATCAGGATTCTTCTATTACTCAATTCGAGTATTAATTCCAATTGAGAATGAGAAAAAAAATTACAAGAGAAAGAGAAAAAGGGAAGGGGAGGTCGGGAGGAGGAGATGGAGTCAAGGCGGGTGGGGGACTGAGATGGGTTTGGTGATTATTATGTTGTTCACAATTAATTAGGGGCAAAATGGAGAGTTAAGTTGAAAAAATAAGGATGTTGGGTGGGGTAAGATAATTTTTGGGTGGGAATAACAATTCTCTTATTTGATTTACATACCATGTTTTTTCGGTTCCTAGTCAAGAGAATATTTGGCAGAGTAGACATCTGCATAGGTGAATGCAGCCAAAGGCAGATCCTGCCAAAAATGAACCGCGCCCACACTCAGCTTGGGGTAAACACGCGGAGAGACTAAAAAGAAAAACCATGCCCCGCCCCCCCCCTCCTCCCCCCCCGACGAGGGGAAAAAAAAAAAAAAAGAAAGGAAGCCAGCCGGCCGGCGCGGGGGGGCGCACAAAAACCACCCCCCCCCCCCCCACACACACACCCCCCCCCCCCAAAACACAAACATTATACAAACAAACAAAAAAAACAGAATAGAAGTTAAAAAAAAAATTCTTTTTCAAATATACTGTGTCAATTGATAGCATTACCAAATTAAAGTGAAAAAAGTATTTATTGATTTGGCAGTACTTATCTTCCACAATAATAAAGAGATTCTTAAACAAAACCGAAAAGGAATTCGTACCTTAATATTTGTTGAAAATCTAGTGATTATATCAAGAATAGATGCATTGACTTGTGGTATAGTCAAGTTATTATAGAACCCTTCTCCAAGGTCATTTTGACCAATGTCAAATGTGTATATAGCTTTGGGGAAGTGTTCCCCTTTGGGCATCAGACTTGCAAACGTTCCCCCTACAAATTTACCACATTTGTTTAAGCTCCATTAACAATAAAGTTTTTGACTTAAATGCATGTGTCCTTACCTATAATGTCCCTATTGTTCATCACCGATTCGTTATAGCTACAATTTACGTGTTGATCAATGATCACTTCACTTAATTAACTTTATGGCAAGAAGCTGTGATCTGGATTTTAGTTGGACGAAGTGTATGAGCTGAATATCAAGGTAGAAGGGACTAAATCCACCACCTGTCAGAATCCGATTGGGCAGTCTGATTGTAGAAGCTGCAGTTGCAAAATTTGCACCGTGCAAGAAGTTGGTTCCAAGGGATGACCAACACTCTTTGCTGAAAAACAACAAAAGTTCCTATTTTTGGTCATTGAAGTTGTAAATAATTTCCAGTCCAATATAGTGATCGTGCACTTTATCACTATATTGATTAAGTAAAATTGAAGGCATACATACCGAGGAAATCGATTATGAGGCGGCCATTGGAGAATCTTCCGGCCGGTCTATGGAAAAAGGTGTCACCATAAGGTGGGCGTGATGGGAAAATGGTGGCGGACAATCCACTAGTGTTTGAGTCTCCAAAGTTGAAAATGGCCGGAAATTCACAATCTTTCAAAGCCAGGGCCTGAACTCAAAGTTGCTGCATGTAACAAAAGCACATAAGAGCAAAATAAAGAGATCATAGCTTTGCTACTAATCTCAAAAGACTCCATGTTGGTAGAGAAAGAAAGGTACCAAAAGAAGAGATTGGAGATGAGAACTATGAGAATCCATTAAGGTTTTATATAGTCCAAAGGAAAGTGGAGTTTTGTATTCCATACGAGTCCGAATCACTTTCGTGTAGGTTATGCTTATATCAACAATAAAAGCATTTCAGGAAGGCATAAATACAATATTTTCAACCATCTTAGTCAAGCTGGAAATAGACCAAGGACACATTTCAACATTTTATGGTCGATTTGTATTGCTCAAACCTTAAAAGGGATCATTTTGGGGGTTTATAGATCTTCAATATTGTTTATAGATGTGACAATAAGATGTGACATTGTGGCATAACACTTCGAGAAGAGATGTGTCTTTGTTTTTGGTGTTAAAAATCTTATTAGAGGAGCCCCAAACGAACACACAACCAAATGGCCAGAGGTAAAAACAAGTTTACCAATTAAGAGGGCAAAACAGCAGGCCTTAACAAAAGAAAGAACAAACAACCATCAAAGCAGATCAGTATTAAGTAGATTCCCATTCGGCATGAAGTTGGGATGAAGTTAGTGTTCAGAAAATGAACTTTTCATAAGAGTTAATTAAGTGGTAGTTCTTCTTAACTTGCACGAAGACCTTCTCAGATAAACGATAAACCCCTCGATATGAACTGAATATGCAGGATCACATACGGAGGTTTTTTGCATTCTTGTGGAGATTAGAGGTTGGTAGTAAAGTGCGTAGGACTTACTTACCTTCACATACTCATGTCCAGAGTTCAGCTCTCCTCTTGTCAGAAAAGAATAAATTTCGGATGCTATGTGTTCATTTGATCGTTCACTTTATGAATCAAGCACAGCTGTGTTCCAACAAACTTAATTTCTTTTATCATTCAACGCACTTCAAAATGAAAATTCCACACCATAAACTGCTTCAATGCTGATCAAACTATTATATACAAGTAATTTCCTTGACAAAAAGATGGAAATACAAAACTGGCACAATAAATACAGGGAATAACCTCACACAAGTGTTGCAGACTGCAAAGAAGCAAAAGTTTGGTCGTTGCTGCAGTACAGAAGCTAAACTGTTGGCAGTACCAAAAATTCTGGCCGTAGGGTGCAGATGCATCTTTGCCTTGAGGAAAACACAAAAGAGGCTTCAGATAGTCATACATGACAAATCTAAAATGGAGTGCCACATTCTTCAGAATTTGAAGGCTGCAACGCACGAATTCTGACATCAAATTTTCTGCATTTTGATACTTCATGCCCTGAGGACGAATCCGACCCTTCTAATACAAGCGGCAATGAGGCTGAAGTATAATCATCATAAGCATTTCCTATGTGGTTACCACACTTTCGACAAAGGAGTTTAGTTCTCCGGCTGAACAAACCCCATGAACGTTTGGAGAAATGGGGTTTACATTGAAATTCATCTACCTGACTAAATCTGCTCTCGTCAATGTGAAAGAACGATATGATCCCTCGCTTTATAGATTTTCCATATTTATTAGAACCAATGCTAGAGGTGTTCCGGTTGTTGGAGCTTAGGTTTAACTCATATCCACAAGACCCACAGCTGCATGACAAAGCATCATTTTCAAGTTACATCTAATGGTCTTAAAATTTATCCACAATGGAGACTGCTGAATCGAAAATGACCCAAGAGTTTGTAGAGTAACAGAGGTTTCAAACACTTACAGTCTGGATTACACTACAATCAAGTTTTGGTTACTCTTAGCAGTTCTCATTTATTCCATTCTATCATCAACAAAGAAACTTAGAACTCAGTTTCGGTTTGAAGTAGTGATTGAATCCCACTCTTTCCGACAACATACTGAACAAACAAAGACATTGTGATCTCCAACAACTGCAAGAGCCTTCATTTTCATTGTGGTGAAACCAAGGGAGGTGTTTGATAATTACCCTTTTCTTCCAATTAACACATTTTGTGGCCAGTTTCTTAAAAACCCATTTCACAGATTTAAAAATGGTTCCTTTATTTGTTTAATCTTCAAATGTGTTGCTTTTGGGCCCAAATCAATTTTCACATTCCAGCAAACACAGATGGATCCTACAATTCCCTTCAATTTTCTTCCTTATCTTACAATTGAATAAATACCGACAAAAATTACACCACTCCAAATATCAAAGATTCAATCTTTATTTTCATCTAATCATATACAAAGAAACCCAAATTTTCAAAAAACCAAGCTGATTTAATCAAGACAGAGACGGAACCTGTAATTGACATCTGCTCGAGAAGAAGATAAGGAAGGATGGTAAGCTCCGTTGAGGTGACCCCCTCTCAGACCATTGAATTTCTCCATCCGATAAGGTGAAATCAACGGCGGCGATGGCGGCTGTGACGGCGGCGGTGACGGAAGTTTTCTCTGAAAATTTCGACAGTTGTGAAATTAGAGTTGTTGTGGCCGACAAGGGGGAGACGGAGGTTGATAAGTGGTCGGTGACGAACGTGTCCCTCCTAGTTCGGGTGAGTTTAACCGCCAACAGTGGCAGTTTTGAGAACTGGGATTCGATCCGATACGACGCGGTGGACAGAAAGAAAAAAGAAGAAAAGGTGAAGGGATCAAATTGCAGAGTAAATAGAGAGACTCTGCTGCTACATATTCTTGTCTCTATGAATAAGTCTCTCCTTGTGCTTATGTGGAGCTCAACGGCAACATGGAGCGTCTAATACTCATCATTTTTTTTTTCTCCAACCCAAAATTATAGTTTTATAAAATTTTCCAAAATACATAAAAAAAAAAAAAAATATTTAGCAAGAACTTTAATAACGTTTTTCTTAGCATGAAACATACATGGAGGATGACAAGATTAGTGACAAGAGTTTTCTATTAGTAAAGTGGATGCTCGATCATTTTTTAGAGAGAGGCGCTAGCTCATTATTTGGCTGGAAAGGGTGGTTTACAAAAATAATATTGGGTTTAAAAAAAAAAACCTATTATGTTCTTGTGAAATATTCTCTATAATTTGTGAGTAATTATGGAAGTTTTAAGGATAAAAATATAATATTGGGTGTGATGAGAGAAATGATGGATGTTGATAAAAAATTCTTTTATTATAAAGTTCTAAAATATAGAATAGTTTAGTCTTTATATTTTGTGTCGGTATAGAAGTCATCAAAGGAATGTGGTGGCATTTAGCCAAAATTGATGGGAGGCGACATTATATAATCGAATCTAGCAAAAACTGTTTTGATTGTTACGTTTATGTGTAATTGTCTTAAGATATTTTTCGTGGAGTTGTTATGTTTGGTTTGTACGTAGATCATCCCTTTTTGCGAAAGTCGTGTGACCATGATATAGTAGTTTGATTTGCTTTCGTTCTTGTAGAGTTTATTAATATGCGTTGAAGCGTTTGATAGTGATTTATATTACATATCAATGGAGTATGATGCGATTAATAAGACAAATAAGTCATCTCCAATGTACACATTGACATTACACATCAAGATGCTAGAGAAAGTTATAAGAAAAACTATAAGCAGAAAACAATCATCAATATTTCACGAACAGGCATGTAGTTGATCACACTATCATGCTAATTATATGAGTGTTTCCTATATCTGTACTAATGCCCAACTTAGAGTTTGCAACTAGCAAGTTGGTAACAACCTTTTCATGCTATAGTATTGCTTAATTTTGTGCCCTTTTTCATACCGTATTTACCCCAAAAAAATAGCTTTTCTCCATTCAAGCGGTGTAATGTTGTAGAGGAAAAGTGTATTTGTCTGATGCAAAATGCATGAATGGATACTAGAGATATTGGTGTAAACTAAATTGTTTCGAAAAAGACCAACTAGTTCAAACCCTCACAAAGTGTGTTTCGGTCTCAGTTTGGCACCATAAGGCCATGAGCACTCACTACTCAAGCTCCAACACCAAAATGTTGAATGGGAATCAAGTTGAAAAAATTTCATTAGTCACGGGTAGTGGAGGCCAAACTTGAAGCTCAATAATCTTCCTAGTTAGATTCCTATTGAATCATGTATCATTGACCAATCTCAATCGTACCAGTACAATCAGTACATGTGCTCGTAGTTGCAGAATTGAGCCAGGCTCGTCTCATCTAATCTTTTGGCATCCAAGCACTTAAGCTCAGGGCACATCGTTGGACAAGATGCATTTATGCTTGTTTCAAAATTAGAATCAGTCAATATTGTAGGATTAGTATTTGTTAAACTCAATGACAGATCCAAAGGTGGTCCTGGGTGTGATTGTAGGGAAAAGGGGAATCGACGGGAAGGAAAAAATAAGGTAGATTATTAGATTCCGGGACTACCCAAGCTCTGGAAAGCTTCCAAAAATATGAGGAGGGAAGGAGGCGGGGAAGAAGGAAAAGAGGGTGTGATGGAAGTAGGACCACCCAAACTCCAGGGGCGTGGTGGAAGGAAGAAGAAAGAGGGCGTGGAGGAAGAAAGAAGGAGCGAGGCAGTGAAAGCATCGGTGTGAGGTGGTTGCAGGGTTTTTTTTTTCACGAGGAAGATGACCAATTTTCTAGAAACGGCGCCGTTTTGGATGTTTGTTGGCCCCAATAATTGAAACGGCTTTTATTAATGTTTAACAACTTTTCTTATATCACTAATGCATTTGCAAGCTCATGTTGACAAAAAAAGGATTTCAATTTCCAATTAGTTTTATATTATTATCTTGGCTAGACTAATGTATAATATTAGGTGAATGAAAATATAATTTAGAACCGATAGGAGCTTTACTTATATTTAACATGTTTTAGTGAATAATGTGTCATCCTAATTGAATTATGTAGTTAAAGTTTAACAGTATTACTTGTAAGGGCCTACTTGTAATCAACATATACTTTACCATATGAATACTATTTTAGGAAGTTTATTAGTCTTCAACGTGCATTGTTGGATGACTTACCATTTTCTAAAGTTTCATTCAAAATTTCTAACTTTTAAAGCTCGTTTCCATTACCGTCTTTTACATTGAACTATTCATAATTTGGACTATCAATATTTTTGTAAATTGGGCTATCATTTTCTCTTGTATTGAAAATGAAGCTCAAATGCAATGTTTTCAAAATATATCATCTTGTCGATGCCTTTTCGAGTAGCTTGTAGGTTATATACCATGCACCTAGTTTATGAACTAGTGTATTATGTTTTAATTTTGAAATGTATTTTTTATCATTATTTTTTAGTGATATTTTACATTAGGACCACCCAGCTTATGAGTCCTGGATCCGCCATTGATTAAACTGTATTATGTATATATATGACATTGGCAATTCTCACTTGTGTATTAATCCCTAAGAAGCACACTGATCTATTTCGTGAGCAAAATGAATTTCTTTTTCGTGTGACAAAGATTTTATATTGTCGTATTTTGTTAAAGACATGAGAGAGATTAGTGAATACTTATCATAATAAGAAATTAAGCTTAAAATAGTCATCAATATATTTTACAAGCCAAACTCACGCAGTTGAGATGACAATGATAAGTGCAAATTTGATGAATAACTTTTTACGAATTACATATTTTGGGTGTATAGAGTTACCCGAAGAACATGACAAATTGAAATTAAGGAAAGAAAGGAAGAAAATACACCATCACGCACATGATATGAGGTATAACTTTATATCTGTATACACATCTCACAGTTGCCAATAGGATATGTTAGTAGCAACCTTACCCAAGAAAAGTAGTTTTTCTCCATTCAAAAGTGGTAGATCGACGGGAAAGTGATAATTATTTTGTTTAATACAAAACTTACTTTCCGAGTACTGAGATTTTGGTGAAAACTAAATATTTCTATAAGAAGAAATTCAAGAATGCATATAATACAATATTGTCTTGGGTCCTGCCAGACCTATGTATCCACTCAGTAACTGATTTTAGTCCTTTTATTTAAATAAATAAATGTAATATTAGTCCTCCAATAGAAGGACATGGATCACATGTCCTCAATTCTCTGTACTTTTCTTATCTCATCTTCTCGCGTGTCATAATTTGACTGTTCATTGTATCCATTATTTAGTAAAGATTACATCTACAATAAATCAATCAAATTTGAGATCGTTTGAATATCTAACTTTACAAAAGACAGTTTGTTAGATGTATAATTGTAGAGTTTATATATTTCAAAATATATACATATTTTACCGGGTGATCTTATCTACACCCATTAATTTGATCTTTACACCCATCACTTATTTTTTCTTAAATTACTATTTTACCTTAATACAAAATTACATTTAAAGATTTAAAATAAAATAGCAAATTGATTTCTACACCCAACATCATCAACATAACCCTGGCTGTGTTCATCAAACATTCTCCCACTACATACGTATTCCTCAAACTCTCATATAGTGCACTTGTAAAGAATGGAAAAATTCGAGTGCAATGTGGTACACTTTGATTGGTCCACCAAGCGGTCCGACCTGTTGTTGGGTAAACCTCAAAAGTTGAAAAGTTTGAGCTTGGGGTTTGGGAATTAAGGTGCAATTATTTGATACAGTTTGAGCGTCCCTTATCAATTCAAGTGGAGCAATGCTTGGCTATAATACCTTTATTATACCTAGTCTCACATATTGTTGGAATTACGTAACTGTAAACTAATTACGCTCTTGACAATCTTTTCCACAAGGAAGATGCCACAAGTTCAGGCAACAAAAAAGTTAAAATAAAATAACCACAAGGAATTGCAGACCTGTAACATTTCCCAGGCAGAACTCTCCCACAAGGAAGATGCCACAAGTTCAGACAATAAATGCTTGTTTGTTTGTATGTGTCTGGGTGGGTGGTTGTACAACATAAGAGAACATACCGGTAAAGAAATTGCCTTTGGGAAAGAAATTTTTTGGTAAGTAATATGTTATATAAATTAATGATAGGTGTAAAATAAAATTCAATGTTGAATAAGGGGTATTTTTGGAATACAAAATGGGTGTGGTGATAAAATTCCAACTAGCCAAAAGTGATGATGAGTTTTAAAATAAGATTGAGTGTAAAGATCAAATTGATGGGGGTGGATAAAATCACCCTACTTTTATTGTTTCATGTAGTCGAACGTTTTTGTACCACTACAAAAAAAAAAACTCATTCCCTACGAACATATTTTGTAGGGAAAAGTTAATTTTTGTCGCCTAAAGTCTCTGCCGACGAAATTAAGTCATGGGCAATTTCGTCTCGACAAGCTCGTCGCCCAAGGTCTTTCCCCACGAATTTAGTCTATTTGTCGGCTAAAAACCTGCTTTTCCCCACAAAATAAGTTTTGTCTCAACAAGACTCTTTACCCCACGAAATATTTCGTGGGTAGAAGCTTCTTTTCCAGACAACTTAACCCCTTAGCCCACGATCAATTCGTCGAGCAATCCCTTTTTAGCAGACACAAAGCATTTCGTGGGGAAAGGGATTTGGTATTTTTTTTTTAAAAAAAAAATTATGTATTTTCCCACCACTCAATTGTAGTGGGGAAATTACATATATATTGAGCTATGTGAAAATGTTGAATGTATGAAGGTAAAGCAAACAAGGCCTAGGTGTGGTGCGGTTTAGTGCGGTTTTGGGGTAAAACCGCAAACCACACTATCATATGCGGTTTAACATAATCTCAAACCAAAGTCAAACCATCTACTAGTAACTTCAAATGGTGCAGTAAACCGTAATTAGCGGTTTGGTGCGGTTTGGTTTGACTTCATATAAATGCATACTTAATATAAGTAGATCAAAATTTATTTCAAGATCAAAATTTATTATAAAATATTATTATTTAAAAAATGACATATATTAATTAGAGTTGAGGTTTTGATTACTTGTGAAGGATGCATGGTAGCACAATAATAACTAATGAAAAGATGACATATGTTAATTATTTAATATAAATTAAATTATTTATTAATTTGCGGTGCGGTGCGGTGAACCGCTGTTTTTAATATTTGAGAATCAAAAGTCGCACCATTATAAGTGGTGTGGTTCGGTTTTGCAAGCCACATTTCTTAAGAAAAATATTTAAATCAAACTACACTGCACCAAACTTTTGATTTGGTTTGGTTTGAGGTTTTTCAATTTGATTGCCCACCCCTATAGCAAATTGTATAAATAAGAACTGTTAATTGATATATATGTATATAATTTACATTGAGGAAGCATATATACAATTGTTTTTTTTTTGTAATTTACCTAATTTACTGATGTGTTGGCCTAATTTACCCTTATATATCCCTTTTCCTTGTCAACTCATAATTGTGGCAAAAAATCAGTTCAAGAGGACAATGATCGGTGGAAGTTCTAATGAATTACGTGTCACTATTTGGGTACGCCAAGTACCCGTTTATAGCTGACCAACTTCTCCTACTTGTCATTCATATTGTGATCTGCAACCAAACATGGAAACAGTATCACATTGAAAAGATGCCAATTAATTTTGGGGAGCCAACATGTTGGAGACGCGGTGGGCTTGATGTTCATATTGTTAGAAATAAATATGTGATCAATATGAACATATACAAAGCAATCACATATTACCAAGATCACTCTATGAAACATAAACACTAACCCGGATGATTATAGTGACTTGTAGACATGATGAACAGTAAAACGTGAATAGTGACGTCCTCCAATGGTTGGCAGCACAAGTCTTCTACTTTGTACTAAGGTTTACTCTCTCTATGGGGCGAGATCTTAGTGTATGTTGTAGTACAAGTAGGGACCTATATTAGCCTTTATATAGATAATTAGGTAGACTAAGTTCCTCCCATAAAGGACTCATAATCAATCCTAAACTCTATAGTATTTGTACATGAGATATAGTTAAACTTAACTTCATAAGGTGTCATTCCTTGTGCACTTAGGTTACTTCGTGCTCAAGTAATCCGACTTAGGTTGATGATAGAACTCTCATACATTAATCCTGAAGTATGGTTTAATTGTCAAAGTTCTAATATAATATATGTTAGTCCATATATTCCAACAATCTCCCACTTGGACCAACAATATATTATTATGACAATTAACCAAAAACTCGATTAAGTATACTGAAGTGTCGACAAAAGAGACATATCATACCTGACCTTAATCCAATCCGGCCAACTGCTTATTCTAAAACAGAATTGCATGAGATGATGTGCTATTCCCAACACAGTCTCATACAACCACTAGAAATAGACTAAACAGCCGCATGGATCACTCAAAATACATCTGAAGTGTATAATTGCACTGAAGGTAACCATGAACTGAACTTGCAATGTATACTGGTCCTCTGAAGTGGTTCTGATTATGTCAGAATCCTTCCAAACATGAAAACTGAACCATGTTTGAACTTAAGCTGAACTTTCAGACATTAGTAGCTAATTAATGTCTGAAGCTGAAATATGAACTGAATATTGATTCTATGATGAATCCAAAAGATATTTTATCAGAAAATAAAATCTTTATTGAAAATACTGGAGCTGAATAACCTGATAAAATATGAACTTAACAAAACTATAATGAACTGAACACCATGGTTTTATCACTGAATTCAAAACTCATTGTTTTACAGAATTACTGAAGTTTATGAATCTGTAAATTAAAAGCACAAGGTCTTGCTGAATACTGAAAATGTAAATGAAAACTTAAGTTACTGAACTGAAACTGTAATTCAAAAGTTAAAACTTGTCCACTGAAATTTAATGAATCTGAAAACTGAAACTGCAAGAATGAAGTTTTAACTGAACAATCACATTGAAGATGCGATAATAAACTGTACAAACTTAAGAACTTAACTTAGAACTGTAAAGTGTAGAGCTATAGGCTCCCATGAATAGTTTAGAAACTGAAAAACGCACACCAAAACAGAAAGAAATAGACACCATGATAAATTTTCTTAAGAATGCGTTTGAGAAGAATACTTGATCAATGAAGCTTAATGTACAAGGCACTTGTGCTCAAATGCTGAAAGCAATCAAGGGAAAACTGGAATCCATCATATGTACATAATAAAATTCCACAAAATAAATATGGACTGAATATAATGTGCACGAATGCACAACATAATGCAACTGAAATTGTGATACTTAAAACTGTACTTAAGTTAATTTAAACTGAATATTCATACAAGCAGAATGAGTAAGAATCACATAATGTTCTCATAACAAGACAAATTCCAGTAATGTGGTATGACAATGAATAGCAGATCAATCTAAACATAAGGATGTAATTTACAAAATTCAAACAGAAAACGAATCTCAAGCATCTCAAAAAGTAATCAACTGAAGTAATCAAATTAATTAATGATTACTGGATGCTACTGGATTACTGAAACATTAGGAGATTAATTCGTGCATGACAACAAGTCTGCAATGTTACAAAACTGGATATAAGATATAAAATTCCATATACACTATTAGTGATCAAAACTGTAGTTTGAATGCTCCAAAGTTACATGAGCGTACTTATGATTAGTAAAACACACAACAAATCTCCCACTTATTTTACTAATCTCCAGTCATCCTATTAACCATTATATAAATCAAGCGAGGAATATACATTAATATATAATGGCACACAACTTATATAGATAACGATCACTTGCAAAACTTGATACTTGTGAGTGTGAAGCCCAAAACATATGAATTCTCCCCTTGGGGCAAAACACTCACTATGTTGACACAACTAGAAAAAATAATAGAAAACAAAGTAATGATGTACACTTACATTTTACATGTCTCATTAATACTGAAGGAAGAGAAATTAATCTGGGGACATGAATATATATATGGAAAACACATATATTAAGTTATTTTAGGTCCAAGTGATGCTTGAAAAGAATCTTCCAAATTAACCAAAATGGAAACGATCAGAACACAAAACTTTTGAATCAAGTGCTGGATGATTATAATGAAAATCAATAATCCTTTACCTCTCTTTTACTTTTCTTATCACATGCATAAACTAAATCTTTAGATGCTAGATGCATGTCGATTTCTGAATGGAATGTAAAATGCAAAAAACACACATTCAAGACTAACAAAACATGTTGCCTCCGAATTTAGAACAACCATATGAATTAATAAAAAATTCAATTTAAAGATATCCAAATTAATCTCATTAATTCTTTGTTAGCCTCATATTACTTTACTGAAGAATTCCTTGATTAGGTAATTAACTTAAGGTATATAAAAAACCAAACACTGAAGAGAAGAGCATAGAAAAAACTCATGTTGCACTTATACGCATACTGAAATTCTAGCAACTTAATCAAGCATAAATGCAACTGGAAGAATATGGTGCATCAGGTCACGATCAAAACCAGAATGATGTCAAAACAACAATGACAAACTGTAATGCACAATTGGCAGTCAATGAGCTAGAAACCAAATAACACTGTGAAGAATCAACACTAAAAGGAGCAATGAAAGATAGGTCTGTACTATGTATATGCTTTAGAAGTGTAGGTTTCAAGTAATTTGTAATTAGCAAAATATTACACCTAATCTCCCTTCTATTTTGCTAATTTCTGAAGCACATACCACAACTCAAGTGAGGGAAACATGCATGGTTATACCAAATGAAACTTAAACATATAACACATGCTGGTCCAAAAAAGTGGCTGAAAAAATCATTTAAAATGAATACATAAATGTGCATAAAAAAACCTAGAAACAACGCATTTAAATGTGTCTAGATAGGTTGTTGATAAGGTTTAACTAAAGCATCAAAAACTGTGAAGAGATTTTTATTTCCTGTAAATCTATAGCAAATGAATTTAATCACCATAAATACATTTCCACAAAATTGGTGTTCAAACAGAGGTGAAAAAATCTACTTTATCATCTAATTTTCTCAAGAACAACAACGAATGAGAATGATACTTAAGTAGATGTCTATATATAAAAGGTCATAACTAAAGATGTAGATGCTGTAAAATCATGAACACCGAGAAAGCATCAACTGAAGTGAAAGTAGAACATTGCATGAACTACACATAATGCAAATGATGAGACCACTCTTCAATTGATTATCTTCCATTTCATTAAGTCTGAAAGGACATCTCTAAACTGAAGGCTGTGAACTTCCTTAAGACAAGCAAGGCATGCAAGATAACTGTAAAATGGAACTAAAACTGAATGTACAAGCATGCTGAAGTTCACCAGAAAATGTATAACCAGATCAATACCCACAAAGTCAAAACTGTTATGTCATCCCAAGATATTCTCAAAACAAGATTCATTGAAAGTGCAACTGAAGACAAAATGAATACTGAAGTACTAGAAACTGAAAAGAGGGAATGTTTTAAATGACTCAAGGGAAACGTATGCAAGACAAAACTGCACTTAGGAATAAATTTAAAACCTTAAACTTTACCGAAAGAAGACAGATCGAAAATTGATCAAAATAAGAAGCACGGATCAAATCATGAAAACTGAATGCAAACAACACATGCTTGACATGAATTCGATTATCCTTAAATTCCCCAATGCATACGTATTCAATATTAACTCCCGAAAAGAAAAGAGAGATAATCAAATAAGCTTCAGTGTCACACAACCAAACCTTAATGAAAACATAGCACATTATGAACACAAAATCTATATCTTGAGTGGTTGACATATTGGTAAACCTCAACTGAAAGTGCAATTTAGATGCAGTTCTAATGAAGCTGAACTTAAATGAACAAAAGTAATCGTTTAAATGAAGCTTAATGAAGATGAAATAGAGGAATGAAGATTTTACCCCATGAAGCAATCAATGAACTCACGAGTTTCCTTAAGGTGACCAAGTTATCTTTCTGAAGTTATGCAATCATCTCTCAATTAATGTAAATACTCGATGAACACCAAAACTTGAAACTGTGAACTAAACATATGACCAAGATGAATGATGGCTTTCTTGTGATATATAGAACTAAAACAATTTCCATGACATGCCTCTATTTTCTTGAAAACTAAAACCATAGAATGATTTCATTGAAGACAAGAGAAAACTGAAACTGAAGTGTGAAGAGAAAAAAGAATGGAAATTAAATGAAATGGTGGCAAATATAAGTCAAAAGACTTAAAACACATGATTAAATCCCTAGAGCCTTAACAGTGTCATAGTTGACCTATATGAAAATTCCGATGAAAGTGTTTCGATCATAAAACGAATGAAATCATATTGATCTAGGAATTAGTCAAAACTTTTGCTAAGTTTTCTGAAGTTTCATGGAAAAGCTGCATGCGAAAACAAACTTAGCAAATTTAATGACAGATCATAATTGATCTCCAAATTTTAAAACAGAATTTAAACCTTCCTTTTCATAAAACTCAAACTTAGTTTTTCTGGTTTTCTGTTTTACAATTTGATTTTAATTGCAAGTCAATGACTGCAATTCTGAAGCCCCATCATTCTTAGTACACACCATCAGTGGCAAGAGACTAAGTATACTTAATTATACACCCAAGTCTTGAGATTACATAATGTTAGCATGTTGATTGATATCTCAGGATAACAAACAATATGTAACCTGAACATGTAACTCTTAACTTGTTGTACACTGTTTCTCACTCTCGATTTTAGGATTCTTCTCAGGAAGAATATGAAGTAGCTCTACTGTGAGAAACACAAGTCCTGGTTTCTTAACTAAATGGCTAATTTAAGATTATCACAGAGAACCAATCAGTTGGTGCCTATGAAATCTAGCAGCTAACCCGAAACCAAGAAGCTGGAATACTAATGCGCTTAACCCAAGCAAAGCTTGTTGGCTAAGAACCCAACTTATGAATACGCTTGTCAGAAAATTACCAAGCACTGAATTGGGAGCTGAATTGCTCAGTTAATATCTGTACAAGATGAATGTGTTGGAATCTCAAACAATCACAAAACAACCCGAGCTAGCCAGCCAAAACAACAATTCATTCCAACACGTTCTATAACACAATATTTATGTTGAACATACATGAATTTAGACCCACTGGAATCACACACGCAACGTACAATCGCCCATCCGAACAGAAAATAAACAGATATTTGATTCCAGTGAAGCCTCAATCAATCAATCAGTCATTGAATTACAACGAATAATATCGAATTATGCATATTACTGAAGCAATATTAATATACATACTCAAGGCATATCAATAACTGATCAATCAAGAGAGCATGAATTTTTCGTTCAAGAAAACTTACAGTTCAGCATCGCATTTTGCCAAAATCAGTCTGAATTGTGCTTTGCGGAAGCGAATATGAATGAGGAAACTTAATCGATGCTGTACGAACTTTAAAACCCAAAAGATTTTTGAACGAAAACTGAAGAAAGTTTTACCCAAACTCGATTTTCCCCAAAACTTACGCAAGAACCCAGAAAAAATCCCAAAACGATTTCGAAACTTAACTGATGCCATACGAATTGAAAAGCCCAAGAGATTTCGAACGACAAACCGAAAGAATTTTGCCCAAAAGATTGATTTCCCCAAGTCCGAGCTCAAGAACAATGAAACCCAGAAGAATAAAAAATTTCACGCGTTTTCCTTTGGTTTTCACGTTTTTTTTTTTTTTTTTTTTTTTTTTTGGCTTTGGGGATTCACGTGTGTTTGCCTGAAGTGGATGTGTGTTGTAAAACGGCAACACTTTGATTAAAACAGATTTGGGCTATTGGGTCATGAAAATTGGGTCCGAATTCAACACAAAAAATGGGCTTTGTATGTTCTTGCTTAGTTTCAAGTGTTCAACAAGAACTTAATCATCCGAAAACAAAACAATCAATTTGATTTTAGGTTTTAATTTTCGTTTCACAGAGCCTAATGCTCTGATACCAATTGTTAGAAATAAATATGTGATCAATATGAACATATACAAAGCAATCACATATTACCAAGATCACTCTATGAAACATAAACACTAACCCGGATGATTATAGTGACTTGTAGACATGATGAACAGTAAAACGTGAATAGTGACGTCCTCCAATGGTTGGCAGCACAAGTCTTCTACTTTGTACTAAGGTTTACTCTCTCTATGGGGCGAGATCTTAGTGTATGTTGTAGTACAAGTAGGGACCTATATTAGCCTTTATATAGATAATTAGGTAGACTAAGTTCCTCCCATAAAGGACTCATAATCAATCCTAAACTCTATAGTATTTGTACATGAGATATAGTTAAACTTAACTTCATAAGGTGTCATTCCTTGTGCACTTAGGTTACTTCGTGCTCAAGTAATTTCGACTTAGGTTGATGATAGAACTCTCATACATTAATCCTGAAGTATGGTTTAATTGTCAAAGTCCTAATATAATATATGTTAGTCCATATATTCCAACACATATCACCACGCTGAACAAGTCCTCAATAAGTAGAGAGGACAGCTAGCACATGTTCGACAACACTGCTGGAGCGTAGCCGGCACCGGCAGTAGTTTGGAAGAACTTTTGTTATAGAGGCTGGTTTTACTCAATAGGTTTCCAAGAACAACCAAGTTGTCATACCAGCGATTTGGAGTTCCTTAAAAATGCACAAAATAAGAGACCTTCTAGGATTTTTTTTTAAAAAAAACAAAAAAGAAAAGAAAAAAGAAGCCAAAGATAGAGCAACGTTGTGTTTAACCAGAGATTGGCACGAGTTCAGCAATGGCTCTGACCAGCAGAGTTTGAAGATAATTGTTTGATTTGATGGCATCCTTTAGATTTCTTTCAAGATGACATAGTTTGACTCTATTTAGTTGATTCATGTTGATTAGATAGTGTTACATTTGGTAATTGATAAGTACGCGTTTAAGTCTCAGTAATTTCAACAGCTTACCAAATCCAATCAATTTCCTCACCCTTGGATTTTAAACCTCATTCCTTCAAATGTCTCACTCTTTTGTTGTTTTTAATTTGTTGTCGAAACCAAAGTCTCAACTCCATCTGTTAAAAAAAAGTCCCAACTCCAAGTGACCGAGGGTAAAATAGAACATTGTTGAAATGAAATTAGAGGAAGAAAGATGAGTATTATGTCTCATACATGACTAAAATGAGTTTCTGCTATGAGCATATTACTGGCCTCTATTCTTCTTCATCTGTGATAAATTTACCAGTCCCGGGATTCACTGCAGCAATGAAGAAGAACAGAACATTGAGCAACACAAGCGGCTCGATTTCGTTGATCGGGACTCCGGTCTCGATGTTCAACTGTGCTAGAGCTCCCTTCCCTGTGATGATTTCTCCTATTAAGGAGAATGCAAATCCCAACTGTGCCAATCTTCCTACGAATAGCTCATTTGCCTTTGTGAATCCGAACAGAGGACCTACATTACAACAAGTTCAAATCCCGTTATAAACAATGTGATAACGTAACATGTCTGAAATGCGTTACAGTGTGGTTAAATTAGTTACCTCCTTCTTTGAGACCCAAGGCTGATTTGAATCCTTTGCCTGGAGGGATGACTGCACCTTCGATTCCGGTGGGCGGGTCATCGACGAATTGACCACGGTCACCTAGAGCTCCAATGGCTCCGAGAAGGGTGAAAAGGATGAAGAAGAGAAGTAGAGGCTCGGCTTCATAGATCGGAACTCCGGTTTCCAAGTTCAATTGTGCAAGAATTCCTTTCCCTGTAATTGCCTCTCCCAACAATGATGCCTGAAATTTTAGCACGAAAAAGGCTCATGACAAATCAACGTAGAATCTCATGTTTCTTTCAACTTTCATCACACATATCCGTCCAATATGTACATGTAAAGTGATTTATCAAAATTCATATGAATTTCGGGATATCATGTTCATTGTATGAGGATTTACAATATGTGCACAATTAACAAGCTTTTATTAGGCCATAGAGTAATATTTGTACTTCTTATGAGATCGGTTTTGTAGATTTCGTGGTATTGGGGATATTGTATGAAGCAATTTGAGATATTGGTGAGAACTAAATAGTTTTAAGCCTAATGGTATAGGTGTTAATACCATTACTTGTGGAGCCACATAATTCTACTAAGTTCAGTTAATTATTCGGCTCAAAAGAATGTTCTTCTTCTCACTGTTATGGATTTCATCAAAGTTTCTTCACAATACATTCGGAGGCAATGCACTTATTGAAGACTCAAAACTAGAAATCCGATGATGGACCGTATTGCTACTTTTTAGAACATTTACATCGCTTACACTAAACATGTATTGTCATAATTACTAGCTAGTTAAGTTACTACTAATTGCTTGGGGAGCTAAGAAACAAAATAAGCCTGAAATTTCTCAACATAGAATTTGCAAACAGCAAATATGACTTGAATTAAGTAAAAGGCTCACTTGATTGAAAGAAGATGAAATGTATGGTAAAAACAAAAGAATGAAATGCAATTGGCATTTACACTATGTACATGTACAGATCGGGATTTTAAGAAGTAGAAATTAACAGAAAGTAAGAGCAAGAGATGAAAGATTGTCTCACAGCAAAGCCAATCATGGCAACTCGGCCAACAAAGAGCTCATTCTCTTTTGTGAAACCAATGCCTCCGGAGGTTCCAAAGATACCACTTTCAACCTTTGGCTTTGCCGGTGGGGCCTATTCAATTGGTAAACATACAAAATCAAACAAATGCACATAATATAAATTGTGTTAGTCACAAGTATACTATAGGAACATATTAAAGTAATGTGGAAACAATTGAAAACCTTCTTGGCAGGGGCTTTTGTTTTTGATTTGAAGAGAGCGAAGACGGTGGAAATGGCCGGGGGAGGAGGAGGAGGAGGAGGAAGGAAGTGGCCGGAAAACTAGCTGAGAGAATGACTTGGGCCTGAGTCTTTGGACTTGTACTTGGAGTAAAGGGTCGGAGGATTTCAAGTCCACCACATGGCTTGTTGAAACACTGCTTGACATAAGCAACATTGTTTGAGCCATAGTCTTTTTCTTCTTCTTGAGTTTAATGTATTTTTGAGGTTGAAGAAGAAGGAGAAGATTATGTTATTGCTCACTAGAGGTGTGTGTTGAGGGATGGTACTTTTATTCAATCATGAGAGATGTGGATATGGTGTGTGGACAATTTGTTGGGCAATTAAACTGCCCACGTCTATCTGTTGCTTGGTGATGTTGATAATGTTGGAGCCTACCTTCATATGAGATCAAAAATTGCTTCAGAGGGACACGTGTAAATTTTTTAGAGATTTGAATTTAGAAGTTCATAGGCCACAGCATAACAACAGAATATTCATTGCCCTTTGTTTGTAGTCTTTGTAGACTGTTGTTACTAATGTGAATATTTATGCAGTTCATTTGGTGTACTCTTTACACTAGAACGGCCTAAAAATGTAGCTCAAAAGAGGATCAGTTCGACTCATATAAACGACGACGAGAATTAAATATGGAGATGGCGATGTCGTATTTACATCTCATTCACATCCCGGATCAAATTCCGACGGATGGGGTGAGGTGGGTGAGGTGTACATCTAACACTATGTTCTTAAACTAGAAAGATCGAGGTCAGTTAAGGTTTATGAATATTTGTCTCTACAGTCGCACTCAAACGTTACCGAGTGAGTGAGTCCACACAAGTATTGGAGATATATCCATGTGAACCACACGTTTGGAAAAAAAGAAAAAAAAAAAAAAGAAAAGAAAGAGTAAACCACACACACAACACCCACTAGAATCCCTCCAAAAGTACAAGTGGAACACGTGGTGTTCGAACACATGGACGAACAAGAGTAGTGCACCTGGATATTATAAGGTTCTTAATTGTTGGCACAACATAAACCATACAGTAAATTTTGCATCAAGTTTTAATTTATTTTGATGCAAAATCAATAGGCCACGTAAGATATTGTGCACATCTTGTACACTAGTCCAAAGAGCATTTCCGTTGCATAAACGCATCTTGTCTAGGATGATACCTAAGTTCCAACTGTAATATGTAAGAAGCACCTATTAATGTGCCTCTGTTTTTGGATTCAAAAACGTTGTTTCAACATTTAGAAATACTTTCGAAACAGGTGAGACTTAGCCATCTTTCCCACGGTTAGAGCGAGCTTGCTCATGAGTAAAACCCCAACGGTCATACAAGCTCCATATCACCCAAAGTTAAATTGTCAGCATGTTATTTACGGTGTGAAGCCTCATGCATCAATTTTCAACTTTGCTGAATATGTTTGAGTGTAGCATAAGTAAAATTTTATGAAGGATAGTTTTTCGGCTTCCTCGCTGATATGTATCATAATCCAAAGTGTTCAATCTCTTTACCATTTAGTACAAATTATCCCTGCAAAAAATAATCAAATTGGAGATCGTTTGTTATTTAATTTTATAAAACATAATAACAGTACAGTTCATAAGCCGAAAAAATCTCAGATAAAATTGATTTTTTGTAGAGATAATCTTTATTAAATGATGAATAGAATGAATGGAACGTAATAGAGAGGACGCAAAAAACAATAGGGAAAGCAGCCCATGGCTGGAGGCAGCCCAAAACTGTTCTTTTATGAACGCATGTGACCAATCTCGATACAACGCGAACGAACGACTATATTCAGAGTGTCCCTTAGCTTGTGATACTGGCACTGTAAAGGTCTGCCAACAAAGGTTGGAAATGTTTGTAAAACAATTTGAGTTGATTAGTCAAAACTATCAGAATTTGGTTGATTGATAAAATCTCTCCTGATGTCAAAGTTTCTGTTACTACAAATGAAGAAGTTGAAGTTCAAGATCAAGTTCAGGACGAACTAGGTCATAATGAAATTCATAGTGATGATGATGGCGTTCAAGCGCCAATACATGTTCAAGCCAATGAACAATGGATTAAGAATTTCAAGCACGAATGACTTAAGAATTTCAAGTTACGTGCGGGAGTATTCCAAAAAATTGGCGGATCCAAACGAGGTCGGCCGATTACGTGAAGTCGAGAAAAAACTCCATTGATGCTCTGATCGAGGAAAATTATAATTGCACATGAATAAATTAAGAAAGCTGTTCATAACTAACAAACTGAGGAAAGTAGTGGAAGTGGCCTTTGTAAGGCAATGCTTGCTTCTGCACCTAAGTTCGATCCTTAGAGCAACTCCAATGGAAAGATGTAAAATTGAAAACATAAATGTAAATTTTACAAATTTCGTGACATCTTAATAGAATATTATAATATGTAAAATTAATTTGCTCCAGTGGGAAAGTTGTAAAATATTGGGATTACAAGTTTGCATTTTCACCTTGAAATTTACATTCTCTCACTGGAGAATGAACTCTCAAAATATATATCCATTTTTCATACTAATAATTATGAACTATTAATTCATGGGAGCCATTGGAATCAATATTGGTGTTTCCAATGTTTTTTTGGTCAATAATCTTCATTGAATGAATAAACATGTCTTAAATAAAGTAGGTTTTGGAGATGTAAAAAAAATCCCAAATTTGTGTTTTTTTTTATATGTTTTCTGGCCAGATGCACAATTTGCATCTCACTTTTCCGACTCATTGGAGTAGAAATACAATTTTAAGGATGCATATATAACATTCCGGCGAGTTTGCATTCTCCCATTGGAATTGCTCTTAGAGGGGGTGCAGTATGTTTTTATATTTTCTTTTTGGCTTCAAAGCTTCTTTTTTATTTATTTTTGGGGGTATTAACTTTTAGGCCCCTAAGTACTATTTCATAGTTTTAATAAATCCTAACTAAAATTTTAGATTGTTTTAGGTCCTTAGATTCTCTTTCATCCAATCAAATGGTTACAAATCTTCTTCTTTTCTTAAATATTTCTTTAATTCTTCATACCACAATTACACAATACTGCAATTGTTGAATTGCTATATAAGGCTTCTGCAAAGAAGACCATTAGGGGCTGTTTGGCACCCTTCACTGGATAGGACTGGCTAGTACTATTTTTAAATAGTCCCGAGTCCCATGTTTGGAAAAAGAGGCGGACTAACTTAAGTGAGACTATATAGTCCCCGTGTTTCCATTTCATCGGACTAAATAGTGAGCCCCCAAAGGAGCTCGCTAATTAGCACGCCCAGCCCGCCTTCATCGCTCGCCCAGCCCGCCTTCATCGCTCGCCCAGCCTGCCGTCATCGCTCTGCTCGCGTGCCATTCGCCGGTCCTCTTCACATCGCCCAACGCCCGGCGCTGTCTCCCCATGCCGACGCCCAACGCCCGGCGTCGTCTCCCCACGCCGATGTCCCTCGCCGCCATCGCCCAGCCTGCCTTCATCGCTCGGCTCGCGTGCCATTCGCCGGTCCTCTTCACATCGCCCAACGCCCGGCGTCGTCTCCCCACGCCGACTTCCCTCGCCGCCATCGCCCAACGCCGCCATACCCATTATTGATTCTTGAATTCTGCCACTGTTCTTGTGTTGAATTGATGTTGGAATTTTGGTTTTGATGTTGGATTGAGCTTGGTGTCTGTTGAATTGATGTTGGTTTTGATGTTGGATTGAGCTTGGTTATGTTGAATTGATGTTAGCTTGGTTCTGTTGAATTGATGTTGGTTTTGATGTTGGATTGCGGCTTGGTTATGTTGAATTGATGTTGGTTTTGATTTTGGATTGAGTTTGGTGTCTGTTGAATTGAGCTTGGTTTTGTTGAATTGATGTTGGTTTTAATGTTGGATTGAGCTTGGTTCTGTTGAATTGATATTGGTTTCTTTGGGTTTTTGGTTAGTCCCGTGAAGCACCAAATGTAGGTCAGGACTTAGTTCGACCTAAGGTAGTCCAGTCCAGTCTCAGCTAATCCCAGGATATAGTCCTGTCCTCCGTGCCAAACGAGCCCTTATAGTATACTGCAACTGTTTGATTTAAACCTTATCTCTTTACATTTTGAGACAATTGCATTACACTGAAACTGTTCAAAATTTTCTTTAAATTTTCTCAAAACCCACTCGGATTAAGGTCACAATTCTTAAAATTCAAGTAATTGTTAAATTCCATTCTCAAATTCAATTCTCAAAACCCACTCGGATTAAGTGTTCAAAACCAAAAGCTTGATTCATATATTGCAATTGTCTTGCGATTGTGAAGAGTAGCCTCGCAAACCTGCTATGGCTAGGGATGGCCATTTTAACCATGGGTATGGATATCTAATGGATTTTAACCATTTAGCCCATGTGGTTTTGGTTTTTGGATATCCATTTATACTATGGATATGGATATGGTTATATCCATTAGCTAAATGGATGGACATATATTTGGTTATGTCCATTAATTAGATGGATGGATATGGATATCCGGTTAAGTGTAAAATATCCATTTATCCACCAAATTTCTCTCCTCTCCTCGTTCTCTCTCCAACGCCGCCGCTGTCCAAAATTTCTCTCCAAACGCCCAATCGCCGAATAACGCCGCCCTCCAAACTCCAAACGCCACTGTTCTCTCCTTCGGCTATTTCTTCTTCGGGTCTCTCTCTCTCTCTCTCTCTCTCTCTCTCTCTCTCTCTCTCTCTCTCTCTCTCTCTCTCTCTCTCTCTCTCTCTCTCTCTCTTTCCGTACGTCTTCTTCAAGCAGCGGCGGTGAAAGAGCTTGTTGGTGGTGACGGTGGCTGTAGGCGGTGACCGCTGCTATGTTTTTGAGCTGGGTTTTTCGAAAACGTGGGTACACTTCAATCCCAGCCATGGTTATTCAGAGAGCTTGCCAAAGGGGGTCTGCAATCGGTTTGTGAATATGGTAATTGTATTTTCATTGACTACCCCCTTGATTTCATTACTTGTTGAATCGGAATTTGAGGTGGGTTTGGTCTAGTTTTTGTGGGTTTTTGTGATCTGGGTCTCTTTTGGAGTGAAATACATGGTAACATGGTTGTCGTTTTTGTCATGTCCATGAAAGTTGGAATTAATTGATATAACTGCATGCTTTATCCAAATTGATATTTGGGATTAAGTCTATAATTGGACTAGATTATCTGATAAATTTGTATCACAATGAAATATATTAAAAGAAATTCACAATGGATATCCATTGGATATCCAATATCCAATGGATATGGTTATGGATATAACCATTTAAGTAATGGTTATTTTTTTATGGTTATGGATATGGACATATACTAAATGGTTATGGATAAATAACCATGGATAATATCCAATGGTCAAAATGGCCATCCCTAGCTATGGCGATGGGCGAGCGACAATGGGGGAGCCACGATGGGTGAGCGACGATGGAGGATGGTGGCGGAATCATCTACTTCGAGCTTCGAGTCTGCCTCATCTTTCAGCGCTTACTTTCTTCTTCTTCCATTGGGTGTTTGTCTAGATTTTTGGAGCACTGGGACTTTTGGATTTTGGGGGCGTGGATGGGAGAGAGAGAATGCGAGAGGAGGCGATAGGATAGAATTCACCAACTTACTTACTTAAAATATAGAATTAAAAATAATTTTAAAAATAAATCTAGGAACTTACTAAAAAATGAAAAAGAAATAGGGTTTAATAATTTAGTGATTTTTACTTATTTGGTTTTTGCTCCTATAGTTGCTATAAAGATACATTGGACTTACACAAGTGCAACCGAACCCGGTTTCTCTGTTCCACAAAAAATGTGCCACTTTCGTTCCATAACTGCTTTTGTTGTTGTTGTTGTTGTTTTTTTTAAAAAAAAATAAAAATTTTATTGAATTTTTAAATTCATTTAATATTAAAAGTTAGTTATGGAACAAAAGTGGCACATTTTTTGTGGAACAGAGAAACCGGGTTCAGCGCAACCACCCTATACCTGACCATGAATTTTGTGGAACACGTGATTGATATGGGGTTGGAATCTGAGGGGAAAATGTAGACAAATGTGAGATGTTTAGACTAGAGTTCTCTGTACCCACCAAAAGAGATATTTGATTCGAGCTTTTGGTAGAAGTCAAAGATTATGGGAAAAATCAAAGAAAACTTTATTTCACATATTTCTCTCCTCATCTCATCAATCAGTATAAAATTTTTCACTTCTTTCAAATGAGACTCCGTGGAGAAACAAGATATAATCATTTCAATAATTTCTAGTTTGAGAGATCGTTTGTATAGACATCATGTTTTAGGTACAAAAGGGCATTAAACTTTAAAATAATTTATCTTCTAAAGGCACATTTCTCTCCTCATCTCATCAATCAGTGTCAAATTTTTTCACTTCTTTCAAATGAGATTCCATGGAAAAACATGATATGATGGTTTTAATAATTTATAGTTTGAAAGATCATTTGTATAGACATCATGTTGCATTAACTTTCAAATAATTTTTCTTTTAAAGGCCAAACTAATTGAAACTAAAAGGCCCAAAATATGAATACAAGTCCTAATCCAACTCATTTCAACTTCATATAACTTAGGGCATGTTTACTAACTCGGAATCAGAATGAGCAGTAATCGGAATGGGCAGGAATCGGAATGAGCAGGAATCGGAATGGGTCGGAATCGGAATCAGTCATTCCATTCCAGCGTTTACTAACTGTCCGGAATCATTCTCCGGAATCAGAATTAGTTTAATTTGATTACCAAAATACCCTTTTGTAAAGATGAAATATTATCGGTACATTTTTTTTCTATTATATCATGGTTTATTTATAACCGTAGATTTAATATCAATCATACCTAATATTGATCATTGATTTAATAGTAATAACCTTCCCTAGAAGATTTTGCCTAATTTCTTTCCCAGTTGAAATAGAATTTGGGGCATCCGAGTTGAAATCGAACTCAGCATTGTTTGAATTAGGTGTAGTCGCCATTGTTTGAATTAGATAGTGATCATAAACTCAGCCGTCGCCATTGTTTGAATTGGGTGTAGTCGTCATCATCATCATGAATTTGGTGGTTGTCGTCATCGTCGACATATGCCAATAGCCACTCATCTTCCTCATCCACAAACCCTAGTTGCCCACTCATCTCTTGAATTCGGCGTGTTATGCTTTAGCTTTGCGATTTGGCAAGCAGCTTCATCTCTTGAATTCATTGTCGTCATTGTCCTGGACATTTTGGTAGGCTCGTCTTTTTCATCGTCGTGGTTCAATTTACCTTTTCCCTATATTTACGAAATCGATTCATTGAAGATTTTGAATGTATGTTAGCTGTTCACCGAAGGATTTTCATATTTCCCAATTCTCTCTATCGTAGATTCGTTGTAGTATTGGTGGAGCAATGCCTTTTTTTTTTTTTTTTTTCGTTTGGGATGTTGTTCATACGCAGATATAGCTGCCTCTCGTATGTTATAACCAGAATAATATTGTTATACCCGTAATACATTTGTTATGTTTTATTGTTCGTATCTTAATAGTTTTGTTATATCCGAAATACTATTGTCACGAAACTTTTGTAACTGTACTTCCATATTAACCTGTATGTTTTGTCCCTCGTTGTGAAAACAGGCCCGGCACTAGTTGCATGCGATGATGTCAATTGGTGAACGAAGTACGGACATCACCACAGGCAATGGGAGGAGAAAAGTGGGGAGGGGGGCTTATCCAAATTTTTTGTAAGTGATTTGTTCAATGTGGTTTAGAAACCGTTGTTCATACTAGATCAAGTGATCCCGAACTTTGTTGTGTTTCAGCAAAGTCAGTTGTTCTGTATAAAACATCATTAATTGTTTAATTCCTGAACCTTGGGTTGTAAACCAGTACCTTGGCATGGTTAATCCTCTTTATACGCTATTCAAACCTCACTTTGTAAATTCTAACTCATGCGTTGTAATTTATAAAGTTTATATTGTAATAGTAATAGGAAACCATGAGATTTTAATAGATTGCCTTGACATTGTAACTGTATAAAACATCATTAATTGTTTAATTCCTTAACCTTGGGTTGTAAACCAGTACCTTGGCGTGGTAAATCCTCTTTATACTCTATTCAAACCTCACTTTGTAAATCCTAACCCATGCGTTGTAATTTATAAAGTTTATGTTGTAATAGTAATAGGAAACCATGAGATTGTAATAGAATGCCTTGACATTGTAACTGTAGAAAAACATCATTAATTGTTTAATTCTTTAACCTTGGGTTGTAAACCAGTACCTTGGCGTGGTAAATCCTCTTTATACTCTATTCGAGCCTCACTTTGTAAATCATAATCCATGCATTGTAATTTATAAAGTTTATGTTGTAATGAGACATATTATAATAGAGAACCATGAGAATATAATAGTTTCCCTTGACATAGTAACGGTAGGAAACTCCATTAATTGTTTAATTTCCTAACCATGGGTTGTAAACCATTAGCTTGGCATTGTAAATCCTTTTTAAACTCCATTCGAACCTCTCTTTGTAAACTCTAACCCACGCACTGTAATTTGTAAAGTTTATATTGTAATGAGACATATTGTAATAGAGAACCATGAGAATATAATAGTTTCCCTTGACATAGTAACGGTAGGAAACTCCATTAATTGCTTAATTTCCTAACCATGGGTTGTAAACCATTAGCTTGGCATTGTAAATCCTTTTTAAACTCCATTCGAACCTCTCTTTGTAAACTCTAACCCACGCGCTGTAATTTGTAAAGTTTATATTGTAATGAGAAATATTGTAATAGAGAACCATGAGAATATAATAGTTTCCCTTGACATAGTAACGGTAGGAAACTCCATTAATTGTTTAATTTCCTAACCATGGGTTGTAAACCATTAGCTTGGCATTGTAAATCCTTTTTAAACTCCATTCGAACCTCACTTTGTAAACTCTAACCCACGCACTGTAATTTGTAATGTTTATATTGTAATGAGACATATTGTAATAGAGAACCATGAGAATATAATAGTTTCTCTTGACATAGTAATGGTATGAAACTCCATTAATTGTTTAATTTCCTAACCATGGGTTGTAAACCATTAGCTTGGCATTATAAATCCTTTTTAAACTCCATTCGAACCTCACTTTGTATGATCAATGAAGGGCGCCTCCCATCTTCGATCAATGAAGGGGTGAACTCCATATTCCCTTAATGTGGGCGCCTCCATCTTCGAAACTCCATTTCCTTGATGTGGGCGCCTCCTATCTTCGATCACTGAAGGGGTTAAATCAAGTTCGTTGTCTGATCCCTCTCCTTCAAGTTTTATGTCGGAGAGATCGGCGCGGATATCCGTAACAAGGGCCATGAAACTTGAGGCAGAGACTGGTAAACAGGAATATGGGGGTGATCGCTGATCGAAGGATTTTCTAGGGTTCGGTGGCTAGGGTTTTGGGGGAATACATGAAAATATAACAATGATTGATTATGATCTACTCGTCCCTTGTACTATCGCTTTAATTCATCACCTGACACCAACACCAAAAACCCCTTCTCGTTTGATGACATATGAGCAAGATGAAGGGGGCAAAGGAGGGGCAAAAACATTTGAAGCATACGAGACCTGTCCACCATTGATGCTGAAGCACCATTGTAAACGAGCCCTGTTTGAAACCGCATTTTACTAATTCTGTAGGGCTCATACCAATCATCGTTTTCTCCAGAAAAACCATAAATCTCCTCTGCATTTGAAATATCTTCAAAATTAGGATGCTGTCGGTATGGGAATCACCTAACTGAATACAAATACAAAAAAACGACTTGGTTAGATTCAATATAACACTAATCAATATGATATTACTAAGATACGATATATACAGAAAAATTTAAATGTTATAACACAATATGTTAGTTGTAGCAGACGACAGTACATAATATAAACCCTACAGTCATGATATTGTTAGATCGATCCTAACCTCGATTTTCCTCTTCGTTAGTAGTGAAACCTGCGTACGAATGGTTGTCACCGTCTTCATCTTCTGCAAAGTTTTCCTCGTCATTTAGGTTCTCTCCCCAACCCTGTTCATAGTCATTCTCTAAGGGTTGGTCATGATAGCTCTCTCCGGAATTAGATAAGCGACAAGGGCTGTCCTCCACAGCACTCTCCGCATGATTAAAGTCGGTGTAGTCACCGGAATTTGAGACATCGTCAGACAGGAAAGGCTCCCCACTATTCTCCAATTCGTCGAAGCCGTACCAATCTTTACTATTAGCTATGGTGGAATACAAACCGTAATAAGCATTTAGGTAAAATTCAATTGTTGAACATTATGAGAATACAAGAACAATGGAGAGGAGAAGCAATGGTATGTTGATTAGCGGCAACCCTAGCTAATAAACATGCATAAAAAAGATACTAGAAATCCAAGGGTTACAATAATTCACTAACTTGATCAATGGTGTGATTAGTTCAAACTTAATGAATGGTCAAGATATATTAGGAGTTAAATCTGCAGTCTAAAATATTCAGCACATTTATTATAAATAAAATGTATCAGTGCATTTTATTTAGAAAATGCACTGAAGAATTTTCCATTAAGATTTGTTCTACATTATTATTTTTAACTAGAAATTATTACTTAATCATGTTTTTAAATAATAATACCCAAAAAACTCATTACAATTTACTTTGCAAAATTTATGAAGTGCCCCGGAATAAAGTGCCCCGGCAAATTTATGAAGTGCCCGGGCAAATTTATAAAGTGCCCCGGCAAATCTATGAAATGCCCCGGAAAATTTATAAAGTGGTTTTTTGGTTATTTCATAAACAAGCCTTCTGTGCATTTTTTTTTTAAGAACTCCAAAGTGTGGTGTTCTTGTTTGTACTTGCAATTCCCCTGCACCACTCCATTTGTCTTCCCTCCCTTCTCTTCCTCCTCTTACATCGACACCAAAATCTCACTGCCCAAAGTTGAGATCAAAACCCCCAACCTTCTTTATTCACCGAATCAAACCTTGAAATCGCAGCAACGACATCAACGCCTCCGCCTATGCCATCAACCAACGATTTCAAGGTTTTATTTGATCTGAATATTCAATTTATACTTAGATCTCTGTTCAATTGGATTTGGATTGTGTTGGGGAATTGGAATGAATTGGATTTGGATTGTTTTTAGGAATCAACGAATTCATATTGATGACTGTGGGTGTTGTTATGGATGATTTTGGGGATGGAGGTTGATTGGGTGACGGCCATGGAAGAAAAAAGGGTTGTTATTGTTGGTAGTTTTGGGGGTAATTTGGACAAAGGGAATCCATTCCCATTCCCTCAATTCCAATACCATCTCCCCCCTCCGGTTTCAAATTTGGCCAAAGGTTGGGAATGGGAATGGTTTTTTTTTTGTGGGACCCACAACAATTTCCATTCCTTGTGTAAGTAAACACCGGAATGGGAATCGTTTCAATTCCATTCCGATTCCTCCATTCCCATTCCGGTGAAGTAAACATGCCCTTAATACTGCATTCACCTAGACAATAAAGTCATGTGCACATGATCAATTAGTCTAACGACATTTCCTCTTCACTTATTACACTTTGTGCCCCTTGCAACTCAAGTTGAGGGAACTTTTGCCCCCTTCAACTTAAAATCAACCTCTTGTGCCCCCTAGAACTCATTTTAAGAGAATTTCTGCCCTCTTTTAACAGTTTCCGTCAACTTTCGCTGACGTGGCAAACTCATTTGTTTCTGTGACCCCCTTCTCCTTTCTCTTTTGACGCTCTTCAAGAACGACTCCACCGAGGTCAGCAAGCTGGCCGATCGCCTCTTCTAGATGCTCCGCACAGTCGCCTGCCTCGCCATGGCGTCGCTGCTGCTGTACGACCACCCCGTCTACCGAATCGTTGCCGAGGTCTCCAAGAACCTCGAGCAAGCCCTGGCCCTGACCCTCAAGTGCATGCGTCGGAGCATACAGCAGCGCGTCATTTCGATCACGAAGGCCGCTGATTTCCGGAAGGTACTTGCAGGACTCGAGTCCTTCGCCATGTTAGAAGTTTGTTTAAGTTTGAATAATTGGCTAAGGATTAGTCAAAGTTTGTTAGCTATTTAGTAGGGCTGTGGATGAGATAATTCCCACAACCGAAGTTGTTATCTTTGTTTTTTTTTTTTGGAGTTCCTAGATATCAGCTCAACTCAAAAGTGTTTGAGTTGAAGTAGACTTGTTATTTGGTTAAGTATAAATGCTGTAAACTTGTTGAATGAATATATGAGGCATTTTGCAGCAATCACCGTGTGTCTATCATTTTTAGAGTTTTCTCAGTTGAACTAACAACTGGTATCCAGAGCTAGGTTAAACACAAGGTAAGCCATTTTGCAGCAGCAAAATGTCAACTGAGAAAAGTGAAACTTTTGTTCAACCCGCAATACCGAAATTCGACGGTCACTATGATCACTGGAGCCTCTTGATGGAGAATTTCCTGAGATCAAAAGAGTACTTTGATCTTGTGGAAACGGGATATGAAGAACCAGCTGAAGACGTCGATATGACGGTTGCTCAAATAGCCAAACTGCAAGCATTAAAGCTGAAAGATTTGAAGGTGAAGAACTATCTATTTCAGTCAATAGATAGAGCAATTTTGGAGACAATTCTCAAGAAAGATACTGCCAAACAGATTTGGGACTCTATGAAGAAGAAGTACCAAGGAAGCTCAAAGGTGAAGCGTGCACAACTTCAAGCTTTGAGGAGGGATTTTGAAGTGCTCCAGATGCAAAAGGGAGACACTGTCAATGATTATTTTGGCAAGGTCATGGGAATTGTCAACAAAATGAGAGTTCACGGTGATCAGCTAGCGGATGGAGCTGTAGTGGAAAAGATCTTGCGATCTTTAACACCAAAGTTCGACTATGTGGTGTGCTCAGTGGAGGAGTCGAATGATGTTGAAGAAATGACAATT